>CM053785.1:489198118-491940618 GCA_028749045.1 Cupressus sempervirens
ATGTATGTCAAACTAACTCTAAATTTGATTCAATCTTTTGATTTTATAGTGATAAGTCAATACTTCCTCATGATGCACTTAAGAGTAGGCCCATCAAATTCATGCAGCCACACACATGTATTTCTAGACTCCCTCTGAGTATTAATCTTCTAAGCTCCAGCATTGCTTTAGAAAAAGTGTCATACTCCCTCTTAATGTAGAAGGGTCTCATTATCTCAATCATCAAAAATGTTTTCTTCAATAACCTCATTTTTATTCATCTTGATCATCAGGGTCTTTGGAGCTACTATCATTAGATTGAGTCTACACATTATTAGGTAGCATATGTAAAGTACCAACCTTCTTTTCTTGTAAGAATATCCTCAAACATAAAAGAAAAGATCAAGGAAAATAGCCCTTATAGTAGGTATAGAATTAAAAATAAGAGAGAGATAGACTACAAAGAGTAGATAAATGTAAAAAATAAGAATACTTATTTGCACATTAATGTTCTTGATACAAGTTGCTCCAATTAAGATCCATATGCATCAATTAAGATGATGTCCCTATATAAACATTTGTCAAACAATGGGAATGAAACATTGGTTATTATTCCCCCCTACAATGTAAAATTCCCACTCATTCCATCAACATTGTTGGGTGATAGTATCTATTTATTGATACTTAGTTCTAATGAGCAATAAATTTGTTCTATGCAATTTGTATCTTGAGGAATGTAATGAAATTATGCTTCCATGAATTATCCATCATTTTTATTATTCCTCATATCATCATCTCCTTGGTGTGAAAAGTTCCCTCTATACAGTTGCTTTGATTCTATCTGATTTCCCAATTTCAAGAGGGTCCTTGTACTTTCCTTGTAGAGTATTTCTCAGCTTCCACTTTGATATGTAGTAGGGTTTGCCTTGGTTTTAAGGAGAGCATATATGTTTTACTCTTCAGAATATATGTTTCCTCTTTTTGCTCCCTCTCTTTCGTGTTTGCCTCTTAATAAAATATCACTCTCTCTTAATCTCGGTCTCCCTCTTTTTCCTGCAAGAATGTACTTGGAGGAAAAGATCAAGGCACATAGCTCTTAAACAACATATAGAAATAAGAGAGAGACCAACACAATACTTAACCATAATTATGCATAATGATAAAAGACCATTCTAATGTAACATAGATAAAGATATAATTGAATATATACTTTAAAGTTTGAACATACATACATATATATATATATATATATATATATATATATATATATATATATATATACATACATACACATACATATATATAATCTACTAAATATCAAAGAGATTAGTCCTTAACATAACCATACCTTTTCTTTAATGTGAAGCTCACCTCATTACTGACATATGAGAATCTGATATTTTATCTCACTAGTTAGTCACTATTGAGGAACCAAGAATCAATAGCATTGGTGGGTTGTATTGCTCTTCGCACAACCCTACCAAACCCTCTCTTAATGTGTGAATGTCTCCAAACCGATACCAAATAATGTATGGAGTATTTCACATATATATATATATATATATATATATATATATATATATATATGTGTGTATGTATGTATGTATGTATGTATGTATGTATGTATGTATGTATGTATGTATGTATGTATGTATGTATGTATGTATGTATGTATGTATGTAGTTTGTACCCTCTATCTCATATTAGATATTAGATATCGTTCTTTTGGTGAGACCACATTGCCCATGTGGCAGCCACATTTAGGGAGGAGGCATTTTAAACTTCTTAAATTATTCCATTTTTTTTATTACTTTGGAAATTGTTATGTCTTTCATTACTTGGAGGTGCTACTAAGTTTGACACCATACATGAAAGTTTTTCTCCTCCACGTGATGATAATAACCTAATTTAATTGTCAGTATATAATAAAATTCAAACCATGTGAAGTTTGTTTGAGACTTCCAAACTATTATGAAAGACATTCAAATTTTGGAGAGGATTAGTGCATGTGCATATACAAAAGCCAATGTGAACAACTCATCTTCTTTGGTACTCAATTATTTGAGGTATCCAACCATAGAGGCTTTCTGCAAGTCATGAATCCTCGGTTTCATCTCTCACACCTACAATTTAGTCCATGGGAGGAAACTCTACACGACCTCCCCAAGTTTCTTGATGCTTTCAACCATGGCCAAAAGCTCTACCAAACCATAAAGAAATTACCTCCATTTTCTTCCCAGCAACTATTAGTAGAAGGGGACTTAGAGATTTGGAGAGGAATGTTGCTTTTTGTGTTCATTGCACATGCTTATGTATGGGGTGCTCCATCTCTGGTAAGTGTGTTTCACAGTAAATTGGAAATTCCATTCTGCAAGGTTTCTTCAAACCTGAGCATGCCTCCCATAATGTATATTCACCTCATATTTGCATGTCCTTAACAAAAAATAACATTCTCATTAATATTTCACTTCATTAATACTATTTTTTAGGTACAATTCATCATATAGAGTCACAGTTTTGAATAATATGAAAGCATGGATCAACAATAATCAAGAAGACACCAAAGTTAATAAGAAGTGTCTAGCATGGAACTAAGGGAAACAAGTATTGAGTGACTTAGAGAAGCAAATAAGATAATTAAGATTACATTTGATATTGATTCACAAAAGGTGCATATGCTAAGGTAAAGGCAAGTCAACAATTAGGGATAAAAAATAGTGTTAAATGTATTACAATGAAAACCACTGAAAGGAGAGAAATTTCCTTAACAATGATCCAAAAGAACTAAAAAATGAACTTAAGAAGGATGGTTAATGTAGAAGCACTGTTGAAGAGAATACAAGCTATATGGGTGCATTTTAGTTAAACAAGGAGTTGTCATTCTTTATGAAGAAGCATCCCACTTTCAATCAATGTATCTCGATCACCTCCATGTAAAGACGTGAAGATACAAAAGAAGAATGTAGAAGGAAAGGGAGATAAGTGTAAAAAAAATAATTTTTAAAAAAAGGACTAAATCATGTGCTCAGATTGAACCACAAACTTGTAAGTCATGGATGCATGATTCCTAAAGTGATTGTAAAACAAAAACATCATTGTAAGAACATCGCATAGGCAACATGATCTATATTAGAAACAATGATAAAGAGGTTAAGTTTGGCTATAATATCAAAACATCCATTGAATTAGGGATTAGATCATCACATCAATTAGACTAACAAGATTAGGAACATGTGATACATCCTAGCCACCATTAGAGTCAGAATTAGATCATCATATAAATTAGATTTAAAAGATTAGGAACTGTGATATGTTGCAAGAGCAATTATACTTGTAATTCATACGATCCTTGAAAAAAAAATTAAGACTCATTAGACATCTTTATTGTTAGATTGGAATGTTCATACGTTGTGTTTATCCTGCATATTAGCCCGTTGCCATCTTAAACAATTGCAATTATAATTTATTGCACCATAATACCTTCGATTCATATAGGGCCTCCAATATATCTCAGATCAAATACATTTACAGTTTGGCTTTGATACTATGTTAAGTAACATGGATCGTTTTTGCAAATGCAATTATATTGTCATTGTTATGGATATTTTCCAAATGTATATTTGAGGACTCATAAATATGAGAGGAGGAGACATGTCTTATGAAGAGACATGTCTCTATAGTTAATCATCATTAATTAGCATATTAAGATTATAAATAACCATATGCATAATATATAAATTATTTTCTATATAATATAATATATGTATTATGTATAATATATATAAGAATATTTCTCTAATGATAATTTACTATCAATAATGAATCTTGTGATCATATCAATTTGACTGTAACTACAAACTTAACAACATGGAATATGTTGAGCATGAAATTTCATGTCGTGTCTAAACTTGGAATCTTGAAAAGGCTTTGTACAGAGAAATAATATTACGTCTCTTGTGTTGTGAGCCATTTATTAAATTGGGAGATTGTTGATAGTCACTTAGAATTTCCCGTGAAAAAAATTATGGTGCACATTGACAGGCTTCCTTCCACACTTTGCAGGGACTTCCATAACTTCACTATTGCAGCCAAAATAAGGAGCTCAATATTTCGATAAAAATCAGAGCTTCTCATGTTTGAAATAGGGTTCGAATTGTATGGTAATTATTGGAGATCATAACGAGACACTTTCTACCAATTGGTATCTCTAGCTTTCTATTGGCGGCAAAGGAATAGTTGATTCTTCTTTGTCAAAAATAAACTCTTATTGTTACACATGTGGAGGTTGTATGTAATGCCTACCCCTAGTTTACTTTTCATGTCGATTATCAGATTCTTTTAGCCCAGATTTATGATTATGTTTAAAGATTAGCAGTACTTGGTTACTAGATTTGATTGGATGTTATTTCATACTCAATTATATATTTGATGAGCTACTTAATACTCGGTTATTTCATGTGTTCATGATTACTCTTTCGATGATGATATATGTATGTTCATATAGTAATTTTCAGTTATCTCATGATGATAGATAGATAGATGATTTATATACAGTTACTTACCCCATACTTGCATGTGTATGGTGTACTTGTATGTTTTACCTTATGTTTGACATTTCTAATGTAGTTGAGGGAGTCATAATCACTTGGTAGTCAAGATCTACAAGATGCGCCACTCCCCACCATTTCATGTTTAGTTTAGATTTATATGTATATGTACATGCTCAGATTTTATGCAGATTGCAAGTACCGAGCATCAACTTCCCTGAATTGTCAGGATGAGCTTGCCCTATCGTAGTATCTCAATGGTAAAAGAGGGGAGATAGTTCTTGAGTCCAAATCCTAACCCTAAGCCAATTGTCCTATAAAGTAGCACAAGTATCTGAGTTATTTACCCTTCCAAATTCATCAAGTGACGTGAATTCGTGATTTTGACCTTTGAGTTTGATTTAGTACTATGTCCTTTATGATGAGTTTCTTTTTAGTTTTGTTGGTCTGTTGTGATTTTCAATTATAATTAAATCAAATAAAAAGATTATTTAATAATTTAATTCAACAAAGATTTTATAAAGAAAAATTAATATTTAATCATATTTAATTAATTAAATAAAAGAATTAAATTTAAATATTTAATTAAAGTTCTAATTTTGGGCTTAAATTATATTTATTTAATTTAGTAATAATTTATTAGGAGTTTCATTTTTATAATAAACTCTAAATATTATGGTTAGTTAAATCAGTAAATATTTTATTTAAAGACATCTTGTCATTTAATAAGAGAAAGAGAGGAAATAAATATAATAAAGTTTATTTTAATTAAAATACAAAAAATTGCACATAAAATTAAAATAAAATAAAATAATAAAGTAAAAAGTTTCATGTGATTGCAAAACTGAAACCCTAACAAGAAGAAAGTTATTTATTAAGAAATTAGAACTCATTTCTTTACACATAGATTTGGAGGAGTCAATTTAAAGAGGATTTTCAAAAAGACAAGAATTATTGCGAGCTCCAAGCATTCATATGGTTAGCATCAAAGTGAGGTAGTATATTGTTGAGTTTTGTACTATAGTTTTACTTTCGAAATTTTTTGTCTTCTTCGTGCTTGTTTGAAAATCTTGTCTTAGAAATGATTCTATTTGAAAACCTTGTTTGTGAAATCATTGTTTTTCGTTTCAAAAATATTTGTGGTTGAAATCAATTTGAAACCCTTGTTGAGAGATCTTGTTATTCATAAATAGGATTGATCTATAAAAATAGTGAAATCAGGATAGGGGTTTTGTAAGGAAAACCAATTTTAATTACTAAATTGAACTATTTTAATTTTGTTGCCCTATAAGATCTAGATCATAATTACATTATATATATATATATAGTACAATAACTCATTTTTTCATAGGGGGTTTGTGTCTTGTATTTTTTAAAATAATATTTTTAAAAAATTACTTGGGAAACGGAGGCAACCATCTCCCCCATCTCCCTTGTGCCTGGCACTATATATATACTATTGTGGCAACAGGTTGCGTGCTAGGCACAGGGAGATGGGGGAGATGGTTGCCTTCGTTTCCCAAGTAATTTTTTAAAAATATTATTTAAAAAAATACAAGACACAAACCCCCTATCAAAAAATGAGTTATTGTGGTATATATATATACCACAATAACTCATTTTTTGATAGGGGGTTTGTGTCTTGTATTTTTTAAAATAATATTTTTTTAAAATTACTTGGGAAATGGAGGCAACCATCTCCCCCGTCTCCCTGTGCTTGGCACGCAGCCTGCTACCACAATAGCTCACAAATATATATATATATATATATATATATACCACAATAACTCATTCTTTGATAGGGGGTTTGTGTCTTGTATTTTTTAAAATAATATTTTTAAAAATTTACTTGGGAAACGGAAGCAACCATCTCCCCCGTCTCCCTGTGCCTAGCATGCAACATGCTGCCACAACAGCACACGTTGCATACAACAGTCATAAGCACTACAAGCAACGATTCACGATACTATGTGAACCCGAGAGGCTATAAACCTTGGGAAATTATTATTTTTTATTATATTTTTTTTAATAATTTTTAATATAGTTTATAAGTATTATTATTAATTAGTTTAAATTAATATTTAATTTTTTTATTAACTGTTAATAATTTTTATTATAATATTAAAATTAATAATGATTATTTATTAATAGATTAATATTATTTATTAATAATTTAATTATTATAATAACTTAATAATTTTTATTAAAAGATTTGGTTAAGAATGTCGTTAATTCATATTTAACTCATTCATTGTTATTATTATGTGTTGTGATTAGTTATTATTATTATGTATAAATCTTAAATAGATTTGAACCCAAGACTTCCCACATATGAGGCTCATAATTTATCGTTGTGTTGTAGGCTCTTGCCTGTATTTAACTCAATTTTAAATTGGGAAGATTAATTTTTTTTTAATGAAGTTTATTTTAATTTATGATAAATCATTTTATATATAAAATATGAGGTTTATATTTAGATGACTTTTAATAGATTTTTGAATCTATTGAGATTCTTGTAAACTCAGAAACCCTAACAACTTTGACACTAGAAAAAATGGAAAACTATAACCCTATTTGTAAATCAAAATCATATGTTTTCAAAACCAAACAATTTATGAAACTCCATTTGTTATACATTTAACATGATGTATGATTTACTAGTGTTGGTTTTGGGTTTGACTTAGTACTTAACCATTCAATATGTTTATTAGAGGCTTAGGGAGTTTTGTTTTGTGATATTGTTTTGATTATGATCTTTTATTCCTAACCATGGTGATGTATTCACACATTTTTATGATGAATTTTGATTAGTTATTTGCTAGTGCTTTCCAGTTGCTTGTGTAAAACTGAGGTGAATAGTGTGACTTTCTTGTGATAACCTTTGAGTTCTCAATCTGTTATCTTTTGATGTTTTCCAATTGCTTGTATAGAACTGAAATGATTATTATGGTTTTCTTGTTGTAACCCTTGACTTTTTGATTGGTTATCTTTGGTGTCTTCTAGTTGCTTGCATAGAACTCAGGTGAATATTGTAATTTGTCTTTAGGTGCTTTCCAGGTGCTTGTAAAGGACTGAAGTGAAAATTGTGATTTTTATGAATAATACTTTTCTTGAACTTAAGGTAGGTTACTTATGTATACATTGAAAAGTGATTTGCAATGGAAGTCAGAGCCCTAAAGAGCCTTCTTGGGTAACCCATTATAAATTATTTTAATGAGTGATAACATTTCATTAAATAAATTTAAAATGAATTAATAAGAATCAGTGTTTTTCCTCGCTCATGCCTTGAGTGCTAGTATAGGCTAGGATGGGAGTAGAGAGGATGTTTGGTTGCGACCTTGCTTTGTTAGCATGCTTTGTCTGTACGAAAGGATATTGATGCCACATAGAGACACTAGGGGGTCACACTTTAGAGAGGCTTCCAAGATAATTTTAGAGTTGACTCGTGTGATGACACTTGCCCACTAACATAGTAAATTTCCTATGTGTCTTTGTTGCCTCTGAGTTTAAATGTCACTTGAATCTTGGTACCTTTAAGATAAATTGCTATCAAGTTTTCCTTGACCTAGATGTTGGTTGTGACTTTTGAGATTGTTACTTGTTTGGGACTTGAGACTATCTCCTTAACGCAGTGGGAGTAAGCCATTAGGTTCCACGAGATCGGGTGGTAGTGTTTTTTCTTATACCTTTGACATCTGACAGCTAGATGTCGTTGTTGGATGTCTTTATGCAATGATTCCTATCATTTTGATCTTGTGTTTTCTGATGGTTGGTTATATTCTGTTGTTTTGTATTTGATTATCAAAGATCTTATGAGATGATGTATTTTATTCATGATGTATATTCTTTGAACTTTTCATGCCTTGTGACTTGTACAGTGGATGATTATGCATTATGATTTGCCAAGTGACATCTTATATAATTGTATATTATTAGATTCGTACTTGTTTTCTATCTATAATGTGGATTTGTTATGCACCAAATTTAATATTAATAAAACTTATATATGTGATTCAACATCATGGAACCCTTAGGAGATATAAGGAGATATAAATTTTTTATGAATTATTGTTGTGTATGTGAGTTATTGCTTCTGCTATATTATCTGTTTTGTTTATTATCTTTATAAAAAAAAAATTGACAAACTTAGTAAAAATTTAAGTTAATTTCTTTTGGGTTTCTGACAGGGTGTTACACTGTATAAGCAAGAGTTGAATATTCCTTGAAAGAGTTTTTGTTTAAATCAGTATAGTTGTGAACATTTTTTGTATTGAGGAATGAATAATGCATGCCAACATGAATTTCTGTTCTTGGAATCCATAAATATAATCGGTGTTTCTCTAGCACAACTTTATTCGGTTTGAGCAAGAGCAGTTATCATTTAATTAGAGTTGAGCAGTCAATCAATTTAAGCCCAAAATAGTAACATATTGGTTGTCGAGGGACAATCTGAAAGTTTATTTGATACAAGTATTTGTTCAAATATCAATCTGCGAATTTATAAAATTCTTGCGCAAATTTGGGAGCAATTAGTGTAAGGGATCTTAGACCTCTAAAAGAAAGGAGATAGTTTCTCTTGATTGTTCTGAATGAGGACTAATTTTATATGAGACATGTTTCAGATTTTAGTCAAATATTTGTTTGATTTGCATATGTAATTTGGGTTGGATTTGGTCTGTCATCAAAAACATTGATAGGGTAGTATAAATTCAGTTCAAGACAAGTTCAACAGATAAAATAATGCATGAAGTTAATCCAATCCATTCTTAAATAAAGAGTCAAAACAGACTCAAATACCAATGTATTTACTTCTGGAATCATATCTATCTTCATAGAACAACAATCCAGAGTCCTCACAATAAACTGCATCTGCCAATATAAATAAGGGCAAATATACATTTTCAAGTTGATAATTTAGCTCGATACTGGTAATAAAATACACCTTAACTCCTTAGGGACATGTGACCTCATATGCACTCATGAAGCACCCTTCCATGTTTAAAATAATGAAAAAATTAATAAAAATACAACAAAAATCATAGTGTAAGAACAAATAAGCTGAACTCCGTATTGACTTTCAGCAAACATAAATATGATTCATGTTGTTCTATTGGGATTCAACTGCAAAAATACATCGAGTACCAAAATGGATGTACCCAATTCAGATTAAAATCCACATATAGAACGTGGACCATATAGTGATAGCTACTGCTGCCAATAAGTAGGTCCACAGAAAAATGACAGAGCACTCACTTTCAGCAACTCCAAACAACTGTGTCATTGTTCCTACATCAATTCAATCTTTGTCAGACACGAGTTAAAAATTGCAGATTTATTTCAGTACAAGAGAATATGAAGAAGAATGTCAGGAAAGATTAGTGAGTTTGATTATTGCATATGCTTATAAACTATACTACTTTCCCCTGCATTTACAGATTGCTACCAAATTCAACTATTTATGTTTCTAATACAGTTGATTTCAAAAACAATCTTTTAAATATAAAATGAACTCTGAAAAACTAATGCCAGCAATTTATACTTCTAATGCTTTAGGCATTATTTAGATGTTCCATGTTTCAACCATCCAGCCCTGAGTCCCGCTTACCCCATAACCTCCCACTTCCCACATTAGAGCTCTACCTTTCTGCCACATGTGCTTTACATGTATGAAATGGGTAACGCTTATTTTACACGTAATTAGCTACCAATGACAATGTTAGAGCTGCTATTTTGTGATGCGGCAATATATTACTCACATTCCTTAAATCACTGAAAACCTTTAATTGAAAATTGTACCACATTTAGGTTCGTCATAAATAATTAGTTTTTCGCCAGGTTAAGTGAAAGAAATTATGAGCACCCAATATAAGAGGGAAAATTAGGTTGAATTGTATACCGAGGTTCATGGCAGGTGGCAGTGCAAATTGTATCAACAAGATAAATTGATATAATGGGTCTGCTGGCACTGCCCCAAAGTAGATCGCTGCTTTCACTATGCATAGTCCTACCAAGGGAAGCATCAAAAACCGCACAAGGATGATCCCTATAATAATTGAAGGTTTTACAGTTGCAGACTGTAGCCCTGCAGGTAAGCATAAGATCTTAAGAACAGAAGATGATGGATAACATCATACAAGAAACTGAAATCTTCCATGATTTCCTAAACTATTTAAAGTAAGGAGATTACATCTAGACATGTAATTTTTATAAACGTGTTAATATGGTACACTAGTATCTTCAAACACCAAGTGAATACCTTTAGTTAAATTTCCTCCAAGTAAAAGTGTAATACTTGGTATTGTTCCATCTCTGCAATGTAAAAAGAAAATAGAATCAGACTACATAACTCTTGAGATCAGAGATTATCTTCCTAGAGAATTAAAAACAGTAAAAGAAATTTTAGCAACGTTCCATGGCATTTTGATGACAGGGATGGGGGAATGGCAGGGGTTGTGTTTCAGGGACAGTAGTCTGAGGGTGTCCTTTTTCCGGATGGCAGGAGGCAGTTTTATATATATATATATAGAGAGAGAGAGAGAGAGAGAGATTCTTACAAGTGTAAAAGTGACCCTATGTTTATAGCTTTATACCAGTAGTTTTTCAGTGGTATAACAGTGGTTCAGCAGTTTATTAGATAAAAACGACATCTGATTGTTCATGTTTAAATTTTAGAATCAAAATTTTAAATTAAAGTAACAAAGAAAAAAATGTAGTTTAAATTTGAAGTTCAAATTCAAGTCTCAAACAGTCAATACTTTAAAATACAATTATGCATTATCTGGGCTATCAATATTAAAAGACTTTCTATGGCACTCTCTAGCTGAAGTTGTGGTTTGTCCAGCGGAATCCCGACCATGCTTACTCTATTATTCATTGTAAACAAGCTAAAGCTTAAGGATTAAGTGGGTCACATCAGGAGGAATCCACAGCCCTCAGATCCCCATCTCTATAACTCGAAACCTTAAACAGTGATCTTGATATCAGATATTTTCTCCAGCAGCGAAGGCACAACCTCTAGTAGTACCACCATCAATAAAAACTTAAAACAGAATGTATCTTTACTTTTCATATTAAGGTGAATAAGGGATGTGGGAGTCCACACCCCTTTGGGTGACAGAAAGATTTCCATTAAGATGATGGTTTCCCTTTAAGATGGTTTTACCAGTTGGTGAAATCTAAAACTGTTATGTTCAGCAGAAAATGTTAAAATTTGCTGTGACTTATTTCCTTACATAAAATATCAATTCTTTTCAAGAAAAATGCTCCAAAATGCCAATAGAAATACGAAAAAATAATTGATCAAAAACCCCAAAGTTTTAGAGGGATATTTGTAATAAATCTTTTCAAAATCCCAGTTTCGAAATCCCAGGTGAATTGTTTTTTATTTATAATAATGTCACTGCTACACTATATAACTATAGAGGAGTTTACATTTGAATGCAAAATAATAGTGTTAGAGCTCCACATGCCTTCCAAGATATTGCTTCTTTTTTGTAGGTAACTCCGACTTTCAATTAAGCTTCCACTTTATATTGCAATGTAAAATGCATTAATTGGCTTCAATTCATCTGTTTCAGTGCATTGAACTTTCCATAACATATTAGGCTTATACAATTTAGTGCATCACACACTGGATTGCCAACTAAATCCAGATCATGGACAGATGTAAGATGGGAAATTCATATTTTGTCATCACTGATTTTCATCTTTGAAGTTACCATCAATAGTAAAGTTGAGCAACAATTGGAAGAAATATGCAAGATGAAGCTTTAAACATAGACAAACAGATAACAGAGAAGGCCCAAGTAATCATTATGATTCCATTGTTAAGTTTCTTGATGCCATAAGTCATTATTTGGTGGAAAAATCAACAAAAACAAGATTGATGAATTTTGCAGTTTGACTAGGTATAATTCCCCATTCTTGAATCTCTTCCATTAAGAAAAGTGCAATACAAGTGTGGACAAGGAGTGGCAGTCCTTGAGATCCATTATCAGTAGTAGTTAGTAAGTAGAATTAGTATAAGCTACTATGCTTAAAGAACAAATGTTGAAGGAAACTGTGACGTCTTATAAATAAGATGGTTTCCTAAGATAGATCGCAAAATAAAGATCATCATACTCAGTAAGGAGAGCATGTCCATCAATAAGACCATTAAACTCAAGACCACAGATGAATGATTACCTTCAAACAAAGACAATACGCATTGGGAAGTACCTACGTGGATAATGAGCATAATCCAGTACTAGTCAGCAATCCATATTATTAAGGAGGTGAAGAGTTCATAATTGGCTATTGAGAACTCATAGCGATACAAACATCAAACTTCCTTGCCAAGAATGATATCACTCAGGAAATCGAGCATATATAGTCATGTATATGATTTAGATAATTGCAGACAATATCAATGATCAAGGCTGGCCAGCTACATCCATGGAGGAGGTTGATATCAATTTTGCACAAATAATTGATAATCTTTGTCAATGACAATATGATAAGAAGAACATTACTAGTATCGATTAATGATATCAATTTAGTAAGAAGACTAAGCAATTAACAAGCTAAATGAAGAGGTGTGATAAGTATGCAGAAGTTAGCATTTTTTATTAATGTAATTTACTAATTAGTAAACATCCTGGAAATGGGCAATAATGAAGGGAAGTGTCTCATTGTTACCAAGATCTTTTCCACTCCATTTATGATCATCAACCATTTTTTCTTTACTTATTAATCCATAGTGGATCAGCTCTGTTAAGAGAAAATTGCTATTGGCATTATTGGTTGAAGGCATATGGCGCAGATCAGAGATGGCATCCAAGGATTGCAGATATAACGGAAGATATACCAGACACAGAATCCATTATTAAGTTGCAGTCATTCCATTAAACATCTGAAACAGCAACTCATCACTTCTAGTGATACTATCTAAGTTGTATAATTAAACTGCAATACAAGATATAGCAGCCATTGCTAAAAGAAAGATAAATTATAATAATTAATTGCATAGCTTTATTGACTATATTAGATACAGCATCATCTTCGTTTATCTATAAGTGCTAGACCATATTTGTAGAAAATAATACATTGTATATCAGATACTGCTATCATTTCAATTTGCATAAATTAGTTGCTATATCAGAAATAGAAATTGATCACTGGCTTAACTTCCATTACTTGATTGGCATAGTAGAAAGGAAAGTAAAAGTAAAAGTCCCTATTTACTGACTTAGTCAGAAATGGGAACATTACACTAGGTTAACCAACATTAGTTGATATGCTGACAAGGTTACATATAATAATTCAAATGAACATATATGTGTGGCTAGTTTGACATAATCAAATTCAAGCTCTAACCAATATTTTCTCTTAAAATGTATTGAAGGACGCAAATTCCCTTTGAGGTTGCTGATCTACCAACATTAGTTGATATGCTGACAAGGTTACATATAATAATTCAAATGAACATATATGTGTGGCTAGTTTGACATAATCAAATTCAAGCTCTAACCAATATTTTCTCTTAAAATGTATTGAAGGACGCAAATTCCCTTTGAGGTTGCTGATCTTAGTTCTGAACTTTGACATCGAGGAAACATATTTGCCTATGAATTTGAGCTTTGATGTGCAATATCAGGATAGTAGCATCAATGGAATTGGCAGTGATTCCTTTAGCCAACATTGATTTCTGAATATAACATATTTGATTACTTTGACCTCATTTAACATGAATTATAGTCAATCTTTCTCATCACATATGTTGGAGGACTGAAATATCATCAAAGGCTGCTTACCGTAGGTTGTGAGTATTGACAGGAGGAAGCTAGATTTTTGCCTATGAATTTAAGCTTTCATGTCTAATGACAGGATAGTGGCATCAATGGGACGGATTGTGATTTCTTTAACCAACATTGATTGCTAAAGAAAACTATGTTAACTTTAATTTGACTGTTATGGATGCTTCTCATCCTGTATCAAATATTGAATATTTGAAAGATACTATATGGCTTTAGTTTGCTCTCCTAGTTTAGTGAATAGAATCTAGATCATTATTTAATTGGGAAAATCTCCTTCTTAAAGCACTATCATTCTTTATTGAGAAAACTCTATATTTATCTATATTCCATCTTATCAAGTTGGATTGGATCTACGCAGTTATTTTCCTTTATCAAGTAGTATTTATGTCAGTTATTCGACTAAGATGTCTATATTGAGCAAGACACCTATTTTTAGACTTGGCTTTGTATGGATTCATAATTTCATAATCATTTCTTTTATGCTAGGCTTTGTGGTGAGCTGATGCTCCTTAGCTGAAATAACAATCTTGTCAAAGGAAAAAAACTTAGGCACATTGCAAGCATGGGCATCAACAAACTTTCTTGAGGTGGCTAAGGATGAAGATGTTCTGTGGTTGTGACTATTACAGTAAAGAGTCATTGTCAAGCAACATTACATTTGTGGTGGAAGTCATTTGCAGCGACTATGAAATTATTGCAGAGAGTCATTTTCCCTAATTGTGTAAAATGGTTGCATCAATAGCACAACTCCAGTAGAAATTCAATCAGTTGTTTGAAAGCTGCTGCAGGAAGTCATTTGTAGCAGTTACACAACTACTGCAGAAGATCATTCGCAACAGTTGTACTGTTGCTGCACAAATCATTTGCAGATACAAAGCTTATGCAAGAAGTTGTTTGCCAAAATTATATGTCTGTTGTGGAAATTAGTCACAGTAGCTTTGTGATGGTCTCAACAAGGAACTGTTTAAAAGCCACTAAACAGTTTTAATGATTTCCTTCATTCATGTTGTCCAAGACTTTAAATTTTGCAGAAGGGGAGCACTTCACTAATAACTTACAAATACAATCTAGGATAGGATTCAAAGGGCTAAAGATTGATTCAAAAACATGCCTCGAAAGAAAGGCAGCCAAATTGAATTTTAAAAACAGTACTTTTTACTTATGTTACTGGGTCCATAGGGCCTGACTCAATCAGATCATATCTGGGAACCCCTAGGGCATGCATCAGGCATGTCTTGGGAAACCTTCCTTATTCCATGTACAACTATCCAAGGAAGTCTTAGCACATACATGAGAAAGCAAAAAAAAACAATATGCAAGAGAGAAATATCATATATTTGTCATTTTCCTCATTGGTTGCAAGAAAGCTTGCAAGATTAAGAAGATTATAGAATATCCTAGACCTTGCTGCCCGGATCCAGGTCCGGGTTCGTGTCCGGGTTCGCTGCAGGTCCGGGCAAGGTCCTTATTTTGGATTGTGGGTCCTTCGGGGTTCGTGACCCACAGTCCAAAATAAGGACCTTGCAAACCTGCAGTAAACCTGAAAGGACCCACGGCGAACCTAGAAGGACCCACGATGAACTCAAGAGGACCCACAACAAACCCGGGAGGACCCACAATCCAAAATAAGGACCCTACTTAGACCCACTGCAAACCAGGAAGGACCCATGGCAAATCTAGGAGAACCTACAACAAACCCGAGAGGACCCACAATGAACCCAAGAGGACCTGTGGATTTCTCTTTTTTTTGTATATATATATATATATACTCACGAACCCAAATGGGAAAAGAAAATTTGCTTGAACCCAAATTTGTCCCCGAACCCTAATCAGCAACTTAGATATTCTACAATACTAAAACAGCATAAAATAATAATATCCTGCAACTTTAGGGTGGATCATATTACACTTCATGTACCATGCTGCTTACAATTTCTGCTCTCTTCTCACCTAGGATATCCCACAATACCAAAACAATGGAAAAAAGGCCAATGGATAGAATCAAGGTTACAGACATCTACGTTTGTTACACTTGATAAAAGGAATAATATACTTTATATTTCTTTTAGTATACATTTGCCTCCACACTTGAGTAGAATCTTGCAAGTTGTACAAGGATATACATTTTGAGACACCTTCTTCAATTAAGCAGCAAGAACAGAATTTTTCGTAATGCTATAAGATTGAAGTCATATTCAAATGTGCTAGTAGATATTTAAAATTCAAAAAATAAACACCCACATATATTGCTTATAATAACATGGATAAGGCACCTAAGAGCAACAAAGAAAATTAAAAATTGTGTCACAGCCCCAAATTCTAGTAACGAGAAGTTCTGTGGATCCCAAAATAGAAACTTTGTCTATGGGCTAAAATAGAAATTGCAATATAAAAATAAGCTCTTATTATAAAATAAGTTTCATCATTTTAGTGGGAGAGGATTACCTTCACTAGAATAATGAAAATGGAGAGAATTACAAGCTCTCCTTAATCGAAATCCCCTTGTACATATTTTCATGATTATTCGGAATTTCAACTATTGTAGGACCATCTTCTTCATGAACATAACATATTTCTTCATCAAAAGAAGAATGTGAAAGCTTCATACTTAACCAAGCAACAATCTCCTACGTGTCTCTGGATATCCTACCATGGTTTTCTAACAATAAGTGGAGGTGAAGAAGAATCTTCTATTACCAATGCCATTTGCACTACTACACCTTCTCAATACCCTCTTACCTAGAAAATATAAATACATTTATATTTATATTACTTTTATGGATTTTTATATTATATGTATATTGTACAATCCTACAGACCTAAGCTGAACCTAAACCCATACATATGCCTAAATGGGCTATTGACCTAACTTTCAGTGAGGTTCCCTTGGATGCATTCCTCCATTTCATGTTGTGCATTTGCTCTAGTTTGTGCTTGATCTTTAGGCTTTCTTTTGTGCCACAAGCTTTTCAAAATCATCTATTTTACCTTACAATTTGTTTCATTTTCTTTTTACATGCCTTTTATTGTAATTCATTATGTTTTTTGGCACCTATATGTATGTTTTCTTATCTATGGTGGTTTATAATTCAGCCTCAAGCTCCTCTGATGGCAATGCTCACATCTTTTCTATATCTAGAATGCCTTGGGTATCTCTACCAGTCCATAAGAGTACAAAATTCAAATTGTTGTTGGTGCTGAAATTAATATTTTGGCACTCACACTCGAAGGATTCACCTTTTTTGACTTGCCTATCCATTCACCCAACCACTCAAGGAATGTGTACAATAGTGTCTCCTTTGGTGATCACCTCCTACTATAGGTCAATATAGAAAGTCCTCATGACTAGCTAATTAGCTCGAGCTATCTTCAAGGTTTTCTTTCTAGCTCTATTCACTTGCTATAGTCTATAATTGTTACTCTTGGTCCTCTCCTTTATCACTATTTCTTCCTCTACACCCTCCATGTGTCATTATGTTACAGGAAAAACACAAGCAACAACCTACTATGCAATTTTGTTTTACCTTATAAACCTTGTTCCCCATCATCACTACTAATTGATCTTCCCTACTGCACTCGACCCTCATAGTCAATGCTATCCACCTTTGCACTTGTTGCTCATGATGCATTTTTCTCCTACATGACTCCACCACTTTGGTCCACATGTTCTCAATGCCAACAAAGTTTCATCCATGGGTGCTCATGGACTATCCTACAGTGTCATGTGGTGATTTTCTAGCATCATTTATAGGTCCTACCTTTTTTCCATTGGCTTGTGGCTCTACATGATGGGGCAGATTTTTTTTGATGGAATAGACGGACCAAATTCTATTACTAAAAACAGCTCAAATAATACAGCCAAAAATAAATTTGGGACTGATTATTAACTACATGGATTCTCCATGAAATGACTATTCGTGATTTATCACCATTGGTGGTAGAAACACAAAAAGAATTGACATTCCACTTGGTGGTATATCGTATATCCAAGTGGTGACTCAACCGTCATGTGCCCATTCGAATACTATTCTACCCGTCAGCTACAATATAGAATTTACCGACAACATCATCCCCCCAAAAAGAAAAGTCATCTTCAGACGACAATACAACAAACTCAAAATAAACTAAGTACATCAATGCATAAATACTAAACAGAGGGATGTGTCCCTGGCGTAGTGGCTATTTGCGCCCTCAACTCGTTCAGCTCCACCCGTAGCTTGTAGACTTGCTCTTTCCTAACCTTTAGTTCCACTTCAGCCTCCATCTGAAGCTCTAAAGCTGATTGCATCAACCCTGCAATTTCTCCCAACTCTTTCTCCTTCTCTGCTGCTACTTGTTCCTTTTCCATTGCCAACCTTTGTAGCTGACTCTGTCTGTCTAATAGGGCTGCCCTCTTGGATTCCCAAGCTGTCCTCTCTGTGGCTAACCTGGCAGCTGACTCCTGCCAAGCCCTCTCAGCTACTCCCTAATCTGCCTGGCTCCTCCGAAGAGTGTAATACGCCTCCTAGTGTAACTTCACTATCCCGTGAGTCAAAGCCTCTACTCGACTCTCCATACCAGGATCTCTCGTCATGGCCCAATCCTGCCGCATCTCTGTAGTCTCCACATGTGGCCATCCTCACTCCTCAAAACAGACCATAAAGGCAATTGGGCATTCTAATCTCATAGAGGATATCGCTCCATCTCGTTCACTACTGAGTCCAATGCCTGAGTCTTTGTTGAAGCTAACACCTAGCGAGCCTGAGTTGCTAGAGCTGCTACATCAAGGAATGCCTCTCTCATCCCTACTTCCCGTGCTACTAGATGTTCTTGTTGCAGACCCATAGCCTCTCCACTGCTTCCGCTATACACTCAACAATGCTATGCAATAATCCCTTAGCCTGTGTCTACCCAGCCTCTTGTGTCTGCAATGGGTTCTCCTCTAGAATTGCTTCCCACGTGGGTTTCAAAAAGTACGTCACTCGAGGTGCCAGAGTATGGTGGAACCACGTACTCAAGTAAGCACTCAGCTTTTGGGTTTGGCTCTCTCTGTCTTGCTCAAGTGATGCTAGCAGTGTCGTGTCTACTATAACCACTGCATCAGAACCCACTACATCCAATCGGACACCTGATGCCCCCAACTCTTCACCTATCGATACTTCCATTACCCTACCTCTATGTCCATCTCAGTATCAGGTACTAGTGTCTCCTCTCCAGCCTCTGGTAAGGTCTCACGAGTCGGCTACATCGTTACCTCCAAAGTAGCTATCTCCATTGGTGACAGATGTGCCTCTGCTACTACCTCTGGAATAGCTCGTGTCTCTACGGCGAGCTGCATCACAGCTGACACTGGTGTCATAACTATCGGCTGCCTAAACTGAACAAAACCTGAAATGCCATGTATGCCAGCAAGAGCCAAATGTGTCGTAGTTGAAAGTGTAGGCCATGGCAATCTCAATGGCGTAGTTGTGATCACCTCTACCTCCTTATCCTCTTCCTCTTCCCCATCGGTCCCACTCTCTTCTGAAGAAGTCTCCTCTCGACCAAAATCTGTGTTTCCACCATTTGGCCTTGGTCGTTTCTATCCAATGGTTTTGGTGTTAGATTATGGTGACTGATCAGGAAAAAAAAAATTTGGGCCCTGGCCGACATGGTAGCCGACATATTATGGCCGACATATGGCCGACATGTTATAACCCTAAAGCGGTTTAATACTTGTATACAAGGGTTTAGGGTTGGGTATTTTTCATTATGTTGTGATGCGAAATTGGTTCTTGCGACAGTATTGAACTGTAAGGGATTACGGATTGTAATCAGGTTGTAATCACTGGATTGTAATAAGATCGGACTTGCTGTTTGGTGGACGTAGCCCAGGGATTGGGTGAACCACGTTAAAATTTGGTGCCTTGTGTTCATTTTTGTGTGATCTATTATTTTCTGTTATTGGTTATATTTGCATGTAGTTTTTTTTTTTTTTTTTTTTTTTTTTCTGTCTGTGGTTTATCCTAACAAGTGGTATCAGAGCGAGGTTGTCTTTCAGTTATCCTCTGCAAGAAAGTCTCACGGTTAAGTGGGAGTCTCACGGTTGAGTGGGAGCGATGGCAGATGAGGGTAAGCTGAGGGTTGACAGGTTTAATGGGCAAAACTTCCAATTATGGAAGATGCAAATGGAAGACTATCTATATCAGAAGGATTTATGGAAGCCGTTGGAAGGAAAAGCCAAGAATCAGAGAACTATGTCAGAGGCTGAATGGGATCTTTTGGACAGAAAGGCACTCGGAAGCATTCGGTTATGCTTGGCACCATCGGTGGCATTTAATATTACAAAAGCAAAGATGATAGAAGATTTGATGAAAACCCTAGTGACACTGTATGAAAAGCCCTCCACTTCAAACAAGGTATTTCTCATGAAGCGTTTATTTAATATGAAAATGGCAAAAGGTGGATCTGTTGCAGATCATTTAAATGAGTTTAATACTATTACTAGCCAGTTATCTTCTGTGGGTATCAATTTTGATGAAGAAATTAGGGCTCTCTTGATTTTGTGTTCTTTACCTGAAAGCTGGAATGGCTTGGTAATGGTGGTGAGTAATTCTGTTCCTGGATCTAATACCCTAAAATATGATGATGTGATCGGTGTTGTTTTGAATGAGGAAACTCATAGGAAATCCTCAAGTGGATCTACATCAGGAAGTGCTTTGAATGCACAAAGCAGGGGCAGAACGACTGAAAGAGGAAGTAACTCTGGAAATCGTGGGAAATCAAGAGGAAAGTCAAAGGGGAGGAGGTCTCAATCAAGAGGACCAAATGATTGCTGGTACTGTGGGAAACCAAGGCACAAAAAGAAAGATTGCTGGAATCGAAAGAAAAAATGAAGGAGATAAATCAAATGGAGACAATGAGGCAAATGTGGTAAGTAACAAATCCGAAGAGGATGCTTTGCTTCTGTCTTTAGAGAGTGTTGATGATTCATGGGTTTTAGATTCTGGTGCTTCATTTCATGCTACACCTCATAGAGGTTATTTCATTGATTATGTCCAAGGGGATTTTGGGCTTGTTTATTTGGGGGATAATGAACCCTGTCAGATTGTTGGAAAGGGAAAAATTAAGATTAAATTGCAGAATGGGAATCATTGGCTACTACATGAGGTAAGACATGTTCCAAGGCTGAGTAGAAATTTAATTTCAACCGGGCAACTCAGTGATGAGGGTTGTGTAGTTACTTTTAATGATAAAAATTCGAAGGTTTCAAAAGGTTCCCTTGTAGTAGCAAAAGGTGTGAAAGTAGGCACCTTATATCTTTGTACAGGTCATATTGTTCCTACTACTTTGATTGTTTCAGAGAAAAATGAATGTTCAAGAACAATTGCTGCAGTTAAGCAAGGAGAACAAATAGCTGTTGTAGATTCTGATACAGCGCTGTGGCACAATAGACTTAGGCACATGAGTGAGAAAGGTATGAAAGTACTTCATTCAAAGAAAGTTTTACCAGGTCTAAAATGTGTTAATATGGATTTCTGTGAAAGTTGTGTGTATGGAAAACAAAAGAAAGTGAGTTTTGTAAAGACTGGGAAGGAAAACAAAAAGGAGAAATTAAAGCTTGTGCATACAGATGTATGGGGACCAATTCAGGTATCTTCCCTTGGTGGCTCTCATTATTATGTTACATTTATTGATGACGCAACTAGAAAAGTATGGGTTTATTTCCTTAGACAGAAATCTGATGTATTTCAAACTTTTAAGAAATGGAAATGCTTGGTTGAAAATGAGACTGGTAAGAAATTAAAATGTCTCAAATCTGATAATGGTGGTGAGTATTGTAGTCATGAATTTGAAGATTATTGCTCCACTAATGGTATTCGTAGATAGAAAACTGTTCCAAGGACTCCACAGAAAAATGGAGTGGCTGAACGCATGAACAGGACTATAATGGAGCGCGCAAGGAGCATGAGGTTGCATGTTGGGTTGCCCTTACACATGTGGGCAGAGGCTATCAATACTGCAGTATATTTGATTAATAGAGGTCCCTCTACTCCTTTGGGCTGTGGTATTCCAGAGGAAGCATGGACTCGTAAGAAGGTGAGTTATTCTTTTCTCAAGACCTTCGGTTTGAAGCTTTTGCTCATATAGACTCTGAAAATAGAACCAAGCTAGAAGCTAAATCAAAGAAATGTGTCTTTGTTGGATATGGCATTAATGAATTTGGTTATAGGCTTTGAAATTTTGAAAATCTTAAAATTGTTAGAAGTCGAGATGTCATATTCAATGAGAAAGTGTTGTACAAAGATCTGTTGCAGCAACATGAGAAAAAAGAAGATGATTATGTAGTGCTGGATGATACTCCAAAAGCTAATGTTGCAGCCATTCCTCATGATGTGCAACAACTGCAACAACAAATACCACACACACCAGTGAATGTTAGAGGGTCAACGAAGCAAATTAGACCTCCACAAAGATTTTCTCCCTCTTTGTATTCTATTTTACTTACTGATGCTGGTGAACCTGAAAGTTATGATGAAGCTATGCAGGTGGATACTAAGATTCAGTGGGAGTCTGCAATGAAAGATGAAATGGACTCTTTGTTGAAAAATAAGACATGGGATTTGTGCAAGTTGCCTGCAAGTAAAAAGGCTTTACAAAATAAGTGGGTTTACAGGTTGAAAGAAGAGGAAGGAGGTAAGAAAAGATTTAAGGCCAGGTTAGTTGTAAAAAGATTTGCACAGAAAAAGGGACTTGATTTTGATGAGATATTTTCTCCTGTTGTTAAAATGACTTCTATTCGTACTGTTTTAAGTCTTGTGGCTACTAAAGATTTGCATTTAGAGCAGCTGGATGTTAAAACAGCCTTTCTTCATGGTGATTTGGATGAAGAAATATATATGGCTCAGCCACAGGGATTTGAGGTCAAAGGTAAGGAGAACTTAGTGTGCAAATTGAAGAAAAGTTTATATGGCTTGAAGCAAGCACCTCGACAATGGTATTTGAAATTTGACAGGTTTATACATGACCATGGCTATAACAGGTGTCATTCAGATTATTGTGTTTATTTTAAGAGGTTGGATGATGATAGCTACATTATTTTATGTCTATATGTTGATGATATGCTTGTAGCTGGGTCTAACATGGATCATATTAAGGGGCTGAAACGCCAGTTAGCACATACATTTGCTATGAAGGATTTGGGGGCAGCAAAACAAATCCTTGATATGAAGATTTGTAGAGATAGGAAGAACAAAACATTGACGCTATCTCAAGCTGATTATGTTGAGAAGATGTTGCAACGTTTCTCTATGGAGAATGCTAAAGCTTTCAGCACACCTTTACCTAGTCATTTGAAATTGACTAAGGAGATGTGTCCCAAGACACAGGAAGAGGAGGATAAGATGTCCAAGGTACCCTATGCTTCAGTTGTAGGAAGCTTGATGTATGCTATGGTATGCACTAGGCCAGATATTGCACATGCAGTGGGAGTCGTTAGCAGGTATATGAGTCATCCAAGATTTGAGCATTGGAATGCTGTCAAGTGGATTCTCAGATATTTGAGAGGAACATCCAATAAGTGTTTACACTTTGGGGGCTCTACTACTGATTTACAGGGCTATGCTGACTCAAATTTGGCTGGGGATATTGATACCAGGGGGAGTACTACAGGTTATGTCTTTACTGTTGGTGGGGCAGTTGTGAGCTAGGTTTCTAAGTTACAAAAGATTAATGCTCTATCCACTACAGAGGCAGAGTATGTTGCTACTACAGAGGTAGCCAAAGAGATGATATGGCTTCAGTTCTTCTTGGAAGAATTGGGACATCCTCAGAAGGATAATTATTTGTTCACAGCTAGTCAGAGTGCCATTCATCTTGCTAAGAATTCAGCTCTGCATTCTAAGACCAAACAAATACAGTTGCAGTACCATTTCATTTGGTCAGTTTTGGAGGATGGACAGTTAAAGCTGGAGAAGATACATACCAATGACAATCCAGCAGATATGTTGACAAAGGTTGTAACAAGGGAGAAGTTGAACTCCTCTTCAGCTTCGGTTGGTCTTTTAGACTGAACATGAATAAAAGAACAGCAGAGTCCAGGGTGGTTTGATCCAGTGGGAGCCCCATGTGGTAGTAGTATTGGTACAGGATCAGTCTCCAAGTGGGAGATTGTTGTTTAGTGTGGAGCTTGATTAGTCCCCAAGTGGGAGATTGTTAGATTATGGTGACTGATCAAGAAAGTACTGTACATACTTCATAAATAGTAGTCGACATGGCCGACATGGTAGCCGACATATTATGGCCGACATATGGCCGACATGTTATAACCCTAAAGCGGTTTAATACTTGTATAAAAAGGTTTAGGGTTGGGTATTTTTCATTATGTTGTAATGCGAAATTGGTTCTTGCAGCGATATTGAGCTGTAAGGGATTACGGATTGTAATCAGGTTGTAATCACTGGATTGTAATAAGATCGGACTTGCTGTTTGGTGGACGTAGCCCAGAGATTGGGTGAACCACGTTAAATCTTGGTGCCTTGTGTTCATTTTTGTGTGATCTATTATTTTCTGTTATTGGTTATATTTGCATGTAGTTTTTTTTTTTTTTTTTTAAATTTCTGTCCGTGGTTTATCCTAACATTTGGTGCCAAGTGTATCCAAATGCCTCCACTGCATAATCAGTGGTTCACCAAGTGCGAGCGGTCCCAATTTGGCCTCCAGTGCACCAGTGGGGATCATCCACATCATTGCCTCAAGAAATAGGCCGATGTCATAATGCGGCATGTAAAAGGTCTTGTGTTGCAATGTCATGAACTTTGACATCTGTTCGGCCAACAATGTTGCCTAGTCATATACCCTACCATGCAAAATCTCGTTCATCATCGCTACATGTGGAAATGAAATATCCAAGGCACAGCTAGAACTTGTGAGGTGGCTCTTCACAATGTCCATCAAACAGCACCAGTGACCTTCCTGTATATTAGATTTCTTCATCCCTCTACCCCTTGATGTGTTTGAAAGGGTCTCTTGTTCTATCTAGGACAAGTCTCCACACACAAGCTATATCAACTACATCTTCACTTCCCAACTCATCTTTTTAGGCTTACCTTCTATTTTCCTTCTACCTTGAGCATGGCCAGGTATCCCAAATACCCATGTGAAGTCGATCGGTTTGAATGACACTACTAAGTTGCAACCAAGATATTCAAACGTCCTGATTCAAGAGAACCTGTCATACGTTTCTATCATTATGCATAGAAACCCTTCATAGTCTCTAATGCAAAATACTAGCATTTGCACCACCTATTCTACCTGTGCTTTCCAGATACTAGCTTTCACCTGGTGGTTGTCTAGAGTCTCCTGCCACCACTTTCGGCATTCTGCACCATTTAACTCTTCGAAAGTAACTCTGTACTACAAGAATATTTGTCACAGCCGGCTATTTTGGTTGCTTTACTTTCTTCTTACTTGGACCTATACTGGTTCCTCCTATTACACGGACTCTTGATAGCACTGTCTTCATATTCCTGTTCATGGTTGAATCTTCGTCCAGTTTCTTTTTCCACGCCCTTTTCCCAGCTGACTACATAACTATCACTTCTTTGTTATTTTGCTAGATAGATCACAAACTATTAGGTCAATTGCTTCCCTATACAAATTGTTACAAAATTTCTCTCCTGCCTTAGCGTCCATACAGATCCATACGACCCTCCTTCAAAGCTCTGAACGGCTTCTGTTGTACGGCTACAACATTTCCTCTTCCTCAAATTGTACGACCAAATGATATCGACTCCTCTTGTGATTGTCTTAGCCGTACAGTAATGTAGCTCCTTGTTTTGGTGTACGAAAATTGCTTCCTTAGAGTTCTGCTTCCTTCTCTATGTTACGTCTTGGCAGTATGTGTCATGTCCCCTTTCTAGAGTGGACATCAGAGACGATAGAGTTAGCCTATAAAGGAGTCTCGTAAGCTGGCAGTGGTGTTTAGAGACTTAGTCAAGGTATATAGTGTTCAGATCTGGAGTTTCAGACAGTAGGAGGGCAGTTGAGAGTAGTTCCGTAATTGTAGGAGGAGTTTCCTACATTTTAGGAGGTGGAGATGGGTTATAGTCTTGAGTCTCTACAAGATCATTCTATGGTTTCAACTTTGGGAGATTTGGAAATGTTGCTATTTTTTAGGAGTATCCCTAATTTTGAGGGATGAAACTATCAGTTATTTCAGATTATCCAGCATCAGTCACAGGAGGTGATGAGTTTAGTTTCACCTTGTAGAGGTGTTTTGGCTATTAGTTTACTATTTGGGAAATATTTTAATATATTTAAATATTCTCCTAAGTTAGCATTTTAATAATTTAAATAAGGCTAAGTTATAGCCATTTTGGAGTAATAAGGGTTTTTTGGCCTCATCTGGGTGAATATCCCTTGGTGTAATAGCTCGTTCGAAAGGTCTTGAACTTTTCTAAATATTTCTCTTTTGACTCAGAGCATTTCGGTGAATGGATTTCTTTTTATTGGAAAAAAGGTCATTTTCTAGATACTTGACCACTTTAAAAATGAGAAATATATTATTTTATAACCCAACACCACATGGGGACACTTTTAGGGTTCGAGATAAGTTTGGTGGGTTATAAGGAGGTAAAGACAAAGTTCTAAGTGATTGTTGACATATTACATCTTGGATTTGTGATTTGGGCTCTAATTGAGCTTTCAGCACTTAGGATGCCAACCCCACTTGATTTGCCTGTTTGGAACGTAGCCCCCAAAATAGTGGTTTGGATTTGTTGCAATCAAAAGCATCTTGAAAATTGTGCATTGTTTCTTCTGGAGAACGCAGTATTGAGTCAGAGTTTTAGTTGGGGTTTGGGCATTCTATCCACATGTGGGCACTTTGCAGTTGTACGCCAGTACCTTGTAGCTGTACAGTAGCACCTGGCAGCCATATTCCTTCCCACGTGCAGCATCAGAGAGTTGGAACCTGGCCGTAGCTTCCTTCCGGGCTCATATTTCTCCTTCACGCCTTGAGGTTGGGTTTATCCTTGGTTGTAATCATCTGGATATTATTGTAAATCTTCATCTGGTTATAAATTAGGTTTTATATTCAAAAATCTTCTTGAAGTGAAATTGCTTTGATTGTATTTGAAATATATTTTCAGAATTGGTTCATGTTATTGTACTTCTATTATTACTTGTTGAAAAATATCAAAAACATAAAACAATCAAACTCTTCTGCAACTTTCGTCTAGCTCTGCAAGAAAATTTTAATAAACAAGGAAAAAAATTTAAAAATAATAAAATTACAGCAAATCAGCAAAAGAGATCCATCAAGGATCTTTCAGTGCGCTCCTTACTTCTTCCCCTTTTTTCTTCTTTTTTTTTTCCTTGTATGATACTTTCGGCTTTTACTTCTAATTTGGCCATACAACATTTCTCCACAACCGTACAGTTTGTCCTTCACACTCGCAATTTGATGTACTATCCTTTCTCTATTTTGTTTCTGTAAGGTCCTTGTGTCTAGTTTCTCCTTCCCATCATACACTGTATGGGCTTTTGCTTTGTTTCTCCAACTCTTTTTCACTGTACGTCGTATGGTCTTTGCTTTGATCCCCTTCAATTTTATTTCACTATATACCATATGGCCTTTGTGCGCTGTATCTCTTCCACTCACTATCCAACGTATAGTCTCTCTGCTCTGTCTCTCCTTTTGTCATACATCGTGCAGTCTTGCCTTTATTATGCTTGGCCTTTCTTATAGCCATACACCGTACGGTCTTTGCACCTTTTGTCACTGCTTCCTACCTCCGTACAACATACGTTCCACAAACTTTAACGGTTGTTTCTCTTTTACTAGCCGTACAGTGACTTTAATATACGTGTAGGACTTTTGTATGGGTCGTACATTGCAATGTTATCTGTCCAGTCTTATTGAGTTCTTAACCTGCTCCTTAATGCCGTATGGTAGGCCGTACGGTGCAATCTTTCCACTAATTGTTTTAATGACTACTGTTTAATTTAACAATCATGTTCCAAATTTGTTGCTTTCGTACTCCTTTAACACTCCAATCTTTTATTACTTTATTACGTCGCACTCAAAAAATTTGTTCCACTATATTTTATTTACTTATCTTACATATATATAGTATTTACAGTAGTTCTTCTCTCAGTGGTTCGTTGGTGGGGCAACATTTCTCTAATGATATATTTTTAACTTCGACCCATTCACTGCGTCTGGTATTTCTTTCCCGTCCAGTGTCCATAACTTGATTGCCCCATTATCGCCAACTTCTCGTATCTTGTACTGTCCGACCCATTTAACTTTGAACTTTCTAGGTCTGATTTCATTCTGTCTATTATACTTCAACACTAACTGGCCCGATTGAAACTTGTTTAATTTTAAGTGCTTATCATGCCATGCCTTCAGCCTGTTTTGTGTAACTTCGGTGGCCCATTGTACCTGCAACTATCACCCATCGAGTTTGTTCAAGTTATAAAATCTTTCCCTTAAACTTTCCATGTCACTCAGCTTGTTCTCAATTGCTATCCTCAAACTCGGTACCATGAATGCTGTCAGTACCATTGCCTCCTGCCTGTACATCAGCTAGAATGGAGTATGTCCAGTCGTTACTTTATATGAAGTACGATATGCCCATAAGGCTGATGGTAACTTCTCTTCCCAATCTTCTCCTCCAACTGCACAGGATTTATAAATCACTCAAACAAGGATCTTGTTCGTGGCTTCGGATTGTTCGTTGGCTCTCATATAGTACGGGCTCGACAATGAATGATAGCTTTTAAATTCAGTGGTGAGCAATTAGATAACATGATTAACAAAGTGTCCTCCCCGATCACTTGTCAACTGTAGTGGAATCTTGTACCTGGTGATGATTTGCTCATAAATGAATCTTGTTGTGCTTACTGCCGAGTTATCCGGTAGTGCGCATGCCTCTACCCACTTAGTCAGGTACTACGTCACTACCACAATGTATCTGCACCTTCTAGTTTTGCTTACCTTCAAAGGTTCGACAAAGTCCAATCCCCATCTTTTAAAGAGTTCTTGTGCGTGCAACGGATTCAGAGGCATGAAGTCCCTTTTTAATGGTTTCCTAGCTTGCTAACATGTGTTGCATGCAACAACCCAGTCTCTAGCATCATTGTGTACGATTGGCCACCATAATCCTGCTAGAAGTATGTTTCACGCAATTGTGTCTGGCCCCATGTGTCCTCCTTCCAGTCCTTCATGCACTTCCTTTAGTACCTTTGGAATTTCCTCCTCTAGGACGCACTACATTAGAATCTGATCAGGTCCCATTTTGTATAATAGCCCATTGATTAACTAAAATGTTCGGCTCCTCAGCACCAGTTTCCTTCTCTCATTTGGTGGCATTTTTCTTGGAAACTGTCCTGTCGATAGCTATTCTTCGATGCGTGTGTACCAGGATGGTAGTACTATAACATGAAATAGCTGCACATCTGAAAAATCATCATTAACTCCTTCTGGTGGCTCCCTTGATTTTATTCTCGACAAATGATCTACACTTACATGACTTTTCCCTGGCCGCACCACGATCTCAAATGTGAACTCCTATAATAATAGTAACCATCGACTTATCCTTCCTTGAATAATTGGCTTATTCACCAAGTATAGCAATGCTTGATGATCTACGTAGGAATATGAATGGCGTCGCCAACAAGTAATCTCTAAACTTTTGCACTGCATACACCATCCCTAATGCCTCTCACTCCGTCGTACTATAGTTTTTCTTTGCCTTCGATAACAATCTACTTGCAAAATACACTGGGTGGTCCAATCCGTGGTCACCTATCTATGCCAATGTTGCTCCAATGGCATAATTCGATGCATCTACATGAACATGAAATTCTTTGTCCCAATTCGGATAGGCTAGAATCGATGCCATGGCCAATCTCGTTTTCAATCCCTCAAAAGCTTCATTCTGTTCAGCTTCCCATTTGTAAGGTTCACCCTTGCAGGTGAGTTTGTCTAGCAAGTACGAAACTTTTGCAAAGTTCTTAATAAATCTCCAATAATAACCGATGTGGCCTAAAAATGACTATTTCCAACACATCTGTCGAGGGTAGCATCTCCAAGATTACGCGGACCTTGTCTGGGTTTGTCTTCAACCCTGCTTTACAAGGTCTGTCTTCAACCCTGCTTTACAAACTATGTGTTCGAGTAGCTTTCCCTGTGGCACCATGAACCTACACTTCTTTGGGTTCAATGCCAATCTTGCTCATCTACACCTCTCCATGCATTCTCCGAGTGTCGTTATGTGTTTTTCCTCTGCGCTAAAAATTGACTAGTCATCTAGGAATGCTTTAAAACTTCTGATAGACATTTTATCAAATATGTGTAGGATAATCCTTTGAAATGTCGCCGAGGCATTGCACAATCTGAACAGCATCCTGTTGTATGCATATACTCCATCTTCCAAAATGAATGTTGTTTTCAATTTGTCTTCCTCAACGATTGATATCTGATTGTACCCTGAGAATTTGTCCATGAATGAATAAATCTCATGCCCTACTACTTCCTCCAAGATGCTATCTGTAAATGGTATCAAAAACAGGTCTTTAATTGTTACCGCATTTAGACATTGAAACTCTACACATATTCTTATCTGCATTGTGTCCTTTTTTAGGGATATCACGATCGATGATACCCACTCACTCGTTTGCACTCTACAAATGATTCTTGCCTCTAGCATCCTATCGATTTCTTCTGTGACCCATGCCACATAGTTTCTATTCATTCAGTATGGCCATTTCCGTATGGATACTACACCTTCGATCAATGATATACGGTGGATACATAGCTCTGGTGGCACTCCTTTTAAATCTTTATATGTCCAAGCGAAGACATCCTTATACTCCATAAATATTTTGAACATTGTCGCCTTCAAAACTAGGTCCCAATCATCTCCTACAAGAATGTTTTTCAGATTTTCCTCATCACCCAAGTTCATTGTTTTCACCGTAGGCTCTTCATACTCCATCGGTTTATCTTTACTGAATGTATGTGCCAATGTTTCATCCACCTACGCTTCTCCCTCTTTTAGTTCACTATACTCCTTTGGAAACTCATTACCTTCTTTTTCTTCCTCGACACCCAACATGTTGCAACTCGAGAAGAGCTCGTAATCTTCCATCTACCAATGTAATAGTCCATTCACCGAATCTAGGTCGTCATCAGTCGACCCTCCTAATCTCAACACCCCTTCTTTATCTGGTTCCATTCTCTTTTTCCTTCATCATCACTCCTGCCTTCACCCTCTAAGTCTGACGACGTTGCCTCGTCCCCTACCATTTGTGTATGCAAATCAATTATGAATCTTCTGCCTCCGCGTTCCATGGATAGAATGTTCCGTTTCCAATCATGTTTTACTTTTGCCTGTACTAACCACCCCTGTCCAAAGATGACATTATACCCTCTTCTCTTCAGTGGGATGACTACAAAATCTAGTAAAAATGGTTGCATCCCAATCGTTACCGGTTGTGCCATCAAAGTTTCCAACAATTTTATCCCATGCTGGTCTATCGTGAGTAACTGGAAGGTACGTGGCCACAACATGGGTTGTCCTAGCTTTTTCCAAATATCTTCCAGTAGCACGTTCACACCCAATCCTTCGTCTACAATTGTATCTATCAACACAATGTCTAGAATGCTCATCTCAACTACTACTGAGTGTCTTCCTGTCGTAAGTGCCAATAGCATCAGGTCTATTGCCGTTGTTCCATTACTATCCCTTCCTATTTCCTTCATCACTCTCGAGGCCGGTGTCATTCATAATAGTTGTTTGCAATTGTGGCATCATGAGACGGTGGTCATTTAATTTAATAGGAACTTTTGTTTGCATTATCTGCCTTATCATGTTTTGTTTTGCTAAGTTCCTTTTCGAGGTTTTGACAGTGTCTTTTACTTGTGATTTCCCTGATTTCATTTGCCTTTCCAACTCTGTTCGTGCTTTGTGCATCAAGGTATTTTTCTTTTTTCATCTGCTCTCGTGTGACTGCCAAGACCTTCTCATCACATATTTCAATGCTTAATAGATTTACACCTTTCTTTGGGCATTTTGAATCTTCGTGGTTTCTCAGACCACACCATCTACATAGTAGCTACGCATCTCCTTCGTAGTACAATCTTTAGCGAAGTGGCCCCAGAGATTGCACGCACGGCATTGAATCATCGGCCGTCCACTCGAGTCGTACTGTATTCGACTTTGGCCTCCATTGTTATTGTTGTTGTTATTGCCACCCCTTCCGCATCTATTATTGTTGCGATATCCTCCCAAAGTTGCATCGTTGCTTGTGTTGTTTCCAATGGACACTTCCTGCATTAATAACACCTGCTAGTGTCCTTTTGATTTCATGTTAAATGAGCACTCCTTTAGAGAATGTCCTGCAACCTGGCAGATGTCACAAAACTGTTTCTTCGAGCATGAGCCCTTTGTATGGCCATCCTCTTTATAGTCTGTGCACCACAGTTCTCCCTTCACTGTGTCTGGATTCTTTTTCAAATTCTTAAATTCTTTCATCATTCTGAGCATATCTTTCTATAATGCTTGAACTTTCTTGTTTGATTCTTCGTCACTACTGCTACTGTCAGATGATGAATCGTCTAAGGTCGACAATTTATGCTTTTTTTTTCTTACTTTTCTTTTGTTCACTTTCCAGATCCAGTGCACAATTATACATGTCAATGTACGATGCAGGTGGTACAATCTTCATCTTCTTTTTCAGAGCCGGCCGCAACCCCTCCACAAACCATCATTTCTTCGATCCGTCTGCTAGTTGACTTTCCATCTTCCCAACCAGCTCTTTCAACTGTCTAGCATAGGCCCAGATTGTTTCATTCTTTCCTTGCTTGGTGCTATATATCTCCGCTACTATTTCATTATCATCCTGTACCAATTGAAACTTTGCTATGAACTCTTTTTCTTACATCCACCCATGTAGTCAGTTTCTAAGGGTCGGCATCCGAAAACCAATCAATTGCCACACCCCGTAGGGTTGCTGGGAACTATCTAACCCAATCATCTTCGTCCATCACGCCATTTGTTGTACATATGGTTTCACATGTCTTGCAATGTCTGATTGGGTCTACTGTACCATCACCATTAAATTTCAGTAGTTTTTCTTTAGGACCTACCATTGCTACTTTCTTTTGATTCTTAGATACCTGAGCGCCCGTGTTGTTCTGAGCACCCGCGCTGTTCCGCACAACACCCGCATTGTTCCGCACAACACCCACGTTGTTCCGAACACCACCCGCACTGCTTCGAAAAACCATCCTTCCGACAACTGCATTACTTGGTGAGAAAAAATCTTCCTCAAGCGAAGTTGTTTGATTCTCTTCTTGTATCCTTTCGTTGGGTGTATTGGGAACAAAGAGTTCACTCCACGCTCGTGCTCCCTCGGCACTTCAAGTCGTGCGAGTTGCTTCCCTTCCATTCGACTGCTCTACCCTCGACATATATAGGTTAATGAACTCCTTGCTTGTTTCTTCCACCAAATTCAATCGCTGTCAAGTCTCCTCCAGCAATTTCTTGGTACTCCTAGGTGAGTGCACTCCCTTCGTCTATGCCCTTTCACCCCCTCGATGTCTGTCATCAATCTATTGAAGCTTCTATCTGCACTCTACCTGCTATGCTAAAATTAAAACTTCTTGTGTTGTACGTATTTCATCCTTGTTTTTTACCTTGTTCCTAACCTTGTTAAGCAAATTCGGCATTAATCTTCATAATGTTCCTTCATTCTAGGTTCGTCTAGCAACGGCGCCAAATGTTTATCGTATAGGGTAAAGATACTTAACGCATGTAGTATAGCACGATATAACACAGAACGGGTACTTTATTCATATACGCAATATGCTTATTACAATAACTCCAATGATGATTCAAAGTCTATTCTGGATGGTGTACATATACCTTTCTGAAGGAGTGACTCAACCGTCACGCGCCCGTTTGGATACTATTCTACTCGTCGGCTACAATATAGAATTTACTGACAACAGCCATGTGGTGAAGGTGGGTCCCTGTTTGCATTTTATATGACACCCTTGGTCTTGGTCAATTCTCTTTATACAACACCCACTTATAATGAGAGCACATATTAGTTTTGCACCAACTGCCCAATGATAAAACTGCCACATGGACAGTAGAGATCTCACTAATGTTCGAAGGTTTTACTAACCCACCATGCACTATTCACATTGATTGACAAAAGAATGTTGATGTCATGGTTATTATGGTTGTACCTATAGATAGTAAAAACCACAATCAACATAGGTACATTCTCCGTTACTTTTACTTGTGTACAAAGAAGACTATAAATCTCACAGTTTATGGTTGTGACCCTGCAAGTTAGTTAGGTACACCAATACAAGATATAAAGGAATGTTGTACACTAATACTTAATTAGCGAGTACACTGATTGAGCTAACTCTGTCTTATTCCGCTAAGCTAGCAGTATGTTGACTGGTCAACCAATGCAGTTGCAGAATTCTTCCAAGTGTAATTGGATGGCTTTCTTTCAATAATTTTGGCTACTTGTAAGTTTGCAAATATAGATTGTAGAGACTAGCTTATGGTTAATGGTCGCAGTTCTGGTTTCCATGTTTGTGCTTGCATCTGTCTGGTGATTGTGAGCAAGGTAATGCTGAATTTCCCTTGATCAAGTCACCAGTCTACAGTGATTCCCTGTTACTCCAACATCACTCTAATCATGTTAAGATATCTTTTATTCTTGTAGTGTAGTTTCTGCCCTGCATATGTGTTTAGGCATCTCAAGTGAGTTAATAGTCAAATCATACTTTCAAACGCCTATGAACATATAAATTGTACTCACCTCTATTACCAGTTGCTACTGCAATATTCTATTTTAAGAGAACTGATCCATAATAAACATCTGGAGGGTTGTAATGGGTAGGTTGCAAGAGACACATGTATAATAGGTTAAAACTTACGGGGATTCATCAAGAGTGACAAGATTTTTTCTTTCATCCGTTGCTCTAGATGCATGCTTGATTGAAAACTGCTTGTTAGTGAGCTCCAGTAAGCTTGATCCTGTTTTCTATTAGGCACAGCCAAGGCCTGACTCCTATTTCTTTTTTTCTCTTTTAATTGATTCATGGGCTAAAGGGAAACTGCCTCCTCGTCTTCCAAAAACTAAAGAAGAGGAGATGCCCTTCTATGCATTGGCCTCAAACTGTCCTCATTGTTAATCCAACTCATTGGCCAAAACACATAGCATCCCTTGCCTTGGTTGTGAATAGTGGTTCTAAGGGAAAGAAGCCCAATAGTTTTGTGAGCCAACATACACAACAAATTATTTATAGAATGAAACATAGGAGAAGGAACTTGAATTGAAGAAAGTTAATACTTACCTGAGCTTGACTTCTCTTAATTTGTAACTAGTTTTCTTGAAATCCATCAGATCTAATAGCTCTTGTCAAAAAACAGAAGCTCCTAGGCTTTTTCATGAATAATTCTCTTGAATTCAGATTAATTTGCATTGAGAAGAAAATTTGAGAAAGGGAATGTGAAGAATTATAAGTTTATACCAATAGATTCAGACTTCTTCAAAGATTTGTTAAGATGTGTCTTTGGTAGCTTTTAGATGAATCTTGAAAGAGCATTTATTTCTTCATCTTTATATGGTATAGTTCTTGGTAATGTTTATGTTTGTAAAAATCATACCATGAAACAAAAAAGAAACTAAAACTGAAGCCTTCTTTTGGAATCTTACTTGTCCCCCAATTCTATTCCACATAACTAATTATTAAAGAATAAATTGAGTACTTGTTAAGAAACGATTGTTGTAATGTTAACTGTTTCATTAGCCTCTCATACCAACAACAAATAAATATTAGTAATGCTCAACTCGGATTAATATTATAAATTACAACAAAATTGTTGCAGATATTTGTTCATGAACAATAATTTACTGAAACTTTAGCATGCGATAATAAATATACTACAAAACAAATGTGAAGTTTATTTTTTACTTGTAAAAAGCTATGAAAGAAGAACGTACTTAAACTTTGACATGTGATAGTTGACATACTGACAAAAGAATGTAAATTTCCTTTGTTGCTTGTAAACAACAATATAATTTTTCTCAAGTCTCGTCACCTATTTAATACATTGTTTGAATTATAATATCCCTGAATTTCTATGAATCAAATCATAAAATGTGCAAAATATAAACTCAAAATGTGCTTAGGTACACACCCTAATAAAGCGATAGAGCCTTGGATGACTTGAAGAGGAGCACCCTGGCCAACAAATAATCTTTTTGTCTGTGGAATTGCTCCAACAATAAATCCCAGAATCTGCAGAGTGAATGCATAAATCAAATGCAGCTTAACTCTTTCATATCCAATCAAAATTGCCATCGAGAACTATAGTCCATTTAATTGCATTTAAATCTGTTCTAGCAATAATAGCAACATTGTTTGATCAAAAAAACTAACAATAATGTGTTAAAACTTTTCCAAAAATTTATTATGGCTACAACACAAGTATTTTGATCATTTATTAACAAAAATTATAAATGTTTTCATGTTCCAGTAAATGAAATAATGAGCATCGATATGCCTCTCTGTTTCCTAAATCCAGTTATTCTCCTTTATATTTCACAATTTTCATTTTATTTCATCAAATAAGAATCTCTGGCCCTTTTTCCATGCTTCGCTTTCCATCACTTATACCTTCTTTAATCAATAATTTTGAGTACTCTCGAAATATGAATAGTACTCTCATGCATATCTTTAATTTGTCATCCATAGATACTGTTTGTTTACAGAAATTAGTGAGAGGTACCTATTATGAATTTGGTTAATCGTCACATGGTAATTTATTTTCAATAGTTTTGACTTAGGTCTTATGACTCTTACAAGAATTCTTTCTACCAGTGATATATTCTGGCTGTACGAATAGAATTTTAGATTTTAAATCTTTGAAGAAACATATTACATGCATTTTTCAACCACCTTCACAAAATAACATTACTTGAATCTTCATCAGGTCACATTAATTCATTATAAGCTTTATCTCATGTTAAAATTATGGTTATACAAAGAACAAAATGATAACATTGATGTCCCAAAAGACATGTAAAGTAAGTCAGAGAATTATACCGCTCCAATTGTAGGAGGTGCCATGATCTCTTTAAGGTGAAGCCCATTTGTAAGTTTCTTTAAATGGTGTTGAAAAAACTGCAGAACAAATCATTATTAAGATATGAGGAATTAATAGTTTCTGGTAAATCTCAATAATAATGTATAATCCTTGGATATTCACTCAATATTTACCAAAATAATGTGCCACAAGTATTTCACATCGACAGAAAATTATAGGCAGTTCTTACAGAAGTTTTTTATTTATTATGACAAGGAACCTTAATACAAAATGATAAATTAACAAGTACCTGTGTTTTAGCACAACAATATATTATGTATTCAAGGGGCAAATCATGAAGATACCTAATGTGTTCATTAAATCACTTCAAACAATTGTCTATCTGCAAGGACCGAAAACTACAACATATAGTTACAGATTACAATTGAAAATCTCTAGTAGGGGTTAAAACATAGAAAGAGCTTCTAATAAAGTGCATAATACAGGAATTTATGTGTTGTGTTTTCTTTTTGAGAACAGAAAAGGGATTTCATCTATGAAAGTGATTAATGGAAGTGTAGGTTTTCAGTTCTTCCACGATAGATTTCCAATAAGACTACCTAAGAAAAGAGACTTCTTAATGTATAGTGCGGTTGCTTGCCCAAAAATTGAGTATAAAGGTTTAAGGAACAGCTAACACCAAATTGCCATATAGAAAATTATTTAAGAGAGAATTAACATTACTGAATGTTTTATAACCAATATCATGGTTCTAAAATTTGGTGAATTGCAAGAATTTTTGCTGAACAAGTTAACACTCCATAGATTTACAAGTTGATTCTATCAAACGTCTTGTGATTTCTTTGGGAGTGACTTCACATTTTTTGTTTGCAACTCAGTTAGACCATCCAAGTTTTCACCTACAAAATCACTCAAACTTGGCAAGTTTTTGCTTGCAACTTTGCTACCGAAAACACCAATAGTCCTTGTTAGAACCCTGATTTTTGTGTTGTCATTCTCATTTTCAGTGATAAGGATATCACCAATGTTTATTGATTTTCAAATGATTGAAATACTTACCTACAATCAATGCACCATGAAAGTCCCTCTATCCCTAGACACCTTGTGGGGTGATGCTCCTCAGCCCCACTAGAGACTTTCACCCCTAGACCTTGCTATGGTTTTATAAATTTTGAAATTGTTTTGGGCTCCACAAAATGGAAAGAGTCTCTTTCCTTGTTTATATAAAAAAGTTCAACATTTTTCAAGTTTCCCTGCTAAAGTAATTTATTTTAATATATACTTTTGGTTGGCCAAGTCAATCTCAATTCCAAGTAATGCTAATATGATAAAAAGTAGACTAACATATCATCAAATTCATTATTTATCAATGAACCTTGGGAGAACGTTCCCCTGTCCCCCACCCCAAAAACAAAATTTAAAAACCCCCAACATCCAGCCCATTCCAAGGATGCACCGGAGACTCCCTAGCAATGCCAGCACAATTTCTGCCCACCGCCAAAAAAGCAAGGACATCCCTACATTCCCAAAATGCTAAGGGGTATGCAACAATGTCCCTCAAGCATTCTGAGGAGGCTCAAGCATCCCCCAACATAACAGCTCAATAATGTGAATTTTAAAAAGAAAACACATTTTTTAATTCATTCTTTGGTTCTTTTGATATCATGCTAGTCGATGTAATAATCTCTATCATCAAGTATTGTTGATATCTATTAGCATATGATATAATAGAACTTTTCCATTTGTTGATTCGACAATTTAAAATTTTATCATTGTGTAGTATTGAGTATTCTAATTAGTAATTCGATGTTTACTACTCAATGTTCAATATTTATTTGTCAAAGTTCAATGCAACGTTCAAGTATTTAGTAATTTACTATTGAACATCTTTATTTCTTATACATCTTTTCATAACTACCACTTTAAGTACCATATGTATAGTGTATAGTATATACAACCCGCATAGAAACCAAATTTCTATTGTAAGTTCAGTTGCAGTGTTTAGCCGGTAGCACCCTTAGTACTAATTTGCCTCAAACTTGGTATCAGTCTTGGTCCAATACACCTATTGGTCCAACCAAGGTACTCACGAACGCACGTTGGCTCATTCTAAGATAAACTAGATACTTGGGTGCCCCTTTTTTAGTTTTTACAAAATTTAATTTGTTTTAAAGTCCATGTCTTCTAAAAGTGAAATGAAGCTTAAAAGTGATCTTTTTAACACTACAAGAATTGGGTATACCATCCCCTATAAACTTGAGTACATTAGATCAACTTTTTAATGTGAATAGTGACGCTAGCATGACAGGTCCTCTGCTACCATTTGGGCTAGGGGAAGACTAGATCTCTAGATCTCGTGACTTCTTGCTTTACCATAGTAAGATCTTTCCAATCAAGCTAGGGCCTAGTCCCCATAAATGTGAGTTTCAAAACACTTAGGGAGGTTATTTCTCTCATTTGTTGTGCATGTTGCTTTTTGTTGAAAGTTGACAAAAAATTTGGCTTCTAGCATCAAATAGAGGGAATTGAATATTGATTTTTGAAGCTTGACCAAGTGTTGCAGCTTCATTTCTACTCATTCGCAGGCTTCCATTGGCAGAAAAAGGGGAAAAAAATCATTTTTTTAATCCATTTCACAAACATAAAATAAATTTTATTTACTTTACAGTTTTACCTTTATTTTCCATCTTTTTGTTTTTGTTTTGAATGTGTTCATAAATTTCTTGCTATAGGAACTAAAATGACATCTACCTCTTCCTCCATAAGCACAAATAAACAACAAAAACACAAAGCAAACCCAAATTCTCTTCTAGGAAATGTGCTGATATTAAACAACCCATAGGTCAAAATGTCATAGATATCTCTACGATAAGTTCACTTATTCCAATATTGGTGGTGCAAGAAGTTATGAAGCTTTCTAGCATGAAATTATCGGATAAAATTTCCAAAATATCGCAGAGAAACTGGGAAAATATCTATGATAACTTGATGTTTTATCATGAAAAGTCAAACTTATAGCTCGTGGATGCATATACACAATGACCCAAAAAGGGCAAAGCACGATTTTTATGAATGCAAAAATAGTTTTGGCGAGGAGAGAAAGGGTGGACTATTTTGATAGTGTACTTGTATTTGCTTATAGTTTTATAAAGACAATTTTCTATTTTTAGTTTTCTTTAGAATTCAAACTATCAGACTATGGTATATATATATATATATATATATATATATATATATATATCAGCTTGCTTGGTTTGTTTACTCATATATTTGACTCATTAGATGCATCTCTTTATTGAATTTTGCAAAAAAAAACGCATTTCTAAATAAATTTAAGCAATTTTTTGAGTTCCCAGTATTTTCCCATGAAGTTTACAACTTATCTACCATATTTACGGATATCTTTTTTCTGTCCTCAGCTATAAGATATTGATAACAATATGCTGAACTATGATACAACCACTTCCAGGAGGCAAGGGAATACCATTGGAAATGTTAGGGATGTGATGTGGAATATATAATAGTTCATATTTTCAAGTGATAGGCCATTTGTATTAAATATCAGGAAGAGGCATTAAAAATATGCAATGGAGAAAAATGGTGTTCTCCTACCACAAAGACAATGTTAAAATATATTAAGGAGCACTAATACTGTGGTAGAAGACCATTCATTTTTTACTGCAACTGATCCTAAAAGTAAAGCACTCATTGTACACAAAAGAAAGAGATCTTTGGAAAGTGCATCTCAAAATAAGAGGCGAGACATTAGTAACCAAGATGTATATATGCAAATGGGTTGGCTTTCAAGTTATCTTCTCCCCATAATGAAAAAAAAAGTTGGAAAGTGTTAATGAAGCTCCAAGAGGGTATAAGGGCTTAGGGTATGAGAGGGTACATGAAACCTTGTTGGAAAAAAGAGGTCAAGGAGTTTGAAGATACATTAAAGCCCACAAGGGATTCATGGATTGAGACAAGTGTATCCACTATTTTAGATGAGTGGAAAGTATCAAACAATCATCCCTTGATGTATCCACTATTTTAGATGAGTGGAAAGTATCAAACAATCATCCCTTGATCACTATCATGGTTGTGTCTCCTAAATGGGCAATATTTTAAGTCATAGATTGTAAGGAGAGGGTAAAGACAGGAAATTTATTGCTAATATTCTCATCTCCAGGATTGAGATGGTGTACCTAGACACATTCAAGTCATATCTGACAACACAAAGAAATGTAGAGTTTATGGTTTGTTAATTGAAGAATGACTGAACATCATATCTTTTGGATGCCTTGTGTGGTCCACTCACTCAATCCTATGCAACAAAATACTAGGAATAAAATTGAGTGGACCAAAGGGATTTATGCATAAGTTTAGGACATCTAGATGTTCATCACCAACCACCACATATCAAGGGATTTCTAGATCATTTTTAAACTTGGAGCTATTGAAGGTAAGTTTAGTAGTAATTTATTAAAAACATTAGTATTTTCTATTTTTCTTATTTTCATAATTTAATTGCGTAATATATATTCTTTAAAGTTTGTCTTAATTTTTTAATCATAATGTATTTAGTTTCCATTATGTGTTACAAAGACTTGTTTTGCATCTAACACAATCATCTTGAGACGGATTGTGAAAGTTAAAGTGGCACTTTGCAATATGGTTATGAGCCAAAATTGGTCTATATGGAATCAAAGAAGCACTAAGAGAGAAACAAAAATTTATCAAAAGATATTAGATGACTCGTGGTAGGATCTCGTGGATTATCTTCCTAGTTTCACTGAGCCCATTATGAGCATGATTTGATACACTAGCAGAGATAGACATTGCATTGGATAGTTTTATGATGGCATCAATTCAATGCTTGAGAAGATGGAGTACATCATAGATGCAAAAGAGCCAGACCCTAAGGAGACATTTTTTCAAACAATTGCATGTGATTTTCGAAGAAAGATGGAACAAGATGACCACTCCTTTAAATCTTTACTATGCATTGACTAAAAATTATATTAAAAATTCAATATCTTGACATGCCAAGAAGGCTTGCACCATATAGAGATTTAGAAGTTTATGAAGGGCACAAAGCAGTGTTTCATTGACTCTTCCCTAAAGACGATGTTCGAGATTTGATTATGAATGAGTTCATAGATTTGTGCATGCAAATGGTCCAAGTGTTGATGCTATTACTTATAGGTTTGAGAAGGATGCTCCTAGTTGGTGGTACCTCTATGAATAGTTCTTCCAAAACCTGCAAGCTTTTGCAACCAAAAATTATAATAATTGAGTCTAACAATTAATGAATATTTATTTTATCACAAGTGGTTTTTAATTTATAATTAACTTTCTTTTCATAGGTTACTAGTTCATCTTCATTAAAAAGATATTGGAGAACAATCTTTCATCCATTCAAAAAATGCAATAGAATGTAATTAAAAAAAGCACAAAACTTAGTATATGTGAGTTCCAACTTGTGTATCCTTTAACACAAGAAAAATGAATACAAAGAAAGGAAGTCAAAGATATGGGAGGTACTAGAACACCTAAGGATTTTTTCTTCAAGGCTATTATGAGCCTATGGTCATAGGATGACCTTTAGGTCTAGTTTTGTCTATCTCGCCTAGATCAATGGACTTATGACTTGTTGGTCTCAACCTTGCCTTCACACATGTCACATAAGCTTGGCATTCAATCTATCAAGCCATGGTGGAAGGATTCTAAGTGGTATCTTGGGAATCCTCTTTCCAATTACAAGCCCAAGATGGGTTATCACCCGCTCGCCCCCCATCTGCCAATAGTCACCACTCTCAACCAATGCTAGCATTTGTAGTCTTCTAAGAAAGCCTGGAGACTTCAATTTCTTACTATTTTGTTCACTACCACAAAAAAAAAGATTGCACGCTTTTCTTGGGGCATGCCTTTTCAATGGTTGCCTTTGGGTTCCATACTTAAACACTTGGGGGTTTTGGACACCAAATACCCTTTTTGTGGGCAACCAAACTTTTCTCCATATTTTCTAGTTTTCCAGAAGAGCTCAATATTATTGGAGTTGGGTACATGTTTTTCGGCCCTTTAGGCCAATATCCTTTTCTTGGCATATGGCCTTGCTAGGTAATTCACCCAAGATCCCCTTTAAGTTCTTCTAAATTTAGCGTGCTTTCAAGATGGAGATTTTATTCACATTATGGATAGATTGAAATATTGTTTTATTCTCTCACAACTTTTTGGATATAAATGTTTCTACGTAAACTAATTCTTATATTTGTAGTAATGTGATAGTGATGATTCAAGTGCAAGCCAATAAAGTGGCTTTGGAGGTGGCCCACCTGCAAGAGCTAGTTCAACATTGGGGTAGTGCCCCTTGTATGATGGTCGAAGTGTCATTGGACTCTACTTTTGCAAAATGGACTTCTCCTAGTAGTCGTAGTTCTTTATCTTGCTGCTCTCAAACCTTGTAGTCCTAGGCCCCTCGTCATTATACTAGTGGGAGAGATGATTCATGGAGGTGTCGCTCAAGTTTGCCATTGTGTTGTGGCTTTGCGTCAAGTTGTCTTGTTGCTACTCCTATGCCCTTGGTACCTACTAAATTGGACTAGCCTGATGTTGAAGGTGATTTTGCCTAGCCTACGACCACTTCCTCCAAGTGGTTTCCTCGTGTGGCCCTAGCTATCTCACATTCCAAGAGGGAGGAATAAGAAGAAAAAGACATGGAGACAGATGAAGACAAGTGGTCCCTCCTAGACCCAAGCCCCAACTCTAATGGTGTATGGGGTAAAAAAGATGATCAAGATGCCCCCCTCGCTTGGCACTTCTTTGGCCACATGAGGTGGATTATTCTAGTTTTTTTCATAAATAGTTGAATTGTACTATGATTTCAACCTTGGGCGGCTTGACTCCCGCAAGGTGATCTCCTATCCGCTAGATTTGTTTTGTGAATATATACTTTAATATTATAAATCAATAAAGGCCTACCGATCAACCAAATGATGCGGGATATAGAGCTAGAGCATACAGACTTGGATGCTTCCATTTCTCAACTTATTGCAATTGAGAACTTGAGAAAAGAGAACACTATTAATGCAATACAAGTCAAAAAATGGCTTGGCATTGCTTGTGGTTCATCTAACGTTAAAGACGATGATGATGTTGCTGATTTGGAGGATCCATTTGATGATTAAAAATTAAAAATAAAGTTCCAATTGTTTAAACAATGATAATTGAACTCAATATTATTATTTTAATATTTTGATATTGAACTTGACATATATGATGCTATGATGGGATGATCATTATGTTCTAGTTAGAATTTTGTTGTGCTTTTGTTGTTTATATGATATTATGTGAAATTCTAATCTGAATTCATGCTTCTAGGCTGCATAGATATAGATATCGATATATTATTTTTACTTATTGACCCAAAACCCGATTTCAATTTTTTCTTGTATGAATGAATTAGGTTCTTTAACTTGAACATGAATTGATAACTTAGAATATACACAGAAAAGTGGTAACCTCGTGATTACATGAAAAAAAGACACAAACATATGTAATTAAGGTATTGGAATGATGTGGTCATAGAGCCACCATTTTTTTTGTGTAAACGTATACCTCCCATGGATTTCATTGTGCACCAAAGATTAAAAAAATTAAATTATCCTCCATCACTATGTCCTAGAAAGAACAAAGGGAATAGACCCTATCACTTTGTGATATATGGTGGTATCTCAACAAAAAAATTATCTCGTCACACTTGCAATTGTTCAAGGGCCTCAATCCATGAAACCAACCATATTGAAAATGTTTGGTTTAGCCAAATAATGGTCCCCTTCTCAATATGTAAGAAATGCCCAACACAGAAATCTAAGTTGGAGTTAAAAGTAGTCAAAGGGGACGTCCAATTAACCTAGATGTATCAAAACTAAATTTCCTCTCTAATGGATTGATCAAGGCACCTCTTCCCCTAGAATAAGGCCACAAGGGACACATAAGGAGTACCTCAAAGTGGGTAGATCATCCACAAGAATGTTACTAAATTGAAATAGAAAACAAGCATCAAATAATCATTGAAACCAACATATGAGGAAATGAAAAAGGAAATGTCCTCTATAGAAGAGTACTAAAAAGGATGTATCACTTGCAAAGACAAGGTTGAGAGGCAAATTTTAAAGAAGAGGACCAATAAATCAAACTCCATAATAGGTATAAGAAATGGAGATCTCTATAGGGCCCTCTTTGTAGAAGATACAAACATGAAAAGGGAACCCTTTGTGATATATTTGATTGCATCATTTCAAGCTCAAAAGTGATACTATATGATCCATGTATTGTTTTTTATATTTGGGGTTGAGATCTGATGGTTGCACTAATATGGATTCCCCTTGGCATAAATTTCTCAATTGTAAATTGTGGGATTTTGGAATCGTTTAGCATGAATTCTAACATTTTCTAACAAAGCAATTTTTATCTTCTTTCCTTTGAAAAGGTACTAGAGTTGATATCTTATAAAATTTCTATGGAAAAGTATAGGTTTTGTCTTCCTTCAATGGATATTTTGCACATGCCATGTTTCCTTGTTAAATTTGTTGCAAGTGGCAAGTTCTTGGATGCAACAGAGGTATGATATTCTAATGTTATCTTCTAGATACAAACTCATTAAGGATGGTGCATATGTTATTCACCATCTACTTTTATAGGAGATGTTACAAATTCTATTGGCTTCATTAATCCCTTTAACTTTAGACCAAGAGTAGATATTAGTGAGTTCAATGGTTGTGGTTGTCCCTTTGATATGCTTGAGCTTTGGGTAGTGCCTCCAAGAGGCTCTAATGTTTGAATTTTTTCATTTTGTTATATAATGGAACTAGATAGGTGCAAATTTTTTATACATTAGGGTTCATAATTATATTGAGCCTACACACCTAATAGAAAGGAAAGAAAAAGACATTTTGTAGTCCACATATACTAGCCATTTTGGGGGGGTAACAATGATAAGGGACCAGCCATACTCCTTACGGGAGGCCCCTAACTATGCTACAATTGAGACATACATACCTTACCCCTTGTAGAATTTGAAATTGTGACCTCTCTTTCAAGAGCACATGTTCTCCATCACAATCAACTTAGGTTGCACCCAATTGATAATTATAAAAGGTAAGGCCCTTTCAAATGTATATAACACAAGTGTTATGTATCACTTCCCATTTATACTCAATTAACTAATTAATAGTTGTTTTATATGCCAGGTGAATGAGTTATTCCCTCCCTCCATCATGACTATATCTTGGAAAAATTAGAGATTGTGTTCCAAACTTCCAACAAAACCTTATATGCATCTTTGTGTGTGTTAGTGTATGTGCAAGCAATACACACACATGATACTATCATAAGCATCTACTGCAGATACCAATCTTTGTGTGATCACATTATTTTCTTGTATATCTTCACAGAATGTTGTTTAATCTGTATAAATAAAAGCCAAGGGAAATTGTCTACCAGCACCATGAACTTGCATCTTAAAGCACATGAGAAATGAACTCAGAGAATAATTTATACCCTGGATAAGCTCTATTAAAGTTTTTAGCTTAGGTTTGAGCCATAAGACAGATTTAAAGTGCTAATGACTTGACCAAGGGGCTAATAAGGACACATGCAGATTCGCAGGATATAAAAGCTAATAGAGGCAAACTACATGAACAAAAAGTTATGTAATAAACTTGACTTGAAAAAACAAAGGATCCTTCCCATAATTTAACTATACTAAGATTTTCCTTATAATTGATAAATCTAGGTGATAGGCTAAGAAAAATGTACCTTTACATCTACAGTACTAAAATATTCAGGAAAAATCCAAACTCTCAAATAACATTTGTATATCTTCGATCCATAACAAAAATTCATAAATATTATTTCATGGAAAAAAATAAATAGAACTCACATTTAATTTCCCAACTTCTTCAGAAATAAATGAATCTGAGGGATCCTTGTTGCCAATCCTTTCCATACAACTTGGAACTTCAGTATGGACTGCTTGTAAAAGACTAGATTGTAATCCAGTGTTTGAGGATTCTATATGTGGGATCTTTTTATACAGTCCGGGCTCAATTTCCCCATCATGTTCATCCATTTGAATTGATGCTGACCTCACGATATTATAGGTGATAGACCAAATATAGATGGCACCGATCTGTCCAACAAAACATATTAGAGACAAGTTAGACAACAATAACTTTCTGTATAACAATATAAACTTGCTTGAACAATCAAGTTACCAGCTCTATAACACTCTTAATTTTCTTATCAAGGCATAGTACTCCCCAAAGCATGTCTTCTATTCAAGTCAGAAGTTGCATGATAGTGTACAGTAAGTTTTTTATTACATGGTTCCCAATAAAGTATAAATATACAACTTTCAAGGGAAACTATACCGCCATAGAAAACGATGCATAAGCAATTCCATAATCCATGCAAACATCAACATCACCAAAAGGACTTCCATTTTGCTCACAGAGTGCAGGAACAATAATGAGAAGCAGATTCCCCAGGTTTCCTGTACACATCACAAGTATTACTCCAAAGAAAAGTAACATGTTGTGATGCAAAGAACACCAGACGAATGTACTATATTTTAGAGGGGCCTGCCGCTAGTAATGAATAGTAAGATAAATCAGGTCAACTTTACTACAATGATAGTAGAGAAAAATAGAACATCCAGAGGTCTTTGTAAGACATGAGCATCAATAAAATAGTTCTAGAGATATTTAAGTCTATATATCAGAAGAGGAAATGTATTTACAACATTTGCATGATTGCAATTGTTGAATGATTGTTCTTAAAACTAAGTAAAATCTGCATGAGTCTGCAAATCTAGAAAGTGTAACCTTCTGTAAATACATGTAAAACTGACTTCAATTGATAGTGCAATAGACATTAAATGCACCTACCTGAACAACAGTTCCCTATAACAAGACCACTTAAATGTCTTGGAGTTCTTGTAAGCTTCACAACAATCCATCCTAGAAGTCCTCCAATCAAAAAAGTAAGAAGAATATTAATGGGCATATACCACCTGCAGCAATCAATATAGGATGTTATTATTTGATTAAAAGAAACAATAATATCAATTTATAATCAGATTAAAAGAAGCTAAGAATATCAACTTCCACTGTCTACATAAATGAATACTTATTATCAATACCTATGAAAATGATTGTCTTATTTTTTATGCAACTTTGCAGTCCTACCCATATAAGCAAGGGAAAATGCATTCCAATCACTTTTTTTGTACACAACTTCGTAGATGCACTAGTTGTTATGGACCACTGAATGCAAGGTATCTTACTGTCTGGTGCTTTTTAAAATATTCATTTAAGAATAATATACCATTTAAATTGTACATATAAAACATAATCTGAAAAATAGTACACAACTAAATGCAGTAGATTTAGCAAATCAATCACAACTAATAAGAATTTTGATAAAATTACAGTATTCTTTCTGTTTTCAAGTTTCAATTGCAATGGTAACCACGTCTCCGTCATGCTGACCAACTTGTTGACATGGCATAAAATAATTGAAAAAACTTACTACTGCACCACTTACCAAGAAATTATATCGTCAAATGTCACTGATTTTGCCAAGCTTGCAAACATAAGAGCTGGTGTAAACACAATAAACACAATCTGCAGAATGACATACAAACCAAAAAAATATAAGAAACTTATTTTTGGTTTCCATGATGGGAGTTCTCAATTATAAAAATTATTGAAAGACTCTGCAGAGAATAATATAGTGCTGATTCAAAACAACTAAATGCAAGAAAAATAAGTAGCTTAGCTTTTAATAAAATAATCATTTGACAAATGGCTAGATTTAACACGTTCCAGTATCCGACTTTTTAAACTCTTAAGAAAAGCTTTACCTCTTCGCAAACATACTTAGACCTTTTAAACGAATAGAGAAGAAAGGAACTTTGCATGGTGTAGTCATGGAATACAACAACCTTACCTAGCATACATGAATTTTTTCACCACCATTGTCGTGTATCATATTCAAGAGTCCAAGTTACATCCAAATCTAATTTTATCAGGTCATACCCTCTAAAAGCATCAATTATAGACTATAGAGGCCATAAATAAGGCTATCTTTTGATCAGTTTAATTAAGCTAAAGCATACAGTGTAATCCCATGTACTCTTGTCAAAACTAAAGACCTGCCATATATGATACTCTCATCAATAACTCACTTTTATGTGTATTTACTACTTTATTCTTGTGTCATGGTCCTTGGCATCATTCTAGAATAAAACAAAAGATTTCTAACATCTACAAAGTCAAAGATAGTATATCGGGCAGCAGATCTTAATATTTTTGTTTTGTAAAGTGCTTATCTTCTCATTCAATTTGATAATGAATTTTCCTTTTCTCTCAACCATTTTTTGGCTGATTAATTATTCAAAAGAAATTACTGATAAATCACTTATGTTCTTCCCTTGAATATTTATGTAAGCTTTACAATCCCAAAATAAAAAGTTTCTATTTCTGGTTCAGATCTGGTCACCAGGGCCTGCTGCTGGTATGCTTAGGCCACTACTCTATTGGGTTTGATCGGGATTGAGATTGATCATCCCCCTCCCTATCAATTTTCTATAGATGCTACCACTCACCTCCTCCCCTCTCGTCATGAGTTGAACAGGCATGTTAGACTCAATATTTATGAACAGTAAATTATGACGACTTGGAGCAACACTTCAAGAGGGTTGCGTTCGAGGATGGCCTTTTATTCCAAGCACTTCTTAGATATCCATGATGAGATTATTGTGTGTCCTACCTATTTAACTCAACATTGGTGCCTTGCCCTTTGTATCTCTCTCAGTTCCGTCAAAGTTGGATCCCACCAACCTAGATACCAAACTGATCATCACATTGACAAAGAGGACAAGATTTGCCACTTATGTACCCTTGCAAAGACAGAACCAGAGACTCACTTAATTTTCCATTGTCCCATCTACTATGTGATCATAGGGAGGTTTTACTATCTTTTCAGAGATTGCAAGTCCTTGTTGGCTTTTTTTAGTTACATTGTCTAGTGTTCTATTTCTAGGAGGCCACTCAGCTTCAGTACCGTACTTTGAGACTTTATGCATCCATGTCCCCTGCCAAGGGCATGAAGTGGCAGTTCTACACACCTGTTCCCATCCATATCAAATCAATGAGACCTTGTTGTGGACTCACAAGACAACAACACTCCTCATCCAGTAGTATTTAGAGATGGCCTGGGACCCTTGGTCGCCATGTTCCTTATCATTGTGTGCTAGACTTCTTTCGGCCAAGGAAGGACCCCTAGCCCTTTCCTTGGTGTCCTCATCCAGTAGTATTTAGAGATGGCCTGGGACCCTTGGTCGCCATGTTCCTTATCATTGTGTGCTAGACTTCTTTCGGCCAAGGAAGGACCCCTAGCCCTTTCCTTGGTGTCCTCCTTTGCTTTCTTTGTTTCTTTTCTCTTTCACAAGCACCATTTGGTGCCCTTGTTGTGGGTGGTTTCCCTTGTTTGTAAACTTTCAGTCCCTTAGACACTTGTTTTGATTAAGTAAAAACAGGTTTTGAAAGGACCTGAAACCTTTTAACAAAAGGCCATAAAGATATAACAATGAGGATAAAAATACAACTGTGGAAAACCACCCAACAAAACAGAGGGACACACCAAAGTTCCCAACAAGAAGACAAACAGCCCAAGAAGTAATAGACCATCAAGATTTACATTTTGGTCCAGTCTTTTGAGAGCATAAAGACATATCAAAAGAAGGAACAGAGGATTTACCTTTTTTTCCTTTGATTGATGTCCAACCATCCTCTACCTTCCCAGCAGCCTTTTGCCAGTCCCAATTGACCCCCAACAACCCCTCATCAATAGAGTCGGCAACAGAAAAAGGGACAGCAACAACATTACAATCCAAAGCCAGCAAAGGGACAACAGTCGAATCAACAGAGACAACAACAGGCAACGAGTTAGAAACAACATTATGATTCGAAACCATCATAGAGACAATAGCAAGCGACGAGTCAGCAACAACATTTTGATTCAAAACTGTCATAGAGACGACCTTCGAATCACCAGAAACAATAACAGAATCCTCGGCCAAAGAGAGATCAATATGCGAAGAGCTATACGAGCCATCCACCTCCATAGAAACCTTATGAGCCGTGTAGCGTTCATTCAAAACCCTCGACCACCAAGAAGGTGATTTCATCGATCTAGCCTTGTCAGAGGAGCAACTCGTAGCAAGATGGCCAATCTTATGGCATTTCCTACATCTGCAAGGAATACCCTCATAATCAAGCAGTTGAATCCAAGAACCAGTTGGAGAAGCCAACTTCAACATTTTTGGAAGCCCCTTGGCAGTATCCATCTCCACTAGGATGCAAGCATATGTTGTCCTATAGACATTGGAAGAAACCGAATCAACCAATATGAAATCCCCAAGAGCATCCCCAATAGCCTCCAGGATTGAATCCTACCAAAAATGAAGGGGAAGATTCGGTAACCTCACCCAAAGAGGAATCTTATTATAAAGGTTTCAGTAATCGAATTAAATGCTGGAAACCAAGGTTTGTTTGGCCATCAGGGGGTACCTTTCCTCCCAAGAGAAACCACGACCTAGTATGGCATTTCTATCATCAACATTAGCAAATTTCACAATAAGAAAACCCCATGCCATAGGGTATATTAAAGATTTCAATAGTCGGATTAAATGCTAGAAACCAAGGTTTGTTTGGCCATCAGGGGGAACCTTTCCTCCCAAGAGAAACCATGACCCAGTATGGCATTTCTATCATCAGCATTAGCAAATTTCACAATAAGAAAACCCCATGCCATAGGGTATATTTGCATTTATTCCGAAATGATTGGTTCCCAAAATTTGGAAATCCAAGCATACAAATCTAAAAGAAAGGGCCAAAAACCCCAAAAACGAAAAATAGCAGCCGTATTGGAGTAATCCACCACATATGAGTTGATCTCCTCAACTACATCTTGTTCAAAATAAAGCACAAGGGGATTACTAACTGGGACAGGCATAGCCGAACGACTGACTGAAGATGGCTAGATCCCCTTCCTCACAGGATCCGAAATAGTTGCCTCATATGCAACCACATCTGCATAAGAAAGAGCAGAACGAACAGGAGAAAAATTCGCAGTAGGAGAAACATGAACACCGGGACCAGGACCACTCCTAGCCGCAGTAGACACCACATGAGGAAACCTAGCCACAGTCGTCGCAAAAACAAAGATCTGAGAAGCTCCCTGGGCAGGCAGAGACGTCGCAAAAGCCCCAATAACTAGCGCAGGAGAAGACGATGGACGAGCAGGTGAAATCACAAGAGCAGGAGTAGGAGTGATCTTCACCGCAACCAGTGCAACAACATCCCTGACCGAAGGGACCACAACAAGGGCAGTCATAGAATGAACGACAGGAGCAGAAGTTTGAATTCGCCCATGGGCAGGAGCACGGGCAAGAGCGAGAGGCATTGGTTTCTTGTTGGACATTAATAAATTGTCTTATCTGTTTCAACTTTCCAAAAGGCATGTAGTAAACAAATACTAAAGATCCATAAGATTTTTTCATATAAAATATTATAGAAATCGATCACCTTATATTGTGATAAAATAATGAGAAAATGTATTTTGAGGAAGGTGCCTTTTTGGCAAGTGGGAACATAAGGTCATGTGCATGATGTTGGCCAATTGTATTGACTGAATGAAGAAAAAGGGAAGAATTTATCCCCATAGAAAACAATAGCCATAGTTAAAAGTTGGTTGGTGAGGAAAAATTTCCGATGGGATTTTAAATCTGTTCAACAATGAAGGATAAGAGAAAAAGCCTTGAAAGAGAAGGATAATGGTCCTTTCTGGAATACAAGAGAGTCAAAGACAAAACAATTTGGTTCTAGAAAGGGATGATGACTCACCAAGACAAAAAATGTGGTGGAACCACTTTGAGGGCTGCTTAAGAGACTCTAAATAAAGAAGTTGATCAATATATCAAACATGATATGTAATCTGGAAAACATGACTTGAGGGTCTGATTCATTAGTAACAAGTCAATGAACTTAAATGTCCAATCCAAATAAGTATCTCTATTGCAATATTACCTCTTCCTCATCCATTTCTCAAACTGATAATAGATCACAACATTTTAGAAACTCCACAAATGAACGCGTGGTGATATTTTAACTTTCTTAGAGTAAGAGACAAGAGAACGAGCTCCCAAAGAATCCCACAAATGAAATGGTATAGAATATGGGTAGCTCCTTCAGTAGCTAAGGTGCCACAAAATAATGAGTTACCTCCTCTCGAAATCTACCTCACAAATTTGATGGCAACAATTCTAGCATACATGTTCTGTAAATGCAGTTCTAACACTATTCCCAAGTAATAATGATATGAAGGAATCTAACTAGATTCAGTAAAGTAGCAAACACTTAATTGTGAAAATCTCATCACCCTCCTACACATATATTAGTATATAGTATACACCAACATCCTTTGTAGCAATCGGGAAGTTGGTTAACAAGTTAGTGAATTGTCTAGCTACTTGGTACAATGGGCAAATAATTGACAATAGCCTAAGCGTTCACAATAATTGTGACCTCTCCAATCTTTAACAAAAGTAGCATAAACAAATTTTGTAAGTTATACTTGTGGGCACCATCTTGGGCCCCAAATCAATGTCATTTATAGTGTGGAATAATCAGTTCTTCCGAGATGGTCATAGTTAACATTGAACTACACAAACTTCAAATTTTCTTCAACAAGCATCACCACAATAACAATCAATATAACCCCATCAGTGAAACTAAAATTACACTAGGGATGCATCCCTCGCCTTATTTCCCCTGTCCCCATACCTGGGACATTTAAAGGACTTGGGGACAGCCAAAAGACATCCCTCATCCCCTTTTTTGCAAATCTAATGGGGGCATCCCATCCCCCCTTTTTGCAAATCTAATGGAGACATCCTAGAAACTTGGGGAGGATTCCCAAAAAAAAAGGGGACGTATGTAAGTCCTGAGAATAGTCGAGGACGCCATAGTCATCCCCTGACCATACCAGAGACGATCGTTTGTCCTCAATTTTGTCCAAGCAAAAAAGTCAAAAATAAATAAATTAATTAAATTTTGTTTAACAAAAAAGCCAGAGTCTTGAGTATAGGTGACTCCAACAGTATAGCGGGGTGTTGATTTTGAAGATGCGACCTAGGTTGATAAGGAGTAGGTACTAGCAAGATTAGTTGGGGTTCCATTAAACTAGGGTGCCCTTCTTCCCATGGGTTATGACAGAGATGACTCTGATTTTGATGCAAAGTTGGCTAAATCGGAATAGGCGCAATAGTGTAGTTTAATTTTTATGTATTTTGATTTTTATATTGAAAATGAAACTATATGGAAGCACTAAGGCTTTGGACTTTTTGGTTTTGTAACTTATTTACATATTTTTTGTTATCAATAAATTCCAATTTCCAATTTTGAATGCATATTGTGTTTTGAAACAATGAAATGTTGTAAACTTATGTTTAAGGTTCTATGATGCAAAAACTAATATACTATTGGCTTTAAAACTATCATTTCACCTTCTAAAAATATCCAAAATGATTATCCTAACATCGTGGACGCCTAGAAAGGATTCAAGCGGTTTGATATTATCATCATTGATTCTGGACAATTGTTAAACATGGAGCACTTTTTCATAGCAGCCCCCTAACATGACAATTCTAACATGGTCCCTGATTCCTACAAATCATCAGAGGTCATCTGCGGCAAGAAATTCTTTCAAAGTCTTGTCATTTAATAGAAATTTGCTCAGGTAGCTGTCATTCTCTTATCACCCCAATCATCCCCAATTAATTCCTCATGGGATCCCATTGATGAAAAAAGCAATGAGGCATCCATACATTATCCATAGTGACCAAAAGACTTGATGCTAAGGAATCCAGTTGTTTAGATTTAGCTACTCAATGGCAATGACAATGGCAGAGAGCAGGGCAGAAAGGAATATTCCAGATCTAGGCACTACAATTCAACAATTGATAGGTCAGTAGCCATTTCATCACGTCTGCATCCATTGCTACCACCGCACAGTGTCTTTTTTGATCAATGCTACTTATTAGGGTACTTCTATATCTGCGGTCACGATTTTTTGAGGAGCATCAGGCTGATTGCTTTTATTAAATGGAAATGTTCATCATTATAAAAGAAAACACTTTATTGCAATTTATGTTCCTCTAACAAACTATATCACAAAAATCTAGATAGAGGAAAGCTCTAAACAGCGAACAGATGAAGAATTTAGCTGCCGACTCCACTGAGGCAAAAATATTTCCAAAAAGAGCTAGGTGACCATAATACCGGATGATGAAATCAAGGCTGTTAGAAGAAATTAACATCAAAGCAGCAGAAACTCAAGGAAGATGAAATCACTGTCCTGGGTCATTCATAAGCGAGGATGGACTGTCAAAAAGAGTACGCCCACTTTTCTTTCCACATTTGTCTTCCCTTAATTCCAGTCTAATAGCTATATTGGGCATCCCATTAAAATTATTATTATCTCTAAAACTGTTGCGATCCAGCCTTCGACGTCTCCCCGCCTAGAATTTTTTTGCACTGAACCAAAAATAACTAGAAGCAATCAGCCTCTTCCGCTTCTGTGACAAGAGCCATTCTGAAATTCCCCCTTAACATGGAAGCAAGCAGTCACGCTCAAGACATTAAACTACTACTGGAACAGATTCCCACTCAAATCATACTTCAAGATATACAGTTTTATCTAATTTAAATTACTTTTCATGACTATACAGCAGTGGCGGAAACCAAAAGCAAACTAGCTAGCCAGCAGAAGCGTATTGTTCTGCTGATTGATAACGACACAAGGACAACCAAATCGACGTCGTCAACTGTTTAAATAAGCAAGAAGATTATCTCATAATGCGAAGGCACCATCAGTTTGAATAAAAAGGCAAGATGAAGACTTACCATAGCTGTCCAACATAATCAAAATCAAGTAGAACCCAACAGATCGAAAAATGCAAAGAATTTCCCAATGGCTGAGAACCATGTATTTTTGGATCGTGCACATGAAAGAGGCATTATTGATTGGCCCTAGGGTACTATTAGAATAAACAGGGCTGGTCCTCTTAGCACCAAGTGCCAAGTGCATCAGATGTCCCAGCTTCTTAAAATATAAGCAAAACGCTGCATTACGCAAGTTATCTTCATAATGCCGGCTAATATTTGTATATTCGGATTGATTATCACTAAATCTGTTTTCCACGTTCTCTTATAGCTCTTATTCTTCCCCTCTTCAGACTAGACATTTGTTTATATGTCACTCACATGTTGAATTTGGTCCAGATGACCAGCCTCTGATATTTATGTACCTACTAAGATTATTCACATGAACTGTCATATACACAACACTTTTCACGTTGCAATTAAATGATCCCACACCAGATTATCGTAAATGATTGTAAACGTGATTCGAGATTCGTCCTGCCAAAAAATTCTCAATTAAACTTGGACAAATATGAAATCGGGGGTCATAACAATCTATGAAGAACCCGTGCGACATTGGGGAAACACAAGAATCGTCTCATCTTCCCCAATTTCTTTTAGATTCCAAAGGAAAAAGCGCGAATTGTAGTGCAGGTTACGCACGAACTGTGAAGATAACTTTCCAACAGCCACATATACATAAATTCCATGGCGTTGCTTTGAGAGCTCTGAGGGAGTGGTATAACTGACCTTATTAATATGATGGCGAGCATCTGCAGTGAGCACAGAAATGCATGAAGTTGCAACAAAAGCTCCTAAACCACTGATTATCAGGAACCTCAGCACTGGCATCGCTGCCACCTCCAATAACGCCCAGAACGCCATCTTTCTTTCCTCGCTCCTTATCAATTACCAGTGGCTTTTTTTATCGACCTAAAGATAAGACCTGTAATTGGAGTACACCTTCCATTGTCATTGCGAGTGATTAGGAGTGAAGGCAATGCAGCTAAGACATTGCCCAGTTCAGCGTCTACTTCTAGAGCCTCATATAAATAGCACTCATAATCTTTATACTCCCGCGAGTTTCATGCGTATATCGTCACGGCATGACATGTCTCGCCATCTTTCACTAAATTTAATTCAGTAGGCCGTTCATTACATATATCAGCCAGTTCAAGTTCACATGTGATCAACTTTGTAGGGCGTATATGTATTTATATATTGGAGGTAACATTTTATTGAGAGTTTTAAGACTTATTATACAACTATTCTCATCAACTGCGATGTCAAACTGGAGATGGAGAGGCTGAAAGAGGCTGAAAGAGTTTACATGCTGTGCAATTCTGGAAATTTCATGCTGTGCAATTCTGGAAAGGTGGCTGGAAACAGAGCAACACTCATACTTTGTTAGAATGTAAGGTATACAAGAATATCAGATTCAAATTTGTGGATATTATATTGAGACCTCTGGACACAACTTATTACAACTTATTCAGCCAAGAGAATATTGAGAAGTTAAAAATCATCTTCATCAGTCCAGAGTGAAATTTTGATGAGAATTTATTTTATTTCCTTTAAACACTCTTTCATTACTAATTGTTTTGAGTATAACTATTAATACAATTATGATTAATGTTTAAATACTAACTCATAGAGTTGTATTTATTCTAATAATAATTATGTATAAAAACAATATAAAATTTGAACTCTTTCAATGATTTTGTGAATTGTTTTTTTAATTTTTATTTTGAAAATGTTTTCATTTCTATTTTTTAATTATAACAGTATAAATTAGTTTTTATATTTAAATTTGTACAATCTTTTAGACTCTTTTACATAGACTAATTATTATTAAAATAACTTTCATTCAATCGAATTTTTAATTTATTTTTATAATATATTTATGAAATTATTAAAATTCTTTTAAATTAGAATGCATTTGCATTTAATTTTTTATTTTTAGAATTATTAAATTATTAAATTTTCATTTTTTATTATTCACTTTTAATTTTTTTATTTTTAACTTTCCTACTATATTGAATTATATTTAATATTATCATTCAACTAAATTTATTCCTATGTAATTAGATTTTGAATTTTTAGCTATTTGTGGAGTGTTGGTCAAATTTAAGTAGGGGGATAGAAATTGTCCCCCCAACTTAGACTTTTCTTGTGCCAATTGTCAATCATATACTAATTTTCAATAATTGAATATTTTTTTTAAAAAAACATGAGATCAAAATTAATGGGACCTCCCACTTTAAATTAATCCTAAAAAACTCCATAGTGCCAAAGTTTTTAAGCCCCCTCCATGGAGCTGCACCCTTAGTAAAGAGCCCTTTAAAATAGATTTTTTCTTTCATGTTAAAAAATAATTAAAATTTTATGGTTGTTCAAAAGAATTTTTATAAAAGAGTATGCGTGTATTCTCAATTTTTATAAATGTCTCTATATTTTGTAATATTCAATAATCTAAATTCTTCTAATAAATTAGTTTTGATCTTATAAACATTATAAATTTTCTATTTTATTTTAAATTATATATGTGATTTTGAAAGTAATACCCCCAGAGAGAGAGATGGGTAGTGCTCCCAAAACTAAAATCACCTAAATAAAAAAGAAAAAGTATTGAAAATGAATTTTTTTATGCATAAGGAAGGTGATATTTTGTGTGGAGAATAGTAGAAGGTGCTATTTTGTGTGGAAAATAGTAGAAGGGATGGGAGATAGACATAAATTAGTGTTTTAGTGGAGACCTCAAAAATGTCATTTTAACACTTATTTTCATAAAAGTTATATCATATTTTTAGAAATAACTAATTATATATGATCCCAAGTAAATATACCACTAAACTTAATCCAAAGAAATTTATGTTTTACACATATTACTTACCAAAAAAAAGAATATGTCACCATCTAATTATATAAACTCAACAAAATTATTAAATAAAAAACTTCACAAATAATAATATCACAAGTAAATTTATTACTAAACCATTATTATTTGCTATATGTGACTTAGTATTATATTTAATATTATACATAAATGTGATTTCATAATATGCATAATATATATGTATGATAAATATATATCATTTTATATAATAGATGTTTCTATGTTTTTTTTTCTTTCTATTTAGTTATGCTTCTATTTTGGTGAATGCATATTTATATTATCTTATTGAAATACAATATAATAAATAAAAAAATTAATTTTTAAAAATATAAAATTAAAAAATTTCTAAAGCAATGAACTTAAAAACTTGCTTCTTTATAATTATACATATATTACTAATTCATATTATAATTTTCTAATTTATATAATATTTAAATTTAAAATAAAAATTCACAATCAATTTTTTTCTCAAAACGTAGAATGAAAGACATGAAAAAAATTTAGCTGTTATAAAAAAATCATATGCCAAGTAGAGGTGACTGTCAAATTTCAAGCATGCTGCTAAGGTCTGTTTGATTTCTTAAAGGTGATAGGAATTGGGTTTTTCAAAATCCAGATTTGAAACTTTTTGTGTTTGTTTCAAAATTGGCAAAATGGAATTAGCATACTAGACTTCCAATTTTGCCTCAAATCCAATTTTTCAACTTCCTACTAGCAAGTACGAATTGAAAATCAAAACCTAATTATGTTTTTTAAGGAGTGCAAAAACAATAGATTGGACTACTTTTTGAAATTTGCTTTCAACTCCAAGCTTACGCTTAAAAATGTGTCTTCACACGCATCTTTCGAGTGAAACAAACAATTCAAGTAAAATCCTGAAAATCGAAATGAAGATTTGCAAAACCTTGATTTGGCTAAATCAAGGTTTGTGGAAATCTCGGTTCTTTAAATTCGACGAACCAAACGAACCCCTAATGCACTAGCTTAAGCTATCTTTGACAGACGCATCTTCATGAAAATTATTTTTATTTTATTTTATTTTATTCTAATGGCTTGCAAATATACATTGATGATATGCACGTTCTTAAAACCAATCAATAACATTCAATGCTCATTTATTTCCTAAAAGTACGTGTTCATAAAATCAAAGTTTAAATTAAACTAAAATAAAATAAAATAATTTAGAAAATTGGTCATTTAAGAGAGGACACGTGGCAACTCACATGTCAATTTGCCATATTTTAAGGAAAAAACGAAATTAATTGATTTGGTACATATACAGCCTGAGTTGGCCTAGTGGTGGAGAACTTGTACTCTTGAATGAGAGGTCACAAGTTCAAATCCTACTAGTGGGTAGGGTATGTACACCTCGTTTGAAGCACCAAGCGCCTCTCGAAAAAGAGTACGAGGTAGTCCCATATCACTGTCACCATATGTAAACCCAAAAACTATGGTTTCAGCTGATGGGGAAGAGGCCCTTCGCTAAAGCTGGTGGCTATACAGCCACAAGCGCCTCTTGAAAAAGAGTACGAGGTAGTCCCATATCACTGTCACCATATGTAAACCCAAAAACTATGGTTTCAGCTGATGGGGAAGAGGCCCTTCGCTAAAGCTGGTGGCTATACAGCCACAAAAATGCACTTCCTTTACATAGCTTTCGTATGGAAGTGCATTTTCGTAGCTGTATAGACGTTGCCCTTCACTAAATAGCAGAACTGCACCGGATTTACAGTTTTTAAAATTTATTAATTAATTTTTAAGTCACAGAACAGTAGTTCTGTGATTTTACAATTAATTAATAAATTCTAAAACTGTCATGTCAGGGACAAATTTTCTACTAGAGAGTACTTGTCTCTAACCTATCTTTTATATATATTAATAGTTAATATTTTTAATTATTTAGATGGATAATATGATCAATTTATATACTACTAGAACATTGCATAAGTTTTTTATTTTAACCCATTATTGGAAGCTCCCAATAACAAAGAGATATTCTTAAAAATTGACATAATTCAACTTACCGTAACCCTGAATGCCTATTTGAGCTTTCTTTCCTCCTCCTAATGTCTGACGGTTAAGGGGAATCTGGGCGCAGAACTTTCAACCATAAGACATAGAGCAAGTGGAGGGAATCATGATTTTAGACAGAGGGAACAAAAAAGTACTCCACGCGGCTGAAATTATTGTGGAAGCTGAGCCCACAGATTCATTTCCAGCTATTTCTGTAATTATTTTATGCCCCTTTTAGGTAAATGTTTGTTCTGTTTTGTAACCTGTCTGAAATATTTAGGGAGATTGCGTAGCTATACGTGTCTGCCTACCCCCTCCTTTTTCATCTGTTCTATACAAAACTTTGAAACTAGACCACTCATATACACCACTAGGTCGAAGTTCCATCCAGCAATCAAACATACTCTTCCATCATAGCACATTAAGTTTGCTAAAAGTGTGTCGTCTTTTGACCCCAAATCAATGTTATCAACTGTGTGCATTAATCATTTCTTCCGGGATGGTTGTAGATCACCTTGCTCTACTCAAAACTTCGTATTCTCCAACAGGCATCCCCACAATCACACGCGGCCTTTCCTGGCCACATGAACGCTAAAATACTATGATCTATCAGCATTAAAGATTTTAATTCACCTACAAATGACATTCACTATTGATATCCTAAGATCCTAGGGGCTCAAATATTACCATCGCTGTTTCTAGAGAACTTTTAGAAGAATATAACTACTGACTCCACTGAGACCAGAAACAACTGACAAAAAGAGCCAGATGGCCATAATACTCGATGAGATCAAGGTTGTTAAAGAGCTTAAACACCAAAGCAGCAGAGACATCACTATCCAAGGTCATTCATAAGCAAGGCCGGACTGCTAAAAGGCTTTGCACACTTTTGTTTCCACAGTTTCTTCCCTTAACTCCATTCTAATCACCTACATCGGCCGTCCCATCAAAATCAATCTTTATTTCTAGAACTGTGTAATCCAACCCTGCTCCTTTCCATTCCTAGCATGAAATCTTTTGCATTGAGCCAAAAATTACCGACCAAATCAAGCCAGCCCCTTCCACTTGTGTAACAAGTGTCACTCTGAAAACCCCTTCCCTAGCTCAAGACCAGAAGCCACCCGAGAAACAAATTCTCGCTCGAATCATACTTCAATACATACTACTTTAGCTGATCTTAAATGATTCTCATGACAATGATAAAGTTGCAGAAACCAAAAGCATGGAACAAATTAGACAGTAGAAGTGTACTAATCTGCTGATTAAACAAGCAACAAGGTTAACTCATGATGCCAAGGTCTGTCAATTTGAATGAAACGGTGAGAAGAGAACTTCCTATAGTTATCAAACATAATCAAAATCAAACAGAACCCAAGAGATTAAAAATATGCATAGCATTTCGCCACGCCTGAGATCTTAATAAAGTATCTTCGGATCGTGCAAAATGAGGCCTTTGGATCGTGCAAAATAGAAACAGGGTTGGTACTCATCATATCACCAAGTGCCAGGTGAATCAGATGTCCCGGTTTCTTAAAAATGCAGCATAATGCTTCGTTACACAGCTTATCTTATTAATACCAGCTAACATTTCTGTCTTGGATTGCTTACGACTAATATGTTTTCTATGTTCTCAAATATTTTCTTATTATTTCCCTCTTTAGAATTGACATGATCTACTGTATACCACTCGCGCTTGGTCCACAATCCAGATGACCAGCCTCCGAGGTTTTTGTATCTATTAACTTCATATTCATTAAAAAAATAGTAAAACTGAGAACATTCGAACAGACAAGTCAGATACACCATACGTTTCACGTTGCAATTATCACATTTCCCAATTCGGCAGCTACTTAGGGAGCCTATTTATACTAATTCCATACTCTTCTTCTACTCCCACGAGTTTCATGCGTATAACATGTTTCACTCATTGCCGTTCAATAGAATCTAATCGTACATGAACGCAGCTAAAATATTTGATTGTGAAATATGTGTTTTAAATACCGGCTCATTTATAACTGCATTTATTGTAATTATGAACCCTATGTTTATAACATATGTTAATATGTGAACGCCATGTTTATGAACATATGTACATATTGAAAGATGAACATATAGTTTCTAGACTAGATTGTGTAGAGGAAAACTTTAAGCCTTTTCTTTACGAGACTAAAACTTTCTAAAAATAATTCTAATATAAAATTCATGGGCTCCTTCTATGAGACGACACCCTTAGTAAAGAGCCCTTTAAAAAAATACAAAAGCAATTTGCTATGTATATTTAAAATAGATTTTTTTTCTTTCATGTTAAAAAATTATGAGAATTTTATGATTGTTCAAATGAATTTTTATAAAAGAAAATGCATGTATTCTCAATTTTATAAATATATCTATATTTTATAATATTCAATAATTTAAATTCTTCTAATAAATTACTTTTGATCTTATAAACATTATAAATTTTCTATTCTATTCTAAATTATATATATAATCTTGAAAGTAATAGGCCTAAATATATAGAGAGAGAGATGGGTAGTGCTCCCAAACTAAAATTACCTAAATAAAAAGAAAAAGTATCTGAAAATGATTTTTTCTATGTATAGATAGGAAGGGTGTTATTTTGTGTGGAAAATAGTAGTAGGGGTGATAGATAGACATAAATAGCTTTTTAGTGAAGACCTCAAAAATATTATTTTAATACTTATTTTCATAAAAGTTATATAATATTTTTAAAAATAACTAATTATAAATTATCTCAAATAAATCTACCAATAAAATTAACCTAATCAAATTTTATTTTTATTTTTTTTACAGTTTCACCATCTAATTATATGACCTCAACAAAATTATTACATTTAAAAATTCACAAATAATTACTCTATCAATTGGAAGTGATTTCACATATCCTTAATAATGAAAAGTGCCATCAATTTGAACATTAAAAACTTTTCAAAGTGAAAATCACAAAAATCACAAAAAGCCTGCTCCTAATACACTAGATTAAGCTATCTTTGGCATGTGTAAAAACTATTTTCTATTTCATTTTATTTTAAGGACTGGCAAACATACATTGATGGTGGGCACGTTAAAACCAATCAATAACATTCAATGCTCGTGTTCATAAAATAAAAATAAAAATAAAAATAAATATATCAATTTAGAAAATTGGTCATTTAAGAGAGGACACGTGGCAACTCACATAATCAATTTGCCATATTTTAAGGGAAAAAACAAAATTAATTGATTTGGTACATATAGATTGACAGGGGCAAGTGTAGGTTGTTGGTAGTGGAATGAGACAGCCGGAAATAGACAGAAAATCAAACATTGCCCTGTACAGAACAGTGTACAGAACTCCAAGATCCCGTGAACGAACGTGAACCTTACACTACTTTCGGGAACAGATGCGCAGCTTTACACTTTTCGGTTGGGAAATTTTCTCGAGGAAAGCTGATTGGGGAAGAGAGCCAGTATACCATTGGGTACTTCTGTCAGATACTTGTCTCTAGTCCATCCTTAGATATTTTTTATTATTTTGATTGGTTATATGATCAATTTATGTGCTAGTAGAACATTGCATAAGTTTTTTATTTTAACCCATGGAAGCTCCCAGTCCCAATGAGCAACAGCCTCTACAAAGAGATATTCTTAGAAATTGACATAATTCAACTTACCCTAACCCTATATGCCTATTGGAGCTTTCTTTACCCCTACTAATGTTTGATGTTTGACGGGGAATCTGTGTGCAAAACTTTCAACCGTGCGACATAGATTTAGTGGAAGGAATCATGATTTTATACAGAGGGAACAAAAAAGTACTCCACGCGGCTGAAATTATTGTGGAAGCTGGCCCACAGATTCATTTCCATCTATTTCTGTAATAATTTTATGTCCCTTTTAGGTGAATGTTTGTTCTGTTATGTAACCTGTCTGAAATATTTAGGGAGATTGCGTAGCTATACATGTCTGCCTACCTTCTTCTGGTTTCATCTGTTTCATATTAAACTTTGAAACTAGACCGGTCATATACACCACCAGGTCAAAGTTTCATCCTCTGGCAATCAAACATACTCTTCATCCTCATAGCACACTGAGTTTGCTAAAAGTGTGTCGTCTTTTAACCCCAAATCAATGTTATCGACTGTGTGCGTTAATCATTTCTTCCGGGATGGTTGTAGATCACCTCGCTCTACTCAAAATTTCATATTCTCCAACAGATACCCACAATCACAATCGGCCTTTCCTGGCTACATGTTACTCAATACTATCAGCATTAAAGATTTTAATTCAGCTACAAATGACATTCACTATTGCTATCCTAAGATCCTAGGAGCTCAAATATTATCATCGCTGTTTCTGGAGAACTTTTAAACATGAAGCACTTTTACATACCAGCACCCCAACACAGCAATACTGACATGGACTATAATTCATGCAAATCATCAAAGATATATAATCCGCTGAAATGAATTGTTTCAAGGTCTTGTCGTCTGATAGTAGTTTTCTCAGAATCTAGATTGCTGTCAATCTCTGATGACCGCAGTCGCTCCCCTTAATTTCTCATGGGATCCCGTCAATGACAAAAGCAAAAAGGTACCATATACATTATCCATGGTGGCCAAAAGACTCAGTTCCAAGAAATCCAGCTGTTCGGATTTAGCCACTCCATGACAATAGCAGAAGACAGTGCAGCAATGTATGTTCCAGATCTAGGGACTATGATCCCACTTGATCTATAGGTTATCGGCCATGTCATCATTTCTGCATCCACATTGCAAGACGTCACTTTTAATCAACGCCACTTACTGGGGCATTTAAATATATGCAGAGACATGAATTGTTGAAGATCATCAAGCTAACTGCTTGGCCAATAAATGGAAACTTTGAATATCGTAAAAGCAAAATGCTTTAATGTATATTATGTCCCTCTGAGAAACTATACCACAAAATCCAGATAAAGATTCGAACAGCAAAAAGAAGGAGAATATAACTACTGACTCCACTGAGACCAGAAAAAACTAACAAAAAGAGCCAGATGGCCATAATACTGGATGATGAGATCAAGGTTGTTAAAGAGCTTAACACCAAAGCAGCAGAGACATCACCATCCAAGGTCACTCATAAGCAAGGCCGGACTGCTAAAAGGCTTTGCCCACTTGTGTTTCCACAGTTTCTTTCCTTAATTCCATTCTAATTACCCACATCAGCCGTCCCATCAAAATCAATCTTTATTTCTAGAACTGTGTAATCCAACCCCACTCCTTTCTATTCCTAGGATGAAATCTTTTGCATTGAGCCAAAAATTACCGACCAAATGAAGCCAGCCCCTTCCACTTGTGTGACCAGTGTCATTCTGAAACCCTTCCCCTAATATGGAAGCAAGCAATCAACTGAAGACAACAAGCCAACCCAGAAACAAATTCGCTCAAATCATACTTCAATACATACTACTTTACCTGATCTAAATGATTCTCCTGACAAAAATAAAGTGACGGAAACCAAAAGCATGGAACAAATTGGACAGCAGAAGTGTATTAATCTGCTGATTCACAACGTCTCAAAGACAATCAGATCACCATCATTAACTGTTTAAACAAGCAACAAGGTTAACTCATGACGTCAAGGTCTGTCAATTTGAATGAAAAGGTGAGAAGAGAACTTCCTACAGTTATCAAAAATAATCAAAATCAAATAGAACCCTGCAAGACGTCAAAAAAACGCAAAGAAATTCGCCACGCCTGAGATCTTCATAACGCATCTTCGGATCGTGCAAAATGAGGCACCGTTGGTTGGGCCTTGGATCGTGCAAAATAGAAACAGGGCTGGTCGTCATATCACCATGAAGTGCCAGGTGAATCAGGCCCCAACTTCTAAAACAAATGCAGCACAATGCTTCATTACACAGCTTATATCTTAATAATACCAGCTAACATTTCTGTTTTGAATTGTTTACGACCAATGTTCTCAAATATTTTCTTATTATTTCCCTCTTTAGAATGGACATGATCTGTATACCACTCACACGTTTGGTCCACAATCCACATGACCAGCCTTCGAGGTTTTTGTATCTATTAACTTCATATTCATTAAAAATATAGTAAAAATGAGAACATTCGAACAGACAAGTCATATACACCATACGTTTCACGTTGCAATTAAATAATCCCAAACCAGATTATCGTAAATGAAGATTAGATAATCTTCCTGCCAAAGACAATTTCACTTAAAAGTCTGAAAATTGTGAAATCAGGGCTCTAAAAAATCTGCGCAATATTTAAGAAATACAAGAATCATATCATCATCCCTAATTTCCTTCAAAATTTAAACAAAAAACCGCGAATTGTGAGTGCAAATTGAGTACGAAATGACAATCTTTAACTTGCAACATCGATAAATTAAGCTATTCCATGGCATTATTCGGAAAACTTTAAGGAAGGGCACTGACCTTATTGATATGATGGCGGGCTTCTGCAGTGAGCACAGAAGCGTATGAAGTTGCGAGGAAAGCTCCTAAGCCACTGATTAACAGGAACCTTAGCACTGGCATGGCTGCTACAAACAACAGCCCCCACAACGCCATGATTCTTTCCTTGCTCCTCCTTACTCTTTACCAGTGGCTTTTCTTAAATGAAAGATGAAGCCCTGCAATTTTTGGGCAGAACTTTGCTTTACCAGTGAAGGCAATGCAGTTATCACATTTCCCAATTCGTCAGCTACTTAGGGAGCCTATTTATACTACTTCCTCTTTTTCTACTCCCACGAGTTTCACGCGTGACATGTTTCACTCATTGCCGTTCAATAGAACCTAATCGTATATGAACGCGTGTTGAGTAAAGGCTAACATTTTGATTGTGAAATATGTGTTTTCAGTACCGGCTCATTCATAACTGCATTCATTGTAATTATGAACGCTATAGTTGTTGAGTTTTTCAATACTTGTTCATTATTAATTGTATTCAATGTAGTTACTGCATGTTATAATTATTATAACAATCGTAAATAATATAAAAAATGGTTTTTGAATAGTCTAAAAGTTTTGTCGACCATATTGTCTTTTCAGATTCTTGGTTCTTGCTGGGGTTTTCTGTCATGTGTTTCATATTTATTTAATTTTGTTGTTTCGTATGTTAATTGATTTTATTTTTCCTATTGTTTCACATGGACATGAATGCAAGCTGGTTTTTGATTAAATAATAATAAGAAGAATATATTTATAAGAAGTAATAACTTCTAGGTAATAGTAACAAGTAGGTTTAGGCGAATTCTAAAGGGAAGACGATTTCTGATTTTCTGATTTTGCAAGTTAACGACATGGAGGTCGAGAAGTGCAAGTTGTGCTCCTCTCTAGAGGAACAAGTGGTTGTTATGAACCAAGAGGACCCCAAATTACTATTCAGTTCTTGATAGAGGATTGAGCGAATATCTTCCTCAAGGAGAAAGGCGACAGGAAGGCTAACTAGTGCCTTTTCCCTCCCTCTGATTTCTTTATGTGTTCTTGGTTTTTTTTGTGGGTCACCGACTTGGTTAGCTTTAAAGCAGTGATGTCTTTGTTTAAAATCTTGTTATGTTTAGCTGGTTATGGTACTCGGATATTTTGTTAGTTGTTTAGAAAGTTTAGGGGTTGTTTTTTTTCCGCTTGATCGATTGATAATAATAGAATATTTATATAAATAATAATAATATAAATATAGATTAGAAAGTTTTTCAATAATAGATTAAATGATTTTGTATTGTACTATTGATTACATTGTATTTTTAAACTATTGTTTTTGTTAGGGTTTTCTTGACTGTCATTTTTATTTGTTGTTTCATGTAGATATAGATGCAAGGCGAACAATACGATCCATTGATCTCCAAAAAATAATAACTTTTAAATAGTGCATGAAAATTAAGTATTGTTTGAAACTTTCAAAAAAGTTTAAATGAACAAATGAATTTTAGTAACCTACTATAGACTATCAATATCATTATTAACCATTTTGTCTTTGTTTAATAAGATCTCTACAAGATTGACAAACTTATACAATCTTTTAGACTATTCATTTAAAAGAATTGAATTAGCGAATCCTTCTTATAAAACTGTACATCCTATTGCAATTGATACAGCCGACATAGTAAATAAAAAATAATTCATTTTAAAATACCTAAACTTTATAAAATAAAATAACTTAGATCCGCTGTACCATGGCCTATCTTTGACATGTGAGCGTCCAGATATCTTAATTATACTTTATTATAATTTTATATTTTATAATGCATCAGTGGAGCGTAAATGTGTATTTAATTTTTTGAGTACGAGATGATGTCTAATTCTATTCAATGAAATTATGAAGAAAAGGATTATTCAACAATAATACTAAATATTAGTTCATTAATAGTTGTCTTCAATGTAATAATGCATGCAATAGTTAGTTATGTAATAATAACAATAATGATTGTCTAAAATATAGAATAAAATATTTGGGAGCAATGTTAATTATAATGGCTTTTTAGATTCTTGATTTTTGTTGAGATTTTTTATCATTGATTTTTTTTTTCAATTTAGTAATTTTTTTGGGTTTATTAATTTTCTTTTTGTTTCACAAGTAAGTGAAGGCAATTTAGTTTGATTGAACAATAAGAATATTTAATCTCTAATAGGTAATAATCTATAAATAATTATTTTTTCAAATAGATCTAAAAAGGAAAATCTTGAAAGTGATTTGAAATTTTTAAATAAGATTCAAATAGTTAAGACTTTATAATGGTTTAAAATTTTAAGGTAAGATTTAAATGAATGAGTTTTAATGATGTTGATAAGTAAAATATATTTTCACATTAAATTAAATTTAAAACTATTAGATTTCGATAAGAATACTATATAGTTTCTAGATTGGATTTTGTAATATTAAAAAAAATTGTACATTAATGTTTCGAATCACACTCCATTAGAATGCAAGAGAGTGGCACAAGAGAAAGATGGTAATATTGTTATGAGGATTCAACTCATTTATAGAATAATGGCTCACATGAATTCCTATCATAAAATAAACAAGTGCCACTAAGTGGCTAAGTACTTGCCTCTAGTTTAAAAGTAAATCAAATTTAAAATTAATTAGCATACAAATTCATATATGTGATAAAGAAAAAGAAAATTCCTAATGTAGAATGTAAAAAAAAAAAAATTAAATAGGTTTATGAGAAACTGTATTCAATTATGCACACTTTGAATTAAAAGTGTATGAAAATATGTGAAAGCTATGAAGTAGTAAAAAGTAACTAAACAAAACAAGGTAGAAAAAAACTTGGAAACTATATATTATTTTTAAACAATAAAAATTCAACGTAAGATTCATTTCTTTTTTATTTGGTTTAAATTTTTAAATTTTATTAATATTTAATATTTTATTTTAAAAATAATTCTAAATAATAATAATGATAAAAATGACTATTAAAATAATAAAAAAATTTAATATTTGAATAATCTTTTTTATCCATTTAATTTCATTTTTTTGATAGGTAATATTTGTTTTTTATTGATATTGATAAAGAGAGCACATTATGGCAATATGGATAAGAGCCTTATAGTTTAAACTACCCTTACCCTGCCCTTGCTAATACCATTAGATAAACAAAAAAAAAGAGTATAAACACTCTAATAGAACACACTACCCACCCATACATTAAATCGATTTCTAAAATAAAAAGAGCCACCACCACCCTTAGTGTCAACTACTTCTTGAACCAATTCACTGCTTCCTCATGAGAAAAGGTTGGGGTGGAGCGGTCATCCTTCACCGAGAACACTTGACTCATCCTGCATCGCTTTCCACTGTCCTTCCCCTCATCAATAAGAAAAGAGGCATTGACCCATATTCCCTCTATTGTGGACGCACCCTCGTGCAAATGAGATTTCTTTGCAATCTAAAGGCAAATTTGTTGTCTAGGGGCTAGCATGCTCTTCCTCGGCATGACCTTCATAAAGCCTCACTCCTCCTCCTTCGTCATCCAAATGTGCTCACTCAAATATTCCATGATCATTTTCCAATCCTATTCTACTTTGGGGACATGAGTGCCTTGCAGATTTGAAGAAGGCCACACGACCAGTGGTTGAATGGAAGAGTTCCCTCTGCCAATCAGTCGCAAAGGTTCAATACCCATCTCAATTCCAACACCTAGGATAGCTCGCTCAATAATATCATCCAATCCCAGAAGCCATTACCTATCCACACTTGCAGCCATGACTTGACAAACCTCTTCTTTCGATCCCCTCACCAACAATGCAAGCACCACAAACAGTGATGCCACATCCAAGTTTGACCTCCTCTTCTAGAAAGCCTCCAGATACTCTAGCCCTAATAATTGTTGAATGCCTTTCAGAAATATCAGGTCATTAAGAAAAAAAGATATGTTTCAGGTGTCATGTGGATATCTGGCCTTCATAGGTCTGTATCTGAGAATTTGATCTGAGAGCATAATTCACCTCCATTTCTAATTTAGAGAAAAACAAATGAACTTTCCTTGCCTTCATCCTGAATATAACTACCTCAAAGCTCTCTAGAATGAAGTATCGAAGCAAGCCAAACACTCCTTTGACATGTGTGAGGGATACATTGGTAACATGGATATCTTTGCGTACTGTGGGATTCGTAAGTCAAAATCATGATGTCATTCCTCTTAGACTCCAAATTGAAGTACCATGAGTGAATTATTAAATATAATGGTAAAACAAATTTGCTCTCTTTATTTAATCACCAAGGTGACAAAAGTCCTCAAAAAATTCATATTGAGGGCTCGATGCTAAATTGGCACCTAAATTAGCTAACCGATTCGCCACTCTATCTACTTCATGAAAGAAATGTGAAACTTTAAAATCATCAAAGTCCAGAAGCAGCTCCTTGATTTTTCATATACTTTGATCCACATGTCATGCCTCCATCTTTCCTCTCTTAATGCCATTTATAATGCTTTCAAAGTCTTCTTCTAGATGTATACATTTACATCCAATTTTTGCTCCTAATCCCAAAGATTCCCTAGCAACAAAACATTTTGTAGTGTTATTTATACCATCCTATAAGCGTTTAGCTATAAATGCAAGTATGTTACCCTTATGGTCTCTTGTCATACATCCACACCCCGATGCACTTGGGTTTCCCCTTGCCACCCTATCAAATTAATTTTAACTCATCCCTCCTCTAGAGGTATCCATAGCGTCATCTCCCTTTTTGAGATTGGATTAGCCCCAATACGCCATGAATGGGTTGGTACTTGATAGTGATGTAGGAGCATCCTGGGTTTTCCTTGCGATCCTGCACTTTTTCTCTTTCTGCCAGTGATTACTGAGTTCTTAGTTGCTGCCAAGTGATTCCTTTTGATGTCGAGGTCATGTGGATGCCAAGTGCCAGTTTTCATTTGCCGAGTTGTTTGTTTGTGGTTCCAATTTGGGCCGATTCTACTTGCATTTAATCTCTATTAGGTAGCTAATATTTGTAAAGACTCGACTTGTGGCCTTTCTACGTTCTAGATGCTTCTGTAAGTTGTTTTGGTGAGTATTTAAGGAATTCTAAGGTTAGGTTATAGAGAGGGAGTGAGAGAGTAAGAGAAGGATAGGTAGACAGAAGCTAGAGGTGAGATTGCGAACAAAATATATGTGCTTGGAAGTGAGAATTAAAGACTATAATTTGTATTGGATGTAACCTAGAAGGCCTTATAGCTGAGCATGTATGAAGATATTTTGATGAATCAATAAAAGTATTTCACTCTTCTTCCTCCTTTGGTTGTTGTTCTTTCTGTTTGCTTCTGTTGTGTTAACTCTTGCAGGGTGGTTTGGATAGCTAGGCGAGCCTTTGGCCCTAGTTATTCATCCTTGCCTGTGTCAAGTGGTATCAAAGCTTGAGGTTCATCCTTGTGGATATTGGATTGTGTAGAACCCTGATTTGGATTTGGTTGTAGGGTGGCAAATTTTGTGGATTTGACTTATAACTTGCATAGGGTTATGATCTTGTAGGAACCTAATTTGTAAAGATGGTTTGTGAGAGAGGAAATAATTTTGATAATGCTATATTGGATCAATTGAGACAAATTGTAACTAGATTAGATGTTGTGGAGATAGCCCAGAGGAGAGGAGCACATATTGATGATGTAAGTGATGATGAAGCAACAACACCAAACCATAATCCAAAACCTGAAGAAGATCAAGATGAGGAAAGACTGTTGCGAGTGTTGTCTAAGGAAAATTCAAAGCCTACTGTAGAAGTTGTTCCTTACGATGGAAAATTAGATATCAATGTTGTGTTGGATTGGATCTCTGATATAAAGTTCTTTGAGTATGAAAATACTCCTAATAATAGAAAGGTGAAGATTGCAGTCACTAGGTTGAAAGGTCATGCATCACTATGGTGGGAGCACTTGCAAACTAATAAACAAAAGAGAGGAAAGGAGAAGATCAAAACTTGACCAATGATGGTGAACAAAGTAAAGAACAAATTCCTCCTTGCTGATTACCAAGTTAGCTTGTTGAGAAAGATGCAAAATTTGAAACAAAAGGACATGATTGTGAAAGAATATACCGAAGAATTCTATATATTGGACATCAGATCTAGACATGTGGATGATGATGTTGAGAAAATTGTAAGGTACATAAATACAAGATGAAATAAGTTTTGTAAAGTTGGAAAGTGTAGAAGAAGCATATCAATATGCCTTGAAAGTTGAGGAGATTTTGATAAAGAAGCATGAACAAAGACAAAGAGGTAGAGGTGGTAGATTCTAGAGAGGCAGAGGTAGATCGTATGGTGAAGGTGGCAGATCTGACAATTTTATACAAGATAAAGACAAATCTAAATGGAAGAATGATGACAAAGGCAAGACTGAATGGAAAAGTGATAATTCTTACCAAGGAGACCTAATTCTTACCGAGGAAGAGGTAATTCTTATTCTAGAGGTGGATTTCATGGTAATTGTTTCAAATGTAGCAAAGAGGGGCATAGATCTTTTGAATGTAGATCCTCTGGAAGTGGGCAAGTTAACAAAAATGATGTGACTCAAGGAGATGATGAGGGTTGACCAAGTGGACCTAAGGCTAGAGAAAATATGATGGTGAGAAGAACCTTATGTAACAAGGGAAGTAATGAGGAACCTGTTTTAAGGAGAAGTCTTTTCAAGACAAGATGTAAGATGGCTAGAAAATGGTGCAAAGTGATCATTGACAGTGGAAGTTCTACAAATCTGGCATCAAAAGAGCTAGTTACAAAGTTACAATTGCAGAGGTTGAAATATCCCAAACCCTATCATGTTTTGTGGATCAAAGATGAGCATAAGATATTGGTAAGTGAGCAATGCCTTGTGAAGTTCAAAATTGGACATTACTTTGATGAAGTTTTGTGTGATATTATGCCCATGGATTGTTGTCATATTTTGTTGGGTAGACCTTGGCAATATGATAGATATGTTGTACAAGATGGAAGATTGAATCAATATACTCTTTGGGTAAATGGGAAGAAACAAACATTGTTGCCTTTGATTGAAAGTCCAGATGAGGTCAGTTGTACTGCAATAAAAGTTTGCATGGTTAATGGAAAGCAATTTGAAAAGGAAATGAAAAAGAATCAAGTTTGTTTTGTCATAATTCCTAGAGGACTGAGTGTTGGTAGTAATGACTAAGTAGCAAAAGTTGGTAATGACAAAGTGACAACAGAAGTTGTAGAATTGCTTAATGAGTACAAAGATATTATTGCTGATGATATTCCTGATGGTTTACCTCTAGTAAGAAGTATAATTCATTGTATAGATCTGATTCTTGGAGCTAGTTTTTCAAACAAAGCACCATATAGATTGACACCTACAAAGAATGAAGAACTTAACAGACAAGTGCATGAGCTGTTGCAGAAAGGTTTGATCAGAGAAAGCTTGAGTCCATGTGTTGTACCTACTATATTAGCACCTAAAAAGAATGGAGAATGAAGAATGTGTACTGATTCTAGAGCTATTAACAAAATCACAATGAAATATAGGTTTCCTATGTCGAGGATGGATGACATAATGGATTGTTTGAGTGGAGCAAAGCATTTTACCAAGATTGATTTGAAGAGTGGCTATCATCATATTAGAATTAGAGAAGGTGATAAATGGAAGACTACTTTCAAGACAAAAGATGGTTTGTATGAATGGTTGGTTATGCCTTTTGGTTTAATTATACACCTAGTACTTTCCTAAGGTTAATGAATGAAATTCTAAAAAAAAATTTGGGTAAGTTTGTGATTGTTTATTTGGATGATATTTTGATATTTAGTAAGACTAGGGAAGAATATCTTGAGCATATTAGACAAGTATTGCAAAGGTTGAAAGAGGAAAAATTGTTGATTAATTTGAAAACATGTTCTTTTATGCAAGAAGAGATTGTGTATTTGGGATTTGTGATTTCAGCTGATGGATTGAAGATAGATCTTGAGAAGGTTAAAGCAATTTTGGAATGGCCTACACCTGAGAATGTGGGTGAGGTAAAATCATTTCATGGTTTGGCTAGTTTTTATAGAAAGTTTATAAAGAATTTCACTGTTGTTTGTAATGCTATGACTGAAACAATGAGGGGAGATAAAAAGGAATTCAAGTGGACACATGGAGTTGATAAGAGTTTTGAGACTTTGAAACAAAAGGTTGCTAAATTACCTATATTGGATTTACCTGATTTCAACAAAGTATTTCAAGTTGATTGTGATGCAAGTGGTAATGCAATAGGAGTTGTATTAAGTCAAGGAGGTAAACCCGTTGCTTTCTTTAGTGAGAAGTTGAATGATGCTAAAATGAAGTATTTTGTGTATGATCAAGAGTTTTATGGTATTGTTCAATCATTGAAAAAGTGGAGACATTATTTGATTCCTAAGGAGTTTGTGTTGTATACTGATCATAAAGCTTTACAATACTTGGGAATTCAACATAAATTGAATCAAAGACATATGAAGTGGGTTGAGTACTTGTAGAGTTTTACATTTGTGATCAAGAATAAGAGTGAAGTTACTAACAGAGTTGCTGATGCATTGAGGAGAAGATGTTCTTTGTTGACTGAAATGAAGGTTGAAGTTCTTGGTTTTGATGAAATGAAAGAGTTGTATGATGTTGATTCTAATTTTTCTAAGGCATGGAGAGAGTGCAAAGCACCAAATTTGATAGATCACATAAGTAAGTATGATGAGTATTTCATTCAAGAAGGTATGTTGTTCAAAGGCATTCAATTGTGTGATCCTAAAAGTTCTATGAGGTTGAATCTGATTAAGGAAAAGCATAGTGGTGGATTGGCTGGACATTTTGAAATTGATAAGGCATTGAGTTTGTTGAAAGAGAAGTATTATTAGCCACAAATGTATAAGGATGTTTAGAAATTTGTGAAGAGTCGTGGAGTTTGTCAAGTTGCAAAAGGAGTAAGTTAGAATATTGGTTTGTATACACCTATTATTGTTCCTAAGAAACCTTGAAGTGACATTAGTATGGATTTTTTTCTTGAATTACCTAAGACAGTAAAGGGTTATGATTCCATATTTGTTGTAGTAGACAATTTTCTAAGATGGCTCATTTCATATCATGTAAGAAGACATCAGATGTTGAGCATGTTGCTAAACTTTTCTTTAAAGAGATTGTGAGATTGCATGGATTACCAAGAAGTATTATTTCTGACAGAGATAGTAAGTTTTTTGGTTATTTTTGGAAGACTTTGTGGAAGAAGATGGGTACTAAATTGAAGTTTAGTTTTGCATTCCATCCATAGACAGATGGACAAACAGAGATTGTGAATAGAAGCTTGGGTAATTTGTTGAGGTGTTTAGTTGGGAATAAGCCAAGTAATTGGGAGATGGTATTGGCATAAGCTAAATTTGCATGTAATAATTTTGTGAATAGGAGTATAGGAAAGACACATTTTGAGATTATTACTGGAATGAAGCCTAAAGGAGTATCAGATCTGAGAGATATTATTAGTGAAGAAAAGAGAAGCGCTGCAGGGGAAGCATTTGCTAATTTCATGGAATCTTTACATAAGGAAGTGAAGTTGAGGTTGGAACAAAGTAATCAGAATATAAAAAGAATGCTAATAAGTCTAGAAGACATCATGATTTTGGAGTTGGTGATGAGGTGATGGTTCATTTGAACAGACAATAAGCTGAAGATGAAGAAGTTTGGACCTTGTAAGATCTTGAAGAAGTTTGAAAGTGGTAATGCTTATGAAGTTGAGTTACTTGATGACATAGATATATCTCCTATATTCAATGTTGTCGATTTATACAAGTATCATGAATCAAATGATGAATTTTTCATATTACCCTAAGAAATAGATTAAAGAAGTTGAACAAATATTAAGTCAAAGAATTTGTAAGAACACATAAGGATAAGATTACTATGAGTATTTGGTGAAGTGGAGGAATAGACCTATTGAAGATGCTACATGGATTTCTCAATCTATGTTGGGTTCAGCTTAGATTGTGACACTTGCATGATTCAGGAGAATCATTTCTTCCAACCTTAGTTGTCTGATGCAGGAGCATCCTGGGTTTTCCTTGCAATCCTACACTTTTGCTATTTCTGCCAGTGACTACCGAGTTCTTAGTTGCTATCGAGTTCCTTTGGTTGCCTAGTGAATTCTTTGGATGCTGAGTCATTCTTAGATGCTATCAAGTTCCTTTGGTTTTCGAGTGAACTCTTTGGATGCTGAGTCATTCTTAATTGTTGCCGAGTTCCTCTAGTTGCCAAATGAATTCTTTGGATGCCGAGTGAATGTTTTGGTTGCCAAGTGCCTTTGGTTGCTGAGTGATTTCCTTTGGTTGTCAAGTGTTGGAGGATGTTGAGTTCATAGTTGCTACTGAGTGATTCCTTTGGATGTCGAGCTCATGTGGATGTCAAGTACCAGTTTTTATTTGTCGAGTTTTCTGAGTCCGGTTCATGTTTGGGCCGACTCTGCTTGCATTTAATTTTCGTTAGGTAGCTAATATTTGTAGAGAGCTGACTTGTGGCCTTTCTATGTTCTAGAATCTTCTGTAAGCCATTTTGGCAAGTATTTAAGGAAGTCTAAGGTTAGGTTTTAGGGAGGGGGTGAGAGAGGAAGAGAAGGAAAGGTAGATAGAAGCTAGAGGTGAGATTGCGAACATAATATATGCACTTGGAAGTGCGAATTGAAGATTGTAATTTGTATTGGCTGTAACCCAGAAGGCCTTACAGCTGGGCATGTATAAAGATATTTTGATGAATCAATAAAAGTATTTCACTCTTCTTCCTCCTTTGGTTGTTGTTGTTTGTGTTTGCTTCCGTTGTGTTAACTCTTGCAAGGTGGTTTAGATAGATGGGTGAGCCTTTGGCCCTAGTTATTCATCCTTGCCTATGTCAAATACTTGGGAAATCAGATTGTAAATAAGCATCATGCCTAGTGTATACTAAGTGTAAGGCATTTATGCTAATGATGCAAAGGATATTACCTCTGCAATTGCTCTTTCAAGCCTCTGCCCAAACCTTGGCCAAACTTCTTCCTTGTCCTGAAAAATCCTTTTATTCCTCTCTTTCCAAAACTCCCATAAGGTTATGGATGGAGTGATCCTCCATGCTGACCTAAACACTTCTTTGTTCTTCTTTGCTAGCCAAGCTTCTAGCCATCCTAGTAAAGTGGATGATACTGGGCTTGGCCACCCCAGTCTTGTTGTTCATTCTACAAAATCTTGTTGTATGTCCCAAATAATTGCTAATCTGACATGTGTTAACTCTATTTCCATATCTAGGTCTAAATTGATTAGTCTATAGGCTACAATCCCTAGAAATATACCCAAAATTGTTTCACTTATAACACATAACTTCATTTATTATGATATTTTTTTCCCAATGGTTTAATAGTTGCAGGGTTAGTACTTTCTTACATTCTATTATCATTATTATATCTAGTTTTTTTACATTCTTTAGATTTATGTCCATAAGAAAAGAAATTATAACAATAACCATAAAAGGGTTTTGTATACTTACTTATGCACTCCTTATTCATGTGTCCAAGCTGATTACATGCAAAACATCTTCTATTGAATTGTTTTCATACTTCTTCAGATTGTTTAGGTTGATTAGGTACTTCTTTGTTCAAATCTTCTTACCGATTAAGTTGGTTGTTCACTAGATCTCATTCCTTAGTAACTTAAGATCTTTTAGACTATTCTCCTTCAATGTATCCAATCCTTATTTTGTATCCAACAATGTCTTTGTGCTATAATCTTCTCATCAAGTGTTTCTTTGTTTGTGTACATTCTCCTTTAACAATAGTTTTGTACTTCTGAACTTTTTTATACTATAACTTTGTAGTCTCAAGTTCACATGTCACCTTGGTAAGTTTGGATTTCAAATTTGCATTCTTAGATCTTTAATGTGACAGAATTTTCTTCTCATCTTCCATCATACTCCTCTTTAAATTTGTAATTCTAAGTTCATGTTTCAGAATTTCATTCTCCTTAAGCCTTGAAACTGCTTCACTATCCTTGATATGATCATTTGACTCTTTCTTTTTCAATCTGGATGATTAAATCTTCTCTTTCAATTTCTAAATGAAATCTTGTTCATCTTTAAGTTTGATCTTCAGTTTGTTTGTTTCCTCTAAAATTGTATCAAGTTCCTCCAAGAACTTCCTTAAGATTCTTTTGCAATTGTTCCATGTCCACAAAGACCTTACTCAATCTACTAAGCCTTTTTCAAGTAACTTTTCTTTGATACCAATCATTAGAAATAAGGGATATTGAGGGTGGCCGAGGCAGGGGGGTGGTGAAGTAGTGTTCCAAAAAGTTTTGCCCAACTATGGATATTATCAATAATATTTAAATTTGTATATATATGATCAAATTGAAAAGTAAACATAACCATAACACAATGTAACTCATAACACCATTATTTATTAATCAGGGAAACCATGTGCAAGGTAAAACCCTAGTGGCAATGGTACCAACAAATGATCCACTAATAAAAAGTGTCTTGTGAAAGATATTGACACTATTAGGAATCTATTATGTCTGTATAGTGTATCTATCCTTGTTAGAGGATTAGGCCTTGTTATGATTCTCAACCCTATTAGTAGTTGGTATTACAATACAAAGTGTGCAAGAAGAGCCCATTGCTCAAACATGCATCTACAACTTTACATGCTATCAAATAGAGATAGATATATAAACCTTTTACAATGTTGTTATCTTCAATATCTAATATGTCCTATTGGTTCCTTCTTAAAAACTGATTTTACAAAGGTTCTTTTCTACACTAGTATCAAATTTGCATCTATACTAATCATAAAAAGTGTGCATTCAAAAATTATATCATTACAATACAATGCCACACATCGCTAAACCAAAATTTTCTTCCTTTATACCAAATTCTTTCATTTTGTCAGCCTTGTTTCTTGATACTTTTCTAAATCTTTTGAATTATCTTATTCCATGTGTTGATTAACATCTAGGATGTTATCACAACATTTTCAAGTAATTATTTTGGTAAACCAAAATAATTCCTTAACCAAAATGCCTTTATCTATGTCATATCTTGGTAAACTATTACTGGTAAATCAACAATACCTATATCCATAAATAGCCAAATATTTAGTTCTTTTACCCATGTGTTATATACACTATGTTCTTCCTTCTTGTAAGTGCACACATTCTCAAGTGCCTCCAGTGATTTATGGTTAACAAAATAAGATAACTATACATTGTTTTATTGATATGCGCTTAGACAATTTTCTAAGTTATTGTATGTTAAACTTATCCTTTCATTTTTCCATCTCAAAATAAGCTATGTGTTTCCATAAATGACAACCCTAGTATATCACCTTAACCAAATTGATAATAGTTTTGTCACAAAAAAATTGGAAACTAGGTTTTCAAGATCTGGAAGACACAACCCTAGCTCATGCAATTGACATCCCAATTTTTCTTAAGGATGAGTGGGTTAGATTTTTGCTCAACAGGGTGCACGAGGAGTACATGCGGCTCGAAAAACCCTATAAGATCATAAGAAAAGTAATTGAAAGAGGCACAAGGTTTAGGAGAACTGGAAAAGATCTGACCATCAAGAAATACAAGCCAACTAAAGTGGTAGAACTAACTTGATACCATCACAGTGGCAGAATGTGTTTGCTGAAGGATATAAAAAATGAAAAGGTGAAGTTTGAAGCAATGGTGATTTATCACTGAATCTATCACTCAAGTAGGAGAAATATGGTACCAAGTGAAATGGTGTATGGAGCACATCAGATAATAGCCAATCACACCTCACTTAACCTAAGTGGGTGGCTATACATGCAGAAGATGGAGAATCTATGAAAGATAAAGAGGGATAACGGTGCACACATATTCAAATATAGTGCAATATTAGTTTTCATATTATTTTTGTTCAAAGTTAATTTCTTGGAATTTTGAAATTCCAGTGGAAGTCAAAGAATCACGTCATAAGACAAATCAAAAACATGTACAAAAGATTGGTTAGTAGTTCCCCTAACTCGCTTGAAAAATACTTTAAATAATTTTAGTCAGAAATGCATAGGAGAAAGAGGATAGTATCAAGTTTGGCTATAGATTTTAAGACATATGGGACATTTTCTTCTTAGGAAGCACAAACATGAGGTGCATAGTGTAAGCGGTTCATCCATTGAACCCATTAGTTGGTTGAATTACCCTATGAACTTCATTAAGAATCAATAAGAAAACACATTGACCAGCTACTGGCAATGCCAATTGACAGGAACAAAAAGGTTCAAAACAACCAATAAGTAGATGAAGGAGCTCAAGAAGCAACAAGAAGCATTTTCTATGGAGAAAAAGAAGAAGAAGAAGAAGAAGAGAATAGGTCAAAGCATACGATAAGATGAAGAGGAAAGAGAACAAGAAGAAGGTCAGAAGAGTCATCAACTAGAGCCTAGAGTTGAGTCTTCACTTGAGCTAGAACTGGAAGAGGAATCCATCAATAAGAAGACCTCCCTACCATTAAACCTTTGACGGTAGAGACATATAAGAGGAAAGTGTAAGTGAAAGACAAGAAGAAGCCTCCAATTCCACTAGAGGAAGAAGAATTAGAAGAGTAGACAAAGACAAAGAGTCTCAAATCGCCATAAAAATAGTAAGAATATTATGGATGATATTAAAAATAATGGTCGCTATTATACATTAGATAAAATATTTTCAAAGTTCACCAAAGCAAACAAGGATAGAATTGTAAGTGTTGTATTGGTAAGTCTAAGAGTATTTTGTTAGAGTAATAAAGTATTTTCTTATTAATTAAATCATATCTATTTAATTATTAAGTCACTTAGTATCGCTAGTTTACTTAAGCTAAACTTTAGGCATATAATAATTAATTCTTTTATTAATTATTATCATGCAACTTAGGTTAGATTCCTATTAGGGTTTTGATCTCCTTTTATAAGGATTGATCTCTTTGTAATTTATTATTTACTTTTGATAATAGCAATTTCTCTTTTTCCTCATCAAGAATGTCTCATCTATGGATCTAGGAATTCTAGCCTCCATAGCTTTTTCTTCTCTCTTTTTGTGACAGGTGTTTGCATGTAGGAGATTCCTAGGAGCTATGGGGTTGATCTCTCATCAACTTCAATATGGTATTAGAACTTTAGATCTTCATGCCCCTATTCTGTTTATGAGAAGTCTAGATTGGTTTTCAAAACTGTGCTTTTTCTTTTAGAAGGTTTCATTTTTTTAGAGATATTTTGTATTGAATCTAGAGCTCATTAAATTTTGGGTCACTTTGAGCCGAAATGAACATCACCATTGAGCTTAGAGTGCCCAAAAACCCCTATTTTCATATAAAATTTGTCCATTTTGGACACAATTGACTAGTTAGACAAAACTTCTTACTCTCAAATTTGGCACGCTTCACAATGCAATGATTTTTTATCAAAAAAATTAATTGATTTTTTCTTCAACTTTATAGAAAAAAACCAAAAAAATAATGCATGCTTTAAAAAAAAATCAAAGTATCAAAAAAGCATTTGTTTTTCTATTTTCGAAAAATTCAAAAGTGTAAAGGACACTGCATAGTGCTGACATCAGAAAAGTACTATTGCAGTAGGTTTGACAACCATAGGTGTGACATCAACAATCTTGGAGCTAAAATTTGACAGCCTTCAAACTGTCTTGTCTTTGATTTGTTTTGTCCTCAAAAGCCGTCTCTAGTTTTTTTGTCGCATCTTGGTCATACGAAACTATTTTTTGACAAATCTTATATCTTCAGAAAGCTCTTTCCAAGCCCATCATGATGGTGTAGGTTATTTGGACTTTTGATGCTATTTGGTTTCTTTTTTATGTAGTCAAATCTAGAAGTTCTATTTTGCACTCTGGGAGACACATCTTGAGCATTCAATCTCCGATTTGGAAATTCTTTATATTGTTAAAAAGGCCTTTGAGATCTCTTTCTAGCGATCGTGGTTTTTTATCTAGATTATGCTTCAAGCACTTTCTATTCATTCTTTTGCATTTTTGCATTCTGGTGGATATCTTGGTTGTGTTAGGTCCGAGGATCGATTTCGTTGCTTCAAATGATTCATCATGGGTTTTACTATTTGTTCTATCAGCTTGATGTCTCTTTTGATCTTTTGATGGGTTTTGCAAATGCACTAAGATAAAGTTTCACTCTATTGCATTTTGAGATCTTGCACATCTTTGTGTTTTGTTGTACTTGCACTACACTATATAGTGCCTTGGGGGGTTTTATGTTGGCCATATTCGTCTTCTTCCTTTTCAAGTGAGTTTTCCTTCCATGACATTAGCCTCATGATGTGTCAGTGACACGTACCAATATAGGTGTTTGTACTTCTTTTGCACTCTCAATGTTCCTAGTTCTTCTTTCTGTAGGAGATATTACATTTAGTTTTAGTGTTCATGTCTTACCTCTCAACATTATAGGAGAGTTATGTTGGTTCTATTTCTTTCTTGGATCAATGGAGTGAGCTATGTATTTAGTATTTGATCCTATGCACTAGGCTATTGTAGTGGCGGGATACCTATGCACTTCGGTGAGATGGATTATTTACCATATAGACATTCTTTCATTCCTATTTTTGGAGGCCATGAAGATACCTTCCATCTTTGATTGATCGGCTCTTTAGAATTAGTCTTCTCTACTTGGTCATGTTCTATATAGTGGAGATTCTCTAGATCAGTAGTTTGGCAGTGTTTGTAGCTTCATGCTTTAGTGGTGTTCTTCATGATCATCTTTTATTCCTATCTTCTACGACATTCCCTATTTTGGAGGCTTCTTTAGTCCTTCATTAGTTCTTTTCAAAATTATTTCCATCTCTTTTTGGAGTAAGGTTTTTCCCATGTGGTTTTCTCTATTTCTCCTCTTTTCAGATATCTAGTTGTGCTTGGGTACCTCATCAAGCTTTGTTGTTGGGACCCAAATCTACTTTCTGTAGTAGTTTTTAGGTTTTTAACTACTCCCTAAGTTCATCTTAAGGGGGTGTTAGAGCAATAAAGTATTTTCTTATTAATTAAATCATATTGATTTAATTATTAAGTCACTTATTATCTCAATTTTACTTAAGCTAAACTTTAGGCATATAATAATTATTTTATTAATTATTACCATGCAACCTAGATTAGATTCCTCTTAGGGTTTTGATCTCCTTTTATAAGGATTGACCTCTTTGTAATTTATTAATTCACTTTTGATAATAACAATCTTTCTTTTTTCTCATCAAGAATGTCTCATTTGTGGATCTAGGAATTCCAACCTCCATAGCTTTTTCTTCTCTTTTTTTCTGATAGGTGTTTTCATGCAGGTGATTCTTGGGAGCTGTGGGGTTGATCTTTCATCAACTTCAATATATTTAACAAAACTCTAGGGTCCATCAAACCATTAGTTCCAAATGAGATTTATACAATGATTGGAGATATATGGGCATTTAAGGAATTGTTGAGTGCAAGAATATGCTAGATGATGCTATAGACAGAATAAGACTTGACTTGGATGATGATGAAAGAGTTAGACTAGTCGACTCATGCAAAAAGGATTTCAACATGCTAGTCTTTGTGACCCCGGTAACAAAAGGTCTACAAAAGAAACATTTTAGAATGCAAAGAAGTTTTAATGGCCAAAACTATATGATCAAGAAGAATCTAGCTTGAAATAGGAGCTTGACCCAAAATAAGTGTGTAGTGCCTGCCCCTAGTCTACATTTTCGAGCTACATTTCTGATATCATTGCCAAACTCTTTTAGGCCAATATATGTTTGATGATTAGTATTATTATTTTAGATATTATCAGATGTTGTTTTACACTCAGTTTATTATATGATGAGATTACTTGGTACTCTATATTTCATGCATGTATGATGATTATTCAATGGTTTCAGTTATCAATGATGATTAGTTAGATGGTTTATTATTCCATGTGCTTCTTATGGATACTTACCTCATACTGCATGTGTATGGTGTGCGTTTGTTTTATTTATGTATGGTGTTTCTGATGTGGTTAAGGAAGGGAGTCGTAGTCACCTACTAGTCGGGATCTACACGATGCACCACTTCCTGCCATTGTCTGTTTAGCTTAGAATATTGTGTTTGTACATGCGTGAATTTTATGCAGGTTGCAGGTTGCAGGTACCGACTTCCCTGAATTGTCAGGATGAGCGTACCCTATCGCACTGTCTCAATGGTAAGAGAGGGGAGATAAACTCTTAAGTCCAATTCCTAAACCCTTTAGCCAATTGTCCTAATTGATAATTAGGACAAGTATCTGAGTTAAGTACCCTCTGAATGCATCAAATGATGTAATTTCGGGATTATAACCTTTTTGTTTTGATTTAGTATATGCTTTTCTATGTAGGGTTTTCGTATGTTGTTATATGAGTCCTTGATGTGTTTTCTATTAATTAAGTCTAATTAAAAAGATTAATTAATGATTTAATTTAATAGAGAATTATTATGATATCTTTAATATTTAATTAATTGAGAAATTAATTAAATAAAAGAATTAAATTTGGAGATTAAAGTTCAAAGATAAATTTAGAACAGGATGATATTTATTTAATTTAATAATAATATAATTGGAGTTCATTTTTAAATAAATGCTAAATATTATTGTTATTTAAATTAATTAAATATGTTATCAATTAAGTTCTAAAATAAATTAAAAGTTGAAAGATATTAAATTATTAAGAATTCTAGATCGCATGATCTAAGCATGAGTTTAAATATGAGAATTAAATTAAAAGATTAAATTATAGAAATTAATAATGTTATTTTAATTTCTTAAAAGTGCACATAAGATTAAAGTAATAAATTAATTTAAAATAGAAGTCAAGTGGAATATTAAATAAGTTATTTAATAATTCAACTTAATGTGCATAAAAGTTGAATGCAAAATAAAATAAAAGATAATAAAGGTTAATTTGGAGTTAACTGAGTTGTGCAAAGAGTCTTCTTGGGTAAACGCACAATTAGTGCCCCGATTTGAGGAGAAATTGCTTATCACAACTTTAGGGGTTCATTTTTGAGATAGACGAATTTGGATGGGAATTTTTGGGAGACAATTTTTGGAAGCAAATTTCAGAAGGCTGATACCAAGAAAGTTTTCCAGAGGAAGGTTATTGAGAGGAGCGAATTCTCATACAGTTCCTGGAGATTGCATAATAGCATCAGGATCAGGTAGGGTCTTGTGTTTTTGATTATCCATTAAATATGCAATTATCCCTTCCTGTCTTCTTCGTGTCTGGGGTTTGTAAATCCGAATTCTCTATGATGAAAGTTTTAACTTTTCAATATTGTGAATTTATTAATTGCTCTTCAATAATTTCTATATCCATGGAGACTGGAAGAGTTATTAGAACCCTTGTTTTCTAGATTAATAAATTAAGATTTAATTTGGTAAGGGTTTTGTTTTGAAATTGAAAATTCTAGATTTATATATATATATATATGCTTTGGAGGAAATTGTTTTAATAAAAGTAAACAAAACTAATTAAAAATAAAACTTAATTTGTTTTTAAAATAATGATGAAAATTTAAAACAAAACAAAAATATATATAAAATATATTGGAGTGGGGCGGGGCCACCACTTCCCACGCCCCACACCCACGCTGCCGCGGCAAGTGGTACTGCTGCCTGCGGCAGCAGTAACACCTGCGGCCGCAGGGTATGGCAGGCTGGCGGGCCTTTAAACACGCCATTATTTTATTAAAAGAAAATAAAAATGATTTAATTTTTATTAATCATTTTTTTAAAAACGTTTTAAAATTTTTTAAATTAATATAATTATTATTTAATTTAAACTTTATTAAATTTTAAATTTTATTGAAATTTTATTAATATTTATTAATAATTTTATAAATAAATAAATTATTAATAAATGTAATATGGTCTTTTATGTATTATTAATTAATTTTATTTAAAGTTTGATTTAAATTAAGATTAATTAAATCAAAAATTTGTTTAAGCAAGTTTAATATTATAATACTATTTTTAATGAAAGTGTAGATCATTATAATCAAAGATCAACAAGTATTATTATTAATTTAAATATTACCCTTAGATTGTTTTAGGACTTTGACTTAAAATCAACTAGGGGTAATTAAGTGTTTGATTTGGAGTTAGGAACGAGATAATTTGTAAAGGTGAACTATGGATTCTATCTGTTTAAAACATACGTTCAACTGAAAATGGAAATCTCACATTAACTCAATAGTATATTATCAATCAAATTGAACTATAAAACTTTTTACTTGAATATAAACACTGAAAACTGAAACCTTATTGTTTAACTCATCTGTATGTTTTCAAATCAAAACCAATTGTGAGACTATGATGTTTTCTATATATTGTCTATGCTTTGAGTGTTATGGGGTTGGTTTAGCTTTGACCAGTTTAGGATGTTACCAGAGGCTCGGGGTTTGTGAATGTGAGGCTAGGATGATTTGTTCTCGATCTTTTCAAACCAACCAAGGTAATGTGATAGTATGCTCTATGATGGATGTATTTACTGTTTGTTATTGCTTTCCAGTTTCCTTGTGTGAAGCTGAGGTGTATGTATTTGAGATACCTAACTTAACCATTTTTGAGTCTCGATTAGTTATATTTGATAACCATTTCTGAGTCTCGATCAGTTATACTTGTATTACCTTCTGGTTGCTTAGACTAAAATGTTTGTTATGTTCTTGATGATGTCATGTGTTGACTTGACCATTTGGAGTCTTCGATCAGTATTGTAATTTACTATTGAGATACTTTCTGGTTGCTCATTGGAGAACCATTGGATTTTGTGACTTATCATTGATGCCTTCAGTTGCTGATAGAGAACTATCGTGATCATATGATTACTATTTGATATTATCTGTTGCTCATGAAGAACTGATGTAATTTTGTGGATTATCTTTTATGATGTTTTTCAGTTGCTTGTATAGGACTGAGGTGGTTTTATTATGATTCTTTGATTTATGATTTCATGAGCCTAGGGTAGGTTATCTATGTGTAGAGTCGGGAAGTGGCTTGCAATGGGGGTCGGAGCCCTAAGAGGCTGCCTTGAGAAACCCATTGTAAGTCATTTTTAATAAGTGAAAACATTTACACTAAATGAGAGAAAATGAACCTAACAAGATAATTGTATGTTCTCTCCCATGCCTTGAGTGCTAGTATAGGCTAGGATGGGGTAGAGAGGACGCTTGGTTATGACCTTGCATTCCATAGTAGGCCTCGTCAGTACGAGAGGATACTAGTGGCCGCAGGATCAGTAGGGACCCAGGATTCCTAAGGGATTGCTTGGGTAACTTCTACATGACTTTTGCGATGACACTTTCCCGCTTGCATTTTAGGTTTCCTACGGGTCTTGTGGTACCTCTAGGATTTAGATGTCGATCTTTTTAGGAACCCTTGAGTTAGCATACTTATAGGATTTCCTGGACTTAGAGAGTATTTATGATTATAGGTTTTGTTATCCTATTTGGGACTTGAGACTATCTCCTCAGCGCGGTGGGAGTGGACCATTTAGGTTCCACGCGGTCGGGTGGTAGTGCTTTTACTCTTACCATTGAGATCCGTTCCATGGTCACCGTGGCTGGAGTTTTCATGATTGGCATTTACCTTCACTATGTTCTTGGATTATTATGATGGATGGTTAGATTTTATGATAGATGTTTTATCATTATGGATGTATGGATGTATCATGTATGGTGAATAGTTTTCATATATTTTTACTGTACTTTGTATCATGGATTTGAGGATGTTGTATCTTGATCTTTACATATGTATATTCTTTTAAGCCTTTCATACCCTGTGACTTGTTCAGTGGATGATTGAGCATTCCGAATTAATTTGCCGAGAGGCATTCGGAACAAATGTATATTATGGACATGGGACTTTCTGATTATTCTTTCATATGTATGTGATAGTTGTTAGACTTAGATTTAATTAAATTTAAACGTGACTCAACGTCTTGGGATCTTTAAGAAATGTAACTTGCAATGTATGTTTGTCGATGATTACATGTTATTGCTTCCGCTACTATGTGTTTGATGTGTATGTTATATTTTCTTACTTTAAAAAAAAAAAAAATGTTTAGCAAACTTAGTGAAACTTTAGGTTAATTCTTTTGGATCCTTTGGTGGGGCGTTACAAAGTGCAATAGCAAAAGACAAAGGAGACACCACTAGCCAAGACAACAAGACCATTGGGTTCAAAGAACAAGTCAACATGACAACCTACTACACTGGCCAAGAAAATGACTAAAATGAGCCAAGATCTAAACAAGGAACCCAAGGAGGATGGAGAAGTTCAACAAGAATAATTCACACCATCACGACAAAAGGTGGAAGTAAAGCATAAAGATGACACACATACAAGTGGAAGTCAACTAGAAATAATTTATGTCACAATGTGGACTTAAGTCCTGATCAATGCCACAACAGAGGCATATGAAAGTGAAAAGTAAAGAGAGAAGACCAAAGAGAAGAATTGAGAGAGTGATGTTGTTGATGAAGAAAAAAAAGTACTTGCAATGGAGATCCCTGAAGACATAATGGGATAGGCCACACCTGAGGAAGAACCATAAAGAGAAACTGAGAAAGAACAAAGGCAAAATGATTTTCCATCATCTTAGAAGGAAAAGAATCCTATAGAGACATGATTGAACGGGACACTGTCCAAAGGATAGAGGAGTGTAAAGAAACTAGAGAAAGGTAAAGGTAAAATAAAGATAGATTCAAAAGAATTCTACAACAAAAACAAGAGTCAAGGGAGATATGAATCCCTAGAACCCTCATCACCCATATCATAGGATGAAGGATAATTATATGATGAAGATGCAAAAGATGTAAAGAAAATGAAAAGTCTCTTTGAAAAATTAGATGAGATGGGTAAGTGCCTGAATGAGCTCAATAATAAAGAACTATCAAAATACACTAAGCTCATGGAGAAATACAAGATAATGAAATTATCTAGTAGGAGGCATGAGAGGGAAAGAACACTTGTAAAGGCCAGAAATATATTCAAGCAATTGGCACCAGAAGCCCCATGCAATAAGGAAAATGATTTAATAAGCCATATCAATTTTTTCATAGATTATCTCTACACCAAAGTAGACAAAATAACATAGGTCTTGGAGCAACAGGTTCCAATGACAAACTTGGAAAAGAAAATATGTCTTGTTCAAGACAATAAAGGGGAACTGTCATCTCTAAAAGATGAAATATTAGAAGCATTAAAAGACATAACCCCTATATTTCAAAAGCCATTCACATCACACACCTTAATAGGTGATTTGGATTAGAGAAGAGATAAAGCTCAATATGAGCTTGATGAAGTTGTCAAGGCTTACAATCCACTGATAGGATCCACCTCAAAGCACATAGCAAAGATTCAAGATACCATGTACTCAATACATCAACTAAGAGAAGAAGAAGAAAAGAGAGCAATTTGATTGATGGAACTCCAATGTTTCTTATCCCAATTGCAAGGGATCATTTATAAACATAGAAAGGATATAGAAGCTCAAGTAGCCAAGCTACCAAAAAATACAAAAGAAGTTATTGAGAGCAATTTGCAAAGTTTAGGAGTGTAACACTTGTTTTCACTTCCCTAAAGGAGTTGTGAGAGACTCGCATGTGAACAAAATAGGGGGGTATTATAGGGGCATCTTTGAGAAACTATAAGCCCCTTAAATCCCATATCCTTTGTTACAAGACTATGGGAGAGTTTGATAGATGTGGAATGCATGGAGAGATAAGTAATGTAAGTGATAGAAGAAAGCAAGGACACAAGTTTAGATGTAGACTTGTAGGTAGAGAAAGGCATACATGAATAGGCACCTATGAATAGGTAGTCACAAGTATTTTGTGACTAAGCGAGTGCTCACTTGTGTGTTTCAAATTTTGAATGCATGATTTGAGCTTGATAGTTTTAGGGTTTTGATATCTAGATTGGATAAGTAGATTTAAGGAAAATCAAACTTATTTTTGATATTTTTCTAGTTTTTTCTAGTTTACGATTAGAGAATATTGAGGAAGAGATGAACATAATAGAATAGCTAGCTAACAGAAAACTAGTGCTCAAGCACAGTGAAAGAGGAAGTGGTCATTGATCATTCATTGAGTTAAGCCAAAATAGAGGAAGGAGATCAAAGTATCTTTGTAGAGTATCACAATGGATCTACAAGGCAAGTTTTTTCGCATTTAAGATCTAATCTTTAGTTTTCTTTCTTACCATTGAAACTATTGTAAGCCTCTAATAGGGAAATTTTTTAATAAGTCTTTGAAATCCCTTAACGAGGTATCGCTTAGAAATTGATAAAAATCCTTTAATGGGGTAGCATTAACAAGCTATTGTAATCCTTTCTTTTTGATGCATGCGCTTGAAGAGACTATGATGTATGTTAGCGAAAAAAGGAAGAAGGGGGCCAAATTCACTATCCTACACTAGAGGCTCATGTTTCATATTTTCCAATTTCATATTTTCCTTTGCTTGCCCCATGTGATTGCAATTGACAATGTGCTCCCCTCTAGGGATCCACTGTGCTTGGAATTTATGGGTGGTAGTTATACCCCCACCCTTCAACCTTCCCCTAGCAAAACCCCTGTTAAGGGTAGGAAGAACAAGATTGCCTCAGAACTAGCTGCTAATAAGAGAATTAAAAATGGAAAAGAGGGTGGAGGTGGAAATTGGGGATTTAGATGAAGAAATTGGTGGTCGTAGAAGAAGGTCTGGAAGAATTTCTAAGACTTGTGGAAGATTTAAACAATTGGCAAGTCGCTCTTAGAAGGAGGAGGAGGATGCCACTAACTCTGAGGAGAGTGACAAGAACTCGAGGGATGACCAAGAGAAGGGGAAAGATGAAAGAGACAAAGAGGTGGAAAAATGGGATGATACCCTAGATGGTACTTGGGATTTTGAAGCGGACAATCCCATCAAGGACCCCTCCCTTGACCCCACCCATGTATTTGCCACCATCACCCAACCTCTAATTGACAACCAAGAGAACTCTAAAACTTTGATTGACTTTGCTAACACCATCTCCTCTTCGATTAAAAAAGATGGTTGAGTAAACCTAAAGACCCCCACTGACAATTTTGTGGTGCAAGATAACAACAAAACTCTGGTGAATAACAAGGCTTTAAAGTTGGGAATGGAGGAAAAAGGGGAGGTTACCTGCAAGGATCTCTAGGAGCTCAAAAACAAGTGCAATGTTGTAGAGGAGGGCTTCTCTCCATTCTCAAAGTTCACCCCTAAGGTGACTCATATGACTGCCACTATTCTTTAGCTGTTGGCTAATGCGTCAAAGGAGGACAACCTAGGGAAGGAGGACTTGAAGCTTCTCTATGGTTTCCTTTATGAAGATTGGGCCAAGGTGCTCTTGGATGGAAAAGGAAAGAAAAAAGATGCCACATAGTGGCTTTTTCTTTTACGTTGTGTTTGGTACTCTACTAGTTTTCACTCTCCATCTTTTGGTGATGGTTTTTTTTTTTTGGTTAATCTTAGTTTTGGGCTATAGGTGGTATGATGCAATGACCCCCTATATGCTTGTTGATAATTTGTTAAACTCTTCTGGTTCTAAGGGTTTGATCCGTAGTACTTTTGATTACCGTTATTCTATTACTTTTGTTTTTGATGTAAATCATTAAGGGTGTTGTGAGTGGTTTTCTGCTGGTTGTTGGTTGGCTTTTTGCTAGTTGTGCCACCACTATTGTAAAGGGCTAGTCCCCTAGTTTGGGTTGCTTTTATATAAAAAACAAGCAATTGTAATCCTAAGAGATTATGTTCATTCTTGTTTATAGATAAAATGAAAGTGCTTTAATGGGATGTAGGCCTCCACTTTACTTGCTAAGCCATTGAAAATGTATGTGGAGGGAAAGAGATAATCCCCAAATATGATTCCTCTTTATGAACCAAATTAGATTAGTAAAACCTAAAGAAAAGGTATGCCAATACTCAATTTGAATTATAAAGGAGAATGTAATATAAGGAAATACACTCTTTGATCCATGTGTGATAATGTGTATTCAAAATCAAATCAATTGATTGAATAATATAAACCTAGATGCTAAGTGTACACACTCAACCCAATTAAGATATAGATCTTAGATAAAGATATGGAGGAAATAAAGTATGAAAGACTCATCTTAAAATGTGTAGTAGAAGATGTATTTTAGCTCCAAAAAGAGTGAATTGAAGCATGTTTCCGTATATGCAACTATGGATTCATGAATAAAATAATGAGGTAGACAAAACCTTGAAATGGTTTTTCCAAAAAAGCAACAAGGTTCAGGTTGACTTGGCTAGTTAGATTCCTATGACGTCATACCAGGGGCACTATAACAAAGTCAAACCAACTTCTAGAGAAAGCTCTCAGGGAGTTATTTTTAGATCAACCTTCATAATTCCACTATCCTACTCCTATAAACAAAAAATGAAGGATTTTCATTGTTTGGTGGATGGGGGCTTGCCTTGGTCAAGACCTAGATTAAGGAATCAACCTTAAAATTATAAATATAAATGTAAATGACTAAAAAAAATGTTAGGATTCACCATGCTTAAATCCCTCGTCAATAAGGATTTTGCCTTGTAGAGTGTTGAATACCTTGAATTCGATTTGTGAACATAGGGTATCTCCATGATTTGCAATAGATATACCAAAATCCTATCAAGGTGCCATGGATGTAAGTGTGCATCAATGTAGAAGATGATGAATGATTTAATATAGATCTCCTCCCTTCATGGCCAACAAAGTTTTAGATCTTGAAGAGGAAATGCTTAGAAATGATCCTTTAATGCTTGGTAGAAATTTCCCTTGCTTGAATGCTTGAAAAATGATACGAATGCTTAAACTCCTTGAATGCAAATTATAAAGGAAAAATCTTGGCTCTTGTGAAAGAAGTCTTGATCATGAATTATGGATCTATGAAAATAAAGCCTCCAATTCTCCTTATATATGAATTTTGAGCAGCAAAACAATATAGGTCGACTGGAGAGTGGGACCCAACTAATTAAATTCCCAAGGCCTTTTGGGCTCTGGGCCCTATAATCCTTTAAATCAAGGTTAACATGGTTGACCTTGACCAATTTAAAGTTAACCTGGGTTGACCCTAACCAGTCAAAGTTGACCTAGGTCAACTTGGTCCCAGAGGAGAAGATGCGAGAGCCCTAGAAAGATTAAGTTAAGGACACAAGTTCCTAGGAAGAAGGTGGAAGGAAAGAGGGAAAATGGAGCACCAAGAACATGTCCATCCATAGTCCAAGAAGTTATTATGGCATGAGTGCTAAAAATTCTTAAAAGACAAGTGCACCCATTTTAAGATAGTACATTTATTCCCCCACTTTAGTAGGAGTATGAGTTTCCTCAAACTCACGGTAAAATAGATCAAAAAAAGAGAGTTTATCTTATCAAGATCTAGGAGACACATAGATTACCAAACCCCCAAGAGACTTGAGTCTCCAAAATGATAATAAGAGAGATAACACTACTGAGTAGTGTAGTTGCTCCCCAATTAGGTTTGTGTGCCTTATTGTGAACTACACAATAAGGGGAAAGAAAAGAGGGGGAAATATCTCTGCAAAGGTGGTGGCATTGAAAGGTCTAGCAAGTGTGTGTGTGACATGCTAATCAACCCATCTAAGATGACAAAATACAACATACAATAAAAAATGACAACATTAAGATATACAAACTATTTTTTTTCAAAATGACTCAAGTAAGTCTTCTCAAAAGAATGTTATATACACACTCAAAACTTTAAAACATGTATTGACTAATTACTACTGCTTGCATGTTTGAAGGGTGCAAGGGTTAAGTCGACAGTCTCATTCTCGTATGTATCTATATCTTATTTCCTATATTTATCTTTGATTTATTCTCTCTCTCTCTCTATCTATCTATCTACCCTCTATACATCTATCACCTCATATATATTTATCATTCTCTCACTTTGTCTCCCTTGTCTTCCCTTCCTATTTATCTTCCTAGGATCCATTATGTTTTCGTACAATCCCAATCTCATCCCGTACAATCCCAATCTCATCCCGTTTTAGATGTTAGGGGCCTTGCACTCAGTAGGACTTGATCCCTGGTGGGCTCTTTGTGAGCCTCTCAACTTCACTAGTGAACCAAGGGCCCTTTGACAATAGTGATTGACTTTTTAACATATAAATTTAAAAATTCACTTTACAAAAAATACATTATGTTGATAATTAAACAAGTTATGACAATTAATAAAAATAAATACCAATCAATAATCAACACTATAACTAACAATATTTTTATTCTCTTGCATATCTTTTATTTTGTTTACATTGTATTAAAATACTCATTTGCGTTCACTATTTATAATGAGGAGTTCCACACTAACACTTCTTCATATGATTCAAACCAACTCAATTCACAATTAATTGTTTTTAAGATTGATTGAAGAATTATTTTTATTTAAAAGTATTTCATATTCTTTTCCTCCATAATTACATATATATATCTTTTTCCATATATTCTATACTCACATTTCAAATTTAAAGCCATATTGATCTATGTTCCAGTATTTTTGACATGTGTATTATTGTGAGACATTACTTGTGTAAGGAATAAAGAGCAAGTACTAAAATCAACATTTGCTTCCCCGAAGTTGCAATTAAACAATGAGGTGCCTTGCATTTTACGAGGTACTAAAAGTGTAAGATCATTAACACATTTGCAAGAGAATACTCAATGTGAAATTCAATCTACTTATACAAATACTTTTAATTTAATGATTTCCACTTCCTTCAATTTAGTAGATCTTATAAACATTAATAAAAGCAAATCACTCATGTTAAATGAGTTGAACGGTCCCATCCATTCTTTCTTTTCCTAGGGAGGACAATATGAGCAACCATTTGAATGTGATTTAAAAAAAAAAAATTCAATACCTACTAATGGCAAATTAGTTGTCCAAGAGTGGGCAAGGCCACCCAATGAATATCATTATCATTATCAAGAGACTAAAAAATAAATGGCATTAATAGCATGTACAAAAGTTTCAACCATGTGAAAGGGAAGTAAGACTTTGTCCTCAAATAATTCGGAAGTGGACCCTTGTTACTATTCCTTGCTTGTCCGCTCGCTCCTTTTTGTCAATGCCATGAAAAGGAAAGGGAAAAAGTGAACAAGCCAACTTAAAAATGAGGGACCACAAGATTCTAAATAAAATAGGAGCTTCTATACAATTTTGAAATAGTATAAATTTTGATTACAAATATTTTCCTATATAACTATAGCTTATTTAAATTATTTTGTAATCTTTTGGAAGAAGATAGAATTTTATAAGTTAATTTTATAGATATACAAATTTGGTCTAAAAATAGAAAATTGGGATAATATAATATAATATAATAATGTGAAATGGTTACTAATTTTACTTGTGAAAATATAATTATACAAATATTTTCCTAAATAATTATATCTAATTTAATTTTTTTAAAATCTTTTGGAAGAAAATAGAATTTTATAAGCTAATTATATAGATATACAAATTTGGTCTAAAAATAGAAAACTGGGATAATATAACATAATACAATAATGTGAAATGATTACTAATTTTATTTGTGAAAATATAAATAAGAATCTTTAGTTCTATTAGGGTTCACTAGTAAATGTATTGGCTAAGTAGTGGTGATGTTGTTGTCCCAACCCAGGTGCAAACCCTCACTAAGTCATTATGATTGTGGGCTTATGCTTTCACTTATCCAATGTGCTTGTGAATTTGGACCTTAGCTTTGTAATAAGGGGATGTGATCACTTATTTGTGGCCTCATTGGTTCATAGCTCCATCTCAAAAGCATTTGATGTGGAATTGGAGGCATGTTATGCATGCATCACTAGTTATATTAAAAAGTTTACTAGACAATTTTTAAAAGAAAGATATTTAGTCTATAACAAAAAAGTATACTAAATATTAAATACATCTGAATATAATGTGTAAACAAAGACATTATGGCAAAAAAGAACAATAAAAGATATTAAGTTCTATTATAAAAAGGTGAATTGAATATTAAATGCATTTGAATATGAAGTGTAAACAAGGACTCATGAGAAAAAGAACAAATTGTAGCATTTTTTGTTTGGGTTGTTAGTGATTGCTCATGCCTAAGATTTTATGATTTGAGTGTTATTTATAAACATTTTAAGTTGCTGATCAATTTTATTTTTTAATTTTAGTTATGATGTCATTTGCGCCTCCTATAAATCTAGACAAATCAACAACAAATGTATTAAATATTCACATCTTTGAACTTTTTGGAGAGTTTAATTGAAGGTGAGGATGATAGAAGTAAGAATGAGAATAATTTAAGTAAAAAAATGTTTAAAGAAGTTGTGGAGGTTAAGGATGCAAAAGAACCATTAGATGCTGTCATTTTTTAGAGTCTAAATCAAATTTAATCACGAAGAATCCATTAAGTGAGGAGTTGAGGCAGGTAGGACAAGGGAAAGATGACAAGGACGTCATTTTTCTATTGATACTCCAAACTAAAACAAGGACTTGTAAAAGTTATCAGAATAAGAAAATTAGAGATAAAAATGTTGTTATTTTCTTTGTGTCAATGTGGATATTATCCCTTCAACAATTTTCTCAATAATTCATGTATAGAGAAAAAAAACCTAAACAAATACATTTCTTTATATTGATTGATTGTAAAAGGATTGTTTGTTTGTTTTTTGTTAAAGAATCACAATATGCAAATGTGGTTACTTAAAAAATAATTAACAAAACCAAATTATTTTTAAATCCATGTCTCCATCACTTAAGATAATACGAGAGGAGATCTTTTAAATTTGTGTTCTAAGATTGTTGGGCATTAAGTTTTCTTTCACCCTAGTTATAAGTTTCTATTGTCCTAGTTGTGGATTTTTATTGCCCTAGTTGCTAAGACTAATTAGAAAAGTTCTTCAAGTGAAAACAATCAGGTTAATGCTTGTATTGATTTATTTTGACACCATGATTAATTTCCAAAGCATGTTTTCTATAAATTAATCAACTATGAATTTGAAGTTCTTGGAGGATTATGTGGGTTTTCTCTCTACAAAAGTGATGCTCACTTTAAAAATATTACTTTAATATTGTTAAAGATAAAAGAGAATAATTTGAATAATTTCGTAAGGGAAAAAATAAGGGGGAAGACAAAAGTAGGTTTCACCAAGACAATGTGACTGATACTATCTTTGCCTTCAAGGATAAAGACAATGACTTTGAAATAGCATGTAAAAAATCATTTGAGAGAAACTACAAATGAATATATCCTCAGAGGAGGTGGTTTTGTCCAATAGTAAAGCTCATCACAAAAATGTGCCATGTTAAATCAACAAACTATAGTCACCAAAAAAATATCCAAGACATTATCTTTGACAAATTAAATGCACAAATTTTCAAGAAATACAAAGACCTAGGAATCCAATCAAAAAGGCCTTACTAATATTGTGAATTCAATACACTCAATTATTAATATCAATATCCTTACAAGTTGGGTGAGGCCATAGTAATGGTTCCCACTTTTTGTCATGAACAAATCAAACAAGAATTGGGAAATTCATTGTTTAGGGGCTTCACTCGAAGCCTAGGCTTCACGCGAAGCACCCTAAGGGCTTTACATGAAACCCTGGGCTAAGCACAAGGCCTATGGTAGTGGGCAACATGGGAGGCTTTGCATCAAGCCATCCAAGCCATATTTTATATAAAATTCGGTGCTGAGCTTTCCACCCACCATTTTTGTGTACCAAGCACTTGGAGCAAACCTACTGATGAGTGTAGCTTGCATCAAATTCCCATCATCATTTTCAGCCTCCTTCAGGAATCCAACATACCAGATATGTAGATATTCTTCATTTTTGTGTATTTTGAATGAATATTTGGTCACTTTTAATGAATATTTTATTGATTTTAATAAATATTTTATTAATTTTAATGAATATTTAGTTATTTTTACTAAATGTTTAGTTGTTTGTAATAAATGTTTAATTGTTTACAATATTTTTATTATTATATCAAATAATTAGTTTTTACTTTTACATGTTTTTGTCATAGTTATTTTATATGATAGAAAATGAAAAACCCTAAGTGGATAGAAAACAAAAAAATAAAAACCCTAGGTGCATAGAAAATAAAAAATATAAACCCTAGGTGGATAGAAAACAAAAAACAAAACCCTAGGTGGATATTTTCACACAATAATTTAGTTAGAAAATATTCAAAAATCATAGTTCAAGCCACAATTAGAAAAGAAAATCTTTCCTCACATTCTATCTCCTAACTCTCTCTCCTTAATTTCTCTTTAAGCTCTTTGTACTTTCTCTCTCCTAACTCTCTCTTCTTAATTTATCTCTCCTAGCTCTCTCTCTTATCCCTCTTTCTCCTTAATTTCTCTTCTCTCTTCGAGCACTCTCTCTCCTCACTTTCTCTCACCTTATTATTTTTCTCATCAATTTTTCTCTCCTAACTCTTTGCTCTATCTTCCTCACCTTCTCTCTCCTCGCCTTCTCTCTCCTCACTTTCTATCTCATCACCTTCACTCTCCTCTCCTCTTGTTCAATCTCCTCACTCTTTCTCTTCACTTTCTCTCACCTTATTCTCCCTCCCCTCTCCCCCTCTCTCTCCCCACCTTCTCTCTCCTCACTTTCTCTCTCCCCACTTTCTCTCTCTCTCTCTCTCTCTCTCTCTCTCTCTCTCTCTCTCTCTCTCTCTCTCTCTCTCTCTCTCTCTCTCTCTCTCTCACACACACACACACACACACACACACACACACACACATGTATTTAATTTGTATACATTTGTTTAATTGTTTTAAATATTTAGATGTGAAATTCAATATTCATTTATAGATGTATGTATTCAATTTATTTGTTATCTATGCATGTACATTAAACTTATTTTGATTCATGCACATTTAATTAATTTTAATTTGTAAGACTTAGTAGGACCTATTAACACATACTAGTTCACCTAATATGACCTATTAACATCTAATACATGACCTATTAGGAAATAACATTAAACTAATAACACATAAATTCCTAATCTAATATGAGCTCTTAAGAGCTTAGATTACTAATAGGACATAATAGGACCTATTATGACCCCTTAAGACCTTAGATTACTAATAACACCTAATAGAACCTGTTATGAGACTTGAAGATCTTAGATTACTAATAAGACCTAATATAATCCCTTAAGGCCTTAGATTACTAATGAGACCTAATAGGACCTATTAAGACCTATTAAGACCTCAAATTACTAATAAGACCTAATATGACCCCTAAAGACCTTATATTACTAATAAGACCTAATAGGACCTAATACAACCCCTTAAGACCTTAGATTACTAATAAGACCCGATATGACCCTTTAAGACCTTAGATTACTAATAGGACCTATTATGACCCCTTAAGAGCTTAGATTACCAACAAGAGCTAATAAAACCTTAGATTACTAATAGGACCTATTATGACCCCTTAAGACCTTATATTACTAATAAGACCTAATAGCACCTAATATGACCTCTAAAGACAGATTACTAATAAGATCCATTATGACCCCTTAAGACCTTAGATTACTAATAGAACCTAATAATTTTCATATTAGTTTTCATTGAATACATGTTCTTGTAATTACACACACACATACAAGTACTTAATTCTAAGTCAACATTTAGTTCACACATGTTACTTGTAGATGGCATCCCACGATAGAGATCATGTACCCTAAGATCATAGGAAACCTCAACCTCAGGGTCAAGGATAGGAAGAGGGTCAGAGACATGGGCATGGACATGATCAATGGAAGTGATGGGGATAGGGACATGGTCATGGATAGGGACCACATGTTAATGTACTCCTTGTCCACCCTCACACTCTTGATTTGGCAATTATATTCCAATTGCCACCTCAAAGATTCAATAACTCAGATCATCAATTGACAGATCTTAGAATCATCTATATATAGATATATTTTCCAACATATTTTGACTAGTTTTAAGGATCTTACTGACTGACTTAGATCATAGTTTGTATTCAAAACACAGTTTATAGATAGGATTTTTCTAGAGCTTAGAGTAAAGGTATCATGTGATATGTCCTTAGAGAAGGTTCACACTTCAATTCCTAAGGAGACTATCAAATGAGAGGTCTTCCCATTTTATGAGTGTGAGGCCAAGGTCAAGGTATATTAGGTTACTAAATGTGTTGTGCCACAAATTGATTGTATGATTTACCCTTAATTCCTAGCAACACGTAGTCACTATCCCAATAATGACCAAATACCATTATATTTTCCCTATCAGTTGTACACAAAGATCTATTTGGGGCACCACGTCAAGTATTTAGATCTTCTAGGATATTATGGTCAAGGATGTGATAGAGTTTATGATCAGAATGAGTACCACTTGAGATTATCATGTTGCACCTAGTCATTGTATGTTGGTGGGTGAGAGGACCCCAATAGTGACACTAGCAATGATCGCCACTCTAGATAGAGTTGTTATTACTTCTTAGAGGGTAGTAGTTGATTAGATAGGACACATTAAAGCTCTAGGTAGTAGCCAACCGACACTCTAGGTAGATATATTATGAGTAGACCTAGTCAATTTAGATCATCTTCAGAGGCATCATCCAATACCACACTTCCCACTGATGAGGTCTATAGATTTGCACATCATCCTACCCTAGGAGATATACGTGGCCTTAGTGGTGAGAAGAGATATATGGATATGACCTTTTATTTTCTAGATGATCTTTTACAGGCATTTTCATACATGATATATGTGTAGAGGACACCTTTGCATGATGTCACATAGGCTATTAGAATTTCATATAGGCTTATATTTTGAGTGACCCATGACATGCCATCAAATCATGCACATCTGAGTGTACACAACACTTTACAAATACTTTAGCACTGAGCACTCTACATAGCACTTTGACACTCAATCGTTTATCACTCAACACTCTATACAATACTCAACTCAACACTCAGATGCACAATAGTCTATTATAGCTCCACTTGAGGGGATCTTATGAGTTGGAGGTATTTCTATTACTATAGATGGGCTAGATGCAATTGATGAGAAGTTACAAAATTTGAGTCAGACTCATGTTCCCACTGAGATATAATCATATAAGGACATGTTATTTCATCCTATCAATTGTACACCACTTCCATTTCATCTTGTTACTACATCAGATCACACACATCATAGTACACAAAAATCTGCACAAGACTTTAGCATTGAGAACTCTACATAGCACTTTGGTGCTCAATGGTTTATCACTCAACACATTGTACAACACTCAACCTAGCACTCAGATATATAATAGTCTACTGTAGCTCCACCTAAGGGGATCTTATGAGGTGGACATATTTCTATTACTATAGATGTAGTAGATGTGTTTGTTGAGCAGTTGCAAGATTTGAGTCAAATTCATGTTCCCATTGAGATATAATCATATATGGACATGCCATTTCATCCTGTCAACTCCACACCACTTACCTTCCAACTTGTTATTCCTTTACACTCTTCATTATTATAGAGGATTGAGACAATTAGACATGGAGTCTCTGTTGATGACGGAGTAGTATGTGTCATTGATGAGCCTCTTTCTCCTCAGATCCATGTACCTCTTTTAACTTTATTTTTTATAATAAAAATATCCATGCATAACTGTATATTCACGAGCTGAAATCTGCAAAAATAAAATAAAATATTGTAGGCATAGGTAGCATAGCTTACTTCTTCAACTGTGGGCTCTGATCATCATCAGAGGAGAGACATTATTGATGTGACACCTACTACTCATAGGGGTATATATCTGATGGTTGTAACATCCACTAGTGCTCAGGTGATATTTAAATAGACTTTTAAATTAATTTGTACACATGCACTTGATTCAATACATTTAAATTTGTATAGAAATTTTAAATTAGTTCCCATATATACTTGTATGTCTAAAAAATCATTATACTTTAATTTGTAGGGGTCAGTTGATAATCCATAGATACATGATGCTCCTGAGTCTTAATCAAAGGACTGCTCTGTTCGTATGTGTCTAGATAACTCTCTAGTTTAGGACATGTGATATGTTTACTTTATCATTGATCTTGTTGAGACATGTACGTTTATGATTTGATATTTATATATGTATTGATATATGTACATGTGTTTATGGCCCATTTATGATACTTGACATATTTATATGATTTGATATATGATTGGACATGTTATATATGTTTCTAGTTTATCGTCCATGTGATATATGTTTCTAGTTTATGATCAAACATGATTGTTTTAAATTAGGTGCATGATCAGTTATCTAAGACATTCAACTGATTCAATTGTAGATGATTCAATATTATATGATTCATGACTAGACATGTGATATATGTATGTTTCTAGTTTACGATTAGATACATGATTGGATCAATTTATGTGGTTCAACATTATAGGGCATGATTAAAATAATTAGATACATGATTGATTCAATTTTAGATGACTAAACAATATAGTGAATGATTAATGAAATTAAAATACATGTATATAAGTAATAAACATGAAATGAACATATATACATATATAAGTCCTAATTTACATGAAATGAACACGTGTACACATATAAGTCCTAAACATGAATTGAAATTATACACATATATTTTCCCCAAATATTAAATGAATACATATACACATGTATATAAGTCGTAAACATGAAATGAACATACATATAAGTCCTAAGTTACATGAAATGGACACGTGTACACATATAAGTCCTAAATGTGAAATGAACATGTACACATATAATTATCCTAGATATTAAATTAATACATATAGACATGTATATAAGTCCTAAACATGAAATGAAAATACATACATATATAAGTCCTAAGTTACATGAAATGAACATGTACACATATACTTGCCCTAAATATTAAATGAATAAATATAGACATGTATATAAGTCCTAAAAATGGAATAAAAATGCATACACATATAAGTCCTAAGTTATATGAAACAAACATGTATACACATATATATTAGAAATATAAGGCAGACAAGGTTATTGAGAGGGGAGGGATGAATCAAGAACCAATACAACTTTATCTTACTTCACTAATTAATCCTTCATTCAATATTCTAATTGCATGAAAGAAGGAATAAAAGAAAATAAACATTCATAACAATTTGACACAAGATATGGTGACCCAAAAACCTTCCAATTAGAAAGTAAAACTAGGGTGGGGATGATACCCACAAGCTTTAGTACTGTAGTATAAAGTTAACCTATTAAGACTTACAATTGACCACTTCTGGTGATCTTCCCTATTAGGAGCAATAAGGACTGTGAGGTCCACCTTGTTAAAGGATTTACAAGCATACAATGAAGTATGCACTTGGTTAGAAGATTTAGCAAACACTGTTAAGTCTACCCTATTAAAGGATTTGGCTGATGCACTTGTTAGGATGAAATAGTGGTTGATCTCTGATCCACAGCTCTGATTTTTTGGTTGAGATTCCTTGTATTACAATTATCACCTTACTATGATAGATAAAATTCTACTGTCCCTTATACTGCTTGTAGCCTTCTTTGATTTAAACCTTTTCTCATTGCATTCTCTTCACATACATTCTTGGATATGATATAATGCATTACATATATACCAATCCAAATCATAACTTACTAGAGTCAGCTACAATACCAATTTCATCATAATCCACAAAGTTGGCTCAACAGCTATAACTTGACTTTTGAAGACAAACTTGGTGATGTTCTGATACACAAAAAACATTGTCAATGATTGAAAATATTTGGCACTCGGTTAAACTTGAAGCTTAGTCCATACTAATCACTTCCAAGTAGCTTGAAGTTAGTCAACACTCTATGACTCAGTGAACTCTAAGAAGCTTGGTAGCAATTGGATCACTAGGTTGATACAATATGACTCAGTCAACACTAGATCCACTTTGTTAACCCTATGAGCTTGGTAGATGTACGCTTTCATAATAGATGAAGATAATCACACCATTGTCTCTCTCAAGGATACTATATCTATTTTGAAGACTACCTATTCCATCATGAAATACACTTGAATTGTCAACCCAGGGACATAGGACTTGAAATGGGTCAGCATGGTATGTGCACTAAGTTCCTTTAAGAGTCTTAACACCTATGCTATAGGAAAGTAAAATGCATGAAAAGAATCTATACTAATATTAAAAAACAATAAAAACACTTGGGCTAACAACAGATAACTATAGAAAGCTTTGGAAAATGAACCTAAACTAGTTAACAACTCAAAACATCCACCATGATCATTTTTTGCAAGTGTTGTAGGAACTTTCACAGTAGCAATGGTGTAGGACTAATACAATAAATCTGTCTTGAAAATAGAAATTTACAAAGAATGAATGTACTCTACCTAAATCTAGTCCACCTTCCAAGTGGGCCCCCTTGGTTGGTTTCAAATAACTATGAACACAAGTATTCCAAAATCACTCTTTCATTAAAATCCTTCTTTTATTACATCAACTAAATAATTCATGAAGAACATAAAAAGAGTAACTTCTAAATCTTAAATCAGCATTGTCTATTTTCTTATTAGCTAACTAAGATGATCAAAATCCATTATATAGAGGATTGGATACTTATTAAAAACATGACATAGAAGTCTTGAATAAACATCACCATAAAAGAAGGCGGAAGATCAACCATGACATAGTACATTTATTACTAAATAACAGAATAACAACTTGTAGGAAATATAGCAAGTTGAGTATAACTCCTTTGTAGGTGCAACTTATCCTTAGGAACTGAACTGTGCTTTCCTTGCCACAATCAGTCTCCATCATCCTCTTCCTTCCTTTAATGCAGTAACCACCACCCTTTGCATCACTCTTCATTTTCTTGAAAGTTAGAAACATCCAGAACATATATGCAAGATAACATTCCTACTCTTATTCAGATATTAGAACATAGCTTAAGATATTTATATGAAATACTACATTCTATGTATAATATTAATCAAACTATGTCATATACACTACCCATAGGTTTAGTAAATTCTAGTTGTCTTTGGCATAAGTTCACAAGATATTTACAAGAATGTTTTGGAAATGCTTTTGACGAAGCACAAAGAGTAAGTCCGAACTATGAAAATTATATCAAAATTAAGACATTAATATGCCTCATTGGTAGACACTATTAGACTTGGTTAACACTACATAGCTTGTTTAAAACTATGATCTTCTTCACTTCCACCGACTAGCTTGGTAGCCTCTATTATGCTTAGTTTGCATTGAACTTTGTCTCCGAAGCTCAGTAAACAATGTGTAGCTAAGAAAATAATACAAACTAACTTAGGTGCTCGGTATACATTGTATTTTGACTACTTAGCTTGGGAACAACTAAATAACTTGGTTAACATTGCAAACCAAATGATAAGCTTAGTAGCAACTATAGAGCTTGATAGCAATGTAACCAATTCGACTAAGTGTTGAGTCACTAATAGACAAATTGACCTTAATGTCAATAATCTCTCCCTTTGACATTAGTGACAAAAACACTTATCAAAACAAAAATCTGATCATTCAAAACTGTAAGTCAAAAGTTCTTTTGCCATCATTATGTGTCTTCAACTTGACTTTCATCTGCTATGGCTTGGTAACATACTCTATTTTTTTAGTTTTTTATTTTTTTAAAAATTGCTTTTGTAAAAGTATTTTATGCTTACTCATACTACACTATACTGCTCCCCTATACATATATCTCCTGTTAGTTTGTGGTGACTGATCAAGGAAGTATTGTACATACTTCATAATTGAAAAAAAATTGGGCCATGGCTGACATTGTGGTAGACATGTGGCCGACATGTTGTAACCCTAAAGTGGCATAAAAATACTTGTATAAAAGGGTTTAGGTTTAGGGATTATTTTATTTTTATGGTGATGTGAAATTGGTTTTTGTGGTGGTATTGAGCTATAGGGGATTACAGATTGTAATCAGGTTGTAATCACTTGATCATAATAATATCAGACTTGTTGTTTGGTGAATGTAGCCCAACGATTAGGTGAACTACGTTAAATATTTGGTGTTTTGTGTTCTTTTCTATGTGATCTATTATTTTCTGATATTGTTTATATTTGTGTGTAATTGTTATTTCTATCCATGGTTTTATCCTAATAAGTGGTATCAGAACGAGCTTGTTTTTCAATTATCCTCTGCAGGAAAGTCTCACGGTTGAGTGAGAGTCTCACAATTGAGTGGGAGCGATGGCAGACAAGGGTAAGTTGAGGGTTGATAGGTTTAATGGGTAGAACTTTCAGTTATGGAAGATGCAAATGGAAGACTATCTTTATCAGAAGGATTTATGAAAGCTGTTGGAAGGCAAAACCAAGAATTAGGGATCTATGTTAAATGACAACTAGGATCTTTTAGAGAGAAAGGTACTTGGAAGCATTCGATTATGCCTAGCATCATCAATGGCATTTAATATTACAAAAGTGAAGATGACAAAAGAGTTGATGAAAACCCTAGCAACACTATATGAAACTCCCTCCGCTTCAAGCAAGATATTTCTCATGAAGAGTTTATTTAATATGAAAATGTTAGAAGGTGGACCTATTGCAAATCATTTAAATGAGTTTAATACTACTAGTAGTCAGTTATCTTCTATGGATATCAATTTCAATGAAGAAATTAGGGCTCTCTTGATTTTGTGTTCTTTGCCTGAAAGCTAGAATGGCTTGGTAATGGCTGTGAATAATTTTGTTCATAGATCTAGTACCCTAAAATATGATGATGTGATCAGTGTTATTTTGAGTGAGGAAACTAGTAGGAAAATCTTAGGTGGGTCTACATCAGAAAGTGCTTTGAATACACAAAGTAGAGGTAGAATGACTAAAAGAGGAAATAGTGAAAAATCAAGAGGAAAGTCAAAGGGGAGGAGGTCTCAATTGAGAGGACCAAATGACTGCTGGTACTGTGGGAAACTAGGGCATAAAAAGAAAGATTTTTGGACTTGAAAGAAAAAATGAAGGAGATAAACTAGATGGAGACAAGGAGGCAAATGTGGTAAGTAACAAGTCCGAAGAGGATGCTTTGCTTCTATCTTTAGAAAGTGTTAATGATTCATGGGTTTTAGATTCTGGTGCTTCATTTCATGCTACATCTCATAGAGGTTATTTCATTGATTATGTCCAATGGGATTTTGGGCTTGTTTATTTGGGGAATAATGAACCCTGTTAGATTGTTGGAAAGGGAAAAGTTAAGATTAGGTTGCAGAATGAGAATCATTGGCTACTACATAAGGTAAGACATGTTCCAAGGCTAAGTAGAAATTTAATTTCAATAGGGCAACTTGGTGATGAGGGTTGTGTAGTTACTTTTAATGATAAAAATTGGAAGGTTTCAAAAGGTTCCCTTTTAGTGGCAAAAGGTGTGAAAGTAGGCACCTTATATCTTTATACAGGTCATATTGTTCCTTCTACTTTAATTATTTCAGAGAAAAATGAATGTTCAAGAACAATTGCTACAATTGAGCAGGGAGAACAAATAAGTGCTGAAAATTCTAATACAACATTGTGGCACAATAGACTTGGTCACATGAGTAAGAAAGGTATGAAATTAATTCATTCAAAGAATATTTTACCAAGTCTAAAATGTGTTAATATGGATTTCTATGAAAGTTGTGCATGTGGAAAATAAAAGAGAGTGAGTTTTGTGAAGACTAGGAAGGAAAACAAAAAGGAGAAATTAGAGCTTGTGCATACTAATATATGGGGACTGACTTAGGTATCTTCCCTTGGAGGCTCTTATTATTATGTTACATTTATTGATGATGCAACTAGAAATGTATGGATTCATTTCCTTAGACATAAATCTGATGTATTTCAAACTTTTAAGAAATAGAAGTGCTTGGTTGAAAATGAGACTGGTAAGAAATTAAAATGTCTCAGATCTGATAATGGTAGTGAGTATTATAGTCATGAATTTGAAGATTATTACTCCACTAATGGTATTTGTAGACATAAAACTATTCCAAAGACTCTACAGAAAAATGGAGTGGCTGAATGCATGAACAAGACTATAATGGAGCATGCAAGGAGCATGAGGTTGTATGCTGGATTGCCCTTATACATGTGGGAAAAGGCTATCAATACTGTTGTATATTTGATTAATAGAGGTCCCTCTACTCCTTTGGGTTGTGATATTCCAAAGGAAGCATGGACTAGTAAGAAGGTGAGTTATTCTTTTCTCAAGACCTTAGTTTGTGAAGCATTTTCTCAAATAGATTCTGAAAAATAGAACCAAGCTAGAAGCTAAGTCAAAGAAATGTGTATTTGTTGGATATGGCATTAATGAATTTGGTTATAGGCTTTGGGATTTTGAAAATCATAAAATTGTAAGAAGTAGAGATGTCATATTCAATGAGAAAGTGTTTTACAAAGATTTGTTGCAGCAACATGAGAAGAAAGAAGATGATTATGTAATGTTGGATGATACTGCGAAAGATGATGTTCCAACCATTCCTCATGATGTGCAACAATCGCAACAAAAAATACCACATACACTAGTGAATGTTAGATGGTCAACAAGAAAAATTAGATCTCCTAAAAGATTTTCTCCCTCTTTGTATTCAATTTTACTTACTGATGCTGGTGAACCTGAATGTTATGATGAAGCAGTGCAAGTGGATACTAAGATTCAGTGGGAGTCTACAATGAAAGATGAAATGGACTCTTTGCTGAAAAACAAGACATGAGATTTATGCAAGATGCTTGCAAGTAAAAGAGCTTTACAAAATAAGTGGGTTTATAGGATGAAAGAAGAGAATGGAGGTAAGAAAATATTTAATGCTAGGTTAGTTGTAAAAGGATTTGCACAGAAAAAAGGCATCAATTTTGATGAGATATTTTTTCCTGTTGTTAAAATGACTTCTATTTGTAGTGTTTTAAGTATTGTGGCTACTAAAGATTTGTATTTAGAGCAGCTTGATGTTAAAACAACCTTCCTTCATAGTGATTTGGATGAAGAGATATATATGGCTCAACCACGGGGATTTGAGGTCAAAGGTAAGGAGAACTTAGTGTGCAAATTGAAGAAAAGTTTATATGGCTTAAACCAAGCACCCTAGCAATGGTATCTAAAATTTGACAGTATTATGCATGAGCATGAATCCAATAGGTGTCATTCAGATCATTGTATTTATTTTAAGAGGTTGGGTGATGAAAACTACATTATTTTATGTTTATATGTTCATGATATACTTGTAGTTGGGTCTAACATGGATCATATTAAGGGGTTGAAATGCCAGTTAGCAGATGCATTTGCTATGATGGATTTGGGGGCAACAAAACAAATCTTTGGAATATAGATTTGCAGAGATAGGAAGAATAGAAAATTGACGCTATTTGAGGCTGATTATGTTGAGAAGGTGTTGCAATGTTTGTCTATGGAGAATGCTAAAGCTGTCAACACACCTTTACCTGGTCATTTGAAGTTGACTAAGGAGATGTATCCTAAGACACAAAAAGAGGAGGATAAGATGTCCAAAGTACCCTATGCTTCAACTGTAGCAATATTGATGTATGCTATGGTATGTACAAGGCTAGCTATTGCACATGTAGTGGGAGTCATTAGTAGGTATATGAGTCATCTAGGAATTGAGGATTGGAATGTAGACAAGTGGATTCTCAGATATTTGAGAGGAACATTGAATAAGTGTTTACACTTTGGAGGCTCTACTACTGATTTACAGGGCTATGTTGGCTCAAATTTGGCAGGGGATATTGATACCAGATGGAGTACTATAGGTTATGTCTTTATTGTTGGTGGGGTTGTAGTGCCTCTCATGTTTGCAGTCTGTACCTTATCTATTTTTGTTTCGAGAGTTACTTGTTACTCTTTTTTATATTTGTACCTTGAGACGACTCAAGGGTTGAATGTTATACTTTGATTTTCGTACCATAGATGCTTTGTTGCTATGCTGTTCAGTTTATCATATTTTCATGTTGATGCTATTTTGAGATGACAATAGATCTACGATATTTGATTATCTAGTTATATGATGTATTGTTCACAGCTGTGGTTTTTGTGATGTGATGGATCTTATGCTTTGGTTATTTACTTCATTCTCGTCTTTTATGAATAATGCGAACGTGAGTGGTGTAAATGGATTAATGAGTTATTTAATGCTTTAATTTCTTCAGCTATTATGTTATATGCAATTGCGCTTGATCGTGTGTTTTAGTGTGCAGGAATTATATCCCTGGTAGTGGCCTATGGAGTTAGTGATCTAGCTATTCATATTTTGCCAATGTCGCTCCTATATGGTCGACGTATCCTTATTTAGTTATTTTATATTAAAAACCTTTCGGTGATTAGTAAATCCAAACTCATTTGCATTATGTGATTAGACCAGTGAGCATGTCTGTGCTTTTAGAAGTTCGCATTCGTTGCAAAAGTGTTAAGTGATTTTCTGTAATTTTGAGTTTTAAATCTTTTTGGATTTAATTTCTGCCAGCTTTGCCTTAGGTGAATTTCTATTACGAATAATAACCTATTTTTTTTTGGGTTGATTCGGAGTTTAACTACTCCAACTAGCTATTTTCCATAATGAACTATTCACTCAAAATGAATAAATATTAGAAAAGTGAATTAATTATTCACTTATCACTTTTGGAAAATTGAATTTGGAGAGCAAATTTGGAAATCCTCTTCTGAAGGATTATTTTTTTCTCTCGTTGTAGGAGCTGTGAGCGTGGATCTTTGCGAGGTTGGTCTCGTTGGATTTAGCTCGAGGAGTTCTTGCTTTGCCATCAGTTTCAGCAGTTTCGACGAAGTATTTATTTTATTCTATGGGTTTCAGTTTCGACCCTTTTTGCTGTCAGGTAGGGCCTTCCCGTTTTAATGTTTTTGCTCTGTTTTTGCTTCCGTTTCTTGTAGCATTATGTTAGGAGGCTGTGAACTAGTGTTCCCCTCTGTTTTTGTGTGCTAGTTCTGCCCGGTTGGTCGGGTATGAACATTTTACCTGTTTTTGAAATGGGGGTTTGGGTTTTTGGGCCATTATGCTAGCCATTTTTGCATACAGTGTCCGTTTTCAATTATTTTTGGATTTTTGGGGTTTTTGAACCCAAAGGCCAAATGGGTTTTAATTTTGAAATTTTTCCAAATTTGAGATTTTTACCTCATTTTGCATGCCGACCTGTTTTATCGAGTTTTCTCAGCACATTGTGGTTCGTGGACCTGGATGATCCATTTGGATACCAGTCGAAACACTTTTGCATCTTTTATTGCATTGGGATGCATGTAGCATCCGTCATCCCGATTATATTTTCGGTCGATTGACTTTTGTTTGCATTCTCATCTTGTCCTTGTGTATGATCTCTGTGATGGTGGTGCACCACACACATGTATATTTTCGGGTGACCTGCGAGGCCCGATCTTTTGTGGTACTTTCAAAAGTTGTGATCATTGGGGTTGGGTTGGGAGTTTGCATGCCTACGGGCACTCATCGTTGGATGAGCATGGGTAGGGTAGGGTAGCACATGGAGGAGGCTTCTATCTCGCAGCCTGGTGACCTTAGTCTCATAGGGTTGGCAGAGGAAGTTTTAAGTAAGTGATAATTAAATAAACATTGGGTGGTAATAACATTAAAGAAAATAAAATGGTATTTTTGTGCATTGGCCTTCCATTGAGGGAGTTGAGCTACACAGATCCGAGCTTGGGCTTTTGATGCCAAGCGACTCTCCATGATGTCAGTCCCCACATAGTATCCCATTGAGGTGTCTAACCAGGACCTGTAGTTTATGCATTGTCTATGTCTTGGATTCAGTCATCATACTGCTTGGCGTGTGTGTTAGCCATGGTTGTTGTTTTGTGTGTGTGTGGTTGGATCATTACCTCCATCAGCACGGTGGGTGTGGACCTACGGGTGCTACATGGTTGGGAGGCGTAGCTACCTTCACCACTGCTAGGGACCGATGTATAGAGACGGTTTGTTGTTCTAGCCTGATTATTGCTAGATGTGTCACTTGGTACTTCGATTTGCAGAGTATGCTTTCTAGTGATTTATGCTTTCATTGGGATATTGTTTTCCATGTTTACATGATGTTGGTTTTACGCATTCCTTATTTTGATGTCTAGCATATGGTAGATGATGTTATCTGATTATAGGGTTATCTTTTACTTTCTACTAGCATGTTAGATTTCATTTACTTATATTGTAGCATGTTTAGTAGTGATGTCCCTATCACGACAGCACCGATGATTTGATCGGTGGCTTCGGATGTTACGCACGGGGGATGGCTAGGGCCCATGATGGTCTTATGATGCCATTGATGGTTGGGAGGAACTGCGTACTTGTGGTTGTTTTGTTCATTGCGATGTTAGATTTTGTTTTGTATTTCAGTTACTCAGTTCTGGTTCGAGTGTTCTAGCCTCGAAATATGGATCCGGTACTCCCCGGTGTGGAGGTTCTTTTGTCAGTTTTTCCTCATTTTTGACTTTTGGAAGTGTTTTTATTTTGTATGGGTGACATTTGTTCAGCAATGTGCGATATTTAAAAAGTGTCGCACACCCATACAAAATGTATCGTACGATTCTGTAAAGTGTCGCACATCTCTTTGAGAAGTGTCACACGACACTTTCCAATATCACACGCTTCTTAGAGTTGTGTCATGCGACATTGTTAAAGTGTCGCATGCCTTAAGGAAAAGTATTGCCCAGTCCTTGAAAGTGTTGCACTCCTTCTTGAGAAATGTCGCGTGACACTTTTCTATGTTGCATTAAAGTATCGCACAGTTTTTTGTAAAAATCTACGCGGGTGGACAGCGGCCACTTTTCGTTGTGATCCAAACTTTTTAAGAGTTGATCTGGATACCCTTTTGGGCGTTCTTCGACCCTATGTTGTTGCATTTTGATTTCTGATGGTTCTTCTTGAAATCCAATTTTTGAGTTTCTGTTTTAGTCCTTTGGGGTTTAAAATATATCATTTAAGTATAAGTTCTTATACTTAAGATATATTTTAATATATGTGGCGATTCATTTGAGATGGGTTTCAGACCTCTAGGAGCTAAGATAAAGATTCTAGGAAATTTCAGGGCTTCAGAATTCAGACTTAGCCAATTTTCAGGAGTCTATTTTGATCTTTTAGCTTGGTTGATCTCTTATGGTTTCTTGTTTGCATTTTGGTTAGTGGTGACGTTTGGAGATCCGTTGGGTGCCAGGATGGTCGTTTAGTCTTCCATTGCGATCTGTATGTTGTTGTCATGTGCACTTACACTTGTTTTAAAAAAAAAAAAAAAAATTGGCTTGGTTTTCATCCTTGTTTCCAAGGATCTCCGAGCAGGGCATTACAAGGGTAGCCATGAGCTGGGTTTCTAGGTTACAAAAGGTTAATGCTTTATCCACTATAGAGGCAGAGTATGTTGTTGCTACAAAGGTAGCCAAGGAGATGATATGGCTTTAGTTCTTCTTGCAAGAATTAGGACACCCTCAGAAGGATAATTATTTGTTTATAGATAGTCAGAGTGCCATTCATCTTGCAAAGAATTCAGCTCTACATTCAAAGACAAAACATATTCAGTTGCGGTACAATTTCATTCAATCCATTTTGGATGATGGATAGTTAAAACTTGACAAGATACATATAGATGACAATCTAGTAGATATGTTTGGTTGTGACAATGAAGAAGTTGAATTCCTCTTTAGCTTCAGTTGTTATTCTAGACTGAACATGAATAAAAGAATAGCAGAGTCTAGGGTGGTTTGATCTAGTGGGCACCCCATGTGGTAGTAGTATTGCTATATGATTAGTCTCCAAGTGGGAGATTGTTGTCTAGTGTAGAGTCTTATCAATCCATTGTTAGTTTGTGGTGACTAATTAGGGAAGTACTATACATAATTCATAGTATTGTAACCCTAAAGTAGCATAAAAATACTTGTATAAAAGGGCTTGGGGTTAGGGATTGTTTCATTTTTGTGGTGATGCAAAATTGGTTCTTGCAGTGGTATTGAGCTGTAAGGGATTACAGATTGTAATCAGTGGATCATAATAATATCAGACTTGCTATTTGGTGGATGTAGCCTAGGGATTGGGTGAACCATGTCAAATCTTTGGTGTCTTGTATTCTTTTCTGTGTGATCTATTTATTTTCTAATATTGTTTATATTTGCACATAATTGTCATTTCTGTTTGTGGTTTAATCCTAAGATCTCCCTTATTTACATACACATGGAGTATAGTATACTTCTCCTCCTTTACATATCATTCATATTCATATTCATATTCATATAATATACACATATTCACTTCTCCCCCTTTTTGACATAAATGCCAAAGGTGTATAATATCTATATGTGTTAGCATGAATGCTAATGCTATGGGGGAGCATTGTAGAACATTGATATGATGTATTTATAATTGTGTTTTTTATTGATAACAACATAGTAATAAGTTTGTAAAAGCTGATAGTGCAACAGACTGTGATTTTTGTATCGAGAACATTATATTACTTATTTGATGATGCATAGTTACCAGTGCATACTACATTATGTATTTGTTACAAGGGTAAGGGTACAAAACCTAAATCGACAGTGTGCAAAAGATATGGTTGATCTACAAAGAATAGTATGGAAATAGAGTATTAGGAAAGCAGTTCCTATTGTATGATTGCTACAATTTTTTACAATTGTAGTGAAGGGTTGCATAGTGAACTGGAGATAGTTTATTGACCATTGATGACGTCAAAGAGTGCACATGTATGGAAGTTGAATGTGTGAAAGTTTTTGTATAACTGTGAGTTGACAACATCAATTTAAATGTGTATTTCATTTAATTAATGTATGGCAAGCTGACTCAAGGATTTATTATTAAGCATGGTATAAAGAAAAGATGTTTTCCTTGTTTTACATATAGATGAGTAGAGAAGACTTGTGAATTACTAAGCAACAAAGCAATACAAAAACATAGTGATCTACCTATGCGTGTAAGTGACCTTAAGGGTTATTGTTATTTAGTTTAGAGTTCCATATCTAATTAAATGATTTGAAGGTGAAGGAGTCTGACATACTAGATAAAGGAAGAAGTGGGAGCTTGTTACACATCCATTATTCTGAAAAGAATAGTACCAAGGTCAATTGGATAGTGGGTTCATTGATTTGATCTTGAAGCTATTTGGACAGTGGGTTCAACTACCTTCCACAACTCTTAACAATGTTGGCACAACTTCTAACAGGGTTGGAACAAGTCCTAACAGGGTTGGAATCTCGTAACAAGGATTCAAAGTCTCCTAGCAAGGACTCTTTGTATTAAATGTTGTAATAGATTATTAACAAGGTCCATCCTCTAACAAGGAATATTCATATTAGCATATCATTTTTTGGGCATCATTCCCACCGAGGTTTTCTCTCTAATGAAAGGTTTTCCTAGTCAAAATATCTAGTGTAATTATTTATGTGCATCTCTTTATGGTTGTTGTTTACTTTGGCTGAATGGTCAAGATTTTTTAAGAAGATACATATTTTAAACTATCATATAATTGATTCACCCCCCACCCCCTTGCTCAGTTATATTGGTAGGCTATTGTTTCTAACAATTGGTATCAGAGCCTCAAGTCTTTGAAGAAAAAGTTTAACAACTTTGGGAGATCCATGGCATACATGTTTAGAAAGGAAAGTCCAATATTTGATGGCACAAATTATGATAACTGGAAGAATAAAATGAAGCCTCATCATTTGTGCATGGGTCTAGGATATTGTCTTGTAACCAAGGCATCTAAAAACATTGCAGAAGAAGACAATCTTGAAAGTTGTACCATGGAACAAAGAGAAGTATTTATGTGCAACATAAGGCAAGAGAAGTTATATTGTCATCTCTACCTGAAAGTGAGTATAGTTAGGTAAAACAACTCAAAACATCTCACAAAATTTGGAAAACCTTAGAAGCTAATTATGAGGGTGATACACATGCAAAAAAATTTAGATTGCAAAATCTGTATTTCACATTCCAAGATGCTAAAATGATGGAAGATGAATCTATAAAAAGCTATATTGGAAAAATATCTGAGATTGTTGCAGGAATCACATCTCTTGGTGGAAAGAAATCTGATGATGAAGTAATATGGAAATCTTGAAAATTCTGACATCACCTTTCAAGACAATAACACAGATGATTCAGGTGATGATACCCTATACTACCAATTTCACCAAAGAAACATTGCTTAGTAGATTGGAAGCTAAAGAATTCAATCTAAAAAAATTGGAGAGTTAGCAAAAGTTGAGACAAAATTTAGTGCATTTAATATTAAACCTAGTTTAGCAAGGAACATAAAAGCGCAAGGAGACATTGCTAGCAACAACAAATCTATTGAGGAAAAGATCCAGGAACGAATGACTCTTCTTGTGGAAAGAGAAAAATATGGTAAGAATATCTTTAAATGTTGGACATGTAATGAATATGGTCATTATGCATCTAAGTGTCCTAAAAGAGAAAGAAAGTATAAGGGAAGATTCAAATCTAGAAGACCTAGAATTTTTTTATATGCTAATAAAGAAGAAGAAGAAGAATCTCATCAAAACAAAAGTGAAGATGAATTAGGATTTGTAGCTATAAAGGAAGATGACCTTGATAGAGAAATCAGAGAAGAAAGCTCATTGATTTCACGCGTTGAAAGGAAAGATTGGATCATTGGTAGTGGATGTTCACATCACATGACTAGTGATATGAGAAAATTTCTCAAATTCAGAAGCCATGATGGAGGAATTGTCAGAGTAGGGAACAACGCAACTTATAGGAATTGGATCTATCACACTTGATGGTAAAAGGAAATACTGATGATGTTTATTTTGTTGATGGACTAAAACATAACTTGTTAAGTGTTGGAAAACTTATGGACAAAGGTTACCAATTACATTTTGGTAATGATATATGCATCATCAAGGACAAGGAAGGAAAATTGCTTGGTACTGGCACAAGAACTAGAGGTAATGTATTTCAGTTAAATACCACTAAAATTACATGTTTAGTAGCTAAATTTGACAACAGTTGGTTATGGCACAAAGGATTTTGTCACATAAACTTTGATAACATTGTGAAAGCTAGTAATACACTTGCTGTGAGAGATTTACCTAATATCACTAAGCCAACTAACATTATTTATAAGGAATGTATCTTGGCTAAGTAGAAGAAAGTTTCATTTCCTAGCAAGCAGTTTGGTACTATAGAAAAGCTAGAATTGTTTCATACAGATTTGAGTGGTCCCACAAGAACAAAAGGATTCTATGGAGAGAGGTATTTTATGATTTTTGTTGATGATTTTACCAGAATGATGTGGGTAGCTTTTCTTAAAGAAAAATTAGAAGCATTTGAGAAATTCAAGATATTCAAGAATAAAGGAGAGAATGAATCTGGAGTTAAAATCAAAAGCTTAAGATCTGATAGAGGAGAAGAATTTACTTCTAGAGAATTCAATATCTATTGTGAAGAGCATGGAATCAGGAGACAACTATCTTCACGCCATACACTTGAGCAGAATGGGATTGTTGAAAGAAGAAATAGGTCAATTACTGAAGTAGAAAGAGCTATGTTATTCAAAAATGATGTACCAAATACTTTCTATAGAGAAGTAGTCAATATAGTAGTATACACTCTGAACAGAGTATAGATCAGAAAAGGTATGGAGAAAAAACCTTATGAGTTATGGTTCAGATACTCCTCATCAATCAAATATTTTAGAATATTTGGAAGCAAATGCTACATCAAAAGAGATGATGATATCGATAAGTTTGATCCAAGGAGCAATGAAGATATGTTTCTTGGCTATTCATTAAAAAAGAAAGCTTACAAATGTTTCAACTATAGAACAAAAACTATAGTAGAGTGCGCAAATGTGAGAATAGATGAAAAGTTTGGCACCAAAGAGAAAATGATGGATTATAACTCTAATGGAGATGATTATTCTAGGATGAGCAACATACGTAATGAATTATTTCTCAAGACTAACAATGACTTGCAAGATAATGTACAAACTAAAGAAATAAGAGAAGAACAGAGCACAGTTCTTGAAATAAGAATTGAAGTAGCAACTCCTACCCCAAATAAGAATATGATAAGAAATTATCCCACTAATTAGATAATAGGAAGTAAAGAAAATGCAGTAATGACAAGAAGCATAATCAATGAAGAACTATGCTAATATCTCAAGTAGAACCAAAAAGTGCAGATGAAGCAATCAAGGATGATAATTGGATGAAAGCAATAGAAGAAGAACTTCAATAGATAATGAAGAATGACACATGGAAACTAGTCCCTAGACCTAAGGACAAAAATGTGATTGGCACAAAATGGGTATTCAGAAACAAAATGAATGAACAAGGAGAAGTAATAAGAAACAAAGCAAGAAAAATATGCAAAGCAAGACTGGTATGCAAAGGCTATTCTCAAAAAGAAGGAATTAACTATGAGGAAACATATGCACTTTTAGGAAGAACAGACACAATTAGAACATTCTTAGCATATGCAGCAAATACAAAATTCAAGGTATATAAGATGGATGTAAAGTCAACATTCTTAAATGGAGAACTTGAAGAAGAAGTTTATATTGAACAACTAGAAGGTTTTCCTTTGACAGAAGAGAAGGATATGGTTTGCAGATTAAAGAAAGCCTTGTATGGATTAAACAAAGCACCAAGAACCTAGTATGCAAGGTTAGGTAAATGATTAGCAAAGCTTGGATTTGCTAAAGGAACAATAGATAACAACTTGTACTTGAAAGAAATAGAAGTTGGTTTGTTGATAATTATTGAATTTGTTAATGATATCATTTTTGGAGGAAATGATGAAGCCAGTAACAAATTCTCAGAAGATATGAAGAATGAATTTGAGATGAGCATGATAGGAGAAATGAAATTTTTCTTAGGATTGCAAATTATTCAAAACAAAGAAGGAATCTTTATTTCTCAGACCCAATATTTGAAAGAATTGTTGATAATATTTGGACTAGAAAATTGCAAACCTGTTGGAACTCCTATGGTAATTGGTCACAAGTTATCAAACAAGGATGAGACACTTGTTGTTGAACAAAAGAAGTACAATTCTATGATTGGAGGATTGTAGTATCTAACTCATAGTAGACCTGATATGGAAAATATGGTTGGAATTCTAGCAAGATTTTAGGCTGATCCTAAATAATATCACTAGGCAACAGAAAAAAGGATATTCAGATATCTAAAAGGGACATTTGATTATGGCATTTGGTATGACAAAAGTAATGATTTTACCCTTTTCACTTATACTAATGCTAATTGGGTTGGAGATACAGATGATAGAAAAAGCACCAGTGGAGGAACATTCTTTCTTGGTGGAAGATTGGTCTCTTGGCTAAGCAAGAAACAAGATTGCACTTCACAAAGTACCATAGAGGTAGAATATGTTGCAATAGCAAACAACTATAATCAAGTTATATGGATGAAGTAGATGATGAAGGATATTGGAATTACATTCAAAGAACCTATTATTAGTTATTGTGATAATACAAGCACAACTAACATGTCTAAGAATTCTATTTTGCATTCTAAGACTAAGCACATCTCTATAAAGTATCATGTGTTGAAACAGAAAGTTGTAGAGAAAGAAATCAGATTGGAGTACATTAACACTAAGGAGCAGATTGCAGACATTTTCATAAAGGCCATACCAAAGGATATGTTTGAGTACCTAAGAGGTATGCTTGGGCTTATGCCCTTGCCTATTTTAGAATAAAAGATGCAAAAGTGCATCAGCCCAGGAAACATAGCATCATTGATAAACTAGACTGAATGTTGATGCTTCCTCAATGGGGGAGTATCTGTGATGAATAGAGTCATAAAGGACTCTTGGTAATTGGAAATTGGTATACAACAGTGTCTTTAGACACTTGAGTTGTTTATGGATTTATATACAAAATTGTAAAGCAACAGACTGACTTGTGGTCGTGCTGATAAATTATTGGATGTTCAAGAAAATTGAACCATTTGTGTGCTATCTTTGACATTGATGTCAATGGGGGAGAAGTGTGGCATGAAAAACATTATACTATGGAGGAGAAGTATTACAATAAAGGATTTTCATAGAGCAAGATTTGATTGATGAAGAGGATTTGAAAAGACTTGTTGGTATTCTTGGAACTAGATGTTTTTCATCTATGTTGCCATCAATACCAAAGGGGAAGATTGTTAGCATGAATGCTAATGCTATAGGGGAGCATTGCAGAACATTGATATGATGTATTTATAATTGTGTTTGTCATTGATGAAAATATAGTAATAAGTTTATAAAAGACTGACAGAGCAACAGATTGTGATTTTTGTATTCAGAACATTATATTACTTATCTAATGATGTACAGTTACCAACACATACTACATTGTGTATTTGTTACAAGGGTAAGTGTGCAAAACCTGAATCGACAGTGTGCGGAAGATATGGTTGATCTATAGAGAACTATATGGAAATAGAGTATTAGGAAGGCAGTTCCTATTGTATGATTGCTATAGTTTGTTACAATTGTTGTGAAGGGTTGTGTAGTGAATTGGAGATAGTTTATTGACCATTGATGATGTTAGAGTGTGCACAAATACAAAAGTCACACGTGTGAAGTTTGTGTATAACTATGAGCCAAAACATTAATTAAATGTGTATTTGATTTAATTAATATATGGAAAGCCAACTGAAGGATTCATTATTAAGCATGGTATAAAGGAAAGATTTTTTCCTTGTTTTACATATAGATGAGAAAAGAAGACTTGTGAATTACTAAGCAACAAAGCGATGCAAAAGCAGAGTGATCTACTTATGCACGTAAGTGACCTTAAGGGTAATTGTTACTAAGTTTACATTTCTAGATTTGATTAGATGATCTGAAGGTGAAGGAGTCCAATATACTAGATAGAGGAAGACATGGAAGCTTGTTACACATCTATTATTCAAAAAAAAAAAGTACAGAGGTCAATTGGATAATGGGTTCGTTGATCTGAAGCTATTTGGGCAATGGGTCCAACTGCCTTTCACAACTCCTAACAGGGTTGGCACAACTCCTAACAAGGTTGACACAACTCCTAATAGGGATTCAAAGTCTCCTAATAGGGACTCTTTGTACTAAATGTTGTAATATACTCCTAACAAGGTCCATCCTCTAACAAGGAATATTCATATTAGTACATCATTTTGTGGGCATCATTCCCACCGAGGTTTTCCCTCTGATCAAGGGTTTCCCTAGTCAACATATCTGGTGTAATTGTTTATGTGCATCTCTTTATGGTTGTTTTTTACTTTGGTTGAATGGTCAATATTGTTTAAGAGGCTAAATGTTTTAAACCATCATATAACTAATTCACCCCGCCCCCCCAGTTATACTGGTGGACTATCGTTTCTAACAATATGTTAATACCAAAATGTGACAAGAATTCAAAATTTACTTTTAGAATAAGTACCATTGTCTTGTACTAATTTTCTTGTAGCACCTTTCTTGCATGCAATGCAATCTGAACTTCTACTAATAAATCCATCATGTAATTAGCTATGGAGAAGTTGTTATCATGGATGAGTGTCTTTGCATGTGCAATATGTTTTTGCAATGCATCCATGTTTGAAAGAATCATGCCTTGGATTTATGCAATTGTGGCCCTGATCCTATCTTCTTCCTTCAATAATTCTACCTGTAGATTTTTCATATATCTAATCTTTGAATAATGTGTAGGATTATGGCTTGGGTCAAGTGATAGCTAGTGTGCACTTGCCTTCATGTCTTCATCTATCTTGGAAAATTTCTCCTTGATATCCTTTGTAAATATAGATGTGTCATTCAACTTGATAAATAAAGATACAACACTATTAACAGATACTTCCAGTGAACCAAGAATAGTAGAGTTAATAATAATAAAACATTATTAACGATCTATTGCAATTCTTTGTGCAACTTGTTCTAATACTCTGTTCTCAAACTTCCTTTCTACTTGCTAAAGTAGCTTCTCTTATCCATTCAAGTCTTCATTGAATTTGTGGACAATTTCTTCTAACTGATTAATAATAGGTTGAGTACCATTAATCTCAATACTCAGAGCATCAACAAGTATGCTCTTTATATCTTCAAAATTTTGATTCTCTTTCTTTTTCTCTTCTCTAAGATTTTGCCACTTATCTCTCTTCTTTAGTATCTCTCCCATGGTATTCATTTGGTTAGGGGCGAGGGTAGAGATATCCCAAACTAGAATAATTATATCCTCATCCATATCAATGGCTTCTATTTCTTTGTCCTTTTCTTTTAGAATGGTGGAAACAATTTGGTTTCCCTTTTCTAAGACTTTAGTAATCGATTGAGACTCTTTCTCAATAGTCATTGTACTAGCTATGGATACATGTGGAATGGAAACAATTATGGAAATTGATGGACTAGTAAAAAATGCTGAAACACCACTAACAACATAAATACCTTGTTGTTGCTTGGTCAAGCTTGAAGATGGAGGACATTGCTGCTCAGTAGATGAAGTGTTGGGAACCTATGTCATTGTAACATTTAGCTGAATAAATTTAGAGCTTGATAGGATGCTTGGTATAATAGCTGTAACCACAACCAACTCAGTAGAAGCTATCTTTGAGCCAGATTGCACTAAGGTCATGCTCGGAGAGTGATGAAATGAGGCCATAACCGATGCTATAATTTTCTTGGCATTAGTCTCCTCAATACCTTGTATCTTTGGAAGACTTCCTCCAATAGCTTCTTGTTTTTCCTCCTCATCATCTATATTGACATCATGAAGCTCATCATCTTTTATTTCTATGTCCTCTTCCTCATATTCATCATCTTTGTCATCAACATGAAAAAAAAAGTCACTATGTTGATGCAACTTGTAAATGTTCTTCCATGTTGCTATAGCTTCCTTTACTACATATTCAATGTCCTTAGGTAGTATCATATAGGTGTTCAACTTGAGAGTGAACTTCTTTTAATTTTTCTTCAAAGATTCTTTGACTTTCTTCTTACTGAGATTAGGCATGTGTTGCTTCAAGATCTACTCAAAGATGTTCTTGGCTATTTTCTTTGCATGCTCCCATCTAGGCTTTATTGCCTACATAAGCTCATTAGGAATCTATTGTGCAAGCTCATTGGGTGAGTACTTCCATTTACCTAGCTTGGTCATAACAACATCCTCAATCTTCCTTTTCTCATCCTCATTCCTTGTCTCATATTTGAGGAATTTAAAATATGCCATGTCAGTTCCTTCTTTCATCTTCTTTAATATTTCCTAAAGTATAGGTATAGTTCTCTTGAAGACTATTTGCTCGACTTCATCTTCACCTAGCTTCAATTTCTTCCTTGACTTGGTTGCCCTTCTAGTCTTTACAACAAGGGATGACTTCGAAGGTGTGGTTATGATAACCTTTGCTTTCTACCCTAGAGGCTCTTTTGCCTCAAATTTTGCTTCTTTTACTTCATCCTCTACATCATCATCTTCAATATCATTACATTTTCCCTCAGTAAGCATTAGAGGGGAACCTACTTGCTTAGTTCCTTTTAGTAGCTCCTCTACTCTTTTTCTTCCTTTATTTACTACTTGAGGTAACTTAATCTCAAGTTCTATTCTTATCATAGCCTCATAATTTGTGCTAAAGTATGTAGCTTTGGGGTCTACAAGCTCATTCAATAGAGTCTCTATGATATCCTTGGTGTCATCAATGTTAACCTCGTACTCTAGAGGCTTAACCCATGCCACTCTAGGTCTGCCTGTCTAAATCTATACTTTGTCTTAGTCCACTATGAAAAAAATATCATCTTTGTAATCTTCTACAAGTTTCTTTGGGATCTTATATCTATTATACATCTTCTCCTTGAATGTTTCAAAATAGTTATCCATAATGCTATCAAAAATTTCACCCATCTCTGCTATGTACTCATTAATCTAATATAAAATAGGAACATCTTTCCTCCATACTACTGTACCTTTGGAAGGCAAGAATTTCTGAACAAAGAAGAATAAATATTTTAAAAGAGATCCAAAGTTACATGGATTATTCTTTGATCCTCTGATGCTCTCCATGTTATTTTTCAATTGATTCAACAGTAACTCTATAAGGTCAAAGGACAGGTTATTCTTCACAACCTTGTAAGTGAGATCAACAACTTCACCTGACACGTTTAATCTACTAGAATTGTAAATATTGTGTGCAATAACATGAATGCCAAATTTTAGTTCCATGCTAGTTACACTGCTTATCTTCATTCCTCTTCCATCCCACTCAGCAAGAGTTCACTTTTCTAGTTCTACTTGACCTAAGGTTTTGGTTGTCTTTGTTTTATTAAGCATTGGGAGCCTAATGATTCTATGAATCATTTTCTTAGCTATCTAAATAGGTTTCTCCAGCCATAATTGCCCATTATGCAGATGGCTAAGAATATATCTCATCCACTTGACCTAGAAGTCTCTTGGTATATGAGAGATATGCATCAAGCCCTTGGTTTCCAAATGATGATGTCCAGGTTTCAATGCAACATCCACACATAATTCCTTGAATTTCTCATTAATCTTTAGGGTTTTGAATTCTTGGATTGAGGAGTGATAAAAGAACAAATTTCATGCACAAGTAATACCTTAGACAGAATTTGTGACTATGCATGAACTGGGTTGAGCGCCTTTGCAATCAATGGAGTTAGCTTGAAATTTGGTGCCTTGCAGTTGACTCCATAGACTAACATTTCAAAACCTTTCTTGATTTTGCTATTAGAAGATGCCATTACTTGGTAGGGTTACTAAAAATTTCAAAAATCTTTTAGCAACAAACACTTAAATCATTCGAAGGCTCTGAATTCGCTCTTCACAAATAGCTCTAGAAATTTGTGGTGAAACAATGCCTTTAATTTCTTCCTTTTAATGAATTTCCTTCTTTCAATTTTGATTAATGCTTGGTACTTCATACTCACTCAGTGATAGGTTTTCTTCCACTTAGTTTAGTCTTTAATGCTTGAAAGACATGTACAACTTAGTAGAGTCACTATCACTCAGTAGGAACTACCAACTTGAGTTTACAATAATATGTAACCTAACCTTACTTAGTAATGTCTTGTGACTTGACCTTGCTTGTTAAGATATCCTACTTTTCATTATACTCAGTGATCCCTATGCATCTTGAATGCTAATGTGGATCTTTCTATTGGTTAGCTGAAACTAGTGTTAGATTACTTCTTTTGAATCACAATTCCAGTGATCTCCATATGGAACTCAGTTGAAGTGTTTGAACCACCCAACTCATTGACTTGGGTGTCATTCACTTCATGATCTTGGTTTGTGTTCTCTAGAGATTTTGGTACCCATTGTTGACCCATTTGCTTTATGATATTGTTAGCTTTGGCTTTCCCTTCATCTTCAATTCTACTTGTGTTCATATAGTTCTTGGCAAGATGTCCAAGTTTTATACAAATAAAAAATCTTTTTGTAGTATCTCTTTTCCTCATATGATGTTTCACACAGTTTTCTCCAATGTTCCTAAATTCACCACAGTAGTGACATCTGCATCATGTTTTGTAATCCCATTCAAATATTGCTTTCACAATTTTTTTTGCTGGGTTCTACTGCTTGGTTATGCACTATGAAGATTTGTGTCCTTGTTTCTTGTAATTGTGAAATTTAACTTCAAAATTAGTTTTCTCTTCACATTCACCTACACTATGACCATGCTTATTGCAACTGTAACACTTTCCATTGAATTTTTCTTTGCCATTACTCCAACATTTGTTTGATGTATGACATATCTTATCACAATGATTACAATTAGGTATTTGATTCTTTTGAGTTCCTTTCTGAGATGATTCACCCGTGTATCCTATTTCAACTTTTTCTTTGTGTCTATACTGAAATTTTTCATTCAATTGATTCATTTTTTCCAAATATTTCATCATTCTTTCATAGGTTTTCTTTTCAATTTTGAGATCATTCTTTAGTTTTTCCTTCTCTAATCTTAGATTCATAAGTTCTTCATTTGCATTGGTGAGCTGATCAATGAATTCTGCTTGTTGAAGGGATAGTTGTTGGATTTCATTGTTCTTTTCTTCTATCTCTTCTTTGGCTTTGTCTTTTTCTTCCATGACTTCACATAATCTGATTGATTGAATTTCTTATTCTCTTTTTAGCTTTCTGACTTCTTAGAAATTAGAATTCTTGTCTAATAGATCTTTGATTGCTTCATCAACTTCATATAGGTTTCTTTTAGGATAAATATCTTCAATTCTTTCTTCAATGTAAAGATTGTCATTCATTTGTATTGCAAGATCTTTCCTTCTTTTCAATGATTGAGAGAGTTTCTCCTTTGCTTTCTTGAGTTTCCCAATAGCCAGTTCAAGATCTAACTTTTCATTGTCAATAGCCTTATCAAGCTTGTATACCTCCATTTCCTTTAATCTTTTCTCAAGCCATTAAACTTTTGATGTAAGAACCAAATCAGCTCTGATGTGAATTTTTGGAAATATAAGGCAGACAAGGTTACTAAGAGGGGAGGGGTGAATCGGGAACCAATAAAACTTTATCTTACTTTACCAATTAATCCTTCATTCAATATTCTAATTGCATGCATGAAAGAATAAAAGCAAATAAAAATTCATAAAAATTTGACAAAAGATATGGTGACCTAGAAACCTTCCAATTAGAAAGTAAAACTAGGGTGGGGATGATACCCACAAGCTTTAGTACTACAGTATAAAGTCAACTTGTTAAGGCTTACAATTGACCACTTTTGGTGATCTGCCTTGTTAGGAGCAATAAGAATTATGAGGTCCACCTTGTTAAAGGATTTACAAGCATATAATGAAGTATGCACTTGGTTAGGAGATTTAGAAAAGACTATTAAGTCTACCCTATTAAAGGATTTGGTTGATGTTCTTGTTAGGATGAACTAGTGGCTGATCTCTGATTTGCAACTATGATTTCTTGGTTGAGATTTTTTTGTATTACAATGATCATCTTATTGTGATAGATAAAACTCTGATGTCCCTTATACTGCTTGTAGCCTTGTTTAATTTGCACCTTTGTTCATTACATTATCTTCACATACATTCTTGGATATGATATAATACATTATATATATACCAATCCAAATCACAACTTGTCGGAGTCAGCTACAATACCAATTTTATTATAATCCACAAAGTTAGCTCAATAGTTATACCTCAAGTTCTGAAGATGAACTCAGTGATGCTCTGATACATATAAAACACTATCTTTGGCACTCAGTTGAACTTGAACCTTAGTCCATACTAATCACTTCCAAGTAGCTTAAACTCAGTCAACACCATGTGAATTCTAAGAAACTTCATAGTAACTGGATCACTAGTTTGACACCGTATGACTAGGTCAAAACTAGATCCACTTTGTTAACCCTGTGAGCTCAGTAGACACTATTGGACTTGGTTAACACTATAGAGCTTGTTTAACACTACGATTTTCTCCACTTCCATTGACTAGCTTAGTAGCCTCTGTTATGCTCAGTTTACACTGAACTTTGTCTCTAAAGCTCGGTAAACACTGTGTAGCTTAGAAAATAATACAAACTAACTCAAGTGCTCGATATACATTGTATTTTGACTACTTAGCTTGGGAACAACTGAATAATTTGGTTAACATTGCAAACTAAATGACAAGCTCGATAGAAAATGTAGAGCTCAGTAGCAATGTAACCAATTTGACTAAGTGTTGAGTCACTGATAGACAAATTGACCTTAATGTCAACAATATAAGTCCCAAACATAAAATGAATATACATGCATATATAAGTTTTAAACATGAAATAACATACATGTATAAGTCCTAAACATGAAATGAACATACATGTATAAGTTCTAAACATGGAATGAACATGTGTTTACATATAAGTCATAAACATGAAATTAATGTACATGTATATATAAGTCTTAAAAATGAAATGACCATACATAACTTATATGTGTATACATATAAATCCCAAACGTAAAATGAACATATACACATGTATATAAATCCTAAACACGAAATGAACATACATGCATATATAAGTCTTAAATGATCATACATTTTAAATATATCTTGAATTAGGTAAGTATGAAATATCTCAAATGATTCCAAACACTCATGGAGAACACTTAATATTCTCTCATGGCCCTCACTATCTAGTCTGTACTTGTGACATCCACTTTGATGTTTAAGTAGATGTAGAGAAATGGAGGTAGGAACAACTAGGTGGCTATATTGAAGCACCTTATTGTGAGGTTGGTAATGAACAAAGTGAATTCCATATTTCACTAATCTGGTTTGTCTAAGATATGTTCCCTCCAAAATACTAAACCTACACACCATGCATCTAAATATTAAAAATGTACATGTAATAAATAAATTCATTATTTAATAATAAATATGCAATATATAAATATATATATTTGAAAAATAATCTTGTAGAGAATAACATTCCATCATTTTCTGTAGGTTCAATTAACTTCATCCTTTTTGCAATGCAACACAATGAATAATAACTCACTCTTTCTACATTTCCAGACTCAAAAATAATTGCAAAGACTTCCCCTACACGAAAGAGATACCTACATGTATATGTGAGATAAATTGTACTTGTGAATTTAATGTATATAAAATAATTTTTAAATTAAAAATACTTACCAATTCAAACTAGTCCAGAGATATGGCTATTATCTAAAGAAATTGAAGGAATGCCATCAAAATTTTCATTTCATCTCCATTAACTATATTAGTAACAAGTGACACCAAAGTGCATGGATCTAATTATCCACAATTTTTATTGATGCATTCAAAATAACTCTTAGCAATGCAATAACAAAAAAAACATGAATCATCTCTCATATTCAATATCCAATTGTGATGATTGGTACCCATAATAGAATGTAAGGATCATGTTTTTTTCTATCCTCTTGCAACCATGCATAATTTTTATATCCACATGTAAACACACCTATAATATATACATAAAAATTGGAGACAAAAATACATATGCATGTGTATAACTTAAATTAAACAAGGAAAAATATATGTAATTATTTAAATATATGCACATGCACACATGTACCTTATATCTCCCCGTAGGACCAAAAAATGGGGTAATATCTATCATACTGTGAGCAAATCACAAACTCAATAAACATACATTGATACCCTCTATTATACCATGAAAGCCAACTAAACAAAGGAAACTACACAAAGTTAAAACTCCTTTCATTTGTAGCTCCCATGTCCTTTCTTTTCCATATGATGTAGCTCCAATTGCCTATAATGTACACAACTAGGAAGCAAAAGTCTATGATGATGATAAGGATATGAGAATACTAGAAGAAGTGATTTTAAGCTTGAGAGACTAAAGAGCAAGGGACCTGAAGGACTTAGAAGGACTTGAAGAACTAAAAGGTAGAGGTAGAATGCTTAATTAATAATCAACATGCAAGATGAGAGCATTGGACTTGTCACCTTGGATATGTGACTTGGAAAGAGATTCCTTTGAGAATCCATGACACATATAATACAAGATGCCAAATGTAGGATTGTATGATGCTTAGAAGTCAAACATGTCTATAAATGGAAGAGGATCTATGATGCATCACATGACACCTCAAACCCACTTAAAGCCAAGAAACTATGACAACGGAAGCCAAGTATAGACATGCGTAAGGAATAAGAATATATGAATTATGACAATTATTAGCCAAGTGTAAATGGAGAGTCCATGATGTGTCATGCCCATGTGTCATGATGATGTCAAGATTATGTCAATATTATGGGGAATATTTGAATTAAAAATCCATATATCCACACAAGTAGAAATTAGTAAAAATGGAATTAATGGTGGAAAATATGAATTAGGAAATTGTGAATTTCCATGGTTTTGCAAGATGATGACTCAATTAATTAATAAAATTAATTAATTGAGGATGTTAGTTAGAAAGAATAACTAGTGAAATGCCATAGGATTAAATTATGGGTTGTTTAATCCTATAGAGAAAATTAGTAGATGATTGACCAATTTGATTTGATAGATGCGACAATATCCTTTGATGAAAATATGATGATTGTGTAGATCAATTATGGTGATGGTGGATAGATCAAAACCATGATCTGACCAATTGATTGGTTAAAATTTATAACATTCCAAGGGCACATGACATCAATTAAGGACACGTAACATTTAATTGACATTGCAAATTCTACGGGATCAAGATTGATTGATAGGGTTGATATTAATAACACTTGAAAATGTTGAAGATAGGATGATGTGAATGATAGTTTGACCTAACATTGAGAGCCATGACAATACTAAGGTCAAATTGATAGATTTGATGGATTAATAGATTTCCAAGGCACTGAGAGATGTGACAATGCCTAGGTTGGACAAATGATGATAGATTTGGGATGTTTGACATGTTCCAGGTTGATTATGGTTGATTTTGGGTGATTCAAAGTTGATTTGGGGTGATTTCAAGTTGATTTGATATGATATGCAAATAATGTGCAAGAGGACATGAATGGTAAAGAATATTGTTGAGATATTATCAAGTTGGACAAAAGATCACAATTAGTGAAATTAGTAAATGGGATGAGTTAGTATGAAATAGCTTTGAGCATCTACATTTTGCCCATTTTTGATACAATGTGATTTAGAGCATTGTGTCAAAGTGTAGTGCCTGCCCCTGGTTCACATTTTGTTATCATTGCTGAACTCTTTTAGAGCTAGTTTTATGTTGTTGGTTAGCAGCATTCTTTTGAGATTATCAGATATTGTGTTATGGATTCAGTTTATTATGTGATGAGATTACTTAGACTCTACATTTCATGTATGTATGATGATTATTTTTAGTGTTCACAATTATTGATGATGATTATTACATTACTTTCAGTTATTAATGATGATTAGTAAGATGATTTATTATCATATGTGTTTTCTTATGGATACTTACCCCATACTTGTATGTGTATGGTGTGCGTGTTTGCTTTTGTATGGCATGTCTAATGTGGTTAAGGAAGGGAGTCGTAGTCACCTACTAGTCGAGATCTACACGATGCACCACTTCCTACCATTGCCTGTTTAGTTTAGTATATATTGTGTTTGTACATGCGTAATTTTTATGCCGGTTGCAGGTACCCGGTATCGACTTCCCTGAATTGCCAGGATGAGCGTACCCTATCATATTATCTCAATGATAAGAGAGGGGAGATAAATTCTCAAGTCCAAATCCCAAACTTTTAAGCCATTTGTCCTAATTGGAAAATTAGGATAAGTATCTGAGTTGAGTACCCTCCGAATACGTTGGATAATGTAATTCATGATTTAAACCCTTGGTTTGATTTTGTATATATTTTGGCTATGATGGGTTTTTCATATTTTTACCTTATGAGTCTTTGATGTATTTTCTATTAATTAAGCCTAATTAAAAGATTTAATTAATGGTTTAATTTAATGGAAAATTAATATGGTATTTTAATATTTATTTTATTTAATTAATTGGGAAATTAATAAAATAAAATAATTAAATTTGAAAATAAAAAGTTTAAAATTTAAATTTGGAATGTGACTATATTTATTTTAATAATAATATATTTGGAGTTCATTTTTAAATAAATGACTAAATAATATTATTATTAAAGCTAATAAATATTTTAGCAATTAAGTTTTAGAAAATGAAATTTAAAATTGGAAAATATATTTAAATTATTAAAAGATTCTAGATTTCATGTGATTAAAATATAAATATATTAAGATTGAAAAGTAGAATTATTAAAGTTAGTGCATAAGATTTAATAAATTAATTAATTAAATTGGAAAGAGTAAATTAAATATTATATTAATTAATGTGCATTATTTTAATATTTGCTCACATAGGAGTTGGCAAATTCTCGAGAGTCATCATGTAGACAACACAGAAGTTTGCACTTTAAGAATGCACTAGTTGTCTACAATTAGGAGTTAGCATTTTATTTAAGCACATGGTGTCTACAACCTTAAGACTCATCTAGAAGGTTGGAGAATACTCATGCTTGGTTGTCATGCTTATCTTCTAGTGGTTTCTAGAGACACTCTAGATGCATCTTAGAGGCCTTTAAATAGAGGCTCTCCTAGTGTGTTTGGACAAGCTTAATGGAAGCTACAAGCTACAAGCTTCAAGTTAAAATGGAAGCTTCAAAGCTTACATGCATTGGAGAAGATTCATATGCTCATATATTTTCTACATACTCTTATGCTCCTTCTAGCACTTCTAGTCACGTGAGAATTTTGGTTGGCTTGGATCTTAGAGGAATAGCGAATGTTGGAGAAGGAAGGGATTTTCTATGGACTTCTGAGGCATGGCGGATTAGCATCAGTGTCCAGGTGCACTCGTGATATTTGCATATTCTCTTTGCACTCTTTCTCTTCTTGTCTTCATCGTGTCTGTTATATGTGTCTGAATCTTCTCTATGATTGAATCTATGATATGATTGGAATCTAGATATTTTGTTGGTTAAGTAGAAAACATTAGAAAAAAACCCTAGATCCAATTAAGGAAGAAATTAGATCTAAACGGGTATGGGTTCGGATTAGAATCAAATTGAGAATGATGATTTCAAATTTATAGATAAACTTATTGGATGGATTAATGGATATGTCTAGAAAACAATTATTTTAAGAAGAAATTCTTAAACTATAGATTTAGAAAATCTTGTTTGTTCTCTTATCAAGATATGCAAATATGCATACATATATATATATATATATATATATATATACATATACATATATGATGTTATAATTAACAATAATCTGCATATTTTTACATATATAAGTATATATATATATATACATATATAAGTATATATATATATATAAATATATATATATATATATATATATATACATATATAAGTATATATATATATATATATATATATATATATACATATATATAAATATAAATATATATATATATATACATATATATACATACATATATAAATATATATATATACATATATATATGTGTATGTATGTATATATACACATACACATATATACATACATATATATATATATATATATATATATATATATATAAATCGCAGTAGAAATTATATACATGAAATTCGAATTTGGATTATTGGAAAAGCGAAATTCATTTAAATAAAATAAAATTTATATCACTGTTGGGTGGGCGGGATTTACCCAACCGAACCCCCCTTTCCCTTTATTTACCATGGCAGTGTACTCAACTCTGCCGCGTGGATGCAGAGTGCAAGGTACCTGTGGGTGCCTGCACATCGCAGGGTACCCACCTGCGACCATTGTTGAAAACGGGTGGGGTCAACGCGATTTAGAAACCCCTCGTACCTTTCCTCCGACCGTCACTGCAAGGACGTGTGGCATGTGGTAAGGTCGCGGGGTACTCATAGGGTACCCGCGACAGTGGTATTATTAAGCCATGGTCTGAGTGTATTTTAAACTTTAATATGTTTTGAGAATTTGGTATTAATCGAATCATTAATAAATAAAAACATTATTGTTATTAATAAAGTAAGTAATCATATTTATTAATAATATTTTACATTATTATTAAATAATAACATTTATAAAAAAGTTTAGTTAACATTGATAATGTTATTAATTATTAATAATTTGTCAATGTAGAGATATTATTATAGTCATGTAAATTATTAAGTTAATTTAATTATTATAGGAATAGTTAAGTTAATTAATAATTAAACTATACATCAAAATTTGAATAGATGTTGATTTCGATCAAATGAAAATTATGGATTCATGAATATGGTGGTTAATCCAAGCCTTAAATTTAATTAACCATTATCTTTTGGTATACTTTGAGAAGGTTGATCTAATATACCAAAGGTAGTTCTTTTGTTAGACGTCGGTTAGTTATCCTTTATGAAATAATTATAAATTCAATTAAGAGATTTCAGTTTTGGATAATTTTTCATCTAGTCTTAATTGAGTAGTTGTTTGGGGTTGCAAATGACGAATTTTATGAGATTTATTGAAATGATAAGGAGTCATTGATATATTATGATACTAGATTAAAATTTAATTAAGTAATATTAAAATGAAAAGGGGTCATGGATTGTGGAACTATGTACATCATTAATCAACTTAATTAATGTGATGTAATTAATGGGAAAGTTGTTCAATTTAAGTTGTTGAGATTAATGTGAAGTTGATTTAATTGAGATAAGATGAATTTGTAGAAATTCTAGAGCATTATTTTAAATGATGATGGAGTTGTTAATATAGTTATTTAGTTGGTCAAATTTATGCAATGGGTTTAATTGAAATGATTATTATGATTATCAGTGATGCCTTCAGTTGCCAATAGAGAACTGTCGTGGTCATGATTTTCTATGGATATTTTTCCAGATGCTCATGGAGATTTGATGATTCTTATCTTGGACATTTGATGATTCTTATTATGGATATTTGATGCTTTTATCATGGATATTTGATGATTCTTTTTATGGATTATCTTTTGGATTTTCTTTACAGTCGCTTGTACATGACTGTGGTGATTTATGATTCCATGAGCTTAGGGTAGGTTATCTACTTGTAGTGTCGGGAAGTGGCTTGCAATGGGGGCCGGGGCCCTAAGTGGCTGCCAAGGTAACTCATTGTAAGTTTGGTTAATAAGTGATAACATTTACACACTAAATGGGGATTAAATGAACCTAAAAAGATAATTGTTTTGATGTTCTCACCCATGCCTTGAGTGCTTGTACAGGCTAGGATGGGAGTAGTGAGAACGCATGGTTGCGACCGTGCATTCTGTAGTATGCCTCATCAGTATGAAAGGATACTAGTGGCCGCATGAGATCAGTATGGACCCATGGAGTTTAGCTAACTGCCAGGGTAACTTGTACGTGATAAATGTGATGACACTTTCCTGCTTGCAGAGTAGGTTTCCTACATGTCATTGTTGTGCCTCTGGGAATTAGATGTCGGTTTTGTGTGATGGAACCTTTGAGTTAGTATACTTTTAGGATTCCTGAACTTCTAGAGATTTGTGCTATGTGATTTTGATAGCCTGTTTGGGACTTGAGATTATCTCCTTAGCACAGTGGGAGTGGACCACTTAGGTTCCATGCGGTCGGGTGGTAGTGTATTTTCCACTCTTATCATTTGAGATCCATTGAGACACCGTGGCTGGAGTATTCTTGGTTGGTATTTATCTTCATTCTGTTCTTGGATCATTATGATAGAATATATACCTTGTGATGGATGTATTGCTGGTATGTTTCTTATATTGATGATTTGCATATGTTAGATGATGGTATCCTATGCTTTACTTTGCATGTTAGTAGGATGTTTTAGGAGTGACATTCCTACTATGTTAATACCAATGATCTCTTTGGTGCTTTGGAATGTTACGCACAGAGGGATGGCTAGGATCCACATGGTCTAATGATGCTATTTACGGTTGGGAGGAACCGTGCACTTAGTTAGTTATGTCTGTGATATATGGTTATATTTTATGATGGATGTTTATATCTTTTGTGATGATGTATCATGTATGACATAATTGCATCATGGATTAATATTGGATGATGATGTTCTTTATTTACACAGATGTATGTTCTTTTAAGCCTTTTCATACTTGTGACATGCATAGTAGATGATTGAGCAATCTAAAATGTAATTTCAAAAGGACACTTGTATATTGTTTAAGAACATTGGATGTATCATCGATGTGATGTTAGATGAATAAGTTATGATTACATGTGATTCAACTTTAAGGGATTCATAAAGAATGTAATCTGTTATGTTATGTTCACTTTTAGTTGGATGTTACTATTTCTTCCGCAAGTGTTGTGAATGGTTTTACTTTCATGTTTAAAAAATAATTATTTGGCAAACTTAGTGAAATTCTTTGGATCCCTTGGCGGGGCATTACACAAAGAATCCTAATGAGAAAACCATAGCAACATGCCCCAATAGGGATGATATATATGGGTGGCCCCTTGATAAATTTATTGAGATATGCATATAATAGGTTAATTTCTTGACAATGAGAGGACAAAGCCATAGCAATTGACAGATCATAAATTGGAGCTCAAATGTGAAAGTTATGGGATCCAAATTGCAAAGCGGGGTCAATTAGGAGCCCGAGAGTAATTTCAAGGGTTACCGCTCAAGATAGTGACAAAATAATGAAAATGATAGCTCAATTTTTTCACAACAAAGATACAAATCCAATGCAACTAACAGATTACAAACTAACTGTGCTCTGAAAGTGCAGACTACTCCCTAGAATGCTCCAGGGGCCAAAATCAAATCGATTGTTCTCAGAATGATTTGAAACTATGTGTGCATGGCCAAAATGATAGAAAGAGGTTAGAACATGGGTAAAATCAGCCAAAAAATGGTTAAACATGGTCAAAATTGGGTCAAATTGAGGCTATACATTATGGAAAGCCATAGAAGGTTGATAGACATTGTAGGATGATGTAGGAACACATGAATGCAATATGAAGATGTTTTGGTGTATTAGAACACATGATCATGGTGGTGGATGAAGAGATCAATGATAGAAGACTAAGGAGACAAGATGAGGACTATTTAGAATGAGGTGAAGACTTTTTCTTTCACAAAGTGCACTATATGTTATTGAAGCTTTATTTTGATATGGTAGAGGGAATGCAACACATCATGGCATAAAGGGCCAAAGCGCAAATACAAACTTTTTGTGTAAACAAGCACAATGTAGACATAAAATGACCTTGTCCTTCCTGAGGCATATATACATGCCCCAAACTCTTAAAGGTACATGTTTAACAGATAGAAAAATAAAAGATGACCATGAACCATCCTAACCACTCTCATAGGTCAATGTATATCATTGAGTGACATAGACACATGATTGAAGGAAAAACAAAGAAAAATAAAATCACTCACTAAACAACATGAGCCAACAACTATTCTTGTCCATTATTACTTTCTTTTTAGTGTTTTGAGTTTGCAGATAGTGTTTGATAGGTTGATCATGTGATAGCTCTGATTGTTGATAGGTTCATAGTGACATGTTGGATTGATTATTGGTTCACATTACTCCGATAGTGTGATTTGTCATTGAAGTGTAGTGCTTTGAGTTTTAGTCTACAAAAATGCAAGTGTTTAAACAAAAGGGGTGATTATTCATAGTGACTATTTACAAGGTTTATTACAATTTTTTGATGGGTTTTGTGATTTTTAGAGTTTTTTAGGATATTTGATATTTTTTTGTAACTGGTTTCTTCAGGACATTTTATGATTTTTAGGTTTTATTTCAAGATGTTATATGATTTTTATCAATTTGTTCAGGATGTTTTATGATTTTTAGTGATTTTTTAAAGGACATTTTATGATTTTTATGATTTTCTCAAGATCATATTTGAATTTTTAAATTTTTTTAGGATCATATTTGCATTTTTATGATTTTTTCAAGATCATATTTGAATTTTTAGTGTTTTTTCAAGATCATATTTGAATTTTTAGGATTTTTTTTTAGGATCATATTTGAATTTTTAGGATCATATTTGAATTTTTAGGATTTTTTTAGGATCATATTTGATTTTTTAGAATTTTTTCAGGATGATATTTTAATTTTTAGGATTTGTTCAAGATCATAATAGCGTATGCAAGTGCTACCTCCAATCCATTACATGATAAGTCCGATGGATAAAAAGTGCATAGGGATATACCCCTAGTTCAAGTTCAAACTCATGCACTGTGTAGGTAATATGCCTCCAAGAAAGATGTAGACTATGTACAAAGGCCAAAGTCAGAGTATGTACAAATTGGTGTCACTTGGGTAAGATAAAAATGGACATTAACCAGTTCATGGGCCATGGTCAAGGATGAGGGATGTCTTGCAATATGAAGTATATGATGAAGGAATGACAAAGGGGAAAAACTAGATGGAATCTTGATAGATGGAGGAGCAACAACTAACTTCACATGGCGCCTATTTGCTAGGTTTTCATCATGGTACTTGCCTAAAGTGCCTGTTTTCCAGGTTTTCACTTTTGGACAAAATTTTTCTTGTGACTCAAATTTCATGCCAAGATGCCTATTTGCTAGGTTTTCATCAAGGCATTCATTTTTTCATGACTTTTTCACTTTTTTCTTTTCTTTCTTTTCATTACTTTTTGCTTTTTTTTGCTATATTTTAAGGATTGTTAGATAGAATCAAGTATAGTACTTGTGGAGATGCATGCTATTGATGGACACCAGCAATGGTTCACCCTCTGGGGTTGCAAGCTGATATATTCTAGAGCCAAATGTTGTAGTAACTACACAGGGTCCTTCCCAGTTTGGTTTAAACTTGCTTGGTTTTTTCCTATGCTTTTGAGTCTTATAGTTCATCTTCAGGACTAGATCACCGATCTCAAAATGATGACCTCAGACTTTCTTATTATAGCTTCATTTGAGTTAGTTTTTTTAAGCTTGTAGATGTGTCAAGGTAGCTCATCTCCTCTCATCAAGCATCTCAAGTTCATGGAGTCTAGATACTCTGTAGTGTTCATCATCAACAACATCTTGTAGGGAGACTCTCAATGATGGAATTTCAACTTTAATGGGAAGTATTGCCTTAGTTCCATAGAGAAGAGAGTATGGTGTTGCACCAGTGGGAATATTCAAACTTATTCTATAGGCCGAAAGAGTTGGATTTAGTTGTAAGTGCCAGTCTTGACTAGAATCATTGACAGTATTTTGGAGAATCTTGACAATGGTCTTATTAGATGCTTCTGCTTGGCCATTGCCTTGTGGATGGTAAATACTAGAATATCCATGGTAGATGTTATATTTCTTGCAAAGCTTATCCACATCCTTATTTTGAAATAAACTACCATGGTTAGTAATAATAGCTAAGGGAATTCTATAAAGACATATGATATAGTTTAGAATAAACCTTGAAATCTACTTTCCAGTGGTGAAAGTTAGGGTGATGACTTCTACATATTTGGTAAAATATTTTGTTGCTATTATGATGAACTTATAGCCATCAGAAGAAGGGGGAGAGATAGCTCCAACAAGATCAAATACCCATTGTGAGAAGTGACATGGAGATATGACTAGCTATAATTCTTGTGTTGGTGCATGGATCAGATTACTATGTATCTGACACTTATGACATGTTTTGGCAAAATCATGGGCATCTTGTTCCATGGCGAGCCAATAATATCTAGCTCTAACAAGTTTCTTAGATAGAATCAACCCATTGAAATGACCTTTACACATACCTTTGTGAACCTCGTGTAGTTGTGTGAGTCAAGGCATCTAAGAAGGGTTTGGTCAAAGGATCTCTTATAAAAGGCGTCACCAACAATGACATATCTAGCAGCTTGGTGGATAAAGATGTGATGTTCATTCTTGGATAAGTTAGGGGGTAGGATTTGGGCATGTAGGTGATCATAATGTCTTGATACTAGGGGGAATTGGGACCAACAAGTTCACACACAAACTTAGATCGAGAGAGTTCAAATGTTGGAATCAAAATTTTCTCTACAAGGAACTCACAACACTTCACATTTTGAGGCATATCAATCATACAAGTGATCGTAACCATAATGTCAACTTGCTTGTTGTGAATTGGTTGTTGATGAAAAGAGATAGTGACAAATTTGGATTTAAGAAAGCCTTCCATCTACTTGTAAGGCATTAACTTATCATCTTTGGTTTCATAGTAATCATTAACTTGGCAGATGACTAACATATAGAATCCAACATACCAGCAAACTAAAGTCCCACCCATCCCTGCAGATCAGATTGGGAGATAGATCAGAATAAAGTAGCCCCTCGATCTTGGGGGTGGGAGGCAATCTAACCCCCCACCCATCCCCACACACATAGGAGGTCTGACTGGCGCTTGGGATCTTGTCATGATGCTAACCTCGGGGTGAATATTAGATCAGATTGGGAGACAAAATACAACATGGTATACCAGATTGGGCACTCTCCCCATCTGGCTCCCTCTCGAAGACAAGTCACCAAAAAATTTTAAATGTTGAATGTTTCATTAGATAGCTAGCTTGACTCTTTTGATCATTGCCTCATATTCTACTATGTTTTTGGTGTAATTGAATGCTATCCAATATGAATTGGGGATTATGTCTCCTTGGGTAGTGATAAACATAATGCCAACTCCCAAACCATTTCTTCTATGTGATCCATCAAAGTAAAGCTTACATTCATTAGCTATATCCATGTTTAAAATGGCTTCATCTAGAAAGTCTATCAACATGGGATGATCATCTATCATAGGTGCTTCTGCTAGCTTATTAGCTATCACTTGCCCTTTAATTACTTTTCCAAGTCCACATATTCTATGTCAAATTTACTAAGGATCTAAGTGCCCTGTGAGAGTGGCCTTGCTGAGGAGATATTTTAACGGATCAATCTTGGCAACAAGCATTATTTTTTGATGGAGCATGTAATGTATTAGCTTTTGGGTTGCAAAAATGATGACAAGGCATGCTCATTCAATGAGTGAATAATTTAGTTCATATCCCACAAGTGTTCTATTGATATAGTAAATAGCTCACCCTCTTCCTTGTTCATCATTTTGTGCTAAGAGAGCTTCTAATGTTGTATCTGTAGCAGATATGTATAAAATGAATGGTGTTCTTGGAATAGGAGCCATTAAAATTGGTGGATGTAGAAGATAATCTTTGAGATGTTGGAAAGATTCTTCACACTGGTTGTTCCATTGAAAGGATACTCCCTTATGTAATAGGTGTTGAAAGGAGTGACACTTATCTACCAGTTGTGCAATGAATCTGTGGATAGACTGTAATCTCCCTTATAGAGTTTTTAATGTTTTTAGATTTATTGGAGGAGGCATTTCAAGTATTGCTTTTACTTTCTTAGAATCCACTTCAATGCCTCATTGAGAAACAATGTATCCTAGGAGCTTTCTAGAAACAACTCCGAATACACACTTTTTGCAATTTAAATGGAGCTTATAGATTTCCATTCTATTAAATATTTGATCTAGGATGCGCAAATGATCATTTCTTCTAGGGGATTTGCAAAGTAATTCATTGACATAGTCTTCCATGAGGATGTGCATGAAATCATGAATGATGGTAGTCATTTCTCTTTGATATGTTGCCCCAACATTTTTAAGGCCAAAAGGGATGACATTCCAGTAGTATGTTCCCCAAGGGCATGTAAATGGTGTTTTGTGTTGATTCTCAGGAGCTATTCTTGTCTGATCGTAACTAGAGAATCCATCCATTAGTGATAGCATCTCATATCCAACTATCATGTCTATGATTATGTCTATATTTGGTAATGGGAAATCATCTTAAGGACATGCTTTGTTAAGATCACATAAGTTGATGCATATCTAGATGCCCCCATAGTGTTTTCTTACTGGTACTAGATTAGATATCCACTCTGCATAGTCAATGGGTCTGATAAAGCTGACATCCAACAATTTCTTCAATTTAGCTATGACAAGGAGAGCAACTTGAGGATGCATCTTTCTCAACTTTTCCTTTACTAGTTTCACTCTTGGTTTTAATGGCAAGTGATGAAAGACTAGCTCAGGATCTAGTCTAGGCATGTCTACATAAGACCAAGCAAAGTTGATCTACCTCTCTAGAAAGAATTTGACAAATTCCTCTTTTTCCTCTAGTGATAATAAGGTTGCAAAATGTATGATCTTAGGGTTGTTAGGTGTTCCCAAATTCATATCATCTATCATTTCCACAAATAATACTGATCTTTCCTTTAATGGGGGTATGCTTGATATTCCATCCTCAGACACCTCATAGAGGTTTTCACCCTTGGATACATCATTTATTTTTACTTTTTTATGGTCTAATGGCACTTTTTAGTTTACACCAAGAGACCTACTTTTGTCTTTTTTTTTTCTATTTCTTCAATTTTACTACTGGAAGATGGAGTTGACTCCCCAAAGTATGCCATGATGTTTAGGTCAATGGAAAATCCTGACTTATGATCTCCTTGTGGTAAGTCTTCATGGAGCTCAACGAATTTTGTGATGGCGTCATCATTTTCAAACCGGTCAAATATTGGTGGTCCTTGTTCATTCCAATCAATAAGTTTAGGGTAAACTAGGGAAATGCAATCATTGGTGTTGAATAAGCTTTGGTCAAAGGAAATGATATGGGTATCATTGTCAAAGGGGCCATAAGTGCCATGTTCAGAGGCAGGAGGGCTGGGGTCCCGACATATTTTATCACAAGACTATGGATGAGTTGAAGGGTCAGTAGAATTGCTAGTGATGTGATTATCCTATATGGGTAGTTCATCAGGATCAAAGATGTGGTCAACACCAAAGGAGGTATCAGGGTCATCAATGTTGTATGTAGGTTTTGTGAGCTCAGGTTGGGTGTTCTCAGATGCCTTTTCATTGTTCAAAGCATTCACTTTCTTAGATGAGGATGATCTAGTATTAGGGAAACCCAAAACAAATGGTTTGAATACAAGCCCCAGGCTACGAGGTTGTCTTGATGCAATAATAGGATGAATAATGCCTTGTTTTTGAGGTCCTAGGCCACTACATCCATCATATCCCTTTTTCTGCATGATGGTGAATCCAAGTCCATATTTATCTAAGGATATATGAGTAGGTTCTTATTATACTTTAGCCTTTTCAATCCATGTAGATGTGTTTTCATAAACATGTTCTTCATGTAGTCCACCTCCACTAGTGAAAGTCACAGAAGGTTTCTTTTGAAATGTAAACTTAGGCTTGTTCTGCATAAGCTATGGTTTACCATATGACTTGGGAGAGAAAGGGAGTTTTCTAATGTGAATAGCGTGTGACATGGAATACTCACCGTGACCTTGGTCTTCAATTTTGAGCTTTCCTTTAAATGTAGGCACGAGTGTGGAAGGATCAACATAGTTGGAAGACTCGAGTGGATTTTCCACATGATTTGTCAGGACTTGGTATGCAGTAGTTCCTCTAAGACTAGCACATAATTGAAATGTGTCAGGATCACTAGGGATGGTAACCTCAACATTTTTATAGGAAAATTTTAAGCATTAGTGGTATGTAGAGGGCACTTCTTTCATAGCATGGATCCAAGGGCGTCCTAGTATCATGTTGCAATTCATTTTGATATCTAGGACTTGGAATAATGTATTCTCAATAGTTGGACCAAATCTGATGGGTAAGATGATGATGCCTTTGGAGAATCATTCACCATCATCATAGGCCTTTATGATGATTTTTCAAGAGGGATCCACATCTTTATAGTAACTAAGACCCTTGATGACTTTTAGGGTACAGACGTTTAGTCCTGCTCCACCATCTATCAAGATGCATCTGACCTTGGCATTATGGTTACAAATTTTGAGGTGAAGGGGGTCATTGTGGTTGGGTCTATCCTTAGGAATATCATGAGGGGAAAAAGTGATATGCTAAGATGTGGATAGGTTCTCAACCATGGCTTGGAACTGGGCAACATCAATGTTATTTGGGACTATTGACTCTTTAAGGGCTTGATCCAAGATCTTCTAATATTGGGGAGACACACACAGTAGATCCAAGACAGATATTTGTGTAGGTGTCTTGCCATGCTATTCAACAAGGTTATAATTAGGTAAAGCAAGATCATTAGGTCTACTAGGGGGTGTAGGTCTAGTAGAGGCAATAGGGCTAGAAGGAGCTCTAGGCAGGGTGATCTTGGTACAACATGTAGTGACAATGTAATGATGGTCTTCAACCTTTAAAGTGAATGTGGATATGTGGAAGTTAGACTCATTGAAATAGTTGATGCTATAGTCATATCTAGTGCATGTATAATTCACATTAGCTTGTGAGTTTGAGTTTGAACTAGAGGGTGAGTTTGAGTTTGAACTAGAGGCCTTTTCTTTGTCATGATTACCAAAGGATGTTTGAAAATAGTGTGATCAGAGCTAGATGCTAGCAGTGACGGATCTACTGCGATCACACCATCATCAATAAGGTCTTGTATTGCATATTTTAGCTAGATATATGATGAGGTCTTATGTCCTTTGGTGTCATGGTAATCACAATTTTTTTTGTCATCCTACCTAGAAGCTTTAGTTAGTGGTTCATCTTTGATTAGGGGTAACTACAGGAAGTTATTACTGAGTAATTATTGAAGTGTAGTCTCAAGAGGTATCCCCAAGGGTGTGAATTTTTTATCATTGGTTCTACAATATCTTCAAGGTCCATCCGGTGGGGAAGTCTCAGTTTTCTATTCTAGAGGTGGTGTTTGATTGGGAGTTTGCAAATTTGTAGGGTTCACACCTTTCAAAGTCAGATGAGGTTGTGCTGCACTAATTGTTCATGCATCCACAATACCATCATTGGTCACATTTTTTTTTTGGAGAGAAATTTTTCCTTATCATTAGATGAGTTGGTGTTTGTATTTTCCTTTTTGGTTTTGAGGATTCCCTGATGGATAAGAGCATGTTTAATACTAGCCCCTTTTTTCATCAATTTGGAAATGGTGCTTGGACTTTTGATCTTGAGTTTGTACTTTAAGTCAAGGAATAGGTTATCAATGAAAAAATTAACTTGTTTTTCTTCAAGTATGTTTAGTGAGCATTGACTAACTAAGTTTCTCTAGCATAACAAGAATGATAAATGGTTCTCCCATCTTTTGTTTAGTTAAGAAAAAATTAGAGAGTGTCACCTAATTTGTGATATTGAAGGCAAAGTGGGAGAACTAGGAAGTTTGGAGTACCATTCAAGTGCGAGCCCACCTAAAGAATGAGGGATCAGTCTCATGAGATAGGTGGGCTCATCACTAAGCTTGGTACAAGAGGCACATAATTCCTTGATGTGATCAAGAGGGTTTCCTTTTCCTCAGTATTTTTTGGATCTTGGAGCCTCAAAGTGTTTTGGGAATAGAGGCACATATAGACATCTATCAAATGGATTAGGACGTAAGTCCCATTTTGTATATAAAGCCTATTTCTTCTAGATTCCCAATGACTCAACTTGTTTGGAAAGTTATTTGAATTGTTGTAGTAATTCTTCATTAGGGTTTTGCATGATAGTCTTCTCTTCAAGTTTTTCGTGTCTGAGAACTATGTCTACTCAATTTTGACATTTTTGTGTCTGAAGGGTTGGGTGATGTGTCACTAGGTGGTGGAGGTATGTTGGCACCCCAAAGACAAAATGATCCTTGTTGTGGTATTTGATGTGGTATCAACTATGATTATTGTACCATGTGTTGATGTTGCATCACTTGTTGTGGTTGTATTTGTGCCATTTGTTGTGGTTGTTATTGAGATACCTCTTTTGGTTGCATGTGAGACCATGTGTGTGACTATTGTTGTAGAGGTATCTATTGAGGTTGTTGTGGCACATGTTGTTGTTGCAACAAGTGTTGTAGATATGCATTTTTTTGTCCAAGGCATCTTTGGTATTCCAACTATTGTTTGAGTTGCTCTTGTTGTTTAGAAAACAAGGCCTCTTGTTGTTGGAATTGATGTTGGTACATTGTGTGTAAGTCAAATGGATTTACATTGGATTGAGTATTAGGGATGTTGGATACTTGTACCACTTGAGGTTATTGTTGTGGTTGATGTTGCTGTCAATATGTTGAATGTGTATTAAGTAGTTTTAAAGTTGATTGTGCATTGAAAATGTTAAGTCCTTGTACCACTATAGGTTGTTGTTGTCTTTGAAGTTGATTATTCCCTTGAGAATTGAACATCATGTTTCGGTTGTTGTTTTGATACCTTTGTGTGTTAGATGTTTGTCCTTGGGACATCATATTCAGTTGAAAATGAGATGTGTTCCTTTTGGGAATGGGTGAAATGTCAATAAGACTCTTCCTTTGTATGTCAAAAGGGGTTGTTGTTATTAATGTTTCAGATGGTGTACTCATGGGAGACTCCATAACATTTGATGTCATAATGTTTGGTAAAGTCAAGAGCAAGAGTGCACTTTGTTGATTTTCCTCCAAAGGAGGTATGTTTGGCATCCCTAAAGTACAAGTCCCTTTAGGCACATCTTGTTTTTGCATTAGGTGATTGAGATCAAGTCTCAATGTTTTTTTGGGATATTTAGGGAGAGTCTTGTTTCCATTGATAGATGGAGGTTTTTCAAACAAGGGATTGATGTTGATGTGTTCAAATGTACTTTGGAGGATTTCAATAGTTGATTCTTGATGGGATCTCAAAGGTGTCATCATTGTATTTGAGATTTCCAAAGGTTGTTTACCCTTTTCTAAGTCTAAATTGATCATAGGTTGGATGTTTTTGAATGTGGGAACATCTTGATGTTTAGACTTAGGTCCCTCCAAGTATGGGTTAAATTTGACAATTTCTTGGGCTACCAAAAGTTTAAAGTTTTTGCAAAAAGTCTTGTCTTGGCAAGCCCTATCCATTTCTTCATTATTGATGCCACAATTAGTGTCAAAGTCATCACTTAGGTGTACAGTACCTTGTTGTGTGTTTGATATGCTAGGGTTGAAGGCACTTGTGTTGGGTTTGCTGAATTAAAAGGAGTATGTTTGTTCATCCTCAAGTGTGGTTGGTACACTACCACCTTCGAGTGCTATCAATATGAATATAGGTTTAAAGTTAGGGCTCCATTGAACCATTCCATGTGTAGGAGAAGTGTTTGAAGGAAGCCTCATAGTAGTTGTATTGTTTAGGGTTTGTTGTGTCATCCCTTGATTGTTGTGATCTTGTAGATACATGCTTAAGGGGTCTGGAAGTAAGGGTTGTGATGCTTCAATTTGGTCTTCATAAAAAAATTGTTGGGTTTTCTTGCTCTTTTTTGGTCTTGGATGAGGTTTTGGTTGTGTTTGCACCTTAGAAAATAAGGGTTGATAAAGTGCTTCGGGTCTCTAAGCTAATTGTGTCCTTGTAAGTGTTGGCATGATACCTAAGGATGCAGATGCAAAGGAGGAAAACCTAAATGAACTCTCTACCTCCTAAGTGCACACCTAAACTACCAATTGCACTCCAACAATGACGTGAAGGTAAGTAGTTGGTAAGCAGAAGGTATGCGGTTGGTAAAAAGAGGTGTTAGGGTGACTAAAATGAAGAATGTGAATAAGTTGAGTGTTTTTAGGTGTTTTCTAGGGTTTAAGGATACAATGCAAGCTATGCAAGTGCAAATTAGGGTTCTAGAACCTACAATGAAATCCCTAATTACCAAGTATGCTTTAAAAACTATCAATTGCACACTAAAACTACCAACTGTGCACCTAAAGTGTGCAGTTGGTAAAATAATGGTGCAGTTGGCAAAATAGGGCAAAAATTAGAAATCTGGAAGTGGGTATGCAAGATATGAGTTTTTTTTTGGATTTTTAGGTGTTTAGGGATGTTATGCAACCTAAGGAAGTGCCAAATGACCTAGGGTTTTGATATAAAAGGTGAAAATGTCTTAGGGAAACTATGTAAGTGTAAATATGAATGACATTTTGGATTTTGACTAAAGGGGATGAAAATGTAGGTTAGGGTATACAAAATTAAGATTAGGGTTGGACCTTGGACTTGGGAAGGATGTTAAAGATGTATGCATTCAAGGTTGATTATGCAAATGGAGGTATGTTAGGGTTGAGAATGATGTTTGGGATATACAAAATGAGGATAAGTGATCAAAGTAGAAAAGTTGATTGATAGACAAGTTGATAGGGTTTGATAGTAGAAATGATGCTAGGGTTTTAAACAATGCAAGATGAAGGGGATATACCACTAGGGTAAGTCAAAATGACATTTAGAGAGACTAGGAATATGATAATGGTATGGCAAGGGTATATGCAAGGTTTTTGAATTTAGGTGAAATCTTTGATAGGTATTAACCTAAGAGTTTAAAATTATGATAATAAACTTTGGATCTTGACCAAAAAGAGACAAAAAGTAAAAAGATCAAAATGAAAAGGTCAAATACATCTTGACATAGATAGATTTTGACCAAAGAAAATGATTAAAGAAAATGATAAAATGACCATGGTCAAGATCCATTATTCGTTGACATAATGAGATACTCTAGGGTTCATATGTTTGTTCATATTTTTGACTAAATTCAAAGGTTTTGGGTTCAAAATGATGTCTAGGGTGATCAAAGTGATGGTTATGCTCATTAGGTATGCAATATGCAAAGGTTGTTAAATGCAAAATGAATTTTTGGATGCAAGATGCCATTTTGGGTCATATACAAAATGAGGACCTACAAAGGCTTCTAGATGTAGTTTTAGGGTCCCAAAATGGAGTTTGGAGGCCCAAAATGGTCATGGAGGTACCCAAGTGTGCTTTGATAATACCAAGTGCACCCTAATAGCACCAGCTACGCCTATAGTGCACTTGGGGCTAGTTTGAGCATAATTGGTAGTTTCATGGTGTTGTTGGGAGACTGGGTTGAATATTTGCTAATTCTGAGCTAGGTGATTGCTAAGTTGCTATACCAAAGAGCTAGGATGTTGGGGATGATGTTATTTTGGGTTGTAGATGTAGAATGTAGGTTATTACTTAAGGAATAAAGCCCTAAGTGAAGGTAATGAAGGTTAGGACATGCAAAATGCAGATCAAGACATGCTAAGATGGGGGGGGGGGGGGGGGGTGTTATCCAGGTACCTAAGGACACTTCTAAAGTCTAAAAATGTTGTCTAGAAGTTCAAATTGGGTTCTCAAAATACCAAGTGCACTCAAAGAGTACCTATTGCACCCATGGTGTAGTTGGGACTAGGCTGAAATTAAGGTGATTTTGGGTTCTGAGTTTTCTAGATTGATATGATAGTGAACCAAATAGAAAAGGATAGTGCTAGAACCAGTATGAAGGTGTAAAATGATGGATAGGACACCAAAGATGATGGTTAAACTGTACAAGATGGAGGTTGGGTAATGCAAGAATGCAAATGGGAGATGTAAGATGCAAAATTGAGGTTGAAATGCAAAGATTAAGGGATGCAAACTAAACCCTAATGAATGCAATATGAAAGATGAGAGATGTACAATGAGGACTAAAAAGATGCAAAATGAAGCCTAGATGATGCAAGTATGAGGCTCAAACTACATTGAATGCAAGTGGATGCTATACAAAGATGAAATCTAAGTTATGCCAAGGATATCTAGGATTACAAGTTGCCATGCTTTCCAAGTCTTGAATGTTTTAGACCAAATTTTGTAAAGTTTCGACAAAGGTTATAATGTTTGAAGTTTTGAAAAGATTTGAATAGTATCCAAGGTGTAAATTTGCAACTTGGCTTTTATCTTGATTAATGTTTTATACACACACAAGACACAATAAGACAATAATAGTTGTTGTTAAAGTGAAAAGACACACCACAAGCTAGGCTTTAAGACTGTATCCACTGAATTCCCACTTGAACTAAGGTTTAACTGCACCTATCTAGAGTGGACAATTTAGAACCTTGGCACCATAGGCTCCCCCTTATAGCACACTAATTCCTTGGGGTTACCAAGATTCACTTCCCTAGGGGCATGACTTCCCAAGGGATTGTTGTCTCTACTAAGGATTGTGAGAATGTGGGATGTCTTCACGGGCATGGATGACCACCTGTGCTAGCGGATAGAATGGATTTTGGCCTCTACAACAAGATATTTAATATGGACATTCTATTAAGCAAGTGAATGATAAACTTCCTCAAAAGGTCTCTTAACCTTGAGAATCACGGTTTGATGCACCACAAGGGTACTGGAGGAGAGGTATCACACAATAATATCACTAACACGACATTAAACATATCAAGTTTTATATATCAGCAAGACTATTGACCTAGTTTTGGCCAATTAACACTTCAAGGTTGTCCCCTGGGGCTCACTAAGTGGTGAGTCTTGGGTCCAAGGCAGACCTCTATATAGAAGTCACACATATTTATCTTACACCCAAGATCCATGAATGTTGATGGGAGAGGATACATCCATGTAACTCCTAGGGTTCTAAAAATGCATAGACACCAATTAGTATAGATAGTTCATTTTAGTGCACCAAACAAAGTGTTATCTAATCTAGGAAATCCACACACATAGTTTAGACAAGCACATAGGGTCTTCGACAACGTCCTGCAAGAAAGCATTAGAACTTTGTAATGATTATGTCTTCATCCAATGATCTCCACATGCTGCAAACAGACCAATAGTAACACAAAAATATCAAATCTAGGTCCTAGAAGCAAACATAAACCCTAGATGCAAATTTTGAGTGAAATATGTGCTTTCTATGAACCAATTACACTCTGATAGAGCAGACTGTGCTCCAGAAGGCCAAAATGACCCAAGATGCCCCCAAGTCTACTCAGATAGTGATAAAAACACCCATGGTGCATTTGGGGCCCAAAAGGGTGCAATTGATAGTTTTGGTTCATAGTTGGGAGGCTAGTTGCAAATTGTGGGTAAACGAGCCCTAAACAATACCCAGAAACTAAAATTTTCAAATCTACCCTACCAATTGCACTTAGATAGTGAAAACTACACTCATGGTCTAGTTGGGTCCTAGAAGAGCATAGTTAGTTGTTTCTAAGCATAGTTAGTAAGCTATGAACAATAGATGGGGGTTATGGTGACTTCTAGGCCCCTAAAACTGCTTCCTAGAGGTCCCAAGTGCACCCTAATAGAGTAGAGTGCACCCTAGGACAAAAAGCTAACAAAATGCATAAATTTAGGGCTAAAATAATGTTGTTAGTCCTCCTAGTCAAACTAGATGTGATAAGGAAGAGCAGATTGACATTATACCCTTGTAATTGAGTTCCTTCCTTGCACCTACAAGAATACAACAAGAAACCCAAGTTAGTTTGCATGTTTATTGAGTTTGTGATTTTCTCATAGTGTGTTAGATATTGGGCTATTTTTTGGTCCTACAATTGGTGAACTCAATGTGAACACGCTTAACTAACTTGGGTTTGTTGATTTTGTGCTTGTAAGTGCAAGGAAAGAGCTCACTTGGAAGGGTATAATGGCTGTCTACACTTCCTTATTACATCTAGATTAATTAGGGACTTGGTAACATGATTATATGCTCTCATTTATGCATTTTTTTAGCTTGATGTCCTAGGGTGCATTCTACTCTGTGAGGGCACACTTGGGATCTCTAAGAGGTAGTTTTAGGGGCATAGGAGTCAACATAACCTCCATTTGTTGTTCATAGCATACCAAATGCACTCCAAAACAACCAACTATGCCCTTTTGGGCCCCAAGTGCACCATGGGCACAACCTACACTATCTAAGCACACTTGATAGGGTAGATTTCAAAATTTTAGTTTATGGGTATTGTTTAGGGCTCATTTCCCCATAATCTGCAACTAGTTTCCCAATTATGCACCAAAACTACCAATTGCACCCTTTTGGGCCCCAAGTGCACCATGGGCATAGTTAGCACTATCTGGGCACGCTTGGGGGAATCCTGGGTCATTCTAACTTTTTGGGGCATAGTCTGCTCTATCAGAGTGTGGTCAATTCACAGAAAGCACACATTTCACTCAAAATCTACATCTAGGGTTTTTGCTTCTTTCTAGGACCTAGATTAGATTTTTTCATGTTACTAATGATCTGTTTGCAACATGTGATTTTTGGATGAAGACCTAATCATTACAAACTACTAATGCTTATTTGCAGGATGTTGTCGAAGACCCTATGTGCTTGTCTAAATTATGTGTGTGGATTTCCTAGATTAGATAACACTTCATTTGGTATAGTACAATGAATTTTTTTATATTTCTTGGTATCCATGCATTTTTAGAACCCTAGGAGTTACATGGACATATCCTCTCCCCTCGCGATTCATGGATCTTGGGTGTAATAGAAATCTATGTGACTTCTATAGAGAGGATTTCCTTGGACCCAAGACTCACCACTTGGCGAGTCCTAGGGGATGACCTTGAAGTAGTAATTGGCCAAATCCATGTCAAAATTCTAGCCACTATATAAAAATCAATATAGTTAATGTCATGTTGGCAGTCTTGCTGCATGATAGCTCTCCTCTAGTACCCTCGTGGTGCATTAAACCTTGGTTATCAGGGTTGATAGATCTTCTGAGGAAGTTTATCATTCACTTACTAAACTGAATGCCCATACCAAATATCTTGCTTTAGAGGCCAAAAACCTTTCTATCCACTGGCTCAAGGGGTCAAGGGTCACCCATGCCCATAAAGACATCCTACATTCTCATGGTCCTTAGTAGAGACAAAAGTCCCTTGGGAAGTCATGCCCCTTGGGAAGCAGATCTTGGCAGCCCTAAGAGGTTAGTGTGCTTTAAGGGGGAGCTTGTGATGCCAAGATTCTAAGTTGCCTACTCTAGATAAGTGTAGCTAAACTTTAGTTCAAGTGGGAATTTAGTGGATATAGTCTTAAAGCCTAGGTTATGTTGTCTCTTTTCACTTTAACAACAACTATTCTTTCCTTATTGTGTCTTGTGTGTGTGCAAAACATTAAGCAAGATAAAAGCCAATTTGAAAATTTACACCTTGGATACTATTCAAACCTTGTCAAAACTTCAAACATTGTCAAAACATTACAACCTTTGTCAAACCTTTGCAAAATTTGATCCAAAACATTCAAGACTTAGAAATAGTGACAACTTGTAACCTTAGACGTGCTTGGCATAACTTAGATTCCATATTTGCATAGCACCCACTTGCATCCACCATATTTTGAGCTTTATACTTGTGTCCTCTAGGTCTCACATTACATCCTACTAGTCCTTATTTTGCATCTCTCATCATTCATAGTGCATTCCATAGGGTTAACTTTACATCCCTTAGTCTTTGCACTGTAACCTCAAATCTGCATCTTGCATCTCCCATTTACATTCTTTCACACTTAAACCATCATCTTGGGTCTCCTGACTATCATTTTGCACCTTCATTCTGGTCTTAACACTATCCTCTACTATTTGGTTCACTATCACATCAATCTAGAAACCTCAGCACCCAAAATCACCTTAGTTTTAATCCTGCTTACCAACCGCACTCTAAAACTACCAACTATGCTCTAACTGGCCCTAGTTGCACCATGGGTGTAGTTGGTACTATTTGAGCACACGTGGTAGTCTAAGAACCTAGTTTGGAATTCTAGATAACATTTTGAGACTTTAGAAATGTCCTTAGGTACTTGGATAGACCTCCCTGTCTCAACCTATCCTAATCTACTTTCTGCATGTCCTCACCTTCATTTGCTTCTCTTAGGGCTTCATTCCTTAGGTCATAAACTTCATTCTATAGCTCCTATCCAATAATAATATCGTCCCCAACATCCTAGCTCTCTAGTATAGCAACTTGGCAATCACCTAACTCATAATCAACAAACATTCAATTGAGTCTCCCAACTGCACTCAAATTGGCCCTAAGTGAACCATAGGTGTAGCTAGTTCTATTGGAGTGCACTTGGTATTGTTATAGTGCACTTGGATACCTGCATGACCATTTTGGGCCTCCAAACTATAATCTGGGACCCTAAAATTGCATCTAGGGGCCTCTGTAGATCCTCATTCTGAATAGAACCCAAAACTGCATCATTACCCCAAACATCATTTTGCATCCTAGGACCTTTGCATATTGCATATCTGATCAACATAACCATCATTTTGATCACCCTAAATGTCATTTTTAATCCAAAACCTTTTAACTTAGTCAAAAATTTGAACAAAGTATGAGTCCTAGAGTATCTCCCAGTGTTGATGGATGATGGATCTTGACTAATCCTTTTGTCATTTTATCATTTTGCTTTGGTCAAAATATATCTATGTCTTTGTGGATTTTACCTTGTCATCTTTATGAACTTGATCTTTTTGTCTTTTATCTCTTTTTGGTCAAGATCCAAAGTCCGTCTTCACAATGTTAAACTCTTAGACAAAATACTTTTCAAAGATTTCACCTAAGTTCAAAACCTTGTATATAGCCTTACCATAAAATTTTTCATATTAATAGTCTCCCTAAATATAAATTTTACTTACCCTCATGGTATATCCCCTTCATCTTGCATTGTTCAAAACCCTAGCATCATTTCCATTATCAAACCCTATCAACTTGTCTATCAACCAACTTGTCTCCTTGATCACTTATCCTCGTTTTGTGTATCCCAAACATCATTATCAACCTTAGGGTACCATCCTTTGCATAATAAACCTTTCATACATACATCTTTAACATCCTTCTCAACTCCAAGGTCCAACCCTAGTCTTCATTTTGCATCCCCTAATCTACATTTTCATACCCTTTAGTCAAAATTCTGAAACGTCATTTACATTTGTATTTGCATAAATTCCCTTGGACATTTTAACATTGCATATCAAAACCCTAGTTCATTTAGCCCTTATTTAGGTTTCATAACATCCATCAACACCTACAAATCCAAAAAATACTCATATCTTGCATACCCACTTCTAGATTTCCAAGTTTTGCCCTATTTTACCAATTGCATAGTTGGTAGTTTTAGAACACACTTGGTAATTATGGATTTTATTTTAGGTTTTTTAACCCTAATTTGCACTTCCATAGCTTGCATTACATCCCTAAACCCCACAAAACACCTAAAAATACTAAAATCATTCACATTCTATATTTTAGTCATCCTAACACCTCTTTTTACCAACTACATACCTTTTGCTTTCCAACTACTTACCTTCAAGCCCCCAAGTGCACCAAGGGTGCACTTGGTACTGTTGGAGTGTAGTTGGTAGTTTAGGTGCACACTTGGGAGGCAGAGAGTCCATTTAGGTTTTCCCCCATTATATTTTCATCCTTAGGTACCATGCCAAAACTTACAAGGATACAATTAGCTCAAAGACCCAAAGAACTTTATCAACCCTTTTTTTTCTAAGGTACAAACACAGCCAAAAGCTCATCCAAGACCAAAGGAGAGCAAGAAAACCCAACAAACATTTGACAAAGACCAAATTAAAGAATCACAACCTTTACTTGTAGACCCCTTAAGCATGTATCTACAAGATCACAACAATCAAGGGATGACACAACACACCTACTATGAGGTTTTCTTCAAACACTTTTTCTACACATGGAATGGCTCAATTGAGCTGTAAATTTGAACCTTTATTAGCACCAAAACCACTTGGAGGTGGTAGTGTACCAACCACATGTGAGGATGAACAAACACACTCCTTCAAATTCAGCAAACCCAACACAAGTACCTTCAACCCTAACATATCAAACACACAACAAGGTACTGTACACCTAAGTGATGACACTAACACTAATTATGATATTGTTGATGAAGAAATGTCTAGGGCTTGCCAGGACAAGACTTTTTACAAAAACTTTAAACTTTTGGCAGCCCAATAAATTGTCAAATTTAACCCAAACTTAGAGGGACCTAAGTCTAAACATCAAGATGTTCCCACATTCAAGCACATCCAACCTATGATCAATTTAGACTTAGAAAAGGGTTTAAAACCTTTGGAATTATCAAATACAATGATGCCACCTATAAGATCCCATCAAGAATTGACCATTGAGATCCTCTAAAGCATGTTTGAACACATCAACATCAATCCCTTGTTTGATGAAGCTCCATCCATAAATGGAAACAAGATTCTTCCTAAATATCCCAAAAGGACATTAAGATTTGATCTCAGTCACATAATGCAACAACAGGATGTGCTTAAAGGGACTTACACTATATGGATGCCAAACATACCTCCTTTGGTGAAAAATCAACTAAGTTCACCTTTGCTTCTAACTTTACCAAATATTATGACATCAAATGTTATGGAGCCTCCCATGAGTATACCACGTGAAACATCAATCACAAAAAATCCTATTGACATACAAAGGAAGAGTCTTATTGATATTTCACCCAGGCCCAAAAGGAACATGCCTTATTGTCAAATCAATATGATGTCCCAATTAGAAAAATCTAACATGCAAAGGTATTATAACAACAACCTAGACATAATGTTCAATTCTCAAGGACATAACCAACTCCCACAACAACACCAACCTACAGAGGTATAAGGACTTAACATTTCCAATGCACAACCAAGTCAAAATCCACTTAACACACATTCAACATATCAAAAGAAACATCAACCACAACAACAACCTCAAGTGGTATAAGCATCCAACATCCCTTTAACACAATCCAATGTAAATCCACTTGACTTACACACAATGTACTAGCATCAATTCCAACAACAACAAGCCTTGTTTGCTAAACAACAAGAGCAACTCAAACAATATTTTGAATACCAAAGACACCTAGAGTAATAAATTGCCTATCAACAAGATTTTTTACAACAAAAACATATGCCACAACAACTTGAATAGGTACCTATACAACAATAGCCACATATATGGTCTCACATGCAACCAACAGATGTATCTCAATAACAACCACAACAAGTGATGCACTAACAACACATGGTACAACAATCACAATCAATACCACAACAAGTACCACAACATTTACCACAACAATGACCCTTTTTGTCTTCGAGGTACTAACATACCTCCACCACCTAGTGACACATCACTTGACTCTTCTGTGGACACCAATAATTTGGCAAAGACATAAACTACACAATTTTGATTAATCAAGGAAAATTAAGGAGGAAATTAGAGGAACAAGCCAGACTTTCAAATCAAGGACAACATTAGGCCATTAATTATCTATCAAATCAACAAGACCTAAATCAACTTTAGAAAAAGAGGAGAAAAACAATTCAAAATAATAAAATGAAAATAAAAAAGGGAGAAAGAAATTTTTTTTTTTTGAAAATAAATCAAGAACATTTATTAAATCAATAAATTCATTTATGCTCACAAAAGTGAAAATTCATGTTTTTCATTTAAAAGAATTGGAAAAATCCTCATTTATCCTCAAACCTAAGTATGTTGGACTCTTCCTCCTGGTCCCTTATGAGATATTTTCAATTTCACCTCCATCCACCAGTCAAAGGTAAAAATCCTAATTCTTACCCCAACCCTTTCTGAAATCCTATAAATAAGAGGGAAATTCAAGAGCTAAGGAACCTAAGTTTTAGGCATCTACACTATAGGCACATTTTAAGTTATCATATTTTTAGCATTGTCATTATAGGAAGTTCATGTCATTTTGATAGTATTTTAGCTTTATTCTCATATTATTTAGTATCATTTAGCACATGTTTATCTCATTGCATATCCATTCACTAGCATTCTAGAGTTGTTACCTGCATATAATCTGCATTATAGTCATAGATCTTGGATACTTTCTTGTAGATCTACATTTTAAGCATACTCCCATTCTAGAATTGTCACTGAGATGTTGGTCTAAGAGCTTTCTTAGTAGCTGTAGTTAGGGAAACATGCGACACTCATAGAGTTTACATTTTGACAATGATTTCTTGGGTTTAGCTTAGTTTTTTTTCATTTTATCTACACTCTACATTAAAGTCTCATGAATACACAAATATACCATGTACAAATTGGTGCCCACCATGGGGATTGAACTCAAAGCCTCTCTATTATTCAATCTTTCTTTTTGATCTTCTATTTTTAGTGTAGATCTGTTTTTCATGTTGGTTTTTTGTGTAGATTTATTTGGTTGTATGTTCTACAATAGTTTGGAAGCTTCATAATAGTGATAGAAAACTCTCAAAGGCTTCCTCGAATGCACAAAGGTTAGATCTATAATCTTCTAATGCTATAGCACTTTTGAACTTTGTTTTAACACTTCTGAACAATCTTTTAATGCATTTGAACCTTTCTGTACCACTTTTAAAGATTTATGTAGCATATTTAAACATTTCTGTAGTGCATATAAATTTTCTTAAAGTGCATTTGCCACTTTCTGTAGTGTATTTACTAGTTTAAATAGCACATATGATACATTTTGTAATACAAATGCTTATTCCTGTATCACATCTGATAAAAGTTATAATTTACTAAATCTGACTTCCAAATTTGATATTGATTATTTATAGGTCTCTTCCAAGATAATGGGAACTTCTAGACTATTGACGACATGCAATAGGGATGAAGACCCTTAGAAATTTGCCTAGTCTTTGCTAGCACTGAATTGGGTAAGTGGACTTCGACCCTTTTCAATTCAAAGTGCTACATTTCTAAGTTCAAAACCTAGTTTAATAGAAATATTTGATCTCGCTGACCTAAATGGGAGTAGGCCTATACTCTCAACTCATTTGAGTTAATTAGAATGTCTAACCTTCTATAAAGCTCAGTTACAATCGAACGAGGAAAGAACCCACACATAGCTTAACCAGGAGCCCCTTTATCTTCGGTAGTATAAGGGTTGGTGATTGAACATTTGTGTCTATTGTGTTTGGGAGGTTAGGACAGTAGGGATATGCTCTCACTCTTCTAGAGTGATCAAATTCCCAAAAATATTTTTGATTTTCATTTTCCTGATTTCTACTAGGTAGGATTACTTGGCCATAGAAAGGCTACCTCTCGAGTTGCCCTAGCAGGGCCAGTGAGCGGGAATGCCTCCCAATCTTGCATTCCCAATTGAATGTAAGCCACCCGTGGTTAGGATATAGCCTTCCTCTAATAGTCTCGTAATAGATTAAACTAAACCTCCTTAGTGTTGGTGGGAAGCTCTTTGTCACAAGAGAGGTAAATTTGAACATTGTTGGTTAAAAACTAAAACCCACTAGTCACCAGTTCTAGACAACCTTGCTAGGAAGCCCTTTTCTTCTATTTTCTAGGTGCATGTGGTTTTATATTTTATTGTAGTTTCTACTATTGTACTTGGATGTATTTTAAAGCTTAATGATAAACTCCAGTATAGATAATAGTCCTTCCAAAAGACATAATTATAAACTGATATGAGAAACTAAGTTCAAAATGAGAACGTTGCTAAAAGACCTTGAAATAGTGCATCCACTTCTTTAAAAAAATGCATTTGGCTTATTCTGTGATGCATTTGAACTCTGTTATACTGCATCTGATTGCAAAATAGTCCATCTAAATATTTAAATAACACATTTTCCTTGCATAACAACACATTTAAAGCCTAAAATAATGTATATGACAGATAGAATAGCACATTTGATATTTAAATGGTGCATATAATCAATGAAATAGCGCATTTGATCAATCATGTGATGCATCTGAGAAAAAAACCTAAAATAGAGGCTATTTTCATACATGACACTTGCAAACAAACAATGGATTTGGGTACCCTTTTTCCTCATTGATATTTTCCAAGACTAAGAGATCTTGACATTGACCGCAATTATTTTGAAACAAGAAAAGTTGAAAGTTCCCTTTAGAGATTCTTAATCCAACAATAATTATTACTTCACTTTGCATATCAAGCCAGAAATGTTTAGAGACACACATCTATTCTCTACCTAACTTTGTGAAAGTGACCTTACCCTATCAAAATTTCCAAACATCTTTTCAAACTTAGCTTGTTACTCCAAATGAATCATGGTAAAAAAAACCCTCATGTTGTGAAAATGCATAAGAGTTAGAGGAATCCTATTCACATCTCATGCCTTTGCATAAAACCAGTGTAGCCACAAAGCCAAAATGATCACTTATATGGGTGAGTGCTAGAATAGCCAATAGAACCATCAAATGCATGAAATCTCCAGATATTATTGAACCTGTCACACCAATGGATTGCTCATCAAATATAGTCACCCATGAGTCACCACTATTCAACCAAAGTTTAGAACCCGTTGCCAAAATGGGTTCACCCAACATGTGGGATGAAAAGAGCATTGAAACTAAAATTGAAGACTTTCAGCAAAATCCTAAACTTGTCGATATCATGGACAAAATACTTGAAAATACAAAGAAGGCTACATACTAGCATTATCACAACAAGGTGCAAAATTGCCATCCAAATTTGATGTGACCAATTTGAAACGAGATGAAGAAGAGTCATCCTTAGATATTGTCACACAAAAATTACAAGACCTACAATTGGAAATGAAAGAATAAAGTGAGGAAAAATACAACCTACTGAATTTAGCCTCAAAAAGGTGTGTCCTCTTCCATTTGATAAAAACATTACCTTTACACCTTTCCCTTAGAACATGCAGATACCAAAATACAATAAATATTTTGGTACATCAGATCCACAAGATCACCTTAGATAATTCTATACCCTATGTATGGAGTTTGTCCATGACATGACTTACCTAATGCATCTATTTCCTAGGAGCCTTAGAGGGCAAGCCATGGAGTGGTTCTCCAAGCTACCCTCTAACATTAAGACCTTTGATCAATTAGCTTTTTTATTTACACTAGTAAATTTGAACTCAATTTTCAATAAATTTTGGTCAAAATTTTGACCCAGGTTGGTTGAAATTTTGACCAAGCAGTTCGTGGCTATTTTTCTCATCAAAATTTTGACCAACTTACAGGTTGGTCAATGTTTTGACAAATACATTCGTCAAAAAGATTTTGTCATTACTAACTCTGATTTTTCATTTTTGGTCAAAATTTTCACCAAATATTGGTTGAAAATTGTCAAGAAATGGTCAAAATTTTGACCAATTCTTGGTGGAAAACTTTCAAGAATTTGTCAAAATTTCCACCAATGTTTGGTAAAAAACTTTCAAGAATTGGTGAAAATTTCGACCAATTCTTGGTACAAAACTATCAAGAATTGGTGAAAATTTTGACCAATTCTTGGTAGAAAACTATTAAGAATTGGTCAAAATTTTCACCAATTCTTGGTCGAAAACTTTGAAGAGATGGTCAAAATTTTGACCAAACTAAGTTGTTTTATAAAAAAGAGAGCAGGTGAATCCCCCAACAAATGCCTACCTATGGACTCTCTCTTAGATCATCTTCTTTGATCACTCGACCAATGCAATTTTAGAAGAGGCTTTGCAACAGTTGCCATTCTGAAGTGCATATATTCAGTGACTTTGAAGTTGATCTAATGGTGAGCCCTCATCTACCATAAAGTAGCTGCTTGGAACTCTAGCAATTTTTTATGAACCTATCATGGCTAATGGGAGATTTGATAACGAAAGCTCCTAGTGACTCTCCAATAGAATTGGTGCTTGTGTTCAAGAAAGACATATTTTCTGGATTTCAAATATTATTGTATGTATGTATGTATATGCATCCAAAATCCCAAAAAAATTTGCATACTTGATTCACGTACCCGTATCCACACTCAAATCAACAACTTAGCTATTATGGATAGTAGAAAAGTAAGAAATAAAATCACATAATCCATAGTGAACATGATGTGTGGAATAACATAACTCTCAATCTCTAGTTCCTAGGGTGAACAAAGATAGTAATTACTCACTATGCAAAATATAGCAGTTTATCTCACCTTATAACTAATGGAAATGTAACCTTAGTTGGCCAAGGGGGTGCTCAAGCCATGTGACTAGTGAAATTGGAGAGAATAGGCTATTATAAATCTAATTGCATAAATTTTAGGAAAAATTACATGCGAACCTCTGTAACTGAGGGGCCTCAACCTGTTGTAGTCTTCTTGGCCTATAGTATCCCACAATCCATGTTCAATGTATTACCATCAACAACTAAATTTCTTTTAGTAAATCTACTTGTACCATTAATCATTGAATCTTCATAGGTATTTTTTTATGCATGATTTGAAATAAAAGATTCTACACTAACATTTTTTATGAGTATTTGAACAATTTTTTACCTCCAAAAAACCATGACAATTCTAGTTGAAAGCACTTAAAGTGGTTATTTGGGAAGAATCCAATTGAAATTGGTCAGTGTGTATTATGTTAATGGGTGTTCCCAATCTCTCCTAATATATCTAATTATCGGTCCTAAGATATGATGTAACAAGATACTATTGAAAAACTATCAGACTTCCTATGTCAATTATTCAAATCATTATGAAACTCTTAGAACCTCTCTTCCACATATTAAATCAAGATTAAATAAAAAATTAGGGCCATTCTTCATCATAAGATACTTTAATTTTTTGAATCCTGCTTAAATATTCTTGAAAGTCTCCAAAGCCTTTCCAACAATTCCTTGTTGTGCATATCCTACAATCATTGTAGGCATTTCTAAGAAAAAACTTAAAGCCTTCATGTTATTCATATCTTTCAATAATAGTAGGTTATTGGACCACATTTCTTTTAAACATTTCTATAGAAATCATAAAGCCTCACCAATGTCACCATGCTCTCCATATCCTGCAATCACGGTATTCCAAGACACCAAATTTTGTTGAGGAGTTTCATCAAAAAGCTCTAAGCTCTTGTCAAGAACACCATTTTGTGCATATCCTATGATCAAAACATTCCCTAAAAAATCCATTTCTCATTCTATCATTTTTTCAAACATTTAAAGAGCATAAATAAACTACAACACTTGAGATTCTAATATGCAGCAATAAGTTTAGTTTAAGAAAAAGATTCTATACCTAATATAGAGCCCCAGCGAATGATGAGAGAGTTCACTTCCTTGCACTATGAAAGTTGTATGCTAGCCAATGCAAGTGTTAGCAATAGTTGAAGATAATTGTAAAAATCAACACACCGCAAACAGGAAGATGATAGATTTAGTACATAAACCTACCACTATGCACATAATATGTATCAGATAAAAAAAATTAAATCATGTAGAAGTCTAATGAACTTCAACCTCAAAAAAATATAAAGGTGGCCAAATACATTAATAAAATTTAGTATAGTTTGAAAGACTTACATTTCACTACTTGTAAGAATACTGGAACTCTGAGCAAAGGTGGCCCAAAATTTTGAGTTGTAGGAGTTACATTCATTTCCAGTGCATAGGTTTTAAAACATTGCCTTTTTAAAATGGGAATTTTTTTAATGTTTGCTTGAAGTGATGGGGAAATTAGTAAGCTATAAGTTTTAAATTGGGAGGTTAAGCTCATCTCAGATGGAGAGGCTTTAGTCTAGAGGGAATTAAGTATGGTGAAGAAATTAGCAAATTAGGCAGCTGTTAAAGTAGAAGCATGGTGATTTGCTTCACCATAAATTGATAATGCAGACCTTGTCCATAAGAGAAGGCTTATATTGACATTATTCTTCCAATCTTTTCAAACCTTTTGTCCACTTAGCTAATGAGATGACCTCTGAGACTGATACTTACACATTGTTTTTGAGAAGGAAAATAGAGTTAATTTGGGTTCCGTAAGAAGACCATGCAAAAGGTCATTCAATTGAAATATTTGTGAAAGTATTAGAAAAATCAAAGTTGTATGGACTATTTTTTTTCCAAAGCAACAATGTTGATGCTGTGATTGACTCTGTGATTTTACAATAACAACTATTGATATCCTTCATCCTCTAATGATTTGCACTATTAGCTTTCTGTGTGGTCCCTTTATCACTTGCAATTGGTTGATCCATGGAAAACAAAAATTCTTCGCCATAAGATCGAGGCAACTACTGCCAACCACTAGAGAAAGTAGAAAGTGGAGTTGGAGCGAGCAACATAGGGAGGAGTTGGCTAACTAGGCATGACAACCACATTTCAGGTGACCAACTTTTTAGTAGTCAAATTTTATATTGCAATCAGGAGCATGAGGAAATTCTAGTGGGCTGTCGCCCACAAGTGAGGTAATTTTGACCAAACTAAGCTGTTTAAAAAAAAAATAGAGCAGGTGAATCCACCAACAAATGCCTACCTGTGGACTCTCTCTTATTAAGAATTGAAACACAAAAGAATTCTTAATGATTCTGGGAATGACTTACATCTTATTGAACAATCTAGGCTTATAAAAAGCCTTTACAATCTAAACTGAATGAGAAAAACAAGAGCATGTTGACAACACATTGATAGCTAATCAATGTCATAAGTGCAACAAGAAATGCTAAACAAGATCCCTAAAGACTAGGGCTTATTCAAACTGAAAGAAAAAACTAAACAGAACTCCTATCAAAAACCTAAATAGAACTCCTAACAAAAACCTAAAATTTCTCTTCATTCCCTCCCTTAAACTAGTTCCCAACTGCAACTAGTTTAAATCAGGAACTTGGCAAACTCCCAACTGACTTTGAAACCTTTGAAATGCATCCAATGTGAGGGGCTTTGTCATCACATCTACTAGCTGATCTTGTGTTCGACAATAAACCAACTCAACTGCTCCTTCTCGTGTGAGATCATGAAGAAAATGGAAGTACGCATCTATGTGCTTGCTCAGACCATGTAACACAGGGTTCGTCAATAGTTTAATTGTGGAACTATTGTCACAAAAGATTGTAGTACACTTACTTTCCTCTAGACTCAACTTCTCAAGTATCCTCTTCATCTAAATTGCTTGACTAGCACAAGCAACTATAGCTACAAATTTTGCTTCAGTGGTTGACAGTGTGACTATAGGCTGTTTTCTTGAAGACCAGGCAACAGCTCTAGAACCAAACATGAAGACATAGCTTGATGTAATTTTCTTGTCTTCTACATCTCCTACATAGTCGCTATCTACATAACCAACTAGACCTTCACACCCTCCCTTCTTGTAAAAAACTCCAAGTCCAGTGGTTCCTTTCAAGTACTTTAGTATTCTCTTGGCTGCCAACAAGTGCAACTCAGTTGGTTTAGCAATGTACGTGCTAATCAGGCTTATTGCACATCAAGTCCGGCCTTGTAGCTATTAAGTATATGAGGCAACCCACAATCTACTTAAATAAAGTCTCATCAATACCAACCCTGTTCTCATCTTTAGAAAGTTTACAACTTGAAACAATGGGATTATGGACCAAATTGCTATTCTCCATCTTGAACCTCTTCAACACCTTCAAAGCATATTTTCTCTAGCAAATGTAAATTCCATCTGACCTCTACAACACTTCTATCCCAAGAAAAAACCTCATTCTTCCCAAACCAGTCATATCAAACTCCCTCAACATAGAATTCTTAAATTCAGAAAACATAAAATCATCATTGCCAGTAAATATTAAATCATCTACATATAAACTAACAATGAGAATCTTACCTCCCTTATTTGTTTTAATGAACAAAGTATGTTCACTATAACACTTCTCGAATCCTTCACTTATGAATTGTGCTTCAATACGACTAAACCAAGCTTGTGGAGCTTGTTTCAGTCCATAGAGGGCTTTCTTTAACCTATATAATTTTTGAGGATTATTCTTCAACTCATATCCCTTAGGCTGCTCCATGTATACTTCTTCATTGAGTTACCCATGCAGGAAGGCGGATTTGACATCAAGTTGATAGAGAGTCCATCCTTTCTGAACTGCTAGAGCCACAATCATTCTTACTATATCCATTTTTGCAACTAGTGCAAACACCTCTGTATAGTCTATCCCTTGTTGTTGCACATACCCCTTGGCCACCAAACGAGCCTTGAACTTGTCCACTTGTCCATTGTCCTTGAGTTTGGTCTTATAGACCCACTTCACCCCAATCTTCTTTGCACCTGTAGGCAGATCAGTGAGTTCCCATATGTTGTTTCTTTTTATAGCCTTTATCTCCATGTCCATGGATGTCCTCTAGTTGTTTTGCTTCACCACCTCCTCAAAATGTACTAGATTTGGTGAAGAAAATATTGCCAAATCAGCACTATGTTCTTCCTCTGAAAGATCTTCCCCACTTACATAATCTCTCATCCACCCTGGAGGCCTTCTAGCTCTTCCTCCATCAGAATTGGATGATACTTCTTCATTCCCATCATTTTACAGACTACCAACTGGTTCCTCAATGACTTCTTCTTCTTCCTGACTCTCTGTACCATCATTCTCAACATCCACTTCCTCATTATCTTCTTCATCATCCCATTCCAGATCAACCATTATTTGTTCTTCATAACTCCTATCTCGGTTCCAAGACTTGTCTTCCTCAAACACTACATCCCTCCTAATTACAATTTTCTTTCCAACTAGATCATAGAGTCTATATACCTTAGACTCTTCACTTACTCCCAGTAACACATAGGTGAAGCTCTTTGCATCTAGCTTTGTCCTTCTCACATCAAGAATATGCACATGTGCCATGCATCCGAAAACCCTTAAATGCTCAACTGAGGGTTTGCTTCCATTCCAAGCTTCCTTAGGTGTTTGATTCTTTACAATGAATGTAGGACTCTGATTTAGAACATATGTTGTCTAGTTTACTACCTCTGGCCAGAAGTTCTTAGGAATCCTCGTTTCAAACAGCATGCATCGAACCATGTTCATCACTGTTCAATTTTTCCTTTCAGCTACTCTATTCTGCTGTGGAGTATATGCTGTAGTTAATTGTCTCTTGATGCCATGCTCTGAGAAAAACTCATTGACTTCGGATAATGTGAACTCTCCTCCTTGATCTGTTCTGAAACATTTTATATACCCTCCTATTTCTTTCTCAACATGACTCTTAAAGCTTTTGAATATGCTTAATGCTTTAGATTTTTCTACTAAAAAATAAGTCCATTCTTTTCTAGTAAATTCATCAATAAAGCATATAATGTACCTTTTCTTACTATTGGAGATGGGAGAGATTGGCCCACAAATGTTTGTATGAATAAGCTAAAGCTTCTTTGTGGCCCTCTAATTTCTCTTCTTTGGGATTGAATCCCTGTGTTGCTTCCCAATCATACAGTTACCACACACTGTTGATGGAGTCTTGAACTGAGGTATCCCATGCACCATCTTCTTTAAATGGAGTGTCCTTAATCCTTTGTAACTCAAATGTCCATAGGAACAGTTCCATAAGTGTGCCAAGTCCTATGTGGAAGTATAGAGACAGGCTGGCTTTTGAGGTAGTGAGTTTGCTAGCAACACAAACATCCAATTTGTTGTCATCTCGGTTTGGATTATGAGCCCTTTCTCTGGATTGTAAATCTTGAGCTTTCCACCTTGAATGAGAATTTTCAATCCTCTTTCTTGTAGTTGACCAATGCTCAAAAGATTGTTCTTTAGTTCAAGCACAAAAACTACTTCACTAACAACATGTGTAAAGCCACTTACTTCCAATTTCCTGTTGCCTTTCCCTAACACAACCATCCTTGTGTTATTTCCCAGCTTCACCTTATGCCTAAATTCCTCATTTAGTTCATAGAACAAGATCTTGTCACCACACATGTGGTTGCTGCATCCAGAGTCAAAGAACTAGACTTCTTCCCTTCAAGCATCATTCATCTCCACATATGACATAAGAAACATCTCTTCTTTTTCTCCTACTTCAGTGTAGTTGGCTTCCTTATCCCAGCTTGGACACTCAAATTGAAAGTGTCCCAGCTTGTGGCACTTATAGCATTCCACTATGGATTTTTCATAGGACTGGTAGCCTCTCCCTCTTCCTCTACCTCTGTATGTACCTCGACCCCGTCCTCTTGTACTAGACCTATCTTTAAAGCTTATCTTGAGTGCTTGTTCTTCTCCTGTATGTCACTGGAATTTTCACTAATGAACAATCAGAGAACTTTGCAGTTCATCAATGGAGAGTTGATTGACGTCTTTGGATTCCTCGATCGAGCAAACAACATAGTTAAACTTCTCACTCAATGATCTGAGAATCTTCTCAATCATTGTGATGTCTTGCATCTACTCCCCATATGTTCACATCCTATTGGCCACGGAAAACACTCTTGAGAAGTACTCAGAGACTCCTTCTCTAGTCTTCATCTCTAGGATTTCAAACTCTCTGCGGAGAGCTTGTAGATGTGATCTCTTAACCCTAGCACTCCCTTCAAACTTCTTCATAGATTCCCAAATTTTTTTGGAAGTATCCTTTAGGAGAATGGCCTCCAATATCGTCTGATCTATGGCCTGAAAGAGATAATTTTTTACTTTCAAGTCTTTCAGCTTCAATTCATCTAGCTCCTTTCACTGTGCTTCTGTCTGCACCACTCCATTTTGTGGCTCATCATAGCCTATCTCTATCAATCCTCAATATTCCTTTGATCATAGAAAGTTCTCCATCAACATGCTCCAATGGTCATAGTGACCATCAAAGCGATGGATGGCTAGCTACACAAAATTTCCTTTAGTTGTCATCTTCTTTGCTATTGCAAAGACACCTCAAAGACTGCTACTTTGATTTCATTAGGCCCAGTGGGAGCTCTGATACCAGAATGTTAAGAATTGAAATACAAAATAATACTTAATGATTCTGGGAATGACTTACATCTTATTGAACAATCTAGGCTTATAAACAGCCTTTACAATCTAAACTGAATGAGAAAAACAAGAGCATGTTGATAACACATTGATAGCTAATCAATGTGATAAGAGCAACAAGAAATGCTAAACAAGATCCCTAAAGACTAGGGCTTATTCAAACTGAAAGCAAAAACTAAACAAAACTCCTATCAGAAACCTAAATATAACTCCTAATAGAAACCTAAACTTTCTCTTCATCTCTTAGATCATCCTTTTCGATCACTCGACCAATGCAATTTTGGAAGAGGCTTGGCAGCGGTTGCCATTCTATAGCGCGTCTATTCAACAATTTTGAAATTGATCTAATGGTGAATCCTCGTCTAGCATTAGGTGGCTACTTGGCACTCTAGCAATTTTTTATGAACCTATCATGGCTAACGGGAGATTTGATAATGAAAGCTCCCAGCGACCCTCCAATAGAATCAATGCGGGTGTTCAAGAAAGACACATTTTTCGAATTTCAAATATTATTGTATGTATGTATGTATATGCATTCAAAATCCAAAAGAAATTATTGCACACTTGATTCACGCACCCGCATCCACACTTGAATCAACAACTTAGCTATTATGGATAGTATAAAAGTAAGAAATGAAATCACATAATCCACAGTGAACATGATGTGCGAAATAATATAACCCACAATCTTTAGTTCCTAGGTTGAAGAAAGACAACAATTAGTCACTACGCAGAATATAGTGGTTTATCTCACTCTATAACCAATGGAAATGTAACCTTAGTTGGCCAAGGGGGTGCTTAAGCCACATGACTAGTGAAATTGGAGTGAATAACAATGAATGATGGTGCTTTACTCTGTCTATAATTAGTGCATTTCCAGACATCCAACTTGGGATTGAGAGATTTAAGAGAAATGGTCCAAGTGACCTCTATCTATTACCAAAATGTATCTTGAATAATGGTACTATCCCCAATATATATTACTTACCTGGCATCTAAATCTAACTAGGAATTGAGGGTTTACAGAGAAATGGTTCGAGTGACATCTACCAAATAGGCTATTAATAACCTATATAATCTCTAACATTTCTATTTGTATCTAACACCATTGTAGATTGGTTCATATGAGAAAGATGATGTGAAATGGAAATGCCATCCAAGGAAAATCAGATTGCAGGAAGCCAATCAACAGGTATGTTGAATAATTGATGGGTTAATCGAGGGTACTTGTCTTAGAATATTAAAAATAGAAACATCTAGAGATGCTGGTTTTTACCATCGAAAAATTCTATGATCTTTCTAATTGTTGTCATTTATAGCTGGAGTAATGATATTTTCAAGATGAGCGATGGCTGTTGATCTAATGTTTTACCAGCATTGACAGAATTTGACATGTACATATGAACTTAATTGACATTCATAATAAGAAAGTCCAATTAAAAATTTAGCCAAATAAAAGAAATTATGATTAAATCAATTTCTACTTTATGCAAAAGATTGGTCCCATTATCTGAGGTGCAAGAAGTGATTACCTCATTCAGCTAAGTTCTTTAAGTTGCCATTTTTTTCGAGTAGCCAAGTCCACTTCACGTGAAACATAGGTAGGTGTGAGGCATAACAATTTATTTATTCATTAATAGTTTTCAACCTTTGGTAGATAGAGGTCCCAATAAAGGCAAGGACTGTAATTTAAAGCTTCATGAAAGAACAAGAATCAAAGTATACATGTATCTCAAAGGTATTTAGTAATTTATAAATATTTTTTGTTTATAATGAGCTTTTATTTCTTCTGGTCAATTAAAAAGTGAAGAGAAAAAAGTTACATCTTAAGCACATTTCTGAGCTATATACCTCTAGGAAAAAAAAAGGAAATTTTAAATTTACTATGAAGAATAATAACTCGAAGTATTTTTGGCCATCTCAAAAATGGAGAAGCTTAAAAAAAAACAGACAACTGTGCAGCTGTTGGAACAACTTGCAAACAATAACAATTTTGATTTTTAAGAACTAAATTTTTTGTATGTGATCACAATTTTTACATTTGTATTTATAAAATAATGTCAATACAATAACTATAAGACAACAATTTGAGTTCATCAGCTTCCAATCCCATCAACTATGTCAAGTGGTCATTATACAAAAAACTAGGAAATGTTTTTCTATTATAACATTCTTGCTCCCTCGTGCTTATTCTTCAATCAATTTTATGGTCAACTTCAACCAAAAATGCATATTTTCTATCAATTATATAAGATATAAATTTCTCTTAACACCCATTCCATTAAACATTTACTGCAGTATCTTCACCATGGAACATGTAACATACATATTTCATACTTTAGAGTAAACATGTTCCCAGTAATAGAGCCTATATATAGAAAAAAAATATCCTAGGTCTTCTTGGACTGATCATCCATTCATAGGTAGAAGTTTTTGAAAATTCAACGCTTCATTCACATGTCAACACCTCAATCCATGTCCCAAAAGGATCACAAAGAAGCTTCTATACTTTTGGATCTGCCATACAAGCTGAAATTGATTTAAAAGTTTAAAGTGACTATTCCAAACCTCCATTGAAACATGAAGTAGTGGAAATGACTTGTATTTATTTTATTTATTTTTCTACAGTAGTGAAAAAAGATAAGTTACACTGGAATAATGTTTGTCGGATTCCTTTGTCCCATTTCTACTCATATGAGTATCTTGGAATCCCAGAGGTTGAAGAAACAAAATATTTCTCATGTTTCCCCCACCAAGTTGAATGGCCATTTTGTTTGGATGCTAGAGTTGCTCCATGATCAATTAGAGACTTTGAAAGTATTGCACTTGAATCAATGTTGTTAACACAGATGGGAAGTGATATACCACTTTGAATATTCTTGCTCAGTTGGTCTTTATAACGCTTTCTATGCCATATGATACAATGGAGGAAATAGGCCACTAATATCATGCCAACAGTCACACCAATGGAAATCCCCATAATCACTTGCTTGGATTGAGTATAAGTTGTAGGAGACACAGAACTTAAGGAAATCTTAAATCTTCTTATGACCTGTAATAAGAATAAAAGCCAATAACATGACCATGATAAATATATAGCATTTCACAATAGCTGAAATAATTATGACTCAGTGTATGTACAATTACCTGACAATCAATAATTGCTAACTCAGAGAGCTAAGAAGATACCATGAAAGTGACTATTTCCTTTCCATCAAACAAGGTAAAACAAACTAAAACTATCTAAATAAAAATATCAAATTTCCATAATCCATTGAAGATTATGAAGTTCACTTTTGGATTCAATTGTGTGTTTTTTTTAGCATCATAACTATCTAAAAATACATACAATTGAATCCAGAAGTCAACTTCATAACTATCTAAATAATTAAAGGTTAAATGATTAACTAGAATCATCCATTTTAGTTGCCATTATTTGTTTGCAACAAGCTCACTGTCAAGACCATTGTGATTTCTTTTTCAATCCTCTTTTTATTTCTTTTCTAATCGTCTTTTATTTTATTTTTGTGACATTTCTAAAGTCTAATAAAAAAAGCATCCAAGTGCTACTACAATTTAAGTTTTTCAACATAAAGAACTCAATGAATAAGATGCACTAAATTTATTGTAAAATCTGCAAGGCTCTATTGTTTATTCTTCCTTTCTACTAACTACAGATCGTCTTGCCATAATTAAATCCCGATTTGGCCTAGAATAGCATGCTTAATAGATTCTATTTTCTGAGAATGTTATACTCAAACACTGCTTAGTTCTTGTATCAAATAAAAACCCATAAATGGTGGTAGCCACTTTATATATATTAAATATAGTTTCTGTTAAATCAATTGCCTCTCCAAAGAGCATGTATCAACTTCAATCTATTAATATTCAAAAATGAAAAATATTATTCAACACCAAATTTTTTTATAGATCTTGCTAATCCCAACATGTAGCATTCAAAGTTATTGCTTACAAACATAATCTGTATTCAATTCAAGTGCAATTGTTGATGCTTTAAGAGCCATAATGATCTATAAGAGTGTGAATAAATTTTATTGCAACTTCAAGAGTGAAGTTCAGGAAGGTGTATTTTGAAGGCAAGCCTAGGGTGCTATACTCTATCTAATTCAAAAAGTCCCCTTCAATTTGAAAAAGTAATGTAGAAAACCTTTTCACCTTGGGCATTCACTACATGATTAGAATAATGAAACTTGGAATATGAAACATATTGTTTTGTCTAGATTAGGTTGAAAAACTTGAATGGAGGAGGCTTTTCCAAGAAATTGCTAAATAAGTATTCTGGCAAGTAATTAATCTAGCCTTCCAAATGTTCTCTAAATCAGTAACTCATACAAGCCAGCAGCAAGCTTCTATTGTAAATCTCTAGCATGTTGTGTTAAGCTACCTAATTTCTAACCTAAATTTTAGATTAGTATAGTTATAGACTATAGTAGTGGAGATTATCACTAGGATTTTGAGCATTATTCTCTTCATATTTCATTTAATATTTATGTTTAATTATATATCATTATAATATAATAACAAGAAAAGTAAAACCAAAAATACGAGGGCCGCATATCGTTTATGTGATCTCCACCAACGACAATGCTAGTTCCAGCCGCTAGATCACCTCATTGTCATTCCAATGATTACAGAAAATAAGTATTCATAATTTCTATCAAATGTCATTTTTGTAAAAGAACAAGGTGTAAAATAATATCAACTTAAGACAAATTGATACAATTTTCAAAGAATAGAAGATTTTGCAGAGAATAGAAATATATGAACATTTTTACCAAATGCTATTAAACTCTTCTAAATCTAGTTTTAAGAACAATATTAGTAAACATTTTGTCACCCAATCATGGGTTAATATGCCCATTGTTCAAATTAAAAGCAACTTAAAATGTTATCAAATGAAGGCCACCTTTAAACATTGCATACTCACACGCTGCTTTCTCTGCTACCGTCTTTGAATAGCAATGCCAATTCTGAGCACCAAAAGAGAAAGAGGAGAAATTAGTTTAATAAAGTTGGAATATGGAGATAAGTTTACAAGTCTTTCCATGGTATACAAAAACAAATTAAATGGGTTACCTTGGTTTGGATGCAATAATGAAGGTTGCTCTAGTAGTCCTCATCAACTATGGTTTGCGGATTCCTTGGTATGTTAGTTTGAGCTTCACTTGGTTTCAAGAATACTATAATATTCTCTACTTAACAAGGCCAACCACATGAAGGTGGAAGCTCATCTGGACTCACCCCTCCCCCTAACATCAATCTAAATTACCCATTATCATCTAATTTCATACTTCATTCATTCATTCATCCATTTATGAACTATAACATTCAATCAATACAATCACATAACATTCATTAACGTGATATAAAATTCATTAATACACAATACTAATCAAGACTTCATTAACACATAACAAGCAACACAAAATTAGAGTTTAGTGGTTTCTATTAGGAGGACAAAAATAACAAAGGTCACAATTAAGAGTTGCAAAATATTCAATCCAAATATTGTAGCCATTACATATAAGTAACCTTGTATGACTAGATTATAAATTATTTGAATAAAAGTAAGTTTTAGATTTTGGGTCTCTTTGGTGTGATTTATTTTCATAGTTAGTTTCCTTTTAGTATGGTTATCAATTTCCAAGCCAAGCATTGAAATTTATGTGATAAAAAAATTACAAAAAAAATGGAAAAAAATAAAAAACAAAATCAAACAAATTTATCATAAAATGTTGGTGAAAGACAATCTTTGCCAAAACCATTGTGTAATGCCCCATTTTTGTGTTGCCACTATCTTTAGCAGAGTTCGCTAACTATTTGGTTCCTATAGGCTAGTAGACTACATAGGGAACCCATTTAGAAGCTTTTGGAGACATATCAGGGCTTTGTGAGCTAGATTGACCAGTTTGGGATAGATTCCTATATTTTAGAAGGAATCTCTATTTTTGAAGGGTGGACTAGGAGTTGCCTAAGATGCACCAAGAGACCTTTGGGACTAGCCTGGAGAATTTTGGCACAGTTCCTTTCTAGGAGAGTTTCTAAAGTTTAGGTAAGGGACTGTTAGTTAGCTTGTAGTGGTAAGACAATATTAGTGGACATGTGTCATTTGACAAAACTCAGATCAAGGTCTAGGCAAATGAGGTACGAATAATTTGGAAATAGTTTAATTATTTCCTAAGTTAGTCTTGATAAATTAATAATAAAAATGATTAATATAATCACTTTATGATATAATATTTTATTAAAATAATTTTCCCAAGTCCCTAGGTAATAAAATAAAGTTATAACTTAAAGAGGGCCACTTTATCATGATGAATGATGGGCCTTGAAGAGATTCAAATTCCTTAGATGTGAATTTAATTAAAATAAAACATGTCATTGTTTAATATTTTAAAAACCACAAAACCCTAAGAGGTTTGAATGGATTAGAGGGAAAAGATAAAGAATAAAAGAGGGAAATTGTGGAAGAATCCATTCATTCCAGGTTACTTTGTAATTGTGTTTTGGGAGATGGAGCTCTGTGCAAAGGTTTCGATTGTCTGCATCATCTGAGAATGAAAAACCTCAAAAGTTAACAAGCTTGCAAGTGTGAGACCATTCAAGGGGTTGGAATTTAGAGGGATTAGCATTGTATTTCATTCCCATTGGAATATTATCAACAATTCCTATAATCTAGTTTGACCATTTGAGGCAAAGTAATATTGCTTGTTATAGTTGCAGATTAATGATTTTAGAGATGAGTTTCAGCTAATTTAGTGCACATTTACCAATCCTATAGTGCCATATCTTTTCCCATAACTCCTAGGTTGGATGTTGATAGAGAAAATTGGTAGATTAGAACTTATTTTTAACCATTTTCATGTAGGGAATCTATAGTATTAGGACTTCACGATATTCTTGAGGGTTAGAGAGGGCAGATTGAAGACAGTTTCTCAGCCATATTTTAACAAGGGCAATTATATTTCTAGATCTAGGTGACATCAGGCATTATCAGTAGTGAGTTACAGTCTAATAATAGAGGTTTATTGCTACTATCAGTACTTTGTCTCTAGAGATTTAGAGTTTGTTGAAAAAAACATTAATTCATTGTTTGCAATCAAGTCAAATACCTGATTCTAATCAATAGCATTTAATATAACTTTGATGGAGTCCTAGTCCATATTCTTCTTTGATGTTAATTTTGTACTATGTTGGGGTCATTACAATAGTATTCAGTGTCATTAGACACTATAGGGGTAGATTATATTGTAGAAGCATCTTGTTGTGCACAAGTGTTGTGGATAAAATGGACACTTGAGATATAAAGGTTGTAGATTATGAAGTAGTTCAATTATGTATGATAATACAAGTTCTATAAATAATATAAGTGCTATTAGTATTCTAAAGAATCCAATAGTGCATTGGAGGACATAATATATTTCTGTCCAATATCATTTCTTGAGGGAGAAAATTGTTGAGAAAGAAGTTAGGGGTTATTGCCCCTCCCTTGAAACTAGATGCATAAGAGTGGTATATCTTCTTAAGGGGAGAATCAATGTCTATATTTTGTCTCCTAGATTTATGTGGCTGCCACTCTCATGGGGAGCAGTGAAGATTGTGTTTTTTGGTTGTAGGAAAAATGTTGCAAAGATGAGTTTGTTGAAGTTGATAAACAATCAACCCAAGAGCTCCCAAGAATCACCTACATGCAAACACCTATTATAGAAGAGAGAAGCAAAAGGCTATGGAGGCTTGAATAGCCAAATCCATAGATGTGACATTATTGATGGGCAAAAAGGAAGATTGCTATAAAAAATGAATTATCTCAAGTTAATGTTTACAATGAGAGATTGTCCTTATAAAGGAGATCAAAACCCCAAAAGGTAACGTAAAACTCTTTAGGGTATTTATAGTTACAAGATAATTATTAAATACACAAAAAATATTTAATCTAGGTATTTAATAATTACAAGATAATTATTAAATACAAGAAGAGAAATTAATCTAGGTTTTATCATAATAATTAATAAAAGAAATGAATTATTACATACTTAAAGTTTAGCTTTAGTAGACCAGAGTTAATTAGAAAATATCTAATTACTCTCAAAAATCCCCCCTTAAGATAAACATAGGGAGTAGCTAAAAACCTAGAAACTAGTACTGAAAGAAGAATTAGGTCCTAGAAAACAAGGCCTGATGAGGTACCCAAGCACAACTAGATCTTTAAGAAATGGAGAAATTGAGAAAAATCAATGAGAAAAAATCTACTCCAAAAAGAGATAGCTGAAAGCCTAGTGAAGGATTGAAGAAGCCTCCAACTAGAGGAATGTCCTAGAAGAAAGGAATAATGAGTGATCATGAAGAAAACCACTGAAGCATGAAGAAGCTGCAAACTCTATCAAAAGGGAATCGTTGATCTATAGAACTTCCTCTAAAATAAAAGGTTACAACCAAAGTAGGAACAAAAAGAAGACTGTCTATATGGTAAATGATCCATCTCATAGAAATGCATAGGTATCTAGCCACTACAATCGCCGAGTACATAGGATCAAATATTGAATACATTCCTCACTCCATTGAACCAAGGAATCATTAGAAATAACAGGAGAACGCCCCCCACCTAATGTAGACAGGGTGAAGTGATAGGACACTAAGAAAGTGGTCAAAATTCTCTTGTAGAAAGAACCAAGAACATCAAGAGTGAGGAAGAGGTACAAACACCTATAAAGGCATGTGTCATTGACACATCATGGAGCTAATGTCATGGAAGGCACACTCACTTGACAAAGGAAGAGGGCACTAAAGGCAAGCAACTATCCCCCATGGCACTTTATAATGTAGTGTGAGTATAATAAGTCACAATGATGAAAAAGGTCCTGAAAGCAAGGAGTGGCACTTTATCTTAGTGTGTTTGCATTAGAAATGCTTACAAATGATATAAACAATTATTAGAAAAGGAAAAGAGCCGATACAATAGATAGTACAACCAAGAAGAGATCCCATGCCATGAAAATGATCTTAAGACCTAAAACACCCAAGATATCCACCATAGTGCAAAAAAACAAAAAATATGATAGAAAGAGCATGGAGCAGAATTTGGAAGAAATTATAGCATTTCTAAAAAGTAGATAGAACCAACTTTCCAAAAATATAATGTTTTCAAAAGATAGAGATAGGATGCTCAAGATATGTCCTTTAGAGTGAAAATAGAACATCTAGATTTGATTGCCAAAATAGGCTACCAAACTATGTCAAAACCAAAAAACTCCTACACCAATGTCTCTATCTTAGAACTAGCTTTCTGGCTCTTCTTTCAGATCAAAAAAATATGTTTGTATGCTCAAGTTATGGCCAAAAAACCAACAGTAGGACAAAAAAGGACCTAAAGGGCTTGCAGGAGGGCTAATGCAGTGCTAAAAGTCTTAGATCTAAAAACCAATGTCAAATATGATGCCAAACCTCTCACAAATAGAATAGGGGCATGAAGATCTAAAGCTTTGATACCATGGTGAAATTGATAAACGATCAACCCCACAACTGCCAAGAATCACCTGCATGCAAACACCTATTACATAAGAGAGAAGCAAAAGGCAATGGAGGCTTGAATAGCCAAATCCATAAATGAGACATTCTTGATGAGCAAAAAAGAAGATTTCTATAAAAAAATGAATTATCTCAAATTAATGTTTACAATGAGAGATCGTCCTTATAAAGGAGATCAAAACCCCAAAAAGTAACATAAAACTCTTTAGGGTATTTAATAATTACAAGATAATTATTAAATATAGGAAGAGTATTTAATCTAGGTCTTTAATAATTACAAGATAATTATTAAATACATGAAGAGTATTTAATCTAGGTATTTAATAATTACAAAATAATTATTAAATATAGGAAAAGTAGTTAATCTAGGTATTTAATAATTACAAGACAATTATTAAATACAAGAAGAGAAATTAATCTAGCTTGTATCATAATAATTAATAAAAGAAGTTAATTATTAGATACCTAAAGTTTAGCTTAAGTAGACTAGATTTAATTATAAAATATCTAATTGCTCTAATATAGCTGTCCTTGATAGGACGAGAGTTGTTTTGTGCAACAATAAGAATATTGTCAGTATGACAAGAGAAGTACAATAAAGAGATAATCTTGAAAGAGGAAGCGATTTTTTGGGAAATAGTAACAAATTTATTCAGTGATTGTGCCCTTTCTCCTTGATGTAAATGTGATGGAGAAAAAAATAAAGCAATAGAAAACTAGTAAAGCCCCTAGAAAATGTCACCAGTTGAAATCAAAGTTAGGCATAAAAAATGTCCATACCAAGGCCAAGATAGTGTTAGAGATTGGATTTGAAACCAATGGTGAGAGGAAACACATGTTTAGAGACTTTAGGAGGAGATGACTTTTCCAATGATACAAACTTGGATTTCTTTGGCAGGGCTATACAAGATTGGTCAGAAGAAGAAGCATTAGTTGAAATTTTTCAACAATGAGAAATAGGTTAAGAGGTGGATATGCTAGATATAGAGGTCCAAGGTTTGAGAAAGAAACATGATAATAATTTAGAGATAGTGTTAGAGATGGTTGGAAAGGAATCCCATGAAAACATTGATCCAAGAAGCATACACAAACTCCCCATGTTACTAATATTCCCCATGATTATCATATACCCTCTTGGCATGACATTTCCCTAAAACTTTTGAAGAGAGCTCAACTGCTATAGCTCTAGGAAAATAAACGGTCAAAGGAAAGAAAAAATTTGTAGAAGAAGTATGAAGAGCTGTAAGATAAGGAGTGAGAGATTGCTAGATTGAAAGGATAGGTAGACCATATTGTTAAGATAATTGTCAATTGCAAACCACTTGCTAGGGTATACACCATTTTCTAAGAGAGCGACTATTAAGTTTTCAATTCGTGCAACTATATTTTGACCCTCCTTTCTCCTTGGTGACTACTAGATAAGTTTTAGCATCTAAACTCCACTTTTGTGTTCTTTCTATAATGAAGTAATATGTGGTTTCACATTAATAGCCAAAACATCTAGGAGGTTATTGGAATATGAATAAGAATGTGAATGGTTTTCCACTATAGTAGAATAAGATATCTCACAAACCCATTCTATTGAAGCTCATATATATGTTTGGTGTGCATGAGAGTTAGGATCTCATGCATAGAACTCTATAAAGAAACCAATGTTTTAAGATTCTCTTTAAAAAATCAAGTCATGCATGGAAAAAACCAAAATATTTGATAAACAAGCACTGCAAAATTAGATAGCATTTGTTTTGAAGAAGTAAACTAGAATTTGTACTTGCATTGAAGATCAATCCTAGATCTAAAAGCAAAAATTGGATTCACAAACCCACTTCCCATTTCAAAAGGGGTGGTTGGAGTAAGACCAACGTCAAGATTGTTGTAGAAATGTTGTGCCATAACTGTTGATCATTACTTGTCATAGACTGATGCAGTGGTGGATAGTGTTGAACCAATGGCTTTTGGGTTGAAATTTCAATATTTATGTTTTAGAAGAGCTGCCACACCTTCTATAAGTGGTGTTGCCATGCCTTTCCCAAATAACATTGCAAAATTTGGCCTATTTAGCAAGAAATTTGAAGCATTGAGCTCTCTTTTGTCATTTTTTTTAATATCATGCAAGATATATAGTTCGAGGTTGAAGAAAATCATAACCTATCACACTATACCAAGAGGAATATAGAAATTTGAATTTCAAAAATGGCAAGATTGAGAAGATTGGAAGTATTGTGCTTTAAATGGAAACCAAGAATCATAATCTATCACACTGTACCAAGAGGAAAGTGAAAATTTGAATTTCAAAAATGGCATTTAGCTAGTCAAGGGAAGATTGGAAATATTGTGTTTCAAATGTAAACCAGGGCCAACCTTTTGCATTTTAAAATAAATGCATAACTTGCATAAGGTTCTTAGTCCTTTAAATAATCGACATTTCTATATATTGTAGGGGATTTTGATAGAATGTTCAATTTAGATTATTCAAATTATAAATTCCAAATAAAAAACCAAAGCCCACTTCATTCATCATTCATAATGAAATTCTCAATCTATATATGCCAGATTAGTACACTATGTCACCTATTACCTATCCAACAAATCAAATATTTTTAATGGACACTATTTAGCATAGAGTACTGCTAATGATAATTCACACCTAATAAACAATTGATTGGCATGCCCTTCGAACTCAATTAAATTATTATTAGTCTTAATAAAACATGGACCACTTTATAAGGTAGTTATTACACTGTCCAGATAAATTGGCAAATGGAAGTAGTTAGATACTTGGTAAGTTGAATACCTAGAGTGTTTATGTCTCATGAAGCTAGAAGAAGTTGGATGCTTGGTTGGTTAATTGCATAGAGTATTTATGTTTCTGCTATGAAATAGTCCAAAATATTTAAACAATCCCTTTTCAAGATACAAATTTGTTAATCATCACAACTTGAGATCGATGAGATAGAGCTTTCTAGTAATCTCTTAAGAGGATCTCAATGTTATTTGAGGTCTTGTCATGCTACTAAAATACATATGGTCCCATGTTACACTAAAATTTATAAGAAGAGTTCATAAAGAGAATTGAAAGCTATTACAAAATGGGAGAATTATCCCCAAATTTGTTAGACTCTGAAGATATTTACTTGGCAAATAGACAATTGTAGAGAGCTTGCTACTTTAAGAAAATTTACTATCAATTTCTCTATGAAAAGTGGGGTAGAGTTCAAATAATCTAGCATAATTTTTTCAACATTGATTACAATCCTATTAGGAGGCGCAATGAGAGCACTCATTTTCCTTACTATGTTGATAGCTCCCTGCCCTACCTCATTTTTGGATAACTTATTTTTAACTTCCAGTCAAAGTTCCTTCAAAAAGGAAGAGAGCAGTTCCAAAGAATTTGAAAGTGAGTTCGAGGAAGTGAATGTTCCTCAAAAGATTAATATCTATCCATGTTCTTAGTTTTATTCTAAGTTGTCTTTTGAAGGGAGTGTTAATATTTTGTTCAAAACTTTCCCTAATACAAGGGCATAGAGAATAGCTACAGAAGAGTTATATTGCTTTCAAAATTAATCTGATAAGTACATAATAATATTAGAAGTAACAATCAATATATCTGTTGTTGCTAGTGCTATTATCAGGTAAAATGAATGTTTCTCCGTTGTTCCAAATTTACTGTCATCTGGGGGGGATGCAAACTACATATAAAATCTCAAATATCTGATATATGTTACATTTATTGTATTAAGGTCAAGTATGTCTTATATCAACATTGGGATTATTCTATCCTACCTTCTTAGATATTTCCATTTTCCCTTAGATTGGTTGCACATTTTCTGTTTGGATAAACTATTTTAAGAGTTTCATCAATAGTTAACTCAATACTCTATTATCCATCATTATAAGGAAGAGAAGAATGGTAAGTTGTAGATCAATTCCCAGTTAGTAGTAGGCTACTATTTTGATAGGTGAAGCTTAACTAAAATTATACAAAGAAATGTCTAAAACAAGAAAGCTAGTTTAGTGGTTATTAATAATTGTTGGCATTCCATATTATAATATTTCTATAGCTATAAAAGTCCACCAATCTCCAAAAATTGAAAGAAAATAACTCATGCAAGCTCTAATAGGAAAAGGGATTTCATCCTTGAGAATGAAAGTTAGTTCAGGTGATCAAGTGTGTAGTGTTTGTTAAAGGCATCAAACTAGAATCAAAATAGGGCACAGATGTGGAAATTGCTCAACTAGTGTTAGTCTTTGGTTAATTTCTCTACCTTAGGCTAGTAAGGTCCATTGGTGGCTATCATAACTTTATTAGGTGGCCAGTGGTGGTTTTCTTAGTGGAATTTTTTGCTCTTATATCTATGCTTGTTTAGAGTAAGCTTATAGGATCTAGTAGTATGTTCATGCTTATATCTTCTATTGTTATTTTCTTCAGTATATGTATCTCTGATATTCCTTGGAAAGGTTTGTTTCTATAGGGATTGTGTTTAGTTGATGGTTGGGGTTTCTTTATATATTCATCTAGAATTACAATATATGTAGAATAGTTTCCATAAAGCATACTATCATTCTTTGACCATCATCCATTTAATCTCTAACAGACCAATGTAATGATAGTTAATCAATCACGTTTTGATTAAAAGATTAAGATCATTGAAAATGACCTAAAACAACATTAACTAAAGCATACCTCAAGATCAATAAAAAATGTTGGTTATTGACTAAGTTAAAACATCAAAAACGTTAATTGCGGCCATGTTTCTTAGAGCCATGGTGATTAAGACAAAATGTAAGGATCTCAATGAGCAAAAAGAAAAACAAATAATGAGTCCAACACACTTAATCTTGTAGCTTGTAAAATCTAGGAGAAATCCAAGTTAACCTTGCAGAAATCATATTGAAAACATCTAGAAAAGAATATTTATGTATTTTTTAAAAATATTGCATCGAGACTTGGAAGGGAAGAAAACCAAAAACAATGGAATTCGTCCAGCTCCACGCCTAGGTCTAGGAAGTTCCACTACGCTTATGTCAGTTGATCTACAAAGTGAAAATGGGAAAAGCCCCAATATTCCCTACAAATTTCAATGTTACCGAACATGGAATGAAGCCTCTACATAAGAATAATAACAATATACAATATAAGAATAATAACATATGAGTAATAAGAATATACTTTGTTCTTTTTTGTTATGACTTGAGTTGGTCAAAATTTTGACCAAATTGGGAAAATTTAGGACATTTTCGACCAACGTGGGGATGAAAACCAAAAATAATATTAAATCATAACTTTGGTCAAAAATTTTGGTAGAAAAAAAAGTGCAAATGTACTAGTATCATTGCCCAGTACTCATATAATATTGAAAGGGAAGTTATGATGATTGATTTGTGTAACACGAAACAACTTCCCAAAGAATCATTTATAGCCTTCCTACAAAGGTGGAGACACACATTTGTCAAATATCACAGAGACATTATAGACAAAGAGAAGACCAACATCTTCATGAATAGTCTCTCAAAACCCATGAATTGTCAACTCCAACTCCAAGGGCCTAAAAACTTTAAGACTACCCTAGAGAATGAGGCCAAAGTAGAAGAAACCTTGATAAACAATGACATCATCAAGTTGTCAAAAGATGGTAAGGGTTTTTCAAATAAATCTACGTAGAATCACAATTCCTCTAATTGTTCCATTGATAAACAAAAGTTGTGGTGGAGAAACAACAACAAAAACACTGTCAATAATGGGGTGGTTGAAGCTAATCATGTCAAAACTAAAACTCAAACCCATTTGAATCAGTCATTTCCTATCATCAATAACACCAATCCAAACACACCTTGACAAGATAATGCTCATCCATTTTACCGATGTAACATGACAACTCCCTTGACATCCAATCAACAAGTCACTTATAGTCAAGCACCTCCTCCATGAAGATATTAGTCTTCCAATATACCCAAGGAGTATACAACTATTGGGGTGTCTTATGAAAGTGCTTTACAAACCCTCTTGGCTAATGAACTCATTATACTCCTTGAGGCCAAACCCTATGAACCTTAAGTCAATCCAAAGTGGTGGAATGACAAGCACATTTGTGCCTATCACTGAAATAGGGGGCACTTAACAAACAATTTTTTTGTCGTTAAGGGTCCATACAAAAATTAATCAATGATGGAACTATTGAAGTGAATAACCTTAGCAACAATGAAGACTAGATGGCCTTCAAGAACCATTTCATGAGTCATGAAAAGGGTGAATCCTCTAGAGCTAATTAGAATGCACCTCCTCACGACAAGGTTAATTATGCACATCGCTATGATAACACCATCAACATGATATTTAGATTTGACGATGCCATAAATGTCATCATAATTATGAATAAAAATAAGAAAAAATCATCAAATGTTGTTACCTAAGGCCAAGCCTCTAAATTTATTTTACCAGGATCCGTGACAAATTCTAATCATGTAACTATGAGTTCATCCTTTCCCAAATACAACTTGGTCAACTAGTTACTTAAGAATCCCACCCATATCTCTATATTTGAATTGTTGCAAATTTTCTTGAAACATAAAGAGATCCTCACCAAAGCCCTAGTGCTAAATGACCTTGAAGTTAGTAGATTTCAAAACATAGTCAACAATCTTTTGTTGCCCCTCATTGTGTATCCTTTTCTACTCAAGATGACATGTCAGCTATTCATCCCCAAAACTCCCAATTACACATTGAAGTGTTCATTCATAGAAATAGAGTTAAAAGAGCTTTGGTTGGTGATGGGGCATGACTAAACATTTTCACACTAAATTTGGTAAAATCCTTAAGGTATACAAAAAGATGTTATTGATCCAAAGAAAAAAATCACCATAAAGTCTTATGATGATGAGGAGAGATACTCCAAGGGCATGGTCATTTTGCCAATTAGGGTAGGTCCAGTGGTAAAAGAAACTATTTTTCAAGTCTTAGACTTGAAGTTAACTTACAATATCTTGTTAGTAAGGTCGTAGATTCATGAAATGCAAGTTGTTACTTCCACTTACCATAAATGTCTCAAATTTCCATACATGGGTCAAGAGGTGACCATACCCAGGGATCAAAACCTTTCCCAATATTGTAACTCCCTTGTCCCTCATAAAAGGGAAGAAGCTAGCATCCCAACAAATGACATTAGCTAGTCTACATCAATAGACACTTAGTGTTCTACCAACCAAAAAGATAACCACTTATCTACATTGATTAAGGGTAAAGAGAAAGTTGGTTGTTCAAGTTCTTCCCTCCCTTCACCATCATCATCAAAGGACCCCAAATAGTCACACTATGAAGAAATGGATAGATTAATGGACGAATTTGATAGGAAGTGTAAATTGCAATGCAAAGGGTAGGTGAGTACTCTATCTCCTTATTTGATCCCCCACTTTCTCCAAGATCTCATGACAAACCATCATCCACTAGTAGACCTTACCATGCACATTTTGTCAAAGTAAGTGGTGTACATCCAAGCTCTATAAGAGAAATTAGTGAAAAAATGTTGACATCTCCCCTCACCTACATGGAAAAGATTTTGATTTAATGAAAAAGATGGGATATATGGGAGATGGTCCCTTAGGGAAAGGGAAAGGCATCATTGAAACTCTAGTAGCACAATTCAGGTCCAACAGATCCAAAATAGGGTTGGGATAGAGAAAACAAGACAAGGCACAAATCACTTGTAAGTCTCATCCCAAGTACAATGATTACTTGTCTTCCACCTTGGTGTGGGTTCCTAAAGAAAGGGATGGTAGTAGCCAGAAAATAACTAACATTATAAATGTAAATCTATCCCTCCCAGGTCCACATCACATAAGAGAACCACTCATAGACACCTCTAATAATGAAGACAATGATTATTCCACTAAGTGGGAATTTGAATCATTATCTGAAGAGTCCCTTCATGAAAAAAAATGGGATGTTGTTCACATTCCTACATCCAATGGTTTCAACGCACAAGGATCAACCTCTCATCTGAGTTTTACTTCACCAAGAGTTAGAGTACAACAGAACAACTTAGAGGTTACTACAGAACAAACACATCACATCACATCATATGAGGATGATGAACATGTTGAAGGGTTTCAATTTCAAACCTTATTGCTTGACTTCTTTCCAACATAAGTTGAAGATGACTACTACGAGCCACTCTTGTGCTCTACTTTTCCTGACACTTTAGAGGAAGCACATGTCATAGACCTAATTGATACAAAATATGAGTCATCTAATGAGATCATGTCTTTAAACCTTGTGGAACACTTTCTATATTATGAATCACTCTCCCTAGTCCATCTCAAACTCATTAGTTGGGATACAACTGAGCCTCACCATATTCCCCATTTTGACACTGACTACGATGTCTTCATCTACCTTAATGCAGTTAAACCATCTCATCCACAAAGAATAGAAGAAATGCACACAACTGGGTCTATTATCAATCATCTTAGTCATACTAGAATAGGCCAAGCATTTCATAGCCTTGATGACCACTACTAGGTTGTAGCTTATCTTGAGAAAAAAATAGAAAAAAATAGAAGTGACGCATCCAAAGGTGAAAACCCAACTATGGTAACTATGGATGAGATGATTGATACCTTACCCAAGCACTCTAAGGAAAGATTTTCTATCTTAATTGAACCAACCAAAAAATTCAACATTGGTACAGAGTAGGAACTAAGGATCATCTATTTGGCATAGTCTTTAAGCATAAAAGAAAGAGCATAGTCATTTCCTTCTTAAAAGAGAGGAAAATAAACTTCACATGGTATTGCATAGGCATGCCAGGATTAGACCCAAATTTAATCCTCCATCACCTCAACATTTCTCCAGAAGTCAAGCTAGTTAAGAAAAAGCTCAAAAAAATGCATCCCCACATCACTCTACTAGTCAAAGAAGAATTAGAAAAATTGATCAACACCAACTTCATTCAGCCCCTAACATATGCATTATGGATATCAAACATTATGCCTATATCAAAGAAAGATGGTAGCATACACATATGCATTGATTTTGGGGATGTGAACAAAGCATGACCTAAAGATGACTTCCCCTTTCCCAACATTGACACCATTATAGATCTGATAGTGGGTCATTTCATGTTTTTACTCATGGATAGATTTTTGGGTTATAATTAGATTAGGATAGCACCAAAGGACCAAGCAAAAACAACCTTTACTTGTACATGGGGCATGTTTTGTTCGAATGTGATGCCCTTTGGGCTAAAGAACATAGAGTCCAATTATCAACATACAATGGCCACTATCTTTCATGACATGATGCACATCTTTATGGAAGATTATGTAGATGATATCCTTGCCAAATCTCATACTTGAGAAGAACATCTCCCCATATTGGACAAGATATTTACCCACCTAGAAGCATTCAAAGTTAGGCTAAATCCAAAGAAATGTACTTTTGGCATCAAATCTAGCAAGCTTCTAGGATACATTGTCTCAACCAAAGGGATAGAAGTTGATCTTTAAAAGGTACATGCAATAACCAACATGCAACTTTTGAAGAACCTAAGTTAGCTACAATCTCTTCAAGGCAGACTTTAATCAATCCGTCATTTCATTTCCCAGTTAGTAGAAAAGTGTGTGCCTTTCACCCACTTACTACACAAGGACATAATTTTTAAATGGGATGATCAATGTCAAAATGACTTTGATTTACTCAAGAACTACTTGATAAATTTTCCCATGTTGGTGCCTCCAGTATCACAAAAACCATTATTTCTATATATTTCCCTGACAGATAAATCAATTGGAGCCTTCTTAGCACAAGAAAATGACCAAGGAAAAGAAAGAGCCATTTATTACATTAGTTGTACCCTAGTCAACTATGAGCTTAGTTACACCTTCATTGAAAAGGATTGTTTAGCCATAGTTTTTACTTCCCAAAATTTGTGCCATTATCTTTTGACACATAAAGTTAAGCTCATATCCAAGATTGATCCCCTCAAATATCTTCTCAACAACACAACATTAACAAGCAAATTGGCCAAGTGGGTGATGATCCTAAGTGAGTTTGATATTAAATATGTCAATAGGAAAGAAATAAAAGGACAAGCCATTGCTGATCAATTGGTAGATGCACCTATAGACAGATCAAATCCTATCTTGGCTAATTTTCCAGATATTCACATTCTTCAAATAGAGCCAATAAATTAGAAGTTCTACTTTGATAGTGCTTATACACACCATGGTTTAAGCACCAATATTTTGTTCATCATGCCACTAGGTGTTACTATCCCCAAATCCTACAAACTACTTTTCCCCTACATCAACAACATGGTAGAATATGAAGTCTTGGTCTGAGGCCTCAAACTAGCTTTGGAATAGAAATTGATAGCACTAGAAGTTTATGGAGATTCCTAACTAATCATCAATCAAGTCATCGACATATATCAGACCAAGGATGAAAAGTTATTGCCTTATAGACATATGGTTGACACCCTTAAGAAATTTTTTGTTCATATTACCTTTGAACAAATTCCTAGAGATAAGAATAGAGTAGCAAACACCATGGCCACCATGGCCTCCTTTCTTCAGTTATTGGAGCAACACAAGTAGTATGAGTTCTTACTAGAAGAGGTGGTTCAACCTATGTTTACTCAACCTAATTCCCTTATTATTTGTCACTTAGATGGGCCCAATTCCCTCTGGTATAACCCCATCATCTCTTACCTCCATGATAATATCATCCCCTCCAATCTCTCATGTAACCAAAGACATAATTTCATTTGACAGACCTTGCGCTACACTTTGGTGGCTGATATGCTGTATAGGAAGGCTCTTGATGATACTTTACTTAGATGTCTTGAAAAGGATGAGTCAAGAGTCACTTTGCAATAAGTCCATATAGGGATTTGTGGGTCACACTCCAGTGGGTTTACACTAGTAAAGAAGATTCTTAGGATGGGTTATTTTTAGCCAATCATGGAAAATGATTCTATCGACTATGTTATTTTTAGCCAACCTAGTAGAACCCATTAACAACATCCATTTGAAAAGGCTTTATGTCTATAGCTAAAATTACCTATAAAAAATCAAAAATCAAAAACACACACAAAAAAAAAAGGTACAAACGAGAAGAAATGACACCTTTTGTTTAGAAAGGAGCAAGAGATAGCACCTTTGGACTTCCCTAAACAACACAAGTCCTTAAATGGATAAATACAATCTAGATAGAACTCATGAAACTTCCTTAGAGACATATTTTGCTTGTTTGCAGCTTACCTAGCACAGTTGAGTTAATTTCGCACATACCCAATTGAGAAACACTTGTGGGTTACAGTTTAGTGGTTTCTTGGCATCAAACATAGTTCAAAGTTGCAGAGATAGTTAGTATAATAGCGACAAAGGGAAGAACAAAAAATAAGGAGAAGCATGGAGTCAGATTATGTATTGAGATACCATAGACATGAATTGCAGGAAAATCAATGCACATCTCAGCTCTCTGCATGGCCAATGATTCCCAGTATTCATTTTAGCTTTTATTCAATTTGTTTGATGTTTAAAAGATTATTTTTGCCTTCATCATCTCTAATATAGCTCCCTAAGCCCACTCTTAGCCCTTTTTGGCCCACTTTGGTCTCCTTGACTATTTGGGTGCCTCCACATGGTCCTGATTATCTCCATAGTTCAAAAAATCTCACTCACGTCCTCATTTCACTCCCATTAGTTGAAAAATTATCAAAAATTATCAAAAGATTCAAAAATTGTAAAAAATTATCAAAAACATTCAAAAATTGTCAAAAATTATCAAAACATTCAAAAATTGTCAAACATTATCAAAAACATTCAAAAATTATCAAAACATTCAAAAATTGTCAAAAATAATAAAAAACATTCAAAAATTGTAAAAAATTATCAAAAATATTCAAAAATTGTCCAAAATTACCAAAAACATTGAAAAAGGGGTAATAATTACCAAAAATAGTTGAAAAATTCAAAAAATATTAACACAAACCCAAAATTTCAGTCAAACATGGCTCACTTCAACTCAAATAAGCTATTTAACTATGCATAAATTATTGATGTATTTTTCAAACCAATGATCCATTTATTTCATGTCGAATTGGTGTCCGTCTAGAATTGTGATGTAGAGCATCTTAAAAATCAACCAATAAGTAGGATACATGCTAATCCCTTCAATATCTATGAAATAATTTCATTATATAGAGGCATCTCATGAGGCAAAATATAACATGTTTTAACACAAAAACATCAATTCTTCACCATTTGAATAATCTGATTTCTATTCCATAGAATATCATTCATAACTTTTGTTTTTGATATTTTCATGAAAAACCCTTTCAAGGAGTCTTCAAGAACTAGGAATTTTAAAACATATCCAAATGTTAGTCCAATCCAATAAATAAAATACAAGTTATGATCTATGTACCAAGATCCACTTTTGTTGTCATAAACCAGTAACAAAGCTTGTAAGCTTGCATAGGGCATCAAATATCTTTCTCAAAACAAATTCAAATGAAACAAAATAAATTTTTAATTCATCCTTTTTTATTCTAGTTTCATGATTTGTAAGCCATTTATTTTTCCAATCTATAAATCATTATACCATCACAACTCTTTGCCTTCAACTCCATTGAACAAGGTTTAAAACCAATCTTCATTAAAAATGTCATAAATTCCACAAATCATCATAAAATTGAACCAAACCAAAAGTAAATGAAATATTACTCAAATATATTTCCATTTAATATAATTATAGTTCTCAAATATTCCATATGCATTTTTACCACACATTTTAATATGACTATTCTAAGAATTCTTGAATCTACAAATACTAACTTCCACCAAAAAACCTCATAACTTCCTCCAAAGTTAATAAAAATTGATCAAACCAAAAGAATAAGAGAGAGGATTCATTATAATATCTAATAATTATAAATATATAGGGTTTCTAGGCCGTACATGGATGTACATGACCTGGAAACAACAACTTAACAAAAAAAAATTAAAATGAGAGATTCAAACTCACTTACTTGTTCCAAAATGTTCTCCCCTTTCTCTATTCTCTCCAATATTATTTGGTTGGACCAATACATCATATTTATACATATTTAGGTAGTTATAAACTACTTAACTACCCATATGACCTTTCATCTTCCTTTTGACAACTTTTAATGCATTTTTGCATTGTTTCATGCTTTACAACTTTTATGCATTTTGACAACTTTTGTGACACTTTAAAAAAATGACTCTACAATTTGTAAAAACACCCTAGACATGTAAAACTAACATATTTAATACCTTTTACATGATTTCTATCATTTTCATGGCTTTTTATACAAATTTGATCTTTTGACCAATCTAGGTCTTGAATGACAACTAAATGACAACTTCACAATTTTATTGCCCTTAGGCATTAAAATTTATTCCATTACATGGAATACCACATCCAAACATATGGATTTACATTAAATCATGAAAATATCCTTTGGGATCATCTTTAATATCCTAATGCCTAGGTGCTCCTACACCACATTGCTGCTCCTTCGGGATAGGTTTGCGTACCTCGATCAATTTTATATGAAATCAATAGTGAGGCTCATTTTATTGAAAAATATTTCAATATTTTATTTCTACATTACCTGTGGAAAAACAATTAAGAGTTCCTCGCATTAAGAAGCAACCTAGTTATGTCCTGAAACATCTCACTAGTCTTTGGAAAATTTGGCACAATGCAAATAGCGTAACAGGCTCCAGTAGAGTTCCCTCTTCTTTCCTCTTGTCAAGAACAACAATTGTCGATAGATTATTAGTCTTTTTTATGTTGTACTGGCCACAATTTATTTAGATCCCTTCAAAAAATATATAAATGCTATCCAGAAAGGCCTAGATATCCATCAAATTCTTTCTTTGTCACCTAACAGGGGGCACAAAATAAGTAAGCATAAGTTTGAGAGATCACTGTGGTGTTCTTTCCTTGTAGGACCCTCAAGTGCCTTTTTCAAGTCCCTCAAGCACCCTTTTGAGGCCCCTCAAGCACCTTTTTAGGCCCAAACACCTTTTCTAGGCCCCTAACACACATTTTTAGGCCCAAACGCCTTTTTTAGGCCCCTCAAGTGACTTTTTAGGCCCAAACACCTTTTCAGGCCCCTCAAGCACCATTTTTAGGTTCCTCAAGTGCCTTTTTAGGCCCCAATGCCTTTTTAGGCCCCTCAAGCTCCTTTTTTAGGTCCCTCAAGTGCTTTTTAGGCCCTTAGAATGCCCTTTTAGGCCCAAAAGCCTTTTTCAAGGTCTTTTCAAGGCCCTAAAGTGCCTTCTTAGGCCCTTAAGCACCTTCTTAGGCCCTTAAATGCCCTTTTTAGCCCTTAGGAACCTTTTTCAAGACCCTAACATCCTCTCTAGACCCTCAAGCACCCTTTTCAAGGTCCCTTTTGTCCCCTTTTTGGCAATCAATGCCTCTCATGAGTCATAAAGCCTTTTCATAGGCCTTGTGAGCATCCATCTTGACACACACCTAGAAAAAAATCTCAACTTTGGTCTTAAGCTTATATGTAAAGGCTATCAATATATACAGACTTGTGCCTCACAATTCGTGGCTTAGCACTTCCTACTTTTTCCACCTTACACACTACGACTCCAAATATTACACAAGTTTGTACTTATCTTTCATTGAGAGCCCATGCCAAAATTTATAACCCCATGCTTATAGGAAGATCTTTCTTCCTCTATAGATCATATTATCCCCACTTTTACAGAGATTGACACCTTTCCCAAATATTTGCTAAAATCCTAAAAACATTCAAATATCTATCAAAAATCCCAAAAAATTGAAATATCTATCAAAAATTCCAAAAACATTCAAATATTTATCAAAAATTCCAAAAACATTCACATTTTCCTCAAAATGCTAAAAATATTCAAATACATTTCAAAAATATAAAAAAAAACACGACAATGCACATTTGCCACATTAACGTCAACACTAGTTGTCTTTTTTGCTGGCCACAAAAACAAACACAAATTTTATTCTATTGCGATGAAAATAACAATATTATATTCAAATAACATTTGGTGGATCCTTTATTCTGGCCTCCTTGGAGGAGGTGGCAAGACAGGGTGTCCAATCAATGGCATTTCTTTAGACCTAGCTCCAAAAGAAGTCCCTGGCGTCAATCCTCTACATATCGACACCACATCCATAGGAATTAGAAACCTACCACCACATAATTACACATTCAATAGTTTTGTAAATTCCTTATCCACAAATTGCATCTCCTATTAGTTCTCATTAGGGAATGTATGATGATAATGTCCCATATAATAAGCAGCTTCTCGGTTTACCTTCATTGTCCATTGCATATCCACGAACACATTCTCCACTTGCTTGTTTATCCTTGGTACAATGATAGCTCATTGGGCCACATCCCACTCCTGATACATTTGATCAATCACCATTCATCAATGCTCCACATCCACTTTTGCCTTGCCTAACCATTGCTACAACTATCTCACCTTTGATTCACTCAAGGCTAACTACTCCTATAGTTTCAATGATAGGGAGTTTGTGTTCTCAATTGTCTCCCTAAATGACTTAGATTGTGACTGCAGTAACACCAACTCATTTTGTGCACTCTTTAAACCCACTTGTGCCATCTTTAGGGATTCCTGCAACCTCTGAGCTTGTGACCACTCTACTTGCATCCCCGCATCATTTCCCTCCACTCGTGATTGCTCCACCTATAATTCCACTTCTAATGATTACACCCTTTCTTGCTTCTTATTCACCACCACTTGGAGCTATCTTACCTCTATTTTTGCTCCATCTTCCCACACCTTCTCTATCAACCCCAGCAAAAATTTGACTTCCTATTTTGCATTTTCTACTTGGACTCTCCCTATGGCCAACATTCTCCATAATTCTTCAATGTCACTTGATGATTGATCTCCATCCCCACCTCTAGTTGTGGTTCCTCTACATTCACACTACTTAAGTCTCCCTCCATTAACCCTTGGCCTAGAATCCTGAGACTAATCAACCGATGTGCTCCACTTATCACTTCACCTATACTAACATCCTCCACCTCCCTTAGAGCTTTTCCTGTAGATCTCCCTTGCCTCCTCCACCACTCCTAACATGCTCTTTGTCATCCCAGGTAGACTATACTTTACCTGTGTCATTGACTCATCATCCAATACCACCTGCAATGCCTATTATGTTGCAGTCCTCAACAACATCATTAACACTAACAAGGGTGTTTCTTTCACTCTAAGCCCTACAGCTTCAAGTTGTGTTGACCCCCATCCTACATGACTTGATTCACCTTGCTCCTAAACTAACACTTAAAGTTCAAACTGATACACTAGTTCCCTAGAGGTCCGCTAATTGCACTTTTCTCTTCACCCTTGCCTAATACACCTTTCCTAGCTAGCATCACCCTCCTACTATGACTGATTTGGTGAGCTCGACATGTTTTTACTTACAAACATCCACAAACTTCTCAATAAACCCGACAACCACATTACACTCTTCACCTTGCATCGTTCCATCTCCATGCTATTCACCTATTTATGGTCGTCACTTTCTCGGACTCATTCTTTATTGGCCTTACCACACATCCTCTCTCTATATCCTGCCACATTAGTACCAGGTACACTTGACACTCATCTCTAAGACTTAGACACTCTAATTCACACTGATGCATATTGCCAGATAGAATCCATTGCTAAATTTCTTAGTCACTTTTTATTAAATGCTCTAGTCGCTTTTTATTAAACGCTCTATGATGACATACAATTTTCATCTCTTTACAATAAAAGTGAGAGATAGTTGCATTCATTTAGATTGCATTTTCATCTTGGGTCTCTTGAAAATATACAATTGGAACATATATCAATATAACACACACACGTCTCATCAATAGTGATCAACAAAAGGCTAAACAATTTGAGTTAGGCTATCCAACAACAGGTCACAAACCAACATACTTATGCATAGTTAACACTCTACTATTGTGGACTCGGTCTCATTACAACACTACCACTTTGCATCACATTTCATTCTCTCTTATCATTTATTCCACCTATTGCATTGTGTGACTTTTGAATCTCAAACAATTATGGTGATTAATTCATTACACCATTCATCACATCTTATGTATTCCCTTCTTCATCTATTCCTGTTGAGGTCTCATGTTTCATTTCATGGCTTTTGAATCTCAAAGGTGAAGTCCCATCCCATGTCTTTTCATCTCTAGCACATTCATTTCCTTCCATTTTTCACTTTCATTCACCTCATTCCATCTCATTATGTTTGCCTCATTTTGACATATCCTTCACAAATTTTATTATATTTCATCTCATTCTATTACATTTTATCAAATTTCCATTTCATTTCAATCCATTTTAACCAATTTCATTCCATCACATTTTGTCACCTTTCTATTTATTTGTAAATTTCATTTTGTTTATACATTCATTTCATTTCATTCCATTTTAACCAATTTCATTCTATCACATTTTGTCACATTTCTGTTCATTCCATTCCATTTCATTTCATTATATTTCATTTTCTCACATTTCACTCCATCTCATTTCATTACATTTCGATTACTTTACGAATTTCATTTCATTTCATCTCCCCTCATTATACCTCATTTTATTTATCACATTTCTTCCATTACAATTCATTACATCACATTTCATTATGTCCCATGTCATTTGATTACATATGACCTTTCATTTTATTTAATCATATTACAACTCATATTAAAATATTTCATTACATCAAATTTCATTTCATTATATTTCATATTATTACATCACATTTCATTTTATTACAACACATTGCATTAGATCAAATTTCATTTCATTTCATTATATTTCATTTACACATATTCCATCACATTCATACTATTACATTACATTTTCATTCATTAGATTTTTTTTCATTCATACATCTCATTACTTAACATTTTCTTCGCACCTTTCATTAACATATTTCATTAATACATGTCATTTAATCACTTCATTCATTATCCACATATTATGCTATTCTATATATTGTATTAAGTATCCAAAAATACGTCAATATCTAATACTATTCTATCAATCAAATCATACCATCGCATGTATACACAGTCCATGATATAACATGTGCACACGTCTAAACATCAGAACACTTGAATATCTCATAAATCAAAAGATTAAACAACATATCAAAAAGATCACATCAAGATGAATATAAGATAAACGTAAACATCTAGATGATCACATCGCATGAATATAACAAGATCGCAAAATATATCCACATGAAAAAATCAAAAGGTCACCAAGTACATCAGCATGACTATCCAATGGTTCTCATCAACATCAAAACATAGGATAAGTACTACAATAAAAAATGATACACCATCATCCATGTGTCTCATTTGCTATATCATCCATATGTGGCTAATTCGAAGGTCCTTGCTTGCTGGGGGCACTCTTATCCTCTTATGGAGCTTTCTCAGTCACATCTATCATCGATGTGATATGTATGGTTGTGGTCATTTGACTAGTCATAGCCTAGTGGCGATGGTGGCAGTGGTGGCCTCAGTTTCATTGACACTATAAAAGCCTATAACATACTTGTCAACTCACCCATCTAAGGTTCATGGTACTCATCTAAACCTCTAAATTAGTGGATACTCCTGGCCTCTTTGGTGGTGGTTGTGCATCTAACAAAACCTACTACTACCCCTATGGCTATAAATCTTGTGAAACTCTGATAAGAACCTATACCTATAGCCTTTGTCACCATATAAATTACACATCATCAGGTAACCTGACCCTAACATGCTTTGCTCTACCCTGTCCAACACCACTATCCCATTGACCAGATCTTGCACCACTGCTCATACCTCCTTGAACCTTTATGGCCATAGATCCCTCTAAACCTCTCTACACCTACATCTACTGGCCTCTACACTGGACCTTGTGCAATAATCCTATGTGGTAGTACCACTATTGTTGAGCCTTGACCCCCAATATATCTCTTTATTCTTTAACTCCACCTTCGACCCTACCCCCAACTTTACCTTTAGCTCAACACTGACCCCTACCTCTCCCATGCCCACTCTCATCATCAACATCCTCTCCCCCAATCAACTGCTCATCAATGCTAAGAATAGGTTCTACTAGATCCATGTATTTTAGGAATGGATGCTCATGAAACCGTCATGCATAATCTCCCTCCATCCCTACATCTGCCTCTCCATCTCTCAATGCCCATGGATGTGGTGTATCTATCATCTAGAGAAAGGCCTCCAAGAAAGAATCATACTCCAAGGTTGGCCCCCATACTACCCTCTCTGATTGAACCTGAGCATAATGTGTCGATCCCTATGGCATGCCCTATCACCACCCAAATTGTTGATCACAACCTGACTGCAACAAAATCTCTCTATCACTATGGGAACCTGACCAAGAAAATATCTCAGGCAAAAGAAATATACCATCTCATCATTATCCTTAGCCCATGGCTTAGTAAACCTGTATGGTCTCCATATGATCTCATCAATGTCATCCAATATCCATCACCAATACTCCATCTTTCCTAGAAGGGGTTGCATGATCACATTGGAATAAGTATATATGTAAGGCATATCCTGAGGATGTTTTCGCACACATATTATACAAGTAATGGGTAGATGCTTCCATGTCCATAATTGTAACAATATCACCCCTATTGATGGTGATGAGGCCCTAAAGTATACAACCTAATGAAAATCATGATATAAGTGGACTAATATGCAGCTGCCCCATGTGAATATTTGTGGCTGATCAATAATGTCTTGTATCAAACAACCTCATCCAACTGGACATCCCCATCCTTATCTAACTGGCAACAAAAACCCTCCTATCAATCTAGCCAACACTGCTAGAAATGACTCATACTATAAAATCTAGAAGCATGATACACAATCATCACCAATGTTGTGATCTCCAAAAAAATCTATGAATGCAGTTCCATATGTAGTCTAATCATAGTACACCAGATCTCCCATTGTCAGGATCCACAATAATCGATATACATCCTCTGACATCACGATCATCTCACCCATGGGCAGGTGAAAGGTGTTGTGGTTCAAGTTTCATCGCTCAACCATAGCTTTCAATAACCCTATGTTCACTCAAAACTGGGGCATCTATAACAAATAGGTGAAACCACATCTTTTAATAACCTGTAGCTCCTCGATTGACAATCTGCCTACTGACTCTAGGGGCCTTGGATACAATCCTTGCACCATAAGCTTTCACTCATGTACCTTTTTACATCAAATAAACACACAACAACATAATTTTTCATCCCAAGTGATCATCATATATCAGTCTGCTATCGATATCTAGCTAATCAATTACTAGTTCTATCTTGGACCTGTTAATTGTCATTCTCTATCCTAATTCAAACATGTTTTTTTTCCGTACTTTATATCTTGAGCTAGGGCATCACTTTTTTATCTATCTATCATCAAATTGATCCTATGACTTCACTTTATGACTACCTGATTGATATTGTTTTCTTGTTGTGAAAAATCACTACTTGACAGACCTAGAATCTAGTTTTTTGCATTATCTTACAACAAATCAGGGCTTCACAGTCAATTTTTGCCCCTCAAGTTCCCCTTAGCACCATTTTAACAAGCACATGTGCTTCAAATTTCATTTGTGTTATTTAATGGGATGGATGTGCTACAAACCATAGTGGATGCACTAAAACTAACATACACACTATAAAAAATCCCAAAAGCACTATTCCATATATTGGATGCACTATGGGATTACCAAGCACTATCATGATGATTATATGCACTATTTAAAATGCATAAGTGCTATAAAAAATAGAAATGTTAAAATATCATCCATATGTGCCACATGATCACTCAAATGTGTCTAAACATTCAGATACGCTATTTAAAGTAGTATATGCATTATTATTCTACTATATGTGTTATTTTTCTCCTATGGTAGGGTTTCATATGTGCTATTTCATCCTACCTATCTGCTAAAATATATTTTAAATGTGCTATAACATTTCAAATGTGCTGAAAGAATAGGCAAATGTGCTAAAACATGTAAACTACCACATTTACGACAAATTTTTTTTGCAAAATTCAAAAAAATAAGGTACAAATTAAAAAATCATAAAAATAGAGGATCTCAAAGACTTACCAAGGCACTGTAGTCTATTGGATGCTTGTACCTATGACCCCACTCGAATCTGTGCTCTCATAAAGGCACCATCATCGTCGCTAGATCAGAGGTCCAAATTGCTAAATGTAAAAGGGGAGTGTGAAAATGATAAGGGTAAAAGGTCTTTTGACCTATTTAACCCTCCTTAGGGGTATTTATATCACCTTTTCACTCTATTTATCCAACATTAGAAATTTTTGCTCACTTTTGTGAATTGGATATTGTTTTAAACCAACTTGATCATCTTATTCTGCCAATTATCCACATTTTAGAAATAAAATTGGAACCTTCATATATTGCGCTTATTCTTTTTTTAATTTTTTTTTTCCAATTTCATTCTGAGAGGGTAGTATATCCATATCAATAGGCATCCAAACTAGGGCATCAAAATTTTCTAAAAAATAAAAAACATTCTACCACAGCCCAAATTTTGAACATCAAATCAGACAAAACTAGGGTATCCAATTAAAAACATAGCAAGATCAATCAGCAAAATCAACAATAATCAAACATCAAGCCATCAACAATCAGACACCATGACAACTACAGAATGTCAAAATATCATCGAACAGACATTCAATCATTAGAATTTGATCTAAAATGAAAAGATCAAGACAATCTTTGAACTAATATGCGAAGCATATTACCTCAAAGAGGGGCATTTGTAGACACCCAAAATTTGGCAAAGACCTAAACTACGCAATTTTGATTAATCAATGCAAATTAAGGAGTAAATCAAAAGAACATGGAAAACTTTCAAATCAAGGATCATATAAGGTCATTAATCATCTATCAAATCAAGAAGTCTAAATCAACTTTAGAAAAAGAGGAGAAAAAATTCAAAATCATAAAATGAAATTCAAAAAGGAAGAAAGAAAAAGACAAATTTTTGAAGATAAATAGAACATTTATTAAATCAATAAAGTCATTTATCCTCACAAAAGTGAAAAGACCCATTTTGCATTTAAAAGAATTAGAAAAATCTTCATTTCTCCTCAAAACTAAGTTTGTTGGACTCTTCCTCCTAGTCCCTTATGAGATATTTTCAATTTCATCTCCATCCATTAGTCAAAGATCAAAATCCTAATTCTTACCCCAACCCCTTCTGAAATCCTATAAATAAGAGGGAAATTCAAGAGCTAAGGGACCCAAGTTTTAAGCATATACATTATAGGCACATTTTGAGTTATCATATTTTTGGCATTGTTAGTATAGCAAGCTCATGTCATTTTGATAGTATTTTGGCTTAGTTTTCATGTTATTTATTATCATTTTAGCACATTTTTATCTCATTGCATATCCATTCACTAGTATTCTAGAGTTGTTACCCACATATAATCTTCATTATAGTCATAGATCTTGCATACATTCTTGTAGATCTGCATCTTAAGCATAATCCCAATCTAGTACTATCACTGAGATACTGGTCTGAGAGCTTTCTAACCAGTTGTAGTTAGGAAAACATGAGACACTCGTAGAGTTTACATTTCGACAATAATTTCTTGGGTTTAGCTTAGTTTGTTGTCATTTTATCTACACTCTACAATAAAGTCTCATGACTATGCAAACATACTGTGTACATCTTTAGACATAGAAATTTTAGAACCAAATGGATGTAGTCCTCATCATAGAAAATGATCTACTCATAGACACTAAAGAATTGAAGAGAAGACTATCATACAAAACCCTAATGAAGAATTACTATAACAATTCAAACAACTTTCGAAACAAGTTGAGGCATTGGGAGTCTAGAAGAAATAGGCTTAACATACCACCCATATCTCCTTTATATCCAAGTCAAGCAAGGCAAGATAGTTGAAAGTGTTTCACTAATCTAGAATCAAGAAAGTCAGGTGGGTAGGTAGACCTCTAAACTACTCCTCTCTCACCTGTTGGTATGCCCTAATATTCTAAGGGTTTCACTCACCTAGTAACATGGATGGAAGGTGAGCCACTCTCTTTTCACTTAGCCAAGCTAAGCATAGTGAAGGTAAGGAAGGAAGGTCAAGGTGAGTGAGTTATACTAGGGCTATACTTATGTCCTAATCTATTTGATAAAAAGTCTATATATGCCTCCATTCCCAAAACACTTTGAGGCTCCAAGATTCAAAAAATATTGAGGAAAAGGTAACCACATTGATCACATCAGGGAATTTTGTGCCTATTGTACCAAACTCAGTGATGAGCCCACCTACCTCATGAGACTATTCCCTCATTCTCTAGGTGGGCCTGCACTCGAATGGTACTCCAAACTCCCTGGTACCATAAAATCTTGGTTAGAACTAGTGACAAATTCATCTCCCAGTTTGCCTTCAACATTGCAAATGAGGTGCCACTTTCTAATTTGTGGTCAACTAAACAGAAGATGGGAGAATCATTTATCACATTTTTTATTATGCTGGAGAAACTTAGTTAGCCAATTCTTAGTAAACATCCATGAAGAACAACAAATTAACCTGTGCATTGAAAACCTAGTCTCTGACTTAATGTATGAACTCAAGATCAAAAGTCCAAGAACCATTTCCAAACTAATGAAAAAAGGGGTTAGTATTGAAGATTCTCTTATCCATAAGGGAATCCTTAAAACAAACAAGGAAGGCACAAACACCAACTCGTCTAATGACAAGGAGAAATTTTTCTCCAAAAACAAAAATATGACCAATGATGATATTGTGGATGCACAAATAATTAGCATAGCACAACCTCAACTAAATTTTAAAGGTGCAAACCCTACAAATTCACAAACTCCCAATCAAACAAGAAATTAACAATAGAAAACTAAGACTTCCACATAGGATAGACCTCAAAAACATCCTAGAACCAAAGATAGGATATTCACACCCTTGGGGATACCTCTTGAGACTACGCTTCAAAAATTACTCAATAATAACTTTTTGGAGTTACCCCAATCAAAGATGAACCATTAACTAAAGTAGATTGGTAGGATGACAACAAATTGTGCGATTACCATCACACCAAAGGACATAAGAGCTCATCATTTTTCTAGCTAAAACATGCAATAAAAGACCTTGTTGATGATAGTGTGATCACAATTGATCCATCACTATTAGCATCTAATTCTGATCATATTATTTTAAAAGATCCTATGGGTAATCATGGCAAAGAAAAGGCCTCTAGTTCAAACTCAAACTCAAAATCTAATGGGAATTACACATGTATTAAATATGACTACACCATCAATTGCTTCAATGAACGTGACTCCCACATATCCACATTCAACTTAAAGGTTGAGGACCCTTGTTGTGCTGTCACTACATGTCATACCAAGATCACTCTACCTAGAGCTCCTTCTAGACCTTTGGTCCTTGTTAGATCTACCATCTCTGCTAAACCTACGACCCCTGGTAAACCTATTGATCCCCCTTCTTTGGATTACATCCTTATAGACTAGCTTAGAAGAACCCCTGCACAAATATCCATCTTGGACTTGTTGCATGCATCTCCCCAACATCACAAGATCTTGGATCAAGCCCTTAAAGAGGTGGTAGTCCTAGATAACATTGATGTTTCCTAGTTCTAGGCCATTGCTGGGAACCTATCTGCATCACATCATATCACCTTTTCCCCTTAAGATATTCATAAGGATAGACCCAACCACAATGACCCCCTTCATCGTGAAGTCTTTATGCATAAAGCCAAGGTCAAATGTGTCTTGATAGATGGCAGAGTAGGACTGAATATATGTACCCTTAAGTCAAGGGTATGGGTTTCTCTGAAGAATATGTAGATCCCTCTCAAAAAATCACAATAAAGGGGTATGATGATGATGAATGCTTCTCCAAAGGTGTCATCATATTACCTATCAAAGTTGGTCCAGCTACTAAGAATACATTTTTCCATGCCCTAGATATAAAAATGAATTGCAAAATGATACTAGGATGCCCTTGGCTTCATACTATGAAAGAAATGCCCTCTACATATCATCAATGTTTGAAGTTTTCCTATAAAAATGTGAAGGTTACCATCATTGTCAATCTAGATCCTTTCAATTCTTGTGCTAATCTGAGAGATGCTACTACATACCAAGTCCCAACAAATAATGAAGGAAAACCCACATATTCCTCTAAATATGTGGACATTGATATAGTCCTCAGTAAGGCCAAGGAAAAGATGAAGATTGAAGACAATAGATGTGGAGAATACTTTATGTCTCAAGTATCCCACATTAGGGAATCACTAGGTTCTCCCCAATATTATGGTAAATCACAACTCTTGCAAGCACAACATTCTGAGATCAGTACACAAAATGCCATTTCTATCAATTATCTTAGTGGCAGTAGCCTACATCAAGAACATGTCTATGAGAGTACATCTATCTATATTGAGAAAGAAAAAGTAGAACAAGAGCCCAATTTGATATCTCCTAGCAAGCATGGGCCTAGGTTTACTATCATGCAGAAATAAGGCTATGATGGACACAGTGGTTTTGGATCTCAGAAACAAGGAATACTTGAATTTATCACTACAAAAGGAGGACCTCCTAGTTTAGGGCTTGGATTCAAATCATTGCAAATAGGTCCTCCTAGTACTAGGGTACCTATGTGTGAGACTGTGAATGTTTCAAATGATGATAAGGCATCTGAGGACACCCAACCTAAAATCAACAATCCTTATGCACTTGACCATATCTTTGTTGACCCCAATAATAATAATGAAATCGATATTTATACGTACCTTCAACCAAATCCCATTCAAAACTAATGATCACATCCCCTCAAGTTCTCCTAATCTATTGGATTGGGATCAACATGGACCACTGATCTTTGATCAATTCGATAATGATGATTCTCTTGTAATTGACTTTGAAATCTATGAAGGCATTATAATTGATAATCATTAAGAAAAATTTTCTCCTAAAATGAACACATTGGCATATCTTGGGGAGTCAACTCCATCTTCCAGTCGCAAAATTGGAAAAATAACAAAAAAAGACAAGTCTCTTGGTAAAAATTGAAAGGTGCCATAGGACCGTGAAAAATCAAAAGCTAAGAAGCTCCCAAGGCTACAAGATGAAAAAGATGATGCCATGAATGCTAGTGTTCTAGTGCCCAACATGCCACAAAATCTTTTGGAGCTCTCTCGATCAAACTTCATGTGGAAATTTTTTGGTCTCAATTCTCCCAATCCTTCCTTATCTCTAGCTATTTAACCACAAATCTAGCTACCTAACTTATCCAACCCCAAAAATCAAACCTCTATCCAACAAGCCTTTAAATAAGTCATCATTAGTGGCATCCAATGCAACAAATCCTTTGACCCAATTATCCTCAAATGCCCTAATTCGTGAGAGGTAGATACCATCTTACATATGGTACACAATGGTATATCTTGAGGCCATTCCAATGCTACAAACTAGGAACGAATCCTGCGTAGTTATTATCACTCATGGGTTGAGTGTTTTGATAGTGAATGTTGAGAAATGCAGTATGTGTCAAGCATCAGAAGCCAATTAATATCAAGTGTTAGCATTATGAGAAAGATCGAGAATTTGATGAATCCGAGCCAACAAGTTTGATTTCTTAGATTGTGTGAACAATGTGGAAGATAAGCTTGATGAGCTGGTGACATAGAATTAAAGATGAACCATTTTGAGGCAAATTCAAAGAGAATTGAAAGGATAAGTTTCTAGAAGGGAATGAAATGAAATAATGGGGTAGATTCATTGAATCCTACCTAATCCAACCTAAACCTAAAATGGATGATGGAGGATGAATGAAAAAATATTGTAATTCTCTATATATAGAGATGGTTGGTCAAAAGAAAAGGTTGTCATGTGCAAGAACCTAAGGAACACAAGGAGTCTAGGGTATTGCTTCATTCAGTGACCTAAGACAAGAGTCTACATTGCAAAGAAAAGCTAGAAGGCTTAAGCGTATGGATGCTTGAACAATGAAAAAGCTAAAGAATTTGAAGCGTGTGAAAGCCAAGTAGAATGGAGGACTAAAACAAAGATATGTAATTTGCAAATGGAGTTGTAAGTTGTTATCAGATCAAACCTTACTATTACTTTCTAATCATTGTACCAGTCAAGGGTAAATCCTTTGGATTAAGGTTGACCTAATAGTCATTTATAAATCCTTTAATTGGTGACATTCCAAGTGAATAATCTAAAGTCCTCTAACAAGGCTCACTCCTAATAGGGTGATTGAAATCCTTTAACCAGGTCACATTTAACAATGTGCATTGTAACCTTTAATAGGGTTGGCCTTTCATAGGGAATCACTTCAAAGAATGAGTAGCATGTTACTAGTGGTTTTTCCCAAATTGGGTTTCCACATTAAATCATTATGTCAAATGTGTTATTGAATTTGTTATGTTTCATGTTTACATTTCTACAATTTGATTTGACAGTAACCTACAAGTTTAAGTGATTGCATAATCAAATGGATGCATGCATGATCAAAATGTTTTATGAATATGGGTTCACTAAGTTGTGAAAAAAATTAATTGTACATCTGGACCTTGGATAACTGATTCAACCCACTCTTAGTTATTCTTAAGAATTCCAACAACATGGTATAACTCAACTCATTCTTGATCATGCGCCAACCTCATTTGATGCAAAAGTATCTTCCATAATTCAATAATATTAGGTGCATTATTTATGAAAATTCACTATAATTCATTTGATACTTCTATAGAGAATGTTTGATACAAGCTCCAACACCATCATGTTCACATTTTCCATATCCACTTTTAAAGAAACTCCATACATGAAGTATGTTTTCTTTACACTAATATCTACAAAGTGCATAAAATGGTCTAGATGATTCAAACTATGCAACACTATACCCATTTGAACAATCATAATGTTTATCAATACTTATGCTCCTTTCTTTCATAAATACAAAAAATTATTGAAACAATGTTCTACATGATGAATATAATTTTCTTTATCATCACTTATGTAGAAGTGATATTCTTTCTTGATGACTCATGCTTCATCTGTGCTTTGAATACCATCCAAATATAACTACGCATGACAATAAAACACTCTTACCATAATAGTAACCTAATATGAAAAATAGTAGTTTGATTGAATAGACTTTTGATGAACAAAATAATAGTTGTATGTAAAGACAAGCACTGATAAAATGGTTCCAAGTGGAAAATCATCTCTAATTGTTTTAAATTGTTGTGCTTGTTACTTTGCAAAAAAAAGCATGATGAATATATGGTTGAATCAAAATTTTAAATTTTTTCATACATTTTCCAATATTTATCTCCTCTTCAACATATTCTAATCTTTTGGATTATTTCCCAAATTTAGTTTCATTCCTTACATGTAACCCTTGTAATTTATTATTTTTATTACATTGATATATTTAATTTTCAAAGGGAAAAGAGTCAAATTAGCACATGCGGTCACATGTTTCTTAATACAATTAATTTGACCAAAAGTACATCTATTTCTCAAATAAAATAGATGAGATGAACTCACTTCGTCTATTAGGATGAGAATTTTTAAACCATTGTACAAATTTTTGATAAACCTGATAGTGGAAATAAAATTCAATATGGTAATGAAAACAATAAGTTTCTAACACATTATTTCTCCTAACATAATATGGATTCAATATTTAAAATAGCATCTTCCCAATCTTTATATCAGGATTTTAATTACAAAATCAAACATACATTTCATGTTGTGTTATGTCCAACTAATGTTTTGTATGATGTTCATAATGATTATCTCTAACCCTATATCTTAGGACATCTCTAGTATTTGATGAAGGACAAGTACTATCATTCCAAAAATGATATTACTAATATAGATTGTATTATCAATCCTATCACAACGATGAGCTCTACTCACAATTGCACAATTTCCTTCCAAAGTGCTATCATCCAAAACCATTATCCTCTTAACATATTTTGATATTGTATTTCTACTAAAACTGATATGTGATGAAATTGAAGATATTTGGCTATTTGGGGGCATAGCTCTACCAACAATGGATGTCAACATGACTCTTATTGTGATGGTATTATCTATACTTTGAGTTGTCTTTGCTACAAAGCTCAAACCTTTCTTAACATTTTCAATAAGATCACTTTGCATGCTAGAATTTATTTATTTTTAACAATTTTGTGTCTATGCCCAACAATTTTAACAATTTTAATGACTCTTGCAAGTTTTTTCCTTTATGAAAACAAAAAAATATTTGGGATTTTTCAAGTGTTTTGAAATCATCAAATTTATTTGTTATTTCTTTTGCTATCTTATTCAACAATCTCTTTTTGGAAAGACTTAACGATTTAATATCAACAAGTGATTTCAATTTCTCCACATCCATTGCAAGTAAATGGTCTAAATATATATGAGTGATATTTTTCTTTATACTTGTAGCTAGTCTTAAGCATGTATCCATATGAGTTTCATAAACTGATATTGACCCTTCTCCAACTTCTATTGCACTTCATGTTTTGAATTGTCATGTTGTGAATTATCATGTCCCAAATCCTCTCCAATATTTATTTTCTCATCTTGTGATTTTTTGTTGTGAGCTACATGCATATAAATGAATGAAATTAGAAAATTATTTAGAAAATTGAAAATATACACATGAATTTACATGTACATACCTTCTTTTCTTCGGTAATAATTTGCTAATGCTTTTTCATGATTTCTTTGTTCTACAATAGGTGGTCTACTTCTTGTAGATTTACTTTGTCTTGATTTCTTTTGTCCCATATTTGATTTTCAAAAAACTATTTGATTTTCAAAAAACTATCAAAATATTTCAAATTGTCTTTGAAAAAAAAAATCATTATTTACAAGTCTTCTTCATACTTCTTTTAAAAAATGAACTTCTAGGAGATTTCCTTGAATTGATTTTGAAAATAAAAAAAACATATTATTTATATCAATAAAAAAATAAAAAAATAAAAAATTATTGGCCAGTAGGGCTTCATGAAAATCCCCCTTAGGATTAATATTGGACAAAAAGGACTAAACACGAAGCACACAAGGCCTGTTGTGGCCAACAAGGGTTTGGTTTGAAGCTTGTTTGGCTATAATCCAATAGGACAAGGAACTGGTGGAAAGTGGCCTAGGGGGCTTCAAACGAAGCCCCCTTGGATTAGTAAGAGGGTATGTGGAATTCTTAGTGTGAGAAGGCTTCATACAAAGCCTTCTGAAGGGCTTCACTCAAAGACCCCTTCACACGAAGCCACCAAAATTGAAAATTTTAACAAAATTCCTTGATTTTCTATCAAAATTTGTCCTTTGGATGGTTCAAACAAGAGCTAAATAGGTCCATATTTTGAAAGTAAATATACAATATTGTTGTACTTTGAATAATATTTCCAATGACTATATGTTTATATATATATATATATATATATATATATATATATATATATATATATATATATATATATATATATATATATATATATAGTGTTTATCATGATGTTTTATTTTTAGTTTTATTAAATATAGGTTATTTGGCAATTTCACAAATCTATGTTTGAAGCTTCGAGAAAAATATAAAACTAGAGATTTTTTTTCAAAAATATGCACTACAAAGGTGTGTGTGTTACCTTTTTATAAAAATAATAAAAATTTCATTTTAATTTATACAAACCAAATTATATCAGTCAAATTGAGCCTATGTCTAAATTATCATTAATGCTTATTTGTCACTAAATATAATCTACAAATTTTAATGAAATTGAATGAAACCAACAAGATTTTCTAAGTATCAACATTACCATTCAATCCTTGAAAGAATTTTTTCATTATCATATTTTAAAAAAAAAGTTTTGTTGATCAAACAAGCTACCACTCTTTGAAAATGTTGATTTTTCATATAAACCACTTCTCGAAGGAGAAGGGAAAATAAAAAAATAAAAAAATAAACCACTTCTTTATGATTTTTTAGTAATACACATCCGAAAGTGAATTTAAAAAATAAAAAAATGTTGTAGTGTCAAAGTTGGTCAAAAAATGGGAACTAGTATTGTGGGACCATAGTTTAGTAGTAAAAAAATGGACCCCTCTTCTTATTTTCTATTTTATTGTGTGTAGTATAATATTTACAAGTTTATAGAGTTACAAATTTGGATCTAGTTTTTTTTTTTCTTTTTCTATTAGAGTTCTAAATTTACAGATTTTTAACACTGTCAAGTTTAAGGATTGTCTTGACCCTTACAAGGTTATCGCTTACCTTAGGTTGACCCTTACCTCTAGGTCATACCTTACCTAAAGCCTCTAGATTATTAGAATCAGTAATTATTAGTCTTTTGGTTCCAGATCTTGCACAATCTCTATTTTTGTTACAACATCGCAGTTTATTTATGGATATGAAGTGGTCTCCTCTAATATCCCTCAAGGTGGGTTTTTTTTTGATAGGTAACATTATTGATATTATATTTATAATTAAAGAGAGTTAAAATTTTGTGGTATGGCCAAATACCTTACTGCCATAACTACGTATACCCTGGCCATACCTATGCCATTACACAAAAATTTAGAGTATGAGCACTCTACAAAAGACTAGACCACTCATCCCATAAACAAAATAGAATAAAACATAAGAAATAGGGTATCTGCTTGCATTTTTCGAAGTCACCACCATCTACTATCGTTACTTCTTGAACCAACACAAAGCTTCCTCATGAGTAAACATTCACGTAGAATGATCGTCCATCACCAAAGTTCCTAGACTCCCCCTACACTGCTTACCCCTGCCCTCTCCCTTATCTTTGAGTAGCAAGGCATCCACCTAGACTCCCTTTTATGTACATGCACCCCCTTTCTAGTTGAACCTTCTTCAATATTTGGTGTCATACTTGTTTCCCTCGATAGAGCATGATTTTTCTTGGAGTGGCCTTCCTGAAGCCTCATTTGCTATCCGCTGACATCCAAATTTCTTCAATCAAGAACACACAATATTTTTCCATCCCAACACTACTTTGGGGATATGTGTACCTCATGGATTTAAGGAGGACCACAACTAGTGGCTAAATTAAAGAGTTCCCTTTGCCAATTATCCTCCAGGGATCTAAACCCATCTCAATACCAATGCCCATGAAAACCCTCTCAATTATGTCTTCCAACCACAAGAGCCATTGCCTATCCACACATGCCAAAACAACATGGTGAACCTCCTCCTTTGTATCCTCCACCATCAATGTAAGTGCTACAAACAGAGATGCCACATCCAGGTTTGATCTCCTCTTCCAAAATGCATTCAGGTGCTCTAGCCCAAAAGTTTGTTACACTCCCTCCAGGAAAGTCAGTTCATCAAACACAAATATGTGTTTGAGATGCCACATAGAAATCTAGCCCTCATAAGTCTACATCTAAGAATCAGAGCCCAGAGTGAAATTTGCCTCCATTTCGGTTACCTAAGGAAAAAAATGAGTTTATCCTATCTTCTATCCGAATATAAATTCCTTAGAATTATCTGGAACTGAAGTACCAAGGAAAGAAAACACTCATGTTGGCACGCACAAAGGATTGGGTATCTCTACATGCTATGATATGATTTAATGTTGTTGGAGGTAGGAATCATGATGCCATCCCTTAAAACTCACCCAGGATGACAAGTTTCATGTGTGTTATAATGTGTCTAGTGGCCAAACAATAATACTCTCTTTAATCTAAAGCAAGGTGATGTAGGTCCTCAAAGATTTCATTTTGGGTACCCATTGCTACATTAGCACCCTAATTGGCTAACATGTACTCCATCCTATTTGCTTCCTGAAATGAATGAGAAATCTTGAAGTTATCAAATTCCATGAGCAAATCTTTGATCTCCTGGATATATTCATCAAGGTGCCACGCCTCCATCCTCCCTCTCTTTATGCCATTTACGATGATCTTTGAATCTCCTTCCAAGTGGACTCTTTTAAAGCCTATCTTTTCTTCTAAGACTAGAGCCTCTCTGGTTGCATAACATTATGAAATGTTATTCGTGCCATCCTACAAGCGTTTGGCCACAAAAGTGAGAGTATTGCCCATATGGTCTCTTGCTACACACCACACCCTAATACTTCTAGGTTTCCCTTAGCCACCCCATAGAAATTAATCTTGACCCATCCTTCCTTTGGAGGTGTCCAACACATCTTTTTCCTTTTGAAAATATTGATTAGCCCTAACAAGCCCTTGAATAGGACATCCCTCAAGGTGAGTTTTATTCCTCATTTTTAATTTCATAGAAATTACTTTGATGTGTGAGATTTTATCTTTTCATGTACTTAGCCATCATATGTTCTTTTACAATACTTGCATTCTAATTAGTTAATCAACTTACACTAATTAAATTCATTAAACACATAATTGGAGATAATTGACAAATAACAATAAAAAGGGAAAATAAAGAGAACCTTTTGCTTTCACATTTGAAAGGACTTGGATTGAGTATTGGCACCCCTCACATCCATTTTTGGTTGTTGTAATCTAACTAAGGCCATTTTGAAGGTTATCCTTGAAGGTCCCTCTTTATCTTTCCTTAATGTACACCTAAAATTCGGGGTTGAATATACACCTATCACACATTATCATTGGGCCCCCAATATTTATGTTGCACTAGATCTCACCATAAAAAGGTCGAAGAAACTAAACATGGTTTTGTTGCAATTAATCGACACTCTTAAACTGTAAAAAAATTAAGTCACGTGAATTAGTTTTAGAGCAATCTCCAATACAAATTAATATTAATATTTTTTGCAGATTTAAAATAAATGATGCAAAAAAATTGTATTTGAGAAAGAAAAATAATAAAATGAAATAAATATTAGCAATATCATTTTTTTAGATTTAAACTATAGAATAGGTAAAAAAAATTACATTGACACAAAATTCAAAACATAATTAATAGATAAAATAATCACATGAGAACATCATTTCCCTCTTTAGAGACTTAAAAAAATTGCTTCTTTTTATAAACACAACAAGATGCAATAAAAGTTGAGAACATTTGACAAGAAATATAAAACTTAAATTTTTCAAATATGACCCAAAAAAGTTTTGTGTAAAGGACGCATTATGCATTGTTAGAAACTATATTTATGACCTTGTATATAAACAAAAACTATTGAAATTTCAATAAAAATATTGTTTTTTGATTCTATACAATAAGTATTGGGAATCAACATCATATATCTTTGCATCTACAAAAAGAAACTTCACCAATTTATGTTTCTATTTCAGTTCTATGTTTATTGTGTAGAATTTTCCAAACCTCACTTTGGCATGCCATAGTAGCAATATATTGTTTAAAGATTTTTTTTTGTGTTTGTTTAGCATCGATATAATATAAGAATAGAAATTCATTACATTTTTATAGGTATGTTGTTCAAAGAAAACTACCATGTTTTTATTGTATTGAGTAGTGTTATAAATCTTCTCTATTTTATGTAAAAGCACATATTAGTAAATGTAAAATGTTGTTCAATCTTGTTGAATATAATATTGTGACCGAACATTTTTTGTATCATGATTGTCTTTTTCTTAATAAATAATTTTTCTTTTACTCATATATTTGTGTTTATAATTTAATTTGTGGGTCTCTATTTTAAATTCTTCAAAAAGGGCAAAAAAGCTTTATTTTCATCCCTAGTCTAATTTGATGATTTTGAAAAACAGAATAGGGTAGAGCACCAAGCTACTAACTATCATAAAATGTGGAACATTAAGAATGGAAATGAATATGATGAAAGGGAATAAGGTGAGGAAATTAAAGACATTGAAATTGAAAAACTTCATTTGGGATTAAGAAAGTTACTATTCATGGGAATGGTGGTCATTTGGAAAGGTTTCCTATAATTCCAAGATAACTATCATTTTTTTCATAATACTAATAATGCAATTTAAGAAGAAATATTAAAATTGGAAGCACCATCTATAGGTTTGCTAGATTTGAAGGAAATTTCATTCCCAAGGAAAAGTATCTTCATGTTGAAAATTGAGATTGAAAAAGGATAGACATAGTTGGTTTTTAGGTTTAATTTGTTTTAGCATACTTTCTCATAAGGTCCTTATTGAAAATTTACTACTACAAAAACAATGTTTACTTATCATGAGAGAGACATGTCTTGAATATTCCAACCCACAATTTAGTAATAACTCTTTGCTTAAATACTTGTCCCTAGAAGAAATTTGAATTAGGCATCTTAACAATCATATTGGGCATTTGAAACCTATAATTCGTCATCTCAAAATAATTCGATTGAAGTCTTTACAAGGTGTTGACCTTTGTTATTCTAGTATATTCTAATCATTATTTTCTTGACCTATATTCTCAACCAATATTAAATTCATGAAACCCTTTGTTGCCCTTCTAATTTCTCCCAAAAGTAGAACTCTCATCTTCTCTAGTCTGAAGGTCAATTGAAAATTGTGTACCAGATCCAACCTTAGATTTGGTGCTTATGTCATCTACCCATTATTGAAGGATACCCAATTCATGACCTACAAAACTTTTTTCTATCCATGTAAAATATTCCACTTACTGCACACGTGTAGAAAACAAAAAATTAATACAAGAATAAATGGCCTAAAATTCTAGAGAACTTCTAGAATTTGAAAATGAAAACAATATTTAACAATAACATAAAAATTGTCCCTCTTTCCCATGTCAACCCTATTGCACCTATTGGGAGTGAACGAATCCTTAATTTTGGTGAGCATGACCTAGATGCCAAAATGAAATTGATGACATTGTTAAGTTGTATGTTGCTTATGCATCAAAAGATGGATCAAGGCACCAAATATCTTCTCACTTATGTCATCTGATTTTGGTTCTCTTGAACGAATTTTTTATTTCCCTTTCCTTTATAAAATACAACATATTATGATTTTCCCTATCATTTCTTTCCATTTTGGTAAACTTATTTTTCTAATTTTCATGTTTAAATATTTTGATTTTGACATATTTTGCAACCTAGGTATTTAGGTTAGACGAAGGGTGAATCAAAGGTGTTGCAAATTTATGCCATATATTTGGTATCATACACAAAAATCTTAGCTACAAGAAGCCCAGAATATTAAATCTTTAAGGGGTCCTTTTTCTACATGAGCCATATTTTAGGTTATCTTCATATGATCCTCAAGTTTGTAGACCAAACTCAAGATTTAACAATTTATACCAATGATTCTTTATTTTTTTCCCTCTCATATATGTATATGTATGTATGGGTAAAATCATAGATCTATGTCACCTTTTAGAACCTCTACACTTGTTTTGGTCAAATCTCATTTGGCTATCAAAACTCAACTTTAAAAAAAACTAAACTAAAAATACCCTTTTATAAATCTTAGAGTCACTATTACCATTATATAAATTTTACAATTTTTTGATTAGTTGTAATATAGTATAATTTCAAAATATTATAAGTAGGTATTTTAACATTTCAGAAGACACTCCCTCAAAAAAGGAAATAAAATAGTAAATCATATCAAAAACATTTAAAATTTATATTTATCCCTAGAGGAGAGAGTCCTCTTCAAGAATATGTTATTTTTTTTCAAAAATGTGTAGATTTGATAGGGAATTTTTGACGGGAGAACAAAATTGTTGGTTTCTGATAAGGTCAACTTCGAGTACATATAACAAAGAATATATACATCAAACCCAATTTTTTCTTTTGTTCCCTAGCTATACATGTCATCTATTACATATATTCAAATCAAAGAAAGAAAAGATGATTTTCATATACTTGTTTGACAAGAACTACACCCTATTTTTTTTATAGTTAAAAAAGGACTTCAAAATATTAAAAATAATAAAAGCTTACTTGAATTTTTAAAAAAAACTATAGGCATAAAATTCATCCAATTTCACACATTTCATCAGTTTACATCATGTTCAAATTTGTTGCCCCACTTTTCATTCTCTAACCAATTTGTAAAGTAGAAACTTTGTGTCTAGTAAAGTCCCAGGTATGTCCAAGTGTAAGTTCAAGCCCCCTTAGGTGGAAGGAGTCTTAATCAAATTTTTTATCTTCCCCTTCCCCACATTTCATAGGTGGGTGGTTTTCCTTTTGTGTTGTGAGTTTTTTTGGGTAGTTTAGTACCTAATTCGATGGAGATTCTTGTAACATGCAAGGATCATTCACAAGAGTTATATCCACTTGCGGCCTTTCATTTTCTCCATATAAAAAATTCTTGCAGAAATGTGGACTTTGCTTTCTCCTCGGTAGGTTCTCAAACCATGAAGGTGATTTCCCACAAAGAGCACCAAATGATACATATGGACTGAAGTAAGAAGGTAGAACCTATGACAACTTGAGGTTCCTCTTAAAATATCTACTTTATGAAGCATTTAGAATTAGTCACAACTCTTAGAATCACTCTGGGCAGAAAACTAGAAATTGACTTCTCCTCTGTGAGTTTTCAACCCATGAAGTCTATTTTCCACAAAACTTGAAAGGAAATGAAAGGTGGGTCTTGAATGAAGCTTCACACTCCTTATAGACATCTTTAAACCCAAATGAAGGAATAAGTAAAAAAGAAAAGTTAAAAGGCAAGCCTAGGTGGAGAATTGAAAATCGTCTTCTCCTCATCGAGTTTTCAACCCATGAAGACAATTTTCCAAATTTTAAAGAAAATTAAGTATGTAAGCATATGGAACCAAAAAATTGTACACAAAAAATCTTGAGATGATTATGGAAATAATCTAACCATTGCAGAAAAGATCTATTAAGAAAATTTTGATTTGGCAGATATTTCCTTACGGAGTACTCTGTTTACAATTTTTTGAAACTTAGTGAAAAATGGGAAAGTAAATGTAAAGGATAAAAAATTACCATCGACCCAATGGAAAAATGAAAGGACATCAAGTTATCTATTAAAAATACATATTTACTACTACAACGTACCTCACCTTTAATTCATGCATATGGTGCAAACCCTAAAGATTAACAGATAGATTGAAACTTCTATATAGAGATATATGAATAGTTGCAAAAATTACCACTCTTACTCAAACTTTTCTTCTGTTAATTTGCACAACTTCTATTTAAAAAGCTAGCATCTATGCATTTAGCATTCTTTGCTTTCCTAGATTTACAAATTAACCCACGAACAAAATGGCAAATAGATTCACAAGTTTTGATGGGTTGAATGGAATCAAGTTTGTGTTGCAGAATTTCATGGACACCTCTCTCCATTTCTATGATATCCATGACTTTCAGAAGAGAGTAAAATTGGATCCAATTCATCCCATAATTGAGAAGCTCTAAGGATGTGGGCTAGTTGAGGTAGTTGGTTTCCCAATGACGGTCCAAGCCCCAGAATTGATCCAAAAATGCATAAATCATTAAAACCCGAACACCAAGTAGATTGTATTGCTGGATGATATGGTGTTGATTTCCATTGATAGAAAAAAACTGGTAAATTGTCTACAAATTCCAGAGTGAGAGGAGTTTTTATATTTGATAATTAGTGGAGTTGTCTTTGAGTTTTCCATGAAGAAAATGGTCTGGAGAAAGGAGATTATGTAGCCATGGTTTCAAAAGCCACGGAGCGCCAAAAGTAAGGTCCCTAAGACCTTTTTTTGTACTAATCTCAAACCCAAGATTGTAGACATCTTGGTTCTCCTACACAGATTGAAAGGTGAGGTAGAAGCTTTAAATTTTGTTGGGCAATATTTCTTTTTGGTACAAGTCATATACTTAGATACCTAATATATTGATTGGGCTCATGAGGTAAGTGAGAACCTATCCAATGCTCTTAATGCTATGAAATTATAGAACACCTTCTATATGTCCTCTTTTCTAATTTATATGTTAGCTTCTCTACAGTTATGGCCAGGTCTCCTAAGGGTAGAAAATTTCCCTAATGATGTGAAGTCCTATGAGTTCTACCCATGTTTACAATTGGAAAGTAGTTATGTAGAATATATAAGAGTTAATGATACATTTACAATGAGAATTTGTAGGGAGCTCCAAGGATGTGTAGAGAGGAGATTCAATCTAGAAGCAATGGCGGCTATCAGTCAATTTGGAAGCTTTTTCATTCAATTCTCATCTTTTTCATATTTGCATCTTGCAGCTTTTGATGGGTTCCCCTTGTAGTTGCCAAGTTATTCAAGCGATATGATTGTGTTGATCAAGATCATGGGACAAGCAATCCAAGTGAATGTGTTGAGTGGGAGTCTGAAGAAGAAAGGTTATGAGTTTTTGATGAAGGTGGGAGCTTTTAGTTGTGAGTCCCATTTTGATGCAAAGAACATGTTAAAAGTGTTCAAAATGAAGTGTCAATTGGAGGTGTACGAGGTCTTGAGACCTATGTTTGATCCAATTAGATATACAAGGGGTGTTCTCTAGATTGGTAATGTGATCAAACATGTCACCACTACTAAAGACTATTTGGCCAATTGCAAAGATGAGTTTGAGAGTCATGACCATGCTTTCACCAGGCTCATAGTAGATCAAGTAAAAATATATACAATCAACCTTGATGTTGAAGGAATTGAAGATGATGGGTAGAATATGTATAGTAATACATATTTAACAAAGTTAAGAAATACTCCTATTAGTTTAGAGCCTTATCAAGATGTTGGGGATGATCTAGATGTTATGATGGCCCAAATTGTTAAAAGGATTCAGAAGTAGGTTGAGTGGACTATAGTAAGGAGAAGCAGAAGTAAAAGAACCCTCACTCAAGATCCTTCAACATCTACCCCTACTTCCTTATAAGCTGATACATCATGTGTGACCCTAGCCATAACTCAAGGACCAGCTCAATCGACAACTGGATTTGACCAACCTCCAGATTAAAACATTCCTTTGACTAAGACTTGTCAAGATTGCTATCCTCCAGTGATTGGTGCCTAGCCAAAAGATGAGAAGAAAGTAGATGAGCCAAAAGATAGTACTACTACTCCAGTTCCTTCACCTACTAGTAGTCCAATTCCATCTAAAATCCTTGCACTTCTCCTTCCAAGCAATCCTCATGTGCAAGTAGTGGACATAGGTGATGGGGGAAGTAGTGATAGTGAGTCCACCGAGTCAGATAAAGTAGCTAAGAAGACTATAGAGATAGAGAAAGGCCAAGAGTCCTTAAAGCTTGTCTCTCAAGCTCAAAAGAATCCTTTCTCTTTGACCACATAAATAATCACTCTGGTCAAAAGGAAAATGTTTAGCATAGATTCTCTGAAGATGGCCTCAAAGGTAATTGGCATGGATTCATGGTTAGAAGACACTTTGGATAGGAAGAGAAAGAGGAAAGATGAAGGTGCTCCCAGCAAGGATACCTTATCCCTTGTTGTTCATTCTGGATCTGCATTGACTAAAGTGAAGAAATGGAAGACCTTGTCTATCCTTGAGAAAGATCCTGAAATAGGGCATTTAACAATGGAGATAAACAAACCTAACAAAGAAGGAAGGATTGAGGATATGACTACAAATAATTTCACCATGCATTCAGTAGATCTCAGGGAAGCCAGACACAATACCGAAGTTGGCTTATGGAAGTCCTTGAACGAGATGATTGAAGAACAACTAGAAAGTCTTAAGTTGTCAAAGGTTTGGATGGAAAGAATAGATACAAGAATTGAATAGGTGTATTAGACAGTTGGTCACACTGTTGGCAAGCATCTTTGGGATGCCCATGACTAGAAACCCCACTGCTGCAAACGGCCAGGCACTTATATCTCAACTTAAAGAAGATAAGCTTTTTGGGCAAATAGATAGAGAGTGGAGTGAGAAGATCAAGGTGGAAGGACTCTTTGTTATAGACCATATTGATAATGCTATTTTAAGATTGGAAATAGAGAAAGATAATATATCATCAAATAGGGCCACCTTGGCTGCAAAAAAGGTCAAGAGTGATGATTGTGTCTCTTTGTTGAAAATGATCATCCACATGAAAGTGAAGGAGGCCATTGAAGAAAATATTTTACCCAAAGGAGATGGAACCTCTAATTGAGTGGTCCCAGAGTAAGTAGTTTAAATCTGAAATGATCATGGTGGCAGAAAGACTTATAAGAAATTGATGCTAAAGTGAAGAAAGAGCAGGACAAAGACTATGGACTGCTAAAAGGATTACATACTAATTCATAGTCTAGTGGACAAGGGAAGGCAATAATTGGGGTAACTATCATGCACGAAAACTTCACTAACTTCATAGATGAACTAACAGGAATAACTTCTAGTTGTCAGGATAGAATTTTTGAGCTTCAAAAGCTTGGCAGATGTGTGCACATGGCCATGGAAGAACTATAAGACTGGTTGAGCATCGTTAGAGATCTAGCCTGGGAGCATTCTAAGTGGCTCTTGAGGTACACAAATGTGCACGTCCATAAGCATGAAGAGCTGATTCCAATCATTGTTGCCACCAAAGGCTATAGGGAAAAAGTAGAAAAGGGGGAGAAGGTGAAGTGATTCATATTCCACCCTTTCCATTTTTGTTATATAATCATTGTAATAGACATACTGGCTCTTTACCATTTTTCATTTTTGAGAAGATGAACCAATTAAACTTTCATTGTAATGGTCATCTCAAAATCCTATATGTATAATAATGATAGATTAATAAAGGGTTGGAAAATTTTTGATATGAAGTACTTGATGTTGTAGAGTCAATTGAATGGTATTTCTATATCAATCATTTTCTATTCCATTTGCAATAGTTGTTATTTACTTGTTGTTTCTCTTTATCTTGATTTCAAACAAGGAATAAACAGAGTCTTGTTACCCTTGTTTTAATATAGCAAGCTGAATATGATATGAATTGTCACTTTAAGCTCAAAGAGATCCTTTAGATGTTTTCATTCAATATAACCTTTCTCTGCAATTTAGTTCCTAGATAGATCAATCAATCTTAGTGTGTATTAACTATGAATTCATAAGATGTGTGAGTTCATAGATTTAACTAATCCTCAAAATGTTACTTCTTGCCTAAGTTGAATAACTTATAGGATTGGCTTAGTTTACCTCTCCTATCCTTTGGTTAAGAACATACCCTATTTAGATTTAGGAATAAACAAAACTCATTGCAGATTTCACAATTGAGAGTTGTACCTAACAATTCAAAGGAAAGTAAGTCTTCAATAAGCCACTTTCCAAACTATTGTAATCAAAATTTGTTGACAAATTAGGGCACTTGTGAGTCAGAACTAGAAAAAATAAATTTGTCTACCAAAAGATTTTTTTGAAAACTCCGCTAGGGAGACGAATAGTCACTTGACTAATAGATCTCATAACATGAGGGAAACTGGTACTACCTCATGAGAATATTGTCCTAGTACTCCAACCTAACCTTAGTTTCCAAGACAACCAAGAAGAGATAATTTCATCTCTCAATACATTTTTTTGGAGAAATAGGAGGAACAATGAACACTACAGGAACACTAGCTAAGTATTGGAAGAAGAAGAATCTAGAACAGAAGCATTAGAAAGAGTTGTTTAGAGGAGAGACATCTAAAGGGTAGAAAGACAGTTGAGATGTGAAGCTTAGAGACAAAATTAACCTAACACCCTAGAACAAACAAGGTTCCTCAGAAGTACCAAAGAACAAGGTGGGCAAGACTCTATTTTTGATAAACTCATAGAGCTTGGTTTTCCTATCCTAGATATTCCTAAGTGAAAAGGTGAAAAGAAAAGCCAAAGTAGACCACCTTCACCCACTAGAAATCAAATTTCTTCACATACTACCTATCAGGTATTGGCCTTGCACAAATTTACCACTCCTCTAGTTGTTAATTTTATGCCATACCTTGCTAGAACAATTATGGCTGCTCCTTGGGCTGGCAATAGGTCCCTTAGCACTGACAGCTATCACCCACTCCCAGCTAGTTCAAGGAAGAATTTTCCTAAATTTTTAGGTGATGGGAAGGTTACTACAGGTTAAAATATTAAGGCCCTCTTTGCAACTACTCACATCTTAGGGATTGTACATGAAGATGTTGTTGTAAGATTATTTGTAGAAACCTTGATAGAAAGTGCAACAGACTAGTTCTATCATCTAGATGATGGCTCAATCACCAATTGGGATACAATGAGAACAACCTTTGAGACAAGATTCAAAACTATAGAGGATGAACACATCTTGTTAACACAATTAACATCCATTAAAAAATAACCCACCATCAATATGAGGGATTTTGTTGTGACTTTCAATAAGATCACTAGTAGAATTTTCCACTACTAATAGACCCATTGCTGGTAATCTGAAAACATTCTTCATAAGTGTGATGCCCCGAGATATCAATTATGACTTGAGAAGGGCACATCCCATAGATTTGGCAAATGCACAAAAGAAGGCAGTTGAATTTGAAGATGACTTGATTTTTGTAGGAAAATGGAAATGAGAACTTCAAACTAAAGGAAGTTTCAGTAATAACACATCATCTAATGAAATGATTCAGAAGCTATCAAATGAGTTGGTAGTAGTGAAGGGATAATTACCTAGGTTTAATAAATCTTACCAATAGAACTATCAAAATCCACTAGGAAGGAATAACGATGGGAAATTTTTGCAAGGTTCACAACCAAGGTTGGAAATTAAGAATGCACCAAAGAAAGGAAACATGTGCATGTTTCATTTGACAACAGATCATGATAGTGAGAGTTGTCTAAAAACTATTCGTATGATGTAGTTGTTATCCACCAATGAATTGAATACTATAAATCCTTATTCAGAGTCAGAGTTGTACTCAAATGGTGACTCTAGAAATTTATTTTCAGAGTATAAGTTAGATTCTAAACCTAAGGGTGAATGATGTGCAACTATTGATGGAACTTCATATACAGTGTTGACTCGAGGTCAAAAGCTTAGGAATCAATCCTCTAGTCATGCTCCAGTAACCAACCCTAATTCTTCAACAAATAATATTCACATTGATCAAGGAGCATCAATGTCTCAAACAAGTAAGGAAAAATTCCTTTTTTATTTCATCCAATTCTATGAAGAGTCAAAAATCTAAATTTCCCCTATAAATTATTTGAAATCTTATCCCTATGAGTTGAAAAGACTGGTAGATTGTTGTAAAAGAAATGATTCAGATTTGAATCATAATGTGGTAATTGAAGAAGGGGATGAAACTTTGACATCTAAATTATTTAACCAAGAAGATTCTACTATCTTAGCAACCTCTCTTGGGCAAAAACCCGACCCATTCTATATTTCACTATATTTTGATGGATGCAAATTGAGCAATTGCATAATAGATTTAGGTGTGTCAAATAATGTGATGCCTTATTCTGTAGCTAAAGTCCTAGGTCTCAATCTCACTAAACTTCATGGAAGGTGTTACTCTATGGATGCTAAACAAGTCCCCTTCCTTAGATAGATTAAAGATGCTCAAGAAGCCTTAGATTCTTATCCAGAAAAGAAACTATTACTGAGTATCCTATTGGCGAATATTCCAGCAAGCTATGGGCTTCTCTTAAGCAGGAGTTTTTTTCTGAGATTTAGGAGGAGAAAAAAAGTTAGACTAGTCCCAAGCATTCATACTCATAGGAAACAAGAAAGTTAAATTGGAACTTGAAGGAAAGGAAAAATTTACTGTGCTAAAGTCAGATGATCCTAAAGCTTAGATCCTCTACCAGGAGCTAGAGTTTGGTAATTATATATTGTTTACTAAGGAAGCTATGGATGGAAAAAGAAGTGGAGACCTAAGAAAGGAAATCCTTAGTGAGAAATAAGTGTCAATAGATATTTGGACATTAGACTTTGATGGAAGTTGTTTCTCTTCAGGATCTGGTGCAGGTGTAGTGTTAATACCTCCAAAAGGAGAACCTAAACCCATGGCTTTTAAACTGGAGTTTGTAAACACAAATAACATCATAGAGTATGAGGCCTTACTCCTTAGGATAATAGCCACAAAGGAAAAGGGAGTGAAGATCCTAAAAGTCCGAGGTGATGTGGAACTTATTGTGAGACAAATTAAGGGGTAGTACTCTATAAAGAACCATAATATGGAAAACTACAAAAATAGAGTTTGGGATGAAATAGAAGGCCTAGATGCTTTTTCTATTGAAGTATTACTAAGGGATATGAACACCAAAGCTGACTCCTTAGTTGTTTCCACTTCTATGCTACTACCCCATCTTGAATTCAAAGATAAGGAATACCAGGTTGAGATTGTGTATCGAGCCTCTGTTCTAGCTAATATAGAATCCTAGCAAGTCTTTGAAGATGACAAGAGCTTGCATCTATTCTTAGAAAATGGTAAGGATACTTGCAAACATTAGTCTAACAAAGACAATAATGGAGACTCTAATCATGAGCCAAAAGAAGATCAAACTAGTGAAGTTTACTTATGAGGTAATATCATTCCCCCATACTTTGTATCTTTGGAAAAATTGTTTAATAGACATGATGCCTACATAAAGAAAAAGAGGTCAGAAAAGGGTCCTAGTACTGGTGAGTATGAAGGAGTGAATATTGGAGATGTTTATAATTCTAAAATGATCAATATTGGTAAGTGTTGTTCACCCGAGGAGAAAGAACCTGCTGGACAACTTTTTGTAGAATGCTAAGATGTATTCACCTGGAGCTACAAGGACTTGAAAAGTTACAAGGGTGGGATGTTAAAACATTAGATTCCCCAACATTAGATTCCCCTAAAGTTTGATGCAGTCCCCTTCTGACAGAAATAGAAGAATTATAATCCTAAAGTAGTTGATGCTATATTCTGGGAGGTAGACAAGATGTTAAAAGCAAGGATTATCTATCCCATTCATCATTCCACCTAGGTAACCAACATAGTACCAATTAGGAAGAAGAATGGAGAAATAAGGATCTATGTAGATTTCCAAAATTTGATTCGAGTATCTTTGAAAGATAATTTTTCCCTTACCAATATGGATTACCTATTGCAAACAATAGTTGGATTTGAAATGATGTCCATGCTTGATGGTTTCTTAGGGTACAATCAAATAGAAGTAGAGGAAAAGGATCAACACAAAATGGCCTTCACTACTCCATGGGGTATATTTGCATGCCATAGAATGTCTTTTAGACTCATTAATATTGGTGCTACATTTCAAAGATGCATGAGTAAAATATTTGCAGATCTAAATGATTGAATTATAGTCATATACTTAGATGACCTCACTATGTTTTCAAAGAAAACTAAAAATCACATATAAGATTTGAAGAAAGTTTTACAAAGGTGTCGGGAACATGGAATCTCACTTAATCCCAAAAAGTCCATTTTTTGTGTTATAGAATGAAATCTTCTAGGTCATATAGTTTCCCAAGAAGGTATCATAATTGATCCAAAGTGGGTGGAGGCCATTTGAAGGTTAAGCTTGCCAGCAAAAAAAATAGGAGTTAAGTCATTTTTTGGATAGGTAAATTTCCTCAGAAGACTTGTCCCAAATTTTGCAAAAACTACTAAATGTATTGTAGATATGATGAAAGAAAATTCAAGTTTTAAATGGAATGAAGCTGGGAAACAAGCTTTCTGGAACATTAAGAGTACCATTGTTAATGCTCCAGTATTATGTCATCTAGATTATAAACATGATTTCATCATTTACTATTATGCCTCTGAACACACTTTATCAGTAATACTTATGCAAGATAACAAAGAAGGAATACAAGCCCCTATAGCTTTCATGAGCATACCTTAGAAAAATCATGAGTTGAAATACTCACAAATTGAAAAACATTCCTTTGCAATAGTCAAAGCACTTAAGAATTTTTGATTCTACATCTTGTAATCACATTCTATGGTTTATGTCCTAGATATAGTAGTAAAAGGTGTGTTGACACAACAAGATGTAGGGTGTAATGCTAGAGGGACATGGATACTGAAAATACATGAGTATGATATTGAAATCAAGCTTACTAAGTTAGTGAGAGGCAATGCCTTGTGAAAAGCAATTGTAGAAAATAGAATTGTTGAGGAAGTGGAGGAACTAAGAGGAAAGCACCTAGTATTAGCAGTAGGCATGCAAGATTCTTGGTTTGAGAATATTGCCTACATATTGACCTATGAAGAATGTCCAAAAGGCATGATGAAAAAACAAAGAAGAGATCTCAAGTTGGAAGCAGCCAAATACGTAATATGGGATGAAAAATTATTTAAAAGGGCTATAGATGACACTTTCCTTAGGTGTGTAGATAAATAATAGCAAGAAAAGTTGTTGAGAACATTTCATGATGAAGCCTGTGGAGGACATTTCTCATATGCAGTCACAACTTTCAAAATACTGAGACAGTGTTACTACTGGCCGAGAATGTTTAAGGATGCCTACTTCTAGGTGGAAAAATGTGAGAAATGTAAGATGTTCATCAGGCATCCTCAGTTAGCTACTTTGCCTCTTAGGCCTATCATCATCAAAGGTCCTTTCCAACAATGGGGTCTTGATTTCATTGGGCCTATCAACCTAGCATCCAGTGTTGGTCACCAATATGTGATAATTGCAAATTATTATTTTACCAAGTGGGTAGAAGCAAAAGCAACCAAGAAAACTACTTCTAAAGTAGTATGTGAATTCATTAAAGAAATCATATTAGTTAGATTCAGTATCCCCATCAAACTAAGTATGGAAAATGTGGCATATTTCTCCTTAGTAGAGATCACCAATTTTTGCTTTGAGCATGGAATTACAGTCAGTCATTCATCTAATTATTTCCCACAAGGAAATGGTGAAGTGGAGTCTATTAACAAAAATTTGAAGAATATTATTAAGAAATTGGTATCGGATAATCAAAAGACTTGGCACAAGAAAATTCACAAGGCACTGTGGGCAGACAATATGACATCTAAAAGGGAAATTAGCATATATCCTTTCAAATTGGTCTATGGTACTAAAGCTAATCTCACATTACCCTTGGAATTAGCTACAAATAAACTAAGAACAATAATTGAAATGATATCTATAGGGATAGCTTAGAGAAGAGAACATCAAATGCGTGTGAAGAACTTGTTTGATAAAAAGGCAAGGCCACAAAAATTCATGATAGGAGATAGTGTGTTTCTATGGGATAAGCGAAGGGCTCCAAAAGGCATGCATAAGAATTTTGATACTTTTTGGAAAGGTCCTTTCACTATTCATCAGTCATTCAAAAACAATTCATTTAAACTGGCATATCCAGATGGTGAGGTGCTACCTCTAACTTGCAATAGTCAAGATTTGAAAACAAGTAACCCCTGTATTATTCTATAGTTACATTTTTTTTCCTGTTTGTGTTTTCCTAGTTAGGTTTCCCTTATTTTCCTCTTTTCCTTTTTTTTCCTCTCTTTATTTTATTCGTGTGCCCCCTTTTTTATTTTTGTGAAACTAGAGATTTTGGATTCCTTGCCTAGGCATAGGTTACCCAAGTCCCTAGTCAGAGCTAGTTGTTGAACCGCTTTTCATTCTCTAACCAATTTATAAAGTAGAAAATTTGTGTCTAGTAAAGTCCCAGGTATTTCTAAGTCTAAGTTCAAGCCCCTTTAGGTGGAAGGAGTCTTCATCAGATTTTTCATCTTCCCCTTCCCCACACTTCATAGTTGGGTGGTTTTCCTTTTGCATTTTTGTGGGTATTTTAGTACCTAATCTGATGGAGATTCATGTAACATGCAAGGATAATTCACAAGAGTTATATCCACTTGAGTCCTATCATTTTCTCCATTTAAAAAATAGCGTGCAAAAATCTAGACTTTGCCTTCTCCTTGGCGAGTTTTCAACCCATGAAGGTGATTTCCTACAAAGAGCACCAAATGATACATACGGGCCAAAGTAAAAAGGTAGAAAGGTAACCTATGAAAAATTGAGGTTCCTCTTATAATTATCTACTTCAAAAAGCATTAAGAATTCATCATAACTCTCAGAATCACTCTGGGTGAAAAAATACAAACTCACTTCTCCTCAATGGGTTTTCAATCCATGAAGTCTATTTTTCGCAAAAGGCAATACTAAAGGAAAGGAAACAAAAGGTGGGTCCCTAATGAAGCTTCACACTCCTTATGGACATCTATGAATCCAAAGTAAGGAATAAGTCAAAAAGAAAAGCTAAAAGGCAAGCCTGAGCGAAGAATTGAAAATTGTCTTCTCCTTGTCAGGTTTTCAACCCATGAAGACAATTTTTTGGATTTTAAAGAAAATCAACTATGTAAACGGACGGAACCAAAAAATTGTATGCAAAAAATATTGAGATGATTATGGAAACAATCTAACCATTACAGGAAAGATCTATTAAGAAAAATGTGATTTGGTAGATATTTCCTTATGAAGTACGGTGCTTATAATTTTTTTAAACTTAGTGGAAAACATGAAAGTAAATGTGAAAGATAGAAAATTACCATTGGCCCAATGGAAAAATGAAAGGACATCAAATTATCTATTGAAAATATGCATTTACTACTACAACAAACCTCTCCTTTAATTCATGTGTGTGGCACGAGCCCTAAAGATTAATAGATGGATTGAAACTTCTATATAGAGATATATGAATAGTTTCAAAAATGACCACTCTTACTCAAATTTTTATTCTATTAATTTTCACAACTTCTATTTGAAAAACTAGCATATGTGCATTTACCATTCTTTGCTTCCCTCACAAGTTGATACATCAGTTGTGACCCTATTCATAACTCAAGGACCAGCTCAACTGACTGGTGGAGGTGACCAACCTCCAAATAAAAAAATTCCTTTGACTAAGACTTGTCAAGATGGCTCCCCTCCAATGATGGGTACCCAACCAAAAGCTGAGAAGAAAGTAGAAGAGCCAAAAGATAGTACTGCTACTTTGGTTCTTTTACCTACTAGTAGTCCAATCCCATCTACAAGCCCTACACTTCTCCTTCCAAGAAGTTCTCATGTGCAAGTAGTGGACATAGATGATGGAGGAAGTAGTGATAGTGAGTCCATTGAGTCAGACAAAGTAGCCAAGAAGATTGCAGAGACAGAGAAAGGCTAAGAGTCCTCAAAACTTGTCTCTCAAGCTCAAAAGAATCTTTTCTCTTTGATCGTGAAAACAATCACTTTGGTCAAAAGGAAAATGTTTAGCATAGATTCTCTTGGGATGACCTTAAAGGTAATTGGCATAGATTCATGGTTAGAAGACACTTTGGATAGGAAGAGAAAGAAGAATGAAGAAGGTGCTCCTAGAAAGGATACCTTATCCCTTGTTGTTCATTCTAGATCCGCATTAGCTAAAATGAATAAATAGAAGACCTTGTTTATCCTCAATAAGGATCTTGAAACATGACATTTAACAATGGAGATAGCCAAACCTAACAAAGAAGGAAGGATTGAGGATATGACTATAGAGGATTTCACAATGCATTCAGTAGATCTTGGGGAAGCTAGACACAATACCAAAGTTAACTTATGGAAGTCCATGAACGAGGTGATCGAAGGAAAGTTATAAATTCTTAAGTTGTCAAAGGTTCAAATGACAGTAGAGATACAAGAATTGAACGTGTATATTAGACAATTGGTCACACTATTGGCGAGCATCTCCATGATGCCCATGACTAGAAACCCCACTGTTGCAGACGTCCAGGCACTTATATCTCAACTTGAAGAAGATAAGCATTTTGGGAAAATCAGCAGAGACTGGAGTGAGAAAATCAAGGTGGAAGGACTCTCTATTATAGACCAGATTGGTAATGTTATTTTAAGATTAGAAATAGAGAAAAAAAATATATCATCAAATAGGGCCACCTTGGCTACAAAAAAGGTCAAGAGTGATGATTGTATCTCTTTGTTGAAAATGATCATCCACATGAAAGTGAAGAAGGTCGTTGAAGCAATGATTTTACCCAAAGGATATGAGCCCATAGTTGAGTGTTTCCAAAGTATGCAGTTCAAATCTAAAATGATTATTGTGACTGAAGAAGGACTTAAAGAAACTAAAGCTAAAGAAAAGAAAGAGTAGGACAAAGAATATGAACTGCTAAAAGGATTGCATACTGATTCACAGTCTAGTGGACAATGGAAGGAAATAATTGGGGTAACAATAATGTAGGAAAAACTCACTAACTTCATAGATGAGCTGACAAGAATAACTTCTAGTCATCAAGATAGAATTTTTGAGCTTCAGAAGCTTGGAAGATGTGTGCACGTGGCCATGGAAGAACTACAAGATTGTTTGAGTGCCATCAGAGATATGACCTGAGAGCATTCTAAGTGGTTCTTGAGGTACACAAATATGCATGTCCATAAGCATGAAGAGATGATTCCAATCATTGTTGTCACCAAATCCTATAGTGCAAAAGTAGAAAAGGAGAAGAAGGTGAAGTGATTGATATTTTGCCCTTTTCATTTTTGTTGTGTAATCATTGTAATAGATGTACTAGCTCTTTGCTATTTGTCATTTTTGAGAAGATGAACTGATTAAAGTTCCATTGTAATGGTCATCTTGTAATCCTATATGTATGATAATGAAAGATTAATAAAGGGTCAAGAATTTTTTTGTATAAAGTACTTAATGTTGCAGAGTCAATTGAATGGTATTTCTATATCAATCATTTTCTATTCCATTTGTAATAATTATGATTTACTTGTTGTTTCTCTTTATTTTGATTTAAAATGAGGAATAAAGAGAGTTTTATTACCCTTGCTTTAATATAGCAAGCTGAATATGATATGAATTATCACTTTAAGCTCAAAGAGATCCTTTAGATGTTTTCATTCAATATAACCTTTCTCTACAATTTAGTTCCTAGATAGATCAATCAGTTTTAGTGTGTATTAACCATGAATTCATAAGATGTGTGAGTTCATCGATTTAACTAATCCTTGAAACATTTCTTCTTGCCTAAGTCGAATCCCTTATAGGATTGGCTTAGTTTACCTCTACTGTTCTCTAGTTAAGAACATACCCTGTTTAGATTTAGGAATAAACAAAATTCATTGCAGATTTCACAATAGGGAGTTGTACCTAACAATTTGAAGGAAAGTAAGTCTTCAAGAAGCCACTTTCCAAACTGTTGTAATCAGAATTTGTTCACAAATTCGGGCACTTGTGAGTCAGAACTGGAAAAAACAAATCTTTTTACCAACAAAATTCTAAACACATTACCATTTTTATGTCATTAAAGTTGAACTATTTAAGTACTAGGATCCTTTTTCTTTATAAATGGTGACATGAGTTTATTCTTTTACCTACACACACACACACACACACAGAGGCAATCTTCAAATTCTAAACACATATACCATTTTTATGTCATTAAAGTTGAATAATTTGTGTTCTAGGGTACTTTTTCTTTATAAATGGTGACATGAGTTTGTGCTTTTACCCATATACACACACATCTACATGTACACATATATATACATATACATATATAGATATATTTATATATAATACTATAGGTATATGTATATATAGTAATGTACGTATATATAGTAATGTACATATATATGTGTGTGTATGTATATATAGGCATTGTTGGAAATAATCAAGACTAGCTAGGTTACTAAGAGGGGAGGGGTGAATCAGTAACCTCAAAAACTTTAAATCAATTCAGTACTTAATCCATTCATCATTCATTCATCTAATCTACTATATGCATGAGAAAGATAAACATTTATAACACATGGACACAGAATTTTGGTGACCCAAAAACTTTCCAAATAGAAAGTAAAACTGGGGTGGGGATGATACCCACAAAACTTTGCTACTACAGTATGAATTTAGCCTATTAGGGCTTACAATGATCACTTCTGATGATCTACCCTATTAAGAGCAATTTGGACTGCTAGATCTACCTTGTTAGAGGATTTATAAACATACAATAAAGTATGCACTCTGTTAGGAGATTTATACAAAGACTGTTAAGTCTACCTTATTAAAGGATTTACAAAACTGATTCACCTATTAGGATGAAACAATGGATCTACTTACAACTTGATTTCTGATTAGATCCTTGAAGTATAGATCACCTCTTGTGACTGATGAATCTTTACTGTTTCTTGTAGACCTTGTTGAATATTATGCTCTGCTATTGATTCATATTTATTCTTCTCAAGCATTACATGTCCATTCCTTGATACATATACACATATGATGCAAATGATATAATACATTACATATATACCATTCCAATAATTACAATTGCAAGGTTGGCCAAAACACAAGTGAACAAAATATTATTGAGTTAGCCAAATAGTAGAAAACTCAGATTCTTCAAGCTGACTTGGTGACCTTCTGATACTCGGCATCCATTGCATTACTCAACATCATCATGCACTCAGTAGAAGTAGAAGCTCAGTCCATACTAATCAAAAAATGTAGCTTGGAACTTGGTAACCATTGGAGACACAGTAGATATAGTGTCACTTAGTAAAAACTGAATTGTTCATTTACCTTGCTTTCACTCGGTAAACACTAGCTTCCATCACTCAAATTGATGACTCAGTAGACACTGTGAAGCTCGGTGAACACTGTAGGCTCGATAGATATTGCTTGAATGCACACTCACTCGATAGCTTCAGGAATGCTCAGTGTGAACTGCTGAAGTGATGAACCTACAATATAACCATTGAATGCTTGGCATACTCTGTAGATTGAGTGATGAGCTCGGTAATCATTCAAAGTTGAATAATTGTTGTCACTAATGAAAAATACAATATAATGCCAACAATCTCCCCCTTTGGCATTAGTGACAAAAAAAAACACTTATGAGCCAAATATTGTATACACTGACATATTGGATTTGATTTCTCAAAATTGATTTTTGTAAACCTGTTGTATATATATTTCTTACATGTCTTTACATATCTCCCCCATACATATAGCATGGTATATACATGGCTTATCACTGTACATATATCAATCTATTATATTCTCCCTTGTTTTCTCCATTGTCTCTTACTCCTCTTTGACTTTTACTATCTCTTACTCACAATAATATATCTCCCCCTTTTTTGACAATAATGCCAAAGGTAATCATACTTATATAGAGACACCAAAATGTAAGAGAAACTTAGAATGTACTTTAAGAAAAAAAGCTAATGTCTTATCCCAGTTCTCTTGCAAAATTTAGCAGATATGAAGTGCAACCTGGACTTCTGCTGATAGTTCTATCTTATGATCTGTAACTAAAAAATTGTTATCATGGATCAATGTTTTTGAATAAGCAATGTGCTTCTGCATTGTGTCCATGATAGGAAGGATTATGTTCTGGATGTCTATTAGTGTAGACTAGATCCTTGCTTCCTCTCTTAATAGTTATGCTTGCATGTCTGATAGGAATTTGACTTTTATGTGATGTGCAAAGCTTGAAGTGGGGTCAAGCTGCAACTTTTGAGCATAGGCCTTCAGATCCTCATCAATTTTATTCAATTTTACCTTTATTTATTTTGTGTACTTGGTAACATCACATAGCTTGGCAAAAAGGGATGTTACATTTGTAAAAGAATTTTCAAGATTAGCCAAAATTGTTGAAAGTTATGTCTGCTTAATGGCTATTTGCTAAGCAATATGCTCAAGCGCTTTATTGTCAAACTCTTTCTCTACCTTTTCTATAAGTTTCTCTTGGACAGAAGTGTCCTCTTTGAACTTTTGTATGACCTCTTCTAATTTTAATAGAATGTATTGAGATGAATCCACATCAACACCTATTGCCTCAATAATTATATTTTTAGCATTGTCAATTATAGTGAATTCTCTATCTCTCTCATCTCTAAGTTGTTCCAGCCTTTCTCTTTGCTTTAAAAGCTAACTGACTAGTCTCATTTCATCGACTGTGGCAGTATCTAGATCTATCTTAGGTATAATAATTTCTTTGCCCAAATCTATATCCTCATCAATTGCCTTGCCAGTAAGCAGAAGTTTTAGTGGAGTCTTTTGTTTTATTTTAGTGCTTACTTCCTTGGATTTAGAAATAGAAACAGTAGTTGATGAAGTTGGACTAGCAGAAAAAACTTGAATTGATCCAAGTGGAGGAAAACTGAGAGAGGTGCTAACTATATCCAAAATTAATGTGCTTCCCAAAAATGAAGTACCAATAGGTAATGTACCAACTAGAATATTTACAATTGAAGTACTATCTGGAACAAAAATTGGTACAGTTGAAGCTATGGATGACAAAACTATAGAACAAACTAGCAAACTTACTATACATGTAACAGTGGAGGTAGACATAGCTGATGTTGTTGTGACTGATTGATCGGGTGTTGATGTAGAAGGTTGCAGCTTGATAGATGGAATGCTTGACACTTCCATTGAAGATACTTGTAGCTAGGAGGTGATAGGTGATGATTGAGCTATTGATGTGGCAATTGTGCTCATAGTCTCACTTGTAGAAGCTATCTGCATAGTAGATGTAACAGTCTTTTGTGGAGAGTGAGGAAGGGATGCAATAACTTCTGCTTCAATTTTTACTAGATCTTCTTCATCCTTGTCTTCTTCTTCAGCTTCATTGTCATCCTTTAGTGCCTGATAGTCCTTATCATCAAAAGTGGCACATGGAGCATTATCTCTTTCGTCATTGTCACTGTCATCATCGTCATCTTTGATTTCTATAGGATCATTACTAGGATTTTGCAGATGATAGATGTTCTTCAACATATTTGTTTCATCTCTTACAACATGCTCAATATACTTAATTAGAATCAAACATGTGTGAAATCTAATCAGCATTTTACCTTCGTTGTTCTTCATTATTGCCTTTATTTTTGCCTCAGTAAGACTTGGTAGAACATTTTTCAAGGATTTCTCATATATGTCCTTGGCTATTTGGGTGGTTGATTCCCATCTTGGTTGCAATCTTACCAATAGCTCTTTGGATATTTGAGGGGCAATCTAGTTTGGGGAGCATTTCCATTTTCCCATCTTGGCAAGTACCAGTTCCTCAATCTGCATCTTCTCTGCATCAGTTCTAGTTTCAAATTTTAAAGCTTTGAAATTTGTGATGCTTGCACCTTCTTCCATTTGTTTCAATATTTCTTGGAAGGTGAGAGGGGGCTTATGGAATACAACTTCACTGCCTCCTTTCTTCTTTGATCTTCTAGTAAACATAGTTGTGGAGGCTTTGGGTGGCTTGGTAATGATTACCTTTCCCTTCTTTCTAACTGGCTCTACCTCCTTCTTAGATTCATCATCTTCTGATTCTTGCTCCTCTTCTTCATCTTCACATTGTCCCTCAGTAATCATTAAGGGCTCGGTAGCATTTTTTAACTTGGCAATCTTTCTTTTACCTTTATTAATTGCTTGAGGAAGCTTGATTTCTAGTTCTATTCTGGCCTTTGCCTCATCATATGTTCCAAAAATTGGTTGCTTTGGATCTACTGGCTGATTCAATAGTGCTTCAATAATATCCCTCGTTTCATCAATATTGACCTCATAAGGAAGAGGTTTCACCCATGCAACTCAGGGCCTGACTGCTTGAATGTATACTCTATCACAATCAACCATAAAGTAGACATCATCTTTGTAGTCTTCAACCAATTTTGGTGGAATTCAAAACCCATTATTCATCCTTTCCTTGAAATCTTCAAAATAATTATCCATGATGCTATCAAAGTTTACACCCATTTCTACTACAAACCCATTTATCTGATATAGAATAGGAATATTTTTTCTACACACAACAGTTCCTTTGGATGGAAAGAATTTTTATACATAGAAGAAAAGGCATGTCAACAAAGAACCAAATTTGCAAGGGTTTTTCTTTGAAGTCCTAATGCTATCCATATTCTTGTTTAGTTATATTAACAATAATTCTGATAGATCAAATTCTAGATTTTTCTTCACAACCTTGAATGCCAAATCCATGGCCTCACAAGGCACATTGTTCAAATGACTAGAACTATAAATCTTGTGAGCAATGATGTAAATGCCAAACCTTAATTCAATGTCAAAAACAATGCTAACCTTCAAACCTCTACCATCCCATTCAGCTAGGGTTTTCTTCTGAAGTTTGTCTCGACCTAGGGTTTTGGTAGTTTTTGCTTGACTTAGCATGGGGAGACCAGTAATCTTATGAATCATCTTCTTGGTGATTGATACTGGTTGGTCTAACCATAGTTGACCATTGTGCACACAACTGAGGATGTACCTAATCCACTTAATCTAGAAACTTCTTGGCATATGTGAGATATGGGTTAATCCTTTGGTCTCTAGATGCTTATGCTCAAGTTTTAGCGAACCATCAACACTCATTTCTCCTAGGGAATTGTCCGTTTCTAGGTTTCCAATCTCTTGAATAGAACATTTAAAATGTGTACGAATATCATTGATAAAGAGTACCTTTGGTGGAATTTGCGATTGAGCTCCATTGGGGTCGAGTGACTCTGCAATTGCTGGAACTAGCTTGAAATTCGGCACTTTCCACTCCACACCCTTAACTATAATTTTTGAACCTCTTTTTGCCTTGCTGTTGTTGCTACTCCTGGATGCCATTGATTCTTGGTAAAAGATAGAATTTTTCTGAACAAATTCTTTGCTCTAAAATTGCTTGAAATAGCCTAGATGCACCTAAAATCGCTTAGCTTTGAGAATTTTGAAAACGCAGTGAGAAATGAAATCAAATTCTACCTTTTTTATGAAAATCATACCATTAAGGCTCGGTACAAAATTTGTTGTGATGACATAGTGCTTGATAGGTTTTCATCCACTCACTTGATCGGTAGAAACTTGTGACTCTGTGATCGAACAAAACTTTTGTTGCTCCTAATCTAGCTTAGTTGAGTCTGTGATTGACCTTGCTCGGTATGACTTGATTTCTTGTGACCCTTTGTATCTGAAATACTGATTGGATCTTTTGCTTTCTTTCATTTGGAATTGCTCTAGATATAGCTTGATGATACGGTTCCAAATTCTCCTTCATGAATCTAATTGGAAATGGTGGAATCACCCACTTCTTGAGTGACATGGTCATCATTTGAACTATTTTTCTCGGTAGATTTAGGAATCCACTATTGTCTCATCTATTTATGAATGTTATCAACTTTAGCTTTGTTTTGATCTTCAATTCTTCCTATATTCATGCAATTCTTGGCTATATGATCAAGTTCAATGCATGTATCACATCTTACTATTGTATCTCTTTTTCTCAAGTGATGCCTTGAACAGTCTTTGCCAATGTGTCCATATTCTCCACAATAATGACATTTTCACTAGGTATTATAATCCCATCCAAATATTGCCTTAACAAGTTGTTCAACTAGATTGAATGATTTTGATCTACATTGGAATGCCTTGTGACCATGCTTCTTGCATTTGTGACATTTACCTTCAAATTTTGGTTTCTCCTTGCATTCATTGGCTTTGTGACCATGCTGATTGTAGTTGTAGCACTTTCCATTGAATTTTTCTTTTCCATTGCTCCAACATTTTTTTGATGTATGAACTAACTTAACACAATGATTGCAATGAGGTTTTTGATTCCTTTGAGCACATTGTTTGGAAGATTCACCTTCTTCATTATATCCAAGTCCTACTTTACCTTTTTGTCTATGAAGATTCTGCTCATTTTGTTGATTTAATTGATTCATATCTTCTTGAGACTTCATCATTCTCTCATTGATTTTCTTTTCAACATTTAGGTCATTTTCCAAACTTTCATTGATTTATCTTTCAGTGATTAAATCAATCCTTAGGCTTTCATTTTCAGATCTCAGATTCATGATTTCTTCATTTGCATTGGATAGTTGATTGATAAGACTTTGATTTGCATTGATCTTTTCATTTGTCTCATTTTCCAATTTGTTTCTTTGTTCCAAAATTTCACATAACCTTGTTGATTAAATTTCTTGTTCTCTTCTTAGCATTCTTACTTCTTATTGTAGAGAGCCATTATTTGCTAGGAGTTCCTTGATTGCCTCATCAGCTTCATTTGAGCTACTTGATGGTAAAAGGTCTTCAATATTTTCTTCAACATACTGATTGTCATTCATTTCTTTTGCAAGTTCCTTCCTTCTCTTCAGGGATTGAGAAAGATGCTCCTTTGCTTCTTTGAGTTGAGCCATGGCCATTTCAAGATCTAGCTTTTAATTTTCAATTGCTTTGTCAAGTCTGAATATCTCCATTTGTCCTTTAGATCTTTTCTCAAGCTATCAAACTTTATCCTGAGAACCACAATGCTCTAATACCAATTGTTGGAAATAATCAAGACTAACTAGGTTACTTAGAGGGGAGGGGTGAATCAGTAGCCTCAAAAACTTTAAATCAATTCAGTACTTAATCCATTCATCATTCATTCATCTAATCTACTGTATGCATGAGAAAGATAAACATTTATAACTCATAAACACAGAATTTTGGTGACTCAGAAACTTTCCAAATAGAAAGTAAAACTTGGGTGGGGATGATACCCACAAAACTTTGCTACTGCAGTATGAAGTTAGCCTATTAGGGCTTACAATGATCACTTTTGATGATATGCCCTATTAAGAGCAATTTGGACTGTTAGATCCACCTTGTTAGAGGATTTAAAAACATACAATGAAGTATGCATTCTGTTAGGAGATTTATATAGAGATTGTTACGTCTACCCTGTTAAAGGGTTTACAAAACTGATTCACCTATTAGGATGAAACAATGGATCTACTTAAAACTTGATTGCTAATTAGATCCTTAAAGTACAAATCACCTCTTATGACTGATGAATCTTTACTGTTTCTTGTAGACCTTGTTGAATACTCTGCTCTGCTGCTAATTTGCATTTATTCTTCTCAAGCATTACATGTCCATTCCTTGATACATATACACATATGGTGCAACTGATATAATACATTACATATATACCATTCCAATAATTGCAATTGCAAGGTTGGCCAAAACAAAAATGAACAAAATATTACTGAGTCGGCCAAATAGTAGAAAACTCAAGTTCTTCAAGCTGACTTGGTGACCTTTGGATACTCAGTATCCATTGCATTACTCGGCATTGTCATGCACTTGGTAGAAGTAGAAGTTTGGTCCATACTAATCACACAATGTAGCTTGGAACTCGGTAACCATTGGAGACTCGATAGATATAGTGTCACTCGGTAAAAATTGAATCCTTCATTTACCTTGCTTTCACTTGGTAAACATTAGCTTCCATCACTCAAATTGATAACTTGGTAGACATTGTAAAGCTCGATGAACACTGTAGGCTCGGTAGATACTATTGGAATGCACACTCACTTGGTAGCTTCAGGAATGCTCAGTGTGAACTGCTTAAGTGATGAACCTACAAGATAAACACTGAATGCTCGGTATACTCTGTAGACTGAGTGATGAGTTTGGTAATCATTCAAAGTCAAATAAGTGTTGTCACTAATGACAAATACAATATAATACCAACAAGGTATATATACATATAAATATATATATATTGTGTAGAGACACACACATCTATGTATATATACATGTGTGTGTGTGTACGCGCATGCAATATAATTAGGTGAAAACATAGGGCATTTGATCATCTAGTGAGTGTTAGAGAAATTAAAGAAATGAGGATTAATGTTGAGGGGATACAAGTATAGTAACTTGAATGGACAATGTTTTTGACAATAAAAATGGCTGATGCAAAATTTTGGAGCATAAATGCACATGAATCACTTGTCCTTACACCCGCCCTATAGTGTAAGAACCTAAGGTGTAAGAAATAGTCAATTTCAAGGAAGCAACTATGCTTCTTTTGGATATAAGTAGCTTCATTGAATGAAATTTTTGATTGAGAACCTATTGAAATAATCTAAAAATTTGAAGAAATCAACTAAATTAAAGTAAAATAAAGAAAGCTACAGTGACTTACACTCCACTAAAAACCCCATCAATAATGGGTGATTTGCAAATGACATTTTTTCATTTATTAGGATTCTCAACTTTGATTAGAGCTTGCTAGCTATCACCATAAAGAGGTCAAAGAAATAGAACATGACTTTGTTGAAATTGATCAACACTCTTGGACTATAACAAATTAAGGCAAGCGAATTATTTCTAGAATAATTTCCAACACAAATTAATACTAATAATTTTTTTTGAAAATTTATAAAAATAAATAAAAATTGACTTGACCAATTGCATTTGAGGAAAGAAAAAAAATGAAAATAATAGCAATACCAAAAATTTAGGCTTTAAGCCACAAAATTGGTAAAAATATCTCATTTACACAAAATTCAAAGTACAATTAATAGATTAAAAATTCACATAAAATATTAGTTCCCTTCTTACCCTACCCTTAATTAGTTTATGGTTTCCTCTCCTACCCTGGTTTATGTTTTTGGTAAACAAGTTTGAGGATTGATTAATCTAGTTTCTTGTAGTGGTTATCAATATTTCGTAGTTGTTTTTCAGTTGTTAATGTTGGTCTATGGTTTCTATTGTAGATCTTGTTTGTAGTTGAATCAACTCCATTATTTATCAAAAACATTAGTTCCCTTCCTCCTTAGAGACGAAAAAAATTACCTCTATTTATAAAAACAACAACAGGCAATACAAATTGACAATATTTGACAAGCAATATAAAGTAAAATGGTTCAAAATGACTCAAATAAGTCATGTATGAGGATGGTAGATATAAACTTCAAAATCTCAAAATGAATCTATTCAGTATTATCTTAATCAATCTCTAATAAATAAATATGTTTAATTAATGATTTCCACTTCCTTATATTACAGTAGGTTTTATAAATGTTACTAAAAAATTCACTCTTTTTTTGGGCAAAAGTGGGAGAGCCATCATAATTATATTTATATAACTAGTTCAATGACTCATCCATGGAAGAACTAGAAAGAAACCCTGGAGTCATAATCATATACATGCTAGTAAATAGCAATAATTACATTTGGTTTTATACATGAAAACCACATATCCATATTTAATGGATGGCAAAATACACAGTCCCACTAAATGGGAAGATACATAGCAGTTTAACATTTCAAACCAAAAGCTCATTCATCACCATGAACCAAAATCTAATGCTCATCTATTGGAGATGAGGGATGGGGCACAAAATTCCAAGCTAGTTCCCAACCTACATGCAGCCCTGAGGTAGATACAACATCCCACCCATCCACTAAAGGTTGAGTAGTCAGAGGAATAGTAGAAGAATGCACTAGATATAAAGACACATTCAGGTCAGGCATTATGCTTGAGGACAATCTACTCTTGATTGGTCCCATCTACTCTTTTTTCTTCTAGGTAGGACAATATAATCATTTGAATTTGAATTTTCAATCCTTGTCGTTAAGGCTAGAGACTAATGGTTTCGGGAAGCATTTTGGTATTAACTCATTCTTTGAAAAATGTGCAAACTCTTCTTATCCTATGCTCTTTAGAAACTTTTCTATTAAAATAAATTTTTACTTTTTACTCTCTTATTTTTGATTGCTTGTCCCTAATTAAATTTATAGTAGTATTTTAATTTCTTCATTGAAAAGATAGATAAAAATTAGGTTGGGTAGTTTCAACATCAAGCAAGTAGCATTTTGCAAACCATTGGTATGACTATTTTGTCCAAGTGTCTTTATCTTTCATGCCTTGTTTACATGAGCCTATAGCTAGAAAACACTCCCAAATGGAAGATGTCATTCTCATGTGCCATAATTCTATTTTTTAATTTACTTTGTTAGTTTTAAAAAATGAAGGAAACAAAAATCATATATTTCCTAAAATTTCAATTTGCAAACATTACACAAACTCCTTGATATAGATATAACTAGATAACCTAAAAAATAATTACATTAATTCAAATATATATTTGTAATTATTATATATTATATATGCAAAAAAAAATTAAAAATTAAAATATAATTAATTTATTCATTTATTTTAATTAATATTTATAAGTTAAGTAATAATATGAAAAATGTGACAAAGATGAAATTTAAACCTAAATCTTATTATTCTCTAGTTTTCCATAACAATTCTTAAATGAAAATATAAATGGAAATAATAAATTTATACCATGTTCTTTAACCATATCCATATTGATCTCCAATTACATCGGTTGCTGATTAAAATATTCCTAATTATTAAATAGGAAACTATAGAGAAATAGTGGTTAAATTAAACATTGGTGGAACCTCTAGAAGCAATGCAATTCGTGTAGTGATGCAAGATTTTATTTGAACACAAAAGGCCAACTTGTTTTTAGCCTTTAACTACAGGTTGTAATCTAAAAACCTTGCAAAAGCCTTTGCTATGACCCCAACTCTTAATTTTTTTATTTTGTCTCTCTCATCAGAGACCACTATCAAATATTCACATTAAAACAAGTTTTATAACACATACTATCTCTCATTAGGTTTTGAAAAACTTTCAAGTTTTTCATGTGAAATGGACACTGGCCATGAAAACTTTAACCAAGCCTCATTTCTCGCTCTCTTGCTAGATTGCCCTGGCTCATCAATATGGCTAATTTCTCTAACATTAGGCTAAGAGAAATCCTTGCAATTTATCAATGATGAAAAAAAAATTCATTGAATGACCACTACCCTACTCTCCCATATGTTGTACCAAATTGCTTGATAAAACCTGGTTGATATCACAATCATTTGACACCCTCGCTTAACTATTATCTCTTTCTATTTCTAGTAGTGCATCATTTATCATATTTCCTTGCTTTATTTTCATGTTGAGTTTCATTTGATAAAGACATTGTATTACTTTAATTTGTGGCATGATAATAATGTAAATTATCTTTGTTACTTTAATTAAGGTGATTTGGTTCCTCCTTTGTCTTGTTCTTATTTTTCCTCTTGATTGCTCTTCTTTTTGGCATAGTTTTTCCATAACCACTTAGTTTGGGTTATTCCTAGCTCTACAACTTAATCAAATCAACTTTAGTTTCCATTGGTTCCTCCCACAATTTTGCAAAGTCTCTTTCGAGCCATTTCATTTATTTTGAAAGCATCTAAATTTAATTCCTCTTAGCCCACTTTCTCCTACAAGTCTTCTATAGTACAACTGTAGAATAACGTAACCAACTCTACTAATATAGTAAAGGAAACTTATAATTCTACATCCAAGGAACACGATCCTCTTAGGGAATCCAATGATATTAATTATCTAAGGAAGGATGAGGAAATCACATTTTAACATATATTTAGGACTCCATATGATGTTAGCAATGCAAGGGACCTCCTTGGAAGACACTCCATAGTCTCCTTTAGTCCCTTCACTCTAGCCCCTTCATTAAATATCTAGTACAAGATTAGGTATCCTGACTGCTACCACTGTAGTTTAGTTAGAATCTTCTCATGTTCATAGAAGACTAATCTTTTAAATTAGGATTGGCAAAAGGGGCATCTAATTTGAAATGTACTTAGTTTTTTCATCTATTTTAGTTTTTGCTAATATATTTTTACTAAGTAAAGGTAAGACCTCATATTCATGTCTAATATATGGACCATTGCTGATTTTACATTATTTTGTGGTGGTTTCGTAGAGATCAGTCTTCTTAGAAATTGAGTTATTCTCTTCCAGATTAAAAATATGGCTATTTTCTTTTTTTGATAGACTATTGAGTCCCCTTGGATAGAATTACATCATTAGCTACCTATATTTTCAAGGGACACAAGTTGCTACTTCTCCATGCTTAAATAGGAATATGTTGGGATACGATTTAAATTCTAGATATAAGGAAAATGACTACAAATTATAATTTCCATTTGATTCCCTTTTTTATTATATAATAATTTTTTGCCTTCTTCAAAAAATATATCAATAATTTACTATACCATAACTAAATTATTATTTTTATTACCTAGAGAATTTTCTTCTAAATAGAAGTGAACAAGAACATCATAAGGCCCAAACCAAGTTTAGGAATGAACCCCTAGTCTTGGATGGGTTATTACACATGCATATCTTCTGAGTTTTTAGAATCTTTATTGAGACAAGGATTTGCATTTGAGTTGGTTATTTAAAAATGCACATGTTACTAGATTTAGATTGTCTATGAATAACTTTTTCCTTCTTCCATAAGAAAGTATAGGGTCTTTGGGGATTTGGATCATAATGACTTCTAATACAAGGAAGTCATTGGAATTCAACTAGTTATTGGCCAACCTACATTTATCATTAGTTGTCTTACCTCTCAAAGAATGTGAATGAATAGAAGTTAACAAAACCTTAACCTCCATCATCGCTGCTATAACATTTCTTTAGCTTCCTATATGGTGGATGGAGATTCTAGCAACATATCCTCTCTAGTCTCTGGAAGGAAGTAGCTTATAAGCTAATCAATAATGAGGTTGTATCCAAGGTTCCAAATGATTGAGAATGATGAAGTATTTTCCTACCATGATACTTGACATTTACATTTACAATTCCTTTTAATATAGTTCACAGTCCTTATTTTCAAAATATAAAGCATAAATCATAATTTCTTTACTCTTACTATTGGAATCTAATCAACATCATATATATAGGTTTTCCTTTAAAAAAATCACCTATATTAGTATTCATGTCTCTATTCCTCAAGGCATGAATTATTTATTAGTTTATGCAATTTATAATGCTACTATAATTGGGTACAATATAGACATGGTAATGATGTTACTCGATAGTATCTAAGAAATCTTGTGAGAATTGGATTGGAAGACAAAAATCCTTCGGTATAGAAGTCAAAGTAATATAATTTATCCCTCCCACATCATGAATCTTAGCATGGTCATCTAACTAATTTGGGAAAGCTAAAAGTTATATAAAGATCTTAGGGAATTTCAACATAACTAGTATGCAAAGAGTTTAATTCTTCTAGTGTTCTTCAAAGTATATACCATATTAAAAAAATCATGGTAGAGCTCAAGAGTAACACAATTATATTTATATTTTATCTAAGTCATTCCAATAGGAGCCTATTACATAAATATATTGGTATGAATGACACTTTAAAGTAATATATGAAACACCTCTATTTGAAAAAGAAATGCATAGAAAGTAACTTCCAAGATTTTCTCTCACAATAGTGGATTTCTATTTCAATTGAATATTTCTTTTAGATATTTTGAATCTTAATTTGTACTTTAAGCTTATATGGCTAATTGGAGTGTCCTGAGTCAAATAATTTAGATAAAAATTCCAAGGTTTTATTAAAAACCAATTAGAATTGGGTACATGAGTCATCAACCTCCTCCAAAGACTAGGGAATATTTTATATTTTATGGTGCAGGAGCACCTAGGTAAGGCTACTTAGTAACCTAGGGTTCCCAGCCAAGTTTTGGCTTATAGTGGCCTTAGCCAAGCCACTAGTGTAATAAAAAAGCAATTGTGTCCTAGAGGGTGATTTAGTCATTAGGAGGTATAATTAGGTCCTTATGAACATTCAATGTTACCTATTTCCAATGTTGCTATGTGTTGTGCAATTGTTGTCATCATTGTTAAAGGTGACATTTGTGCATTTAGAGGGCTAAATTGGACAAAGTAAGGATGGAGTGGAAGTTTCATGTCCTAAGTGACATCTTCAAGCATTTTGTAGAGTTTCATAAGGCTTTGAAATTTTTTTGGCCTAACTAGGCAAAAAGTTATCAAGTTGTATGACAACTTTATAAAAATTACAAAAGCTGTGATGAAAAATTTTATTGCAAAAAGTGAATTTTTGAGCACTACGTGGAATAACCACTTCAAAGTAGTTGGAAAAGGTGTGTTGGATCTATATAAGGCCTCCTTTAGCCTATGAAAAAGGTTGGATGACATTATGATGAAAGTTGATTAATGAACAAATAGTTTTTGCTGAGCAATCTTACCATAGTCAGAGCATTTTTGTCGCTTAGGATCATTGAATGGATTGAAATATGTACTATGACCAATGTATGAGTTAATAGATCTAAATACTCAGCTCATTGTGTGATTAGATAGTACTTTTAGTCTCATTCCTTTGCATTTTGGAAAATCTTTAGTTTACTCACTGTCCCTAGTCTAAACCAGGCAGTTTTTGAAGATGGAGTCATAACTCACCTTTCCACCCTGGCATCTATATAGTTCCTTGGAATGTGTGAGATGACTCTTTGTACTATAAGTGTACAAGATCTTGGTCCTTGGAAAGAATTTTTGGCATTTTTTTTGTAGTGATGTCCTAGGCAAGCCAAATGAGCATGGTTAGGATCACATTGATTGAAATAACATTGGATGGCATTGAGTGATTTGGCTAGGGATCACATTGATTGAGGAATCCTTCTCTCCACATGGATGGAGAGAAGGATATAAGGGTGGAGAAGTCCTATGCCCAAGGAGAAGTCCCGGTAACATGTCTTGATAGGGATTTGAACTAACCCTTGTGAATATTATCAACATATTGGAAACTCCTTAATTTTAGGCTTAAATATAGCAACCCACTATATGGACAGGTTGGGGAAGTGAGACCAAGTGAATCTAAAAGATCTACCAAAAGGGTATTAGGATATGAAGTTTTTTTTCCACCTTGTTAAAACTTTTTCAAAGTTGTGTGTCGAAAGGTGAGGTTGGAGGCATAATTCACCCTCATAGGCCTACTTTGGAGCAATTTCTTGAAATTTATAGATATTTCTATGGATTATTGGTTGATGAGAATTGGAATGGTCCCAATGCCCTAGAAACAAACCTATCTCTCTCTCTATTGTTGGAAGTTTTGATCATGAGTGGATCAGTTAGTGTGGGAGAACCAGTAAAGTTTCTAAGGAGTATTGATTGGGATGTCTTGATTTCTTCATTGTTGTGGACAAGTTGAAGGAGGGAAGGATTAAAAATGTGATCCTTATAAGTTAGGATTAGTGAAAGAACATTAATAGGCTAGGAAAGTGGTTGACTAGACCCTAAGAGAAGGTAGGGTTAGGAAGCAAGACTTGTTCCAACATTAGAGTGGTATCAGAGCCCCAAAATATTTGGGCTTGTGGATGGATGTTTTAGATTGCAAAAGAATTAGTAGGCAAGACAATGATGGTGACTAATGTAGAGATAGACAAAGAGATGGGTGAGAAAAAGGAGAGAAATAGAATCCTTGAAGAAGCCCTAGAGGAAATTAAGACTAAGCTAGAAAAAGTTGCTAAAGTAGTCAAGAATATAGACAAAGAAGGTGAAAGTACTGATAAAGGGAAGGAAAATATTGATAAGGAATACATCATTCCTAAACAAGACCACCCACTAAATGAAGAACCATTCTTGAAGGCCATCAAGTCACTAGGAGGAAAAGCCCTAGAAGGAATTCCATTGTTTAGTGGAAAGATGGACACTGCTACAGTAATGGAATGAATTGAGGCAATGGAGAATCATTTTGAGTGTTAAGGCATCACCGAGGTACAAAAGGTAAAGTTTGCAAAATCAAGACCCATAGGTTTAACATTGACATGGTGGAAATGCATGAAAGATGAAAGGATCAATATAAGAAAAAATCCTATAGCTAATTGGAATGTCACGGTGACTAAAGTGAAGGAGAATTATCTATCTAAAGAATGTGAGGTATAATTAAATAAAAAGAGGCAAGGTATGAAGCAAAAATAATTGGATGTGGCCTCTTACATAGTAGAATTTCAAAAATTATGCCTAAGGTCCAAGATACAAGAGGAGGAACCTGTTAAAGTAGCAAGATATTTGGGTGGACTAAAGTGGAACATCCAAGAAGAGCTAAGCCTATGGAGCCCTATCACTATTCAAAAGTGTCATAAATTGGTTCCTAAGGTGGAAGAAAAGAATTGTAAGAAGGGGGACTCAATTTTCAAAGGTAGAGGTAAAGGAAGAGACAAAGAGGTCATAGAGGTGGATACCAAGGTATAGGTAATTATCAAAGAAACCATGGTGAGTCTAAACTTGTTGAGCAAGATAGTGAAACTACTTCAAGGGGAGGTTATACAATAGGAAGAGACACTCAAGGATGCTCTAAGTGAGGGAGAGGTGCATGTATGAGTAATTCATACTTTGCAAGTATGAAATGCTACACTTGTGATTAGTTGGGTCACCCTACCTATAGATGTCCTAACAAGCCTACTTCTTCAAATAATGATAAGAGAGTTTCATATGCACATGAGTACACAATGAGATACAAGGTATCTGAGGTGGATCATATTGAGTTAGAGAGAGGAGAGAACTTGATGTACAAGAGGGTGTTGATAAGACAACCAGTCAAGGATGAACTTAAGCATAGGAGGCTCTTGCTCAAAATTAGATGTAGGATATTGGAAAATATGTGTAAAGTTATTGTGGATTCTGGATCCAAAGATAACATCATATCAGAGGAAGTAGTGGATAAGCTCAAGTTGATAAAGTTACCTCATGTTAACCCATACAAGGTGACATGGTTGAAAAAATGGCAGAGTGTGTTGGTAAATGAGCAAACTTAGTTTGATTTTTTTATCGTAGGCTATAAAGACAAATTTCTTTTTGATGTATTGTCTATGGATGCATTCCATTTACTATTGGGTAGACCTTGGAAATATGATAGAGGTGTTGTCTATGATGGAAAGGAGAATTCCATTTCTTTAAAGAAATATGGGAGAACTTTCAAGATTTGGTCCTTATTAGAGGAAGACGAATAATAGTCCAAGACTCTTGGTGTATTGTTGAGTAGTGGGAAAGATTTCATTAATTCCCTTAAGCATGAAGGTAGTGAAGGGTATGCCATTCTTCTTTAGCCTAAGGAAGAAGAGAAATCTAAGCAACACCCCTTACCAATTGAAATCCAAGAGATGCTTGTAAAGTATAAGGATATTATTAGTGATGGAAATCCTACAATTTTACCTCCAAGAAGAGTGATAAGTCATTAGATTAGATTTTTACCTAGTGCATCATTTCCTAATAAAGAAGCCTACAAGCTTACTCCAAATTAGAACAAAGAGATAGCTAGGAAAATACAATAAATTTTAGATCAGGGTCTGATAAAGAAGAGAATCAATCCCTGTGTATTGCTAGTATTTCTGGCATCCAAGAAAGGAGGAAAATGGAGGCTTTGTATAGACTCTAGGACCATAAATATGATCGCTATAAGATATAGGTTTCCCATACCTAGAATTGAAGACTTGATGGATTGTCTTGGAGGAGCTCAATATTTCACAAAGTTGGATCTCAAAAGTGGTTAGCATCAAATAATGACAAAGTAAGGTGACAAGTGGAAGACAACTTTTAAGACCATAGATGGATTGTATGAGTGGCTTGTGATGCTATTTGGGTTCTCAAATGCTCCTAGCATATTCATGAGACTGATGAATGAAGTGTTGAAAGATTACACATGAAGGTTTGTGGTGGTATGTCTTGATGATATAATCATCTTTAGTAAGATAAGAGAAGAACATCTTCAGCATGTGGAGATGGTGCTAAGGAAGTTGCATGAAGAGGAGTTGGCAATCAATTTGGAAAAATGTGAGTTTTTGAAGCAAGAACTTGTTTACTTGGGATTTGTGGTATCCAAGGGATCTTTGAAGATAGACAAAGACAAAGTTGTAGCTATCCTAATTTGGCCACCATCCACCATAGAAATAAAGGTAAGAATTTTCCATGGGATAGCACAATTTTATAAGAAATTCACTAGGAACTTCAATGGTATTTGTGCACCATTTCTAGACACCATTAATGGTGGGATGAGGACCAATTTTAGGTGGACTTCTGAAGTAGGAAATGCCTTTGAAAATTTGAAAGAACAAGTGATGACACAACCTATCCTTAAGTTTCCTAGTTTTGAAAAATTGTTTACCCTAGAGTGTAATGCAAGTGGGATGGCAGTAGGTGGTGTGTTAAGCCAAGAAGATAAGCCAGTAGCCTTTTTCAATGAGAATCTCAATGAAGCCAAGAAGAAATAGTCTTCTTATGACTTGGAATTTTATGCTTTGGCTCAATCTCTTAGGAAGTGGAGGTATTACCTTCTACCCAAGGAATCTGTAGTGTTTACTGACAACCAAGCCCTTTTTTATAAAGTTAAGCAATAGACATTTGAAGTGGATGGAATATCTTCAAGCATTCACATTCATCATCAAGCACAAGAATGGGTAGTTGAAAAAAGTTGGAGATGCACTAAGGAGTAGGGTGTTGATCATTCAAGAAGTTCAACTACATAGCATTGGCATAGAGAGTTTCAAGGACCTCTACAAGGATGATGAAGACTTTTTTGAAGCTTATAAGGTATGCTCTAAATTTCAGAATCATTTTCATAGTTCTTTTGTTGATTATACCTTGCAAAGTGGATTGTTGTTCAAAGGAAACTAGTTATGTATTCCTAAGGGTTCAATAAGAGAGAGCATTATCCAATAAAAGCATAATGGAAGCCTAAGTGGTCATTTTGGCATCAAAAATACCCTAGAGTTAGTTCAAGGCTTCTACTATTGACTAAAGTTGTGAAGGGATGTGACAAGATATGTGGAATAATGTGTAATGTGCATGAAGGAAAAATGAGGAGCTAGTAATATACATTTGTACCAACCTTTACCAATCCCTAATAGGCCATGTAAGTGTGTTAGCATAGACTTAATTACAAGGTTACCTTAAACAAAATAGGGTTGTGATAGAATCTATGTTGTGGTGGACATATTTAGCAAAATGGGTCATTTCATTCCTTGTAGAACTACCCATGATGCTAGCCATATTTCACATATATTATTTAAAGAGATTTTGAGGATCCATTTAATACCCCCAAGAATTGTGTTAGATAGAGATGTCAAATTTATGACCCATTTTTGGAAATCCTTGTGGAGTAGGTTGGAAACTAACCTATCTTTTGGTTTAGCTTACCACCCTCACACTGATGGCCAAACTAAGGTGGTTAATAGGGTATTGGGTAACTTTTCAAGATGCCTAACTAAAGAATATGGTCACACATGGGATGTGATTATTCCTCAAGCAGAGTATGCATATAATGATAGTGTGAACTGGACAATAGGTAGAAGCCCATTTGAGATTATTTATGGGATGCATCCAAGGGGTGTGTGTGAAATTAGAGACCTTGGGGCTATGGATTATAAGAGTGGTCAGGCTAAAGACTTCACTCAAACCATGAAGGAGATTCAAGAATAGGTGAAGAAGACTATATAAGAGACTACATAAATATTAAAGACTAAAGTAGATGAGAAGATAAATGATGTTCAATTTGTAGTAGGTGACAATGTCATGGTACACTTAAATAAGTCTAGGTTGCAGAAAGGAGTACCTACTAAACTTTAGATGAAGAGCGTGGAACCCTATAAGATCCTAGCTAAATATGGAGCTAATGCATATAAGGTGAATCTTCCTAGTGATTTGAACATTTCACCTATCTTCAACGTGGAAGACCTAACAAAATATAAGGGACCTCTAATTGAAGTAGGTGTAAACAAATAGGAGGTTGGCAAGGATATAGCACCTAATGTCTTACCTCCCAAGATGGAACTAGAGGCAGAGAAAGTACTAGATTCAAGGGTCAAGAAGAGTACTAGATACAAGGTGTACATGGAACACCTCATCAAATGGAAAGCTAAGATAGAGTCAGAGGCAACATGGGTTGTAGCTATAGACTTCAAAAATTTGGGAATTCCTAATGACATCTTTTCTGTAGGAGTGATTTGATTTACTTTTGTGATGAGCATGGTGTAGGAGCACCTAGGTAAGGCTACTTGGTAGCCTAAGGTTCCTAGTGTAGTTTTGACTTGTAGTAGCCTTAGCCAAGCCACTAGTGTAATAAAAGGGATAGTGTATCCTAGAGGGTGATTTAGTTATTAGGAGGTCTAATTTAGGTCCATAGGAACATTCATTATTACTTGTTTGTCCAATGTTGCTAGGTGTTGTGCAATTGTTGTCATCATTGTTAAAGGTGAAATTTGTGCATTTAGAGGGCTAGATTGGAAAAATTGAGGATGAAGTGGTAGTTTCATGTCCTAAGTGACATCTTCAAGAATTTGGTAGTTTCATAAGGCTTTCACCAAGTCTGGTCTAACTAGGAAAAAACTTGTCAAGTTGCGTGACAACTTTGCAAAAGTTACAAAAGTTGTGACATAGTGCAAGGTAGGAGAATCCCCAAAGGAGATGTCCTAGCCCCTAGATATATAACCATATAGTGGAAACACAACAACAAGAAACAATAATTCAAGATCTAATACCAAATTACAATAATATATTCATAAAATATAACTCATTACATGCAATGTGTCAGGCTATAAGGCCTTCCCAATTATGGCCAAATCCAAAGAAAGTAATAGTTGTACAAGATCCCTCAAGATCCAATCCAAACACTAGCTAATCTAGATCATCACTCTAGTGGAAACCCCCAAGGAAGATCTCAACTTATGCTCACAAGCCCACCAAGCAATCTCCTTGTTTTCCAAGCCGCAACTACTAGCTCTTCTCAAAATTCACTCCTCTACCACCTCCTCTTCTCCAAAATGGATGAATAATGAATAAATACTTCCCCAAAACCCTTAATCATACCAATATAAGCCACAAGTAAATCTAGAACACAAATTAAATACAAATACATAAATTAAATGCCACAAGTTAGCCTGCAATAATAACTAAATGCCCAAAATTGATATCCGAGTAAAATCATGATATCTCCTAGCTCTGATTGAATTAGAACTTTTTCTTCAAATTTTAGATATTAATTTATGTCCTATACAATCAATTATATGTGAAAATTTTGATTCCTTAATAAAAAGTGTGCATACATCCCGAAAGTCACGCACAACAGACTGTTATGCGAAACTGCCAAAAATTGATGCTCCAGGAGAATTGCCATATCTCCCAACTTATAATTAATTAGGACTTTTTCTCTTGAAAAAAAGGATTAATCTAGGCCCTCTTCAATTCCTAAATTTTAAATCCTCTCATTCATTATACATAATTATTTACATTCCCTAAAATAGGCACCCAAAAACTACAAAAACATAGTTTTAGCAGCAAGGTTCAAATAGCTCAAACTTCAACTCAATCCATCCAATCTCTATGAAATCATGGGGAAAGGTTCCCCAATGTATCTAAAAAACATCCCTAACAATTAGAACATAGCTCCACCAAAATCCAATCTTGATGCTTCTGCATCAGACTCCCCAAGTAAATAGAAAAGTATGTCTCATACTTTGATGCCCAAAGAAAGATTTGCAACCAACTTCATCTTTATCAAAGGCTTCCACTTCATCAAAGTCAATAGAAAAATTCTAAAAATCCACCATATATGCTTCATCATTAGAATCAAATACATATCAGCAACCCAATCAACATGCTCACACCCAAGAACAAACTAAACATAATGCTTCATCAACAAACCTTCACCCACATCAGCAACTAGTGAATCCACACCAGCAAAAAAAAACTTCATATCAGTAACAATATGTAGATCTCCATCAACACATGCCAAACTCTCAAGACCAACACCAACAACAACTAGATCATCCATGACCAAGTGCTCTGCAATTTCCATGTCAGATTTAGCCAACTGATCATGAAAACCAACCTATGTCCTAACATCAACAAGGTTAGGAATATGTTCAGCAACAACCTCTAGCTTCTCTACAAGTTTTGTATTAGACTTCACAAATTGATCAGAAAAATCAACCTCTTCCATCTCAACCTTTTCATGCCATCTTCTCTCATGAACAAGTCTCTTAACCTACCAAACAACTCTCTTTTGAATTGGTACACTCCAGCTCCACAAACATCTATGAAATACCTTCCTCATCCTATCCTTATCTCGATCATATGAACTAGTTTCAAACTGAGCAACCACCTTCTTAGTTTGATCAGCCAAACTAGCTTCAACCTGAGTAGACATCTTAGAAAAATTCCTCTCCACCACATCATGAAGATTCATAATCATCTTAGGGTCCAATCCTCTTAGAGTCATCTCCCAAGATCTTTGTCAATCCTCTACAACAAACCCTTTGCATGCTCCTTGTGATAGCCTTGAATTATTTTCAAGTTAGATCACAACCTACCACCTCACATGAACAATTAGGAACCACATCACAAGTCTAGGACCATGGATCTGCAATCCACAAACTCTCTACCATCATGCCTCAACAAGATCAGTCTTCCATCTTCGCATCCATCGATCCATCTTCAAGCCCTCTACAATTGCAAGCTAGAAAAATGATCTGCCACCTTGGAACTAAGAGATCTAGGACTCTAGAAAGAAAATCCACCACTAGATCAAGATCAAATTAGATGTACTTCTCCACCCAAGTCTTGGTGCAAACTACCACAACTTCGGCGATCTGTCTATATGTTCAGGAACAACCTTTATTCTGATACCACTTGATGTAGTACAAGGTAGGAGAATCCCCAAAGGAGATGTCCTAGCCCCTATCTATATAACCACATAGTGGAAATACAATAGCAAGAAACAATAATGAAAGATTTGATACCAAATTACAATAATATATTCATAAAATATAACTAATTACATGCAATGTGCTAGGCTATAAGGCCTTCCTGATTACAACCAAATAAAAAGAAAGTAATAGTTCTGCAAGATCCCTCAAGATTCAATCCAAACATTAGCTCTTCTAGATCATCACTCTGGTAGAAACCCCCAAGGGAGATCTCAACTTGTGCTCACAAGCCCACCAAGCAATCTCCTTGTTTTCCAAGCCGCAACTACTAGCTCTTCCCAAAATTTGCTCCTCTACCACCTCCTCTTCTTCATGATGGATGAATAATGACTAAAGACTCCACAAAACCCCTACTTATACCAATCTAAGCCACAAGTTATCTTGTAACATCAATTAAATACCCAAAATTGATATCCGAGTAAAATTGTGATATCTCCTAGATCTAAATGAATTAGAACTCATGATTCAAATTGTAGATATTAATTTAGGTCCTCTACAACCCCTTTAATTTGAAAATTCTAATTCCTTAAGAAAGACTATGCATACATCCCGAAAGTCATGCACAGTAGACTATCACGTGAAACTACTAGAAATTGATACTCTAGGAGAATTGCCATATCTCCCAACCTATAATGAATAATAAATTGTTCTCTTTATAAAAGGAATTAATCTAGGCCCTATTTTATCCTTTAAGTGTGCAGCATCTCATTCATTATGCAAAATCAGTTACATTCCTTGCAACAGGTACCTAGAAACCAGAAAAACACAGTTTTAGCAGCAAGGTTCAAACAACTCAAACTTCAACTCAATCCATCCAATCTCTATGAAATCATGAAGAAAGGTTCCCCAATGTGTCTCAAAAAATCCTTAAAAATGAAAACATAGCTCCACCAAAATCCAATCTTGATGCTCCTACATTAAGTCATCATGAAATTTTTTATCACAAAAGTAATTTTCAAGCACTAGGTGGAATAACCACTTCAAATTTTTTGGAATAGATGTGTTGGATATATATATATATATATATATATATATATATATATATATATATATATATATATATATATATATATATATATATATATATATATATATATATATATATATATATATATATATATATATATATATATATATATATATATATATATATAAGGCCTCCCTAAATCTATGACAAAGGTTGGATGGAATTTTGAGTAATGTTGATTAATGGACTTTTTTTTGTTAAGAAATCACTACTACATTTGGGCCCAAATTGAGATGGCAGACAGTTACAATTATGAAAACCATCATTGCCTGAGTTACAGTACCACAAATTGGATCCCTTCGGGTGGGTATCATACTTTTTCTATCAAAAATTGTGATAGAAAGGGTTTTTTTCACAACTATGATGTATAAAGGTATTTTAACTTAGAACATGCAAGGGAAAGAGTTCATCTTTTTGTCGTCCCACTTGTGACAGTACACCATCTCAATTGTGATGGTCTAGGCTTCTAGCCTATTGTTGGACCGATGAATAGCCATTGAAGTTATCCATCAATATTGTGATGTCTATATGATAGTGTGTTATGGAAGCAATGGTTATCTATCGAAATAGTCTGTCGTAATTGTGACAAGGATCTTGCTAGCTGAAAACAGTTGATTGTTTGTTTTATTGTACCTAATTTGAGGATAGTTCTATAGGAATTTTTAATCAACCCATCTAATAAAAAACTAGACCAATTTAACTGGGTTATGACTTGTATATATGCATATACATACATACATATACATAGATAATAGTAATATATGTATTTCATTTGCATTTTCTTTTCCATTGCTTATAAGAGTGTTTCAAGGTTGGGAACCACTTCAACATCCTTTCATGGTTTTGAGGTAATGTCATTGTGTCAGAGGCTTCTGCATGGGAATGAGCCTCATGATTATGGCATTTATACATAAGCAGAACTTGCTTCTTCAACTCCATACACTCAACTCTTCATTGAAGTTATTCTTCTAGTAGTGAGAATAACTTCTAAAAATTCTTGGGAGGAGTTTTCATAACATTCTGGATCATACAGTGATGCCCAAATTAACAACAATAGATACATGGGATCCTCGCAGGGAGAGCATTCAAATACATGTATGGTTACATCATTGGCTTCCATTGTTGGGCTAGCATATGGAGCCTTTATATCAAACCATTCATTATATATTGGGGAATGCACTTCATGCCTAGCATGCAAGTGATGCATCTACATATGCAATTTTATCACCTTGGAAAATTTTATTTGATCCTGCTAGCTGGGAACAACTATTTTTTCATTTGATTGTACCTAATATGATGATAGTACTAGAGGAATTTGTAATCAACCCAACTAATCAGAAACTAGACCAATTTATCTAGGTTATGGATTAGGTATGTGTTATTCCCATTTATCAAATGGTTTCAAGATTGGAGGCAACATTTTTTCCAAAATGACTGCAGGTTTTGTATCATTGGCTTTGTTCAAGTCCTGATTTTAATGTGTACTTATGTATATACAAACATACATACATACATATACTTAAATAATAGGGTAAACCCACAATAGTGGGTTACACTTTTTCGGAGGAAGAAATTCCTCCAAACAAGCGTGGATCCAAAAAAATTACCCGTATAGTTTCGATAGAAACTCTTTTTCAAAGTTTCGATCGAAACTAATTACTTTCAATAGAAAGTAATTGTCGATCGAAACTAACCGCGTCGAATAGTTTCGATCGAAACTTGGAATGCGGGTTTCTCTACGGTTTTAAAGTTTCGATCGAAATTTTACTTAAGTTTCAATCAAAACTATGAAACCCGCTAGCATAAATAGCAGCACGATCGGATTCTCTCCTCATTATTTCGATCGAAAGTTGGAGAGAGACTGGCATCCGCTTTATCGACCATCTGAAAAAGGTATGAAACATTTGTTTTTTCCTTTTTTCTATTGTTTTAGTTAAAATTTATATGTTTTTTTGTATATTTTATTGTTTTTTATATATGTTTCTTTGTATATTTTATTTTATTGTTCATGCTTAAGCCTCTAATGTTATTATGAATCTCTAAATGCACAAATAAGATTTTTTTAAAGATAATTTTCATCTATATTAGATCTAAGTATATAATATTGTCTTTTAATTTAAAGTTTATTTAAAAATTTATTATTTTAGATGTTTTGAAATGTATTTAATTTATGTATTTATTACAATGTTGAATGATTAGATTAGATGTAAATTTATTGTTTAAGTTACATGTTATTTTACAAATAAATATAATTTTGACTTAGAACCATATAACCTTGACCTAGAACCATATAACCTTGACCTAAAACCATATAACCTCGACCTAAATTCATTATTTAAACTATAATCATGACCTAACCATATAGTTATGTACAATAAAACCCTAAACATATATAACTAAGTACTTAATCACATAACAACTCGCTAAGGGATCCAAACAAAAAACTTCTAATACTATTTAAAATGATTTTACTTAAATTGTATTGTACTTTGTTTCATGGATCGAAAATGGATGATGTAAACTATTTTATAAATGTATATTCTTTCAGCCTTTCATACCCTGTGACATGTACAGTGGATGATTGTGCATTCCGAATTAATTTGCCAAGTGGCATTCAGAACAAATGTATCTAAATTATTTAAATGGATTGAACTGACGTCTAGTTAATATTATTTCATGTGGATGTGTTATTTATTTTACTTTTAGTACTTATAATTATTTAAAAATGAAATGTAAATGTGCTCATTAAGGAATTTGCAATCTCTTATGTTTTTTATAATTGTAAATTATTGTATTTATGTTATTGTTTGCTTAGTAAAACTTTTGATTAGTTCTTTGGATCCCTTGGCTAGGCCTCATTTAGAATTAACTATAATGTCAGTTTGTAAATTGAATTTAAAAATAATCTAAGTATATAATTAACTATATTATAATTCAATCACATGTCTTAACTTGGATCCAGATCCTAAATTAAATACATATATAAGAATGTCAGAGATTAATTTGCATCTAGGTAAGAATATAACATACATATACATACATAAGAATGTATATAACTTAGAATGTGTATGACCTAAAGAATACATGTTACAACCTTTAATTAATAAAAGTTAATTATAAGAACATAACTTGATTAAATAATATACAAGTTACATAAAAAAATGTACATCATATCATATAATGTTCATGTAAAGATTAAATATATTTAACTTAAATTTTAACTCTTAAGTTCCTTAATGCTAAATAGTAGACCTAAATTATACTAAACCTGGTCATAATCCTAACTGCAAAACCCTTTAATCATAAATTATAACCCCTAATCTTAGATGCACACTTGAAACCATAAAACTTTTCTAAATCTCAATTTGAACCGTAGAGGTCTAAATGATAAACCCCAACATTAAATAGTAAATCATATTAATACTTGATCCCAACTTTAATTATATAAATTTATTAAAACTATGTGTTAAAACCATAATAAAATTTTTTATTGCTAATACAAATCCTAACCCTCAGAATCATACTTCTAGTTCAACATGATGTAAACCCATACCCTAACCCTCTAACCATACTTCTAGCAATGATCATGTACAAACCTATAACCTATAATCATAAATGTTAAACCATGACCCTAAATTATACTAAACCCTAGAATCAAGATGTATGTACACTAAGATCCTAAAATTTGTTAAATTTAAATGCTAAACTCTAATGTTGAAAGCTAGCTAGATATAAACTAATTTTAAGTACTAAACCATTATTCTAACCCTAATCATAAATTATAATGGTAAGTTCCCTTATACTAGACGATAAGCCCCAACCCTTATCCTAAATTATAAGCCCTAATCATAATCCTAGATCCATAAATTTAAACCTGATGTACAAACCATAACCCTAAAAATAATGCTAGTACCAATGTCAACCCATATCCTAACCCTATAAATAGTACTAATAGAAATGTAAAGCCAATGTACCCTAACCCTAGAATCATAACTATAACCCTAAATCCTAAATGCTAACTTGCCTACTTTACTAACCCTAATTGATCTAGACTATAATTTCTACTCAGGTACTTGGTCTCCGACCACATGATCCTAACCCTTCAATCGTGGTCTCAATCCTAAATCATAGCCCCAACCATAATCCTAACTCTAACCCTAAACCTAAAACTAAAATTTAATCATCCAAACCCTAACCCTAACCTCAAGATCTTAAAATTTAATTTCTAAACCCTTATATTATAAATGATAATTTACGGGCTAAATCATAAGATTGATTATATATATATATATATATATATATATATATATATATATATATATATATATATATAATCCATGCATATCATATCAAAAGAATCATATAGAAATGTCATTTATGACATGTCCATCATATAAAAATATCAAAAAATGAGTGATATCATAATTTAGCATTATATCTTAATATTTAACACTAAAATAAACTAACCCCTGGGTCAACCCTAAACCAAATTGAATATATCAAACTAGATTGAAAGGTAACCCTGGCCCTTAACTAGTTAATATTATACTTATAAAACAAATTGAATTAAACCATGATCATAAACAGGTAATTATATATCCCAAGTTAATAGTAGAAACCTTGAATTTAACCTTAAATCCTTTCTCCAACCATTAACAAAATTGAACCATTACCCTAAGATTGAATTGAAATGTTAATTCAATTTATTAACTCTTGTCCTAATTGAAACCTAAGCATGTAAACCTAATCAAATAGTACAAACCAAATTGAACCTTAATCCTAAAACTAATTAAACATTGATATCAAGGTCTCAAAATGATACATCAATGTTATATATATGTACACAAATAGATCTATATATGCACATGTGTCATGATATGTATATTTGCACATATCTTGTGTACGTGTATATATATGCACACGTATGCATGTATATATACACATGTGCATGATAGATCTATATGTGCAAATATACATATCATGTACATGTATATACACATATATCTATATATACATATATATTGACATATTTAAACTTCATGGACCTAAATTACACCTGACAAGTTTATGTGCACACATATGTCTAAAACCTTTGAACATTCAATCTAACTTAGATAGAAATATAACTTGCACACATGTAGTTCTTAAAAGGTCCCTGAGTTACAAACATTATATATATAACAACATATGTGTTTTAAAATTTAGTTTTCTTTTAAGGTATATGTTCATTTAAGATTTAGGACTTTTATATATATGTAGACATGTACGTGCATGTTTAATTTTATTAAAACAATTTAGATACAAGTTTTTTAATTTTGTCAAATTGTACATACATATATGTTAATATAAATTTCAAGTTTATTAAATGTCATACATTTTAATTTTAATTTTCAGGTTTACACATTATACACACACTTACATACATTGACATGGCTGATCAATAGCCTTCTATCCCCCTCGAGCAGCCTATCCCCCTCAAGTAGCCTATACTCAGGCTCAAGCAGCCTATCCCGGGCCTTGAGTAGCAGCCTATACCCAGGCCCGAGCAGCCTATCCCAGGCCCTAAGTAGCAGCCTATCCCCCCTGAGCAGCATCATGTCCCCTGTGATCAGCTACCTATCCCACCTCAGGAGCTCTATGATCGCACTAACCAGGAGATTCATAGACTCCAGGAATCCCTGACTAGTAGCACATGCTCCAGTGTTTATAGTGGTACATGCCAGACTATCTTACACAGCCTAACATTTATTCAAGATGAGATTCATGGCACTGCCCCATATTCTGCACATACTATATAGGCTATCCTTGAAATTAAGAGATGAGAGGTCTCCTCTGGTCTTTCACTCTAGGAGGTGCAGGGCTTGGTGCCCAAATATGTCCTGAAGAGGGAATGTTTCCCTCATTATCTTTCACAAAAGTATGTGAAGGGGTATTCTCCCCTTAAGTGTACAGATCCATAGATGGCTGCATTGATATACCCACACTTCCTTGCTGCCCATGGTCGTTATCCAAATAATGACCAAATTCCACTCTATTTTGCCCGACAACTTTATGCAGAGGTTCGCTTATGCAGGGCGGTGAACTACATAGATTTACTAGGACATTTAGGACAGGGGCGTGGTAGATTGGCTAATAGGCAGCTAGGTCATCTCCCATTGGCACATAGATCGATTGTCGGAGAGAGGGCACCTGCTATTTCCCCTGTGTTAGGTCCATCAGCTGATGAGGCCATGCATAGCACTCAGTTACGTGGGGTCCTTCAAGGAGTTGGAGAGATTGCAGTAGCTGTCAGATCTATTTCAAGTGATGAGGTTGGTCAGTATTTGATGTCTCGTCAGCATTCCAGATCATCATCCTATGCTTCATCTTCAGGAGACTTGTACAGTGTAGTAGGCATCCCTTCAGTGGCTAGCTTAGAGGGTCTCACTAGAGTGTTGGCATGAGATACTATGATTGGTCTGGCTGAGGATTTATTAGATACATATAGATTTGTATTAGAGCATCTTGGCATACCCATATCAGATGTTCGAGGTCGTGTCCATGGTAGTACTAGGACACATCCTCAGCCATATTCCTCTCATTGATCAAGTAGTGTTCATGGTGGTAGTGCACATGATGATCCATCTACTGACCACTCTTTTGCTCCACAGAGACATATACATACCATAGACCCTTCAGCCAGTGTTACAGTGCAGGCTCAGAGTTCAGATGTGGGCCTTGATGATGTTGATTTGAGCTTGTCGACCACAGGATGGATGGACTTGTTGACACGTGATAATTCTACTTCTATGCCATCTCATGTACATAGTCCACTTGGCTCGTCATTATTAGGACATGTGCCAGTCACTAGCCATGGGGCCCGCGTAGATGCAGAGATTGAGCTTGATGCGACACAGCAAAATCTGGATACATTAGTGGACACGATCGATGCTAGGCAGTCCGAGTATTATCAGATGCCACCATCTACACAGGTAAAAAAAAATTTGTTCATGTTAAAATTTCAATAATTTCAAACTAATTTAATTTAGACATGTGCATGTGTGCACATGTACATGTATATCAAGCATGTAGATTCAAATGTAAGCATGTAGAGAAATTTTAATTTGATGTTTTGCCCGTGCACGTGTACAATGTAGGGGGATGTGCCTATTTTTACTCTAGCTTTGATGCCAGATCGTCTACGTCGTCGAGACTCATTGGATGATGTCAGCAGTGGACAAGTAATGTTTATTTATGTTTTGATTAAATGCATGTACATGTATTTCAATATCACTTTCTCTTGATTAAATGTATGTATGTATTGATATCACTTTCTCTTGAATTTATATATAGGGGTCAGCACATCCTAGTGAGCACCTTGATACTAGTCAGTCTTCAAAGCGTGTTGTGAGGAGGTGTGGTGATGATAGTCTTGCACGTGATGATCTATAGTTTTTTTAATCTAGATGATTTGTTGTAGACTTTCATCCAGAGAGACATTCATATATGTTAGATAGACACTTTATATACACACATGATGCATGTTATATTTATATTTGATTTTATATAGATGTACCTAGATTTACATGTCTACATGTGTGCACGCTATATTTATATTTGATATTATCTTCTAATAGATCTCTAGATAGATACATGTTTTTGTTATTTGTTCTTGAGATGATTAATACATGTTGCATTAGGTTGTGGAATCTAATGTACATACTAGATCTAGATCTAGTATATTATAAATTGTTTCTATCTAAGATATGTAAGTAATTTATTTAGATATGTATGTGCATGTTTAACATATTGATTAAATTTAGATATATATATATATATATATAAATAGTTCATGTAATTTAAATGTTTGGTAATATATTGAACATGTATTAAATGTTAAAGTATCATGTAATTAGTTGTACATAATTCCTAACTCGAGTAAATCTATAGAACTCATCCCTTTTATTTGTACACATATCCTAGAATTTTATCCCCTTAAGCCCAATGTTGTAAAATTCAAGTCCAACTTAAAACATGTACATGTTCAAAATTTAGTTTAAACAAATTGCAATTTGAACTTGAAAGCTCACATGTCAAGTAATTAGTTAAATCAAAAGCTCACATGTCCTAAAATTGAAAGTGTACATGTGTTCTAAAATTGACAAGTTAAATGAAATAGAAAGTTCAATATAATAGAAAGTTAAATGAATTCTTGCATTGAGTTAAAAATGAAAGAGTAAAAGTTCAATTTAGAAAATTATTTATTGGACACCAAATTTCAAATTGTTCAACATAATTTGAAATAGTTTGAACCAAATTTCAAATTTTTCTTGAGTTACATTTCAAATTTTAATCATAGTGAAATTTTAATACAAGTGCACACATGTATCCTAGAATTTTATCCCCTTAAGCCCAATGTTCTAATTCAAGTCCAACTTAAAACATGTACATGTTCAAAATTTAGTTAAACAAATCGCAATTTGAACTTGAAAGCTCACATGTCCTAAAATTGAAAGCTCACATGTCAGGTAATTAGTTAAATTGAAAGCTCACATGTCCTAAAATTGAAAGCACATGTCCTAATTAGTTAAATTGAAAGCGTACATGTGTCCAAAAATTGACAAGTTAAGTGAAATAGAAAGTTCAATATAATTAATTTTACAAACTTCTAATTTCATCCTCTTAAGACAAGTGGTGTTCGAATTTCTTTCCCTCAAGGTGCACATGTCAGGTAATTAGTGTACACACATGTACATATAATTTCATAATTTCTATAATTAGTTACTTTAGAAAATTCAAAATGAAAGAGTAAAAGTTCAATTTAGAAAATTAGTTATTCCACGAAATTTCAAATTGATCAAATGATTGTTCAACCAAATTTCAAATAGTTTGAACCAAATTTCAAATTGTTCTTGAGTTACATTTCAAATTAGGAGTTGTTTCTATCTCATATCAAGTGGATCAGCTCGTTCTTGGATAACATTTAATATTTTCTCATGATCATCAATATGGAGCCTCCACTTACGTATTCCAGGTCCTTTGACTGGATGAAGAGTTAGACCAATGGCAATAACATGGTTACTATATTGATATACCTTATTGTTAGGTTGATAATCAGCGAAATGAATCCCACTTTTAAGTACATTTATTTGCTTCAAATATGTTCCTTGTACAATAACAGAACCTACACATGTACACATTTAAAAAATACATCAATCTTGAATTTAAGTCAAAGAATTTGAATTCATTAAAAATATAGATACTTGACATACATATATACATAATTCAACTATATACTAACCTGTGGGAAAAACATTTTCATCGCTTATTTCAGTCTTTGTTAGCTTCTCTCTTTCCATGGTGCAACGTAATAAATAATAGCTAGCACCTTCTACATTTTTCGGTTCTGCTATGACTGCAAAAACATTTCCTACACAAACTTATATATGTTAAAATTTTGGATACACGTCATTTACATAAGTACATATATATAATAAAAATTAACCAAAATTATGAAAAATGTATACATGTACATGATCCAGGTATATATATAGTTCATACATACCAACTCTGATCAATCCTGAAATATGGTTATAAGCACTAGAAATCAATGGAATATCATCATAGTTATCGTCCTCAAACTCATTCGTATTAATAACATCTAGTGGCACCAAAGTCCATTCACCCACATATCCATGTTCTTGATTAATGCAACCACCATAGTCTTCATCAATACAATTAGGACAAAAAAATGAGTATTCTCTTGTATACAATGACCACACATTACTATTTGTACTCATAACTAAATGCAAAGATTGTGTCTTCTCTACCCTCTTGCATGCATGCATTGATCTTCTATCAATACCTGAATGTGTACACAAGGTCCATAATTTAGTTAGAGATCATCTAAGATAACATATTAAATATAAATTTAAGATTCAATTAAAAAATATGAACAAATTAATTTATATATACCTGATACCTCCCAAAACACTCTAAATGGTATGACTCGATCTGCTTCTGATGATGTGTTATCTATGTTTGTTGGCACCGAAAAATGTGTTTTGCACCACTCAACCACATCATGAGCATTATTAATGTGATATCCTTTATAGTCCATTTGATACTTTCTTAAAGCACGTTTGATACAAGCTCCTACACCATCATGCTCACCCTTTCCATGTCCACTCTCAAAAAAACTCCAAATGTGTGGTATATTAAGGTATCGATGATATCTACATAATGCATAAAATGGTCTAGCTGATTTAAGTTGTGTTGCACATCCATCTGACCATACCAAATGTTTTTCTATCTTAATGTTTTTGTTTTTCAAATATTCAAAAAATGTCTTAAAACAATGTTCCACAAAATGTGTGTCATATTCTTTGTCATCACTAATATAAAAGTGATACTCTTTTTTAATGACGCGTGCTTGATTTGTACTTTCCATGCCATCCAGATCAATTTGTGCATGTCGATAAGACACTTGAACCATAATAGTAACTTGCTATGTATAGTAGTATTCTGCTTGAAGTTGTTTTTGAGATACGAAAGAGTAATTCTCTGCAAAGTCAACAACAGATAGAATTGTTCCGAGTGGGAAAGTTTCTCTTAGTGTTTGAAATTGTTCTGCTTGCCACTTAGCAAAAAATGCATGGCGTATATATGGTTGAATCAATTTACAAAAATTTGACATAAATTCTCCAGCCGATATCTCATCCTCTACATATTCTAATCTTGTTGATTCTTTTCCAGCTTTTGTTTCTGACTTTATGTACTTATATCTCTTACATTTTACCATCCTTGTCATATTAGTATCTTCTTCTCTGAAAGGAAATTTAGTCAAGTTACCACATGTTTCACAAGTTCCTCTTATGTAATCTATTTCATGGACACAATCATTTGGTTTGTCATATAAGATTGATGTTATGAATTGACTCGGTCGTTTAGGAAAAGTATTTTGAGAAGTTTCACCACTTTCTTCTATCATCTTTCGAAACCCTTCATAGTACAGATCAAATTCAACATGATATCAACAACAACATGTTTCAAAAGATTTATTTATCTTCACAAAATAGGGCTTCAATCTTTCAAACATTGTTTGTCCAATCTTTATGTTAGGATTTAAATTACAAAATGAGAGATACAATTCATGTTGAGTGACATCCAACCAATGTTTTGCGTGTTGAATATATTCCTTAGGCCCAATCCTCTGCTTGATGATATATCTTCTATTTGCTGAAGGATGAGTATTATCAATCCAAAATTGAATAACTAAGTTCTTAACTGTTTCCCCAATCATGTCAAATCGAGGAGCTCTACACATTAGTGCCCAATTTCCTTCTAATGTACTATCATTCAAATTGTTTCTCCTTTTCAGATAATGTAGTACTGTCTTCTGACTATACCTGAAATGAGATGATAATGAAGAGATCTGTCTATTTTGGGATGTTTTCTTATTTAAAATAGATTTCAGTATCACTCTTCGTGCAATGGATTTATCTGCAGATCTAGTTTTTTTCCCAATGGAATGTAACCCTTCCTTAACACTTTCAACAATATCTTTTTCTAGTTGAGAAGTCCTCATCTTTTTTATACTTGTATCTATACCCAATAGTCTCAGTGGCTCTTTTAATTCATCTTTGAGAAGTGAAATTGATAATAGTTGAGTTTTCTCCACTGTTGATAGATTCTCAAATTGTGCAATTATGTCTTTAGACTTTTTATTCAATTTCCTCTTCGTAGTATGTGTAGGTTGATTAGCATATTCTCTCAATGTTTCCACATCCATTTCAATTAAATGATCTATGTTTCTATGAATAATTTTTCTCTTCAATCTTTGAGCTAAATTAACATTCTCATTTGTTGTTTGATCTCGGGCTGCGCAAGAAAAAATGAAACAAAGTCTTAAGATACAATCTCTTTAGGGGACATATATGTATACATATATACATGTTTAACTCAAGAGTGAACTATTATGTACTTGATTAAATTATCTAACCTTCAGATGGTCCTTCTTCAATATCCATTGCTTCATCTTCAATTTCCTCATGTCCAACATTTTTGTCATCTACTAGAATTGCACGTGCACGATATAACAAATAAAATCAAGTAAGTTTATAAGGGGAAATATCGCTCACGAAATTTAAAAATTAAAGATATAAAGTTTTATAGAGACCTAGAATTCTAGAAAGATCTATATTATATACTTGCAAGAGATGCACATGTACCTGTTTGAACTTGGGATGAACCTTCTCCAATGTCGGTAGGTTGTCCTGGTTGACTACGTCCTAAATAAATTCATTTATTTAATTTTAATCATAATCTAATAAATCTTAATGGACTATAAATTATTAACATAATTGAATAAACAAGGTAATTCTCATGCTAAATAAATTCATAATTTAAATGTATTCATAATGTAATATTTACCCTAAGGACTAATATGGACATAATTGAATAAATCCTAATGGCCTAAATATGAACATAATTTCAAATAAACTCTTAATATTAAGTTAATCTAGTAATGCTAATTTAAGATAAATATGATATTCCTAATTGGATTTAAACCCTAATCCTAACTAAATAAACTAATTAAATACATTGGAAAAAAGATTGTGCATGTGTACTTGATCTAAGATAGTATCTTGCTAGCATTTTTTGACGATTTTCATCTTCTTGTTCCTTAGTTCTTATTCGTGCATATTTACTTGCTCTTTTATCTTTATTGCCCATGTCGTAAATTCTTCCTCCAAAATTTGAAAATAGGTTGAAGTTTGTCAAATATTTCTTTCTACCCAATTCAAAAGCCAATAACTTGATTTCACATAAATGCAAATTGTAAAAAATGAAACTCATATTTATATAAAAAAAATTTAAAAAAAAAACCTCTTTATTAGTTGACTAGGGAAAAATCCTAAGGAGCCGATTAGAAAAACACCCCTATGGTCGGCTTCTACTTGAGGTCTCCAAGAAACTTGAAATTGCAATAACTTTCAAACTGTAAAGCCTTTTGACTTAATTCTTTTTCTAGAATGCTTTAAATTAAAAATATAATCATCCCTCCAACTTACACCCTCTATCTCATCATAATTATGGCTCAATTACAAAATAACCCTTTATTTGCATTGGCACATATCCCAAGGTGCTCAAAAACTCCAACCCAAAAAATCAATAGTGGAACTATGAGAGTTGGAATCTCTATTTGACCCAAATGGGTATCTAGAAATGAAAACACTTTAAACAAAAACTAACACTAAGCATATTTTTGGGTGATACAAGATTGCCCTTACGCCACTAGGCTGCATCATATAATGACCTAGTAAAGATCTTAGAGTAGCTAAGTGTAGAGCCTCCATATAATCATGGGATGTAATTATTCCTCAAGTAGAGCTTTCTTATAATGATAGAATGAAAATGACCATGGAAATGATCCCTTTTGGGGTAGTGTATGGTTTACACCCAAGGGGGGTCATGGATCTAAGGGATTTAGTAGGAATGAAGAAAAAAAGTGGGCATGCTAAAGAGTTTATTGAATCCATGTCGAAGGAGGTCCATGATCATGTCTAGGAAACTCTCCAAGAGAACATTTAAAAGGTAAAGGAAATATTTGATAAGAAGGAAAGAGACATACAATTTTAGGTAGGGGAATCAATGATGGTCCATTTAAACAAAGAAAAACTTCCTAAAGGTGGTCACAAAAAAATTTATGATGAAAAGGATTGAACCTTGCCAAATTATGGCCAAGAATGGGACTAATAACTACCAACTTAGTAGCTACTCTTCTTTAATCATTTAGCATCATAGTTTGCATCCACTAATCATAAAATTGATACCTATGATGATTTACAACCAGGGAAAATATCCTTCCTTTATACCCTCACAAATAATTAATTAGGTTGGCTTGTTAAGGCCTCCCTAATATATAATTAATTACATAGGTCCATGCTAAGGCATACATGTCTTCATTAGCATCCTTACAAATGTAACATTATAGTTCCCACCAATTATAGTACAAATGTTACATTTTATAATGATACAAAAAATATTCCTCAACAGAGTTGGTTGCCATCAAAATACATAGTACATTTTGTTGGTCCCAACTAGTATACTAGTCAACTATGCTAACATATGATATATTTCTAACACCAGTTTTCTTAATAATAAAGAAACAATGAAAATAGTTAAATAAAAACATACAAACTCACACACAAATGCATACATCAAGTGACACTATGATTTTGTATGTGGAAACCCTTGATGAGAGGATAAAAACCATGGTAGAATTATTCTACCCATTAGACCATATAATGCATGTAAAGGGTTTCCCGATTAAGAGCTATAATTGTTCCTTCTAGGAACACATTTTATGAGGAATGTGTATAGCCTATTAGGATTATGAAATTCTATGAAAGTTACCTAGTTAGAGGGTTTCCAATTCTCTTTCTAAGAGACACCTTGTTAAAATATTTGAAGGAGATTACTACTAAAGTTATCCCTAATAAGATGATGCTTGAGCATCCTGAGTTGCCTTGTGATCCTACACTTTCATTCATTCTAGTAGTTTAAGTAAGTTTGTATGTACTTGCTGAGTTGCAATTTTGACCAAGTTCTTTTATACCTTGCCGAGTTGTAGTTCTGATTGAGTTCTTTCAGACCTTGCTGAGTTACAATGTTGACTGAGTAGTTCATTGTTAATTGAGCTCTTCAAGTGTCAACTGAGTTCCTTTAGTTTGAACCAAGCTCTTCTTGTACTAACTGGGTATTTTTTCATTCACCAAGTGAACCTATGTTGTTGATGCTCAGGTCCTTCTCTGATCGAGCTATTTTTATTTTGGTTCTTAGTTTGAGCCTACTCTTGTATTTAATTTAGATCATAAATTTAATAATAGGATCTTGTCCAAGGATGAGCATTGATCATTTTGAGGTCAGCCTTTCTTCTTATAATGTTCTAGAATCTTTTTTAAGTAGTTTTGGCAAGTATAAGTAGAGGTGTTTGGTTTAGTCTAGGGTAGAACTTAGGAGAAAAAGGGACTTAGAGATTTTAGAGAAGATGTTGCGAATTTGAAGTTGCATTTTAGATCTTGAAGTTGTATTTTTATATTTGGACCTAATTCATAAGGCCTTACAGTTGGGCATGCATGTTGAAAACTTGATGAATTAATAAATGTGTTCTCTCTCTCTCTCTCTCTCTCTCTCTCTCTCTCTCTCTCTCTCTCTCTCTCTCTCTCTCTCTCCTTGGTGTTGTTCTTTATGTGTTTGCTTCCATTGTGTTTACTTAGCAAGGTGTTTGGATAGTTAGGTGTGCCCTTGGCCCTACTTGCTCTAACCTTCCTTGCACCAAATAGTATTAGAGCTAGGTTCATCCTTGTGGAGATTGGATCATGTAGAACCCTAAGTTAATTTGGTTATGGGGTGGCAGATCTAAGAATTTGACCTATAACTTGCATAGGGTTACGACTTTGTAGGAACCTGATTATAAAGATGGTTTGAGGTAGAGGAAATACTCACAATGCCACATTGGATACATTGAGATAGATTGTATCTAGATTAGATATTGTGGAGACAACCTAGGGTATAGGAGCACATCTTGATGATGTTAGTGATGATTAAGCCTTAGCACCAAGCCTAATCTAGAACTTGAAGAAGATCAAGATAAGGAAAGATTGTTGAGAGTATTGTCTAGGGCACATTCAAAGCCTGACATAGAAGTTGTTCCTTATGATGGAAAATTGGATACCAATGTTGTGTTGGATTGGATCTTTGATATGGAGAGGTTCTTTGGGTTTGAGAACACTCATAATAATAGGAAGATGAGAATTTTCATCACTAGGTTGAATGGTCATGCCTCACTATGGTGGGAGCATTTTCAAACTAATAGAAAAAGGATAGGAAAGGATAGGATCATGACTTGTCTAAAAATGGTGAACAAGGTGAAGAATAAGTTCCTTCATGATGATTATCAAGTTAGCTTGTTGAGAAAAATGCAAAATTTGAGACAAAGGGACATGAATATGAAGGAGAATACTGAGGAATTCTATAGATTGGACATCATATCTGGACATGTAGATGATGATGTGGAGAAAGTTGCAAGGTACCTAAATGGATTGAGGTATGAGATTCAAGATGAAACAAGATTTTTGAAATTGGAAAGTGTGGAAGAAGCATATCAATATACCTTGAAAGCTAAGGAGATCTTGACAAAGAAGCATGAACAAAGACAAAGACGTAGAGATGGAAGATTCCATAGAGGCAGAGGTAGATCTTATGGAGAAGGTGGTAGATTTGACAATTCTATGCAAGATAAGGGAAATATATGAATGGTAAAATGATGAAAAAGGAAAGACTAAGTGGAGAGGTGGTTATTCTTACCAAGGAGGTACCAGTTCTTACCAAAGAAGATGTGATTCTTATTCTAGAGGTGGTTTTTGCAGTAATTGTTTCAGGTCTGGTGAAGAAGGGCATAGATCCTTTGAGTGTAGATCCTCTGAGAATGAACAAAGTAACCAAAATGCTCTGATTCAAGGAGACATTGAGGGTTCACCAAGTGGGCTTGAGGCTGGAGAAAACCTAATGGTGAGAAGAACTTTGTGTAATAAGGGAATTGATGAAGAACCTGTTCTAACAAGAAGCCCTTTTAAGACTAGATGTAAGATGACTGGAAAATTTTGCAAGGTGATCATTGACAGTTGGAGTTCAACAAATTTGGCATCAAAAGAGCTAGTTACAAAGTTTTAGTTGGAAAGGGTGAAGTATCCTAAACCCTATCATGTTTCATGGATCAAGGATGAGCATAAGGTATTAGTAAGTGAACAATGTATTGTGAAGTTCAAGATTGGACATTATTTTGATGAAGTTTTATGTGATATTATGCCTATGGATTGTTGTCATATTTTGTTGGGTAGACCCTGGCAATATGATAAATATGTTATACATGATGGAAGATTGAATCAATATACTCTTTGGGTGAATGGGAGCAAGAAAGTGTTTTTGCCTTTGATTGAAAGTCCAGATGAGGTTAGTGTACTATTGTGAGGATTTGCATGGTTAATGGAAAACAATTTGAGAAGGAAATAAAGAAGAATCAAATCTTTTTCCCATAGTTCCTAGGAGACTAAGTTATGCTAGTCATAACCAAGTGATAGGAAACAATGATAACTGAGTGACAATTAGTAATAAATGAGTGCCAGTCAATAGTGATCGAGTGACATAAGTTAGTGGTGATTGAGTGATAGAAGAAGCTAGTAGTATTGACTGAGTGCCAATAGAAATTGTAAGTTTTTTGAAGAAATATAAAGATATTGTTGCAGAGGATATACCTAATGGTTTACCACCAATAAGAAGTATAAGTCATTGTATGGACTTGATTCCTAGAGCTAGTTTGCCAAATAAAGCACCATATAGATTGAAACCTATAGAGAATGAAGAACTTAACAAACAAGTGCATTAGTTGTTAGAAAGATGTTTAATTAGAGAAAGTTTGAGCCTATGTTTTGTACCTATTATATTAGCACCTAAGAAAAATGGAGAATGGAGGATGTGTGCTGATTCTAGAGCTATTAACAAGATCATAGTGAAATATAGGTTTCCTATCCAAAGGATGGATGACATAATGGATTGTTTGAGTGGAGCAAAATATTTTACCAAGATTAATCTGAAGAGTGGTTATCATCAGATTAGAATTAGAGAAGGTGATGAATGGAAGATTGCTTTCAAGACAAAAGATGGTTTGTATGAATGGTTGGCAATGCCTTTTGGTTTGACTAATGCACCTAGTACTTTCAAGAGGTTAATCAAGTATTTAGGGATTTGTGAATTATAGTGTTAGGGGTTGACACAGATGGACCCTTACTATTTTTAGTAAGGCAATTGGATGCATAGTGGAAACATTGGATGTCCTCTAGTTGACTCGGTGATTTAAATTGGATGATACAAGTTCATGCTATTAAGTTATTAATAAAGTGAACTTTATTAATAATTTATTATAAAATCTAGTATAGAGTAATAAAGTAAATGGGGACCATGAGGCATTATTAAAGTACGTAGTTTGTGATTGTTTACTTGGATGATATTCTAATATTCAATAAGAATAAGGAAGATTATCTTGACCATGTTAGCCAAGTATTACAGAGATTGAAAGAGGAGAAATCGATGATTGACGTAAAAAAGCGTTCCTTTATGCAAGAGGAGATTATGCATTTGGGATTTTTTTATTTTAGCTGATGGTTTGAGAATGGACCTTGAGAAGGTTAAAGAATTTTTTTGGAATGGCCTACACCTAAGAATGTGGGAGAGGTAAGATCATTTCATGGTTTGGCTAGTTTCTATATAAAGTTTATAAGGAATTTCAATTATGTTTGTAATGCTATGACTGAGACAATGAGAGGAGGTAAAAATGATTTCAAGTGGACACATGGAGCTGATAAGATTTTTGAGACTTTGAAACCAAAGGTTGCTGAGTTGGCTGTATTGGTTTTGCCTGATTTCAATAAGGTATTTCAAGTTGAATGTGATGCAAATAGTAGTGAAATAGGAGTTGTATTGAGTCAAGAAGGTAAACATGTTGCTTTCTTTAGTGAGAATTTGAATTATGCTAAAAGGAAGTATTTTGTGTATGATCAAGAGTTTTATGCTATTGTTCAAGCCTTGAAGAAGTGGAGACATTATTTGATTCCTAAGGAGTTTGTGTTGTATATTGATCATAAAACTTTACAATACTTGGTAATTCAACATAAATTGCATCATAAAAATATGAAGTGGGTTGGGTACTTGTAGAGTTTCACATTTGTGATTAAAAATAAAAGTGGAGTTACTAATCAAGTTGCAGATGTATTGAGTTGAAGACATTCTTTGTTGACCAAAATGAAGATTGAAGTTCTTGGTTTTGATGAAATGAAGAAATTGTATGATATTGACCCTGATTTTTCTAAGGCATGGAGAGAGTGCAAAGCACCAAACCTATCAGATCACATGAGAAAGTATGATGAGCATTTCATTCAAGAAGGTATTTTTTCAAAGGAATTCAGTTGTGTATACCAAGAATTTCTATGAGAGTTAATTTGATTAAGGAAAAGGGTTGTGGTGGATTGGTTGGACTCTTTGGAATTCATAAGACATTGAGTTTGCTGAAGGATAAGTACTATTGGACACAGATGTATAAGGATGATTAGAAGTTTGTAAGGAGTTGTGGAGTTTTTCAAGTTTCAAAAGGAGTAAGTCAAAATACTAGTTTATATACACCTATTTCTATTTTTGAGAAACCTAGGAGTGATATTAGTATGCATTTTGTTCTTGGATTACCTAAGATGACAAAAGTGTATGATTCCATATTTTTTGTTGAGGATAAATTTTCTAAGATGGAACATTTCATACCATGTAAGAAGACATCAGATGTTGAACATGTTGCTGAGATTTTCTTTAAAGAGATTGTTAGATTGCATGGATTACCAAAAAGTATTACTTCTGATAGAGACAATAAGTTTTTTGGCTATTTTTGGAGGACTTTGTGGAAGAAGATGGGTACTGAGTTTAGATTTATTTCTACATTCCATCCACAGATAGATGGATAAATAGAGGTTGTGAATAGAAGCTTGGGTAATTTCTAAGATGCTTAGTTGGAGACAAACCAAGTAATTGGGAGTTGGTATTGGCACAAGATGACTTTGCATATAATAATTTTTTGAATAGGAGTATAGGAAAAACACCTTTTGAGATTATTACTGGAATGCAACCTAGAGGAATATTAGATTTGAAGGACGTTTTTGGTGAAGAGAAGAGAAGTGTTGAAGGGGAAGAATTTTCTCATTTTATGAATTCTTTGCACGAGGAAGTGAAGTTGAGGTTGGAACAAACTAATCAAAAGCATAAGGAGAATGCTGATAAGTCTAGAAGACATCATGTTTTTAAATTTGGTGATGAGGTGATGATTCTTTTGAAGAAAGGTAGATTTCCTATTGGAACTGATAATAAGTTGAAGATGAAGAAGTTTGGACCTTGTAAGATCTTGAGGAAGTTTGATAGTGGAAATGTTTATGAAGTTGAGTTATCTAATCATACATACATACATACATACATATACATATACATATATATACATGTACATACATATATATACATACATATACATATATACATACATATTATATATGTATATGTGTATATATAAATATACATATACATACATACATACATACATACATACATACATACATACATACATACATACATACATACATACATACATACATACATACATACATACATACATACATACATACATACATACATACATACATACATACATACATACATATATATATATATATATATATATATATATATATATATATATATATATATATATATATATATATATATATATACACACACACACACACACACACACACATATATATGTATATGTATATATATTCATATTGCTCATTAACTCTGCATTATTTGTGTGCAAGATTTTGAGGTAAGTCACTTAGCATGGGTTGGGTGAGTTTTATTATTTTATTATTTGGATTCTGGAATATGTATGCAGCTGGATCAATTTTTCTATTGTGCTAAGATGTAATAAGCACCTTAACAAAGATCTCTTTGTATATATACATACATACATACATGTATATGTATGTATTTATATTTGTATGTATGTATGTATGTATCTATGGAGATCTAGGATTTCGTTGTTGTACTCTTATGATCGTTGTATTTCATTGTCATGCCCTTGTGATTTTTGCATCTCATTGTTGTGCCCTTGTGATCTCTACATCTTGTTCATTTTATTGTACTTAATCTAATGATAGTTCTATAGGAATTTGTAATCAAACTAGCTAATCAACAATTAGATCCATTTAACTGGGTTATGACTTGTTTCTTTCTAAAAATATCTGCTATGATATGTTTTTGTAAATTTTCTTGAGAACTCTGCCCATTTTTCCTCATCTGCATTATTTTTGTGGAGGATCTTGAGGTAAGTCATTTAGTACCTTAAAAAATATCTCTCTCTATATATATACATACATAAATACATATGTATGTGTATGTATATATGTATGTATGTATGTGTGTATGTATGTGCCCTTGTGGTCATTGCATTTTGTTGTCATTCCCTTGTGATCTTTGCATCTCATTGTCATGCCCTTGTGATCTCTACATCTCATTCCATTTATTGTACCTAATCTAATGATAGTTCTACATGAATTTTTAATCAACCCAGCTATTCAACAACTAGATCCATTTAACTAGGTTATGACTCGTTTCTCTCTAAAACTATTTGCTATAATATGTTTTTGTAAAATTTCTTGCAAACCTTTCCCATTTTTCCTAGTCTACATTATTTTTGTGGAGGATCTTGAGGTAAATCACTTAACACCTTAAAAAATATCTCTCTCTATATATACATATTATTTTTGTTTCACAATGCACACCCCATTTCGCTTAGAAATCAGACCCCCTACTTTATTTTCTGGCTTTTCGAATCCCTATGGGGTTTGAGTTGTTTTAGGGTTTTGATTATTGTTCTTTTCCTAGTTAGGGTCTCTACCCAGAAACCCAAATTTAAAGAAACTTCATTTTGAAGGAGAGTCATTTTTTTGCATTAAAAGATGCACACTAGCACACTTAGCACACCTTACTAGGTGCACTAGTATGCTAAATACTTAAGGCATAAAGGAGAAATCACTCAATTCTTTGAAGTGGTGTAGATGCACACCTCCAAGAGGTGCACTAAGCCCCAGGCCTATAAAGCTCAGGACCCCTATCCCTCTCCTTACCTTCATTTCTCTCCTTCGAGCTTTGACACCTACACCTGTGCAACTCCTAAGGTGCACTACTAGGCTTGATCTCCCTTCTACCACCTAAAGCACACATAGAGCATTAAATAAACACCTAAATGAGAGGTGCATAGCTGCACACCTTTCTTCGTTACATTAACTTTAAAAAAAATAAGATTGTAAAAAACCTAAACTCTAAGTATTCACCTAGTGAAAGGTGCGCAATTGCACACCTTTACTAAGGTTGAAGTATCCCTTAGGAAAAGTTAAAGGGTGTGCACTTGGAACACCCAAAAAGGTGTGCCAAATGCACACCCTTTCCTTTGTATATTAACTTACCCTTGTGTAGTAAGGGTGCACACCTTGTGCACCCCATGAGGTGCACTAGGTGCACACTCTTATTTTTAAAAGAGTTTGTATAAGGCTAAGGCACACCTAGTGCACTCCTAAGGTGTTCCAAGTGTGTAATTTTTTTTTTCAAAGGGTTTAATAGGTTTTTTTGATGTTTTCAATTAGTTTTGGTAAATTAGGGTTTTTGGTTTATTTCTTGTCATCATTAGGTTTGTCTTAATTTATTTTTTCAATCTTCTAGACTAGTGGATGTTGATTTTATGCAAATTTAATGGCTTCTTCATCATCCTCCCTTGCTGCAAATATGGTCCTAAAACTAGTGGTTTTCAAGTTTCAAGGCATTTCAACAAAGTCACACTTCCAAGATGACTATTCAGAGATCTAAGATACTGAACTTAGTCATACTAGTTGGAATGCATTCCTAGTGTTGTGTAACAAACCTACAAAGAGGTCCTCAATGATATCTACTCTTATCCAATTAGGACTAGTTAACACAACATCACACCCAGTATTGGTATAGTCCTTAGAGTTGATCATGGCACTAGTGAAAAACTATGTCTCCAAAGAACGGGTCATGAAGAGTATAACTAGAGAGATCATGCTAGATCTTTGACCTAAGAACATAGAAAAGGTATTCCATCTTCTAAGAATAGATTAGTATATTAGATTGACCTATCACTAGGTAGAAAGATGGTACAAAGACCATAGAGAGGAAACATCAAAAATCATCCAATCCTCATACCTCATCGAGAAAATTTCTCTTGGAAACAAAGTAGGTAAAGTGGACATGACAAGGGGCTATATGAAAGAGGATATCAGATATTCTATAATACTATTGAGTAGGGTCATGAGGTTACTAGCATCAAGACACCTGAATATATGGATGGTACACTTCATTGAGACCATTAGAACAACAAAGATACCAATTGATTCAACTTTGATTCTCAGTGAGAACTTGGATGAGAAACTGGTGGTAGTTAAGAACAACCGTAAGATCAACATGACATCCTATTTGGTGTACCTATTAGCTACAAGGGTAACAAACTATTTTTGATTGTTTAAAAAAGGCAACATGCAAGATGTAAATGCATGGACCTATATAGTATAACCCCAATTGGTGAAGAAAAACCTTCTAGAGCATAGCAAGGAATATAGAACAGTGAATTATGCCTTTATTTTCATGATTATCCGATTCATTGAAGGGGATTATGCAAAAAGGATGTTAGATGAGGCAATGACAACAATTTTAGAAAATGGCACCTATTACATCCTGTTTAGGACATTCACTTATTTAAGGGTGGTAGGTACAACTATTAATCCCAAGAAGCTCCCTAGGTATCCATTTGGCAAACTTATATTGTTGGAGATTGCTTGACAACTCTTATCTACATATGAGAGAGTAAGGAAGTAACACAAGATAACTTGGGTGTGGCCCATTACTATAGGACCATTTAGTGTGGTCCAAAGATAGGATATTCCATCTTTTGAGTCTAAGTGGGATCAATATCCCTTGGATGAATATAACTCTTATCATCCCTATTTTGATGATATTGGGAGAGTGTAGTACTTAGCAAGCAAACAATTCCAACATGAAGATGCAATTAAGGACCATTGCATGAATGAAATAGATGACTACGATATCCATATAAGAGATTATTGTAGGATCACTCTATTTGGAAAATAGTGATTTGAAGATAAAGCTTCCTTTAAAGGTAGTGCAACAAGATACCAAAGATGTCTTAGATCCATTATATAATAGAGATAAAAAATTTGATCGACCCATTATGAAAGTGAAGATTGATAAGGAAGAAAATTCAGATATTAATCATAGGGCCAGACACATCAAGTTGACCAAGGATTGGATCAAAAGACCTTTCAAACTAGATCCAGTTCCTCAAGTGGTAGTCTTCCTTGCTACAACTGACCCAAAAAAACATAAAGGAGCCAAGGTAATAGTGCCCACTTTCATAGCTCAACCTTGAGTGAGGTTAGAAATAGTGCACCAACTTGATAGAGAAGTTGGATATTATAGGAATCAGAAGGGTAAAAGAAAGAGGAAAAGAACTTCTCCCCAACAAGCTGAGCCAAAAGAAGGAACAATTTAAGCACCACTACAGCAAGGGGTAGAGAATGTATGAGGGTCAAAGAATATAGAAATTACATAGATCAAGGATGACTGGACAAGGGCGAGGAGAAATTAAATAGAAGTACAAAAAATGTCTCCTCAACAAGAAGGACAAGCCTCCCCATTAGCTACTAAGAGAAGAAAGATAAAAACTCCAGTCAAGAGGAGACAAAAGGTGATTAGAAGAGTTATTCCTTTCCCATCAGCCCTGGAGGTTATCCTAGAAGGATAAGAAGAAGAGGATGATGAAGATGAAGAAGATAACCTCCCCTTGAGTTGGAGGACTCATCTTGCTAGAGTGACAAAGTTGGAGTAGAGAAGAAGCTCTACCATTATACAACCATCCATTTCCACTTATCCTATTCAGTCTACTACTTTAGAGGATGAGTGGATGATGTCTTATAGATGTTAGATTTTGATTTTATACCAATTGGCATTGAGTTGGTGGGAGATAAGATAAGGGATACTAAAAATAATAAAATTCAACAAGAGAATTGGAGTCAATTTCCATCTTAGCCACAAGGACCCAAAGAAGCTCCATCATCACCAAATCAAGCTACATTTTGCATGGATAAAGATTCAACTACTCCTCTCCCTCTAAGAAATGAAGAAAAATAGGTACAAGCTAAATAGGAAGAAGAGTCACAACAAATACCTGACAATGAAGTGTTAGAGGAAGGAAAAATATGTGAGTAGTCTCAAAAAACTTCCCAAGACACAAACGTGAGAACTGTGGGCTCGATAGATATAGAGACTCTCGATGTGGATCTCTCACAAAAGGAGAAGACTCTAGAGAGGAGTGATAAGGGAAATAGCATATCATAACAAACTTCCTTCTTCAAAAGGTAAATCTTTGATCGAATATATTTTGAGATGGTTAAGGAAAGAGGTGATTAGAACCAAAAGGAAATAATATTATACTAAGGAATAGGGAATGAGAGAATTGATTCAAGCTCTCTGGAAGCTCGAGTCACCTACAAAAGATGCACGAGCAATGGCCTTTGTGAAGAGTGATTAGAATCAGGACTTTTTTGCTCATCTTTCCATCCCTCCTCTACATGTAGATATTGATGACTTAACCCCAAAGGATTATCAAATAAGGGAGAATGTGCTTGGGAAACCCACTATGGACACTGCCAATTTAATGGTGACAACTAGAATCAAAGAAGTGTTTAGGTAGTTAGAAAATGATTAGACTGAACTAATGACTCTTTAGAAGTAGAATGAGATCCTAAAGGGATATCTAAATGAAGTAGTTGGTCCATTAGATCCTAAAAATCCTAAGGAGACTCTAAACACAACACTTAAGAAAAGGGATAAGGAAAATGTACAACTTGATCCATTTTTGAAGGCTTGTTAGTAATGGTGAGAAAGTTTTGAAGAGAAAGGTGTGTAGATTATATAGGGAAATCTTAAATTGCTACACCATATGCAGAATAATGTAGATAAGCTAGTGGCCATTTTGAACTAGGATTTTGGGTTAATGAACAAAGTACATACCTGGGGCAAAGACTTGCAAGCACTACAATCAATCAAGGGTCAAAGGTATCAAATGTTAATGGAGGTATATATAGAAGAAGAATTGGATAAAATTGATGATTGGATAGAGAATATTGTGGATGGTAGTAAATTAATAGAGACATTACATGCATATATTGATAAACTCAAGGATAAAGCCCCAACAACAAATTTTTGAGGTAGAGAAAAATTATGGTGATGTGTGCTTAGTTATTTTTGAAGATGATTCAAGGGAAAAATTGATGACTATAGAAGTAGTTGTTGAAGAGTTTCAAAAGAATTTTGAAGAAGCTTCTAATGATGATGATATTAGGCAAGCATTCAAAATTGAAGAAGCATTACTAAACTCGGATGTGAAATTGGGATATTTTACAGACTCACATCGAGGTAGGCAATTATAGATAGAAAGTGAAGAACAAATCTGAAGCTTTAGATTTGCTGGATGCAATCCAAGTCATGAAGATTATTGAGAAATTCAAGAGAAAATACCCAGACATAGCTTTGGTATAAAGGGGAACAAAACCTAGAAGCTAGAATTTCAATTTTGACACTTGGTAAAATTTTGCACTTGCTTCTGAGGTGCATAGGTGTGCCACGTGCACTACTTCTAAGGTGTTCTTCTTCTGAAGTGAATTGAAAGTTTTCAAAGAAGTTAGAAGTGCACTAAAAATTAATTTCCAATTCTAAATTTAGAGCTTTCCATGCATCAAAAATGCATTTTGATGGTAGTTTAACTCCAATAAACACCTAGTGAAGATGGAGCTTCTATTTTTGGCATCTTCTAGACAATCCTACATCATCTAATGAATTTCTTCTTCTTATTTTCTCATGCTTTCTTTGTTTTAAGACATGTAAAGGCTCATACATCCATTTAATGATATAAATATGGATTAAGTCCCACTAAGCAGTATTTAGAGAGTTAGTTTGTACATAAATAGACTTGTTTTATTAGTTTAGAAGCATATGTTTGCATAAAGAGATCTTTCACTCTCAACACAAATTGAGGAGATGATTCCTTATAAATTAAAGAATGTAATATATATTCCAGGCCATTATTTTGATGCAATAATATATGCTATTGTTTCTTGCATTTGGAGTGTAGTGATTCTTGCCTAAGTGTGTTATATTTTGTGAATGCATGTTCATGGAATGTAATTGAGCCAATAGTTTTATTGCATTATTTTGATTGTGTGATCTTTTAGTTTTGGTGTGTGCTATGGGTTTACAAATTCTGCTAATGCAATTAGCTTAAGAAGGGATCATCCCTTTTGTTCTTACATAGATTTTTGTCTTGTATGAGAAAACATTTTGTGGCCATACAATCTGATAAAAAGTGAAACATCTTATGGTTACTGAATTCCCATCAATGATTGCATTAGTGAAATTAAGGAAGCACTACTCCTATTTTGATTAGTTACCTACTAGTATTTTCATAGGCTTAACTCATAGACGCATTATTTCTGTAGCTTATATCCATTAGGAATTTACTTTTGAAGTTATTTTCTTAAACTTCTTGTTACCCTATCTTCATTATTTTCTTTTACAAACACTCGATTGATTTAGGAATTCATACAGTTCATTCATTAAAAAATATAAAAATAGAAAAATATATTTCTTTTTGTGTGGTTACTCTTTTGAGATAGCAAGAAGGTTCAAAATCCTATCCCAATTGGTCAGAACTAGTAAAGACCTCCTCATGAACACTAATATTTATCTTCAACTGAGTAGGTTCTAGTAGGTTGCAAGATCACCTAGAACCTTGGAGTTGATCCCAGATCAACTTTTAAAGAGAGGAGTTCGAAAGGATTCCTACCGTTAAGCATCATGCAAAATGATAGCTCAATAGAAGTGGTACTAGAAGAAGGGCCCAACCATTCAGAATACAAGAAAACAACTATGATTTCAAAATTCTACATTTTTTACAAGTTCAATTTTTTTTGAGCTTTTGAGCTTTCGAGGTGCACCAGGTGCACCATATTTTTGAGAAAGTGTGCTTCTTCTAAGGTGCACTTTTTCTAGATTTGATGCAAACTAGAAGATCATGATCCATCATCTCCATTTTAGTGTGCTTTCAGATATTCACCTAATGCAAACAAGTTCCTCAAACTTAGCCATTTTTGTAAGCTTCACATTGACAAAGGATTACCTTGAATTCTACCACTTCCATTCAACATTTCATCATCTTCCTTAGTTCCACCTCCATACAACCACCCATTATTCCACCAAATACTTCAATGGCCTTTTTCACCAATGTTATAGATTCACAATCAACTTGATAGGTCTACTCAATCATCTTCCTAAGAATCCTGAGAAGTTTTTCCCAAGGTTCATCTATGGAGAGACAAGAATTTTTGAAGATCACATCAAGGTATTCAAGGAAATTTTCAACCAAAAGTAGATTGCTAATGAGAATGTGGTTCTTTATTTATTTCCCTACTCTTTGGAAGAAATTTCCTTTAATTGGTATGTTAATTTGCCACCTAGATGTATTGGAGATTGGGATACTTTCTTAAAATTATTCTTGGAACAATTCAAAACTTTCATCAACCCAACTGTGATACACCAACAATTTTTATCAATCAAAAGGGACCCAGTTGAGATGGTTTCACACTTCAACCATTGCTTTCATATGGCATACCACAAGATGGAAATGCCATACACCACACCCATTAAGGCTGCAATTCAGATTTATCTTAATGCTATGGACCATCGTACTGTTATTTTTCTAAGAAGACTTCTTGCAACAAATATCGATACATTAGACAAAGTCTTCTAAGAAGCAATTACCTTTACTAAGCAAGCCATCCTAATGGAGGAGGATTAAAGCTTCCAACTCAAGCTATTACAATGATGCCAACATATCCTATTAGAGCACATGTGATGCCTAACCAATTCATACCAATGAATCCAATTCCATTACAATAGACACCAGCTCTACAAACCTTGACTATAACATATCCAATTTATGAACCTCCAAAAGATGCTTTCTTTGAGAAAAAAAAAAAGCAATGTCCATTGAAGTAGACAATAGTTTTGCCTCTAAGTTTGGTCAAATGAAGAAGACCATGTCACAAATAAAAAATGAGCTAACTTTCTTGAGGTTGCACAAGGATAGAATAACAACTTTTAGAGAAACAATGTTGGTCCTTACAACAACAACAATTACGGTTAGAACTACAATAGAAATTTTAGTGGAAACAACAATAATGGAGGAAACAATTTCAATCCTCTTGAATGCAACAATAGATTCCAAAGACAAAACTTAAAATGGAACACTTGTCTAAATAATGGGAGCACTCCTGTAGATAACAATAATAATGTTCAATATGTGGACATCAATTAGTATGACGATGGTCAAAATGCATCTAACAATGATGGTTCATATTACAATGGAAATCAAGGCATGACTCAAATTTCACAAGAGAATGACAATGTCCCTCATGTACAATTTAATGCTATGCTACTAAAATCATATGATTCCGCACAGAACACATAGGTGGAACAACTAGCCAATGAAGAATTCTCTTTTCTATTCATTCAAGTATTAGACATTCAGCCTGAAGAAATTCTTGCTTTTCGCAATGACAATCAGAATACTTACAATTTGCAAAATAGAAAAGAATCTATGATAGACGAGATTCCTCTAGCATTACAACCAACTCCTCCCAATCTAAGAGTGAGTAATAATTGGGTACCCATTAGGCCCTCGTATAGAGGACAAAAAAATCAGAATTAGGGAAATGTACCAACAATCTTGAAAAATCTTGCTTGGTCTACCAAAAAGTATAGTATGGTGGAAGATTTGAAATGAACAAAGGCTAATATGTCAATGTTTGACATATTGCAAAATTGTCCTCATCAACAAGAGGCACTAATGAAAACTCTTGATCATACAAATGTATCCCATAATACAAGTACTATTCATCAAAAGACACTATCTCAACAAGTCAATGCTTCAGAGGCAATGCCAACTATGTTTAAAGACAAGGTTTAGGTGCCCCCATTTTTCCTTAGTATTAGGATATATGGGAAGAATCTTCATAATTTTCTAATCAATTCAAAAGCCTCTTGTAATATTATGCCACTATCGATAGCACAAAGGTTGGGAGTCACCTCTTAGCCTTCTACTTAGATAGTGATACAATTGGATAAAAGAAAAGTAAAAGTCATCGGTGTGTTGAAAGATGTTCAAATATAGTTGATAGTTGACCCCTAGATTCAAGACATGATTGATATACATGCAGTTGATATTCCTGAAACATATAGATTGCTACTAAGAAGAGAATGAAAAAAATGCTTAAGGGGATGGTTTTCTATGGATTTTACTCAGTTATGGTTACCATGGAAAGGATTGAATAATCAAATCAGGATAGATGTAGAGCCAAAGTTAAAAAAAATTATTATAGAATATAATGCAGCTAATGAGGTTGCATTCTTACCATTAGATTTGGGCTCTTACAAAGTAATGCATTTCGATACAACTTCAATGTCAGATGATCAAGATGAAAGATCTATGATTTCAATCCCAAAGAATGAGATTGTAACATAGTACATAGACAACATGGTGGCTAATTTACAATGTTTAGGAGAATAATCTGACCCTAGTATCCTACTTCTCCCAAGATTTTTCCAATTGCATAAAGTTAGTCATTTAGAGTTCAAATGTTCATTTTGGAAAGAAGAAGTCACTAAGGTATTAACAAAAATGGTGGAAATAAAAAATGGTAATGTTCCAAAAGATGATCCCACAGAAATTCAAAGTTCTATGAATGTATCTAAATCTATGGAAAAGGTAGAAGAGGAAATTGAAGATCTAAATGCATCATATAGTGATACCTCTTCAGATGGTGGAGGTTTGTCTTCTCCTCCACTGGGAATGATCAAAGTCCAAAGAAGAAGACAATACATGAAAGGTCAAGGATGGACTTCTGTAGTCATCCATCCTAAACCCAAAATGGATGAAATTACAGAATTAATTGGAGAAATTTAGGACAAACAAGAAAAACATACACCCCTAGTATCAAGGACTAACAATGGAAAATCATCAAGTCCACCCTGCGAATGACTACAGTGGATCCCCAAGAAACAATACTTTCATGCCAAGTGAAAGAAAAGCTAAGGATGAATAAGCATAAGGTTGGAAGACCAAAGAAGATTTGATCTGGACATTTCACTTCGATGGTTCCAAATGAAAATTAGGAGCTAGCACAAGTATTGAGTTGATTAACCCAAAAGGTAAGTCTTTCTATGCAACATACCAATTACAGTTTAGATATACTAATATTGTTGTAAAGTACAAAGTATTGATCCAAGGACTTCTTTTCACATTGGAGAAAGGAATCACAACCCTTATAGTCAAGGGAAATTCTTAGTTGGTTATAAGACAAGTGAAATCAATATATTTTTGCAATGATAGGAGGTTGCTTGCTTACATGAAAAGAGTATGGAATTTAATGGATGATTTTGAAGCTTTGACTATAAAATCCAGTCCAAGGAGGAAAAATATGGTAGCAGATGCCCTTGCTATTTCAGCTAGCACATTAAAACTAGTCAAGAGAACAAAATTAAAAAGATTTTCAGTAGAACTGGTGGTTGCTCCATCTATCCTGAATAACATCACAAACTTCCAAGTATTTTAGGATGATCAACATATACTCAAATTTATCATATGCAATGGCCACTCTAAAGGGCAAGATATTGATGACACTCCGGATGACAAACCTAAGGATGATGAACTTGAAGATGAAGATGGGATCTTGAACTTTAAAATCAACACTATTCCTAAGGGAATGGTTGAGTTGGAGTGCTTTTTTCATCGTCATGATTCAACACTAAACAAAAGAATGGTCAAAGAAAATGGGATTGAAGAATGTGATTCATGCAATTTGGATACTGATGAAGATCCTAGAATGGTAAGGAATGGAAAGGCATGCAATGCATAGGAAAGGGAAGATATGCTCAAATTACTTACAGAGTATAAGGATGTCATTGCTTGGAGCTATGAAGAGCTCAAAACATATGATCCATAGATTATTACGCATGATATTCCTTTGAAACTAGATGCCAAACCTTTTCGTCAAAGGAAAAGACCAGTTAATCCCATTCTTGAAACCTTGATAATGAATGAAGCTAAGAAGTTTCTTGATGCCAAGATCATCTTTCCCATTCACCATTCTATGTGGGTGGCTAACTTGGTTCCTGTATGGAAAAAGACTGGAGAGATTCGTCTTTGTGTGGATTTTTGTAATTTTAAGCTCACATCTTAGAGGGATAATTACCCTTTGCCCTTATTGGATGAAGTTTACAAGTTGTTAATGGTTCAAAGATGATGTCTTCCTTGGATGGATATACAAAATATAATCAAGTAATGGTTGATGAAGAGGATAGACTAAAGACGATCTTCATGACTAAATGGGGAACTTTTTCTTATAGAAGAATGCCTTTTGGGTTGATTAATGTAGGGGCTACATTTCAACGAGCCATGGACAAAGATTTTAAAGGATTAATAAAAAAGTGTATAGTTTTCTACATGGATGACTTAACTATCTTTTCAAAGGACCAAAGCACTCACATTGCTGATCTAAAACATGTATTTAACAGATATCGTAAATACAACATATCACTCAATCCTACGAAATGTTCATTTGGGGTTACTAAAGGAAAGCTCCTAGGTCATATCATCTGAAGCCAAAATTTCCATTGATCCTAATAGAATTGAAGCCATTCTAAAGTTTTCACCTCCTCATAGTTGAAAAGAACTTAAGTCTTTCGTTGGGAAGATAAATTTTGTGCAAAAAATTATAAGCAGATCTATAGAGATAGTTCATCCCTTTAATGATTTACTCAAAAAGGGAGCAAAAATGAAATGGGTTCCAAAAATTAAGAAATCATTTGAGGATATCGAAGTGGCCATTTCTATGGCCCTAGTGCTAGTGATTTTGGATTATGGACAACTTCCAAAATATACTCTTTTGCTTCAGAACATTCATGTGTGAGGATTCTTACACAGAAGAAGGAAAAGGAAGATGAAAGGCCCATTTACTTTATGAGTTGCCATCAAAAAAATGATGAGTTAAACTATTCTAACCTTGATAAGTAGTATTTTTCTTTAATCAAAGTGATAAAGAAGTTCTAGAATTATATACTTAGGAGCAAGGTATATGTGATTGTACCTGATCCTGTGGTTAAGACATTACTAATGGAAAATGACCTTGGTGAAAGATGTGGAAATTGGATGGAAATCCTTCAAGAATTTGATTTAGAGATTCAACCCATGAAGTTAGTAAGAGGCCAAGGATTATAAAAAATGATAGCAAATAACCAAATTGAGAATGAAAAGAAATTCTAGTTTAAAAGTGAAATCAATAGCAAAGATTAGAAGAAGACTGTAGTATCTCAATTTGAAATTGACCAAGGTATAATAACAAATGTCTGGTACCAAGATATTGTTTTTTATCTTTTACAAAATATGTACCCCAATGGGATGAATAGTTTGTAGTGTAGGGGACTTAAAATGAAGTGTGAATCCTACATGCTGCATGATAGAAAATTATACAAGAGGAACTATGAAGGAATTTACTTAAAGTGTTTGGGACATGAGGAAGTAAAAGAGGTTTTAGAATAGTTTCATGATAAATATGGCATAGGAAATGGTTCAACAAAAACAACTGCTCATATGATTTTAAGATTAGGTTATTTTTGGCCTACGATCTTCAAAAATACTTTTGAACATGTGCATACTTGCCACATTTTTCAAACTAGTACTAATAGAGAAAGAAATCCTACAATGTCATTACAACTAGTGTTCTGTTAGCATGAATGTTGATGCTATGAGGGATCTTTGCAGAACATTGTTATGAATGTGTTTGTCATTGATGACAACATAGTAATGAGTTTGTAAAGACTAATAGAATAGTAGATTGTGATCTTTGTATTAAGGAAAATACATTATGAATCTTCTTATGCACAGTTACTAGCACATATTACAGTATGTATTGGACACATGGGAAAGTGCACAGAACCTAAATTGATAGTGTACAGAAAATATTGATGATCTATAGAGAACCGCATGGAAATAGAACATTGGGAAAACAATTTCTATTGTATAATTGATACAACACATTTTATTTGGAATGAAGGGTTATGTAGTTAATTGGATGTAGTACACTAGCCATTGATGATATCAACAAGTGTGCATGTACAGAAGTCACATGTGTGAAATATTAGGTATAATTGTGAGCTGACAACACTAATTAAATATGTATTTCATTTAATTAATGTATGGTAAAATGTGAAGCTGACACAAGAATTTAATATTGAGTGTGGTATAAAGGAAAAATGTTTTTTGAGTTTTAAATATCATGATTGAGATTGAGAAATATAGAAGAGTTTTGAATTGTGAAGCAACAAAGTAGTGTGATTTGTTAATGCATGTAAGTGACCTTAAGGGTTAGTGTTTATGGATACTGAGTTCTAGATCTGATTGAAAAGTGAAGGAGTCTAACGTATTGAACAAAGGAAGAAGCAAAAGATTATCTCAAATATATTATTCTAAAAGGAATTGTACCAAGATCAATTGGACAGTGGGTTCATTGATATGATCCTAAAGCTATTTGGACAATGGGTTCAACTGCCTTCTACAACTCATAACAGGGTTGGAATCTCCTAACAGGGATTCAAAGTCACCTAACAGGGACTCATTGTACTAAGTGTTGTAATATATTCCTAATAGGGTCCATCCTCTAACAAGGAATACTCATATTAGTACATCATTTTGTGGGCATCATTTCCATTGAGGTTTTTCCTCTGATCAAGGGTTTCCCTAGTCAACATATCTAGTGTAATTGTGTATCCACATCTCTTTATGGTTACTGTTTACTTTGATTGAATGGTTGAGATTGTTTAAAAGGTTAAATGTTTTAGATTCTTATATAATTGATTCACCCCCCTCTCAATTATATTGGTGGACTACTATATCTAACAATTGGTATCAGAGCTTTAGGTCCTTGAAGAGAAGTTTAATAACTTTGGGAGATCCATGTCAAATTTGTTTAGGAAGAAAAGTCCTAGATTTGATGGCACAAACTATGATACCTAGAAGGATAAAATGAAGACTAATATCTTGTGCATGGGTCCAAGATATTGGCTTGTAACCAAGGCATCTAAAAAAAATTTAGAAGAAGACAATCTTGAAACTTGTACCGAGGAACAAAGAGAAGTATTTATGTGCAACATAAGGGAAAGAGAAGAAATATTTTAGCTCTACCTAAAAGTGAGTACAGTCAGGTAAAATAACTCAAAACATCTCATGAAATTTGGAAAACTTTAGAGGCTAATTATGAGGGTGATACACATGCAAAAGGGGTTAGATTACAAAATTTATATTGTGCATTCCAAGATGCTAGAATGATGGAAGATGAATCTGTAAGAAGCTAAGTTGGAAAAATATCTTAGATTGTTGTAGGAATCATATCTCTTGATGGAAAGAAATATGATGATGAAGTGATATGGAAGATATTGAAAAGTATGACACCACCTTTCAAGATAGTAACACAAATGATTCAGCTAATGATACCCTGTACTACCAATTTCACCAAAGAAAAATTGCTTCGTAGATTGGAAGCCTATAGAATTTGATCTAAAATAATCTGGAGAATTAGCAAAGGTTGAGACAACATCTAGTGCACTAAATATCAAACTTGGTTTAGCAAGGAACACAAAAGTGTAGGGAGACATTGCTAGTAGCAACAAGTCTATTGAGGAAAAGATCCAAGAGGGAGTGGCTCTTCTTGTGGAAAGAGAAAAAGATGGTAAGAATATCTTTAAATGTTGGACATGTAATGAATATGATCATTATGCATCTAAGTGTCCTAAAAGAGAAAGAAAGTATAAGGAAAGATTCAAGTCTAGAAGACCTAGAAATTGTTTATATGCTAATGAAGAAGAAGAGGAAGAAGAATCTGATTAAAACTTGAGTGAATATGACTTAGGATTTGTAGCTATAAAGGAGGATGATCTAGATAGAGAAATTAGAGAAGAAAGTGTGTTGATCTCACAAGTTGAGAAGAAATATTGGATCATTGATAGTGTTTGTTCACATCACATGACTAGTGACATGAGCGAGTTTGTCAAATTCAGAAGCCATGATGGGGAATTTTCAGAGTAGGGAACAATGAAACCTATCACAGTACAAGAATTAGATCTATCATAGTTGATGGTAAAACATACATTGATGATGTTTATTTTGTTGACGAACTAAAACATAACTTGTTAAGTGTTGGAAAACTTATGGACAAGGGTTACCAATTATAGTTTGGTGATGAAACATGTATTATCAAGAAAAAGGAGGGAAAAATACTTGGTACTAGCATAAGAACTAGAGGTAATGTATTTCAATTAAATTCTACTAAAATAACATGTTTGGTAGCTAAGATTGACACTAGTTGGTTATGGCATAGAAGATTTTGTCACATTAACTTTGATAACATTGTGAAAGCCAATAATACACTTGCTGTGAGAGATTTACCTAAGATCACTAAGAGCACTGACATTATTTGCAATGAATGTATCTTAGCTAAATAGAAGAGAGTCTCATTTCCTAGCAAGTAGTTTTGTACTACATAAAAGTTGGAATTGGTTCATATAGATTTAAATGGTCTTGCAAGAACAAGAGGATTCTATGGAGAAAGGTACTTTATGATTTTTGTTGATGATTTTAATAGAATGATGTGGGTAGCTTTTATTAAGGAAAAATCAAAGGTGTTTGAGAAATTCAACATATTCAAGAATAAAGTTGAGAATGAATCTGGAGTTAAAATGGAGAGCTTAAGATCTGATAGAGGAGGAGAATTCACTTCTAGAGAATTCAATATCTATTGTGAAGAGAATGGTATTAGGAGACAACTATCTTCACCCCATACACCTGAGAAAAAGGGATTGCTGAAAGAAGAAACAAATCAATTGCTAAAGCAACAAGAGCTATGTTATTCACAAATGATGTACCAAAAACTTTTTGGAGAGAAGCAGTCAATACAATAGCATACACACTAAACAGAGTGTAGATTAGGAAAGGTATAGACAAAACATGCTATGAGCTATGGTTTGGTCACTCACCATTAGTCAACTACTTCAGGATATTTGGAAGCAAATGTTACATTAAAAGAGATGATGATATCGGTAAGTTTGATCCAAGGAGTGATGAAGGTATGTTTCTTGGCTATTCATTAAAAAGTAAAGCTTACAAATGTTTTAACTATAGAATAAAAACTATAGTAGAGTGCGCAAATGTTAAAAGTGATGAAAAATTTGGCACTAAGGAAAAGATGATGGATTATAAATTTGATGGAGATGATTATTCTAGAATGACCAATAGATGCAATGAAATATTTCTCAAAAATAACAATGACTTGCAAAATAATGTGCAAACTGAAGTAGTAAGAGAAGAATAGAGCACAATATTTGAAATAAGAGTTGAAGCAACAACTCCTACCCCAAATAGGAATTTGATAAGAAATCATCCTACTGATTAGATAATAGGAAGTAAATAAAAGGGAGTAATGACAAGAAGCATAATTAATGAAGAACTATGTCTAATATCTCAAGTAGAACCAAAAAGTGCAGATGAAGAAATCAAAGATCATCATTGGATAAAAGAAATGGAAGAAGAACTTTAGCAGATAATTAAAAATGACACATGGGAATTAGTTCCTAGACCAAAGGACAAAAATGTGATTGGCACGAAATGGGTATTCAAAAATAAAATGAATGAATAGGGAGAAGTAATAAGAAACAAAGCAAGACTTGCATGCAAAGGTTACTTTCATCAAGAAGGAATTGATAATGAGAAAACATATGCATCTATAGCAAGGATGGAAGCGGTTAGAATGTTCCTGGCATATGCAAAAAATAAGAATTTTAAGGTATATTAGATGGATGTTAAGTCAACATTCTTGAATGGAGAACTTGAAGAAGAAGTTTATATTGAGCAACCAAAAGGTTTTTCTTTGACAAAAGAGAAGGATATGGTTTGAAAATTAAAGAAATCCTTGTATGGATTAAGGCAAGCACCTAGAACTTGGTATGCAAGATTGGATAAATACTAAACAAAGCTTGGATTTGCAAAAGGAACAACAAATAGTAACTTGTACTTAAAAGAAATAGAAGATGGTTTGTTAATAATCATTGTATTTGTTGACGACATCATTCTTGGAGGAAATGATGAAGCCAGTAAAAAATTCTTAGAAGACATGAATAATGAGTTTGAAATGAGCATGATAGGAGAAATGAAATTTTTCTTAGGATTACAAATTGTTTAGAACAAAGAAGGTATCTTTATTTCTCAAACAATGTATTTAAAAGATTTGCTAAAAATATTTGGTTTAGAAGATTGTAAACCTATTGGAACTCCTATGGTAACTAGTCACAAGTTACCAAGCGAGGATGAGACACCTACTATTGAATAGAAGAAGTACAAATCTATGATTGGAGGATTATAGTATCTCACTCATAGTAGACTAGATATAGCTAATGCAGTTGGAATAGTGGAAAGATTTCAAGCTGATCCTAAAGAATATTACTATGCACCAGAAAGAGGCTATTCAAATATCTGAAAGGAACATTAGATTATGGCATTTGGTATGACAAAAGAAATTATTTCACTCTTTGCACAGATATAGATGTCGATTGGCTAAAGATAGGGATGATAGAAAAAGCACTAGTAGTGAAGCATTCTTTCTTGGTGGAAGGTTGGTTTCTTGGCTTAGCAAGAAGAAAGATTGCACCTCACAAAGCACTGCAGAGGCAGAGTATGTTGCAATAGCAAATAACTGTAATCAAGTCATATGGATGAAGCAGATGATGATGGATATTGGAATTATATTCATAGAAACTATTATCATTAATTGTGATAATACAAGTATTGTTAACATGTCTAGGAATCCTATTTTGCATTCTAAGACTAAATACATTTCCATAAAATATCATGTGTTAGAGAGAGAAAGTTGCTGAGAAAGAAATCAGAGTAGAGTGCATTAACACTAAGGAAAAGATGTAGACATTTTCAAAAATACCTTACCAAGGGATACATTTGAGTACCTAAGAGGTATGCTTGGGGTTATGCCCCTGCTCAGTTCAGAGTAGAAGATGCAAAATTGCATCAGTCCAGGGTACATAGCACCATTGTTAGATTGGACTGAATGTTGATGCTTCCTCAATGGGGGAGTATCTATGGTGAAAAGGGTCAACAAGGACTCTTGGTAATTAGTATGCAATAATGTCTTTAGACAATTGTGTTGTTTATAGAGTTATATGCAAAAGTTGTAAAGCAATAGATCGAATTGTGGTTGTGCTGATAGATTATTCTATGTTCAAGAAATTTAACCATTTATATACTATCATTGACATTAATGTCAATAGGGGAGAGAGCAACATGAAAAAAATTAGAAAGAGCTTACATTAGAGAGAGCTTGTACTAATGGGGGAGAGGTGTTGCAACTAAGGATTTAGCAAGATCTGATTGATAAAGAGACTTTTTGGTATTTTTGGAACTAGTTTTTTTTCATCTATGTTGCCATCAATGCCAAAGGGGGAGATTGTTAGCATGAATATTGATGCTATGAGGGAGTTTTGTAGAATATTGTTATGACTGCATTTGTCATTGATGAAAACATAGTAATGAGTTTGTAAAGACTGACAGAACAACAGACTATGATCTTTGTATTAAGGATAATACATTACAAATCTTCTTATGTGTAGTTACCAAAACATACTACAATATGTATTGGACACATGGGGAGTGCACAAAACTTGAATCAACAAGTATGAAAAATATTGATGATTTACAGAGAATCGCATGAAATCAGAGCATTGGAAAAATAGTTTCTATTGTATAATCGATACAACACATTATATTTGGAATGAAGGGTTGTGTAGTTAACTGGAGGTAGTACACTAACCACTGATGATGTTAGTGAGTGTATAGGTATAGAAGTCACACATGTGAAAGCTTGGGTATAACTATGACCTAACAATACTAATTAAATGTGTATTTCATTTAATTAATGTATGGTAAAATGTAAAAATGACATAAGAATTTAATATTGAGTGTGGTATAAAGGAAATATGTTTTTTGAGTTTTATATATCATGATTGAGATTGAGAAGCTGAGAAGAGTTGTTAATTGTGAAGCAGTAGATCAAAGTAATTTGCTAATGCATGTAAGTGACCTTGAGGGTTACTATTGATGGATACTGAGTTCTAGATCTAATGCAAGGTGAAGTATTCTGACGTATTGGACAGAGATAGAAGCAAAAGATTATCTCACATCTATTATTCTGAAAGGAATTATACCAAGATCAATTAGACAGTGGGTTCATTGATCTGATCTTGAAGCTATTTGGATAGTGGGTTCAGCTCCCTTTTACAACTCCTAACAGGGATTCAAAGTCTCCTAATAGGGACTCATTGTACTAAGTGTTATAATAGACTTCTAACAGGGTCCGTCCTCTAACAAGGAATATTCATATTAGTACATCATTTTGTGGGCATCATTCCCACTAGGGTTTTCCCTCTAATCAAGGGTTTCCCTAGTCAACATATCTGGTGTAATTGTGTATGCACATCTCTTTATGGTAACTATTTACTTTGATTGAATGGTTGAGATTGTTTAAAAGGTTAAATATTTTAGATTCTTATATAACTGATTCACCCCACCTCTTAGTTATATTGGTGGATTACTATTTCTCCCATGTTTGAGGTACACCCCTTTGCAAAGTGGGGGTTGGGTTTCATTGGTCCAGTGAACCCACCATTGACAATTGGGCACACTTTTATTCTTATAGCTACTAATTACTATACACATTGGATAGAAGTAGAGACTTTCAAAATTTGCATGAATAAGGTGGTTGTGAACTTCTTGGAAGAACACATTGTTACTAGATTTGGGATGCCATTCTTCCTAGTGGGTGATAACAGATCAGCTTTTGTATCAATATTTCTTACTAAATGGGGACTAGAAAATTTGGTTATTATCAAATTCTCTTTAGATTATTATCCACAAGGAAATGGTGTGGCTAAATCTATGAACAAGAACTTGATCATAGTAATAAGATGTTTGTTGAAGGAAAATCCTAAAGATTGGCACACTCAACTCAAATATGTGTTATGGATAGACTGAGTGAAGGTTAAGAATTCTTTGGGGACATCTCCATATCACACTAAAGATGCTGACAGGGTATAGATCAGACTAAAGAATCTTTTGGAGATGGATGAAAAATGAATAGCTACTTTGGAGCATATGGCAAAACATTAGGTTATTGTTAAGAGGTGGTTTGATAAGAGGGCCATGATAAAGTCTTTCAGAATATCTGACCTTGTTCTACTTTGGATAAAGCAAGAGAAAATTTGGGCAACCACATTAAGTTTCAACGCTTGTGGATTGGTTCTCATCAGATCATGGAAATTCTACAAGAAAATAATTTTAGGTTGAGTTCCTTACAAGGGAAATTGGTTCCATTTCCAGTCAATGAGAAATTTATGAAGCATTACTTTGAAGCCTAAAAGAAAAAAGAAAAAAAAAAAAATCCTACAAGTGTGTTTGTTTGCTTTCAATTGTGTATTTACTTTCAAAGTTGCATTAGTGCAGGGGCTAGGTGCACTTAAGATTTTATCTTGACATATTTTATTAAGCCGCTTTTTGGTTTTGACTTTTGGGAAGAGGTATTTCTTTGTCAAAACATTTTTATGATTTTGTTTCTTATACCAACTGAGTAACAGATGTTACTTGTAGTAATAGGAGACTTTCAGTCTTGAATTCAGAATTGTAGATCAACAAGTTCTCAACACTTTGCAAATTTAAAGGTCAACTATCATAGTTGTTTTTGAACCAAGATCAAAGGTAGCAAGGGACAATCCAAACCCCACTGGTTCAAATAGAAGGGTCTTCTTGAAGGGACCACTAAGATCATTTCTTGGAGTGAGAGTTTCTAAAAAGTTCTTAAAAGAGGAATGCAAGGGATAGTCACAAAATATTGAATTTGAGAAATGATACCAATGTCTTGGCCACATAGTCTAAGCATGGTTAGGGTACAAAAAGAAAATAAAAAAGAAAAGGGTGTTAAGAGTGAAAGATTCTACAAAGTTTGAGAAAGGTAATATAACTATAGGAATATGCATTCTAGATAAGCTATCTAGTATCAAAACAATTGCTTCATCAAAGAATTGAATGGTGACATTATGAGTTGCATGAAGCAAGTATTTAGAAGCTTACCCAAGACTTCAAATGAAAAGTGATAACCCATTAAGAACCCTCAAAACTGATTCTCTCATCTAGTCAGAGAAGGGATTGATAAACAACTTTCGTGAGGATTCTTGATGAATGAACCAAAAGGGGTGAAAGATAGTTTCCAAGTGGTCAAGACTTTTTGATAAATTGCATTCGAAGATGTCAAAGGAAATGGATGCACTAAACTACCACTAAACTTAGAGATTCAAGATTATGAGGTTTTGACTATAAAGTGACTCGAAATATTCTTGGAGTATTTAGGATTCAGTTGGTGCTCAACACATATTAGAGGATTGTTTGCTGATGAAGAAATGCCATTGTCATTTCTTTCTTTTTGTCATGGCCATTTGTTGTGGTTTAATAATGCATGCACCATTTCATTAGAAATGGGGATCTCATACTTTATTTTTTATCTTTCAGGATCCCTAGTCTAGGGTTTGGGTCCTTTTAGGGTTTTTCTTACCATTCTTTGCCTAGTCAAGGTTTCTACCCAAAAACCCAGATTCCCAAAAACTCTATTTTGAAAGAGAGTCATTTTTTTGCATTAAAAGATGTGCACTAGTGCATCTAACACACCTCACTAGGTGTGCTAGTGTGTTAAATACCTATGGCACAAAGGAGAAAGCACTCAATTCTTAGAAGTGTACAATAGTGCAACTACACAGATGCACACCTCCAAGAGGTATGCTAAGCCTTGGGCCTAGAAAGCCCAGGACCCTTGCCCCTCTACTTACCTTCATTTCTCTTATTCAAACTTAGGTACCTGTACCTGCACAGCTCCTGAGGTGCGCTACTATGCTTGATCTCCCTTTTTCCACCTATGCCACACACAAGGCATTAAACAAACACCTAAATGAGAGGTGCGTAGTTGTGCACCTATCCAAGGTGCATAGCTATGCATCTTTCTTTGTTACATTAACTAAAAAAAAAAAAAACTAAAAAAACCTAAACTCTAAGTCTTCACCTAGTGAAAGGTGTGTAGTTGTGTACCTATTCAAGATGTGTAATTGCACACCTTTACTAAGGCTAAAGTATCCATTAGGAAAAGTTAAAGGGTGCGAACTTGGCACACCCCAAAAGGTGTGCCAAATGTGCAACCTTTCCTTTGTTTATTAAATTACCCTTGTGTAATAAGGGTGCACACCTGGCACATCCCATAAGGTGCACTACGTGTGTACTCTTATTTTTAAGAGAGTTTGTATAAGGGTAAGGTGCACCTAGCACACCTCTGAGGTGCACCAAGTGCACAATTTTGTTTTTAAAAGGGTTTAAAAGATCTTTTGATGTTTTTAGTTAGTTTTGGTAAATTAGGGTTTTTGGTTTATTTGTTGCCATCATTAGGGTTTGTCTTAACTAATTTTTTCAATCTTCTAGACTAATGTATGTTGATTTTGTACAAATTCAATGACTTCTTTATCATTCTCTCTTGCTACAAAGATGATCCCAAAACCAGTGGTTTCCAAGTTTCAAGGTGTTTTGGCAATGTCACACTTCCAAGATGACTATTCAGAGATCTAGGATACTGAACTTGGTCATCCCAACTGGAACACATTCCTAGTGTTTTGCAACAAACCTATGGAGAGGTCGTCGATGGTATCTTTTCTTCTTTGACTAGGATTAGTCAACACAACATCATACCCAAGATTGATATAGTCCTCAGAGTTGATCATGGCACTGGCAAAAAAGTATGTCTCCGAAGAAAGGGTCATGAAGAATATAACTAGAGAGATCATGCTAGATCTCTGACCTAAGAACATTGAAAAGGTATTCCATCTTCCAAGAATAGATCAATATATTAGATTGACCTATCACCAGGTGAAAAGATGGTACAAAGAACATGGAGAGGAAGCATTAGAACTCATCCAATCCTCATACCTCATCAAGAAAACTCCTTTCAAATGAAAAGAAGGTAAAGTGGACATGACAAGGGGCTATATGAAAGAGGATATCAAATATTCTATAATACTTTTGAGTAAAGTCATGGGGTTACCAATATCAAGATACCTGAATATATGGATGGTACACTTCACAGAGACCATCAAAACAAAAGAAGATACCAATTGGTTGGGCTTTGATTCTCAGTGAGAACTTGGATGAGAAACTCATAGTAGTTAAGGACAACCATAAGTTCTACATGACATCCTATTTGGTATAACTTTTAGCTGAAAGGAAAATAGACTATCCAAGATTGTTTAAAAAAGGTAGCATGTAAGATGCAAACACATGGCCCTATATAGTATACCCCCAGTTGGTGAAGAAATAGCTTCCAAAGCATAGTGAGGAATATAGGATAGTGAATGATGCCTTTATTTTCATGATTATCTGGGTGATTGAAGTGGATTATGCAAAAAGGATGTTAGATGAGGTAGTGGCAAAGATTTCATAAATCGACTCCTATTACATCTAGTTTAGGACATTGACTTGTTTGAGGGTAATGGGTATGATTGTCAATCCAAAGAATCTCCCTAAGTATCCATCTAATAGACTTATATTGTTGGAGATTGCTCAAAAAATATTGTTTGCATATGATAGAGTAAGGAAGCAACACAAGATAACTTGGGTGTGGCCCATTACTATAGGACTATTTAGTGTGGTTCAAAGACAAGACATTCTATCTTTTGAGTTTGAGTGGGATCAATATCCTTTGGATGAATATAACTCTCCTTGTCCCTATTTTGATAACATTAGAATAGTGCAGTACTTAGTAGGCAAAAAATTCCAATAGGAAGATGCCATTGAGGACCATTGGATGAATGTAGTAGATGACTACAATATCCATATAAGAGATTATTGTAGAATAACTGTCTATTTGGCAAGTCATTCTTTGAAGGTAAAGGTTCCTTTAAAGGTAGTGTAGCAAGATACCAAATATTTCTTAGATCCATTATATAATAAAGATAAGATTTTTGATTGACCCATTATGAATGTGGAGATCGATAAGGAAGAAAAATTAGATATTAATCATAGGGCTAGGCACATCATCAAATTGACCAAAGATTGGATCAAAAGACCTTTCAAACCAAATCCTATTCCTCAAGTGTTAGTCTTCCATGATACAACTCACCTAAAAAAAGGTAGAGGAGCCAAGGTAACAATTCCCACTTTCATAGCTTAGTCCCTAGTGAGGTAAGAAATAGTGCACCAACTTGATAGAGAAGTTGGATATTATAGGGCTCAGAAGGGTAGAGACAAGAGGAAAATAACTTCTCCCCTAATAAGCTAAGCTAGAAGAAGGAACAACTCAAGCACTACTACAACAAGGGGTAGATAATGTACAAGGGTCAGAGAATGCAGAAATTATGTAGACCCAGGATAATCCTCAACTGCCATTGACTGAACAAGAGCAAGGAGGAACTAAAATAGAAGTACAAACAATGTCTCCTACTCAACAACAAGTAAAATCCTCCCCATTGGCTCCTAAGAGAAGAAATATCAAAACTCTACTCAAGAGGAGACAAAAGGTGATTAGAATAGTTATTCCCTTTCCATTAGTCCTAGAGGTTATCCTAGAAGGAGAAGAAGAAGAGGATGATGAAGATGAAGAAGATAACCTTCTCTTGAGTTAGAGGACTTGTCTTGCTAATGCAAAAAAATTGGAGTAGAGAATAATATCTACCATCACACCATCATCCATTCCCACTCAGCCTATTTAGTCTACTACTTCAGAGGATGAGTTGAAAAAATGGATTGGTCAACAAGAATTCGAAGGGGTTGATGTCTTTCAAATGTCTGATTTTGATTTTATGCCAGTTGCAAATAAGTTGGTGGGAGATAAGATAAGGGATACTCTGACTAATCAACCTAAACAAGAGGATTGGAGTCAATTTCCATCTCAGCCACAAGGACCCAAAGAAGCTCTATCATCACCAAATCAAGCTATATTTGGCATGGATAAAGGTTTAGCTACTCCTCTCCCTTTCGAGCAATGAAGAAAAATAGGTCCAAGATGAAGAGGAAGATGAGTCACAACAAATAGCCACTGATTAAGTATTGGAGGAAGGAAAAATATGTAAGCAACCTTAGCAAACTTTCAAAGACATAGAGGTGAGACCTATGGACTTGACAGATATAGAGACTCCCGATGTGGATCTCTCACAAAAGGAGAAGACTCTAGAGAGGAGTGATAAGGGAAAGAGCATAGTAGAAAAATCTCCTTCTTCTTCAAAAGGTAAATATCTGATGAACATATTTTGAGATGGTTAAGGAAAGAGGTGATTATAACAAAATGTAGCGGTATGATACTAAGGAAGAGGGAATGAGAGAATTGATTCAAGCTCTCAAGAAGCCTAAGTCACTTCCAAAAGATGCATGAGCACTAGCCTTTGTGATGAGTGATCATAATTAGGACTTGTTTGCTCATGTTTTTATCCCTCCTCCACATGTAGATATCAAGGATTTAACCCCAAAGGATTATCAAATCAAGGAGGTTGTGCTTGGGAAACACATGGTGGACAGTGCCAAGTTAATGATGACAATTGGAATCAAAGAAGTGTTTAGGCAGTTAGAATAGGATGAGACTAAACTGATGACTCTTCGAAAGTAGAATGAGATACTAAAGGGATATCTTAGCAAAGTAGTTGGTCCATTAGATCTTAAAAATCTCAAGGAGACTCTAAATGTAGCACTTGAGAAAAGGGATAAGGAGAATGTACAACTTGATCCATTTTTGAAGGCTTGTCAATAATGGCGAGAAAGTTTTGAAGAGAAAGGTGTGCAGATTATATAGGGAAATCTTAAACTGCTACACCATATGTAGAATAATGTAGATAAGCTGGTGGCTATTTTGAATGAGGATTTTGGGTTAATGGATGAAGTACATACTTGGGGTAAAGACCTACAAGCACTATAGTCAATCAAGGGTCAAAGGTATCAGATGTTAATGGAGGTATATACAATAGAAGAGTTAGATAAAATTGATGATTGGATAGAGAAGATTGTATATGGAAATACAATAATGGAGACATTACATGTGGATATTAATAAGTTCAACGATCAAACCCAAGAGAAAATTTTGGAGATAGAGAAACATTATAGTGATGCGTGCTTAGATTTTTTGAAAATGATTCAAGGGACAAATTGATGACTGTAGAAGTAGTTTTTGAATAGTTCTAGAAGAATTTTGAAGAAGGTTCTAATGATAATGATATTAGGCAAGCATTCATGACTAAAGAAGCATTACTAGACTTGGATGTGAAACTGAGAGATTTTTCAGAGACTCTTATCATGGTAGGTAGTTATAGGTAGAAAGTGAAGGAAAAATATGAAGCTTTAGATTTTTTGGATGCCACCCAAGTCATCGATATTATTGAGAAATTCAAGAGAAAATACCCAAACATAGCTCTAGTATAAAGGGGAATGAAACCTACAAGCTAGAATTTCAGTTTTGACACTTGGTAAAAAATTTCATTTTTGGACTTGCTTTCGAGGTGCTCAGGTATGCCAGGTGCATTGTTTCCAAGGTGCATTTCTTCTAAGGTGTGCTAGAAGTTTTTGAATAAGTTAGATGTATGCTAATAGTTAACTACCAGTTCTAAATTTAGAGCTTTCCATGCATTAGAAAAACATTTTGACGGTAGTTTAACTCCTACAAACACTTAGTGAAGATGGAGCTTCTATTTTTGGCATCTTTCAGATACTCTTACATCATCTAAAGGCTTTCTTCTTCTTATTTTTTCATAATTTCTTTGTTTTAAGACATGTAAAGGCTCATGCATCCATTTAATGATATAAATATGGATGGAGTCCTACTAAGCACTAGTTAGAGAGTTTGTTTGTACATAAATAGATTTACTTTATTAGTTCAGAAGCATATGTTTGCATAAAGAGATCTCTCACTCTCAACACAAATTGAGGAGATGATTTCTTATAAATTTAGGAATGTAATATGTATTCTAGGCCATTATTTTGATGCAATAATATATGCTAGTGGTGCTCGCATTTGAAGTGTAGTGATTCTTGCCTAAGTGTGTTATATTTTGTGAATGTATGTTCATGGAATGTAATTGAGCCAATAGTTTTATTGCATTATTTTGATTGTGCAATCTTTTAGTTTTGGTGTTTGCTACAGGTTTACAAATTATTTTGATGTACTTAGTTCGATAAGAGATCACCCCTTTTTCTCTTACATAGCTTTTTTGTGGTATGAGTGCACTTTCTGTGGCCTTACAATCTAATGAAAAATGAAACATCTTATAGTTACTAAATTCCCATCGATGATTGCATCAATGGAATTAAGGAAGCATTGCTTCTATTTTCATTGGTTACCTACCAATCTTTTCAAATGCTTAAGTTGTAGACATGTTTTTGTAGCTTATGTCCATTAGGAATTTATTTTCAAGTTATTTTCTTAAATTTCTTGTTGCCCTATCTTTTTTATTTGATTTTACAAACACTTGGTTAATTTAGGAATTCATATAGTTACATTGTTAGATTGCATTCATTAAAAAATAGAAAAATATTTTTTTTTTTGTGTGGTTACTCTTTTGAGATAGCAAGGAGGTTCAAAATCTTATTCGAATTGGTTAGAACTAGTAATGGCTTCCTTGTGAACACTCACATTTATCTTCAACTGAGTGGATTCTAGTAGGTCACAAGATCACTTGGAACCTTGGAGTTGATCACAGATCATCTTTAAAAAGAGGAGTTTGAAAGGATTCCTACCATTAATCATTGTACAAAATGATAGCTCAACACATACATACATGTATGTGTATATGTATGTATGTATGTATATACATATACATACATACATACACACATATGTGTGTGTCTATGTATGTATGTATATAAAAAAAGAGATCTTGGCACAACAGAAAAACAACAAAACTCACTCAACATGTAGCATGGCCACAAATGTGATGGCAATGCCTATTGGTAAGTGTAATCCTCTTTTTCTCTATTATTTTTCATGTGTTTATTTAACTTGAACTATTATTTATCGGGGGCATTTATAATATTGGATTCATTTTATGTAGGAGGCAATGAGGACATTCCTAGATGTATATGTGTTAGATGTATGGGAATCATTAAAGAATCGTGATGAATTTCTTGTGAGAAATGAAGATGGACTTCCCCTAAGAGTAGCAGGAGGTGATGAGGATATTCCAGGTATTTGAAAGACTGATCCTTTCTTAAATATTTTAGATGTTTGGGGGGGGGGGGGAATGAGATTCCACCTTCACATGGTTGGCCTTGCTTAGTAGAGAATATTAAACTATTCTCAAAACCAAGTGAAGCTCAACATTAACCTTATATGATTGTATGACAACTAACTGTGTGAATCTCTTAGTTTCAGGCAGTGTAGAAGGAGACCATAGCTCAATATGCAATCTCAATTCATATGCATATGACATTAGGTGTAGCTGAAAAATGCAACAAGTTTGCATTTTTTCTTAGAGGTCTTTAATTAGGTAATTTAAGTTATTGACCATCATGAACATTCTCTTGGCCATAGCAGATAGAGTTCTAATGTTCATGATGGTCTATAATTTTAAAAACTTAATAGACCTATTAAATAAATGTAATCATGTTGCATTTTTTAAATGCACCTATTTTCCATGCATATAGAATGCAACTGCATGTACATTTTCAATTCGGAGTAGCATATTCTCATTTTGGATGTGATGAAAAAATGACATGCACCAGAAGATGGGAAAATGATGTCACTTTTCTAGGTTTGGAAATTTTTTTTTACTTTAAAGATTGATCCTTTCTTAAAGATTTTAGTTGTTAATGGGAAATTTATATTTTAGGGGGGGTGGGGCCAAATGATCTTCCACCTTCATGTGGTTGGCCATGATTAGTAGAGAATATTAAAATATTCTAAACCAAGTGAAGCTCAATATTAACCTATGATTGTATGAAAACTAACTAATGATAATAAAATTAATATTGTATCAGAGAGATGCATATTCTAGATTGTATTGTGCCATATTTTTGCGTCAACATTTTAGATATAGATGTTGATCATGTTGCATTGTGTTAGGAAGAAATCATCAAAAGTTGTCTCATGGACAGAAAGTAGAGTTTGCCCAAAACCAACCATGGTTAAGGTCTAATGTGATAGTTTAAGAAAATAATGGAACTAACATAGTACATGCCTATTAGCTTGAATTTCCCTAGTTTTTCCCAAATGCATTTAAAAAAGGGATCTTAACTCATGTAGCTGGAATTCATTTGCCACCAATTTTATTTTTTAAAATTCAATATGTTGTCGCAATTGTGATGGCCTATTTCGATAGATAGAAATCACACTAACAACATTGTTGTTAGATCCCCATTGTAATTGAGATGGACTATGCCGACAGATAATCATCAATTCCACAACATGCATGTTTCACAACCATCACAATTATGACAGACAATTTGAACACTAATCATTGGTCCAATGACAGATTGAAAGCTTATACCATCACAATTGTGATGGTGTATTATTTCAAGTGGAAGGTCAAGAAGATGAACTCTTTCCCTTACATGTTCCAAGTTATGACACCTTTATTTGTCATAGTTGCAATGGATGCCTTCACTGTCACAATTTGTGATAGCAAAATTCTAACACCTATCTAATAGAAGCCAATTTGTGGTACTCTTGCTCAAATGACAGGTTACTATCACAATTTAGGCCCAAAAGTAGTAGTAGAAAGATTTTCAAGTGTGATGTATTGTTCCTCATGTACAATAGTCCACCATATGGTGGTAGTGATTTCATCATAAGATGTATGTGTCATACATACCTACACCAAGTAAAGTGTGGATGTGCCAAGTGAAGTATAGGTTCCACCTTACTATATCCACCCAATGGTGATGACAAGTTCAATGAAGACAATGCAAAAAAAATTATTCGTATGGTAAGGATGGTATAGAAAAAAGTACAATGCCAAGTACATACTGCCAACATGATGTCAACTCTGACATGATGGCATACGGTGATGCCCATGAAGTAGTGTCTATGGTGGTACATAGTTCTTTGTGACTGACAGTTGGGTTAATGGAGGTTAGTAGACCAATATGCAAGGTGACTATTGGCATACTAAATTCCATTATGAATTTTAATGTGTATAAGTCTTCAAGATTCATAAGGAATTAATAATATAATAAAAAATGGGTTGATTGAAAGGCAATACTAGCTCGTGCAAAAACTAGAGTTTGTTGTATGCAAATTTGTTTAATGTAATACAAAGTTTCTTAGGATTTTTTGGGTGGTGGATTTTTTTCCTCAAATGGTTTCCCATGTGAAATTTTGTGTTTCTCTAAGCATCTTGTTGCCTTATATTTTCATTTTTTTTTTTTTCTTCCACATCTCTACTTGTGAAATTTACAGTTTCTTGTTGCCTTGATGATTTGAAGTTCAGAAGGTATTTTTGCACCATTTCCTTCCTTACATAATGCACTTTAATATAGTACAAAAATTTAAAAGAAAGCAACCATTTAAGTGAGACTTGAGTTAGGAACCCAATTCAAGTCTTCCCAAAGACATTACCTTATTCTGATGTGAAGGAGAAAATTGAGAGGGACGGGTTAAAATATTTATTTTCTCCAAGGTTAAAGAAGGTCTAAGAATACATGAACAAAGTAATTCCATTGCCTTATAGTTCATGTGGATTATGTTTGAAAAGGAAAAAGAAAAACACCTTAAGAGGATAATTTGGGATTAGACTATTTTTTATTGAAAACAAAAGAATTAGGTTTACTCATGCGATGTACTTTCTTTAATCTATTACAATAACCATTTATAGTATTCTCTAAATCTATATCTCTTAATTTAACTAGTTGTTAGATTACACTAATTCTTGGCATGAATCACTTATACTCCTTACACAATAGAATCAGGTTGTGTGGTTGGAGACATAATCATGGGTGAATTTTTAGTTTCTTTTGGGAACATAGTTAATTTATGGTATTAGGATATATATTCTTCCATCTAAAGTTATACATTTTACTTTCTTGTTCTTGAGAAAACCTTGAGTTGAGATGGTAATATTTGAAATAAATCGTGTAGTTATACATAGTTTTGATTAACATTAAAAAGAAATTACATTGAAGTTATTATTTTTTGTTTTTGAAAAAATGCCTATACATACAAGTCTTCATTTTGAGAAAGCATTAACAAACTTAATTCTCAAAAGGTCACATGGAAGTTGAAAAAATTGTCATAATTGTTAGTTTCTCAATTGTGAGAAGATTGACCACTATGATGCAAAAAGATAATATGCATTCACATTTAGGATTGATTATAATACAATAATAGTTTTAACCTATCTTGGGTTGTAATTATAATTACTATTTTTATTAAGAAGGTAATATTTGTTTCAAATACTTATAAATCCTTAAAATAAATAAAATATTGAATCATATTAGATACAGACTTAATAGTATATTTCAAAAAATCCAATTTATAGGAGAGAATGGTGAAGAATTTAGAATCAAGGAATCCTTATGTTTAGGAACATTAGAGAAAATGATAATATCTTTTAATTTGTTATCCCAGTTGTGGATTCTTAGACTCAAGATTAGCACAAACTTTTCTCAATACTATTAATACAAATGATAGTGCTAGTTGAAACCTAACCAAGTATTTATACTTTACACCAAATCTCTTGTAATAAATCACAACTAATCAAACCTTGCATAGCTTGATCCCTACATCTTCTCTAAATGTTTATCTCTTTCATAGGCACTCATTGAATGTGCTTCTATTAACCACTCATTGAATGTTGAAGAGGCTATCCAAGGTATTAACCAAGGGGGAAACCCTAATAACAATGGTGCACTAGTATAAGACTAATAAATAGATGTTAAGCATGCATTTGAAAGTCCCCACCAACATTTTGAATGGAAGTACAGACAAGTTCTTGATATTATGTTGGTTAATAGTGGCCTAATTAGACCAACAAATATAGATACAAAATAAAAAAGAAGTCAAGCATAAGTCCTTTAGCTATGTGGAATTTTTATTAAAATATATATATGCACATAAATATACAAAAATATATTTGAAGTATAGAAAGAGACATATTTAGAGTATATTTGTTCAGTCTTCAAGATTGAAAGATTTGATATGTATACAAGGCAATGTTTATTTAAGTTTGAAAAGATTTTAAGTTTACACAAAAAATTCGTCTATAATTTCTTTAAAATTCAAAGATTTCTACAGACTTTTTAGTATTATAAGCTTTATTTATTTTTTTGTATTAGGTGAAGATTGTAGATAAGATAAAATTAGAGAAATTTATTAATGATCAATAGGACACCAACAAGAGGGTTAAAGAGGCCACAAAAATATAACTAAGGGAAAGTCAACAACATGATAACCAAATAATATCCAAGTAAAAGAACAAAGAAAACATTAAAAAAACTAAGGGACAAAAATGAAAATGATCTGAACCACTAAAAAATACAATTAGTGGAGAAGAAATCCAAAATATAAGGGTAGAAATTAGGAAAGGAAGAGACCACAAGTCATCACTGAGAACCTCTAGGGCTTAGGTGAGGAGGAGGGATGTTACTTATAAATACACTATTTCCATTAAGAACAATCCACATGATCCATATTTTTAGGATTAAACAACTTTAGTGAACCTTAGGATACCCTATTCATTCAGCTCCAGATCAAGGAAAACATTATTGTCTTAAATTTATGTGTAAAATATAGTTAATTTTCTCCAAATTATAATGAACCAATAATAATTTTTCAAAAGATATGAGAGGTTTGTAATGTGACCAAGTTCACTATACATTGCATCCAAATAGATTGCATTTGAAAATTTAGGATAGGGAGTAAATGTAACTATGTCATAATCCAAGCTTAGCTCTACCTCCAAATTTTTTTCTCTAAGTGAGAATGAAGAACGTATATAATATTAGAGGTCATGTTTAAATATTTTTTTTAAAAAAAAGGGGTACCATAACTCATTCAAATATTCCTATCAATAATAAGGTTCCCCATAACTCATGCTCATGACCAAAATGGCCTTACACTAGATACATTTAAACCTACATATCAGTCTTATGCTCTACCACAAACAAAAATAGCAATATACCATCAAAGGAAATATATAATATTAACTAAGATTCACAAAGAGAAATAAATATAGGAAATATAAATATTAAATGAATCTCATGATGTAACGATGTCATGAATTAAACTTTAATTCTTGAAGAACATGGAGATTAAGATGGGTGCACTAAGAATCTCTCATATTCAAAATTAGAAAGAAACAAGGGTTTTAGGACTAAAAATTTATCTCTTTCAAACTCAATCAAAAGTAAGGAAAACAAAATTTTAATGAATACCATTATGTAATAGATGCAACAAATTAAACCCCATTCTTTAAGAGAACAAGGAATTAAAAAAAGTGCACTACAAAATCATCTCTTTATTAAGATGATTTCAAAATTATAATAGAAAGGGGGTTTTAGAACTAACAGATTATTTTCTTTCAAATTTATCCATGTAATCATCTATTAATCACAAAAAAAATCAAAATCTATTAATCAATACCAAAATAGCCTTCCCTAACAACACTTAATTAAATAAATTTTCATTCTTCTTTACAATCAACATTTTATGTACGATTGTCATAGAAAATACAACAATACTTGGAGTTTGGAATATGAGGAGACCTATCAGTATGCCAAATGAACATGAAACTCAATACCTTTTCAGTATCAATAATTTTGATAAACTTCTCCCCAAGATCACATTCTTAAAAAGGAATTAACAAAGAAATGTTCTCCATACATACCCATCCAAAGGAGGGGGAAGTGCAACCACCAATATGTTGGGGAGGATCAAACATTTTATCCTTGTGAAGATAAAACCGTAGCCTAAATCTTATATTATTGGTTGGAGCTCTTTCCAAAAGGAGTAAAGTTTTTCTTGACTTGCTAGAGTGGTAGACAATAATTTTATTGACCAATTATGGTTAATCTATAAGTAGATGTGCACTTCCTTTAAGAAATATAAGTTTATGGTTTTAGATTATTTGATTACTATTATGAACATCTTCTCTGTTCACTTAATTCATAATTGGTCCTTACAATTAGGATGAAAACATTACTTTTATAGGATAAATCTCTTCCTTCTAGTGTTAGTGTATTCCTTAAGGATACTACTAGAATTTGATATTCAAATTCCATGGGAGAAAGCAATCATTCATCATGCTAGACAATATTTCTTGATCATGGGGTCAAATAACTGGTAGGGCATGGATAGTGAGGGAGCAAGAAGTTCATTTTTTATTTTAATAGATGAAGAAGAGTATTTGATATTTTTATAAGATCGTAGGCCTTGTTCAAAACTTCTATTATATTTGGTTTTTAGGGAAAATGATGTAAGAACAAGTATTTCTTCCTAACCCTACCTTCTATTAGGGTCTTCTCTAGGCCACTTCTCTAGCCTATTAGGGTTCTTTCACTAACCCTAACTTAGAAATATCACCTTTCCAATTCTTCCCTCCTTCAACTTGTCTACACCAATGAAGAAATCAACACATCCCAATCAATTCTCCTTAGATACTTTATTGGTTCACCCACGCCAACTAATCCACACATGATCAAAACTTCCAAAAATGGAGAGAGAGGTTTAATTCTAGGGCACTGGGACCATTCCAATGCTCATCAACCAAGAATCTATAGAAATCTCTATCGATTTAAAGAAATTGCTCCAAACCAGGCCTAATAGGGCTACACAAAATTAGGCCTCCAAACTCACCTTTTTGCACACAACTTCAAAAAAGTCTTAACGATGTGGCAAAAAAACTTCATATCTTGATACCCTTTTGGAAGATCTTTTAGATTCACCTAGTTTCACTTCCCCAACCTATCCATACAGTGGGTTTCTATATTTAAGCCTAAAATTGAGGGTTTCCCAATATGCTGATAGTATTCACAAGGGTTTGTTCAAATCCCTATCAAGACATGTTACTAGGACTTTTCCTTGGGTATAAGACTTCTCCATCCTTATATCCTTCTCTCCATCCACTTGGATTGAAGCAACCAATGCATTTAACCCCATCTGATGCTATTTCAATCACTATAATCCCTGACCATGCTCATTTGTCTTATACCAAAAATGCTTTCTAGGGCCCAAGATATTGCACACTTATAGTACAAGGAGTCATCTCACACATTCCAAGGAACCATATAGATGCCACACTGGAAAGGTGAGTTATGATTCCATCTTCAAAAGCAACCTCGTTTAGACCAGCAATAGTGAGGAAACAAAAGATTTTCCAAAATGCAAAGGAATGAAAATAAAAGTACTATCTAATCACATAAAAAACCTAATATTTACATCTAGTAACTCATACATAGGCCATAGTGCATATTTCAATCAATTCAATGACCCCAAGCAAAAAAAATACTTTTACTATGGTAAGATTCACTACAACATTTGGGGTCAAATTTTGACAACAATTTGTGACATTGATATAATCTTTGGTGATTTTCATGTTTTTATTTTGCAATTATCCCTGACATCATCACAATAATAATGTTGGCATTGTAATTGTGACATTTGCGCGAGTATAAACAAAAATAAAAAGAAAACACAACATAGATCAATCCCATTTGTTTTGATTATAAAGAGTTGCACATGAAAGAGGGTGGAGAGCTCAAAACGAGGGTGGAGATCTTTGAACATTATTGTACCCTTGTGATCAATGCATTTCATTGTTGTGATCTTTGCATTTCATTTCTGTGCCCTTGCTTTGCAATTTTTTTGCTACGATCTCTTCATTTCGTTGACATGTCCTTTCTCTACAATTTCATTTTTGTGCCCTTGTGATCTCTTCATTTCATTGTCATGCCCTTGCTCTATGATTTCATTGTCATTGCCCTTGCTCTATGATTTTGTTTCCATGTCATGCCCTTGTGATCTTTGTACCCTTGCTCTACGATTTCATTGTCATTCTCTTGCTATGTGATTTTCTTCAAGGGTTATGTAAATGCTTGTTTCTTTTCCTTCTAAATAGGTATCTCTTTATATGTCCTTCTAGATATGTATATTTAGAGGTGTTTTTTAAGGTTCTTATTACATCTTAGCACAATAGAAAAATTGATGCACCTACATACATATTCTAGAATCGAAATAATAAAACAATAAAACACACTCAACTCGTGCTAAGTTACTTACCTCAAGATCCTCCACAAGAATAATGCAGACGGGGAAAAATAGGAAGAGTTTGCAAGAAATTTTACAAAAACATATCATAGCAGATATTTTTAGAAAGCAACTACCCATAAGGTAGTTAAATGGGTCTAGTTTTTGATTAGTCGGGTTGATTACAAATTCATGTAGACCTGTCATCAGATTAGGTACAATCAAATGAACAATCAGTTCCCTAGCTAGCGGGATCAAATACAATTTTCCAAGATGATAAAATTGCATATGCAAGGAATTGAAGAATAACTTCAGTGAAGAGTTGAGTGTAAGGAGTTGTTTCTAGTGTTTTTTTTTGCAATGAAGTCTCTTTTTAAAGCTACTCCTTCTCCTTCATTTTTGTGCCTTAAATTTTTATTGTCAAAATTGTGAATATCTATCTCTACCTTATTTAGAATCAATTTCACATTGTGTTGTAACTCTGGCATAGGTGTTTGATCATCAATAGCTTTCATTTCAGCATTCAAGTTTTCAAGATTGGTCAACACCCTCACTTGTGAACCTCTCATGTTGAGCACTTTCTGTACTATTTCAACACCATGATCTTTCTTCTAAGTTAATAGTTCTTTAGGTGCATTTTCTTGTAAAACATTAATTTTGTTGAACACTTGTAAACTCTTAAAAAAGTGCATTGATGGTTTCATGTATGTATGTGTATATATATATATATATATATATATATATATATATATATATATATATATATATATATATATATATATATATATATATATATATATATATATATATATATATATATATATATATATATATATATATATATATATATATATATATATATATATATATATATATATATATATATATATATATATATATATATATATATATATATATATATATATATATATATGTATTTATGTATGTATGTATGTATGTATGTATGTATGTATGTACGTATGCCTATACATATACATATACATATACATATACACATATATATATATATATATATATTTGTGTGTGCGTGTGTCTATGTATATGTAGACGCTTAAAATCGTTCCTAAAGACTATATTAATTTATTAATATTGCCCGTGATATTGTAATTAATTATTAATTAATTAAATAAGTTCATTCTCTTAAGTATTTAAATTTAATTTAAATACTTGTAGCTCTAATGTGTTAAATTAATTTAACACATGATCCTCCATGTCTCCCCCTTTTTAAATAAATTTTATTTATTTAAACCCTCACATCCCATTAATTTCTCTAAATCCATGATGAAATTAAATCTCATTTAATTTAATCTTAAGCTTAACCTAGAGCCTAGCCTATAACCATCATTTTTATCCTCTTAAGCCTATTTTTTCTCTAATCTCACTTAATCATTCCTATCATCTCCCTAATCCCCCTCATTAGCCTAAGAGTGTGCTCACACATGTGTGAGATGGCATGCCTACACACTCTTGTCTCCCACTCTTCTTCTCAAATTTGCTCACACATGTGTGAGAAAACTTTGAATTCTTGACCATTTGCATGGCTTGCATGTCACCTTATGTGGCATCTACATGGATGCCACCTCACCAAGCCCTCCCTCAAGCCTATAAATAAAGGGTTTGCCTCAAGCATTTACATCTCTCATTGTTGCATTGTTACCATGTCATTTTGAGTTTTGAGTTTTCATGCTAAGAGTTTACATTGTAGTTTGATTTTCATAGAAATTTTAGGTGCATACTAACTATTTGGTAGCTGATTTAGTTTATCTCATGCATTGTAAGCCTAGTTTCTTCACGTATTAGCATCTCCATTTCATTTACATCTTAATTTAATTTACACATCTCATTGGTTTCTTAGTTGCATTCCATAGTTTAATCCTTGAATTCTCTCAAGTATGGCTTTCTCCATAGCCATTTATTGAGGTTTTCTTCATCTCATTTAGCCTAGATTCATATTTCATTTTCACTCACACTTGCACATCCACTTAAGAGATTCACTCCATTGTTGTGTTTGGGAGAGCACACCAAACATACCTCCCAATCTTAACACACCAACAAGGCCTCTTATCGGTGCCCTTGTTGAGCTGTAGAGGTGGTTGAAAGATTGGGTTTGTTAGCTACTTAGGGTTGCAAAACTCAAACAAGCATTAGTTAATGTTTTTTCTTTTCATATTGATGAATCTTTGATGCACTTTCAAGGTTTTTAGCTAATGTTTGTTTGTTAACCCATTCTCCTAATAGGTCACATTTTCTAGCAGACATTTTGGCATGATCGGTGGGACTCACATCCCTAGTTTCATTTCAAAAATTTGCAAAAAGCTTTGGTTTAGTCATAAAACATCGCATTGTTGTCTACGTAGGTCGCAGCGTCGTCTGCGATTATCATTTGTGTAGACCAGTGTCTCTGCATACCAGCATTTCAAACCATACTTATCTACTTAAACCATTATGTCATCTATGTTTTTATTTTTTCATCTTTGTAGTTTAATCTGTTATCCGTGAACTTAGTTATGTCATCTACGAAGTTCAGTCTGTCATCTCCGAGGTATACTTTGTCATCTGCAAATTCGTTTCATCGTCTACGTTGTGTGTGGCCCTTATTTTGTCATCTTTGAATTTAGGCATCTCCGCATTTCACATTGGCGTTTGTGTCTAAAAATGCACAAAGTGTCTTCTGTCTTTTTTGAATTTTAGCATCTTCGTGTTTTGGCGTCTGTGCTTTTTGTCATCTGTGCAGATTAGCGTATGCGCCTGTATTCTAGCGTCTCCGTGTTTTAATAGAATTGTGCAATTTTTAACAATAATTTTAGCTAACTGGTTCACTTGCAAATTTTTGCTAATGGTTTTGATGCAGAGAATTAACCTTAAAAACTTAAAAAGCAAAACTAATGGTGATTTTTATCACTAAAGGAGATTTGCAGTGATTTTTATCACTTAACCCTTAAAGGCTAATGAACTTGTATGGATTTAAACACTTTCATTTGAATGCATGAATGTTTAGGTTAGCTAACATTTGGATTTGGTGTTTAAAATGAACATGAATGTTTAGGTTAGCTAACATTTGGACTTGATGCTTAAAATTGATATGAATGTGTAGAGTAGCTAACATTTTGACTTTGGTGCTTAAAATGGATATGAATGTTTAGGGTAGAAGACACATTTGGATTTAGTGCTTAAAAATAATTCACACCATCTTGAATACTTTAAAGGATAATGGACATGTATGCCTAGACTAGACAATATTTGGAATTGGTGCTTAAAATGGACATGTATGCCTACGTTGGACAATATTTGGAATTGGTGCTTAAAATGGACATGTATGCCTAAGCTAGATCACATTTGGGTTTGGTGCTGAAAATGAAGCCATACACTCTTGAATGCCCTAAGATAAATTGATTTTATTTCTTGCATTTTTTATTTCAGCATTTTATTTTCATGCACTCGCTTTACTTTCTTGTTGATGAACTCACATTTTCATTTACATTGGCACTATTTCAAGTTGGAAAGAACCTTGCATGTTTTAATCACGAGTGTCTTCAAGTAGATAGAAAACTTAAAGCTTCATTGGGAAAGAAAAAGTGTCTTTTAAACCCCAAGACCACTTACGTATCCTCTCCCCTCACGCCTTTGGGTGATCTTGGGTGCACAAGAAATAAGTGATTTTTTATTTTATTTTATTTTTAGGAGGCTTTCTTGGGGATTTCATCACCCCTTGGGATGACCTCAACTCTAGTGTTCTGGTGGAGTATAAAAATTGGGAGTTGAATCAAAAGACACCTCTCTTAGCAGTGAAATATTGTCACTCTTGGCTAAGCCCCAAAAAACTTTATACCTTTGGGAAGTGAAGGAGGAGATTTGGGTTACCATCTCCCCTCGGCTGTGTGGCAGTATTTCCTTTCATCTACAAATTTGGGCCTCATGTATCTTGTGTATATTGAGGACACCCTTTAGATAAGCCTTGTTCATCCTAGAGATAGCCTTATTAGGCTTGTTGGCGTGTTCAACATACTTGTTCAAACATCCAAAAACTAAAGCCAAAACATCAAACAAGTTCTAAAATGAGTGAAATTGTGAGGTAACCTTTCATTGAGTGAGATAGGTTAAGTGAGGTCTTCTTGACTCCTGGTTACTTTTGGTAGTTTGTATTTTGAAATTGCTTGAGTCTAGTCACTTGAAATTTGGGTCTTGTTTTATTCCTACCATGATCGATAAAGTCAACCAAGTCAAATATAAGAAAGTAAAGTTGTCCAAACCACCTATCTACAAGGAAAGGAAGAACCTAGCACACAGTGACAAACAATTTTGATACACTATCAAAGACATTCAAAAAGAAGAAGCTACACAAGACCGTTATGATAGAATTGAATACAATGGAAAACTTTGAAACTGGTCTACTTTCCCAGGAGTGAACCCAAGGTTTTTATTTCTAGTGAACGAGGATTGAGTTAACTGCATTAGTGACCACAACACTCTCATCTTTTCATATCTACCTCCATCTTTCCAAACTCCTAGTCTTCCATTTTCAAATTTTCTTCTAGAGAGCTTAAACCTTAAAACGTCTTTTGTCATTGCAACATTAGACCTTTCATCTATAAGCAAACATTTATCCTAATTACACTTACTTATTTGGGATCACAAGTCCATCTCGAAATAGTGAGTAATCAATTTGGTGTCCTATCTTTCTTACAAGATCACTTGGCTATGTTTGGTAGGAGAAAGATACTACTATCCTCTAATCACACTTTGTTTGCCAAACCAAGGTCTTTTTTTCGCACTTGGGCAGTTGACCCTTTAATCACATAAGGTTAATAGATCTTATCCTCATTTTCTTTTTCTTCCATAATCTTCCACCCATTGGCTTGGTCACTCTTGTATGGTACACACACGATCAAGAAGGTTCACGTTTAACCCCATGTCATGTTTGTGGGAATCATTGAGGCAATCAGATATGGAGAATCCTTTTCCTCCACTCACAACTTCATTAGGGAACACAATTCCCTCTAGTTTGAACCTTGGTATGCCTAACTCAAAATCCACATGAGAACTAGAAGAACCCTTCCATAACACAACTTTGGGAGATAATGACGAAGACGTATACCAAGATGAAGATCCTATTGACCCTAACGATGTACCTAGTGATCAGGACATTCCTTGCAGACCCCTACAATGTGGAAATGATGGAAAAATCCATTAGGGAAAACAAAACTAAGATATTTCTAAATTTGGTCAAGGATGGTGTTAATGTTCCCACAAGCTTTGATGAGAACATTTTGTTTAGAAAAATTACAAAAGGTCGTGCTCCCGTATTACCCACTTCAAATGTAGCTTTGGCTTCTAGAAAAGGGAAAGAAACCATGGTAACAACTAGTGCTACGCCTACATCTAGCACGTCAACACAACCTACATTTCAATTGAGTGTAGAACATATTCAACAAATCATTAGTTCCATACCCAATGTTACCACGCATGCTAGTATTCCACAATCTACCTTGACAACCTCAACTGTGGGATGCTTAGGCATTGGACAAGTGCCTACTCAACCAATGGCAATTCTGACACAACCAATGCACTCCTCTTATTTACAAGTTCCAACCACTATGGTAAAGACATCCGTGCCAATTCCAACAACTACATATCAATACATTAGCAAAAGTGGAGTACCTCCACCACCTCACACTACATTTGGGACTCCCTAAAATTTAGGAGGTGGATTTGTGAACTCCCAACAATCACAAGTGCAACCTAATCAAGATTTGGCTCAACAATTCCAAGAATTGTGAAATTTGGTCCTTAACATGAACAAAAAAGGGGTGAAGGATGTCTCTTTTGAGGAAATTTGTCCTTTTCCTTTTGATAAATCCATTAATATGGTGCCATTTCCAACCATTTTTGAAATACCTAAATTTGAGAAGTATACGAGAGAGACATGCCACGTCACCCATCTTAAGGAATTTTCCATTTTGTGCCAAGTAGCCTACAGTGATGACTATCTTAAGAGGCTCTTTGCACGAAGTCTTGGAGGCCCCGCACTTGAGTGGTTAATGAATTTACCTAAGGGATCCTTTACTTCTTTCAATGATTTGACAAGCAAGTTTGTAGCACAATACTCTTACAACATTGAACATCATGCCTCATTGAGTGACTTGTGCAACACAAAACAACAAAATGGAGAAACTTTTGCGAGCTTCCTACAAAGGTGGAGACATCTTGCTAATCGTATTCCATATAAAATTGAAGATTCCCATCTTGTGGATATATTTATCAAGAACTTGATACCTGAAATGTCTTTCCACATGAAAATGGCTAGCCCCGAAGACTTTTCCACTTTAGTCAAAAAGGGAAAGAATATTGAAAATGGACTTTTGGAAAAAGGTACCATCAAACATTATAATTCATCATCCTCCAACAATGAGTCAAACAATAATAGCAAATCTAAATTCTGGTCCAAGAAAAAGGGTGTTACACATGACGGTGTTACTGATGTCAAAAATATTCAAGGAGGGAACAACAAAAATTACCGCAATTGCAACAACAATTATTCAAATCATGACAATCAAGGCAATCAACAATCTTGTAATCAAACACAATTCTTTCTAGCAACAACAACTACAATCGTGACTATGATCGAAATAGAAACTTCACTAACTTTCGTGAACCTTTGGAGGCCATCTTTCAAAAATTAGTGGATCACAACTTGATGGCATTCCCTAACACATGCCCTTTTGATGAAAATCAACCAAAGTCAAACTAGTATAGGGAAAACAAATATTGTAAATACCACCATATCAAAGGACATGACACCAACAAATGTATCAAGCTCAAAGTTTTTATCCAAAATCTTGTTGATTATGGGGAAATTGAAGTAGAGGGAGGTCCAACCTCTAAAAATGATAAATTAAAGATATTTCAAAAACCATTTCCCGATCAAAACAATGATAATAACAATACCAACAATGCAAATCAAGCGTCCACATCAAATGCATTACCTTATGATTACTCTACTAACCACATATCAGGGTTTGACTCCTTGTGTGGTCACATTGAAGAGGTAGATGCTCATGTGAATACCCTTGTCTTACAAGAAGCTGATTGTGATGCCAACACTCAATGAGGAAGACTCACTTTTCAACCTACCACTCCCAATAACACTAATCTATCAATGCCACATGCGCCTGCCATGCCATCCACCTCACAAAGGCTCGCCTCTCACTATGATGTATTGTCCCAGCTAGGTAAGACTCTTGCACAAATATCCATTCTTGAGCTTCTTACCACATCACCCATCCATAAAGAGATCTTGGAGAAGGCTCTTCTAGAGTCTCATGTTCCTGAAAACATTAATGCTTCCCAATTCACCATCATGATTGGAAACCTTACTGCCCAACAACACCTTGTCTTCATTGATAAAGATTTCCAAGGTCCTGATCCCCACCATAATTTTTTGCTCCAAATTGAAGTCCTTATACAATGACATAAGATTAAAAGAGTCCTTATAGACAATGGATCTAGTTTGAACCTTTTTACATTGAAAATGATTCATTTCTTGGGACTTCCAGAGGATCTTCTAGATTTCAATAAGAGGATCACAATAAAAGCATATGATGAGAGGGAAAGAGAATCAAAAGGGTTTATCATGTTGCCTCTAAAAGTTGGATCAGCCACCATAAATATTGAATGCCATGTCCTAGACTTGGATTTGCCCTATAACATCTTGCTTGGTAGACTGTGAATACATACACTAAAGGCGGTCCCATCTACCTATCATCAATTCTTGAAATTCCCCCACCAAGTAAGAGAGATCACAATCCCAGGGGATCCCACTCCTTTTTCATTTTGTAAAAGATTGGAAGGTGCACCAGTAAATTTTTGTCCAATAAGTGAGTTTGCCAAAGTTATACCAAAGTCTCTCACCATAACAGAACCACCTTCCAAAATAGTACCAAAATTAGCTAATGAGGATTCAAATGCCCGCAAGGGAAAAGAGAAGGTTGAAGATACTAAAATTAACACCACAGGGAAGAAGGTTACTTTTGCTGATTTAAGAATGGGAGAGTATAAGTTTGAAAATGTCTTGTGTGTTGGAAAACTACCACTCTCCCCTCATTCCTTTGGAAAACCTTTTCAATTATCACCTTCTACTAATAAGGAAACCATGCAACTTAGCAAGACAACATTTGAGCATTGGGGTTCACTTAGTGATGAACACATGGAAGATAATATTCTAGATTGGCTATATTATGATGGAAAAGATGAACCTGTTGAGTTTCCTAAGGATAAATATGTTAAGGCACTTCCCATTATTGAAAGCATGGGATATCATGGTATCGGCCTTGGACCAAAAGAAGATTGAATTAAAGAACCCTTAGAAGCTAATAGCTATCCTAAAGGACGTGGATTGGGCTCCATTAAACCTAAGGTATCCTTTGCTAACAACTATTGTACGATTGAACCTAATTCTTCAAATTACATTTCCAATACATTGAAGATGACCTAGATAACTATGTCCACACCATTACCATAGATGACCTTTCATCCATTAACCTACCTCTCACCAATCCTGACATGATAAACTGGAACCTTCAATATAAACCACCGGCTCTTGATATCTGTAAGTCTGATGAAGTAGTGATGGCACTCTTTGGAATTAAGAGTCTTTGAGATTATGAACATGAGATCTAGTACAATGAGGAAGCCTACTTTGGTAGCCAAGTTAACTCTCTTAGTCGCAAAAGTGAAAAAGAAAATACAAATGGAAAAATAAAAGAAACATCCTCTAGTGAAAACTCCTCTAGGGCACTTGTGCATGATGAAAAATATAAAATAAAGGACACATATTTTGGTGAAAACCTCTTAGAGGTGCCAGAAGAGGGAGAGCTTGACTTGCCATTTAGATCCTTGCCACCATAAAAGTCACCTATTTTGAATGAGGACACAATTCTAGTCAATTTGGGAATAGAGGATAATCCACGAATCACCTACATTGCTGCTACCTTAAGTCTTGAGGAACAAAAAGCCATGACTAAATTCTTGAAAAAGGGAAAAATCAATTTTGCATGGACATACAAAGACATGCCTGGCTTAGACATAGATTTGGTTGTACATCATTTGATAGTTGATCCCAAGATTAAACTAGTGAAGCAAACGTTTCACAAAATGTACCCTAAGGTAGCACTCCTAGTCAAAGCAGAATTGTAGAAAATGTTAGAGGCAAAATTCATTTGTCCTATTGACTATCCTAAGTGGGTCTCCAACATTGTTCCTATAGGGAAAGCATCTAAGGGCATCCGTGTTTGTTCAAATTTTTGAGATTTAAATCTCGCATGTCCTAAGGATGATTTTCCACTTCCTAACATAGATATCATAGTGGATTTGACTGCTGGACATGAGATGTTGTCTTTGATGGATGGATTTTCTAGTTATAACCAAATTAGAATTGCAGAAGAAGATCAACATAAAATGGCATTTACCACCCCATGGGGAACCTTTTGTTATCAAATCATGCCTTTTGGCTTTAAAAATGTCGGCGCCACTTATCAAAGTGCAATGACTACCATATTCCATGATCTTCTACATCTCATAATGGAGGACTATGTTGATGATATTCTAGGAAAATCCAAGACAAGAGAATCCCACATTGATTTCCTTACCACTATTTTTGATAGGTTGGAGAAATATAAAGTGCGCCTTAATCCTAAGAAGTGTGTATTTGGGGTCAAATCAGGAAAATTGTTAGGCTACATTGTGTCAAGAAGAGGTATTGAGGTAGATCCAACAAAAGTGAAGGCCATTATGGATATGCCTCCACCTACCACATTGAAACAACTCTGCAGTTTTCAAGGAAAGTTACAATCTATTAGGAGATTTGTGTCACAACTAGCAGATAAAGTCCATCCACTTTAGCATTTGCTTCATAAGGGAAACAAGTTTCAATGGGATTGCTTATGCCAAAAATAATTTGAACAAATTAAGACATATTTGGCTAATCCTCCAGTTTTAGTACCTCTAGTTGCAGGATGACCATTGATTCTATACATTTTAGCTACTTCAATTGCCTTAGGAGCACTTTTGGCACAATTAGATGATAAGGGGAGTGAGTAATCCATATATTGCCTCAGTCGAACACTAGTGGGATGTGAGTTAAACTACACTGCTATTGAGAGAGCATGTTTGGCTGTAGTCTTTTGTACGCAAAAACTACGTCATTCTATGCTTAATCATACTACGTATCTCATTGCCAAGATCAAAAGCTGCCCTCACTGATCGAGCAGCAAAATAGGTCTTAATTTTAAGTGAATTCGACATTGTTTATAGGGATCGTAAAGCCATTAAAGGACAAGTAATTGGAGATCAACTTACTAAAGCTCCTCTTCAAGGGGACCATCCCATTGTAGCCAATTTTCTAGATGACACAATTATGACCTTAGCCCCTACTACACCATGGAAATTATTTTTTGATAGATCCTTTACACAAAAGGGATGGAGGGTAGGAATTTTGTTTGTGACACCACAAGGGGACCTCATTCCAGAGTCTTATAAAATATCATTCCCTTGCACAAACAATATAGCCAAGTATGAAGGTTTAGTCATAAGACTACACCAAGCTATTAGATGGAATATCAAAAACCTTCTTGTCTTTGGAGACTCACAATTGGTCATTAAACAAGTCACAGATGAATACCACACCAAGGATGAGAAATTGTTGCCCTACCACAAAATAGTTGAAGATCTTGAGCAGCATTTTATGGAGATTATTTTTTAGCAGATTCCAAGGGCTAATAATAAAGTAGCAGATGCCATGGCTACTATTGCCTCTATGATTGCCATGCCAGAATATAGTCCTAAATGTGAGTTTCTTGTTGAGAATCTTTTTACTCCTGCTTATGAGAAAAGTGATTCAGAGTTGGTGTGTGAGATTGTTGGTCCTGAGTCCCCATGGTATGCCAACATCTTTACCTATTTACGTCATAAAACCATTCCCATAGCCCTCACCCCAAATCAAAGAAAAACCTTCGTCCATCGAACCACCCACTATACCATCCTAGGTGATACACTTTTTCGAAAACACTTTGATGGAACCCTCCTTCAATGTCTCAATTCAAATGAAGCTCAAATGGCATTAAAAGAGGTTCACCAAGATATTTGTGGTGCCCACTCTAGTGGCCTTACATTAGCAAAAAAGCTTCTTAGGATGGGTTACTATTGACCCACTATGGAAGCAGATGCATATCAATTTGTGAAAAGATGTGTTCCATGTCAACAACATGGTGATTTGATACACTCTCCCACCCACCATCACTCCATGGCCCTTTTCCCATTGGGGATTCAATCTTGTTGGTCAAGTATACCCAAATTTCTCAAATGGCCACAAGTACATTATTGTCGCCACTGAGTACTTCACAAAGTGGGTCGAGGCTATTCCATTAACCTACATCACCAGAAAATAGATCTCCAAGTTCATCTTGAACTACATTATTTGTCATTTTGGTATACCTCAAGATATTATGACTGATAATGGAACCCCCTTCAAAAATCAAGAGGTTACCACACTATGTAGGAAATTTGGAATCACCCAGCATTTTTCTACCGGATACTACCCCCAAGACAATGGCCAAGTGGAAGCTACCAATAAAACCATCTTGAAAATATTAAAGAAAATCGTTGATGCAGCTAGTCGTGATTGGTACATCCAAATTGTTCCCACCCTTTGGGCCTACTATACCTCCATCCACACCCCCACAAGAGCCACCCCATTTTCCCTTGTTTATGGTTTCGAAGTTGTCTTGCCCATCAAAATTGAGTTGCCTTCCCTCAGAATCTCTCTCAAGAACCTGATATCTAAAGAAGAATACCAAGTTTCTCGCTTACAAGAGCTGGCACTCCTCGATGAGAGACGACTCCATGCCCTAAACCACCTCTGCATGTATCAAAATTTCCTTCAGCTTCAGTATCATAAGAAAGTCGAACCACAAGAATTTGAAGTGGGTGACTTAGTTTTGCAGCACAATATGAAGAACCTCCAGAACCATGAAAAGAAAGGAAATTTTGAGGCAAATTGGCTAGGTCCATTTATCATTATAGCCAAATATGGTTATGGGGCATATCAGATTGCTACTCTAGAGGGAGATCCACTCCCCGAGCTTGTAAATATCTAGCATCTCAAGTGGTTCTATGCTTGAACCTTTGTAGTTCCTATACAGTGTTTATAGTCCCACAAAATTTTTTAAAAAATCAAAAAATCCAAAAATCCAAAAAAATCCATAAGTTGTTCCTGAAAAAAGCCCTAAAACATAGAAAAATGTTCCTGAAAAAAGTATGGTTTGATCCATTGTCTATAAGGCTCATTTTGCTTCACTCCATTCCACCATTCCACTTCCCTTATGCAAAGTCTTATCTAGCCTTTTGCGTTTCATGCATCCAATAAAAGACCTCTTGTCCACAAGGCTTTGTTTCACTTCCATCTTTTGAAAGACCTCTAGTTCGCGAGGCATTTTTTCGTCGAGTGATTGTCAATCCCATTATGTTAAGTTTTTTCACATCAGTGACCACACTTGGACTTACACAAAATCACCATTTGAGACTTAATGATTCAAGAAACTTGTCCACTTTATAGCCCTTGCCAGAAACACATGATTTTATGATCATTGATATTTCGACTTGACACACTTTTATAGGATGAATCCTTCCTATAGGCGACATTGTGACATTCACTTCTAGACCTAAGGTTCTTGGCAGGAATTGTGGACTGAATGACTCCTTGGTCATAAGGTCTTTTTTTGGTTGATTTTATTTTTTGTGTGTTAGTGAAAGCCTTTTATAGTGCACCTTGATCTTCCATATTTTGGTCATTCCTAAATGGCTCTCATTGACTACACACATTTTTGTGGTATGATCTATTTTTGAGGCTCTATTTCATGTGTTTGTTTCAGGTTATGTTAATGCATTGTGTAATAGGGGCAACGGGTTAGCACACATCCCACCAAAGATTCCTAAAAGACTTTGGGTGTGCCCAGACCTCTCTATTGTGTATATGAAATTTGATCCATCATGACTATGCAAACTACACCTATCATCCTAAAGTCTCTATGGTTTTGTATGTCTAGTCCATGCAAAAGAGTCATGTCATTTATGCTTCTATAGCATATAATGCATAAACTCATTTGCAAAATTAACTTAAGGTGTGATCTCCATATGAACACAATAGAATCTCTTGATATCATGTAGTTAGGATGCATGTAGTATAGGGTTCATGCGAGTCATGCTTGAGACAAGGTTCTATTTATTTCCCCCCTCCTATGCTATGCTACTGGGTTTCTATGAGTGACAACTTTATGATAGATATTCATTCATTAGTTCATTTCCATTAGGTTGCATTAACTTCCCATTATTGCATTCATTCATTTTCCATTGCATTAGTGTTCATTTGATTCATCTCATTTAGTGTTCATTAGGCATTTTTAGTTCATTTTATTAGATTGCATTAGTTAATTTCATTAGTTGCATACATTCATTTTAGTCATCACATCTAGGGGCATATACATCATAATCACATCTCACATATATATAGTGCATCCATGTAACATAAAAAACATCTCATAATCGCCCACCAATCTGCATCACACACATGTTAGGCATCACGTACATATGCATACATCATAAGAAACATCATATAACATCACATCCTACATCACAAGTGTCAGTAACCACATCATAAACATCATATGCATCACATACATCCATACACATATAGAGTCATCAAATCATGTCATGTATATATCTCAAAAAATAGTGTCTGTACAATCCATATACAAATCATATCGAATCATGTAGTACAAATGCATCATCAAAAAATTGTTGCATCTGCACATATCTGTCAAAAAACTACTTACTATACATAATCAAGCTGTTGGCTATGAGGGCACAGCCCCCTCTATATCCCCCCCTTGAGGAGATCTCTATCATCCTATGAACTACTCTGATCTAGCTCTACCACCTAAAATCCATGAGCTGGCTCCCATCTCAAAATTCAGTTGTTGCTGCTTAGTAGGCACGACCTCAATATAAAGTGACATATAATAGGTTGCCTCTTGTATGGTCTGTGTCTCTACTTGGCTAGCTGTGAGGGCATCATACATCACTGAGATGGATGCCCTAGGTTGTACCATCTATATGGTTATGTCCCTCTACCTATGGTATACATCTAGTTGTGCCTGATGGGTGGCCTGCTCAGCCTGTAATCCGGCTACCTCTCCTTGGAGCCTCTCCAGCTTTGCTCATTCCTCTGCCCCTATATGGGTGCCCATCACTGCAAACTCCCCACCATCCACCCATGTCTGTAGGGCCATCACCCACCATCCAACGGTCATTCTTTTGACGCGCCAGGTACATCTTCTTCTCCCTTGTCTTGTTTCATTAATGCCGCCCCTGTTGTTTCACCTATGATCTCTGCACCTCGAGCCCCTCCTAGCTCTGCTCCTCCCCAATTTTCTTTGGATGATGTGACCCGCACATTTTGTCAACCCGTCACCCCTTCTCCGCCGTTGTTTGCTGCAGCTCTATACGATGGGAGTAATGGTCTTCCTTTCATTCCCTCCCACACCCTTGCTTCTCCTTTGGGCCCCACTTCCCCACGGAGTAGGATTACGAAGGAGAAGAACGGGGGTGCTCCTCCCACCCTGCATTCTCCCTCTTTGGGATCTTCACCGCTGGTTCTTCTTTCTTCTCTTGAGCCTTGTCCCCCCTCCCGTCGTCTTGACTCTCCGATATCTTCTTATTTGGTGTCCAACTGCGAGAGCAAATTAGTCGTCAATTTATCTGATGCCACTCTCGACCCCCACTCTTTCAACTTTTTGAAGCAGGGCCTCAATTTTGCGATGGCACCTCGCAGCATACCTCGGGTTGATTTCCTCATTGAGATTGAGAATGCCATCTGCTCTCTCCCCAATAATGTTGCTGACATTATCAGACATGATTGTGCAGTTGCCCTCAGGCGGGCCAAACCACCGAGGGGCAACATCCCCAAGGTTGAGCTTCTTGCTTTCAAAATCTTGTTGCGCCATAACGACCTAGCAATCATCAAAGCTGACAAGGGCAATGCTACGGTCATTATGAACAAACAAGACTACGTCTCCAAGATGCTAGACCTCCTCTCCGACTCCACTAGCTATAAAACCTTATCTCGTAACCCTTGTGGTAAAATCTTAAAAAAAGTCAAAGGGTGTGTCTTGGCCTCTTCTTTTGATGATGACATCAAGAAAAAGTTGGTTCCCTCCAAGGAAGTTACTCCTCGTATCTATGGGGTCCCAAAAATCCACAAGGGGGGCATCCCGCTTAGACCTATAGTTGACACTATAGGTTCCCCCACGTATCCCTTGGCTGCTCATTTGGCCAAGTTAATCTCTCCTCTGATAGGCAATTCTGATTCCTTTGTTAAAGACTCCTCTCACTTTGTGCAATTTGTCAAGGATACTCGACTTGATGCCAATGATGTCCTGGTAAGCTTTGACGTGGTCTCTCTCTTCACGAAGGTCCCTATCCCCGATTCCATTGAAATCGTGAAGCGCAAGACCAATGCGGAGATTGCCAGTCTGGTCGAGCTTTGCCTCAGGTCAACCTTTTTCTCCTTTCAAGGGGTCATCTATGAGCAAGTTGATGGTGTGGCCATGGGCTCCCCTCTCTCCCCTGTCATCGCCAACCTGTATATGGAGCATTTTGAAGAGGTGGCCCTTCGTTCCTTTCCTCTTCAACCTAAATGGTGGAAAATATATGTAGATGATACTAACGTTTGTTGGCCTCATGGGCTGGACAAGTTAGAAGAGTTCCACCAGCACATCAACAATTTGACCCCCTGTATTTCTTTCACCAAAGAGCTAGAGTCTAGCAACCAATTGCCTTTCCTTGATGTTTTGCTCATCAAGAAATCAGATGGCTCCCTCGGCCATCGTGTGTTTAGAAAGGCCACCCATACCGACCTATACATTCATCCGTCCTCCCACCACCATCCTAGCCATAAAACAAGCACTCTCAAGACCCTGGCCCTAAGAGCCTATAGGATTTGTGATGTTGATCATCTAAACCTTGAGCTCAACCACCTTCGCCAAGTCTTTCGGCTGAATGGTTATTCTACTAGGAAAATTTCTAGGGCCCTAAACCAAGCTAGGTCCCTCCACTTTGCCTCCTCACCCCCTTTTCTTCCCCCCCCTCGTACTTTGTTTGCCTCCCTCCCTTTCGTGGAAGGCATTTCCCATAAGATTGCCAAGATCCTGTCCAAAAATGGGTTGCATGTTGCTTTCAAGCCCCTCTTCAAGCTCAAGAATCGTGTCCCACCAATCAAAGAACCCATAGATTCGTATGCCAACTCAGGGGTTTACAAAGTGGTCTGCTCTTGTGGTACACCCTATATTGGCGAAACAGGCCGCTCCTTCCACACCCGTATCAAGGAGCATGTGGCAGACATTAGACACGATAGGGTTTACAAATCGGCGCTTGCTGAACATTCCTCCTTGACCAAGCATCACATATGTTTGGAGGACATGCAAATCATTTCCCACGAGGACAACTATTTTAAGAGGAAGCTTAAAGAAGTAGTTGAAATTATTAACCACCCCATCAACCTCAATCGTGATGATGGATGGCTTCTCAACCCCTCGTGGCATCCTTTGGTGACTTATGCGGAGTAACACCCTCATTGCATTGGTTCAGCTCTTTCTCTCTCCATCCGTCTTGCTTTGCTGCTCCTCTCTCCTCGGTTCTTGTCCTCTCTCCCCCTCTCCTCTCCTCTGGTGCCTTGCACGTTACCCCAAGTTGGCCACTTCTTCTTTTGTGTCTTTGGTGTTTCTTCCTCTCTCCTTCGCATTATCTCCTGTCATTTTTGTTTTCGTCCCTTCGTGTGGGGTTGATTCCCTTGTTACTTTTGCGTTAGTTTATTTCATTTATTTATTTGTTTTGCATTCTCTTGCTTTGTGGTATCATTTGTATCTAGTTCCTTGCGTGGGTTGGGTTTGGGGGTTGTTATTTTTTCATTTATTTTTTGCGTGTGTTTTCTTCTAGTCGTGATGTGTGCACATTATATATATATATATATATATATACTCACATATATATATATATATATATATATATTTATATATATATATATATATATATATATTTATATATATATATAGACACATACATATATATATATATATTTATATATATATATATATAGACACATACATATATATATATATATATATATATATATATATATATATATATTTATATATATAGATACATACATATATACATATATATATTTATGTATATATATATATATATATATATACATTTGTATATATACATAAATATATATACATATATATATATGTTACTTTGTACCACTTGTTTGTTTTTGTTTTGCTCGTTTTTATATATATTGCCCGCTTATTCGTAAGTATATATAGATATATATATATATATATATATATATATATATATATTCAATTTCTGATTTAGGATGGGAGTTCTTTGATATTTGGACGCTTGTTTATATTATCCACTTGCATACTTGCATAAACTTATAGATTGAGATGTGTTTGTTCTTATGTTTTTAAAAAAAAATTCTTTTATTTTATCTTTTTATTATTATTTTTTGTATTTATTTAGTTATTTTCACCCCCACATTTATTGTTTTTATTACTAATGGGTAGACTTTTAAAAACACCCTCTAAACATGCACACATCAAATCATTTATAATGGTCTCTCTTGGTGCTTTCTCTTTGTGTCTTGGGTGGTTTTGTCTCTCCCCCATGCTTGTTTTTGGTCTGTATTTTTATTTTTACTTCTTTTGACTTGCGTTGGGGCGTGTGCAGTCCCTCTCTTCCTGGTCTCCTTAAATTGTGACCCTATGCCAAATCTGCTTCTTACATAATTTGACACCTCTTGCTCTCTCTTCCTGATGATGGATCACGTAGTGTGATTCGAAATGTTGATGAAAAATCTCTACAATATCTATTCCAGAAAATCAACATTATAAATCATGGATTATGGAAATCTGATTGCATTAATTGATACCCTTCATGGGAGGGAAATTTGTTTCAAGTCCAAACAGCTGGAGATGTTAAGGATCAAACTGATGAAAAAAGTTGCAGATTTGGCTTTCCTTAAACGTTGTCGTGATTCGAAGCTCATCCCCTCTTTTATCAGCATTAGCCACCACTTGTGGAGTGTGTTTACCGAGCATATCTTCTTCCGTGCGAGTCTCGCTCTCCTTAGATCTGTTATCCAGTCCATGAGGAGATCAATCAATACTCTGAATGCCAGGCTGCTCCCTCTCCATCTTGAGCTTGCTTCCTCTTTGCGTCCAGATATTTGGATACGACTGGACACGTCATCTCATGCCAAAGCTTTGGGGCGTCAGAAGGTCTGCATCACCAGGCAGAAAAAGAAATTTGAAAGTTTGGCTCGCAAGTTTGTTTGCAATCACGAGATCTCTGCTTCTTTCACTCCCTTGAGCTCCCCCTCCTGCGTGTTTGGTTCTACGTGGCACCAGCCTTCTTCTACTCGCGGGGGGGATGATAGTTTGTCTTTGGGCTTGCATCCCGTACACCTCTGGTCCACCTCTGCCGCTTGGGGGGACCCCACATTGCAGTCACGACCCTGGCAACCCAATGTTATGGGTGTTATTGGCGAACAGCATGCGATACCGCAGCAAGAGAAGTCTCCATACCAATCTGTCCCTTCTCGTCGGCATCCATCTTGTTCTCCGGTTGGGGATGATGTGCAGTCTCATATCCCGACTGATGTTCTCCAATCTTCCACCTTTGCTACGTATGGGGCCTCCTCAGTGCAGACGTCTGATGTTATAGGTGGCGCAGCGGATATTCCTGCGGAGCCAAGCCCGCTGCAGCACTCGTCCTCAGTGCAGACATTTGATGTTATGGGTGGCGCGGCAGATATTCCTGCGCAGCCAAGCCCATTGCAGCATTCGGAGTCACCACACCAGTTCTCAGATCTCCATGCCGCCGGCACCTTCACTGCTCAGCCTCATGACATCCCTTTGGACGTGGTTCAACTTGGCTCTCCCCCGCAGTCGTCAGGTCCTCAACGGCCAGTTTCTTCCAACGGTCATTCTTTTGACGCGCCAGGTACGTCTTCTTCTCCCTTGTCTTGTTTCATTAATGCCACCCCTGCTATTTCACCTATGATCTCTGCACCTCGAGCCCCTCCTAGCTCTGCTCCTCCCCACTTTTCTTTGGATGATGTGACCCGCACATTTTGTCAACTCGTCACCCCTTCTCCGTCGTTGTTTGCTGCAGCTCTGTACGATGGGAGTAATGGTCTTCCTTTCATTCCCTCCCACACCCTTGCTTCTCCTTTGGGCCCCACTTCCCCATGGAGTAGGATTACGAAGGAGAAGAATGGGGGTGCTCCTCCCACCCCGCATTCTCCCTCTTTGGTATCTTCACCGCTGGTTCTTCTTTCTTCTCTTGAGCCTTGTCCCCCCTCCCGTCGTCTTGACTCTCTGATATCTTCTTATTTGGTGTCCAACTGGGAGAGAAAATTAGTCGTCAATTTATCTGACGCCACTCTCGACCCCCACTCTTTCAACTTTTTGAAGCGGGGCCTCAATTTTGCAATGGCACCTCGCAGCATACCTCGGGTTGATTTCCTCATTGAGATTGAGAATGCCATCTGCTCTCTCCCCAATAATGTTGCTGACATTATCAGACAGGATTGTGCAGTCGCCCTCAGGCAGGCCAAACCACCGAGGGGCAACATCCCCAAGGTTGAGCTTCTTGCTTTCAAAAGCTTGTTGCGCCATAACGACCTAGCAATCATCAAAGCTGACAAGGGCAATGCTATGGTCATTATGAACAAACAAGACTACGTCTCCAAGATGCTAGACCTCCTCTCCGACTCCACTAGCTATAAAACCTTATCTCGTAACCCTTGTGGTAAAATCTTAAAAAAAGTCAAAGGGTGTGTCTTGGCCTCTTCTTTTGATGATGACATCAAGAAAAAGTTGGTTCCCTCCAAGGAAGTTACTCCTCGTATCTATGGGGTCCCAAAAATCCACAAGGGGGGCATCCCGCTTAGACCTATAGTTGACACTATAGGTTCCCCCACGTATCCCTTGGCTACTCATTTGGCCAAGTTAATCTCTCCTCTGATAGGCAATTCCGATTCCTTTGTTAAAGACTCCTCTCAATTTGTGCAATTTGTCAAGGATACTCGACTTGATGCCAATGATGTCCTGGTAAGCTTTGACGTGGTCTCTCTCTTCACGAAGGTCCCTATCCCCGATTCCATTGAAATCGTGAAGCGCAAGACCAATGCAAAGATTGCCAGTCTGGTCGAGCTTTGCCTCAGGTCAACCTTTTTCTCCTTTCAAGGGGTCATCTACGAGCAAGTTGATGGTGTGGCCATGGGCTCCCCTCTCTCCCCTGTCATCGCCAACCTGTATATGGAGCATTTTGAAGAGGTGGCCCTTTGTTCCTTTCCTCTTCAACCTAAATGGTGGAAAAGATATGTAGATGATACTAACGTTTGTTGGCCTCATGGGCTGGACAAGTTAGAAGAGTTCCACCAGCACATCAACAATTTGACCCCCTGTATTTCTTTCACCAAAGAGCTAGAGTCTAGCAACCAATTGCCTTTCCTTGATGTTTTGCTCATCAAGAAATCGGATGGCTCCCTCGGCCGTCGTGTGTTTAGAAAGGCCACCCATACCGACCTATACATTCATCTGTCTTCCCACCACCATCCTAGCCATAAAACTAGCACTCTCAAGACCCTAGCCCTAAGAGCCTATAGGATTTGTGATGTTGATCATCTAAACCTTGAGCTCAACCACCTTCGCCAAGTCTTTCGGCTAAATGGTTATTCTACCAGGCAAATTTCTAGGGCCCTAAACCAAGCTAGGTCACTCCACTTTGCCTCCTCGCCCCCTTTTCTTCCCCCCCTCATACTCTATTTGCCTCCCTCCCTTTCGTGGAAGGCATTTCCCATAAGATTGCCAAGATCTTGTCCAAAAATGGGTTGCATGTTGCTTTCAAGCCCCTCTTCAAGCTCAAGAATCGTGTCCCACCAATCAAAGACCCCATAGATTCGTATGCCAACTCAGGGGTTTACAAAGTGGTCTGCTCTTGTGGTACACCCTATATTGGCGAAACAGGCCGCTCCTTCCACACCCCTATCAAGGAGCATGTGGCAGACATTAGACACGATAGGGTTTACAAATCGGTGCTTGCTGAACATTCCTCCTTGACCAAGCATCACATATGTTTGGAGGACACGCAAATCATTTCCCACGAGGACAACTATTTTAAGAGGAAGCTTAAAGAAGCAGTTGAAATTATTAACCACCCCATCAACCTCAATCGTGATGATGGATGGCTTCTCAACCCCTCGTGGCATCCTTTGGTGACTTATGCGGAGTAACACCCTCATTGCGTTGGTTCAGCTCTTTCTCTCTCCGTCCGTCTTGCTTTGCTGCTCCTCTCTCCTCGGTTCTTGTCCTCTCTCCCCCTCTCCTCTCCTCTGGTGCCTTGCACGATACCCCAAGTTGGCCACTTCTTCTTTTGTGTCTTTGGTGTTTCTTCCTCTCTCCTCCGCATTATCTCCTGTCATTTTTGTTTTCGTCCCTTCGTGTGGGGTTGATTCCCTTGTTACTTTTGCGTTAGTTTATTTCATTTATTTATTTGTTTTGCATTCTCTTGCTTTGTGGTATCATTTGTATCTAGTTCCTTGCGTGGGTTGGGTTTGGGGGTTGTTATTTTTTCATTTATTTTTTGCGTGTGTTTTCTTCTAGTCGTGATGTGTGCACATTATATATATATATATACTCATATATATATATATATATATTAATATATATATATATAGACACATACATATATATATATATATATATATTTATATATATAGATACATACATATATACATATATATATATACATATATATATATATGTTACTTTGTACCACTTGTTTGTTTTTGTTTTGCTCGTTTTTATATATATTGCCTGCTTATTCGTAAGTATATATAGATATATATATATATATATATATATTCATTCAATTTCTGATTTAGGATGGGAGTTCTTTGATATTTGGACGCTTTTTTATATTATCCACTTGCATACTTGCATAAACTTATAGATTGAGATGTGTTTGTTCTTATGTTTTTAAAAAAAAATTCTTTTATTTTATCTTTTTATTATTATTTTTTGTATTTATTTAGTTATTTTCACCCCCACATTTATTGTTTTTATTACTAATGGGTAGACTTTTAAAAACACCCTCTAAACATGTACACATCAAATCATTTATAATGGTCTCTCTTGGTGCTTTCTCTTTGTGTCTTGGGTGGTTTTGTCTCTCCCCCATGCTTGTTTTTGGTCTGTATTTTTATTTTTACTTCTTTTGACTTGCGTTGGGGCGTGTGCAGTCCCTCTCTTCCTGGTCTCCTTAAATTGTGACCCTATGCCAAATCTGCTTCTTACATAATTTGACACCTCTTGCTCTCTCTTCCTGATGATGGATCACGTAGTGTGATTCGAAATGTTGATCAAAAATCTCTACACAATCTATTCCAGAAAATCAACATTATAAATCATGGATTGTGGAAATCTGATTGCATTAATTGATACCCTTCATGGGAGGGAAATTTGTTTCAAGTCCAAAAAGCTGGAGATGTTAAGGATCAAACTGATGAAAAAAGTTGCAGATTTGGCTTTCCTTAAATGTTGTCGTGATTCGAAGCTCATCCCCTCTTTTATCAGCACTAGCCACCACTTGTGGAGTGTGTTTACCGAGCATATCTTCTTCCGTGCGAGTCTCGCTCTCCTTAGATCTGTTATCCAGTCCATGAGGAGATCAATCAATACTCTGAATGCCAGGCTGCTCCCTCTCCATCTTGAGCTTGCTTCCTCTTTGCGTCCAGATATTTGGATACGACTGGACACGTCATCTCATGCCAAAGCTTTGGGGCGTCAGAAGGTCTGCATCACCAGGCAGAAAAAGAAATTTGAAAGTTTGGCTCGCAAGTTTGTTTGCAATCACGAGATCTCTGCTTCTTTCACTCCCTTGAGCTCCCCCTCCTGCGTGTTTGGTTCTACGTGGCACCAGCCTTCTTCTACTCGCGGGGGGGATGATAGTTTGTCTTTGGGCTTGCATCCCGTACACCTCTGGTCCACCTCTGCCGCTTGGGGGGACCCCACATTGCAGTCACGACCCTGGCAACCCAATGTTATGGGTGTTATTGGCGAACAGCATGCGATACCGCAGCAAGAGAAGTCTCCATACCAATCTGTCCCTTCTCATCGGCATCCATCTTGTTCTTCGGTTGGGGATGATGTGCAGTCTCATATCCCGACTGATGTTCTCCAGTCTTCCACCTTTGCTATGTATGGGGCCTCCTCAGTGCAGACGTCTGATGTTATAGGTGGCGCAGTGGATATTCCTGCACAGCCAAGCCCGCTGCAGCACTCGTCCTCAGTGCAGACGTTTGATGTTATGGGTGGCGCGACGGATATTCTTGCGCAGCCGAGCCCACTGCAGCATTCGGAGTCACCACACCAGTTCTCGGATCTCCATGCCGCTGGCACCTTCGCTGCTCAGCCTCGTGACATCCCTTTGGACGTGGTTCAGCTTGGCTCTCCCCCGCAGTCGTCAGGTCCTCAACGGCCAGTTTCTTCCAACGGTCATTCTTTTGACGTGCCAGGTACGTCTTCTTCTCCCTTGTCTTGTTTCATTAATGCCACCCCTGTTGTTTCACCTATGATCTCTGCACCTCGAGCCCCGCCTAGCTCTGCTCCTCCTCACTTTTCTTTGGATGATGTGACCCGCACATTTTGTCAACCTGTCACCCCTTCTCCGTCGTTGTTTGTTGCAGCTCTGTACGATGGGAGTAATGGTCTTCCTTTCATTCCCTCCCGCACCCTTGCTTCTCCTTTGGGCCCCACTTCCCCACGGAGTAGGATTACGAAGGAGAAGAACGGGGGTGCTCCTCCCACCCCGCATTCTCCCTCTTTGGTATCTTCACCGCTGGTTCTTCTTTCTTCTCTTGAGCCTTGTCCCCCCTCCCGTCGTCTTGACTCTCCGATATCTTCTTATTTGGTGTCCAACTGGGAGAGCAAATTAGTCGTCAATTTATCTGACGCCACTCTCGACCCCCACTCTTTCAACTTTTTGAAGCGGGGCCTCAATTTTGTGATGGCACCTCGCAGCATACCTCGGGTTGATTTCCTCATTGAGATTGAGAATGCCATCTGCTCTCTCCCCAATAATGTTGCTGAGATTATCAGACAGGATTGTGCAGTCGCCCTCAGGTGGGCCAAACCACCGAGGGGCAACATCCCCAAGGTTGAGCTTCTTGCTTTCAAAAGCTTGTTGTGCCATAATGACCTAGCAATCATCAAAGCTGACAAGGGCAATGCTACGGTCATTATGAACAAACAAGACTACGTCTCCAAGATGCTAGACCTCCTCTCCGACTCCACTAGCTATAAAACCTTATCTCGTAACCCTTGTGGTAAAATCTTAAAAAAAGTCAAAGGGTGTGTCTTGGCCTCTTCTTTTGATGATGACATCAAGAAAAAGTTGGTTCCCTCCAAGGAAGTTACTCCTTGTATCTATGGGGTCCCAAAAATCCACAAGGGGGGCATCCCGCTTAGACCTATAGTTGACACTATAGGTTCCCCCACGTATCCCTTGGCTGCTCATTTGGCCAAGTTAATCTCTCCTCTGATAGGCAATTCTGATTCCTTTGTTAAAGACTCCTCTCACTTTGTGCAATTTGTCAAGGATACTCGACTTGATGCCAATGATGTCCTGGTAAGCTTTGACGTGGTCTCTCTCTTCACGAAGGTCCCTATCCCCGATTCCATTGAAATCGTGAAGCGCAAGACCAATGCGAAGATTGCCAGTCTGGTCGAGCTTTGCCTCAGGTCAACCTTTTTCTCCTTTCAAGGGGTCATCTATGAGCAAGTTGATGGTGTGGCCATGGGCTCCCCTCTCTCCCCTGTCATCGCCAACCTGTATATGGAGCATTTTGAAGAGGTGGCCCTTCGTTCCTTTCCTCTTCAACCTAAATGGTGGAAAAGATATGTAGATGATACTAACGTTTGTTGGCCTCATGGGTTGGACAAGTTAGAAGAGTTCCACCAGCACATCAACAATTTGACCCCCTGTATTTCTTTCACCAAAGAGCTAGAGTCTAGCAACCAATTGCCTTTCCTTGATGTTTTGCTCATCAAGAAATCGGATGGCTCCCTCGGCCGTCGTGTGTTTAGAAAGGCCACCCATACCGACCTATACATTCATCCGTCCTCCCACCACCATCCTAGCCATAAAACTAGCACTCTCAAGACCCTGGCCCTAAGAGCCTATAGGATTTGTGATGTTGATCATCTAAACCTTGAGCTCAACCACCTTCGCCAAGTCTTTCGGCTGAATGGTTATTCTACCAGGCAAATTTCTAGGGCCCTAAACCAAGCTAGGTACCTCCACTTTGCCTCCTCACCCCCTTTTCTTCCCCCCCCCTCGTACTCTGTTTGCCTCCCTCCCTTTCGTGGAAGGCATTTCCCATAAGATTGCCAAGATACTGTCCAAAAATGGGTTGCATGTTGCTTTCAAGCCCCTCTTCAAGCTCAAGAATCGTGTCCCACCAATCAAATACCCCATAGATTCGTATGCCAACTCAGGGGTTTACAAAGTGGTCTGCTCTTGTGGTACACCCTATATTGGCGAAACAGGCCGCTCCTTCCACACCCGTATCTAGGAGCATGTGGCAGACATTAGACACGATAGGGTTTACAAATCGGCGCTTGCTGAACATTCCTCCTTGACCAAGCATCACATATGTTTGGAGGACACGCAAATCATTTCCCACAAGGACAACTATTTTAAGAGGAAGCTTAAAGAAGTAGTTGAAATTATTAACCACCCCATCAACCTCAATCGTGATGATGGATGGCTTCTCAACCCCTCGTGGCATCCTTTGGTGACTTATGCGGAGTAACACCCTCATTGCGTTGGTTCAACTCTTTCTCTCTCCGTTCGTCTTGCTTTGCTTCTCCTCTCTCCTCGGTTCTTGTCCTCTCTCCCCCTCTCCTCTCCTCTGGTGCCTTGCACGTTACCCCAAGTTGGCCACTTCTTCTTTTGTGTCTTTGGTGTTTCTTCCTCTCTCCTCCGCATTATCTCCTGTCATTTTTGTTTTCGTCCCTTCGTGTGGGGTTGATTCCCTTGTTACTTTTGCGTTAGTTTATTTCATTTATTTATTTGTTTTGCATTCTCTTGCTTTGTGGTATCATTTGTATCTAGTTCCTTGCGTGGGTTGGGTTTGGGGGTTGTTATTTTTTCATTTATTTTTTGCGTGTGTTTTCTTCTAGTCGTGATGTGTGCACATTATATATATATATATATATATATATATATATATACTCATATATATATATATATATTTATTTATTTATTTATTTATATATATATATAGACACATACATATATATATATATATATATATATATTTATATATATAGATACATACATTTATACATATATATATACATATATATATATATTTATGTATGTATATATATATATATATACATATATATATATACATATATATATATATGTATATACATATATATGTATATATATATATATATATGTATATATATATATATATATACATATATATATATATATGTATATATATATATATACATATATATATATATATATGTATATATATATATATATATGTTACTTTGTACCACTTGTTTGTTTTTGTTTTGCTCATTTTTATATATATTGCTCGCTTATTCGTAAGTATATATAGATATATATATATATATATATATATATATATATATATTCATTCAATTTCTGATTTAGGATGGGAGTTCTTTGATATTTGGACGCTTGTTTATATTATCCACTTGCATACTTGCATAAACTTATAGATTGAGATGTGTTTGTTCTTATGTTTTAAAAAAAAATTTCTTTTATTTTATCTTTTTATTATTATTTTTTGTATTTATTTATTTATTTTCACCCCCGCATTTATTGTTTTTATTACTAATGGGTAGACTTTTAAAAACACCCTCTAAACATGCACACATCAAATCATTTATAATGGTCTCTCTTGGTGCTTTCTCTTTGTGTCTTGGGTGGTTTTGTCTCTCCCCCATGCTTGTTTTTGGTCTGTATTTTTATTTTTACTTCTTTTGACTTGCGTTGGGGCGTGTGCAGTCCCTCTCTTCCTGGTCTCCTTAAATTGTGACCCTATGCCAAATCTGCTTCTTACATAATTTGACACCTCTTGCTCTCTCTTCCTGATGATGGATCACGTAGTGTGATTCGAAACGTTGATGAAAAATCTCTACACAATCTATTCCAGAAAATCAACATTATAAATCATGGATTGTGGAAATCTGATTGCATTAAGCATCTACCATATCAGTGAGGCTAGGTATACTGCCAGCCTCGGAAACCTCTACTCTAGTGCGCCCCTCCATGATAACCATGATTACTAGACAAGTAACTGATGTCACTATCGATTGAAGCACTCCCTGAGGAATGGATCAGAACCCTCTAGTACATACTTTGGGTATTGGCCTCTAATCAATACTCGTAGGATTTTCCACACATCCAAGAGTGTGACTGTTGCCTCCCCCGTCGATAGATGGAAGCTCCCTATAGGCGTGTGCCATCGCTCTATGAGAGCTGATAGCTACACTGAATGTGCCCTTAGATCTGACCACTCGTGTATGTGCTCTAGCCCGCACATTCGCATGTGTCCCCAATCTTCATTTGTGAGTCTCTCCTGTATCACCATGGTTAGAGGATAGTGCTCCCTAGACCTAAACACCACCGTGTCCTCTTGCAACATACACATGCAAAGCGTCAATTTTGCTAGCCTATGATGTCCCTAAAGTGGGGCATCTTCCCTTGCCTCCTTTGAGTCTAACCCAATTGGCACAGTCGCTAATCGGCACAGACGTCGATCAGTGGATCGATTGATCAGAGCATACGCTAGTTCCCCTCAGACGACAACCTTTTGTCATCTTTGAAGATGATGAAATGTTCTTCATCGTCTCTACTACCCTTTGTCATCTGTGAAGATGACAGGATGAACCCTATCGTCTCTGGGTCCCCTTTTCCCCCTTTTGGCGTATGTGCAAATGACAGGGTGGATCTCGTCGTCTCTACAGATGTCAAAGTTACTATTTTGTCATTTGTGCAGACGATAGGGTAGAGACTTTTGTCTTTGCCTGGATCTCTTTTTTTAGCACATTTATGACATAATAAATGTGCCTAGTCTAGCCTAGCCTACCAAAATATGAAGAGGATCAGATGACTTACGGGTGGGCCCATCTCAGCTACTCGCTGGTACTCTTGAATGCGCTCACCAAGTTGCAAACGATCAATAGGGTCTATGTTTGCTCTGGATGCTCTACTCGTAATGTGACAATGACCTTCTTTGGGCCCCATGGCTGAGCCATGTCCATCCCCTATTTACCCACAAGTCATGCAAATGTTGTCATTTATTCTCATTTTCTCTTCTTTTTCTTCTTTCTTAAGACCTTTTCGAAAAAATTGTCCAAATTTTATTTTTTGCGCAATTTTTGCAAGGGGGCACCCTCCTCCTCTATCGTCACTATAGGACTCTCACCTTCTCTAGGGCAACCTATATTTTATTTTCTTTGATATGATGTCATTTTGACATCACATCAAAGAGGGGCAAAATGTAGATGCTTAAAATCATCCCTAAAGACTATATTGATTTATTAATATTGCCTGTGACATTGTAATTAATTATTAATTAATTAATTATATTGCTCACATTCTTCTACTTATTTAATTAAATTAATTAATTAAATAAGTTCATTCTCCTAACTATTTAAATTTAATTTAAATACTCCTAGCTCTAATGTGTTAAATTAATTTGACACATGATCCTCCATGTCTCCCTCTTTTTAAATAAATTTTATTTATTTAAACCCTCACATCCCATTAATTCCTCTAATCCCATGATTAAATTAAATCTCATTTAATTTAATCTTAAGCCTAACCTAGAGCCTAGCCTATAACCATCATTTTCATCCTCTTAAGCCTATTTCTTCTCTAATCTCACTTAATCATTCCTAATAATCTCCTTAATCCCCCTCATTAGCCTAAGAGTGTGCTCACACATGTATGAGATGGCATGCCTACACACTCTTGTCTCCCACTCTTCTTCTCAATTTTTCTCACACGTGTGAGAAAATTTTGAATTTTTGACCATTTGCATGGTTTGCATGTCACCTTATGTGGCATATACATGGACTCCACCTCACCAAGCCCTCCCTTAAGCCTATACATAGAGGGCTTGTCTCAATCATTTGCATCTCTCATTGTTGCATTGTTACCATGCCATATTGAGTTTTGAATTCTCATGCTAAGAGTCTACATTGTAGTTTGATTTTCATAGAGATTTTAGGTGCATACTAACTATTTGGTAGCTGATTTAGTTTATCTCATGCATTTTTAGCCTAGTTTCTTCATGTATTAGCATCTCCATTTCATTTACATCTTAATTTAGTTTGCACATCTCATTAGTTTCTTAGTTGCATTCCATAGTTTCATCCTTGAATGCTCTCAAGTATGGATTTTTTCATAGCCATTTATTGAGGTGTTCTTCATCTCATTTAGCCTAGATTCATATTTCATTTTCACTCACACTTGCACATCCACTCAAGAGATTCACTCCATTGTTGTGTTTGGGAGAGCACACCAAACATACCCCCTCATCTTAACACACCAACAAGGCCTCTTATGGGTGCCCTTGTTGAGCTGTAGAGGTGGCTGAAAGATTGGGTTTGTTAGCTACTTAGGGTTGCAAAAATCAAGCAAGCATTAGTTAATATTTTTTCTTTTCATGTTGATGAATCTTTGATGCACTTTCAAAGTTTTTAGCTAATGTTTGTTTGTTAATCCATGCTCCTAACAAGTCACATTTTCTAGCACACGGTAAATATAAAAAGAGATCTTATGGATTTTATATTATGGATTAGAAACAAAAAAGGACAAAAAAACATGACATTAATCATTCCCCATTTGTTTTGATTGATTGTGGAGAGCTACACATGAAAGAGGGTGGAGAGCTCTAAATGAGGGTGGAGAGTTGTGAATGTTGGTGGAGATCAGTGGAGATCTATGATTTTTTTGTTATTCCCTTGTGATCGCTACATTTTATTGTCGTGTCGTGCCCTTGTGATCTTCGTGTCCTTGCTCTGAGATTTTTTTCAAGGGGAGAAAATGTTCATCTTTTTTTCTTCTAAATATATATCTCTTGTTCATATATAATAGCTTTGGTTAGATTCAAGGATAACTAATTATGATGAGTGTATGCATATGTGCATGTGTGGATGTATATCAGTTCACTATGTGAACTGCTTTACATGCATACATACACACTTGCATAGAACTTGTGCTAAATTAAATTAATCATTCATGTCTCGAATTCACACAAGCATTTATTCTTGCATTCAGTTGAAACTATTCATACCAAACTAAGTATACAAAAATCTGCACTTAAATACTATATTATCTCTTAGTGATTGAGTAAATACCTTTTGCATAATATCATCTAGGTAATGATAAGATGCATTCAAATTAAGTCATAATAGGATCTAGCAGATGATCCATTTATGTTACTTCATAATAATTTTATTGAACATTTTGCTCAACATAATCAATGATACTAGAATTATAAAACTACACTAGTACTCTTGTTTATTTTATTTAATGATATACATTTAAGACTATTATTTTTCTTAAAATTAGACTGTATATTTGTTATCACTAAAACATAAATATAGATCTTTGATAGATATATTTTTTAATTTCAAGATCTTCATATTTAATGTGAAGAGTTTCCACTATTGGATAATGGATCAACCACAATGTGGAGCCATATAACTCATGGTGTTTTCCACTAAATTATACTTTTATTATATTTTTTTCCTTTAAAAATATTCTTCTAAGTTTCCATACAATAATTTGTCACTTGTCATTTGAGGTAATTTTCTATTCTAAGATAGAGACATCTATCATAAGGATGGACATTCCAATTTTGATCATCCCCCTTTCAAAGTTGATTCCTTATGAAATTAATGAAACTACTTGCAACTGACACCCTGATTTTTTGCAACTTGCTCGATCAGCCATTCACACAACCATCTTCCTTCTACCCATGATAACATGCAACCCTTGTTTGAGATTTATATTTTAGTCCCTCTTGGGTTTTGAACCTCATTGAACCTATTTCAAAATTGTTTCATTAGTTCATGGAGGTTCATATGCTCGATAAGTTAAGTGTCCTAGGAAGTGTAGTGGTTTCAATGTTCAAAAGGCTCTTGGCTTGGATAAAAGTATTGAGATTAATAGACTTTGTAATTTAGATTGTATATGCATTTAAATTCTCTATTGAGGACATAATCATATTTTATTCCTTAATTTTGGATGCAGTAATGAGAGTTTTAGCTCAAGCCATGGGAGAGCATTTGAGTTGTGAACATAAAATTGGGAACATTTGAGCTAGAAACAACATCTAATCTTCTATAAGTCTCTCTCCTCTGAAGACCCAATACATGGAGTCATTATCATCATGAATAGACTCACTCTCCTTAGACAAATTAAATCAAAACTATTCATACCAAACTAAGTATGTAGAAATTTGTACTTACAGATTATATTATCTCTTGGTGATTGAGTAAAGATCAAATACTATTTTTCAAGGTGATAAAATTACATATGCAAATGTATGTGTGTATGTATTTATGTATGTATGTGTATTTGTATGTAAGTATATATGTATCTCTGCATCTCTACATTTTGTTTTCATGCCCTTGTGATATCTATATATGTATATATTTATGTATGTATATACATATACATATGTATATGTATATATGTCTATATATATGCACATACATAGATACACACATGTATGTGCATGTATATATACACACACATATACATAAAGAGAAGCTTCTCTAATCACCTGCTGGGGGAAATATAAAGAGATAAATATTTAGAAGGAATAGAAAACAACAATTACATAGGTACCTCTTCTCCCCTTGAATAAAATGATAGAGAAATCACTACTATATTTGGACCTGAATTACATCGTCATCATAAATTGCAAAAAAAGAAATTTAAAAATCATCATAAATTATATTGTTGTCTCAAATTGTCATCATAATTTAACCCCAAATGTTGTAATGAAAAGAGAGAAAAGGTCACAAGGGCATGACATGACAAAAAAATCATAGAGCAAGTGAAATGTCCCTTTTCTGATTTTGTATGATATTTCCAACCCCTAATCAGATTTTCAAGATCAAACGACTAATATCACAAAGATCCACCAAATTTCTCAAGAAACCCCAAATCGGGTATGCCAGAAATTGTGTCAAAAGCTTCACAGCTTCACCTATTATTAATAAATTTGAAAGTGGAAATTTTTACAAAAATTTCAGCAGCATAACAGCCTACAAAATGACATTTCTAGATCCGTATGGCCTTTACAAAACAGTTCTCAAATGTAGGACAAAAACTATGCTCATTGGGCTCCCGAAATTAACACAAAAATGCCTGAAAACACCACAAAAACACTAATAATATATCTCAGAAGTTTAATCATGTCCCAATACATATATTCAGCTCTATTTTAACACCTTAAAGTCTGAAATACAGCAGCAACCCAAACTGATATGAAATACTCAACTGAAAACACCAAACTCGTACAAAAAACACACCCGAAAATCCACAAATCTGCACTGTTTAGCACAAAGGAAAACTCTGTATGAGCATGCACATGTAATGGCTTCAAAATCCCATCCTTAGCCTTCCTAGAAACCTACAAACTCCCATTCTTGGGTCTCCCTGGAAACTTGCAAACTCACGTTCTTGGGTCTCCTTCTCTACAGGTTTGGCAGCCTCTGAAGAATAACAAAGAATGAGCAAAATCAAGTTCTAGGATCAGCCCAAAATGCCTCCAAACCCCTTAAAAGAGGGAATAACTGTAACTCACATCCAAGAGAGGTTAATGAAACATATTTTAATAATAATTTTCATTTATTAGTCCAACGGTTTCCAAAGATTAACCCCCTTTTTCCGAAACTTCACTTTCTTGGGCCTGCCTGCCTTAGCAAAGATTATTATTTTTTAATTATTTGAAAAGGGGACATGACAAGTCCTCCCCTCCCAAACATTGCTTGTCCTCAAGAAATGGCTGAACAATAAACCAATCAATCCACCTAGATCCCAAATGTAGTCATGAACTATACTACTACCCATTAACAAAGGCTCCTGCAATATCCTCTGCAATATGACCAAGAGGAATCCATAATCAAACTGACAATTATAGCTCAACCAAACTCCAAAATCACCACTACCACAGTCAAAAACCCATGAGACACAAACTCTTAGAACATCAGAACCCAAGTAAAGTGGACAAATCAAACTACCAACACAGTAAATACCATCAACACATCCCAGTGGCCTATACGGAATGTACAATCCAACTCTGCAACAATGATGAACGCTCTCGAATGAAACTGTACCAAGTATGGAGAATCCACACACTGTACAACTCCTATAGTCAACACAACTCTGCAAATCACATGCCACTATCTCATAACCATAACTCCCATGCACTACTGATGGTGAAAAGACATTACAAGATAAAGAGTAATAAATAGAATCCAAACCAAATTTTCCTGCCATCAACTCCTCAAAACAAGGATCAAATGCTAACTGATGTACATACCCTACAATATAATGTTGATTAAAAAAATAAACATCAGTCAACAGCTCACCATGAACAAGTGATACAACCAATTGTGACTGATCACTCGCTAAGTCAGGAGATGTCATAGCCAAAGGAGTAGAATCAATAACAACACCCACTGAAGCATCACTCCCGAACTCCTGCTCTAAGTCACATATTATCAAGCTGTCAACTGCAGAACCTATCACCATGTCATGCCCATCACAACTCTCATCTTGAGGCATCAAACTGTCCCATAACTGATGATAAGCACTAGGAACCAAAGTACATCTCAGTATCATCATCTCATCGACATGGTCATCAAAGGTAAATTGATGAGCATACCTCACAGTGTAATGCCGATAGAATTCCCCAATCTCATTCAATGGCTCAGACTGTAATCTAGATGAAACTAACTGCAATTGATCATTAACCATGTTGGAACTTACTACTACCTCCAAAGATATCACCAAGGGAGTAGTATTACTAGCAGGAACCATGCCAACTGCCGACTCACCAACATCACACATGATCTTTGATACATCTCTAGTCTCTGTGCCATCAGTACTAGAGGCCACCCTCATGTCATGCATACCACAAAAATCTGCTACAACACCCAACTCAACTGAACCTAACTCTAATGGGAATGAACCTAATATGCCAATGTTAGTATCAAGGATAGATGCATCCCCATCTCCACTATCTCTGACAATCTCGGCCATGGACATCCTCGGATCACCAAACACCATAGCTTGTGACTGTATAGAATCAGGTAAAGATTGTAGTTGCTCTAACTCCATGGTCACCTTAGCCAAATGAAATTGTGACTCCTTGAAAGCCAACTGTGTACTCTCAAGAATCTCAGAAGTCACCTTAAGCTTCTCAGTAAGCTCACTCACCTCATCTTCCTTGGCCAACAATGCATCATATGTTGTATTGCCCCACTCCATAAGATAATCTCTGTCGGCTACCAACTGCATATAATTCTGTCTCAAAATTTGAATAGCCTCCCATAAAGAGTGGATCTCTATCAAGGAAAGATAACTGCCTTCCTTCTCATCACTAGTAGGAGAACCCCATCCATAAACTGCTAACAACTGACGAGCAGCATCGAAATGCTGGCTAGTGATAGCAATGTCTCGGTCACTAACTCTCAACTAATTAGACACATGATGGCACTGGCTTGACTGTCTCCTACAAACCTCCTCTGATGCACTGTCTAAAGGAGTATCCTCAAAGTTACTAGTCTCTAGAGTATTACCATCCATGTCCTGTGAATCAACTCTAAAGCTCATATCAACATACAGAGTATCAAAAACTGTAGCACTGCTGTACAACTCCTCTGTACCCAAAGAAACTAAGTCTTCAAAACTGCCCACTGCATCCTCCCGGATGTCATCCATGCCAATATGATCCTAGGACTCATCTATACACATTGCCAAATATGAAATATCATCAACACATTCCAACAAGTATGGTCGACTGGATATATGAACAAAGCCCAATATCGGTGTATAAAAACTAATGCCAACATCAGACAAGATACTGGTACAAGAAAATACAACACCATGTAATCTGCTAATCAAATCCATGATAGCACCCAAACAAACATTGCTACCAAAAAGTGTTAAAGATCTCCAGTCAACTAAATCCCAAATGCCAATACAACAATCTCGAGTCCATATTCATAAACTATAATCAGCTGGTAACTCAGGAAAAATCCTCACCTGAGTGATATGACCAATACCAACTAATTCCACATACCTGTCATGATGAGATAATGAAGTCACAATACTATCTTTGTTCACCTTCAACTGGCTGGACAAATCATGTGAAGTACTACCAGCCTTAACCTCATGTGATGAAGCATCTAACTGTGCCTGGTACTCTTTCTCAGAAAATTCATGAATGCTCAATGTCTGCTCATCTCTACCAGGTATCTCACCATCCTGCACAACAACATCCTCATAATCATCATCTGAACCCACTACACTATAGTCACTACCTGTTGACTATACCATCCTGAATACCTGTGGCATCACCCTTTGACGACCTGTAAACAATTGTCTCAATTTGAGTATCAAGTTGATCGTTACTATCAATCTGTGTAATATCCTTTCCCACCACCTCTTGTGGAAGAGTAGAATCTGAGACCTCTACCTGGCTATCAGCTAGTTTCTCAAACTCCTCATGCAAGTTCTTAGTAATTGTGTCATCTGCCCTATGAGAAAATCTACCAAATAGAAATCCAGTCAACTTATCCACCTTAGCTGGGTCGGACAACATGTCATTCATTATACGGTGGTGCTCAACCAACTGTTCAGACATGTCATGGCTTATTTTTATAAGTTTATCTCGAATGTCTAAATAACCATCCTTTCTACTGTTTTGACTCTGGATATCAATTGTCCAAGATCATGTCCTCTGAGACTCTGTACTATGCCTTTCCATTCTAGATAAAGTAGAGTGTAACCCCAATAGGATATAACTTCTTCAAACACCAAGAACTAACACACAAATGATTAGAAGTAGCATGCAACCATAGATTTTGACATGCAACTGATTAGAAGCAACATGCAACCACCAAATTCACCAAGAACTAACATGAAAATGATTAGAAGTAGCATGCAACCATAAATTTTGACATGCAACTGATTAGAAGCAACATTCAATCATAAATTATGACATGCAAGATCTGGGTAGTTGTCAAAACTGACATGCAAGATCTGGGTAGTTGTCAAAACTGACATGCAAGATCTGGGTAGTTGTCAAAACTGACATGCAAACTTCTACAACCACCAAATTCACCAAGAACTAACATGAAAATGATTAGAAGTAGCATACAACCATAAATTTTGACATGCAACTGATTAGAAGCAACATGCAACCATAAATTATGACATGCAAGATTTGGGTAGTTCTCAAAACTGAAATGCAAGATCTGGGTAGTTGTCAAAACTGACATGCAAACTTCTACAAACCCTCAGGCTGGCAAGATCATGGCTCTGATACCACTGAAATTTCCCTTTTCTGATTTTTTATGATATTTCCAACCTCTAATCAGATTTTCAAGATCAAACAACTAATATCACAAAGATCCACCAAATTTCTCAAGAAACCCCAAATCGGGTATGCCAGAAATTGTGCCAAAAGCTTCACAGCTTCACCTATTATTAATAAATCTGAAAGTGGAAATTTTTACAGAAATTTCAGCAGCATAACAGCCTACAAAATGAAATTTCCAGATCCATATATCCTTTATACAACAGTTCTCAAATGTAGGACAAAAACTATGCTCATTGGGCTCCCGAAATTAACACAAAAATGCTCGAAAACACCACAAAAACACTAATAATCTATCTCAAAAGTTTAATCATGTCCCAATACATATATTTAGCTCTATTTTAACACCTTAAAGTCTGAAATACATAATTAACCCAAACTGATATGAAATACTCAACTGAAAACACCAAACTCGTACAAAAAACACACCCGAAAACCCACAAATCTGCACTGTTTAGCACAAAGGAAAACTCTGTATGAGCATGCACATGGAATGGCTTCAAACTCCCATCCTTAGCATTCCTAGAAATCTACAAACTCCTGTTCTTGGGTCTCCCTGGAAACCTGCAAACTCCCGTTCTTGGGTCTCCTTCTCCACAGGTTTGGCAACCTCTGAAGAATAACAAAGAATGAGCAAAATCAAGTTCTGGGATCAGCCCAAAATGCCTCCAAACCCCTTAAAAGAGGGCATAACCATAACTCACATCCAAGAGAGGTTAATGAAACATATTTTAATAATAATTTTCATTTATTAGTCCAACCGTTTCCAAAGATTAACCCCCTTTTTCCGAAACTTCACTTTCTTGGGCCTGCCTGCCTTAGCAAAGATTATTATTTTTTAATTAGTTGAAAAGGGGACATGACAGCAAGGGCATGCAGATTACAAGGATATGGAAACAAAATGCAGAGATCATAAGGACACAACAATGAAATGTAGCAATCACAAGGGCACAACAATAAAATTATAGATCTCCACTGATCTCCACCAAGGGCATGACAAAGAAATACAAAGATTATAAGGGCACGAAAATGAAAAGAAGTGATCACAAGATACAAAAATGAAATCTTTACCAAATTTTTGAGCTCAGAGCTCTCCACCATCTTTTGCACTCAACTCTCCACAATCAAAACAAATGGAAATGATTTATGTCATGTTTTTAATTTATTTATCTAAAATCAACTTCAAATTGTGTTTAAACATTGACATAGGTGTTTGAGCCTTAATAGATTTCATTTTACCATCTCAAATTCAAGTATTCAACTTTCCTCTTTACTATATGTTTGGTTTATCAACAATTTCCTACAGTTTGATTATAGTGCATCTCAACTAGTTGCTCCAATGATACAATCACCCATCTATCTCTAGATTATACAAGCACTTGTTGTTTTACAAAATCTAGATAGATACTAAGAGTTCCAAATCCATAAAGCTAAAGATCATCATGTGTGTGTCCCACTTTAGGGAAAAATTGGATGTCATGTTCTTGTGCATATATATTTCAATCACTTCCTTCAAACTCAACTAAGGTGCAAATTATTCAGGTGAATCTCACTACCCATGGAAGCTAAGGCATTTTATTGAGCATATGTTTTCATTTCTTGTTGTTGTTGAAGTACCTTAAATTGGCATTGCTCCATCACTCTAAGATATCTTACATTCTCTCTAGCCCTAGGTTGTTCTACATTCATACCCTCTACAACTCAATTTACCATTTCAAGAGCTACATTTAGCTGACTTTGTATCCTCTCATTATCAAGAATCTTGGGGGAAAATGGTCTTTTCCACCCTAAAAACCACTTTGTTACTTCATTAAAATTAGGACTTGAACAAAGGCAATGATACAAAATGTGCTGCCACTTTGGAAAAAAATGTTGCCTCCAACATTGCAACCATATGATAAATTGAAATAGCACATGTTTGAGCCATAACCTAGTTAAATTTATCTAGTTGTTGATTAGTTGGGTTGATTAAAAATTCCTATAGAACTATCATCATATTAGATACAATAAAATGAACAATCAACTATTCCTAGCTAGTAGGATGAAATATAGTTTTCCAAGGTGATAAAATTGCATATACAGATGCATCACTTGCATGCCAGGCATAAAGCACATTCCCTAATTTATAAAAAAATGGTTGGATATAGAGGTTCCATATGCTAGCCCAATAATGGAAGCCAAAGATGTAACCATGCATGTATTGGCACATTCTGATGTTAATTTGGGCATCACTATATGATCTAGAATGTTATGAAGTACTAAAGTCGATAGTAACTTCTCCCATGTCTCCAAAAAATGTAGCATAGTTTTAGGGTCTCTTGGCTCCTAGGAATTTGTAGCATAGGTTCAGGGTAGTAACTCTTTACACTCAACTCTTCACTAAAGTTATACACTCAACCAATTTTACATTTGAATAAAGGGTACATTTGAATAAAGGGTCCCCTTATAGAATTAATAATTCATACTTGTGGTTTATCTTAAGACATTTTAGTAGACACACACATATGTGTGTACCTATCTATTTATATATACAAAGAGAGATATTGGCATGAGAAGCTTGGGGAAAAATAGTCCTTTTCCATCCTAAAAACCACTTTGTTACTTCATTACAAATGGGACTTGAACAAAGCCAATGATACAAAACCTATTGCCACTTTGGAAAAAATGTTTCCTCCAATATTGAAACCATATGATAAATGGGAATAGCACATGATCAATCCATAACCCAATTAGATTGGTCTAGTTTCTGATCAAATGGGTTGATTACAAATTCTTGTAAAACTATCATTAGATTAAGTACAATAAAATGAATAGCCAACTATTCATAGCTAGTAGGATCAAATATAGTTTTCCAAGGTGATAAAATTTCATATACAGATGCATCACTTGAATGCCTAGCATGAAGTTCGTTCCCTAATTTATAACAAATGATTTGATAGAAAGGCTCCATACACCGAGCTAACAATAGAAGTCAAGGATGTAACCATGCATGTATTGGCACACTCTCCCTATGAGTATCCCAAGTATCTACTACTTTTGTTAATTTGGGCATTAGTATATGATCTAGTATATTATGAAAACTCCTCCATGTATCTAGAAAATGTAGCATAGGTTTAGGGTCTCTTGGCTCCAAGGAATTTGTAGCACCTATTCTCACTACTAGAATAATAAATTCAGTGAGGAGTTGAGTGTAAGGAGTTTCCTAAGAGTGCTTCAAACTCAGATTTGAGGCACTAAATGGCCTCATACATGACCAAAAATGGGGGACAAGCTAAGCTAGTCCATAGGGCTATAAAGCACTTGGAGAGCTTTCTAAAAATGTAAACAGTTTGTCAATCGGAGTCCCAGATCAAAAGTTATGCCTCTCGAAAGTTGGACTACCATTTCTAGATTCTTCTAATTTTACGCCGACTTCTAACGTGATTTTTAGAACCTTTTCTTTTGGCAATGGATGCCAAATGGCATATTCTAGAATGTATTCCTAATCCTAAACCTAATTTTTGGCATTGTAAAGGCAGTTCTTGGTGGAGTTTGGGAGAAGGTATTGGAGGAATATTTTCTCCAAATTTAGACAACTTTGTAAGCCCATAGGGCATGTCTTAGAGTCTATTTTTAGTGTCCTGAATGTAATAGCAGATCACTTCTAATAATAATATTTCCCTTTTCCTGTTATGTTCATTTTGGTCTTGGGTTGTGCCTCCATCATTATAAGAACCTCTAAGGTCTTCTTTCTATCCACAAACCCTACTTCCTTAGGAAGCTTGAACTCACTTCCCTCTCCTTTCCTATAGCTTCTTTGCCAATTAAAAGTGCATGCACTAACTTCCTATCCCTTAGAAAAACACCTTGCAAGAGCCTAGAGCTTCCATATCAATGATTCCAAACACACAAAACTTCATTTTATTTGATCTCAAATAATTTTTCCTACCAATCTCAACCTTCCTTATTTTTAGGTGCACTAGCCCTTTAGGCCTCAATTAGCCTTCCAGTTTAGGTTTTTTTCCTTCTAATTTCAAATTTTGACAAATGACCCTATGAATAAACTATCATTTAGGATACCCTTTTAGATGAGCTTAAATATTTTTAAGGCCTTGGGTTCTAGTCCTATCCATAAAACACCTAACCTTAATATGGGTAGTTTATAAAGAAAATAGGCTTTAAAATAGTCTTTGAATTGAGGAATACCTCAAATGGATTCAATAAAACTCTAATTTATTACCACGGTTTCAATGGGACCCAATGCACCTTCTCACACATTTAGATTCATAAATTCAATCAATCTTTGCAAGTGAAATACCTTTGGTATTCTTTACTCTTAACCTAGCTATGGAAAATATTACATAGGGAAAGAGATTAAAATTACAAAACATCATTTCTTGAGCTCTTAATAAAGGGAATAGAAATATCATTGACTATAATCTGAGACCTCCCAAGGCCTTAAAATTCCCATGATGGAGATTTAGAGTACAACCATTATTCTAGACCAAAGTTTGAATTGAATACTAAACATTGATTCAAAGTTTGATTTTTATTTACTTAAGAAGAACTATACAAAAGGAATCACAAAAGTAATAAAATCAATAAAAAAAACTACTTGAACTATGTACAGGGAAAATTTTGAAGTTCAATCTATTAAACTCAAATTTCTCAAGTTGTAATTAGGCTATAATAAATCTTCTAGGAAAATATTCTTGCAATTGCATTACCCAAACTCCAAAATGTAAATCAAACCATGTAAAATGATTTGAAGGACCGTAACTAAGGTCACACAACATTTTCCAACTAATTATTTCCTCCTATAACTGATTGGGCATCAGATTCCAAATCTTGCAAAATGTTGTCATGCAACTTCGTAAAGTTACAAATGTTGTCATGCTAACATTCTTACAACTTATGATACTTTTCACAATCTATTGCAAAATCATCACCTATTGATTCAAAATAGTGTATACACCTCTCAAACATGTTTGAAATCAAAATACAACATTTCATGCACTTTTGTGCCATTTTCCAGCATATGCCCACATTTGGCTTATAAGGCAACTTTTGGCCAATACATTGACAAAGTTTTCCCAAATTTGGATATGACACACAAAAACTATCAAAATTTTATAAACTCATCTATTGTAATCTTATATAGCCCTTATGCACTCTATTACCCTTATAGGATCTTGCACACCAAAATTTGAGGGTCCGCCACATAGAAACCCTAGGTGCTCCTGTAACACATGACTACCATGCTCCTTTGGTAGGAACCTAATAAAATTTCCAAAAGAACTAATGGCCACCACTTTTTGGAAATTAGTTTGGGGGCGATAATAAGACCCAAATGAAACACTTATACCAAGTTCTTTTCATAATTTTCTCCAAAAATGACCCACAAATTTGGAATCTCTATCAGAAGTAATGCTTAATGATGAACTATGAATGCTGAAAATTTCCCTAAAGAACAAGTTAGAAATGTGTGAAGCATCATTTTTGGTCCTAAAAGGTATTAAATTAGCCATCTTTCTAAACTTATAAATTAACATAAAGATTTTATCACAATAATTTTTAGTCTTTGGTAAACCACCTTCAAAATCCACAATGATAAATTGCCATGGCATATTGGGAATTGGAAAAATTTGTTAGGGACTTGCATTTTGGAAGTCCTCTCAGTACTCTAGAAAGTAGTGCAACATTATACATACCTCGTAATATCCTTTTGCATACTTGACCAATAATATAATCTATACACCATTTCTAATGGTGTGTTTAATCCAAAGTATCCCCCAAGACTAGGTGGGGCCATCACCCTAAGCATACCCCTATGAGATACTCAAAGATATCTTTAGAAATGGTTAAGTGCATACATCTTCTATATATTCTTTGATATTTACATACTCCAATAGTATTTCCTTCTATGTAACCTTCTCTCTAAAAAAATGACACTTAATTACAATGTGCTTAGTCTTAGAATGTAAACTAGGATTCTTAGACATACTAATTGTACTGGTATTATCCAATGTATAATAGTAGTCTCAAAAAAATTAATACCAATATCATTCAACATTTGTTTCATCCAAATTATTTTATTATTATTTTTTCTGCTACAACATAATTTGCTTCTTCTATAGGCTAAGAAATACAAGCTTTCTTCTTACTTAACCATATGTCATCCATATTTCCTACCCAATAAGCATCAGTATATGCATACAATATAAAATCATTATATGTATCATACCATAAGACAAATTCTATTCTTCATTTCAAATATCTAAAAATTCTTTTTATTATTGTAAAGTGTGTCTCTTTAGGATCTTCTCAATATCTTGCTACAATTTGAACTACATTAGCAATATTTGGTCTTGTATGACTCAAATACTATAAGGCACCAATTATTGATGTGTACCTTGCTTACATAACATTAGGTGAATCATCCCTGTTATAAAATTTTTATCCTAAAACCATATGTGTTCCAACTAGTTTGTATTTATTCATGCCAAATCTAACTAAAAATTTATTAAGATACTTAGTCTGAGATATGAAAATACCATCTTTAGTCTATGTTATTTGCAATTCTAGAAAGTACTTCATGTCACCAATCATATACTTCTCAAATTCATCTTTCATCTCATTAGAAAATTTATTACCCCTCATTATTTCAAAAGTGACATAATCAACAAATACTTCAACTATTAATAAGCCATCAGAATTAGTTCTCAAATACATATTATTTTCCACATTACCTTTCTTAAATCTTGGACTCAACAAGTGTTTATCCAATGTTTCATACCAAGCTCTAGGTGTTTTCTTTATTCCATAAAATGCCTTATTTAACTTTGATATCATGTCTTTCTCTTCAGATAATGGGTATCCATCAGGTTGTTCAATGTAGACTTCTTCCTCAAGTTTGTCATTCAATAAAAATGACTTGACATCCATCGGATACGCTATGAAATTTGTGTTAGATGCATAATCCAAAAAAATTATTATAGCATCTAATATTTATATAGGGGCAAAGGTTTCTTAAAAATATATACCTTCTGATTGTGAATATCCTTTACTTACCAATCTTTCTTTTTGCCTCTCAACTTCACCTTGCTCATTCATTTATCAATGAAAATCAATTTTGTACCTATAGCATTCTTATCTTTAGATATAAGGACTAGTTACCATGTATTGTTCTTCTCAATTTGTTCAAGCTCCTCTTTCATTTCATTTATCCAAAATTCATCCTTACATGCTTCATTACAAGACTTAGGTTCAATATGTAAAATGAAACAACTTTTATCTCTTACCTTTCCTCTTGGCATTACTCCTCTACTAGCATCATCAACCATTTGATAATTAGGATGGTTTCTTGCAACATATTTAGGTGTTCCTACTCTTATCTAGGTTCTTCAATATGTATATGTAATCCATCATCCATTTCAAAGAATAACTCTTGTTTTGTATTCCAGTTTTATATTCATCTCTAACTTATACTAGCTTGATTTAAATCATCATGTGAATCTTACTAAAATTTTCTTTCCTATACTTGAAATCTCTCATTAATTCTAATATTTTACTAAAATACATTACCTCTTAATCTTGTTCCTTTGGCAATCTCATTTCCATGTTTATCCTTGATAAAAAAAATCTTGTCAGAGAATTGTAAGTGATATCCATTTTCAACAAGTTGTCCACCAGTCAACAAGTTATATTTCAATCCATCAACAATGTATACATCTTCATTTTAAGTCCTTCTATCAAGAGTAATAGAACGTTTTCCTTTAATAGGATAAGGTGCATTGTTACTAACTCTAACTACACCTCCATCATAACTCTCAAACTCAAATAAATTATCTCTATCACATGTCATGTGATTTGAACATTCACTATCTATAATCTAGTCTAATTTCATTTTCTCAAAATGTGAAATAAGTTTTTTTCCCCTTTAACAAGACTCTCTTCCTTGATAGCTACAAATCCAATTTCATCTTCATCATCACTATCTAGAAAGTTTATTTCTTAACCTCAATCTCATCATCGCTAACATATAGACATTCCTTGGGAATATTTTATTTTTAAGATCTAGGTTTGACTTTAGGTTCTCTTTTAGGACATTTAAAAGAGAAATGACCAATATGCTTACAATCCCAACAAAAAAGGAGTTTTGTTCTTGAAAATACCCTTAAATTTAGGTTATTTTTTGTAGTTAGTGATGCAAACTCATCAATATTTATTTCTTCTTCTTTAATATCTTCCCAATCACTTGCATGATCTCAAAATATTTCTCTAGTGCTTGTATTTTTTGTTAGTACTCTGTTTTCTTTATGTGCACTAGCTCTAAAAGTAGTTTCGACTCTAGAAAAAGCATCTTTCAATCTACTAGTTTCAAAATCTCGTAACTTCCCAATCAACATTTCTCTATTAAGATCTTTAATAAGAGGGATAAATTCTTCAATAATATTTACCTTGTTGTCATAAGTTGGTGTCGAAGAGCTTAGAATCTTTAGAAAAACTTTATCTTTTGTTGTAGTTCCTCCAGAGCTCGTTATACCTATAGTAATATCAATAATCATATGCACATGTATTATAAAGTTTTCATCTTCTTTCATTCTAGCATTCTCTAGCTTATTTTTCTAATTCTACAACCTTTATTTTTCTTTATGTTCATCACCTTCACATAACATTTCTAACCTAATCCAAATATCATGTACAAGATTAAGACCTTTTATGTCAATGAATTTTGACTTTGATAGTGAGTTGATAAGTGCCTCCCTTACAATAATGTTACACTAGAAAATATTCTTCTCATCATATGTGCTTGAAGATAGCCCACCTTCTTATTTTACCTATATTTTTGTCTTTGTAATAAAACAATAGTCAACTCTCATGCAGATCAAGTTTGTTTGCATCTTATCCTTCCAAAAATCATAGTTCTCACCATCAAACTTAGGAATTTCCTTCTTGTAAGATATAGATCTCCTCAATTTTTTATTTTTTCTTCTAAAAAAGACCTAATACTCTGATACCAATTTATAACAAGTAAATTCCACACACAAATGTGTGGGGGGGCAAGGGGGTGGGCGAATCATTTGTGACCAATTAAACTCAATCCAAACTTATAAATCTGAACTCCAAAAATTAAAACAACGATGTACAAAAATGAGAAATCATACACCATAGCACAATGATTTGTTTACTAGGGAAACCCTTGATTATATGGAAAAAGTTGGTGGGGATGGTACCCACAAGACAATGTACTAATATATAAGTTCCTTGTGAAAGGATGTGACCCTGTTAGGAGCAATTACAATGCATTCAATACAACAATCTATGTTAGAGGATAGATCCTTATTAGGAGAACTTTAACCCATGTTAGAATGTTTTAACCCTATTAAATGTTGATAAAGAAACATATATACCCACTACCTAAATGCTTTACCAACATTCAAGAAGAAATATTTAGGATAACATATCCAAATTGATGAAATGAATGATCAACAACTTACTTGCCAAAATAGTTCCTTTCAATCTCACCATAATAAACCAACTCAATCGCTTCTCTTCTTTAGTCATTAAAAATCATAGTTTGCATCCACTAACCATCAACATGATACATATGATAATTTTCAACTAAGGAATACATCCTTCCATTGATGATATTTTTAATGGAAAAATAGGTAGGATCAAAATTATATATTATATAGAATATAATTATTGCAAAAAACTTATCTCAGTCCCTACATGAAGAGGAAGAATGATGAAGAATAAAATTTAAGGATAATCTTAGGAAAGAAGAAATTTATTGGAAATAAAGCTTAAGGATTGAAGAGATAAAGGATGGATATTGGAGCACATCCTTTTCCCATGGATATTCTATTAGACAAACACAAAAAGACTATCATTTTTTTAATGATATTCGTTAGGAATTCATTGACGATACTAAAATTATAGGGGTAGCCTATCATTACTTCATGCAAAATTACTTAGAAAATGTAGTAACCACTTTATGGATTTGAAGGGTGGACTTTTAAGACATATCCCAACTATTATTTTGGGAGGAAGATAATAATTAGCTTCTTTCTCATGTGTGTAAAGATGGAATTCATTTTCAATGGGTGTGTACAATTCTCCTTGCCCTTACTGGTTTCCTCATACTTTTCTTCAAGAATTATAGGATATAGTTAGCTATGATGTTACTATTGATGCTAGAAAATTCCTAGGGATAATTAAATTTCTAAAAAGGTTAAACAATACATCCATTTCTACGTTCCCTAAAATTAAAGACCCAAATAGAATGAAATATTTTAGGCCTATAAGTTTGTGAAATATTGTCCATAAGATATTATCTAAAGTTTTGGTCAATTGGTTGAATCACTTCCTGAACAAATTCATTAGTAGTAGTGAAAAGGGTCTTGTCTCGGGTTGATAAATTATGGATATTGTCATTGCTACTCATTATGGTATTCACTTAGCGGACATAATTTGGACTCTAGGCATGGCATTTAAGTTGGATATGTCCTACAATTATGATAGGGTTAAATGGAACTTCATATATGAATTATTAAGTAGACTAGGGATTAGTAAAAGATTGATTGGCATTATTATGGAATGTGTTGAGACTATACACTATGTGTCCTTGGTGAATGGAGTCTTATGGGTGTTCTTAAAAAATGGAATTGAAATTGGAGAAATTGATCCTCTTGCCCTAAATTTTTATCATGATTGTAGAAGTATTAGGAAATAAATTTCTATCTTTGAGCTTATCTGGTAAAATATGAGTTAAAGGTACCTTCACACTCCCCCCGTCAACTCTTTATCAATTTGTTGATAACAATTTATAGTTTGGAAGGTATTTGATAGTGAAATAAAGGGAATGGAAGGATCTCCTTTTACACTATGCTAAGGGATTTTTCCAATACATAAATTATGAAAAATGAAGATTATACCTCTTTAATATCAAAATGGATTTGCATATCAAAATCAAGGATATCTTTGGTTGCCAATGTGTTATTATTCAAGAACCTATTTGGGCCTCCCTACTTAAAGAGGTCAACCCTACCTTTTGGAACACCATTATAGGATAATTCACAATAGATTGGCTAGTTTGAAGGGTAAGCTCCAAAGTAATGCCGAAAAGCTCTAGTTACTTTATATCTCCCTACAAGGTTTTAGGAACTATGGTAGAGACAATGACAGAGACATCATATCCCTCTTCAAATTTTTGGGCACTATGGAAAAGAAGCTTGAATGAATTTAAATAACCATCCTCTAGAATGGTGTGGAAGACAAAACAAAATTGATTGGATTTAGTCAAATGATATATTGGGTGCAAACAAAAAACAAAGGTGGGCTAGTTGGGATCAAAAAATTGACTAACTTAAATAAAGCCTTAATTGCTAAAAAGTTTACAATCTCTCTCTTGATAAAGATAATTTGTGTAACATTATAAATTTTTTTATCTTAATCAAGTTGGCTTCAAAAAAATCCTCGGCTTGAATCTATTTCTGTTAGGATCAAAATAATAAACATCATTTTAAAATAAACTCTTATCAAGCAAGGTTTTTAATGGAAAATAGACAATGTGAGGTTGATCATATTTTGGTAAGGTTGATGGACTATATTTAAACCTATTTCTAAAAATTAAAAATAGAAATATATTATGGAAAGGATGAAGATCTCCTTTAGGGTCTATTTTTCTACAATAACCCCATTAAGGAAGTGGAAAGCCTTGTCACAAATCTACATGGACTAGTTTGATTTCCTCCCTAAATTTTATTGAGCTACAATATCTTATGAGGGAAATGTAGATCCCTCTCTTCCCTAACAAAGATAAATTTGTATGGACAAGAAACCAAAAAGGGTCTTTTCAGTCAAATCTTCTTACAATATGCTGCTAAGGTATGATCGGGATGTTGACAGTTGACAAGAGGCTTGGAACTTACAACTCATTCCAAGGATCAATTTATATTTGGTGAGCCTACTTACATGGATATATATTTTATAATCTTGACTTGCATTAGGTCCTCAACATGAATATTTAGTAGCTTATCTTTTGTTAGAATCATTTAGAATAACTTAGAGGGAGGAAGGTGAGTGAATAAGTTATCCAAGGTCTTGATGTGCCAATTGAACTTTTAAACACTTCAAATACCTCGGATCTTAACATTCAATAACTCAATCTCTATAGAAGACAATCAATAACATAAACTTGTAGTCCACTATCTTGGTATTTAACAAACTTGCAAAATGCAAAACATTAACCCTAAAACATCTCAAATGACATCCACACAAGTATGACACCAAGATTTAACATGGAAACCCAATTTGGAAAAAAAATTGCTAGTAACATGTCACCATTTTTTTGCTCTTCTAAAGTGAGATCTGTTAGGAGCTAACCTTGTTAAAGGTTACAAAACACACTATTAAATGTGGCCTTGTTAAAGGATTTAATCACCTTGTTAGGAGTGGCCTTGTTAGAGTATTTTAGAACATTCCATTAAAATCTCACCTTGATTAAAGGGTTTACGTATGACAATTAAGTCAACCTTGATTAAAGGATTTCAATATTGATACAATGGTTAGAAAGTGAAAATAGGTTGTAAGGAAACTTGCAACAAATAATATAATTGTTTCCACATAACCCATGATAGATCTAAAATAAACATGCAATTTAAATCCACATGCAAGAGAATAGACAACATACCCACAAAAATTGTGACACAAGATATACCCTGGAAAACCCTCATTGAGGGAAAAAGCCAGCCTTCAAAAGCATCCATCACCATGTATTATTCAACAAAAAATACAATTCAAATACAACCATGGAAACCTTCAAATCCATAGCCATACCAAGCAATCTATGTGAACAAGCATGAATCCACACATCCTATGCCATGCTTCTAACCTTTGCAAATGCTCCCTTGGCTAACCTGTCAAGCCTTGTCCTGCTCAACTCTCTCCCTTTTTTCCTTCTTCTTTCTCACACCAACAACTACCCTTGTGGCTGCTTATATAGTAGCAAGTCTCACAAAACCATCACGTGGTATTATATAAACCATGTGCTAAAACCATGTGCTACCTAACACATTGACCCCACATTTATTATTGGAAATTTAATTCTTTTCTCCAATATTAAATAATTACATGAAATATTATCACAATTTTATAATACAACTCATCAATTATATCCCATGGGAATATTTACATGTTGCACGTCCATCTAGGTGCAACATTACATAATAAAATTGAATAATACAATATAAATGATATTATGAAATGTGTGCAACACCCATAATCTCATCATAGGTTTGATCTAATAAATACAATTCAATTTGCAAATTTAGATCACAATTTGGTTCACATGTTGATCCATTGTCATCTCTATCTCTGTTCTGCTTGGCACTCCTTCAAGCAATCACACTATAACTCCTTATAACACTTCTTAGCCTCCAACTTAAGTACAAAAATCAATAGCCTCAACAACTGTTCCAACCTTACTAGGTCATCCTTTGTACCTCCTTAAATAGGTAATTCTAATCTTTTGTCACTTAAACATCATCATAGATCTTAAGGTTTGGTTAGATTCATCGAATCCTTCCAATATTTCATCTTCTTTTTTCTCTTCTAGAAAATTCTACAAACTTTTCCTTCAATTCTTGCATAGAAACTATCAAACATGGTTTCTCTTGAATTAAATGATCTAGCTCACTTCCACACATTTTACATATTCTAAGAAATCAACTGTGTCAATTGGAAATTATGATTTCCTCTTAATTTATCAAATGTTGTCCATCAACCAACATTGTGTTCTAACACTCTGTCATCATTGGATTACTTGGCCACTACTTATTTTTTCTACTTGGTACATATATTAACACTCGGTCAATACTGATGCTCGGTCAACACTATATTTTTCCAGCTTATATTAGTGCTCGATCGATACTAACATCACTTGGCATAAACTTCAAGTTTCTTAATCTTCTACTTTTTTTCTTAGCCAAGCATATGTATTTGGTCAATCTTTGATCACTTCTTCTAGGCTTCAGTACAATTGTCTTCTCCACTTAGGTTTTAATTAAAAAATCATATTATCTTGTCACAATCCAATTGATCAAGTGCTCATTGTGATTCCTCTCATAACTCAACCTTACTTCTAGGTACTTTTTTTATGTCCATCTTCTCAAATCCTCTTCATCAATCATCTTGATATAGAACTCTAATCAAATAACATTGTCTTACCAATAATGTGTGACATCAATGACAATGTAACAATTGTCTCAGTTCTAGTTTCCAACAATCTCCCTCTTTGGCATTGATGACAACACTTCTAGTTACCATGCAATCCAAAACTTGTACTTCTTTGAGCATCTTTTTCTGTGTTTAGTATCAAATCTTCATTAATATTCTTAGTTTCATTCCAATTCTCATCTTTGTGTCCAATAATCTCTCTATTTTAGTTTCATTATCATTCTCATTCATGCAACTTTGATATTCAACACATAATCTCCCTCTATCATATCAAATCATGACATCAATCATCTTCCTTTGTATTGTTGGAAAGACCATATTTTTTCTCATTGTAACATCTCCTTAATGAATAACTATCTCTCTATATGGTAATTAACATAAACTCCCTCTTTCTTATTTCTCCATGGTAATTGGCATATACTCTCCCTCTTTGATAGAAATGCCAAAGATACAACATCTTTTACATACATCTTCATCATGTAGATAGCTTCATCTTAGTACATAACTCATCTTTGTCATATGTCCTTATGATTGATACAACATTTTTTTCTTCTCACGTCACTACTTTAGGCAGCTCCTAAAGTATGAATTTCTAAATCAATTTGTAAGATATTTTAATCAACTCATTTTATGTAGAGCTCCATCTCAACTTAAATAGCCTTATCTAGGGGAATCACCCCTAATTTACCTCTTAGATATTCGTGTGCATCCTTGGGTAAATCCTTAGTGAAAATATCAGTTATTTTCTCCTTAGTATTTACATACTCTAATCTCACCTCTTTGTCTTGCACTAGCTCTCTCAAGTAATGATACTTGATAGAAATATGATTGGTCTTTGTGTACATTACAAGGTTCTTTGATATATTTATAACACTTGTGTTGTCACAATATATAACAATGGGATTAGTGATCTCTTCCTTCATCCCTTGCAACAATTTCTTGATCCATATAATATTTGAACAATATTCTACTACTTCCACATATTCAGCTTCAGCTGTTGATTGTGAAATATAATTTTGTTTCTTTCTTGTCCATGAGATTAGTCTTTTTCCTAGAAAGAAATCTCCACCACTTGTACTTTTTATGTCATCAACATTGCATGCCCAATCAGAATCAATGAACACTTTCAGTTCTAACTTATTGTTCTTCTTATAATATAAGCCATAGTCTTTTGTTCCTTTTAGATATCTCAGTATCCTCTTCACTACCATCATGTGATTTTCCTTAGGTTTGCAGAATATCTTGCAACAATCCCAATTGCCAATGTAATATCAAGTCTATTGTGAACAACATATTGTATTTTCCCAATCATTGATCTATGTAATGTCTAGTTCACATCAGTAGAATCATCATTCTTAGATAGCTAATTATGTCCTATAGCCATAGGTGTGCTAACTGGTCTTGAATCTCCCATTCCAAAAGTTTTAAGTATCTCCTTGATATATTTTGATCGTGTAATATAGATACCTTTCTTTATCTGATATACTTGTAAACCAATATAGAATTTGATTTTACCAAACATGGACATTTTAAATTATTTCTTCATCTCATCTACAAATGATTTGCATAATGCATCTTTTCCTCCAAATATGATATCATTAAGAAAAATTTTAGATAACAATATCTCATTGTTACCTCCAGTCTTCAAGTACATCTTACTATTATCATTATTTCTTACAAATCCAATCTTTACCAAATAATTGTGTATCCTTTCATACCATGCTCTAGGGGCTTGCTTCAAACCATATAGAGCTTTATGTAGTTTACATACCATGTTCTTTTGTCTAGGGTCCACAAATCCTTTTGGTTGTTCTATGTAAACCCCTTCTTCAAGTATTCCATTCATAAATACAAGTTTGACATCCATTTGGTACACTTTAAATACTTTGTAAGTAAAATAGGCAAGTAGTGTTCTAACTCCTTCCAATCTTGCTACCAAGGCAAATTTTTCCCCATAATCAATTCTTTCTTCTTGTGCATATATTTTGCATACTAGTTTGTCTTTGTTCCTCGTGCCTTCTCTTTTTTCATTTAGCTTGTTTCTAAATACCCATTTAGTTCTAGTAACATTCTTGTCCTTTGGTGTAGGTGCTAGTGTCTAGGTTTTGTTCTTCTCTATCCGTTCAATTTCTTCATTCATTTCTTGAATCCAATCTTCATTATCCAAAGAATATTTTACTATTTTAGGCTCAATTTTAGAAAGTAAACATGTATCACTTATAACTATTTTCCTTGTCATAAATCCTGAGTCTTTGTCTCCAATGATTTGTTCAGGTGCATGGTATCTTCTCACATATTTTGATTGTACGAGTTCTTTTCTTCTTTCTTCTTGTACAAGTTCATCTTGAAAATTGGTTTCAAGTTCATTTTTTATCTCTAGTTTTGGTTTAGGTTCAGCTTCTACTTGATCAACATTGTCTTCCTAATGTTCAACATCTACTACATGTCTCTCGGCATCATTCTATTAACACTCAACAATTGGAATATATTGCTTGATTGTGTGTTGTAGCAACTTGACATTCACTATTTATCATTGCAATCTTTAGGTTCTATCTTGATTCAACTTTATTATTTTCTACATATTTATCAACTTTCACATTTACGCTTTCCACAAATTTGTTAGTGTTAGAGTTCAAACACTTATAAGCTTTTCTCTTAGTGAAATATCCTAGGAATATGCCTTCATCACTTTTAACATCAAGTTTTCCATTTCTATTATCTTTTAGTAAATAACATCTACATCCAAAAACTTTAAAATAATTCACATTAGGTGCATACCCATACCATAATTCAAAGGGTGTAACATTTGTACCTTTCTTGACTTGTACACTCTTTAAAGTATAAACTATTGTACGTATAGATTCTCTCTAGTATTTTTGTAATACATTATTTTCCATCATCAGTGGTCTTGCACAGTCCATAATTGATCTATTTATCCTCTTAGCTATTCCATTTTGGGGAGGGGTCCTAGGTGCTAACATTTGCCTTTTGATTCCTCTATCATTGCAAGATATATTTAATTCATTAGAGATAAACTCTCCTCCTCTATCAGGTATCAAGCACTTCAGAATCTTGCATGTTTCCTTTTCAACTCTAGCCAAATGCTACTTAAACAACTAAAAAGCATCACGTTTTTCTTTAAGAAACATCACAATCATCATTCTAGAATAGTCATCAACAAATAGAATGAGATATTCGTCTCCACGGTAGCTTTGTACACCAATAGCTCCACAAAGGTTAGTATGAACCAATTCCAAAATATCATTAGATGAGTATGTCTTTCTCTTGAAACTAGAATTTTTCATTTTCCCAAATTGACATTGTTTACACATAACATTATCAGTCTTCTTCAATCTTGGTAATCATCTTACTCTTTCATCTTACTAATGCTTACCAAATTATCAAATTTTACATGTCATAACCTCTTATTCCATAACCATATACTTCATTTTATGCAAAAAAACATGTCTCATTAGATAAATATAGATAAAAAAAAGTTACCTCTTATCCGATCACCACTTCCAATCAGTTCACTAGAAGCATCAAATATCTTAGCAATCTCGTGATGGAATTCAACTTCATAATTTGATTTATTCAACTGTGAGAGACACAAAAAATTATAGTTAATTCCTTCAACCCAATACACACTGTCACACTTGACCTTATTAGTTAGTTGCATTGATCCTTTACCTTTCACAAGACATGGTGCATCATTAATAGATTTAACATAGCTACCTATGTATGGTTCCATGGTTTCAAACTTACTTTTATCACCAAGCATGTGATGTGAACAACCACTATCAATTATTTACCTATCACCTTTACTCACATATGAAATTATTGCAGTTTTCTCATCTTCATTAGAATATTCTTTCATAGCAACATAAAAAGCTTCTTTATCATTACTTTTAGACTCATTATTGGTTTCTTCTTTAGCAATGTAACAAGATTTATTACCTTTTTCTTTTCAGTCCTTGTTTCTGCTATTGTCTTGGTCATCTCTTCTTCCCTTGTACTTGTTGCAATATGACCAACTCTATTACATGAAAAAAAAAAATTAGGAAGTTTACCTTTGTATTTTCCTTTGCCTATTGAAAGTCTTATTTTCATTAGTGCTTCAAGCTCATCAAGTTCATTATTAGAGGCATCACTGTCACTATTCACACACTTTCCTTTTCCTTTCTTACTAATAGCCAATTGAGATTTGAAAGAAGATTCAATAGAAGTAGGAGCAAAATTATCAAAATTTGACACTTCAAAAGCAATAAGCCTACCAATTACACCTTCCAAAGTTAGGTTATTACTAGGGGTACATCTCAATTTTTGTATTACAAAAGCTCTAATAGCATAGATAGAAAGTATGTTTCTCAATACCTTGTTGATCACAATCTCATCATCAATATTTCCATCTAATCCTCTCATAGTATTTACCACTACTTTACATCTTTCACAATAATGAATAATAGACTCACCTTCGATCATTCTCATTTCATCAAATTTGCCTCTCAAAATTTTTGATTTTTCCCTCAAAACATTTGTGTCTCCTCCATAGATAGTCTGCAATATATCCCAAATTTTCTTAGCAATCGTGCAATCTTTTATGTCATCAAACTCAGCATAGCTAAGGATTGATGCAATCTCCAACATATCCTAGTTGTGTTCTTTCTTCTCTTTCATCTATTGAGCTATCAAAGGAATTAGTGTTATTGCCACGTATGTATTTTATATATAGTATATTGCACCATCTCCAATTCATACTATATTCAACTTCATCAAACTCTTTGATGCAGGGAAGTTCTCTTTGTTCAACTTTGGCACCTCCTTTTTGTACATCTTGATCTTTAGCTCCTAGTACCTTTAAACTTTTCTCTACAAGCATCAATGCTCTGATACCAATTGTTAGAATGATATAGAATAACTGAGAGGGGGGTAGGGTGACTATGTGTGTTTGATGGTTATGAATTAATTTTCTCACAAGGGTAGTTTTGGAGTCTATTATTTTTATCATGTGCCTTTCCTAAAACACTTCAAAAAATATAATGTTATTTATTTCTTGTTTTTTCTTCTCCATTATTTGGAGAGCTCCACTTAGGAAGTTGACAAGAAAAAATACTAGCATAAGAAGCTAACTATCCATCACCAATGTCTTATTCTTAGGCTCTTAAATTTTCACCTTGCCCTTTGTCCCCTTAGATCTATTACTGTCTAGGATTCCCATGTCGCTTATGCCCCCTATCATCTAGCATTATAGATGTTCTAAACCCTAGCAAGAAAATTTTCCTTAAGAACCCTATCCTAAAGCCCAACATGGTTGTCCTTATACCCCCATAACACAATGGTTGAAGATAAGCTAAATGAAAATAAAAGAACTTACCTTCCTCTCAATTTGAAGGCTAAGGACCTAAAAAGGCTAAATTCAACATACATGAGATGGATTCTGCCACAGAATCTATCGATGAAAGAACTCCCCACTAATCTGCTAGGTTGGTCACTAAAGCTATAAAAAAAGGGGAAAATCTAAAGGGCTTGGATTCTAAAGAGGGTGGAGAAAGTGGGACTAATGGAAAAGATGAAAAAAATATTGGGAGGGAAGTACTCTTGTATGACTAGAAGCTCCTCCCTTATTTTCATATGTCTCAAACTGAATCCCTGGACCTCACCAAAAACTCAGTACTTGAGGAATATGTTAAGTCAACAAATGCAATTAAGGGAATGACTCATTTGTAAGGAGAAGGTGGTAAATTTGTAACCACTTGGGAGTGGACTTGAAATAAAGAAAACATATTGAAAATATGGAGAAGAGGCTTTAGGACATCTCGTACTTTTCTTTAAAATTCACGCATAGCTTCGCAACTACTTTGTGTTTGTTGCAAAATAATACAAAATGAAGGATGGAAATTATAAGGATCTTTATAAGTCCTTTATAAAGGACTAGGTGATGAGGATGTTGACCAAGATATGCAAGTTAAGGTTGCCTAGGGACTTGGTACCTTTTTTTCTTTTTGCAATATTGTTGATAGTGGCCCTTGTGACCTTGCTTTAAACTTTGTCTCTAAAACTGAAATAATTAAGTTTTTCACTAGAAAGTTTTATGGTTTGACCCTAAGTGACCCTAAATAAGGACTACTATTAGTATTTTTATTATTATAGTTGATGATGTTAGTATTAACAGTAGTCACTATGACTAAGGATAGTGGTTTCTCTCAACTATTGTGAAGTTGGGTTGATTTTTTTTTATGTTTAGTTAGTGTGTTGTTTTTTATATAAAAGCAGCCAAAACTAGGGGGTGGCCCTTTACAATGGTAGGAACTCTAATACTTTTAGTTAGTGTGTTGTTAATGTAATGTAATTGTTAATATCTTGACTATTACTCATTGGACTACTTTATTCAATAGACACTGCCCTAGTTTTATTGCTTTAAATTTTTTTTTAAAAATTTAATAGTTTTTATATATAATCAATAAAATCTTACAACTAATATTACTACAGTTAGGAGATTTCCACAATCCATATTATGCAACTATTTTTCTGAGCCAAGATTGTGTATAAAAATTTTAACCATCAATGTTTTGGATCATACTCTATGATCCATCATTAGGATGAGAGAGTTTAAGAATGTCATAAAGAATAAGATTGTAGACCAAAGGGGTATAAGAAGAGGGGAAAAGTGGAAGAATAAGGTAGACACGCAAATTGAGAGAAGTGTGAGAAGCAAAGAAAAAGAAAAAAAGAAGAAGTAAACTAGAGAGAAAAAACAAGAACGAATTAGCCCAAGGTCAAAATTGAAACCAACCAAAAGATGCAAGGAAAGACCCAAGGGAAAAAGTTCAATAACCCAAATGAAATACTCATGAGCCAAGCATTAAGACACTAAAAAGGGAAAATTAAAATATATAAATAAAAATATAATAATAATAATAATAATGTGTGTGTGTGCAAGTATAAATATCTCTATTATACCTATATACTAGCATACCATATAAAAATACAATATCTAGAGATGTGTGCATACGAATATACTAGACAAAAGAATGTAGAGAGTATAAACACTCACATGTGTGTGTGTGTGTGTGTGTGTGTGTGTGTGTGTGTGTGTGTGTGTGTGTGTGTGTGTGTGTGTGTGTGTGTGTGTGTGTGTGTGTGTGTGTGTGTGTGTGTGTGTGTGCGCATATATATATAACACTAATAACACTCATAATAATAATAGTGATAAAAAGTTGAAAATGATTTATTTTAAAAATATATATAAATAAATAAATAGTAATAATATTATTAATAATAATAAATAATAATAATAAATAATAATAATAATGGTAATAAAAATAACACCAATAATAATAAAATTAATATAAATTAAATTAAATTAAAACTTAAAAATTCAAAATTCAAAATGAAAGTAAAAAATTAAAATTAAAAATAATAATAATAGTAGTAGTAAAAAAATAAAATTCAAAATAATAATATAAAGGCAACGAGTGAAAACCACAAAAGAAAAAGAAACACACAAAAAATACTAAAAATCGAAACAAGTCAAAAAATAAAATAAAGATCCCAATAAAAAAGGAAAAAAATAAGCAACACTAAATAAATAAGAAAGAATATACATATACATAAAATAAAAAAACATGCATCAGTTAATATATATACTAGTATATATGGACAAATAATAATAAATGAATAAGGACGAAAAAGAAGAAGAAAGAATGCCTAAAAACCTAACAAAGAAGATGGAGCTCAAAACATGTACAAGGATGAGGAGGAGTAGGGGGGACCAAGAGTGAGGAAGCCAAAGATACACCCACACCTAGTTAGAAAGAGGAAGGTCAAAGGGAAGGGGGCGAGGAGATGAACAAAGGGGGATCAGGTACGGAGAAGAGAAAGATAAAACACAAGGACATCACGAAGGGGAGAAACGGGGAGGAAGGACAAACACCAAGAATGAGCAAGGGGAGGGGGGAAAGGGGGGAGGAGGGGACGGAAGGGGTCAAAAGGGGGATGGTGATCCTTAAGCAAGGATAAAAGAGGGTGCCATGAGAGGTTGAGAGCCCACCCCTCATCATGATTAAGATTGGAAGGGTGATTGAAGATTGCAATTGCCTCTTTCATTTTTCTCTTAAAGAAATTATCTTCTTTGAGAAGAATTTGGGTATTTTCCAAACAAATGTGATGTTTGGTGGAAGATGAGTGCCCAGCCAAAGCTAACTTGAGAACCTGCTCATGATTGATGTCAGCACTATGCTCCTTAATTCTAGTAACAAATGATCTACCTGTTTCACCAATGTAAGGTGATCCACAAGAGCAGGGAATCTTGTAGGCACCCAAAGTAGAAAAGTCATCTCTCGAGTCTTTGAGAGGGGGTAAACGGGATCTTATGGAGGATAAGGGCTTGAAGGCACGCCAAACTCCTTTTTCATGAGAATCCTTATGATTTTGTGAGAGATATTTTTTTGTTGGAGGATTAGAACCTCTTCAACTAAAACTAAACCATTTGACCAAAACTCATCTAAAAAAGCCTTTGCACTCATCTAGACTTTAGCCCAACCAATCTTTTATTTGATCACAAACATCAATTAGATTTATCTTTAATAGCCCAAATAACTTGTCTACAATATGTGAAAATACATTCCAAGCTTTCATTATTGAATCTATACCTCACATTATCCAACTAATTTTACTCTCGTAATAAATTCCTTTAATTTATTTCCATTCCATCAAATTATCTTTGTCCTCATAGACATTAAACACCTAATCTACTCTAAATTTCATGGAGGAAAATTTGAGTATTCTTGTGAATGTGAACAATCATATAAAGCCATTAATAACACTCAATGCCCATTATTAATAGTAATTGATGGTGACCCTTTAAAATATCATTATCAAGGGACAACACAACAAATCCTCACATAAATATTGTGGCACTAAGTTTGAAGCATGTGTTAGGAAAGAAGGCGTTCACCCTAAAAGTAAGGAATGATAGGGATATGTTAATATTATTATCACGCGTGCCTCAAATTATTGAAGAAGTGGACCCTCACTTATTGCCATTCAATTAATTTGGCATTTTCAGTTTTAGTCAATGTCATAAAAAAAAGACAAGGAAATACATACCTAACAACAAGCCAACATTTTAAGTTTGAGAAGATTATATTAATAAATATAAGTTTCTTTGACCACTCACACATGTAAGGTGTTTATGAAAATAAGGTTTAATGTAGGAATGAAACTTTTTTCTTTTTCTTTTAAATTCTAATTTACTGTCAAAATAAATATTCTTTTAGTTGTTTTTTCTAATTTCTAAATTGCACACATTTTTTCAATTTAGAAAATTATGTAATATTATTTATTAGTATAAATATTATTATCAAATAAGTCTTTTACTTTTTCCCTTTCAAAAATGTTCCTTAATATAATTTGTATATTATAAAATGATTTATGTTATAAAAATTATTTCTAAGGACAATGATATCAATGGATGCTTCTTAGATAAGTTAATTCATATAATTTAAATTGACACTCTAATTTTATATATGAATAATTCAAGTCATCTATTTATTTAAATTACTATTTTTTAAAATTAAAAAATTATAATCTATTGTTTTATCAATATCAATACTATTATCAACATTATAAAATTATTGTTTTTTCTTTCAAAATATTTCTTAACATCATTTGTAAATTACAAAATACTTTATCTTTTATGTGGGAACATCAATTCATAAAACTATTTGCAATTAGAATTGACACTCTATTTTTCCTATATCAAATATAAACTAGGAATGACATTTAAGGTACAATAAGTAGGAGGAAGATATATTGAAGGTAAACTAGATTTTAAAAAATTGGTCTATTTTTTCCTCACATCTCTAACCCTAGCCCTAACTTAAACAATAAATCCCAACAAGATAATAGGTCTAGTCAAGATTGAGATTTGTTATTGTTATTATTTGTTACCACTATTCCTACCTTAATTATAAATATTAACCCTAATCAAAATAATATTTTATTCAAGATAATGACAGATTTAATATTTTATTTGTTAAATCATATAAATATTTAATTTAAAATTAGAATAAAATTAATATATAAGAAAAAATCAAATTTAATTTAAAGTTAAATTTTTTAATCTAAATTTTTTAATTAATTTTTTTTTTTTAATTGTAACAATGCCAATTATGAACTTAAGACCTCCAAGAAGAAGGCTTCCCCAATTTCTCAATTAATTATATTTGATAAGATTTAAAATATACAATAAATATTTTTAAAATATAGTAAATAGTAAACAAATTAATTATTGAATTAGAATATTTATTCTATAATTTTTCATTTGTGATTATATTTTAAAATAATGCTAAGTTTAAAATTGAAATATTATAAATTTCATATAAATATTTTTTTAAAATAGAAAGTAGAATAAAATTCTAAATATAAAGTAAAGTAAATTAAAATAATTTTGAGATTGAATAAAATATTTTTGATAATACTCTTATATAATATAATAATTAAATAGTAAAATTTAGTATATTAAATATTCAAAAGAATTATAAATATATTTTAATAATTAATATTAAACATTAATAAATATTGTGAATATTCCTACCTTTAATATTATTCTTCAATAATGCAATTTTTAAAATGAATTACTTGTATATTTATTTTCTACTTAATAAAAATATTGTTTTGGATATTTTATACATTGATAAAGAAAACAACACAATGACTATAATTAAATTTTTATTAATGTTGGAGATAATAAATTTAGTCATCTATTTTTATAAAAATTAAAAATTAAAATAGAAATATTCTATAATATCAAAAAATTACGTTATATTATTTTGTTAAGTATTATATTATATTAATAAAACATATAAACAATTCAACTATAGATATAAAACTAAATTTTACTTAAATGTTATTGGTAAACATAATTGTCACTTTTGAAATTTTGTAGTTTGGTCCAACAGACTACTTCATAACTATTGGATAGGTCCATAGTATATGACCTTCCTCTGCATTTAGAGAGGTAGCTCCCTCATATGACATAATTTGGTTTTTGAATTTAGAAAGAGAAAAAATGAACAGTTTATTCCAAATTTTCTTGATAACTGAATGTACAAACTTTTAACAAGAACACAAAACCAACAACAATTTAAACTACACTAAGAATACCAATGAACTACGCATATAGGCATCAAATGAGGCAACTTTGATTTTCTATATCACGAGCACATTTTCATGTAACCAAGAAAAGGGTACTCGATCACATAAGCCAATTTTTTTAATGACTATTTGCCTTCACGAAAGAGAAACCATGAAATGTTATATTCTCATACAATGAATACAACAGATAATATTTGAACATCCAAAGTTATATTGAAACAACTTTCAAATTTTCAATACATGAAGTGATACTACTTCAATGATGAAGTTGTCCTCTCAATTCATAAAGCTTCAAAAAGTCCCTTAAAAAGTAAAATGTTCCATTATATAGACTTGAGGTCGAGGTAACTACCTCTTATGAGGTTATTAACTACCTCATAATTATGTATTTTTCCTGAGGTTAATTAACCTTGCTAAAATTAACCTATACAAGGAAAACACTAAAAGACTGCCTGAAAGCCAAAATTTCTTAGAAGTGCATAGAATATACAAAATCACTAAGATCTCTAGCTGGTGAAATCTATCAATCAAAGAATGACTAATCTATTCTTGAACTCCCTGTAAGCATCAAGGATTTCCACCATTGATTCATAATTAAGAATTAACACATTTTCTATCCTTAGCTTGGTTGTGTAATATTTGTCCTAGATCTCTTCTAATTCTTGTTGATATGTTGAAGTGTTACAATCTTCATGAGTGACAAAGACTAGACTAAGCTTCTTCATAGTTTTGGCATATGACACTCGATTTTCTATCTCTAAATGAATTCTGGCAATGAAAGAATATAGAAGAAATTGGCATTCAAGGTGTTGAAGATCATTCATTGTTGTTCCACCTATAATAATTAAGACTACCTCTTCCATGAATTTCATCCTTGTTTGTTCACATACAACTATCAACTTTTCAAATTCTACAATCCCTTTGCTGATGTTCACTACTTTCTACTTAATACTTTTACTCCACATCTGCACCTGATTCTCATTTGGATCAGCAATAAATTTTTCAAGGATCAAAGTTCTTATATTTATTATCAACATTTATTTTAGCTCGTTAGTTACTCCTTTTCGGGAAACTCTTTATTCCTTGGTTGTCTTAAGTTCTTTGGACACATCTTTCTCTTGTACTATGACTTCTCCATGCATCTCCTTTGTCCTCCTTATGAATTTTGAAGCATCTTCTATCATTGTATTTATTCATGCTTCTATCATCATGCTATGAGACTTGTGTTTGTTTAGATTTTCTACTACAGCTTGATCGAGAATACCTTTTTGACCTACTAGAGCTGGGGAAGAAATTATTGTTTGGGCTTTAGAAGAATCACCAGTTGAATTAATATAGACACCAACATTTTAACTTTCTCCTTGAGTTGTTCCTTTGACCTCTTTTCTTTCTTAGCCCTTTTTAATATTTGTGCCTCAGACAACTCAAAATTTTGAAAAATCTCCTTCCGCAATTGATGGACAAAGATCCACTTTGCTCAAAGTGAAATTGGACTTCGTGGCTTCTTCTACACTTATATCTATTAGGGGCATTGTTATTTCCACACATAAATTGCTCGATATCTCGTCAACAACTGACATAGACATCACTTTAGTTTTCTTCACTTTGGGTTCTTTTTTAAGCATGCTAGAAATAACATTGGATGGGGGTGAGACCATATCAACCAACCTTTTCTTCTTTTATAAACTATTTTGCAACTATGATGATGTAGGAGCTTGAGATGTTATGTGACAATAAATTGATGACTCGTCATCAATGTCAAACCTTCTACATCGGCCAACTAATCCACCTATGTCATTTCAATTAGTGATATCTCTCGAGGGATAAAATCATGAGGAGGGAAAAATATAGTTGTAGGTGAAGGAACAATTGAGATAGATTGTTCATTATCTTGAAGAAGTTCTTGAGTTTTCTCATTTGGCACATCTTCCCCTTGGTTTATTTTTACAACTTTATATTTCGACTTTGACCTCTTTTTCCTAACTGCAAATTCTACTCCACATACCTCAGGCAAATCAACTAGTTGATATGTATCTTCATCATTACCATTATTACCTGAGTTTACTTGCAGCGATTTATTATTTGGTATCTTCTGATACCATACGAGATTATTCCACTTTATCATTTTTTTTCTCATAGGGTTACTTCCTGCACTTTGAGGCCTAGATTTTGTGTTTTATATCCTTTTCTTCTTTACCCATTCCTCTGTTCTTTGAGTGACATATTAGGTTGTCCTCTTCTTCAAAATTTTCAACTCCAGAATGGACCAGTCAATAGGTGGAATTTCTAACGCCTAAATCTTCATATAGTAGAAAGGATCCATCAACGAATATTCATTATCTTCTACATATGTCACATTAATGTCTACTTTAAAATCTACCATATGTCTTACATTAAGCCTCATCCAATCCCTTCTCCTAACTTTAAAGTCATCTTCGTAGTCTTCCCAAAAGTCTTCTAGACCTGGAAAGTGACCGAGGCTAGCATTTAGCTTTAGTTCCTTGATCATGTAACCTTTACTATCATAGGAAAACCACATAAATTGACTTTAGCAATATAGCTTTCAATATTCCTTGCATATGCTAGTGTGTCACATCTGTAATATCCTATGCCAATAGGAAAATGAATATTATCATCCACTCTTTAGTTCCTAGAGAGCCTATTAATTTGACTAACTTTCCTACACATATCAATCAGCAGTAGTTTGTCATCAAAAAGCTAGGTAGAATGAGGGGGAATCCATCATAAGTTCCAATTGAATATAGGTGAACTTTAAGAACTATATAAAATAACTTCCATACTTTTTAATTGCTATTTTTAGTTCAGATGATATTTTATGACCTATATTTTCCTGAAGTTATCACACTATCAATATTGTGAATGCATCATTCACCCTTCTAAAATGATGTAGGTTGTTCTTATAGTTACATCATCATAGGTAAACTATTTGTTAAGTCTAAGTCAACTTTTCATACTCACTATAGCATAGAAGAGGTTTTACCTATTTGTTAAGTCTAAGTCAACTTTTCATACTCACTATAGCATAGAAGAGGTAGGAAGTCATGTAGAAACAATTATTAGATTCAATATCCAAAATTCTATCATGAAGATTGCCACTGATCAAATGTGCCCAATCAATGTATTGCTTCCTTTTGTAGACCATATAAATAAACAAGAACATTCAATCCTCGAACTCATGCAAATCCTTAAGTCCCATCACCCTGCTTAGAAGATTTACCATGTTTTCCACGTCCTATTTTAATAATGACCTGTGAATCGACTTTTCTAATTAGGATTTACCTTTCCTCAATTGTATAAATTGTGATCTGGAAATAGTATTCAAACATTGAGTTTGATTTGCAATGTAATATTCTTTTTCCATTTATTTATCTATGTCAGTGTACTGGTCTCTGATAGGTGACCGAAAAACCATAACAATAGAAATAGGATCCAACAAAACTATCACCTTATCATCTGATGTAACCACCTCTCTTATTTCTAGATGATAAGATTTCATGCATTCCAATACCAGTTCCGAGAACTGTGTTGAGATGGTATGGCCTCCAACTTGAGCTGATCTACTACCTAATATCTTTGTGGACAAAGTGATCCTGTCATTGCATTCGAGAGATGACCAATAATTTCCTAAAATGATATGGCTGATATCTGGCATAATGCTTTTTAGGATTGGGGGCATAATCTAGCCTTTGATATTTGTACCTTGCGATTCTCAATTTGATTTCCTACTTGGGATACTTGTAACTGTGGGGCACTTTGTCAAAACATCATTTTATTGGCTATGCTTCTACGTCTTCAAAGTCATCACCATTGACATGTGTTCATCATTTGTCTCAATGCTTTTACATTGGCCTGCATAAATGAAGATTAATGGCTAGTATGGCAGCTTGCAGGTTTTCCACGCTGCTTGTGTAACACATTACATCTACCACTTTTATTTTCTTTTAATCTTCCAATGTCATGATGAACACTCATGATTTACCCATCTTTTTCAGTGTCACATATTTTTAAACATTGTGTTAAGCATTTAGCATGTTCCTATCACCCATCGTGGCAACTCTATTTTTCACAAGGTATTTTGTCAAACAAGTGTCACACTATGCCTATGCACTCTTTCCAAATCATTCCTTGAGATGTCACTTCTTTGATAGCGAGTCACTGGCTGGAATTTGGCTATAGGCTCACCAAACACATTTAGTAGGCAGCATTTCGATTTCTTCACCTATTTTCTTATGGTCTCTTTGGCAGTGGGAATATGAGTGGAATAAACATATGTAAATTCTTAAAATTTCAAATTCTATGTTTGGATGTAGCAAATCAAAATTATGAATAGGAATATGTATTCCAATTTTGGCCCAAAAATGAGTATTTGCAATTCCACCTCAATAGATGGAACTAGAATACGTATTACTATTCCACTTTTATTTATTTTATAAAATATAAATTTTTGGGTTCATGAATTCCCCATCAAATTCCAAATGAACCAAACAAGAATAGAAATACATATTCTTATTTTCTATTCTAGAATAACAATTCCAAAATACATATTCCTATTCCCATAGCCAAACGAACCCTTATACTCACACATTGAACATGGACTCCTATGAAATGCTATATCTAGGGGCATTCAATCATGTTGTGAGCTCTTCAACAGTAAAATGCATTCCATTGAGGCATCTTGACAAATGATTTACAAAACATGTCTCCTTCCACACTTTGCATACATAATAAACATTATCCAGCTCAATTGATATATATTGTGAGGAGTTCATCGCATTACTTGAATGTGCATAGAATATTCCCAAACACCTTCCTTTTTGGTGTTCCACACTACAACTGTGATAGTAAAGTTCCATCTAACGCAATTACTCATTCCCTTATATATTCATCCAAGCATTCCATTTAATAACTTAGTCTCATCATTTTCTATCTCCTCGGTGACCATGACTTCCTTTAGTTCATCAGTTTCTTATATTCTACTTTCAACTTAGTTTCAATGCGATCTCTAGTATTATCTGATCACATCATAAGATGAATTATGAAGTCCCATCGTAGGCTTTACACAGGTGATTAGTGGCTTAACATTTCTTGATTTAATAGTTCTCTTGCATCCTCAAACATATGCCCATTAACTTCAAAGACTTTGATAAATTTTAGCAATTATTAGGTTTTCACATTTTGCACGCAAACTTGGGGGTATAAGAAAAATATGTGTGCCATGTTGGTTTTCTATATATGATTCAAAATTGTCAACTTTGTCATCTCCAAATGGATTCTTGTTAAGAGATTTGATCGATCACTTTAGCTACCTTCTTCACATTTTGCTGATGGATTTTGTGCACACAAAAGTTGCATAACATATTATTGCATTTTTTCATGGCAAGATTCTATCAAGTGGCATCTACAATCATTTTGTGCTTCCAAGATGGGATCTACAATTTTTTGAATTCATTATCATTCTTACATTTCACAATTTCATTTTTTCTTCTAGTAAAATGAAGAAGTGTGTTCCTTCCCTAGTTCTGCAAGAACATTCAAATAAATAACTTTTATTTGAGATTATTAACCTCTTTCCTTTTCCATTTGGTTAATGAGGTTAATATTATGACTCTAACTACGTGTGGGAACTTTCCCACTTAACCTCTTTAACCCCTTTAACCCATTTCATATTTTGAGGTTAATTATTTTATATAGATACACATTTTCTAAACATTCTCTAACTTTTCATAACTTTGGACACAAGCACTGGATTCTAATATTTTCAAATGTTGAATGAAGCTGGAGATGAACCAAAAACACTAAGATCATAAAATTCATAAGAACACCATGAGCTTCATACTCTTTTAAAGATCAAAGTTTTGTACATTTAAAGTCTAATTTTGGCTTAAGAAGATGAAATTTCCTCAATTCGGTGGGTATGGGAACCTAGGCAATAGTTGCCTCTATCTAAGGACAAGGACTGGCAAGGACAAAAAATCAAACACAAAACAACAAGAACAATTCTTTGTCAATTGGTCTATAGAGTCACCTGAGAAAAAACATCTTTGTAAAGGACTAGACTAACACCAAAAATGGGACAACTTGACGAAAGAACTAGACACAACAAAATTGAACAACACATAAGACCCGAGAAGGAGGTACAAAAAACAATTCCCAACTATCTATGTACAAAGGAGGTGGACCATCAACCTTACTTATGATAATGTTTTAAATGTTCCCATTATAAACAAAGGGAGGTTGGGTACCACTCAAGTATAATAAAAATGAAGGAATTTTGACCACACACCACTTTGATCTAGAACATGCCTCTTATAAGGAATCAAACTTTCCATGTGGACCCTTTGGCTCTCTATGTTTGTCCCAAAGATAAAAAAAATCACCCTCCTGGAACACTCTTTTCTTGGCTTTCTTATCAAACAACTTCTTTACATGAGCTTGATGTTCTTGAATTATGTCTACCCTCACTTCTCTTTCTTCTTCCAACTTGGTCAAGTGTAGTATCAATTTTTTAAGAGCATCTTTGAATTCATAATTTTTAATAACATCATGTAATTTCAAAGTAGACAATACAAGAGGGAGAGATAGGTTCGATTTAGTACCATACAAGATTTTAAAAGGGGATAGACCTGTAGCTCTTTTCTTAGTTGTGTGATCTACCCATAATGCATCATACAAGTGTTTGTGCAAAGACCTTTTATTATCATCTCAACTTCCACAAAATAGACATGATGTTTTGGTTGCTTTCTTTTGCCTAATTGTTCCTTGTGCATAGTAATAAGAAGAATGGGATAATATGATTTCATACTTATAAGAAAAGGCCAATATTTCTTAGGGAGAATATTTGGTGGCATTTTTCAGCAATAATTTTGTTGGGGACCCCAAATCTGACTAAGATTTTATGCTTAAGAAAACTGCACAGTACTTCTGAGATTATTTTCTTGACTAGGATGGCCTCTTCCCACTTGTTGAAATAATTAGTCACCATTAAGATGTGAGTGTGTTTGGCACTATATTGAGGATTGATAGGACCACAAAATCCTAGGCCCCATTGTTAAAGGGGGTCTTAAATCATGAGTAATTTCAGCAGCAGTGATTCTAATTGAACTCTTCCTTTCAATTGCTAGCATGATTCACATTTCATGTCCTATTCTTTAGCATCTTTGAACATCCTATACTAGTAGAAGCAATTTATCATAATTTAATAAGTTGTCATTGAGGCTAAGAAATGTCCTCTAGATGCTTCATTATGAAATGATTGAAGTATTCCTTTCTTTGCTTAAAATCTATGTATCTTAGAAAGGTCTTGTGTATCTGTCTTTCATACAACGTGTCACTCGATATAATAAACTTTGTGGATTTCAGTTTTAAGATCCTTTATTCTTTGGGTGATAGATGAGTAGGACATTCACCATATGTTAGAAAATAGGTGATGTTAGAAAAACAATCATCGATATTAAGTTAACAAATAGAACCAATGGCATTTATTTCTCTTCTTTTTGTTGTTTAGGATCTCCTTCAATAATAGCTTTACAAATACCTCTCCCGCTAACAAGCTCTATAGGTTTGATATCGGGGTCATGTTCTTGTACCTTACATATCTAGGAAGCTCTCTTGTTTAAACCAATCACTTGTTGTGTTAGGATAGCTTTTACTATTCTATCAAGAATAAATACTAGAGAATGAGAATTATAAAACCTAAATTGTTTAACAACCTTGACCATGGTATAGGTATTATTTTCCATCATGGGGCATTTCAATTGATGTTTCTTAAGAGAAATACTCATGAAAGCAATTGGAGTCTTGACTTTCTCTTCATTGGGTTGGGTTAGTATAGTCAACAAAGTATTCTTGGATGCATAATAGTACAAATAAAAAAATTTGGAAAAAATTGGATAAGAAAGGGTCTTGACTTTCTCTTCATCAAGTTGGGTTAGTATAGCCTTGACTTAATTTATTGAGTTCTCAATACCTTACTGATCACAGTCTCATCATCAATCTTTTCATTTTCTCCTCTTATAGAATTTATCACCTCTTTGATTCTTCCACAGTACTGAACAATATTCTCACCTTCCATCATTCTCATTTCATCGAATTTTCCTTTCAAGATTTTTTATTTTGATCTTAAAATGTTTGTGTCTCCTCTATAGATGGTCTACAATTTATCCACATTTTCTTTTGAGTGGTGCAATCTTTTGTCATCATACTTTGTATAGCTAAGGGTTAATGCGATTTCCAACATTGCCTACTTGTGTTCTTGCTTCTCAGTCATCTGTTGGCTTGTCAAAGGAATTGTTGTTATTGCCACATATGTATTTTTTGTATAGTATATCACACCATCTCCAATTCCTACCAAATGCAACTTCATCAAACTTTTCCATGCAGGGAAGTTCTCTTTGTTCAACTTTGACACCTTCTTTTTGTACATCTTGATCTTAAGCTCCAAGTATCTTCAAACTTTTCTCTACAAGCACTAGTGCTCTGATACCAATTGTTAGAATGTTTAGAACAAATGAGAGGGGGATTAATTAGTCATCCAAGGTCTAGATGTACCAATTGAATATCTAAACACTTCAACTAATCTATATCTAAGAATTCAATAGCTTGTCCTCTATAGTAAATAATCAACAACATAAACTTCAAGTCCATTGTCCTAATACTTACCAAACTTATAGAATGTAAAACATTAACAGTAAAACATCTCAAATGACATCCAAACAAGTTGACACTAGGATTTAATCTAGAAACCCAATATGGAAAAAAACCACCAGTAACATGTCACCAATTTTTTACTCTTCTTAAGTGAACTATGTTAGGAGCCAACACTGTTAAAGGTTACAAAACACACTATTAAATGTGACCTTGTTAAAGGATTTAATCACCTTGTTAGCAATGTCCTTGTTAGAGGACTTAAGAACATTCCATTAGAATGTCACCTTGATTAAAGGATTTACATATGACTATTAGGTCAATGTTGATTAAAGGGTTTCAATACTAATACAATGGTTAGAAAGTAACATGTTTGTTATGAAAAATACAACTCACTTTGGAAATATAGATCATAGTTTGGTTCACATTCTAATCCACTAACTAACCTTCATTGTCATCTTTGTCTCTAATCCGCTTGGCACTACTTCAATTAATCACACTTCAACTCTTCACAAATCTTCTCAGCCTCCAACTTCAGTGCGCTAAGCAATAGCATCAACAACTACTCCAACTACTTTAGGTCATCCCTTGTACCTCCTTAAATAGGTAATTTTGATCTATTTATGCTTAAATATTACCGTAGATCTTAGGCTTTGGTCAGATTCATCAAATCCTTCAACATTTTGTCTCTTCTTTTCTCTTCTATAAACTTCTCCAAAATTCACCTTGAATTCTTGGTAACTTTCTATTTATGCTATTAGGATATCTATATTACAAGAATTGAGATGTACCCTGGTTACAACCTAACCTTGGAAGGTGTAATTGGTAGGCTTACTACTTTTGAAATGTCAAATGTTTGATAATTTCACTCCTACTCCTGTTGAATCTTCTTTCAAATCTCAATTGCTTATTAGTAAGAAAGGAAAAGAAAAGTGTTTGAATAGTGATAGTGATGCTTCTAATGTTGAACTTGATGAGCTTGAAGCATTGATGGCTAGAATACTTTCAAGAGGCAAAGGAAAATACAAAGGTAAACTTCCTATAGTTTGTTTTTCATGTGACAAAGTTGGTCATAAATGATGAGAAGTTGTCTATGTTTCTATGAAAGAAGATTTTCATGAAGATGAGGAAACTGCATTAATTTCATATGTGATTAAAGGTGATGGGTGGATAATTGATAGTGGTTGTTCACATCACATGTCTAGTGATAAAAGTAAATTTGAAACCATGGAACCATACAAAGATAGTTGTGTTAAGTTTGGTAATGATGCACCATGTCTTGTGAAAGGTAAAGGATCAATAAAATTGACTGACAAGATCAAGTGTGACAATTTTTATTGGGTCAAAGGACTTAACTATAATTTCTTGAGTGTTTTATAGTTGAAAAAATCAAGACACAGAGTTGAATTCCATCACAAGAAGGCCAAGATATTTGATTCTTCTAGTGAACTAATTGGAAGTGATGATCAGACAAGAGGTAACATGTTCTATCTATATTTATATGATGAGACATGTTTGTTTGCACAAAATGAAGATATGTGGTTATGGAATAAGAGGTTATGTTATGTGAACTTTGATAATTTGGTAAGCATTAGTTAGATGAAAAGAGTAGGAGGAATACCAAGATTGAAGAAACCCAGTAATATTATGTGTAAGCAATGTCAATTGGGGAAAATGAAAAATTCTAGTTTCAAGAGAAAGACATACACATCTAATGATATTTTGGAATTGGTTCATATTGACCTTTGTGGACCTATTGGTGTTCAAAGCTATTCTGGAGACAAATATTTCATTATATTTGTTGATGACTATTCTATAATGATCATTGTGATGTCTTTTGAAGAAAAATTTGATATTTTTCATTTGTCTAGTATTTGGCCAAAGTTGAAAAAGAAATAGGTAAGAGTCTAAAGTGCTTGAGTTTTGATAGAGGAGGAAAGTTTATCTCTAATGAATTAGATATATTTTGCAATGATAGGGGAATCAAAAGATAGGTGTCAACACCTAGGACCACTCCCCAAAATGGAATAGTTGAAAGAAGAAATAGATCAAACATGGACTGTGCTAGAACATTGATGATGGAGAAGAATGTGTCATAGAAATACTGGAGAGATGTTGTAAATACAAAAACTATACTTTGAATGGAGTACAAGTCAAGAAAGGTACAAATGTTACACCCTTTGAATTATGGTATGGGCATGCACCTAATGTGAAGTATTTTGAAGTTTTTGGAAAAAAATGCTATATACTAAGGGATAATATAAAGGAAAAAATTAATGCTAAAAGTGATGAAGGAATATTCCTAGGATATTCCACTAAGAGCAAAGCTTATAAGTGTTTGAACTCTAATACTAACAAAGTCTTGGAAAGAAAAAATGTAAAAGTTGATGAATATGCATAAAAGAATGAATTTGAATGCAAGACAAAACCTAAAGATTACAGAACATTCATTTTGTTGGAATATTTTAGAATAACTAAGGGGAGGAGGATGAATCAATTATCCAAGGTCCAAATGTGTAAACAAAAATTTCCACAACTTAGTGAACCCATAAAACATTTATCTTCATCATGCATGCATCCATAAGATTATGCGGTCACTTAAGATTATGTAATCACTTAAAACTTGTAGGTTACTTGCAGAAATGTAAACATGAAACGTAACATATCCATCAATACACTTGACACAATGATTTACGTGGAAACCCAATTTGGGAAAAACCACCAGTAACATGTTACTCTTTTTCACTCTTCTAAAGTGATTCCCTGTGAAAAGGCTAACCCTGTTAAAGGTTACAATACACACTATTAAATGTGACACTATTAAAGGATTTCAATTACTTTGTTAGGAGTGAGCCTTGTTAGAGGACTTTAGACCATTCACTTGGAATGTCACCTAGTTAAAGGATTTACAAATGATAGTTAAGTCAACCTTCATCCAAAGGATTTACCCTAAACTGATATAACTGTTAGAGAGTAACAATAAGGCTTGATCTAATAACAACTTACAACTTCATTTGTAGATTACAGATCACTATTTCAGTCCTCAATTCTACTTGGCCTTCTTACTATTTAGCTCTGACAACTTGTTCACCCTTCAAGCATTCATATCCTTAAGCCTTCTTGCTTAACATGTCAATGCAATCTCTTCTATTAGATCACTTGATAAAGAAAAAAACCTTGACTTCTCATCTTTCTTAAGTTCTCGCACTTAACCATATTTGCTTATGTCCAGCCATATAAATAGGAAATTAAGATCTTTTTTTGTTCATTCTCCATCATCCAAATTAGGGTTAGGACAAATTAGGTAGGATATAATGAATCTATCCCACATTCCATATCTCTTTTAGAAACTTCTGCTAGAATCCTTTTTGAATTTTCCTAAAAAATGGTTTACCTTGAATTATGTACCACCAGTTCATCAATTTTATCTTCCACCTAGTTTACAAATTCCAAGAAAATAAGCTTGTCAGCTTAGATCCATCGAATTCAAGATCTTTTAAATAATGCAGTATTATCTGGCTTCTGATGCTTGGCACACACTACGTTGCTTAGTATCCTCTATAAATTTACTCGACATGAACTAAATTTTACTGGTACTCTACATCAATAAACTTTACGTGGCATTCACTATTCTACTCGACATACACTAGAATGAACTTTTACTTGGCTCCAACTAATTTTTTGCTTGGCTTGTACTAACTTTTCTCAGCACCTTCTCTCCACTCAGTCAAGCTTGGCAGAAAACCTTTGCATAACTTGTTCTTCTAAACTTTCTTAGTTTAACTAGCCTTTGTAACCTTAAGCAGATTATCAATACATCATGTTATCATTGTTTTAACTAATTCTTTTACTCCTTTACATAATCATAACTCAACCTTTCCTCTAGGTGCTAGTGTTACATCTTTTGATCAAATACTCTTCATCAATCAACTAAGTGATAATACTTAAATCATATAAGTAGTTGTCTTACCAGCAAATAGCAAGTCTGACATCAGTGACAAAACAATGATTGAAACATGCAATCTTCTTTAGCAATCTCCTTCTTGTAATCTAATCACAAGAATCTCCTTCAACAATTATCTTTTTTCAATCTGATCTCAACAATCTCCCTCTTTGTCATTGATGGAAAATCGAACTAATCAACCTAATGGCAAAACACCTTGTTCAACTAAAATGACTAGGTTAAAACAGTAAGACAATACCAAAAATAAAATAATTCCTTGTATTGAAATCTCTCCCTCTATCAGCAACTTCCATCTTCTAAATAGGTTACAAAACTCTTTCTTATAACTCCCTCTAAGTTTCTTCTTATATCTCCCTCTTACTAGGTAGATTAGGTTTTCTCCCTCTTTGATAACTTTTCTATTATATTCCTTCCTCTGATTAGTAAGTCTCTGAAATTATCATTCCTTTGATTGGTAATTATCTCTCTCTAAGATCCATTTAATATTTCTCCCTTTGATCAGCAATATCTCCCTCTTTTTGGCAATTATCTCTTGATATCTTCCTCTTGATCAGTAAATCTCTCCCTCTTTGACAACAATGCCAAAAACTTGTCATCTTAACATGCAGATATAAGCTTTTCGGTTTCTTCAATCTCTCCCTCTATCACCTTGCTTGTGATTGATTTGAAGTTTCAGCTCTTTATTTACTTTAGGCAACTCCTAAAGTAAAATGCTTTGCATCAATTTGTAACATATGAAAATTAGTCTGTTTGATGCAAGGCACTCCTCTTTCTTACTTAGATAGCTTTTGATAGGGGTATGACCCCTAGTTTACCTCTTAGATACTCATGAGCATCCTTAGGTAATGCTTTTGTGAAGATGTCAGCAATTTTTTCTTTTCTATTAACATATTCCATCTTCACTTCTTTATCTTAAACTAATTCTTTCAAGTAATGATACTTGATTGCAATGTACTTAGTCTTTGTGTGCATCATATGATTCTTTGATATATTGATAACACTTATATTATCAGAATAAAGTATCATTGGTTCTTTGATCTCTTCCTTCATAGCTTTGAGAGTCTATTTGATCCATACAATGTTTGTACAATTTATAGCAGCAACAACATATCTAGCTTTAGCAGTAGATTTTGAGGTGCAATTTTGTTCTTGCTAGTCCATGTAACTAGTCTCTTGCCCAAGAAAAATGCTCCTCCACTAGTGCTTTTCCTATCATCAATTTTTCCAACCCAATAAACATCAGTGTAGGCGCTTAATTCAAATTTCTCATTTTTCTTATAGTATAGACCATACTCCTCTGTTCCTTTTAGATATCTCATTATTCTCTTCATAGCTATCAAATGATTCTCCCTATGATTAGCAAAGAATCTTGCAACTATCCCTACAAATAATGCAATGCCAGGTCTACTATGTACCACATATTGAAATATATCAATCATAGACCTATACAGTGTTGGATTCACTTCAGCTAAATCATCATTCTTTGACAACTTGAGTCCTATCACCATAGGTGTGCTAACTAGTTTTGAATCCTCCAATCCAAAAGTTTTTAGTATTTCTTTGACATATTTTGATTGAGTGGTGTATATAACATATTTCATCTAATATACTTGCAAACCCACCAAGAATTTGATCTCTCCAAACATAGACCTTTCAAATTCTTGCTTCATTTCCTTTGCAAAAGCTTTACATAATGCATCCTGACCTCCAAATATGATATCATCAACAAAAATTTCAGATAAAAAAAATACCTTTGCCTTTATCTTTATGTATAGATTGTTGTTATCATTAGTCCTTTCAAATCCAATCTTCACAAGATACTTATGAAGTCTCGCATACCATGCTCTTGGTGCTTGTTTCAACCCATATAGTGCTTTGTGTAATTTGCATACCATTTTCTTATTGTTAATATCAATAAAACCTTATGGTTGTTCTATGTAAACTTCTTCCTCTAATATGCCATTCAAAAATGTAGATTTAGCATCATTTGATAAACTTTGGAACCTTTGTATGCACAATAAACAAGTAAAGTTCTTACTCCTTCCAATCTAGCAATAGAGGCAAATGTCTCTACATAGTTGATTCCTTCTTCTTGTGCATATCCTTTGTAGACTAGTCTTGCCTTGTTCCTTGTTACTTCACCATTTTCATCTAGCTTGTTTCTGAATACCCACTTGGTGCCAATTACATTCTTGTCTTCTGGTCCAGGAACTAGAGTCCATGTCTTATTTTTTTCAATTTGTTCTATCTCTTCTTCCATAGCCTTACTCCATTCTTTATCTTCTAATGCATCTTTTCCTGATTCGGGTTCCTTCATGCTCAACAAACTTGTATTGTCTTTCAATCTATTTCTTTTCATTGTTCTAGCATCTTTATTTCTAATCATTTGTGCAGTAGGATGATGTCTTGTGACATATTTAGACAATCTTGGTTTAGCTCTTGTTTCTTCAATTTGGTCTTTTAGTTTTAGAATCATTTTGTACATCTTTGTCAGGTAACTTAGCATCTCTACTAATTTTGGAATTGGAAAGAGATTCTTCTTCATTCTGTAACTCAGCTTCTGAATGTAGCTTAGTTCTTGAAAGTAACTTGACATTCATAGTCTATGACTTTATAGTTATTGACACTTGTTGTTGGTTTGTAGCTTGATTTGCAGCATCTTCTTCAACATGCATACCTTCATAAGAGTATTCAAATGATTTTTATTCTTCTAGTTCTTTCATAGTTTCAACCTCATAAGAGTGTATATTCATCAAAATTTATATTTGCACTTTCCAAAATTTAGTTACAATTAGCATTTAAACACTTGTAAGCTTTACTTCTTGTGGAATGTCCTAATAATATATCGTCTTCACTTTTTGCATCAAGTTTACCATTCCTAAAATCTTTAAGAATGTAACACTTGCTTCCAAATACCTTAAAGTATTTTACATTGGGTGAGTATCCATACCACAATTAAAAAGTTGTTGAATGAGTACCTTTCTTGACTTGTACACAATTCAAGGTATAGACAGTTGCACTTACAGCTTCTCTCTAATATTTTAATGCAACATTCTTCTCCATCATGAGTGTTCTAGCATAGTCCATTACAAATTTGTTTCTCCTTTCAGCAATTCCATTTTGTGGAGGGGTTCTAGGGGAAAATGTTTGTCTTTTGATTCCTCTGTCATCACAGAACATCTCAAATTCATTTGATGTGAATTCTCCTCCTCTGTCTAATCTTAAACATTTTGGATTTTTACCTATTTCCTTCTCAACTCTTGCTAGATACCACTTAAACATTTGGAAGGCATCAGATTTATTTTTCAAAAACATAGGTGTCATCATTCTAGAATAATCATCAACAAACAGCATAATATACTTATCTCCTTTTTAAATTTTCATTTCAATTGGTCCACACAAATCAGTACAAACAATCTCTAGTATTCCTTTAGAGGTATAAGTTTTACTCTTAAAACGTGACTTTGTCATCTTGCCTAGCTGGCATTGTTTGCACATTATATTATCAAGCTTCTTCAACTTAGGCAATCCTCTAACCTTTCTCATGTTACTAATACTGACCAGGTTAACAAAATTGACATGACATAACCTTTTGTGCCACAGCCATACATCATCAAATTTTACAATTAGACAAGTAGCATCATCTATATCAAGATAGAATAGAATTACTTCTAGCTTGATCACATTTTCCAATCAATCTTCCATATGTGTCATATATCTTAGCAACCTTGTTTTTAAATTCAACCTTACATCTCAAATTATTCAATTGTGACACACTCAAGAGATTATAGTTAATTCTTTCAACATTGTAAACATTGTCACATAAAACCTTATATGTGAGCTTGATGGGACCTTTTCCTTTTATTAAACATGGTGCATCATTACCAAATCTTACACTATTTCCATCATAACAATTTAAGGTAATGAACTTACTTTTGTCTCCAATCATGTGATGTAAACACCCACTGTCAATGATCCACCTGTCATTCTTGTTTGCATAGGTCACAAGTGCAGTTGCCTCATCTTCATCAGATTCATCCTTCATTGCAACATATACCGCTAGATCATCATGTTCATTAGATATTTCTTCTAGCAATGTAGCATGACCTTTTTCCTTTTTCTTTGTAGTCCTTGTCTCCATCTCTTCTACTCTTGTACTTGTCACCACCTCTGTAGTTTTTCTTCTCTAGACATATAGTAGCAATATGACCAACCTCATTAAAATTGAAACAAATGATATGTAGTTTACCTTTGAACTTACCTTTACCTTTGTAGAATCTTTTGGCCAATAGTGCTTCAAGTTGTTCAACATCCTCCTTATTTGTATCACTGTCACTGGATACATATTTTATCTTTTTCTTCTTCTTCTTCTCATCAAGTTCTTTCAATGATGCTTTAGTTTTGAAAGCAGATTCAATACTCTCAAGTTTGTAATTATCAAAGTTAGATAGCTCAAAGGTAATAAGTCTAACTACTAGTCCTTCAAGTGAAAGATCATTCCCTAGTATGTAACTTAATTCTTGAATTGTCGAGACTCTAATAGCATATATAGGTAGTAGTGTTCTTAAAAATTTTCTTAACATAGTATCATCATCTAATTTTCCATTAGCTCCTCTTATTGCATTAACTGCTTATTTTATCCTTGCAACATATTGAGCAATATTTTCACCTTCTTGCATTCTCATATCATCAAACTTACCTCTAAGACTTTCAGCTTTGGCTCTAAGAACATTGGTGTCTCCTCCATAGATGGCGGCAAGGGCATCCCATATTTTCTTTGCACTATCAAGACCTTTGATATCATCACATTTAGCATAACTTAGGGCAAAGGCAATTCCAACATTGCCTACTTATGTTCTTTCTTCTTTCTCATATCCTTAGCAGTTGGGGCTCCAGCAAGGTCAACATGCTCAATGGTAATGGTAGATTGTGCATGATCTCCAAGTCCTCCAAGGTGTAGCTTCATCAAACTTTTCCATGCAGGAAAGTTATTTATGTTGAGCTTTGGTACTTCTCTTTTTGACATCTTGATCTTTGTGCTTCTAGTACCCTCAAACTAGTTTTCCTTAAGCAATTGGCTCTAATATAAATTGTTGGAATATTTTAGAATAACTAGGGGGGTGAATCAGTTATCCAACTTCCAGATGTATTAAAAAAACTTTCCACGGCTTAGTGAACCTATAAAACATTTACCTGCCTCGTGCATGCAGACATAAGATTATGAAGTCACTTAAAACTTGTAGGTTACTGTCAAATCTACTTGCAAAAATGTAAACATGAAACATAACAGATTCATCAATACACTTGATACAATGATTTATGTGGAAACTCAATTTGGGAAAAACCATCAATAACATGTTACTCTTTCACTCTTCTAAACTAATGCCCTGTGAAAGGCCAACCTTGTTAAAGGTTATAATATACACTGTTAAATGTGACCCTATTTAAGGATTTCAATCACCTTATTAGGAGTGAGCCTTGTTAGAGGACTTTATACCATTCACTTAGAATGTCACCCGGTTAAAGGATTTACAAATGGCAGTTAAGTCAACCTTAATTCAAAGGATTTTCCCTAAATTGGTATAATTGTTAGAGAGTAACAGTAAGGCTTGATCTGATAACAACTTAAAAACTTCATTTGCATATTACAGATCATTGTTTCAATCCTTAACTCTACTTGGCCTTGTTACTATTCAGCTTTGAAAGCTTTTTCACCCTTCAAGCATTTATATCCTTAAGCCTTCTTTATTAACATGCCAATGTAGTCTCCTCTATCAGGTCACTTGATGAAGTAAAAAACCTTGACTCCTTTTCTTCCTTAAGTTCTTGCACTTAACCATCTTGGCTTCTATCCAGCCATTCCTATAAATAGAAAATTAAATTTTTTTGTTGCTTATTCTCCACCATCCAAATTAGGGTTAGGATGGATTAGGTAGGATACAATGAATCTATCCCACATTCCATATCTCTTCTAGCAACTCCTACTTGAATCCTCTTTGAATTTGCCTAAAAAATGGTTTACCTTGAATTTTGTGCCACCAATCCATCAATCTTATCTTACACCTAGTTCACAAATTCTAGTAAAACAAGCTTGTTAGCTTAGATCCATCAAATTCATAATATTTTAAATAATGCAACCACTTAGCATTATCTAGCTTCTAATGCTCAGCACACACTACATTGCTCAACATCTTCTGTGAATTTACTTGGCACGAACTAAAGTTTACTGGTGCTCAACATCAACTAAACTTTACTTGGCATTCATTGTTATGCTTGGCATACACTAGAATGAACTTTTACTCGGCTCCAAATAATTTTTGGCTTGGCTTGCATTGACTTTTCTCGGCACCCACTCTCCACTCGGTCAAGCTTGGTAAACAACCTTTGTGTAACTTGTTCTTCTAAACTTTCTTAGCGTAACCAGCCTTTGTAACCTTACATAGATTATCAATGCATCATGTTATCATTGTCTTAACTGATTCTTGCACTTCTTTACATAATCCAAACTCAACCTTTCCTCTAGGTGCTATTGTTACACCTTTTGATCAAATCCTCTTCATCAATCAACTAAGTGATAGTACTTAAATCATATAAGAAGTTGTCATACTAGCAAATAGCAAGTTTGACATCAATGACAAAACAATGATTGAAACATGCAATCTTCTTCAACAATCTCCTTCAACAATGATCTTTTTCAATCTGATCTCAAAAAATTTATGTGGATGAACATGTTCCTTGCACCTTACCTAAGCAAGAGAATAAAGCTATTGACCATCAATGAATAGTGAATCTCAAGTTGTAGGAGAAAGTTGTTGAGCAACAAACTGCAGGCATTGAGCATTATCAAAATGATGTTGAGAGACATGTAGTAGATGTATAACATCAAGAAGATAATGTCAAGAAAGCATAACTTGAACCAGAGAGAAAAAATCGCCTTTAAATCATTTTTCAAGATAAACTTGTGCAAGAAGAAGAAGGAAAGAACCTACAATAGAAAAGTATGCGAGAAGACACCATGCACTTGAGCAAATCATTGGAGACAAAGATTGTGGATTTATGACAACAAAAAGACTTAGAAGTGATACATGTTTACTTTGTGAGTTTGAGACTAAATTAGTAAAAGATGCTTTAGAGAATGAGAATTGGTTTCAAGCAATGAATGAAGAAATTGAACATATAGAAAAGAACAAAACCTAGATACTAGTACCTAGACCAAAGGATGAGAATGTTATTGGGACAAAATGGGTATTCAAAAACAAACTAAATGAAAAAGGAGAAGTCACAAGGAACAAGGCTAGACTAGTATGCAGAGGATATGCACAAGAAGAAGGAATTGATTGTGGGGAAACATTTTCCCAAGTTGCAAGATTATAAGCATTTAGAACACTACTTGCCTATTCTACTTACAAATGATTTAAAGTGTACCAAATGGATGTCAAATCTGCATTTATGAATGGAATACTTGAAGAAGAGGTTAACATAGCACAACCAGAAGGGTTTTTAGATCCCAGCAAGAAGAGCATGGTATGTAAACTTCACAAAGCCCTATATGGTTTGAAACAATCCCCTAGAGCATGGTATGAAATGTTGCATAGTTATTTGGTAAAGATTGGATTTACAAGAACTATTGAAAACAACAATATGTACTTGAAGACTAGAGGTAACAATGAGATGTTTTTATTTGAAATCTTTGTTGATGATATCATATTTGGAGGAAAGGATGGATTATGCAAGTCATTTATAGATGAGATGAAGAAAAAAATTGAAATGTCTATGTTTGGTGAGATCAAATTCTTTTTTGGTTTACAAGTATATCAAATGAAGATAGGTATCTACATTACTCAATCAAAATACATCAAGGAGATATTGAAAACTTTTGGAATGGAAGATTCAAGACCAATTAGTACACCTATGGCTACAGGACATAGAATGATGTTTCTACAGATGTGAATCAGACATTGGATAGATCAATGATTGAGAAGTTACAATATGTTGTTCATAGCAGACATGATATTGCCCTAGCAGTTGGGATTATTGCAATATTTTTTACAAACCCTAAGGAGAATCACATGATGGAAGTGAAAAGAATATTGAGATATCTAAAAGGAACAGAAGACTATGGCTTATATTACAAGAAGAATGACAAGTTTGAACTAAAAGTGCTCACTAATTTTGATTGGCAAGCAATGTTGATGACAAGAAGAGTACAAGTGGTGGAGATTTCTTTCTAGGAAAGAGACTAATCTCATGGACAAGCAAGAAATAGAATATTGTATTTCACAATCAATAGTTAAAGCTGAATATTTGGCAACAACAATGAATTGTTCAAATATTATATGGATCAAGCAATTATTGAAAGGGATGAAGGAAGATATCACTGATCCAACTTGATTATCTAGTATGACAATACAAGTGCTATAAACATATCAAAGAATCTTGTGATGCACACAAAGACTAAGCATATTTCTATCAAGTATCATTACTTGAGAGAGTTAGTTTAAGAAAAAGAAGTGAGATTGGAGTATGTGAACACTAAGGAACAAATAGTTGATATTTTCACTAAGGCTTTACCTAAGGATGCTCATAAGTATCTAAGAGGTAAATTAGGGGTGATTCCCATAGACAAGGATACTTAAACTGAGATGGATCTCTACATCAAATTAGTTGATCAGTATATATTACAAGTTGATGCAAAAATTCATACTTTAGGAGCTACCTAAAGTAGTGAAGTGAGAAGAATAGAATGTTGTATCAGTCATAACGACATATGACAGAGATGTTTAAGTGGAAAAAGATCATAATTATCCCTAGACGGTAATTATTAAGTGGCAAAAGACTATAATTACCTATTTAAGGAGTACAAAGGATGACCTAAATTTATTGGAGTAGTTATTGATGTTATTTATTGGCGAACTTATGCTAAAGGCTGAGAAGAGTTGTGAAGAGTTGAACTGTGATTTCTTGAAGGAGTACCAAGAAGATTAGAGATAGAGATGACAATGAAGGTGACTCAGTGGATCAGCATGTGAACCAAATTGCAATCTATATTTGCAAAGTGAGTTGTGTTTTTCGGATCAATCCAAATATTACTTCATAACCATTGTATTAGTATTGAAATCCTTTAATTAGTTTCACCTAATAGTCATATGTAAATCCTTTAATCAAGGTGGAATTCTAATGGTATATTCTTAAGTCCTCTAACAAGGTCAGTCCTAACAAGGTGATTAAATCTTTTTAAAAGGTCACATTTAACAGTGTGTTTTGTAACCTATAATAGGGTTGGCTCCTAATAGAGCTTAGTTCAGAAGAGTGAAAATTTGGTGACATGTTACTAGTGGTTTTTCCCAGATTGGGTTTCCATGTTAAATCCTACTGTCAACTTGTGTAGATGTCATTTGAGATGCTTTACTAATAATTTTTTACATTCTACAAGTTTGATAAGTATTAGGACAGTGCAATGCAAGTTTGTGTTGTTCATTATTTACTATAGAGGCTAAGCTATCGAATGCTTAGATATAGATTAGTTGAAGTGTTTAAATATTCAATTGCTACATTTGGACCTTCGATAATTGATTCACCATCTCCCCCCCCCCCTCTCAATTATTCTAAACATTCTAACACTTCTCAACTAGATCTTCAATGTCTCCTAGTTCTTCCTTGATATTATCAACTAAAATAGTAATTTAAGTGATCATACTTGTATTTGGATCATATATTGCATTTAAGGATAATTTAATGATTATGTCTCTGGTGATAAATAGTGTCCTTTCCCTATATTGTCATTTTCTTCCTTCATAAAGCTTCATCCATCTCTTCAAGAGTTTTGTGTACTCATTGAGTTCATCTAGGTCTGTGTCTTTTATTAGTGATTTCTTTTCAGCAATCATGGCATAAATAATTTTCTCTTCTCATGTATCTACATCTTTTTCAAAGAATGCTCGTTCATATAGAAATCTTGAGTATGACAATGAAGATGTTGTCATATATCTTCTTTTGTGTCTTCTCTTTTTTGCTTGTTTGTGTCCTTTAGTTCTGGAGATGCCTCTTGCACTTATGTTACTTTTGTATCTAGTTGTCTTACTCTTTAACACCTTGGATCTTGAGGACGTTGTCCCTAACATCACTATCAAATTTTTCCTTCTTTAGTGACTTTTGTTTCACTTGGTCCCTCTCTAGAGACCTTTCCTCTTGGGTTTCCTCTTCATATACCTATATAAACTCAGGTATTTTCTCTTTCTCTTTTTATCCTTCTCTAGTGATGATTCAATTGCAATAATTGTAACCCTGATGGTCTCATTAATTTTTTGTTGAGTCATAATTTATGGTGACTTGAATCTACCTTCAAAATATTGTGCACTATTCGGTGTGACTGGTCAAGCAATATCATGTTTTTCAGTGTTGATTATTTTTACTTTAGGCATTCTCTATTTCATTTGAGGTTATGGAGACTTCACTTTAGTTTCTTAAGTTTCCTTCTTCATGTTTTCCACTTCTAGCTCCATCTCTCTTTGAGGATTAGGTGTTTTTTCCGTTTCTCCTATTTCACATTTGATTGTCTCTAGTTTTTCAATTTGTTCCTCTATCCTTCCTTCTCCTTCTTTATCTACTCCCTTGCTTCTTGAACTTGATAAATATTTTATGTCTTCATGTGGTTGTTTCTTCTGGACTTACTCATCTATTTCATGAGCTACTTCTTGACAATTTTTTGCTCCATTTACTTCAAATTCATTGATATGATAGGCTAGAATATTGATCATATTCTTGTGCATACTAAAATTTCTCTTGTATATTTCTATACACATCCTTTTGTGCATTTTTGCCATATTTTACCTCATTTTGGATAAGGATTCATAGAACATTTTTCCAAAGTTTTGTGTACCCATGCTTTACCTTTCATAAAGTATTTTTATTAATTCCTTGGGTATCCGTGCTTTGATATATTCTAGTTTCTCACCAATTTATTTTTTACTTTTAAGAACTACCCTTATGACTTTGTTTTGTTATCCTTAGAAAACTAGGAAAACCTATTCTTCAATATAGAATTATTATATTTCTTGACAATTGTATCTACAATGTCATCAACTAAGAGTGAGGTAGATTTCCACTTACCTTTCTTTGCAATCTTTGTCACATCTATGTCAATCTTTGTCTTCGATGAATCATTTTCCCATTGTGTTGATGTTGTCTCTATCTTCTCTATATGTGCTTAAGACTTGAGTGGGGAGCCACTTGCAAGTTTTTCTTCTACTTATTCTTCACCCATCACTTTGACCTGTATATCTTGTAATGGTTTCACTATTTTTTTTTTGGATACCATCCTTGGCGTAGTATCCTCTTCTTTCTTCTTCTCACTAAGAATTATATTTCTTATTTATGCACAAGGGCCAATCTTGGAAAAATTAATCATTTTTCTATTGCAAGTAATCATTCTATATATGGCTTTATTTCCTATTCACTCACCCAGAAAGAAAAGGGAGAAAACCAATGGGTTCTTGGTTGCATAGCATGAATGATGTACATGTTTGTACTAGCTAGAAAGCATTTATCATCTTTGTAATTTTTGACCAAATAGATAGAAATTATTTCCATTTGGTTCATTTCCTTCTAGGAATTTCTAAAATATTCCAACATCATGGCATTAATTTTTCCTTCTAACTTCCTATACAACTCATTGACATGCGTAGTGACAGGTTGATCTTATCTCCACTTATAGAGTGGGAACCCTAGGAATTATCCTCTGAGGTAGAATAGTATACATTGAACCAAACTTCATAATTTGACCTTTATAATCCTTCTTTATCTTACCTAGGCTCTCCATCATTTGACTATGAAGACATTTACATAGGTCAATTATCAATTTGTCATGAATGCCTTGATGCTCTTCATAGGTTGTGCTGCTAGGGATACAATATTCCTTAATTGAGTAGTACATTTTGTACCTTATAACCATTGTTGCAAACATTATATTTAGATCTAGGATCTTCTTAACTATGCATGCCCTTTTATCTTAGGTAACATGATCTTTTGTGCTTTTTGTTGATTGGTGATATTACATTCATGGACAAGTCAATTCCATTGGCACTAACCATTACCTTTTCTATCAAAGGTCACATGGTTTTGTAGGGATTATCTAGCCATATCTATTACTCATGGATTTGGATCCAAGAAAATATTACCCATTTTTCATAGAAGAAATCAAGTATATATAATGCTCTGCTTAGGATAGATTTCTCCAGTTGCTTTTGTTCGGCTTTCAGAACACCTTTTGAGAAGAATGAGTTGTATAACTCTCAAACTGACTTATGGCCCACTTCTTGAATCTCAACATCTAGATATGCAATTACATCTATAACTTTATCAGGTAAGGATGAAAGTCATGTTTTTTTTTCTACACCCTTTCTCTTCAGTGATGTGACCTCATATCCAAGATGGGCCATTTCTCTATTGTTGATCAATGTAACCTTGTTAATCTCCTCGACCATTGGATTCTTGAGTTTTACTTGATCTACCATTGGATTATGTTACATGAATTTTCTCTTCCACTTCATTGTTTTCTCACTCTCAGTACTCCACAAACTTACTTAGAAGGCTGGGGTTTTGCAATCTTGAAAGCACAAATGATTTTGCTATTGTAATGTGAAAAATGACTCTAAATGAATCTATTTACATCTTGGAATTGTAATGTTAGGGTTACAATAGTTATCAAAAGCTTCACCTACCACTAGACATGAGTCATTAATTCCTTCAATCCATCAAGAAATAGTCTCTTTTTACTCTTCATCCTATGAGCTACAGGCTTTACTTTTTTGTGGAACAATCACTCGACATCATCAATCATCACAACATGACCAACCAGTTTAGAATAGGGGACTAGTTCAAGGATTTTTCATTTCATTTCTAGTCCTCTTAAGATTTGGAAACCTTAATTTTTCTTAAGCTTTAGTAACAAAAACTTTTATGTGAGGTCTCACCCCAATGAGATTATAACCTCATCAAGCTTAACTATCTCTATCACTTCACTCTTTGTCATCCACAATTTGGTGGAGTCCTCATATTGTTCTTTTTTCACACTCTTTCTCTTTCCTTTACCTAAAAGGGATTTGTTTCTTGGTCTTCTATTGCTTCTATAATCTCTTTTCAGATGACCAATATTGTCACACATCACTCTGGTACATTTCCATGGTATAGTATTGTTCCTCTAGTTCATACTCAACATACAGTGAGTTTTCAAATGACAATTGTTCCCATAGGTCATGTAGACCAATGTAGGGAACTTGTCCCTCCTAGTGGGACTCATTTCCTTTAGAGATGATTAGTTAGATCTTGTCCTCGACTTACATTCTTCATCTCTATGCCCATACTTATTACAATAGTAGAAATTACCATCTATTCCTTCCTCGTTAAAATGAGATATGTGTCATTGTTTCATATGACCATAGAGATGGAAATTATTACAGTACCCATCAAACGTACACTACTCAACAATTTTTATCTACTTAAACCAACACATGCTATAAGTATGTCATTTCTTTCCATGATAATAGTAGGTAGGTTTAGCAATTTTCTTACCTTTTGGAGATGTTCTTCCTGAATTTCTTCTCTCCAAGTTCTCTTCTCCTAACATTTCAACTTCTTTAGTATTTTTGTCACCTATGTAACCAAGACTAGTGGTACTCTTGTTTTTTCTCTGGGCTCTCACTTGTTCATCTATTTTCTCTGAGCTTTCATTGAACTTTCTCTTCTCATTCCTTTCACTTTTACTCATCATCTCTTCAGTTATCTTGAGTACTTTCTTGGATAGTTGTATGAACTATTCTATGTGAAGATGATGGTTCTCCTCTCTCTCTTCTGCACTAGGAGTGTGTCATTTCTTCTTCCTACTACTTCAGCGTCATCTCTAGATAAAATGGCACCATATCGTTCATCTAGAGCTTTTATCACCTCTCTTGTTAGCTTTTCTTTTTCTCTCCTTATTAGCATGATGTTTTCCTTTAGCTTATCATTCTCATCCATTAGATCAAATATGGCTTCTTTAGACTCTTCAGATCCACCATGGGCTTCCATCTATTCTATGGGTTCTTGGCTCTCACTTATCCTTTTCATTAGCTTCTTCCTTTTGATCAGGGACTTTCCAAGTTTTTCCCTTTAGACCTTCAATGGTGTCAAGTTTTTCATCGAGTTGCTTCAAATATTTCCTCAAACTGTTAGTATTTTTACTACTAGGTTTTGAGCTCTAATACTAATTTTTGGTCCCAACTGGTACCGAGAGGGGGGGTAAGTTAGTATGAAGGTTTCTACTAGTTAATTATGCTAACATTGAATATATTCCTAACAATAGTTGGCTTATCACCAATGCAATAATGAAAGTTGTTAAATAAAAGCATACACACACACCCCAAAGCATACAATAAATAACAAGTGATTCATACATGAAAACCCTTGATGAGAGGATGATGTTGAGTGGTATACCCATGGTGGGAGTAATATACCTACTAGCCCTTATAATACATGTAAAGGGTTTCTTAGTTAAGAGCTACAAATTTTCCTTCTAGGAACACATCCTCTTATGAATGTATATAACATGTTAGTGTTACAAGAGCCTATGGAAGCTACCTAGTTAGAGGATTCACAAATTTGTTTATGAGAGATGCCTTGTTAGAGGATTTACAAAAGCTTACTATTGAAGCTTGCCCTATTAAAAGCTACAAATAGATGCAATGGTCAGAGAGAAATCTAAATGAAAGTGGTCTAATGCTAGCATCGTCTTGCCTTGTAGATCTTCATTGTGTATCCTTGGAAATGCTTTGATCTTCCTCTTTCATTTGCTTACCTTGTGATCCATTTATTCTCAACTTCTTCTTGATTTCTCAAAATAGTTTTTTCTACTATAGCACTTCCCTCTGCAACTGTGTTAATCACTAGCTTACACTTTGAACAAAAATCTCAATATTCTTCTACAGTAATACTATGTTTCTCAACTTTTTACAACTTCACAAAATGAAGTTTGAGTTCCTTTATGCACTCTACAATGTTAGGGCATAGTTTCCCAAAAAAAAACTCCCTCTCATTTTCAAATTTGAAATTAATTTCCAAGTTGTTCACAAAAAAATTGTGAACCCTACTCCTAGGATCTAGACTAGTAGCATTGGCATTCCATATGTGAGCCTATGTGTAGCATTTTTTCTTTCATTCTTCTATCATTTTGACCTATACTCTTGTCACATCAACTCTAACTAACCTTGTGTCTTGTCACATCCATATTGACTCACCTCATAGATGATTGGTGATCAATTGTCCTCCGTGTCTACATGTCGTTGGTGGCTCAAATTGTATTACCATACACATGTGTATCGATTCATTCTTTTACAGGTAGTAGTGTTATCTTATAACATCCTCATCTTCCTTGACCAGTTTCCAATCAATGACAACATGAATTTACACACTTCATTCCAATGAGACTTGTAAGTCCAACAAAATCTTCTTGAGTAAGATTTGATACGGCATGTATACATTCCAAAAAGGAATTTATGTTACCCTTATTAGATGGAAAAATATGAAGAGTAGAAAGTCTTGTAAAAAGCCTCGTGATAAGTAGGGGAAGTTTGAAACAACGAGATCTTAGTGGGAGTAGCATGCAACTGCTAATAATATCATATTCATTTCCTAAGGAACTAGGAAAATGAGGTGCTTGGGGAAGCATTGATTAACAAGGGTGTAAAGAAGTAGGAATAACCAAAATATTAGGTTGAGGATTATTCTATGTCTAATAGATATGAGCTATCACAAAGTAGTTGATTTTTTCCTAAAGAAATATAAGAGGCTCATTATTTTGAGGACAACCCTTAAGAGTGATGAGTGATTGTTCAAGGCATCCTTTGAGAGTTATAAGAGGTTTTAAAATAGAACTAGTTTAATGGGTTCAACATTAAAAACAATCTCACGTAAAGGAAGCCATGATAAAAATATGTCATAAAGGTTGGCTTGGAAATATGTAGAGAAGCATGGTGGAGGAATGGATTTTAAGATCTCATTTGTTACATCCACCACTTCACAACTAGACACATCATGAGCTACACCAGTGATTGCATCCTCAAATTACTAATGAAAGAAATCATACATCTTGAAAGTAAAGAAAGATGCTCACAATTAAATTAAATGCAATTTTTTTTCATTTTCCTTTAATCAACAACTCACCATTATGCCTATGAAGGACAAAAATTTGGATAATTTTTTTGCATTAATTGTGAAAAAGTATTTCGTGGGGTGTAAATCACATCAAATACCACCTTGGAAACATCACTTGGCATACTGTCAAGGGTTACTCTTGGACCACTAAAGAAATAAAAAGATAATTGGATTTCATACTTGTAGTTACAAAAGAGAAAAAATTGCTAAGTGGCAAGACAAAGGCAATTATAGTAGCATTCATAATTATTTTTCCAGGTGCTTTAATCAATCTTGAATAAGATAAAGATGCTCTTCAAAGCATAGTGAACTCTTATCATGGACCATGCATTTGAAATCCCCTGCCACCATAGGAACCACTTCATCTACTTCTCATAGAATGCTACATAAATTTTTTGTGCCTAGAAACATACCTCAAGTTGAACCATCATCATAGTAAAATGAGTAAAGCGGGAGTTGCATGAGCTTGGAGACATTGTATGTGTTGATATTTAGTACTTTAAGACCCATTCAATATATAATTTTTTTTATAAGGAGAGTTTGGTTATCATATTGGAATTTAAGAGGAAAATTCTATAAAGAGACCTCTCATAAAGACTTGATAGGTAAGTTGGTTTTGTTTGTTTTTTTTTTCTATAATTTATGTTGAGTTTTCTTTAAGTGATAATAATTTATGTTGAATTTAAACTAATTTTATTTAAATTTTACCTTAGATTGTTCATGAGTGAAACTATCAAAGGCAATGGCAGAACATCAAAAACAAGAAAAAAATGGTTGCATTATTCTTTCTAACAAGTGGAAAGATGGAGAAAACCACACCATCGTTAGTTTTTTGGTAGCTTGCAAAATTGATGTGATTTTTATTAGATTCAATGAATGTCTCCTATAGATTGACAATTTCACACTAATGTTTAAGAAAGTTGTCATCAAGGTGTGAAAGAAAATTTCATGTAAATAATTATTGACAAGAAAACAACATATGCAATGGTTGGGAGAATCCTCCATGAGAAACATAAGACATTTGTTTGGTTACTTTGTACAACCTCATATTTTTTACCTTTTCAAGAATAGGAAAAAATTTTAATGGTGGCCAACTGGAAAGAATGTTACCTTGGGATTTTCATCTACAACCACCCTTGGGTTCTCCACATGATGAGAAGTGACACCCTAGAGAAATAATTGGTAATATAAGGACTCACAAAGTTTGCAATAATATTATTAATGTTGCAAATCATTCTCGACCCATTAATTGGGTTGAAACAAATGTTTGAGTCAAGCATATGACGAAGCTAACTTAGTTGAAGAAGTTTAAGAGAGAGTTGCAAGTATAGTCTTCAACAACCTATTTGCACAAAGAATTACAAAAATTGGAAAGGTAACTTCAAAACATTATATTTAAATTCAATTTAAATATATGTTTATTCAAAAGCCTTGTATTACAAATATGAAACTTCAAATTTTATGTATATTTTAAATCAATGTTGTTGGGCCCCTTTGTTAGACCACTCCATCAAGATGGGGATCAAACTTTAATGGGTTATCTCTGTGAGACTATGGACACATTAAAGAGTCTACTATAAATAAGTTATAATGTGTGTCACCTCAAATTTGATCTCATATGAGAAATTATTTTTAAGAAGTGGAACAATCCACCACGCTAACCCATCCATGTAGGAAGCTAATTTCTCAACCCTCATTTTCTTCTTGAAGTCCTTTCCAATGTTCATGACAAAGTTGTGAAAGGTATCATTGCATGCATTTAGATTATAACACCCCAACTTGAAGTGACTAACCTCATTGTCGATGAATGACAAAGTTATAAAGATTCAATAAGTAATCGCATCTCTTCAAAGTTGGTTTTAAAAGTATGTCATGTCCCCTTCCCTTTAATTAAATAAGTTTTTCACTTAGCCTAGCTTTTACAACCTGATAGGCTAAATTCATATATCTAGGGGTGTCATGGGGGTGGGTAAAGTGAGTTAATAACAAAAAAATTATTTACCCCCTCCCAGTATTTTTTCCTTCATCGCTCTTGGTGGTGGTGAGTCACTTTCCTACTTGGCAACCTCGACTAACATCTAGTGCCCTCCTCGAAGCCACCATGCATTCTCCATTAGCGTTATTTTTATAAAGTTCAACTCTACATGCTTGGACAATCATAATGCCTCCTTCCGTTACAAGCATGATTGGAGAGCTTCTTCTATACGGGCATCCTTGGAGGGAGACATTCTATGTTGAAACATTTTCTTCTCTACAAGGTAATTATCACACTTTGCAAGGGACAAAACCCCCTTTCCTCTCTAAATAGGATGTAGCCCCTATTCATTATTTTATTGCTCTTTCCACTTTCCTAAGAGTGTGTGTTCACGGGATTTTTTTTACAGGTCAAGAATTGCATGATAGAAGTGGTCTACGATTATTTCCAAAAACAAGACCAAGTTCATCACAAGAAAGAGTCTTGTCAGGAGAATCCATTGATTATTCCAATCATTGCTCAATGCATGGTTGATCCATATGAGTGTGAAGTATATAGCAAGGGTCATTCATAAAGTCTTACCATTGCTTGAACTCATGAATATCTACTTGATACTTGCTAACAGCATGGGCCATGGTGGAATCACACTCTCTTGTTGCTAGGGAAGGTCTATTCTATCCTGGTAGTGGTCAGTGTAAGTAACACACCTTATTTTTTATTGTTTCTAATATGTAAATTGGAAATTTGTTAGCTACTCCTACAAGCAATACTAATGTGGATATTAGGGTAAAAGTACATAGCTGTGTCACCTTAGACTAACTTATCAGAATGATTGAATTTGAATATTTCTATCTAAAAAACAATTTTGTCCAAACATATGATCAAGATAAATTCATTGTAGCTAAGTTATATATGGTCTCACACTTTTCCAATTGAAAATGTCTATTAAATGCATGTTTTATACTAGTTTGTATCCAATTACTAAAGAAATAAAATTATTTCAAAAAAGTGGCATTTCAATAGCTCATACTATTTTTTATGATATTTTTTTAATAACATATAAACACCATTTTATAGAGCTCAAAGTTAGGAATATTCTCATATAGATTTTATAGTGTTTTAATTAGATATACTATCTTGTCATTAAAAAATTCTACAAGCACGTATTTTAACACTTGAAAAGATGTTGATTTTGAGAAAGAAAAAAAATATTAAATCATATGAAAAAAATTTAAAATTATATGAAACTCTAGAGGAGAGAGTCCTCTTCTAGAATGTAAAATTTTTTTCTAGTTAGAGTAGATTTGTTTTCAAAAATGTGGTGGGAGATAAATGATATTTGAATCATTATAAAAGAAAATATATATAGGTCTAAAGCCAAAAGAAAATTTTGATTGTTGTAGCTACATATATTATCTATAACATATTCTAAGATTAAAGGGAAATAAGCTTGTTTCCATATAGTTTTGTGGTGGGAACTAGACCCCTAATTTTTTGCATTTTTCAGCAACTAAAAAATTATCTATAAAAATTAGGAAATTATATCAATTATTATTCCAAATAATTATTAAAAATTATAATCCTAAACTTTTCCATTTCTACACATTTTATTAGTTTACTTCATTTTCAAATTCAAAATAATAATACCAATTTTGTGTCATTGAAAGTGCACAGTTATAATTTTGTTAGCCTTTTCCTTTACAAAAGGGTGACACAGGTTTGTGCTTTTATGCATTATCCTTAATTATTTGCAAATGAATGCATGTCTTCGATTCTTGAAAGAGCACGTGTAATATTTATTTTGGTATTGTCATCCTATTAATAAATTTGGTGTTTACCAAGTATGCTCATTTGGACATGAAAACAATTTCCTTATATTCTATTATAGGGTAGTTGGATCTTGCAAACACTCTGTTTATTATTAAGTTCTCAGTAAGCTAGTCTCAGTTTTGGATGATTGAATGTATTTGTCCTAGTACTATAGAAACATGCATTAAAACTATTCTATTTCACATTTTGTTTGAAGCATAATTTTCAATCAAGATATTACAATGGTTTCATAGAACAAACCTACTACCTTTGGATTTTCACCTTTGAATGTGTTAATACAACAAGGAAACCAGCAAAATCTGGAAACCCCCAAAAATTTTGGAAGGTAAAAAAACTTCATAAGTTATAGGAGTGCATTCAATGGATGAAAGGGGGCCAAATACAGCAGAGGAAGTAGATAGGGAAGCCAGAGAAACTTTGAGGCCTCCTAGAGATGGCCTAAATCATGTTACTACTATTTTGTAGCGACTTGCACAAGTTATATAATAGATGAATATTGGGCCTACAAGACCAAAAACCCTTCACAATGTCTATGGTAATGTAGTTTGATCACCATGTGCTAGGGGAGCACCTACTCAAACCACAGACAAGCCTTTAATGCCAGTATTTGTCGAACATCGGGATGATGTTGTTAATGTTTGAGACATACTTGATGATGTCATGGCTACATATGTTGAATGGGATTTTTTCCCAGACAATGTTAAGGAAGTTTTAGGCTTCATTTAGTATATGAACGAACAAAGGGAACTAATGAGAACTAGACAAGACATGAGGCCAAGGACTCCAAATAGGGATCTTAAACATGTTATGAACAAGCTCACTTTTCTCATATTTGATGGGAGTGGAAAAACTACAGTGAGGGCTTGGATACAAAAATTGGATACCTTCCTCACACTATAACCCATGCTTGAAGCAGATGCAATTAAGTTCACTACAATGCATTTGGATGGGCCAGCTTATGATTGGTGGCACCATGGGTTAGTGACTCAAGATCATGGCATGATTAGTTCGTATGAAGATTTTAGTAATAAACTAATAAGAAGATTTGACAAGAAGGACATAGAGGTTTACTATAGGGAATTAGCCCAACTCAAACACACTGGATCCTTGGATACTTGCATTGATGAATTTCAGAGGATTTCTATCATGGTCCTAGACAAGACTGAAAATAAAAAGGTAATGTTTTTCATGGAGGGATTGAGTGAGAGGTTCAAGGGATCTATCAAAATTTTGAAACCAAAAACCTTACAAGATGCAATCAAGATGGAACTTGACTTGGATAGCTCATCTTCAACGGTTTAGCCTTCCAAAAATCCCTTTAAGGGACCCAAAACCAATCTAAAATCCTCAAATCGAAAAAAGGATGACCCACCCAAAATTGACTTTGGGTGGAGAAATGAGCTAAGAAGGAGACATTTATGTTTTACATACAAGGAACCTTGGTCACTGAATGATAGATGGAGAGAGAAAGGCAAGGTTCATTATATTGAAGTGGTTTTAGATGATGAAAATGGAGGTAACAAATCTAATGAAAGCGAGGAGGAGGATGTTCATGAGTAGCCCCAGTCAGGAATGTTAGATGAATACGTTCTAGATTAGCCACCTATAGTTGCTACTCTCTTAGGAGTTCCTGCAAGTAACCTCATCTATCTTAAGAGAGTGGTTAAGGGGTAGCAAATGGTGTGTCTGGTGGACACATGGGCCACACATAATTTCATTAGTACATCTATAGCAACTAGAACAAAATTACAAATAGAGCCCATTCTAAACTTTGATGTTAAGTTTGTTGGTGAGAATCTTTTTAATTGTTTAGGGATGGTCTCTCAACTAGATACTTACACTCTCATAGTAGACTTTTATGTGATTTAGGTGGGATAGATGTCATTTTAGGCCTACAGTGGCTCCATACTCTTGGTAGATATACTATTGACCATGATCAACAACAAATTGAATTCACTAAGGGGGAGAAACAGGTCATTCTCAGAGCTATGATTGATAGAGGTCCCAGGATTGTTTCAACTCATTGAATGGAAATCATCTAGAGACATGAAGATCCAAAGTGGGAAACACATTTTTTTATCTCCACTAAGTATTTTTTTTGTCTTGGGATAGCAACATCACATTGATGTTCAATCAATATTGGACAAGCACAAGGTGGTCTTTGGTGATATACCCCTTGGCATACCCCTTGACTATGGGTTTGAGAATGTGATAGAGTTGAAGGAAAGGTGCCAAGCCGGTGATTACGACACCTTATTGTCATCCTAGGCACTATAAGGAGGAGATAGACCAAACTACCTAAGAATTACTTGACATGGGACACATAAGGTCAAGTTCTAGTTTGTTTCCCTCATCTGTGGATTTGGTCAAGAAGAAGGATGAGAATCTATGTATGTGCATAGATTACATGGCATTGAATAAGAGGACCATTAAGAACATGTACCCTATACCCTGTATTGATGAGATTTTGGATGAGCTACATGAAGTTGTCTGTTTTTTGAAGATTGACCTCCATTCTTGCTATCATCAGATTAAGGTTCATGAGAACGATGTGCATAAGATGGCATTCAGATGTCACTATGGTCACTATGAGTTTTCGGTGATGCCTTTTGGGCTCACAAATTCTCCTTCTACATTCTATTCATACATGAATCACATATTCAATAAGCAGTTGATTAAGTTTGTTCTCAAGTTCTTTGATGATATTTTGATTTTTAGTAAGACATGGGAGGAACACTTGCACTATTTGGATGAGGTTCTAGGGATTATGGAGCAACATTCATTATTTTCTATAGAACCCAAATACAATTTTGGATTGACAGATATCTTGTATTTGGGGCACTTGATTGGTGCTAATGTAATCATGGTTCACTTGGAAAAGATTCATCCTATTCTAGATTGGTTGTCATTGAAGAATGTGTCAGATTTGAGAGGGTTCCTTGGGCTATTTTATTACTAAAGGAGGTTCATGAAGGGATTCTTACAACTTGCAACACCTCTTACTAATCTTATGAAGCCAGGGGCTTTCAAGTTGTCTATGGATTTGGAAGTGATATTTGATAAAATCAAGAGGGTAGTGAGGATGTGATCAATATTAGCACTAGTCATTTCACTAGACCTTTCATCTTGGAGTGTACGTTAGGTGATGGGATCAAGGCAGTACTCATACAAGATAGACATTCTATTGCTTATGAGAGCAAGATTACTAAAAAACCATAAGAAATTGCACTACACCTATGACAAGGAGATGTTAGTTATCATGCATGCCCTAGCCAAATTTAGATAGTACATAGTGAGTGGACATTTTTTGTGAGGACATATCATAATAGTTTACATTTTTTCTTGGCCCAAAGGGAACAAAATGAGAGGCAACAAAACTAGATCAGCAGGATCCAAGCTTATGACTTTGACATTGAGTACATAAAAGGGAAGAACAACATAGTTGTGGATGTCTTACCCAGGAGACCAACCAATGCCACATGTTGTTCTATGTCAGAGATTTCAGCTGATTGGAAATCTCAACTATTAGTTGAGTACTCCAAAAATACCTTTACTATGGAAAGGAAGATTCTGGATGACAGGTATAGGGTAATAGATGATATTATTTATTACACAAATAGGATTTACTTGGTCCCTAAATCCAAATTGAAAGAGTAGATTATGCGTGAAATTCATGGTCACCCTACAGTAGGCCATCCTAAGTACTTTAAGGCCTACAAGAAGAAACATGAGAGATTTACATGGGAGGGTCTTAAGGAAAATTTTCTTTGTCATGTTAGGGAGTGCTTACCTTTCCAACAGAACAAATTTGAACATGTACACCCCATTGATTTATTTCAGCACTTATCAATTCCATAACACAACTAGGAGAGTGTGTCCATGGACTTTATCACAAGTCTTATAAAGGTACATGATAAGGATGGTATTTGTATTAGTAGGTAGGTTAACCAAATATGCACATTTCTTTGTAGTAGCAACTTATTGGTCAACTTCCTAGGTAGTAGCACTATTCTTCAGGGAGGTTTTTCAATTACATTTTCTACCCTAGACCATTATCACTAATAGGGACAATAAGTTCCTTAACATGTTTTCGCATGAACTTTTCAGGCTTGCAGGGACTCCGTTTACACCCAACACCAGTTATCATCCCTAAACAGATGACCAAATAGAGATAGTGAATAACTGGATAGAGGGGTACCTTTGTAATAATAGCTCCAAGCAACAACGAGCATGGGTTAAGTGGTTGTATATGGGTAAAAACTAAAATAATTATACTTATCATATGACCATTGGGATGTCCCTTTCAAGGCACTTTATGGGCATGTGTGTTTATCTTTTTTGGATTTAGCATTAACAGATAGTTGGACACCATTAGCCAAGGACTATTTACATGAGCAATAGGATATCTTATCGACACTCAAGGAGAACATACAACGAACCCAAAATCAGCAAAAGATCTACGTTGATAGATATAGAACTAAGAGGGCTTTTGAGGTAGGGGAGATGGTTGTATTTATGTGCCTCCAAACCTACATGCAAATTTCACTAAAGTGGAGTGGGTCCAAGAAGCTTCAGTCTAGATTCTATGTGTTACATCCCAAATTTTGACCTTAATTTAAATTAGTATAGTCATTGAGTTGAATGGATTTTTCTTTCCTATTCATGTGAAAAGGGTAGTTAAATATAACTATTGTATCTTATCGAATTGGTTGTCATCAATTATTTTGCATAACTATTAATGATGATGGTCGTTATCCATTATTTGTCATATGATGATGATAGTAGTTAGCAATTGCTTGGTTTCAGAATTATGGTTATTAACTAACTTCCTTACTAATATATATGTTAATTGTTATTTTGGATTTACCATGGAACTTGTTATTATTGTGAAAAAATTTGCATGTGTGATTTCTGGAGCAGACGAAGAGGAGAAGCATTTTTTAACGGGATCTACAAAATGGGATACAACCTTAGTCCATTTATCTGATAGACAGGTATGGCCTTGTGATGTGAATATCAGGATTTAACTGTGTGATTTTTGAGGTATGACCTTTAACTACCTCGGTAAGGACCTGGCAACTTGAACGACAGAATACAATCATTGTCCCAGACATGTATGAGCTATCGGATAAACATTAAAACATTAAACATTTTAACTTAATTAAAGTACATACCTTTAATGGCTTATGGTTGACTTTCTCGTCACTTCAATTTAATACATATTTATGTATGTGCACATAGATATAAAAATAAGGTGACACCATAGTATTAATTAATACAAGATTATATCTATTAAATTACATATATTTAAATGTGTGTACACCATAAGAAGATAAGGAGATAAAATAATCTTCCAAGTGAAACACATGTTTAGATACACATACCTTAGTAGGTACAACCTTGGATAAACATTAAATATGATGCCATCATAATAATGTGTGTGTGTGTGCGCGCATGTGTACAAGTAAATATATGTGTATTTAACTTTATAAATTATCCTTTCGATTACATAACCTTCAAACTCTCTTCTATTTTTCTTCCTCATATAAAGCAAGAATGTACACTTGGCATTTTTATCGGTGATTCAAGAAGATAATTTTTCTTTTCTTATAACCGATCATAGAGTCATGACTTCTTGGAATCCCTTATTATTTCGAATGCCTCTTTTATTTATACAAGTTGGGAGAGCCAAAGACATATATCCTCGACATGTTATACCTTTGCACTCCTATGTTTTTCCTATTTATGTTCTACTGCAAATGATTAAGGACAAGTTGTATTCATTGTACTCTAAGCATTGCATTTTGGATTGCTCGTGTCAAGAGGAGTTGGTTGCATAGAGTCTAGCCAAGCTCATGTTTTTCAAACCAAGTTATGTGGTCGTCATTTCCAATCACAAATTGTTATATGTAATTGCATTCGAATTTGCAATAGTAAGAAATGTATCCATGAATTTTATACATTAATATAGCATTGCCATATCGATTAGATACTCAGTGAATCCATTCTTCCCATATTGAGTCAAGATCAAATGTACATGATATGTTCAGATGTCTCTGTTTACTGATGGATTATAGAATAAAACTATATTCCTTGCAAGTCCATTAAGATCAATTCTCGGGTCATAAAGATTGTGATATGACATACTGAAATTATACAATATTCTTTACACAAGCTAAGGTCCAGCAAAAGAGTTGGATTACTCTAGGATTTGAACATCTAGGACTCACTCAGTTGTATGGCCAAGGAAGAGGGTGAAGAGGTGAGAGAAAAATCTGCAAGAACATGAAACAGAATCAGATGTGATACAATAAGTTTATTATTTTAAAAGAATCATTTAATAGCTCAAGCATGCCCATTGTTTTCTTGTTGTCAGGTCAAGCGATAGTGATCGAGTATTAGAAACCCATCCAAAAACCTTGGCCAAGGTCGTTAAAGGTGTGCTTGTTTTCTTAATATCACATGATGTCGATAGTGCCAATTATTCAGACATGTTCACTCATAATTGTGCGGACATTCTAAACACCAGCATTGCTCGGATGGTTGGACTAGTTGTACCCCACGCCCAGCCTTGGGGTAGGGAGGGTCTTTCTTTTCAAAAGATTGTGTGGGGATGGATATGGTCCATAGTTGGGAGGTTAAGCCTAAATCAATGCTTCTCCTATTACCTAAAAGTCGAGGCTTGCCCAACCAGTTAAAGACTCATCAGTTACCTTTTGTATGTTCCTTTTGTATCCTTGTTAAGCAATCATTTCGTTTTGTATCATAGTAAAAAATAACAGTAATTCACATTACTTGTATAGAAAGAATGTTAGCGAATCGTTAATTCAGTTAATCATTATTTCAATTAATATCTCATGAAATGCATTATAAGATGTTATGTTTTGGAAGTTAGTTGAAGAATTACTTTCATTTCTACTTGAAATCAGATATTAGATCTTTTTTTTTTTTTTTTGTTACACTATGGACCCTACAAGGTGACAAGGATAATTGGAGAAGCAGCTTACAAACTAGAACTACCAGCAAAGAGCCAGATCCATAATGTCTTTCATGTTTCGTGCCTTAAAAAGGCACTTGGGCAGCATGTCATTGTTTCATTAGGGTTACCCTGGTGGATGAAGAAGGAAGATTGGAGCTTGTACCTGCAAAGATATTGAACACGAGAGAGAGGCAATTAAGGAACAAAACGATTAGAGAGTATCTGTTTAAATAGGATAATTTACCGATCAAAGATGCGACATGGGAGAGTGAACAGGTTCTCCAGCACGCTTTGATTGCTTGGGGACAAGCAAGCCCAAAAAGGGAGGACTGTCATGTCCTCTTCCTTCTAATTAACAAAGTTTTTCTTTTAGCCTATCTTGTACACCTCGATAGGCTCAAGTTATGTATCTAGGGGTGTTGTGAGGGTGGGAAAACTGAGTTAATAACAAATGTTTTATTTATCCCCACTCCCGGCATTCTTGTTCTTCATCGCACTTGGTGGTGGTGGTTCACTTTCCTACTTGGAAACCTGGATTGATATCCATCGCCCTCCTGGCAGCCACCATGCATTCTCCATAAGCATTGTTGTTATAACACCTGACTCTGCATGGTTGTACAATCATAACGCCTCCTTCCATTACGAGCATGGTCGGAGAGCTTCTTCGATACGGGCATCGTTGGAGGGAGACATTATACATTGAAACCTTTTCTGCTCTGCAAGGTAATTATCGTGTTCTGCAAGGGACAAAACCCCTTTGTTCTCTGAATAGGACCTAGCCCCTATGCATTGTTTTATTGCTCTTTCCAGTTTCCTGAGTATGTGCATTTATGGGAATTTGTTACAGGTTGGAAATTGCATGAAAGATGTGGTCTGTGATTATCTCCAAAACCAAGACCAAGTTCATCACAAGAAAGAGTCTTGTCGGGAGAAGCCATTGATTTTTCCAAACATTGTTCAATGAATGATCGATATATATGAGTGTGAGATCTATAGCGATGGTCATTCACAGATTCTTACTGTTGCTCGAACTCATGATTTCTGAAGGAGCACCTGTAGTATTTCTTTTGGTATTGGCATCTTATTAATAAATCTATTGTTTACCGAGTATGCTCATTTGGACATGAAACAAGTTTCCTTATATTCTGTTATAAGGTTGGATCTTGCAAATACTATATTCATTATTAAGTTCTCAGGAAGCTAGTCTCAATTTTGGATGACAGATTGTATCACAAAAACAGACATTGAAACCATTCTATTTAGCACTTTGTTTGAAGCATAAATTTTAGTCAGGATATTACAAAGTAAGAACCACTGAAAAAACAAGTATAAAATCTGGAGTTATTCACATTCATCATGCAAGTTGCAAAACAAGTTTACCACCATTGATTATTAGCCCCTACCTTTATATAAGGCAGTGGACATTTGTATTAATTATTTCATGGCAGGAATATATTGTTCAAAGCTAAGGTTTTGAACATGGTATTTTTTAAATCATTTATAACATTTTAATTTCTTAATTCTGATTGGGCTTGGAGCAATTTTCTGGGTAAAATTTGATTTTTTGAGTTTCTAAAAATGGTGATAATAATGTAATAAATCGTTGTCTACATGATGTAGGGCAAGACAAAACAAAGTCAAATTTTCTTTTTTCGAAATGCAGTAAAAAAATTTCAACTTTTTTGTTGTTTTCAACTACAAACTACGCAAATCATGAAGATCAAATGTTAAAATTTTCAGAAAAATCTATGATGTTTTCAATATTTTGAAAATTGTCAACTATAGAATTTGTAGGAAAGATAACCGCGTCCTACATGTTAGGAAAAAACGAGAGAACAGTAAACTAAAAGGTAAGAATACTGATAAGTAGGAGATAATTTCCATAGCTAGTCAAATTGTGATATTGCTATTAGGATCTAACTGTGCAATTTTTTGAGTCAAACTCATTGACCCATGTTTCATGAGTAGTGATTCACCATGAATCCATCTCTCTCATTGGATCTAGGTGATGCTCACCGGGGTGAAGCACTGGGACTTCCATATAGAAAATGTCCAGCATTTGTAGAAAAATTGAGGAGTCTTTGAAATTTTTTTTTTTTTAATTTAAATCTTGCATGCCAACACTATAGTGCACTCAACTATGAACACAATTGCACATCTTGTTTGAGTTCCCTTAGAGAAGGGGAACAAATTAGCTCAAAATACACCTCAATGATTCTTCACGCACTATAATTTTTGGTCATTCACAAGGTAGAGGAAATATCAAGTGATCCAATTGATTTGAAAGAGATGTATCCTTACAATTTAAAAGTCCTTATGGCATCAAAGTTATTGCCACCAACATCTACAACCACGATGGAGGTTGAGCCACAACCTATCATGTTGAGAAAGTCGAAGGAGCCACATCAATCTACTAGAGATAGACCCTAAGTTAAAAAAATTTATAAGAAAATGTCCATTAAATAATATAAATTTTTAAGAATTTTATTTTTTTATAAAATTCTTATATTTTACCAATGTTATACAATTCCCTCTAACCTATATAAATTATTAAGTTTTAAATATATAAAAACAACTCACTTTCTTCAAAAAAAAAATTACTATTAAAATAAAACCATCTAAATATTACTAAATATGTATATAAACTATAATTTAACAATTTTATATTACTTAACAAAAGCCTTCAAATTTATAACTTTTGCATCATCTCTTATCTAAACATTTTTCTCGAAAAAGCAATACCAAAGCATAAATTAAATCACAAGTTTTAAAAGAGTTGAACAAGAGTCTCGTATCAGAAGACAATAAATGTAGAGATATTTTTAGTGCACGTCTAACATTTTTTTTCCCTATTTTTCCATTCTCAAAAATTGGATATATCCCCAGGATATTGGCTTTGGGCCAATCAGATTTCAGAAATAAAATGTTGCAAATGATGTTTAAATACTTTGTTTAAAACCTTACTTCGAACATTGCGTTTTGCTGTTGAAAAATTAATACTTTGTTTGAAACCTTCTTCAAACATTACGTTTTGCTATTGAAAAATTTAGTAAGTTGGCTAGGGGTCAATCGGGAACATTAGTTCCCTGCCTTATATAAAGGGAGGGACTAGTAACTAAATTCAACTTAATTCAACTTGTTTTCTTTTTTTTTTTCATATTATCTTGGATCCAATTTAGAATTCGCTATTATTTTGGATTATTTCTGAATTATTTTGGATCCAATTTAGAATTCGCTATTATATGTTTGCTTTAGTTTTCGTTGTTTTTGATGTGGAAACAGTCTTTCTCTAACTAAATTTTTCAATAGCAAAACGTAATGTTTGAAGAAGGTTTCAAACAAAGTATTAATTTTTCAACAGCAAAACGCAATGTTCGAAGTAAGGTTTTAAACAAAGTATTTAAACATCATTTGCAACATTTTATTTCTGAAATCTGATTGGCCCAAAGCCAATATCCTGGGGATATATCCAATTTTTGAGAATGGAAAAATAGGGAAAAAAAATGTTAGACGTGCACTAAAAATATCTCTGCATTTATTGTCTTCTGATACGAGACTCTTGTTCAACTCTTTTAAAACTTGTGATTTAATTTATGCTTCGGTATTGCTTTTTCGAGAAAAATGTTTAGATAAGAGATGATGCAAAAGTTATAAATTTGAAGGCTTTTGTTAAGTAATATAAAATTGTTAAATTATAGTTTATATACATATTTAGTAATATTTAGATGGTTTTATTTTAATAGTAATTTTTTTTTTGAAGAAAGTGAGTTGTTTTTATATATTTAAAACTTAATAATTTATATAGGTTAGAGGGAATTGTATAACATTGGTAAAATATAAGAATTTTATAAAAAAATAAAATTCTTAAAAATTTATATTATTTAGAATTCGCTATTATATGTTTGCTTTAGTTTTCGTTGTTTTTGATGTGGAAACAGTCTTTCTCTATCTGTGGGCTATGAGTTTTGATATTTTGGGTCTATTTACATTTATAGAAGCTTTTATTTTCGTGATCATCTTAATTGTTGGTTTAGTTTATGCATGGAGAAAAGGAGCATTGGAATGGTCTTAACCCCCAAATTTTGGAATGATAAAAGACGAGTAGAAAATTATCTAAATCTAAAGCCGGCGATAAATCCTATAGAATCATCTTTACTTCATCAAGCAACTCCAAATTCAGTGATTTCCACTACTCTAAACGATCTGTCCAATTGGGCGAGACTTTCTAGTCTATGGCCGCTCCTTTATGGTACTAGTTGTTGTTTTATCGAATTTGCTTCATTAATAGGTTCGCGATTCGACTTTGATCGTTACGGTTTGGTGCCAAGATCCAGTCCTAGGCAAGCCGATCTACTTATAACAGCCGGAACTGTTACAATGAAAATGGCTCCTTCTTTAGTGAGATTATATGAACAAATGCCGGAACCAAAATATGTAATTGCTATGGGAGCCTGTACTATTACAGGAGGAATGTTTAGTACAGATTCTTATAGTACCGTTCGCGGAGTAGATAAGTTAATTCCTGTGGATATCTATTTGCCGGGTTGTCCTCCTAAACCAGAAGCTATTATAGATGCTATAATAAAACTTCGTGAAAAAATAGCTCAAGAAATATCTGAAGATAGATATGAGTTTCAACAAACAAAGAGGTATTTCAGTAGAAAGCATAGATTTCATATTGGATCCAGTATTATTATTGAAAATAAGGAGGATAAGTTTTTTCATCAATCTTATGAATCTCGTAAATCAACTTTAGAGATCACTCCCAAAACATCTGAATCGATTTCAGAGATATCATACCCTTTGAAACATTTTAAAATACGAGAGTTTGCTGGCGAATGAATAATCGTTAGTAAAAAGTAACGAGCAGGAAATAAATTTTGAAAATTCCATGAAAAATGTCAAATCCTTATGCAGATACTTTGACAATAAATAGTAATCAAATGCAAGGTCGATTATCTGCTTGGCTAGCCAAGCATAGGTTAGCTCATAGACCTTTGGGTTTTGATTACCAAGGCACAGAAACATTACAAATCAAATCTGAAGATTGGGTCTCTGTAGCCGTTGCTTTATATGTTTATGGTTTTAATTATCTCCGTTCTCAATGCGCTTATGATGTAGCACCAGGAGGTTCCTTAGCTAGTGTATATCATCTTACGAGAATAAACGATAATGCAGATGAACCCGAAGAGGTGTGTATAAAAGTATTTGTCCCAAGGGAAGATCCCAGAATCCCGTCTGTTCTATGTATTTGGAAAGGTGCTAATTTCTAGGAACGGGAATCTTATGATATGTTGGGAATATTTTATGAAAGTCATCCATGTCTAAAACGTATATTGATGCCAGAAAGTTGGATTGGGTGGCCTTTGCGCAAAGACTATATTGCACCTGATTTTTATGAAATACAAGATTCTCATTGAGTGCAGTGCAAAAAAAAAAGATAAATTTTTTTAAAAGAGTTTATCCACGTAAACATAGATCTATATGTATTGATCTATGTATATCCCATCTAAATAGATTAAAACATTCAAAATAAATAGCAATATTCTATAGAATTCTATTGAATATATATTTTAAAACAATCTATTTATATATAGATTATAGATTCTAAAACAATAAAATTTATCAATTTCAATTCCATTCTATTACATAATAGAAAAATAGAGTTTTGATATCAATTTTTCTAATCTCGTGCTTTATACGTACCTCTACACTACATTTGCCTAAGTTTATCTCAAAAAAGAAAATAAAGAATGTTATAGAAATGACTTTAATACAAAAGTCATATAATAACGGGAGATTTGAAATGATTATAGAAATCATTTCAAATCTCCCGTTATTATAATAATAAGAATTAAAATCAAATTAGATGGATTAAATTATCTTAAATTTCAACTTCTTCTTTTCTGACCAAAGTGGTTCGACCCAAGTCTTCTAAATTTTTCTGACGACGTAGAGGTCGGGTAACCAATTCAAGTACATCTCTTGCATTGGCAAACCCATGAATCTGGGCAAAAGTAAATTCCACTGACCATTTAGTACTAATTCCTCTTGCTTCTAGCGGGTTAGCATGAGCCATTCCCGTGATAGCTAAATCGGGTTGTAATTCGCGTATACGTCGTATTTGATTCGAATTATCCGGTTTCTCCACAATTCGTGGTATTGGTACACACATCTTTATACATGTATCTTGTAAAAGTGATAATTCAGCAGTTTGATATCGTTTATCCATATATGAAAAATGGTTGAAAAATGGTTGAAAGAACGGTCAATGCGGTCGTGAAAGGATTTATTTTGGTGGAAAATGTATGCTAACACTTTAAGCTAAAGGCACGGTTGTCATTTTCACCAGTGAACGCTTTTCGCTGCGTTGTCATCGATTTTGCGGGCATTTTAAGCGGGGACAGGTGTTTGAGGGTTTTTTTTTATTAAACTTTCATTTTGATCAGCGTGGGCGCTTCTGTAAGAAACAGTGGGACCAGGGCAGCAGACACAATACCAGACAGGGTTCAGATCCTAGGTAGGCCCGTTTCCAAGGATAAAACGAAGACTGGGGCCCAGCTCACAGCAAGATAGTGGCAGGCCTTAAGCCAGGGGTTTCAAGGTGCACTTTTTGGTTTTGTTTTATATATTTGCTCTTGTTAGCTTTTGTTTCGCCCTTCTTTCTTTTGATCAATGGAAAAACAAATTGAGGATACACAAATGAGAAAACAAACGGTGGATATGCAAACCATGGAAAAACAAACCATCTCATTGGTAAAAAACGGTCAAGAAATTATGGTACACTTTGAAACTAACCATTTAGGGCAAGTCAAAATGGCATCACTTGGCAAGACAGGAAAATATATCTGGGTCAATGTTAAACAGTTCAAGGGCATTTTAAAACGTAGACTTGCTCGTATGAAAGGGTCACAGGACAAGCAAAAACACGGGCAGAGATTGCATAAACAAGTCAAAATGTGCCCTCCTCCACACTTAAGTGGTGACAGTCATCTGTATGGTAGTAATAACTTCGATGAGTCTGTCAGTTACAGCCCTACCTCCACACCTCTCGCTTGGTGCCCAGATCTTTATGTGCAAGAACTTTTGAGGGCCAAGAGGAGGTTGGAGCTCCTAGAGGCTAAGGAGCAAGAAAGTTACCGCAATATACAGGTGCTAATTGCAACAAATAAAACTCTTGCAGATGATAACAACACTTTAAAAGCTCAAATCTCAATGTTGCAAGAAACACTTTTAGCCGGAAAGCTTGAATGGCAGAATATGAAGGATGAATGGAAAAACCTGAATGTGACATTGGAAACAAACAAGGTCACAGCAAATACCGAGTCATCTCATAATAAGGAGAAAACGATTCTTCACACTAGTTTGCCAGGAAAGGCAGATGGTGAAGAGAAGAGAAGGAGTTTTGCAGAAGTCACCAAAACTTGGGACAAAAACAGCAAACACCCTGATATGGCAAGAGAAGAGGCAAAGATTCGTGTGAACACGCAAGACAAAGAGGTCAAGGAAAGGCAGCTTAGGGCATCCAATATAATTATCAAGGGGATAAAAGACTATGGGGAAGGCGAACATACCCTTGACCTAACGAGGGATTTCCTACAAGATGTGCTGTTGTGGCAAGGACAAATCTGCCAAGCTTGGAGGGTTGGCAAACCACACGCTGAGAGAAATAGGCCAATCAAGGTAGTCATGCTCAGCATTAGCGACAAACAAAATCTACTTAACAAAAAACAGCTTTTGTGGGGTTCTCGCTTCGTTTTAGAGGAGGATTTAACTATGAGACAGCAAGTAGAAAGAAGGATGGAAATGGAAAAAATCAGATCAGCTAGAAATGAAGGCAAAAGAGCTTGGATGTTCAAGGGAAAAGCAGTTATTGCTCATTTTGGCCACCGCTACAATGAAGGGCAGCAAGAAGGCAACAAAGGTGCAACAACAAACACCTTAACAGGCAGCGATACAACAAGATCCATAATCACACCTAGCGATAATAACTCAACTTTGAGTCTTTCGCATCAAAATAAATAGCAATCAAGCTTAACCCAGGCGTCCTTAAGTTTAGTTTGTTGGAATTGCAGAGGTTATCCGTGGAGACGTGGGCCTGGGTTAGGGCCTATTGCGGAAGGCAAAGACATTATTTGTCTCATAGAGACACATGAGCATGAGGGATGTAAGACCCCATTGTTTGAAGGCTACTGGAAGATGGCAGTGTGGAATGAGGCAGCGGGAAATGGTAAAGGTTATGGAGGTATAATGGTTCTAGTAAAAGAAAAAGAAGGTCGTGTCATTCAGCTGGAAAAGACTGATTCTAATAAACAATTTATATGGCTCAAAATCGTGGAAAATAACACTCTTCTCAGGATTGCAGCTTGTTACTTTGCTCCACAAGTATCTAAAATTTATAAAAAGTGTGGTTTAGATCACAATGACCCTTATGCTACGTTAAAGAAAGATGTTGCTGTTTTTTCACAACGTGGGGATGTCCTTCTCGTTGGAGATTTCAATGCTAGGACAGCAAATTGGCAAGCAAGTATTTTCAGCTCCGAAGTAAATGATAACCCTATTTGGCTCACAGAAGAGAGAAATCATCCATGGGATAGAATATCCGAAGATGCTAAAGGCTGCAATCATTTTGGGGAAGAATTGATCACTTTGTGTGGCACATTTGATCTAATAATCTGTAATGGTTTGGCTAGATGGGCTAAGTCGGGCAATTTCACTTGCAACACATACAACGGGGCAAGTGTGGTAGACTATGTAATTTGTTCGCAGCATTTGTATAACAATATTGAAGAAGTTGAAATTGGAGAGCACATTTGGGATCTCAAATCAGATCATAGACCACTGTACGTAAATTTGTATTGGGCAAAGGATAGACGGATTGGGGCAAAAATCCAAGGCCCTCAACACCCACCTTCTCAGGGCAGAATTTTGTTAACTTCAGAAAATAGTAACACTTTCAGGGCTGCTCTTGAGGAACTTTGTATGGGACACCCTATGTATAAGCATGGTGTTAATAGTCATGATTTATCAAATCTGATTCACAAGGCTCTTTCAAAATGCAAGAGAGCAAAAAATAGAAAATCTGAAACTAATTGTTTTCCAGCCAATGCATGGTTTGATAAAAAATGCAAGAGGGCTAGGAGAAATCTAAGGGAGTCAAATAAAACTAACCTTGACATTAAGACCTACAAACAGATCCTAAAGAAGAAAAAAATCGATTTTATGTCCACAAGGAGAGAGGAGCTAATTTTCTTGGGCAGAAATAACCCCAAACGTTTTTGGAAAGAACTCCAACCAAGGAGGAAGCAAACTGAAAATAATATTACTGCCACCCAATGGTTTGATTATGCTAAGAAACTTTATGAACAAGAGGGTGGAGTGGGACAGCCACCTTTGGTCAATGATACCACAAATATTTTTACTGTGCAAGAGATAGAGACAGGGATTAAGAAGTTGGGTGGAGGCAAAGCAAAAGACCTTGTTGCGCTTCAAGCTGAATATTTGAAGTGGGGTATGAAAACTCTTGCACCGCACATCACTGAAATCTTCAACAAAATCTGCCAGGAAGGGTTTCCAAAAGATTGGACAATCAGCCTTGCAATACCACTTTTTAAGAGTGGTGATGTTAACAATCCCTCCAACTACAGGACTATAATGATCAATCCCCTCTTTGCTAAACTTTTTGGCAGTATGATAGAAACTAGGATCAGCAAATGGGCAGAAGAAAATCATAAACGTGCTAAAGGGCAAGCTGGTTTTAGGCCAAAGCACTCGACAGTGGATCACTGTGTCACTCTGAGACACATTATTGAAAAAGAGTGGGAGAAAAAAGAAGAGGTTTTTTGTTGCTTTGTTGACTTCAAAAAGGCTTTTGATACCGTTCCGAGAGACAAGCTTTGGTTGAGGATGGAAGACTTGGGGATTCCTAGGCATCTCAGAGCTGCTGTTCATAGAATGTACGAAGAGGTGAAAGTCAAAATCAGAACTTCAGATGGCATTTCAGAATGTTTTAGGAGCGACATCGAGGTCAAGCAGGGCTGCCCTTTATCCCCTACTTTATTTGGTTTATATATTGACAAACTGGAAGAGTGGTTAAACACGCAAGAGCGTGAAGGCATTCAGCTAGGGGAATTTGTTATAAAGCTACTCCTATATGCGGACGACCTCATTTTAATTGCCAAATCTGCTTGTGGTTTGCAAGACCATCTATCTTCTCTTGAGCGCTTTTGTAGAATGGTGGGGATGCAAGTCAATATCAGCAAAACCAAGGTTATGATTTTCTCTAATAATAAAAAACAGCATCAACATGAATTTTATTACAATGGAGGTGTTCTCGAAGAAGTTGCGGAATATAAATACCTTGGCATCGATTTCAACAATAAACTAAGCTGGTCTAGCTGCAGGTATAAAAGGACATTAGGTGGATGGAAGGCTTTCTACGCTCTTCAGAATAGGTGCCGTGAAGCGGAGTTGTGGGATTGGAAAACTATTCAAACCTTGTTTGGTCTTCTTGTGCTGCCAGTTGTTCTTTATGGGTGTGAATTATGGGCCAGCAGCACTACTATAGCACAATGGAAACAAATCGAAGGAATCCAAAAGCGCTTGATTACAAGCAAGTTTAAAATTAAAAGCACTGTTCCATATGACATCATGCTAAGTGAAATGGGGGCTGCGCCTATTGAGGCACTTGCTATGGTTCGCCTTTTAAGCTATCTAAAAAGAATCGAAAAAATGGAAGAGGATAGATGGCCGAAAGTTGTCTTTAGTGACACACTATGTAAGCGAAAAAGGACATGGATGCAACAAAACATCAAGTGGATGAGTAAATGGAATATTCATTTCAATATGTGCCCCACAAGTAATAAAGAAATAAAGGTCTTTGTTATGGAGAAATTCTACAAGAGAAATTGGGGAAGCGAGATTGGGAGGAAGAAACTATATTATATAAATGAGTTCAACCCCACTTGTGATCAACTCGAAAAAGTGTACATAGGAGCCAACATTTCTTGGAGAGCTAAAATTCTTATTGCTCAGCTGAGAACCAACTCTCACCAACTTCGTTGTGAGACCGGGCGTTGGAAGAGGCCAAAGGAGGCTTGGGAAGAGAGAATTTGCAGATTTTGCAATTCTGGGAAAGTGGAAACTGAACAGCACTTTATTCTAGAATGTGAGGCCTACAAGGATAGCAGGGATAAGTTTGCGGATACTATATGTGACAGTTCTTGGCATAACCTGTTCAACGAAGAGTACATTGAGCAATTGGGGGGGCTCATCATTAGTCTACACAAGAGGCGAACAGCGCTACTTAAGTCTGCTTGAGTTGTCTTGCTGTCCCATAGGCTATTTTTTGGCCTCGTGGACGTTAAAATTTTATCTATCTATCTATCTATCTATCTCAATAAATGTGTCTCTTCATTGAATTTTTTTGAAAGAATGCATTATAAATGACATGAAAAAATGCATTATTAATGACTTCTTAAGTAGCCAAGTTTTGCCGAGTAATACTTTTGGAAAATTGTCGTGTTTTCAACATGTCCAAGTAGGTCCAATTATGGTATGCCGAGTAATACTTTTGGAAAATTGTCTTGTTTTCAACATGTCCAAGTAGTCCAATTATGGTATGCCCCTTGGAGAGTGGCTTCGAATGGTAATTCCAACAAAACAAATCTTGTAGGTATCAAGTTCTCATTCATTGGAAGGAGGCACTGGCAACATGCTCTTCTATATTCAAGTGATTGTAATTCTATAGAATCTCATCGGTAACGTAACACAGCTTTTACGCAAAAGCATTAAATTTCCTTATCTAAAGGCTACATCATTACTTGAGGGTTATTTCCCAACCAGTTGTTGAGGTTTATTTTCCAACCAGTTTTAATGTGGACAGATGCACATGCTAAAAAAGCTATTGTGCGAATATGATGAGCCGTGTATTTTTGAAAGTCGTGCATATATATCGTTGACAGATGATACATCAGTTCCCATCTTCCATTGTTACATTCCCTTTAAGTAAAAACAGAGAACCGTCATAACAGATTCATGTGTAGATAAGTCATCAACACCGATTCTACAGGACATAGTAAACCCTATAAAATGCAGAAAGAAATATTGCTTCCTTAACCAATACATACCACATGAATGATTATATTACATGACCCAGAACCAATACTCGTATACTTCAGCGTCTTGGACAAATTATCTACAATGTCTAAATTAACAGCCTTTGGGCCTCTCATAAGTTGGCGGTAAAGATGGGCAGTGCTCATTCATGAATGCATATGGATCAACGGTATTATATCCTGGCAATTCCATGCGATACTCTCCTAGGACCTGGCAGAAAGGTAGTTTCACATCGTCATTTTCATTGCACCAACTGGGAAGATGGGTTATGTTGTTTTCAAAGAACTTGAGCATGTAGGCATCACGTATCTGCAGAAGTGATAAATTGCTCAGAAAAGATAAACACGGGCTTTTAAATTAGAATAAAAATGCTCATGAGTTTTGTAAAGATTAAACAAAAGGCATCCAGCTGATTTGAAACTTACTGTGAACTCTGTGACTTGAATGGAACTAGCAATAGCATCAAACAGCCCTGCCTCTTTATACATTTCAAGAATAAATACAACACATGTAGCTGATTTCCCATCACTATAAACCCAATCATCCTGCTCAGGGATTGTCAGCAATTGATCAAAAGATATGCCACGCCTTTCACTTTCAATCACAACATCATTCAGATCCAGGTCCTGCATATGCATAAGAAAATAAGTGAAAAGCAGAGAGATAAAATCCAAGTACGAACCTTTTTTTATCAGCAAAAACATTGTAGTCACTTTTAGAATTTCAGGCCAGTAGCTAATTAAATTTCAAAAAAAGGAAAAAAAAAACGGCAAAGATTTATTAATATAGAAGTAAATTTTAGAAATGCAGACTTGTAGCCAGTTGATTTCATAAGATTATAAAGAATTGAATTTAAAAGTCACAAACTTTCAGCCAGTCAATTCTAGAAATCAACTATAGAAGGAAAAACAGTAAGCAAATGACAACTTATGCAATAAAGTCGGTCTCTATGACCAACTGAAACTGCTAAGCCACTGGAGACATTACAATTTATGGCACATAACGAAATTACAGCAACAATGAATCAACAAAATTCTAAACCCTAACTACAGGCATATAGAACATCAATCAACAAATTAGAATGCCTTATACATCTATATTTATTATTTGTGGAAAACTGAAAATTCAAATACATGGTAGTCGAGTTAATCATTTTGTAGCTTAAAATGCATATGTACCAATGGTAAACACCAGGCTTCAAGTAGTCGACCAATATTTGACATTAGAAATACATAATGCTATCACAGCTCCCTTGACATCAAAACCTTAGATTGCATTACGATCCACAGTATCCTCAAATTATCAAACATTGCAAAAGAAATAAAATACCACAGTTTTGTTTCAAGATGGACACAACTGCTTGGCTTTAGAATGGAAAACAATCATAAGCATACAATTTCAATTCAATATTTAGGCATACAGATCCAAGGATCAAATTCAAAATACATCACAGGATTAATAATGCAAACATTAAATGGGCAATAAAGGTTCAAACTCTCCAAATGGAATGCAGAGAAGCTCTACAGTTTAACTACACTTTTTCTGAGGGGTAACTTTGAACTTGAATGCAAATGTCTTCTCAGATCCTTTGGATCCAAGTTCATGTATTTACAATGACTTTTAACTCTATAATTTTGCAGCCTCATGACACACAAACTCAACTTGTTCCCCAAAGATTCAAGTTATTGCAGGCAAATGTTATTTGTGAAGGATGAGTACCCACAAGCCATCAATTCCTTTCATTTGAGGACCCATGAAATTTTTTGGTTATGTGGAATACGTTACTTGGAAGCTCAACAACTCTAGGCTTCCTGAATCTATGGCTTTGGCTGATGAAGACATTTCAGTTCATGAGGTTCCACCAACTATTTGATTTTATTGGTCTACAATGAGGTAAGAATGGGGAGGACACTACATAATTTTAATCCTGTTTACCCAGAGTCTTGATCCAATGGCCTGGAGGAGGTCCCAAAGAAAAAGAGCATGGTCGGCATACACCACCATTATTGACCAGTTGGCGGGATGATGGCCCCTTCGATGTTTATGGTTAGTGTGCAGTATGCACACTTCAAAAAAATGTTTCTCGCCATCAATCAGTAAACTATGGCACATTATAGGTGGCAGATTTGTAGAGATTCACAAGGTATCTGATTTGAAACATCTCATAGTCCGTTGACACTTTGGAATCAGCAGCTTATGGGGACCGATGAAAAACAAGGGGAGATGATTGAATGAGCCCAAAAACTGTTTGATTTTTAGAATCAGTGGTCAGTGTGGTTCAAATTGCCTTTGAATGTGAGAAATAAAATTTACTTTTTGCAAGACAACACAAAACATAACAGTGTGTGATGTAAAGCCTATGTCCAAATTTAGAGGGCAAGCGCCATGAGACCTCAATTAACCCAAGACTAAGCTAATCCAACCTCAACTAAAAAGTTAAAAGCCATTGACAATATAAATATGCACACTTTACAACATTCATTAGTGGGTTTGCATTTATGAAAATGATTACTTGCCTACATTTTCGCCTCAAATATGTGTATTGGAGTGTTGATTGTTGTCTTCAAAATGAAATTTTGATTTTAACCTTAAGATAGCTTGAAGAAAGAAAGTACTTAGCAATATATGAGTTGTGTTCTGTCATTGATGTCAACCACATATGTGGTCCATTGATGTCAACCTAATGTGTGGTGATTAATAGAGGACTCGAAATGAGCCTCCAAATGTTTATGTGAGTTCTGGTGATGATATTGAGCATGTGTAGATTTCAGAAGGTGATAGTATTGGAAGTTAGAATATGCGAGAAAAAGTATTTGATGTCCTTATGAGAGAATGCTCTGGATTACTCCACATTTGGTGATTACAGCTTGTAATTTTGGATATAATGTCTATTTTCTATGGACGGTGTACAGCTATGTTTTCATGTCATCACAATTCAGTTATGATGGTGGTGGTAGTTTGCCGACTGTGTGGCTGTTCATCAAGACTGCTTAGTAGAATGTTCCACATTGTTGTCTCTGGCGTTGTAGCTGGGAGAACATGTTCAGACAGTTTGCGCAATGTCTCAGTTTAGATCTCTAGTATTGGTTTGCTCACAAGTTGTGGTACTCTGTAATTTGGCATTATTGTTTGTGTTGATCTCTGGCCGACTCGGTTCGTTCTATTGATTGGAGCATATTCTTTTGGTCCAGATTTGCATTGGAAGTTGAGTTTAGATGTTGTTATGGGCTCTACCGAGGCATGTGAAGGTTCGCATTTGTGCATTGGATAATGCTTTTGGATGGGCTGGTTAACATGCTACATTGGTTATTTACATGTTACATTTGATTCCGACTTTTAAGGATGTCATCTTGTGTGTGGTTTAGTTGAAAACGGCTTAGGAAGATGTGTTATGATGTGTTTGGGTCACCTTTAATTCCTGAAGAGGGCCACAATAATTGTAGATGAGCTTGGTTATACTATCCCAGTACAATATTATCTCCAAATTTTCTCAAAATAATTTCCAGAACATGAACAGAGAAATGATGCAATTTAAACTAGTAGATTCTCATTAAAATGTCTCAAAATATGTTATTGTATTATATATCAGCAATACAATAACCAAATATCAAGTCCAATCTTAAATACAGAAAATACAGTCAGATTGGAAATAATAATAAATTGCACCTGTAATCCCACGTGTGAATTCTGATAAGATGAATCAGGACTACGTCTAATCCACCCAAGAAGAGCTCGAAGGTTTCCTTCCTCAGGATCCTCAACAAGAGAAAGCTAGCAGCTTCCCAACGTTCTCTAAAGGGAAACCAGAAGATAAATCTCAAATCCAAGCCTCCCCAAAATGAGTCTCCCTCCCTTCTTTTAATGCATTAGACTGTGACTCTTAAATTTCCACTACTCTATCCTTCGTCATCTTCTTCTTTGTCAGCTTATAGCCCCCTTAATAATATTAAATTGACCCATTTTATAAACTCGCTTTGAACTCTCATAAGTCAAATTTAATATTTTACGAGTTTAACTTCAGCATTCTTAATGTCCCAAAAAGAGGACAATACAAGTCCTCCCTCCTCAAGATTGCTTGCTCTCAAGCAATCATGAGTCCATAAGCCAATACCAAGGTCCCATGTCCATCTGCTAACATCTCTACGGCCCATACTGGTAACTCTGAAGTCATGATCAGTCATGTTGTAGTTCCCAAGGTGAGAATGCAACCCTTCTATCACTTTGATCCCTGGATCCCAGGTCAATCTATGAAGTACCAATCCACTGTAGGTTGCATGACTCTGATCATAACTGAATCAAATCTCAAACTGTGTAGTATCTCAATGGAATCCTCAAAATGAAAATCATGTATCATGTTATCACTTGGATCCCAAATCAACCTATCATCATGATCTTGGGTGTAGATATAGGTGTCTATCAACCTATCATTATCCTGAATCAGCCAACTGAACAAAGAGATCATCCCACCAAAAATGAAAGCATCCCATATGTAAAAATTCCCACTCATATAAGCACCTATCATCATGATCTTGGGTGTAGATATAGGTGTCTATCAACCTATCACTATCATAATCTTCAAAAGGTTGAGCCAAATTTGAAAATATAACAGCAGACCAAGTGTAGCAACCACTGATAATTGGAGTGTGCATAAAGAGAAATTCACCAGCTAACAAATAAATAGCCATCATTTCATGAAGACTTGGTGATAGATAAATGGTAATAACTATCAACATCGCCATAAGAGCCAACACTCACATCAGCATCTCCATTAATGAAATGGTCACCATGAAGTGAAATCTCTTAATCATTTTCACTTGCTTCATATCTATCCACAGACATTGTGAAGATATACCACTCCTGTCATAAAAGTCAAAGTTCTCATGGTTTACTTTTTGCTGGTCCTTAAAGTCTTCATCATCATAATGAACCTCATATTGATAAGGTGAAGCGTATATATTATGCTCCCCTTCACTCCCACCAAGGGTGTGAATTCCTTCTATTATTTGTATGATCGCCTTACTCTTAGGTTCTTGGTCACCATCTTGGTGAGTGGCTGTCCTAGAAATCTGATTTTCAGCCTGATGTAACGAGTATTGTCTCGTACTAAGTTGAAGACATAGCTCATCTATCTCCCTCTCTTTATCCTCAGCGTATTTCAAGGTTGTATCCCTGTCTTTCAGCAACTTCAACAAATCTGATTTCATCATTTCCAATGCCTGTTTGAATGTATGCAAATATCCACTATCAATTCCATTCACTGTCCCTTTTTTTCTTTCCTCCATTTGAATTTCCCACATCACCTCTTCAATGCTCTTATGGATTTGGTCAAAATGCACTAAGGCTGCAATGACCATTTCATTTGATACTTTCAGCTTATCCTCCAAATTATACGCTCCAAATTCATCAGCCTGAAATGGGACTTCAGATTGGTCCTTCAAATCAGCCCCTATAGTAACATCATCTTGCTCTATATTTTGAATACTAGATTTAATTTCAGCTGTACCATTTTCAGAGTTCCCTTCTATCTTCGTTCATAGTATCTCATCAACTATTACACCATTGTTTCCAAATAGTCCATCCTCATAGAGAGGTACTTTTTCATTTTTTGACAAATCACGTAGATAGATTTTCTCATGAAAGTGCTTGTCAATAACCACTTCCGAATCACCAAATAAAATGCTAGAACAATTCTAATCATTAACCATAAAGGAACTCCTCTCATAAACTTCATCATGTTGAAGTTAGTCTAACGAGTCCTTAACTTCCTCAACATTGATCTCCACTTCTAGAGCTGACTCTTCCTCCTTGTTACCCTCACAAGTGTGACCATGTGACCAAAAATGTCTGCAAGTAAAACAGATCTTCTCTTTCCTCATTTGGTCTTGCTCACTTCTTGGAATCCTACAATCTGTAATTCCCTTCCCCTTAATTCTTCTTTAGACTGTTGTTGTTTATACTTCTCAACTTTGGCTCACATTGTTTGAGCACCTTGCTGGCCAACTTACGAGCAGCTTGGGAAGCCCTTTTTCTCTGTTTGAAATCACTAACAACATTTGTAGAAGTGGTTGGAAATGAGCACCACTCTCATTAATTGTCACAACCATAATGTCTTCCATGGCTGCAATAACATCTGCATTGTGTTCTTCCCTGATTGTGCCTAACAGATTTTGAAACATGATATGTAGCAAATCATACAATCCCTGATTGCATAATCTGATATCCACAAATGATTTTAATATAACAGCTCTTCTATGGGAATGACGACTACTGCTATCCCCAAGATTTTGAAAACTCTCGACAAGATTTGTACTACCTCCTTCATGATGTCTTCTTCATAAGGTTCGTGGGGTGCTAAAATTCTTACGATCTCCATTAGGCAAGAAACAACCAAAAGCCTTACCTCACCCTTTGATTGCTTCAACCGCTTGTGCTTACTTAACCCTATTACAGTAGGAACAGTAGATGTCTGCAATAAATCAGGGGGTGATTGTTATATCATGGACAAACATCCTTCTATCTGGATCAGAATGTTCAGGTCATCCTCCCTTGTAAGTGATTGCAACTCAAGTTTGCTACCAGTCTCATAAAGCATTTTGGCTAAAGTGTTATTCGTTGCCATTTTGACTTTCAGGATCTTTTGAGTCTGTCATGTGACTACTATGCCCGTGAATAGAATCTTTGCATCCGGTTAACTATTATTACTCTTAAAGAACATACAGTCCTTGCCCAGTCTGAGATTATATACCAGTTTAATTCTGTCACAAAAACTACTTTTTCTTCAATACTATAGCAACACTGGATGCGTGATGCACACAGCAGTTTTTAAGAGATGGTGTATATTTTGCACTGCCCTTACCAAGATCTGTTTTAGTAGCCACCAAACTAATATTCTGACTTTAAAATGACCACTGCAGTGGCTGTTGTCTGAGGATGCAGAGACAATTCTTACTTGTTTGTGCTCAAAATTACTGCTCTGCTTCTAGATCGCATAGTCTGAGCAAGCCTCGCCACAACAGTGATTGTGTAGCAACTGTATTGCCCCTAAACTCGGTCACTTTTAATGCAGAAATCATCAATTTCAGTTCTAATTTTGCACAGAGTTCCTTAATCAGACCCTCAAAGAAGTGGTTAAATACAGCAACCTCCACAGTGCTAATGCTATTCTGAAATACTCAATTTTTTATTGTCATGGTGTGAAGATTCCAATGTCCACTTCAAATCTGTAATCAAGGTGGTCTGATCTGCTTGTTATGATTACCTTTATATCCAGGCAGCACCCACCTTCTCAAACCTGATAATATCTATTCAACAGTGGTCTAGCAGTAACTAACACACCTAGAGTGTTGTCCGCCTTCATTCCTCCATCAGGCTTTCAAAAACTGTCAACAATATATTCCTTTCTCAGCCAGAAGGTATCTAATAATTCTGCTTAAAATCTCATCTGACTCACTCCAACATGAAAGAAGCTATATCCCGTGGCTACACAACAAGAGGCTCATCCTCCAATTTTTGTTAAAACTCTCCTTAACAGATGTGAATAATGATCATAGAGATGACCATTTTAACAATGCACGGATTGCAAATTATGAAATGGCTTAGACACGACAACCCCTGTTTCAACGACAATCACACATATTTCTTCAGAAATATATAAAATCTTTGGCCTTTCTTAGGATGTCGAGTGTTCCATACTCTACAAGGAATTCAGTAGCATTCACCTTATGACAATTCCTTTTGTTCGCAGCTTCAAGAAAATATTCTATATGTACAGACACAAGGTTTTAATGACTCCCTCTTTAATCTGTAATATATCAATTTATGGAACTCTCAGGACCTACAAATATTTCATTAGTATCGGTCTCCAAAAAGATTTGATTTTGAATATCTCACGACAATGTCAATTACCCAGCAATAAACTATTCCGGTTTCCAGACATCACACTCATGCCTAGTGTTGAGATTCTACAATGAACAATTATTTCTCCTTGTACAGTATTGTCGATTATTGCCTATTTGATAAACTCAAACACATAGCATCCATCTTTAATTCAAATACAGATCACAACCTTTAAAAGTAGAATGAAACGATTTCTTGGTAACACATCCACAGAATAATTACTATGTCTCCTTCAGTCATACGTAGCAATGTGGCACTCAGCAAAGACTGAAATATCCCAAATGGATATTTGCTCTGCTGCTGCTATAATGTTTAATTATATAAATTACATTTTCCTGTAGATTTTTCTTTGATCTTATAGAGCTAGACAAAAGTTGTAGAAGAATGTTTTATTTTTCTTTTTGTATTTTTCAAAATATAGGAATTACAATGAATAAATAACAGTAACTAATAAAATAGAAGTGATAGAAATCATATGCTGCAATACATACTAATCTGAAAATGGTTCTAAAACCATACCAACAAAATCTGATTTATTTAAGAATAGTACCAATAAAGATGTGCTTCAAATAAGGTTGATGCCAGCTGAAAATGGGATCTAGGTGAATAAAGAATACGAGGCTGAACCAAAGTGGCCGCCTTCCCTAAAAATCCACTACCTACAAAGTGTGAATGCAATACTAGAAATCAATCCCCTACCTTGATCAAACTGTATGCATAAGAACCTTTGAATCTAATCTTGTTCAAGGCTACGTCCCAACAAATCTGCTCTCAGCACTAGGGTTTGCGTCCTAGGTGAGGAATGCTCTTCCAGAGCAACGACGTCCAAAATAGGTTGACAAAATGTTAAAAGATACTCATTTTTAGGTTACCATCTCCTTATATCCCCTCTGCAAGGCAAATCGAACCCTAAAAGAACCCTAAAGTGGATTTCATTTGAACTTTATAATATAACATTATTTCCCAAATAGAGATGTCCAAATAGAGAAAAATCATTACTTTATTAATGACAATTAGCTCCAAGCATCAAATAAGTCCTGGCAAATGATAATCAAATAGTAGAGACTGAGCTCTTTCCAACGAGCTATCACACATAGGCAAATCAATCCAAATGGAGCTACAAAACTCCTTATTACTCCAAAATGGCTAAACACTTAACCTTATTTAAATTATTAAAACGCTAACTTAAGAGAATATTTAAATATATTAAAATATTTCCCAAGTAGCCAAGGAACAACCCAACCACCTCCAAAACATGAAACTAAGTTTGTCACTTGCCTATGACCGATATCAGACAACCTAGGCCAACTAGCAATCTCACCCTCAAGTCTAGGGATACTCCTAAAAATAGGGAACACACCCAAATCTCATGAAATTGAGATCAAGGGTAATCTCATAAAACCTCAACTCTGGAAAACGTCACAACCTCCTAAAAGGTACAAATCTCATCCTAAAAACAAGGAACTGCTCTCAACTGATCTACTACTGCTTGAAATACCAAATCCGAACACTAAAAACCCTGACTAAGTCCCTAATCATCACTACCAGCCTACGAGACTCCATGATAGGCTAACTCTCATGTCACTACTATACAAAGCTAAAGAGGGGACATGACAATCCTCCCCTCTCGGAGATGCTTGCCCACAAGCAACTGCAAAGTTGGATGCCGTAAAATAGTCTCGCCCTCCCAAGTGGCATCCTCTATAAGGAAACCTCTCCAGCAAATCAGATACTCTCAAATCACCCTGCTTCTCAGCTGGCATTCCCTCTCTTCCAAAATCTCCTCAGGAACCAATGTTAGCATACCTTCCTCATCCAATGGAGGTAGAACTGGAGATGGTATAATATAGTGTCCCAGTGCCTTTTTCAAACATGACAAGTGGAACACATTAAGAATCCTACTACCAGATGGTAACTCAATCTCATACGCAACCTCTCCAACACGCTTGATAATCTTGTATGGTCCATAAAAACGAGGCTTGAGCTTCTCAGCTCCACCCCCTTTACGGGTGCTCTGTCAATAAGGCTGCAGTCATAGGTAAACCATATTCCCCACCTCAAATATCCTTTCAATCCTATGTCGATCAGCATAGACCTTTTGCTGATTTTGTGCCTGCTAAAGATTCTCTATGAGAGATCTCATGATGTCCTGGTTTTCCTGCACCCAATCTTGTGCCAAAAGAACCCTGTTGTCACTAACCGCCAGATCAACAAAAGATAGAGCATCGTAACCGTAGAGAGCTCTAAATGGAGTCATCACAATCGACATATGATACGTAGTATTATAACAATACTCGCCCAAGTGCAACCAATGCACCCATGTCCATTGTTGCCCTCACACATAATTGCGTAAATACCCTTCAACCCATTTATTAACAATCTCGGTCTACCCATCTATCTGTGGGTGGTAGCTGGTACTAGGTGTCGATTCCGTACCTGTGAGTCTAAAAAGTTCTTGCCAAAAAGAAATCGTGAACCTGCTATTCATGTCATTCACGATGGTCTTTGGAAGACCATGTAGCCTAAACACCTTTCTGAAAAATAACTCTACTACCTGAGATGTTGTGAAGTCAACTGCAATAGGAAAGAAGTGGGCATATTTAGTCAACCTGTCAACTACCACGTATATGCAATCTTTTCCTTGTACGCGAGGGAGACTTGTAATGAAATCCATGGAGATTCATGTCCACTTCTGTTCCGGTATAGGTAAGGGCTGCAATAAACTAGCAGGGTGAATATGCTCAGACTTATTCTGTTCACAGGGCATACACTCCCAAACATGACGTAGAATGTCATCCTTAAGACCCTTCCAAGAGAATCTCTCCCGAACTGCCCTGTAAGTCTAACTATACCCTGGGTGCCCTGATGAAGGAGTCTCATGGTAGGCCTACAGAATTTGTTCCTTCAAATGAGATCTAGGAAGAAGGAAGATTGCCTTTGTGATAGATGACATCATCTACTACATTGTACCTATCATCTGAAACTAATCCATCCATGACCTCACATGCATATTGATTTTTGGAGTACTCAACTAAAAGTTGAGCCTTCCAATCTGTTGAAATCTCACTCAATGAAAATAGGGTGGCAACTAAGGGTTTCCTAGAAAGTGCATCAGCAACAGTATTGTTTTTGCCCTTAATGAACTCAATGTCAAAGTCATAGGCCTGGATCTTGCTCACCCATTTTTGTTGTCTATCATTGAGTTCTGTTTGATCAAGGAAGTATTTCAGACTGTTGTGGTCCGTTCTTATCACGAATTTACTGCCAACAATATACTGTCTGAACTTGACTAATGCATGTATGATAGCCAACATTTCCTTGTCATATGCGGAATACAGCCTCTCATTATCCCGCAACTTCCTACTCTCATAGGCGATGGGGTGCCAGTTCTGCATCAAAACTGCTTGTATGCCCACACCTGAAGCATCACACTCCAACACAAATGGCTGCGAGAAATCGAGAAGTGCCAAAACTAGCCAAGTACTCATAACCTCCTTAAGTCTATCAAAGACCCCCTGTGCCTGTTCTATCCATCTGAAAGCTCCTTTCTTTGTGAGATCTGTCAGTGGTGCTGCCAACTGAGAGAAACCCCTCACATATCTCCTGTAATAAGCACACAAACCAAGGAATCCACGCAACTCAATAATGTTCTGAGGGTAGGGTTAGTCACGAATCGCCTAAATTTTCTCCTCATGCACCTTCACTCCATCAACACTTATCACATGTCCCAAATATAAAACCTCTCTAAGTCCAAACTCACATTTGGATAACTTAGCAAATAGAGGCCGACTCTCCATGATGCTAAATACCTCCACATGTCTGAGATGGTCCACCCAAGTACGGCTATAAATCAAGCTATCATCAAAGAATACCAACACTAATTTCCTCAACTGCTTGTTGAAGATGTGGTTCATGCATGATTGGAAGGTGGACGGTGCATTGGTAACGTCAAAAGGCATCACCAAGAACTCATAATGTTCGTAGTGGCAACAGAAAGCAATCTTGTGTACATCCTCTGATCATACACGACTCTAATGATAACCTAAACGAAGTTCAATCTTAGAGAAGTAAATAGCCCCATGAAGCTCATCAATGCGTGGGATCGGATATTTATTCTTGATTTTCTTTTTGTTCAGTGCTCTGTAATCTATACACATCCGCAAGGTCCCATCCTTCTTGACAAGTACCACAGAATAAGCAAAGGGGCTAGAGCTGGGGCGTATGAAGCCCATGTCCAACAACTCATGAATGGTCTTCTCAATCAAATCCTTGTATGCCCTAGGATGACGATATGGGGTGGTGATCATTGGTTTAACTCCATCCTCCATTTCTATCCCATGCTCAAACCCTCTATCCGGAGGTACACCAGGAGGTATGTCACCAAAAACTCTGCCATGTCGGTCCATTACTAACTAAATATCAACATGAAATAATCTGCCATCCTAAGGAGTAGGTATTTTGGACTTCACAAAACGTGTAGCCCAAATCATATCATCTTGTCTAATAATAGACTCCATCCTACAAGAAGTCACCTCCTTAGGTCCACTGTCTGAAGCTGCTCTCAAGATCACCTTCTTCCCACCAAACAAAAACTCTAACTATGTACGGTGGTGATCAATAATATACCTTCTGATACCATGTAGCCACTACATACCTAAAATAACATCATAATCCTCCAAGGGTAGAATATTGAAGTCATCTATCAAAGTAAAATCCCCCATCTGAATACTAAGCTGTGAGATCCTCCTAGTGTAGCCCAAAACTGTACCATCTGCAACCTTTACTCCAAAACCCTCAAATATTTCAAATTGCAACCCACGTTTCTCAACCAATTTCTGATCAATAAAGTTATGTGTAACTCCTGTATCGACCAAGCTCATGATTCATTGGCCCTGTAATGTACCTTTTAGCCGAAAGGCGTGGAATCTAGGATAATCAGATAAGGTAGCCATAGTCACTTTGGCTACTACCAATGACTCCGGCATGTCCAACTCCAACTGTGATTGCTCCTAATGAGTCTCCTCGGGACTGTCCTCAGTCTCAGTGTCTGGTATCTCCTCATCACCATACTCAAATGTCAGCTCAATCAAATGAACCTTGCCCTTCCCTATATAACGGTGCCCGAGCTCCCAAGGATCTTTGCATAAGAAGCATAGTTTCTTCCTCCTCAAATCATTCCATGTCTATGGGTCCATCCTAGGAGGTTTAGCTAACTGACCATCCCTTAGCTGTGAGGTTTTGGCCTTCTGTGGAGGCCGTGAATCTCTGAATGGCCTTTTATCCAATGGATAAGTAAGAGTGGTGTTCTATTTGTTTCCTCTCTGTTCATCTACCATAGTATTTCCTTGTTCAATTCTAAAACCTTGCTCAAGTTTAGCTCTCCTGCACATGTAAAATCTGTGTATCTCAACTCTTGGATGCATAGATTTGTAATCAAATCCACAGGCTAGCAAGATCTAACTCTAATACCACTAAAACATCCCAAATGGATATTTGCTCTGTTGCTGCTATAATGTTTAATTATATAAATTATATTTTCCTATAGATTTTTCTTTGATCTTATAGAGCTAGACAGAAGTTGCAAAAGAATGTTATTTTTTTCTTTTTGTATTTTTCAAAATATAGGAATTACAATGAATAAATAACAATAACTAATAAAATAGAAATGATAGAAATCATATGCAGCAATACATACTAATCTGAAAATGATTCTAAAACCATACCAACAGAATCTGATTTATTTCAGAATCGTACCAATACAGATGTGCTTCAAACAAGGTTGATGCCAACTGAAAATGGGATCCAGGTGAGCTGCTATAGAGAACACCAAGATGAACCAAAGTGGCCACCTTCCCTAAAAATCTACTGCCTACAAAGTGTGACTATAATACTAGAAATCAATCCCCTGCCTTGATCAAATTATATGCATAAGAACCTTCGAATTTGATCTTGTTGAGGGCTACATCCCAACAGATCTGCTCTCAGCACTAGGGTTTGTGTCCTAGGTGAGGAATGCTCTTCCACAGCAATGGCGTCCAAAATAGGTTGACAAAATGATAGAAAATACTCATTTTTAGGTTACCTAATGCTCTTCCACAGCAATGGCGTCCAAAATAGGTTGACAAAATGATAGAAGATACTCATTTTTAGGTTACCATCTCCTTATATCCCCTCTGCAAGGCAAATCGAACCCTAAAAGAACCCTAAAGTGGACTTTATTTGAACTTTATAATATAACATTATTTCCCAAATAAAGGCATACAAATAGAGAGAAATCATTACTTTATTAATGACAAATAGCTCCAACAATCAAATAAGTTCCGACAAGTGATAATCAAATAGTAGAGACTAAGCTCTTTTCAACGAGCTATCACACATAGGCAAATCGATCCAAATGGAGCCAGAAAACTCCTTATTACTCCAAAATGGCTAAATAGTTAGCCTTAGTTAAATTATTAAAAAGCTAACTTAGGAGAATATTTAAATATATTAAAATATTTCCCAAGTAGCCAAGAAACAACCCAAACACCTCCAAAACATGAAACTGAGTTTGTCACCTACCTATGACTAAAATACCGGACAACCTAGGCCAACTAGCAATCTCACCTTCAAATATAGGGATACTCCTAAAAAATAGGGAATACGCCCAAATCTCATGAAATTGAGATCAAGGGCAATCTCATAGAACTTCAACTCTAGAAAATGTCACAACCTCCTAAAAGGTAGGAATCTCCTCCTAAAATCAAGGAACTGCTCTCAACTGATCTACTATTGCCTAAAATACCAAATTTGGACACTAAAAACCCTGACTAAGTCCCTAATCATCACTACCAGCCTATGAGACTCCATGATAGGCTAACTCTCATGTCACTGCTATACAAAGCTAAAGAGGGGGCATGACAAAGACCCCCGAAAAAGTTCTTGTAATGGCATAATCCACTTCTACTAGTGCTAACAGTTACATAGCATAAAAAGTCAAATAATGTTCACTTTTCAAAGACATCTCCACACGACTACAATTCAATTAGAACAAACTCCCACAAAAACTTATTAACGTACAAGAACTAATATTCGAACTTTATTGACAACGGCACTGATGGCAAATGTGGTGGGCCTTTCTGGAAGAGTGAAGTTGCACAAAAATGGTGATCGTGATTATTGTCATGAGGAATATTATGCAGTAAATACCTTTAGAATAGACGGGCATATAAAAACATTCCACCTACGTTACACGCACTAGCATTTTGTGCGAAGATTTCCCACTTGGAGATGAAAATCACCATTTAGGCTCCAACAATAGTAGATCAGTCGATGACAGGTTATGTTGGGTACTCAATGCCCTTCACACGCCACAAAGAACTACTCCCATCGTTACTTTGCCTCTGACTCGTTAGTATCTCAAAAACGATGCTTTCCTACAACTTCTTCCCTTGAATATCAATATTGCTCCAGATTGCACCTCAGAGGAAATTTGAACTATTGTTATAAGTTATAACCACACAAAACCTGTCCACACAGCCGAAAAGCTTCTCCAAGCAATGAAACGTCCTCTATAATCTTCAATTACCAACCTCCGCACAACAATCCCTGAGCATCACACCTAATGAGAGCAATCAAAGATATTGATTCCATGGCCTTATATTATTTGTCACACAAACATTATTTGATACAATAACAATCTTTGCCCAAATGAATTTATATTTTAATTCTTGACGAAAATATCTATTGTGGCAAGATGTAAGTCATTCATTACAATATCGCCCAAGGCTGTTAAACGACCTTGGAACTCTTGCATTCATATTCATCTCCTATCGTTTCACAGAAACCACATTACTTCAATTTTTAATGTTTCCAGTCCGACAAAATACTCAACAAGGTCCCATAGAGTAGGCACTCTTCTAACTTCTTTTGGTCACTGATAATGCCTTTCTTATTTCCACCTGGTCTTATGACTATAGTCGACACGTACACTCTTCTAAGCTACAATATTCCACATGATACCTCTCAGAACTGCATGGCAAAGCTTCCAAAAACTCCCTCATACAAATAGTAGTAAAAATATAAGACCCGTGGAGAGGCTTTGTTCCAAAATATTAAATTCCAGCATTATTTCTCCATGACAAATAATGATATAGCCTTGGAAAATTTAAAAGAACACAATACTTTGCATGAAAAAAACTTCTTGACCCACTCTAAATTTATTAGAAAAAAAAAATACTCAGGCTTCCAAAGATATTGTAAGAATTTGATATGCTCTGATACCATGTAAGAATTTGCCTAAGGCCAATAATTCAATGCCAAGATCAAGAAGCTCAGTAGATAGCACAATAGAGACAAATGATGATCAAATGAGAATGGATATCAGATAATTGAATAAATGGATGATTGAATACACACTAGAAGTGCCTGTATATAAAAGCAACTAGAATGACTAGGAGTCAACAAAGAGATAAACATCACAACTAAGCACATGTCCACTAAGAGTGGATTATCCTCCATTGTGCATGAATGCACGTGCAACAATGAGAGGATAAGAATACCAAGGTGTATCTCGTAAAGAGATGTAGTAGACAACATGTGCTCAATTGGAGTGCAAACAACTGTGTCGTCTACATGACAACTCAGATGAATATTAAAAGTCCTAGGTGTCTACATGACAACTAATTTGCATTAACCTAAGTAAACTTAAGTAAAGTGTAAATAGTAAATACTTATTTACACCAACACCCCCCCCCCCCTTAAGTGCAACTTAGGGGAATGCACTTAAGCTCACAAAAGCTAGAGGAAAATGCATGATAGGTCCCAGCTACTAGGCCATGTTAGGTACCCATGTACCAATGCAATGCTCTACAGACTCAAACTATGCAGAGGATCTTGATTCTTGCAAAAGCACTTTATGATACATGTTTCATCTTGGTTCCGGCCCCATTTGTTGGCAGAGTAAAAAGCATAACACTATTGCTCTTTCATCTACTGAGGTTGAGTATCGAGGAGCTGTCACTACAGCTACAGAAGCTATTTGGTTACAACATATTCTAAAGGAGTTTGGTTTTGACAGACCTAGACCCACTGTCATACATTGTGATAATCAGAGTGCCATTGAAATCTCAAAACATCCAATGCAGTATCAATACACAAAACACATTGAGGTTCATATGCACTGCATCAGAGAGTTGATTCATGAGCAGGTCATTGCATTGCAGTATTGTCCTACAAAACAGTGGATTGTCGATATCTTCAAGCCCTTCACTGAGGTCAAGTATCTTCATTTGTGAGATCTCTTGGAGGTGCGGGATTTTTCACCAGGGGGAGTCACATGACTCTTCTCTTCTTTATTGTACTTATCTCTCTTTTTGGAGGAGGTTTTTCCCATGAGGCAATAATTCAATGCCAAGATCAAGAAGCTCAGTGGATAGCACAAGAGAGACAAATGATAATCAAATGAGAATGGATATCAGATAATTCGATATCAAATAATTGGATATCAGATCATTGGATAATTGGATGATTGAATACACACTAGAAGTGCCTATATATAAAGGCAACTAGAATGACTAGGAGTCAACAAAGAGATAAACATCACAACTAAGCACATGTCCACCAAGAGTGGATTATCCTCCATTGAGCACAGGAGTTTGTGCGATGATGAGAGGATAAGTTTACATAGGTGTATCTCAAAAACAGATGTTGTAGACACCATGTGCTCAAAAAAGTTGCTAACTCCTGTGTTGTCAACAAGACAACTCATATGTCTATGCATATTCCTAAGTAAGCTTAAGTAAAGTGTAATAATAATTAATTATTTACACTAATACCCCCCCTTAAGTGCAACTTAGGGAAATGCACTTAAGCTCACAAAAGCTAGAGGAAAATGCATGATGGCTCCCGACCACTAGGCCATGTTAGGTACCCATGTACAAATGCAATTCTCTAATACCATGTAAGAATTTGCCTAAGGGCAATAATTCAACGCCAAGATCAAGAAGCTCAATAGATAGCACAAGAGAGACAAATGATGATGAAATGAGAATGGATATCAGATGATTGGATATCAGATAATTGGATAATTGGATGATTGATGTCCACCAAGAGTGGATTATCCTCCATTGTGCATGAATGTACATGCAACAATGAGAGGATAAGAATACCAAGGTGTATCTCGTAAAGAGATGTAGTAGACAACATGTGCTCAATTGGAGTGCAAACAACTGTGTTGTCTACATGACAACTCAGATGAATATGCAAACTCCTAGGTGTCTACATGACAACTAATGTGCATTAACCTAAGTAAACTTAAGTGAAGTGTAAATAGTAAATACTTATTTACACCAACAGATATCAATTCTTTCCCAAGGCAATACGGTCACTATAATACTTTTCAAAACTTCGTCAAAATAAAATTCAATATCTGTGTTGCTTCTCCTTGAGTGCAATATTCACAAAAATATATTGTAGGCAATTAAAACCCTTCAGTAGATATTGCTGAATCAACAAGGTCCATGAATATTTCATTTTTGCAGATTCAACCCTTCAGGATGGCGGGATATATTGCTCTGATACCACTGTACTATAATAGTAGGATATCATCTCCAAAATTTCTTAAAATAATTTCCATAACATGAACACATAAATGATGCAATGTAAACCAGCAATATAACCAGTAGATTCTCATTAAAATTTCTCATAATATGTTATTGCATTACACATCAACAGTACAATAACCAGATATCAAGTACAAACTTAAATACAAAATATACAGTCAAATTGGAAATAACAATAAATTGCACCTGTAATCCCAAGTGTGAATTCTGATATGAATTCACCGCAAAGATGAATCGGGGCTATGTACAATCCAACCAAGAAGAGCCCGAAGGTTTCCATCCTCAGGATCCTCAACAAGAGAAAGCTAGCAGCTTCCCAAAGTTCTCCAAAGAGAAACCAAAAAATAAGTCTTTATTCCAAGCCTCCCACAAAATGAGTCTCCCTTCCTTCTATTAATGCATTACACTGAGACTCTTCAATTTCCACTACTCTATGCTTCGTCATCTTCTTCTTTGTCACCTTATAGCCCCCTCAAAAATATTAAATTGACCCATTCTATAAACTTGCTTCAAACTCTCATAAGTCAAATTTAACATTTTATGAGTTTAACTTCACAATTCCTAATCTCCCAAAAAGGGGACATTACAATGGTGGACCAAATTTATTTGAATTACACTTATTCTATTTGTTGGCCAACCTGGTTGAGAACTTGGATGAATAAGTTGATGCATATAAATGTGTAGATATGTGAAAGCTTTGTGGATTGTGTGATAACTCAAGTGTGATAAAGTGCTAAGATCAGTTTGTCATGTGCTTTAATGATCAAATCATTCAGATTGACAAGAGTTGTGATCAGAGTTTAAGGCAGTGGATGTGTGGACTGCTTGTGTAATTAAGGTGGTAGGTTGACACAGCGGTCAACCCTCAAGGACAGTTTCATGTTGGAGACTTCATTGATTACAATCCATATCATTTGTGTGCTGGATAGAAGACAGTGAGTCCTTCTGATAGCTTGCATCTTACCCTAAAAGCAATGAGCTTCAGCCTGCAAGTCCTTTGTATCTTGTCCTAGGATTGTACACCTCAGTTTGCAAGTCCATCGTATCCTGTCCTAAGGTTGTGCACCTTGACCTACAGGTCAAATCAAGAGCAATGAGCTACCTTGGTCGAAGAATAAAAGAATATTGTATTTAGTGGTTTCCATCTTCACCATCATTTTTCCCTCATTGGGTTTACCAAGTAAAAAACAGGTGTTCATGTGTACATCATTCAATGCTTTATCTTTCTTTGATGCTTTCTTGGTTAAACATAATTCATAAGAGTTTGTGATTGAAAAAGTTTTTTCTCAAGACTGATTCACCCCCCTCTAATGTCTCTTTTTAAGTATTACCTTAATAATTAATTTATTCCATTTTATTACACATACCACTCTGAAATCATGAGCAGCAATTACAATTATCAACCTGGAATATATATAACAGAAGCAAATTAATCTTCAATAGCCTCCAAAATGCAGTCTACGCACAGAAGAGATTTATTGGTGCTTTGTACAGCCCTTCACCAGTCCATACATGCCTTAGAAATTGGCCACATTCACCATTATCATTTCCCAAGGAGTCTTCTTTATTATCGCCACCGCACTGATTTCCGTCCTGGCAACTGCTAAAATCCTTATAAATATTTTTCCCATAGCCCTTTATGAGAGGTAGTATCTCTTAAAAGAGATATCCTTCTCAATGAACACAGCCTTTGTTTGGTTCATGTAAACAATTCTTAAATCTTAATTATGAGTCACTGGCCACAATTAACAACTCTTTAAGTGTTGTCTTCTTCTAATATAGCCATAGTTTATTATTAACAAGATCTTGTCTCCTTTCTAAACCAAATTAGACAATGTCTTATGCATATGAATCACTGCATGTTCTATGCTAAGGAAGTTGTTTTCTTAGTGTCAAATAACCTATTGCTGCCTCCAACAACTTTGCCTTGTGTTTTCAACTGCATACGCAGGTCGCTGTGTACAATTGCTCTTTGTAATGTCCCCTTTTTATAGATTTAGGACACTACAGGAATTGATAAGTAGGAGATAATTTCCACAGCTAGTCAAATTGTGATATGAATATCAGGATTTAACTGTGTGATTTTGAGTCAAACTCGATGACCCATATTTCATGAGTAGTGATTCAACATGAATCCATCTCTCATGAGAATAAATGGAACACTTAGCACTCATTGGATCTAGGTGATGCTCACAGGGGTGAAGCGCCGGGACTTCCCGGGAGGTCACCCATCCCAGTACTACTCCAGCCTGAGCGCGCTTAACTACGGAGTTTCCTCCTTAGTTAAACCCAAAGCTTGCAACCCCATTTGCAAAACCTTCACCAAGTGTTGTGCCTTATGAACCATTCATTAGAAAGCCCCTTAAGCTCATCAATTGATAAGTAGGAGATAATTTCCACAGCTAGTCAAATTGTGATATGAATATCAGGATTTAACTACAGGAATTACTAATATATGTGTAAATGCAATGTGAAATGACACAAAACTGGTAATTCCACATGCTATGCTAGTGCAATCTATATGGCTGGTAGATCCAAATGCTATTATAAATTAAGATAACTAACGGATTTGATACGATATGCAGCAATATGAAATGTTTATGCAATGAAAATTACTAATGTATTATGATGCAGATAATAAATAATGTAATGACTGTAAATGAAGCTGAACAGTATGTATATACTTAAAATGGTAATTCCAATGCCAATGGAATACAAGCTTGCAAGCTGTCTGCAATAGTTTGTGAATCCTTAATGTGATTCTATGGCTGTCTCTGACATGCCAGTATGATTCACGCACATTCCCTGCCAGCCATCTCTGATGAACAATAGATTATATGCTGCCGTTTGTAGGGATGACCACAGGCAGTATGCCATCTCTGATTATCTCTGTAGTGTATATGCAATCTGCTTTCTTACCTGAGTCGTCTCTGATATGGAGATAGGCATATGCTTGATATGGTACCATCTCTGATATAACTGTTATGATGCTTGCACTTTGAATATAAAGGTTGTGTCAGCAACAGATTACTACTCAATAAGAGTGATAGTTCCAACAGGGAACAAGTATAATAGTTATTCTTCAATTGACATCCTTCATAGCTGATCACCATTGAGTATAACTGTATATACAATATTTGAATGGGCACAGTGAACCTTTGCACTTTATTGTTATGTCTGCAGCCTTGATTCCTTTACATCGCATTAGTGGATCAGTTATCATGAACCAATAATGCAATACAATTAATTTTTGATAGTATGAAATGGTAAAATGATCAAGTGCCGATATGTATCCATTGCTTCAGACATTTTAATTACCTCCTAATGTTTGAATACCTAATTATGGCTGAGTAACGTCATGATCTTGATGTGATAGTCTCGTGTATTGCTTCTGTGAAGTGGTCGCCATCCAAACATATATATATATATATGTAAGTATAGTCGATGAAATATTTCCTACCATCGCCAATCATAGATTACCTGTCTCCATGTTATAGTTCAATGATGCCATTTTTATGTGCTGCCATTTTTTCATTTGACTTCACTCACCTACATGTATGATGGTGTCAATGAAGCAACTGTGATATATATATATAGAGAGAGAGAGAGAGAAGCGATGACATATTTCCTACCGCCACCAATCAAACATTACCCGTCTCCATGTTATAGTTCAATGATGATATTTTTATGTGCTGCCATTTTTTCATTTGACTTCACTCACCTACGTGTATGATGGTGTCAATGAAGCAACTGTGATAAATATTTGGATGAGTTCGCCTTCAGCATTATTTACATTGCATTAAATGTTATCCAGCAACTCTTCGTTGCTGATAATCAGTAATTAATCTCTCATTCTTTGAATCACTTTGGGTAAGTATATTGTTCACTGTAAGTCTGCCTTATGTTGACTGCCTCAAATTGCTATTTCTTGTTCTCTCGTAAAAGTTCAAACCTTATATTAGAATTGAATATGTTAGCCTTTGTCAGGTACCTACTATAACTGGTTTGTCATCATAATTAGTAAATTTCAATCTTCAATTAAGATTTACTTCAAATGTAAACTTATTATTCTGAATTTGGGGACATGACACACACATTATGGATCACTGCATATAACATATTATTCATAATCTTTAATTACTTCTTCGTTATAATACTGCTGCACTTTGTTTTCATTCCTAGCAATCATTTACTCCTAGGTTTGATATTTGCACAGAATCATTAAATCTTAAGAGTAAGATGATTTTTTGATGATTGTTTAGATGTTTCATGTCAGGGACATGACAATCCTCCCCTCCCAAATTGTTTGTCCTCGAGCAATGACTGAATGATCATGGAGTGCTTATTATTCATAATCTTTAATTACTTCTTCTTTAAGATACCTCTGCACTTTGTTATTCCTTCCATCAGTCAGTCACTTCTTAGGTTCAACATTTGCACAGAATCATTAAGTCTTGCGAGTAAGATGATTTTTGGATGGTCGTCTAAATGTTTCATGTAAGGGGCAAGACATCCGTTCCCTCCGAAAATTACTTGTCCTCAAGCAATAATTGAATGATCATGGATTACTCATCAGCAGTCCAACTTTCATTCCACTACACTGACATCATCATATATGTTTTCTCCCTTATTTTGAGTGTGAATTATGATTGATAGTTGAGACTTTGCAATGTTTAACTTAAGTTCTCTCATCTTCCACAAAAAGGATCAAGGCCATGTCATAATGGCACCAACTGTATTCACAAAAAGAAATGTTTTCATGATAGCATGATTCATATTTGTTGGTTTACTCTAATTATTATCATAGTCTATAATCTATATCAATCAATAATTCAACCAACCATGGAGCATTCACTTGAAAACACAAAGTGCGCACATTAATGCATGAAGACACAGAGCATACACATGAATATATGTACACATGGATCACTTGGCCCACAAGGAGCAAGAACATCCAATTAGGACCAGATCCACCTCTTGGAGTAACCAGTACATGAGAGGCAGAAACATTCAACCAAAACCAGATCCATTTCTTGGAGTACTCAATCCAAAAGAGGGAAGAATGGCCATCCAGGACTAGATCCGTCTCTTAGAGCAATCAATCCACAAGAGGTAGGAACATCTAACCAAAGACCAGATCCATCTCTTGGAGTAACCAATCCAAAAGAGATAGGAATGTCGAACCAAGACCAAATCTACCCCCTAGAGTAACCAATCCACAAGAAGCAAGAACGTCCAACGAGCACTAGATCATCTCTTGGAGTAACCAATACACGAGACAAGAACATTCAAACACGACCAAATCCATCTCTTGGGGTAACAAAAGCTAATATAGGGTGTCTAAATAGGGAGCCTCAATACAGTACCCTAAAGATTCTCTACCCTAGGTCCAATAACAGAAATGCCATCCCTCATGGCCTCATGTGGCCAATGCCATCCATATGAGGTGGGGTACCTAGTAAGCTGTTCTATAACCGCTCCCATCCATCTTGCCACTTCTATCCTACTTCGCATGTTTGAATATTTTTAATACATTCACTTGCCATGATAAAAGAGTGTGAGGAGCATTCACAATAGGGTACCTTGGAAGTCCATCCTTTCTAAGCCCAAAGGTAGCACCCTTTATACCCCTTTGGCCCAACGAGACTCCCTGGTCATATACCATGAGGTGGCATATCTAGTAGATGACCCCATCACATTCCCCTACTTGTAATCCCTCATTTCTCTACCATGGCAAACCTTAAGAATCAATAAATACATATAAAGAATTCAAAATTAATCTCTTCCATAAATCTATTAAAAAGCATTCCACAATCTCTTCTAAAATGTTTATTGCAAACTCTTCATATAATTCACCTCAGATCTTCCTAGAATATTCTCTCTTAATCTAGTGTATATATTGTAAACTTGATTACCTGATACTACTTGTAAGAACAAACCCCTACTGTTCCATTTAAAATACCTTTTGCAATAAGGTCCAACAACATGCAATAATAAAAGCTCGTTGCCATCTACTTAAAAAACTGTCAACCAACCATTTTTCAAGCCCGCTGTAGCAGAGAAGTGTAAAGCAGCCACCCCACCAATGGATTGCTTCAACATAAGCAACCTACACTAGAAGGTCAAGTACTACACCCTACAAAGAGACTGCCAGCATCCAAACCATTGCCCACAATGCATCAACAAAAAGTATAAAACCACCTATCTTTAGTCCATCCATCGATGATTTAACTCCATGAACAGGATAAGAGTGCCGTCACAAAGCGAACTCCATTAGAAGATGGTTAACTTACTTCTTGGTAAGAGAATACCATTGATGCATATCAAATCTATTCCTCCAAATGGACCCACACCAACATTCGAACCTTACAGCTAGTCAAATAAAAGTCACCTAGGAAGATTGAAACAATGTCGAGAAGGGTCAAAATTCTATTAAAACATAAGTTAGTTCTGCATCCAAAATTACTATTCTCACAACAAAAGAAGAATACACTACTGAAAATAAGAGGCACAAATCAAAAACCAAAGGCAGGTCCATGCCCAAACATGAATTATGGAAACTGCAACTATTTCATGCCCAACCAAAGTTAGTTACCAGATTTAATTATTCATTACAACTCAGTCTCCTTATGGCTTCCGTTTGTCTTGAGTCCATACTAGCAAGTTGAGACTATGCCTGATATACCCGACAATTATGTGAAAGTTTTTTCTTATGCTATTAACTTTGGTATCTGCACAAAGACAATTTCCAATATCTGACTTCATCCAGGGAATTGTCAAGCAATAATATTACCACTCAGAGAAATCATTGCCACCGCCAATAAAGGATGCTTCTGTTGAATGGACTGGCTCAATACTATGAAAAACGAAAATCTCAACAACTATTCCCATTAAACGAACTTGCCATAGATCCAAGTTTAGTATCATGCCTCCAGAACACTCACCTACAGAAAACTTAGGTGAAGCACCTCTTGACATCTCACTCTCCATGGCAGGAATACAAAGGACATCAACACTCATCAAACAGGGATATCTAAGACTCTGACAATAGGGGTAGATTTCTCAACAGCCATAATGGTTATCCATTCAAATTCACACCCTTTGTACAATAATGAACTATTGACTATATGTTTGAGTCTGCACGTCACAAATAGATGAAAACTCCCAGTGCCAAAGAGGAGTCTGCACATCCTAAATATCCCTATATTGTAATTCTTATTCAGTATTGATGTGAAAACCATAATACCATCCACAATGCACAAGCATTGATCATACTATTTTTTACAGCACAGCCACGAGAATAACTGAAATCTGCACTAAAGGAAGGAATATATATTCACTCCCACAAGCAAATATTTCATTCTCAATTTCAGAGAGGAGGCACTGAGGCATAAATATCCAACATGCCAAATGTTCAGGATGCCAAACATTTGATTCAATTAAAATCATTTGCGCATGATTTTCTCACAGCAACAATAGTACTCTACTCATTAATTTCACATTTATCAATAGTTCTCCACTCATTAAATTCACAACAACCATTCTCCACCTCCCTAAATTCATAAATAATGCCCTTATGTATTTCACAGCACCAGACTTAATAATTTATTAGTGCCTTGTAATACTTAGAGTCCTCACAATTAAAAATGGCACTCAAAACTATTATTGCGGCAACTCAAATATATTTTAGATAAAATATATAATCATTCAAATATACCTGACAGATAAATTAATTAAAGCTGCTTCTTTTATGAATTCCAACAAAGCAAATTTTACATTTTGATTTGTTAAAGTTAACTTGTAATATCTCTCAATTTTCGCCCCTTTGTGATTCTATGTTATTATGCTTCATAGTGATTAGACATGAATTATTACTGGATATTTGAATGCAAATTGTCAATTTAATGCATTTACTCTATAAAGTGTAACCACAATTTCATTAATTGACCATCAAGGTTAAATGGTGGTTATATCATTCTCATTATTATTATTAAATATGTTGTGCAACAAGGGATGACCCCACAGCCTGACAGTAAGTCAGGGGCCCTGTTAATTGGGTTGTGAAATGTTCAAAACTCACCCGGTGCTTGCAATCGCAAGCTGAATGGACAATGGTACCTGATTGACTGCAAGACTTCATGGCTCTCACAGCAATGGCTGATGTGGTAGAAAGGAGTTATAAGAAGTCCTGAGCAGAATGGGTGACTGTGCCTGAAGGGGTGTTTGGTGACCATAACCAGAGAGATAAGTTGTGGTCTGGTAAGCAACAGCAGGGAGGCATAAGATGATTTCAACACAACAGCAGAGAGGCATAAGGTGGAGTTGTCACATCAATAGGGAGATATAAGGGGTGTCGCTGTGGCAGCAGGCAGATATAAGGTGTCGTCTCTGAATGGAGAGATGGGAAGCAGGTGGATAAGGGAGTCATAAGGATATATCGAGCAGTCAGGATAGGTGTTAAAGCTTAGAGCAAGCACAAATCTTGGAGGCGTTAATGCCTCAGCAGCCACTACAGTTCTAACACAAAGATAGGGTCCCCCATTGTGACCACACTTGTTCAAAACTTCAGTCAAACGATCACCAATCTTAAAAAAATATGTTGTAACAGGAACATGAACCGAAAGGTGAACTATGTTCTAGAGCTGAAGTATCTTGATATGATCAAATTGTAGGGGAAGTATCTGATTATTTAATTAATATAATTAGCTAAACTACAGTCTATTTCAAATAATTCATTGTGGAAATTTCATTTATAGAATTTTATAATTACAATAATTAGATGAATCTAATTCTTTATTGTGGTTAAAATTAAAGCTTTGTTCTAAAATTAGCTAAGAGTGGCTTTTGAAATTTAACAGGAAATTAAATTTTCTCATTCTAATTAACTTTGCTTCTTGTTTTTTATTATTTTTAACTTTTTAAGTTGTGTAAACCATTAAATTTAGTTTCTTGAAAAAAATATTGATTAAAGCTGCTCCTTTTATCAAACACAGTTGAGCGTAGTTTATATTTTGTTAATCTGTAACATTTCTCATTTTCGGTCCTTTTGTGATCGTATGTTATTCTGCTTCATAGTGATTAGACATAAATTGTTACTTTGATATTTGATTGCAATCTGTCAATTTAAATTTAGTATAATGTGTGACCACAATGTCATTAGTTGATTACAATGGTTAAATGGCAGCTACATCAATATCATTGCTATTCTTGCCTAACAATGTTACAGAAGATTTTGCGTTAAAACTGTGTTGTGCAACAGGAACATGTACTGTATAAGGTGAGCTATGTTCTAGAGCCAAAGTATCCTGATATGATCACATCGTGGGGAGATAATTAATTATTTTATTAGGATAATTAGCTAATTATACATAGATAACTATGTCACTGAATTATTTATTTTATGCAGGGAAATTATTTTATTTTAATTACTTTACCAAAATACATTATAATCTTTTAGAAAAAGGAAGTAAGTTATATTTAACAATTTTAAGTTTTTATAATTAAGATTGATTTGGATGTGCATGCTTAAAAATTATAAAATAGAATTTGGATAATTAATAGTTATATTTATTTTTGGAAAAAAATAGATAAAAGAATCCGTATCTTTAGTTCATCTTTCAAAGCTTACAAAAGGCAAAACATTTCCAATTAGAAATTGTGTAATATTTTATTATTAGATATCTTCTAAGTTGAACGTAGGAATGGGAAAATATTCTTAAAAAAACTTTTATTCTATGTTGCCGGATTCGTCCCCTGCTGCCCGGATTCGGGTCCCAGGTCCGCACGGGTCCGGATTCGTCCCTGGGTTCGCTGTGGGTCCGGGCAAGGTCCTTAGTTCTGACTGTAGATTCGTCTGGGTCCTTGCTGGAGCGAACCCGGGGCTAAAACAACTTTAAAGAGTGTGTTTTTTTAATTGTTTTCTTATGTAACTCTCAAAGGAACTTAATAAAAAACATTTCACTCATCTAATCCCTTATGTCAAGGAGGAGGACAATGATATAGCAGCATATGGGACTAGTGGAACCAGTTTGGGTTCCAATGATGAAGATCTAAATATAGTTGCAGTTGGGGATGAAGCCATTGATCCCTCATTTTATGATAATCCATTTGACCCTTGAAGGGCATTTGATACTATGATTATTGATAAACTACTAATCATTTGTCATCTATCATCATGTTTCAAATTTGATGAGCTAGTCTTTGTTTTGCAATTTAGTAATTCAATGTATAATTTTCTTTACAATCATGAAGATAGATTAATGAGCGAGTATTTAATGTTTTTAGATTAAGGTAAAAACAGGTTTTGAAGGGACCTGAAACCCTTTGGCATTTAGCATTGATCAATGATCAAGCAACAATTGTTCATATCATGAAATGACTTTGTTTTGCAACTATGCATGTTTCTCTTCTATATATATATATATATATATATATATATATATATATATATATATATATATATATATATATATATACACACTCACAAACCCACCCACGAACCCAAATGGGTAAAAAAAAATTGCCCGAACCCACGAACCCGAACCCCAAACACGAACCCGTCCCCAAACCCGAATTGGCAACTTAGCTTTTATTTAATTGTGAACAAATTATAGTTTTATGAGTTTCGTTCCTACATTTAGAAATTGTGTAATTTAGAATAAAAAGTAAAAATTTTATCAGATAAAAGGGTTCATTATTATTGCATTCACATGAAGGAAAAATTAGAAAAAGAATTACTGATAGAAAGACTTGAATTTTTTGGATCCTTACTTTAAGTGTTTATTCAAGAACTATGTTGCTAGTCCCTAAAAGTTTCCCATTAATCTTATCAAGTTTGTAAAAGATTCAAGGTAGGTTGCTTATTCATGAAATGATTTTAGAATCACTTTAATTTTGGTGAATGGAAAATATAGATAAAAGCTTGTGGAAAAGGTGTTACATTGAATAAGTTACTTCAGAAAGGAAACGATAGGAAAGATTTTCATTAGATTATGACCTAGAAGAATTCAAAACACTTGTAGATTAGTGAATGATTGAGAAAAATCAATGAATTCAGTTTGATTTAAAACAAGTTATTATAGATCTTGAAAATAAAGGTTCCTCGTATGAGAAGAAACCTATTAAGAATCGGAAGAAAACAGGTGGGTTTGAATCTTGATTTGAATTAGGAATTAAATTTGAAATATGTATGAACCCATTTACTGGTTTTCATTGAAATATCGTTTGGAGTTGGTAACTCTTTGGTTTTGAATTCGCAAAGAATAGAATAAGAGAACCTAATTAAGGATTATAATAGGAAAACAAGATTTAACCTTATGAGAGATCTTCACTGAACGATTATGAGTTGTCTATTAGTGATCTAGTAGAGCATTTTAGTTAAACCAAGTATTTGCTTGTTTTCAAGGTTTGATTATTCACTACAGTCTAGAGATTGGAAGATCGTAAAATACCAAAGTGAATCATGAGTGAATTGGGAAAGTTGTTTTCAAACCCCTTCGGATCTTATTTGTCCTCTTTATTTTCCATCTGGTCATAATTTGAATAGTCAAAAACCTATAGAACACACATAAAGAATTAAGGGGAAAAAAAGTTCTCCTGAAATTTTGATCAGGACACTAGCCCAACTAGAGGACTACAGCATACTTGCGCAACTGCCCACTAACAGTGTTGGCATCCTCTAAAGAAATTATATTTGGGTTTGAAAGATCTCTCTGCGCACTTTCTTTTGCTTGTTACTAGACAATAAAAATGATATGTTTGGAGAAAGTTATGGCTGTTTCTTTAAAATTTGGTTAAGAATATTCAGATTGCTTCACTAATAGTGTTGTATGATTATCTAAGCCCTGAAATGTCACAACATGACGGCCCTATCCACAATCTAGTCTTCCCTAGGAGTAATCAAATAAGGATAGAATTCTAAAAATAAGAATGTGCAGCATGACACTTAGTGCATTGGTAGAAGCTGATTGCACTTTATTGATTGGAGAACACCATTATTCAATAGTCTTGTCACTCAAATCTGTGTCAGTCATTGAGCTTGTCTGCAGCTAATAACCACTCGCAGCACTATTTCTTCCTTAGACTTTCTGCATGATTCCAAATTTATGCAGAGTCATAATGAAACCCTGTACCTGCCAATGTCTATTTGTTCTTCATTGGTTGGAGATATTATTATTCAATAGTCTTGTAAATCCAAGGTTTGTCAAGGGAAAAGCCATTGTTGAAGCCCACAATAACCACTTAGAAACTAGAAACATAATTTCTTGTTAACAGCTTCAATGATACAGACAGAAAGAACGACCACATGAAAAGGAGAAAGAAGTTCAATTGCCACATTGAAAGGCATTTTTAGCATTACCCAAAAAATTATTGAAAACAATTTCATATACTAAAAATATCCACAATGGAAGCTTAAACGCTACACATGTGGATAAGATGTTTCCATGATTTGTAAACTGTTTCAAGTTTCAACATTCAACACTAAGCAAATAATTATTAGCAAGCATAAAAGCAATATAAAGCTAATTGAATTTCTGAATATAAACACCCTTGGAAAGCATTTTGTTTGCGAAGTATCCTAGAGAATATAGCAAAACAAAATGACAAAAGCATCAAAATGGTATTTGCCATTGCACTTTCTTAAGTTGAATGCTTACTACAAATTCCCTGTAACAGAGCTGGAAATGCAATAAACCATTTCAGTCTTTATCATTACAATTTCTTAAAATATTATTCACAGGATTCAACAATGCCTTCTGTATTTTCATTAAAATAAAAAAGAAATTTGACTAAACATACAACTATAAGAAACCAAGAATACAAATCAAGCATTTAAAATGACTATACCTTGGTGCCAAGTCTCTTATTTAGTGCTTCGTTCCACATATTGGCAGCGTAATCTGGTTGAAGTCGAGTCCACATAGCCATGACAGAGATCACCTAAATTACAAATTGAATTTGCCATGTTGAAAAATTTCAATGTTGCAATCTATCAAAGAATGCTTTATTAATGCCTTACTGAAGAAATGCATAAGATAGAATATTCCCAAGAAGGTTATAAAGATATAAAACAATGCACCATGCACATAGATTCCGCAAGGAAGATGATTATGGAATACGTATCTTGAAAGAAGAATCTTTTTTGTATCAAAGCATGCACTGCTAGAAAGTATTCATTAGGGATACATCATTGCCTAGATCATCAACAAAATCATCCAATCCAAGAGTATAATACCATAGATAATGTTAAACGCATAAAATACAACAATTTCAAACCATCAAAGATGATTGTGGAATAAGCACAATCAAATCCAAGATTTTTTCTGCTTCAAGTAGTTCATGGGGATTATGATATTAGAAAACATCACATGTATGGATGACAACAATATCCACTTGAAAGGACCAGCAGCAGTAGAAAATGTTAAATAAATTGAGCCCAACATTTTCAACCATTAAAGGTAACGACAATGTTTGCAAATATAGTGATATTTTGCATGATTTGATCATAGACGTGTTGCCCAATTTTCAGTTTGTTTCATTTTGCTTTAGGTTGAAGTCAAGTCAAATGTGTCAATGTTTTGAGTCTATGTCTAGATTGCCCTTAAAGAACTTCTCCTCTCATCTATCCCTCTGTGTGTACCTAGGTGGGCATTCAAAAGCAATCTAATGCATTCGTTCATATTAGTTGATTAGGAAAGGGAGGGTATGTCTATGCATTTCCTAGATGAGAGGGAAGTTGTTCTAAAACCCTAATGCTTTGATCAAGTGTTCATTGTGAAGACAGGATGCATTTGAAAAAAAGATCACACTTATATTCAGAGCGAAAGGCAGCAGAGAACATTGAAATCAAGGCCATAGGATATGATGTAGATCATGGAAACAAGTTAGAAGGAAGAGCATTCGAATCCAATGCAGAGGAAGAGCTCAAATATCCAGCCATGGTGAACACCCTAGTCAAAGGAGGCAAGAACAAAGATGGAAATCAAATCAACGGCGCAAAATGCATCGGAATCTCCACGTCACTGGTTGAAAGGTCAATTGCTCTTGGAGATGGATTCTTGACCGTCGGATGAGGATCAAATCAAAGGTCGTGACTTAAATATATCCTCAGACATTGCAAGCAATTAAAGTTAACCCTGAGTTAAGAAAGCGAAGCAACGAAGGTCTATCATCGCGGAGAATGATCATGTGTTAAGATATTAAGTTGTGAGGTTGCAAACAAGGTCAGCTTGAAGTTGGGTATGATATCGCTATAGCATATAGCGATTGGGTTAATGGTTGTGTGGAGATGGCTCATTTTCAATATGGCGACAAGCAATAAAGGAAGGTATATCGTTGTAACTTATGGCGATCATTGGTAACTGGGAAGTCGTGGATTTAGCTGCGGCGATGACTGATGAGGCTGTCGATAATAGTTATGGCGATGGGTAAAGGAAGCCAGATATGAAGTTTTTCACTGTAACTTATGGTGATCATTAGCAGTTGGGATGTCATGGATTTGGTTGTGGCTATGATCAATGAGGCTGTCGATAAGAGTTATTGCGATGGGTAAAGCAACCAAGATATGAAGTTTTTTGCTATAACTTATGGCAATCATCGGCAGCCAGGATGTCGTGGATATGGTTGTGGCGATGACCGATGAGGTTGTCGATAATAGTTATGGCGATGGGTAACGAAAGTCAAATATGAAGTTTTTTGTTGTATGCTATGGCAAAATGAATCATCAGAGATCGGCGAAATGACATTCTATTACAGTGAATGGCGATAAGAAAATATTATGTTGCTATAGGTTAGGGCGATAAAGAGTTAGGTGATCAAAAGAAGCAATATCTTGTTATTTCGATAAAGCGAAATTTACAAAGGCAGAGAAGTAGAGATGAAAGGGTTGCCATGTTTAAATCATGATTGTTGATAGGAGATCGATGGCGGAGATTCAAACTTGCTATGACTATTAGGAGATGAAATACAAGTTTTGGTGCCAACACAAGATTTTCATAGGAACACAACGAGAATTGAGGTTTTTCGTTGATTTGTTTCAATTACAGAAATCCAAGTGTCTACCAAATGTTTACAAGGTCATCAGAGAACCAGGGCTTAACGTCGAGAAAGATATTAACGAATTAACCTGCCTACAAATTTGGGATTTTATTCCTAAATTTCTTAGATTAAATATTTGTAATAATGTGACTATTGGATTCCTAGTGACGAATGGCTTTAACAGCAAAACTATAAATGTAATTTCTTATGATAATGGAAGGGTCGGCAAACTTGACAATGGAGAGTTGGTAATTCCATTTACCCTGATTTGGCTTTCACTTTTGTTGTTCCAATCATAGGTTAGATTAGGTTTTCATTGAGGGCTAAAAACAATTACATTTGGTAATGTGATTTTCTCTTGGATTCCATTCCATTATGGTGATTGCAGCACAGGTAATTCCATTTATCTTCCATGTGTGGTTCTTTTTTTTGCATCTCCCTATTGTGTCTGCATCATTAGAATCAATAGTCATAGTTGTAGAAGTTAAAGTGGTTGCTAATTATAAGTTAGATGCTAAAGCTGCAAGATAACTTATAACAAACATTCCATTGGGGGTTGTGAGTTATCCAAATCCAATTTTGCTTGAATTATTTGTGTCTACAAGCAATTCGATTAGTAGCCTCTTCTGCTCTTAGGTCAAGGGCTTATCCTTTAAAATCATGATCAAATAAAGACATCAATTCATTGTATATCATTTCAAACTAAAGGGAGTTGTACCTTGTAATTCAGAGGGCAGTGATATAACACATACACTGACCCATTTGTTGGTGACATCCTTTTGTTTCTCCAAACATTGGGCATTAAAAAGAGTCGGGTTATAAACCCTAACAGGAGAACAAACTGTTAACCAACAAGACGATAAAATTTTAAAGAGAGACCACTTTTGTAAATAGGGCAAGAATGTAAACCTACATTACCTATAATTTATAAATAATGAAACTAGTTAAAAATTATCATTAGCTAAAAGCGTAGTTTTATGGAGTTTCCTGATAGAGGAATGCAGAAAGACAAGGACAGGGGACTCCTAAAGTGAGTTTTATAACCATTCCAACATGGATAATAAAATAGCAATAATATCCTATCCTCTTTTGAACAAGGAAGTTTCAAATGTTAGACAATGTAACAAAGGTGTGATATATTGAAGCAACCTTGAGGTTTACCGTGCATACTAGCAACTGCATATTGGATAGAACACAATTTATATGATGTGATATGCTGGTATTCACAAAGGGACTTGTGCTATTCTTTGATGGATTTATCAACTTCCTTCAAATGACAAATGATTTTGCAATGTAGGCTCTTCAACTAGTCCTAACAACAGCTTTTAAGTTTAGAAATCTAATCTACTTCTACCAATCCAAGAGACTAACGATGACTAAGTGAAACCAAATTAATCTTTGCTTCGCCATCTAGAACAACTACGCAAGGTTGATGCAATCTCCCAAGGATATGTGAATGATTTTCAAATCATTAATACATATCGACAGCATAAGACATGAATAATGAGCATGAAGTAATTAAAGCTCAACTTTGAAATGAGTTCAGATTATCCAGGCACTGCAACTTGCAATCAACAAATTACAAATGGTATAAGCATAAAAGGATTCACCATCAATTAACGATAATGTCTTCCATTCAGCTATTCAACATAAACAAATATTAATTCATAAGACGTGAATAATAAGCATGAAGTAATTAAAGCTCAACTTTGAAATGAGTTCAGATTATCCAGGCACTGCAACTTGTAATCAACAAATTACAAATGGTATAAGCATAAAAGGATTCATCATAAATTAACAATAAAGTCTTCCATTCAACTATTCAACATAAACAAACATTAATTATTTAAGAAGAGGGAAACCATGCTAACACCCAAATAACAAAAATATTCACCAAGCTGTAATGAGTTTGTAATTATTTTAGCAATTTTTCAACATCAATTTCACAATAAGTTTCTCTTCTGCTAATGAAACAAGCAAACCTCTACATAAGGCTTTCAATTACAACCAAGGGCCTGGATTGATTCAAGATCAACTATCGAGATGATTCAAAGTAATCCTAATTTCCATAACTAGTACATACAAACATTAAGTGCTATCCAATGAGAATTATGTATCATCAATGGCCAAACACGAAAAATACCATGCCTCCTAGGATCATAACAAAATATCTTCTAGAACCATGTCTCCCTTATCCATTTCTTTGAGGGAAAATTCTATGAACTTGGGCATGATGATGTTGAGCTCTTCCATTGGTGCACTAGGAGCAGCCTCTACCTTGTATTCAATGAGCACCAAGCCAGCTATACAAGTGGTGAAAACTTTCCCATATGGATTCCCGATCTTGGGAAGTATTTATGAAGGTGACAGATGTAGTAGCATCATCAAAAATGATTTCTAAGATAGAATTTGTAGCCTTGAAGTAGCTAGCTTTCATCTTTTCTCTCAACTGGTCCACATTTATATCTCTATTATTGTTCACTTCTTGCCCGGATATAGGTGTTATTGAAGGGAGGATTTCATCTTGAACACCTCCTTCCACCAAGGTTTGCTTGAGAACAACCATCAATGTATGCAAACATGGAATGGTCCTCTCCTAAACAGGCTGAAATCTTCACACAATTAAAGCATGACTTGAAATCTTATCATGCACAGCCACAACTGTCCCATATATTTGCACCAACTCCTCACCAAGTCCATTTGGTCTATCAAAAAATGCTTTCAACCAATTTTTTTGTTACTTGTGTTGTCAGGTTCATTCCTTACAAGTCTTCATTTGATTCAATTGTGAGTGTTGGAGGATGGACGAATTTTTCTTCGAATTGTTGAATTGGGTTGAACTGCCTTAGTTGATTCCTCAATATTTTGTTGCTTGAGTTTGTAATTTTGGTCTTCAGTTTAACGTGCTTGGGTTCTTTAGTAGTCCTTTGCCAGTTTGTTTTCCAGCCATGACAAACATTGTGAGTTGCTAACTTTGTATTATGCAATTACATTTTAAATTTAGACTGTCATAAGAGACCAATATCAAATGGAAAGTATAGTTTAATACCATGGGAAGTCAAAGAAATGGACAAGCAGGAAAAGGGGCAGTTTGCAGGCTGCGTGGATGTAATGTCCCGTTTTTGAGACATTAGAAAATTCAAAGACATTTATATAATATTAAAATTGACTATGAAAGCGTGGATTAAAATTATAAAAGGTCAATTTAGTATTACAAAGTGAGCTAAAAGTGACGAGGAGAGATAAGACAAAAAGACAGGAAGGGAGTCGAAGGGTCACAGCTTTGGGGATTAAAAATGAGAGAGACTCATTCATTCGGCATGCTTGGTTTATGATTCAGATTTCAGTTTCTCTCTTGTGAGAGTTATTTGGAAAGCTTCAGCTTTCTTCCAGCGTGATGAGGTCAACCCTCTTGCCGGTAGACAATGGACACAAACCCATTGTCCGTAGAGACGTCACATCAGGTGTCTCGCGTGTGCTTACAAATTCTTTTCTTAGTATTCCAATCCCACTGTAAAACTGTGTTTAAGATTGAACTTTGAATATTAGTTATTGTATTGCTGTTGTATAATGCAATAACGTGTTTTAATGTATTTTTATGGGAATCTACTGGTTTATATTGTTGGTTTCATAATGTATCTGCCTATCTTTATGTTCTGAAAAACTATCATGAGTTAGAAATCGGGTAAATATCTATTGGGGATATTTCAGTGGAAGTTTGGGTTGCAAAGAGACTAATCACACACATAGGAGTTAGACAACAAAAAAGGAAGAAAACAAAAGGGTGCAAGGAAAAACAGAAAATAAGTTTTAGAATGCCAAAAGGCCCAGGGAACATCAAAAAGGAGAAACTAACCTGCGCAAGGAACAAGACAAATTAAACAAAACTAGTGACAGAAAGGCTGCACAAGTTTGAAAAATTGACAAACTCTTAGCAGCGGAGGCATAAGGAGGATAGTTGTTATCTTTTGATGGAATTGCATGGAGAAGACAAGGAGCAGCAAGAGTGAAGAAACAAACTAAAACCTTCACCAAAAGGAAGAAAAAGACCACAATTTGAGGCCCAGTGTAAGGAAAGGGAGTTGTTTTTTAGAGTTAGCAAAAGCTGTCTGAAAGAGTCAAAGGGGCTGTGTAAGACGATGAAAGGGAATTCTTAATTAAGTGCAGGATAGGAAAGCAGTAAAAACCACCTGCATAAGATAAAGAAAAGGACCAGAAAGGAGTGTGTGGATAGTGAATGAAGCAGGAGGTGTTGCATCGATAAGATACTAGTGTGCTGCATGAAGGTAAAAATTGTTTAGGTAAGAAGAACAGAGGATATTACTTTGGAACAAACTGATTGTAATAGATTTGCCATTGCTCATCCAAGCTCTTTTTTACGAAATAGTTTGCAATCCTTCAAGTTGGCAGTTGAAATTAATTGTTGTTTAGTGATTGTGATATTGCTATCAGGATTGTGATATTGATTGTGGTTAGTGTTTTGTGATTGCTTGAATGTGTGAGTTCGACTACTGCAAATCTACTCAGTTTGGAAATACTCGGTAGTTCCCCATGCATCACATATATTCTAGAGTTGTTACATGGTTGCAAAATTACTATTTGGTTTGCAACTGGATCTGCTCACACCAACTCCATTAGTGTGTATACATTTACACAGTTGAGTCAAAGGTCTTCCATGTGTATAATAAATAGGGTAAACTTGAAAATCTTGATAATTAACCTTTAATTTCACCGCCTACAGAATGAGCCAAATCAAGAACAATTAGTTCTTAGAAAAAATTTCAATGGAGCACCTAGAGGATCACTGTTCCGATGAGGAAGCATAGTTTAGCTTAATTTGTGATGGTGATGCTGCCTTTGGCACTTCATTCTAAATTTTTGGATTAAAAAAAATTTGGATATCCTGTGTTGACAGTCTACATATTATTGATTTTCTTGGAAAATATTTGAAAAAAAATTGAGTTCCTTTGTGGAACTTCTTTGAAACTTAAAATTCACGCATTATAATTTTTTTTGAAGATGGTATTTATAAATACCCCACACCCTCTTGTTTTTCAAAAATGTTGCATCTAGAACCCCCTCCTGGGGACCATGGTCACAAAATTTATAAATTAAGAAACAAAAAATACCAAATGCACACACAACAAACTTTGGATAAAACTTCAAACCAAAAGCACACTGACAAGGCTAAGAATGTTAACTCATCTAGACACATACCAAATGGGCATCCAGTGGAGGAGGATAGTTGTCTGTTAAGGTGTCAATCCAGCTGAAGATCATGTTATGGTAACCATAGGGCTGTCCTGACATGTTCCGAGCATATTCCCATGCTGCAGTTGCATTGAACTTTGCACGTAAATCAGGATGAAGAGGAAGAAGGGAAATATGTGGATTAGAAGAATCCTTAAGTTGAAGTTCCCACCATTCCTCCCATGGAACTACGGCAATAATTTCGTCACCCTGACAAACCAATGATATAGCATTAGCCACGGAAATGCATGACTAAACACCTAGAATTAAAAATTCAACAGATATAATTAACTGATACATTGGAATCTATACCCAGGTTGATATGATTGCAAATTTGCAACTGATAAAAAATAATTCCATAAATAATGCATACCTAAACCATGAGAGAAATCTCTTAAGAATATTTACAATACCCAGGTTGATATGATTGCAACTGATAAAAACTAATTCCATAAATAACGAATACCCTAAACCATGAGAGAAACCTCTTAAGAATATTTACATTCATTAAGGAAATTTAGACCATACTGAGCCACGATGAAAATCTGGTCACATCAAATTCAGAAGCAATGACCAAATTGCATTGATATCCAATAAACAATGTTAACCAGTTTATAAAATGATAACGTATGCTACTGACATTTGAAAATTAGATTTGCAAGTACTAACTAAAAATGTAAAATATGATGAAACTGCCTCAAAAAAAGTTAAAAACTAAAAACACTTACAATTTCTCATTACTGACAAGGTGATATTAACGCACAAGAAACAAGCAAAAAGCTGAATATGCTTATAATCTGTTGGCTAGAAGATTTTAGGTCAAAACATGCCAATTTAATAGAACTTGACGGATAAATAAAATGATCTTATTGCCAAAATTGATTAGAAACATATACTCTACACAAACTCTAGCTGACAAGATGAAAATACATGAACCCGAAGACAACATGGACAGGATAAGACTTGGGACTGGAACTAAAGTCCATAGAGTTCATAGAAAGCCATGAATCATTTGTATCCAAGTATGATCTGACTAACTGCTCTCTAATGAATCATATAATGCAAATGTGTTTTACACACACAAAAAGTTTGTATTGTGTACATTCAAGTTCAAACTTAAATTTGTTATTTTCTTTAATGCGCAGATTAATACATTACTTGATTTGTGGGTCCAGGTCTGGATAGGAGGCTGAATATCAACCAGGCCTGGGTGCAGGTTCGCCCCTAGGTTTGTTTGGGGTTTGGCCCGAGTGAACCCTGGGCATACCCGGTGTTGTGGGTGCCCAAAAAAGGGTCCCACAAGCAAAAAAGAACAAATTTAAAATTGAATAAGCCCCATATCCTAATTTCATTCTACCTTTCCTTCATTTTGTCATTTCAAGTAATTTCATCACCAAACTTGCATTCTCACCATTTTCTCATGGTTGAGCTCGCAAGAGCTTTTATTAGTATCATGTTGATGCCTGTATGAACATAAAAATTTTAAGTGATTAACAATATTTATAAGATATAGTGCGGTGAATGAGTAGGGATTAAAGACAATGTTTAAGAAAAATTTAAAAATATGCATTAATAAACTTCTAAGTGATTGGACCATTCATTGCATAGTGTAACAATTAAATTATGGCATTGTTCATGTTACCGACAAGGTTCAGACCCGCTATTGTGAGTGCTCACAGCCTTTAAACCTTTGCACTGATGCTAATGGCATTCATGCCTGTGATTTACTGCTCCAAAGCCTCGATGGCTGGTGTTCTCACGAGCTTTGTGCCACTGTAGGGCTACAATGCTGGAGGTTTGTTAATGTTGTGCATTCATGCTGGGATTGAGGTCCCACTTTTGTGGCCTTGCTTGGCTAGGACCCTGATAAGGCTCCCATGTTTACCAATTAAACAGAAAAATATCTAAGTGATTAGAGTGAGGCACGGGCACATCTCTTCAGAAAACAGCAGTGACAAGTCTTGAAACAGGGTTGAGATCCTTATTTATTGGTGTCTATATGTAAGCAGCCAAGAATGTATTTTAGCTGAAAGCTGCAATTATTGCCATCCACTTCAAGTATCACAACATCTCCAACTACGAGAAAGTGGCTACAAATATGCAATGCATCATATTACACTTTTCAAAACTCAAGAGGAAATTCATTTAATAAGAGCAGAGCAGAAGTGTAACAATGTGTCTTCCTATAGTAGATAAAAAGAAAGAATCAGCTGTGATATGTCTAAAATGCTTGGACATTTATTTTTGAAAGAGATTTGTGATTAAAAAGTCTTCTGTCACCATTGTTTATCACAGCAGAAATTTGCATCAGAGAACGTCACATGGCAGAGAATTCTACAGAAAAATGACAAAAGGTGCAGAAAATGAACGAAGCCAGACACCAACAGAAGCTGAGTTTATTCATTTTTGCAAGACTTGGACAGTCATTTTTAGCACGATGAAGCTCCATTTTCCAAAGTTCTATCAAAATCACCTTTGTTCTCGGGAGGGTGTTATTCAAAAAATCCAAAGCTTGCAAAAGGAGTTAAAGGAGATTTCAGACAAGCAAATTTCCAACAAGAGTTTGGAAGGAAAGAGCCAATAAGGAAGAGGAATTTGGATTCTAAACATCAAAATAAAATTTTGAAGTTTTGGATGTCATCAAAGAGTTAGCCACAATGACAGTTATAAAAGCTTCATCAAAATCATCACTTAGAGCTACCTATCTGGTGGAAGTCTAATTTTTACCAATACCTTTACAGGGAGAGAGCATATTCTAAGGTTTGCTATTTTCAACCAAAATTTTATTTCCTGAGCTACTTTTCTATGTTGCTAAATCGGCAGGCTTAACCTAGTAATTCTGGGTATGGAACATCCCAAAATTGGAATCAAGCTGAAATGTCTATGAATTCATTTACAGTTTGGTTTTTTCACACTGAAAGGATTCTAACAAAAGCTTCCTGTACCTGTATGATTCTATCAATGACAGAGCATTTTCAGACCAAACCCAAGCATAAGTTGACTTTTTACAAACATAGAAAACTGACAAATTATACATACCAATTTGACAATTTTCCTCTTTTAGATGCTGTGACAAGCGTAAATAGTGAAAAAATTTGAAGTTTTCCTACGAAACAAAAGCTGACATTTTACTATTTGCAAACAGCTGATGCCTGATATGCCACTGTTGAGTGCATCAAAGACATGACCGGTGCTTCCTTTTTTAGCTAAAAGTCAATGTCAATATTTCAATTTGAATACATTCAGGTTTCTTTTAATGCAGAAGTTAAACAAATGAAGTGGTCGAAATCAGTCTAGTTAGGGCGAACATGCTATGAATATATAATTTCAAAAGAAGTCTAGGTATGGTGTCACAATGTTATTTCGTGAGTACCCTTGAGATATAAATAGTGGTTACACTATGTGATGCTTTGGACTACTACACGTGATTTTGGTTCCTACAGTATTGTTGACATATGTGTGATTAAGCTTTTATTAGTACTTTAAGTATATCTGTATGATGGTGCCTAGTGTTGTTTGGTATACCTTGCATTTAAGACTATTGATGTTGCTTCGAGATGACTGGTTGAGATTGGTGAAGTATTAGGTCGTGTATGTTGATGACTAATTTAATTGTTATTCCCATTGTTATATGCTTAGAATAAACCAGAAATGATTTATCTATAATCAAGTTTGGCATTATGGATTATATTTGGATATAGAAGATGTTCATTTGGATGCATGATTATTGTGCCTCTATGTTGTGTATATCTATCCTTGAATTTCAGTTGATATATATGCTCGAAGGACTAGAAATGATTATATAAAAGTTTTAATTTAAATGCAATATCATGTAACTATATGTTGATATTGTTGGTTCCAAAACCGCAGGTTGGAAATCCAAGAGCTTGCCACTTCTCCAATAGGACTCCACAATCAGTTCTGGCCAACGAACGGAAATACTTCTCGATTCCCCTGCACTTCAGGCTCCGCTACACCCAGGCGGGTAAACCTTCACCTCAAACGCTGACTATTTGCTTCAAGGCTTTTCTATAGCGAATTTAAGCTTTGGGAGTTCTCCGGCTGGCAAAGTCCTCGAACTCGATCAAAATGAAATTGGATGCTGGATAATAGTTGAATGTTTTGTATAAGGTTTTTAATAATGATTTTGATGCTTGTAGAAGGAATATATAGATTTTCTGACTTCAATAATAAAAAGACCAATGCCTCTGCTTATCCGGGCAATAGAGTCCACTTCAATGAATTTTTTACATATACAACTTTATAATGTTTTACACACTTTTTGCCAACAATTAAAAAATCAAGATGCATTAGATCAAATATATACACAATCTTAAATTAGTCCAAATTGAACTTTAACTCCTCTAGCAGGGAGACAAACTGGACACAAATACGGAAATGATTTAATATTTTACAATATCTGCGATGATCAAATTTAAATGCTAAATGACCTTGTCCACTTATCTGATATTTAAATTGTATACGGAATTCCTGAAAATAATTACAAAGGACGATTCGCCTGCAATTTAAATCTCCACGCCTTTAATAATAAACAAAGAACATTTTATTTTATTATTAAAATTAAAATAATAGAGTTTTTATAACAAAGTCATAATATACTCCTTATTCCCCCATACAATAAATAAATATAAAATACTTTCTCTTGAGAGAATATAAAATGTTCGGATGTTGGATTGTGAAATTGTTCGGCTCTCCGTTTGGGTCATGTTCGGCATCAAATCATAAATACAACCTTCATCACTGTTTTTCCTTGAATATGTTGACATGGCTAAGACTGACTGTCATGGCTTTCAAAACTTGTCTTGAAAAATTGACCAATCATCCCGATGAGTGCTCTCTCATGCTTTATTAAAACTACGCATCTCTAATGTTATTATTTGCTTTACTTTGTCGAGCTTCCTCTATAAAGTTTTGGGGTATTGTATAGTCGCACATGGAGCAAAGCGTCACATCATATGGAACAGTTTTCAATGAATTTGATTCCTATTACTGCTGACCTGTGCTCTCATACATGGTTGCTATGTTGTACTTGCATGATTTTTCTGAGGAGACTCAACGATGATGTGTGTTAGACAACAATGGCCTTCATGCACATAGATTCTTCTAATGGCAACCTTTTCTCAAAAACTATACATAGAAAATAATAAGCTTTTTACTTCCTGCAGCAAACACCTCTACAATACATCTGACAGCATATGTATTTGTCTTTGTTTCAATATTGTGAACTCACTGCGCACTGTGCATGCATACCTCCTTGTATTTTCTTAATCTGAATAAGTGTGTATTGCCCTTTGGATATATAGGGTATACCCTGTTATATTTGTTTGTTGTATATTTTTGTAAAGCTTTATTAATAACATCTTTTGATTGCAGTCCCCATGTGTTCACCATGATAGCATCGCACACTATTATATAGATATCTTCAGTTTTGTATATTATTGAAATGTAATAAACAATCTTCTCCACCATCATTTCTTAAATGGAGACTCTAAAAATTAGAATTCCATCAGATATACAATACTGCACCACTACTATGTGTGGATTGCTTGTTGGTGCTACTACGAAGTGGGAATGGAGCCGTACTCGCTTGCAAGATCTACACGATGTCTCATTCTCCTTCACGTGACTATGTGTTTGTTTGTCCTTTGGCTATTATATAATATTGAGCATCTAAACTTGATGTTTGCTTATTTACTGGAAAGGTACCAAGTACATTCACCCTGATTATTGGATCTGAGTGCGTACCTATATCCCTAGCAGTGGGCACCAGGAGATAGTGACTTTGACCTTTCATGTTGAGCCAATGTCGGTTCCTATATAGGTAACGTATCTTTATATTGTTATTATTAACCCTCCAGTAATTGGTAAATCCAAATTCATAATGCATTTTATGATTAAACCAGTGAACGTGTCTGTGCATTTAGGGTTCAACAGTTGTTGCAGAAAATATTAATTAAAACACTAATTGAATTGATTTGGAGAATTTTAAGTATTTGATTTAATTTATTTAAATTACTAGCTAATTTGTTGTAGTTGAATTCCAAATATCTAGAGTTGATTTTTTAAATTAGGAAGGGGGCCAATTAGTCTATTAAGTGATTTAATATTCTAATTTATAAGTCACTTTAATAAAAGTGCTTCTATTAGGCAAAAGGTGAGTTATTCACACTCACTTCCCATTTTTAGGTTTTGAGAATGGAATTTTGCTCTCCAAACCCCTTCGGAGAAATTGAGTAAATTGCTCATTATGAGAGATTGGATTGTCAGATCTTTATTAGGAGCAGCTCGTTGGATTCATGGCACAATTCGTCATCTCCACCACAATTTTCAGCTTGTTGAATGCTTCCTTTATTTTCTTCTTTTTTTCTTGGTTTGGAGCTTTGGCTTGAGGTGGGGCTTCCTCATTTTTATTGTTTCTCTTCGTTTTAGCTCTTCCTTGTGATTCCTAAATGTTTGGAGGTTGAGAACTAGAGTTCTCTAATTTTATGCAATTTCATGACCCGGTTGGACAGGTACGAGTATTTATGTGAATTCTTGATGGAAAACGAGGGTTTTTACCTAATTATGCTACTAGATTTGCGTGTGTCTAGAACTTGAATCTTATGTGATTTTGGGGAGTTTGGGCATGAAATGAAATGGGTTTTTTATTTCATTGAAAATTAGGATGTTTGAATTTTGGGTGTTTTTGGTGTCACTTTTATTTTGTGTACCACCCAGTATTTGTTTGTCGCCTTGTTTGGCTTAACTTGGTTTATGTGTTGATAGCCCTTGATACAAAGTGCAAGATCGCGGAGACAGAATGATTAGAGGGCATTCCAAGATATTTTATATTATGATCCAAAAGTGTGCTTTTTATTGTGGAGGTGTACTTTTGGTTCTCGTCGAATTTTGCCAGATTTTGGTATATTGGTGTATTTTTGGGCAATGAATACCATCCTTGTGTTCTAACAACATGATTAGAGGATTCCATTGGAATCCCTACTCTCAAAAAAATGGCTGATTGAGATATGTGCCAATGAGGTTCATTATGGTTTCCACTCAAATGTTTTCCCTGAGTGTGTTTATGCTTGTTGATTTGATTACATTTCCTACATCCAACCCTTGCATATTGTTGTATCATGGTTTCACATGGAGTTGGTTGTGCCCACCCATGAACACATGCGTGTGTATATGTCAGGATCTTGCGAGACCTGAACTCCTAAATTTAGGACAATTAAGTGATTGTTCATTTGGGGGTTGGGTTAGAAATTTGTATTGCCTTGTGGCATTCATTGTATAACGAGAAAGGCTATGCATGGATAGATGTGTGGAGTGGCTTCGCATGGGTGCACCGACCCAGAAGTGGTCGACAAATTGCCTTGTGGCATTCATTGTATAACGAGAAAGGCTATGCATGGATAGATGTGTGGAGTGGCTTCGCATGGGTGCACCGACCCAGAAGTGATCGACAAGGTAACCTAAAGAGTTTTTAAACAAGTGATAACCAAATTAACCCCATGGGATGATAAAACTTAGTATGGGATAAGAAGACACCTATACGGTAGTCGAGCATCCAAAGGGAGTCATTGTGAGGGTGTGGTGTTTGTAGGGAAACCAATCTAGTGCACGAGTTGATTGGAGGGTACAATGTCCATACGGTCACTAGATTTTTGTTGAAGTTGGTGCAAGGACACAGTATGAAGTCTCTCGAGGGAGCATACCACTATATAGCTTGGAGCTAGTAGGAACCAAGTGAAATACAATCCACTAGAGTCCCTACATAGTTATCCTATAGTGTGTCTGGCCAGTGACCTAATGTACTGCATTGCATTCATGATTATTGAGTTCTTGTATCATGCATCGATTGGCGTGTATTGATGCCTTTGTCTTATGTGATTGTTGTCGAGTTGCTATCTTCATGAGCACAGCGAGGTGGGCCTAAGAGTTTCGCATCGTTGGAGGTGTTGCTACCTATGCCATTGCTAGAGTGAAAAAGAAGGATGGTCTTCTTCCAATTGCAAGACCTTGCTTTGACCTTCTCTCTCCTCTTGTCCTCGTGTTATTGCTTATGTTCTCTTGTTGTATGTTCAATCATGATGATTCACTTGCTCACCTTATTATTAGGCAATAATTGATGATGCACATGGATATATATTTGATGTTGCTAGACTACTAGTGATGGAGTCGATTGTAGATCTATGATGTTAGATGGTTTAGATTCATGCATGTTTGTAGTATTTATGATTTTGGACACAATCAAGTAGCTTCACCCTCGATATGCACATTTTGGTACTCCCCAGTGTTTTCGAATGTTGCCTTCAAAATTCGTAAAAGCATGCATTTCGTTGTACGACCTACGTACGAGAAGGCATACTCTCATATGAACATGTATGGTTAATAATCTAGGAATTGTACTTTGGACACTAAAATGAAAATGAATGTATGACACTTAGTAATTTCATAAGAACCTTACATGTCCAACATCTAGGTGGATAAATTGTTTGTTCAAGTAGTCTCGTGGGGTTGGTTTATAGTTGATTTTTGTGTCCAAGGATTCTAGGGCAAGGCATTTTATTTTGCTAGATAGGAGATAGAAGGGGGGCAATACCAAATGTTGCCCCGTCATAATGGGAGGCATAAGTTGGTGAAACTACAAGTGGAGAGATAAGGTGGTTATTGATCGTGGTAGTTACCATGCAAGGAGTAACAAGGTAGGTGTGACACTACTACATAACAGTATAATGGGAAACATAAGGAGTAATGTTACTACTGTGCAAGTCAAATATGTGAGGTGTTAAGACCTCAGACCTATATGTTATAATCACCTTGAGGTTGGGGTCTCCAAATATGACATTCAAAACTCCAATCAAAAGCGATAAACAAAGATCAATTTGTTGCCAAGTAAAAAAATAGTAAATTGAAGTCTAATCCTACACACATATATATCTATGTGTGTGTGAGTGTGGGCATTCCTAGAATGTATACTCCCTCAAAAAATATCTGCCATAATAGTGTATTATAATAACATAACTAAACTCAAATTGGTATATAGCTATTTTTAGAGGTCTCTAATTCAATGTAATAAAAATTCATAAGACAACTAATATTAATTTGTCTAACTTTTGATCTTGTGTCATGTAAGAAATGTGAGCTTTAAGTGTTAATATGACTTCTACCATGGTTGGAAAACTCGGACTTGACACAATAACTCAACTAACCCAACAAATTGTTTGAAGATTATAAAATACATACATTTGTACAATATTCTTTAAAAGCAATGCCTCTTAGCTGCGAAAATGTGAAATATAACAGGCAAAAGGCATGCCTCACAGAGTCAGGTAGGGCAGTGCTTGGTAGCCAGGGGCAGTTACTCCTACGACCTCTCGGCTCCTCAGGACAAACCGTCTGCCCCTTGGGTTTCAAGGCCTTCTTATGGCTCGATCAAGGATTCTATCCCCACCAAAAACTCATTTGTTGCATTGGACAGGGTTAGTCTTACTTCAACCAAGGGTCAAAGGGTTGCTCTCATGGCTAAGCACAAAGAGAATCCAAATCAATTCTATTATCCCTCTCAAAGAAGAAGAATAAATGAAAATGTTGATGGCGCCCAGACATCGACGCTAAGTATGGAAAAGGCACAAGATTTAGGAATTGATAGGAAAAATAATTTATGGGTGATTCTGACACGAATCCCCTTAGTTGCATCAGAAGCAAATTGGATCCCGCTAGGGCAAGGAGTTGTCCAAAAAAATCAGAATGGCATCAAAGGGTTATTGAAAAATCTATACCCCAAATGGACAAATCCATGTCTCAAAAGCGCACTAGAGATAATCCTATGGAGGCAACTATTACTAAGGCACAAGATAAGTATCTACAAACCCTAATCGCTAGCAATACAAATACGAAAAACCAATGGAATCAATGTGAATCTCTGGGCTTATTTGCAAAATGGAGTGGTTCAAACCACATCCCCACAAAATTCTTTGTTATGATTTCAGTATTGGGAGACTAGGTAAGTATCACAGACCTCTCTAATAATACCATTTTTATTCATTGTAAAATGAATGAAACTAGAGATAAATTGCTTAATAACGCTCCTTTCTTCTTGGAAGGTCAACATGTAAAATTTCTTGAATGGAAACCTAATTTTATCCTCAGTATTTTGAAAATCAAAAAATAATGAAATTGGTTGCCTTCAATAATTTGCCTATGGAACTTCTCCATGAGAATGTTTTGAGGCATATTGGGAACTCTCTAGGAGGTTGTTGAGGGCTTGAGGAAAATTTCACTTGCACTGCCAATGTCAAAATATTGATTGACCTAGAAGTGAAAGAATCCTCTTTGAAACCCCTCAGAATCATTGCTAATCAATCGATTTATTATCTGAAACCAGAAATCTATTTGAGATCCTGTGAGGGCCATATTTTTATGGCTTCCAATCAGCCATATGGACAATAGCTCAAAAGTTTCTTTTCAAAGGATTAGTCTATCTGGTAAAGATTGGTTAAAAATCACCTACCCTTCTCCAAGGGACAGCTCTCCAGTCATCTCCCCTCCTGACAGAAAAGTATTAGGGGAAGAAACCCTAAGTGTATCTAAGCCATCTTATTCTCATCTTTGTAAAGGTCCCAAGTCTGATTGCTATGTTTCTCTTAACCCTTCAGGGGGAGGATTCTCTATTATCAGGGAGAAGAATCCTTCTAATATCAAAGTGGATCCATGCTGCCCATGGTTGAGGATAATAATATTCAAGATAGTACCCCAGCCTGTGCTCCTATTAGTACTGCAGAGCAGTATCCAGAAGTGCCCAACACTCTGGCAGATGGTCACCATAGCTCCCATGTTAATGAAGGATCTTCTCGCTCTAATAGTAGAGGACCCCCACCTATAAGGATAAGCAAAAGAGTTAAAGAAATAGAGGCCCTTTGTGAGAAATTAACAGAGGACCTAATTAATACCTTTACAGAAGATGTTGTTAAAAAGGGCTTAGATCATCAAAAGTAGATGCTTATAGAGCAAGCAATCGCCTTGGGTGGGGAAGGATATACTATGGAAGATCTTCATGTTGAGTTGGTTGAAATGGAAGAATTAGGCAAGTTAAGAGGCGTTGAACAAACAGACGTATTTTCAGCATTTCCCAATCTGGAAAGAATATCTAGAAAAAGGGGTAGGAAATCCTTGACTGAATTAAGATCTATGGCAGCAGAAGCTGAAGGGCAACAAAAATTGACTGGTATCTTTGAAGCAAGGAAGGGGAAGAGCCTTCCCAAGGGGCCATGTTAGTCCTATCATGGAATGTTAGGGGCCTAAATGCCCCTAACAAACAACACCTACTCAAGTGTTGTGTCAATAAATATAAGCCTAACATTGCTATTATACAAGAAACCAAAATGAATTTAGAATAAGTGGCGAAATTTAAAATGAAATTGGGATTCAAAAGTATATGAGAATCCCAGTTAAGGGTGCCTCAAGAGATTTCGATATCATCTAGAATCCTCACAATATCTACATCTCCCCTATGCACACAGAGAAGAATTGGATGTTGGCTCAAATAAAGGAGCTAAATACTAATCTGAATTTTTCTCTCTTTAATGTGTATGGTCTGTCTCGACTCATAAAAAAGGGGAGTTTGGCTTGAATTAAGTTCCTGTAATGTCCCCATTTTAGCAGTTGACCAAGTGTGTGCGCGTTAGCCTTGTTCTACATGGTCCCGAGGGCTAACGAAGGGTTTAATGGGATCTTGGAGTGTTTTGGCCTAGTCATTTCCAGTTTGGGCCAAAACAAAGTTGATTTACTCAGTTTCAGGCATACTTACTATTTTTAGTAAGTCGGCAGGACACAGTGCAGGTCAATTTTGGGGATTGGATTCGATACTCCTCGGTGAGAGCTTTCCGATGAGCTATCACTCGCATTATTCGGAGTCCGATTGCTAATACATTTTAATGCCTGAAGTTTTATTAAAGTAACGTCTAATTTAATTGTAAAATATTAAAGTGTTACTTTAATATTTATTTTATGGTGATGTGTACCCAAGGGAGACATAAGGGGTATTTTAATATATGTTTTATATTACACATCTTTTATCCCACATTGCCCATATGAGTTCAGGGGACCCGTGGGAATAGAATAAAAGGAAGCATTTGTGGCTTCATTAGACAGGTTGAATATGAGAAGAAATTGGTATGTGAGTTGCAGCTCAGTTCTTGGCATTTGAGGACGTCTATCCTCTCTTGTAACATTCTAGACGTCATTCCCTTGGGGTTTGGCCTTTGGAATTCTTTGTTTTTGGCTTCATTATCAGGCAGTTTAGTTGCATTTCCGGCTACAGGCAGATTTGGTATTTTGCTCATATCTTCTTCACTACTTGTCCGACGCTTATGCCGCTTTGAGGGAATGGTATTACGAAGGTAGTGGACTGATTGAAGGACAAAGTATTGCAGCAGCAAGTTCGTAAGCATGGGCTGAAGTATTATGACAATATTGCTGAAGTAATTAGTGAGTTGATAAATCTGCCATGTATTTGGTTTTATGAATTCTGAAAATAACATTTTATTAGCAGCAGTTCATTTCCACTTTGCATATTATTGTAGTTCCTTTCTTGTTTATGTTGTATGATACCAATTCCATGCACGAAACACAACAAACAATAAATGTTTGATTTTCGGAGTTATAAAGGGTTTAAAACAATAAACGGAGAAATAAGAAGTTGAATGCAAACTGTTTGGCATAATTCTTTTCAGCAATTTGGTTTAGTTTTTTGGGACATCTAGGGGTGTCCATTACAGTTCCCATCTTCAGGACCCTTAACCAATTCTGCATCCTGGGAGGTGATTTTAATATCCTTACTTCAACTGCAGAGAAACGAGGTGGATTATCTAAACTCCCTTCATGCAGGTATTAGTCCTTCATAGCATTCACCTTCGAAGAAAAATGCTAGACTTGTAAAACAAAGCAAAACTGGTGAAAAATGCTCAAGAGATGAATGAATGATCATCAAATGACCAAATGCATGCTTTATTGGTTGAAATAGGGTTTAGATGCCTTTAGTTTTAAAATAAAATAAAAATTTGGCATTTGGGCCCATTTTTGGGCACCCATATGCTCAGATTCCCATGGATTCCTCTGGAATCTGCTCAATTCCGGCAAAATTCCCAACGGGAATCTGGAACCTGTTCCTTCCAGAATCATGCAGGAATCAGGGCAAAATCAAAACCCGGATCACACCAGAATCAGGATCCAGATCATATCAAAGAGATCCAGTAACTTAGACTTTTATATCTAAAATCTCTTGTCTAGCATAGATAAAGTTGAATCACCTCATGCCCTAGACTAAGAAACACAAAAAAAGTTAGAATTCCCGTTTGTTTGTTGTACTCCATACTGGAAAAGAGAGCTTCCCCTAATTATTTGAAGAACAATTTTTCTCTTATTCTTTTCTTGATTTAAGGTGTAATTTGAACAATTACTGAACAAACTGATTTTTGTTTTGGGTCATACTTAAAGGTGTAAATTTGAACGCTAGCAAATTGTGATGTTGAAAATTAGATATTTGTACAATAATTGAAACATGACAGCTGACAGTATATATAAAAATTAAAAAAAGAAAGTAGCTCCATGAAAAATCTCAAAATGTGCCTTGTTAGCCAGTAGCCAATGATAAGGCAAGCATTGCCCTTGATTAATTGAAATTGTACCAAACATTAGAGAATTATAGCATACTGAACAAAATAAACTGCCTATGAATCATCCAAGCCTTATATCTATTTAGAGGTCATATCTACAAGTAGTTTTACATAGCTACTACGGTACTCTACCACTTCTACCACACAGAATGCTATACCTTAAATAATGGTTTGAGACGGAAGTACCTTTTCATTTTCATGCCCAGATTCTGCAACCCAAAGCTTTCCTTCCTCATCCTTCAAGCAAACTGAAGTATGCCCTGCATATGCCCCAGTTACCCATTTCTCCAGAGTCTCAAAACCTCCCCAACGACCACGAATCTTTGACAATGCCAAGAAATCTCCAGAATGAATATCATCTGTACTAATATTTGCAATCCAAGGTTGAGGACGATGCTTAAATGATGCTCCCATGTGCTTCTTAAGAAATGCAATATTTGCAGTCTGACCCCAACCAGTGTTCGAGAATAAAGGCAAGACATCCCACAGAGCTAATAATGTCCCCAGCATACCAGAAGGCATTAGGAATATGGAAATTCCATTCTTCTTTACCTATCATACACAGCAATCACAATTAAAACTATTAATTTCGGAAGAAAACACAGATGTCAATTCACATTACAAATAAACAATAGGTACCTACATATTCAAGTTCTTCCAGTCCTTCCCATTCTTCAATAGTTAAGGTATGCTCCCGAGCAGTAAAATAGAAGTCCCATGTCACTCGAAAAGGGGTAGCAAAGACATAAAGGTCCATGCATGTCCAGCTATGTGCATTGCTAGTCTGAATAATCAATAATATCAATTTGAAAGCAAGAATCAGATAACAAAAGAAAAAACTAAATGAAGCTATTAAGGATTAAATAAAAGTGGCATACCACAACTCCTCAAAAAGAACATCAAGTATGTGCCACTTCAACCAAAGCTAAATGTGTGAATAATCACAGATATTCACAAGATGTTAGGTGAGAAATGAAAAACAAATGGACATGCAGCAGAGGTTTATCTATGAAACCAATAATCCACTTGATTATGAATAAGCCTTCCAATTAAAAAGTGTATCTAATACATTTAGTTGCACTAAAAGAAATCTTCCACATTCAACTGGAACATAAACAAAAGTGAACTAAAAACAATTTATCATATTTATTGCTTGCTAGAAGCTTGAAAAATATATGATATGTTAGGCAATAGAAAAACGCTTAAGTGCAAATGAAGCTTTCATCCAGATTCAAGTTCTCAGTTGGCAAGGAATCTGATTCCTCTTCCGTATTTTGCATCAAAAATGTTTAAGAACCATTATAAAGCATCAAGATTTCTAAGGCAAAATTATCTAAATCTCTAGCTCATCTTCTCTTGATTCAGTTTCTATGCAAATGATTCTGGCACATTCATAGGCAGCTTCTCATGAAAGCCTGCATAACTTCATGAACCTTAACTTCCACCTACCCAATTGTAGTTCAAACTTTAGTCCTCACTTCTAAATCATACTTAAATAAGAAGAAACACATAATCCACAACTTCATCAGACGAATATGTACAAAAAGATCAATAATATAGAAAATACACATGCAAATAATAGAAAAATAATGTGTTGATTAACAACTGCCATAACCCTATATTGACATATAATTAATAGAAATATATTCTAAACATATATTATTCTAAAATATATATGTGTGTGTATGTATGTGTATATTAATCAATGGGTAAAATTCTACAAGAGGTCAGCATTGACACCACTAATGATCAAACATCGACAATGATAATAAACTCTATCAAGGGATATATATTGAATTCAAAATAACAATTATAGCCATTGTCATGAACGATGATTAGTCTAAAGACTCTTATAAGGATGTAGATCGTTGGATTAAAAAAACAATCTGTTAAAATACCATATTTATCAATGCATTGAGATCATTATAATAAAAACCAATAAAGAAATAAACTAATTACCACTTGTAGAAAGAAAACACATAAAGAAGAGAATTAAAGCTAGCAATCTGTATATTACTAGACATTATTGATTTGAAAAAGTTAACAATGGTCATTGAGATTAAACACTAGTAGCACCAACAAATGATTGCATTAACATCAATCTGGCATGATAATCAATTTGTTAGTCTTCTCAACTCCACTCATTATCAAAGATCTTTCACTAATGAATAGGCTAATCGATATTGCCAAAGATGAAATCAATATAAATGACCAATTGTAGACTGATAGATGTCTTATGAAAGGCATGATAATAAATATTAATGAATCGACCATAACTATTAAAATAAACTAAATTAAACTAAGTGACATCAAATTTCAGAGGGAAGCACCATGTGACTCGTCTCATATAAGCATGGGTCAAACAGTGATAGGAAAGGGAGGGCAGTAGATAATTCATTCATCAATTGAAGGGAACAGGAAACATATTCAATACAGTTCATATATTCAAGGGAGAAACAAGGAAGTTACCAACAAATAGAAGATAAATGATTGATATAATGAATCCAATCTGCAATCAGTAGTGGACGTATCTGTCTTTGATAACCTACGATACTGTTTCAAAGGATGTGAGTATTGTGGATCGCTATCATGCCAAATTTGCTATTGTCATCTTTCTATGAGATCTGCATAGGGTGTTGAAGGATAACATATCAAAGTTCAATAGTATTGTTGGTGTCACAAGTAGCAAGGAGGATACAAAAAGCAACCATAGTGATCATTGTGGAAATACAAATGGATGGCAGGGAGGAGATGAGTGCCTTGACCAAATAGCACGGAAACATAATAGAAGAGAGATTCCTACGTGGGAAGAAAGATAAAGGGGGAAACAGTACAAACAAAGATATTTCCAAAACAACAGGAACTCTTCAGATATAATGTAGGATAGAATAAGGAGAGAGGAACGTGGTATAAATAGAAAATGGAGTAAGGAAAGACAATTGATATAAGACCATTCAAGGATCAAGGCAACCCTAAAAGGGTAAAGGCATCGGGTGATAACCAGAAAAGGATAAAGTAATTTATATAATTTAAGTTTTTTCAATATTATTATATATTAGGTATATGATGGTTAGTATTATGTATGTGTGTGTCTCTCTCTCTCTCTCTCTCTCTCTCTCTCTCTCTCTCTCTCTATATATATATATATATATATATATATATATACATGCGCAAATGTGGATTTTCTAAATGGATAACATATATGAATGATGTTACACTCATTGAAATGTTTAATATTTTATAAAAGATTGAGAGAGACCCTTGCGAGGGAAGGGAGAAATCTTAAGTGTCAATATCAAAAATGGGAGTAACTCCCATTTGGCTAACATAAAATACACTTAGCATTATCTCTATAATACTAGTATGTAAGATTAGTCTCCATCTGATTGACATTACTAAGATCAATACAATATTCATGGCCAAAATATTCTTATGATATGTATATGTGATAAAGCCTTGGATAGAGAATGTCCCTTCCAAGAAGAACCTTAGGGGGTGCACTCTAGAAAAGACAGTGAAATAACCGAGGATGGTTCTAGAATTGATGTTATACCGTTTAAAACCTTGGAGATCCTCAAGAGGGTTAGATATCCTAATCTAGAGAGGTCTTTAAGGTTTTGGGTTCCGATAGAGGGTAGAATATAATAGTTAGACTTGTTGTTGTTTAATTCTGACATTTAGTTTGCAATTATTACTTGTCCTAAGCTAACCCTAATAGCAGGGACATTACAATAACCACTGACAACCACCAAGCAACACTGGGATATTTCTAATTTTACTATAAAATAATCACCTACATTAGTGCCTAAATATATCTCATAGATTTGCAAGCATCCTTGTTGACACCCATGACTGACTGGAAGGTGTGCAATACTCCTAAGAATGATTGATTCGTTATCAAAAAACATAAACAACTCATGGGTACTTCAGATAACTTTGCCGATGAAATAGCTCAAGTACAAAAATGTGATTTATCCATTCCGTAGTAGGGTTGGTGACAACGGAACAAAGAAAATGAAGAAAATTCCACTCCCTTTAAGCCAAAAATGCACTAAAATCCAACTCACTCCAACTAGATTTTTGCAAGCATAGAAATTTGCTGAAAATTCAAGAAATTCAAATCACATCAGCATATATAGATGTGTACACCACCTTAAGAAAATCATTATAAGCCTCTCTTTATGTCAAATTTGCCACTATTGTTGATGTAATTGTTCTACCCCTCACAAATGTCCATATTTGTTGGAAACACCTTGACATCAACCTTATCTTGGGCTGCTCATGTCAGCCTGAAACACTTCTATTTAACATACAAAATGTAATTAAGAGCCAATATGTCGACTATGAAAATGTTTAATTAATGTTCTCATAAATTCCAACAAAGATAGAAGCCACTGGTAACTTGAAAATTAACATTCACCAGTGTACAAGAGTGATTGAATGTTGAGTAAAACATCATCATCAATTATACAAAACAAAACTAAAGCCCAGAAAATAAATTTGACGGCATATTGGATGAGGAAAATGAGTGACTCAATGGGCACATATTTTATGAGAAAAACATATACAAATTAATTTGAAAATTAATTGAATAAGGGGTTGGGCACAAAGAGCGCCAGAACTAGCTTATTAGCTTGTTTAATAGAAAAAGGAAAATGAGAAATCCACCTTAGGATCATGCCCCTTGTCACACATCTAGAAAAGAGTAGATAAGGGTATGTCTAACTTCAGTGTGCCTCAAGTATCCTTTTAGGTTTGGCCAAGGGATAGAGAGAGCAATAGAGTACCCTCCATCTAGTTAGGCATGATTTTTGTTTTGCTAAGAAAAAATTGAGCTTATTCCTCTCTGTCCTTTGTTAAACCTATAGATGAAAATTGGTTAACTCACATTTGTGGCCAAGAGATGGAGAGGGCAATAGAGTACCCTCCTCCTAGTTAGGCATGAACTCAATTTTTGTTTTGCTCAGAAAAAATTGAGCTTATTCCTCCTTTGTTGAACCTATAGATGAATATTGGTTAACTCACCCCTATAGATTGTAGGGACCTCCATTCTAGCATCAAGTAAAATTGGTTGGTGTCTATATAGATCTACGCAAAAATGGTGTCACTCAAGCTATAGATTTATCTTGGTTGTTTATTAAGGCGCCTTATACCTCTAGGAGTGAACAAAAGCAAGAGCACCTATTCATGATTATTATCTTATGGTAGGCCTATTGAAGATTTTGTAATTTGTAGTAATGTCTCGATGTTCTTTTGAGTGTAATAAGGTCCCAAGGACCATCTTGAAACACATCTGAGTCACTTTGTAAGGCATAGTCGCCAAGTTGACTATTTGTACAAATTCAGAGCTAATTGGTCAAAGAGGATCAAATATTCCAAATATGTGTAAATAGAGTAGAATTGGTTAAATCCATTCTTGTAAGCAATGAATGGCATGTTGGCAAAGTTTTCAAAGTGGTTGAGGCCATTTTGTAATCAGATTGCAAAAGTTGCTTGAGCGACTTTTGCAACATTGTGCAACTTTCCACCCCAACTGTCATTTGGTTCAAAAATCGGTTAGAACCGATTGGGAATGTTGTAATTTCTCTAGTTGTGCCTCTTTGGGTTGAGGCATGTTGGTTGTTGAAGGTTGGAGGCTATCAATAAAATTTGCTCTATTTTCTGCTTGAATTCATAGTTTTATGTTAAACTGTTGATGTACGTATGGATTGATCATGGCGTGAGACTTACCTTGTTGGATTGGGCATTGAGTCTACTTTCATTTGGTTTTGGTTTGGCGCAGATTCATTAAGATTTGAATAAGTTGAAAGCATTTTTGTGCAAGTTGGTTTAAAACCCTCATCCACTAGGGTTTGAAGACAAAAATGGACGTAACCTAACATTTCACTATAGGAAAATCATAATTCTTTGTAAAATGTTAGGTTCTAGGGTTCTTTTTAATATTCCTTTGATTGCAAAGCAAACTAACTTGTTGGATGATAACAATTTGATGCCCTAGGCCTTACATGTCTATGGGACAAGTCTAGAAAGGTTTTGAATTAAATGCAAAGGTTGTGACAGTAGGGTCTTTGATAGGTTTAGTCACTCAATGATGGTGGATTGTGTGGTTTTCAAGTGAATTGGATGTGTTCCATGTGGTGGTTGGGTTAGGTGAAGAGTTTGGAGAGTAGTTGTTATGTAAAAGAGGCCTAATTGCCCCATTAGGTCACAATGGTTAGCTTTAATTTGACCTCATCTATTATCCAAAAGACCCCACACTAATTTTGACATACGTTTTAAGACTCCCAAAAGGGTATCTAGAATGGTACTTTGTTTTTGTCCATGGTCACCACTCTAAGAATTATGGTCAAAATGCTCATTGAATAGGGCTATAAGGATTAGAGAGTTTATAGAGCAAGTGGTATAAAAAAAAGTGATGAGTTTGGTTTAGTGGTTGCTTTGATGTTGTTTTGGTACCCTTATGTGGGAAAACTCTCCATTGTTCGTCTGCAAGTCCTTTGTAGTGTGCATGATTCTTAACCTTCTAGGTGCAAGGGCTTAATGAAACAGACTCATATAAACAAATGATACTAGTTGTTGAATTGTGTTTATAACAAGAGTATTGATGAATGATTTGGAGTCAATAGAGGTTGAGAACACCTTGAGATACATGTTTCCATCTTAGCAAAGATTTTGTGTAATATTTGGCCAAGAAGACAAGTAGATGTCTCAAGCCTAGTTGTAGGTTTATTGAAATTAAATACCTCTAGGTGTCCTAGGTAGTGGAAACATTGTCATTAGTTAAAAGTTGGTGTTCTTTGGCATCTTCCAAGTACATTTGCATCATATTCCCCACTCTATCACAACCCCCAATTCAATCAACCCGTATACCAAAAATATAGTAGGGGAACCCAATAGAGCTGATCAAATCAAAATTTCAATGTTCTACAATTCAATCAACCTTCTTTGAAAAAAAAGTTGTTCTTCAGGGACCTATAAATCACGTGAAAAAAGGCCTTTGCTCTTGAAGGCCTATTAATTGTAAGCAAGAAGGTTTATGATAATGTAACCAACAAATAGAACTAACACACTACTACATGATCCTTACTTCAAGAAGAAGAGCTCCAACTATGATTAGTTCATGTTCTAATCCATTTTGCTTCTCCCAACCCTTCCTTAGTTCCTCTTCTACCTCAAGTCCCTCCTTAGTTTTGGGATTTCGCCAAGCTCACTCATTAAAAAACCAATACCCTAACCTCTTGCCTTAGAATCTATTGGGCAGGTTGAGTTCATCAAGTAAGTGCATCCAATAAACACTAGATATGCCCCCACTATTACAATAATAGATAAGCTTCTATTATTAGTTAATGGTTATATGTTTCTTATCTATTGTAAATATTAGAATGTTTCTAATATTTAGTTAGTTGTAGTTATCTATTAGCTTTCTTTAGCTTTCTTTTAGCTAGAATAGATAAGCTTCTATTCTTTACAATTGTTTCTTAAGGAAACATTGCTTTATTTTTTTGTATATATAGACCTCTCGGTCTTTGTTAATAACAAGCAAATATTTTACCAATTACTTCATAATATGGTATCAGAGCCAAGTCTTTGAATTTTTTCAAAAAATATTATAATTTCTTGTTCAAAATTATCAGAGCACTATTTTTGAAATTATTTTTTGTGATATTTGCTTCTTACGGCCATTTTTTTGCACATTTCCGTCATTTTTTGTGGCTTTTTTTAGCAGCAGGGTCGTTTTTGTTCAAAACTTAATTTTTTGTACTGGATAAAAAAAATTATAGATTCTTGATGGGTTTTTCAAGATCTCAACTAGGTTGTCGTCTGTTTTTTTGGGTGCCTCGATTTTCTAGCCAACAAATCTAGAAACCAACATGTTCTTTTTGGGATTTTTGAGCTCTCTTTTGGGCCATCCTTCAATTTTTTAACGTCTTCTATTTTTTGCCTCGAAGAACGTGCCTTCACAGATACTCACACTTTTCATTGGAAAACGTGCTATGGCATCTTTTTACAAATATTCTGCTCGAGAGCAAGTCAAAATTCAATGTTCAGAGTTATGGCACTTGGAAGCAGCGGATAATAGCAATTTTTGAATATTGGAATACCGATCAGATTGTTTTGGGTGTTACACAACGTTCGACTGGCCCTAATGTTGATCAGGGTACATGGGATTTGAATAATCGAGAGGTGATGATACTTCTCAAATTATCTGTAGCTGATGATCAGCTCTCTCAAATTTCATCCGGCAAGACAACTATCGAGATATGGGTACATCTCAAAAATCTTCATGAGACTTCTGACAAAAGCAAAGCTTTCTTCTTGAACAACACTGTTTTCTATTATCATGGATGAGCAAACATCACTCCAAGCTCACCTAAATAGGATTCAGGAAATCCGTGATCAATTTCTTGCCATTGTCGTAAGATGGAGGAAGAGGCAATTACAGTTATCACTCTCCAGAGTTTACCAATGCCCTACGAGCATTTTATCAAGACTCTCAACATCACGTCTTCTGGTGTTGATCTTAAGTTCACAGAGCTCTGCACACTTCTACTTCAACAAGATCAGTGAAAACACCAGTTTGGTAGCAGCTCCAACACCACCTCCACAAAGCAAGCCTTTGCAAATAAATCCTTTCAGAAGGATAAAGGCAAGTTTCAGCAGTCTTCTCAGCAAAGGTCATCTACTCTAGCTTCAACAAGCTCTTGAAAGAAGAACATTCAATGCAACTATTGCCACAAGTTTAGACACATGAAGGTTGAATGTCAGAACTGCCCAATCTAAGCGATCAGGTTCCTAGCCCAAAGCTACAGAGCACACTAAGCAGAAAAAATCTGCCTTTTACACCTTCATGGCTAAAAGACCTGCCCCACCCCCTGTTATGGTTTAAATGGTTTATGTAGTTTGGATAGGGATATTTTTTAATGCAAATTCTTTCAATTTAAGGAATTTTGAGCAAGATTTGAGAATCTAGAGAAAAGTATTGATTGCAAATACCAATTATCTAAATGGTGATAAACATTCGACAGTACATGTTGTCGACAAATTTTATCAAGCAACTATTTAAACTAACTTGTCTAAATTGTGAGGTTCAAGAAATCTTCATCCAGAATCAATCCACGTTACTAAAGTTAAACACCAAATCACAATTTTGCCACTTGCATGACATAAACCAAAGAGATAGATATATGGCCAATGCTTTTGGACTGAAAACTTGGTCCTGAAGTGCACGACATGAGTACCATGGTTAGTAATAAAGTTTGATTGAACAAATGCCCAACGCATCCACCAAACAATTGCAACTAAAGGAAAAAATGAGGAAATAGATATCTAAGTGGTCAAGGTAATACACTCCCAAATGATCCATTCCTCATGGGTTTTGGCAATCAAGGAATTTTAATCCATAGATTTCCAAACTATGGGACATATCCATAACTATTCTCCCATCAACATTTTTGACAACCCTATCCTCTTCAATAAAATTCTTAGTTCTCTAAGCAATGGTGCTATGGTTTTCAAAATAACTAGGTACAAGAAGATGATAGACGAGATTAGGATCTACATTTCTGATTAATATATTACATAAATAATATAGATAAATTGTGACTATGTAAGATTCACCAAGTATTAACCAATCAACAATGGGAAATGGTTGAGTTTGTCTTGGTCAAAAATGAAGACTAGTAAGGGCCCAATCAAGGGCTTCCAACATGCTAGGGAGAGATTGTCACAAATAAAGCTATTTTCACAGCAGCAATTTTTATCAAGATATCTTCTTAAACTCTCCCCTCTAAAAAAATCTACGACCTTTTATTATTATATTGTTTGTTTTTTTATAGCAATATAGTGTCCCCTAGTAATTTAAGTTGAACTATTATTTAATTTTAATCTCAATTGTTATATCCTAAGTTGAATTGACAAAAAGATACATTAATTTCCATAAATATATGATACAAATAGGGACAATCATCCATTTGCATTACATATTAAGTAATCTAATTTATCTGCAGCCTACATTTCTTGTTGCTAAGCTTGATCTACTATTACTTTGTTATAAAGAAAGTGGAGGTCTGAATACAATTCAAGGCACTTAGAGACCACTTAATAGATTCCCTCAAAGTTTATAGATCCAAGCCCTCCCTTGGGTTTTTTTCCCTCAAGGATTAGAGGTTCGCTGATCTTCACCCTGTATTGGGAGCTATCCTTTTGGGGTTTAGACCGTCATTCCTTGAGTTAATTTGGCCTTTCTTCTTTGTCACCAAAGTAATAACGAAGATCGTAACATCACTTTTATTACTATATGGTATATGTGTGCGTGTGTGTATCTTCTTCATCTAATATAACAGATTTAAACATAATTAGAAGCTTATGTATTGCGTGCTAGCTCCACCTTACATAATAGTGAAAGGAATACATACCTATCAACTGAGTGGATACTGAAATTTAAAGATTTAAGTGTTACTTGGTTTCAAACTGACCGTCTGATTCTTATATGTTTCAATTCTTCTCTCTAATATATTCTAGATTAATGTTTGAGATTCTATCTCCAATCGATACCTTTCTTCCCTCGACTACAGTTGTTTTATATATCCTACCATGCAAGGGATGTGCCCCTCCATCATGTCTCCTAGGTGAATTGACAGGCATCCCATTTTATCATTTGTTTGTTATATTAATTGTGAAAATAATCTGCCCACGTTTGAGTTTCGACTCATTGTCGTTGACCGTAGATTGCACTTATAGTTTCCTACACAGTGGTCTTTAATTTATTTTATTTGATGATCGTTGCTAATAGTAATACTACAAATTGGAGTGTCATTTGATAGAGAGAGAAATGGAATCATCAACGGCTATGCGCCCCTTGTTTATTCTATGTTTGTTGGTATCATGAATTTATTTTTATTTATTTAATTATTATTTATTTAATATTTATTTATTAATTAATTAACACTTATTTATTCAATATATATTACTCATATATTTAATTGATTACTAAATTAATTAATAGTAAGATGGATGTTTGATCAATACATTCTTTTAATTAACTGATTAGTTATTTATTTTAAACACTTATAACATATAGGGGATAGTACAAGCAATGCCCATAACTCCCAACCATATCATACAATTTCGACCACCTGTTGAAACATTTAATTTTTTTAGAGATTTAACATTTTCCCAAAATCTAAAATGAGTTAATTTTGTTAAGGAATTTGAGATCAGAGCACGAAACTGATTTCAATTCAAATTATTTTCAGATGATAATGAATTCAACTTTGAATATGCAGACCTGTGATAATCCTTCACACTGAACTATTGTTATTGCAACTGATACATAGTATTCTGAACACTCGAAATATATTTACTTATTTTATGTTACTGCTGTGATACTGATAAATATTATACTTGCAGGGACAAAGGAATCCCTGCTTTGTATAGAATGTGAACAATACTGCAGAGAGGATATTGCTGTTGTTATTGATACTTTTTCTGTAAATAATGCACTACATATATATCAGTATGGAGAGTCATGCCCACATAGGGTCATAACGCTACGCGGCATGATGCCCACGTAGGGTCATACTGTTACATGGCCTATGATTATCATTTGTTAGCACTAACATAAGTGCCCGATCTGTATTAAAAAATCAATATATGTTATCTTGGATCTTCAGAAATTACATAACGCAAGGCCCAATCGGGCATGATATATATGTGCACTCATATGAAGTGCAATCTGCTACAGGCAAATATGGTAAATCAATTAATTCATCTAAGATATTATATTTATATGTAAGAAAGCACACATATGAATATGTGTGTGTGTGTGTACGTGCTTCAATCTGACTGAGGCTATAACTCTACACTTCCTCTTAGCGAAAGAGGATATAACCAATACGATCAATCTCATATTCTTGTACTATGAGTACTAGTATCAACATCAAGATGCCTATCAACAAGTGTATCATAGAAGGATATGAGTTATCTGATTTCTAGCACATTCTGGGACAATAACTTAATGTTGTCTATCAGATAACAATCTTGATCTTAGAGACAATAACTTAATATAGTCTTCATTATGACAAGTATCATGATCTCTAATGCACTCTGAGACATCAATTTAATGTAGTCTATCATGATACATTCATTATCATGGTCTCCGGCACATTCCTAGACAACAACTTAATGTAGTCTATCATGATAATAGATCAAGAACTCAAGAACAACCACTCAATGTAGTATCATGATCTCTGGCGCATTTTGGGACAACAACTTGGTGTAGTCTATCATGATACGTTTGTTATCATGATTTCCAGCACATTTTGGGAGATCAACTTAATGTAGTCTATAATGATAACAGGTCAACCATTGTTAAGATTGTTACCTTACAATAGCGACCTTAAAAATACATCAATGAAAGATCGTCACCTTTCATGACATAATTCACATATGTAAGATAGTAACTCTTTTAACATTTAAAATATAAATGAATATATAAGAAAAATTTAACCATGACTGCAACTCAATCTCAAGAATTACAATTACATTTTAGTCATACCAAGTTACCTCTAAAGTACACTTTCAATTTTACATGAGGTTTGGTAAATATGTCAGCAATTTGCTCTTTAGTGCTAATATATACCAACTTGATGGCATTCCTATCTACTATATCTCTGATGTAGTGGTAGGCAAGTTCTATGTGCTTGGATCTATTATGAAAAATTGGATTTACTGATAGTTTAATGCAGCTTTGATTATCACAATGTATAACTGTGGGATTCAACAACTTCCCAAATAGTCCAACCAATAAATTCCTTAACCATATTACTTCTCGAGCCCCCATAGAGGCGGCTATGTATTCTCTTCAGTGGAACTTTGAGTAGCTGTTGATCTCCATCGGTGTAGATGATGGTTTACAGTCTTTCATCCCAAATTTGTTCAAGATGTCATTAGAATATTTGCCTTGATTTAGGAAATATAGTTTTCCTTTTGCCATACTTCTAGTCCCAAAAAATAGTGCAGGAGACCTAGGCCTTTCATCTCAAATTCAAACGTAAGGTCTTGTTTGCATTTTGTAATGAGATGATTTTCCCTTGTTATTAGAAGATCAACATAGAGAACAAATATTAGCATATTACCGTGTGATACTTTGAAGAATATATTTGAAGATGCTTCATTTTTGGAATACCATAGTTTGGTATGGTAATTGTATATCCTTTCATACCATTCCTTGGGGGCTTGTTTAAGACTGTAGAGAGTTTTCTTTAGTTTACATACATGGGTGCTCTTGTCATGGATGACAAAACCTTCTAATTGTTCTAGATATACTTCTTCATCAATGATATTGTTCAAAAAAGTCGTCTTTACGTCCATTTGATGTATCTTTCACCCTTTAGATGCAGCAACGGCAACTATAGTTATGATGGATGTATACAAAGCAACAAGGGCGAATATTTCTTCATAATCAATTCCAACCGTCTGAGAGAACCCTCTGGCAACAAATTTGGCTTCGTGTTTTTCAATACTACCATATGGTACCTGTTTGATTTTAAATAGCCATTAAGAGGAGACAGCTGATTTGTTCTTAGGACTAAGTACAATATCCCAAACATCATTTTTTAATATGGATTGGTACTCCTCAACCATAGCATATTTCCAGGGTTAGTATTTTAAGGCTTCTTCAACATTTGATGATTCTGATTTAATGGGCTTATTTATAAGTGTAACAAAGCATGAGTGACTTCTTGTTTTCTTACTTTCTCTAAAGATTTCATCAGAGGCTACATTGTTTTCTTCAATCATTTTCCTTAGCTATAGTGGTATTTTCCTATTGGGTGGGTTTTGAGCATTCTCAGCATTAGATGATGTGGGTCCATGACCTTTTGAACAATTCTCCCTCTCAATCTCAATACTTGAACCTTCATCTAATTCTAATATTGGTTCATCATCTGGTTCTTCTATATTTTTAGAAGTTTTATATGCAACATCTTCAAATTTAACATCGCTAATGATTTCAATTGTTCCTTGTCCTTATCTATATACCCTAAGGCTTTGGAAGATTCACTATAACCAACAAATATAGCCTTCTTTCCTGAGGGCTCTAATTTAGACCTCTTCTCTTTAGGAACATGAAATACATACAGGCATCCAAAGATTCTTAAGTGACTTAGATCTAGTTTGTTTCCTATGAAGACTACTTCAGGTGTTCTATTCTCTAGAATTGAATTAGGGCATCTATTTTAAAAGTACACTATTGTATTTGAGGCTTCAGCCCAAAATATTATGTGAAGATTTTGATCGCACATCATAGCTTTAGCTACTTCAACAATGGTTCTATTTTTCCTTTCTGCTACTCCATTCTGTTGTGGATTATATGGTATTGTATACTCCCTCTTAATCCCAACAGAGGTGTAGAATTCTTTTAAAAATTTGAAAATGCATTCACCTCCATTGGCAGATCTCAGGGTCTTAATTTTCTTTCCAATTTGGTTTTCGACTAAGGCTTTAAACTCTTTAAATCTAGATAGTAGTTCATTTGATTCTTTGAGTTTTAGAAAATAAATCCAATTTTTTCTGGGATAATCATCAACAAAAATGACATAATACAAGAATGTCACTAAGGAAGGTATTGACATTGGACCACACAAATCAATGTGAATAAGCAAGTACAATCTTTGATTTATGTTCACTACAACGAAAGATCCTTTGCAGTTCTTCCCTACTGCACATCCCTTGCATGTTCCATCCTGTTCAAATTTTAGATTAGTTAATCCTGTCACAATCTTTTCTATGGAGGGTAGAGCACGAAAATGAAGATGACCTAGCCTTGTGTGCTAAATTTCATTAGTTTTGGAAACTTCATGATTTAATGCTAGGTTTTGAGAGTTAGAAAGTTTATATAAGCTTTCATCTCTAAATCCTATGGTGGTTGCATTCTTGATATTAGAATTCTTAGGCCAAGATAGGACTTTATCTTCTTGAAAAGTGACACGGTATCCTTGGTCTGCTGGACCAAAGATGGAGACCAAATTCCTCTTGATGCCTGGTGCAAGTAGTACATCTTTTAATTGCAAGGTAACTCCAATTTTCAATTGTATAGAACAAGTCCCAATTCCTTTCACCGGATACGCGGAGTTATCCCCTATTGTGACTTCCTTAATTGAGTGTCCTTCAAAGGTTTCAAACTGGTCTCTAAATCTAGTTATGTGTCTAGAAGCTCCACTATCAATTATCCATGTATTCTTGTTAGTGTTTAGTTCACTTGATAACACTAAGAAGAATATTGAATTTTCAGCTTCCTTGACTTCAGTTATAGTGACATTAGCTTTCTTTCTTTCTAGACAAATCTCTTTTAGCATTGTATTTTAGACAAATCTCTTTTCTTGTAGTTTGATTACTCTTCCCCTTTTTCGTTTGAAATGTCTTTTCTTTTTATTGTTTGTGTTTGTATGTTAAGCTTGAATTTCCTTCTCTTTATTTGGAGTGATCCCTCTTGTAACGAATCTTGATTCTTCCTAAGTGCAATCATTCTTAAGCTTATCAAATTTTGGTAGAATAGGTCTTGCACTAATACCTTGAATAAAGGATTCCCAAGTGGTTGGTAACCCTTTAAGGACTATTAAGGATAATTCCAAATCATCTACATTATTTCCAATAGCTAAAAAGTTGATCTTTCAATTCTTAAATTCTCATAAAATAAGATATAATTGTTTCTCCTTTATTCAAGGTTAGTAGTCTGCTCGTATAATTGATCTCATATGTATTTTGAATAGTCATGAACATATCATAAGCAGCTGTTAATTTTGATATAGTTGGAAGGATATGATCCTTTACAGAATCAATAATAATTTTCATGGCTTTATTGTTATGTCTTTTCCATATTGTTTAATCTGGTTCATTATCAAGCATCAATTCATTTTCTTCTACATATGACTCTAATTCAAGTTCTCAAAGGATGATTGTTATCCATATTCTCCATGATACAAAGTTTGATGCACCTTTGAGTCTGTCCTCAAGTCTGACACCATTCACCATGATTTCTCTTTTGAATAGATTCTGTGTAAAATGTAAGTTTCAGAGGTAATTTCACTATCTTGTTTAAACTCTATCAGTTAGGCTTAATTCAACTTTGAATATGCAGGCCTCTGATTATACTTCACACTGAACTGTTGTTACTGCAACTGATGAATAGTCAGTTGCAACACTGTATATTTACTTATTTTATGTTACTGCTGTGATACTGATAGATATTAGTCTTGCAAGGATGAAGGAATCGCTGCTTTGTAGAGAATGTGAATGATACTGCAGAGAAGGATATTGCTGTTGTTATTGATATCCTTTCTGCAAAGAACACAATACATATATATCAATATAAACAGTCATGCCCACATAGGGTCATGACCCTACATGGCATGGCCCTATGTGGTCATGACCTTTGATTATTATTTGTTAGCATTAACATAAGTGCCTGACCTGCATTAAGAGATCAATACACATTATCTTGGATCTTGAGCAATTACAAAATGCAAGGCCCGATCAAGCATGATATATATGTGCACTGATATGAAGCACAATCTGCTACAGGCAGATATAGTAAATGAATTAAATCATTCAATATATTATATATGTAAGAGAGCACAAATATGAATATATTATATTATATACACATATATGCATGTATATACATACATACATGTATATAATATATATATATATATATATATGCATGTATATACATACATACAGACATACATACATATATATATATACACTATAATTTACTATGTGCTTTTATCTGACTGAAGCTATAACTCTAACAATTTTTAGAGCTCTCTGTGAACAAACACTTTTCCAATGATGTTTCAGACTAAATATGAACATATTTTTCTCATATAACATTTGGCTATTAAGTGGATCCTTTTGTTCTTCGCCTTCACATTTACTTGTTTTATCTTGCTAACACACCCTAATTAAGAACATCCTTCAAACAAGGTTGGTTTCTAGCCATTTTGCTTTCTTTGGTGGTTGCTTGTGTTCCTTTCCTGTCCATTTTGTTGCACATTTTGAATCGCCTTCACATTTACTTGTTTTATCTTGCTAACACACCCTAATTAAGAACATCCTTCAAACAAGGTTGGTTTCTAGCCATTTTGCTTTCTTTGGTGGTTGCTTGTGTTCCTTTCCTGTCCATTTTGTTGCACATTTTGAAAACCATATATTAGTAGATACAAATACGTTCAAGTCTGCACACAAGACCAAGAAACATGGAGCACAAAAAAGAAACCTCAAGACATTCTATCATAATCATCCATAGAAAGGGGCAACAAAGGGGACAGCAGTACAAAAGTAGATATTAAAATACAAGAAATTGGCAAATTACATTTTTATTTTTTATTTTTCTACAAGTTCTATTTTTTAATATTTTTAAGCTTTCACTTTTTTTAATTTCTTTGAAGTGTTTTTTTATCATTTTTTGATGTTGAAGTATGTGATGCACGCACCAACGGGCAATGAAACAAGGAACTTGTTAGGAGCCTTCCTAATTAAAGGGAGCAATTCGGGGATATTCCCAATGGTATCATCTGTTCCTATACTTTAGGAACCACATATCCCCTTAGAGATGCAACGCTATACAAGACAAGGTCTTAGTGGATTTTTTATCCTATTCTTGCCCATCCTTTCTAATTGTGTAATAATACGTATTGATTCTCCTACAGTCCTCCTTTAGTTGCATTGTTGGCTTTTATTCTCATTTTAATATTTCTATTGTGATTGCAAAAGATGGTGTCATGTTTGTGGTATTATTTATAGCACTTCATGGATATTCTTCAATGTCCTTGTAATTCATCAAGAGTAACTAGACTTTCCAACTTAGCAATATTCTAAATGATGTATACAATCAAACAATAGCAAAATAATTTCTAATTAAACTCAAGAATCAAATTACATGCATTCTAGAGAAACTCGTGGGTCAGCAACCAAAGTCCAATTGTATTCCTTTTTACATCCCAATTCCTAGGACCACTTTCACATTGGACAAAACAATGCTTATTTTACATTTGCATGGTACTTCGATAGGAACAAAATAGATATTTGGATCAAAAGTCTCCAAGCATATCACAAGATGCAAAAAAAACCCCAAGAAGCCACTAAACATTTTGGATGTTAAGGTTCATATGAATGATCAAGTTCTCCACCTAGTGACAATGTCATGTCAGATATTGTCTACAACAACGAAGCCCATAATTATCAGTTGGAAAGTCTTTAGCAAGACTGTTAAGAAGCACATTAACCACACGGTGCAAGGAGGAACTATTGGCATGTTGCCTCTATATTTGTCAAGCATCAACTCCTTGGCAATGCCACATTTTCTAAGCTTCAGAAGTTCTGCCTATTTATAGTTTACCTTCTCCAACCTTATGTTTACAAATAATTCCTACTGTTTTTATTCTTGATATACCCACTACTGTTGATCTTTTGATGTCTAACTCATAGATCTATGATCTGGACTTTCATTTGCCATAACTCTTGTATATTTAGGCTCTCGTCCTTTTTCCCTTGGATCTCCCCCTATTTTAAAATTTGAAGTACTTCAAAAGTGGAAGTTAACATTCTCCAACAATCAAACCAATTATCTTTTTGCCTAGACATTCCATTTCATCTAGTGTGAATCTCTTCAAAATATGCAGCAATCTCACTTCAGTGAAGAGAAATTCATCATCTGCCACAACTCTTGTATCCTTAGGCTTCCATCCCTTTTCCCTTGGATATCCGACCCTTTCATAGATTTACAATTCTTCAAGAATTGGAGATTCATATTCTCCAACAATCAAGCAAATTATTTTTGGTCTAGAACTTCCATTTCAGCTAGTGTAAACCTCTTCAAAATATGCAACAACCTCACTTTGACGAAGAGGCTTTCACAGAGTAGCCGGAAACTCCTCTGCCCCATCCTCAGGACTGCATATCCCCATGTCCGTATCTATATCCAATGCAAATACAATACATCATGGATACACATAGGAATCCCTATCCATGTGTGCCCCAAAATCCTTAATCTTTTTACTATGCCGACTACAACATGATTTGATTTTTTAAAGAAATTGACAAAAATCTTCTTCCTTGATTAAAAACAAACTTCAATCATGCAACTTTTTTTAATTGCTTTAAACAAAGCTACACCAAAGCAGGAAGGCAATGGAAATGCTCTTTTCTATTCAGCTAGCCGTTTTTTATCTTCTAAAGCAGCTCTACCGTTCTTTAAACATGGAAATATTGAAATCAACTATAATTATTTATATAGGAATTATGTCTATATTGCTTTTGAAGTAATAAAAATATCCAGTACCAACTTAGAAATTTGTGTTATATATGCGTGTATCTGTTTTTTTTTATGAATATTGTATCCAACAGTATCCATACATATTGACGGTCTTAAAAAAGGCTGTATCCATATCTGATACTCTACTCATATTTGTATCCGTATCCATATCTGTATCCATGCAAATTTGGGCTTTCATCATTCATTTAGGCAAGAATTAAAAAAATTCAACAACCACTACAACTTGCTAAACATATCAACTTGTACCAATGCAAATAAGAAAACTACTATACCCTCAAATGGTAATAAAGGTTCCCTGACAAAACTCACAGAGCAGTTTTTTAAGACTGCATTTTGATTGGTCTCAGTTCTGCCTTCTATTCGTTGTTTTTTAAATTGAACAGATATAAATCCTATTCAAATATGTGTTGCACCAGAATTCTAAGTAAATGAGGTTCAGCTGGATCTTAGCCCATGCAGGGACGGACTTTAACTTGAGATACTGTCCCAGCAAAACATATGCACAAGGGCTGTGGGTATTAAGTATGCTTAGGGCAGTTACATTTAAAGACTAAGAAGTGTTGGATAATTGCCCAGAAATTAATGATAAAACAGTAAAAAGGGAGTGCAAAATGGATACAAGGAAACATAAAATTACCCTGAGAAAACCCTTCCAATCCTGAAGGGGAAAACCCAGCCACACAACAAAATATTACTTTATTGATAATAAAAAATGTAAAATATTACAAGAAAGCATCTCTCTTGTGTGAGTGATCTCTAAATACAGCAGGAGGAGCTTCTACATTGTATGACCTTCTGAGGGTTGGATATGTCTCACAACCTGAGCTAGGCTGTTGCCACATTCAAGAGAAACATCATAGCATTCGAACAGTGGCAGATCAAAGGACAAAAGGTCCATCTTCACAAATGCTGCTGCAATAATTTAGATTCTATGCTGAGAGTTTTGATCTCACAACTTCTATTCTGAAGTTTCCAGACATTGTCAGATCCGTGCCCTAGAAAATTACCATTTATCACTGATAGTATTTGCTTCAATTTACCAATGGAGGCTTTAGTATTTATTCATTGTGACACGCTCCAATAATTTGCACTGGTTTTGGATTTCTATATTTTTTCTTAGATTAAAGAGAAATCAGGCCATGTTGGAGTGTGGTGTATTCCATGAGTACTGTACAAGGAATGGTCAGTTTTTGCAGTATTCGAAGCAATACCAAGAAAAAAAATTGGCTCAGTTTTCTCCAAAGAAAATCAAATTAGCACTTGACAAATGCTGAGACAGCTCATAAAACATGACTTTGTTGCCAATAAATAGCTGTCAGTTTGCAAGAAAGAAGCCCAGAATACCTACTCCTTTTCAGATCTTCAAAACAATTTTCATCACTAGAATAGCTCATGTCAAAGACGATACTTGCATTAATGCTACAAGTTTATCAAAAGTGAGATAAACACGACCACAAAAACAGGTAATGTTTTATTTCCTACTATTTTCCTCTTTGGGATTTCACCAATAGTTCATATTCTTAAACAGTTCAAAATGCACTCCGGCTTTTGCATTTAATTGGCCTTATCTAGCAGGCAGGCACCATCATTATTGTACGAATATTTAACCCAGCCTAATGAAAAGAGTAAAACAATCAGTTTAAGCTATGTGGTGTCATAAAGATAAAGATTACCTCCAGGTGGCCATGAAAGGTAAAACTAGGCTCCTAGTGGCACAGTTGACAACCGAATCCCATCATCTGCGATGTGAGACAGGTAGATAGATGGTGCCCAAGGAGGTATGGGAAGAATGAAAGTGCATTTTCTGCAGTAGAGGGTGTGTCGAAACAGAATGGCACCTTATTTTTCCGCTGCCTATCAGGACATCCTGGCACAGTTTGAGGACAATTAGAAGGGGAGCTCCTTATACCAACTTTTTGATGACACAAAACTACTAGTTTGCTGATCGGGGGATCCATAACAGAAGGGCTGATATCGAAAAAAAAATGAAAATGAAATAGAGCTTTACTTCGTGGTCTCATAGGCTGTTCGGTCTCGTGGATGTTATTAAAATACCTTCATTTATTCAAGCATAAATCTCTTTCACAACCCTTTGATTTATCTGTGTTCCTTTAGCGCACTATCAATTAATTGCATATACTTTGCAATTCTTACATTCCTTAAACGCAAAAAAAAAGGAAGAAAAAAAAAAGACAAAAGAGTCTTTCAGCAAACTTAGGGTTCTTGACAGGTGATCAAAGTTCTCCCGTGCCGGAATGTGGGTCAGTAGTCCACAGCCTGAATGCTTCGCAAGCATATCATAGGTTCCGACCACGGTCCAAGTCCCAATACCGCATTCCTCTCGGAGAGACTCCGTACAGTAAATTCTCTAAGCCCAAAAAACAAAATCCTCGCAGCAGGAGCGATCACCCAGAGGTAAATTCAGTAACAAAAATTAAGTTCATTTCATTACCATCGGCCAATTGAGCTAAATCATAATTTAAAGTAATATTTAGCGAATCTTCTACCCTAAGACTCCAAATTTAATTGGCATCGCACCTTTATATGAACCACGGCACCGCCTAAGTCGTCCCCTTCTTTCTTAGTAAACTCGAGGTGAGCCTCGTTGCCATGGAAGCACGCGCCCTTCCATTCGACTTCTTCTTCTGACTCGACCGCTCCCACAAACTTGGGAAGCAAATCCACGGCGCTATCAAAAGTATTCAACACCGGCCATGATACCTGCCGCGGCAGCACTGGCAATACATCTTTTGGCCGGAATGGCACCTTCAGCCCTTCTGCACATCCACTCAGAGCCGCCAGATACACAATTCCAAACACAAGCAAAATTCCGCTCATTTTCTCAGACCCCAGTGTAGAACCTCTGGCACCATTCATAAATTAGTCATTGCAAGTCCAACATTTTTATTTTGTGGTTCAATTGAAATTCTTCAAGTCCTGCGTGCACGGCTCTTGGAGGAGATTGAATGATGGCGCCCGCGGAGATTTGTAGCAGCGTGGATTTTAAGAGTTTCGTATTTGGGAAGGGTTCAAATATACTCCATTTTATTCACATCGGTATAAAAAGTTCGGCTTTGAATATTCCTTGCCTGGTTGGTGATATTAACATGACCGGCCGGTACGAGGGTGACACGTGGTACTTAACGACAACTCAGGGTCCATGAAACAGGTTACCGGAAACGTGGATAAATGGATTAGCTAGAGATATGTGGAATAGGAGGTCCCTTTGACTGTTTTTAGCAATTTCTTTATGATATTCTAGTTCTTGGGAAGAAAACTAAACTAAAGTTTTCCTCTTTTGTGGGGGTTATCTTGATGTGTTATGGAATGAAAAATAGAAGAAAAGAGTGAAGGGCATGACGGTTTTCGGTAACTACAGGCTGTCCAGACAAGAATTGTGCTGGAAAAGTTTTTAAAAGTCGTATAGGTAATCAGTGGTAGTACAGCGGATCAGTGGTAGTACAAGGTCTACATACAAATTTGAGGGGTTCAGCATTCGGATTGAGGGGTCCACAAGACACGGGATCAATGCAGGGGCAGATTTAAGGGTTTGGTCGGTAGTCTTAGCAACCGGTGGGACCATCCAGTACTAAAGGCTTTGATATTGGCGGGCTTCCAGATGATGATTTTGCTTGATATGGTGTCCCTCTCTTTCAGTGGGCTCCAGCTCGGTTCCATTTGAAGACAACAATATGTGCCTCCAATAGGCGGACAGGCAGATCCCAGGTACGCCTTTTCCTTTTCTCTTGCATATGATTTTGCACCTGTTCAGGCTCCCTTTGTTTCTTCTCCTGGCATTGGTAAGTTTACAACAGTAAAATACCATTAAAAACATATAAACAAGGCACCAGTGGGAATGATATGGTCCTCATGGACGGAACAAACGGGGAAATCACAGATACATCTGCAAATATGATACTTGTAAAAGTATCATTAACTAATCAACCTAAGATAAGAGAGGAACAGTCAGAACTTGATGGGTCCACCTTACATAACACAGGATCTGATAGTAACAGGGTGGCAGAGAATCAGATAGTCAGGGCACCCGTAACAGCAGAACAACAAACTAGTTTGAAAGAAGCTACGAAACACGACATCTCTGGCAATAGTGGCTTGGTCCTGACATACGGAGATAGTTTAATGCACAGAAGCATCATCAAGTGGAATCAAGGGAGCTTCCTCATTATTCCAGACCCCTTAGCCGGACACACGAGTTCATTCAATCTTGGAGGGACAAATGGTAATTTATCCACAAACACTTTGAGCTTATCACAAGCCAGCGGACCACTCACAGGAGGCAACTACATCTATGTGAATGTCAAACAATATAAAAGAATAATTAGGCGGAGAAAGATACGAAAGTTTAAAAATGCAAAAAGAGGGAAGTTAGCAGCTTTACTTCCGAAACCGATTCCACAAACCCCAGACAACACAAGGGAGGGAGAACAAAGTCTGAGGCCGACTGAAATCTCTAAAACAATTAAGCAGTTTGATAATATCAGAGATATTAACGGTAAAGGGAAGCCAGATAATTCTCAGGTGATAGACATAGTGGAGGATGGGCTACCGAATAATTACAGCCCCACAAGGACACCTATGACGTGGTATCCAGACATTTTTGTGAATGATTTAGTAGCTATGAAGGAAAGGGTGTGGGCACTTGAGGAGAGGAACCAAATAGAAAGTATCACAATGAAAAGAGTTACTGAAGATAACTGGAAGTTGGCAGCGGAGGTCAAGTCACTTAGAGAACAAATTCAAAAATTGCAATTTAATATGGAAAAAGGAGAGTATGAATTAATATTGTTAAAGAAAGAAGTAGGGGAAAAGAGGACAGCAGCAAGTACTATGGGAGAAGGAGAGGCTACAGAAGCAGACAAAAACTCGCAAATGAAAAATATACAAGATGCCATGGCCAATATGGAAATAAAAGAGAATCAACTCAGAGAACAGATTGAAGAAGTTAGATCATGGGCCAACATAGTAAAGGGGCCAGCAAACACTCCTATTGACAACATAGAAAAACAAGTTCGGAGACAAATTAGAGAGGAAAAAGAAAGAAATGAGAAAGCAACAAATATCGTTGTCAAAGGGCTACGAGACTATGGAGAACAGGAGAAAACAACGGATTTAGTTAAAGACTTCTTTAAAGACCAATTAGACTGGCATGGAACAACCATACAAGCTCAAAGAATCGGAAAATGGATTAGAGGAGGCAAAGATAGACATGTTAGAGTGACAATGAAGAATATAGGAGATAAAAATAACATTTTCAGCAAGAGGAAGTTTCTTAGAGGCACACACATATATCTTGATGATGACCTCACCGTAACTCAACAAGAAGAAAGGAGGAAGGAATGGGAAAAAGTGAAAACAGCAAGAGGAAAAGGCAAGTGGGTGTGGCTACAAGATGGCAAAGCCCAAATCAGCGACAAAATCACACGCAATAAATAGGAACTCGGGCCCACCCAGGAACATTTAACTATAGTTAGCTGGAACTATAGAGGTTATCCTTGGAGAAGAGGACCTGGGTTAGGGCCGATAGCTAAAGATAATGACATCATTATGCTTACCGAGACTCATGAACATGATGGATGTAGAGTTCCAGATTTTGAAGGGTATAAGAAGGTATCACTGTGGAATGAAAAGATAGATAATGGTAAGGGGCATGGAGGCATCACCGTTCTAATAAAAGAAACTTGGAGCAGATTTGTAAACTTAGAGAAAGAAGATGTAAACAAGCAGTATATTTGGATAAAAATAACAGAGAATCATATTTCTACAAGGGTGGCTATATGTTACTTCGCTCCAAAAGGCTCAAAAATATATAAAAAACATAGATTGGATCGAGAAGATCCGTTCGTTGCGCTAAAAAAAGACATAACAGCCTTTAGCTCTTTAGGGGAAATAATGTTAATAGGGGATTTCAATGCTAGAACAGCAAACAACCAAACTCTCAATCTTAAGGAGAGTTACAATGAAAGCAGAGATCCAGTTTGGCTCGAAGAAGAAGGGACACAAAAATGGGAAAGATCTTCATAGGATAGCATGGGAAAGATTAATCATTTTGGTGCTGAATTACTAGGCTTATGCTGCCTATACAACATGGTTATATGCAATGGTATGGAAAAGTGGCGTAAATCAGGAGGCATCACATGCAAAAGACACAATGGACAAAGTGTTGTTGATTATGTTATATGCTCGCAAGACTATGTCGCAAAGATAATAACTTTGAGATAGAAGATTGCCCCATGGAGTTAAAATCTGATCATAACCCCATCTTGATAAGGGTGACTACTCACTTTAAAGATCAACATATTGTTCCAAAACTTTTACAGAAGAGGAAGATGATTCCGACTGGCAAAGTTTTAATGACACAAGAAAACCATGATACTTTTCAAGACTCTTTTGCGGCTGTTTAGGGTTCTGGGAAACCATCTAGAGTCTGAAAAACAACATTTCATGGACAAGGATAATCTTGTTCTTACTATCATTAAAGCATTGGAGGAGTGTAAAAGATCTATGGCCATAAAAGAAGCCAAGAACACTTTTCTGGCCAATCCTTGGTTTGATGAGGAGTGCAAAATGGCAAAAAGGAATTGGAAAAAGAACATGAACAAAGAAAGTAGAAAAGAGTATAATCAACTGATTAAAAAGAAGAAAGAAGAGTATGTGAACAAGAGAAGAATAGAGTTGATTAATCTTGGTAAAAACAACCCCAGAAAATTTTGGAAAGAGCTTCAACAGAGAAAAACTCAGATAGTGAATAACATAACAGGAACCAAATGGCTGGAATATGCCAAGACTCTCTACGAATGTGATCTAAGAGAGCATAGTACCATGGAAACAGAGACTACAGGGGAGTTATTCAGTGAAAATGATATTATTCAAGGCACCAGGAGGTTAGCTGTTGGTAAAGCGCAAGATATAGATGGGCTACAAGCAGAATACTTAAAATGGGGTGCTGAAATCCTCACACCACACATCACTAAGATCTTCAACAGTGTCAATAGAGAGGGTTTCCCTGTAAAATGGACTACAAGTGTGGTGATCCCACTCCACAAAAGTGGAGATATAAACAATCCTTCTAATTACCGAACCATCATGATCAATCCACTATTTGGCAAGTTATTTGGTAGTTTGGTAGAACAAAAAGTCAGCAACTGGGCTGAAACAGAAGGCAAACGTGCAAAAGGGCAAGCAGGCTTTAGACCAAAACACTCTACTATAGATCACGGCATCACTCTCAGGCATTTGATAGAGAAAGTTTGGGACACTCCGGGGAACGAGGCTTTTTGTTGTTTCGTGGACTTTAAAAAAGCTTTCGACACAGTGCCACGTAATAAACTATGGGATAGAATGGTAGAGCTGGATGTCCCTAAAGAACTTAGGTCAGCGGTTTACAGATTATATGAGCAGGTCAAAGCTAAAATCAGAACGACAGAAGGGATATCAGAAGATTTTGACAGCAACATCGGGGTTAAGCAAGGGTGTCCGCTTTCTCCAACACTATTCGGGCTTTATATTGACAAGTTAGAAGAGTGGATAAACAAGACCAATGGTGAGGGGGTACAGCTGGCCCACTTCGTGATAAGATTGCTCTTATATGCAGATGATCTCATAATTCTTGCTAGAACAGCTAAAGGTTTGAAAGAGCACTTGAAAGCACTAGAATTTTTTTGCCATGATGTAGGAATGCAAGTTAACACTAGCAAAACCAAAATTATGATCTTCTCACTAAAGAAGAATATGGGCATACAAGACAAGTTTCTGTTTGAAAATAGCCCCCTTGAGATTGTGGAAGAGTACAAATACTTGGGCATTGATTTTCATAACAAACTCAACTGGGATACTTGTAGATCGAAAAGGATCCAAGGGGGCTAGAAGGCGTTATACTCTTTACAAAACAAGTGCAGGAACGTAGAATTATGGGATTGGACGACCATGAAAACTCTGTTTGGTTTGCTGGTCACTCCGGTTATTCTATACGGATGTGAAGTGTGGGGCGGTAGTATGTCCAAACAGAAATGGCGGCAAGTAGAAAGAATTCAAAAACACTTTATCACATGCAATCTTAAAGTCAAGACCACAGTTCTGTATGAAATCCTTTTGGCGGAGGTGGGTTCCTTTCCATTAGAAGTCGTCGCATTGATCCGAATGCTAAGCTATTTAAAGAAAACCCAAGGTCTAGAAACACATCGTTGGCCCAAGTTGGTAATAGAAGAAAAACTTGTGAGGCGGAAAAGCACATGGATGAAACAAAATGACAAATGGATGCAAAAATGGGATATCAACATCCAAGCTTGCCCGGATAACATTAAAGAAATAAAAAAGTTTGTCAATGAAAAATTTCGCAATATTCTGTGGACAAGACACATAGGGAGGAAAAAATCTTATTACATTAAAGAATTTAATCCCACTTCTAGTCATGATGAAAAGGCCTATATAAGGGCACCTATTAACTGGAAAGCAAAAATGTTGATGGCACAAATTAGAACTAGTTCACATCAGCTGCGATGTGAAACTGGTAGATGGCAAGTTCCAAAGGAAGAGTGGGCAGACAGAACATGTTTATTCTGCAATATGGGAACAGTGGAGACAGAGCAACACTTTGTCATGGAATTCTTGGCTTACAATGACATCAGATCTGATTATACAAAAATTATGCAGAACAAGGACTTCAACTATTTATTTGAGGAAGATCAAGTGAAGAGAACAGCGGAGTTGATTATCAAAATTCAGAGAAGAAGAGACAAGTTAACCAAAACTTTGCAACTGACTAGTTTGGCTCCTGACTCGAGAGGGCGATTGCATGGGTCCCATAGACTACTTTAGTCTCGTGGACATCATTAAAATCTATCATATCATATCATATCAAACCAAAACATTCTATCATTGACCATTGTATCATTCTAAGATATTTTATTGAAAGAGTGTGGGAGAAACATAGAGAGAAGGCTTTTTGTTGGTTTGCGGACTTTAAGAAAGCCTTTGACATCGTCCCTAGAAATAAGCTATGGCATAAGATGGAAGAATTGGAAGTACCAAAAGAATACAGAGTTGTTGTTTATAAGTTGTATGAATAGGTAAAAGCAAAAACTAGAACTAAAGAAGGCATATTAGAGTGTTTTGGGAGTGACATTGGAGTTGAGCGTGGATGTCCTTTGTCACCTACTTTGTTTGGGTTTTGCATTGTTAAGTTAGAAGAGTGGTTGAAAAAAGCTAATGGAGACGACATTCAAGCAGCAAGCTATGTGATAAGACTTCTCCTTACTGTGGATGACCTTATCCTTATTACTAAAACTGCCCAAGGTTTGAGGGGGCATCTGAACAACTTAGAAACCTTTTGCTTGGAGGTAGGGATGGAGGTAAACACCTTGAACACTAAAGTCATGATCTTTTGTTTGAAGAAAGAAAAAACAGCAACATACATTCATATTTGATGAAATCTCCTTAGAAATTGTAGAAGAGTACAAATACCTAGAAATTGACTTCCATTATAGATTAAGTTGGGAGACTTGCAAATCAAACAGAATGTAGAGTGGTTGGAAGGCCTCTTACCTTCTTCAGAATAGGTGTAGGAAGGAAGAGCTATGGGATTGGAAGACGAGGAAGACTCTCTTTAGTCTTTTGGTGGTCTTGGTGTAGTGTCTACCGCTAGTTTACATTTTGTTATTATTGTCGAACTCTTTTAGGCCAGTTTTATGCTTGATGATTAGTAGCATTTTCTTCAAATTATCAGATATTGTTTCATGTTTAGTTGATTTTATGACAAGACTACTTGGTACTATTTACTTCATGTATGCATGATGATGATTATTATAGTGATTTTAGTTATTTGATGATGATTAACTAGACGGATTATTATATGTGTTTTCTTATGGATACATACCCCATACTGCATGTGTATGGTGTGCGTGTATATTTTCTTTATGTATGACATTTTTGATGTGGTTAAGGAAGGGAGTCGTAGTCACCTGCTAGTCGGGATCTACACAATGCACCACTTCCTATTATTGTCTATTTAGTTTAGTATATTTTGTTTGTACATGCATGGATTTTATGCAGATTGCAAGTACCGGGTATCGACTTCCCTGAATTGCCTGGATGAGTGTACCCTATCACATTATCTTAATGGTAAGAGAGGGAAGATAAATTCTTGAGTCCAAATCCTAACCTTTAAACCCATTTGTCTTAGAAAATTAGGACAAGTATCTAAGATGTTTACCTTTCGAATGTGTCGTATGACATAAATTCGTGATTATAACCCTTTAACGTGATCTTGTATGTGGTATTCTATGATGGGTTTTCGTATTTCGTACTATAGGTATTTGGTGATTTTTCTATTAGTTAAGTCTAATTAATGATTTAATTTGATGGAAAATTATAATGACATTTTTTAATATTTAATTATATTTAATTACTTGAGAAATTAATTAAATAAAAAGAATTAAATTTAAAGATAAAATTATAAGTTTAATTTTAGAGCATAATAATATTTATTTAATTTAATAATAATATATTTAGGAGATCTTTTTAAATAAATGCTAAATATTATTATTATTACTTAAGTTAATAAACATTTTATCAATTAACACTTCAAAAATAAATTAAATAATGGAAAAGATATAAATTTATTAAAGAGTTTTAAAATTGTATAAAGTATGTATGAGATTAAAATATAATAAATTAATTTAAAAAGAGAAGGTAAGTAAATTTAAATAAAGATATTTAAAATTGCATAAAGCGTGCATGAAGTTTCAAAAAAGAGAATAGAGAGTTAAAAAATTGTGAGCAAGGAGTCCTCTCTAGTGATCGCACAATTAGTGCCCCAAATTTAGGAGAGAACTCCTTATCAACAATGGGGAGTTCATTTTTGAGCGACCGGAAATTTTGGAAAAGAAAATTTTTAGAGAGAAGGTTTTGAGAGAATAAAATTCTCTCACAATCTTTTGGGTGTTTGCAAATTTAGCATCAGAGCCAGGTAGGTTCTTGTGTTTTGATCACCTAGTCAATTACGTTATTTAAATATTTTGTCTTCTTCATGTCTGTGAATTATTTGTCTGAAGTTCCTTGTGATGAATCTTTCAATATTACATTTTGTATTTACTGGAATGCATGTAGGTTTTTATACATGAAGATTTAAAATTGAAAATTAAACTGGGAAAGGTTTTGAATTGAATGAAAAATTTTATGTTGAAAATTTGTATGGTTGGTTGTATTTTTACTATCAAATGATAGCTATATATATATACACACACACACACACACATGTGTGTGTGTATATATATATGTGTCTATACATTGTATATACACATATATATATACACATCTATATACATATATATACATACATACATACATGTATGTATGTATGTATGTGTATATACATAGATACATATATACATACATACATATGTATGTGTGTGTGTGTGTGTGTGTGTGTATATATATATATATATATATACCATCCATATTTTTGTGTGTGTGTGTAGACACACACACACACACACACACACACACATATATATATACATCTGAATATATATATGTATCTATATGTATATGTATACATATGTGTGTGTGTGTGTGTGTGTGTGTGTGTGTGTGTGTGCACATACATACATATACAGATGTATATATATATATATACACACACACATATATATACATCTATATATATACATATGTGATTGTATTATATAGGGATTTGTTTTTAACGAAATTGATTTAAAACAAAAATTAAAAAAATTTAATAATAAAATAATGGTGCGGAGGCGGGGCCATTAAACCCCCACCTCCCACTATGGCAGTGGGTTGTTGCATGGTAGGCCCCTCTCATGTACAACAAGGTACCTATTGTCATGACAGGCCCTACTGTGAACAACAATACCTACTATTACGGCAACGAGGCTATCGTGGACAGTACCCATTTTTTAAAGAATTTTTTTAATTTAATTTTTATTAAAATTATAATCTATTTAATTTACTTTTTTTCGGTAAACGACCAAGGCCTTGATTATTTTTATTAATTCAAATAAATAAATTACAATCAACATTTCTCCGTTCAAACAGGCACTGGTAGGAAAGAACAGAGAAGAAAACCTCCAGTCTAGCCCAGGATAAATATCCTTTATTATTACATCATAAAAGGAGCATACCCTAGTCAAATTACATCATATTTATTGAGACAACAGAAAGATTACAAAGTTGATCAATACACTTGTTAGGAGCAGATGTGCCCGATTAAAATAGATCCAAGTCTTGCCTTTACGCTGACATTCCTCCTAAGCTGAACAAAGCACTCATCCCTCCTTCTTAGCTTAACAATCATCATGGTTAGTGAAAATTATAAACATCTATTCTAATTAATGAAGGCCTTGGAGGGTCACCAAAAGATTTTGTTCTTTTTATATTAGATGAAATATTTCTACCAACTTTATGAAACTCATCTGACCTCTGCTCACTGATTAAACTGCAATATTGAGATTGGATATTACTTTAACTAAAGCTACCACATATTATTTCAAAAGGATTCTAATCTTAAAGTACATGCTAATAAGAGCCCAAGGGGCTAACATGCTAAACAAGATTAAAATAGTAAGTCACACTCTATCAAGAGACAGAGCTCCATCACATAATCTTCAACGTACTAGACTTTACTTTACTAACTCTTAAACCTTATTCCAATATCTAAATATTCAAATAGAAACCTAAACTATTGACATGCTAATCAAAATAAGAATGGAAAGTCACACTCTGTCAAAAGACATAGAGCTCCATTACATGTTCTCAAACTGAAGCAAACATGCATAATTAACATCTTGAAATTAATTGCTTTACATCAGTCCTCTTTTTTGAGCTCAACACTACGGCCAGGAAGCTTCAACTTCTGTCATTGGATTGACAGAGTGCCTAAGTTCTAACCCAAACATTTCTGCATGGGGGCCTAAAAGCAAAGAGCTTTCTTAAAGTAGCAATCGATGTCCCAAAGAGATATCGTAATCAAAGATCTCAACCGAGCAACATTCACACTATCCGTTTAATATTACCAGAGGCATATTCCATGTCAGTATTGGAATATGGTTTGCATGAAATAAGTGATAAAAGTTTATATCTAATAAACTAGTTAAACTTATATTGCAAACCTTGTTGATAATCTCAAACAATATTATTAGCCAGGAATTAATAGAAAAGAAATCAAAGGAACCAATCAAAATTCTCAAAATATAATCTAACAATTGGTCATCCAAAACCATACTGTCAGATTGCTTTATCATAGAAGTTCTCCTACACTTCTTATGCATAATATTTATATCAAATTAGTTACGCTCTACCATATGCAGGCATTACTTTAAAACAAATTCGATGAAAAATTAGCATTGCAAGCATCATAACCTGAATGAAATCCTACTCATCAATATACAACCCTTTTGAGCTCTGCATCAGAAACCTAAGTGCTCAAAATTTGGCATTTGGCAGGCAAAGTTTCTAATTTTAAGCCTAACAAATCTCTTAAAGGCATAAACATACATGAAACCCTTCAAGCTTTAAAAGAGGATATCTTATTAGCGATTAAATTAACATTGGTTTCAAACAACTGATTAAACATATCCATAGTAATCATACCACATGACAATATTAAGTTCCAACATTGGTTGTTTAAAATGGAGAGAGTGCACAAAGATACCCATACATACATAAATACATACATACATACATACATACATACATATATATATATATATATATATATATATATATATATATATATATATATATATGAGTTTTCTAATCTATATAACTTGCATCCCAATATACATACCATTTGTCTTTACTAGTAATCAAAATTGCTCGTCGCTAAAGACCCGACATTGATAGTTACAGTGACTATAATTGATGCTAAAACCCTAGAGAGCCTTAGCAGAGTCTATTATACTGAAAAAGAAACTTATACCTAGGGCAATAACTTGTTGTGACAAAACAACCTTTAACACAATTAGTTGTACTGTCTCATAGCTGGGAACACCAAATCCATGACCATTGTGGCATGCTATCTCCTATTATGCCACAACCTGAACCCTCCTTTAGGAACCTAGACCAATCGAGTACAAAGGAAACAAAATAGGAGTTGTAAGAGATAGAAATTGCACCTAAGTATTACTTTTAGCAAGGGAATAAAAATCCAACAAAAATCTAGGACCAAATCAGTTGATATAAAGTCAACCATACAGGCAGCGTCAAAATCAATTCAGGGAGATAAGAGTTCTTATCCTCCTACCCAAAGTAGAGATTGAATTATTTAATAGCTGGAGCAACATATCCACGTTAACTGTGATGTCCACAATATATTTATTAACCCACAACCTCAGTTGTCCCTTACCAGCCTCTCTATGGATAGATATACATTGTTTTGTGTTATAAAAAACAATTCTATAAAGAAAATTGGCGTCAAATCTGTCCTTTCAAGCTAACATAACAAGAGCATTGAAATCAAATCAGGGAGTTGAGAGAATTTCTTATAGTATTGTTTTATAGCTGGAAACACCAAATCCATGACCCCTGTGGCACTCTCTCCTCCTTGTAAATCTACCTATTAAGCCAGAAATAGTCGTCCTTTTGAAGCCTAGTCTAATCAAATTAGGAAGTTAAAGAGCTTTTATCCTCCTACCCAAAATAGAGATTGAATCAATTAATAGTTGGATCCATGTCAACTGGGTTAATATCATCTATTAACCCAGAACCTCAAACCTTCTTTTACCAGCATCTGTATGGAGACATTATAAAATTCCAAATAATTGAGAAGTTCTTATCCTCCAATGATAGAACCTCAAACCTTCTTTTACCAGCATTTGTATGGAGACATTATAAAATTCAAATAATTAAGAAGTTCATACCCTTCCACTACAATACAAAGCTTGATTGTTTAATAGCAGGAAACTCTAAAAGCACGCCTATCCAAAAAAACTCAACCTCCTTCCTCTAGCAACCTTAAACCAAGGACAAAAATACCAAAATGTTTGATTCATATCCAAAAGTACTTCTGTATTGTTTACTTTAGACAACTATAGTAAGTACAAAGGAAATCTAAACGATGGAAATCATACCTAATTATTACTTCTAGCATGGGAATAAAAATTGTACCACTTAATAATGAACTTCCACACCAATGTCTTATGTTGCCTACTCACCATTTGTATAGAGAGTGCACTATTTATCATAAACAAAGGCATTATTATAACATAGATCTAGGACCAAATCAGTTGTTTCAAACCAATTGTAGAGAGAACGTCAGATTCAAATTAGAGAATTAAGATATCTTATCCTCTATCCCAAATATTAATTCTCTATATAGATTTCTTATTTACATAGAAAATATGTATAGACAGTACATATCAAATCACAAAGTTCAGAATTACTTATCCTCCTGAAGTGTTTAATAGCTAGAAACACCTAATTCATGTCCATTGTAGACCGAGTCTTCACAGTGACTTGCCTACTAACCCATAGATGGCAAAACAGATTCCTTTCTATTTCAAACCTGGTCAATCAAACACTCCAATAGAACAACAAAATAGTCTGCAAAAAATATAGCGTACAAGTTTAATAAATAACTAAAACTAAATTAGTTCCTCTAAAGTTATAGGGACATTGAATTCACCATTAAGAATTTCGTATACGCCTGCAAACTATAGATGGCCACTAATGAGAACAAAGAGAAATTGGTAAATTGAGACAAATACATCAACTAATTATTACTTTATAGCTGGAACACCAAATCCATGCCCATTATGATGTGCGCTATATTATTAACCCAAAAAACCTTAACCTTCCTTTCCCACAAAATGTATAACTATCAATACAAATAAAGGAAATATATAGTCTCATCCTGCTGTCGAAATTTAATGGCTCAATACAAATAAAGTAAATATATAGTCTCATCTTGTTGTCAAAATTTAATGATTTGTTTCTACACGTGACACTAAACCGATATCCACTCTTGAGCACTCTCTTACCTAAAAGAGATCAAATTTGAATCTTCAGCTCTCCAAAAAGTGCCACACAAACAATCAAAGTTTCGAAGCTCCATTTATATAGAAGTAGATTATCCATCATATTATGCACACAAACCAATATAAGTTTATTCACATCCTTGGCCATAGTTACCTTCTGAATCTTGATCCATTGGGCCGTTGTACCCATTTCCAAACCAATTGAAGGAGATGACATATAGTGATTCACTAGGCCAATAAAATATTACTACAGATTACAAATCGTGATTCACTCCAGAGATATCAATGTTCCTGCTCAAGACCCTGTGACATAAAACCCTTGATGCTATATAAAGCCTATGAAAAATACAAACTATCAATTTCCCTGCAAACCCTAAAATACAAACTATTAATTTCCCTGAAAACCCTAAAATGCCCTGGAAAATAAATGTTTCAAAGTACTTTTGGGAAACTCAAATTTTATTATATATATATATATATATATATATATATATATATATATATATATATATGAGTTTTTTAATCTATATAACTTGCATCCCAATATACATACCATTTGCCTTTACTAGTAATCAAAACTGCCCATCACTAAAGACTCGACATTGATAGTTATAGTAACTATAATTGATGCTAAAACCCTAGAGAGCCTTAGCAAAGTCTATTATACTGAAAAAGAAACCTATACCTAGGGCAATAACTTGTGACAAAACAACCTTTGACACCATATTTTTCTAAAGAAAACAAAGCTACATGTCCCCAATTGTCACATACATACCAAGCCACCAAAATTATTGAACCCAGCACCTCCTCATGTCCTTTTACTTCTTCCAGTATATCATAATCACTTCCACTACATCGCTTGGATTATCTGCCTGAAAATTTGGTGGAAATTCAAAAGAGGATTTCTCTTTGCCAGTCTTTTCTAAATTGGGGGTGACAAAGTCTAGCTTGTCTAAGTTGTTGAACCTTACACTAGGATGAATGTAGGCCTTGTGAAGATTGAGATAGTTACTTAGCCATGCAATACCAACCTCGGCTGAGATTTTTCTCCAACCTAGAAGGCGATGGAAGCGAGCTTCCATTTTAGGCTAGGCCATGTTAAAGGCATACCTATCTCTGATGATTGGGGCCGGTCTCCTGGGGATGTTTGCCACAATTGGACTCCCTAGAGGGTGGTCCATATACATTTCGAAGAGAGGCATACACAAATTTTCATCTAGGCCCATTATTGCTTACATGATACCTAGACACCAGGTGGAATAAAAAATGTTTAGGCATAACCTTACCATAGCCCATTTATTGATTCCTGCTTTAGCCATGCAATTGATGAAGGTTCCAATAACATCATCATTAGTCCGCCAAGTATACTCATACTTGAAGATTCCTTCTCTAATTGCTCTACTTACTGCAATTCGGGTCATATCATCGACAACCCTAAGTATCCTATTCCATCGTTCAGGTTTAACATTGCCCCGAAAGGCCATAGTTTGAGCTTTTGACGTATGGTAGATACAGATGTTTGTTTCCATCATCAAATTTGGCTGAATCGCTTGATAGTGCCTAATTAAATTGAAATATTTGAGAGCCGAAACCTCTAGAAGTTCCTTGAATGATCCTTATCATCTAAGGCTCTAATCTTCATCACCTAATGATGTCAAAGACAGGCTGTAACTAATAATGAACAGGACATCTAACCTTGGGTTCTGCACAATACTAAAAGGTATCACTATCAACCTAAAGACCTAACAAACCTTAGAATATTAAAGAGGGATAAATCCCCTTTGATACTCCTCTTATTAAGTCCTTAGGGGATTATTGAACCCAATGACCAAATGACTAAGGGGGTCCCCTAGCCATATACCTAATCTTTGTTAGAACTTAAAAAATATACTAATTGAATGAAAAAAAATAGCTAGAAGACATGATTGCGACTTACAACCTATTTGAATCACTTATCCAAACTGAGGATTAGACCAAATTTCTAAACATCAATATATTTTCACCATCTCTCCTTTGTTAGCCAGGAAGTCTTCTTTTTGGTTCCCTTCTCAATAGATGTGTCCAATACCAATGTCTTCAAACTTGTCCAATAGGTTTAAAATATTCTTCTACCTTCAAGTTGAGGATCCAATTTGGAGTGACTTTATGCTTGATTGCGTTTAATATAATCTATAAGTTGCCTTCAATAAAGACTTTGGATGAACCTAACAAAAGACGGAGTTGCAGGCCTTCTTCTAGTGCTTCAAACTCTACTAAGTTGTTAGATGTAGGTCTAATAGATTGGGCTCTTTTAGCAATCCACCGGCCTGTGTGGTCATTGATAATGCAACCGATGCCTACTACCCCAGGGTTACCTCCCTATCAAAATTTAGCTTAACCCAATCCTTTGGGGGTGGAAACCACTTACACTTTTCCCTAGCCTCATTGCTTTTCTTCAAGTAGATGCAAGGAGGATTGATCAGTTTGGTCCAAACTTTCTTAATATCACCATCCTAGTTTGAGAAGGAACCTTCTTCGATTCTTGCTTTCTTGAGATGAGCATTAGATGTTTCGACTATACTTACTTCTATTTTTAAAAGTAAGTCTTCTACTTTCATCTTTGCCTCACAAAAAAATTGTCTATTCCTTTCCTTCCATACTTCCCACATGAGGATGGATGGACTGATATTCCATAATTTACTATAGATGCCCTTGCATATATTAGTGGGCCATCCTTTGAGTAGGTCGGATAACGAGTTAGGAAATGGAGAAGACCAACCTAACCTTTTATTAAGCCACTCCCAACATGCTTGAGCATACAGGCATCTATGTAGTAGATGATCAATATCTTCATTCTCATCCTTACATAGGACACATAGCGAAGGACCTTCAATACCTAATTTACGTAATCTATCAATTGTTAGAATCATGTTTTGAAATGTCGTCCAAAGAAAAAATCCTACCTTTGGCAGACATGCAAGATCCCAACAAAGATTGAGTGGGATTTCCACCTCCTCCCATCTCTTGGAATTGATCAGTGCTTTGTATCCATTTTTTACGCTATACTTGCCATTATTTGATGCTGCCCAAACGAGCTTGTCATTCCTATCGAGTTGCTTAGCCTTCCTTTTTTCAATCAAATTTTCGTATTCCTTTATGGTGGCTGAATTAATCCCTAAATCTCTTGGAGGTTTCCAAATTCATCTTGGCTATCCATCTACAATAGTCTTGGTTTTTTAGTCACTCACTTTACTACCCCAAAGATTAGTTAACTTCTCTCTAAGATTTTCTAAGGTTGGATTACCGTCTAAGGGGGGGTGTCTGTCCCAAGAATCTTCTCAAAAAAGGGCTTCATCCCCTTTTCTGGTATCCCAAGTTAGGTATTTGCCCACAAGATAACAACATTTGACCATGAAGTTCCAACTTTCCAATCCTTTAGGTAGATTCTTCATCTGAAATATCGAGGAGGGATCTTCTACTTTCAAATATTTATTATACATGATCTTAGCCCATTTGTATTCTCTTTCAGAGTATAAATGCCACACTAATTTTGCTCCTAATGCTTCATTTTGCCATTGTAAATTCTTAATTCCTAGTCCTCCATATTCTTTAGGTTTGCATATAGTATCCCATTCAATGAGGGCCAATTTTTTGGATTCCTCACAATCATTCCATAGGAAATTTCTGAGTTTAGCTTCTAACTTGTGATTGAGATGTTTGGGAAGTGGGAGGCACGATAATGGATACGCGGGGATGGCTATTAGCACCGCTCTTATCTTGGTGCTTCTGCCTACTTTCATGAGCCACTTGTCTTTCCAACCACTAATCCTGGCTCCCAATTTCTCCACTATGTTATTCCATACCTTGTTGGACTTAGCTCCCTTTTATATATCTATGCCTAGATATTTGCAAGGGAAAGAGCCTTTTTTGTAAACCATAATGAGACAAATTTATTTTTCCATCTCAGAATCCATGTTGATAAAATATATTTTTGATTTCAAGTTGTCCACTATTTGACACAATGCCCTCATATACATTTCTATGATGGACTTTAAAGCTTTTGCTTCCTCTATTGAACTTTTGCCTAGTAGAATAGTGTCATCCGCATACTGCTGGTGCGTTATGTTAGGGATGTTCCTAGTCACTGTTATACCTTTAATTGTTTGTTCGTTGGAGGCCCTTGTTATTGATCTCCTGAATACTTCTGCCATAATTATGAATAGGAATGGGGATAATGGATCTCCTTGTCTAATTCCTCTCGAGATGTCAAAGAAACCTTAAAGAGACCCATTTACCATAACTGATATCGTTGTAGAGGAGATACATTTGAAGATGAGGTTAATCCATTAATGGGAGAAACTGAATGCTTCTAGGGTTTTACAAAGGAAATGCCAATCTACCATATCATAGGCTTTTTGGATGTTTAGTTTCATAATCATACATGCCTCTTTGCTATTTTGGGTTGCAAGAATAGTTTCTTGGATTGTAAGAATGCCGTCCAAAATAGATTTGCTTGGAATGAAATGTGTTTGTTCCTCGGAGATGATCTTTGGAAGAATTAATTTTAATGTGTTTGCAAGAATCTTTGAAAATATTTTATAAATACTGTTACAAAGTGCTACAGGCCTAAAGTCACCTGGATATTATGGTTCTGATTTCTTGGGAATCAAGGTTAGAAAGGTGTAGTTAATCTAAGATAAAAGAGATCATCCCTTTCTAGAGGCTTCTATAGCCTTCTAGAGCTCAATCCCTATAATGTCCCAACATTTTTGATAAAAAAAAGGCCTGAAAACCGTCTGGGCTTGGTGAATTATCGAGATTCATGTTAAATACAACTGCTTTAACTTCTTCTAGCATAATAGGATTGTTTAATGCTTTGTTTTCCTCAACTGAAACCAATTTCGGGATCACTTTAAGCATTTGGGATTGAGCCTCTCTATTTGACCCTTCGAAATTATTTAAGATTTTCTAAAAATGTTCCACCATAATTTTTGATATTTCATTTGGTTTGTTAGTTGATATACCCTCATTATTTTTAATGCTTAATATTTTACTCATGGCTCTATTATGGAGAGTGGAGCTATGGAAAAATTTAGTGTTTCGATCTCCCTCGCTTAACCACCTTTCTCGCGACTTTTGTCTCCAAAAAAATTCCTCTTTGGTGAGGATATCCTCTTGTTTTGTGAGCAATTCTTTTTCGAAGAGATAACTATCATTGTTCATATGTTTTTTGATGATCTCTGTGTTTAGTTCTTTGAGCTTCTCTTCTATTTCCAATTTTTCTTTGAAGATATTGTTAAAATGTTCTTTATTCCATCTAAGAATCTTTTCTTTAAGCATCTTCATTTTTTATACGAAGATGAACATCCTAGATCCTTCAAAATTGCCTTGTGCCTACCACATATTGATATTATCTAAGAAACCTGGATCTGAAAACTACATTTTTTCACATTTAAATGAGCTTCTAGTAGGTTTATGAGGCTTAGAAAATTCTATTCTAACTGGGAAATCATTTGAGCTGGCAATCGGGAGAATCATGGATGAATATTTAAATTATTTACATCGAGGTCTCCTTTGATAAAAATCCTATCTAATTTTTCTGCAATATAATTAAAATCCAACCTCTTATTATTCCAGGTATAATTCTCGTTCTTGCATGAAATGTCTATCAACTTATGAAACTCACACCACTTTTTAAAGTCTTTAGAAGATTGGGAAATTTGTAGCGAACCTCCTGCTTTTTCATTGAAGTTTAGAATGGTGTTGAAATCTCCACCTAATAGTAATAATTTATTTTCCTTGGACAACAAAAAATTACTGATCTTTTCCCATACTACTTTTTTCTCTAAATTGTTGATTGGGCCATATATTTTAATTAAGATAAACTGAAGATTAGATTTCAGACTTGCAACTGCTCCACAAATCCAATTACTCTTCATGTTTAAGATTTGTAAGGAGACTCTCCTATGATTCAAAATAAAACCTAACCCCCCAGAAGCATCTATAGATTCTTGTAAAGCAATTTTCCAGTTACCTAATTGTTTGTCTAGTTTAAAACCTTTTCTTCGGTTTAGCTTTGTTTCTTGTAATAGTATAATTTCTTATTCGAATAGTTTAAGATTTTGTTTTAATAGTTTTTTTTTTTGCTAGGGGCATTTAGTCCCCTAGCATTCCATGTAGTGATCTTCATGGTTTTTTGGGAAGGATCTCCCCCTTCCTTGCATTATATAACTAACTAATTTTCTGTTGTTCGCATGCCTATCCATCTGCTTCTCTGAATTCCTTAAGGGATCTTCTTCCTCTTTTTGGTTTTTCTCTTCCAAAATTGGGATATTTAACCCCTTCCTAATACATTTTTATTCCCAGCTATTCCAAATTCTCATATGCGCCTTTGACTGTTTCTGTTTGAAAGTTTTCCAAACTTTCTTCTTCTTCATTAACTAATTATTGTAGGATCTATTCTGTTAATATTTGATGCTTAGAAAATGAACTATCTCCAATCTTGCTTAGCCCCTTGACTACTCTATTTTCATTATCTTTGTTTGACTGATATTCCTCATCAAAGGATAGGATGTCCCTTCTTAGATCTTCAAAGGTGTAGTTTTCTCCTCCCAGTTGTAGAACCTGCTATAGCAATTATTATTTTTCTGTGATATTATGTTTATCTCCATTTTCCATGTCAAATACCCAGATTAGATCCTCTGATAGTTTTTCTAATTTCTCTTTAACATCATCTTTTAATTCTATTTCTAAGATGTTTTCTTTCTCCTCCACATCTTTGTTTAAAAAATCCTGAAAATCTGATACTAGGATATCCTTGGATCTCTTCCTCTCTATACTCTTTTCCTTGGGAGAGGCTTTAGTGAACACTCTCTTTGGGGTTGGAGTCTGCCAAAATTTGGTCAACCTCTTTGGGGACTTATTCTCAGTGTGAGGGTCCTCCAATGATTGATCTTTGATTTCTTGTTCAAACTTCTTTAAATCATCTGCACTGTGTTTGTTCTCAGTAACTACTAAGTCTTTTGCATATAGGGAAGAAAGTTCTTTTCCATCAATAGCTCTAGATGAAGTTTTTGAGTTCTCTACACCCACCTTATCATTTCCAAATTTTGATTTCCTCTGTTCATTTATGGGTTTTGAGAGTCCTTTCCTTTTCTTCAATTTCTTTTCTTTCCTTTTATCTTCTTTGTTGCTCACTATTATACTCTTAAATCTGGCCTACTTGTCTATTTTGGAGGATTTTCCCCCACCTTAGTGTAGTCTTCTTGTTGCTTCCTTTTTGTTAAAAGCACTTTGTCTGTACTTTTGACTGTGCATACTTGTTGTTTGTCTTTGTTAATCTCTTGATACTTCACAAATTCTTCCTTTTGATTTTCATTAGTATGCTAGATCTGACTGAGGTTAGTTTCCTCTGAAGCCTTGTGAGGCCTATCTATTGGTTCTCTGCCTGAGTGGTGTCCTTTGAGTTCCTCTTCCTTGTCTTTGAGCTCTTCCTGCAATAATTCTTCATACCTTGCTCTGATTTTGGGGAAGGAGATATTGAGGTCTGAGGTAGCTTGTTGAATTCTAAAGGAAGTATTTCACTCTTCATCCAATTTGATAATCTCTGTTATTCTGCCTTCAAATCTTTGGAAGTTTAATTTATATATAGATCTATTGGTAATAATTTTGATTGGTTTGAGGGTCATATTATTAACTTTACATCTAATCAGAAGTTTTGTTTTGTTACAAAATTCAAAAGAGGCATCTAAACTGATCAAATTTCCCACTGAATTTCTGATCTTTTAGATGATACCTATTTGGTTAAATTTCATAGGGATAGGGTTTATAAAGAACCAGGTAGGAATTGAAAATTATAAATGTTCTTCATTACAATTGGGTAACTAGTCAAATAATTTAACTGCATGCCCCTTAAAAAAACACACTAAATTATTAAGAAATTCTTTTTTGACCTCTTCCTCACAACAATGTATGTAAATTAGTCTATCCAAGTAGTGAGAATACCTACCTGGTATCTGCAGAAATCCTCTAGCCAACTGATTAAATTATACATCTCAGATTTGGGGCCATTCCAGAAAGCAAATAATTTGACTTCTTGGCACTCTTGCCAGCATTCTTCATTATCTTGGTTGCTGATGATGATAATCTTCTCTTCCATATATGAAGGGGGACATCTCAGAGGTGGAAGGGATGAAAATGAAGGTTAAATAGGTGGGGGAGTAAAAGCCTGCCTACGATGAGGTGGGACATAGGCTATTGAGAGTCTGGAATGGTGGGCTCCCTAAACATGGGATGAAGATGCAATGGGGGATAAACAGAGAAATTTGTCTGCTTAATGAAGTTAGGGTTAAGATTGGATTTGGCATATTTGGTAAGGTTAAAATGAAAGATCAGCTTGTCTAGATTGTCAGCTGAATGTATCAAAGGAGGGTAACACAGATGATTACCATCAAAAGCTTCCCATTTCGAGCCAAGATCACGGTTAATTCTTGCCTTTGCTTCTTGGGAGTTTTCTAGAAGATCGAATGAATTTGAAATCTTTATCGCAACGGATGAGTATTCTGGATAGAAGTTTGCCCTGGCTACCAATACCTGCTTGCCTCTAGGAATGGTTTCCCTGGAGTTATTGCCTGGGCTTGACCTCAAGTTTGCAGGCCTCTAAAGTTTTAAATTTGCCTTAGATTGATGAAATTGGTATCTCGATGTGGAGCAAATGTTCGCATATTTTGTTTTTTTTCTTTTCGAACTGCAGTTCTCTTTTTTCACCATTTTTAAAATTAAAAATATTTTATTTAAATTATTATTTATTAATATTTAATTTATTTAATAAGTAATTAATGAATATCAATATAAGTTATTTAATTTATAATTATTAATTAATTTAATTAAATTTAGTTTAATTAAGTTTGATTATTAAAAAATATTATTTAATGAAGTATTGAATTTATTACTATTAATAACTTTGATTGTTAATAAGATTGTAATTATTTTATTAAATAATCAATAATTATTATTGGAATAATTTAATAAATAATTATCTTTAAATTATTTTTGAATAATTGACTTGAAATCAAATTGGGGTAGTTGTACATTTTATTCAAAAATTAAAAATGGGTTAAATTGTAAGGATTAAGATGTAATCTTTTATACTCGATGATCTGATTAGGATCTAGGACTATTACAGAGGAATGTTTAACATTATTTCATAAAGTAAAATTTCAAAGCGTTAATTAGCAAATTAACACAACTTAAATGCTTAAATGAACAAAGCATAAAAAAGGTAATGACTGAAAGAAAGAGAGTAGAGAGACATAAGACAAAACACGATTGATAACGGAGTTCGTCCGGGAAGGACTACGTCTCCAGGTCCAGCTCCAATAGGGGGACCGATTCGATTTGCTCCAAAATCAATTACAAGTGTTCAAGATCTTCCCTTCAAGCACAATTGCAGCATTACTCTCCAATGTGCAGGAATAATCATCAAGTCTCCAAGATCATAATCTCCTTCTCACCACCTGGATGCCTTTCCAAAGCCTACTACCCCCATTTTATACATTGAATTTAGCCAAAAATGGGCTAAAACAATTAACCAACATAATCCCCCATTTTGGTTACATATTTCGAATTTACCCCTTTTACCATTATTTTGTTATGATTTGACACCAAAATTAAGGGTTTGTTTTCAACAAATACCCTTAATTAAATAAGCTTGGGCGGATTTGTTATGAATAGATAACAACTCTTCCCTTAATGTTATATATGCCATAAATAGCCCATTGGTTGGCCTTAATTTTAGGAGGCCAATGGTTAGGAGTTCAACTCCCATTATCTTATTCCTTTAATTCAAATTAAATAGCTATTTTAATTCGAATTTGAATGTTTTCCCTCTCTTTATGATTTCATGATGTCATGCTGACATCATCAAAATCCATACTTTTGCTTGAATTTGAAACCATCATAACTTTTATATCCAATCTCTGTTCTTGATGAAACGAATGCCATTGGAAAGCTTTTGACGAGCTCTTTCATTTGGAATCCATTGTCAAATACTTTTGAGATGATTATTTTTCACCCTTTTATGGCCTCTAGTCCCAGTTTGACCAAACTTTGACCAGTCATACTTTTTACACTTGAACTCCAATTTTGCTCGTTCGAGTTATGTTGGAGTCAAAATTGTGAACACTTTGTAATGGTGTTGATTCTTGGAGCATTGGGGACATTTTACTTTTCAGTAATTTTTATCCCATGGATCAAGCCTCCCCACTAAAGAGCTTTCAGACCTCCGAAAGTTTGGATTATTCGAAAAGAAGGTGAGGATATTTTTCCCTCACTTTACCAATCTCCATCCATCTTGCCTTGCTTGGATGCATCCCCTTCAATCCCACTCAGAGGTATTCAACTTGTCCTCTTCTTGAAGTTCTGACATCCCTGTCTAGGATAACATCTTCTGGCAATTCTGACATATACTCTGGTGACAGATCATCAACTGATGGAACCTGAACACTAATGTCTTCATCCAAGATCATTGGAGGCTCATACAACGTCAGATTCTCAACATTGACAACTGAGTAAATTTGCATGTATGGAGGAAGATTAAGGTGGAAAGCATTGGTACCGATCTTTTCCAAGATCTCAAAAGGACCATACCTGATAGGCTTGAGCTTCCTTCCTTCACCTTGCATTCTTTCCTTGCTGATGTGTAACCAAACTCTCTCACCAACTTGGAATTGGTGATCAATGCGATGCTTATCATGGCGAGCCTTGTATTTTGCTTGGCTCTGCTCCAACTGTGCTTCTACTGCCTGATGGATTGCTTGGACCTTTTGGATAAACTTTAAAGCCTTTTCAGCATCATGGCGTCCATCTAAAATGTCATCCTTCCCAAAAGCAAAATCCATTGGTGTCTTAGGCAAGTAACCGAAGCAAGTCTCAAAAGGAGACCTCTTTGTAGAAGAGTGTGTTGCATGGTTGTAAGCATGTTGCACATAGTGAATACTTTCATCCCATAACTTAGGATGCTTGCTGCAGTAACCTCTAAGTAGATGCACAACTATTCTGTTCACTACCTCTATTTGTCCATCGATCTGTGGATGGAAGGTTGTACTCTTCTTCAGCTTGGTGTCCATGAGTCCCCATAAAGATGACCAAAATTCCCCTAAGAATCGAGAATCTCGATCCGATACAATAGAAGTGGGTAACCCAAAATGAACCCATACATTTTGAAAGTACAAATGAGTAGTTAGTTCAGCAGTAACTTTCTTTTTACAAGGCATTAAAATACACATTTTGCTGAATCGATCAACTACTACATACAAATAATCATGACCCTTCCTAGACATAGGTAAACCTCCCACAAAGTCCATAGACACACTTTCCCAGGGATGGGATGGTACAGGTAATGGTGTGTACAAACCTAATTTCCTATTACTTGGTTTGTTGGTTGCACACATTACACATCCTTTTATATACTTAGTGACAGTTTCCTGCATACGAGGCCAATAACAATATTTCTGCAATTGAGCTAATGTCTTACTTACCCCGAAATGTCCTGCAATCAAAGAGGTGTGTGCTTCACGGATTACATGTGCCTACTCATCTTTAGGAATGCATAGTTTTCCCAAGTAGTACAACAAATTATCCTACACATAGTAATCTTTCTCTTCTACATGTTTACCCTAGATTAAAGCTGCATAGATATCCTTAAAGTTCGCATCATTAGCATATTATTCCTAAAAACTTTCATGAGCCATAGAACTATTTTGAAGGATTATCAAAGCATTCTGAACAGGAGGTCTAGACAACATATCTGCTACTTTGTTATGGGAACCCTTCTTATACTTAATTACCAAATGAAATTGTTGTAGAAAACCCATCCACCTAAAGTGCCTACTTTGTTGCAACTTAGATTGTGAGTGCAAATATTGCAGTGGCTGGTGATCGGTGTGGATTACAGTTTCTTTTCCCATTAAGTAATGTTTCCATTTTTTAACACTCTGAACTAAAGCATAAAGTTCTTTATCATACGTAGGATAGTTACTTACTGCTCCTGAAAAAGTTTTAGAGTTGTAGCAGACTGGTTTACCTCCTTGCATGAGTACAGCTCCCATGGAAAACCCACTCGCATCTGTCTCAATCTCAAATGGTTGATGTAAATCAGGTAGAGCTAGAACTAGTGCAGTGCTCAACTTTTCCTTTAAAGTGTTGAAAGCCTTCTGTTGTAGACCTCCCCACTGAAAAGTTGCCTTGCCACTGGTTAATGCATGCAACGATGATGCAATATAAGAGAAGTTTGCAATGAACTTTCTCCAGTACTGAACTGCACCTAAGAAACTCCTAACTTCTGTAACTGTACTTGGCTTAGGCCATTTTACAATACATTCAACCTTCGTAGGGTCTACTTTCAATTGACCATTCCCTACGACATAGCCTAAGTACATTAAGGATGTCTTTGCAAATTCACATTTTGACATCTTTACATAGAGTTTTTCTTTTCTCATTATATCAAATACTTTCTTTACATGAATTGCATGATCATCCCAAGACTTACTGAATACAAGAATATCATCTAAATAGACTATGCCAAAATCATCAATAAAGGGATGGAAGACATCATTCATGACTCTCATAAATGTAGCTGGTGCATTACAAAGCCCAAATGGCATAACCAACCACTCATAAAGTCCCTATTTTATCTTAAAAGCAGTTTTCCAAATATCACTTTCTGCAATTCTTATTTGATGATATCCACTACGTAAGTCTAGCTTAGTGAAATAAATTGCATCTGATCAAGTAAATCATCAATTCTAGGAAGAGGGTACATGTTCTTTACCATTATCTTGTTTAGAGCCCTGTAGTTAATACACATGCTCCAAGTCCCATCTTTCTTTGGAACCAACACAATAGGAGAACAACAAGGAGAAGTGCTAGGATGAATAACTCCTTTCTCAACGAGCTCCTGAACTTGCTTTTTGATTTCTTCATTCTGCAAGACTGATAAACGGTACATGTCGATATTAGGAAGTGGTGCATCTTGTTGCAACTGAATCTCATGTTGTATCTCTCTCCTAGGAGGCAATCCTTTCGGTTCTTGAAACAAGTCATCATAAGCGAAAACAAATTTGACCATTTCAACCTTATGTTTTGGATCACATCCCTTAAATGGCTCAGATGTTTCATCTTCTTTGGCTTTTACAAGCATTAACACAAAATTCTTACTAGAGTTGACTAACCTTTTCATTTGACCAGCATTGACTAATGCCAGATTAGTCTTAACCTTATGTGCTCGTACAATGTATTCAATCTTGTCTTTAAACAAATGATACTTATTTTCCCCCCTATAGAAGATAGCCTGTCGATCATACAAATAGGGACTCCCAAGTACAAGGCCACAAATATCTAAAGGGACTACATCAGCTTCTACCTCATCCACAAAGTTTACAGTGATAGTGAATCTTAACTTGCATTGTTTAGTTACTTGTAACTGTGCATCATCGCAAACCCATCCAAGAGGGTATGGTTTTGGATGAGGCGTTGTAGTCAAATTAAGCTTTTTAACAACTTCCTGGGTATATAATGGGACATTTAATGAAATAGCCTTTTTACGAAATTCGTGGGTGTAATCCTGGACAGACAGACCTTTCCCTTGCCTAAAATGTTGCTAGTTCATCATTAACTGCTGCATATGTCCTAGGGGATAGAATTGCTTTTTTAAAGCAGTAACAAATTTTGACCAAGACAAATTAAACTTACCATGCTGTGAATTTTCATCCCGAGACCTACTTTTCCACCAAGTTAGAGCTACACCACCTAAACGAAGAGTGGCTAACTGAATTCTGTTAACATCATCTACAAGGTTTTGAACTCTACAGTAGACTTCTACTTGCTGAATCCAGTCATCTAGTTTCTCAATATTTAACTCCCCACAATATTTTGGCAAGTCAAACTTTACATCCAACTTGATTCAAGACTTATGTCCACCCTTAAAAATATTAGAAGACTCAGAATGGGTAGAAGAAGGAGAAGAGGGGGAAGAAGGAGAAGAGGGAGAAGAAGGAGAAGATGGAGGTGTCTTTGGTGGATCACGATCAACTCCTTTCTTTTTCCCTTTGTCCTTTCGAGTTGCATGTCTTTGCATCTTCTCTTCTCTTTCTTGTACCAAAACTTCTACCATTGTTTGCAAATTTTGAAGAGTCTTCTGGATAGCTCAGTCTTTCGAACCGTGTCCACCACCTTTATCTTCCATCTGTGACAGTGGATTAGCTCTCCATTTTCCAATCTCAAGATTATATTCTTCAAGATCACCTTTGCCTTGATTAAACCTGGATCTTGTTAACATTCAAATCTGCAATACTAGTCCAACAAAAGCTCTGATACCAAATTTGATCTGATTAGGATCTAGGACTATTGTAGAGGAATGCTTAACATTATTTCATAAAGTAAAATTTCAAAGCGTTAATTAGAAAATTAACACAACTTAAATGCTTAAATGAACAAAGCATAAAAAAGGTAATGACTGAAAGAAAGAGAGTAGAGAGACATAAGACAAAACACGATTGATAACGGAGTTCGTCCGGGAAGGACTACGTCTTCGGGTCCAGCTCCAATAGGGGGACCAATCCGATTTGCTCCAAAATCAATTACAAGTGTTCAAGATCTTCCCTTCAAACACAATTGCAGCATTACTCTCCAATGTGCAGGAATAATCATCAAGTCTCCAAGATCATAATCTCCTTCTCACCACCTGGATGCCTTTCCAAAGCCTACTACCCCCATTTTATACATCGAATTTAGCCAAAAATGGGCTAAAACAATTAACCAACATAATCCCCCATTTTGGTTACATATTTCGAATTTACCCCTTTTACCATTATTTTGTTATGATTTGACACCAAAATTAAGGGTTTGTTTTCAACAAATACCCTTAATTAAATAAGCTTGGGCGGATTTGTTATGAATAGATAACAACTCTTCCCTTAATGTTATATATGCCATAAATAGCCCATTGGTTGGCCTTAATTTTAGGAGGCCAATGGCTAGGAGTTCAACTCCCATTATCTCATTCCTTTAATTCAAATTAAATAGCTATTTTAATTTGGATTTGAATGTTTTCCCTCTCTTTATGATTTTGTGATGTCATGCTGACATCATCAAAATCCATACTTTTGCTTGAATTTGAAACCATCATAACTTTTATATCCGATCTTCGTTCTTGATGAAATGAATGCCATTGGAAAGCTTTTGATGAGCTCTTTCATTTGGAATCCATTGTCAAATACTTTTGAGATGATTATTTTTTCACCCTTTTATGGCCTCTAGTCCCAGTTTGACCAAACTTTGACCAGTCATACTTTTTACACTTTAACACCAATTTTGCTCATTCGAGTTATGTTGGAGTCAAAATTGTGAACACTTTGTAATGATGTTGATTCTTGGAGCATTGGGGACATTTTACTTTTCAGTAATTTTATATCCCTTGGATCACTCGAAAACTTACACTGAAAACAAAAGGTGAAAACTTACTGTTAACTCAACTATGTGTTTTTTCAAAATCAAACCAAATTATGAAACCTACACTGTTATATGTATGTTGTCTATACTTTGGGTTTGGGTTAACTAGAGTGTTGACCAATTATAGGACATCTACTATAGGCTTGGGAGTTTTGTGTTTGTGATGTTATGATGAATTGATATTTGATCTTTTAAACTCAACCATGGTAATATGCTTGGTATGCTCTATGATGGGTTTGGTTATATTGTTCATTATTGCTCTTAGTATTATTGTGGGATAACGAGATGAATGTTATGACATACTTGACTTTGAGTATTCGATCAGTATTTGTGGGATACTTTCCAATTGCTTGTAGAGAACTAATGGGTTATTGTAATTTATCTTTTGATGCTTTCCAGTCACTTGTATAGGATTGAGGGAAATACTATGATTTTTTGATTTGTGATTTTATGAGCTTACAGTAGGTTATCTATATGTAATGCTGAGAAGTGACTTGCAATGGAGGTCAGGGCCCAAAGTGGCTACCAGGGTAACCCATTGCAAGTTGTTTAATAAGTGAAAATACTACACTAAATGAGAGTAAAATGAACCCAATAAGAGTCTTTGTATGTTCTCACCCATGCCTCGATTACTAGTACAGACTAGGATGGGAGTAGAGAGAACATTTGGTTGCGACCTTGCATCGTTAGTATGCCTTGTCAGTACGAGAGGATACTAGTGCCTCATAGAGTCACTAGGGGGTTGGGGTAAAGTTAGACTGCCCGAGTAACTCTAATGTTGATTCATACAATGACACTTGCTTGCTTACATAGTAGATTTCCTATGTGTCTGTGTTTGCCTCTGGGTCTAAGTGTCAATTTATCTTGGAACCTTTGAGTTAGATTACTTTTAGGGTTTCTTAGACTTAGTTATTACTTTCAATTTTTGGATTGATATCATATTTGGGACTTGAGACTATCTCCTTAGCGTGGTGGGAGTGGGCCTTTTTGGGTTACCATGCGGTTGGGTGGTAGTGTTTTTTACTCTTACCATTAAGATCCGTCCGTTGTTGTCGTGGCTGGAGTTTCTTGTCTGCTTCTCCTTTCATTCTATCATTGTATATTATGATGGATGGTTATATCTTTATGAAAAATGATTATATCTTTATGGTGGATCATCTTTACTTATTTTATTGTATTTGTTTCATGGACCCAAAAGGGATGATGTAACTAATTTTTATAAATGTATATTCTTTTAGCCTTTCGTACCCTGTGACATGTACAATGGATGATTGTGCGTTCTGAATTTTATTTCCAAGTGGCATTCAGAACAAATGTATATTATTTAAGTGGACTTGGACTTGTAATTATTCTTCCACGTGGATGTGGTATTTGTTAGACTTAGTATTAATTAAATTTAAATGTGACTCAATGTCTTAGGATCCCTAAGGAATGTAATCTATCATGTTTGCTTATGTATGATTGTATGTTATTGCTTTTGCTACTTTATGTTTGACATGTATGTTATGCTTTCAAAAAAAAAAATGTTTGGCAAACTTAGTAAAACTTTAGGTTAATTCTTTTGGATCCCTTGGTGGGGTGTTATACTTTGTAATTATGTATGGATGTGAAGGTTGGGGAAGTAGCATTTCAAACCACAAATGGTGGCAAATAGAGAGGATACAAAAACACTTTATCACTTCTAACCTCAAAGTCAAATCAACGGTTCCTCACGAGATTCTTTTAGCAAAGGCGAGCATGTTCCTCATGAAGACCTCAGCAATTATTTGCCTACTAAGCTAGTTAAAGAAAGTGGAAAATATGGATAAGCAATGCTAGCCCAAAATGGTGGTTGATGAAGAGTTAGAGGGAAGGAAAAAAAATGTGGAAGAAGCAAAACAACAAGTGGTTGAACAAATAGAACATCAATTCCCAAGAATTCTCGGACACTAATATAAATTTTTTTTAAATTTGGTGTTAGAGAAGTTTAGTACTGCCATGTGGACAAATCAGGTAAGTAGAAAAAAACCTACTACATCAAAGAATTTAATCCCACGTGGAAACATAGGGATAAAGAAAATTTAGGATTTGCAATTAAAGGAAAGGCAAAAAAATTAATTACTCAATTGAGAACTAGCTCTCATCATCTACATTGTGAAATGGGTAGATGGAAGGTTCCTAAAGAAGGGTGGGAAGAAAGGATATGTACGTTTTGCAACAAAGGTGTGGTGGAAACAAAATGGCACTTTGTCAAAGAGTACTGCTTATAAAATAATTTGCAGCCAATACAAGGATACATTATGGGTCAACAACATAAAATAACTTTTTGATAAGACGAGAATCCATGATGTGGCTATCTTCTTAATTTAGATCCACAAAAAAGGGGCAGCTTGGAGGAACTACAACAACCAAAGTGATCAATCCTTAGTGTGGTCCCTTAGATCATGTGGTCTTGTGGACATCATTAGAACTTCATATGAGTATGTGGAAGATGTGGAAGTTGTAAGTGAGATAGATTTTTTTACAAATAAAAGTCCATTGTTACATTGAGATTACTAATTAGTAAACAATTAACCTTCATTGCTAATATGTATACTTTATGTTTGCAATAGGGACCAAGGGAGAGAGAGGAAGAGAGATGGAGATGGGGTAAGAGAGAAGGGGATAGAGAGGGTCTACACACTCACAAAACAAGGCACTAAAGTCTTAAACAATTTGTAATATCTTTTTTAGATGTGTTTTTTATAGAGTGAATTTTGATCAAAAGGTTTGTTGTTTTTATTCAATTTTGTTTCCTTAGATAAAATTACTTAAATTGTCCTTTTTAAAATGTCCACATAATTGTCATAGATTCCACTACACATTGGGTATTTCACAAGAGAATGTTGCTTTGTGTCCACCACTCTTGTGATGTCAAATAGGCATATTCTCTTTTCTCATTCTTCTTTAATTATCATCTATCTACATATTTCACACGTCGAGTGATGAGAACTAGCTCTTAGTCGACATATTAGCATTTTTTATTTGCATTTAATATTTGATACTATGTAGGTTTCTTCTTGTAATCTCTTAGGGGATTGAATTTCCAATACAATAGACTTTTATGGTCATTTTATTTTTGACTATATGATACTCTTGAATTTTCTCTTGTGAACTTTTTAACTTCTTTGTGTTGAATAAATTGAATAGCTTAAAGAGGGGGTGAATCAGTTATCCAAAAAATGTTTACAAAATTTGATAAACAAGTAAAAACATAAAACATTTAGATTCTTAAAATTTATATAAACTTAAATGAACAATAATAGTAAACATCATAGCATTACATATGTTGTGAAACCCTAAGATGGGAAAAAATGTGGAGAACTAGTTCTCATAAAAGTACACACCAATTAATGTAATTTTTAGAAGGGCTCGTTGTTGGTTTGCTCATAGCTAGTAAGGTCCACATTCACGTGAATTGAATTCCCTAATACAAAAGATTTCTTACAAAATAGTCTTATATAAAAAAATGTGAATTGATATGATTGCATGTTCACATGCATGAAAGAACTCCACTTGAATCTACAATAGTAATCAATTGCAATGGATTTGGTTACAAATTTTTTTCCAGCACTTCCTTGATCTTCCACAAATTAAACTCTTCTTTAAATAGAAAGGTTATATATGTGATCCCTTAACCTTCTTAACTTTGCTTGCATAGATCAACATTGATGATGCACAACCATGATTGCATCATCCCTCTACTAGTACTCACTCTCTCTCTACTTTGGATACAAAACATGCTCACACATCCAATTAAAAATTATGTATGTTATCCTAGCCACAAACATGTTGGCTTTCATTATAAGAGATGTTACAATAAAGTTTAACATGACTAGCACTAGACCTAAAAATAGGTAATACATATGAAATATTTATACCATGTTAATATGAAACCTAACGATAGGTGACATATGATATAAGCATATTTCATAGCATAATTACTAGAAGTTAAATGTATTTTGGAGCTAATGGAATGTGACAACCAAGTCCACGACTTAATCTCCAAGAATTCTGAACCAATTGATGAAAAAAATATGTCTAGAAACATAATACAATCGTTGTACCAAAAACCTCTAATATGTTGCATGATTATACAAGTAATAGGGATAACTAGAAGAAGTTTGAAACAAAGCAACCAATTAAATACAAGCAAAACTACATACTTTTGCATTCACCGAATAACATGGATGAACTAAAGAGATGTATTTCAATGTTTGAAACAAAGACATCTATCCTCATCATCCATTACCAAAAATAATCTAAATAGAATGAATTTGATCTACATAATATTGAAGCAAAACCCACAAAAAACCAACCAATATAAGGGTTTTGTCAGCAATGAAAACAATACCAACATCTTCTCAATACACTCAACAATTTCCCCCTTTGGCATTGATGGCAAATCACAAAACTCAAAAACTCCCTTTGAGTCAAATATTTCTTTTTTTAGTTTTCTTTTCTAAAAAAATTCCCCATTTTTTTTCGTGGTGGTAAAGTGATACACAATAATATATAGATAATTATATAAAGAGTAGATTTCACAAGAAAAAAATTATTTCATTGATAATGGAAAGATTCATCTTCTTCTCATTCACAATCACACTCATCTAAGGACATAAATTATCATGATGCACTAGAATAATAAATGATGAAGTCTAGTCTAAGGACTAGAACCAATGCTCATACTCCTCTACATTAGAAATAATTATGGAAAGATGTTCTAACTAAATCTCTACCAAATATTTCACCAACAAGGAAATCTTCACCAAATCCTCCTTTTGTCTATGTACTATCAATATTTTTTCTAGAAGCTAATTAGCTTTAATCCTTTGTTTTTTCACTTTCATCCTTGAAGAAATCACAACTCTTGCCAATATCATTCAACTCAAACTTAATAACCTCAATCCTTCCCCTAAAGTTGTATGGTTTTAAAGAGTAAGCACTTACTTTGTGTTCTTGTTTAGACCATTTCTAACCCTCCTTAGTGTGTTTCTTATATTTGGATCTCGTGTGTTTCTCTTAATTATATACATTATTTAAATCAAGGTCCTCTTTCTTCCTTCAGTATTGCCCAAAACATTGATTTGGCTCTATTTTTTATGCATGATTTCCCATTTATCCATCCATTTACCTAATTAACTTTCCCTTTAACCCCATTTAAGCCTTTTGGCTTGATTTTCCCACTTATCTTTTTGTATTTCTCTAAAAAAAATTGCTTATCAAATCCCACACCATTTACCTTGGAATTAACCCTTCTGGGTATAGGTCATATGCGAGGCAACCTATATTGATATGTGTCACACTCAAGGTGACCTATACTTCAGCATTTTAATTTTGGTAAATTTTGAAGTCCGATGTAAATTTTTTCTCTTTCTTAGCCTAGTGAAGTGGAACACCAAAATCATTATAAAATGAGTCCTTCTCACTTTCATTTTCGGATCCATTAACTATAAGAAATCTCAATCCAATCTTTTAGCAACCTATTGTGCATTTAAGGAGTTTAAGCAAACATTTATCAAAGTCATTCATCCATCATCCATCAAGCATGCATTTATATCTATAGATCTAGCTTCTTTCTTCATTGGAGATAAATGTGTTGGTCATTAAGGGAGGAGATCTACATTCATTCATTGAATTCTTCCTCTTCTCTTATTCCATTCAACATTAAGGTGAATTATAAGCATCCACTGCATGAGGTTTTTTCTTACATGATTTTATTTTGCTTTTTGTGTTGAGTCAAAGCTATTGCATTAACATACTTGATCATATACCAAGAAACAATTACATTTATGTGCTATGATATACTTCATCATTGTTTAATTTCTACTACATCATAACATTTTATTTATTTCAACTCAAGGTTAATTCCTAGATGGGGGCTTGACCATGACAAGCCCCTTTCCCCAATAATCTCCCCTTCTCTTTGGTGTGCAGGTGTAGATTCATGGATTTTTGGATTCAAAAGTGTAGTTCTAGAAGTACACTTGTAGTCATAGTCCTGATACCTCTATATTTATCCCTCCTAGGTATAGGTCACCTTAAGTTCAACTTGTTCCTACAATTCTCATATTTTCACAATAAAGAACTCCACTCTTTAAGTTTATGGATCCCAATCTATTTTTGGTTGCAATATAGTCTGACAAGGTTTTTACCTATCTAAAGTTTCTTCCTCTACGAACCCTCAAGGTGAGAACATATTATTTCTCCCTCTTTCATATCACTTACTTCGATACACTATAACTATTATTTTGTTGTCTATCATTGCATGAGTGTTTACTTTACTTTCCCCTGTTAATAATTATATCCCTAAATTCTTACATTGATAGAAAAGACCCTAGAATTATACATTATTTTGCCACCAGATCATGCATTAGCACCCCTTCCTCTATTTGGGTTGTGCTAGTCAAAATTAATCTAAAGAGTTTCATTCTAAGATCCCCTTTTCAATGTATAGTGGTGAGGTGAGATTCTAATGTTGATAAACATTTCCCATTATACACAAGTTATCAATATCATTAGGTCATTGGAGATAATATTGGTAAATATCAAAAGTTGATTTTATGCATTCCCTTGTTTCACCTATTTGTTTTGATAATCTCATTGTGGCATCAATAGAAATTTCTCAATACCTCGAATTTTTTAATATTTGCACCATATTGCATTTTCCTTCTTTTGACAATTGTTACCAAATCATCTAGTAGTTTAGTAGATACATAAAAATAAAAAAATCCTTACTATTCAAATGTTCATCTAACATAACTTATATCTATGTTTTGTTCTTTGAAGAGAAATCATATCACATTTCAATCATTGTGTCAAATTATCCTTCTTCCAACATCGTTTGAACTACATCTGAATCCACAAAGGTAGAATCATATGAAGAGACCTTGTCCTTTTCCATCTCCTCTTCTTCTTTTTCTTCTATTATCTTATTTCTTCTTTTGCTTCTTCTTCTTCTGAAATAGTATCAATTTCCTTTCATTTTCCACTAGCATTCCTCATTATTGGTTTTAAAAGGGAATCACCACCAACAACATCCAATTCCTACTTACTAAGGAAGAACCCTCCTTAATATAATTGATAGATATAACATTGAACACAACCTCGCTAGAAAATACACTCATCTATAAAGAGACCAAATATTCTTTGCAAGCATCCTCTTTATTTTCCAACATCTTGAGATGCTTTTTTTTTATAATAGGGATGTTGGTTATCCTTTACATGTTATCTCTACCCAATAACAATCCCAAAGAGTAAAACATTTTCAAGTAAATTTTTTAATAGCGGACTACACAAATCAAAATGTGTGCTTTCTTTAATTGTTATTTGTGTCAAATAAACAACTATGGTAGATGTAATACCTTTACAATTTAAAAAAATATATATATATATGATGTTGTAGGCAACATATCTCTCAATTGGATTGACACAGGTGATGACAAATATGCAACACTAAACTCTATCTGTAAGGATCTACTTAGGAACCCAAGAGAAATAACCTATCATGATTCAATGTTTACTAAACTATTTAAAAAAAAAAAGTTTAAACAACACAAGATAACAATGTAGAAGCAATATATACGTACACATTAAGTACACACAAGCAATTACAAATATAGTTTCCATTCCTCAAGGGTTCCTTCATGTTGAGTCACATTTAAGAAGTTAATAATAATTAGTTTAAGTCTTCAATACATGTTCATGAACCCTATGGTATAACATATACATTATCTCATAAGAAAATGCATAAACACAACTAATACAATGAAAATACATCTAATGTATAAAATCCACTGCACATGTCACACAGTATGTGAGAATAGATACAAGTACATCAAAATAAAAGATAACATGATAACACATATTCATCAACTAAATAAAAATTTTTGAGATAGGAAGAAGAATGATAATGGTATAACTACATCCATGAGCATCCAACATCTGTCAAACTAGTGGGGACCCAAATGGTAAGAAGACGCTACCTCTCAACCATGTGGTCACTTAGTCAAGCTTCCACTCCCACTATGTAGGAGAGATAATGTACCATCCACACATGGATAATCAAATCATAAAATAATCTTAGGCAAGGAATCCTGATAGCCAAATCTACCTCAAGAGTAACACAAACTACTCAAGAATAAAAGATAATCAAAATCAAAAGGACACTCAATCCATTACCAACACTACATACCAAGTCAATATACAAATACCAATTAGTATAAATCAAGTATAAAAAAATAAGAAATAACATCAATGAAAGATATCCACCTTAAGTCAAAAGCCACATGTCCAAGAATAATAATCAACAGATCATCAACTGTCATCAATTAAAGTAAATCACCAATAATAAGAATATCCAATAATAAATATACCACCAATAAATAGTTGACGCTCATTAGTAGAAGTCAACTATCAACAATAAATGATATCCAATCAATAAGTAACAACTCGTAATAAATACACTATCAAAAGTAACATCCAACAAGTACACCACTAGAGGCAAATATTAAAAAAATCATGAAGAAGACCCATCTACATACTAGAGAGTGTCATCACATGGTCAAACTACTTGAGTTACCCTAGATTGGTCTCTCACTAGACCCTGGACCCTCAAGTATTGAGTTACCCTAGACTGGTCACTTTGGACCTTGACCCCCCAATGTGACACACGTGGAACCAAAATACCCTCTCACAAAGACGAAGAAAACTAGCCATACCTCTCACTGGGTATCATTCCATTCCCATCCTTAGCCTATACAAGAAATCAAAGCATAAATGAGGCAAAATCTCTAACTTATCTTTTTGATGTTTTCTAAATATTTTAATTACTATGTTATCACTTATTACACAACTTACAATGAGTTACCCTGGCAACCTCTTTGGGCCCTAGTCCCCATTGCAAGCCACTCTCATAGACATGCACATAGACTACCTTCCCAAAAGTCACAAACCACAATTGTGTCACATACCATAAAAGTAATACTAATCAAATTTGGTTCCTTAATAGGCAACCCAAAAATAACATTGGTTCTCAAAACTCAAGTTCTCATAAATGCTCAATAGCATAAAACTCATAAAACATAAATCTCAATTCAAATCATAAAGTGTATCATGACATCAAGTCAAATAATCATAAAGGAAAACTCAAAAACGCCTCTAGTGCACATCCTAACTTGGCCAACGAAAAAATCCACAGAAAACTATCATGAAAATAAACATCACAGGACTATAAATAGAATATTAAAGAAAACACATAGTTTTCAGCCATATGATTTAATTCCATCAATTTCTCTCGTTTAGTTTGAGTCGTAAGGATATGTTTAAAAATAAAGTAAGAATATACATGTTAATTTAAATTGTTATGCTAATATACTTATCAAAATCAATAAGTATTTAAATGTCAGATCTATTTGTGCATATTAAATATCATGCAACAATATCATGTTATTAATTTTAATAATATTAAATCATAAATGACTATGATTTAATTAATAACATAAATGTATATTATTAGATTAAATATTAATATCAATTTCATTTCTAAAATATTTATTTGACTTTTGTTTAAGTCTAACATTAATATTTACTTTTCCTTTCATTCAAAATGCAACTACAAGTAACTCAAACTTGAAATCATAATTTCAATTAAGTTATTTACAATTTCTCTCGTAATATTAAATATTAATAACTAGATGATTATATAGTGAACTCCACTATAATTTCTTTTAAAATATAACTAAATCACAATTATATATTTATTAATTTGCAACTTCACTTGCATTAATAAATATATAATAAGTTATATCTCACTAAGAGTTTTAAAAGTAATAGACATTAAAACCTCACTTCTAAGAAACTCGATAGTATTTATTTATTAAAATTTTAAAATAAATAAATAATAATTTTAAAAATTAATGATTAATCATATTTTTTTTTGTTTTATTTATTTTTTTGGTAAATGGCCAAGGCCATAATAATTTCATTAATATAATAAAAAATTATATCAGTTTTTACTCCATTCAAACAGGCAGTGGTAGGAAAGAATGGAGAAGAAAATCTCCAGTCTTGCCCAGGACATAACGTCCTTTATTATTACATTGTAAAAGGGGCATACCCCAGTTAGATTACAATTGATCAATACAAACGAATACGGGGCATCCCCCTACCAGATTATAATAGCTTACAAAACAAATATAGTCCAAATTTCGCCATCCTACTTTGACTATTACAAAATCTCCTTGCCACTGTGAAGAAAGAGCCTGTACCAATATTGATTTCTGCCATCATATCTTAACATAAAACAAAGTTAGAGATCCAAAAGCAAATAACACATGCCCAACCATAATCTAATAAGGAGCATGAATCTTGACTAGATTAGAGAAAGTTCAAAACTGCCTACACACCAACATGAGAATAATGCTAATATAACTCAATAGAATATACTAAGGTTAACAAACCTCACAATAACTAGAGTTACGAAGATAAAATTAACTAAAGCACCTATCCATAAATCCTAAGACTAAGCAGCAAACATATGATAAGATTACAAAATCCAGAAAGTGGTGAGACAATACTATCTCTTACCAGCCCTGCAACCCCACATGTTATTAGGCCAATATTCAAAGAGAAGGATACCTACGACATCGACAATACAGAGAATCTTGAAACAAAATGCAACCTTAAAGAAATTCTAAGACCTACAAAGCTAACTACCAACCCACGCACCAAATCTTGGGAAGATTGGTTTAAACTGATACATCCAAGGCAGATATAGAATAAGTCTGATTTAAACCTAATTCTTCCCATGACATTCTTCGCATGTGGTGATGAAGAGTTAAGAGCCCAAGGGTAAGAAAATAGGGTAAAATCAAAAGCAGAAGGGACCAAAAGCTAAGCTAGAAGGCTAATGCTCTTTAGATAATAAAGTGTCACTATTAAAAAGTAATATATTAGCACCATTTGCCCCTATATTTGCTAAAAGTTCTACTTCTTGATTTCCCTCCCTAAAAATATGATGAATTATGTACTCTTCCAACTTATCCATGTAAACGAGAACTTCTTCTAATTGAGAGTTGAGAACCCAGTTAGGAGTAGATCACTTTCTAATAGCATTTAATATAATCTAAGAGTCTCCTTCTATGATCACCTTGGGATATTTTAACCTACGACACAAAATAAGACCCTGCTTTAAAGCTTCTAGTTCTGCTATATAGTTTGAGGTAGGTTTGATCGACAATGCTTTCTTCACGATCTATTTCCCCGATTCATTTCTAATAATGCAACCAATCCCTACTGTTCTTGGGTTACCCCAAGCTGCACCGTCAAAATTTAATTTGATCCACCTTGCCGATGGCCATTCCCATTTACAATTTTCCCTCGCCCTTTTATTATATTTGATGTAGCTCATTAGGGGGTTCAACAAATTGGACCAGAGCTTCTTCATTTGCACGTCCCAATTAGAGAAGGATCCTTCTTCTGTTCGCACCTTTCTGAGGTAAGAGTTTGTAGACTCAACAATACTTGCTTCCATTTTTAACAATAACTCCTCCGAATCTAGTTCTAGATTGCAGAATATTCGTCGATTCCTCTCTTTCTAGATCTCCTAAGCCACAATGGAGGGGGAAATAATCCATAGTTTATGATATACACCTTTGACTAGATGTGCGGGCCAACCTTTTAGTAGAGCTGATAGAGTATTAGGGAAGGGGGTCAACCAACCCAACCTATGCCTAAGCTATTCCCAACATTTTTTGGAATATGAACAATTAAACAAAATATGATCCGCATCTTCTACCTTTTGCTTGCATAAAACACAATAGGATGGACCCTAAATATTGAATTTGTGTAGCCTGTCCATAGTTAGAATCCTTTTTTAGGATGCCAACTATAGAAAGAATCCAGCTTTAGGGAGACATGAAGGGTCCCAACATAGATTTAGTGGGACTTCCACCTTTTCCTGAAATTGGGATTCTACTAAAGCCTTGTATCCATTCTTTACACTATAATTTTCATCATTCGAGGTGGCCCAGATAAGACCATCTTGCTTTTTCGAGTACTTAATCCTCTTGTCTTCTAATAGCTTTTCATAATCCTTGATGGAATTGGGATCAACATCCAATCCCTCCAGAGATTTCCAAACTGATTTAGGGGAGCCATCCATGACGGTTATAGTCTTATAGTCACTAACTTTGCATCCCCACAGGTTCTTAAGCTTTTGTTTAAGTTCTGTTGATATGAGGCTCTGATTGAGGGAGGGATGTCCATCCCAAGAGTCTTCCCAGAACAGAGCCTCATCTCCTTTACCTATGTCCCAAGTTAAATATTTGCAGATCAATGGATGACATTTTAACATAAAGTTCCAGCGTTCTAACCCTTTACTTGGGTTTCTAGTTCTGAAAATTGAGAGGTGATCATTTGCGTTAAGATATTTGTTGTATAGAATCTTTGCCCATTTATGACTTCTTTCCTTATAAAGCTGCCAAATAAGTTTTGCCCCCAAGGCTATATTTTGCCATTGCAAATTCTTGATTCCTAGCCCCCTCTGATCCTTGGGTTTGCAAATGTTCTCCCATTTGACCAACGCCAGCTTTTTCTCCTCTTCATTGTCATTCCACAAAAAAGTTCCACCTTTTGGATTCAAATTTAAGGAGGTTTTTCTTAGATAAAGGTAGGCACGGTAGTGGAAAAATGGGAATGGCTGAAAGAACTGATCTAATCTTAATGGTTTTACTTGCCTTAGTTAACCATTTGTCTTTCCAACTGCCAAGCTTAATATCCAATTTTTCCATTGTATTATTCCAAATCTTACTAGATTTCCTTCCTTTCTCTAGGGCGATACCGAGATATTTGCAAGGAAAAGCTCCTTTTTTATATCCCATGATCTTACAAATTTGTTGTTCTATATCCGACTTAGTATTAATAAAGAAAATTTCAGATTTTAGTTCATTGACTTTTTGACCGAAAGCTTCCATATATGATTTAATAATGTCTTTAAGACCAAGAGCATCTTCAATAGAGCTTTTGCCTGACAGACTGGTATCATCTACACACTGTTGGTGAGTAATGTTGGGCACATTTTTTGTTACCCTAATCCCTGAAATCTTTTGTTTCCTATGAGCCTTAGTCACAGCCCTCTCGAATGCTTCCATCATTATGATAAAAAGAGAGGGTGATAGAGGATCTCCTTGTCTAATACCCCTTGATATTTCAAAGAAACCCTCTAGCATGTTGTTGATAAGCATTGAGATTTTGGGTGTCAAAATAAATTTGAAGATTAGATTGATCCATTGATGGGAAAACCCGAATGCTTCTAGTACCTTACATAAGAATCTCCAATCAACCATATCATATGCTTTCTAAATGTCAAGTTTCATGAACATGCAAGCTTCTTTGTTTGTGTAGGTTGAATGAATTGTTTATTGAATAATGATAATTCCATCAAGAATGGATCTGCCTGGCATAAAATTCATTTGTTCTTCTGAGATAATTTTAGGAAGAATACCTTTGAGCATGTTAGCTAGGACCTTGGAAAAAACTTTGTAAATCATGTTACAAAGTGCTATAGGTCTATAATCTCCTGGGGACACAGGTTCCTCCTTTTTAGGGATCAATGTGAGAAAGGAATGATTAATTTCTACTAACAGAGCACCCCCGTTTCTGGATGCTTCAATAGATTTCCATAGGTCTATGTCAATTATATCCCAAAATTTTTGGAAGAAGAAAGCTTGAAATCCATTAGACCCTAGAGATTTATCTGGGTTTATATCAAATGCTACTTTCCTTACCTCTTCCAGGGTGATTGGTTTGTTAAGAGCTTTATTGTCTTCAGATGTGACAATATTAGGTATAACCTTGAGAAGATTTTCTTGTACTATTCTATTTGAACCTTCATAATTATTTAGGATATTTTGAAAGTAATCAACAAAGGTATCTGCGATTTCACTTGGGTTGTCCGTAAGTGTGCCCAAATGATTTTTGACACATGTAATTCTGCTTTTCATTCTATTGTATAAAGAAGAGTTGTGAAAATATTTAGTGTTTCGATCCCCTTCAATGAGCCACCGTTCTCTCAATTTTTGACGCCAAAATATTTCTTCTTTAGTTAAAATATCTTCTTATTTTTCTAATAAATCTTTTTCTAATAGATAGTTGTCATTATTCATACCATTTTTTATTACTACTGTGTTTAAGTCTTTAAGCTACTTTTCTATGTCTAATTTAACTTGGAAAATGTTATTGAATTGTTCCTTATTCCATCTAAGTATCTGCTCTTTAAGAATTTTCATTTTGGCAACAAAAAAAAACATCTTTGAGCCTTCAAAACTGTCCTGAGCCCACCATTCTTTAATGTTATTAATGAAGTTTGGGTCTACGAACCACCTTTTGTCACATTTAAAAGGGTTCCTTGCAGGCTTATGAGGATCGATGAATTCAAATTTGACTGGGAAGTGATCCGATCCTACAATAGGTAAAATTGAGGATGTAACATTCAGATTATTGATGTCTAAATCTCCTTTGATCAGGAACCTGTCAAGTTTTTCTGCAATATATGCAATGTCTTTACATCTATTGTTCCAAGTATAAATCCCATTACTTGTTGGTATATCTATTAGATTATGCCAACGACACCAATCTTGGTATATCTATTAAATTATATTTTTATAAAATAAAAATAAACATGCAATGAGTATTTTTATATGCCTTTAATCTCTCAAATCATGCATCCATAATATACTTAATTTTCTATCTTTAATATATTTGTTTTCACATGCATGTATAAGTTTAGTTACAACATGTTTTCTTCTCAATTAATCTTTTATTTTTCCAATAATTTTTGCAACCAAATTATTTTAGATATAACCCCACCAATTCATTTTGTTGTTTTCTTCCAAATTTCTATAATCAAATTTTCCTTATATTAGAAAGGTTTTTAAAAGAATACAACCATGATAATTTTCTAGATTTTCCTACAATTTTCCTCGACCAATTTTTCTTGATTAATAATCCTTTTCAAAATCTACAACATAATTCTTTATCGAGAAACCAGTACAATAAATTAATAAGCATTATGCAAGCACCCAAGAAGACATGAAGTACACATCTTTTAATAAAATTCTACAATGGATTTTTCAAACCCTACCTCAAAATAGCAGTTAAAATATGAGACAACTTGTGAATGCATGCAAAACCAAACCCTTCAAAACTTTCAACAATTTCTTTTGATCCAATTCTAAATTGTGCTCCCCAAAACCTATGTCCCTCAAATGAACTACCAACCACCTAATAAAGAACCATAACCCTAATTAGGGTTTTTATTCTCTGATATTTTAAAAGCCACTAACTTTGTTAAATAATAATTACTTTAATTATTCATATCCTAATCTGATTCAAAAATATATTAAGAAAATGGTGAGCAGAGCGAATTGTGAAAAAGTGAGATATACAAACTTTGTGAAAAAAAGAACCCCATTAAAGTAATTGAAAACGAGAACCAAACAATCCAGGGTTTTTGGTGAAACACACAACATTGCTAGTTCAGACAAGCAAAAAACTCTAGTAATAGACAAGATAAGGCATGGATAGCCTCCAATCTCCATCCATCCATCAACAAAAACCCTGCAAAACTCCATTTTGTTGTCAAAACATCGAACCCATTTTCCATCCTAGATGAATCATATGGGTTGGAACTTCAAGAAAAGTGGCAAAACAATCACAAATTAGAGTCTACTTCAATAGCAATCTCGACAAATAAAGATGATAAAACAGGGCATCAGATTTTGGAAAGAGCAAATGGTAGTCTTAGTAGCGAAACCAAATGGCGCCCATATTAGGTTTCCTCGGATCCTCTTCCCCATGCTAATATTAAATCAAGTAAACACATGGAAATATCCCATATGGTGGATAGGGAGCCTTGCCCGCTCATTCTATCTATAATCAGTCTTAACGGATAAATCCATTTCTTCAATCTTACCAAATATGCAGAATGAAACAAAAATACCCTATATGCTCAAAAGACATGTTTTTTAATGGATGCCTTTATGAACCCTACTTCCCTAAACAAATGTCATTGTGGGAAGTTTGATAATTCATGTTCCTCTCCTCCACCTTCCTCCCCTAAAAATTACATCCCATCACACCGAAGGAATCTGGATACCAATCTCCATTCTCATCCTATTTCTCCACCCCTTTCGCCTTTCACTTGTATCACATTCAAATTTGAAGAAAAGGTCATGATTATTAGTAATCAAGATAGCAAAAATTGACGACAAGAGTGTCTAAAGGTCAGGGTATTTGCATTCTGGAACGAGCCTAGATCAGAAATGTTTAATCTTATTACTTGGCTTGAAAATTTCGACAAAGATCAAGTAAGTATCTCTCACCATTTGGATAAATTATTTTACATTCATTGTAGCAATGAGTATGTTAAAAAAGACTTCCTTTATGTTTCTGATTGCCTCTTTAAAGGATATGTGGTTAAGTTCTTTGAGTGGTTTCCAGATTGTAAGGAAGATAGTTTAGATTTCTTGATACCTACCTAGATCACCCTTCATTCCATACCCTCGAAACTAATGAACATAGAAATAATCAGGAAAATAGGTCTCTTGATTGGAGACCTGATTGGTTTGGATGCCTCTTTAGAATTTTGTAATAACATTAAACTTTTAATTAAATGTAAGGCTAACGATACAAAATTCAATCTTGTAAAAGTAATAGCCAATAGATCCCTATATAAACTAAACTTCTAAAGATATGAAGGCATAATCTCAGAAATTATTAGACTTTATGATGAGAGGAAAATAACCTTCAAAAAGCTACAAACTACTACAAATCTTCCTGCTACCTTTCCCATGATGAATATTAGAAGTCAAAGATTAGATAAAAAAAATCATCGAGAAAGGCAAGATGAAGGTTCCTCAGGATATAACAAAGAAAGTAGGTTTAGAAATAGAGATTGGAGTAGTGGAAAAAGGCAAGCTAACTAAGTCAAACCCCCCTACTAAGAGCGACATTAGGCCTCCACACTCTGCCAAGAAAGATTAGGAGAAAGCAATCAAGCAACCAAGAGAGGACAAAAAAGGAGAATTCCAAAACATAGAATTGGAGAACCTCCCAATATCAATTAAAGGATCCACTGACATGGCAGATTCAAAGGAATTCAAAGGTATCAGTCCTAATATGGAAATCCAACAAAAAATAGATGACATTATTTGCAAAGATCCCGACGGAGGAATAAATGAAATTAATCAAGCTATGGTCAATACAAGAAAATAGAACACAACACTCAACAGTAAAAATTTTCAAAACAAGATTAAAGAATGCAAAGAAGGATAAGAAACCAAAAGGTCTTAATGGAGAAAGGAAATTATTAGAGACTAGGCCAAGGAGTCTAGAGAAAAAATCCCCCGACAACATGTTAAATAACATAGAAGAGATTGAAATGGAGAAGGCCAGCTTGGACATTGGGTAGGCTGAAGATGATCCGAAAGAAACCAAGTACCAAGTGGATGTTCAGAACCAAGACCAAGAGGACGTGGATGATAGGAAGACCAATGAAGCTGCAGAGACCCTGCAGGTTCTTAATAGAGAGAACTAATAGTTAGTGCTACTTTGTTGTCCCATTCCCCCCCCCCTTGTGTAGCTAGTTCTTTCTTGTTCTAGTGTAACTAGTTTTTTGTTTCCTAGCCGAGGGCCTGTTGTTTATGGTTAGCTTTTGTTAAGCAGTTTCTCTATAGCTGGAATTTTCTTAATATTTCTATTTTAGATATGCTGTAATTTTTTTAAGGTTTTAGGACCCCTGTAGAACCTGTTTTACTTAATCAAAAACATAGAAGAGATTGAAAACAACCTATTATTTTTTGTCGAAACATTGAATTATGAAAAGACTAATCATATGGAAAGAAATTTGAAGACCCCGTAGAAATAGCCAGAAGAAATCACAAAGGAAACCAAAATCTCTGAAAATGGTGTTATAAACATGTTCACCAAATTTTGGCAGACCCCTATTACAAGGAAAGAATCACCAGATCACAACCAAAGAGAACATAAGGCAAAGGCAAATGAACAAAGTAAGGCAAAAGGAATAGTAACTCAAGATCTTCATAACTTTCTAAATAAGGATATGGAAAGGATTGAAGACCAGGAAATGGTAATACTAAATGAGACTAAGAAGGAAAACTTGGAACTTTTGTCTGAAGAATTGATCCAAGTATTTGATTAAGAGAATTTAGATAAGAGCAAAAAAACATAGAAAGAGGACCTAATGTAGCAAGTATTAAATCTAGGTGGAGATAACTATGCTTTTGAAGATCTAAAAAAAGACTTACTTTCAATTAAGGAAGAAGAAAAGAACAATATAATCCTCCAAAGACAAGAACATAAATTCCTTACAGCATAGGGTGACGGTTCTGATGAGGACAACCACATAAAGGATTATTTGGTAAATACAGGTGTTTAAAGGATTAGACAACCATGAGAGAATAAATAATACAAGTACTGGTTATTGAAGATAAAGACGACACAAAAGGCAAACAATCCAAAACTGCTTTAAATGCATGCAAAAATATGGATCAGTTGGGTATCTTGATGAACAAAGAAGGAATAAACTCTCCCAATTATGGGAAAGGTAAAGCTAAAAGAGGAAGGAAATTTCTTAAGGAGCTCAGAGAAGCTGATGGGCAGGCAAAAGAATAGCAAAAGATTAGTCAGATAATTTATTTAGGGAAGGGAAAGTTCCTTCCCAAGGCAGCATGAAGATCACAACATCAAATGCTAGGGGTCTAAATGCTCCTAGCAAGAAATGCTTATTAAAAATAGAATTTAAAACAATTTCAATATGAAATAATCTTATTACAAGAAACAAAACTAAATAAAGATGAAGGAAATAGGTAGAAAAGAAATTGGGTAGTTAGAATTGTTACCTACATGAATCTAGAGGAGCCTCTAGCGGTTTAGGTATGATTTGGAACCCTAGGAAAGTCTCTTTAAATATTTTAAGTTCAAATATCTCGTGGGTGAGTAGTAGAGTCAAAAGTATTAAAAATAACCTTCAATTCATCTTAATTAACATTTATGGTCCAACTTCTAATATAGATAAAAAAATTGCTACGGGAAGAAATCAACATATTTATGAACAATCATAACAATGAACTCATTCTAATCGAAGGTGACTTTAATACTATTTTAAATATAAATGAGAAATTTGGAGGCACCCAAAAAATTTCCCAAACCACCAAAGAATTCCAAAATTGGTCAAATCTCAATAACTTGATGGATATCCCACTCATCAATGTTAAGTACACATGGAACAATAAAAGGAAATATTTTGCCTATATAGCTGAAAAATTAGATAGATTTTTTTCTCAAGGGAGAATTGAGCGAATTAAAATCCGATATCCATTCTTCAATTCTTCCAATTGTAGGTCCAGATCACTATCCCATTGGTATCAAATTCTTTGAACCTCATAAAGCAGTTAGAAATCCTTTCAAGTGTGAAAAGATGTGGTTTTTAGACGAAAACTTTACGGAACTTATTAGAGAATGGTGGTCCCAAGGTGATTTAAAAGGCTCTAAAATGTATATTTTTGTCTCAAAAATGAAATTGATTAAAGAAAAGATACTTGAATGGAACAATGAACATTTTAATAATATATTTAAAGAAAAGTTAGAAATCGAAGAGAGATTAAAAGAACTAAACTTAGAGGTAATTAAAAATGGGATGAATAATGACAGTTACAATCTAGAGAAAGAGTTACTTGCCAAGCAAGAAATAATCCTGGCCAAGGAAGAAGTCTTTTGGAGACAAAAATCAAGGGAAAAATAACTAGAAGATGGAGATCAAAATACAATTTGTTTTTTCTGTAATAGCACTCTTCATAACAAAGCCAACAATTACATAGTTAAAATCAAAGATCCTATAGCAACACCATAGACAATCCTGATAAGATAGCTAAGATTTTTGTGAGTCACTTTTATAAAATACTAAATAATCATGATTGTTTGAATTTGGCAGCACAAACAAAAATGCTTGAAGCGATACCTAGAGTAGTCTCGCAAGAAGACAACAAAATCTTAAACAACCCTATTTCCTTGGAAGAAGTTAGACTCGTGGTATTTAATATGAACTGAGACAAATCTCTAGGTCTAGATGGATTGCAAGCTTTCTTCTACCAAAAATGTTGGGATATTATTGGTTATGACTTATGGAAAGTAATAAAAGCATCTAGGAATGGTGGTTCAATCTTATCTGAAATCAATAGCACCTTTCTCACCCTGATTCCCAAAAAAGAAGCCCCTGAAACACCAAGTGACTTCACACCTATAGCACTATATAATACCATTTATAAAATCATGTCTAAAATTCTATCAAACCGTCTTAAACTAGTTCTCCCCAAAGTTATATCAAAAGAAGAAACTAGTTTTGTTCCTAGAAGATCAATCCTAGATGGTTTACTTATAATTCAAGAAATGTTACACTTAGCCAACAAGAATAAATTGGCTAGTATGTTCATGAAATTGGACATTCAAAAATCCTATTACATGGTTGATTGGAGATTTCTATGCAAAGTCTTAGAAGCCTTTGGATTCTCTCTTTGATGGATTAACTTCATCTACTAATGGATCTCCACTACCAAGATTTTAGTCCTTATCAATGAAACCCCTGAAGGTTTCTTTGATACTTCTAGAGGAATTAGACTAGGAGATCCACTATCGCCATTCTTATATATCATTATGGCAGAAGCTTTCAGAAGAGCATTAACCAAAGCACATATAGAAGGAAAAATAAAAGGAATTATAGTAACTGAAAAGGTGCCTAATATTACCCATCAATAGTAAGCAGATGATACTATCCTGCCAAGTGTTAGTTTAGAAAATGAGGCTCTAAACATCAAAGCTATCATCCAACAGTATATGGTAGCCTTTGGACAAAAAATTAATGCTACAAAATTAGAAATTTATCTCATCAACACCAAGCTTGAAAAGGAAACACAGATCTATAATATCATGGGCTACAACAAAGGTACATTCCCATGAAAAAGGCAACAAATCTAATCAGGCATGGAATAGTGCTCTTAAAAAATTGGATGCGTGGATAGAAGGTTAGAAAGCCAAATGACTAACTAAAGTAGGTAAAGTTACTAAGATTAAAGCAATATTGTCTGCCCTCCCAATCTATCCTATTTCTTGCCTTCCTTTAGCTAAACATACTAATGAGAAATTTGAGGCTAAATTTAGAAATTTTCTTTGGAATGATTCAGATGAATCTAAAAAACTAGCTCTAATAAAATGGGACAATATCTATAAACCTAAGGATCTAGGCAAATTAGGCATTAAAAACTTAAGTTAGCAGAATGAGGCTCTTGGAGCTAAACTCACCTGGTGTCTTTTTGTAGAAAGATAGCATAAATGGGCCAAAATCATGTATAACAAATATCTGAATTAAGTTGACCCCTATTCCATTTTTAGAATGAGGTCTCTCCCTAAATGATCTGAAAGTTGGAACTTTATAGCTAAAAGTCAAGCCCTCATTAGTAAATTCCTAACATGGGATGTTGGATAAGGAGATAAAGCTTAATTTTGGGAAGATTCATGGGATGGGTTCCCCCCAATAAATAGTATGGGGATCCCAAAGAAGGTCAAAATGCAATTAGTCAATCTCTAGGGGAGTAAGGTCAACAATTATAAAAACAAAGTATGTATTGATGGTACCACAAGATGGGAGTGGAAATTGGTGGAGAATATAGATATAGATCCAGTAGATACAAAAGTGTTCAGAAATCTAATCTAAAAGAGGAAAATCAAGCAACTCGACAGAAGAGACAAACTCATTTGGGCTGCATCACAAGATGACAGGTATAATGTCAAAGATTGATATAGAGCAATCACTCATTCCCAAGAATGGGAAGAAGTAGAAATTCCTCTTAAGCTATGCTGGGACCTAGCCTATCTGCCAAAGGTAGGATTCTTTTTATGGCTAGCAACTCAAAATAGGATATTAATAGCAGGCAAAGTATGTAAGTTGGGTTTTGAGGGTCCATTGAGATGTGTACTCTGTAAGCAAGATAGTGAAGATGTTAATCACATCCTATATAAATGCTCATATGCTCAAAACTGTTGGCAATGGCTCAGACAAATGCTAGGCTGGACTGCCCCCTTGCCAATATCCCTTAGAGAATTCTTGAAGGGATGGCCTATAGATAGGAGCACAGGGATATATAATAAATTATGAAACATTTGTCCAGCCACTCTTATGTGGGAGATATGGAAAGAAAGGGAATAGAAGAACCTTTGGTGATTAGGATATGCAGCCAAAGGAGATTCTTATAAAAATTGAAGCATGCATTGTTGAGACATTAAACTCTCATCTAAGGAAGACCCAAAAAGAAGAAGGAAAATTTTCAAATTGGGATGAATTAATGATTTTTTTTTGGAAAAACCTAATAAACCTGCCGCTCACATACAAAAAGAAAAATAAAGAAGCTAGGAAGAATTACAGATGGACCCCTCCACCAGTGGGGTGGACCGAACTAAATTTTCATGGAGCTTCAAGAGGCTACCCCAACATTTCTGGTATCGGTTGTATTATCAATAATTTTTCATGTAAATAGATTGCTAGAAGGGCCAAACCCTTAGAACCAACAACTAACAATCTTGCGGAAATGGAAGCCCTTCAAGAAGGCCTCCAAATGTGCTCAGATTTAGGATTATCAAAGATCATCATTGAAGGTGATTCTCAGATTGTGCTCAATGCCATTAGGAAAAGATCCATGCCAGATTAGGTCCTAAATTCTAGACTGGTAGAAGTCCTTAATACATTGGATCATTTTCCAGACATTCAGATTTGTCACATTTTCCAGGAAGGTAATCAAAAGGTAGATCAATTGGCTAATAAGGGTGCCAAGGGAGAAATTTTTTTAATCTTTAATGATTAATAGTTCACAGGCTCATAGAGTATATATTAGCTAACTCTTAATACTAAATCTTAAATATTATAACCGAAGTGTTATTAAGTTCCTTATACAACTGGTCTCCTCTTCCAATTTAGCCTAGTAACTTGAGTCAGGTTTTAGGTCTTATCAAAGCTTTTAATAATTTTAGCCTATCATTGTATAAGCATGCAATCTTGGGTGACATAGTATCGCAGGGGGTATTGGTGGATTAGTTGTTAGGTTCTCGTCACACATAGAGTGCAAAACATAATCTAATATAAGAAGTTAGGTATTCTTAATATATACTACATGTTTATCTAGATGTTAGGATTTGCGTTTTATTATTATTAGCAACATCAAGTTGTTGTCCAATCAAGTATTATGATGGCTCTAATCTTCTCTAGGTATGATGATTTCCTGCCATCATTTCAACTCTCTTTTCATCCTTCCCCCCTTATTTCCATCATTTAAGGTCTCTAGATCTAGGAAACATCATTAAGTCTCGACATCATGTGGTGGCTTCTGTGAGTGACATTAGATATCTAGGTTTATCTAGAATCGTCGCTTGTAGTCTACTTTGCCCTTGTTTTTTTTAGTTTTTTTTCCATATTTGCCAACTTGTGCCTATTCTAAACCCTATGATGGATTCTAACATCTACATTTTTCATGCTTCAGAGGTGCGGACCATGGCCTTTTGAGGAAGTGTGAAACCGAAAAGGTGGAATCGTTTGCTGAAACTAGTAGATAACATGACCAAGATTACAGTGTGTCACACCATTGGAGAAGGCATTTTAAACTGTGATTTTACATGGTGGACTAATAGTGACATAATAGGGACATTTATTGGATGTCTAGCCAGAGATAAGATAGATAAGTGGGCAATGATAAGACTCTACATCAACATCTTTGACCCAACTTGGTGTGTGGGACTGGAAGAAGTCATTAAAAGCATCAATGAGAAACTCAGGATTCCACTTCTTGAGATGTATATTGCACACCCACTAGGAAGATTTGATTTGGAAGTGGTTATTAGGTGCCCCCACCTTGGTAATTTGAGAGAATGTGGCTTTCCTAAAAGAATGGCCTAAAATGGAGGCTAGTATTCAGTTCCTCCTTCGATGGAGAGGGATTATTAATGATAATAACAAGGACTAGCTTAAAAGTTATCTCGACATCTTCAAATCATACATACGCGCGGGCATGGATCTTGACAACTTGGAGGATTTAGAAATTTGCACCTCAAATATGGAGAAGTCAAGTTGGGAAAAGTATGCTTTTGAATTCTCGCCAAACTGCAAAAATAGGGCATCAAAGTCTTTTCACTTTAGGGGTGTTTGGTCTCCTTTCGTTGGGATTTTTGTAGTTTGTATGGGGGCTCCCTTGTTTTGTCTCCCCCCTCCTTTGCTCCCAACCCGTTTTAGCCCTTCTTTGTGTGGTAGGCTTTGCTTTTTGTTTCTTCAGTTGTCTTCCCTCTTGTCTCTAAGTGTGTCAGTTAGGCTCTAGATCACTTTAGTTTTCTTTGTTGGGGAATTTTGCAGATTTAGGATAGCTTAGCTTATTTAGGATGTTATGCAATTTTTCCTAGTCTATATATAGTAGGTGGTTTGCAACTCGGCTACATATATTAGTATATCTTATGTGATTCAAAGAGATCGCTTTGTAAATATTATTATCAGAAATATAAATAAATCAATATCTTACAAATCATTTGGACGAAAGTATCTGTTGCATTTTAGCTCCTTGGTATGATTTTATTTGTCAGGTTGATTAAATTACACTAATATAATCTGTCTAACCAAAGCTATAACAAGAGGGAGGGTTTGACTCATAAACTAGTAATGGAAATAAATAAATTAGACTTCTTGCTACTAACTCTAGCAGAACAAGGCATAAAGCAAACTATAGAATCTTCATCGACAACCACAAATTAAATTAAGATATATAAAAGGATAATAAAGTAATGATGAAGGTCAAGATTTCAATTATATTGAAAACTACTGATAGACAATCTCAGATAAATTAGCTATGGACTTAATAAGTAGGACTCCGACTCTAAATATGAACTACATCCAGATTTAAATACGTTAGTCCCAAGCAGGCTTTGATAAGGTTAATTTTTTTTGTTCTGTTTACTATCTTTGTAAGTGCTCTAAGAATAATATCATACTCTTGGCATACATAAAAGACTTATTCATAAATAGAGTGACTTCTAGATTAATATAATTTAAATCTTGTTCTAATAAGATACAATGCTATTGAAATATCCCTTGTCTTGTTTATATAATGATGGGCTCTTATGAAAGTAACTCAGACTACCTTTGTTTGGTTTACTCCTATTATGTCCCTCTTGGTTAGCGTTAGCTCTTCTTCTTTATCTTGCCAATTTCTCATGATATCTTATTTTTATCTAACATTACTAAGATTTACTTTAAGCTGCATAACTGAGTAGCAGGATAGTTAGGGGAAAGCATCTCAGGCGAATGGAGAAAAAGAGGCACATATGAAGATTTTAAGCTCTGGGTGTACCAATCATCTAGGATATTGGGTTTTGTTTAAATAGTAAAAGAAGTGACAAAAGAGTTCAAAATTCAGAAGGGGCTCTCGCCTCTCTCCTTGTAATAATAAAAACTCTTTGAAATAATGACTAGGGTATGCCCCTTTTAATTATGTATAAAACATCACTAAGGTCCCGGGCAAGATTGGAGGATTTCTTCTCCGTTCTTTCCTACCACTGCCCGTTTGAACAGAGATACTTTGATGTATTTTATTTTTATTAAATTAACATAATCAAGGCTTTGGTCGTTTACCGATAAAAAAAAATAAAAAAAATTTATTTAATCCTTTCATGCACACTTAAAGAACTTTTTTATTAAAATATTATATTATATTATTTTTCTCCACTTTATTAATTAGTGCAAGCACTAATTAAAGTACAATTTATTATTTAAAATAATAATAATAATTAAAGCTCATTATTTAAATGCAACTCTAATCTAATTATTATTAATTAAATAACTATAATAAAATAATATTAAATTTTTAATCTTTTAATATTTTTAATTCTCTTTATCCAGTTTCTTAAACTAGACTTTTTAATTATATCTTTTAAACTAAAGTACATATTTTAATAATTTTCAATTAATTAAATATTCTCATATTTTCTTTTTAATCATATAATATTTAATAATTCTCAATATCATATGATTAACCCAAATATTATAATTAAATCATTTACCAAATAAATCACACAACCAAATCCACCTAAAAGCAACATTACCAAAACTGACCAAAACTCAAAAGTAAACAACACTGACAAAGATAAACTCATGGGTTAAAAAAGGGTGGAAAGTTAGATACATGTCCTCCTTCTCAGAATAAGTAATTAAGCTATGGTTGGGATTGGACCTAAACATTATCTCTCCATTCTTACCATTAAGTTATTGCAATAGGGCACACTCATCCTGGCAATTCAGGGAAGTCAATGCCTAGTACCAGTAAATCTATATAAAATACAAGCATGCACATGTGCATATATATCTAAGCTAAATAGAAAATGATGGAGAGTGATACATCATGTAGATCTTGACGAGCAGGTGACTACGACTCCCTCCCTCAACCATATTAGGCACATCAAACATAAATGTAAAAACACACACACACACACCATACACATGCAATTATGGGGTAAGTATAATAGTAAATCCCTAAATGTAAATAACAACATATTATAACATGAACATCTCATCATCATGAGGACATAATAAACATTTTTCTAAGAGACACCATATGACATCATCATAAAAGTAATTTCATTAACTAACAAATAGCAATTAAAGCATCATCACTACAAGTAGGAAATTGCTATAACTTGACATAATCAATTACTCAACATATCAAATTATTGCATTTCAAATATCAAATAAGGGATAACACATATATAAAAGATTCATATAGAAATTTAACAACTAAGTCTACAATGGTAGCAAAAGAGGGGTATTACACTATCAATGTGAATCCACTCTTGCATATCCCTGTCCTTTATTTGCTTTATTCCAAGAAGAGCTCTAATAATGCACAACCTAGTAATTTCCTTGATCACATCCTTCATCACCGTCTAAGATTTATCCAATGGTAAATTATCATCCTTGAATTGACTCAGCATAAACAAGATATATTTCTTCTCTGCAAACTAGGGAAATCCTCCCCAAACATCCAAACCCAAGGTTTTAATTCTTTGTGATACTTCAACAGATATCCCTACTTCCAGTTTCCTAATTTTCCCATGATCAAACTCTTATAATTCCATTCTCTTCAACATTTTCAAAATGGAAACATTGAATTCATGAGTAACTATTTTTTATTCCATACTCACACTTGAATAATTCTATCAAAACCTTTATTTTCTTCTTCACAATAATGACAAATGATTTGATATTTTTTACTCTTTTTACATTAACTCCTCATTATTATTTTCCCACCAATAAATAATACCATTGATGTAATCATTCATATATCACACATCAATCAACCAAAACAAATACAAATATGAATTTAACATTTTAATGTACCAAAGACAAGACAATTGCAAGTAGTGCAAGAATTTTATCATTAAGGACAACAATGCCAACAAATTGTCAATACACTCAACACTTTGTGGGCATTTTAACACCGATGTATATTAAATTTTCATTTCTTTGTCCACTTATCATTTTGTTTCATCCATGTGTTCTTCATTCTATCTAGTATTTCCTCTAAAACCATCTTAAGCTCAATGATGTTTTTCTATATTTTGAGTCTTCTTTAGATAACTTAACAAATAGATCATCATTTAATGCTTCTAAAGGAAAAGTGTAATTTTTTCTAGAAAAATGTCATATGAAATGACAATTTTAATCTGAGACAAGTAATGTTCAGAGTTTTTTTGAATTCTTTCTATTTACATTCATTTACAATTTGACATTTTGTTGTCTCAAAATTTATACTCTTTATAGGATCACTAGGGTGGCAAACAAACCAAATATAATTCTTGTGGTTTTCCAATCTCACAATTTTATATTCTTACAAGAGATAGTTAGATATATAGAGATATGGTGAGGAGAGGGAGAGAGATGGGTTATAGATATAGAGGGGAAATAGAGAGGGAGAGGGCGAGAGAGAGAGAGGTGGGGTGGGGGGGGGGGTGTTGAATGTGTATGTGTGTGTGTATGTTAGCACGAATGATGATGATACTATATTGGGGGAGTATCCTAAGAATTGGAGAGTATTGTATTGCATTCATGACTACATTTTTCATTGATGTCAACATAGCAGTAATTTTGTAAAGACTTGAAGAATAACAATCAATAATCTTAGTATGCACAAAAGCTAAGGAAGTTTTAGATGATGCACAGTTAAGAACATGTTCTTGAGGTTTTCTTGATGACCTAGTTAAGAGGACTAAGTCCGAGTCAATGGTGTATGGAAGTTACAATTGATTTACTAGAAGTAGTGCAAAAAATAGAGCATTGGAAAACTAAGTTTTGATGATCTATTGCTATCTTTCATCTAAAATTTAATGAAGAGATGAGTAGTAATACAGTGATAGAGGACAATTGTATGATGATGCCAGCATGTGCACAAGACATGGTTTTACATGTGTGAAGTTTTGTATAGATTGTGAGCCGACAGTGTTGTTACAATTGTGAATTAATTAATTATCTTATTTTAATTAATTGGGAAAGCCTCAAGGCTGACTCAAGGAATTATTATGAATATATGGTATAAAGGAAAGTTGTTTTATTTTATTTGTAATGTATCTTGATTTAGAAGATCAAGTGGAATGCAAAGTAGTAGTGCGCAGTGCGAGAAGGAGCAAAATACTTGTTGAATGCATGTAAGTGATCCAAGGGATCATTGGATGTGTAGTAGGAGATTTGGTTACAAGATCTAAAGGAGTAGAGGTCTGGTTGACAGGATAGAGATAGAGAAAGTACATTATAGTTCTATTATTCTACAAGGAATAAATACAAAGATCATTTGGACAGTGGGTTCATTGACCTTAACCTTGAAGTTGTTTGGGCAATGAGTCCAGTTGTCTTCCACAACTCCTAACATGGTTGGAATCTCCTAACAAGGATTTAAAGTCTCTTAACAAGGACTCATATGTACCGAATGTTGTAACAGACTCCTAACATGGTCTATCCTTTGACAAGGAATATTTATATTAGTACATCATTTTGTGGGTACCATCTCCACCAGGGTTTTCCCTATGATCAAGGGTTTCCCTAGTTAACATATCTTGTGTTAATTGTATATGAGTATCTTGTTGTGGTTTTAGTTAAACTTACTTATGTGGTTAAGACTATTTAAAGTTATTATTTGTGATATTAGTTAGATAATTGATTCAACCCCCCCTCTTAGTTATATCACTGGACTATATATTCTAACAATTGGTATTAGAGCATTAGGTCCTTGAAGATAAGACTTAACAACTTTGGGAGATTGATGGCAAATATGTTTAGGAAGGATAGTCCAAGATTCAATAAGGCCAACTATGATAGTTGGAAGGAAAAGATGAAGACTCGTATGATATGCATAGGTCTAGGATATTGGCTTTTGACAAAAGCTAAGAAGGAAATTATTGAAGAATCAAAGCTAGAGGAATGCAATGAGGGAGAAAGAGATATGTTCATGTGTAACATGAGAGCTAGAGAAGCCCTACTATCAGCTCTTCTAGAGAATGAATACAATTATGTAAAGACATACATTTCAAACTTCTCATGAAATTTGAAAAGCATTAGAAGTTACTTTTGAAGGTGATGATCTTGCAAAAAGAATGAGATTAAAAAATTGGATTTGAGCATTTCAAGATGCTAAGATGATGGAAGATGAATCTATAAGAAGATATGTTGGTAGAATATTAGAAATTATTGTAGGTATTTGGTCTCTTGGTAAAAGTAAACAAGATGATGAGGTTATATGGAAGATCTTAAAATTTTTGACACCACCATTTAAGTAGACAACTCAGATGATTCAACTAGTAATGCCCTGCACCCAAGATTTCACAAAATAAATATTGCTTGGAGGGTTAGAGTTTGTAGAAGTAGAATTGAGACATTTTGGAGAACTAGCTAGCGATGAGACAACTTTCAATGCTCTGAACATTCAACCTAATCTATGAACAACTGTAAGTGCAAGAGGACACTTTGCTAGTAGTAGCAGATCTGAAGAAGATAAGAAGATTGAAGAAGGAATAGCCCTTCTAGTAAGAAGAGAGAAAGATGGTAAGAAAATCTTTAAATGCTGGACTTGTGATGAATATGGTCACTATGCATCAAAATGTCCCAAAAGAGAAAAAAAATTTAGAGGAAAATTTAAGCCTAAAAGGGATAAGGATAGAAATTGTTTATATGCTAATGAAGATGAAGAATCTGATGAAAGAGATCAGAGTGAAAGTGATGATGAATTAGGATTTCTGGCTATCAAGGAAGATGATCTTGATAGAGAATTAAGAGAAGAGAGAGCTCTAATTACCCAAGTTGAGAAGAAATCTAATTGGATAATTGATAGTGGATGTTCACATTACATGACTGGTGATATGAACAAATTTGTTAAGTTCAGAAATCATGATGGAGGTATTGTTAGAGTTGGTAACAATGCAACCTATCATATTATAGAGATTGGATCTATTACTCTTGATGGTAAAACTAACATTGATGATGTTTACTTTGTTGATGGTTTGAAACATAATTTGCTAAGTGTTGGACAGTCAGTAGACAAAGGATATTTGTTGCATTTCACAAAGAAGACTTGCACTATCAAAAATAAAGATGGTAAGTTGATTGGTACAAGAACCAGATCCAAAGATAATGTATTTCAGTTGAATCCTACTAAAATAACATGTTTACTTGCTAAGGTTGAAAAATGGCATAGAAGGTTCTATCATATAAACTTTGATAATATTGTGAAAGTTAGCAGTACATTTGTAGTGAGAGATCTACCTAAGATTATTCAACCTACTAATGTTATCTACAAGGAATGTATTTTGGCTAACTAGAGGAAAGAGTCTTTTCCTAGAAAGAAGTTCTCTACTATGGAGAAATTAGAGATTGTTCACACAGATCTGAGTGGTCCTAAAAGAACCAGAGAATTCTATGGTGAAAGGTACTTTATGATTTTTGTTGATGATTTCACTAGGATGATGTGCGTAGCATTTCTTAAAAAGAAGTCTAAAGCTTTTGATAAATTTAAGATATTTAAGAATAGAGTTGAAAATGAATCTGGTGTCAAGATTAAATGTTTAAGATCAGATAGAGGAGGAAAGTTCACCTCTAGAGAGTTCAACATGTTCTGTGAAGATAATGGAATCAAAAGCCAGTTCTCTTTACCTAGAACACCTAAACATAATGGGATTGTTGAAAGAAGGAACATATCAATAGCAAAAGCAACAAGAGTGATGTTATTTGAGAATGATGTCTTAAAGGCATTTTGGAGAGAAGCAATTAACACTACAGTATATACTCTGAACAAAGTATAGATCAGGAAAAGTATGAGAAAGACACCCTATGAGTTATGGTTTGGTCATTCACCATCAGTTAAATAATTTATAATATTTGGAAGTAAGTGTTAAATAAAGAGAGATGATGATATTGGTAAGTTTGATCCTAGAAGTGATGAAGGTATGTTTCTTGGTTACTCATTGAAAAGTAAAGCATATAGATGTTTCAACTATATAACTAAGACAATAGTTGAGTGCACAAATGTAAGGATTGATGAAAAGTTTGGTACTAGAGAGAAGATGTTAGATTATAATTCTTATGAAGAAGAGGATAATTCTGGATTTGTTAGATAGAATGTTGAAATTCTTCTTGAGACTAACAATGATTTGTAGAATGATGTATTTGTTGAGCATAGAGAAGATCAAAGATCTGAACCTAGGGAAGAGATAAGAGTTGAGATGTCAACTCCTACTTCCAGTAGAAACATGACAAAGAATCACCCTTCAGAGCAGATAATTGGGAGCAATAATAAAGGTGTGATGCCAAGGAATAGAGTGAATGAGGAATTGTGTCTAATTTCTCAAGTGGAACTTGCTGGCTCCTGATTTAACAGAATTCAAATCACCAAGTATGAAAGGCAAGAATGCATCTATGGGAAACTATCTCCAATAATGGACACAATTCACCAAGAACTTGGGCCAACTATAAGGCTACACTCCTTCACTTTAGGCTCTGCAAAACCTAGGTTGGTGAAACTCTTAAGATCTGATTATGTGACTCGTACAATGAGCATAATCAGGATCTAGAATAACAGATGAAACCCCTAAATCTCCTATACTTAACCAAGAAATCATAAGCATGAAATAGTTAATAGCATGACTCATGAAACTAGTAAGCTAAGTGAGGGTTAAACTTCAAATAACTTTCAACATAAAAAGGGAAAAGATGATTACTATGTTGATATCAACAAGACTTAGGTATGAGCAACAGAATTGAATGATCCTATCTCTGATCAATGCCTTATCTATTGGGCAATTACATGAATTACAACCATACATACCCTAGAAACCTTTGAGATAATTCCTACATCAAGATCCCTGATCTATCTTTCACCTTGTGAATAGACATCTGCTTCAAAATGAATCTCATACTCAGGTTATCCCATCATGAAAACTACAAACCCTATGATAAACATCAAGCAATTACATGGTTCTTTGTTCCATCAACAAGATACTTCAACCACATACATTCTTAAACAAAATGTAACCTAGTTTATGCTCTTTGTTCACAAACTAGAAAAGATTACAAATCCATGAGCAGGAGACAAGATTCAGATTGAAATTAAACCCTTTGCTATGTTTTATTCATTCTCCTTGAAAATGAATAAATGAAAGATGTATAGAAAATAACTCACAAATCACTTAACAAGCAAGAACTATCCACATAAAAACTTAAATGCTACTCGATACAAGAGAAAATGCTGAAGAATGGTGTCTTATTAGTGAGAAGTTTTTCTCAAAAAACTGGGACCAACAATAGATGAAAGAAAGAAAGATACAGACAAAGATGAATTCTTGGATCTGATCTCAGAATGACATGTGTCCACTTGAAATTCCATCCTTTGCAATTGCAAAACCTCTTTCCTCTTTCTACCCAACTGATCTGATATGGTTTTCATCATCATCTTGTAACTGATTTGAAAATATCTCTGCTGAAATGATGAAAACTTTTGTGTCACCAAAAATCTGAACTGCATCATGAAATGTTGGTAAAAACTTTGGGTTAACTGATTTGAATGTGACCAAACTTGTCCCCAACTGCATATTCATTGTCTTTTATGTTCATCATGCTAGAAATTAGTTTTGAACTTCAATGTCTGAATATGGTTGGAAGTTAGGAATCTAGGAGAAAACCTTGAATAACTTGAATAGACTACTTCTTGTGTGAAAAAAAACTTCAGAATTGGAGAGTTTGTCTTCTCTTGGTTCTGACGGTATATTGGAGTCCTATTTGCTTACCAAAAATCCCCAGAAAGCCATTTTGAAAAATGTCCCTCTACCATGGCTTTGTGACTGAACTTGACCACTTTAAAAGATTTACCCAAAAATTTAAAAGTTTCCTAAGTTGAAACTTTATAATAAATCCATCTTCAATTTAAAAGTTTTGTATGTGACCCTTTTATGAGGAAATAATTAAAAATTATTTGTTTAAAATATTTCAAAATTTCCCCTCCCCTTTAAATTTGGGTCAAACTTGGTTTGACCTCTGTGACACGTGGCACTTTGTGATTGCTTTATCTGTCCATCCAGTCAACCACCACCTCATCTCTGACCAAGGCCCACTGCCACATGGTGCCCAGACACATTCCTGCATTTTTAAACTGTCTTGCAACTTCATTTTGCGAGTATGCATTGACCGTCTGATCTCACCACGTGGTATGATCTGATGTCTCTGTCATTTAAGCTTATGTCTGGTGCCACATTATCTCTAAGTAGGGCCCACTGACATGTGTCAATGAGGCACTTTCTCGCATGCACAATCAGCAGCTACCACGTCGCATGTAGGAATATGCCTTTATGACACGTGTCACATGGTGCCACATCAGCATCTTGGAATCTACGCTACGTTGGATTCTCCTGCCATTTGTCTTGTGTTGGTTGGTCATTCCTTTGCCACGTGTCAACTGCCACTTTGTTTATAGATGCCACGTGTCTCCTTGCAATTGGTTTTCAAGTCCACATCATTGCCAGTCAACATGTTTGTTGAAAATTTGCAGTTAACTAGCTAGGCCCCACACGTAAGCAGCTGCCTTTCCAAAAGGCACTTATCTTAAGACAATAGCTTATATGAGTGGAATCATATTTAAACTATGAGGAATACCACTTCCTACTCAATATGGGATTAAAAACTTATGACTTTCCTTTCCTTTCTTGGCATCTACTCTGCTAAAGTAGTTCTTCATCGCCTTATTCCATTGTGTCTTGCTTAGCAAATCATCGTGATCCTTTATCTCCTCCAAAAGAACCTCGTGAAGCTAATATTTATAGAAAGAAGCTACTTGAGATCCTTCATGGCCATCATAGACACCAAACAAATGCAAAGCATCAACTATCGAGCACTTTAGAGATGCCGAGGGTCAATGTGTGCTACTTTTTATAGACAACATCTTCCATTTCACACGAGCAAACTCTGAAGTGTACACCTTGCTGGGTTGTATCCCTTCAGCTATTAAATACCAACTGACTTTTGGCAACTGATCTTGGAGGTTTGCAAGAGTGTATCACTACAACCAAGAAGGGATCAATTACATCTGTGCAAGCAATTTATGTGCTTGCTGATGATTTAACAAATCCAACGTTGGCAACCACATTTGCCAATTTTAATGCATTTGTTGCTTCTTGGCATTCCTCAAGCACTGTGCGTACAATATTGCCTTCATTTTCAAGGCCAATTATGGCAACAAGAGCATTCAAACACTCTTCAACACTCAGGTCAAAATATTCCCCTTCCATTAGTCCCTGAACCTAGGGATCTCCCGTGTGACTCTCGTCAATCTCTGTCTCTCCTTCCACAAGCTACCCCCAATTCTATGCTTGCTGCTTGTACTTGAATTTCTCCACATCATTGAGGCCCATCTTCCTATAGTAAGGTACATGGTCTTCCATCTATGTAAGCTACCTGTGGATTCCTAATCAATACTTGAAAGACTCGCTTCTTCTCTGTTACGAGCTCCACTCTTTCCTCAAGATTCTGCCTTTGCTATTTGCCTACGGATATCCCAGCGGTTCAAAAGGAAATCTCCCATTTCCCATGACTATATGTAAAGTGTATAATGTAAATATTGAAATGGACTATTGCTTGTTGAAATCCTAGTTGTCTGTTGATGTTTAATAACAACAATATTTTATGTTGGAGAGTACTGTAGTTGAGTCATTTTTAGATTGAATTGAAAGGATTTTCGTGACATCTAGGAGACTAGCGGTCTAGGGACTAAGGATCACATCTTAAGACATCTTTAAATTCTTTTCAATGTTAGCTTTTTGGTTATTAATATTTATAAAGAAACCAACAATTTTGTGATGCCTTGCTTCCTCTAGAATAACGTAACTCTGCATTACCAGATGAAAATGTTTGAAAGTTTCTCAAATCTATTTTCTTGTTGACATCCTCTGCTCTACATCTTGTACTCTTCTATCCATGGCTTCCACCTTAGTGTGGTCCTCCTTGTCAATGCGTGGGTTCTTCTCTATTTTTTCTTGTGTTTCATTTGAATATCCATTAAAAGCTCAAATATTCATAACTCATAAAAAATATTGAGCTAGGATATTAACCAACAACCCTCCACTTTATGGAGGTCCATTTTCTAAGAAAAATATTGTCCACATGCCAATGGAAACATTGCAATTGACAATTGAATCCCTATACCTATCTCTGGAAAGCATATAACCAAAGATTCTCTAGTAATTTTCACAAGCATTTAATGTGAGAAATTGACAATAAATAGTATTTTAGAATGTGGAAAGGTGGGTGGAATTGCTTACATCCATTTGATTTCACATGACGATATGCATACATCAAGAACTTATAAAAATCCATGTCATTGTAATCAGTCCTTTTAAAACATCATTAATGCTTTTAAGTGCCATAAATATGATGAAATTAGTTGGGCCCTAAAGTGGGTCCAACTAATTTTTTTTTCCATTTTCAAACACCTGAATTGTCAAAATTGACTCATTCACCCTCTGATGCTGATTTGAAACAAATTTGACCACTGAAAGCGAATTTGAAGCTCATTTTACATCTTTTTGCAAACTGTCAATTTTGCGTCAAGAGGTCCTTTGACCGGTTAAATAAGAATTGACCCAAACCTCTGATCGGGCTCTGAAATCAAACATTCTGCTTCTTTGTTTTGCATACTGCTACCCTATTGAATCTTGTCTCATGACGAATTTTGAGTCAAAAGATATTGACTGTCGAAGTTGCCCTTTCAGAATTGCTTGGAAGAAAACAAGTTAGAAAACCATAAAATGCTTTCAGATTCGGCTTCAAAAACTAGGTAAATTAACACTTGGGAAGATGAAAATTGGGACATTTGTTCACTGTCATGAGAAAAATGTGAATCTAGGATTTGGGCTCATGACGAATGATATGACGCAAATGGTGAATGGTCAACGTGGGCTACTCAAATTTGTTGGTTGGAAACAATGGTAGAAAAGTGTTTTTTGCAAATGGAATTGACCTGGGAAAGTGTGCAAACGGATTTGTCAAGACTTGAAAATTGACACACTTAAAGTATTTTTAGAGTACAACATAATGATACAATCCATTTGATCTCAGCTATCATGGATTTCAAGTTATGACATCACAAACAAGGGGTACTAACAAATCGACACTTCTTGACACTAGTAAAAAGTTGCAAGTTGCATTTGGAATCATGTTTGAAAATTGATCAAACGGACTTCTCATAAACTCAAAACTGAAACATAGCAAATCTCCGACCTTTAAAATGCAACACAAAAGGAATTTCATTATTTTGGTCAATTGGGTCAAAATTATAACAAGTTAAATAGGGCTTCCTAGAATTCAGAACAAATTGCATCAGCATGACATCAGTAAAAGACCAACTTTGAGGGATTCAAAACCTAGTCAAACAAACTTGAAATGACTCAAAATCTGAAACATAGGTTCTTTGGTAGGGATACTAAATACTCCCAAAGTGGTGAGTCATGAAACATTACTAAATGCAAGCTATTCACATGCAAACAAGGCCTCCTGTCACTGTTTGACACTTGAGCAAAAATGCAGAATTGACAATTGCTCAAAATAGGACTTCACGAAATAGCTTAGAATGAAAGTTTAAATTCATGGAACACATAGACACACTAAATGCAAGGTGTTAGAAACATTAAACACCTCTCAAGCCTCAATGAGCAACCAGGTACATATGTATTAAAAAGAATTTATAGGGCTTAATTTTCTCAATGGTACTCAAAATTTGGGCTTCAATTTTGAGTCCCAACAAAACCTAAGAGCACATATGAGGCATGTAAGGATGATCATTAGATGCAAGAAATGAAAGAAGAAGTAGATCAAATCATGAAGAATGAAACATGGGAATTAGTTCCTAGACCTAAAGACAAGAATGTTATAAGAACCATGGTATTCAGAAATAAGATAAATGAGCAAGGAGAAGTTGTGAGAAACAAGGCTAGACTTGTTTGCAAAGGTGAATCACAACAAGAAGGCATAGATTATGGAGAAACTTATGCACCTGTGGAAAGAATGGAAGCATTAAGGATTTTCTTGGCTTATGCAACAAGCAAGAATTTCAAGGTTTATTAGATGGATGCCAAGTCAGCTTTTCTAAATGGAGAACTTGAAGAAGAAGTCTACATTGAGAAACTTGATGGATTCCCTCTAACAGAAGATAAAGATTTTGTATGCAAAGTGAAGAAAGCACTGTATGGTTTGAAGCAAGCACCTAGAACCTGGTATGCAAGGTTGGACATGTATTTTTCTAAGCTTGGATTTATCAAAGGTACAATAGATGGTAATTTGTATTTGAGGAAAATTGATGATGGTTTATTTATCATCGTAATACTTGTGGATGATATAATATTCAGAGGAAATGATAAAGAAAGTGATAAGTTTGCTAAAGAGATAAAAAATGAATTTGAAATGAGCATGATAGGAGAAATGAAGTTTTTCCTAGGATTGTAGATTGCGCAAAACAAAGATGGGATATTTATTTCACAAACCAAGTATCTAAAAGACTTTTTGAAAAGATTTGGTTTAGAAAGCTGCAAACCTACTGGTACACCCATGATAACTAGTCACAAGTTATCTAGCAAAGATGAGACACCTACAGTTGAGCAGAAAAAGTATAGATCTATGATTGGAGTATTGTAATATCTGACTCACACCAGACCAAATATAGAAAATGTAGTTGGGATTGTGGCAAGATTCCAAGCTGATCCAAAAGAGTATCATTATGCAGCAGTAAAGAGGATATTCAAATATTTGAAGGGTACATCTGATTATGGAATTTGGTATGATAGATCAAGTGACTTCACTTTGTATAGATATATTGAGGTAGATTGGGCAAGTAGTACGAATGATAGAAAGAGAACCAGTGATGGAGCATTCTTTCTTGGAGGAAAATTGGTTTCTTGGTTAAGGAAGAAACAAGACTATATATCTTAGAGTACAACTGAGGTAGAGTATGTTGCAACAACTAATAACTATAATCAAGTTATGTGGATGAAGCAAATTATGAAGGATATTGGGATTGAGTTTATAGAACATGTTATCATTTACTATGATATGACAAGTATAGTAAGTATGTTTAAGAATCCAATATTGCATTCTAAGACAAAGCACATATCCATAAAGTATCATGTTTTGAGAGAGAAGGTAGTTGAAAAGGAAATAAGGTTGGAGTATGTAAGTACTAAAGATCAGATTGTAGATATCTTTATGAAGCCTTTGCCTAAAGATATTTTTGTGTACCTAAGAGGTATGCTAGGGTTATACCCCTACCTACTTCAGAGTAGATGATGCAAGGAGTGCATCAATATAGTGGTACAGAGCACTATGGTTAGACTAGACCAAATGCTGATGATTCCTGTATGAGGGAGTATTTGGTATGTACTAAGTCATTGAGGACTCTTGGTATTTTGGTATTTTGTATTACATAGTGTCTTTGGACACTTGAGTTGATTGAAAGTGTTGGAAGAAGTATAATTGTGTACTTGTATCAATACCTTTGACATTGATGTCAATGGGGGAGAAGAATGTGTACATGAAAAATATCTCCTAGGCATTAGGGGAGTGTTATCTCTTTAGGGAGATTTAGAAAGATTCATGTAAGTATGTAGAAGAATATGTCAGTGCATAGAAGAATATGTCAGTGAGCTAAATGATATGTAAGTGTGTAGAAGGATATCTCTATGGGAAATATATGCAAGTAGAAAACTATTGGAAGTTGTTTACCATAAACAACTTATGACAACAGCTAGAAGATTTCAAATTGATGAAGAGGATTTGAGAAGATGACAACAACATCAACAATAGAGTACAATTTGGTATTCTTGCCACTTAGAAGTTTTTCATCTATGTTGCCATTGATGCCAAAGGGGGAGATTGTTAGGATGAATGATGATAATACTACATTAGGGAGGTATCTTAAGCATTGGAGAGTATTATGTTGCATTCATGACTACATTTGTCATTGATGTCAACATAGCGGTAATTCTATAAAAACTAGAAGACTAGCAATCATTAATCTTAGTATGGGAAGAAGTTGAGGAAGTTTTAGATGATGCACAGTTGAGGACATGTTCCTGAGGTTGTCTTGATGTTGTGGTTAAGAGGACTAACTTCGAGTCAATGGTGTATAGAAGTTACACTTGATTTACTTGAAGTAGTACAAAAATAGAGCATTGAAAAATAGAGTTCTGATGATCTATCACTATCTTTCATCTGAGATGTAATGAAGAGATGCACAGTAATATAGTGATAGAGGATAGTTGTATGATGATGTTAGTGTGTGCACAAGATGTGGTTCCACATGTGTGAATTTTTGTATAGACTGTGAGCTGACAGTGTTGTTACAATTATGAATTAATTAATTATCTTATTTTAATTTATTGGAAAAGCCTCAAGGCCGACTCAAGGAATTATTATGAAGATATGGTATAAAGGAAAGTTGTTTTCCTTATTTGTGATGTATCTTGATTTAGAAGATCAAGTGGAATGTGAAGTATTAAACAAAATGTTTTCTTAATGTGTGGAAGTGATCGAAGGGATCATTGGATGCACAATATGAGATCTAGTTATAAGATTTGAAGGAGTAGAGGTCCGGTTGACAGGACAGAGATAGAGGAAGTACATTTTAGTTTTGTTATTTTGCAAGGAATAAATATAGAGATCATTTGGATAGTGGGTTCACTGATCTTAACATTGAAGCTATTTGGGTAGTGGGTCTAGCTATCTTCCACAACTCCTAATAGGGATTCAAAGTCTCCTAATAGGGACTCATATGTATTAAATGTTGTAACAAACTCCTAATAGGGTCTATCCTCTAACAAGGAATATTTATATTAGTACATCATCTTGTGGATACCATCCCCACTGGGGTTTTCCCTCTGATCAAGTGTTTCCCTAGTTAACATATCTGGTGTTAATTGTGTATGACTATTTTGTTGTGGTTTTAGTTAAACTTACTCATATGGTTAAGATTGTTTAAAGTTATTATTTGAGATATTAGTTGGATAACTAATTCACCCCCACCCCCCCTCAGTTATATTAGTGAACTATATATTCTAATAGTACACACACATACACATGTTATATCCTAATGCAATTTCTTGTTATGTAGGTCCTGTACCCATTCATTATACCATCAAAACTATATTCTACATTAAATTTTAGAAACTCTTTGACATTTTGTACCCTTGGTTCCAATTTTGGTCCTATTTTAAAGGGAGAAATTCCCCTTAAGAAAAACACTCCCTAATGCTTAGGCTCAAATTTAAATCGATTAAGGGTAGCTTGATTGAGCATAATTTTAAGCTTTACATCAACTTGCTCCAAAATCAACTCACTAAAATGCTGGGGAAAGGTATTAAATCAAGTTTTCCTCCCTCATTTGGAAATTTACCATCAATTAATTCACTCTCAAGCTATTAGTTTATTTAATGACTCAAGCTTAAGGATACAAGCATCAAGAATTACAGTCATTTTTGTCTCGTCATATTCTTCAAGTATAAAATTGTAAAAAGTTCAACATCCTCCATGAAAGAATGTTTTTTATTATTTTCCTTTTAGCCTTATAGATTCATATTATTTCATTAACTCCTATGATCACATCTTAAGATCATATATCAACAAGGTATAAAATATTTTAATTCTCAGATCCAACCTTTACTACATATCAACACATGTATGTTTTCATTTTGATTTATTTCAAATTCATAGATAATTCCAAAACTAGGGTTTGACTCAGGAAAGATATTTTCACACAATATTTTCTTCTTTTATATGTGCAAGAATAAGTCATAAATGCATAGAAAAAGTTATGGTTCAAACATTCAAAGATTTGTAATCCGCATTTCATTTTCTCATGAAGTGTAGGAAATAAATTGTCCCAACTAACTCACTCCCGAGAGTAGGCCACCCCAACCAATTCACTCCCTCCACTTTTTCTCAATATTTAGATTGCAAGTCATTTAAAATATATTCTTATTGAATCATTTGTTGAACCTCACTTGCAAGTTCTATATTTGTTAGTACCTGCCAAAAGTCACCTTTATGCTTATTTTGCTCTAGCTTATTCATTCATATCCTACAATTTCAAATTCATCTTTCACTATGTTGAATTCACGTTATACCAAATAATCCTTATCTAAGTTTATCATTTTCCTTTTGAAGGAAATTAAAGAGAAACTTTCTTAAGTTCCCCAGTCTACTCATAAAAGCTAGTGAGTCCTATTTCCCCAGATTGCAATTTGGTGAACCTGAATTATATTATATTTTTCTTGACTTTAATTTGGATCGTTATATCTAATTTGTATGCATATAATGAAACTAAATTTCTCCTTGATACATTTCTTAGATTTAGAAATACAATTCATAAACTTGCATTCCATAAATATTTGCATATCTTGTTTGAAAGTAGTTCATTTTATAAATGGGGTTGTTATCTATAATGTCCCCTTTTTGGGACATAAAAGTTGTAAAGTAAAATTTATAAAATATTAAATTTGGCTTATAATAATTTAAAGAAAGCTTATAAAATGGGTCAATGTAATATTATAGAGGAAGTTAAAAGGTGTCAAGAAGGAAAAAGACGAAAGGAGAAGAAGGAAGCTCAAGAGTCACATGTTGGGCCTTTAAAAGAGGGTTGAGGAGCTCATTGGGGAGGCTTGGATATTGATTTGGTGTTCACATTTCTCTTGGAAAAATCAAGGAATCTTCAACTTCTTTTCAAGAACTAAGGACACAAACCCTCAAGTCTTCTTTGGTGGATTGGGCCCCAATTCATATTTGTGGGTGAGTTGATGACAAACCTTATAGTTGAACTTCAGGTTCATTCTTGATTATCCAATCTGATTGTTATCATTTTTTATATGATTGGTTTGTTCTTGTATTCCTAGTCTATAATACAATAATGAATTTTGGAATAATTAATGGTTATTTACTGATTGATGTTGTTAGTAATATATTGGTATCTGTTGGGTCACTATTGCATGAATTTCGGTTCATGATTCTAAGAACATTAATTTGGAAGAAAATTGAAAGTGATATTCTAGTGGGATATTACATTATCTTGTTTTGCTAGTTTAGTTTAAATATTCTTTAAGATTTTCCCTTTTATGCATGTCACGACAACTAATTCCTTTCATCCATGACCATGATTTACCCCCTCCCAAATTTGATCCCACCCTTGAAGACATCAAGAAGACATTGTCAACACTTGTTTTAAAGATCTCCCTTCTAAAGATGATTGTCATGTCCCCATTCAAGGTAGAATTTGAATAATAACTAGATAATGTAATGTCACAAAATAAATAATGATAATAGAATCATATTAAAAAATAAAAATAATAACTAATAATTAAATATATAATCTATTTTATCAATAAAATAATATTTAGTATAAGATTCAAAACCATTAAATAATAATAAAATTATAATGAATAAATAAATAAATAAAATTAAATACAAGAGAGTATATTGTAGAAAGCATGTTACCTTTCAAAATATGATTTAATTATACATAATAATAAACATAAAATAAATAAGTAAATAAACAATATAATATAGAATAATATTAACTAAATCTAATGAAAAGTCAAGAGATATAAAAAGATGTGACTACTTCAAATTAAGATATAAAAGGGAGGATAGTTCATTTTTAAGAGGAAGTAAGCAAAGGAGAGGATAGAAATTAAAGAAGGACCAATGGAAGAGGAAGGGAATGAGAAGAAATTAGGAAGGCTATTAAATTATGTACTTCATTTATAACTAAAACATATGGCATAACATTGTGGCAGATAATATAAGAATAAATAAAATAGAAATTTAACTTCTTATAATATATTATTTACTAGCAATTATTGATAATAAAGATAACACAAGTTTATCATCCCAACCTAATATCCCTTGTAATAATTGTATACACACTTCATATATGTAAGAAGGAGAGTAGATAAGAGGGTGAGATCAAGCATCTAAGAAAATATGTGATTCGGGTTTGTATGTATTAGGTACTCCATTCTAAGGAAAGAAGCATATAACTCGGGTTTAGATGCATCAAGTGAAAGACCCATTATTTCTACTTGATGTTCCTTATGACGAGGGTGACACTTAATGGAGTCCTTGCTTAGGGAAGAAAAATAATCATTGAGGGTTTTCTTAGCCTGAATCTAACATGAAATGTCTCCTCCAAATAATTAACTATAGATACTCTGATTATAATGTCAATTTTCTAAAATTAATAAAAGTAAAGTTGGACAATACTAATGCTAAAACTAATAATATGATTATGGCTATAGGATTAAATAAAGCTAATTGGATAGGGACATTACAAGAAAATCTTAAGAAAGGATATCGAACATTCACCTAACATGTACCTCCCCCATTAATACAATATAGTACAAAATTAGGATGATGTCATGCTTATCCTCCTAGTGATAACCCCACTTTCTATTCATTTCAATATCATCCCCTGTAAGGAATAAGCCTTAAGGAGTTATGTTTATCCCTCTCCTAAAGATCATCTTCCTCGTAAGGATGTTTTGACATGAGGCATGACATTGTAAGGACCTTTATGAATATCTTTCTACCTCCGCTACACCTAAATGACACATCTCTTATAGGTGAAGCATTGATAAATTAGACTTGTCCCTCCCTAAGGCTATCTTTTTATTAATGACGATAAAACTAATATTCAAATCAATTATCTTCTCAATAGAGAAGCATCACTAATGGATTCTCTCCTCAAAAGGATACCTTCTCTAAAAGGTCAAACATGTTAGTTTAAACACTTCTCTAGATCCTCTGTATTCTCTTTTATCTTACCTTCATCATAAAAATACATTAAATTAATAGGATTATATGCACTTTATTAGTGATCTATCTCCTAATATAATATTAAGAAAAGATGAAGATGAGAACAAGTTTCCTTCTTCCCAACTTGCTAAATTGGATTTGAATAATGAGTATTAGAAATTTACCTATAGAGATAAATACTTCCATTTCTTATACCTACATAATACCTTTAAATAAGCCTCATGATGAAATCCTTCCACCTTCCAAATTAAACACATACTATGAAGCTATCCCCGATGTGATTTATACGAAAGACTATAATGGACAAAATCTTTGACATATAGAACAAGGAATAAAATTCCATGTGAGCCCCCTCCCTCACAATTCCTTAGATATGGTTTTAAATTTGAAACTCAAAAAATACCGTTCATAATCCTTTAAAAGCTAGCTTGACCTTTCATGTCTCATCCAAACAAAATCAGGATACAAGCATTTATCATTATTTCTCATATAATCAAGTTTAAATATAAATGAAAAAAATTATTGATATTAGTGTTATACATGTAGCACATTATTATTGCCTTAGCTTATTATGTCAATCTGCACTATGTAGCCTTATGAGTTTACCTTATTGGGGACTCTTTATTTTTCTCAATTCTACACTTTTATGTACAATATTACTATGTGGGGACCATAGTAGGTCATTTCACTTGTCTTTACACTTGAGGAAAGGTTTATCTCCTTTTCAATCTCCAAGACTTTCTAGTAATCCACTCTCCCTTGGTTAAGGAGTGTTGGTTTGTCATACAATGTTCTTTCTTGCATGGAAATATTTATCTTACTTGGTAATTATATCTTTTTAGAAGAGGTGTATCCTTGTTTGTAACATCTTTCTCATTTGAAATTCTACATCTATTATAAGAAATTTTATCTATTACAATAAAATTTCCTCACAAAGTGTGCAATGAGGAGAGTGAGAATTATTCTTCTCATATCTCTCTTTTGGTAAATGATGTTATTTTTGTTCAATATTTCTTCTTGGAGATAGATGTCTTCAAACAAAGATATATTCATCCTTTCTCTTGTACATTCCCTAAAAGGATCCCTTTACACATGTTGCAAGATAATTTCCTATGATCTTCTCTTCCTTGCCTCAAAAGAGTGATGCCTCTTTGGCTAGGTTTACGTGCACATTATTGTTAAAAGGGCATCTCTTTGGTGTTGAAGGTTTTATCCTTATTCTTCTTTTCCTTAAGATTCCACCATGGTTCCATATTTTCATATTAATAAGGGTGAAAATATATGTGGCTTCCATGTTTTAATCATGCCAATTTTTTTATTATGAATAATGTGTTTTATTTTGTTATCCTAATCCAATATTGCAAGATTTTCTTATTGATTGCATGTTTAGCTTGGTTATCCTTTTTTAAAGATGCACAAAAACACATATAAATTCATACATACATGTGTATAAATATTTATGTAAGCATGTATATGCATGTATTTATGGAGGATAAGAGAAATAAGGTTCACTAGTTTGTATGAGCATATATGCATGTGTGTATGCATGTACCTATGTATGTACGTATGAACCTTGTTTCCTCGTATGTGTGTCTGTATTAGGGTTCAATAGCTTGCATGGGACACAAAAATATACATGTTCTACAAGAGTAAAATAATAATAAAAGAAATTAGTTATCCCGCTAGAGTAACAATTACAGTTGCAATTGATCAGCTTGCCACAACTATGTTGTCCTCATATAGTTGTTATCTATGAATTGTCATGTAATTTTAGGGGCTTAATAATTAAATCCCCTTATCATATCAAGTTGATTTGTTAACCAACCCCTCACTTGAATTCTAAGCCTATGTAGAATAGTCCCCCCCATGGTTCAAACTATAGGTGAGAGGGAAACTATAGTTCAAAGTTGGGTGGGAACTATAGTACATGATGAGTCCTAGTAGTGCTCTATTTTCATTAGTTTTTTTTCCTCACCTCTTTGCCTTAAAACTCATTTCTGCCAAATTTTTGGTAGAAAATAGAATATTTAGTACCTCTTTAAAAGTTGGAAGAATAATTCTTAAAAGTAAGCATTTGTTTTATTAATAATGCATTTGAATTCCAAATTGCTACATGAACTATCTAATGAATGAGAGAGCTCATGGCGCAACTAGATTGGGAGCTGAAGAACCACAACTTTGTTTTAATTTCTATTAAGTTAGTTAAGTTAATTAGAGTATGTAGTATAAAACTAAAAAAGGATTGAAGATAAATTTTGATATTGTTCATTTTATAGTTTAAAATGTATGGTCATCAACCAAAAAATCTTACATAATTTTAGAATTATGGCCTATGGTCATAAATCATTTGATCCAAACTCTATTTTCATACTTTTGAAACTATATAAACTCATGCATAATCATAAGGCAGTAAGCTTGATATCGATATAATAGAAACTCTATTTTCAATCACTCCTTGTGCGTTTATTCATTGACTTGGAATTGGATATGTTGTAGTAAGTGTGTGCTAGTTTTTTTCCTCACCATGAGAACTAGAGGAAGGGCCCCCTCTTGGAAATCTTGGTGAGATCATTTCAATTTGCATTGTGAGTTGTGTGTTGTTAATTATCCCATATGTTTTCACAACAAATTAATTACAGAGTGAAAATCAATTAAGTGTGTGTAAATACCATGGAAAAAGAAAACACAACTTGTATGAATCACATTTGTTAGAGTAATTAGATATTTCTTAATTAACTCTAGTCTGCTCAAGCTAAACTTTGGGCATATAATAATTAATTCTTTTATTAATTATTATTATGCAACCTAGGTTAGACCTTTGTAGGGTTTCAATCTCCTTTATAAGGATAGTCTCTCTTTGTAATTATTAAACTAATTCACTTTTGATATAGAAATTTGTCTTTTTGCTCATCAAGAATGTCTCATCTATGGATCTGGCAATTCCAACCTCCATAGCTTTTTGCTTCTCTCTTTTTGTGACAGGTGTTTTCATGCATGTGATTCTTGGAAGTTGTGGGGTTGATCTTTCATCAACTTCAACATGCTATCAGAGCTTTTGATCTTCATGCCTTTTTTACTGCTTGAGGGGCATTTTTTGATTGATGGGGGTCGTCCTCTTTGCTGACGATGTCAAATTCTTCAGTGGGTGGCTCCTAAAACACCATACCCCATCCAATGATTGTGCCCTCATGCTCTCCCATTCACATGCTCCTATTTGGTGAGTTGGGCACACAATTTTTGTTTGTTATACTTTATGGTCCTCTAAGTTTGTGCTTGATTATGTGGAGTGCATTATGGAGAGAACATAATTTGCATTACCTTACGCTTGGGTCTTTTTTGGTAACATGGAAAACTTGGTCCACAATTCTCGACATGTCCTTAATTTTTGGCGCAATTGGTGGCATTTTTGGCTATCATGTTTTTTGGTTTTGGAGGGTCTGATCGGCCAACTTTTGTGGGCCTAACTTGCACTTCTAAAGTCATGGATGGATGCAAAGTTTTATGGGAGCATATTTGGCATTGAAAGGCATTATTTTTTGGATGTGGGTTGCTAAGTATGCAATCAAGGGGGCCAAGTTAGTGGCATGAGTATTTTGTAGGCCCTATCTTCTTGAAGATGAGCCTTTCTATGCTCTTTTTCGGTCACATGGTGTTTTGGAGATGAGCTGGTAATCGGTGATGTTATTGGAATATGTGCAGTGAGTTTATTTTGGAACTCTTGCCTTAGATGCCCTCTTTAGTAGGAGCTTTCTTCTTGGTATCAACCACGCATATTTCTTCACCTATTGGAGTCATTTGTACCTAATGTGGACTCTTGATTAGTGACCAAAGTGCATGCATCCTCTTAGGGCCATGTGCTTAGACTATAACCACTTCACCTACCATGTCATGAGTAGTTTATGATGGTAGATCAACAATTTTATTTGTTTCTTTGGAGGATTTACCAATGGTATTGATCATTTTATGTGTGGTGGTTATGCCACTAAATGGTGGTATTTTTCAATACTGCGATTTTGAAATTTGGAGATATTTCCAAATTGCATGATTAGTGGTGCACTTTGTTATTGGCCCCTTTGTACACCTTGGTTATTGGAACCCAAGACACCTCCACATGGACCTAGATCTCTTTCACCAAACCTCACATGACATGCACAATTTGGGATATGCATGGAGTTTTTTTTGTAACCCCACTCCACATCACTATAGCTGGCTCCACCTTTCCTGACACTATTTGGATTTTTGTTATTATTAAAACCTTTCTATATTGTGTGAATGTTTTTATGACACTTTTCCAAACATGATTCTTTATTGGCCACTGGATTTTTCTTCCAACACCGACCCTTTTATCTGACGTAATGTTTTCGACGATCATTTTTTTTTTTTTTTGTGATAGGGGTCATTTTCAGGCTTTTTTTTTTTTTTTTGCCTCGATGGTCATCTTACCTTCAAATTTGGACTCGTCACTTGATGATGTCAGCACCATGTCAACACTGCATCAGTATATCCTATCACCTCTTCAAACTCTATTTGGACCTACCTTCACATTTTTGCTCATATCTTGGGCATACAGATTCTATTTTCTGAAAATAAGATATTGTCAAAAAGTTGGTTCTGAGCCCATCATAGTGATATAAGTGATTTTTAGTTTTGATATTTTTTAATGGTTTTTTCTACCGTCAAAGTTAGGGGTACAATTTTGTACTTTGGGAGACATATCTTGAGCATCCAATCTTCGATTTGGGAATTCTTTATATTGCTAGAAAGGTCTTTTAGAGCTCTTTCCAATTATGTTAGTTGTTTTCCTAGATTATGCTCTAGGCACATTCTATTCAATCTTCTTTCATTTTTGTATTCTGGTGGATATCTTAGTAGTTTTAGGTTTGAAGATCAAGTTCATTGCTTTAGATGATTTGTCATGATTTGTACTATCTATTGTATTAGTCTTATGTCTATTATGGTCTATTTAGACATTATTTGTATGCATCTTTGCAAACACACTGAGATAAAGTGTCATATTGCATCTGTATTTTTGTTTTAGTAGTTTTTCCTTATTTTGCCTTTTGATTTGAGCAGTTTCATCTTAGGACACTCATGCAAATTATTGTGTTCTTGGGATTCACCATATCTTTCCTTATTGTACATGCACTACTCATGATTAAAGTGCCACTGGGGGTTAATGTTTTTCCTTTGTTTGCCATCTTCCTTTGTCCAGTGAGCTTCTCTTCTGTGACATTAGCTTCATGACGTGTTTGAGATTGATCACCTGAGTACACACATATGTACTCTTTTGTGCATCTTGATCATGGTTCCTTGACATGTGGTTCTTTTGGCCCACTTTTCTAGTTGCTTGTCACCTCACCCTTGTCTGCATTAGGGGGCATTCTTCTGTTGTTTCTCATGTTTCCTTGGTTTGATGGAGTGAGCTATATATTCAATATCTGTTCCTATGTACTAGGTGGATGTAGTGGATGGGTACCAATGCATTTCAGTGAGATGGATCATTTACCATATAGACACTCTTCTTTTCGTTCCTACTTTGGTTGTAGTCTTCCATGTTCGATTCTTTAGGCTTTGGTGTTTTATGCCATCTGTATCTTTGAGTTCAGTTGTTTGCTTTTATGTGCTTCCCAATTCGATGCAGATTATAATCTTCTCTACCTGGTGAGGTTCTATTTCAGTGGAGGTTCTTCAAATCAATAGTTTCTTTTGATAGAGCTTTGTAACTTCTACATGCTTCAGTGGTTTTCTTCATGATCATCTTTTGTTCCTACCTTTGGGACATTCCCTAGTTTGGGGGCTTCTTCAATCCTTTATTAGTTTATTTTCACATGTTTTCCATATTTTTTTAGAGTACAATTTTTTCCCATGTGGTTTTCTCTTCTCTATTTCTCCTCTTTTAACAGATTTGGTTATGCTTGGGTACCTCATCAGGGTTTGTTTTTCGGGACCCAAATCTACTTTCTGTAGTAGTTTCTAGATTTTTAGGTACTCCCTAAGTTTATCTTAGGGGGGGGTGTTAGAGTAATTAGATATTTTATAATTAACTCTAGTCTGCTTAAGCTAAACTTTAATAGGCATATAATAATTAATTATTTTATTAATTATTATTATGCACCCTAGGTTAGACCTTTTTAGGGTTTCAATCTCCTTCATAAGAATGATCTCTATTTGTAATTATTAAACTGATTCACTTTTGATATAGCAATTTCTCCTTTTTCTCATCAAGAATGTCTCATCTATGGATCTGGCAATTCTAGTCTCCATACCTTTTTGCTTCTCTCTTTTTGTGATAGGTGTTTGCATGTAGGTGATTCTTGGGAGTTGTGGGGTTGATCTTTCATCAACTTCAACAATGTAATGTGTTCAATCACATTCTGATCATTTAAAGAGTTAATTGTTTATTTTATTATTGGTTTGTGACTATTTCTATCTTTCCACTTTATCGATCATCATCCATCCATTTAATCCCCTATTCTAGCAAAAACTAGATCACCCAACTCATTTCAAAATATCATCTACTACATCACACTTCCTATCACTTTCCATTAGCTTCCCCCAAACTTCTCATCGCTACCCATCATTCTTAATGAACTTCTCGTCACACCTTGTTACCTAAACCTTCCAACTATTATCATAAACTTCATGTCACAACCAAATTTCCTATAGAAAACAAAGTCTATCTTAAACATTCATTACATTTGAACATTTAAAGGTTGATTTTCAATATTCTTAATGTTTAATGTTTAATTAAGTGGTGTGGCTATTGTGATTGTTACTATCTGTAATTAATTAGTGTAAAGATATGTTTTATTTAATTTTTTGGTTCAAGTGTAAAGATAGATTACATGTGAGTTCTTATTTAATTTCATTCTTTAAAGTGTGAATTATAATTTGATTAAAAGTATATTAATTCAATAAATTGCATTCATAATCACTTGTCTTATTATCTTCATCCCTTGAGCAAATATTCGTTATATCTCTCACCAGTTTACGAATCTTGGATTGACACTCTTAGGATATTTTGATCCAAATTATGTCCAAGAGCAATCCACCAAGTTATACCCCAACTTTACCCTATAGTACACCTACTAGAATAATCCATTATGGAAATAGGGTTATGAAGTAGGCCTCAACTATTCTATTACACTGGAGTTTGAGATTATAGACCTCACCCACTTTATCTTCTTCTCATCTGCTAAAGTTCCTAGAATATGTGTATATGTATATGTGTGTGTGTGTTTGTAGATACACACACACACACACACACATATACACACACACATACATACATATATATATATATGTGTGTGTGTGTGTGTGTGTGTGTGTGTGTGTGTGTGTGTGTGTGTGTGTGTGTGTGTGTGTGTGTGTGTGTGTGTGTGTGTGTGTGTGTGTGTGTGTGTACATATATAGATGTGTATATATATGTATATATGTACATATACAAATCTATACACATACATACATACATAAATGCATACATACATACATACATACATACATACATACATACATACATACATACAAAGATACACACACACACACACACACATGCATCATATATGTATACTTATACAAACACATATATATATGTGTGTGTCTATGTGTGTATACATATATGATGTATGTATATATATACATATGTGTGTGTGTGTGTGTGTGTGTGTGTGTGTGTGTGTGTGTGTGTAAATACACACACACACACACACATATATACATATATATATATATATATATGTGTGTGTGTGTGTGTGTGTGTGTGTGTGTGTAAATATACACGCACACACATATACATATATATGTATATGTGTGTGTGTGTGTGTGTGTGTGTGTGGTGTCATTTTAGAAATCAAAACCCACTAATTTGAAAGCTCTAAAGACTTCTTAGGCCCTATTTTAGCAAGCCCCTAGAACATGGATGCATTTATGCTTGGAGTGTAGCCTTTTCCAAATTTTTAATTATTTTCAACCATTGTTTTTCCATTCTTGAGATCTTGAAGGACATCCCAATGTGAAAAAACCCCTAAGAAAGGGATGTGTTTGTCCCTTACCCAAGTAAGATTTGATGCCATCCCTTTCCTAAGGAATTTTTCCTTGGATCTTGGGCCTATTTTGGGGTTTTCAATCCATTATTGCTTGAGTTTAGTCAAAACTTTCAAATTTAATCTTGAAATAATGTTAGAAATGCTTTAGAATAATTGAGAGGGGCGAGGGGCGCAGGTGAATCGGTTATTCAAGGTCCAACATGTCCAATTCAAACTTTTTCACTAAGTGTAGTGAGCCCATTCAACCATTCATTCATCCAAGCTTTAACATTCCTAATCAACAAGTTATTGTAAACCAACATGCAAGAATAACACATAAAAGATCAACACATAACATAGTGATTTATGTGGAAACCAAATTTGGGAAAAACCACCAGTAACATGCTACTCAATTCTCACTCTTTTGAAGTGATGTCCTATGAATGGCTTGCCCTATTAAAGGCTACAACACACTGTTAAATATGACCTTGTTAGAGGATTTATCCACCCTATTAGGAGTGGGCTTTGTTAGAGGACTTTAGAACATTCACTTGGAATGCCACCCTATTAAAGGATTTACAAATGGTTGTTAGGCCAACCTAAGTCCATAGGATTTTCCTTCTATCCTAACTAATACAATTATTAGAGAGTAACAATTAGGGATTTTGACTTGATTACAACATACAACTTAACTTGTAGATCTTAGATGACTCTTCAGCTCTTCACATTGCCTGGCCTTCAATCTCTATAACTCTGTCAGCTTGCCCTCCTTTCAAGCATAGTCTCCTTGAGTCTCCATGCTCAATGTACCAGTGCAATCATCTCTTCTTGACCACTTGTAGAAGTAGAGCCTCTGTGCTCTTCCTTCTCCTAGATGCCTTCTCCTTTGCACCCTCTTAACCACTTCGTAATTTGGCACTTCAGTAGCAGCAACATTTGCTTCCTAGTCTATGACTCCTTAAATAGAAGTCTTGGAGTTCCTTTTCTCGCTTGATTATTCCTTCTTTAATTTCAATTTGTATGGATTAGGTAGGATTCATTGTATCTAACCCATATTTTTTTTCCTTTAGAAACTTCTTGAATAATCCTTTTGAATTCACCCAAAAATGGTTTACATAAAATTTTGTGCCACTAGCTCATCATCCTTATCCTCTAACTAGTTCACAAAATTTAAGGCAACAACTTTATCGGCTCAGATTTGGTGAATCTTCGTCATTTAAAATAATGCAGCAGCTCAACACTATTGAAATACAGGTGCTTGACACATACTGTGTTACTCAGTACCAACTATATTTTTACTGATGCTTGGCACCTGAAGTTCACTCAGCACCAACTAAGATTTTCTGATGCTCGACACTTGAACTTTACTCGGCACCTAAAGATCCCTCGGTACATGCTAGATTTTTCTTTTGCTTGGCTCCAACTAAAAATTTGCTCGGCTTCAACTAGCTTGCTCGAAACTCACTGATGAACTTAGTTTATGGTTTGTAGTCAACCTTATTACACCTTATACTTCTAATGTTTCTAAGTGTGGCTAACCTCTGTATCTTTGAATATGTTACCAATACATCATCTCACCATTGTCTTAACTGATTCTTGTACTTCATTGCAACATCACAACTCAACCTTTCCCTTAGGTACTCTTGTTACATCTTGTTGATCAAATCCTCTTCATCAATCAACTAAGTGATAGTACTTGGATCTATAAGCAATTGTCATTTCTACAAATAGCAGGTTTGACATCAATGACAAAATAATGATTGAAAACATTCTTTTAACAATAATCTCCCTCTTTGATCTTCAATCTTCTTCTCACAATGATCTTTTCAATTAGATTTCCAACAAATAATTGGTATAAAAGAAAGCTTCCTCACTTCATTGATCATCCATGAAATCCATTCTATGTGCAAATTATTGATCTAGGGTTACATACACACAATTCCTACTCTCATTCATGTCATCATTTACATGAACCCCTTTAAGGTATAGTCAAGGAGTTCAAGACAAGTGATGAAAAATTCATCTAAGGTCCTCAATTCATGCTTTTACATCTCATGATATAGCTTATTTCTTATAGGAGGTAATGGAGTTGGCAATAAAGAGAGCGGATCTACAATTTTCAATGTTACAAATAATTCATCCTTCAAGCATTCAAGAGAATACTTACATCCATGGTTTTATGATTTGGTACTCATAGATCTATTTTACTTGTGAAGATATCCTATAATGATCAATCATACATCTACATGCACGCATCTATAAATATTTATGGATAAAAAATCTAAATCCATACTTAAAGGGTTTGAAAGTAAGGTAAATATTTACATTTGCCTTACTTTTTACATCCTTTCTCATTTCAAAGTTAATTCCTAAATAGGGGCTTGACCAAGACAAGTTGCTCCCCCAACAATTTCCACATTTCTTGTGTGTAAGCATAGATACATAGGTTTTTAGAGTGAAAAATTTAGATTTCAAATCTAGGGTTTCTATATTCTATCAATGTTCTAGATTTTTTGGTTATTAGCATAGACAGGGTCAAGTACAATGTTGACCCTTACCTTAGGTCATACCTTACCTGGAGTTTTTCCCTTACTTGGATAGTCCACATTCTTATAATTTGTAGATTCTAGAAACCTGATTCTAAATCCTGCATGATTTATATTGCTATTATAGTTTGAAAGTTGATCTTTAGGTTTTAACTAACATCCTCTACTAGACCTCAAGGTGAGTTTTATTATTTATTTTTCATTTAATAACACTTATTTTGATGATAGATCAACTCTGCTTATGTAATTAGCTATCATACAAACTTTTACGTACTGGCATTTTGATTAGTCCTAATAAAATCAAATGTGTACTTAGAAATAAAGGGGAATACCAAACAATAGAAAGATAACCTGTAATTATACAAATTTTAATGGAATTAGATTTAGCATTGGCACCCCTTACATCCATTTTGATTTATGCTAATATAATTTGGGCCCTTTGGAAGGTTAAGCATGAATGCCCCTCTTTCTTTTTCCCTAATGTACACCTAAAAGTAGGGGATCAATACACACATTATAAAACACTACCATTGTGCCCTTAATTTTAATGTTACATTTGGTGAACTCTCTACTTTCATGCTTATATCTTTTGATTTGGTAGTTGGATTCTTACTATATCTGTTAGTTCACTTACATTTTGATGAACCCAACTTGTTACATCTCCAATTTGATTTTTGTGTTAGATTTCCTTTCCTAGCTATATCTACACTTTATTCTATTTTTAGGTTTCTTTTGCATTGCATTTACATCATTGTATATGTTTGGTTCACCATAACCATACATTTTGGTGAAGTTGTCTCTCTTACACTTTATACCTTTTGATTGGGTGGTAAGATCTTACTTTTGTGATCTTTATTTGCATGAATTATATTGATTTGGTAGTTAGATCTTATCTGCTTTATTAGTTTCTTTTAGTTTTCCTACTATCTTTGTGCATGATTTTTATCACTTTGCGTCACACCTATAATATTCTATTTAGAAGAAGTAGTAAACTCATGGGCTTTTTTCATCCCAAACCCTCATTCTTTCCAACAATAATTGATGATACCAACATGATCCCTCATGATACTAATATTATTATGGAGAAAAAATCTTCTCATTATTCTCACAATGAAGTTGAAGAATCAAGATTTCCCCCTTCCCAAGTTTAGAATCTTACTCATGAGTTTGAGAAATTAGAACATTAGCTAGCTCAAGGACATCATAATCTTGAAACCATTCTTTTTATACAAGCCTTAAGGAAACTCATTTATAACTATGAACATGATATTACCCTCTTACATTATATATACCATTTTATTTATTACAACGTCAAACCTTTAGCAAATAGTTCCAAAGAGATATGTTAAAATATATCAAACCTTGCATATTGATTTTTCTCACGACTATAATGATGTGAAAATCTAGTCTTATTCCACCCTAGATACCTATAGGGATACCTTAGGTATTTATCTTGACCTAATAGGGTTACTAGTTACCCAATTCTCCTTAGGATCCTAACAAGGAGGTCCTAGGCTTTTCAACTAATGCACGCAAATGTAAGAACAACAACTCTCCAACATTACAACCAACTCCAAATGCTCAACTGAAACCCCAATGGATAAATGGTCATATAGGAAGGAATTTTGATTCTCTCCAAGGTTCACAACCACAATCACATTGGAAACCCTAATCGAGTTCCTAAAATCATGCAAGATTTTGCCAAAATGCTTAAAATAGGGCTACAAGCAATTAGTCCTCCTCAAGAAGAAAATCCTAGATGACTTGCAAAAGTCCTTAAGAAGGGGTAAAATAAACCACTGATATAGATACCCTTTTTAGATAACTCAAATATTTTGGTGGTCTAGGGTTCTCAACCTATCCATATAGTACGACCACAAATCATACCTAGAAATTAGGGTTTCCAAGGTATCTGACCAATTTTGCAAGAAACAAGTTCAACAGTCCTTAAAACCTTCTACCAATGCCTCACCCTATATTTGGGGTTCGTACACACCTCATCCCTTCACAAATCATGTTTTTATTGAAGCTTTTCATGCATTCAATCATCCATATCATCATTGCTACATATTGTTCCCTAGCCATGCATCTCTGGCTTTCCTAGGGCATCACCTCAAAAATTATTCCTTAGATTTCTAGGGCCCCTCCTTCTATGCACAATATCTACAAGAAGTCATTCCTAAATCCCAAGAGGCCATATAGGTCCTACGGTGGGAGAGGGAGTTATGATTCCATTTTGTTCAAACACTTGGTCCAGAGCAACATGGTAATAGGAACCAAAACAATTTATTCAAGCAACACAAACTCCACAAAAATACAATCTAGCATTGTGTAGAAACCCAAATCAAACTCCCCTAACTATTCAAGCAATACTAGTTCCAAATCTAATCCATTAAAATGCCAAAAATCCTCAAAAGCGTAAATTTTGATTATAACTGTTGTTCAGTCTGTACACATAGAATTTACTCCAACTTCGAACCCTGCCAAAAGGTCAAGGATGGCCTTATAAAAACATCCCAATATTGACCCCAACTATTCTAGATAGTTACCAAGATCCAACTGAAAATTTGCTCGAATGCAACAAAAAGTTGTCAATATTGTGAATGACAACGTTGACAACTTTTGCATTTTTGAGTGTTTGACCTTCAAACTTGCTCCAAAGGTTTCCAAACCTTGCTAAGAGCATCAAATGGATGAAAAAAATGTCAGAAGGTCTTAAAAAAACTTATGCAACCACTCTACCCTAATAAACAAAAAAGATGCCCAATTTGACCCCATTAAGCAAATATGAACAACTTGGACCTTAAGAGGTTTTCTCACCTTAACCTACCTCACCCTAGGACTAGACTAGTCCTATTATTGAAATAGTGGTGTGGTTAGCACCAATAAAAGCTAAAATATCCTAGGAGCCCTAGGTCTTTCCACGAGCCTACCTAGGTGCCCCTACACCATACTCACCCACAAAAGAAAACTATGTCACTCCTATGGATAATAGGTCTTGGGAGATGCCTGCCTTGTTGAAATGTGCCTTAGCAACCCAAATTGCCCCTAAATCAGGCTTACCCTACCATTTGATGAGGTGCTCCATATTCACTTGGTGCTTGATTGCCTTCTTAACTCTGGAATCCAATACTTGTTAAACTTCCAACTTATTGGAGGAAGGCACTACTGTAGGCTTCAGATCAGTACTAATCCCATGATTGATTTGAGGTAGTGTACCATTGAATTCAACCAAATCTCATTTATTGAAAACATGAGAGATGCCCAAATTTGATGGTAAATCAATTTTATAGGCATTGGCTCCATATTTGGTTATGATTTTGCAAGGTCCCACTCTTTTTATTTGTAACTTGGCTGGCATTACCCTTTTGTAATTTGGACTTGTTTAAATACACCTTAACATAGTCACCAATAGCAAACTAAATGTTTTTTCTTCTTTCATCCACCCTGGCCTTTAATTTTTGGGTACTGTCTTGGATAGTCTTCTTGACTTGTTCTTGGATTTCTTTCATGGTTTGGGAAAAATCTTCAACATGTCCACTTCTGTGCTCCATTCCTCCAAGATCCCTCAACTCACATACACCCCTTGGATGCATTCAATACAAAATTTCAAAGGGACTTTTGCCTATTGTTCTATTCATACTATCATTGTAGGCATACTCTTCTTGGGGAATGATGACATCCCAAGTTTTCCCATGATCCTTAGTTAGGCACCCAAAGGGATTACCTAGCACCTTGTTAACCACCTCAGTCTGACCATCTATTTGGGGATGGTAGGCTGAACCAAATGAGAGATTTGTATCAAGTCTGCTCCATAAAGTCTTCCAAAAGTGACTCATGAATTTTACATCCCTATTTGAAACTATGCTCAATGGAAGGCCATGAATCCTCACAACCTCTTTGAAGAAAAAATGTGCAATGTGGGTTGCATCATTGGTAGTTTTACATGGAATGAAGTGCCCCATCTTGCTGAATTTGTCAATAACTACATAGACACTATCATAACCCTATTTTGTCTTGGGTATTCTTACTATGAAGTCCATGCTCACACACTCCCATGGCCTATTTGGGACAAGGGGACTGATAAAGACCTTAATTACTCATTCCTCCTTCATCTTTCATACATACCATGCATTTCTCTACGTACCTAGTCACATCTCTGATTGGTTTAGGCCAATAGTAGAACGTTTGGACTAGTTCTAGGGTTTTGCTCACACCAAAGTTTCTACTTAGACTTCCATTGTTCTTTTCTTGTATTAGTTTCTTCCTTATTGAACCCCTTAGTACACATAATTTGTTCCCCTAAAATAGAAACCCATTTTGTAGGGTAAATTTAGAGAACTTGCTATGGAAATGGTTCTAAAAATTAGGACATACCTTAAATGCCTCTACAAAATCTTCATCCTCTTAATAGAGACTCTTTAAGCTCTCTATTCTAATGCTATGCAACTGAACCTCTTAGACTATAAAAAATCTCCTACTTAATGCATCTACCACCTTGTTCATCTACCCTTTCTTATGTTGATTGTGAAGGTGAAAGCTTGTAAGTACTCCATCCACTTCAAGTGCCTATTACTCAACTTTTCTTGAGTGTTGATGTAACTGAGAGCTAGATTATCTATAAATACAACAAATTCTTTGGGAAAGAGGCAGTGTCTCCACTTTCTAAGAGACTAAACTATGGCATAGAGTTCTAGACCATAGGATTAATACTTCTTTTTGGCTTCATTTAGCTTTTCACTAAAGAAGACTTCCACATGCTTGATGTGCTCCTCCCTTGTCTTATTAAAGATGAGTATATCATCTAGATATACAACCAAAAACCTTCCAATGAAGTCCTTAAGCACTTCATTCACAAGCCTCATGAATGTGCTAGGAGCATTAGAGAGATTGAATGACATCACAAGCCATTCATACAAGTTGTCTTAAATGTTGTCTTCCATTCATCTCCCTCCTTAATCCTGATTTGGTGGTATCCACTCTTCAAGTCCAACTTTATGAAGTACATTACCTCTCCAAGACAATCCATGAGATCCTCAATCCTAGGTATGGGAAACCTATACCTTATTGTGATCCTATTTATGTCCCTTGATTCTATACATAGTCTCCATTTTCCTCCCTTTTTGGATGCTAGTACAATAGAGACTACACATGGGCTTATGCTCTTCTTGATCAAACCTTGGTCCATTAGTTCTTGCACCCTCAAGGTTTTGGTATGGAGTGAGCTTGTATGCTGCTTTTTTTGGTAAGGATGGACTAGGAACAAAGTCTATTTGATGGCTTATGACTCTTCTAGGGGGTAGGAGAGTAGGAGTGCCATCATGCATAATATCTTTGTATTTTTCAAGCAACACTTGAACCTCTATAGGAAAAGGGTCCTTGACTGTCTTGTCTTCTCCCTTAGACTCTAACACCATTATATAGCCTTGGCTCTCTTCATCTTTAAGATCCTTAACAAATTCTTTCCCACTGCATAACAATACACTAGGCACCCGAGATTGTGGTTCTTCTCCCTCCAACAAAGATTGGATTTTAAAAGTTCTACATCCTTTCTTGAATGATATTGAGCTTTCCTTTCCATCATATACTACCTCTTTATCATACTACTAAGGCCTACCTAATGGTAGATGGAAATCATCCATAGGTAAGATGTCATACAATAGCCTATCCTTGCACCCTACGATGGAGAAGTTGACCCAAGTCTTCTCATTCACCAGTATACTTTGACCTTTGTTGAGCCAAGTTACCTTGTATGGATTCACATGTGGTATTTTAGTTAGCTTAAGCTTCTCCACTTCCTCCTTTGATATTATGTTATCAGTAGAACTTGAATCTACCACTACCTCATAGACCTTCCCAAGGATCTTGCATTTAATCCTAAATAGAGCCCTCTTATGCTTAGGCTTTGTACCATCTTAAAATGGAAGCACTTCCATGTTAAGATAATTTTTTCCTCCTATTCTGCCTCTCTCTCTCTCTCTCTCTCTCTCTCTCTCTCTCTCTCTCTCTCTCTCTCTCTCTCTCTCTCTCTCTCTCTCTCTCTCTCTCTCTCTCTATTTCTATAATTTTCTCTATGAAACAAAGAAATTTAACTTTCTGGGTCAAGGGCAACCTCAACCCTAACCTAGGGTAAGGTTGACCTCGTCCCTGATCCTAGGTCTAGTTTTCAATTTATGGAGGTTTCAAGATATCGAGCTTTGGAAAGTTTCATTTTCCTACTTCTAGGTCAGCTGTTTTGAGTTTCACAATGGTACACTCTTAGATTGCATTTAATCTAGGTCCATTTTTAGGGTTTAAGGTTAATTGGGATTTAATGCTCCCATGTTGGCCTTTTCTAGATGTTTGTGCCCTAGATCTCTAGTTAAGGAAGCCTTCTTCCCTCATTTTGACATCTACCGTCTATCCATTAACAACTTTTTATGAGAGCATCTATGAACCATCATTTAGTGAATTTGAAGCAAGCCTTTCAAGCATTCAAGTTTTCCATTGAAGATCAAGAATTGAAGTAGTCAAGCCTTTGAAGGGATTTGGTTTGAAAGCATTCAAGATTCATCATTCAAAAACTCTAGATCTATCCATTACAGTGGTGTGATCTTCCTTCAAGATCCCTTGTTCATCTTCTAGATCTATTCATTCTTCTCTTAAGATGTATTGCAAGCATATAATTATGGAGGTTTTGATTTACATTTGCTAATGTTTTGTTCAATCTTTCATATCAATATATTTGTTTACATTTCAAATACAATTGCATATCTATTGAATATCATAGCTTCATTGTTAGATTTACTTCTACTGCTTGATAGTATTCTTTATTTCAATTCCATTATTAAGGTCGATTCCAAACTAGGGTTTGACCAAGGCAAACCCCTCATCCAAACAAAAAAACCATTTTTCTTGCAGATATAGGTGTGGAATGAGGAATACAAGTACAGATGTGGATACCCTTTTCACTAAACTTGTAGTATTTGTGAACATAATTTTTGTCGGAGTAGTGTAGGTCAAGGCTTTTTGGGGTAAAATTGTGCCTTGGGGTAAGATTGTGCCTCGCTATTTGGGTCAAGATTGACCTATCTTCAAAAGGACAAAAGTTTTTGGGTTTACTCTGTTTCAACATTTCCAATCCAAAATAGGTTGCAGAATTTTATGAAACTATACACATACACTAGAAGTCAATATTTTCCAGATTTACCCTACTTTGAGGTTAGTATTTTTCTTTTAGTCATTCAAGATTTTGAGTACTTATGTTCTATGGAAGATTATAGGATTTCTTCCTTTTATCATATTCTCCATTGTTTGATTCATTTGTGCATTGATCACTTCTTCACGATTGATCAATTTGGATCATTCCTTTTGGGAATTTGGGTCAAGGATAGGTCCTATATTCCCCTCACATCACATTTCTTTGTATCATACATATTTTCTTCTATTCAATAAGGTGAACACACATTTTCACCTTATTCATTTTGGTGAACTTGACACACTTACCCCCTATCTTTTGTGGAATTAGATACCCTATTGTGTTTTGTGGTGTTCAAATTCATTTCATATTTTTTAGGCCTTTTCCTAAATTAATATTAAATTTAGTTTATGCTCTTTCATTTTACAATTAAAAAATACAAAAAATTTATATATTTAATAAAAATACAAAAACATTTATTGCATTTTATTTACTATGAAGATTACTAAGATGGTTTGGTGTGTGGTTATGTTTCTTATTACCCTTCTTTGAGAATCTATTTACCATAATTATTATTTTTATGAGAGCATCATTCATTTTATTCTTTCATTTTATTATCGCTTATGCTTTTGTGAATTTGACTGATACTAGTCTTCCTACATTCAAAACTTTCATTAAAACTTTGTGGTAGACTTATTGTTCTTTTGGATTATGTGAAGGATTTGGTAGATGATACAACATTTCCTAATCTTCCTAATCCAAATCCTATTATTCTTAATTCGGTGCCTAATTCTTCATCTGTTAATCCTCATTCTTCCCATACTTATGATGACATTCAAGCTATAGTTTAGGATGCAGATGTGCAAGATTTCTTTGATTTACCTTCTCTTGTGATTCATGTTGATATTAAAGGAAAGGGTAAAGAAATTTCTTCAAAACCTTTTATTCCATATTATACAACTTTTTCTCATGAACATGATAAACAATCACCTCCTGTAGAAGTTTTACATGATATATGTACACTATAGGATATAATATGATAACTAAACAAGGTTATAAAGGTTTAGGGCCTAGAGTTAATGAGCATGGTATTAATTATCTCATTAATATACCCCCTAAAATATATTTTCAAGGTGTTGGTTGATTGAAATCTCAAGTTAAGGTGGATGATGTTAATCATCGTCCTCCTCTTCATGAACTTCTCCTTACACTTACCTTGGATAACTCTGATATTCGTCAAGAGGTGGCTAAATAGGTGTATGTTGAATTAATGAATTCCAAAAAAGAAATATTTAAAACTATACCAAAAGATGCCTTATCCAAGTAAAAATATCCTTTTCATTATCATAATACACACTTACTTGTTGATTGTAGATATTTCAAATTGTAAGTTTGTGAACAAGTTGCTTTAGGAATTATATCTCACTCTTGTCTAGTTTTACAATTTCTTCTTAATTTTGATATAGGGGTTTCCCCTCATTCTAATATAATATAGATCTCTTCTCCTCTTGTCTCTGGATTGGGGGACAAGAGGTGTATTTCCATCCAGTCTTCTAGGATTCATTAGGCCCTTTATTAGGCTTATTTGGTATTCTTTCCTCCTATTTTTCTATGATTTTGTATTATGCTCTATTAAAGATATCTTTTCTAAGACGTTTATTTTTAAAAGGTATCCCTTGTCTTCTTCACTTGGGGGAAAGGTTCTTCCTTCTTTTTCTTTGTATAGGGAACTGCTTTCCTTAGCTTAGTGGTACTTATTTATATTGCAATATAATTTTGTCATACTAATAGATGTTTTGACTATGGATAACCTTTTCATATGAGATTTTGTTGTCCTATCTCATGATCTCTTCTCTATAATGCAAATTATGTTCTTTATAAATTCTTACCCTTGCTTTGGTGTTAGAGTTATTTTCCTCATTCCAAAGATTCCTCTTCCTCTTTTTTTTAGGCGGCTTGATGATTGAATCTTTGTTCCCGCTTGGTTTATCTTTGAAAGATGACATTTTATCTAAACACACTCCTCTATGGTGGGGGTTTTGTTGATAAGATCTCTTTCTTTGAGGATCCTTTTTCCATGAGTAACATATCCTTTTCCATAATCATCTATGTTTTTGGATGTAAGGATCAATATCCTTTGCTAGGAATATGGTATACATTATTGTTAAGAAGATATTTCCTTCCGTTATGAAGTAGGTATCATCTTCCTCTTCCTTATCATATTTAGTAGAAAACCACACTAAGGAGGGGGCATAAATAGGGTCTCCCTTGTACTATAGTTTTTAATTTATATGCTAAATCCTCTAAAGGTAATGAACATAAGTTGCTAAATCCTGAAGAGACACACATTTTTCAAAAATTTAATATGCTAAATCCTCTGAAGGTAACACACATAAGTTGTTAAATCCTAAAGAGATACACATTTTTCAAATTTTTTATATGCTAAATCTTCTTAAGGTAATGCACATAAGTTTCTAAATCATGAGGAGACACACATTTCATATTCACAGTGATATAAGAAGGCAGATCTATGGGTATTCTAGAAGCTGTTAGAAGATGCATTACAATTGCAAGCACATTTTTGGGTGAACTATCAGGTTTGTCCATCTATTTGTCCCTCCCTCTCTCTTGGTGATTCATGGTAAGGTGGACATCTTATTGGGCAAGATAATCACTTCTTCTTTTCTTTATTTTCACTTTCATGCTAGTAGGATTGGATCATGAAGCTATGTTATTTATAGTATTGCTCTTGTCTTTCTTATGTAATCACTTATATTGTTTATGATAGCTTTCCAAATATGATATTAGTATGAGGAATATTTCTTAGCAAGGTTTCTTTTGCTAGTTGATTTGGGTTTGTTTACTACTAACCCTTCTTTTATGTTTTCTTTTTCTTTTTCATACCCTTGTGCATGTATGTTGAGTTGGAATCCTTAGCCTAGGGGCTTGTGTCCTTAGCTAAGTGTTATTCTATCTCATTGTGAATCCACTTGGATCTCTTCTTTCTTCTCCTTTACCAAGAGTTTGCATTGAATCCATACTCTTGCTAAAGTGGGGGCTTAATATATCATCTTAAAATGGAAGAACTTCCATGTTAAGAGCATCTAACCCTCCAAGTAAGTGGTATGGGGTCATGTCAAGTACCTTGAATGGGTCTTTGCATAGATTTGGCTCTTTTCCCCTTGTTCTTCTTCTCTCTCTATCTATTTGTAGCCATTTCTGACAATTTTCTCTATGAAAATAAGGAATTTGACTTTCTAGGTCAAGGATGACTTGAAGAGTCAAGGTTGACCTTGACCCTGACCTAGGGTAGGGTCGACCCCGTCCCTAACCCGAGGTCCAATTTCATTTTCAGAGGTTTCAAGATATCAAACTTTGGAAAGTTTTATTTTCCCACTTCTAGGTTGGCTGTTTCGGGTTTCAGAATGGTACATTCTTAAATTGCATTTAATCTAGGTCCATTTCTAGGGGTTAAGGTTAATTGGGATTTAATGCTCCCGTGTCAGTCTTCTCTAGAAGTTTGTACCCTAGATCTCTATTTAAGGAAGCCTTCTTCCCTTATTTTGACATCTACAATCTATCCATTAAAATTTTTTTATGAGAGCATCTATGAACCATCATCTACTGAATTTCAAGAAATAATTTCGAGCATTCAAGTTTTCCATTGAAGATCAAGGATTGAAGCAGTCAAGCCTTTGATGGGATTTGGTTCAAGCATTCAAGATTCATCATTCAAAAACCCTAGATCTATCCATCATGGTGGAGTGATATTCTTTCAAGATCCTTTGTTCATCTTCTAGATCTATTCATTCTTCTCTCAAGGTGGATTCCAAGCATATAATCATGGAGGTTTTGATTTACATTTGCTAATATTTTGTTTAAGCTTTCATATCAATATACTTGTTTACATTTCAAATACAAATGCATATCTATTGAATATCATAGCTTCATTGTTAGATTTACTTCTACTACTTGCTAGCATTCTTTATTTCAATTCCATTATTAGGGTTGATTCCAAACTGGGTTTGACCAAGGCAAACCCCTCATCCAAACAACAAAACCATTTTTCATGTAGATACAAGTGTGGACTAATGAATTAAACTGCATATTTGGATACCCTTTTCACCAAACTTGTGGGATCCATAAACATAATTTTCATTGGAGCAGTGCAGGTCAAGGTCAACTTTTTGGGGTACAATTGTGCCTCGAGGTAAGATTGTGCCCCACTATTTGGGTCAAGGTTGATCTACCTTCAAAAGGACAAAAGTTTTCTGGGTTTTCTCTATTTTGACATTTCTAGTTCATAACAAGTTGCAAAATTCTTTGAAATTGTACACAGACATCAAAAATCAACATTGTCTAGATTTACCCTTCTTTGAGGTTAGTATTTTTCTTTTATTTATTCAAGGTTTCAAGTACTTATTTTATATAGTAGATTATAAGATTTCTTCCTTTCTTTGTATTCTCCATTATTTGATTCATTTGTGCATTAATCACTTCTTTGTGATTGATCAATTTGGATCATTATATTTGGGAATTTGGGTTAAGGATACGTCCTATATTCCCCTCACATCACATTTCTTTCTATTATACATATTTTCCTCTATTCAATAAGGTGAATACACATTTTCACCTTATTCAGGTTCATCAAGAGTAGGTTGTTTGATCAGTTTGATCAGTACCCTCCTTAAAATAAGGTTCTCACCCTTCTCAGACTCTATGTGATCCACTTCATTCTCCTTGTAGTTAGAGTCATCCTCTTGTGCACATGCCATTCTTGTTATTTTTATATTGGTTTTGACATTTGAGTGTCAACACACTTAACCAATTCTCAAGTTAATGCCGAGTATAATACAAAAGTCGAGCTAGATAATTCAACAGGTGCCAAGAATTCTTTAGGTGTCGAGCAAAGTTCAAGTGTTGAGCAATCTTTAGGTGTCGAGCAAAGTTCAAGTGCCGAGAAAAATATAGATGCCGAGTCACTATAGATGTCGAGTGAAACATAATTGCTCTAGGAGCTGAGTGAGCCAGTTTTCCTATATGTGCTGAGCATTAACAACTAGTATGTGTTGAGTAACACAGAATCAACATATGAGTTTGTGCCTTCACAAACTTAGATGTAAACCATTTTTGGAGCTGACATGGGATGAATCTTAAAGGATCTTGAAGATAAGATCGAATATTTTGCATTACCTATGTAATTAGCATGCAACCAATAAAAAAAATGTAGAAGGCATGTAACCAATAGGAAAAGTGCAAGAAATGAGTGGGAAATGGAGATTTAATATTGATCATAGATTCATACCTAACCCTAAGTCTTTGAAATCTTTAAAAGGAGAATGAAACCCCATTATGTGTGTGTATGAGAGGATATGTATGGTTGAAATATAGCAAAGTGCAGAAGGGTAAAAGACTTGGTGAAGAATATAGCAGCATAGCAGAATCCAGTTGTTGAAGAATAGAGTATTAGAACCTAGTAGAGTAACATATAAAATCAAGCAAGGATTAGATCAATAAGAGCATAACAAGGATCTGGAATCAACAATTGAAGATTGCAAAGCTATCAGGTCAAAGAATTTCTAATACTCTCTAGAAATTGTATTAGATATGGAAATCCTATGGACTTAGGTTGGCCTAGCAGCCATTTGTAAGTCCTTTAATAGGGTGTCATTCCAAGTGAATGTACTAAAGTCCTTTAACTAGGCCTACTTTTAGTAGGGTAGTGAAATCCTTTAACTAGGTCACTTTTTGCAGAGTGTAAATTCTTTAACAGGATAGGCCTTTCATAGGGCAGACCATTGGAAGTGGTCAAACATTGTAACCTTGAACAATTACACATTGTTGTAGTGATATTTTGTGGGTGTCATCCCCACCCTAGTTTTACCTTCTCATTTTGGAGGGTTTCTATGTTACCAAATTTTTCTATTGTCTATTTTCATGCATGTCTTTACTTTCATGTTTATTAGATAAATTAGATGCATGCGAATGGTTTTAGTTAAAAGGATTTGAAAAGATTAAAGTTAGTTACTTTTGATTCACCCCCTTCTCATAAGTAAATCTTCCCACTTGTTAATTCCAATAATTGAAATCAAATCAAGGTTCTCACAAGGAGAAGCCTTATAGCTTGGAGAAAATATTTGAAAATGGAAGTCTACAAACTTGGGAAGATCATAGAGAATTAGGCAATTGACATACAACTTGCTTTACATGCTTTCAAAGAAGCTAGAGGAGAACTGAAGAAATCCTTAAAAAGAAGAAAAGAGATTGCCATAGCTGAGAATGACACATAGTACAAGGAGATTGACACCTCAAATCTATTTTCAAATGGAGATTCCAAAGAGTTTGATGCAACAATAGCAGACTTGATGGAGAAGAATAGAGCTCAAGTAGAAGAAATCAAAATACTCAAGCTTGCACAAGAATCACAAGGCATGATGCTTTCTGAGGTGATTGAACAAAAGAAAATATCCATTGAAGATAAGGCTCTACAAGAAGAAGACAAGAGAAACCTTGCCAATAGACTGGAAGAAAATTCAATTGAGCTTACAAGAATCTCAAACATGTAGATAGACACCCTAAATCAGATGATGAATGCACATGATGAACTGAATGTTAAGGACATTGAGATCTCTACACTAAAGATGTAAAATGAACAACTACAAAATGACCTAAAAAGAGAGAAGGAGATTGTAGAAAGCTTCAATAAACCCAATGAGGCCATCAAGTACTTTGAGCAACTATTGAACTCACCAAGGGCTAACAATGATACTTTAGGACTTGGTTACACTAGCACTAAACAAGGAGAGTCTTCCAAAACTGTAGAAGAAAGGAGCAACAAAGGTAAGAACACTAAATCTACTTGTCATTTCTGTGGTAAAAAGGGACATAATTCTAATGTATGTAGGAGCAAGAATTCCCATCAACATGAAAAGCCTAAGAATGCAAGTTATCGTCATAAGTGCACAACTCAAGGACATTAAGCACATAATTGCAGGACTAGGACTATTAGAACACCAAATTTGAAGGTCACTGCTACAATTGCAAGAAGTATGGACATAGAGCTTTTGAATGTAGATCAATGCCTATGTGGACATCAAATCAAGTAGCAAGGGAAGGTAACCATGGTCATCGCTACAATTGGGACTACAACACCAAGTATAGCTATCATTATTATTAGGAATATGGACACATCCTTAAAAATTGCATAAGTACACATTTCAGAGGGAACTACAGTAGATGGCTGAGCCAAACCACATGTTTTAGTTACTTGAAGACTAGTCATATTAGTAGGAATTGTCCAACAAAGTCAAAGGCACCCAACTCAAAGAATGACAAAGGTAAAGAGAAGATAGATGTTGAACACATCAAAGGAGAAATGAACAAGACAAGGAAGAAGAAAGATGGGAGTAGCACATCATATGAAGGGACCACTTTTCCTAATAGGTTAAGTGGTCACACTTCATCAAATTAAGCAAGAGAAGGCATAAGGGACTGATTTACAAAGTTTTATCATACATCAGTTCCTAGAAAATAAAGTATTGAAAAATAATAGATCAGCATGAACAAAGATGCAAAGTTAAAAATTCAAGATTTCACAAGTGTTTCCAAGTTTCCCTCAGATGTTGAATAAAAATCTAGTACATGCCAAGTTGACTGTCAAAATAGTCGAAGCCGAGTGAAGAAGAAATCTCAGTCGAAGTTGAGTAAGTAATACTCCAATAGAAGTTGAGTAATGTAGAATCCTTCAGTAGTCGAGTGGATAGTTGTAAATGCACTAAGCATTAAATGTGATGAAAATAGGGTATATTATCATATTTTCAATCATCTTTCTTCATAAAAAATGAAGAGCAAAGATGAGAAAGAACACGAACCGAATCCCAAGCAGAGAATCCAGTGTATAAGAAGATTTCAAAATCATTCAAAGCATGATTGCAACAATTTCAAGGTATTTACAACTATGCTGAGCTACATAGTTTCATGTTTTCTTCGTGTTAAAACCCTAGATTGTATAAAATGGTTTCTAGCTCTAGAAAAACTTAGGAGAAGGAATCATTTGAAGTCCAACTAGTATCCAAAGAATTCAAACAACCCAATTTTTGTCCAATTCTAGAGGTTGCATACAAAAATGACTTAGCTAGAGCCCTATCCATCATACCCCCTAAGGTTGTAATGGCTCAAGATGTAAGGAAATGCTATAATTGAAAAATTAGAGCCATAGGTGACATGGAAATTAGGGAAGCATATGAAAAATTGTGTGAAAATGGAGTGTTGAAGGAAGAGTAAAAAATTGTTGAGAGGAAGGGTTTAACGCATGCCCTAGGATTCCCTATAGTATTGAAGACTGAATGGATTAGACTAGTGTTGAGTAGGATGCATGATGGTAGCTTATGGTTAGAGGATGGTCCTATCAAAATCAAAAAGAGAATTGTACATAGAGTGATAGGATACCCAACCCTAGATCAGCCAAAGACCCTTAGGAGTGATTCTAAGGAGGAAATTGAGAAGAACACAGGTGCAAAATGGAATAAGAGAGGGATGAAAATTGACACTATCCAAGATCCTCTAGTTGACTTCATTGTTAGGGTCATTACACACAAATTCTATCAATCTAGCAAACTCAACAATGTGCCTTGTATTGTAGTAGATGTTGGATACAAACTGGTGAAGAAGGATCATACATATGATCTTACAGAGTTGCAACTACAATAGATCAATGAAAATCTAGTAGCAATCAGGAGAACCAAGGGAGCCCAATGCAAATTTGGTGCCATTTTGATATGTATTTTCTTTGATGTTCAAAATGAATTTCCTTCTTTTGGTAAAGTTGCATGGAAAACTGATAGGTTAATCATAGCTCAAGTTAATGAATACATAGAGCAAATGGGAGCTAATTTTGAGACCTTGATGACTAGTTATTTTGAGGATTTTAAGAAGACAATGAAGAAAAGGCTCAGAATTCCAATTTCCTTAGTAGAGAAACATGTAAATGATGTATGCTTTCTTGTAGATATAGACTATACATACATACAAGTGGCCACACCAAGAGTGAGATGGTTAAGACCTCTTGGGTATGAAATAAACATAGATGAACCATCAACAAAAATAACTACATTACTAGCAGAGGAAGTTGACAAGGAAGCACCACATTTTGGAACTTATGACATGGTGAGATCAAAAGTAGATATGGAGTTGAAGACTGACTCCACTTTGAAAAAGAAAGATAAGCTTGTTAAGAAGTTGAAAGCTAAATTTGGGGAGGGTACTGTAAAAGAAGAAAAAGAAGAAGATGAAGATGCTGAGGGTGATGAAGAAGAACAAGATCAAGGGCCCCTTGCCTTAACTCGAGGTATGGGAGAAGATGTAGATAAGGAGTAAGGTGCCAAGCAAGAAGCACCAAAGGCTAAGCCAAAGAAGAGAAAAGCTCAAAAATAGCCAGTTGCATAGTCCAAGGGAAAGAAGAAGGCTACAAAGCCAAGTCTAGCCAAGCCAAATACAAGGGTTGACACCAGGGCTACAACACAAGGGGTAAAAGAATAGGAAAAATAGAAAGCAATAGAACAAGGAGGACCTGCAGAGCAGAAAAAGAGAAGAAAGTATGTTGCACCTCTAGAATCAGACGAGGAAAGGGTAGAGTCTAATGAAGATCAATTTAGATTGGTAAGCCATTTTGCCAAATCTAAATTGGAAAACATTTGCAATAATATTAGAGATAATGTAGATTTATCTGGTTTAAAGACCATAGATTTCAATAAGTTGTCAAAGGAACAACAAAACATAGTGGAATAATCCATCTACACTATGATGACTAAGTTCAATACTGCCCCACTTGAACTAGATAATTAAATGCCTAAGGAGCTAAGCTCATTAGTTGAGAATAAGTGGTATTACTGTCTCAAAATGGAGAAGGAAATAAGAGAGTCTACATTGTCTCATGTAATGCCATACCTTATTAAAGGTCAAATAAAAAAGGCTAGTAAAAAGCATGGGAGCAAATTTGCACCCAAATACAAAGCTTTCAAAATTTTGCAGAACCAAATAGAAGATGTTGTCCAAAAGTCCACACAAATGTGGAAATTAATATATGGTTTGACAACTATGAAAGAAGGGTAGGAAGACCCATTTGAGGGTAGAAATGATGAAGAATAAGAGAATGAGATAGAGGAAGAAAGAGAGCAAGAAAAAAATGAAGGAGAAAAAGAGGCAGAAAAAGAGATAGTGGAGAAGACACATGGTGAAGAGGCAATAGCTAAAGAGTAGCAGATTGAATAGAGTGTCCAAGACACCCAACTGCCACCACCAAGTCCTCCACATACAACACCTGTAGATAAGGTAATTGTTAAGGATGTTCTTGACACCTCAGGTAAGAACATCAATCCTTTAACTACAAAGGATCTCAAAAAGATCCTTCACCAATCTACATTGCAAGCACAACTTTGTACAAATCCAGTTTTGGTGATTATTGATGAGTTATAGAAAGATGTAGTAGAGATAACAAGGGAGAAGGAAAGCACACAAGAAAAATCTACACAACCTCCCACAACTACAGAAGATCAACCCAAAGAGCAAGAAGAGCAAGAAAAAATTGCTAAGGTTGATTTTACAATAAAGGTAACAACAACTGTCGAGGAGCAAGTAAAGGAACAAATGGAGCAAAATGTTCCTACTACACAAAGCCAAGGTGCACCTCCAAAAATTATCATTATTGATCAAGGCAGTGGACAAGAGGAGAAAGAAGAAGAAAAAAACCCTAAGGAGCAGGAGGCAATACAAACATTGGTGAACTTGCCTACCTCAGAGACTCCTAATAAGAAGCCGAGCACTAATGTAGTACCATTGTAGATTTTAGACCAGGCTTGAGCACTACCAAGGTTGCAACGATACTTCACTATGGAGACCCTACACTTGATGAAGAAATAGTCATACCCAATTATGACTCAAGAACCATGAACCTTCAATAGATAAATGAAGTGCAAGAGGCACTAGAGAGGAGGAAGTATCAAGAAATACTTAGAAATAAGTATAGGTAGGAGAAAACACTAGTGGAAATCAAAGAAATATTTCTTGATGCATTCAGCTTGCAAGAAACCCAATCCATCATGGAGCAATTGTCCAACATTGTGGACTAGGTACAGAATGAGGACATAGAAACTAATGTTAAATTATTAGAATGGTCAAAAAAGAAGTTTTAGATGAAAGTAAATGAGAAAATATCAAGTGAAATAACACTTTCACAAGTTGAATTGGCAAAGAAGATTGAAAAAGTGAAGAAAGTACTTGAGAATGTATTCTCATTGTACAACCAGTTGTGTGATCCCTCATATTTCACATAGGAAACAAGCCAAAGGATATTGAGCTTGGAGTGAAATCTAAAGATTTCCAGCACTCAGCTACCCAAAGATCCAGCTCAGAGTGAGAAGCATTTTGTACCCACACTTCACACACAAAAAGAATTAGTTGTGTTAATAGCAGAAGAGGCCAATATTAAGGCCAAATTGATGCAAATTAAATCTTCCATTACCCCACATCTAGAAGTACTCTATAAGGAACAATCCTACACATAAAATGTTCTAAAGAAGAATCCTAATCTTTCTACTTTAGAAGGCCTTGTTCATCTTGCAACAAGACAACAATCTAGCACAAGTTAGTGGAGATAGCTTTAGATAATTGGGATGCTTCTCTCAAGATAATTATGGAGGTAAATAAAACATTTTTGGCAAAATATTCTATTTATCCTTAGGACCCTTTGACATAAGTGTCAAAAAATGGGGAGAATAAGAATATTCAATTCATTATTGCATCTAATAAAAAGGGGGAGATATGAATAAGAATGGTTACATAATACATTATTTGATGGAAGTAATAAAGAATATCTAAAGGGGGAGATATTCAAAATTCACATTTTGAGGAAGTAATAAATCCAAAAAGGATGCAAAACTACAAGAAGATGTGACAGGGAATAGATACAAAGTACAGGAAGTAGAAACAAGGTACATAGATACAGAAAAGGTAGATAAGGCAAAAAGTATCAGATATATTAGCATGAGACATATTCAACACAAGAATTTTGGTTACAAGAATGGCAATGGCACATTAGCTTAGCGGGAGCTACAAGATTTTGAGGTATACACAATTTTGAATAAGTTTTTGAAGTCTTGTACATATGCCAAACATAATGTGTAGTATACTCATAGAGATTAGATTTATAATATTTAGTTAAGTATTTTTGCCACTCATGTCAAAGGGGGAGATTGTTAGTCTCAGATTGGTTTTGATATTTTAGTGTCAACACACTTAACCAATTCTCAAGTTAATGCCAAGTATAATATAGAAGCCGAGCTATAGTGTGTGCTAAGCTAGAGAATTCAACAAGTACCGAGTGAACTTCAGGTGCCGAGCAATGTTTAGCTGCTGAGCAAAGTTCAAGTGTCGAGCAATCTTTAAGTGCCGACAAAAGTTAAAGTGCCAAGAAAAGTATAGATGCCGAGTCACTATGGATGTTGAGTGAAAAAAAATTGCTATAGGAGCTAAGTGAGCCAGTTTTCCTATATGTGTCAAGCATCGACAACTAGTATGTGCCGAGTAACACAAAATTAGCATATGAGTTTGTACCTTCACAAACTCAGATGTAAACCATTTTTGGAGTTGACATGAGATTAATCTCGAAGGATCTTGAAGATAAGATCAAATCTTTTTCATTACCTATGTAATCAACATGCAACCAATAAGAAAAATGATGAAGGCATGCAACCAATAGGAAAAGTGCAAGAAATGAGTGGGAAATGGAGATTTAATATTGATCATAGATTCATACCTAACCCTAAGTCTTCAAAATATTTAAAAGGAGAACACAACCCCATTATGTGTGTGTAGGAGAGGATATGTATGGGTGAAATATAGTGAAGTGTAAAAGGGTAAAAGACTTAGTGAAGAACAAAGCAACATAGTAGAATCCAATTGTTGAAGAATAGAGTATCAGAACCTCACAGAGTAACATATCAGATCAAGTAAGGATCAGATTAGTAAGAGCAGAACAAGGATTTGGAATCAACAATTGAAGATTGCAAAGCTATCAGGTCAAAGACTTTCTAATACTCTCTAGAAATTGTATTAGATATGGAAATCCTATGGAATTAGGTTGGCTTAGCAGCCATTTGTAAATCCTTTAATAGGGTGGCATTCCAAGTGAATGTACTAAAGTCCTTTAACTAGGCCTACTTTTAGCAAGGTAGTGAAATCCTTTAACTAGGTCACTTTTTACAGGGTGTAAAGTCAGGGTGTAAAGTCTTTAACAAGACATGCCTTTCATAGGGCAGACCATTGGAAGTGGTTAAACATTGTAACCTTGAATAGTTACACATTGCTGTAGTGATATTTTGTGGGTGTCATCCCCACCCCAGTTTTACCTTCTCATTTTGGAGAGTTTCTGGATTACCAAATTTGTGTGTTGTCTATTTTTATGCATGTCTTTACTTTCATATTTATTAGATAAATTAGATGCATGTGAATGGTTGCAGTTAAAAGGATTTGAAAAGGTTAAAGTTAGTTACTTCTGATTCACCCCCTCTCTCAGAAGTAGATCTTCCCACTTGTTAATTCCAACAATTCTTTTGTCATAGATTGAAGAAGAGGGCATCTCAGGGCATCTATCTACTAGATGGCCTAGTTGACCATAGTTGTAGCCCTTCATGCTAGCAAAGTAGGAGTTGCTTCTGCTTGATCCTCTACCTCTATTAGAACCTCCTTGGTTACCTTTTCCTCTATTTTAACCTCCTCTAGAAGTTCTTTCAGTGGCTTGCTCTGTTAGCTTGGTCTCATCTTGGTTTCTCTACTCGTTACCTCTACCTTGGTATCCTCCTCTTTGTCCTTTCTAATTTCTTCCCTTGCTTCTATTTTTGAAGTTGGAATCTCCTTTATTCTTATTCTTTTCCTCCACCTTTAGTTCTAGCTGATGGCACCTTTGAACAGTAGTAGATCTCCACAAACTAAGCTCCTCTTGGATATTCCACTTCAAACCACCCAAATACCTAGCTACTTTTATTAGCTCTTCCACTTTCTTCTTGGATCTAAGGAACAACCTCTGAAACTCCTATGTATAAGAGGCCACATCCAAATCTTTCTATTTCATGCCTTACCTTATCTTGTGAAGCCACATTTCAAAATCCCCAGGTAGGAAATTCTCCTTCAATTTGGTGACCATGGCATTCTAATTGGCTATAGGCTTCTTACCCATGCTAATCCTCTTATCTTGGACATATTTCCACCAAGTTAAGGTCAAGCCTCTAAATCTTGACTTGGATACTTTGACCTTTTGTGCCTTTGACACCCCTTCACACTCAATATGTTTCTCCATGCCATCCAACCAATCCATTACTACATAAGAAATAGTGGCATACCTTCTAAAGCTTTTCCACCAAGGGCTTTTATCACTTTCAAGAAAGGTTCCTCATTCAAGATAGGGTCTAGCTTAGGGGCAACATCTTCTACTATCTCCTTACCCTTCTCATTATCTTCTTCTTCCTTCTTTTTAGTTGCATCAACAACATCATCCAACTTTGTCTTCACCTCTACCAAGGCTTCTTCAAGGAGTATATTCTTCTCCTTTTTCTCATCAACTTCCTTAGCTAGCTCTTCATTAGTCACCATAATTGACTCACCCACTAACTCTTCAGTAGTTGCAGACATACACCTCCTTCCCAGGTCTTTAACTTTCTCTAATACCACTCTGATGTGAAAATCTAGTCTTGCTCCACCCTAGCTACCTCTAGGGATACCTTAGGTATTTATCTTGACCTAATAGGGTTACTAGTTACCCTATTCTCCTTAGGATCCTAATAAGAAGGTTATAGGCTTTTCAACTAGTGCACACCAATGTAAGAACAACAACTCTCCAATATTACAACCAACTCCAAATGCTCAACTGGAACCCTAATGGATGAATGGTCATCTAGGAAAGCCTTTTGATTCTCTCTTAGGTTCATAGCCACAATCACACTTAAAACCCTAATCAAGTTCCTAAAATCATGCAAGATTTCACCAAAATGCTTGAAATAGGGCTACAAGCAATTAGCCATCCTAATGAAGAAAATCCCAGATAAATTAAGTCCTTAACAAGGGGTGAAATGAACCACTAATCCTTTTTAGATAAATCAAATATTTTTGTGGTCTAGAGTTCTCAATCTGTCCATATAGTACGACCACAAATCATGCCTAGAAATCAAGGTTTCCAAGGTATCTAACAAGTTTTGCAAGAAACAAGTTCAACACTCCTTAAAATTTTTTACCAATGCCTCACCCTAAAATTGTGGTTCCTAAACACCTCCTCCCTTCACAAATCATTGATTGAATCTTTTCATGCATTCAATCACCCATATCATCATTGCTACATATTGTGATCCCTAGCCATGCATCTTTGGCTCACCTAGGGCATTACAACAAAAATGCTTCCTCAGCTTTCCAGGGACCCTCCTTCTCTATAAAATAAGTACAAGGAGTCATCTCCCACATCTAAAGAGGGCATATAGATACTATGGTGGGAGAGGGAGTTATGACTCCATTTTGTTCAAACACCTAGTTCATAACAATAGGGTAACATGAACCAAAACAATTTATTCAAGCAGAAAAAACTCCACAAAAAACACAAAATAGCACTATATAGAAACACAAACCAAAATCCCCTAACTATTCAAGCAATACTAGTTCCAAATTTAATCCATTAAAATGCCAAAAATCCTCAAAAGCATAAACCTATGATTATAACTTGTTGTTCAGTCCATACACATATAATTTACTCCAACTTCCAACACTACCAAAAGGTCAAGGATGACCTTATAAACACATCTCAAAACTGACCCCAACTATTCTAGACAGTTATCAAGATCCAACTGGAAATTTTCTCGAATGTAACAAAAAGTTGTCAATATTGTCAATGACAACATTAATGATGATTTTACTTCTGGATTTGATTGTATGTGTTTTTTATCATCAACATTTTAGACATCCTTCTCTCATCCTAATGATGGATCATAGAGTGTGATCTGAAACATTGATGATAAAAAAGACACACAATCAAATCAAGAAGCAAAATCATCATTAGTAATGGATTGTGGAAATCTGCTATTATTAAATGACAACATTAACAAATTTTGAGCATTTTTTGTATTTTTTAGTGTTTGACCCTAAAAATTGCTCCAAAGGTTGCCAAACCTTGCCAAGAGCATCAAATGGATGAAAAACATGTAAGAAGGTCCTAAAAAAACTCATTTGACCACTCTACCCTAATAAACAAAAAGATTTTCAATTTGACCCCATTGAGCATCTATGAACAACTTGGACCTTAAGAGGCTTTCTCACCCTAACCTACCTCACCCTAGGACTACATTAGTCATATTATTTAACGAATGGTGTGGCTAGCACCACTACAAGCCAAAAAATCCTAGGAGCCCTAGGTCTTTCCATGAGCATACCTAGGTGCCCCTGCACCATATAGGTTCATGATTGCATTATTCATTAGGACCTTTCAAGATAAATCTTTGCAATAGTAATATTCCATATCTCCTTGAATTTATTATTTTCAAAAACCTACTAGTTCTTTTATTCAACAATTTCAAAATAATAATAGTCCTCAAGTTTCTTTGACTGATTTAATGCATTGTAAACAAGGGGTTAAAGAAAAAGTTAGTGAATTTAGTAATAAATTTAAACATTTGCATGCTCAAATTACTCATCATGTGCCTAATGTTGATATACAATTCATGTTTATTTCTCATTTCCAAATAGACATTAGAGATAAGATCATCCTTACTGAGTTTACTTCTTTTTTGATAATTATGTGCGGTACTTCATCATTGCCAACTACAAGTGAGTCAATTTGAGAGAAACACTCCAATGGCTCATATTATTGTTGATAAGATTGTTGTAGCATCACATCCTAATAAGTTTTTAAAACCTAACAATTACATCAAGATCAACAAATTATCCAACACAATAGATGATCAAGTGGTGATAACATCTAAAGGTGTGACTCCCTTGTCCTCTTTTTTTAGGCCTAATCATACTTATACTCCATTATCTAAATATTTGTGTAATGTGATAATTTTAAAAAATCAAATCTAACATTATTAAGCTTCCTCCTATCAAACCAATTAACCTAAAAAATCCTCTTTCTAGGTGCATTAATTTCAAATCCTTTTGCCAGTCTCATCATCAAATTGGTCATGACACTAAAAGGTGATATTCCTTAAAGAAAAATATCCAAGACCTCATTAATTACTATTATGTATTTTTTATTTATTAGGAAAATAGGTTTTACAAGGATCCTAAAACCCAAAGTTTTACAGCAGAAAAGACAGAAAAAAAGCTGCCTCAAAAGGCCAGAAACAAAAAGGCCCGAAGCTTGAGAAACAAAGGCCAGGAATAGAGCTTGGCGGGCAAACTAGTGTCCCTTCTTTTCCATTGCCTGCAGGGTTTCTGCAGCATCACTTTCCTTCTAGTTGGCCTCTTCCTCCTGGATCGTGGGGAGGAAATTCATTTGGTCCCCCTGACTTTCCTGGATTCTAGTCTCTCTCTGAGGATCTTCTCGGCTAGTTCTGTGCTTTGTACTTTGCTCCATGTTCCCCACAAAACCAGCATTGGTCAGATAGTCCCCCAGATTAACAATGTTTTCATTCAAGGTATGGAGGGTATCCACAATCTGTTTAGTCACAATTTGGTAGACGGAATCTAGCCTTTGGACCTTCTGCTCGAGCCGGGTGATTCTATCCTCTTGATTGTCTCTGGGGTCCTAGCTTCTGTCTTTTTCCTGGCTTCCCACTTGGTCTTTACTACCTCTAGCCTCATGATCCTTGACATCCCCCTTGTTGTTGGTCTGGTTGGACCTGTCCTTCAGAGTCTCAATTTCCTGAAAAAGCCACTTAATGGAGCAAAAATTGTCAATCAGGCTGTTCTTTGCATTGTTGAGAAAGTTGAAACCCGTTTCACAAACATTGTCAGAGAGAACCAGAAGAGTCGCGTCAAGGAGCTCGTCATAGTGGGTGCTACTGTCGAGATCCCCCAACACCTGGATTTTAGCAGGTTCTTTAACAATGCCCATACTGACCCTATCCACATTGAAATTGCTCCAGGATCTTCTCTTATTTTTCCTAATGGCCTCCCCCCCGTTTTCAACCATGATTTCTATCATCTCTTCTGGGGGCAAAATGGGGACCTCCAGGGGGGAGGTGGGTGCAGTAGGGCTAAGGGGCAAATCAACATGGTCACTGAGATGATCATGGGTTGGGGTCTGGTCCAATTTTCTTTTCTTGGGGTTATCCTGGGTTACCAAGGGGGTCACCTCCTTCTTGTCATTATCTTTCTCCTTGTCGTCTTCCAACTCACTTTCCTTCTTTGCCACCGAATCTGCCTCCTCAGACTCCGTATCCAACTCATCACTAGACTCCTTAGGATGAGGGGAAGGGGGGTTAGCGGGAGGGCACCTGGGGCTCTTCCTGCTAGGGAAGTGGGGAGAGGGATTGGATTTTGGGGTTTCAGACTTGATAGATTTCACAACGTGCACTTCCCCTGAGTCTGAGCTGGCAGTGTCCTTCGAGGAGCCACCTGAAACCCCAATGGACTTGACTCTTGTCTGGGTTTTCAAAAACTCAAAAATGAGGAGTAGAAGACCTTTATGAAGGGCAGGGTTCTTGACAGGACATTTCTTGTAACTCTCTATATTCTTAGTCATAGAAGTATAAATATAGAAATGAAAGGAGATTTTCACTTTATGTCTAAAATGATTAAGCAGAACAAAATGATGGGTCTTGAATCTATCAAACCTGGGCTCCAAAGTGACATACTCTATGATGATCCTCAGAACATGCCCCCAGATCTTCTTGATGGACTCAATGTCATAGTAGGTGTCAATCTTTACCATTTTTCTTTTCTCCTTGTCATTCTTAATGAAAGCATTGACAGCATTGGAAAACATCTTCTTATCCATGAAGAAGCTCATGCCTTCCTGGGAGAAGCCTGTCACCTCCGCAATGAGATCCTCTGTGATTTGGTGGGAGACACCATCAATTTTGACCTTTCCGTTGTGCCAGGTTTCAACCATAATCTTGGTAACCTCTGTGTCAAAACCATGGAGCCTCTCCATGAAGCTGGTTATGCCGCCCTTCTGGAGTTTTTTCCAAACCTTCCCTTTTTCTTTCCAGCTCTCCATTTCTCCCCATGGCTCTCTTCTAATCCTTTCTCCCTCCATTGCGATATTATGCCTCTCTAACCCTAAGCCCTTAATAGAATTGCAAAGCTCAAAGATGAAAAAATTGCTAAGGATGAGAGCTTTAATGCACATGTTATTGGGTTTAACTCTGGCTTTCTTCTACTCGTGTAATTCGTATACGTTATTATGAAATGGTGGGGGTTTCGCATAACTACAAATGATTCCCTTTTTAAAACATGATTTAGCATGTCTCATCATCATAAAAAAGATTTTGAGTTGGTACCTTGAATTTGCTTCTTTCGGATGAGCTCCATAGCCACCGCCGAAAAATGATTATTATTTCCCCACGTCATCACTGAATTGAAAGTGACCACTACATTTGCGAACCAATCAGCAACCACGTTAGCTTCACGGTAGACATGGCTGACGTGGTAATTTTTAAATTTTCTCAAGTCCATTTTTAGGTCCTCAATTATGCTTTCAATGGTCCATGATGGTTTGGTTACTCCTAAAATACAATTTATTATATTTAGGGAGTCTCCTTCAAGCCATAGTTGTTCGATCCCTGAGTCTAGGGCCAGCTTAACAGTGAGTCTGGCCGCACTGGCTTCAGCCAAATGGTTGGTTTAGTGACCAATAGGGGAGGAGATAGTAGCAATGCCCCCTCCCAAGCTATTTCTTATGATTCCACCGCATCCGACGAGATCAGGGTTCCCCATAGCCGCCTCATCGAAATTGGCTTTATGCCAATTTTCGGGGGGGAAGGACCAAGTAGCCTGCTGTCTTCTTTTGATCCTATCTTCTTTCCTGGTCTTAATTTTCCCTCCGTCCTTTATGTTTCCATCTCTAGTTGTGGAATAGTTCCCTTTCATGAAGCCATCAATTTTCTCTGTTATAATACCCTCAGGAGCTTCTCTATCTCTAAATATTCTGTTGTTGCGCTCCTTCCAGATTCCCCAGCAAAAGTGTGGGATAATCCAGGAACTCAAAATTTGGGAGTTTAGGCCTTTGTGGTTTCTACTCCACTATATGAAGAATTCCTGGATACTGGCTGGCGGGCACCAGTAGAAGTTCATATTGGAAGTCAGAAGACTCCACACTCTAGAGGAAAAGGGGCAGTGAATGAAAATGTGATTAACCGTTTCCAGGTCATGCTTACAAAGGCAACATCTGCTAGGAATAATTTGGCCTCTCTTGGCTAAATTATCCAGGGTAAGGATTTTGTCTTGCAAGAGGAGCCAAAAGAAAATGTTGATTTTGGGCATTAATCTAGGGGTCCAGGCCTTGGCCCAAATAGGTTTCTCCCATGTGCCCACAAGGGAAAGATAGCCTGAGGCTACAGTATAATGGCCTCTAGAAGAGTCTCCCTAGACTAAGGCGTCACCTATTTGGTTGATGTTGATAGCGTTCAAAGAGGCCATCAAAGGCTTGAGATCCTGTGAAAGCTCTGCCAGATTGTGCCATTCATTCCCATTTCTGTAGTTCCTAACCAACATACCATATCTGCCTATTGCCTGATCAGCCCACTTGCCGAATGAAGGATGGTTATTGAGAGGTTCCTGAAAAAGCCAGCTGTCTTGCCAAAAAAGGATTTTGTCTCCCATTCCAACTTTCCATTTGGCCCTGGATTTAGCAAGGGGAGGGGCCTTCAAGATACCATTTCAAATGTTAGAACCCAACGGTAGCTCGGCCCCTTGGAAAATGGAGGAGAGAGACAGGCCTCCTAGGTACTTCTCAGCCAAGATGTCCCTCCAAACCCCTGTGCCTTGAAAGATGCACCAAGGGAGTTTAGCTAAGAGGGATTGATTGAGGTGAGAAATTTTCTTGATTCCAAGACCTCCCTAGCTTTTGGGCAAGCAAACCTAGTCCCAGGCTACCAGGTGGTATCTCTTGTGGTCATCAGTTCTAGTCCAGAGAAAGTCCCTCTGAATCCTCTCCATTCTGTCTGCAAACTTAACCAAAATCCCAAAGAGACTAAGGGCATAGGTGGGGAGGTTCTGGAGAATCGAGTTAACCAAGGTTTATTTACCTACCTGATTGAGGGTGGCCCCTTTCCAACCAGCAAGTTTCTTGATGAAGTTGTCGATAATGCTTGTCCAAAAGGAGTCCGAGGGTTTGGAGCCTAGAGGAAGCCCAAGATAAGTCGCCAACAGGGACCCAATGCCACAACCCAGAATTTGAGCAATTTTCCTCTGCCTCTACAGAGGAGTGTTGAGGAAGAAGACAGAGCTATTGTCTAAGTTAATAGCTTGTCCAGTACCCCTGGTGTAGGAATTAAGAATGTTTTTGAAGGTCCTGGCCTCCCGAACTGAAGCTTCACCCCCCAAAATTGTGTCATCCACAAATTGCTGATGAGTGAAAGTAGATGGACTTGAAGAAGGCCTCAAACCCACTAAACACCTGCCCCTAATCTTCTTCTGGATGAGTCTGCCAAGGCATTTCGCCATGACAACAAACAAGATCGGAGAGATGGGGTCTCCTTGCCTTAGACCCCTAGAGGGGGAGAAGAAAGGAGAGGCGTGGCCGTTGACTAGAACTGACAAAGAGGGTGAAGACACAAGCTGGGAGATGAGCTTGCAAACTTGATCATCGAGGCCAAAGGCACGAAGAACAGCAAAGAGGAACTTCCAGTCAACCCTATCGTAAGCTTTTGACAAGTCCAACTCAAGAAGGAAGCCTTCCTTTTTGCCCGCCTGAAGAGAGTGGATAACCTCATGAACCGAAACAATTGAATCAAGGATCTACCTGCTTGGGACAAAGTCGGTTTTCTGAGGAGAGATAATCAGAGGGAGAACTCTGAGGAGCCTAGAAGTGAGAACCTTGGCAATGATCTTATAGAAGGAATTACAGAGGCTAATGGGCCTGAATTTATCTAGAGAATCAACACCCGAGATTTTAGGGACGAGGACCAGAAAGGTAGCATTAAGTTCTTTAAGCAAATTCTTGGCTCCAAAGAACTCTTGAACCGCTTTAACCACATCCTTTTTCACTACATTCTAAAAGATCTGAAAGAAAAAAGTTGGGAAACCATCCAGGCCAGGAGCTTTATCCCCCGGGAGAGAGAAGAGGGCCTGATGGATTTCCTCCAAGGAGGGGATTGCCTTCAGCATGGAGTTGTGGTGAACTTGAAGAATGGGGGGAATCGTCGCCAGGATTTCCTCTTGTTCAGACCCAGAGAGGGAAGGATCAACTGAGAGGAGAGATGAGAAGTAGCAGACAACTTCCTTCTCAATTTCATCCTCTTTGGTAACCTGAACCTGGCCCTAAACAATGTTGGTTATTCTATTACGAGCTCGGTGCTTAAGGGTGGTCAGGTGAAAAAATCTAGTGTTGCGGTCTCCTTCCTTCAACCAACTGACTCTTGATCTCTGTTTCCAGAAAAGCTCTTCCTTAGATATGATGTTGTGCAGATCTGAAAGTATGGCCTTTTCTTGCTGGCTATTATGAACATTGTATCCTGAATGGTGGATTTCATCCTGAATAGAAGAGAGCTGATCAGATATCTCGTCTTTCTCCTAGAAGATGTGGCCAAAGTTAGTTCTATTCCATGATTTGATGTTTCTTTTCACATTTTTTAGCTTCTGGGCAGCTCTGTACATTGCAGTGCCTTCAACCTCAATGCTCCACCAATGGGAAATATTACCTTCCAGTGCAGGGTGTGAGAGCCACATTTTCTCAAAGTGGAAAGGGAAGGCCTTGTTGTTGGAAAGGGGGGAGGCAGAAAGAGAAATCGGGGAATGATCAGAGCCCACCCTGGGGAGGAGGGATAATCTACAGGAGTGGGAGAGGAGCCATTCGGGGGAGATGAGGGCTCTATTAAGGCGAACCTGAATACTATCACCCCCAATTCTTCTGTTAGAACAAGTGAAGCTACCACCTTGAAGGTCCAAATCTAGGAAGGCGAGATGCTGAATAAACGAAGCAAGGTCTTGTTTACTATCCTGATCTGGGGCATGACCCCCCCTTTTGTTTGCATCAGATAGAGGTGAGTTGAAGTCCCCCATTATAATCCCTTTATTCAAGTTACAATTAGATAAGATGCCAAGAAGCTTGGTCTAGAAGCAGTTCCTTTCTTTCTTGGTATTGGGGGCATACAGGTTAAGGATTAACCAAGATTCATTGCTTTGGAAGTGAAAAACCTTACAAAGAAGAGCATTCGTAGAGCTGTAAAGAGTAGTTAACTTGAAAGCTCTGGTGTTATACAAGGTTAGGACACCACTTGAAGCTCCATCCGAATCAGAAGCTTCGCAACAAAAAGTTTTACTGAAAGATATCCTTCTTACCAGGCCCCTTTTCATCTTAGTTTCCTGTAACATCAAAAAGTCAGGTCTTTGGTCTCTAATCATATTTCTAATGAGTTCCTCTTTGTGAGCCCCATTAAGGCCCCTTATGTTCCATGAGATAACTTTCATTTCTTACTTCCTGAGAAATCCTTGATGGACCTCTGGCTTCCATCTGCTAGGTTCCTTCTTGTTTCTTCTTGTAGAATCTGATTTAAGTTCTTTCTTCCTGCTCCCTTGGGGGGTGACCCAATATCAGCTTTAACCCTAATTCTAGTTGAAGCAGGAGATAGGGGGGGGGAAAGTTTTCTTCTGGTTCTTCTTTTTCTTCTTGACCATGCACCAATCATCAAGGCTATCTGTCGCTCTGTTATCTAACCTGTCTTCCCATAGGGCGAGTTGTGTTGGATCAATGTTCTTAATGAGGAGATGAAGCTTGGCCTCAATTCCTATAGGGGTAGAAGAATCTCCCCCCTTGCCAGTAATGACCCCCGGAGAAGCCAGAGTATCCTCAAGGGGAAGACACTTAGCTTGGCTATCCTTTTCTCGGGCTGGGGATTCCCGTTCTAGGTGATTCAACACTATAGCTCCCAAAAGAGGGACTTCCTCCACTACGGGAGAAGACTACACTATAGTTTCCAGAGGGAGATTTTGCTCCACAACGGGACCCGTAGCTATGGAGGGGGAGCATACCTGCACCTTTGGGTCCTCCAATGGGTCTGAGATTGTCTTTTCCAAAATAGGGCCCTGTTCAAGGTGGGGGGGGGGGGAACTAGCCTTCTCCTTGGGGGGATCCTTCTTAATAGTGTCCTTTTCTACTATGTCTTTTAGGCTAACAACCTTTCTCCCCTACGCCACAGAAAGTTTGCGCCTCCAGAGAAGCTTCATCTTTCCCTTTCCAGAAGGGCGTGTAGCAAGCTTCATGGTATGATCAGGGATGACTGGTTTCATGATCTTCTTCTTTGCCTCATTAGGGCACTGGTGGGCCTTATGACTAGCCTTCAGGCAGAGGAAGCACACAAAGGGGATCATTTCATAGATGATTTCCTGGTTGTACACTCCAAGTTTGGAATGAAGTTCAACGAACTCAGGCATGTCTGTTCCTTCTCTCACCCCAATGCAGATGCATGCAAAATTGAGGCGACACTTGGAAGCAGTAATCGGATCCATTGAGAGGAGTTCCCCAAAGGTCCTAGCTATTCCCCCAAAGATGTCCTCATTCTAGTATTCAAGTGGCAGTTCTGGCAGTCTTACTGACACTGGAGCTTGGGCAAAAAAAGAATCATTCAAGCTCATGCTAGATGACCACTTCTGGAGCACAAGGGAAGAATGACCCATGGCCCATTGCCCTTCACTCAGAATGCTAGCAAGGTCTTCCGAGCAAGTGAAATCAAAAGACATAAAGCCTTTTGCCATAGCCGTGACCGAGACCTGGCCCTTGAGAGCCCATTTTTTTTTTATGAGCTGCCTAACTTTGTCAATGCTTGGTCTAGGCCCCAGAAATTTCCCAACCAAAGTAGAAGCCATAGTCTGAATATTGTGGTCCACAATCTCATCCGGGATGGCTATCGCACAAGAACCTTTCACTGAATTCTAAATAGTTTTAATAGGCGGGAAAGAGGACTTACCAAAAGGTTTTACCCTGAAAAGTGAGGACCATTTTGTAGTTCCTTGCACATTTGTTTTGGAAACCAAAGGAGACTTGGCTACTTCCTTGATTAGGATAGATGGACCCACAACCACGCTTTCTGACCTATCCCCAGTGCCAGGAGCAGCCAGACAACCTCCATCTTGTTGTCCGTGCTCCAATCTAGGGACCCGAAATAGACCTTCCAAGGAACTCCTGCTCTTGCATGAATTCAAATTTTGAAAACACCCGCTCCCTCCGCTCTCGTCGCTATCACTTCCCATCGCACTTCGATTTTGAAATAAACTACTATTATATATTTTTTAATGTTGATATTAATCATGGAAATATTTCTAATTAGCATTTGCAAATTTATGCTAATCCTTTACCATCTCATTGTGCAACCTTCTTGTTCTGCTACCAATATTATTTATGATGATAAATTTGATGAAAGAAACCATGTTGTTAACATTGTTGAATACATACACATCAACCTACACCTCAAACTCCAACTAAACTAAATGTCTCTATATTTCTTTGACCATTTTGGGATGATTAAAAAATATAGTGGTCTTCTTTATATTACTACTAGGGTTGCTCAGAATCCTCCATGCAGTATCCTTTTTGACCCTTCTTCCATGGTGAGATGTTACAAGTGAAGAGCATATTTTCAATACAAAAATTACAAAATGATTTCTATGATACATCTACTACTTGGATTAGATTTGTAATGATTTTCTTTATCATCCCCAGGGTTCTATTTATCTCCCTATAAAACTTTGTGGTCAATTTTTAGATGCTACTTTCATGTTATTCCTACTTCCAATCAATTTCAAGTTGATATTGGTCTTCCTTAAGCTCTCTCATATGCATTCCTACTTCCAATCAATTTCAAGTTGATATTGGTCTTCCTTAGCTCTCTCATATGCAATCCTTAGCTTCTCCTATTCATCAATCTCTTAGGTTTTCTCATGATGTGATCAATACCATTAATTATCATCTTTCTAGACCACAATGTTATGTTGACCTTGATTTATTTTGGAATTTTATACCTCAAACACCAACTAAGATTGATCCTATTTTTGGTTTTCTTCCTATTCAACCCATTCCTCCTTTATCAACTTCTTCACTTGCTATTTGACATCCTTCTACTTTTATCTCTCGGCCTAGTCAAATTCCTATTATTCTTCTTTTCCAAGGAGAAAGGGACCCAATGTTGATTGATACTACCCCACCTCAAACATCTACCAAGACAAACCTTAACTAAGGTACTTGTGATCATTATCACAAGTGTCAAGCTAGAGCCTACACTTGTCCCTCTCAATCCACTTTATCACCCTATATACCTCCTAATTTACTTCACTTTGAACATCAAATGACCAAATCTATAGAGAAAGTGAACTTGAATAAGGTTAAAATTGATAAACATACTAATGCAATTCATATCTTGGATTATATTATAATTAATCTAGATCGAGATGATACTCTTGATGATGTTTATGAAACTCATAATTATATACATGCTAGTAATCTGATGATTTATATGAGACTATTGATCTTGATCATGATTTACCACATACACTTTATTCACATGTATTAATCAATCCTTGTAACAAACACAATAACCTATCTTCATAGAAAAATCCTTATTTGGAACCGGCTATTATCCCATCTATTTTTCTTGATGTTTCTTCTCTTAAGAGTTTCTCACCTTCTCTATATACTATAGACTGAGATAGGGGGTAGGTGATACACTTGGTTTGATCCTCTTGTGCAATGGATTTTATGTGTTTTCATGTTGTAGTGTTCTTCCCTCTTGATATGATGCCTGATATATGTTTTGTCTATTTTTATTTAGATGATCCTTGTTTCTCGATTGGAATAAGATGTCAAAGGAATCAAAAAATGTTATAATCATTATTCTATTTGTAGCTTACTTCAATATGTTGTTACATGTTGTGTTGCACATGTGCCATTATTTGTAAATATTCCTTTGTGTAGTTCACTTAGGGTGGTGCAACATGGTAGCACCTAATTATTTTTCATGTTCGTAAAGCCCACCCAAAAGGAATCTTCTTTGTAACTATTAATTTTTCTTTCTTCCATTGTATTATAGTTCTACTTCCTTTGGAGAATGATGAAATTTGATTTGGACATAATATTTACTAACCCAGAGTAAGTAGATCCCTCTTGTACCCTCTTTTTTTCATGTCGTCAATTCCCTTGATGTGTACTTTCTTGGGGACATTTCATAGTGGAATAATCTCTAGTGGACATATGTATTCACATTAAAGTAAATTCTCTTTTTAAGGAATTTGCAATGGATCTAATGTGGGTACATACACTTCACTCATATTTTGCATACACTTTGTGTTTGATGATCTTATGTAGTTTTGGATCCCTTTTTGGATTGCTAATAAATCCTTTAAAACTTGATCCTCACATTTTGGATTCTTTTTAGATTACTAATAATCCTATAGGGTCTTGATCTCATGCATTTGCATCTTTTTATCCCCTAAGGACACACAAATCCTCATGCTTGGATCACCTTTTGTGGCATTCCCCTCTCAGTGACACAAATCCTTAAGGATGAATCCTTGATGGGTTGACCAGAATGTCAAACAAACCTACTAGACTATTAATTCCATCTCTTTTGTAGTGTGCCTTTTTTGAGATTCATAGTAAGACAAGCATTCTTACTAGATTGAGGAAATCATACCCCTTTTTATTTTTTTAGCAAGATTCGTCTTGTCCCAAGTTTGGATTTAATGAGGACTTGATTATGTTGGGAGATTGATTTTTTCTTGAATTTTGACATGATCATCATATGTATTTGATTTACTTTACTATGAGTTTGAGTAAGGCTCGTAGTCTCACTAAAGTGAGGGATAAATGTACCATCTTCAAAGTTAGTACCCATTAATTAAAAAGTTGTAAAGAGTTCATAGGCTCCATTTTAGTAATCTCCTAGAACATTTATGTATTTATGCTTGAACTAATAACTTTTTCTAAATTTTTACCCATTTTTGACCTTTATCTCCACCACCTAGATCTTAGAGTGAGTCCCAATGTGGAAAACACCTTAGGTAAGGGTCGAGATCATTCCTTACTCTAGGTATGGGTTGAGGTCATCCCTTACCCCAGGAAAGGATCAAGGTCATCCCTAACCCCAGGTAAGGATCAACTTCATCCCCTACCCAAGGATTTTTTCCTTGAACCTCAAACCTATTTCAAAGTTTTCAATGTTTTCCATCTTGAGTTAGCGGACCCCTTTTAAATTTGATCTCAAATTTGGCATAAAAGGAGGATTCCTCACTTTATTTGGTCATCCATTACCATACACAACATTCATTCTATTTTCAAGCTATTGATCTATTATTATACACATACCATTCCTACCTCATTGAATCCATTATTGCAAGCAAGCTTTCAATATACATTCAAGGAGTTCAAGCCAAGCAAGAAAGGATTAATTGAAGGTTCACATTTCATGATTTTTTTTCTCTTGATCTAGCTGCTTTCTTAATAGGAGATAGTGGAGTTGATCATTGAGTAAGGAGATCTACATTCATCAATATTGCACAAGCATTCAAGCATTCACGAGAAAACTTACATCCATGTTTCTATGATTTGGAACTTGTAGATATATTTCAGTTGTGGAGACATCCTAAAATCAGCATTCATACATATACATGCAAGAATCTATGTATCTTTGTGGATAAAAAATTTGAATTCATTCATTCAAGTTTAGTAAGTAGGGAAAATATTTACATTTGTCTTACTTTTACACGATTTCTCATTTCAAGGCTAATTCCTAAATGGAGGCTTGACCAAGGAAAGACACCCCCCCCCGAAAATAATAATAATAAAAATAATAATAAAAAAATCCATTTTTCCTGTATAGGAGAAAATTTATTGGTTTTTAGAGTGATGAATTTGGATTTCAAATCTAGGGCTTTTGGTTTCTATCAGACTTCTAGATTTGCACATTTTTAGTATGGACAGGGTCAAGGATGACCCCAACCCTTACCAGGTTGTCTCTTACCTTAGGTCATCCCTTACTTTGGGGCTCCAAATTCTTAGAATCTATAGATTTTAGCCTTCTAATTCTAGATACTGCATAGTTTTTGTTTTTGTTACAATCTAAGAGCTTATTTTTTAGGTATGAAGTGACATCCTCTATTATCTCTTGAGGTGAGTTTTCTTCTTCATTTGTCATTTCATAGAAATTAATTTGATGTAGTTCTTAGATATTATATGCGATTTTATATTATTTCTATTTCAATTAGTCAACTCATTAAACATCTAATCAAATCAAAATTAATACATAACAATAAAAGGGAAAGAACAAGGGCGGGGGCCCTAGCTCGGTTGGCTAAATCTTCCCTGTTGCAGGGGGTTGGTCACAAGTTCTAGTCTCCCCTATCCTCGTGGTACCAGTGGGCATGTCGCACCAACACTACCGATCACGTTAAAAAGTTTACCAGCACATTTTTTTAAAGAAAAAAAAAGAAAAAGGGAAAGAACAACCAATAGAAATATATTCTTTAAGTGTACACATTTTTAAGCACTTAGATTTAACATTGGTATGAATTACATGTGTTTTGGGTTGTGCTAATCTATTTTGGGCCCTTTAGAAGGTTACACTTGAAAGTCCCTCTCTCTTTCTCTATACACCTAAAATTGGGGGTTCAATACATATGACATTATCACACATTATCATTGTACCCTAATTTTGTGTGACATGCATACATACAATATATCCATGTACACACATATAAATATGTATAATATATACACATACATACATACATATATACATATATGTGTGTGTGTGTGTGTATGTATGTATATGTATATATATATATATATATATATATATATATATATATATATATATATATATATATATACACATATATATATATATATATATATACATATATATATATATAGATACATACATATATATATATATACATATACATATATATATATACATATATACATATATATGTATGTATATGTATATGTATATATATATGTATATATATACATACATATATACATATATATGTATATATATACATACATACATATATACATATATATGTATATATATACATATATACATATATATGTATATATATACATATATACATATATACATATATATGTATATATGTATATATATATATGTATATGTGTGTATATATGTATATTTGTATGTATATATGTATATGTATGCATGTATGTATGTATGCATGCATGCATGTATATATGTATGTATGTATGCATGTACACACACACATATGAAATAGTATATACATATGTAATGGTTCTCTACAAGGAATAGTTGGTGACAAAAAGGATGCATGGATGAATTTAGGGAATATACTTTACTCTGAGATATCTTATCATGTAGCTCATTAAAATTTAATTAATGTGTCTAGAATTATATATTTTGATTTTAATGTAGAATATGTGGATGCCAATTTTGTATTATTGCGTGAAAATTTGGAGGAAATTTTAGTTGAGTCATCCTTAAATAATTCAAGGTGAAAGTTAAACAAAAATAGTCTCTACTATAAAAAAATGTCCATAAATCTTGAAGTGGTCATTTTGCATGTGGTCTTAAAATTTTAATTCATATATGTTATAATTAGGTTTTGTAGAGAATATTATTGATCAAGTTATATGCATTTAAATTTTTTTTATCATGCTCCACTAATTATTTTAAATCTTGATGATATTCTTAACTTTGATTTAAATAAGACATTACTAAGTGAACTCAAAGTTCAAATACCAAGTAAATTTGATAAGAAATGTCTAGTTATTGCAAGGTACATCCTTGTTATGGGCATTCCACAGAAATAGGTTTAGAGAGAAGCAATCATTGAACTAGAGAAGGTATCTTGTAACTATTTTTAGTGGTTTTCCATGTACTGTATGTTGATCTTAGATTGGTTTTGACAAGTGAGTGTGAACACACTTAAACCATTTACTCAGTTCATGCCAAACTAGTCATACATGCCGAGCACATGTAAATATTAGACCATGCCAAGTTGCAATGAATGTTGAGTCACTCAGGTGTCAAGCAGATAGACCATGTTGAGAGATTCAAGAGCTGAGTAAATAGTGGATGTCGAGTAATGCAAGTGATGAGTTACAATATATAGAATAGTGCATGTCGAGTATCAGAGACTTCATATGTTGAGTGAAACAGTCTTGACATATTTGTTTGTAATGACACAAAAAACTATGTAAACCATTTTTGAGCTGACTTAAAGATATATTATGATCTTTTGGAGATAAGGAAGAATCTATATTTGGATTCCCTATGCAATTACATGTAGCCAATCAAAAAATGGGAAGGTTTAAGTGGCAATATGGATGAATCTCAGTCATAGATTCATACCTAACCTTAAGCCACCTAAGTCTTCTTAAGGAGGACAAGGCCCTAAAATCTTTATGGGTGAGTGATCAAATTGGAGGAGCAAACAAGACAGTTTGCATGTAGAGCATTCAAGGTGACTTAAAACTAAGAGTGAATTGCAAAATCAGTTAGAGAAGAAAAGAGGATAGAGAAAAGGATACAACATTGAGACATTTGATCGTGAAGGATATTAGACATTGTGTAGAGGTGATTTATCATTAGTTAAACAAGTGCCAATCATAGGATCTATGCTGAGACATTTTAACAGGTGATTTCAGTTAAATCTCTTAACATAGTAGTCCTAATAGGCTATATGAAATCCTTTAATAGGTGCTTACTTAGTTGTAAGTTGAAGTCCTCTAACTAGGCACACTTCTAATAGGGTTTTTAAATCCTCTAACAAGGTGAGACTTAATAGTCTTTGCAAGCCTTTCATGGGGCAGACCTTTCATAGGGTAGACCATGATTTATGGTCAAATCATTTTAACCATCATTGGATACACTTTATTACTGCAATAGTGAAAATTTGTGGGTGTCATCCCCACCCTATTTTTACCTTCTCACTTGGAGGGTTTCTGGGTAATCATATCTAGTGTTATGTATGTGATTGCTTACATGTTTACATGATTTAGATGCATATTCTTTACATGTTATTTTAGTTCACATATTGAATGCATATGATGAATGAATGGTGAAAGTTTTATGGGTCCAAGTTTAAACTCTCAGAAGTTTACTCTTTGATTATTGCAAGAATATTTTTACTAGTAGGCATTAATCTTAGTTTAAAAAAAGTTTCATAAATGTGTAGAGTATTTGGTAGACATGTATAATGCCCATATGCAAGTGCATCAATAATATTTATATATATATACAAGCCCAAATATGTCCTACTTACTAAGATCTCCAAGTAGGTTTTTATTATTATCGACAATCAGCGAAGGCCTTATCATATTTATTAAAAAAGAGAGAGAAATCAAGTTTTTAGAATCTCCATTCAAAAGGGCATTGGTAGGAAAGAATGAAGAAGAAAACCTCTAGTCTTGCTCGGGACTTAAGTCCTATATTATTACATTTATAAAAGGGGCATACCCTAGTTTACATATGATTTTTTGTTTACATTTTTAGATTTCTTTCTTTGCATTCCCTATCGTACTATTCTGACATGGAAGCATTTGTTTCGAGAACTATTCACGAAAGATAGTGCATTATAAAGTCTTTCCTATTAATTTCATTCTTCCTTCTTAATATCTGTATACTATCAACAGTTCAATCTCAAAGAAATCATGTTAGAAATGATTAATTATAAATCCTTTCACAAATTTTCCAATTTGGGATCTCTTCTCAATTTGTTAGTTTTGAATGAATATGAGTTATGATAGTGTTGTTATAAATTTTTGTTTATCTTGTTTCCATCTAATTTTGATGTTAGAGATTTTGTTAGAGTAAAGCATTAATTTAATTTCATTTTTTTAATTCGCTTTATTCCCTTCTTAAGATTTTACTTTATTCACCTTTTGCATCTCTATTTAATAATTAATTAGTAATTATTAAATAGCTTTTCCCTTTTAGGTTACCCTTTATAACTTTTTAGGTTACCCTTTCAGGTTTCAATCTCCTTTTATAAGGATTGATCTTTTGTAATTATTTTTTCTCTTTCATTTCTAAGAACACATTTGCATAATTTTAGAGTAAAACCCTTGCGTCTTCTCATCTTTTTCTTCTATGACAAGTTTTTTACATGTAGGTGTTCGAGGGCTTTGTGGATTTGTATTGATCAAATTCTTCAGTTTTATGATATAGGTGGGCCAGTATGAAAATAAAAAAGGGAGGTCACTATGCTTTTATTAATTTGTATGGAGTTTCAATGAAGTTCTGGTATATTTTTTTTTGAGGAAGCTCATGTTGATATTGTTTTTTAGATGGTCATGATACATGATCATGTATTTTCAATTATCACTCACCTAATTTTATACTGGATCCTCAAATGTTTGAATTGATTGCATTGTCTTTTACCCTTTTTCTCTATCTTTGGCATCCCCTTTATTATTAAGTAAAATTTCCTTCTATTATGATTTTCCTATTTGTTAGCTCTGCTTTACTTGACATTAATATTCAATGCAATTTTTGAAGAGTTTGTTCATCTTTCTTCTTTATTATCCACATTGATTTTGCCAATTAAAGTTGATTGTGCATTACTGGTAAACATTATTTATAGTTATTTTAAGTTTTGGATATGGGTTTTTAATTTACTCTCCCCTATTTGATTGATGATTCTAGATTGGTTAATGTGACATTCAGTTTTGATAAGAATATTTCCCCTTTGTAAGGATAAAAGCAAGTTATTTAGATTTAAAAGTTACCTCTTTGATCAAGTTAATAAAAGATGAGAATTGAAAGGTCACTCATTACAAATTAGTTCAACCTTGAATTTGGTGCTCCATTCAGTGGCGTGCGTTCAAAATTTTTGGGCGATGATAGATAATGGGCATGATTCATTTTGTACAATATATCTATAACATGCTTTTGAAATCTGGAAGGATATGAGTGATAATCCAAGCTTCAATCTTCAACCTACATTATGCCATGACTCAATGATTTGAATCTGTTGCATGAGGAGGGGAAGTTTGTTTGTTCTCCAATCAGGAATAATGTTACATAGATGCACCTCTATCTTTATACACACCTGTATGTGTGCATCTGATGTGATGAATTTAGACTCTTGAAATTATTCCATGACTTACACATACATCCAACCTGAGAATAGATGAGACTGCGCTCCCTCAATTTTTATTCGCATTCCTTCTCCACCATGCAGTGCAAACATAGCCACATATATCATAAAATGCAGAGAGCTTGGTGGAGTAATTCAAAGGCTTGGAGGAGCATGCATGAGAATGAATGGGCATGATTATCAACCTCTATGAGAATGAATGGGCATGATTATCAACCTCTTTGATCAAGTTAATAAAAGATGAGAATTGAAAGGTCACTCATTACAAATTAGTTCAACCTTGAATTTGGTGCTCCATTCAGTGGCGTGCGTTCAAAATTTTTGGGCGATGATAGATAATGGGCATGATTCATTTTGTACAATATATCTATAACATGCTTTTGAAATCTGGAAGGATATGAGTGATAATCCAAGCTTCAATCTTCAACCTACATTATGCCATGACTCAATGATTTGAATCTGTTGCATGAGGAGGGGAAGTTTGTTTGTTCTCCAATCAGGAATAATGTTACATAGATGCACCTCTATCTTTATACACACCTGTATGTGTGCATCTGATGTGATGAATTTAGACTCTTGAAATTATTCCATGACTTACACATACATCCAACCTGAGAATAGATGAGACTGCGCTCCCTCAATTTTTATTCGCATTCCTTCTCCACCATGCAGTGCAAACATAGCCACATATATCATAAAATGCAGAGAGCTTGGTGGAGTAATTCAAAGGCTTGGAGGAGCATGCATGATGATTGACACTTTTCCCTCGCACCCTCTTAAGGAAAAATAGTGAGTTCGATACCATTCAAAGTACCATCAATTTCTTGAAGTAATGGTAATGTCAGTGGTCAAAAGGGGTGTCAAATGTGAAATGTTAGACAAAATGAAAGCCATTGTCTCCTTGAAATAGTGACTCAAATAAGAGGAATGATTCATTGATAAGAACACCAACTATAAAATAATAGACAAAACAGTTGAATTGGCTTAGTGGAAATACTTAGAGAGATGTCGCTTCGTGGAAAGAATGATTACAATATTTTAGGAGTATGAATGTGTCAAATATAGACACAACACAAATGCAATCCAATTAACCATGTTTTCAAGCTCACAATACCTCCCTATTGGAAGTGTGAAATGTCCCTTTTCTGATTTTACATGATATTTCCAACCTTTAATCAGATCTTTAAGATCAAACAACTAATATCACAAAGATCCTCCAAATTTCTCAAGAAACCCCAAATCGGGTATGCCAGAAATTGTGCCAAAAGCTTCACAGCTTCACCAATTACTAATAAATCTGAAAATGGAAATTTTTACATAACTTTCAGCAGCATAACAGCCTACAAATTGACATTTCCAGATCCGTATAGCCTTTACACAACAGCTCAAAAATGTAGGACCAAAACTATGCTCATCGAGCTCCCGAAATAGCACAAAATATGCCCGGAAACACCACAAGAACACTAATAATCTATCTCAAAAGTTTAATCACGTCCCAATATATATATTCAGATCTATTTTAACAGCTTAAAGTATAAAATACAGCAGCAACCAAAACTGATATGAAATACTCAACCGGAAACACCAAACTCTTACAAAAATACACCCGGAAACTCACAAATCTGCACTGTTCAGCACAAAGGCAAACTCTGTATGAGTATGCACATGGAATGGCTTCAAACTCCCATCCTTAGCCTTCCTGGAAACCTGCAAACTCCCGTTCTTGGGTCTCCCTGGAAACCTGCAAACTCCCGTTCTTGGGTCTCCTTCTCCACAGGTTTGGCAGCCTCTGAAGAATAACAAAGAATGAGTGAAAATCAAGTCTGGAATCCCCCCAAAATGCCTCCAAACCTCTTTAAAAAGGGCATAACTGTAACTCACATCCAAGAGAGGTTAATGAAACATATTTTAATAATAATTATCATTTATTAGTCCAACGGTTTCCAAAGATTAACTCCCTTTTTCCGAAACTTCACTTTCTTGGGCCTGCCTGTCTTAGCAAAGATTATTATTTTTTAATTATTTGAAAAGGGGACATGACAAGTCCTCCCCTCCCAAACATTGCTTGTCCTCAAGCAATGGCTGAACAATAAACCAATCAATCCTCCTGGATCCCAAATGTAGTCATGAACTATACTACTACCAATTAACACAGACTCCTGCAAGATCCTCTGCAATATGACCAAGAGGAATCCATAATCAAACTGGCAATTATAGCTCAACCAAACTCCAAAATCACCATTACCACAGTCAAAAACCCATGAGACACAAACTCTTAGAATATCAAAACCCAAGTAAAGTGGACTACCAACATAGTAAATACCATCAATGCATTCCACTGGCCTATATGGAATGTACAATCCAACTCTGCAACAATGGTGAATGCTCTCAAATGAAACTATACCAAGTATGGAGAATCCACACACTATACAACTCCTGCAGTCAACACAACTCTGTAGATCATTGGCCACTGTCTCATAACCATAACTCCCATGCACCCCTGATGGTGAAAAGCCATCACAAGATAAACAACAAGAAATGGAACCCAAACCAAATTTTCCTGCCATCAACTCCTCAGCATAAGGATCAATTGTTAACTGATGTACATACCTTGCAATATAATGTTGATTAAAAAAACCAACCTCAGTCAACAACTCACCATGAACAAGTGATACAACCCACTGTGACTGATCACTAGCTAAGTCAGGAGATGTCATAGCCAAAGGAGTAGATTCAATAACAACACTTGCTGAAGCATCACTCCAAAACTCCTGCTCTAAGTCATGTATTATCAAGCTATCAACTACAAAACCTGTCACCATGTCGTGCCCATCACAACTCTCATCTCGAGGCATCAAACTATTCCATAATTGATGATAAGCACTAGGAACCAAAGTACATCTCTGTATCATAATCTCATCAACATGGTCATCAAAGGTAAATTGATGAGTGTACCTCACAGTGTAATGCCGATAGAATGCGCCAATCTGAGTCAGTGGCTTAGACTGTAATCCAGATGAAACTAACTGCAATTGATCATCAACCATGTTGGAACTGACTACTACCTCCAAAGATATCACCAAGGGAGTAGTATTACTATCAGGAACCATGCCAACTGTCGACTCACCAACATCACACATGACCTTTGATACATCTCTAGTCTCTGTGCCTTCAGTACTAGAGGCCACCACCCTGTCAGGCATACAATAATCTGCTACAATACCCAACTCAACTAAACCTGACTCTAGTGGGAATGAACCTGATATGCCAATGTTAGTATCAAGGATGGATGCATCCCCATCTCCATTGTCTCTGACAATCTCAGTCATGGACATCCTCGAATCACCAAACACCATAGCTTGTGACTGTATAGAATCAGATAAAGACTGTAGTTGCTCTAACTCCATGGTCACCTTAGCCAAATGAAACTGTGACTCCTTGAAAGCCAACTGTGTACTCTCAAGAATCTCAAAAGTCACCTCAAGCTGCTCAGTAAGCTCACTCACCTCATCTTCCTTGGCCAACAATGCATCATATGTTGTACTACCCCACTCCATAAGATAATCTCTATCAGCTACCAACTGCATATAATTCTGTCTCAAAATCTGAATAGCCTCCCATAAAGAGTGGATCTCTGTCAAGGAAAGATAACTTCCTTCCTGCTCATCACTAGTAGGAGAACCCCTTCCATAAACTGCTAATAATTGACGAGCAGCATCAAAATGTTGGCAAGTGATAGCAATGTCTCGGTCACTAACTCTCAACTGATTAGACACATGATGGCATTGGCTTGACTGTCTCCTACAAACCTCCTTTGATGCACTGTCTAAAGGAGTATCCTCAAAGTTACTAGTCTCTAGAGTATTACCATCCATGTCCTGTGAATCAACTCTAAAGCTCATATCAACATACAGAGTATCAAAATTTGTAGCACTGCTGTCCAACTCCTCTGTACCCAAAGAAACTAAGTCTTCAAAATTGCCCACTACATCCTCCTGGATGTCATCGATGCCAATATGATCCTGGGACTCATCTGTACACACTGCCAAATATGAAAGATCATCAACACATTCCAGCAAGTATGGTCGACTGGATATATGAACAAAGCCCAACACCGGTGTATAAAAACTAATACCAACATCAGACAAGATACTGGCACAAGAAAAGACAACACCGTGTAATCTGCTAATCAAATCCATGATAGCACCCAAACAAACACTGCGACCAAAAAGTGTTAAAGATCTCCAGTCAACTGAATCCCAAACACCAATATAACAATCTCGTGTCCATATCCGTAAACTAGAATCAACTGGTAACTCAAGAAAACTCCTCACCTGAGTAATATGACCAATACCAACTAACTCCACATACCTGTCATGATAAGGTAATGAAGTCACAATACTATCTTCACTCACCTTCAGCTGGCGGGATAAATCATGTGAAGTACTACCTGCCTCAACCTCATGTGATGAAGCATCTAACTGCGCCTGGTACTCTTTCTCAGCAAATTCATGAATGCTCAATGTCTGCTCATCTCTACTAGGTATCTCACCATCCTGCACAACAACATCCTCATAATCATCATCTGAACCCACTACACTGTAGTCACTGCCTGTTGTAACTATACCATCCTGAATACCTGTGGCATCACCCTTTGACAACCTGTAAACAATTGTCTCAATTTGAGTATCAAGTTGACTGTTACTATCAATCTGTGTAATATCCTTTCCCACCACCTCCTGTGGCAAAGTAGAATCTGAGACCACTACCTGGCTATCAGCTAGTTTCTCAAACTCCTCATGCAAGTTCTTGGGAATTGTGTCATCTGTCCTGTGAGAAAATCTGCCAAATAGAAATCCAGTCAACTTATCCACCTTAGCTGGGTCAGATAACATGTCATTTATACGGTGGTGCTCAACCAACTGTTTAGACATGTCATGGCTTATTTTCATAAGTTTATCTCGAATGTCTAAATAACCATCCTTTCTACTATTTTGACTCTGGCTATCAATTGTCCAAGATCGTTCCCTCTGAGACTCTGTACTATACCTGTCCATTCTGGATAAAGTAGAGTGTAACCCCAATAGGATATAACTTCTTCAAGCACCAAGAACTAACATGCAAATGATTAGAAGTAGCATGCAACCATAGATTTGGACATGCAGCTGATTAGAAGCAACATGCAACCACCAAATTATGACATGCAAGATCTGGGTAGTTGTCAAAACTGACATGCAAACTTCTACAACCGCCAAATTCACCAAGAACTAATAGGCAAATGATTAGAAGTAGCATGAAACCATAGATTTGGACATGCAACTGATTAGAAGCAACATGCAACCACCAAATTATGACATGCAAGATCTGGGTAGTTGTCAAAACTGACATGGAAGATCTGGGTACTTGTCAAAACTGAAATGCAAACTTCTACAACCACCAAATTCACCAAGAACTAACATGAAAATGATTAGAAGTAGCATGCAACCATAAATTTTTACATGCAGCTGATTAGAAGCAACATGCAATCATAAATTATGACATGCAAGATTTGGGTAGTTCTCAAAACTGAAATGCAATATCTGGGTAGTTGTCAAAACTGACCTGCAACTTCTACAAACCCTCAGGCTGGCAAGATCATGGCTCTGATACCACTGAAATGTCCCTTTTCTGATTTTACATGATATTTCCAACCTTTAATCAGATCTTTAAGATCAAACAACTAATATCACAAAGATCCTCCAAATTTCTCAAGAAACCCCAAATCGGGTATGCCAGAAATTGTGCCAAAAGCTTCACAGCTTCACCAATTACTAATAAATCTGAAAATGGAAATTTTTACATAACTTTCAGCAGCATAACAGCCTACAAATTGACATTTCCAGATCCGTATAGCCTTTACACAACAGCTCAAAAATGTAGGACCAAAACTATGCTCATCGAGCTCCCGAAATAGCACAAAATATGCCCGGAAACACCACAAGAACACTAATAATCTATCTCAGAAGTTTAATCACGTCCCAATATATATATTCAGATCTATTTTAACAGCTTAAAGTATAAAATACAGCAGCAACCAAAACTGATATGAAATACTCAACCGGAAACACCAAACTCTTACAAAAATACACCCGGAAACTCACAAATCTGCACTGTTCAGCACAAAGGCAAACTCTGTATGAGTATGCACATGGAATGGCTTCAAACTCCCGTCCTTAGCCTTCCTGGAAACCTGCAAACTCCCATTCTTGGGTCTCCCTGGAAACCTGCAAACTCCCGTTCTTGGGTCTCCTTCTCCACAGGTTTGGCAGCCTCTGAAGAATAACAAAGAATGAGTGAAAATCAAGTCTGGAATCCCCCCAAAATGCCTCCAAACCTCTTTAAAAAGGGCATAACTGTAACTCACGTCCAAGAGAGGTTAATGAAACATATTTTAATAATAATTATCATTTATTAGTCCAACGGTTTCCAAAGATTAACTCCCTTTTTCCGAAACTTCACTTTCTTGGGCCTGCCTGTCTTAGCAAAGATTATTATTTTTTAATTATTTGAAAAGGGGACATGACAAAGTGTGTGATCTATACACGAAGAGTCCATGTAATTTTTTAATTCTTTAATAGATATATGCAGGGTACTTGATTGAAAATAAAAGATTGCATATGAAGTGTTTGACAAAATGTCATTGTTTTTTTCAATGCAATAAGAGATAAGTGTGTGTAACAACCGAAGGTCAAAGAAGTATTATTCAATTTGGAGGAGAGGATGTGGTCAACATTAGTAAGGGACAATACAACAAGTTGTTCTAGGAAAAAATTGGTAGTGGAATGATATTTTGAGGCTTGTTGAATGATATTTCCTCCAAATTGCCACCTCTAGTTCATGCCACATACACTATGAAGGAAACAACATTGCAGTCCAACCATTCTTCTAAAATACTTCAAAGAGATCTTGTAATTTTGAGTAATGCATGGATGTTTTTACTAAATATCACATGGATATGTCATCTCATACATGAGATGATTTCTAAATGGAGAGTGGCGGGTCTTAAGACAAATGTGCTACACAATATTTGTATGGAAAAACATCAATATAGTCCACAGTCATATATACTCAAAATTTCAAGAAAATGTACTTGGCAGGTGTAACACAAGTTTTTTGGCTCTTTTCTTATATCCTCATCACCTATCCAAAAGAGGGAACATTTCAACAAGTTATATCTTTGTATCAAGGAGTAGCGATGATATTAAGCATACTCTTCATAATTTGAGGTTACCATAGAGTCAAGTCAATCCCTTGTTTCTTCTTTTGGATGGTGTCTTCAACTTTTACTCCCACCTTTAACATGGATGAATGAAGAGTATATATAAAACTTATTGGCTCTCAAAGACTTCTCTCTTGATGTCAACTAGAATGATTATAATATGTATAAGTTCAAAGGTCATAGAAGTATCTAAGAGTACAATTTCTTTTGTACAATTATATGAATTAAGACAAACATCATGGAAAAATGATGGAAGATGGAAATTCCTCTCAATAAGATGGCATCTTAATCAAATTGAATGGAGGTGCTCAAGAGAAACCTTTAGCTCAACAAGTTTGAGATACCAGTCAAGTTCTTTCTTCAAAGATGTCAAAGATAACATTAGCATTTTCTTTGTTGTACTAAGATGAGTATTTGTTAAAGGTAATCTTGTTTCTTTTTGTCAAAGGTTGAGGATTTGATATTTTGGGTTAATTTTTGCAAGGTTAATTAACCTCTCCAAAATTACGTATTTTGGAGGTAGTTATTAACCACAAAGGGGTAGTTCTTAACTTCTATGTCTATATAAGGAGTCATTTTTGGCTTTGTAAAGGGACTTTTTGGGACTTTAGAAAAAGGGAACACTATGTTAAAATTTTGATCAGAAGATAATATTTGGAAAGTGTGTACAAATTTTGTCTTTGTAATAAAAAATTCCTCTCAAGTTCTTGGTGCAAGAAAATAAAGGAATGTGCAATTTGAGTTCTCTTCTTTCAAATCTAAATTGTTAGAAAAATTGATTCTCTTTGCAGTGAGCATTTTCATGGTATTTTGCAAATGTTTATGAATCTTTGGATCAATATTGTGCTAGTGATAATTCTCAAGCGTAGATCTTGATTGTTGTAATTAGCAGTTTAAGTTAGTCCAGGAAATCTTTGAAGTTCTCTAGTGCATTCATCATCAATGGCTTTCTCTTGATCTTTTAAAGTTTAATTTCTTTTTTTGAAAGACTTTAGAATTATATCATATGAGGGAGCTGCCCCTCTAAATGCAGAGGAAGGCCACATATCAAGGGCCTATCCAAATGTTGTGAACACTTTTCCACATACACTCCATTAGGCCATTTTTATAGTGACAAATCTGTTTACCAACAATTTCCAAAGGTCATTTCCTAATATATCCCAACATTTGTAGAAAAAGAAGGCTTGGAAGCCATCTGAAGGGTGATTTATATGGATTCATACTAAAATGGGTTGTTTTAATTTCATTTATAGTTAAAAGTTTATTTAGGAGTTTGTTATCTTCCTTGGTAATTACTTTTAGAATGGTTTGTTCCATAAAGTTCTGGGCTATGAGGTTGGAGTGTTCATAGTTATTGAAGATATCTAAATAATAGTTAACTAAAGTATTTGTTATTTGTCTAGGTTCTTCACTGAGTATACCCGTTTCATCTTTTATTTTGGTTATTCTATTTATATTTATGTTGTTTAGGGTCTTGTTGTGAAAGAATTTTATGCTACGATCTCCTTCTGTTAGCCATGTTTCTCAAGATTTTTGTTTCTAGAAAATTTCTTCTTTGGCTAATATATTTTCTTGTTTTGCTAGGAGTTCCTTTTCTTTGATGAAGGTATCATTGTTCATTCCATGTTTTTATTAGTTCTTCGTTCATCTTTTTGAGGTCTTCTTCATTGTCTAATTTTTCTTTAAAGATGTTACTAAAACAATTTTTATTCCATTTGATTATTTTTTATTTTAGACACAAATTAGAACATTATGGACCCCTTAAAGTCACATTCTTCTCACCATTTTTTGATGTTTTTGATGAAGGTATCATATAAGAACCACATATTTTCACATTTGAAAGGATTTCTAGATAGTTAATGTTGTTCTGCTATTTCTAGTCTGTCAAAGTAGTGGTCTGAGCTTGCGAGAGAGAGGATTATTGAGTGTATTGCAAAATTAAAGTTATTGAGGTCTCCTTTGAATAAGAATCTATCTACCTTCTTGAAAATATGGTTGAATCCTAGTCTTCTATTGTTCTAGGAGTATAAGTCATTTGTTAGGGGTATATCAATTAAGGTGTCTTTTGTGGTCCGTTCTCCAAAGGTGTGCATTGCTTGGGATATTATTTGTGATCCTCCAAAATTTTCCTCTAGGGATAATATAGCATTGAAATCTCCTCCTATAAGAATATTTTTTGTTTGTAGATTGCCAGTAAAGGTGCTAATTTCTTCCCATACTAGTTTTTTATCTGATGTTGGGATTGGTCTGTAAACATTAATGATTATCAGTTGTAAGTCATTTTTGAAGCTTTGGATTTTGCCCCCCATCCAATTGTTTTTAGCTTTCTATTATAAGCTACTTTCTTAGGATCCCATATAATACCAATCCCTCTTGAGGCTCCTATTGATTCTATCAAGTCTAAGTTCCAAATTCTGAATTTCTTATTGAGTTTGATTCCTTCTTCTTTGTTTATCTTTGATTCCTAGATTAGGATGAGTTCTTAATCAAAGAGGGTTAGATTGTGCTTGAGTAAGAACTTTTTTTTAGGGACATTTCCCCTAATGTTCCAGGTGGTTATCTTCATTGGTTTTTGGGAAGGCTCTTCCCCTTCCCAGCTTTTAGGATATCTTCAAATTTCTTTTGGTTTCCTTCTCTTCTTGTTGCAGTCCTCAATTTTGAGAGAGATTTCCTACCACAATTTTCACTTTTCTTTCCAAATTTATGGGCTATTATTCATTCCATTATTTCCTCTAATCCTAACTTGTCCACATAGTCCTTTTCATTGTTTAAACACTTTTCAATTATTTCATGTGTAGTTTTTGCTTCTTCTTCTATAAATTTCTTAGTATTATATCACACAAATCAATTTTGTTGGTGTCCTCTTCCTCGAATACTGACTCATGTCTTCTAGGTCTTTCTGGTATGCTAATTATTGTTATTTTCTCTTGGGTGCCTTCTAAACCAAACTCTTCCCAGAATTGTCTTGCTTGTAAATCAATATTTCTTGCTTGTTCTACCTTCCTTATGTTCTCTATCTCTTCATCCTCAACCATTTGGATTTTGTTTAAAATTGTTTCCACCTCTAGTGGAACTAGGTTACAATTTCTATTTTCCTTCTCACACCTTTGCTTCTGTGATTCTTTGCTTTCTTCAAATGGGTCACTACCATTCATAGGAGTTTACCAAAATTTATATGATTTCCTGGCTTTTGGCCTTTCCCTAATTGTTATATGTTCCCAATGTTTTGAAGTAGTTGGGGGGATTCTCTCCTCACCATTCTCCCTTATTGGTGCTCTAGGTATTGCTACTAAATGTTCTTTTTTCTTGTTCAGGTATTAATTATTTACTTCATCTGTGTTCTTCCCCTTACTGATATCTATTTCAATCAGTGAAACCCTTCTGACTAAAGTTGAGTTTGTTTGTACTTCTGGGGAGGTTTCCCTTAGCTTTTCTTTCCTTTCCTATTTATTTTTTGTTGAGTTTGATTTTGAAGTAACTTGAATGGTTGTGCTACCTATCCCTTGGTTCTTCATGCTTTCCTCTATTCTTTTAAGTTTTGATGGGTATCCTTCCAACTCTTTTTTTTCTGTCCTTTTTGGGTAAGTGTCACTCCTTTTATTTAAAATCTTTGTGCACTTTTCATTAATTATTGATCCTTCCTTCCTTTCCCAATATATTCTATCCTAAACTCGCCTTCTTCTAACTCCTTTTCTCCATTTTTCTCTTGATTTTGCTAGCTATCCTGTTGTAGTTTTGATCCCATTGTATAGTTCTATTCTGAGGTTCAGAGTTGATGTTTCCATAGCATATCTTGCTAAGTATCTCTCCCAGGTTTGATGTCCTTTCCATATATTCCATAATTTATCTTTTGGTTGAGTTAAATTTCATTTTTAAAAATCTTTGTTTCAAATTTAAAAAATGATATTGTATAAATTGATTAGTTGGTTATTATTTTCTTAGATTTGTAAATAGACTGGCATATTTCCTTGTTTATTAGAAATTTGATATCATTTGTTGTATCAAAATCTACATATATTCCTATGAGATCACCAATGTTTTTCCCTATTCACTTTAAAATTTGTGGGTTGTTTAGCTTAGGCAGGATTATTTTACTTACAATCCAAATAGGGGTTGTGTGTTTTTATGCCATGGTTTTAGTGAACTTTACTTCCCACCTTATGGATTTCATAGAGAAACCTTTAAAAAACCATAATGAAGCTGAAAGAAAATTCTCTAAATGCATCTATCTTTGCTGTTAATATATAAAAGACTATTAGATAAGGCATAGATACTTACATGTTCCCCACAATATATTTTTAGTCAATTTATGAGGTTTGTGTTTTTGGATCCAAGTCCATTCCAGTAGGTGAATAGTCCTAGGTATTGACATTCCTTCCATCTTCCTTCACTAAAGGTGTTGCTAATAATGATTGTGTTCTCCATATTAATTGTTAGAGTGTGTTGTATGATTGGATCAACTCTTTGTGGAAGCGTTCTATTGCTCCTACTAGATCTATATGTTGTGTTGTTGAATCCTAAAGTCCTCCATTGAGTTAACGAGAGATTTCTTTTCCTATGGGGTGGGATATAAATGTTTGTCTCCCAAAGTTTAGGGTTTTGTTTGGGTTCTCCTAATGGAATTTAATTGACTTCAGAGATATGTATGGGGGTGGGGGGTGGGGATGGATCGAGAAATGAACCTTTATCTGGTTAAGGCTTGTCAAGAGCAAAGGATATAGTTTTTTTTTTTTTTTTTTTCAAGTTTTGAGTCGGAGGCGTATTGCTTGTCGGAGGAGGTATTTGCTGATAATTGTAGTTTTGGTGAGGATCTTCAATGGTTGTCTTCTTGCCTATAGGATTTTCATTCTTTCATTTGGAAAATTTTGGTTTAGAAAAGGAAACTTCTTCTTGATTGATTTGTTCCTTTCGTCCTATACGGGCATGATAGTGGGGTGGACATAGGCTTCTTTCCTCAGGGTTTTCTCCTATTATGGGTTTGTTCCTTCTTTTTTTGTTGTGTACGGTTCTCCATCCTTCATCTATTGCTTGTTGGCTCTTTTTTGGTGGGGATTGATATGTGGTTTTGTAAAAGCTATTTGCATTCTAGGTTTTGGTCTTTGTTTTCTCCTGAGTTATTCTGGATAGATCCTTGCACCTATTTGCATGGAGTCTAGAGAGGAGTGTGAAGCTATTGCCTATAATTATTGTTGGATCTTTCTACCTACTAGATTAAAGGGATCTTCTTGATGGATTGTCTATGCTTCATCACTGTAGTGATTTTAACCTTGTTCTTTATGTCCTTTGGCTTTTGAAAAGGATAAGATTTGGGGATTACATCCATTTTTCTAGTACCTTTTCTACTTCTTGCTCATGAAATCTAGCTAAAGTTTCAAATTTGTTGAAGGTTTCTAGAGTTTTTATTATTGCATATTTTATATGTCTAGGAGCTTCCTTTCCTAAGTGGTGGAGGAATCTACATTTCATTGATTTGCTTATGGCAGAGCCATTTATTTAAAGTAAAATGAAATCTTCTTCTGAAATTATTGTTCTGAAAAAATGCTACCAGATTTTCCACTCAAACATTAAAACCCCTACAAGAACCTTGACATATACCTAAGTAACCCAATTAAAAGCTATAACTTGACCTAGATTCTTTTCTCCTTGAAGTCAACCACCATTTTCCTTATCTGTTCCAATCAGAGGGGAGAAGAAGAAGAAAAATAATGGCTTCTCTAGCTCCCATGCTACCTAGTTAGCTAAAATTGTTAGTTGCGGTAGTGCTAAGGCTCTTACCTCACTATGATCACAAATACACCTTAAAAAACAACAATAATAGGAGGCGCATGGCAAGATTGGTGCTAGGAGCAAGCTCTAAGTAGGTTCTTGTTGATGCTCAATAAGAACATTAGACTTACATTAATAGAGTTTTTAATATCTTGAAAAATAATTTAAATCATCATTTGTATTATCATGGTACTAATGATGTTGATAATGAGTAACATACAAAGGATTCTTAATTTAGATTCAAGTGGAGATCTAGATAACTAAAGGTCAACTAGTAGTTATGTCATGTTTTTTTAAAATAAAATACATAGTAGCAAATGTTACATTATCCATAACTAATGTATAATATATGACATCAACATATGCTTCTAAGGAAGGTAATTGGTTACAAGCACTTTGTAACTGGGATTTGAAGAACCTTGTAGTGTCTAGTTATGATAATTAGTGTATAACTATTTTGGTTAGAAATCTTATTTTACCATGCTATAGATATAAATGTGGATACAAAAATTAAAAAAAACTTTTATAGAGATCATTGAGATAAGAAATTCTTAGGTGACAAAATTAACATACTACTTGAATTCTTTAATAAGACCTACAAGTATGGTTGAGTACATAATAGAAATATCCATTCCCATGTTTAAGCTATCTTATAATGTTGCATATTAAAGTTATAACTTATGTGTGGTTCCATAACTTAAGCATTCCATTTACGTATAGAGGATTCTTATGTAGGTTCTAAGTGAGAAAAGATGGTAAAATTTTTCTAGTTCATGCCTAAGTATTTTTTCTTATAAATTGATTAATCTTTGTGGAACTATACATGATAAGTTGCAACTATTTTTCATTTTTAAAAGTTTATCATAGATGTTTGTCCAAGTCTAGCATTTTTATGGTTGCAAATACAATTTAGTTTGTGGCGAAGTCACAACCACATATTTTTATAGGTAGTTGCTAGAATGTTTATTACACTATATGTAAAAATGCATTACTATTGGAATGTATGTATTGATGGCTATGAGCATGGTGCTAGTTTAGGGGATGCTAAGATGTAATTCAATGAACTAGAAGTTGTAAAGTGTCCATCTCTACTATCACAAGGCATGGTTGGTGTTTACCTATAATGCATGAGGACAAGTATGTAATTTAGGTGTGCATAACCTGCATAATCATAAGTAGTGATAATATAAGTCAAAAAAACATATTTGATATATTGTGTGGTATGTTAATATCTAGGTTGGATTGTTATTAGTATTGTACATGGGAATCGACTAATTAAATTTGGTTGTAATCCTAGTAGAATGTTTATTTCTAATTGTTTGCACAATGAAAAGTGGTTGTTAATGAAGGTGTATTAGATCTAGTTGGAGGTTGTACCCTACATTTTCATATTGAGAATCTTATTATATTGGATATCATCTCCTAAATAATTAAATTGTGACTATCCTTTTGTTGGTGAATTTCTCATAAGGATTCTCGCTCAAATATTGGGTCTCATATGTATACTTAGTCTATATATTGTTTCACATGCTTCTATTAGTTATGCTAGACAAATTCATTTAATGAACCATTATTATATTTACATCACATAATTTTAGGGTGTCTCAATTCTCCAATATATTGACCAACTATTAAAGTGATTATATTCCTAACAACTTTCCCTTGTGAATCTTGTATAATTTTAGATTTTGATTAATTATAGAAGTACATTTTCTTACATATTGATGAGCTAGGACCTCAATCAAATTGTAATAATAAAAATAAAAATAAAAAATAAAATTATTTTATTATAATAAAAAAATTGTTTCATGAAATAATAATTAGCAAAATATACGTATTGAATATACACACTATATTAAAAAAATTTGTGAGTCATGAAATTGTGAGCCATGCAAGTTTGATCCCATTATAGAGTTCTATTTTGAGGTTCAGAGCTGATGTTTCTATAGCATATTGTGCTAAGTATCTCTCCCAGGTTCAATGTCCTTTCCATATATTCCATATTTGAGCTTTTGGTTGAGTTAAATTTCATTTAAAAAAAATCTTTCTTTCAAATTTAAAAAATGATATTGTATAAATTGATCGGTTGGTTATTATTTTCTTAGCTTTGTAAATAGACTGGCCTATTTCTTTGTTTATTAGAATTTTGATATCATTTGTTGTATCAAAATCTGCATATATTCCTATGAGATCACCAATGTTTACCCCTATTCACTTTGAAATTTGTGGGTGGTTAAGCTTAGGCAGGATTGTTTTACTAACAACCCAAATAGGGGCTGTGTGTTTTTATGCCATGGTTTCAGTGAACTTTGCTTCCCACCTTATGAATTTCATAGAGAAGCCTTTAAAAAACCATAATGAAGCTGAAAGAAAATTTTCTCTAATGAATCTATCTTTGCAGTTAATATATAAAAGACTATTAGATAAGGTATAGATACTTACATGTTCCCCACAATATATATTTTAGCCAGTTTATGAGGCTTGCGCTTTTGGATCTAGGTCCATTCTAGTAGGAAAATAGTCCTAGGTATTGGCATTCCTTCCATCTTCCTTCACTAAAGGTGTTGCTAATGATGATTGTGTTCTCCAAATTAATTGTTGGAGTGTACTATATGATTGGATCCACTCTTTGTGGAAGCTTTCTATTGCTCTTGCTAGATCTGTATGTTGTGTTGTTGAATCCTAAAGTCCTCCATTGAGTTAAGAAGATATTTCTTTCCCTATGGGGTGGGATATAATGTTTGCCTCCCAGAGTTTAGGGTTTTGTTTGGGTTCTACTAATGGAATTTTATTGACTTCAAAGATATGTACGAGGGGCAGGGGGAAATGAATCGAGCAATGAACCTTTATCTGTTTAGGGCTTGTCATGAGCAAAGGATATAGTTTTTTTTTCAAGTTTTGGGTTGGAGGCGTGTTGCTTGTCAAAGGAGGTATCTGTTGATAATTGTAGTTTTGGTGAGGATCTTCGATGGTTGTCTTCTTGTCTACATGATTTTCATTCTTTCCTTTGGCAAATTTTGTTTTAGCAAAGAAAACTTCTTCTTGATTGATTCATTCCTTTCGTCCTATACTGGCATGACAGTGGGGTGGACATAGGCTTCTTTCCTTAGGGTTTGTTCCTTCTTTTTTTGTTGCATACGGTTCTCCATCCTTTATCTGTTGCTTGTTGGCTCTTTTTTGGTGGGGATTGATATGTGGTTTTGTAGAAGTTATTTATATTCTAGGTTTTGGTTTGTGTTTTCTCTTGAGTTATTTTGGATAGATCCTTGCCCCTATTTGCATAGAGTCTAGAGAGGAGTGCGAAGTTATTGCCTATAATTATTGGTGGATCTTTCTGCCTACTAGATTAAAGGGATCTTCTTGATGGATTGTCTATGCTTCATCACTGTAGTGATTTTACCCTTGTTTTGTGTTTCCTTTGGCTTTTGGGAAGGATGGGATTTGGGGATCACATCCATTTTTCTAGTACCTTTTCTATTTCTTGGTCGTGAAATCTAGCTAGAGTTTCAAATTTGTTGAAGATTTCTAGAGTCTTTATTATTGCATATTTTGTATGTCGGGGGAGCTTCCTTCCCTAAGTGGTGGAGGAATTTGCATTTTGTTGATTTTCTTGTGGCAAAGCCATTTATTTAAAGTAAAATGAAATCTTCTGTCTAAAATTATTATTCTGAAAAAATGCTACCAAATTTTCCACTCAAACATTAAAACCTCTGCAAGAACCTTGACATATACCTAAGTAAGCTAGTTAAAAGCTATAAATTGACATAGATTCTTTGCTCCTTGAAGTTAGCCACCATTTTTCTTATCCGTTCCAAGTAGAGGGGAGAAGAAGAAGAAAAATAGTGGCTTCACTAGCTCCCATGCTACTCGGTCAGCTAAAATCGTTGGTTGTTGTAGTGCCAAGGCTTTTACCTCTCTATGATCATAAATACACCTTGAAAAGAAACAATAATAGGAGATGCAGGGCAAGATTGGTGTTGGGAGCAAGCTCCAAGTAGGTTCTTTTTGAAGCTCTATAAGAACATTAGACTTACCTTAATAGAGTTTTTAATATCTTGAAAGATAACTTAAATAATTATTTGTATTATCATGGTACTAACGATGTTGATAATGAGTAACATACAAAGGTTTCTTAATTTAGATTCATGTGGAGATCTAGATAACTAAAGGTCAACTAGTAGTTATGTCATGGTTTTGTTTAATAAAATACATAGTAGCAAATGTTGCATTATCCATAACTAATGTATAATATATGACATCAACATATGCTTATAAGGAAGGTAGTTGGTTACAAGTACTTTGTAACTAGGATTTGAAGAACCATGTAGCATCTAGTTATGATAATTAGTGTATAATTATTTTGGTTAGAAATATTATTTTACCATGCTATAGATATAAATGTGGATACAAAAAAAAAAAAAAAAACTTTTATAGAGATCATAGAGATAAGAAACTCTTCGGTGACAAAAATTAGCATACTACCTGAATTCTTTCATAAGGCCTACAAGTATGGTTGAGTACGTAATAGGAATATCCATTCCCATGTATAAGCTATCTTATAATGTTGCATATTAAAGTTATACCTTATGTGTGGTTCCATAACTTAAGCATGTCGTTTACGTGTAGAGGATTCTTAGGTAGGTTCTAAGTGAGAAAATATGGTGAAATTTTTCTAGTTCACGCCTAAGTATTTTTTCTTATAAATTGATTAATCTTTGTTGAACTATACATGATAAGTTACAACTATTTTTCATTTTTTTTAGTTTATCATGGATGTTTGTCCAAGTGTAGCATTTTCATGGTTGCAAATACAATTTAGTTTTTGGTGAAGTCACAACCATATATTTATATAGGTAGTTGCTAGAATGTTTATGACAGTATATGTAAAAATGCATTACTATTGGAATGTATGTATTGATAGCTAAGAGCATGGTGGTGTTTTAAGGGATGCTAAGATGCAATTCAACCAACTAGAAGTTGTAAAGTGTCTATCTCTACTATCACAAGGCATGGTTGGTGTTTACCTATAATGCATGAGGACAAGTATGTAATTTAGGTGTGCATAACCTGCATAATCATAAGTAGTGATAATATAAGTCAAAAATACATATTTGATATTTTGTGTGGTATGTTAATATCTAGGTTGGATTATTATTAGTATTGTACATGGGAATCAACTAATTATATTTGGTTGCAATTCTAGTAGAATGTTTATGTCTAATTGTTTGCACAATGAAAAGTGGTTGTTGATGAAGGTGTATTAGATCTAGTCGAAGGTTGTACCCTACTTTTTCATATTGAGAATCTTATTATATTGGATATCATCTCCTAAAGAATTAAATTGTGACTATCTTTTTGTTGGTGGATTTCTCATAAGGACTTCCCGCTCAAATATTGGGTCTCATATGTATACTTAGTCTATATATTTTTTCACATGCTTCTATTAGTTATGCTAGACAAATTCATTTAATGAACCATTATTATATTTACATCACATGATTTTAGGGTGTCTCAATACTCCAATCTGTTGACCCACTATTAAAGTGATTATATCCCTAACAACTTGCCCTTGTGAATGTTGTATAATTTTAGATTTTGGTTAATTATAGAAATATATTTTCTTACATATTGATGAGCTAGGACCTCAATCAAATTGTAATAATAATAATAATAATAATTGTTTCATCAAATAATAAGAAAAATATACATAAAAAAAATCATATCTAATAAAATATATCACAATAAAAATAACAAATAATTTTATTATTATTAATTATATCCTCTTAACACATATTAGAGAATTTGTGTCATAAAATCCTCAGACTATTGGTTTATGTGATAATCAAAGAACTGTGGTCACTTTGACTATCAAGCTTGATTTATTGTTTGGGAACTATTTTCCATTATTTCATCAAGCTTGGCTTATTTTTTACGGGATGCATTATGCTATATAGATGATAATATATAATGGTGGAAATATGGTCTATTTTTAAAAATAAATGATATGATTTGGGGACGTATTATGTTATATAGATGATAATATATAATGGTATAAATATGGTTTATTCTTTGAAATATATGATATTATTTTGGGATGTATTATGTTATATATATGATAATATATAATGGTGCAAATATGGTCTCTTCTTTGAAATAGATGATAGTCTTTTCTCTTTTCTCTTTTCATAGATTTTGTCATGTCCCCTTTTCAAATAATTAAAAAATAATAATCTTTGCTAAGACAGGCAGGCCCAAGAAAGTGAAGTTTCGGAAAAAGGGAGTTAATCTTTGGAAACCGTTGGACTAATAAATGATAATTATTATTAAAATATGTTTCATTAACCTCTCTTGGATGTGAGTTACAGTTATGCCCTTTTTAAAGAGGTTTGGAGGCATTTTGGGGGGATTCCAGACTTGATTTTCACTCATTCTTTGTTATTCTTCAGAGGCTGCCAAACCTGTGGAGAAGGAGACCCAAGAACGGGAGTTTGCAGGTTTCCAGGGAGACCCAAGAACGGGAGTTTGCAGGTTTCCAGGAAGGCTAAGGACGGGAGTTTGAAGCCATTCCATGTGCATGCTCATACAGAGTTTGCCTTTGTGCTGAACAGTGCAGATTTGTGAGTTTCCGGGTGTATTTTTGTAAGAGTTTGGTGTTTCCGGTTGAGTATTTCATATCAGTTTTGGTTGCTGCTGTATTTTATACTTTAAGCTGTTAAAATAGAGCTGAATATATATATTGGGACGTGATTAAACTTCTGAGATAGATTATTAGTGTTCTTGTGGTGTTTTCGAGCATATTTTGTGCTATTTCGGGAGCCCGATGAGCATAGTTTTGGTCCTACATTTTCGAGCTGTTGTGTAAAGGCTATATGGATCTGGAAATATCAATTTGTAGGCTGTTATGCTGCTGAAAGTTCTGTAAAAATTTCCATTTTCAGATTCATTAATAATTTGTGAAGTTGTGAAGCTTTTAGCACTATTTTCAACATACCCGATTTGGGGTTTCTTAAGGAATTTGGTGGATCTTTGTGATAGCAGTTGTTTGATTTTAAAGATCTGATTAGAGGTTGGAAATATCATGAAAAATCAGAAAAGGGACATTTCAGTGGTATCAGAGCCATGATCTTGCCAGCCTGAGGGTTTGTAGAAGTTGCAGGTCAGTTTTGACAACTACCCAGATATTGCATTTCAGTTTTGAGAACTACCCAAATCTTGCATGTCATAATTTATGATTGCATGTTGCTTCTAATCAGCTGCATGTAAAAATTTATGGTTGCATGCTACTTCTAATCATTTTCATGTTAGTTCTTGGTGAATTTGGTGGTTGTAGAAGTTTGCATTTCAGTTTTGACAAGTACCCAGATCTTCCATGTCAGTTTTGACAACTACCCAGATCTTGCATGTCATAATTTGGTGGTTGCATGTTGCTTCTAATCAGTTGCATGTCCAAATCTATGGTTTCATGCTACTTCTAATCATTTTCCTATTAGTTCTTGGTGAATTTGGCGGTTGTAGAAGTTTGCATGTCAGTTTTGACAACTACCCAGATCTTGCATGTCATAATTTGGTGGTTGCATGTTGCTTCTAATCAGTTGCATGTCCAAATCTATGGTTGCATGCTACTTCTAATCATTTGCATGTTAGTTCTTGGTGCTTGAAGAAGTTATATCCTATTGGGGTTACACTCTACTTTATCCAGAATGGACAGGTATAGTACAGAGTCTCAGAGGGAACGATCTTGGACAATTGATAGCCAGAGTCAAAATAGTAGAAAGGATGGTTATTTAGACATTCGAGATAAACTTATGAAAATAAGCCATGACATGTCTAAACAGTTGGTTGAGCACCACCGTATAAATGACATGTTATCTGACCCAGCGAAGGTGGATAAGTTGACTGGATTTCTATTTGGCAGATTTTCTCACAGGACAGATGACACAATTCCCAAGAACTTGCATGAGGAGTTTGAGAAACTAGCTGATAGCCAGGTAGTGGTCTCAGATTCTACTTTGCCACAGGAGGTGGTGGGAAAGGATATTACACAGATTGATAGTAACAGTCAACTTGATACTCAAATTGAGACAATTGTTTACAGGTTGTCAAAGGGTGATGCCACAGGTATTCAGGATGGTATAGTTACAACAGGCAGTGACTACAGTGTAGTGGGTTCAGATGATGATTATGAGGATGTTGTTGTGCAGGATGGTGAGATACCTAGTAGAGATGAGCAGAAATTGAGCATTCATGAATTTGCTGAGAAAGAGTACCAGGCGCAGTTAGATGCTTCATCACATGAGGTTGAGGCAGGTAGTACTTCACATGATTTATCCCGCCAGCTGAAGGTGAGTGAAGATAGTATTGTGACTTCATTACCTTATCATGACAGGTATGTGGAGTTAGTTGGTATTGGTCATATTACTCAGGTGAGGAGTTTGCTTGAGTTACCAGTTGATTCTAGTTTACGGATATGGACACGAGATTGTTATATTGGTGTTTGGGATTCAGTTGACTGGAGATCTTTAACACTTTTTGGTCGCAGTGTTTGTTTGGGTGCTATCATGGATTTGATTAGCAGATTACACGGTGTTGTCTTTTCTTGTGCCAGTATCTTGTCTGATGTTGGTATTAGTTTTTATACACCGGTGTTGGGCTTTGTTCATATATCCAGTCGACCATACTTGCTGGAATGTGTTGATGATCTTTCATATTTGGCAGTGTGTACAGATGAGTCCCAGGATCATATTGGCATCGATGACATCCAGGAGGATGTAGTGGGCAATTTTGAAGACTTAGTTTCTTTGGGTACAGAGGAGTTGGACAGCAGTGCTACAAATTTTGATACTTTGTATGTTGATATGAGCCTTAGAGTTGATTCATAGGACATGGATGGTAATACTCTAGAGACTAGTAACTTTGAGGATACTCCTTTAGACAGTGCATCAAAGGAGGTTTGTAGGAGACAGTCAAGCCAATGCCATCATGTGTCTAATCAGTTGAGAGTTAGTGACCAAGACATTGCTATCACTTGCCAACATTTTGATGCTGCTCGTCAATTATTAGCAGTTTATGGATGGGGTTCTCCTACTAGTGATGAGCAGGAAGGAAGTTATCTTTCCTTGACAGAGATCCACTCTTTATGGGAGGCTATTCAGATTTTGAGACAGAATTATATGCAGTTGGTAGCTGATAGAGATTATCTTATGGAGTGGGGTAGTACAACATATGATGCATTGTTGGCCAAGGAAGATGAGGTGAGTGAGCTTACTGAGCAGCTTGAGGTGACTTTTGAGATTCTTGAGAGTACACAGTTGGCTTTCAAGGAGTCACAGTTTCATTTGGCTAAGGTGACCATGGAGTTAGAGCGACTACAGTCTTTATCTGATTCTATACAGTCACAAGCTATGGTGTTTGGTGATTCGAGGATGTCCATGACTGAGATTGTCAGAGACAATGGAGATGGGGATGCATCCATCCTTGATACTAACATTGGCATATCAGGTTCATTCCCACTAGAGTCAGTTTTAGTTGAGTTGGGTATTGTAGCAGATTATTGTATGCCTGACAGGGTGGTGGCCTCTAGTACTGAAGGCACAGAGACTAGAGATGTATCAAAGGTCATGTGTGATGTTGGTGAGTCGACAGTTGGCATGGTTCCTGATAGTAATACTACTCCCTTGGTGATATCTTTGGAGGTAGTAGTCAGTTCCAACATGGTTGATGATCAATTGCAGTTAGTTTCATCTGGATTACAGTCTGAGCCACTGACTGAGATTGGCGCATTCTATCGGCATTACACTGTGAGGTACGCTCATCAATTTACCTTTGATGACCATGTTGATGAGATTATGATACAGAGATGTACTTTGGTTCCTAGTGCTTATCATCAATTATGGAATAGTTTGATGCCTCGAGATGAGAGTTGTGATGGGCACGACATGGCGACAGGTTTTGTAGTTGATAGCTTGATAATACATGACTTAGAGCAGGAGTTTTGGAGTGATGCTTCAGCAAGTGTTGTTATTGATTCTACTCCTTTGGCTATGACATCTCCTGACTTAGCTAGTGATCAGTCACAGTGGGTTGTATCACTTGTTCATGGTGAGTTGTTGACTGAGGTTGGTTTTTTTAATCAACATTATATTGCAAGGTATGTACATCAGTTAACAATTGATCCTTATGCTGAGGAGTTGATGGCAGGAAAATTTGGTTTGGGTTCCATTTCTTGTTGTTTATCTTGTGATGGCTTTTCACCATCAGGGGTGCATGGGAGTTATGGTTATGAGACAGTGGCCAATGATCTACAGAGTTGTGTTGACTACAGGAGTTGTATAGTGTGTGGATTCTCCATACTTGGTATAGTTTCATTTGAGAGCATTCACCATTGTTGCAGAGTTGGATTGTACATTCCATATAGGCCAGTGGAATGCATTGATGGTATTTACTATGTTGGTAGTCCACTTTACTTGGGTTTTGATATTCTAAGAGTTTGTGTCTCATGGGTTTTTGACTGTGGTAATGGTGATTTTGGAGTTTGGTTGAGCTATAATTGCCAGTTTGATTATGGATTCCTCTTGGTCATATTGCAGAGGATCTTGCAGGAGTCTGTGTTAATTGGTAGTAGTATAGTTCATGACTACATTTGGGATCCAGGAGGATTGATTGGTTTATTGTTCAGCCATTGCTTGAGGACAAGCAATGTTTGGGAGGGGAGGACTTGTCATGTCCCCTTTTCAAATAATTAAAAAATAATAATCTTTGCTAAGACAGGCAGGCCCAAGAAAGTGAAGTTTCGGAAAAAGGGAGTTAATCTTTGGAAACCGTTGGACTAATAAATGATAATTATTATTAAAATATGTTTCATTAACCTCTCTTGGACGTGAGTTACAGTTATGCCCTTTTTAAAGAGGTTTGGAGGCATTTTGGGGGGATTCCAGACTTGATTTTCACTCATTCTTTGTTATTCTTCAGAGGCTGCCAAACCTGTGGAGAAGGAGACCCAAGAACGGGAGTTTGCAGGTTTCCAGGGAGACCCAAGAACGGGAGTTTGCAGGTTTCCAGGAAGGCTAAGGATGGGAGTTTGAAGCCATTCCATGTGCATGCTCATACAGAGTTTGCCTTTGTGCTGAACAGTGCAGATTTGTGAGTTTCCGGGTGTATTTTTGTAAGAGTTTGGTGTTTCCGGTTGAGTATTTCATATCAGTTTTGGTTGCTGCTGTATTTTATACTTTAAGCTGTTAAAATAGAGCTGAATATATATATTGGGACGTGATTAAACTTCTGAGATAGATTATTAGTGTTCTTGTGGTGTTTTCGAGCATATTTTGTGCTATTTCGGGAGCCCGATGAGCATAGTTTTGGTCCTACATTTTCGAGCTGTTGTGTAAAGGCTATACGGATCTGGAAATATCAATTTGTAGGCTGTTATGCTGCTGAAAGTTCTGTAAAAATTTCCATTTTCAGATTCATTAATAATTTGTGAAGTTGTGAAGCTTTTAGCACTATTTTCAACATACCCGATTTGGGGTTTCTTAAGGAATTTGGTGGATCTTTGTGATAGCAGTTGTTTGATTTTAAAGATCTGATTAGAGGTTGGAAATATCATGAAAAATCAGAAAAGGGACATTTCAGATTTATAGTTAATTTTTTTAGTTCTTACTTTTGATTGGTTAGAGTCATTAGAGAGAAAAAGAAAACTTCTAAAACATTACAAATAAGAGCTCTAGTCGAGCACAAGTCCCTGTCTTATGCAAGGGTAGGAAAATAGGTGATGAAGGTGCACAATTTTGTTAAGAGTATATATTTTGACATTGAAATGATTCAATTTCCAAAATTTTGTCTTCCTTGTAGTATATTTTGTAGTAATTATAGTGTATATGAGGCTTATTCTACTTTGATTTTTTTGATCTAGAGGAAAACCTCATCCTTATTTTAATTGGGGTAGAGTTGCACTCACATTATTTTTGAGTTAAAATCAACCTCCTTTCCCTACATGTTTTAACTTTTTAGTATCATATTTTTCATTTGTAAGATGCATATGTCAACTATTGAAAAGAATTGGTTGTCACTTTAATGTAGAAATATAATAGTGAACCAAAATTGTCCAAGGTTCATCACCAGTCACAACACTAATTATCCCTTTTGCACAATGATGCCAACGTTAAACAATTTTAATTAGCTCATCATAATGACTTTTAATGATATTGACCAATAAAAATAGTAAATATGTGAAGCCAAAAATATTTTATTCACTAGTTGAACTTTACCATCAAGTGGTAAATATTTGTACATATGGAGATGACACCTAGTTAAATTGAAAAATAAGATATTTAATTGGAGAATAAAATATATGTTTAACTTTTTTTCAAGTAACATTTTTTTCAAATTGTATTTTAAACAATCTATTTGATTGATTTAAAGTTATTTAAAAATTTATCTTAATTGATTAAGGTTACTTTTCCAATTAATTCATTTGAATTGAATTGGTGAACTTGTAAACTAAATTAAATGAAATATAAATAATTTATTCTCCTTATTAAATTAAATTTGACTAATATATTTTATATTTTATTTATTTAGATTTCACAATAAAATCACATAACCTGCTCTACATTGTTGATTATCTTGTATGTGAATTAAGCTTTTGTTTTTTTTACCATTCGCTATTATGGGTTCCTACCTTTGGATCTTAAAATAAAAAGAGATAATGTAACATAATGTCATTCACACTCAGCCCATTGTGTCATATTAGGTCGATGACATATTAGGTTCCATTCTCCATCAGGTAAAAATGAAGATATGTTACCCTTTATAGGTAGTCTTAATTACACAAAACGGACTCATGCCTATTTGTGCTAAACACCATCATTTACATAGCAATAAATATTGACCTAGATGTTTGTTGTTATGTGTAGTTGTATTGATCACTTTATGGTTGTTGTTAATAGATCCCCTAAACATGGTTTGCACAAGTTATCATAAAATGAGTTCAAGGAAACACAACACATGCCTTTATTATAGCGCCTATCAATTTTTTTTAAAATCAAACAACACTATAACATGGCTAAAAATACCATGTCCCTATTGCAAATCCCTAAGTGAACTTTACTGGAAGCCCAAGCTAACTTTGCACATTTCCTATTTTGAGAGTGAAGAGCTTGAAGCTAACCTTTCAACTTTCTCATATTTACAGAGCTCTTTGTAGAACTCCTAGAGTGTGAGGTTGTCTAAAAGTTTCATTTTAAAAGGTTTGCCTGATGCCCGCCACTAAGACCCCCAGTAGCCGCTATGGTACTTTTTTGCACAAATGGACCCATAAGAAACCAAGAAAATTACAAAATGATCAACTATTAGTATACGTCTGATTGACTATTAGTACATTTGCAATCTTTTTTTGAACTTTTTATGACTGTAATTGAGAAGAAAGGTGACCGCGATTAGAAATTTGGACATGGTGACAATGTGTACATGAGTGTTAACTGGCTCCTTTCCCTAGTTATCGTCCAAATTATTACAGGGATGTGACTACTTTAAGATTAAGGGCCCGTTTGGTTGTTGGAATAGGAATAGAAAAGTTGGAATATGTTTTCTATTTTGTGTTTGGTTTGTCACTTGGAATAGGGAATAGGAATATGTATTCCCATTTTGCCTCTAAAATGAGCTTATACATATTCCAAAAAATAGCTGTTATAAGAATAGCCATTCCTATTCCCAATAGTACATGCCTATTCTCCATTCCTATGCCTGCGGCCAAACGGGCCCTAAGAGAAATGAAGTAAATAATTAGCTTTTATGTCTTATTCATAACCATGGGATTTGTTTAATGGAAAATTGTTGTTTTCCAGCACTGGTACAAATGACTGTCTTTGCACTTGCGTATCCTGCAACTGGTCTTCTTAAAGAAAGCTAAAATTCGATGGATCTATTTGGAGCTTGTCTTTAAAAATCATCATAAGTGTCTACATCTCCTCAAACAAAAATTCTTCATTTGGAAATAGAATAAATCATGGAAAGTTTGGGGAGCTCTGCAATGATTCTAAACTTACGACAACCCCGTTTATAGCTCATTGCTGTAGATTGAGTCTGGGTGAGAACATGCCTTTTATTCAGCCATACTCTAATTGTACAGTTCTATTTGTAGCAGCCGCCATCTTCGATCATAAAAAACACAGAGCTATTTCAGATCCAGATTATAGTCTATAAACTTTAGGCTTTCCACTAAATTCATTCTAAACATATCCCCAAAAAAACTTTTAAGCAAATGAAGCCAGCAACAACTCCACAACCTTTTCCAATATTCCTACCACAGTGTGATTTGAAATTCTACAAGAGGGTAGAATAAAAATCGAAGAAAAATAAAATTTGGTAGTGAAAATTTATCATTTACCTTTTATATTGGCGAATATTTCTCATAAGACAGTGAGAAACAAAAGCATCCAGATTCAGGTAAGTCTGGAGTTTCCAGTATAGCTCGAAAGAACAGATTTTTTAGCTCAAGGAGAAGCTATCAAAACCAACTTTCATTCTCTGGTAATTTGAGAATGATATACAAAAAATTATGTAAAGAGAAAAACCCAACATCTAATGTGGATCTTGCATTGCATACCAAATATAATCAGAGCACAATGTTGGAGCTGCAGAGCACCATTCAAGGAGCTATTGCCTGCAGTAAGCATTCCCATCACACTGATGGTATGCATGTTGTCATAGAACATGGTATTCTTTTTAAAAAAAATGTATGAGTACCTTATTCATATTGAATTTATTTAGTTTTCAGCAGCTGCTATAGATCATGAGAGTACTTATTCATATTGTTTCCACACTAGAGCCATCTAGTTTTTATAGACAATGGAGAATATTGATTCTATAGGGACCCCTGTCATTGTTTATCCAACAGGGTCAACTAGTTTCAATAAGCATTGTTCTTTCCTCTTTTAGCCTCTTAACTCTTGGTATTGTTTCTGGTTGTAAGTATTCATTTTATTGTGTTTGAAGAAGTGTCACTCAAATCATGTATTCCTAAAGTTAGTCGTGTTGATTCAAAATTGGGGAATTTAGCAGGTGTTGACTGTAACTAGAAACTCCATGATAACCTACCTTGAGGCTAGGAAAATGCAGGAGCGTAAAGAGAAGTTCTTATGAATCTTATTAACTTGTTTGATGCTTGCAGACGTGTGATTTATGTAGTTCATAATGTTTCTGTGCGCAGTATTTCAATAATAATTTTTAAGGGTGATCTTTGGAAAGAAGTCATTTTTTTCTGTATTGTTGCTTCCACAGTATTTGGAATGTTGGTCGCTAATAAAGGCATTATAGGTGGTTGCTGCACACCAACAACCAGTAGCAGAGAGAACTGAGTGTATTAGGAGAAGAACTCTGTACAAAGGACACAATGTCATAGGGGATTTCTGTAAGACTCAAACAAATTGATTAGTAGCACTAATTTATAGATATGCTAAATTAACAAACTTATTTAACTCTAACAACACAATCAAATGCCTAAGAGGTGATCACCATCCTGTCTGGAGCATAAAGAATAATATTGAGGAAACGAAAGATATTTTTCTTTCCTTTGAAAATGTCTTTGTGTCTCGTGTACCATGAAGGTAACATGGCTGCTGACTAGATGGTAAATGAGGTTGTAAGGAGGGACACGTCACATAGATGGGCAAGTGGAGAGGATTTTCCAGCGGACACAAAAAGTATTATGGATTTGGAAAAGATTCAAGGGAAAGCTCGCATCATTAAAGGTAATAATGGTAGTTAATGGTGATAATATGTCGTATAATGTACTGAGTGACTGGCATGAGCCAATTCAAAGACTTCATTATTGGAGAATTTATTGGCATGTTTTATGGTCAATCTTAAGGGTTTTGGGTAATTACTATAGCTTTTTCTTTTTTGAGATTAGGGTCAAGTATCAGATAGGAGAGATAAACTAGACCTCAGCTCAAGGTATCCGAAAAACTTAGAAGAGCTGCTATACTATTTGCGTCAACATGGTTGGGGAAAGTTATAGAAGGGAGCCAGAGGGGGAAGCTGAGAAGTGGAAGAGGCATTTGAAGGTGTCAGAGAAACTGAAGGAAGGTGCTATTTCATCTTTCATTGAGAAGCTTCATGGCTGGGACCCAAAGATTACTGACCTAATGGTGAAGACATGGAAAGAGGGGAAGGTAAAGATTGATGGGGTGGACTTTCAGATCAATGAAGAGGTTATTGCTGAGGTGATTAATTCCCCAAATTAGGGCATTAAATTCTATAGGGACAAGAAGATTTCCCTAAATGCGGTTAAAGATTTTGCTAGGGATCCAAAGGAAATGAAGGAGCTTGTGAAAATGGATGCCTATTATGAGCCTGCGTCTATTAAGAAGCTATGGTAGTTTGTCCTAAGGGCAATTATATCCTATATCATGCTTGACACTAGGTTTGACAAGATTTGAAGCTACCATTTTGTTATCCTTAATCATTTTAGGTATGGGATCAAGATTTCCATTCCCTACTATCTATTTTTCTTGGCCAATAAGAGTATAATGGACTATAAAAAGAAAGTTTACTCCAACCTTTCCTTCCATGAGGGGTTGTTACTACTCATATACAAGCATTTTATATCTCAAACTCATGGAAGGGTTGTTTCCCATAAGGTAGTTTCTTCTGAAGAAACTAAGAGCTCCTATCTCCCATCAGACACAGAGGATAGTGTAAGTGTGCACTTAGAAGAAGAAGAGGAGGTGGCAAAAATAATGAAGGATATGGGTAAGAAGAATAAAAAGAAGCTAGGGAGAGCCTTGAAGAAAAGGATAAAATAGAAGGAGGAGTTGGAGGAAGAGTAAAATGAGGAGGAAGAGGGGATGGATTTAGATAGGGAAGGAAATGTGAGAGAGTTTGGACCTAGCAAGAAGGAGGAAAGCTCGATCAAAAGAAAAAGAGGGGGGGATAAGGAGGTGGAGAGGGCTCAGGGCAAGGGAAAGGAGAGGGTTTCTGAGGCTCGGGGAGAAAGGAAGGAGGAAGAGGTGTGTATAAGACTACGGTTTCTTTGGATGAAAAGGGGAGAAAGACTATTTGGAGGAATTTCCATGTAGGTAAAACCAAGATGGGTCTGGTCAGAGAACACATTAACCTAGAGGTGATTGAGGGTAGGGATGGTAATATTCATCTGGAAGAGCTCATTGATCCTTGTTTGGTTATTCTTAGTGACAATGCATGAGAGACGAGTATGAATTTTCCAAACAATGCTAGAAACAATTTGGTGGATAGTTTTCGGTCCTTTAAATGGATATTTCATGAAATTGAGGAACTAAAGTATAGGATGTAGGGTCATAATAGGTTGGAAGGGGAGGGTGATAATGTGAAATTTGAAATTCTAGAAGCTAGGGTGTCAGAGATTGAAAAAAGGGTCAAAAGGATGGAGACTTTGCTTCATAGCTCAACTAAGTAGAGCCTTAACATTATAAAAGACCTAAATGACAACATCATTCAACTTCATGGGATGATGGAGGAAAACAAAAAGGGTTAGGAGGGAAAGGACACTAACAGGACCAAGGTGACTGAGGAAGAGGAATCCTTGTAGGAGGAGAGCCCGAGTAGAAAGAGCAGAGTGGAAAAGAGAAAGAGGGTTGACCTTGCTTCGTAGGATGATAGTCACCAAAAGACTGATGATGTAGAGGCCAAGGAAGAGATGGAGTTAAACAATAAGGAGTTGGCTAAAGACCTCATTCCTTGGTCGTTCTTCCTAGTTTTTGTTGCTTTCCTGGCTTTTGGCCTTTTTGTCTTTAGCTTTCGGTCATTGGTCAAGCTTGGCCTATTGTTTTTTCTATTTCTTAGTTGCTAGAACTACTTTGCTAGTTTATTTTATGTTGTAGACTGGTGGGTTTCAAGAACCCCTATAAAAAGCCCGTTTTACTTAATCAAAAACAAACTTATTGAACTCTACAAACAACAAAATAAGAAGCATATTATCATAAATAAAACACATAGATGAATGCATGCAAACTGACAAATACTTTAAGCTTTTGTTGCTTCTCTTCGTTCACATGAGGGATTGCACTCAACTATGAATCAGGCAACACCTTAACTTTGAACTCTAAGAAATGATTAAAGATATGATTTAAATGATAGCAAATTAATAGCAAACTGGTAGAGGTTCGATGCAAGAGTGAGTCATGAAATTGCGAGATAACAGGATTGTTTATATAAATTTTCTAGAAATCCATAAATGGTTGAGATAGATTTGGGAAAAGTACGATTAATGGACGAGGATGAAAGAAGCTAGAGAGATAATTGGAAAGTTTCCAATTTTTAAACTATAAAATACAAGATAAAATCTAAGATATTCTCAATTTTTTCAGAGATAAAGTTTCCAAAAATAAAAAATGGAAACTTTAAAATATTTTTTGATTTTGGGTTTTCAGAAAAAATAAATTTTCAATTTGTAAGGATTTTATAATTTTCAAAATTTATAATTCCTCATAATTTTGATTTTTTAGTTTTTTTGAAGATTTAATTGAATTAAAATTAGTTGAAATTTAATGGAAATTAATCAAAATTGAAATTGAAAGAAATAAAGATGAAGTTAAATTAAATTTATAATTTAATTTAATGAAGAGGAATAAGTTAGTCAATTTAAATAATTGATAATTATTAGTTAAATTATGGGAAGTTAAATTTAATTAACTGATAATGATCAATTAATTAAAGGTTAAATAATCAAATAAACTTAATTATTTAATTAAAATTAGGGAATGATTAAATGATGCAAAAATTGATTATAAAGGAATACAGATGATTGATTAACGATTTAGAACCCTTAATTTATAGAAGAATAATTAGTGCATTAAATTTGAACTCGCAAATCAGTCCATTTTCGGGTGTCTACACACAAACAATGTTGTGAGTGGAAGGGATATGACAAATTAGCAACATCAACATTTGACCTGAGCAGTGCCACCAAATTTAGCAAGGAACATATGATTTGGGGTTAGAACCCCCATAACGCTTAGAGCAAGGGGAAGAGATCTTTGAGATGTCCTAGCTCGAGTGCCCACATCTTGTGGGGCCAAACCAGAGACATGAGTAGTAAGAGGAGGGAACACAATGCCTTAATTTTCCATAGGCTAAGCATTGAAAGCAGTATAAACAAGACATCAATTTTGGACTTCTCGACCTTCTATGAGGTTGAAACTTGGCCCTTTCTAGCTAATTTTTCTACACCTACTTTTATTGAATGACAGTTGGATATGGGTTCTAGTAAGAGCCCCAATCCTCCAAGAATTGTAGAACATGCAAAATGTGTTGTGTTTTTCAATGCATTACTTGGCCACATCAAAAGATTGGTGATGATGAGTGTATGTTTTGTAATACAAGATGTGAGAGTCAACCTGCTATGAACTGTTTAATGCCAGATGGATACATTTGTTTCTAGGACTCTTTGGCATCATTTCTAAAGTTTACTGATATATTTTTAAACATAAATTATTATTGATTAAATTTGGAGAGCTTAATTTTTTTCAAGTTGAATATGAATTTTTAGATGCATTTAAAAAAAATGAATGTTAAAAAAGATAGAGAAAAACCCATTTAATACTTTCCTTGACATTTTAGATGAAAGAGAAATCACTTGGTAGTGTTCACCATGGAATGCAACATACACAACATACTTTATAAAGTTCACCATTGGTTTTTCAGGTGCTGAAGATGATCAGCCATATCCATACATTTTCAATTAATTAAAACATTATTGTGCAACCTCATTTAGTTGCCTTGTTTATAGTTCATCAAGGCAATGCAATTGATAGTAAGTTTCAAATTGAATCCGGACATTCTTAGGGAAGGAAGAATCTTTCAAAAATATTAATAGATGATCAATGAAATCCACTAATAAATGTTAAAGTAATAAAGTTTTTTCTTATTAATGAAATCATATTGATTTAATTACTAAGTCACTTATTATTTGTAGTTTACTTAAGCTAAACTATGGGCATATAATAATTAATTCTTTTATTAATTACTATCATGCAACCTAGGTTAGTTAAATGTTAGGGTTTTGATCTCCTTTATAAGGATTGATCACTTTGTAATAATTCAATTCACTTTTGGTAATAGTAATTTCTCTTTTACTCATCAATAATGTCTCATATGTGGATCTTGGAATTCCAACCTCAATAGCTTTTGCTTCTCTCTTTTTGTGACATGTGTTTGCTTACAGGTGATTCTTGGGAGTTGGGGGTTGATCTTTCATCAACTTCAACATGGTATCAAAGCTCCAAATCTTCATACCCCTATTTTGTTTATGAGAGGTTTGGCTTGGCTTTTAGATTTGTATTTTTTCTTTTAGAGGGTTTCATTTTTTAGAATTTTTTTCTTGTATCAAATTTGGGGGGTCACCTTTTTTGGTGCACTTTGAACCCAAACGAACCACACCTTTGAGCTTAGAGTGCCCAAAAACTCTTGCTTTTATTTAAAATTTGTCAAATTTAGACATAGTTAGAATATGAGGCAAAATAATTGCTCCCATATTGGGCAGGTTTCCTGAGGCAGTGATTTTTGGCATAGAAATCAACATTTTTTGACTAAAAAATTGGGATCTTTTGGTACACAAATTAAGATTTTCGATAGAAAATCAAGATTTTTGGCACAAGCCAATAGTGGCATGTTGTGATGGTTAAGTTGTTGAGTTGTTATCCTTGCCATCAATGTTCAAATCTAATGGAGATGAGGTCCCCCATTTGTGGCCTCACTGGTTCATAGCTCCAGGTCAAAGCATTTACCCCTCTTTTTTTTTTACAAAAAAAGATTTTTGGCACAAAAATTGAGATTTCTAGCACTCAAATTGAGATTTTTGGCATAACAATCTTAATTTTGGTATGCAAATTAATGCAATTTTTTGTATAAACTTACATGCTTCTCGAGATAGTTTTGGTACAAAACTGTCACATTTCTTGAGGTGATTTCTATATTGGCATGCATGCTTTTTGAGGCATTTTGGCACGGATCCTAAGGTGATAATTTTTTCTACTTCACTCTTCCAACTCTTTTTTGACCTACATGTGGTTTCTAGGTTGTAACTTGCTCATCGGAACTCCATTTTTTGCAAATGAGATATTTTTGGAAAGCTAGTTCCGAGTCCATTCCATTAATGTAGGTTATTTTCAATTTTGGTGCTTTTTTATGAGTTTTTTTTTTGTCAAAGTTAGGAGTTATATTTTGCACTTTGGGAGACATATTTTAAGCATTCAATCTCCGATTTGGTAATTCTTTATATCATTGGAAAGGTATTTTTGTACTCTTTCCATTGATGCTGGTTGTTTTTCCATATTATGCTCCAGGCACATCTCATTCATTTTTATTTTTATTTTGCATTTTTGTATTCTGGTGGATATCTTGGTTGTTTTAGGTGTGGGGATCAACTTTTTTAGTTTAGATGATTTATTATGGGTTGTACTATCTACTGTATCAACTTTATGTCTCTTCTGGTCTATTTAGACATCATTTGTATGCATTCTTGCAAACACACTGAGATAAAGTGCCCTATTCCATCTATATTTTTATTTTAGTTATTTTGCCTTGTTTTGCTTTTTGATTTGAGTAGTGTCATCTTAGGACACTTGTACAAATTATTATATTCTTGGGATTCACCATATCTTTGCTTTATTGTACTTGCACTACTCTAATTAAAGTGTTATGGGGGGTTGATGTTTTGCCTTTGTTTGCCATCTTCCTTTGTCCAAAAAATTTTCCTTCTGTGACATTAGCCTCATGATGTGTCTGAGATTGATCACCTCAGTACACACATATGTATTCTTTTGTGTATCTTGATTGTGGTTTTGTGACATGCAATTATTTTTGGCCCACTTTTCCAGTTCCCTGTCACCTCACCCTTATCTGCATTAAGGGATTTATTTGTTTGCTTTTGTGTGCATCCTGATTCGATGCAGATTATAGTCTTCTCTACCTGGTCAATTTCTATTTTAATGGAGGTTCTTTAGATCAATAGTTACTTCTCAACAAAGCTTTGTAGCTTCTACATGCTTCAATGGTCTTCTTCATGATCATCTTTTGTTCCTATATTATGGGACATTCCCTAGTTTGGGGGCTTCTTCATTCATTCACTAGTTCTTTCAACATTATTTCCATCTCTTTTGGGAGTAGGGTTTTTCTCATGTGGTTTTCTTTGTTTCTCCTCTTTTCAGAGATATTGTTGTGCTTGGGTACCTCATCAAGCCTTGTTGTTGGGACCCAATTCTACTTTAAGTAGTAGTTTCCAGATTTTTTAGCTAATTCCTAAGTTTATCTTAAGTGGGGGTGTTAGAGTAATAAAGTCTTTTCTTATTTAATTAAATCTATTGATTTAATTATTAAGTCACTTATTATCTCTAGTTTACTTAAGCTAAACTTTCGTCATATAATAATTAATTATCATCATGCAACCTAGGTTAATTACCTATTAAAGTTTTGACCTCCTTTATAAGGATTGATCTATTTGTAATAATTCAATTCACTTTTGATAATAGCAATTTCTCTTTTTGCTCATCAAGAATGTCTCATCTATGGGTCTAAGAATTCCAATCTCCATAGCTTTCACTTCTCTCTTTCTATGATAAGTGTTTGCATGCAAGTGATTCTTGAGAGTTGTGGGGTTTATCTTTCATCAACTTCAACAGTAAATCATCAAATTTTGGATTATTTTTCATCAAGTCAATGCAAGTGATAACAAGTTTCAAATTGAATCTTGGCATTCTTAAGTGAAGGATGAAGATTTCAAAAACATTTATAGGAGATATTGTTTAGAGGAAACTAAAGACAAGATACATTATCCAACAATAGATATCGTTTATAGGAGATATTGTTTACATCTAAATTTGTACTTGGAGGGGCCATCATTATGAGAATTTTATACCATTACCAAAAGTACTAGCTTTGTAAATTTGTCCTAATTATATAAATCCTACCTTCAAGATATTAATTTGGATGGATGGAAGGACAAAGGCCACATTTATCAGTTCTATTTTTTCAATGTTTATAGCTCACAGATGCTGGTCATTTTGCTAGTTAGCTCAAAAAGACTGGCATGAAATATTTGAAGAAAGGGCCTATATCAAGTTTTCATTTTAATTATTAATACATTTAAATATATACAACAACTTAAAACTACTATATATCTCATCTACCTTTTAAGCCTGTAGGATTTGAAATGAGCAAGACGTTGCAAAAACCTCTATACATTTTTTTGTATAAATAGGACACATAGATAGTTGTAATTTATTAGTGTTAATTGTTTGGAAGTTGGAATTCCAAATTGCTCTAATTGAATTGTTCATTTCTTGATCAAAATGGTTTTGTGCTTTATATAATTTTGATTTTTTAGAGTTATAATATTTTTAAACTTTAAAAATTTTTATAGTATATTTTTATTTATTTTCTATAAATATGAATTGTCTTTATTAAATGAAATAATATTTTTAAATAACTAATAATGACAAGCTTAAAAAAAATAATTAGTCAAAAATCATTGGTAAGGAATAAATAAGAGTAATAATTATTTTTATTTTACCAAAAATAGAAATGCCACATTGAATTCAATAGTGTAGATTATTTCTATTTTTTAAAATTTCTACTTGCAAATGTAGTATTTGGGGAACTCAAATTAAAATAATTAAATGACAATTGCATTATTTCACGAGTTATTTATAAGAATTTCTATGATAGTAACAATGACCTTCAATCTCTTCCCAAAAGCATATTGTTAACTACACCATGAGGGTTTTATTGTCTTCTACAATTAATAGACCTTAAATGAAATAAACATACATTATGTTTCATGTTCCTAGTTAAATGTATAACTTGGCTCAAATCTGTAATGCCCCGCCAAGGGATCCAAAGAATTAACTTATAATTTCACTAAGTTTGGTAACTTTTTTTTTTTTTAACATGAAAGTAAATACCACATATAACTTATACATAATAATGGAAGCAATAGCAATGTCCATCTAAAAGTAAACATAACATACATAACCGATTTCATTATTTAAGAATCCCTTAACGTTGAGTTACATCTAAACTAACTAACATACATGAATCCATCTAGTACAACATCCACATGAATAATAATGATAAGTCCAATGTTCATACATTACATTTCCAAATGCTCAATCATCCACTGTACATGTCACAGGGTATGAAGGCTTAAAAGAATATACATATGTGAAATAAGGTACATCATCCTATTCCAATCCATGATACATCAAAGTAGAGATAATCACATGATACACCATCATAGAAGACATATACATCCATCATAAAGATCAAACAAAATAAACTAAGTGCACGGTTCCTCCCAACCGTTAATAGCATCATTAGACCATCGTGGATCCTAGCCATTCCTCTGTGCGTAACATTCCAAAACATCGAAGAGATCATCAGTATTAACATAGTAGGAATGTCACTCCTAAAACATCCTACTATACGCAAAGTAAAGCATAAGATAACATCAACTAACATATGCTAAGCAACAATGAAAGGATACATACCAGACAAATACATCCATCATAAGGTATATCATCTATCATAATGATCTAAGAACATAATGAAGATAAATACCAACCAAGAATGCTCTAGCCACGGTGTCTCAGACGGATCTCAAATGATAAGAGTGAAAAATACACTACCACCCGACTGCGTGGTACCTAAGTGGTCCACTCCCACCGCGCTAAGGAGATAATCTCAAGTCCCAAATAGGCTATCCATAACACATAGCACAAATTTTTATAATCTAAGAATCCTAAAAGTATACTAACTCAAAGGTTCCAATCACACACAAAAATTGACATCTAATTCCCAGAGGCACACGATGACATGTAGGAACCTACTATGCAAGCAAAAAAGTGTCATCGCAATTATCACGTACAAGTTACCCTAGCAGTTAGCTAAACTCCACGGGTCCATACTAATCTCATGTGGCCACTAGTATCCTCTTATACTAACGAGGCATACTACGGAATGCATGGTCGCAACTATGCGTTCTCACTACTCCCAGCGCTCAAGGCATGGGCGAGAACATCAACAATTATCTTTTTAGGTTCATTTAATCCCCATTTAGTGTGTAAATGTTATCACTTATTAACAAAACTTACAATGAGTTACCCTGACAGCCACTTAGGGCCCCGACCCCCATTGCAAGCCACTTCCCGACATTACAAGTAGATTACGTACCCTAAGCTCATGAAATCATAAATCACCACAGTCATGTACAAGCGACTGTAAAGAAAATCCAAAAGATAATCCATAAAAAGAATCATCAAATATCCATGATAAAAACATCAAATATCCATAATAAGAATCATCAAATCTTCAAGATAAGAATCATCAAATCTCCATGAGCATCTGAAAAGCATCCATAAAAAATCATGACCACAACAGTTCTCTATTGGAAACTGAAGGCATCACTGATAATCATAAGTATCCATTGGTTCTCAATAACCAAAATATATTTCAAAATAAATCACACTATCCATTGGTTCTCAATAAGTAACCAAGAATATCTCAAAATCAAACTGATCGAAGACTCCAAAATGGTTGAGTCAAACATGTCACAACATGACGTCATCAAGAAATAAATTCACATTTCAGTTCCATCATGGCGACTAGAAAATAATCCAAAGATAACTGATCGATGACTAAAAAATGATTAGCTCAAGCATCTCATACATCTCAGCTTCACACATGAAGACTGATAAACAATAACATTCAGTAAATACAAACATTTCATAGAGCATACGATCACATTACCATGGTTGGGTTTATAAAGATCGAGACCAAATAAAATCAACATGCCAACACATCTCATAACCCCCGAGCCTTCGGTAACAACCTAAGACTGGTCATCATTAGTTAACCCAAAACTCAAAACAAGAAGCATATAGAATATACGATGCAAACACATGTTTTGATTTTGCTATCTTACATAGTTGAATCAAGTGTAGAGGTTTTCAATTTTCTGTTTGCAAGTATATTTTCAAGTGTCTAAATTTCATCATTTGACCTGCAAGTCAACCCATTTGTACCCCGATAGCATTATCCTTCCATTATTAAGAATTACATTCTAAGAATAACTTGAGAGTAAATATTCACTAAACTGATCATCATTGGCTTTTAATTAAATTATTCTCTTTATTTAACTATGATCTATATTTTAGTTGATTAACTTTTTTTTAATGTTACTTCAACTTTTCAACATAATCAAAGATCATTATTCGTTTATAAAAGAACCAACTATCAATCTTCGATTAAGAAGATTATAACTTAATTAAAATGATAAATTTAATTTACCAATTAACATAGGTACACAATTTCATGACCCATTAACATTTTAATGGTTAAAACTCAATTAAGTATCTCTAACACTTAAGCCTCTTAATTATAATCATTATTAAATTGTCACTAATAATCGTTAAAATATCTAAGTCATTATTCAAGTTATTAGAATAAGACTTATCAACTTTGATATCAATATTTTTTTTACAATCTTGTTAAAAAAATTATATCAATTAAATCTCTATTACATAACTTAATTATTAATTAAATCTAATTAACTCTCATTAATTGATTTAATTAATAATTGCATAACCATATCAATGTTCCAATTAATATCAGTTGACTAATAACTAACTATAATTCTGTAAGATAAAAGTCAACTATAATTCATATTAATAATTCAATAACGACTTGTTATTATAAAAAATCTATAATGACTACATTCGTCACTCTAATGTTTTCTTATCAACCCATATTATTGATAATCAACTATATTCCATTTCATTAACATTAGGATTACTAATAACAAGTTATAATAAATCTCCAATACCAAGTATTATTATCTCAAATAAGTTTTCCCTATGTATGTTGATTCATATAATTGATACTCCTCCAAATTACTAACTAATTCAATTTGATTAATATCTTTTACAGTACTTCAATCATTAAATAATCTTCACTAGATTATCTTTAATCGAATTTATTGATAATTATTTAAACCATTATTTATTAATAGTTTGTTAAACCCAATAAATATTAATAAATAATAAACTCATCAAACTATTATTTTCATAAATTTTATTAGTTAATATTTGATTGACTCTTAACACCATAAGGTATTCAAACGTATTAACATAACAATTCAATCTTAATCCAATATCATTTAGAGTTTCTAAATTTTAAATCAACATAGTATAAATTATCATCTTACAATTATTTAATCAATATTAAAATCAATGATTAGACTCTATTTTCTAATTGTTCTAATAATATTTTGTCTATATAAAGATCCCTATCACAAACCAATAAGACTCATTGTAGATTTTAACATGAATAATCTCCAAATTTTTAACATTATCATCTTCATTAAACAACTCTAAAATTGTTTAATATATATTAAATAGTATTCAATATATATTATAAAAAGTCCACTATATAAATTATATTAAAATCTCTTTTCTTTTAACTCATTTAAAAATCCATTTACTTAAATTGATTGATAATTAATTACACTTCTTCTACTATTAACTAATGCATATTAATAAGATTCTAATAAAGAAAAATTACAATAATATCTTTAATTCATTTCATGCTTTGATATATATTATTTTTGTGAAGTTTAAGCATAAAGAACTTTTAGTTATGAGAAATTGAGAAATATCTATTTTTGAATAAAACAGTCCCAGTACGACGGCCATATCTCTCTAATGAACCGTTGGATCGGGCTGAAATTTAAATATGTTGGAGAGGGCCAAGTTGCGCCACTTTTGACCGGAGTGATCGAATAAATTCAATCACGATAAAAAGTTATGAATGACTGAGTTCGGATCTATCCAAGGGGCAACGACAGGACAATTTGTGATGAATTAAGAATTTCCTTTTAAAATAATTGTTCTCTAAATTTATCCAATAATTTCACTAATGGATTTGGCCATAAATCTTGAAACTATTTTCAAATCTATTTCAATTTGATTTTAATTCGAATCCAAACCCGTTTAAATCTAATTTCTTGGATTTTCTATTATTTTCTTCTCAACCAAATAGCATATCTAGATTCCAATTCAAATTGCAAATTCATTCATGGAATATAATCAGACACATATAACAAACATGATGAAGACAGGAAGAGAAATAGTGCAAAGATAATATGCGAATATCACGAGTGCACCTGAACACCGATGCTAATCTGTCATGCCTTAGAAGTCCATAGAAAATCATTTCCTTCTCCATCATCCGCGATTCCTCCAAGATCCAAGCCAATTGAATCCTCCAAGTGACTAGAAGTGCTAGAAAAAGCATAGAAGCATATAGAAGCATATCAGCATGTAAAAATATATGAGCATGTAGAAACATATGAGCATGGAGCATATGAGCATGAAGAAGAATATGAGAATGTAAGCTTGAAGCTTCCATTTTTAGCTTGAAGCTTATAGCTAGTAGCATCCATTAAGTTTTTTTTTAAGCTTCTATGAATGTCTGAATATAAAGAGCTCTCAAGAAATTTTTAGAATGCTTCTTAAAATAGCTGGAATGTGTCACCAATTAAGCATGGGTCTTTTCCAACCTTTTTGACGAGTCATATAATTGTAGACACCTTGTGCTTAATTGATGCACTAACTCCCGTGTTGTTGACACATGTTAATTCTCATGCAAGCTTATAATTCCAATTTACTTTACTCTTTCCAATTTAATTAATTTATTTATTAAGTCTCATGCATTAACTTTAATATTTTCACTTTTCAATTTTAATATATTTATATTTTAATCATATGAGATTTAGAATCTTTTAATAATTTAAAATATATTTTTCACTTTTAAATTTTATTTTCCAAAACTTTATTGCTAAAATATTTATTAGCTTTAATAATAATATTATTTAGTCATTTATTTAAAAATGAGCTTCAAATATATTATAAATATTGTTACATTCCAAATTTAATATTATAACTTTTATCTTCCAATTTAATTATTTTATTTTCAAATTTAATTATTTTATTTAATTAATTTCTCAATTAATTAAATAAAATAAATATTAAAATATCATATTAATTTTTTATTTAATTAAACCATTTATTAAATCTGTTAATTTGGCTTAATTAATAGAAAATACATCAAAGACTCATAAGGTAAAAATATGAAAATCCATCATAGCCAAAATACATACAAAATCAAACCAAGGATTTAAATCACGAATTACATCATCTGATGTATTCAAAGGGTACTCAACTCAGATACTTGTCCTAATTTTTCAATTAGAATAAATAGCTTAAAGGGTTGAGATTTAAACTTGAGAATTTATCTCCCCTCTCTTATCATTAAGATAATGTGATAGGGTACGCTCATCTTGACAATTCATGAAAGTTGATACCCGGTACTTGCAACCTGCATAAAAATCATGCATGTACAAATACAATATATACTAAACTAAACAGGTAATGGCAGGAAATGGTGCATCGTGTAGATCCCAACTAGCAGGTGACTACGACTCCCTTCTTTAACCACATCAGAGATACCATACAAAAGAAAACACACAAAGCAAACACGCACACTATACACATGCAAGTATGGGGTAAGTATCTACAAAAAAATACATATGATAATAAATCATCTTACTAATCATCATTAATAACTGCAAACACTGAAAATAATCATCATACATACATGAAATGTAGAGTCTAAGTAATCTCATCACATATCAACTGAATCCATAGCACAATATCTGATAATCTCATAATAATGTTACTAACCATCAACATGAAATTAGCTCTAAAAGAGTTCAGCAATGATAACAAAATGCAAATCAGGGGCAGGCACTACATCCACCCCCCTCTGAGATTAGGCTTACTCTTGGAAGCCTACAAGAATGAAAAGCTAAGATACTCACTATGCGGGTCCCATTGAACCCTTTTTCTCCCTACAAGGGAATATGATTCCACTGAGAATTTTACAACACACTTAGAGCAATATAATTCTGGTTTAATAGTAAACCGAAAACTATATCGATCCAATATCATTCCTTTAACAACTATTGTAATATATCTCTTAATACATTCTAAACAAGAGCAACTTAATGTTTGCAAAGATAAACAAAGGTATACTACCTTGAAACTTAGATAAAAGATACATGTTTTGCAACTAGAATAAGTTTTCAATTTTCAATTTTGCTTTCATTTAAATTTTTAGTAGAATTTTCAATTTTGAAAGCTAAGTGTTGGAGTATGAAAAATATGCAAGTAACAGTTTCAAGTTTTGTTTCAGTTCACCTAGTTTTCAAGTTTTCAGTTTGAAAGAGATACACATGATAGTTCAAAATTTTTATTTTGTTTAACTAGTTAACAACTAGTGACATTCCAATATACCCAGAGCTCTCAATGTTAAAACTCGAGCTCTGATACCAAATGTAATGTCCCGCCAAGGGATCCAAAGAATAACCCCCGAGCCTCCGGTAACAACTTAGGACTGGTCATCACTAGTTAACCCAAAACCCAAAATAAGAAGCATATAGAATACACGATGCAGACACATATTTTGGTTTCGCTATCTTGCATAGTTGAATCAAGTGTAGAGGTTTCCAATTTTCTATTTGCAAGTATATTTTCAAGTATCTAAGTTTTATCATTTGACCTACAAGTCAACTCATTTGTACCCCGATAGTATTATCCTTTCATTATTAAGAATTACATTCTAAGAATAACTTAAGAGTAAATATTCACTAAACTGATCATCATTGGCTTTTAATTAAATTATTCTCTCTATTTAACTATGATCTATATTTTAGTTGATTAACTTTTCTTTAATGTTACTTCAACTTTTCAACATAATCAAAGATCATTATTCATTTATAAAAGAACCAATTATCAATCTTCGATTAAGAAGATTATAACTTAATTAAAATGATGAATTTAATTTACCAATTAACATAGGTACACAATTCCATGACCCATTAACATTTTAATGGTTAAAATTCAATTAAGTATCTCTAACACTTAAGCCTCTTAATTATAATCATTATTAAATTGTCAGTAATAACCGTTAAAATATCTAAGTCATTATTCAAGTTATTAGAATAAGACTTATCAACTTTGATATCAATATTTTTTTTACAATCTTGTTAAAAGAATTATATCAATTAAATCTCTATTACATAACTTAATTATTAATTAAATCTAATTAACTCTCATTAATTGATTTAATTAATAATTGCATAACCATAGCAATGTTTCAATTAATATCAGTTGACTAATAACTAACTATAATTCTGTAAGATAAAAGTCAACTATAATTCATATTAATAGTTCAATAACGACTTGTTATTATTTATAGCAAGTTATAGGAAATCTATAATGACTACATTCGTCACTCTAATGTTTTCTTATCAACCCATATTATTGATAATCAACTATATTCCATTTCATTAACATTAGGATTACTAATAACAAGTTATAATAAATCTCCAATACCAAGTATTATTATCTCAAATAAGTTTTCCCTATGTACGTTGATTCAGATAATTGATACTCCTCCAAATTACTAACCAATTCAATTTGATTAATATCTTTTACAGTACTTCAATCATTAAATAATCTCCACTAGATTATCTCTAATCGAATTTATTAATAATTATTTAAACCATTATTTATTAATAGTTTGTTAGACCCAACAAACATTAATAAATAATAAACTCATCAAACTATTATTTTCATAAATTTTATTAGTTAATATTTGACTAACTCTTAACACCATAAGGTATTCAAACATATTAACATAACAATTCAATCTTAATCCAATATCATTTAGAGTTTCTAAATTTTAAATCAACATAATATAAATTATCATCTTACAATTATTTAATCAATATTAAAATCAACCATTAGACTTCATTTTCTAATTGTTCTAATAATATTTTGTCTATATAAAGATTCCTATCACAAACCAATAAGACTTATTGTAGATATTAATATGAATAATCTTTAAATTCTTAACATTATCATCTTCATTAAACAACTTTAAAATTGTTTAATATATATTAAATAGTATTCAATATATATTATAAAAAGTCCACTATATAAATTATATTAAAATTTATTTTCTTTTAATTTTCTCTTACTTAGATTGACTAATAATTAATTACACTTCTACTATTAACTAATGCATATTAATAAGATTCTAATAAGGAAAGATTACAATAATATCTTTAATTCATTTCATGCTTTGATATATATTATTTTTGTGAAGTTTAAGCATAAAAAACTCTTAGTTATGAGAAATTGAGAAATATCTGTCTTTAAATAAAACAGTCTCAGTACGACGGCCATATCTCCCTAATGAACCGTTGGATCGGGTTGAAATTTAAATATGTTGGAGAGGGCCAAGTTGCGCCACATTTGACCAGAGCGATCGAATAAATTCAATCACGATAAAAAATTATGAATGATTGAGTTCAGATCTATCCAAGGGGCAGTGACAGGACAATTTGTGATGAATTAAGAATTTCCTCTTAAAATAATTGTTATCTAAATTTATCCAATAATTTCACTAATGGATTTGGCCATAAATCTTGAAACCATTTTGAAATCTATTTCAATTTGATTCTAATTCGAACCCAAACCCGTTTAGATCTAATTTTTTGGGTTTTCTATTATTTTCTTCTCAACCAAATAGCATATCTAGATTCCAATTCAAATTGCAAATTCATTCATGGAATATAATCAGACACATATAACAAACATGATGAAGACGGGAAGAGAAATAGTGCAAAGAGAATATGCGAATATCACGAGTGCACTTGGACACCGGTGCTAATCTGTCATGCCTCAGAAGTCCATAGAAAATCCCTTTCTTCTCCATCATCCGCGATTCTTCCAAGATCCAAGCCAATCGAATCCTCCAAGTGACTAGAAGTGCTAGAAGAAGCATGGAAGCATATAGAAGCATATGGACATGTAAAAATATATGAGCATGTAGAAACATATGAGCATGAAGAAGAATATGAGCATGTAAGCTTGAAGTTTCCATTTTTAGCTTGAAGCTTGTAGCTGGTAGCTTCCATTAAGCTTTTTTTAAAGTTTCTATGAATGCCTGAATATAAAGAGCTCTCGAGAAATCTTTGGAATGCTTCTTGAAACAGCTGGAAGGTGTCACCAACTAAGCATGGGTATTTTCCAACCTTTTTGATGAGTCATAAAGTTGTAGACACCTTATGCTTAATTGATGCACTAACCTCCATATTGTTGACACATATTAATTCCCAAGCAAGCTTATAATTCCAATTTACTTTACTCTTTCCAATTTAATTAATTTATTTATTAAGTCTCATGCACTAACTTTAATATCTCCACTTTTTAATCTTAATATATTTATATTTTAATCATATGAGATTTAGAATCTTTTAATAATTTAAAATATATTTTTCACTTTTAAATTTTATTTTTCAAAACTTTATTGCTAAAATATTTATTAGCTTTAATAATAATATTACTTAGTCATTTATTTAAAAATGAGCTCCAAATATATTATAAATATTGTCACATTCCAAATTTAATATTATAACTTTTATCTTCCAATTTAATTATTTTATTTTCAAATTTAATTATTTTATTTAATTAATTTCTCAATTAATTAAATAAAATAAATATTAAAATATCATATTAATTTTTAATTTAATTAAACCATTAATTAAATCTTTTAATTTGACTTAATTAATAGAAAATACATCAAAGACTCATAAGGTAAAAATATGAAAATCCATCATAGCCAAAATACATACAAAATCAAACCAAGGGTTTAAATCACGAATTACATCATCTGATGTATTCGAAGGGTACTCAACTCAGATACTTGTCCTAATTTTTCAATTAGAACAAATAGCTTAAAGGGTTGGGATTTGGACTTGAGAATTTATCTCCCCTCTCTTATCATTAAGATAATGTGATAGGGTACGCTCATCTTGGCAATTCAGGGAAGTCGATACCCGGTACCTGCAACCTGCATAAAAACTATGCATGTACAAACACAATATATACTAAACTAAACAGGCAATGGTAGAAAGTGGTGCATCATGTAGATCCCGACTAGTAGGTGACTATGACTCCCTTCTTTAACCACATTAGACACACCATACAAAAGCAAACACACAAAGCAAACACACACACCATACACATGCAAGTATGGGGTAAGTATCTATAAGAAAACACATATGATAATAAATCATCTTACTAATCGTCATTAATAACTGCAAACACTGAAAATAATCATCATACATACATGAAATGTAGAGTCTAAGTAATCTCATCACATATCGACTGAATCCATAGCACAATATCTGATAATCTCATAATAATGTTACTAACCATCAACATGAAACTAGCTCTAAAAGAGTTCAGCAATGATAACAAAATGCGAACCAGGGGCAAGCACTACAAAATCTTACCCTAAAACCCACCACATTAAAGGTAGGAACTTTGGCGCTTGCACCCCTTATTTTTTTTCTTGTTGAAACAATGCAAGTTTACAAATAAATATAAAAGAAGGCATGTAAGGATTGACAATTAATTTATAGTGTGCTAAATGTGTATCATTATATGCTATTGAATCAAATATAGCTATCATTACTATTATTAAAATAATTTTTGTTTAGGTTTATTATTTTATAATTTTATTAAATTCAAAAAATAGAATCAAAATGACTTTATTTCATTACAATGTATTAGGTTTAAGCTCCTCTTTGAACAAATCAAATCATGAAAGCTCTATAAAAATGCAATCAATAGAGAAAATTAGGTGTTTGTTTCATTGGCTATGTTCCATGCTAGTGAAGGATGTCAATGAAAAATATATCACCATATATTTATCCCCAACATCTAAGTGTGAAAGTGTTTAATATTTGTATCAAGTAAAATACCTTGTTGCACAAATTGTAAGGTCAAGCGTAAAGAGCAGTACGAAAACAAACAAAAATATACTAGCAATATGTAGTGAAAATTAAATGACACGTTCAACAAAATAAATTTTTGTGAATCTCTCTCGTTAGAAGCTTGGGGATGTATTATTTTATTAATTACACTTTTGGGAATTCCTTAGAATGCATGTCATATAGATGGGAATGTATGATCATTTACTGTTCATCTATAAAGGTATATATGAGTGCACCCATGGTGTATTCTTTGAAATAAATGATTTGGTTATGATGAGTGATTTCCTCACATATATTTCCTTCATGTTTATTGCATGGCATAACTTCATCAATTTATAAATTTTTATTTATATTATTATATTCCATTAAACAAAATATACTCATCATTACTAACATTAGGTATCCTAGGGTCAAAATAACACCTAGAGCTCCAAAAACCCTTATACCCATTTTTATGGAGAACGAGTATTGAGACCATAAATAAATAAAATTCGCTCCCTAACAAGAATAAAGGGAAAAAAGATTTACCCAATGGAGTTATACAAATGTAATGCAAAATGGCAATATCAACCCTAAAGAGTGAAACCCTAGTATGTAAATACAATCAATGTGTGGCTAAGTATATGCCAATGTGTAAATACACAGAAACAAAAAATAGATCTAAACATAACATATAAATCATACCAATCCTAAAGGGTTAAATTAATCTATCCATCCTCACAATTTGTTTGCAACTCTATGATGTTTGAAGCTCATTTGAATGTTCTTTGTAGTACTTGCTTGATTGAATGTTGAACTCCTTTTGCTTCAATGGATGAATCACAGAGACTTTGTCTTTTATCTTGCAATTTCTTTAGGTAAAATTTATATATTCACCAAAGCATTCTCTTTCCCATGCATAATGCCATTCATACCTTCACTTCCTCAATAAAGGGAATGAGGGTGTTTTATAGTGATTTAGAGATGAGATCTTATAAGAGCTGGCTAAAATGAGTGGGAAAGATACCAAATTTGAAATGGGCTAGAGACTTTGAGAAATTAATGCCTATATATAGTCATCATAACGAGGGGAGAATATATACAACCTCCCTTGTATTATACATACACGTATCTCTATGGAAAATAGACCTTTGTCCATCCATAGAGGGTACAAACATAAGAAATCCCTATAGCGAGAGAAATATCAATCCACAGGGTGTCTAAATTTTTTTTATTCATGGATAATTTAGCACAATTCATTCATGAAGAGCACACATACACATGCATGCAAAGTTACCGATATGTGCAAAGTTTTTATAGGAATGACTACCATGCACACAAACCTGGTAGACTATTCAATCTTTTTTTTTTGGGTCCATAGTAAGTCGCATAAAATCTTATTAGTTGAGGTAATCATCTCTCACTCTCATGGTATTATATTAGATTACAGAGTTTGTATCATTAGAGGTAGTACTCTTGTTTTTAATATGTCATTATTTGCGCTCTTGTAACATATTTCCAAAAATGATATTAGTGGATGAGGCATTTCTATCCAATACATCTTTTGCTAGTTTATTCAAAGTTTTTTTAGTATTAACCCTTCTATGTGTATCTTTTCTTAGATTTTATTTATTATTTATTTTTGTACACTTGTGCATGGATGTGGAGTTGGGATCCTTATTTTGGGGGCTTATGTCCTTAGATGCAGTGATGTCCTCTCTTTGCAATTTGCCTCATTCATCATCTATCTCTTCTTCTCACTCTTGTTTTACCATGAGCATCACTTGCCTCATCCTAATAATAAAGTAGGGGATAAACGTACCATCTTAAAAAGTTTACACTTACTTTTTAATACCTTTTAATACTCCTTAATGTGCTTTGGTATATTAGGACCTTTTACTACATTTAATAACTTAAATCAAGGTCCTTTTTCTTCCTCCAATCTTGCCTAAAACTCTAGGTTGGCAATAATTTTGATCTTTGGATCCTCATTTATTCCTTTAATCACAAAAGTCACAGTTTAAACATATTTTTGACTATTTTTCTGATATATCTCATTAATTTCCCTCGATTCTCACAATATTTATTAGATATGAGAGCTTTTCCTAGAACTCAACACCTTGTGCTTGAGCTCAAGATCAACTTCAACTCAAGAGGTAAAATTTGATTTGCTCTTGGGCCTAATGCATAATATTATTAATTTTCTTCCTTGTGTAGTTGGACCATTTTATTTTTATTCCAAAATCACTATAAAATGAGGCCTTCTCACTTTATTTGATAATCCATTACACATTCAATGTATCCACTCAATTCACACTTAAGTGATCAAGCAATTGCATCAAGGATTTTATAGGAAAACAAAATCAAGGTATCCATTTCCATCATCTAAGCAATATCTACATCATCCATCATTCAGTTCTTCTCCTACATCCAACTTGTTTTTTTCCATTGGAGATAGTGGAGTTTAGTCATCAAAGATAAGATCCACCTTTATAATTAAGGTCTTCAATCCAACATTGAGGAAAAAATGTAATCATCGACATGCATGAGGTTTTGGTTCACATGATTTCCATTTGGTTTTATGTTGAGTCAAAGCTATTGCATTAACATATTTGATCACATATTAAATATAATTGCATCAACATCTCTATGATATTCTACATTGTTTCATCTACTTCAACTAAATTTTAGCATTCTTTCATTTACATCTATTTTAATTTAAGTTTGATTCCTCTACTGGGGCTTGATTGAGAAAATTGCCTCCCTACCAATAAATTTCCTCCTCTCTTGTGTACAAATATAGGTTTTGAGTCAGATTCATGGATCTAGGGTTTCAATTTTTGATGGACTCTTTGGATTTTAGTTTTTTGTGCAGAGAAGATTTGGGTTGACCCTGAACCATACCTTAAGTTTTCGTAGACTTTAAATCAACCTTGACCCTAGAAATTGACCTCAACCTAAGACTTCCAAATTTTTGGGGTTTGCAAATTTTGACCTGTAGATTATGAATCTCATTTTATTTGACTTTGACAATTCTCCACATATTTGTAATGTGGTAAGAATATCTTACCTATTTTTCATTTCATAGTTCTTTCTTTCATAAATTAGATTGTGCAATTAGTTACTTTGATAGCATTACAATTCCTTCTCTTAAGAAAGGGATGAACAAAATCTAAATTATCATTGCATTTATGGAGATCACACATTGACACCTCTCCTTCGTACCAATTGGGTTTCCTTTTTGGAGGGATCTTGTTATTCCTCATACCTTTTTAATGTTGGATCCCATTTTCACTATTACATATTTAAAATACACCATCTTAAAAAGTGTACATCCACTTTGTAAGAACTTTTATCCCTTCTTTATGTGGTTTGGTATATTAAAACTACTTATTGAATTTAATAACTTAAATCAAGGTATGTTTTCTTCCCCTGATCTTTCTCAAGGCTCTTGGTTGGTGCTAATTTCTATTATTGGCTTCCTATTATTTCTCTAATCATGAAAATCATGCTTTAAATGAATTTTCAACTATTTTTCTTGCAGATCTCATCATTTTTCCACGATTCCCATAATATTTATTGGATCTAGGAAATTTGCATAGAAGTCAACACCTTGGGTTGGAGGTTGAGGTCAATCTCAAACCTAGGAGGTAAATTTTGATTGGTTCTTGGCATAATATAAAAATATTGTTAATTTCTCACTTTATGTAGTTTATCCTTTTTTATTTTGATTTTAAAAATGTTATAAAATGAGGCCTTATCACTTTATTTTATCACCCAATACACACATAATCTATCTAATCAATTCATTCTCAATCAGTCAATCAAGTGCATTCAAGGAGTTTTCAAGAAAAGAAAAATCAAGGTATCCATTTCCATCACCCAAGCATCAATATCTACGTCGTCCATTATGCAACTCTTCTCCTAGATCTAGCTTCTTTCTTCAATGGAGATAGTGGAGTTTGGCCATCAAAGAGGAGATTAGCCTTTATGCATTCAAGTTCTTCAATCCATCATTGAGGCAAAAAAATGAGCATCACATACATGAGGTTTTTTCTTACATGATTTCTATTTGGTTTTTTTGTATCACATATTAAACATAATTGCATCAATATAGCTATGATATTCTACATTGTTACATCTACTTCTACTACATGTTAGCATTCTTTCATTTATATATATTTCAATTTAATGTTAATTCCTTAACTGGGGCTTGACCGAGGAAAGATCCTTCACACCAAAAATGTTCCTCCTCTCTTGTGTGTAGGTACAAGTTTTAGATTAGATTTTTGGATCTAGGGTTTATATCAAACTTTTTAGATTTCAGTTTTCTATGTAGAGAAGGTTAAGTTTATTTCAACTTAGACATTAAGTTGACTTGGACCATAGAAGTCTACCTTAGCCTGAAACTTCTATATATTTGGGGTTTGAATATTTTAGCCTATAGATTATAAATCTCATTCTATTTTAGTTTCACTTTAGTTTGATATTCTATTTGTAGGTTTGTATCATGATTAGCATATCTTCCACCTTTGTCATTTCATTCCTCTTTTTTTCATAAATTAGATTTTGTAATTACCTAATTTCATTGCATTATGATTCCTTCTCTTAGAAAAGGGAGGAACAAAACCCAAAGTATCCTTACATTTAGGGAGATCACATACTTCTTTGTACTAAGTGGATTTACCTTATCAAGGGATCTTGGTATCCTCCTACCATTAAAATGGAGGATCCCATTTTTAATGTTACATCATAGTGAACCCAACACTTTATACTTACACCTTTTTCATTAGATTGTTAGGTATTATTTTTTAGTTACATTTTTAAATTTTTGTGTTTATTAACATCTTTTCTAGAATGGTTTGGTACACAATCATTTATAAGGTCACCTTTATCCTTACTTTTCTTTATCATACTAATGAGGCATATGAGATTTTCTTTTATTTCATGATGTTCATGTACTTGAATGGTTTTATTGCATATGGCATAATGTGATTAAATAATACAATATTTATTGATAATACATATTTTAAGCATATATGTAATATCCTCAATAATATCTTAGATCACATAAGGGATTTTATTAATGAACTTAAAGTTAATCCTCCTAATCCTATACCTAGTGGTCAAGATCACACTAAGATGTTAGTATACTGAGAGCGGGGAAGGCGATTCAGTATACTCAAGGTAATTTCATTTTAAAATTTTTAAAGATTTTTATCTAACTCCATACCAGTCTATAGATTAGTACCATCTATAACTTAACTGGTCAAAATTAAGATAAAATAATGAATACAATCATAACAACTCATAATGCAGTATTTATCTTATGGAAACCTAGCTAGGGTAAATGCCATAGTGTGTGAGTCGATCCTCACAACGCTTGCACTCTCTTGAAGTGCTCTTGGTCAAGAGATTATCTCTATTAAAATATTACAAAGACACTTTTAGGTGCCACCTAGTTACAAGATTTGAATAAGAACTATGATGATCTTTCCGTGTTTGGAGCATCCTGGTTAAAGGGCTTCGTAATAAAAGTTAATGTGTAACCCTATTAGGGGATTTAATACAAGAAACCTATTAGGGTCCACCCTCAACAAGATTTATTATTGTACATATTAGTTAAAAATAGTGGAATGATATAATGAAATAGTTACTACACTTAGCTTGAGTATAGATCCCTTTATTACTCCTTGGACCTGTCTGCAACTATGGTATGCTCTCTTCTTTGGCTCTATAACTTCATGCATGATCAATTATGCACTTGGAACTTCTCTCTCTTTCATGTTTTCTCACTTGTGTTATTTGGGCTCAATGACTTCTTCTTAATGCACTAGCTTCTTCATGTTGTTCATGGCTTCTCACTATTACTCTTTCTCACTTTGAGATTACACTTAAGCTTGGCTCTCTTGGCCCTCTTGCTGACTAGTCTTCAATATAATATTTTCTCCTAAAAAACTATTCTCTTTTGTAGTCACTATGTACTCTTCTTTGAAACCCTAAATAAAAAATAAAAAATTTGAATTCTCAAGCCCACTTCTAGCTTGTCCTCCTGTTGTTGTCAAGTGCCACTCTTGTTAGATGAAGTGTGTTCATACAAGAGTCATGAATATTTTTTTACCATAATGGCTTTCATAATTGGAAAGAATTAAAATTTTAATTTTCTTGACTATTTATTGATACTCAACATCATTACCATTAAATACAACAATGAGTTCACTTCTACCTGCTCTGTGACATGGAAGTCACGGGTGTCCTACTGCATGCTTCCTTTTTCTTACTCAAAAAATCCCTCTTTCATAGTTACTAATCATTATGCCTTTATTATATACTTATCATCCTTCTTCACACTCTTAATTCATTTAGTATGACTCCATTTAATTGGTTCTCCCCTGTCATTGTCTCTTCTAGGTTTGGTCTTTCCTTCTCCAATCATTGTTGTGAACTAGAGTTGCACATGTAAGCTCAATGTAATTCACTATTCTTAGCTCCATATTGGTCACCATTCCTTCTTCTTTATGACATGAATGAAAACATAGTCATAATTGAGTGCACTAGTCACTCCACAAGTCAACCCTTAGGCTTTTAACTAGCTATTCCAACAATCTCCCCTTTAGGCAACACTTTAACACTTCTGACATTTTGGCCCTTTCCAACATCATTTACACTTTTAGCAGATAATTTCATGACTTTACCTTTTTCTTATCATATTCTCTCAACATCTCCCCCTAAGATGATGCACCCATGTTCTTTGATCACTATGAGTCATCTTTGTGGGTTAATTAGGTTCAAGTTAACTTCTTCCTGTTTACTTTTATCTGTCTATTCCCTATCCTTTATTTCAAAATTATTAACTTCATTGATTAACTTATCAAGTATGAAGATTCTCCCTTTTAACTTAGCTTTTTCCTATGTCTTCCCATTCCTTCTTTTCTTCTCTTCTTATGCTTCTCAACTTGTCTTCTACTTTTCTTCTTTTCTCTTCTTGCTTCCAATTTGTTTTTCTTTTTTTCCTTCTCAACTTCTCCCCCTTTGACAACAATGTCAAATGCATGCAACTTAATATTGTGGGTGCTACCCTCGTGGAGTAGTCTCCACCACTCATTGATCCATTATTTTGAATTTGATTATTTTTGGATCATGGATTGACACCTACATTCTTGTTTCACTTTAGGCTTGATAGGGGTAGTACCTCTAACTTCTCTCTTAGATACTCAAAGGTATCCTTATGAAGAGTTTTTGTGAATATATCTGCTAGTTGCTCCTTGGTTGGTACATATTCCAACCTTACCTCTTTATCTTGCATTTTCTCTCTTAGAAAATGATATTTGATTGAGATATTGTCTTTGAGTGCATTATCGTGTTATTTGATAGGTTGATTGTACTTGTTTTATCACAATTGATAACTACCAATTCCTCCATTTTTCTCTTGAATTCGTTCAAGTAGTTGTTTGGTCCAAATAACTTGAGTGTAGTTCATTGCTACATCTACATATTCAACTTATGTTGTAGAATTTGATATATATTTTACCTTCTCATTGGCCCATACAACCAATCTTTCTCTAAGAAAGAATGCACCATGGGTCATTCTCTTTATGTCATCTATGTTACCTGCCTAATCAACATCAGTAAAGACACTAAGCTCAAAGTTTCCCTTGTGAGGATACCATAGGAAATTCTCTTCAATACCCTTTAGATATTTGAAGATCCTTTTTTTGCTACCATGTGTGACTTTTTTGGGTTGGCAAAAAATTTGGCCACTATTCCAACTGCTTGTGCAATATCTTGTATATTGTACACAACATGGTGTAGTTTACCAATCAAAGATTGAGAAAGTGTCTCATTCACTTCAAGACTTTCATCATCTTTTGAAAAATTACAAACAATTACCATTAGGGTGCCTACCAATTTTTCTTCCTCCATTTTGAATGTCTTTAGAATCTCCTTCACATACTTTGTCTGACTTATGAAGGTGCCTGCTTTCAGTTGGGACACTTGAAGTCCAAAGAAGAATCTTATCTCAATGATCATGGACATTTCAAATTCTCTCTTCATTACTTTGATAAACCCTATATTCATTTTATCATCTCCTCCAAAGATGACGTCATCCACAAATATCTTCCCAATCAACAAACTACCTCATGTTTCTTTCTTTAGATCTATGTTGGTGTTGTCACTTGTTCTTACAAACCCAATTTTTATCAAGTATGAGTGTATTCTCTCATACCATGACCTAGATGCCTATTTTAATCCATACAAGGCTTTCTTTAGCTTGCATACACAATTTTTTCCTTCCTCATTCTCACATCCTTTTGGTATTTTAATTTATACTTCCTCTTCTAAAACTCCATTTAGGAAGGGAAACTTCACATCCATCTAGTAAAATTTGAAGTTCATATTTTTTGTGAAGGCTGGGAGTATCCTCACTCCTAATCTGGCCATTGGTGCAAAGGTATCACCATAGTCTATGCAATATTCTTGCACATATCCTTTACAAACAAGTTTGGCCTTATTTATAACCACATGCCCATCTTCATTCATCTTGTTTCTGAGCACCCATTTTGTGCCAATAATATTCTTGTCTTCTGGGTGGGTCATCAGGGTCCCTATATCATACTTTACTATTTGATCAATTTCTTCGTCCATGGCCTTTCTCCAATCTTCATCCTTGAGATATTCCCTTGTAGCTTTTGGCTCTATGTGTGAGAGAAGACATACCATCTCACTCACCTTTATTTGTGTCATCACTCTAGTGTCTTTATCTCTAATGGTTTGATCAGTTGTGTGGTGTCTTCTTACATACTTTTCTAGCATTGGATCTCCTTCAAGTGCTTCTTATCTTTGTTCTTCACACTGAGTTGCCTCTTCTTGTATTTGTACAACTTCTTGTATAGCTTACATTTCCATTGGTATTCTCTCCATGGTATTATTTATAGGAATATATTCAAATTGTATATAGTCTTCTAGTTCTTTCTTACTTTCTTCTTCATTCTTCTTACATAACTCATCTACCTTTACATTGGAAGATTCCAATCTTGTTTGTCTGGAGGTTAAAAAATTGGTACACTTTGCTTTTGGTGGAGTATCCCAAAAATATACCCTCATCACTCTTTGGCTCAAACTTTCCCTAATATTCACCTTGCTTCATATAACACTTGCTTCCAAATAATTTTAAATAACTCACTAAAAGTGGGTGACTGAACAAAAGTTCATACATAGTCTTCTTTGTTCCCTTCTTCACCTATACCCTATTCAAGGTGTACATAATTGTTCTCATATCTTCTCTCCAATAGATCTATGAAACATTATTCTGAATCATCGATGTTTTAGCACAATTTGATGACTATTATGTTCATTCTTTGAGAAACACCATTATGTCATGGTGTCTTGGGAGCTAACAAATGTCTCCTGATTATGTGTTCTTGACAATAGCTCTCAAAATTTTGTGAGGTGAACTCACTTCTCTAGTTTGATCTTAATAATTTTAATTCTCTTTTCATTTCCATTTCCATGTTTTCCTTATAGGCCTTGAACATGTGAAAGGCTTTTGAATTTTCCTTCAAATAGATAGCCCACATCATTGAAGAAAAGTCATCAATAAACATCATAAAGTATCTATTACTAGATATAATATTAGTCCTTATAGGATCACACAAGAAAGTGTGAACTAATTCTCAAACATTTTTAGAGGTGAATTACTTGCTAGAGAAACTAGAGCTGACCAACTTTCATAGTTGACAGTCTTTACACATCACATTGTCAGGTTTAGTAATGGAAGGTAAACCTCTTACACATTTCTTCTTCCCTACCTTAACAATGCTTTCAAAATTTACATGACATAACCTCCTATTCTACAACCAACTATTATTATATTTAGCTACCAAGAATTTATTCTTAGAAATGCTAAGATAAAAGAGATTACCTTTGCTTTGTTCACCTATAGATTAAAGTTTACATGTCTTCTCAAATATTCTGCTAGACCCTTTGTTAAACTCAAACCTATAAGCTTTATCCATTATTTGAGCTACACTCAACATGTTATACTTAGGACCTTCCACTAAATGAAAATCTTCATAGTTAGTGGATTAATTTAGAGCTACAATACCCTTACTTATTACTGTACCTGGTGAATTATTGCTAAACTTCATCATTCCTCCATTATAGGCCTCCACCTCATAGAACTAGTGATTGATAGAAGAAAAATATATTTTAGTCTCATTCTCTTCATCATCACTGGTTGAATCTTCATCAGTCACACCTTCTTTACAAATGTAGAATCACTTCTTCTCTCTCCCTTTTGAGTTTTTCCATCTTTTGTCAGTCTCCTTGACATTTTTTGGACATCTAGTAGCATAGTTTCCTACCTTCTTGCAATAAAATCATTTAAATAAAAGCTTACCTTTGTACTTCCCTTTCCCTCTGACCATTCTCATTATAAATAGAGCATCCAACTCTTCTTGTTTGACTTCTTCTTCATAGAGACTCTCCAATTCTTTTTTGTATTTGGATGTTCTCATTTCCTTCTTTCCTCTTTGGGTTGCAACTAGTGCAACCGAGGCTTTAAATAATGCTTTAACTTTGGGTTGATAGTTTTCATATTTTATTAGCTCAAATATAGTGAACTTTCCTATCAATGTATCAAGGGATACATTCATTTTATTTATTTTTCTCAAATCTTGAATAGTTGATACCCTTATGGAATATTTGGGTAGCAAGGTTCTCAGTATCTTTCTTACACATTCATTTTCATGTAGTGTTCCTCTAGAAGCTTTTACAAATAGCATCACATCTTTCACCTGTTTTGCAAAGGTTTTGATGTCCTCTCCTTGCATCCTCATTTCATCAAACTTTCCTCTTAGGCTCATAGATTTGGCCTTCTGGACATGCTTATCACACCATAAATAATTTTGAGCTTTTCCCACATCTCATATGCCATATGTAGATCTTCTAAATCTTGTTGAATTTGATGAAAGATCAACCCCATAGCTCCCAAGAATCACTTGCACGCAAACACCTATCATAGAAAGAGAGAAGAAAAAGCTATGGAGGCTAAAATTGCCAGATCCATAGATGAGACATTCTTGATGAGAAAAAAGACAAATTGCTATTATCAACAATGAATTAATCTCAATAATTACAAAGAGAGATCATCCTTATAAAGGGGATCAAAACCCTAAAAAGGTCTAACCTAGGTTGCATCATAATACTTAATAAAAGAATTCATTATTAGATGCCTAAAATTTAGCTTAAGCAAATTAGAATTAATTAGGAAGTATCTAATTACTCTAACACCCCCCCTTAAGATAAACTTAGGGAGTAGCTAAAATCCTAGAAATTACTATAGAAAGTAGATTAGGGTCTTGACAAACAAGGTCTGATGAGGTACCCAAGCACAACCAAATCTCTAAAAAGAGGAGAAATAGAGAAAACAACATGGGAAAAGCTCTACTTCAAAAAGAGATGGAAAACTTACCGAAAATAAACTAGTGTAGGACTGAAGAAGCTTCCAAACTAGGGAATGCCTTTGAAAATAGGGACAAAAGATGATCATGAAGAACACCACTGAAGCATGTAGAAGCTACAAAGCTCTGTCAAAAGTAATCATTGATCTAAGGAACCTCCACTAAAATAGAACCTGACTAGGTAGAGAAGACTGTAATCTGCATTGAATCAAGAGGCACACAAATGTAAATAAATGAACTTGAAGATACAAATGGCATGAAACACCAAAGTCTAAAGAGATGATCAATTGAACCAAGGAAGTATGGTAAACAACATAAGAACCCCCCAATGCAAACACGGGTGAGGTGACAAATAACTAAAAAGGTGGGCCAAAAGAACTGCATATCAAGGAACCATAATCAAGATGCACAAAAGAGTACATATGTGTGTACTGAGGTGATCAATCTCATACACTTCATGAGGCTAATGTCATGGAAGGAACACTCACTAAACAAAGGAAGATGACAAAAAAAGGAAAAACATCAACCCCCCCATGGCACTTTAATCATGAGTAGTACATGTATAATAAGGCACAAGATATGGTGAATCCCAAGAATACAATAATTTGCATGAGTGTCCTCAAATGACATGGCTTGAATTAGAAGGAAAAATAAGAATAAATAAATGAAACAAAAATATAGATGTAGTATGACACTTTATATCAGTGTGTTTGCAAGAATGTATACAAAGATGTCTAAGTAGATTAGAAGAGATATAATACTAATAAAATAGATAGTAATAGTCATAAAGAATCATTTGAAGCAATGAAATCAATCCTTGGACCTGAAACAACCAAGTTATCCACCAACATGCAAAAATGTAGAAGGCTAAATAGAATGTGCCTAAAGTAGAATTTGGAAAACAACTAGCATCACTAGAAAGTTCTCAGAAAGAGCTTCCCAATGATATAAAGAATTCCCAAATCAAAGATTAGATGCTCAAGATATGTCTCCCAAAGTACAAAAATGAAAACCAAACTTTGATTGAATTAAAAGCCATCAAAAAAGAATCAAAACTAAAAACTTACTATACCATTGTGATAGGCTTAGAACCATCTTTTTGACAATATCTCATTTTTGGAAAATGGAGTCTGTATGCTCAAGATATGAGAAAAAATGTGAAGGTAGGTCTAAATAGAGCCTAAGGAGGTGATATGAATGTTGATGTGGCACTGATGTCAACAAGTGATGAGCCCAAATTTGATGGGAAAAACACCATCAAGACAAAAAAATGCTAGAAAAAGATCTCTGTTGGAGAAAAAGTCCAACGATCGAAAACAAGAGCTGAATCAAAGGGTTGGTGCTAGATTAAAAATTGGTGGCCAAATCTCTCACGAATAGAACAGGGGCATGAAGATCTAGAGCTCTGATACTGTGTTGAAGTTGATGAAAGATCAACCCCATAGCTCCTAAGAATTATCTGCATGCAAACACTTGTCACAAAAAGAGAGAAGCAAAAGCTATGGAGGCTAAAATTTCTAGATCCATAGATGAGACATTATTGATGAGCAAAAAGATAAATTTCTATTATCAACAATGAATAAATCTCAATAATTACAAAGAGAGATCATCCTTATAAAGGAGATCAAAAACCTAAAAAGGTCTAACCTAAGTTGCATCATAATAATTAATAAAATAATAAATTAGTAGATGCCTAAAGTTTAGCTTAAGCAAACTAGAGTTAATTAGGAAATATCTAATTACTCTAACACATCTTTGTATTCAAAGTAGGATAGGATGTTGGCTAAAGCATTCATTGTGGTTGTGTGAGACTTCTTCTCCTTTATCCAATGTAGACTAAGTCAAGCAACATTATCCACATATTTTACCTCTACATGGGTCTAGTAAGCATCACCAAGAGTTCTTAGATGCAACCATATCTTTCTACACCATGAGCTATAGTTTTCCTTGGAAACCTTTGACACTTCTCTTTTAAACATCTTGATCTTTTCCTTGAGCCGTTAAACTCCTTACTTCAGAGGACCTAACCTCTTATGCCAATTGTTGGTCCAGTAGCAGATCGATATTCTTTGGGGGGGGGGGGCGGGCTATGAATCAATATACCCTAGGTAATTTCAACATTTTACTTTTATCTAACTCCATACTAGTCTATAAGTTAGTGCTAGCTACAACTTAACTAGTTGTGATTAAGTAAAAGTAATAAGCACATGAATAGAAACATATAATACAATATTTATTTTATGAAAACCTAGCTACAATAAAAACTATGGTGTGTGAGTTGATTCTCAAAAATCTTACACTTTCCTAAAAGTATGTCCAATTAAGATTTTATCTTTGTTAGAATATTACAAGGACACTCATAGGTATCACCTAGCTAGGGTATTGAATAAGACCTATGAGAGTCTTTCCCTAATAGGAGCAACCTAGTTAAAGGACTTCAAAACAAGTTAATATGTTACACTATTAGGGGATTTAATATAAATAAGCTCTTAGGGTCCACCCTTGATGGGATTTATAATTTTAGAGATTAGTAAACAATAGAGGAATGATCTAAAAAATAGCTACTATACTTACCTTGAGTATAGATTCATTTACCACTCCTTTGAGATGTCTAGCCTTCTCTCTCTACTTTGCAACTTCAGACATAATCACTTATGCATGTGGAACTAATTGCTATTGTATAGGTTCTTACTTGAATTTTTTAGACATACTATCTTCTCCTAGATGCACTAACTCCTTAGCTTGTGACTTCTCTCTATCAGTGTTTCTCACTTCAAGATTACACTTAGGTAGTCTCTCTTGGATTTCTTGTTGATCAGCCAGTAATATAACCTTCTCACATGTATCATCATTCTCTTTTATAATCCTTCTTCATTTTTCTTCAAAACCCTAAACTAAGAATTCAAAATCTGAATTCTCAAGCCTAATCCTAGCTTGTCCTCGTGTCACTATCATGCAACACTCTTGTCAGGTGTAGCATGTACAAACAAAAATCACATATGTTTTGTGATTTTGATTGCTTGCATTGTTGGAAAGAACTATTCCTTGATGTAACAATACTTATCACCATTAAATGCACATATAAGTGCACTTCTACTTTCTTTGTGACATGGCAGTCACAAGTATCTTGCTACATGCTTCCTTTGATGAATAAGATGATCCTCCTTACATTACTACCACTCATTCTATCTGCCTTGTATACTTCTCATATTTCTTCACATTCGTACATCACATAGCATGTCTCCATCTAAGTACTTATCCTTTGTCATCACCTCGGTTGGGCTTCCTCTTATCCTTTGTCTAGTCCACTTGTGAGCCTAGAGTCACATACTATAGGCTCAATCACATGCACTTCACTAGTAATATCTCCATACCATTCACTATTCCTTCTTTCCCTTGACATCAATGGCAACATAGTCATAGCTAAGTGCACTGGTTACATTGTCGATATGTCTGTAGGCTTTTTAGCTAGTTATGCCAACATAGAATGCCTATATTATGAAAATGGCTATATTTATCTTTTATTTGAACATTTTTATATTATTTCTATAATGTTATCTTCTAGTTCAACAAGTAACATTAATTAAAAAAGAGAAGCCCTAATGAACTCTAGATAACCCTAATTATAATAATCTTTGAAGGTTTCTAATCATAAAAATTATTACACACATAATTGACATCTTTCAACATACATGATTAGGTCATACACATTATTTTTTAGTTTATGTATATTTTTCACACAAAAATGATCGCAAAATCAAATTTTAAAAAAATTATACATACAATATTTGGCCTCTAAATAGGTACAAATAAGCTCATGACCATTTATAGGCACAATTTGTGCCCTATAAATAGGCACAAATCAACTCATAGCATTATTACTTCTCATGTTCTCATGTACAAATCAATAATATCATGCAATCCTATATACACAACTAATACACATGCCTCTAATATGCATACTCCCTAACATATAGATCCAACCAAAGGTACTCTAAAAGACACCTACATTGCAACATTCTAAAATCATCATTATTAAATAGAAAATTATAGCTAAAAGGAATTAAATAGTGAAACTAGGATGAATTCCAATGTTGGATATATCATTGTAATAAATGTACTTCTTGAATTTGGTAGTTAAATTGGATTTTCCCATAATTTTTGAAACCTTACATTGCCAAGATATGGAGAAAATAAGTCAATCAATGTATGAAATTAATTTAATACAATAATTTAATATACTATTCTACAAAATCACAATGAACCTAATCAACCCAAGAGAACCCTAGTGAAAAATGATAACTTTAATGAACCATATGGATGTTATTAGTGATAATGCACTATACCTTCCATTCCTTCATTTGGTATGAGCTAGATATGTAATTAGAATTTTCCTAAAGGGTCATATCTTAGCTATAGAGTATCCATTATTATGTTTTTAAACAAAATACCAAAGGCCTATATATATTTATATTAAAATATTGAAATTACATTGAAAAAATGGTATAGAGCCATGAAATTTGAGCTAAGATATTAGAAGGATGACCATAAATATCTTAAATATACTGTAAAACTTGACAAAATGACACGAAAACCAGAATCATTGGACCAAAATAGTATGCCAAAGAGAAAACACCAATACCCATTGGCAAAAACCCTAAAAAAATACAAGATGACATGATAAACTATCATACACAATTGAAAATAAGATTGAATAATTACAATGAACTATAGATAGAGAAACTAAAAACATAGATAAACTCAATACAAACCATGTATACTAGACCCCCATAGAAGTAGACAACAAAAGAGAAAAAGAAGTTCATTCCTTATCACCATGGTCATGTTTGCATAAATCAAAATGACGTCCCTAACCAAAATCATAATGAACATGGAGACAAACTCATTCATGAGACACAATAGACACCTCCAAGTGATTTGAATGTCTACACCCCCTAGACTAGGCATGATCTTGACTTGAAGAAGGAGACCTCGAGTGTTCATGTTGCATTAGTAAAAACAAAGAACTTGCAAACCCACAAATATGTTTCACAACATCTTGCTTAATCTCATCCAAATGTTCATTTAAAATATTATAAAACTAAAGTCCATCTTTTCAAGCATCACTTTAATAGAATCAAACTTAAAATCATGTGGATACCCATCATAAATACTTTCCCTCTTAAGAGTACCTCCAACCATAGCATCACCAGACCATAGATTGTAGTTTTCCAAATTTTATAAAGCACACAATCCAAAATAACCCCCAAATGCAAAACCTTTTGAGATAATGCAATGAGATAATCTTCTAATTGTAAGAAATATAGTGCATTTGATAGAAATATGGAGATAACTTGGTCTGGAAAAATAAGGTGATGCGTAAGTGGAGACAAGATATGATCTCCAAGAACAACATAGATGTTCATGCTACAAATTGGACAATCCATACAAAAATATCATTTAGAGTGGCCACCCTTAAGCATCACACATTAAGGAAGAAATTAGGCTTGAAAAAAGAGTCAACTTTGACTATTTAGCACTTTTAGCCTATGAATTAAGCCTTAGTGTTTGATGTTTAAGTCATCCAATTAAGAGCCTCATTAGTGAGTTTACCAAAGATATCGTATTACCAGATAGACAAAGACCCTAAAATTTAGAAGGGAGTATTCAATGATTTTTTGCATACAATAGGAACAAGTTTGGGCAATATCGTCATGAACTAGTTTGGAAGAACACATAGTTGCATGGATTATAAAGAATGTGGATCATGCGAATGGAGTAATAGAAATATACAATATACATTATTGCTTCATGATCGACACTAATAATCCTTTGTAGCTATGTTTTCCTTTATTATTTGGCATGATTCTTCAATAACTTAAAATTCGTTTCTATAATGGTTTTTTTGTTTCTCATAGTCTTCCAAAGTACTCATGTTATTATTTCTATTCATATATGTTCACCACCAAGTTCTTGCAACAACAACTAAAACTTAAAGATAAAATGAACCCACCATCATACGTCATAATTTATGTTAGCTTGTTTTTTTCTTATGTACACTATTTCAACAGGTAGTTTGGTCTCTCTTTATTCTTGTACAATGTAAAAATTGCAAAAATGTCCTATTTTAGAAGATATTAAAAAGGTTTTAGTCAAGTAAACTTTCCATGTTAGTACGTAAAGGGTATATTGTTTGAGACAAAGGATTTATATATTATAAAATCTAGGTACCTATCCACTCACTTGTCTTGTATTGATCCTATACATGTTGAATGCAACTTTGATAAAATATAGCCAACTCTCTTGTCTAAATAGTCTATATACTCTCATTTGAGCTTCATAATGGATGCATGTTTGAAGAATCTATGATTATTCTACAATAAAAAATGTATCTTATTGTGACTTCAACTAACCAAAAGTATATATAAAATTTTGAACCAAGTGTCCTTCCTTTTGATAATGTTCAACTAGACCAATCAAAAGTATAATGTGCATCACAAAATTTATCACATGAAATCCTCAGTTGCTTGAATGCCTCTTCACACATGCACTCAATCCATCATGCTCCACTTTCTTGATCATATGTTTTTAAAAGACTCCAAATAAGAGGTAAATCCCTCTTTGAATTCATTCCAATCAACCAATAAAACATACAAGAATTCTTGAATTGACCATGAAATTATCTGGCTATATCAAATGTCGATCCAATGATTTTTTTTTTGGTGCAAGATCTCAAAAAATTCTTGAAACAATGTTACAAAAACTCCATTGAATGAGATCTATCATCACTCATAAAAATCACTCCCTTGTTATATCCTACCTTCTTTTGTACTATCATACACATGTCTATATGTTCAAAAAACAAATATCAATCTAAAGGACTTGTAATATTTAGCTTTTACCTCATTTTGTAGTTGTAATAAACAATGTTTTTAGAAAGTGGACCATTGCTTTAATAGTGCCAATGGGAAAGAGTCTTAACACATCCATTTATTTAAAATGAAACCTATGACTATACTTTTCATACTTGTATAAAATGTTTTTGTCAAAATCTAAAATAAAATTAGCAACATTGCATTCTCTTGTAATTGAGTCACATCTAGAATATTCAACTCCACTCTTCAAAGTATTTCACTAGCTCACTTTTTTCAACATTTGTTTCCTAAATTCATGTTTGCTACCCTCATGAAAACATGAGTCAAAATTCTACAAGTCATCACATTGTGAACACTTCTCATTTAAATAATAATTTTTGTAGAAAAACCATCTATAGTATCTAGCATATAATATTAGATCTAACAAGTCCTTGGATGACTTCAGAAGTTGCATTGCACCATGTACTCTTGTAACATAACATAGTTATGAAAAGTATAATGACCATAGAGTCATATTTAATTTTACATTGAAAACTCCATGTGGAATTTACTACAAGTATTGCAAATTTTAAGAGGTACACAATAAAATGGCTTTAAAATCCAAAATCCATTTGTGGGATTTGTAAATTTATGTTTGTTTCAAAATTATTTTGAACAAAATTGTTTGGTTTGATTCCAAAAAATATTTAGTGTGTAGTGTTTGGTCTCAATTACTAATTCTTGACTATAAAAAATATTATATATTAGATGATATTCTAGAGTGAGAGTGCTAATTTTTTTCTAATTTCCCCCTTTACACCATCAATTGCTTTATTCTCAACGTGTAAAATCCCCCCATAAAAGTCTCATGTGTCATTTTTAAAGGATCATTGAGTCTTTCTCTTATTACAAGTGCTCTATCCAATGTTTTACAATTTATATTAAAATCAACACAAGTTTGTCTGATAAATAAGCCTTTCTCAAATGGTATCTTACTGTATCATCATAAGATGGATACACTCTATGTTAGGATATTATTTATCCCCTCTTTATAAGGTTTTTTATACCTCACCTAAATGCCTCAATCAGGTTAACAAATGTGTATTTACTTTTGCACTTGTTTGGGCCCTAATTCTGCACATTTCCACCTTCTATTCACTTTCACCAAGACCTCAAAAGATTTATTGAGGTCATATCCCTCTCAGGAAGGGATGAGGTTATCCCTTTCCTAGGATAGTGATGAGGTCATTCCTAAGCTAGTGAATAGAGTAGACTTCAACCTTGTCCCTGAGGGGAAAAACCTCTCAGATTCTAGGCCCAGGTATTGGGAAATCAAAAATACTTTCCCGAGTTGTCTCTCTCATGTACACTTCAAAATTGACAAAAAAAATGATTTCTTGCCTATTCATTTTGAGACATCTAACATCTACTATCTATGAGCATAAATGAATTCAAAGCAATCAAATATTCAAACCATCTTTAAGAGAATTTAAGGTAATATTTTTGTAACCCATTGGAGAGGAGATCCCTTGCATTCAAGATGCTTTCAAGGATCTTTTAACAAGTTAATTTGGGAGATTCATCATAAAAATTTTATACTTATGCAATAAACTTTCAATATATGCCTTCCTTCATTGGTGATAGTGGAGCATGTCATTAAGAGAGGGTTTCAATATTCATCCTTCTTCTACATCCAATTTGATGGAAGAGAACATTCACATCCTCTTTACCTATATCAACTCAATGCAATGATTTCATTGTGTTTGATTGATAAAAGCTACTCTTGTAAGGTTATAGGTTTCAAGAAGTAGAGCATAGTATAGATCAAGATATCCTTTTCATCAAATATCAAAGATTAAAAATTAGTTCTGTGATCAAGAATAAAAGGACTAGGGCACATTTCTTCCCTAGTATTTGGGAAGTCATCATAAGTTGAATAAGAGATATATGAAGTGAGTTGAGTATTTGTAGAATTTCACATTTGTGATCAAGCATAAAAGTGGAGTATCTAACTAAGTTGCAGATGCATTGAGTAGAAGAAGACCTTTGTTGATTGAGAAGAAGGGTTTGTATGAAACTGACCCTAATTTTTCTAAGGCGTAGAGAGAGTGTAGATAATTGAATCTATCAAATAAATTGATTAAGTATGAAGATTATTTCATTCAAGAAGGTATGTTGTTCAAAGGAGTTTAGTTGTGTATACCGAGGTGATCTATGAGATTTGATTAGAAAGAAATATTATGGTGGATTGGTTAGACACTTTGGTGGTGATACAAATTTGAGTTTTCTTAAAGAAAAGTATTATTGGCCATAGTTGTATAAGGATGTTCAAAATTTTGTAAGGAGTTGTGGATTTTGTCAAGTTGCAAAAGGAGCAAGTTAGATTACTGGATTCTAGACACCTATTTTAGTACCTGAGAAACCTTGGGATAACATAAGTATGGATTTTGTTCTTGGCTTACCAAGGACTACAAGAGGACATGATTTTGTGTTTTTTGTTGTTGATATATTTTTTAAAATAACACATTTCATACCATGTAAGAAGACATCTAGTGAAATGCATGTTGTTGATATTTAATTTAAGGAGGTTTATAGATTGCATAGATTATCGAGGAGTATTGTATCTAACATAGATAGTAATTTTTTTGGTTATTTATGGAAGAGTTTGTGGAAGAAGATGGATACTAAGTCAAATTTTAGTTCTAAATTTCATCCACATACTGATGGACATATAGAAGATGTGAACAAAATATTGGGTAATTTGTTGGGATGCATAGTTGAGGATAAACTGAGTAATTGTGATTTAGTATTGGTACAAGTAGAGTTTACATACAATAATTCTGTGAACATGAGTACTTGAAAGATACATTTTGAGATTGTTACTAGAATACAACCTAGAGTTATATCAAAATTTAGGAATATTTTTGGAAAAGAAAAAATAAGTGTTGAAGGTGATGAGTTTTTTAATTCATGAAGTCTTTGCATGAGAAAGTGAAACATAAGTTGGAATCGAGTAATCAGATTGTAGAATGCAGATAGGTCAAGGAGACATCTAAGTTTTGAAATTGGTGATGAAGTGATGGTTCATTTGAAGAAAGGTAGATTTCCTATTGGTATATATAGTAAGTTGAAGATGAAGAAATTTGGTCCTTAAAGAATCTTGAGGAAGTTTGATAATGGCAATTCTTATGAAGTTAAGTTACCTAGTGATATTTGTATATCTCCTATATTCAATGTTGCTGATTGTACAAGTATCATGAATATGATGATGAGTTGACAATGTTGAGTGAGCATCCTAAGAAGAAAACTAATGAGATAGAATAGATTTTGAATTAGATAGTTGGTAAGAGTACAAGAGGAAATAAGTACTTTGAGTATTTGGTAAAGTGGAAGGACATGCCAGTTGAAGATGTTGCATGGATTTCTAAATCTAAGTTAGATTCATTTGAGCTTGTGACAAATTCATGATTTAGGAGAATCATTTATTGTCAACCCCAGTTGTCTAATGCAAGAGCATTATGGGTTTCTTTTTTATTATACTAGGTAGATGTGTGCTTGATTATCTTTGTTGACATGCTTGGTGACTTTGTTGTTGTTTTCTCAGTGGAGGTGATTTGGCCTTCATTCATTGAGTGGCTTGGATTCTTCTTTTTCCAAGTATTTATGTTCTCTATTTACTAAGTGCCTTGGTGACCTTTATTGTTGTTGTTCAACAATTTCTTGTTCATCTTTCACCGATTTGTCTATTTGGTTCTCATTTGTCAGCCAAATTATGTATTTAATTTATAATTTTCATTTAATGTATTGGATCAATCATTGGGATATGAGTAGACCATTATGTGGTCGACCTTCTCCATATGATGGTCTATAATCTTCTGTAAGTTGTTTTGGAAAGTATAAATAAAGGATCTTGGTCTAGATTTAGCAAGGAGTTAGAGGGAGTAGCAAATCAATCAATTTAACAGGAGTTAGGATTTAAAAAGAGGATCATAGGTCGCACATGCTGGAAGTTATTTTCCTATCCATTTGAATATTTATATTGGCCATAACTAGAAAGGCTCAAGTTAGGAAAGTATGATGAAATTTTAATGAATCAATGAAAGATTGTGGGTTTTCTCTCCTTTTTGGCATTGTCTGTTTGTGAGTTGTTTCCATTATGTTAACTCCATAAGGATGGATGATTGCTAGGCATTCATGTGGCCCTAGTTATCATTCTGCATTGTTAGGTATTGTTATCCCTAACTAATAATGTAGTTGAGAATATTATTATTGTATGTAAACGAGTCATATTAGTTGTTATGTTGTCATTTATTTCAAGCCTTATTTTGCTAGGCATTATGATAATTTAGCAGAGTCTCATATCATTTAATTGTTGAAGAGGATATGAAGAAAGTATGATGATGATAGAGTTGATAAGTATTGGTATTCAATGGATAGTTGAATGAATTGGACCCTGATAGTGTAATATTGGTTTGATTTTTTTGCAATCATGTAATGTTGTGATGAAGTTAATGTATTCATCAAGCTATACAAGTTACACTGATTAAATAGTCTACAAGATGAAAGAAGGGATATAATATTGCTAGAGATACTAAAGTCTTAACCAAGTGCTTGACAAAGTCAAGGTGGAGTTTAGTGTTAATCAAGTGATTGTAGTATTAATTGAGCATAGTGTTACTCGAGTCAAGATGTCATATTCATTGAGTATGAGATGGAAGAAAAAGTTAAGAAAGATAAGATCTAAGGCCAACTTGTGATGAAAATAAAGAATGTTCAAGAAGTTTGAAGGCTAAAGTCAAATTTTGTTACAAGATCTATGGCTATAAAAATATAATAAATATTTGATGGAGAAGATTCAAGAAAGATAAGGATGAGCACAAAGTTTGATAAAGTTCAATTTTTTGAGAGTTTAAATTCATTGAATTCAAGATCTACAAATGTTTTTAAGCAAGAAAATATGGAAGGATTTGAAAGGTTGGAGTTAACTATTTAAGGAGATGATTGAGACCATTTTGTTTTGTTTCTAGTGATTTGATGATTTCTCATATATTGTTGGTGATATAGTGAAAACTATTGAAGAAGGAAGAAGAGAAAGGTGAACTGAGTAGAACAAAGGGAGGAAGATCAAGTAGAGAAAGTACAAGGTGAAAGAGAAAAAGTATGAATTAGCCAGATAGAGATGAGAAGGAAGAAGACCAAGTAGAATTGAGATCTGATAAAGTAAAGGTAGTTCTAAACTTAAATAGATCATTTGACTATTACTTTCTTACCATTGTAGGAGAAAATATCTTAATAGAGTGGACCTAAAAGGTCTATGCAATCCTATATAGTAAATTGATTAGTGATGTTTATAAGTTGTTTAAACCATACTAGTCTTTAGAAATGTCAAGGAGTTATAAGGTCTAGATGATCTTTGGTTAAAATCCTCTAAACAGGTCACACTAAAAATGTGCATGTAGAAACCTTTTACAAGGTTGGCTCCTAGCAAAACTCACTTTTAGAAAAGTGAAATATTTGGGTAGCCAGTTCTAGGTGGGTCTTCCCTTTACAAGATTTCCACATTTAATTATGAGTTAATTTTTGTGATTTATTTTTGTTGCAAAGTTTATTTCATGCTTTATGTCTCATTCCACAACTCTGTATAACCAAAATTATTATTTTGCTACTCGGTATAGTCATAGACAATGAATTAATACTTTGAAGTAAAATGTTTAGAAGTGAAAGATGAGATGTTAAATGTGGTTAGTAAGTTAGTGTTGTGAAATTTTATGATGTTTAACTTGGTGCTGAATTATTTTTAATGCTTATGGGATGAATAGATATAACTGATTCACCCCCCTCTTAGTTATCTAATAATTTGTATCAAAGCAAAGTGCTTGGAGAAAACAAGTTTAAAGGAACTTGAGCTAAAGATATGAAGATGTCATACAAGAGAGAGAGGCATCTAAGATGAATAGGGAGAGATACTCCCCATGGAAAAAAAAATGATGCTACACTTATCTAGACTTGGAGATCATGCTCTAAACTGGCTAGAAAATGCATATGTTGCTCTATGACTATAGATGAAATGAATCAAAAAAGAGAACACAATACTGTGATGATTTAAATTGAATCTACCTTGAATGATATGAAATTTGATGATATCAAGGACTGCAAAAATGATAAAGAGATGTGCCACAAATTGGTACTTTTACATGGTGGAGATGAGAATGTATTGAGAGCTAAATTAGAAAGTTTTAGAGTAAAATATGATGACATGATAATGAAGGAAGGTGAGAATGGTACACAGTATGTGAACCAAATCAAGGAAGTTGTGAGTGCAATAAAAGATTTTGGAGGTATTATTAGTGACAATGAAATTGTAAGCAAAGTTCTCATAACACTCTTACCTATCTATGCTATAAAAGTTTCTACAATTTAGGAAGTTAGAGCTATACCTAACAATGTTCTTACACATGATGATTTTGTTGGTTGGTTGAATGCATTTAAATTGATGAATTATGATAATACTATGCCTACACTTAGGAATGATTTCAAGTCTTCACTAACTCTTGGTAGTTCAAAGAAATAAAAGAGTAGTATAGATGAAAATGAGTTAGAATCAGAAGATGATAAAGCTAAGGTTGAAGCATTGCTTGCAAGGAGGTTATCTATGTTAGTGTAAATAATTATTATTTATACTTTACTTAAGTTTACTTAGGATAAATGCATTATTTTATTATTTATTAGGTTAGACACCTAGGAGTTTGTGTCCTCATATGAGTTGTCTTGTTGACAACACAGGAGTAACCAACTCCAATTTAGCACATGGTGTCTACAACATTGGAGTTTTCATAATCAACTAAGTTGTCATGTAGACAACATAGTTGTTTGCACTCTCAATTTAGCACATGGTGTCTACAACACTAGAGTTTTCTTAATCAATTGAGCTATCATTTAGACAAAATAGTTGTTTGCACTCTCAATTTAGCACATGGTGTCTACAACATTAATTTATGTGACACACTTTTGTAGGCTTATCCTCTCATCATTGCATTAACTCCTATGCTTAATGGAGGATAACCAATTCCTAGTGGACATGTGCTTAGTTGTGAGGTTTATCATATTGGTAACTCCTAGCTGACATTCTAGATGCATCATAGAGGCCTTTATATATAGGCATTTCAACTGTACAATTGTATCAATTGAATTAAATACATTCAATTGAATATCATATTGTTATTTTGATCATACTCTATTGGTATCTTTTGTGCTAGCTATTGTGCTTCTTGGTCTTTGGTGATTTTTCCCTAAGGAAAATTATTACATGGTATTAGAGCCATACATGCATCATTTCATAGCTATTAGACATCGATCTTAGTTCACCTCTTTGAGGACACCTTGATATAGATCCAGATTATCCACAACTATTGGGAGCATCTAGAGACAAAATGAACCTCACCATTGTGTCCAGAGCATCGATTCGGTGAAAATTGACTATAAATATGCCTATGTTGAGCAATAGTCAAAATTGAGGCAATTTTTTTTTTCAAACCAGCACCCAAAGGCCCAATTTGCAGAATTTGGTATGATCATTTCAGATCTTTGAATTTAATTTTTAGATCAGCATATTTTATTCTTTTAGTCTCTACAATTTTGTTCAAAAATGTTTTGGCCATTAGGCCTGTAGAGGAGATATTTTGTGCAGGACAAGATTGGTGCATGCTGGTGCAAATCAGATATTTGCATCACATTTAGAAGGTCAAAAACCCCCAAATCAACTTTTGTTTCACCAAAATCAGACATCTAACATGAAAATTAGAGTCATTTGATTTTTGGAGGAGTGACGACAATGATTCAAGAAAAATAATTATAGAGGTGATATTCAAACAACGATATCTCCCTCATACAGACTCCTTTTTTCAAGCAATTTTTTCTATTTTAGGGTAGAATTTTTTGATCTACACATTGGTGTAGGATGTTTGAGATCTCTATTTCTAAATTTTTCTGCAAGTCACAAGTCCCAATTTTTGCAACTGCAAATGCTTAGTACAGGCTCATCTGGACTCCAAATTAGGTTCCATTTTTTTGAAAGTGCATAATTTTTTGTCTAATTTCTAGATCTGTAATTAGATTATATGCTTTTATGGACAAAAATATCACTTTCAAAAATAGGTCCTTTCTTTGCATTGTATAGGTTCAAAGTTGTATTTATGAGCTACATTATAAAGTTACAGATTTGAATTATAAAAGGAGGTTGTAAATGTTGTGATGTCCACAACACACACCCCATTCCTCACTAGGAATGGGGACCCCCACCTTTTTTCAACCCCCAAACTCATAGTTTGAGAGTCAGGAGAAGAAATTTTATTAGAGTGAAAAAGTTTTTTTTAAAAAAGAGAGAACGCTCATGTGATGTGCATGCATGTGCCGAGGTGCGCTGCACACTCAGCGAGTGCAAGAGGGGGTTATAAAACCCCCAAACCCTCCAAATGCACATACTCGGATTCATTATTTTTTTTTCATTTTTTGGGCAAGAAAGTGGTAAGACACACATTATTTTTGCACCATGCGCAGTGTCTTGCGATGTCGCGCACATGCCCCCCCACTCACCATCTTCTGCACCACTTTAAAATACAAGCCTCCATGCTTTGAGCACTGCTTCCATTGTGCACTTAGGTGCCACTTCAACTGCACCTCTGTACGCCACACTTTGAGCGCCGCTTCCATCTTGCGCTCGGGCGTCACTTCAATTGCACCTCCATGTGCCGTGCTTCGAGTGCTGCTTCCATTGCACGCTCAAGCGATGCTTTAATTGAGCCTTCATGCACCGTGCTTTGAGCACAACTACCATCACATGCTCAGGTGCCGCTATCATTGTACCTCCAGTGCCGCTCTATTGTGAAACCCTCCAAGCACAACATGCCACATAGTCATTGGGCCGTGATGCATTAATTTTTTTCTTAGGGTTTTGAAAAGTTCTAAAAACAAAAAATATATATATAATTAAAAAAAAAAAAAATTAAAATTAAAATTTTGAAAAAGAAAAAATAAATAAAAGGGGATAAAGTAAAAAATGGAAATAAATAAAGTGCCCAAATGGGGCTTTTTTTCTTTTTTCTTTATGCTTATTTCAATTCATGGTTTATTTTTTCTTACATTTTATCTTTGACTAATAAATGTTTTTTTTTTGTCGCAATGTGTAGGTAATCAAATGGTGTCCACATACGAAGTAACACCCAAACCTATCGTATTCAAATTCTGAGGTGTACCCTCAAAGTCAAGATTCCATGACGACCACATAGAGATTAGAGATATCAACCTTGGACACATAGATCTAGGAAATTTTTTAAGAATTTGTAACAAACCAAAAGAAAGGTCAGCCATGATGTTTGCATTGATCCATTCTAGATTGGTGAACGCAGCATCACATCCTATGTCAGTACAATCAATTGAATTGATCATGGCCCTATCACAACGTTTCGTTCTTGAAGAAAGAGTAGTCAAGAGTATCACCAGAGAAGTGGTGTTGGATCTGTGACCTGACAACATTGAGAGGGTCTTTGATCTTCCTAGAGAAGACTAGTTAATCCGACTTTCCTATGAAATAGTTGAAAGGTGGTACAAGGAGCATCAACAAGAGGCCATGGACATAATACAATCTTCATATCTTATTGAGAAGCCTCCTTGGGGAAAGATAATAGGTAAAGTGGATATGACCTAAGGATACATGAAGGAGCATATTGGGTATTCTATTATTATCCTAAGTAGAGTCATGTGCTTACCTACAGTAGGCCACCTCAGCACCTTCATGGTCAACTTCATTGAGACCATCAAATAGGCAAAAATACCATTGGATTGGGCCACCACACTAAGTAAAAACTTGTGTGAGCAACTAAGGACAGTGAAGGATAAGAAGAAGTTTTACATGACTTCTTACATGGTGTACCTAATTGTAGCAAGGGCAACAAACTATCCTGGTTTGTATAGGAGAGACAGTATGCAGGATCCGAATGCCTGGCCATAAATAGTTTATCCCCAACTAGTGAAGAAGAAGCTCTCAATGCAAAGCAAAGAATATAGAATCGTGAATGATGCATTCATATTTGTGATCATTTGTTTCATTGAGGGAGACTATGGGAAGAGGTTATCTAATGAAGCTAAGGTACAAGTCATAGCTCTCAAAGCCTACTTCATCCAGTTCAAAATGTTCACCTATCTACGGGTAGCTAGTGCATCTATCAATCCTAAGAAGCTCCTAAGATACCCAAGTGACAAATTGGTATTGTTGGAGATCTCTCAAAAATTTGAGTTAGCCTATGAGAAGATAAAGAGGCAACATAGACCTTTTTGGGCATGGCCATTGGTCATTGGACCTTATCAGATAAAGAGGAAACAAGATATTTTGTCCTTTGAGTGGGAGTGAGAGAACTATCCTCTTGAACAATACAACTCTCCCCAACCATATTTTGACAATGTCGGGAAAGTGGAGAGTCTAGCAGGAAGACACATCTATCATGATGATGCTATTGAAGATCATTGCATGAATGGCAAAAATTACTATGATGTCTGCATTAGAGACTATTGTATGATGACTTTGTATCTAGCAGAAAAGGCTCTCCAGCTGAACATCTCTGAGGAGATAAAGCAACAAGATTCTAAGGAGTTGCTGGACCCCCTATTCAACACTGAAAAAATTGGTGAAAGACCTATTTTGAATGTAGAGGTTGATAGGGAAGAAGGGGATGATATTAATCATTGAGAAAGGCATGTCATTTGAATGACAAAGGATTGGATCAATAAACCTTTTCCACTCGATCCAATTCCTAATACTATAATCTTCCATGCACATGCTCACCCAGAAAGAGGTAGAGGAAGGAAAGTAACAATTCCTACCTTTGCAGCTCAGTCTCCTATCCTACCAGAAATAGTGTACTAGCTTGATCATCTGATTGGATATTATCACCCTCCTAAAAGGAAGGGAAAGAACAAAAGAAAGAAGACCTCTCCTCAGAGCATTCAGATAGAACATGTGCCTCCCTAGCAGCAGGAACAAAGTGCACAAGGGTCTCAAGATACTGGAGGTACCCAAGTCCAAGATGAACCACAGTTGCCTCCCATTGTGTCTAGCAAACTAGAAGAGGGAGAGACTCTAGAAGTTTCCATTCCTCCTATGTAAGATGAACCAACTTCTCCTTCTACCTCCAAGAAATAGAAGAAAAGGATTAAGATTCAGATGAAGAAAATGTAAAGGATTTGTAGAAGATTAGTGCCCAATCCATCTATTCCCAAAAGTATTCCAGAGGGAGATGAAGAAGAAGAAGAAAAAAAATCAGAGGAAGAAGAGGAAGAACAAGTGCCCCTATAGGGAAGAACTTGGCTAGCAAGAGCCACAAAATTACAAAGAAGAAAGAGTGCCACGGGTACCTCGCCATTCACTCAAGAAGAACCTTTAGATCTTTCTTCTTTAGAAGATGAAGTACACTAGGGGGTGGATGAGAAGAGTGAAGAAAGTGATAATGTTTTCTCAATGTTAGATTTTGATTTCATGCCCATAGGTATAGAGTTGATTGGGGATAAGATTAGGGACACCCCATAGGTGAACCTCAATAGGAAGACTGGACACAAATACTACCAGAAACACAGGGTCCTAATCTTACTCCTCTATCTCAAGCATGAGTTACAATGGTAGAATAGGGCTCAGTGACTCCACCACCTCAAAGTTTTGAGGAAGAAAAAGTTTAGAAGGAACCACTATCAGAGGAGAGAGCAGAACAATTGGCTATCAATGAAGTGTCAAAGGAAGGAAAAATGGTAGAATATTCACAACAACCTTCCCAAGACACTAAGGTATAGGCTATAGGATCCATAGAGACTTAAAATATAGAAGAAGAGTCCTCACAATAGGAGATGACTCCAAGAAAGAGTGACAAAGGGAAGGAAGTTGTAGAACATACTCCTTCATCATCAAGAGCTAGGTCCTCAACAGGACACATTCCTAGATGGATTTGAAAGGAAATAATGAGGAGTACTAAGCCTCAATTTCATGCTTCAGAGGAACACATTTGTGACATTGTCGAGATATTGAACAAACTTGGGTCTCCATCACATGAGGCAGCACCATTGGCACTTGTCACCACCATACGGAACCAAGATTTATTTTCTCTATAGCTGCACAGGTCTACAGGTACGCAGGTCTGTAGCTCTGTAATTTAGAGGTACACTGATAGTTAACTACCAGTTCCAAAAATAGTGCTTTCCATGCAATAGGAACACATTCTGATGATAGTTTAACTTTGACACATGCCTAGTAAGGGACCAACTCCTATTTTTGGCACCTCTAGACACTCCTACTTTGACTGAAGGCTTCCTCCTACTTTATCTCTCATGCTTTCTCTATTTTTGACATGTAAAGGGATGATGCATCCAATTAATGAATAAAACATGGATGGAGTCCCTCTAAGCACCAAATTAATGGTTAGGTTGTATATATTTAGTTTGTTTTAATGTTTTAAAAGCATTTTATCGCATGAAGATATCTCTCACTCTCAACACAAATTGAGGAGAGGATTTCTTATAAATACCTGATTGTAAAATGTAACAAAGGTTGTTGTTATTATGCAATAAAATTATGCTTTTGGTGCTTGAATTTAGAGTGTAGCGATTCTTGCCTGAATGTGTTATTGTTTTTTGAATTTTGTTCGTGGAATTGTGATTGAGCCAAAGGCTTATTACATTATTTCTGGTTGTGCAATCTTTTAGTTCTAGTGTTTGCTACAGATTTATGAATTTTGTTGATGTAACAAGCTTGAGAAGAGATCATCAAATTGTGCTTGCATAGCCTTTTTTCTCACATGAGCACACTTTCCATGGCCTTGCAATTTGATTCAAGGTGAAATATCATATGGTTGTTAAAGTTTCTAATCGACGATTGCATCAGTGGATTCTAGGAAGCATTGATCCTGTTTTCATTGGTTTCCTACTGATTTCTTTGAAAGTTTAACTCACAGCGTGTTGTTTTCTATAGCTTATGTCCATTTAGGATTTCAATTTCAAGTTATATCAATTTCATGTTATTTGCTTTTAGTTTCATTATTTTCTTTGCTAACCCCTTGTTAGAATAGGAACTCATTTTAGTTGCACTATTAGAATTGCATTGATTGAAAACATAGAAAATACAAAAAATATTGTTCTTTTGTGTGTGATTTTGAGACAAAAAATAGATCTACTTCATTCTAAGATTATAATTAGAACCAACAAAGGCCTCCTTGTGAACAATCACATGTATCTTTAACTAAGTGGATTTTGGTACGTCGCAAGACAAATACTGAACCTTCAAGTTGATCCCAAAAAGATTAGCTTTTCAAGAGAGGAATTGTGCAATGGATTCCTACCATTGACCTCGTGCAAAATGATCACCCAATAGAAGTGACGCTTGAAGGAGGGCCTCTTTCAACTCTCAGAAAGAAAGAAAATTTATCCAAGTTTTGGACTTTTGCAATTCTATAATAATCTATGCTTCACAAAAAGTTCAGAAAGTTTCCTAAGTTTTTGATAAATTCAGGTCCATAGCTCCGCAGCTCCATAGGTACGTAGGTCCATGGATCCACAACTTCATAGGTGCATAGGTGCACAAAAATTTGTGGTGTGCAAAATTCAGCGGGCTAATAAAGTGTACTTCTATAGAGGTGCACTTTTTCTAAGATTGATGCAAGCTAGAGGATATTGATCCAAAATCCCCATTCCAGTGAGCATTAAGGTCTACACCAAGTGCACACAAGTTTCTTGAGCTTACCCCCTTCCACAAACCACGTAGTGACAAGGGAACATCCCAAGTTCAACCACTTCCATTCAAAAATTTTTCATCTTCTTCAACTCCACCTCCATTACAACCACCTGGTGGACTGCCACATGTTTCAATAGCTACTCCTCAACAACCATTGTTAGGTCCGCCAAACCCTCCAATGGTATTTTTTGCAAATGTTGTAGACTCACCAATAAACTTGAGAGGTGCACTCCATGACCTCCCTAAGAATCCTAAGAAGTTTTCCCCCAGATTCATCTATGGTGAAACATGAGCTGCCGAAGATCATGTTAAGATATTTAAGGAAATTTGCAATCGCAAGCAAGTTCCTAATGAGGATGTGGTTCTTCATTTATTTCCTCACTCTTTCAAAGAAATTGCCTTCAATTGGTACATTAATTTTCCACTCGAATGCATTGGAGATTGGGATACATTCAAAAAATTAGTCTTGGAACAATTCAAAACATTTATTAATCCAACTATGATACATCAACAATTTATATCAATCAAAAGGGACCCAACTAAGATAGTTTTATGCTTCAACCATCACTTTCATATGGCCTACTATAAGTTGGAAATTCCATACACCATATAGGTTGAAGCCACTATTTAGATTTATCTAAATGCTATGGACAATCTTACTGCGATCTTTCTTAGAAGACTTCCTGCAACAAATATTGACACATTGGATAAATTCTTTGCAGAAGCAATCACATTCATGAAGCAAGCCAATCCTAATGGAGGAGGAATGATGCTTCCAATGCAAGCAGTCACTACAATACCAAAATACCCAGTGAGAGCACCCACAGTGCCTAGCCTGTTCATACCTATGAACCCAGTTCCATTACAGTAAGCACCTGCTCCACAAAATCAAGCGATAACATATCCAGGGTACGAGCCTCCAAAAATAGATTTCTTTGAAGAAAAGGCCATAGTTCTTGTGGAAACAGACAACAACCTTATTTCAGAAGTTGGTCAAATGAAGAAGATTATGTCACAGATGAAAAATGAATTGACATGTCTTATATTATCACAAAGACAAAATAACAACTTCCAAAGAAACAATGCTGGCCCCTACAACAACAATTTTGATCATAATTACAACAGGAACTTCAACAACAACAATAACAATAATGCAAGGAACAACAATAGGGGGAACAACTTCAATCCTCCTGATCGAAATAATGGATTCCAAAGGCAAAATCAACAATGGAACACCCATCTGAATAATGGAAGCATTCTTGCCGATAACAACAACAACAATGTTCAATATGCTAATATCAATCAGTATAATGATAGCCAAAATGCACTTAACAATGATGGTTCTTACTACAATAGAAATCATGAGATGAATCAAAATTCATAAGTAAATGATAAACCTCCTTCGATACAATTCAATGCTATGCTATTGGAATTCTACAATTTTGTAAAGAATGCACAAGTGGAACAACTAGCAAGTGAGGAATTCTCATTCCCATTTAGTTAGGAACCTGATATTCAACATGATGAGATGTTTTCTTTTCACAATGACAATCAAAATACATATAATCTTAGAATAGAAAGGAACCTTTGACGGATGGGATTCTTCTAGGTTTGCAACCAACTCCACCTGATCCAAGAGCGAGTAACAATCCACCCCTGGTAAGAGTAGTGTATGGAGGACAACAAAATAAGAAGCAAGTAGATGTACCAACAATGCTGAGGAATCTCATTTGGTCCACTAAAAAGTACAATGCGGTAGAGGATTTGAAAAAGACTAAAGCCAATATGTCAATGTTTGACATGTTATAAAATTTTCCACAACAATGAGAAGCTCTTATGAAGACATTGGATCATACAAAGGTTTCCCACAATGCGAATATTGTTCCTCAAAAAATAGTATCTCAACAAGTGAATGTTGTAGAAGCGATGCCCACTATGTTCAAAGACAAAGTTGAGGTACCCCCATTTTAGCTTAGCATCAAGATATATGGGAAGAATCTTCACAATTACCTCATTGATTTAGGAGCCTCATGTAACATAATGCCATTATCAATAGCTCAAAGGCTAGGAGTTAGTCCTCAACCCTCTAATCAAGTGGTGATATAGTTGGATAAAATAGAGGTAAAGGTCATTGGTGTATTGAAATATGTGTGAATACAACTAATAGTTGACCCTCTAATTTAGGATGTTACTAATATACATGTGGTTGATATCCTTGAAATATTTGGGTTGCTCTTGAGCAGATAATGGAAGAAATTCCTAAGAGGATGGTTTTATACAAACTTCACTCAATTGTGGTTGCCATGGAAAGGATTGAACAATCAAATCAAGATAGATGTTAAGCCCAAATTGAAAACAATGATCACATATTACAATGCCCTGAATGAGATAACATTCTTACAATTAGATTTGGATTCATACAAAAGAATGGTATTTGATATGGTTCCAACCAATTCATCTCAAGATTACAATGAAGAACCTAAGGTATCAGTACCCGAAAGTGAAACTGTGACATAGTTCATAGACAATATGGTGACTAATTTACAATGTTTAGGAGAGGAAGCTAATCCCAACATCCTCCTCCTTCCAAGCTTTTGTTGGTTACACAAAGTTAGTCACTTTGAGTTTGAATGCTCATCATGCCAGCAAGTAGTTGCAAAGGTATTGACCCACATGATGGAAAATAAGGATAAAAACACCTCAACAAATGAACTCACAGAAAGCCAAAATTTAGCAAACTCATCTAACCTTGTTGAAAATATTGAAGAGGAAATTGAAGATTTAAATGTGTCATATAGTGATACCTCTTTATATGAGGGAGGCTTGTCTCCTCCTCCTCTAGGGATGATTAAAGTCCAAAGAAGAAGATGATATGTGAAAGGTAAAGGATGGACTTTAGTAGTCATTCATCTTGAACCTAAAGTTGAGGAAATTAAAGAGTTGATAGGGTAAATTCAAGATAAACAAGAAAAAAACACACTTCCTTTATCTACAAATTATGAAGGGGACTCATCAAATCCTACACAAGGAAAGTTACAATGGGTTCCTAAGAAACAATCATTCAAGGCTCAAGTGAAAGAGAAGTTAAGGAAAAATAAGCATAAAGTGAGAAAACCCAAGGAAAATGCAATATGGACACTCTGCTTCAATGGTTCTAGGTGCAAGATGGGAGCTAGTGTAGGTATCAAATTGATCAACCCAAAAGGTAGGTCTTTCTATGTCACATATCGATTACAGTTTAGATGTACTAATAATGCTATAGAATATGAGGCATTAATTTGAGGACTTCTCTTTGTACTGGAGAAAGGAGTCACAACTCTTAAAATCGAAGGGGATTCTCAATTGGTCATATGACAAGTAAAATCCATATACTCTTGCAATGATAAAAGGTTGCTTACAAAAAAAGGGTATAAGATATATTGGATGACTTTGAAGTCTTAAACATCAAACCCATTCCAAGAAGAAATAATATGGTAGTAGATGCTCTTGCAAAAGAACCAAGTTGAAAAGGTTTTCAGTAGAATTGGTTGTCATTCCATTCATTCCTAATAATATCACAAACTTCCAGGTCTTTCAAGATGATCAGCATATACTTGAGTTTATCATGTGCAATCACCATTTTGAGGGACAAGAGATTGATGATACGCTAGATGATAGACCTGAAGATGATGGGCTTGAAGATGAAGATGGGATTCTAAATTTAAAAACTAACACGATTCTAAAGGGAATGGTTGAACTTGAATGTATCTTTGATCATGATGAATCAACACTTAATGGAAGGGAAACTCAAGAAAAGGGAATAAAAGAATGTGACTCGTACAATTTGGGTACTGATGAAGAACCAAGAATGGTACAGATAGGAAAAGCATGCAACTCATAGGAAAGGGAGGACATGCTCAAATTACTCATCGAGTATAAGGATGTCATTGCTTGGAGCTATGAAGAATTGAAGACTTATGATCCTAAGATTATCATGCATGACATCCCACTAAAACCTGATGCCAAACCATTCTGACAAAGACAAAGACCTATAAGTCCTCTCATTGAACTTTTGATCATGAAAGAAGTAAAGAAGTTACTAGATGCTAAGATCATATTTCCTATTCGCCATTCCACATGGGTGGAAAATTTGGTTCCTATATGGAAGAAGACTGGAGAGATTCTTCTTTGTGTTGACTTTTGTAACTTGAACCTAGCATCTCAAAAAGATAACTATCCTTTACCCTCACTAGATGAGGTTTTTTAGATTGTGAATGGTTTAAAGATGATGTCCTTTCTGGATGGTTAGTTGGGATACAACTAGGTGATGGTTGATGAAGAAGATTGGCTAAAGACTACTTTCACAACCAACTGGGGAACTTTTGCCTACAAAAGAATGCCCTTTGAATTGATTAATGTAGGAGCTACATTTCAATGAGTGATGGATGAAGCCTTCAAAGGATTAATTAGCATATGTATAGTCATCTACATGGATGACTTGACTATGTTTTCAAAACATCGAAGTGCCCACATTGCTGATTTGAGACAAGTATTCAATACATGTCATAAATACCTCATATCTCTCAATCCTAAGAAATGCTCATTTGATGTCACTACAGGAAAGCTCCTAGGACATGTCATTTCTAAAGCCAAAATCTCCATTGATCTAGATAGAGTCAAATCCATTTTGAAATTAGCACCCCCACATAGTTGGAAGGAATCGAAGTCTTTCTTCGGAAAGATAAACTTTGTGCAAAAATTCATAAGTGGATTTATAGAGGTAGTTCATCCCATTAATGATTTACTGAAAAAGGGGGCTAATATGGAATGGGTGCGATTAAGAAGTCATTTGAAGAAATCAAGGTGGCCATTTCTACAGCCCCGGTCTTGGTGAGTCCTAATTATGAGTTACCTTTAAGATCTATTCCTTTGCTTCTAAACATTCTTCTGCAAGTATCCTGACACAAAAAAGGAAAAAGGAAGATGAAAGACCAATTAATTTTATGAGTTGTCCTTTGAAGAATGTAGACTTGAATTATTCAAACCTTGATAAACAATCCTTTGTGTTAATCAAGGTAGTAAAGAAGTTTTGTCACTACATACTAAGAAGTAAGGTGTATGCAATTGTACCTGATCTAGTAGTAAAGACACTTTTGATGCAGAATGAACTTGGTGAAAGAAGAGGAAAGTGGATGGCCATACTTCAAGAATTTGATCTTAAAATTCAATCTATGAGATTAGTTAGAGGTCAAGGGCTGTCAAAGATGATAGCTGATAACCAGGATGGAAATGAAAAGGAATTCAAGTTTGATGATGAAACAAATAAGGATGATCATAAGAAGATGGTTGTATCATAGGTTGACATTAATTAGGGAGTGGTAATAGATGTTTGGTATCAAGACATTGTTATTATCTCCTACAAGACCAATGCCCAAAGTGGATGAATAGTTCACAACACAGGGGATTTAAAATGAAGTGTGAATCTTATATGCTGCATGACAACACATTGTACAAGAGAAATTATGAAGAGATTAATCTGAAGTGTTTAGGCCGTGAGGAAGCAAAATAAGTCTTGGAACACTTTCATGATAAGTATGGTATAGGACATGGTTTGATAGAAGCAATGACCCACATGATTCTAAGATCGGGTTATTTTTGGGCCTCAATATTCAAAGACACTTTTGAGCATGTACACTCTTTCCATATCTCTCAAACCAGTGCCAATAGAGAAAGGAATTCGACAATGCCTTTACAGCCTGTGTACGAGATACACCCTCTTGCAAAGTGGGGGCTAGATTTCATTGGTCCAGTCAACCCACCATCATCAACTGGACATGCATTTATTCTCATAGCTATGAATTACTGCACATGATGGACCAAGGTAGAAACATTTAGAAATTGCACTATTAAGGTGGTGACAGACTTTTTGGATGAACATTTTGTTACCCAATTTAGAATGCCATTCACCCTTGTGTGTGATAATAGGTCTGCTTTCACATCCACATTCTTTACCCAATGGGCATTTAAAAATCAAGTCATTATCAAGTTCTCTTCAAATTACTACCTGTAAGGAAACGAGGTAGCGAAATCTACAAACAAGAACTTGATCATGGTAATAAGATGATTGTTGAAAGAAAATCCCAAGGATTGGCATACGCAACTCAAATATGCCTTATGGACAGATCGAATGAGAGTAAAAAATGCTTTGGGGACTTCTCCATATTTGCTTGTCTACAAACAAGAGCTAGTATTTTTGCTCAACCTCAAAATTTTAGTTTTGAAGTTCATGAGTGGGTATGTTGAAGATGCTAACAAAGTATAAATCAGATTGATGAATCTTCTAGAGATGGATGAAAAATGGACAACTGCATTAGAACACATGGCTAAACATCAAGTAGTTGTGAAAAGATGGTTCGACAAGAGAGACACAGTAAAGTCATTCAAGATTTCTAACCTCGTTCTACTTTGGGATAAGGTGAAAGAAAATCTAGGCAGCCATACCAAGTTTCAACACTTGTGGAAGGGCCCTAATCAAATTGCAAAAATTCTTGGAGAAAACACTTTTAGGCTCAGTTCCTTGCAGGGGGAATTTCTTCCCTTGCTTGTAAATGGGCAGTTTATGAAGTATTATTTTGAAGCCTAAAATATTTTTTTTAAAAACAACAACAAAAAATAAATAAATTAGTTAGATTTTATTCTCGCATTTAGCTTAGATTTTCATTCCTACAAGTGTGTTTATTTATGCAAGTGTGTTTGCTTTCATGTTGCGTGTTTCCTTTCAAAGTTGCGTCAGTCCTAGGGGTTATGGTGTACTTGATATTTTCTCTTAAGAGTTAACTAACCACTCTTTGGTTTTGATTCCAAGAAGAGGTATTTCTTTGTCAAAACATTTGGATGATTATGTGTCTTATACCAATCGAGCAACAAACATTTCTTGTGGAAATAAGAGATTTTCAATTTGGAGATTAGAAGCCTAGACCAACAAATTCTCAACACTTTGCAAATTTAAAAATATTTGATTGTTTTGGGTTTTGTTGGATTAAAGTCCAAGATGATGAGAGATGATCCAAAATTCAACTAGTTCATACAGGAGGGGCCTCCTTGAAAGGTTGCTAGGATCATTGTTTGGCGTGGGAGTTTCTAAAAATTCTAAAAGAGGAATGCAAGGAATGTGCACAAGAGATGGAATCCAAAAAATGACACCAATGTTTTGACTACATAGTCTAAGCGTAGTTAGGATATAGAAGAAAAAAAGAGAAAAGTATAGTATTAAGACTGAAGGATTCTAAAGATCTGGAAGGGAAAAAGATACATCTTCAAAATAAAGTATATTATATTCAAATTATTGCTTCATCAAAAGTAACATTCTAAATGACACATGGAGTAGTTATTCAAAAATTGCAAGAAAATTAAACGAATGTGGCATCCCGCCAAGAGCCCTCAAACTAATTCTCTCATCTGGTCAAGCAAGTGATCAATGAATAGCCTTCGTGAAGATTCTGAATGAATGAGCTAGGAGGAGTCAAAAATTATTTTACGTTGCTAGAAAACTTTGATAAACAACATCCTGAGGCATCAAAAGGAATGAATACACAACACACATACTAATTTTGAAGGTTTCAAATTTTGAGATTTTGATTGAAAAGTCATCCAAAAGACGCTCAAGCTATTCAAAGTTTGGTTGGTGTTTAACACGCATTGGAAGAATGTTTGCTGATGAAGAAATGCCTTCATCATTTCTTTCTTTTTTTGGGGCTATTTGTTGTGATGTCCACAACACACACCCCATTCCTTGCTACAAATGGGGACCCCCTACTTTTTTCAACTCTCGGACTTATACTTCGAGAGTCGGGAGAAGAAATTTTATTAGAGTTAGAATTTTTTGAGTTAAAAAAGTTATAAAAAAAAAGAAAGCTCATGTGATGTGAACGTACACCCAGCTAGGCCACACACTCAGTTGGTGTGGGAGGGGGTTATAAAACCCCCAAACCCTCCAAATGCACATCCTTGGCTTTATTGGTTTTTTGCATTTGCTGGGAAAGAAAGAGGTAAGACTGACATTATTTTTGCTCTGCTATGCGTGTTGCATCTTGCGATGCCGTGCACGTGCCCCCCCACTCTCCATCTTCTATGTCACTCTAAAACACAAGCCTTTGCACTTTGAGTGCTACTTCCATCGTGTGCTCGAGCACCACTTCAACTGCACCTCTGTGCATTGCACTTCGAGCACCGCTTCCATTCCAAACTTGGGTACCACTTCAACTATGCCTCTATGCGCCATGCTTTGAGCACCACTTCCATCTCGTGCTCGGGCACCGCTTCAATTGCTCCTCCTCATGCAACGCTTTGAGCATTGCTTCCATCACATGCTCAGGCACCACTTCAATTGTACCTTCGTGCGCCGCACTTCGAGTGCCGCTACCATCGCTCACTCGGGAACTGCTATCACTACCCTCCAATGGCTCTCTATTGTGAAACCCTCCAAATGTGGCATGCAACACAGTCATTGGGCAGTGACATATTTTTTTTTTCTTAAGATTTTGAAAAAAAATTTTATATATATATATATATATATATATATATATATATATATATATATATATATATATATATATATATATATATATATATATATATATATATATATATATATATATATATAAATTTTTTTAAATAAATAAATAAAAATAAATAAGATAAATATATATATATATATTTAAAAATAAATTAATTATTAAATTTTTTTTTGAAATAAAAAGAAATAAAAGGGGACAATGCAAAAAATGGAAATAAATAAAGTGCCCAAATGGGGCATTTAAATTTTTTTTTCTTTATGCTTATTTCAATTCATGGTTTACTTTTTCTTACATTTTATCTTTGACTAATAAACCTTTTTTTTTCTTGCAATGTGCAGGTAATCGAATGGTGTCTACATCCAGAGTAGCACCCAAACCTATTATATTCAAATTCCAAGGTGTACCCTCGAAGTCAAGATTCCATGATGACCGCATAGATATCAGAGATACCGACCTTGGACACACAAATCTAGGCAAATTCTTAAGAATTTGTAACAAACCAATAGAGAGGTCAACCATGATGTTTGCATTGATCTGTTTCGGATTGGTGAACACAGTATCACATCTTGTTTCAGTACAATCAACCAAATTGATCATGGCCCTGTCATAGCATTTCATTCCTAAGGAAAGAGTAGTCAAGAGTGTCACCAAAGAAGTGGTGTTGGATCTTCAGTAAGAGGCCATGGACTTAATACAATCTTCATATCTTATTGAGAAGCCTACTTAGGGAAAGATAACAGGTAAAGTGGATATGACCCAAGGATACATGAAGGAGGATATTAGGTACTCTATTATTCTCCTAAGCAGAGTCATGGGCTTACCCACAGCAGGCCACCTCAACACCTTCATGGTCAATTTCATTGAGACCATCAAATAGGTGAAAATACCATTGGATTGGGCCACCACACTAAGTGAAAACTTGTGTGCAACTGAGGACAGTGAAGGATAAGAAGAAGTTTTACATGACTTCTTACATGGTGTACCTACTTGTAGCAAGGGCGACAAACTATCTCAGTTTGTACAGGAGAGACAATATGCATGATTCAAATGCTTGGCCATACATAGTATATCCCCAGCTAGTGAAGAAGAAGTTCTCAGCGGAGAGCAAATAATATAAAATCATCAATGATGCATTCATCTTTGCAATCATTCAATTCATTGAGGGAGACTATGAGAAGAGGTTATCTGATGAAGCTAAGGCACAAGTCCCAGCTCTTGGAGACTACTTCATCTAGTTCAAAATGTTCACCTATCTACAAGTAGTTAGTGCATCTATCAATCCTAAGAAGCTCCCGATATACCCAAGTGACAAATTGGTACTATTGGAGATCTCCTAGAAAATTGAGTTAGCCTATGAGAAGATAAAGAGGCAACAGAGACCTTGATGGGCATGGCCATTAGTCATTGGACCTTATTAGGTAAAGAGGAAATAGGATATTCTATCCTTCGAGTGGGAGTAGGAGAACTATCCTCTTGAAGAATACAACTCTCTTTGGCCATATTTTGACAATGTTGGGAAAGTGGAGAGTTTCGCAGGAAGAGACTTCCATCATGAGGATGCTATTGAAGATCATTGGATGAATGCCACAAATGAATACAATGTCAACATTAGAGACTATTGTAGGATGACTTTGTATCTAGCAGAAAAGGCTCTCCAATTGAACATCTCAGAGGAGATAAAGCAACAAGATTCTAAGGAGTTGCTAGACCCCCTATTCAACACTGAAAAAATTAGTGAAAGGCTTATTTTGAATGTAGAGGTTGATAGGGAAGAAGGGGATGATATTAATCATCGAGCAAGGCATGTCATGAGAATGACAAAGGATTGGATCAATAAACCTTTTCCACTTGATCCAATTCTTGATACTGTAATCTTCCATGCACATGCTCACCCAAAAAGAGGTAGAGGAAGGAAAGTAACAATTCCTACCTTTGCAGCTCAGTCTCCTATCTGACCAGAAATAATGTACTCACTTGATCGCCTAATATTATCACCCTCCTAGAAGGAAGGAAAAGAACAAAAGAAAGAGGACCTCTCCTTAGAGTATTCAGATAGAACATGCTTATCGCGTTGTTTATGGCTGTGCGATCTTTTAGTTCTGGTGTTTGCTACAGATTTATGAATTCTATTGATGTAACAAGCTTGAGAAGAGATCATCAAATTGTGCATGGATAGCCTTTTGTCTTGCATGAGCACACTTTCCATGGCCTTACAATTTTATGAAAGCTGAAATATCATATGATTATTAAAGTTTCTCACCGATGATTGCATCAGTGGATTCTAGGAAGCACTTCTCCTGTTTTCATTTGTTTCCTATTGATTGCTTCCAAAGTTTAACTCACAACATGTTATTTTCTATAGCTTATTTCTATTTAGGATTTCAATTTCAAGTTATTTGGTTTTAGTTTTGTTATTTGCTTTGCTAACCCCTTGTTAGAATAGGAACTCATTTTAGTTGCACTATTAGAATTTCATTCATTGAAAACCCAGAAAATACAAATAATATTCTTCTTTTGTGTGTGATTTTGAGACAACAAACATATCTACTTCATTCTAAGATTATAATCAAAACCAGCAAAGGCCTCCTCATGAACAATCACATTTATCTTCAACTGAGTAGATTTTGGTACATCACAAGACAAATACTGAACCTTGGAGTTGATCCCAAAAAGACTAGCTTTTCAAGAGAGGAATTGGGCAATAGATTCTTGTTGTTGACCTTGTGCAAAATGATTGCCCAACAGTAAATAAAAAAAATCAAAAGTCGACTAAGTCCATTTTGACAAAGTGGCCTATTATAATCACAACACCTATAAAGTGCCATATTATATATTTGTTGATTGATTATTTCTATATTTTGGGGGGGTGCATACGTTCATTGATCTCATGGATTCTTGTCATATATATTAGTATGGTATAAGACCAAAGTTAACACCGAGGAACTATTAGAAATGGAGTGCCTAAATCATTGATCATCTAAGTAGAGAACATCTGGAAGTGTTTCCTTATCTCTCCTTGAAGATATTGCCACCTAATCCTACTTTCATATATCTCTCTTATCTTCTTCACTTTATGTATAAAAGTATGACTATGGAATCTTTTGCTCCTCTTAGTATGGAAAGTTTTCCTCATGACATTTCAATTGCTCTTTGGGAAGCATATGGAGATCCACGAGTCCCTCCATTTCCAAAGAACATTCTATCTTTAGTCACTTTAGTAATGGTTCCTTCAACTCCAAATGAGATCCCACCTCCTGATATTCCTGTTGCTTCTATTGATCCAGTTCCAGCCATAGATGCTCCTGATTTAGTGCAGTAGGACTTACCTTGTCTTCCTACTTTAGCTTCATGAGATGACTTCCTTCCAAAAATTGTAGGGTTTTTTGTGGAGTCTCACATTGAATATGTGGGAGACATCATCAATGACATCAAACTTCTCTTTGTTTAGGAGACTTCTTCACTCATTGTGAGCGCACACTTTGACCCTCAACCAATTGATTGTTCTAAAATGATTGTGGCTTCTTTATAGCAATTGGAGGAGGACTCTTTCACTTATGAGGAGACATATCATTCTATGGAGGTTGTATTCTAGTTTCCTCAGACATCATATTTTCTAAGGATTCTTCCTACCAGTTGGGGAGCATTCTCTACAACACCTATGACACCATTTCTTCCTATAGGGAGAACCATCATTCAACTTTCATGGTGTAGCTTCTTCAGTCATCACAAAACTTCTAGCATAGGTGTACCTACATTATTGAGGGGAGGAAAAATTGCTTCTCTTCCTCCATCTACTTATGAGGATGCTTCATCATCTTTGGAGTTTGATTCAGCTTCATACATAGACATGTTACCTTGTTTGCCATTGTATTTTGGGCATCCACCAAATTGGTTCGTAGCATCTTCATTCCTCAAGGACTTGTCGACACCTAAGAAGACTTTAGAGGTATCATCCATCGCATACTACATCTAGATCCCTCTTCCATCTTCCTATCCACATTAGGAAGTATATTTTCATCTTGACTCAGTGTATCTTCTTCCTAAAGGGAGAAACATTGTTTGTCAGCATTGGATTTTCTTCTGTCTTTAGACACTTATCATTCAGAGATCCTTCATTAAGGGGAGGGGATTTCATCGAGGGATTCTCTATTGTATATGCATGATGTATGTCACAATGGGGTGGTCTTGATTACTCCATCCATTCATGTATATTTATTTCTTGTAATTTTCTCTCTTTTTGGAGGAGCGTTTTTCCCATGAGATTTTCCCTTTCTCCATTTGCAGAGAGATTTCATTGTATTTTAGAATTTCATTTGTACCTGGGTACCTAACATGGCCTAGTAGATGGGACCCATCATGCATTTCATCATAGCTTTTGTGAGCTTAAGTGCATTCCTCTAAGTTGCACTTAAGGGGGGGTGTTAGTGCAAATAACTATTATTTACACTTTACTTAAGTTTACTTAGGATAAATGATATTTAATTATTTATTTAATTTAGACACCTAGGAGTTTGCATACTCATATGAGTTGTCTTGTTGACAACATACGAGTAAGCAACTCCAATTTAGCACATGGTGTCTACAACACTGGAGTTTGCATAATCATCTGAGTTGTCATGTAGACAACGTAGTTGTTCACACTCTCAATTTAGCACATGGTGTCTACAACACTGGAGTTTTCATAATCAATTAAGTTGCCATGTAGACAACATAGTTGTTCACGCTCTCAATTTAGCACATGGTGTCCACAACATAAATTTATGCGACACACCTTTGTAGGCTTATCCTCTCATCATCGCACTACTCCTATGTTTAATGGAGGATAACTCATTCCTAGTGGATGCGTGCTTAGTTGTGAGGCTTATCATATTGGTAACTCCTAGACATTCTAGATGCATCATAGAGGCCTTTATATATAGGCACCTCTAGTGTCCAATTGTATCAATTGAATTAAATACAATCAATTGAATATCATATTGTTATTCTGATCATACTCTATTGGTCTATTTTGTGCTAATTATTGTGCTTCTTGGTCTTGGGTGATTTTTTCCAAAGGAAAATTCTTACATGGTATTAGAGCTATACCAAATTCTTACAATCTAGAGGCAAATGTAAATTACCTCTTATATGTTTCAAATGTAATGAAGTAGGTCATTTTTTTGCTAGATGCCCTAACAAGTATAGGGATGACAAGAAAGATAGAAATGACAAAAATGAATACATGTACATCAAGAGAAAAGACTACAAAGACAAAGGAAAAAAAATCATGCTACATTGGTGAGGAAGAACACATTGAGTTAGATACTAAATATGAGAAAGATGGAGTACAAGTGGTGTATGTTGCAGTGAAAGAAGAGCCTAATAAAGGAAACCATGAAGAAGGTAAAGAACTTATCTCACATATTAGTAAGAAGGATGCTTGGATCATTGGTAGTGGATCCTCACATCATATGACTGGTGATCGTAGTAAGTTTGAAAAATTTGAAGAATGTGAAGGTGGAACTGTTAAGCTAGGAAATGGTATTCCATTTCCAATGAAAGGTAGAGGACCATTGCTGCTTAATGATGAGTTACAATGTAATGATGTATATTGGTTATAAGGACTAAGATACAATCTAATGAGTGTTACATAGTTGAATAACATAGGTCACAAGCTTGAATTTTAGAATAGAAAAGTGAAAATCTTTCATGATCATGGAAAATTGGTTTGTACTAGTGAGCAAACTAAAGGTAATCTATTCTAGCTTGAAGAACATAGTTAATGCCAGTAGAAAGAAAAGAGTTAGAGGCTTAAAAATTTGCAAAAACTTGAGAATGCTAAATGCAAAGAATGTTAACTCGGTAAGATGAAAAAGTCAAGTTTTGCAAGTAAAACACATAATTCTTGTGATATCTTGGAAATTGTGCATATTGATTGCATGGACCAATGAGATTCAAAAGTTATTATGATGATATATATTTCATACTATTTGTTGATGATTATTCTTGGATGATGATTTTCATGTTCATGAAACTCAAATCAAATGCTTTTGATATGTTCAAATGGTACAAAGCTAGAGTTGCAAAGGAGTCTGGTAAATAATTGAAGTGCTTAAGATGTGATAGTGATGGTGAATTTACATCTATTAATTTTACTAACTTCTATGCTAAGAATGGATCAAGAGACATTTGTTTGCACTGAGGACACCACAACATAATGGAGTTGCTGAAAGGAGAAACAAGTCTATTGTTGATTTTGCAAAAACACTAATGATTGAGAAAGGGATTGCTAAAATATTTTGGAGAGAATCTATTAGTATTGTAGTTTATACTCTCAACCAAGTTCAACTAAAGAAAGGGACAAACAAGACACCCTATGAACTCTAGTATGGTCATACACCTAATGTGAGTTATTTCAAAAAATATGGAAGCAGATGCTACATTCACAAAGATGCAAGAAATGGTAAATTTGATTCTAAAGGTGATGAAGGTATTTTCCTTGGTTATTCCTCTAAGAGAAAATATCATAAATGTTTGAGTTAAACTACTAACACAATGATTGAAAGTGAAAATGTAAGGGTTGGTGAGTTTGCATAAAAGAACAATGAGGATAGTAGAAATGAGCCTAATGTTTACAACAAGTTCATCTATGTTTATGACGACACACCTGATGTAGTACCTGAGTGTCAACATGCAATACTCAAATATCAGTATAGTGTTATCGAGCAACAATAGAATGCTACCAAAAAATAATAGAATGCTATCAAGCATCAACCTATTCTACTTGAGTCATAGATAATATAAATCGAGTAGATTGAAGATCCCCAAGCAAGTGGAGATAATACTAGAGATCAAGGAATTGAACCCATCCTAGCAAAATATGTTTGAAAGAGCCATTCACCTAAACAAATCATTGGAGATAGAAGTGTTGGAGTTATGATAAGAAGTAATTTGAAGAACCCTACATGTTTAATTATTGAATTTGAACCTAGAATTGTAGAAGATACACTTGAGAATGAAAATTGGGAAAATGTTATGAATGAATAAATTGGTCATATTGAGAAAAAAAACACATGGAATTTGGTATCAAGATCTATTGATAAGAATGTGATTGGAAAAAAGTGAATTTTCAAAAACAAACTAAATGAAAATGGTGAAGTTGTGAGGAACAAGGAAAGATTAGTTTACAATGGATATGCTCAAGAAGAGGAAATTGATTATGGTGAGACTTTTTCCCCTATTGAGAGATTGAAAGGAGTCAATACATTTTTGTCCTATGCTACTTACAAGAGATTCAAATTGTAGCAAATGGATGTTAAATCTATATTTTTGAATGGAATACTTGAAGAGGAAATCTACATAGAACAAGAAAAAGGATTTGATCATAGACACATGGTCTATAAATTGAATTAATCATTGTATGGACAAAAGAAAGCACCAAGAGCTTGGTATGATAGGTTACATTCATACTTGATTAAAATTGGATTTGCAAGAACTAGTGAAAATAGTAATTTGTACCTGAAGAGTGAAGCTAAAAATATGGTATTGATTGCTGAAATTTGTATTGATGACATTATTTTTGGTGGTAATTATTTTCTATGTAAATTATTTTCTCATCAAATGAGAGTTTTTAAAAATGTCTATGTTTGGTGAGTTCAAAATTTTCATTGGCTTGGAAGATCATTAAACAAAGTATGGTATATTTGTGACTCAGTCTAAGTACATAAAGGAGACCTTGATAACTTTTGGTATGGATAAGTCAAGACCAATCGGTATTTCTATGAAGACTGGACTAAAATTATCAAAGGAGGACACTACAACTGAGGTAAATGAAACACAATACATATCAATGATTGGTAAACCATAGTATATTGTACATAGTAGACTAGATATTGCACATGTAGTTGGAGTTGTTGCAAGGTTTTCCTCTAATGCTAAGGAAACACACATGACTGTTGTTAAGAGGATGTTCAAGTATCTTAAAAGGGAGTGAAGATTTTGAATTATGGTACAAACAAGATAGTGATTTTTAATTGAAGGTTTATGTCAATGTTGATTAGGGTGGTAATGTGGGTGACATAAAGAGTACTAGTGGCGGAGCTTTCTTCTCAGGAGAAAGATTGATAACATAGTTGAGCAAGAAACATAGCTATATATCACAATCTTTTTTTGAAGCTAAGTATGTTGTTTCTCCAATTTATTATTCTAATATTGTGTGGGTTAATAAATTGTTAGAAGGGATGCAAGAAGAAGTTACCAAGCCTAATACTATCTTTTGTGACAAAATCGTGCAATAAATATATCAAAGAATCTAATGAAACATTCAAAAAATGAAGCATATACCTATCAAGTATCACTACTTGAGAGAGGAAGTACAAAAGAAGCAGGTATGGCTTGAATATGTGAAGTCTAAAGAAAAAATTGCTGGCATATTTACCAGAGCCATTGCCTAAGGATTCTTTTGAGTATCTAAGAGGTAAGTTAGGGGTGCTTCCCCTATCCAAGATTCACTAAGTGAAGATACATGTTGCATTAATTCATGGATGATCAAATATATCTTTGAGGAGTTAATGAAAGAGTTCACACTTTAGAATTAGTTTTGAAGTTGTTAAAATGCTTGTAAAGAAATTAGTGTAACTAGTACATGTAAGGTACAAGGTATAACTATAAGGTTTTATAAGTTTCTTATTTGGAACTTATAGATAATTTTGGCATTATTGTCAAGGGGGAGAGAATGAGAGAATGTGAAGACCTACAAGAATAGTGGAGAGAATGACTAAAGGGAGAGAGAATCTGTAGAGAATGAGATGATGACTCAAAGGGGGAGAAAATGACAAAATGAGAGAATAAAAAAAGTGAAGCATATCCAAAGAGGGAGAAATGTTGATGGTGAGGTTGATAAAGATACAAATTGAGTGATTCTGGTATTAAAACTATTGCAATGAACTTGAATGAGGTTAGAGAGCTAAAAAGTTGTATTGTTGTCAATGCATACATTTGGTTATCTTTTGTGTAATGTTTTGTAATATAAAATCTAATGGTATGTGTTGCCATCAATGTCAAAGGGGGAGACTGTTAGCCTCAAATGATAACATGACTAAGAATGTTATTATTGTATGTAAAAGAGTCATATTGGTTGTTATGTTATCATTGATGTCAAAACTTAGTTGATTGGACATTATGCTAATTCAATAGAGTGTCATATCATTTAGTTGATGAAGAGGATTTGAAGAAAGTACAATGATGACATAATTGATAAGTATTGTTATTCAATGCACACTTGAATGAATTGGACCATGATATTGGTCTGTAATTATGTAATGAAATAATGAAGTTCATACATTCACTAAACTACACAACTTACAATAGCTAAAAAGTCTATAAGGTGAAAGAAGGAAAATAGTATTGCCTAAGCTACTAAAGTATTAAGTGAGAACTTGGCAAAGTAAAGATGGATTTTAGTGTTAACCAAATGATTCTAGTGATAGCAGAGCACAATGTTACTAATGTGGTGCAAGGAAGGAGAATCCCCAAAGGAGATGTCCTAGCCCCCAAAAATTAATCTCACAACAGAATATAAACAAGAATACATATATTAATATCCACAATAATGCCAATTCTCATAATAGAATCATAAAATTTTCATCCAACATGCCTGGCTATAAGGCCTTCCAAGTTACAACCAAATACAAAGCAATTACAATAGTAATTCTACAAGATATTGCAAGATCCAAACCCTAGCTAGTCCAAATCCACACTTTGGTAGAAATTCCAAGAAGAATCTAAACTTGTGCTAACAAGCCACAAAGAAATGTTCTTGTTTCCCAAGCTTACACTTAGCAACTAGCTCTGCTCAAACTTTTCTCCTCTCATCTACTCCTTCTCCATGTTGGATGATTATATTTCAAGACTCCACAAAACCCTCTACTTATACCCAACTAAGCCACAAGTTGGACTAGCAAGTTACAAATTAAATAAACCCTTACATTAAATACGTATATGAGCCACACAACAAATATTAAATACCAAATACCTTAGAAGGGTTACACAACTCATTATATACACATAGGACTGTAAATAAATAAGACCCAAATAGGCTCACAAAAAATCTTATGATTGCTCCAAATCATGATCACAGTCCTCACACATTGAATGTACTAAGTCAATTGATCAAACCCATAAGAAATCTATTCAGCAAACCCAAACTACTAAGTGTCAACAATCACCACAAACATTGGCAAGTTCCATAGGTCCCAAACAACCAACACATTTTGAGCACTATAGAGAGTGTCGAGCAACATAGTATAATTTGATAAATAGTATAGATGCCAAGCAAGCCTTTAGTGATTGAGAACCTTGGCCAAAACTACACCCAGTAACCACCAAGTACCACTCCTTTGGTGTCTAAGTCCTCAAATCCAAATCTAAAATCTCTCCAACATGCAGGATCACTAACTAGCCAAGGATACTCTTGCATTAGTTACCCAAGTCAAGATGTAATATTCACCAAGTATGAGTTGGAAGAACAAGTTAAGGAAGATAATGACTGAGAATGACTTGTCATGAAAATAAAGAATGTTCAAGAAGTTTAAAGGCTAAAGTCAAAGTTTGCTACAAGATCCATGAATGGAAAAATATAATGAAGAAATGATGGACAAGATTTAAGAAAGATAAGGATGAGAATTTTTTTTAATAAAGTTCTATTTTTTGAGTGTATAAAATCATTGAATTTTAGATCTATAGATGTGTTTCGGTGGCAAAATATAGAAGGATTTGGAAGGCCAAAGTTAACTATTTAAGGGGATGATTGCGACCGTATTTGGTTATTGATAATCTCTTTATTAATTGTTGATTATTGGTGATATAATGTAAACTATTGAAGAAAGAAGAAGAGAAAGGTGAACTAAGCACAACAGAGGAAGGAAGATCAAGAAAACAGAGTGTAAGGTGAAAGAGGAAGAGTTTGAATAAACCAAACAAAGATCAAAAGGAAGAAGACCAAGTAGAATAAAGATATGATAAAGAAAAGGTAGTACTAAACTTAAATAGATAATTTGAGTGTTACTTTCTTACCATTGTAGCAGAAAATATCTTAACTGAGTGGACTTAACAAGTCTATGAAATCCTATATAGTACATTGATTAGTGATGTTTTTAAGACCATTAAAGTAGGTCACTCTTTAGAAATCTCAAGGAGTGATAAGGTCTAGATGATCTTTTGTTAAAATCCTCTAACCAAGTTACATTAAAAATGTGCATATAAACCTTTTACAAGTTTGGCTCCTAAAAGATATCACTTCAAAAGAGTGAATTATTTGGGTTTCTATCCCAACTGGCTTTTCCCTTTATAGGGTGTTGAGCTGTCATTTTTCATGATGCTTAATGATAGGAATCCTTTCAAACTCCTCTCTTGACAAGCTAATCTAGGATCAAGTCCAAGGTTTTGGGTGATCTTGTGACCTATTGGAATCTGCTCAATTGAAGATAAATGTGTATGTTCATGAGGAGGCCTTTACTAGTTTGAATGATTTCAGATAAGATGTTCGATTTTCTATTTGAAAAGTAACCACAAAAGAGACATATTTTATTTTTGTTTTATGATGAATGCAATTTATCAATGCAACTATATGAATTTTTATTTTAAACAAATGTTAGCAAAAAAAATAAAAAAGATAAGGTAATGAGAGATTAAAGAAAATAACTTGAAAGGGAAGTTGCTAATGGACATAAATCATGATAACAATATGTCTATGAAAATCATTGAAATGATCAGGTAGGAAACCAATGAAAATAGGAGCAATGCTTCCTTAATTCCACTAATGCTATCATCGATGGGAAATCAATAATAATCAAAAGATGTTTCAGTTCTCATTGGATCACAAGGTCACAAAAAGTGCCCTCATACGAGACAAGAAGCTATTTAGGAACAATATGTGATCTTTTATCTAACTTGATACATCAGTGGAATTTGTTAACATAAGGAAAACACCAAAACTAAAAGGTCACACAATCATAACAAAACAATAAAACCATTCGCTCCATTATTATACATGAACATGTATTCACAAAAATAACACACTCCAACAAGAATAACTATAGTAAGAATGAGAGCACCAATAGAATATATTATTGCATCAAAATAATAGCCTAGAGTGAATAATACATCCATGTATTTATAAGAAAACATCTCCTCTTTTTGTGTTGAGAGTGAGAGGTCTTAAAATGAAAACATGTGCTAAAAACTAATAAAACAAATCTAGTTATATACAAACTGACTCTCTAAATGGTGCTAAGTAGGTCTTCACCCTTTTTTATATCAATTAATGCATGCATGAGCCTTTACATGATTTTAAAATAATAAAAGAAGAAGGAGATAAGAAGAATGAAGTTGCAAGAGGATCTGAGATCACTGGAAGCTCTGAAAATGGAAGCTTGACCTTCTCTGAATGTTTTTAGGAGTTGAACTACCATCAAAATGCATTTTTGATGCATGGAATGCTCTAAATTAGGAACTGGTAGTTAGCTATCGACACACTATTACTTCTTCAAAATTGTTGGTGCACCTCTATGGATAGTGCACCTACACACCTTGATGACAGGTTCCAAAAAATCTAAAATTTTCCCCCAAGTGTCAAAATTGAATATCCAACATTTGGATTTTCTTACCCTTTATCCCAAAATGATGTCTAGATGTTTGCTCTTGAATTTCTCTATGATCTCTATTACATGGGTAGCTTCTAAAAAATCCAAAGCTCCATATTTATCTTTAACTATTTTTTGGTAATTTTTGACCTCCATACAAGTTTCCACAAAATCTTCAAGTTTAGTGTCCAGTTCCAACAAAACCTCTTCAGTCTTAAATGCTTGATTGATATCTTCATTTGACAAAGCATCCTTAATAAAAGTTCTTTAGAATTTTTGGACTACTAATTACATTGAATTGAGCTTGGTTTTTGACTCATCTTCAAAAATGTCAAGGTAGGCAACATTGTAATACCTGTCTGCTTCCAAAATCTACTCTTGAGTCTGGTCTCTTAATCTCTAAATATCCTCATGTAGTCCCTCCATGACTTTATTACCAATAGCCATATTCTCTATCCAATTGTTGAGCTTATCAAGCTCTTCCACTTTATATACATCCAGGAGTGTATGATACCTTTGACCTTTTATTGATGTCAAAATTTGTAGTTCTTTTGCCCAGGTACGTACCTCATCCATCAACCCAAAATCTTGGTTCACTAAGGACACTAGTTTATCCATGCTCAACTGAATATAGTGTAATAGGTTCAAATTACCCTGTATTATTTGTACACCCTTTTCCTCAGAAATGTCACACCATTATTGACATGCTCCCAAAAATGAATCCACTTGTACATTCCCTTTCTCTTTTCTCTCTAGTGCCATAACAAGAGTGATCCATGGATTATCTAGGTCTATTGGGCCCACAACTCCATGCAAGTAGCCTCTTAAAATCTCATTTTGTTTCCCCAGTAGTATCAACTTAGACTCATCTTGATCCATGTGGCTAAACACCTCTTTTATGCCCATAGTGATCAATACTTTGGTAGTATCTATCATGGACCTCCTTGATTTGATAATCAATAGGAGTAAAATCATCAGTGTCAACATGTGGAGGAGGGATGCTTATATGTGCAAGCAAGTCCCAATCTTGGTTCTTCATAATGAAGGTCAATGGTCGTGCATCACCCATAAGTAGCTTAAGCTTCTTGATGGCTTTTACTAGCTCAACCATTTCCTCCTTAGCAGTTTTATTCAACTCCTCTTTTGTCGAACCATGACCTCCCTCTTTAGCCAAGTAGGTGTAGTGCCCATTGGAGAGTGGAGACATATATTTGACTAAAGAGGGGGTTTTTACTATAGGTCCCTTTCCCTTATCGATCCTCTTTGGAATATTTTCTCATTAAGAGAGATCACTAGTTTGAGTCTCTCTACCTTCTTGGGCTAATGTCCTACCCTCAATATCATGAGGAATTTTTTGAGGTTCCTCATATATTTCCCCCTCCTCTAATACTTCATTGACTTGCAATTGTTGGGGCTTTTCTTCCTACATTGCCTATTCTTCTGAGTTTGTAATAGGAGGAAGTGGCATTGTTGAGCTTTTTTCTAGGAATGAAAAATCCTAAGATGGTAGTGGTGGTAGGTCCAGAGGTCCTTAGGAAGAGGTGGTAATTGGTTCTAGTCCCCTCCTAGGGATTAACTCGTAGGAGTATCCTGTATCTTCTCCCCCACCATCTCAGTTCCCACCAGCATGAAATCAAAATTAGAGAAGTCAAAACATTTGTCTCTTGACCCTCTATGTCTATGATCCACTACTCTACTCATACTTTGAGGTAATAACATGAATAGGTTCTTTTAGAATAGATGTTGGCATTGCGGTGGAGTTTCTTCTTCTTTTCTCTACTATGGTCTTAGTTGAGTGAGTCCTTTAACTCAACGGGATATATTTAATTTTTTTTGCTTCTTCTTCTTCTTCTTTTGCTTCAGCTTCAGGAATGGTTTTAGGAACTTGTGGGGGAGGAGTATTCTTTTTCTTTAATCTTCTCCTATGTATCCCTCCCATAGTGGGCTCAACCCTAGCCTTTTTAGTAACCAAGGGGGAGAATTCTTCCTCTTCGTCTTCATATTCCCATTCTTGTCCTAGTGGAGGCACTTGCTTAGTCTCTTGAACTTGAGCTGCTGGCTCATCTTGAGGCTCTTCTTGTTTGGATTTTTTTGTGGTTGTTGAGGTGACTAGGCCTAATTTATTTTTTTCTTACCCTTTTCCCCTCTTTTCCTCTTCACTCATCTATCTTCTTAAAAATACTCAACTTCTCGCTCATGTTAATGAACCATTTTTGGCCTTACTAGGGATTGAGCTGACACAGTTGGCACTGTAACTTTTACACCTTTACCTTTGATAGGTTGAGATGTAGCTTGTAGAGGAATACTGTGTGGAACTAGATCAAGTTTGAAAGGCTTCTTGATCCATTCCCTAGTTAGTTGGACTATGTGGTAAGCTTTGTTGTTGATGTCTGCTTTCTCATCCCTACCAATCTCCACATTCATGATCGACCTGTCGTATATTTTGTCATGATTATACAATTGATCCAGGACATCTTTAATGTCTTTCTAACAACCTTGAGAATGATATTTATTTTTAAGGCCATTTCTACCATTCTACAATAATCCCTTATTTAGATATCATAGTCATCCATTACATTCATCTAGTGGTCCTGCAATGCATCTTCATGTACAAACTACTTCCCTTCCAGATGCATAACCATGCCTATGTCTTCAGGTTGACCATGAGACCAACAACCTTTAGGTAGGTGAATGTTTTAAACTAGATGTAGTAGGTGCTGATCTTGATGATTTTGGTTGTTGTCTCTACTGACATCCTTTTGACATAATCACCCTGTATGAATTAGATGATTGTGAATATAAAGTTGCCTTTCACTATCCTATACTCTTTTCTCTAATCTAAGAGTTTCTTCTTTACTAGTTGAGGATATGCCACATAGGGCCATGCATTAGCATCTTGCATGCTACCTTTTTCATAAAGTCCTAGGTAATCAGTTGTTCTAGCTGCCAACAAGTACACCAAATATGATGTCATGTAGAATTTAGGATTGATATTAATAGATACCAGTTGCTCATCTAGGTTATCACTCAACATTGTGGCCTTGTCAATTCATATCTTGGCCATTTAGATGGTTTTTATGAAATGGACCATCCAAATATTGAGATCTCCAATTGCTAGTAGGCTCATGACTTTGCTTATAAGCATGATGGTGTATCCCACATCATCCTTCATATATCCCTAGTTCATGTCTACCTTGTTAACTCTAAGACCCACTAGTGTTATATCAATCAAGAAAGATGATTGAATTATCTCTTTTGCTTCCTTCTCATTTTCTTGATACCATTTTTTTTCTCCCTCATAAGATATTTGCAAGTTTTGATTAGCTGTAGGAAAGTGAAACACCTTCTCGATGTTTCAAGGTTAGAGGTCTAGGATAATCTCACCCGTGACACTCTTAACAACCTTTTCTTCAGTGATATAGTTTCTACAAGAGCTATGATGAGTTCTAAATGTTGGAAATCTGATTAAAAAGCTCACTATTGAAGATCAAAGAGGAAGCTTGTTGCAAAGAAAGAAGATTGTTGTTAATATAATGTTTTCAATCATTATTTTGTCATTGATGTCAAACTTGCTATTTGCACGAATGACATTTGCTTATAAGATCCAAGTACTATCACTTAGTTGATTGATGAAGAGAATTTGATCAACAAGATGTAACAAGAGCACCTAAGGGAAATGTTGAGTTATGATGTTGTAATGAAGTGCAAGGATCAGTTAAGACAATGGTTAAATTATGTATTGATAACATACTCAAAGATACAGAGTTTGGTCACACTTAGAGACATTGGAGGAAGAAGTTGTAACAAGGTTGACTATAAAGCTTAAACTAAGATCATTAGTAGTTGTTGAGCAAGTTAGTTGAAGCCAAGAAAATTCTTAGTTGGAGCCATGTAATAGGAAATTCTAGTGTGTGTCGAGTGATCTTTAGGTGGCGAGTGAAGTTTAGGTGCCGAGCATCAGTAAATCTTAGTTGATGTCAAGTGATCTTTAGGTGAAAGCATCAAGGAAAACACAATTGATGCTGAGTAACACAGTATGTGTCGAGCACCAGTATTTCAATAGTGCCGAGCTATTGCATTATTTCAAATGACAAAGATTCACCAAATTTGAGCCAACAAAGTGGTTACCTTGAATTTTTTGAACTAGTTGGAAGATAAGGATGATGAGCTAGTGGCACAATATTTTATGTAAACTATTTTTAGGAAAATTCAAAAGGATTATTCAAGAAGTTTCTAAAGAAACAAAATATGGGTTAGATACAATGAAGCCTACCTAATCCATACAAATTGGAATTAAAGGAAGGAAGAAATGTGTGGGAAAAATAACTCCAAGACTTTTATTTAAGGAGTCATAGACCAAGAAGCAAATGTTGCTGATGTTGTTGCTATAGAGATCCAAATTGTGAAGTGGTTAAGGGTGTCAAGGAGAAGACATCTAAGAGAAGGAAGAGCACAGAGGCTCTACTTCTACAAGTAGTCATGAAGAGATGATTGCATTGGTACATTGAGCATGGAGACTCAAAGGAGACTAAGCTTGAAAAGAGACCAATTTGTTAGAGTTGTAGAGATCGAAGGACAGGAAATGGTATGAGCTGAGAAGTGATCTGAGATTTGCAAGTTAAGTTGGTTTAATAGCCATTTGTAAATCCTTTAACAGGGTGGCATTCCAAGTGAATGTTCTAAAGTCTTCTAACAAGGTCACATTTAATAGTGTGTTGTAAGCCTTTAACAAGGTAGGCCTTTCATAGGTCATCACTTTAGAAGAGTGAGAATTGAGTGGCATGTTACTGGTGGTTTTTTCCAAATTGGGTTTCGACATAAATCACTGTGTTATGTGTTGATTTCGTATGTGTTATGCTTGCATGTTGATTTACAATAACTTGCTGGTTAGAAAAGTTAAAGCTTGAATGAATGAATGAATGGAATCACTATACTTAGTGAAAATTTTGAATAGGACCTTTGGACCTTGAATAACTAATTCACCCCCCCCCCCCTCACCCTGAGTTATTCTAAAACATTTCTAAAAATTGGTATGAGAGCCATTTGCTGATTTAGTTTCAAGGTACTAGAATTAGGAAGATCAAGATGTCCAAGAGAGAAGTTCTCAAGCTCAACAAAGACAACTTTGCTAGATGGAAAAATCTAATGAAATTGCACCTTGGATCAATATGTGACTATGCACAAACCTCAATTGGAACAACACATGTAAATCTAGTAGGACCTCTTACTGTGGATGATTTGAACAAAAAGAAGGAGCACAATCAAGCAATGTTGGAAATTGCCTCTGCACTTAATTATGTAGATATGATGACATCAAAGATTGTGACACTACATTCAAGATGCAGAAAGCCATATTAGATATCTATGGAGGAGATCAAAATGTCCAAAGAGAAAATAGAGAAAGCCTAAGAGGAAATTTTGATGACATGAAAATGGAGGAAGGTGAAAATGTTGCTCAATATGCTGCAAGAATGAAAGAAGTGGTAAGTACAATAAGAAGTCTAAGTGGTCAATTGGAAGAAGAAATTGTCATCAAAAAATACTTAAGAACTCTACTCCCTATCTATGCTATTAGAGTTTCAGCCATTCAAGAGTTAAGGTGTGTACAAGGAAACACACTAACCTTTGAAGGAATAGTGGGAATACTTACTACATTTGAATTGTCCAATTTTGATAACTACAAACCTGAGAACCTTGAATCTACTTCCAAGGCCAAGATGATAATAAAAGACACTAAGGAGGAGACATCAAGCAAGAAGAGAAGAAAGGGAAAACATGCATCTAGTGATAGCAACATAGATGAGGATGATGTGGAATAGTTAGAAGCACTTATGGCTAGGAAATTCCATAGAGGAAAAGGTAAATTCAAAGGTAAGCTCCCTATCATATGTTTCAATTGCAATGAAGTAGGTCATATTGCTACAAGATGTACACAGAGGAAGAACTACAAAGAAGGAAACAAGTATAGGAACAAGAGAGAAGATGATAGCAAAGACTACAAGGAAAAAGGCAAGAGATATTATATTGTTGAAGAATATTCTGATGAAAATGATGATGACGTAGTCTATGTGGCCATGAAGGATGAATTAGATAAAGATGAAGATGAAGTAACAACATTGGTTACCTATGTGAACAAGAATGACAAGTGGATCATAGATAGTGGATGCTCACATCACATGACAGGAGATAAAAGTAAGTTCATTACCTTTACTCAATATGATGGAAATAGTGTTAGATTTGGTAATGATGCTCCATGTCAAATCAAAGGAAAAGGCTATACCAAGCTCACAGAGAAAATTTCATGTGACAATGCATACTATGTTGAAGGATTGAATTACAACTTATTGAGTGTATCATAGTTAGGCAATGTAGGTTGCAAAGTTGAATTTGGAAACAAAACTGCCAAGATCTATGAAATTGATGGAAATCTGATAGAAAAAGGTGAACAAACTAGGAGTAATCTATTTTACCTAGATATGGAAGATGCAACATGTCTTATTGTTAGACATGATGATGTGTGGTTATGGCATAAAAGGTTGTGTCATGTTAACTTTGATAATCTGATTAGCATCAGCAAAAAGAACAAAGTCAGAGGGTTGCCCAAATTAAAAAAACCTAAAAACACAATGTGCAAACGATGTCAACTAGGGAAGATGACAAAGTCTAGCTTCAAAAGAAAAACATACACCTCCAAAGAAGTACTAGAGTTAGTCCATACAGACTTATGTGGTCCAATAGAAGTGCAAAGCTACCTAGGAGACAGATACATAATTCTACTTGTAGATGACTATTCAAAGATGATGACTGCTATATTTTTAAAGAAAAAATATAATGCATTTCAAATGTTTAAGTGGTATTTTGCCAGAGTTGAGAAGAAAATAGGAAAGAACATGAAATTCCTAAGGTCAGACAGAGGAGGTGAGTTTACATCAAAAGAGTTTGAAATATTCTGCAATAACAAAGGCATCAAAAGGCAAACATTAGCACCAAAAACTCCACCATAGAATGATATTGCTGAAAGAAGGAATAGTTCAGTGATTGACTGTGCTAGAACCTTGATGATGGAGAAAAATGCTGCACTAAAGTACTAGAGAGAAGCTGTAAGAATTGCGGTCCACACACTGAATAGAGTTCAAGTCAAGAAAGGTACAAATGCAACACCTTTTGAATTATGGTATGGTCACTCACCTAATGTAAAACATTTCAAAGTATTTGGTTGTAAATGCTATATTCTTAAAGATACTAGAAATGGAAAGTTTGATGCAAAGAGTGATGAAGGCATATTCCTTGGATACTCCACTAGAAGCAATGCATATAAGTGTTTGAACACTAACACTAACAAAATTGTGGAGAGTGCAAATGTAAATTTTAATGAGCATGCAAAAGTTTAGGTTGATGAAACCAAGCAATCAAAGGATTATAGATCCTTTGTATACTTCTATAACGGAATGACTATTGAAGACAATGTTGCAAATCAAGTTGGGAATCAACAACAAATTTCAGTATTAGCCAAGTCTCAACCATTGAATGTCGAGCTGCATTCAAAAGCTGAGTTGCATAATGTAGAAAATGCACATTTTGAATCTAAAAATAGTATACATGAGAGGAATGATGAAGTACCAAATGAAGAAGAATAAAATGACTCTGAAGCTAAAGGATCAAACATGGAAAGAAGGATAGAACCAAGGTTAGCCAAGAATGTGAAAAGACATCACCCTACAAAACAAATCATTGGTGACAAGGATGCCAAACCAATAACAAGGAATAGGCTCAAGAATGAATTATGTCTATTAAGAAATGTTGAACCCAAAATAGTAAAGGATGCACTACAAGATGATGATTGGTATAAAGCCATGGAAGAGGAGATAGATCAGATTGATAAGAACAAAACCTGGACCCTAGTTCCTAGACCAACTAATAAGAATTTAATTGGTACCAAATGGGTGTTTAGAAACAAACATGATGAGAATGGTGAGATAACAAGGAACAAAGCCTGACTAGTTTGCAAAGGCTATGCATAGGAAGAAAGACTGGATTATGGGGAAACATTTCCCCTTGTTGCAAGAATGGAAAGAGTAAGAACATTACTTGCATATGTTGCATACAAAGGTTTCAAAATCTACCAAATGGATGTTAAGTCTACTTTTTTGAATGGTATACTAGAAGAGGAAGTCTACATAGAACAACCAGAGGGATTTGTAGATGACAGGAACAAGAACTTGGTCTGCAAACTACACAAGGCACTTTATGGATTGAAGGAAGCACCTAGAGCATGGTATGAGAGATTGCATAAATATCTTGAGAAGATAGGATTTGAGAGAAAAGATGACAACAACAAATTATATATCAAAGCTGAAAAAGGTAAAGACATTTTGATATCAAAAATATTTGTTGATTATATAATATTTGAAGGAAAAAAATGTTCTATGTAAAGATTTTTCTAATCAAATGAAGCATGAATTTGAGATGTCAATGTTTGGAGAAATCAAATTCTTTGTTGGAATACAAGTGCAGCAATTGAAGCATGGAATATTTGTGACCCAATCTAAATACATCAAGGAGATACTCAAAACATTTGGGTTAGAAAAGTCAAAACCAATCAGCACACCTATGGCAATAAGACATAAGCTATCCAAGAATTATGAGTCTACTAAAGTGAATCAGACATTGTACAGATCAATGATTAGAAAGCTACAATATGTTTTACATAGTAGACTAGAAATTGCATTAGCTATCTGAATAGTGGCAAGATTTTTTACAAATCCAAGAGAAAATCACTTAATGGCAGTAAAGAGAATAATGAGGTACCTGAAAGGGACTGATAACTTTGGTTTGTACTACAAGAGGAGTGAAAATTTTGAACTAAAAGGCTACACTGATATAGATTAGGGAGGTAACATTGATGATAGGAATAGCACCAATGGAGGAGCACTTTTTTTGGGAAAAAAAGTTGATTACATGGACCAACAAAAAATAATGTTGTACCTCACAGTCCACTGCTGAAGTTGAATATGCTACAGCTGCTATAAACTGCACCAATATTGTATGAATCAAACATTTGTTGCAAGGTATGAAGGAAGAGGTAAATGAACCTATGATACTTTATTGTGATAATACAAGTACTATCAACATATCAAAGAACCCTGTAATGCATGCTAAAACCAAGCACATTGCAATCAAGTATCACTATGTAAGAGAGCTGGTGGAAGACAAACAAGTAAAGATGGAATATGTTAGCTCGTAGGAACAGATTGCTGACATCTTCATAAAAGCACTACCTAAAGATGCTTTTGAGTATCTTAGAGGTAAGTTAGGAGTGATACCCCTAGCCAAGGCTACTTGAAGCAAAAGCAAGAATGCCCTGCATCAAATGAGCTGATTGTTGAAGATTTTACACATTGATGTAGAGGATGTTTACTTTAGGATTCATGCCTAAAGTAATTAAAGTGCTGAAGTTCCAAATCAGTCACAAGCAAGGTGACAGAGGGAGAAATAAAATGAACCTACAAAAGCTACACCTGCATGATAAGATGCTAATATGTCTTTTCCATTATTATTAAAGAGGGAGAATAAGTAAGAAACTAATCAACAATATGTGATCAAAAGCATGAGGGAGATACTGATCAAATGAAGATAGAGGGTGAGAAATAAAGGACAAGAATACAACAGCTAAGTGGGAGAAGTAGAAATGAAGCAATCAGAATAGTAGAAGGAAATGTGCAAACTAATGGTGATGGTAATACAATTAATTTTTGGCATTTGACTTATTGTTCTAACCTAGTTAGCTTGTGGTTAAATAGTTTAGTCTGATGGTTGATCAGTTTGGTTTGCCATTAATGCCAAAGAGGGAGATTGTTGGAAATTTGATTGAAAAGCTCATTGTTGAAGATCAAAGAGGAAGATTGCTACAAAGAAAAAAGATTATTGTTAACAGAATGTTTTAAATCATTGTTTTGTCATTGATGTCAAACCTGCTATTTGTAGGAATGACATTTGCTTATAAGATCCAAGTACTATCACTTAGTTGATTGATTAATAAGATTTGATCAACAAGATGTAACAAGAGCACCTAAGGGAAAGGTTGAGTTATGATGTTATGATGAAGTGCAAGGATCAGTTAAGACAATGGTTAAATGATGTATTGATAACATACTCAAAGATACAAAGGTTGGTCACACTTAGAAACATTGGAGGAAGAAGTTGTAACAAGGTTGACTGCAAAGCTTAAACTAAGATCATTAGCAGGTGCTGAGAAAATTAGTTGAAGCCGAGAAAATTCTCAGTTGGAGCTAAGTAATAAGAAATTCTAATGTGTGCCGAGTGATCTTTAGATGTCGAGCATCAGAAAATCTTAGTTGATGCCGAGTGATCTTTAGGTGTCAAGCATCAAAAAAAACACAGGTAACACAGTATGTATCGAGCATCAGTATTTTAATAGTGTCAAGTTGCTGCATTATTTCAAATGATGAAGATTCACCAAATCTGAGTTGACAAAGTGGTTACCTTGAATTTTGTGAACTAGTTGGAAGATAAGGATGATGAGCTGGTGGCATAAAATTCTATGTAAATCATTTTTAGGTGAATTCAAAAGGATTATTCAAGAAGTTTCTAGAGGAAACAAAATATGAGTTAGATACAATGAATCCTACCTAATCCATATGAATTAGAATTAAAGGAAGGAAGAAACGAGTGGGAAAAAGAACTCCAAGGCTTCTATTTAAGGAGTCATAGACCAAGAAGCAAATGTTGTTGATGTTGTTTCTGCAAAGAGCCAAATTGTGAAGTGGTTAAGGGTGTCAAGGAGAAGACATCTAAGAGAAGGAAGAGCATAGAGGCTCTGCTTCTACAAGTGGTCATGAAGAGATGATTACACTAGTACATTGAGCATGGAGACTCAAAGGAGACTAAGCTTGAAAAGAGACCAAGCTGTCAGAGTTGCAAAGATTGAAGGCCAAGCAATGGTATGAGCTGAGAAGTGATATCAGATCTACAAGTTGAGTTGTATGTTGTAGTCAGGTCAAAGATTTTCTAATACTCTCTAGAATTTTGTATTAGATATGAAAATCCTATGGACTTAGGTTGGTTTAATAGCCATTTGTAAATCCTTTAATAGGGTGGCATTGCAATGAATGTTCTAAAGTCCTCTAACAAGGCCCACTTCTAACAGGGTGGTTAAATCCTCTAACAAGGTCACATTTAACAGTGTGTTGTAAGCCTTTAATAGGGTAGGCCTTTCATAGGGCATCACTTTAGAAGAGTGAGAATTGAGCGGCATGTTACTACTAGTTTTTCCCAAATTGGGTTTCCACATAAATCACTATGTTATGTGTTGATTTCTTATGTGTTATGCTTGCATGTTGATTTGCAGTGACTTGCTAGTTAGAAAAGTTAAAGCTTGAATGAATGAATGAATGGACTCAATATACTTAGTGAAAAGTTTGAATAGGACATTTGGACCTTGAATAATTGATTCACCCCCTCCCCCCCCCCCCCTCTCTCAATTATTCTAAAGCATTTCTAACACTAAAGACTACACAGAAGTAGGATGTGACACTGTATTGACAAGGCCATATCTAATGAGTGTTGATACCATTGCAGATCATTCTCTTGGCTTATTGTAGATGGTGAGGAAGGCATTCTAGTTGATGTGTCCAAGTTCAGTATCTTTGATTTTAGAATGTCCATCTTGAGAGAAAGATTTCCTTGGTATACCTTGGTATTTAAAAACTACAAGTTTGGGAGCAAACTTTTCCAGCTAGTGAATATGATTTAAGATGTTATTTTTTCTACACAAGAAAGAAAAAATTACTTTGAAAAGCTAAAATTAAACCTAAAGACAAACCCTAAATAATAAAAAAACCTTTAAAATTTGCCTCAAAATAGTGCAAAATAGTAAAATTCCCCCTTCAAGCCCTGGTATGTATAAAAATGCACCTAGTGCACCCTTACATGTGCACTAGGTGAATAAAATGGTCCCTATATGACCATTTTGGTGCAATTGCACACCTGCGCATGTGTGCACCTTGTCGAGGTGTGCACATGCGCATGTGCACAGCTTGTGGCAAGTGCAAAAGGGGGAATTTTACTTAGTCCTTAATGTATTGGAATGCACAAAGGTATGAACTTGGTGGGGTGCGCATGCATAGGTTTCTTTTAAAAAGGTGTACATGTGTGCACCTTGGGGAGATGCATACATGCACACCTTTCCTTAGGTGTCTTTGTATTTATTAAGTTTAATTAAAAGGTGTAGACATTTTCACCTTGAGGAGGTGTGCATGTGCACACCTTCTGGTGTTCTCTTAGTCTTAGGTTCTTTTTTAGTTCTTTTTTCTTGAGTGAACAAAGATGCGCACATATGCACCTTGAGGAGGTGCACATTTATGCACCTTTAGTGTCTAATATTTGTTTGAGTTTTGCAAGGTTGATTGCACCTTGATGGGTGTAGAGGTGCAGTTGATTTTGGAGTGTGGAGACAAGTAAGTGGAGAGGGATGGGTCTTGGGTTTACATAGATCTAGACCCAAGGTGTGCACCTGCCAGAGGTGTGCACCTAGGCATGTGCACATCTTTGGAGGGAGATGAATGCACACTTGTGCATTGAGCACACCTGTGCACCCTGATGGGGTGTGCATGTACAATAGTGCACCTTTTTTTCACTAAAACCTTAAAAAATCTCTAGTTTCTCCCTAGCTCTGACACTTTGGACTTTCCTAGTTAGAGGCTGAGGCTTGACCCAGACTCTTGAAGAGTTCCAATATGACCTAGGCCTTAGACTAGGGGTCTAGGAGACAAAAAATTTACTAAGGGGTCCACATTTCTAGAAGAAATGGTGTGTGTGTTGTGAAACCACAACAAATATCCCAAGCAAAAATTAAGAAATGACAAAGGCATTTCTTTACTAGCAAGCATTCTTTTCAGATGTGTACTTCAAACAACTTTCAAGTTCCTCAATAGTCAAAACTTTAGAATGTTGAATCTTCAAGCTCAATGTGTGCATAGTGTATTCATTTCCTTTGACATTTTGAAGTGTAGTCTTTCATGAGCTTCTAGCAACTTGGGAACTATCTTCCACTTCACTAGTTGATTCATCAAGAATCCTCATAAATCATGTGTATCAATCACTATCTAACCAGATGAAAGAATCCATTCGAAGGGCTCTTAATAGATTATCAGTTTTGAATTTTAGGTCCTAAGTAGTCTTTTAGATCCTACTTCACAGAGTTTCCCTATTTCCATTTGATTCTTCCATGAAGTGATTTGTATAGATATTGGATAGCCATTTTGGAGGGCATATCCCTATTGTTAGATTACCTTTCTTAGACCTTTTGGAATATTTCATTCTTAAACTACCTCTCCTTTCTTTTATTTCTTTCTATACCCTAACTATACTTAGATTGTGTGGCCAAGCCATTGGCATCGTTTCTCAAATTCTTTCCTTAGTTTGATAACCTCTACATTTCTCTTTTAAGAATTTTTGGAAACTCCCACACTAGATAGTGACCTTAGCAATTCTCTGAAAAGACCTTTTGTTTGAAATGACAAGTTTCAGATTATCCCTTGCTACTGTCAATCTTGATTTGAAAACACCAAGATAGTTAGTCTTTAAATTTGAAAAGTGTTGGGAACTATTGATCTACAACTCTAATTTCAAGACTAAAAGTCCTCTATAACTGCAAGTAACATCCATTTCCTAGTTGGTATAAGAAAAAAAATCATTTGAATGCTTTGGAAAAGAAATACCTCTTCCTAAATGTCAAAACCATAAGGAGTGATTTGTGAAATGTGTCAAGAATGAGTCTTCATTACACCTAACCCCCGAACTGACATGTATTTGAAAGAAAACACACAACTAAAAACAAACACCCTTAAAGAAAATAAACACACTTGCAGAAAGGGATTTAAAAAATAAAATTAAAATGTTTTTTGCTTTTAGGCCTTGAAGTAATATTTTAGGAACTGATCATTGATAGGAAATGGGAGTAATTCCCCTTGTAAGGAACTCAACCTAAAAGTATTTTCTCCCAAAATCTCCACAATTTATTAAGGGCCAATCCACAACCGTTGAAACTTAGTGTGACTGCTCAATTTTTCTTTCACCTTATCCTATAGAAGAATAAGGTCAAATATTCTAAAATATTTTATTGTGGCCTACTTGTCTAACCATTGTTTGATGATAGTCTGATGTTTCTCCATATGCTCCAAAGTTGTTTTTCCTTTCTCATCCAATTCCAAGAGATTCATTAATCTAATTTGAACTCTATCTATGTCCTCAACAAACCCGTTTATAAATTTCAATACTGGAATCTTGAAATTGAGTGGGAACATTGGTTCTTATCTATAGATGAGTAAATAGGGAGATTTCCATGAAGCATTTTTTATCTTAACTCTGTCCATCCATAATGCATACTTCAGCTGAGTGTGCCAATCTTTTGGGTTTTCCTATAGCATTTCTTTATCACTGTAATCAAGTTCTTATTGGTGGACTCAACCATCCCATTCCCTTGGGGATAGTAATTAGAAGAGAACTTGATTATGACCTGATTGTCTAGTGCCTATTGAGTAAGGAAGCTCAACATAAATGATGATCCATTATCGCATACCAGGAAGAATGACATACCAAACCTTGTGACAATGTGTTCTTCCAAGAAATTTGTAACCACTTTATCAACTTTTGTCTAGTGCATACAATAGTCTGTAGCTGTGAGGAAGAACATATGTTCTATAAATGATGGTGGATTTACTAGACCAATAAAATCTATCCCTCACTTAGCAAAAGGGCATACCTCAAACACTGCTTGTAGTGGCATAGCTAGATGCCTCTCTCTATTGGCACCTATCTAACAAATGTCAAAAGAATGTACATGTTCAAGTGTATCCTTAAAGATGGTTGGCCAAAAATAACTTGATCTCAAAATCATATGAGTTGTAGCTTCTTTTGATCCATGTCTCATGCCATACCTATTATGAAATTGTTCCAAAAATTCTTTCACTTCTTCATGTTCCAAGAATTTTAAATAAATTCCCTCCTAGTTCCTTTTGTAAAGTTTTCTATCTTGCAACATATAGGATTCACATTTCATCTTGAGTCCTCTACACTAGGAACAACTCATCCAGTTGGGGTATTGATTTTGTAAAATATAGTAAACAATATCTTGATACCAAACATCAATGATTATCCCTTGATCAATATCCACTTGAGACACTGTGATCTTTTGTTGATTATCAATGTTGATTTCATCATCAAATCTGATTTTGTTATTATTCTTACCAATATCATTATCAAGTAACATCTTGGCTAATCCTTGTCCTCTTACCAACTTCATTGGTTGAATCTCCAAATCAAACTCTTGCAATATAGCCATCCATTTTCCTTGTCTCTTGTTCATTCTACATCAACAATGTCTTAACTGCAATATTAGGCACAATTACTTATATCTTTCTCCTAGGTATATAATGGTGAAATTTTGTAACTACCTTTATCAATGCAAATACTATTTGTTAAGATTAGAATAGTTCAACTCAACATTCTTTAGCTGGTAACTCATGAATGTGATAGGTCTCTCATCCTCTTTGTCTTTATTTTGAGTAAGAATCCTAGCACATGAATGTTATGAAGCAAATGAATAGATTTTGAATGGTAACTCATAATCAGGACTTACAAGAACTAGGACTATAAAGATTGCTACTTTGACGTCTTCAAAAGATTTCTTTATTTCAGGAATCCATTTAGACTTTGCTCCTTTCTTGAGTAGGTCATTAAAAGGATGTAATATCTCATCAAATTCACTAATGTACTTATGTATGAAATAGATTTTCCAAAGAAATATTTCATCTCTTTATGACTATGAGGAGGTGACATATTAAGAATGGTTTGTATCCTTTCAAGATCAATAGATATCCCAACTTCAGAAGCAATATAACCAAGAATTTCCTTTGGTGACCCTAAATGAATACTTTTTGGCATTCAATGATATACCATACCTTTGACATCAGTTGAACACTCATTTCAAGTCTGTAATATGAGTACTCATATCTTTAGCAAATATAGTACGGTCATCCATGTAGATAACTATGCACTTGTTTATCAGCCCTTTGAATGCTTTGTCCATCGCTTTTCGGCATGTGGCTCCCACATTGATCAATCCAAAAGGCATCCTTCGATATGCAAAGGTTCCCCATTTTATTGTAAATGTAGTCTTCAACCCATCTTCGTTATCTAACATCACTTGGTTATATCCATAATATATATCTAGAAAAGACATCATTGTAGACCCATTCACAATTTGTAGCACTTCATCGAGTGAGGGTAGTGGGTAATTATTCTTCAGGGAAGCCAAGTTTAAATTTCAAAAATCCATAGAAAAGAAAATTTCTCTAGTCTTTTTCCTTACTGGGACCAAGTTAGCAACCCATGTAGAATATTGGATTGGGAAGGTAATTCTAGCATAAAGTAACTTTTGTACTTCTTTCATTATCAAAGGGTCAATTATGGGATTCACTGGTTGTTTTTCTAATGAAAGATTTTGGCATCAAGCTTCAATGGAATGTCATGAGTGATGATCTTAGGATCATAGGTCTTGAGCTCTTCATAACTCCATGCTATGACGTTTGTGTACTTTGCAAGCAATCAAAGCATACTTTCTTGTTCTTGACAGTTACAAGCCTTTCCGATTCTCAACATCTTTGGATCTTCTTCAATGCTTAGATTATATGAATCACATTCTTCAAACTATTTTTCTTCAAAATTCCTTTTACTACATGTTGATTCATCTCAATTAAAGATACATTCCAACTCTACCATCCCCTTAGGAATATTATTGGTCTTCAAATTTATAATTCCATCTTCATCCTCTAGCTCATCTTCTTAAGGCTTTTCATTAGGATTATCATCAATATCTTGTCCCTTGAAAAGGCCATTACACATGATAAACTCAAGGTTATGTTGGTCGTCTTGGAATACTTGGAAGTTTGTAATATTATCTGGAATAGATAGGGCATCAACCAACTCAACTAAAAATCTCTTTAGCTTTATCTTTTCAATGGGTTGCAATACACTTGCTAAAATGGCAAGGGCATCTGATACCATGTTCTTCTTCCTTGGGATGGACCTTATGTTCAAGGCCTCAAAATCTTCCAACAAGTCCCAAACTCTTTTCTAGTATGCAAGTAGTCTCCTATCATTGCAAGAGTATATTGATTCACCAATCTAATGACCAATTGAGAGTCTCCTTTATTTATAAGAGCTTTGACATCTTTTTCCAATGTGAAGAGAAGTTTGTGAATCAAGGCTTCATACTCTAAAACATTGTTAGTACATCTAAATTGTAAGAAATATGTTGCATAAAAAGACCTACCTTTTGGGATTAATTAGCTCAATACCTATGCCAACTCCTAATTTTCATTTAGAGTCATCAAACCTAATTTCCTAGATTGGTTGTTCTTTGGGGATTCTAGTCTTGTGCTAGTTTATACGTAGCTTTTCTTTTACTTGAGTTTTGAAAGATTGTTTCTATAGGACCCATTGCAATCTTTTACATGGTGGACTTGGTGAGTTTCCATAGTTTATCTTTGATACAAGGGTTGTGTGTTTCTCTTGTTGACTTTGAATATTGCTAATTAATTTGTTGGGGTCAATGAATGACCACTAAGGTCCAACCTTGGCCTTTTACAAAATGTTTTCTCCTCTAGACTTTGATCATGCTAGGTGGAGGATTAGATAAAACTCCACCATGTGAAGAAGTGTCACTATATGATGCATTAGAATCTTCTTTTTCTTCTCCTTCAATCCTCATGAATTTAGATATGCATGTGGAACTTGAACTTTCCTTTTGTACCTCATTTGGTATTTGGGCAGTTTTTGATTGCATTATCTGAGTACCCCAATCAATGCTTCCTAACAATGTGAGCATTCAAATTTTGAATGAATGAATTTGTGTAACCTACAAAATCCTAGAAGTAAAATATTTGGGTCTGCTTCCTCTCCTAAGCATTGTAATTTTGCAACCATATTGTCTACAAACTAAGTGACGAGTTCTTCTTTTGGAGTAGTGATCATAGATTCTTTATTTAGATGGTTGGGTTTCTTAGATGTATGTGGAACTTGAAATTTCCTTTTGTACCTTGTTTGATATTTGGTCTTTTTTTATTGCAATATCTGAGTGAATACCCCAACGATTAACAATGTGAGCAATCAAATTCAAAATGGATGACTTTGTGTAACCTACAAAATCTTGGAAGAAGTAAAATATATGGGTATGTTTCCTCTCCTAAGAATTATAAGTTTACAACCATATTGTCTACAAATAGAGCGATGAGTTCTTGTTTTGGAGTAGGGATAATAGATTCTTTATTCAGATGGCTAGGTTTCTCAAATGCATTTATATCAAGAGACATCACTTTGTAGGAGCCTAACTTAGCTTGAAAAAATACTACCTCATTTGGTGCATTTTATTATGTGATCATTATCTTCATCTTTCACTCAACATCAATCTTGATTTGATTATTCAGTCCCTTTCAAGGTAGCCATAATTGAATAAAACTAGTTGAAAACCATCCTCTCAAGAACTTTATCCATTCTCTACTTAGCAATAATCTGTAAGTTTCAGGGCTTTCAATCACATGTATTTCTATAATGTCTTGAATTTGGGGATCTATAGTTAATTTTATTCTAACATCTTTCAGTACCCTGATAACTTTTATTTCTATCTTGTTGAGTTGTATCACTATCCGATTTGAGGGTTGATTAGTGACTCCCAACCTTTGGGCTATCAAAAGTGGCATAACATTGCAAGAAGCTCCTGAATCTATAAGACAATAGTGCATATTCTTTTCAAAAAAATTGAGACTAAGCAAGAAAGGAGGTACTCCAGCCTTGTCTTTATACATGGTGGGCATTGCCTCAAAAGTATTTACTTATTGTGATGCTATCTTTTGAGGGACTATGTTCACATTTGGAGTTGCCTTTGCATGATCAAGAGTCCTCAACACTACTTCCCTTTGATTAGGACAATTTTGTGGCATATCAAACATCGACATATTAGCCTTGTTTCTCTTTATATCTTCTACTACATTGTATTTTTTAGTTTCCCATATAGGATTCTTCAGGATTTTAGGCACATTCCCTTGATTTTGATTTGGTTCCCCAATGTAGGGTTCTCTAGTAGGTACTAGATTTTAATTAGCTCTTAGATTAGGAGGTGTTGGATGCAAGGTAGGAGGAATCCTATTGATCATAGGTTCCCTTCAATTACGCAAATTGTAAGTATTTCAATTGTCATTTTGAAAAGCTAACATCTCTTATGGTTGAGAATCCAATTCTTAACTAAATGAAAAAGTGAATTCTTCACTAGATGGTTGTGTCATTCTAGGATTCTATGGAGAATTGTAAGATTCTAACATCATAGCATTGTACTACATAGAAGACTCGCCATTATTGCCTTGTGAGTTCTGGTTCATTTCTTGATTTTCATTGAAATATGAGACACCATTTTTAGGTACATTTTGGTTATTGTTGTATTGGTTGATATCCACAAAATGAGCATTTTTGTTAATATCAATAGGGATACTTCCATTATTTGGATGAGTATTCCATTGGTGATTATACCTTTGGAAGCCATTGTTGCGATCTGGAGGATTATAATTATTCCTTGCATTGTTATTTCCTACATTATTATTTTTGTTGAAATTCTTGTTGTAATTTTGACCATATTTATTATTGTAAGGGGATACATTCATTCTCTAAAAGTTGTTGTTCTACCCTTATGACAATCTCAAATGGGTTAGTTCATTAATAATTTAAGACATAGTTTTCTTCATTTGACCAATCTGAGATGTAACATTATTTTTCAGTTCAATAGAAGTTTCTGCCTTTTTCTTAAAAAAAGCATCTTTGGAGGTTCATATCCTGGATAGGTTATGATTGGAACTAGTATAGTTGGTGCCTATTGTAGCATGATTAGATTCATTGGAATGAATTAACTAGGCATCAATGGTGTTCTAGTGGGATATGTTGGTATCATTGTACTCGCTTGAGCTAGAACCATCAATCCTCCTCCATTAGGATTAGCTTGCTTGATAAAGGTAATTGCTTAATTGAAGACATTATCTAATGTGTCGATGTTTATAGTAGGTAGCCTTCATGGAAAGATAGTTGTGAGATGGTCCATAGCATTAAGATAAATCTAAATTGCAGCTTCAATTGGTATAGTGAAATGGTCTTCATTGGATCCCTTTTAATTGATAAATTGATGATGTATCACAACTAGGTTGATGAATGTTTTGAATTTCTTGAGGAACAATTTTTCAAAGGCGACCTGATTTTGGATACATCCTGGTGGCAAATTCACGTACCAGTTAAACACAAATTCTCCCAAAGAGTATACAAATAAATGGAGGACCACATTCTCTTGTTGAACATGCTTTTAATTTCATATTTCTTTAAAGACTTTGATATGGTCCTTAGTTGTTCATGTTTCTTTGTAGATGAACCTTGGGCAAAATTTCTTAGGATTCTTGGGAAGGTCATTAAATGCACCTTACAAGTTAATTGGTGAATCTACCATGTTCACAAAAAAGGCCATTAGTGGAGGATTAGGTGGAACAATGGGTGGTGGTTAATTTTGGGGTGGAACTGAAGATAATGAAATTTGGAATGAAAGTGGCAGAATTGTGGGAAATCCTTTGTCATTGTGAGGCTTACAAAAATGACTAAGTCCTAAAAACTCTAGCTCACTATTTGAATATCTCAAAGCTCACTAAAATGGAGATGATGGATTAGGATCTTCCAGTTTGTGACAATTCTAGAAAAAGTGCACCTCTGTAGAAGCACACTTTCTCAAAAAAGTGCACCTGCGCACCTTGTGCACCTTCTGAGAGTTTTGGATAGATTTTTTTTTAAACTTTCAAAAACTTCAAAATTTGAAAAAAAAGTTTTTTTTCTCTTCTAATTGGTTTAGGGCCCTCCTTCTAGTGCCACTTCTATTGAGTTGTCATTAAAATGTTAGGAATCCTTTCAAACTCCTCTCTTGAAAAACTAATCTAGGATCAACTCCAAGATTTTGGGTGATATTGTAACCTACTAGAATCTTCTTAATTCAAGATAAATGTGTATATTCAAGAGGAGGCTTTGCTGGTTTGAATGATTTCAAATAAGATGTTTGATTTTTTTTTCTAAAAGTAACCACAAAAGCGATTTTTTTTGGTATTTTTTGTTTTATGATGAACGCAATTTATTAATGCAACTATATGAATTCCTATTTTAACCAAGTGTTAGAAAAGAAAATTAAAAAGACAAGGTAATGAAATATTAAATAAAATAACTTGAAAGGGGAATTCCTAATAGACATAAACCACAGTAACAAAATGTCTGTGAGTTAAATCATCGAAAAGATCGAGTAGGAAACCAATGAAAATAGGAGCAACACTTCCTCAATTCCACTGATGCAATCATCGACCGAAACTCAATAATAATCAAAAGATGTTTCACTTATCATCAAATCACAAGGCCACAAAAAGTGCACTCATGCAAGACAAGATGCTATGCAAGAATAATAGGTGATCTTTTCTCCAACTCAGTATGTTAGTGAAATTAGTTAAAAAGAGGAAAACACCATAACTAAAAGGCTGCACAATCATAAGAACACAATAAAACCATTGGCTCAAATATTATTCATAAACATGAATTCAAAAAAATAACACACTCTAGCAAGAATTACTACACTAAAAATGAGAGCACCAATAACATATATTATTGCATCAAAATAATGGTTTGGAGTACATGTTACATCCATGTATTTATAAGAAAACATCTCCTCTTTTTGTGTTGAGAGTGAGAGCTCTTAAATGCAAACACATGCTAAAAACTAATAAAATAAATCTAATTATATACAAACTAACTCTCTAAATGGTGCTAAGTAGGTCTTCACCCTTGTTTATATCAATTAATGGGTGGATGAGCTCTACATGATTTTAAAATAATAAAAGAAGAAGGAGCTAAGAGGAAGGAAGTTGCAAGAGGATCTGAGAGTCACTGGAAGCTCTAAAAATGGAAACTTGATCTTCTTTGGATGTTTCTAAGAGTTGAATTATCATCAAAAATATTTTTTTGATGTATGGAATGCTCTAAATTAGGAACTAGTAGTTAACTGTTAGTGCAATGTTACTTCTTCAAAATTGTTGGCGTACCTTTGTGAATAGCACACCTGCGCACCTTGATGACTAGTTCCAAAATTCCAAAAATTTCCCCCAAGTGTCGAAATTGAATTTCTAACATCTAATTTATTTCCCATTTATCCCAAAATGATGTCTAGATGTTTTCTCTTGAATTTATCTATGATCTTTGTTACTTGGGTAGCTTTTGGAAAATCTAAAATTCCATATTTATCTTTAACTATTTATATGTAATTGCTAACCTCCATAAGAGTTTCCACATAATCCTCAAGTTTAGTGTCTAGTTCCAACAATACCTCTTCAATCTTAACTGATTTTCTGATATCTTCATCTAATGAAGCACTCTCAAAAGTTCTTTGGAATTGTTGGACTACTGATTGCACTAAATTGAGCTTAGTTTTTGACTCATCTTCAAAAATGCCAAGGTAGGCAACATTTTAATACCTCTCTGCTTCCAAAATCTTCTCTTGAGCTTGGTCTCTTAATCTCTAAATATCATCATGTATTCCCTCCATGACTTTACTTTATTACCAGCAGCTATCTTTTGTATCTAATCATCAAGCTTATCAAGCTCTTCTATTGTATATGCATCCATGAGTGTACAATAGCTTTGAAATTTTATTGATGTCAAAATCCATAGGTGTTTAGCCCAAGTGTGTACCTCATCTATCAACCCAAAATCTTAGTTCATTATGGACACTAGTTTATCCACACTTAACTAAATATAGTGTAATAGGTTCAAACTGCCCTGTATTATTTGTACACCCTTTTCCTCAAAATTGTCATGTCATTGCTAACATGCTCTCAAAACTAAATCCACCTATACAGTCCCCTTCTCTTTTCTCTCTAGTGTCACAACAAGAATGATCTTTGGATCTAGTTCTATTTGGCCCAAAACTCCATGCAAGTAGCCTCTCAAAATATCATTTTGTTTTTGTAATAGTATCAACTTAGACTCATCTCGGTCCATGTGTCTAAACACCTTTTTTATGCTTGTAGTGATCAATACTTTGGAGATATCTACCATGAGCCTTCCTAATATGACTTCCTTGATTTGATAATTGTTAGGCATCAAATCCTCAGTTTCAACATGTGGAGGATGGATGGCTATGTGTACAAGCAAGTTTTTATCTTGGGTTTTCATAATGAAGGCTAGTGGTCATTTATCACCCATAGGTAGCTTAGGCTTCTTGATGGCTTTTACTAGCTTATCCATTTCCTACTTAGCAGTTGTATTTAGCTACCTCTTTTATCAAACCATGACCTCCCTCTTTAGTCAAGTAAGTATAGTGCCCATTGGAGACATATATTTGACTAAAGAGAGGGTTGGTACTATAGGTCCCTTTCCCTTATTAGTCCTCTCTGGAGTCTTTTCTCGTTAAGAGAGACCACCAATTTGAGTCTCTATACCTTCTTTAGTTAAGGTCCTAGCCTCAGTATTGTGACGATTTTGTTGAGGTTCCTCATGCATTTTACCCTACTCTGATACTTCATTAGCTTGAAGTTGTTGGGGCTCTTCTTCCTCTATTGCCTATTCTTCTGAGTTTGTAACAGAAGTGGTGTTGTTGAGCTTTTTTCTAGGAAAGAAAAATCTTGAAATGGTAGTGGTGGTAGGCCTAGAGGTCCTTGAGGTAGAGGTGATAATTGGTTCCAACCCTCTCCTAGGGATTGACTCGTAGGGGTATCCCATATCTTCTCCCCCAAAATCTCGATGCTCACCGACATGAAATCAAAATTAGAGAGGTCAAAGACATATGTCTCTTGGCCCTCCATGTCTATGATCCATTATTTTTGCTCATCCTCTAAGGTAGTAACTGGATAGGATCTTTTAGAATAGATGGTTGCATTTTAGTAGAGCTTCTTCTTCTTTCCTCTTCTATGGTCTTAGTTGAGCAAGTCCTCTAATTCAAGGGGATATATTGAATTTTTTCCACTTCTTCTTCTTCTTTAGCTTGAGGAATTGGTTTCAGGTACCTTTGGGGGAGGAGTATTATTTTTCTTCAATCTTCTCCTATGTTTCCCTCCCATAGTGGGCTCAACCCTAGCCTTTTTAGTAACTAAGGGGGAGGCTTCTTCCTCTTGACCTACCGATGTCACCCTCTATTCTTCCTCTTCTTATTCCTATTCCTATTCTTGTCCTAGTGGAGGCAATTTATTAGTCTCTTGGACTTGAGTTGCCAGCTCATCTTAAGGCTCCTCTTGTTCAAGATTTTGCTATGGATGTTGAGGTGGTTGGGCCTAAGCTATTTGTTTCTTACCCTTTTCCTCTTTCTTCCTTTTCACTCCTCTATCTGCTTCAAAGTACTCAACTTCCCACTCATGTTGATGAACCATTTCTAACCTCACTAGGGATTGAGCTAAGAAAGTTGGTACTATAACTTTTAAAAATTTACCTTAGATAGGTTGTGTTGTATCTTGGAGAGGAATAGCCTATGGAGCTAGATGAAGTTTGAAAGGCTTCCTAATCCATTCCCTCATTAGTTGGACTATGTGGAGAGCTCTGTTGTTGATGTATGTATTCTTGTCCCTACTAATCTCTACATTCATGATAAACCTATCACAAATTTTGTCATGATTATATAATGGATCCACAACATCTTCAATGTCTTTCTCGATAGTCTTGAGTGTGATCTTCATTTTCAAGGCCTTTTTTGCCAAATATTGAGTCATTCTACAATAATCCCTTATTCAAATATTATAGTTATCTATTACATTCATCGAGTGGAATCTAGATCTTCATGTACAAATTGCTTCTATGCTAGATGCATGACCATCCCCATGTCTTTGAGTTGACCATGCTACCAACTACCCTTAGGTAGGTGAATATTTTTAACTGGATGTAGTAGGCATTGATCTTTGTGACTCTAGTTGCTACCTCTATTGGCATCCTTTTGGCATAATCATCTCTATGAATTAGATGATTGTGAATATATAACTGTCATTCACTATCCTATACTCTTTGCTTTGATTTGAGAGTTTCTTCTTTACCAGTTGAGGATATACCACATAGGGCCATGCATTAGCATCTTGCATGCTACCTTTTTTATAAAGTTTTAGGTACTCAATTATTTAGGGTGCTAATAAATACATTAAATAAGATCTCATGTAGAAATTGGGTTTGGCTTTAACTATTACCAAATGCTCATATGGGTTATCACTTAGTATCATGGCCCAGTCAATTGGTATCTTGGTCGTTCAGATGGTTTCTAAGAAATGGACCATCCCAATATTGAGATGTCTAGTTGTTGGTAGGCCCATGACTCTACATATAAGAACAATGGCATATCCCATGTCATCTTTCATGTATCCCTAGGTCATTTTTATCTTGCTGACTTTGCGGCCCACTAGTGTTCTATCAATCAAGAAATATGATAGAATTATCTCTTTGGCTTCCTTCTCATTTTCTCAATACCATCTTTATGCTCCCTTATAAGATATCTGCAAGTACTGATTAGCTCTAGGGAGGTGAAATCTCTTCTCAATGTTTCAAGGTCAGAGGTATGGGACTATCTTTCCTATGACACTCTCAACAACCTTTTCTTTAGTGATATAGTTTCTACAAGATCCATGATAAGTTCTAAAGATTGCACAAAAGTAGGATGCAACACTGCATTGACAATCCAATATCTGATGAGTGTTAATACCATTAAAAATCATTCTCTTAGCTTATTATAGATGGTGAGGTAGGTGTCCAGTTCATATGTCCAAGCTTGGTATCTCTGATTTTGGAATGTCCATCTTGAAAGTGAGATTTCCTTGGTATACCTTGGTATTTAGAAACTACAGGTTTGGGAGCAATCTCTTCTGCCAGTGAGGATGATGAAGATGTTATTTTATCTACACAAGAAATAAAACATGAGTTTAGAAAGCTAAAATTGAACCTAAACATAAACCCTAACAGACAAATAACTTAACAAAATTGCCACAAAATAGTGCAAAATAGTAAAATTCCCCCTTACAAGCCCTAGTATGTAGAAAAATGCACCTAGCACACCCTTATAGGCACGTTAGGTGTGAAAAATGGTCCCTATATGATGATTTTGGTGTAGTTGCACACCTATGCATGTGCACACCTTGGTGAGGTGCGCACATGCGCATATGCACAACTACGCACATGCATTTGTGGCAAGTGGAAAGGGGTGAATTTTACTTAGCCCTTAATGAATTAGAGTGCACAAAGGATGCACACATGTGCACCTTGGTGGGGTGTGCATATGCCCAACCTATATGCCTTAGGTTTCTTTTAAAAAGGTGTGCATGTGTGCACCTTGGGGAGGTGCGCACATGTACACCTTTCCTTATGTGTCTTTGCATTGATTAAGTTTAAGTAGAAGGTGCACACATGTGCACCTTGAGGAGGTGCGCATGTGCAAACCTTCTAGTGTTCTCTTAGTCTTAGGTTATTTTTTAGTTTTTTTTAATTTAGTGAACAAAGGTGGACACATTCTAACTTTAAGGAGGTGCAAATGTGCACACTTTGGTGTCTAACATTTGTTTGTGTTTTGCAGGGTCAGGTGCACCTTGAAGGGTGCAGAGGTGTGCATGATTTTGGAGTATGGAGACAAGTGAGTGGAGAGGGAGGGGTCCTATGTTTATATAGACCCAAACCTAGGGTGCATACCCTCTAGAGGTGTGTAACTATACATGTACACATGTGTGCATCTCTAGAAGGAGATGAATGTGCATTAAGTAGACCTACACACCTTGATGGCATTCGCATGTGCACTAGTGTACATTTTTGCATTAAAACTTTCAAAAATCTCTAGTTTCTCACCAGCTCTAATACTCTAGACTTGCCCAGTCAGAGACTAAGGCTTGACAAGCTCGTGAAGAGTTCCAGCATGACCCAGACTTTGGACTAGGGGGTCCCCATTTCTAGAAGAAATGGGGTGTCCATTGTGAAACCACAACCCAAGGTTTCCACGTTAATTTTTTTGTTCATTTGTATGATTTCTTATGTGTTGAAATTTTTATTTCATGCTTTGTGTTTTATGCTGCAAATTAGTATGAGCTAAATTATTAGTTCGATACTTGGTATAGTCATAAACAATGAATTAACAATTTAAAGTAAAATATTTATAAGTGAAAGATGATATGTTGATTGTGGTTACTAAGTTAGTGCTGTGAATTTTTATGAAGTTTAATTTGGTGTTGAATTATTTTTAAGGCATGTGGGGGATTAGTGGATATAACTAATTCACCCCCCCCCCCCCCCCCCCCCAAGTTATCTAACATCTTTTAAGAAGTTCATTTGGGTGATTCATCATAAATTTTCCATAGTCATGCCCCAACCTTTCAAGATCTAGCTTCCTCCATTGGTGATAGTGGATCATGTCATCAAGAGAGGGTTTCAATATTCATTCATCTTCTACATACAATTTTATTCAAGAGAATATTCACATCATGTTTAATTATATCAACTTGGTATAATGATTTTATTATGCCTGGTTAAGAAATCCTACTCTTGTAAGGTTGTAGGTTTCAAAAAGTAGAACGTAGTAAAAACAAGGATAGCCTTTTCATCAAATATCAAATATTGAAAATTAATTTTGTGATCAAGAAAAAAAGGACTAGGATGCATTTCTTCCATATCCTTAGACTGAGACATATTTCTTCCCTATCTTGAAAAGTTTTCTTTATCCTGGAGCCAAACTATTAATGGGTTTTATAGATTTCACAATTTCAGGTCTAGAAAAAGGTCTGTTGACTATTGAGAACAATACAAAGAGTTGAAATCCATATCCAATTTTCCATTCACCTTTCAAGGTTATTCTTTTTTTTCTTCATTCATTTTAGTAAATTTACTTTCTAGATCTATAGTCTTTAATTGCAAATCACAGCTTCTTCCTACTTCCTTGCTTGCATTTTCTATAATTAGGGTTTTTAGGATCTTGTATTCTTTCTCTAATTCTACAACCATTAGATCTAATAACCTCAATCTACTCGGATTCCATTAATCTACTTGGATCTAATAACCTTAAAGTTAGAATTGAGAGAATCTATCACTTTAATTTCCCTTTGAGGTATAAGGTCACAAATCCCATATGAAATGTGAAGCAATTGAGAGCCTTTTCATTGCTTCAGATTTCACCTTATGTATTTTGGTGAACCCTATCTATAGCATCTCTACTTTTGATCTCAATGTTAGATTCCCTCTTGCATTTTATCATGTGTTTACCTTCATTATAAATTTATGGTGAACTAGCCTATGACAACTCTCTCTCTTTTGTGGTGATTAGGTTACCTCCTTTATATAGTAGAATTTTAGTTAGATACATCTCTTGTGATATCTCTTTACATGTATATATTTACTTCCATTTAGATTACATTGTGTGTTTTTTTTGTATAATTTGTCTTTTTTCTATCTAGTTTATACCTCACGGTGAGATTCCCTTTCTAGTCTTCCTGTTTCCTTTCCTTTTGTATGATATTTATTACCTTAAGCCCTACATTATAGTATTCCCATTAGGAGAAGTCATAGAACCATGGCTTCCTTTGATCCATGATCTTCTTTCCCTCTCTTTAGAATCCTTGCTTACAATTTGGTTTCTCATGATCCCAATCCTTCTATTTAGAATACCTTTTCCCATTCATCTCATGATGAAGAAGAGGTTTTCAAGCTTTCTACTAAGATTGAAAAATATGAAAATTGACTTATTCAAGAGAATCATAATACCCATATTATTTCTGACCTTGAAGCTATTAAGAAAGTGATCCATAATGATGGTAATGTTATTAATATTGTGAATAGTACGGTTCCAAGTTAAATATGAATTTTGTATGGTTCCACCTGTCACTAGTATTAAGCCTCCCTTACCTACTTTTGTTCCTATATCTAGTATTCCTACTTATGTTCCACCTTTTTTGACTACATCTATTCAACCATCACATCATACTAGTGTAATCCTTCCTATTCCTTATCTTCCTATGATGTTATACCTACTTCATTTCCTACCTTAAAACCTTAATGCATTAGCTTTCCTTACACTTATTCTACTCCTTCTACTACCATGGTTCCAAGTGTTCCATCTATATAACCTTCTATTTCTACAAACTCATACACTTTGTCTAGTGTATCAAATGTGCAACTCTTTCTTCCAATAATTCCACTATTATTAGTCTTTCTCAAACTATTTCCTCCTTGCAAAAACTTGTATCCTTGATCCAAATTCAATGTGCCTACATGAGATATGGGTAGTCCTTTGACCTTAGACATTATTTATGTTATTTCCCTTCCAAAAATTGATATACCTCACATTGATACTTATAATGGCAAGGGTGACCTCATGACTCATCTTAAAACTTTTCAAGTCCTATGTAGCAATTATGCTCATAACCATAATATTTTAGCTAATTTGTTTTTCTACACTTTTCCTGACAAGGCCTTGTAATGATGTTGCTCCTTTCCATCTTATTCCATTGATTCCTTTCATAAACTTTCTAAAGCCTTTATCCAAATATTTCAAAAAAACATTGTGTCCTCAAGTATCCTTGATTTATTTGATGTATTGTAATCAAGGTTCTAAGGAAAAAGTGATTAGTTTTATTGGTAGATTTAAGAATTTGCATTCTTAGATTTCTTATCCAGTGCCTAATATTGATATTCAAGATATGTTCATTGCTAATTTACAAAAAGACATTAGAGATAAGACTTTTCTTATTGAATTTACCTCTTTTTAACAACTTTGTGTAGTGCTTCACCATTATAAATTATAGGTGACTTAGTTTGAGAGCACCATTCCAATTACTCTTGTAATAGTTGACAAGAATGATGTTGCACCTAACAATTTTTTTTATTAAAAAAAAATATATGAATTATGTTGAGATAAATAAAGCAATGGATAAAGTAAATGAAAAAGTATTCATTGTATCCAAAAGTGTCACTACTTCTTCCTTTATTTTTTGGACGAATCATGAGTTTACTCCCCTTTATGAGTCTTTTCAATCTGTTATGGAAATGTTACAAAATAGTAATATTATTTCACTTCCTCATATTGGATCTCTTCTTCCTTGTGCAATAGAAAATACCCACTTTGATTCAAAATCTTTTTTGTCAATATCATTATCAGCTCGACCATGATACTAAGAACTGGTTTACCATGAAACAAAAAATCCAAGACATGATTGATTTCAATGTGTTGTTTGGTGATAATAATGATAGTGGTAAAAAATATCTGGGTCCTCCTAATCAAAACCTTAAAATATACACTAATCCTTTACCTCAACACACTACTAATAATTGCTCAAGTATCTTCTTCCTCTACTACGTATATTGTTTATGATCACCAGATGGAAGAAGATAACCATATTGTCAATATTTTGGAGTGTGTGCCTCAACCTCCACCTAAAACTGAACATCAAATTAAGCCTAATTGTAAACCTTCTCTTAAGCGTGGCAAGGATCTTACTATTATATTTGGTAATTTGGTAACTAATAAAGCTCTTGATGGTCCTCTTTACATTGTTGCTAGGGTTTCTAAGTCACCTTATTATGGTTTTCTTATTGATCCTACTTACATGGTTAATGTTATCACTAGATAACATCTTTTTAAAAAAACATTTTCTACATGACTTTTATGATTCTACTGATACTTGGATTCAAAATTGTAATGGTTTCCTTTATAGACCTCATGGTTCCATTTCTTGGCAATTGAACTTCATAGTAAAGTGGTGGGTATTGTCTTTATTATCATCCCTACTTCCAAACAATTCCAAGTGAATTTTGGTTTACCTTGTTTAACTTCCATGAAATCCATTACTTCTCATATCCATAAATGCGTCAAATTCCCTCACGATGGCAAGATTAAGATGATCAATCATAGTCTTTTCCATCCTTCTTGGCCTATGAATTGTTCTTCACTTAAATTATTTTTTCCTCTTTTCCTACTACACCTCCTACCCCTATTCATTTCCTTTTCCAATTATATAAATCTTCTAAGCATAGAAAGATTGTTGAGTTAAGTATTCCTAAGGATCTTATTTGTGGTATGTTGCCTACACCTTCTACACCTCTTTCTTAAAATTCTTTAGTTTCTAATGACACACCACATCCTATATCAAATTCTCTATCTAGTGTGGTTCCTCCTCCTAAATATCAACCTTCTATTATTCCTTATGTTCTCTCATCAGAAGGTGAAAAGGAACCTATATCTATTGATTCTTTCTCTCAACTAATTTATAGCAAGATCAAATATAGTTGACATGCCCATGACCATTAAAAGAAGTGTTAAAATAAAGCTAAATCTTTTTTGCATGCTTCTCATTCTTCTTTTCCTTCCTTTAACTGACCTATGTCTATGGAGGACATTAATTATAATCATAATGATGAGATAGATATACATGATATTCAGATTTTGGATTCTATAGTTTTTAATCTTGATAATTAAGATATGTTAGATGATTGTGTTGATAATAAAGATGATGAATATGGGAGTAGTGATCTTGACAATTATTTTCCTAATATTCTTTCAAAATATCTTTTAATTACATCTAGTCTTAAACATAATGACTTTGAAGAGGATCCTTGTTTGGAACTAGCTCTTGTTCCTGTTATGTTGGATGTCACTCCTATTCCTAAATGATATAGATCAAGATTAGGGAGGTAGTCTATGTGCTTTAATGGTTACCCTAGCATGGTATCCTTTGTGTGTTATCCTATTATTTGTTATGCTTATTGTATGTTTTTTTAGATTTCTTTAGACAACCTATGTTGCTCCATTGGAACAAGGTGATAAAGGAATCAAAATTTTGTATCATTCTTATATTTGTATCTCACTTCTTCTATGTCTTGTTATATATTATTTTGTACATGTACAAATTTTCTTAAACTTGTCTTTACATTTTTCCACTAGGATTTGCAACATGGTAGCACCAATTCATTTTGGTCTCCATTATGGTGATCCAAAAAGACACTTCTTCATAACTCTTGTGTATATTTCTTCCATTATTTTCTATTTCTACTTCCTCTGGGGAATTATGAAATTTGATTTGCAATAATATTCACATATTATCTTATGATCATACCGACCCCAAAGTTGGTAGATCTCTTTTGTGCTCTCTATATGTTGTGGTTATTTTTGTTGACTCTTCTTCTCTTAGGCGTATTTCACAGTGGAACCATTTTTATGTGGATATATGTATACTCTATTTAAAACATTTATCCTATTAAAGTGATAGAAATGAGTTTAACATGGGATCATAAGCTTTGCTCACTTCTTTTTTTTGCACACACACACACACACACTTACTTGACAACCTATCCATACATTTGTGAATCCCTCTATGGATTATGCACAATCCTATAGATTGGATTCTCCATGTACACCTTTAATCCCCTAAGGATCTGAGCATCCTTAATATTCGGTCACCCTTTTTGACTTTTACATTTTCAATATGCTAGATCTCATACACAAGTAACACATTCAAATATAGTATACTAACTCACATACACTAGTAATGCACTCAAATATAATATGCTAAGTCCTATACATGGGTAAGACATGCAAAATTCAATATGCTAAATAACATAGATGGGTAACACATTAAAATACAATATTCTAAGTCCTATACATGGGTAAAAAAATCAAAATTCAAATATGTTAATTCCTATACATAGGTACAATAGATTTTAAACTTCCTTTTTGTGTGGTTCACAATAGGATGTACAATTCTTAGTGAGAAAGATAATCACACTTTTTCTTACTTTCTTCCACCAATGATTTCTCTCTTATTACAATATTAGAGTTAGAAAAGACTCAATCCCTTGGGGGAATGATGAATTATTTTTTTCCTTGATTGTGATAAGATATTCTTATGCTTTATGCTTTACTTTATCAAGAGTTTGGGTTGAGCCCATACTCTTGCTAAATTGGGGGCTAAATATATCATCTTAAAATGGATGCACTCTATTTTAGGACATGTTTATCCCCCATTTTCAAGCTATTTGAAACTTAAACTAAATGCCTCAATTAGCTTTACATATGTGTATCTTCTTTTGCATTTTTTAGGGCCCAATTATGGACTTTCATGTCTTTCTATTCACATTCTCCAAGGCCCTTGAGGTCATGTTTCTTTGGATAAGGTTAGCTTTGTCCTGGTGAACAATTTTGACTTTGACCCTATCCTTGAAGGGACAAACCTCTCATATTTTGAGCCTAGGTCTTGGAAAATCATAAATAATTTCTTGGATTGGCTTTCTCATGTACACTCAGTATTTGATATAAAATGAGGTCTTCCCTCTTCATTTTTATACATAAAATCTATCATATATGAACATACAAGCATTCAAACCATATTCAAGAGCATTTAAGGAAGCCATTTTGTAACCCATTGGAGAGGAGATCCATTTCATTCAAGGTTATTTTAAGGATATTCAAAGGAGCTCATTTGGGGGCTTCATCATCTACTTTCCATACTCATGCCACAACCTTTCAAGATCTAGCTTGCTCCATTGGTTATAGTGGAGCTTGCCATCAAGAGAAGGTTTCAACATTTATCCTTCTTCTACATTCAATTTGATTCAAGAGCACATTCACATCCTCTTGACCTAATCAACTTGGTAAAGTAATTTTATTGTATATGATTAAGAAATACTACTCTTGTAAGGTTACATGTTTTAGAAAGAAGAACATTACACAAACTGGGATACCCTTTTCATCAAATATTAGAGATCAAAAATTAGTTTTGTGATCAAGAAAAAAAGAGCTACGATACATTTATTCCCAATCCTTGTATTGGGATGTATTTCTTCCCTTTGAAAATTCATCTCTATCCTAGAGCTAAATAATTTTGGAGTTTTCTAGATCTCACAATTTTAGGTTTAGAACTAGGTTTGTTTGCTATTGGAAATAGTATAGAGAGTATAAATCCATATCCAATTTTCCATTCACTTTTAAAGGCTAGTCTTTGTTTTCGTTATTCATTTTACTAAATTTACTTTTGAGATATATAGTCTTTAATTGAAAAACATAGCTTCTTCCTACGTCCTTTCTTGCATTTGCTACGGTTAGAGTTTTTAGGATCTTGCATTCTTTCTCTAATTCTATAATCCTTAGATAATTTTTTGCATTAGTGAAGCTATATCATTTGATTACATTAATATTCTTAGATCTAATAAAATTAGAGTTGGAACTAAAAGAATCTATCTCCTTAATTTCCCTTTGAGGTATAAGGTCACAACCCCCATATGACATGTGTAGTAATTGAGAGCTTTCTTGTTGCTTCACATGTCACCTTACTAAGGAGGTTGGGATAACTCTCTAAGAATCTCTCTTATCTTTTTCCTTTCTATCCTTTCAAATAGAATTGAGAACAATAAGCATTTTTTTTACAATAATATAGTTTTTGTCTATTTTCTTGTTCACGTGAATCTTCATTTTCTCCAACAAAGGTTTCATATTGTGTATCTTTAGAAATTGTATTGACATTTGGTATTACTTGGTGAATTTCTTATTTCTAAAATATTGATTGAAAATTCTCATGACCCAACCAAACAATTTTTGTTGACCTATCACCTTCAAAATTTTCTAGATAATGTTCTCATCAATTTCAAGTAACCATTTTGGAGTTATTGAAGGTCTCAATTTTGGAAAAAAATTCCCTTCTATAGAAGGGTCTTCATTTCTCATGCAATTTCTCAATACATAACATATTCAATTAAATCAACATATTCATTTTCAATGTCAACATTTTCATTTTTAACTTTATAATCAACATTTTGTGTATCAAGTTCAAAATTTTTATTTTTAATTCCATATATGTTCAACATTTTCAATACCAATTTTTTTAAAATTTTATTTTCATTTTTGATATCATCCTTAACATTTTCATATTCAATTTCATCTTCACTTGAAATAACATTTATGATTGGATTATAGGCATTATCGACTTCACCAATACCCAAAATGTATTATCTTCTCTTCATATGATTCACTCTGTTTTATTCTTTGTACGCTTCAATTTTATTTACTATGAGTTTTTTCTTATATTTTTTCTTATGACGATTGCTACTCCACATTATACTTTCAAAAAGATGCTAAAATATTCTTAGATTAAATAAAATTAGAGTTGGAACTGAAAGAATCTATCTCCTTAATTTCCCTTTGAGGTATAAGGTCACAACCCCTATATGAAATGTGTAGTAATTGAGAGCTTTTCCGTTGCTTTACATTTCACCTTACTAAGAGGTTGGGATCACTCCCTAAGTATCTCTCTTATCCTTTTCCTTTCTATTATTTCTAATATAATTGAGAACAATAAGCATTTTTTTACAATAATATAGTTTTTGTCTATTTTCTTGTTCACACGAATCTTCATTTTCTCTAGCAAAGGTTTCATATTGTGTATCTTTATAAATTGTATAGACATTTGCTATTACTTGGTGAATGTCTTATTTCTAAAATATTGATTGAAAATTCTCATGGCCCAACCAAAAAATTTATGTTGACCTATCACCTTCAAAATTTTCTATATAATGTTCTCATCAATTTCAAGTAACCATTTTGGAGTTATTGAAGGTCTCAATTTTGGAATTTTTTCCCTTCTATAGAAGGGTCTTCATTTCTCATGAAATTTCTCAATACATAACATATCCAATTATATCAACATATTCATTTTCCATGTCAATTCCAAAATTTTCATTTTCAATGTCAACATTTTCATTTTTTATTTGATAATCAACATTTTGTGTATCAAGTTCAAAATTTTCATTTTTAATTCCATATATGTTCAACATTTTCAATACCAAATTTTTTCCAATTTTATTTTCATTTTTGATATCATCCTTAACATTTTCATATTCAATTTCGTCTTCACTTGAAATAACATTTATGATTGGAGTAGAGGCATTGTCGACTTCACCAATATTCAAAATGTATTATCTTCTCTTCATATGATTTACTCTGTTTTATTCTTTCTATGCTTCAATTTTATCTATTGTGAGTTTTTTCTTACATTTTTTCTTGTGATGATTGCTATTCCACATTATAATTTCAAAATGATGCTAAAAAATCATTTTTGAGGGAAAAATATGTTTTAGAGTGTAATTTATTGTTATAATTATGGATGGACTTCGGTTCCCATCACACTTCTAACACTTGATCAAAACTCTCCTAAAATATGCTAATGTCAAGGTGTACATAAATGGTTATCAAAATAACTCTATTATACTTTCCAAATCCTTTAGGTATCCCCTATCCCTTTCCCTTTTTGTCATTGTAGATCATTCCCTTTTTTACCTACTAAGAGATGACTACATTTCTTCTAGAGTACACAAGGTTAGAATTTTTTATGGAGATGATCAAGTTAATACACAATATTTTAATGAGATTGAAATTATTTTCACACTAGATTATGAAAATCTAAGGAATCTCATGAGCAAAAGGAATATCTTTTTCCAAGCTTTTGACAGTAAAATATCAATATCCAAGTCTATCCTTTTAGGGTGGAAAGAATCCCCTCCTAGATTGATAAGTATGGATTAACATGAGGATGCCATGATGATAAAATAAAGTTATTAGGGATTCCATTTTTTGTTTTTCCTAATCTAAAAGAGATTTGAGGATGGGTTGGGAACAAACTTGATAAGAAGTTGAGTAGTTGGAACAAGATTATTTGATCCTTGGTTGATAGATATTGAGTTTATCAAAAAATACTCTCATCAATGATATCTTCTACACTTAAACATGGATTTTTAATCAATACCATTTTAATTACATCAAAAATAAAACAAGGAAATTTTTTTGGTAAGATGGAAAGGGGGAGACATTTAGTAAAATGGAATTGGTGTACTATGAGCAAAAAACTAGGTGGTGAGATTTGGTCTTAAGGGCCTTAGAACTTAATGACTGGCCACTTCTAGAAAATATATCTACAAAGGTATGTAAGGATTGGAGTATTAGAAATTTCTAATGAAGAAATAATACTTCTAAGGGATCCCCTCTCAAATATATCTTTTTTAGAATGATTTAGAATAACTAAGAGGGGGAGTGGATCAATTATCCTTAGGTCTAAATGTACCAATTAAACTTTTGAACACTTCAAACAACTTAAATCTAATCTTTAGTCCACTCAATATCTATAGAAATTTATTAGTAACATAAACTTTTAGTCCATTGTTCGAATAATAACTTACTTGCATAATGTTAAACATAAAACAATAAAACATCTCAGATATAATTCACACAACTGTAAAACCAAAATTTAATGTGGAAACTCAAATTGGTAAAAATCACCAATAACATACTAGAAAATTTGTAGTCTTCTGAAGTGAGCTCTATTAGTAGCCAACCTTATTAAAGGTTACAGTACACATTGTTAGTTGTGACCATATTAAAGGATTTAATCACTCTTTTATTAGTGGCCTTGTTAGAGGACTTAAGAGAATTCCATTAGTTTGTCACCTTAATTAAAGGATTTAATACAATGATTAGAAAGTAACAATAGGTTGATCTAATTTATACAACTCACTTTACAAATAAAAATTAAAATGTAGCTCATTTGAAAATTCATTGGCTAAACTCCATTCATGACTCCATTGTTGTCTTTGATCTTCTTGGAAAATCCTTCAAGAAATCACTCTTCACCTCTTCTCTTCTCCTTCTTTACAACTTTCTGCTCTAGTTCACCAGTCAACAAAATCAGCAACTACTGACCTCTCTAGGTTAATCCTTATGCCTCTTTAAATAGGAAGCTTTGATATTTTGCCTCTTAAACATTTTCATTGATCTTAGGGTTAGGTTAGATTCATCAAATACTTTCATCATTCTGTTTCATCCTTTTCCCTCTAGATAGTTTTCAAAAATTCTCTTTGAATTCATGCCTAGAAATGCTCAAACATGGTTTCTCAAAAATTAAATGCTTCATCTCATCAATACTTACCCTCCGTGCACTTGGACCAATCTAAAATTTTAACTATGTCAGCTATGAATCTCAATGCCTTCACAAAATAACAAATGCTGACACTTGGCCAAAATTGTGTTCCTTGGGCTCAGTCATCACTAGACAACTTGGTCAATACTAACTATCTTGATCAACTTAAATTGTTCACATAGTTGACACTAGCACAACTCATCTTCAAATATAAGTTTCCTAATCTTCTACTCTATAGCTTAGTTAAGCCTATGCATTTGTTCATTCATTGATCATCTCAACTAGGCTTCAACTCAACTATCTTCTTCACTTACTGTGGTGATTAATCAACATATTATCTTGTCAAAGTTCAATTGATCAAGTGCCCATTGTAATTCCACATAAATAAACCTTTCCAAAAGGTCTTCGTATTATCTCTTCTTGTCAAATCCTCTTCATCAATCATCTTGATATGGCACCCTACTTAGGTAGCAACTATCTCACTAGTAGGGTTTGACATCAATAACAACATAAGAGTTGTTCCAATTGTAGCATCCAATAATCTTCCTCTTTGGCATTGATGGCAACACCTCACCTAAAGTTACCATTCAATCCAAAAAACTTGACTTGCTTCAATCAACTCCCTCTATGTTCAATAAAAAATATTCATTAATATCCTTAGTTTCATTTTGACTCTCATCTCAATGTCCAAAAATCTCACTAATCTCACCTTTTAGTTTCATTTTGATTCTCATATATGCAGCTCTAATATGAAACACCTCTAGACATCAATTGTAGAAATAATTATAATATCTTCATCTATCATATCAGAACATGAACTCCCTCTCCAATAGATATATCCTTATATGGTAACTACTTCATAATCTCCCTAATTCATGTATGACCTCTCTCATCTTGACTCATGCTTCCAATGGTAGCTATATAACTTCTCACTCTCTAACTAGTTGACATCTCATTTATGTTGGTAACTACAAGATAATCTCTCCCTCTTTGACAACAAGGTTAAGGACACTTCAACATCTTTAGTTAACATTATCTCATACATCCTCAACATCTCATGCTCATCTCTTTATATCTTTAGGTAGTTCCTAAACTGTGACCTTCAGTATCAATTTGTAAGATATTCTAATCAAAATATTTGATATAGAGCTCCACCTTAGCTCAAATATCCCTAGTTAGGGAAATTTACCTCTTAGATATTCATGAGCATCCTTAGGTAAATATTTTTTGAATATATCAGCTATATGTTCCTTTGTATTTACATACTCCAATATGACTTCTTTGTCTTGTACCAAATCTCTCAAGTAATGATACTTGATAGCACCATGCTTGGTCTTGGTGTGCATCATCAAATTTTTAGATATATTTATAGCACTTGTGTTATCACATAATATAACAACAAGTTCTTCCTTCATCTTCCTTCATTCCTTTCAAAAATCTCTTGATCCACACTATGTTAGAGCAATTAACTATTGCTGCTACATATTCAGCTTCTATTGTAGATTGTGAAATGTAGTTCCATTTCTTACTTTTCCACAGAACTAGTATCTTTCCTAGAAAGAAAGTTCCACCACTTATACTCTTTCTATCATCAACATTTCCATCCCAATCTACATCACTATACACTCTTAGTTCAAACTTTTCATTCTTCTTGTAATATAATCCATAATCCTCTATTCCTTTTAGATATCTCAATATTCCTTTCATGACCATCATGTGATTTTCCTTAGGATTTGTAGAAAATCTAGCAAAAATCCCAACTGCTAGTGCAATATCTAGTCTATTATTAACAACATATTTCAACTTTCTAATCATTGATCTATATAAGGTTTGATTCACATCAATACGATCATCATTCTTTGAAATTTTATGTCCAGTAGTCATAGGTGTTCCAACTAGTCTTGAGTCTTCCATACCAAAGTCTTCACTATCTCCTTGATGTACTTTGATTGTTTAATATAGATACCTTTCTTCATTTGATATAATTTCAAACCAAAAAAGAGTTGTATCTCTCCAAACATAGAAATTTCAAATTATTTCTTCATTTCACTAGAAAGTAATTGACATAGTACATTGTTTCCTCCAAATATGATATCATCCACAAATACCTCAGCTAATAGTATCCCTTTTCCAAATTTAGTCTTCAAGTATAACTTTCCAATATCATTAGTCCTTGTAAAACCAATCTTCACCAAATAGGTGTGCAACCTCTCATATCATGCTCTAGGGGTTTGTTTCAATCCATACAATGCTTTGTTCAACTTGCAAACCATATCTCTTTTGTTTGCATCAACAAATCATTTAGGTTATTCAACATAGACTTCCTCTTCTAGAATTCTATTTAGAAATGAAGAATTGACATCCATTTGATACACTTTGAATCCTTTGTAAGAAACATACGCAAGTAGAGTTCTCACTCCTTCTAATCTTGCAAGAGGGGGAAATATCTCTCCATAGTCAATTCTTTCTTCTTATGCATATCCCTTGCAAACTAGTCTTTCTTTATTTCTTGTGACTTTTCCTTTTTCATTCATCTTGTTTATAAATACCCACTTTGTTCTAATAACATTCTTGTCCTTTGTTCTAAGTACCAGTGACTAGGTTTTGTTCTTTTCTATCTTCTCAATCTCTTCATTCATGGTTGAAATCCAATCTTCATTCTTAACTGTACCATTGACTGATCTAGGCTCAAATTCACATAGTAGGCATGTATCACTCCCTAGTATTTTTCTTGTCATAACTTTTGAATATTTATCTCCAATGATTTAATCTGGTGCATGATGTCTTCTCACATGTTTTGCTAGCATAGGTTGTTGTCTTCTTGCTTATTGTACTATTTCATCAGGTTCATCTTCTATGGTCACTTTAGGTAGCACTCCTTGTATCTCAACTTTTTCTTTTGGTTTTTTGGCAATCACTTGCTGAAGCTTGACATGCTCTTCCTGATGCTCAACACCAATTTCTTGATGCTTAGTAGATGGTTGTTGTAACTTAGCATGCACAAGTTGTTGTTGTTCAACAAATTTCCTCTTAGGTTCACATAAAGTGTTGGGTTCTCCTTCATCAATGTATATGAAATTTCTATAATCTTTAGGTTCCTTCTTACATTCAACTTCATTATTTTCTACATATTCATCAACTTTCACAATTTCACTTTCCAAATCTTTTTTAGTGTTAGAATTCAAACACTTATATGCTTTTCTGTTAGTGGAATATCCTAGAAATATCACACTTTGCATCAATTTTTCCATGTCTGTTATCCTTCAATATATAAAATTTTCTTCCAATTTCTTTGAAATGTTTCACATTAGATGCATATCCATACCATAACTTAAAAGGGTGTGATATTTGTACATTTCTTGACTTGTACTCTATTCAAGGTATAAATTGCAATACTTATAACTTCTCTCCATTATTTGGTGCAACTTTCTTCTCCATCATCAATGTCCTAGCACAATCAATGATTGATCTATTCCTCCTTTTAGCTTTACCATTATGTGGAGATGTCATTTGTGAAAACATCTACCTCTTGATTCTTTTACCATTACAGAATGTGTTGAATTCCTCAGATATGAATTCACCTCCTTTATCATATCTTAAGCAATTCAAGCTTTTATCTATTTCCTTTTCAACTCTAGCCAAAAACCACTTAAACATTTTAAATACATCATATTTTTCTTTAACAAACATCATAGTAATCATTCTAGAGTAGTCATAAAAAATTAGAATAAAATATTGGTCACCATAGTAGCTTTACACTCTAATAGGTCCACAAAGGTTAGTATGAACCAACTCTAAAATAACATCAAAAGTATAGGTCTTTCTCTTGAAACTAGACTTTGTCATTTTTCCCAATTCACATTGTTTACATATCACATTATTAGATTTCCTCAATCTTGGTAATCCTCTCACTCTTTTCATCTTACTAATGCTTACCAAATTGTCAGAATTCACATGACATGGCCTTTATGCTAATTAGTTCACAAGAGCCATTATAGATCTTAGCCACACTCAAAAAATTATAGTTAAATCCTTTAACCCAGTAATAATTATCACATCTTATCTCATTAGTCAATCTTATTGATCCTTTACCTTTCACAAGACATGGTTCATCATTACCAAACTTAACACAACTTCCTTTATAATATTCTAAGGTTTCAAACTTACTTTTATCACTAGTCATGTGATGTGAGAAACTGCTATTAATTATCCATCTATCACCTTAACTCACATACAAAATAAGTGAAATTTTCTCATATTCATGAGAATCATCTTTCATAGAAACATAAACAACTTCATTATGACTATTAGAATCACTATCAGTATCTTCTTAAGCAAAGTAACAAGACTTTTAACTTATCCCTTGTAGTCTTTGTATCCTTTGTTGTCTTTTACATCTCTTCTTCCTTTAAACTTTTTGTCTTTCTTTTCATCCTTGTCATCCCTATAGAACATCTTGTAGCAATATGACCAACTTTATTGCATGAAAAATAGATTATAGGAATTTTACCTTTGAATTTTCCTTTGCCCCTTGGTAACCTTCTAACCATTAAGGCTTCAAGATATTCAAGGTCATCATCAGAAGATTCACTATCACTAACCTCATACTTTCCTTTCTTCTTCTTAGACTTATGTAAAACCAATTGTGACTTTAAAACATATTCAATAGTAGGGGTAGTAAAATTATCAAAATTTGACAATTCAAAAGCAGTAAGTCTACCAACTAGAGTATCCAAGGTTAAATCATTACAAGGAGTACATCTTAGTTCTTGTATTGCATAAACTCTAATAGCATAAATAGGAAGTAAAGTTCTCTATACCTTGTTGATCAGAGTCTCATCACTAATCTTACCTTCAACTCCTCTGATAGAATTCACTCTTTCTTTGATTCTTCCAACATATTGAGCAATGTTCTCTCCTTCCACCATCTTCAAGTCATCAAAATTTATTCTCAAGATTTTTGATTTGTCTCTTAGTAAATTCATGTCTCCTCCATGGATCTTTGTCAAAATTTCCCACATATTCTTTGCAGTGTTGTAGTCCTTTATATTATCAAACTCTAAGTAACTTAGGGTAGATGCAATCTCCAACATTGCATAATTGTGCTCTTGTTTCTCCTTTATTTGATGGCCTATATGTGGTGGTACTTCTATGTACTCATGATTCAAGTAGTATAATGTTGAATCCCCAATTCCATAAATGTGTAGCTTCATCAAACTTTACCATGTAGGGAATTTTTCCTTGTTCAACTTGGGTACCTACCTTCTTTTTGTACATCTTGATCTTTAGCTTTAAGTCCCTTCAAACTTTCTTTCACAAGCACCGAAGCTCTGATACTAATTGCTAAAATGATTTAGAACATCTAAGAGGTGGGGAGGGGTGGTGAATCAATTATCCTCAAGTCCAAATGTACCAATTAAACTTTTGATCACTTAAAAAAACTTATATCTAATCTCTAGTCCACTTGGTCTCTATAAAAACTTATCAATAACATAAACTTGTAGTCCGTTGTTCCAATAATAACCTACTTGTAGAATGTAAAACATATCAAACATCATTCACACAAGTATAACACTAGGATTTAACATGGAAACCCAATTTGGGAAAAACCATCAATAACATGCTACCAAATTTTCACTCTTATGAAATGAGCTCTGTTAGGAGCCAACCTTGTTAAAGTTACAATACACACTACTAGGTGTGGCCCTATTAAAGGATTTAATCACCTTGTCAAGAGTGACCTTTTTAGAGGACTTAAGAAATTTCCATTAGAATGTCACCTTGATTAAAGGATTTACAAATGATTGTTTAGTCAACCTTGATTAAAGTATTTTAATTGATACAATGGTTAGAAAGTAACAATGGGTTGATATGATAAATACAACTCACTTTTTAAATACAAATCACAATGTAGCTCATCTACAAATTCATTGACTAAACTTCATTCATGTCTCCATCACTGTTTCTAATCTTTTTGGAAAATCCTTCAAGAAATCACCATTCACCTCCACTCTTCTCCCTTCTTTACAACCTTCTTCTCTAGTTTTCTAGTCAACAAAATCAGCAATTACTAACCTTTCTAGGTTGATCGTTATGCCTCCTTAAATAGGTAGCTTTGATCTTTTGCCTCTTAAACATCATTGTTGATCTTAGGATTAGGTCAAATTCATAGAATACTTCCATCATTTATTTTCATCCTTCTCCTTCTAGATACTTCTCAAAACCTCTCTTTGAATTCATACCTAGAAATGCCCAAACATGGTTTCTCAAACATTAAATGCTCTAGCTCATCAATACTTATCCTTCACATTCTTTGACCAATCCAAATTTTTAACTATGTCATCCAAGAATTTCAATTCCTTCACAAAATAATAAATGTCAACACTCAACCAAAATTTTATTCCTTGACCTTGGTCATCACTAGACAACTTGGTCAATACTAACTATCTTTCTTGGCTTAAACTATTCACTCGGTCAACACAAGCACAACTCGACTTTTACTATAAATTCCTTAATTTTATGCTTTGTAGCTCGATTAAGCCTATGCATTTGGTCCTTCATTTATCATCTCATCTAGGCTTAAACTCAGTTATCTTCTTCACTTATTATGACAATTAAACAAAACATTATCTTTTCAAAGTCTAGCTGATCAAGTTTCCATTATAACTCCACATAACTCAACCTTTCCACTAGGTCTTGTTGTTATCACTTCTCAAATCCTCTTCATCATTCATCTTGATATGGAATTTTATTTTGGTAGTAACTATCTCACTAGTAAGGTTTGACATCAATAACAACATCAAAATTATTCCAATTTTAGTTTCCAACAAAGTTATGTAAGGATTATAGCCTTGAAATTCCTAATGAAGTAGCATTTCTAAGGGAATCCCTCTCAAATATACCTCTTCGAAAGGATTACCTTTAGGTAATTTAGTCACAAGATCTTTTCTAGGCAAGGTGGTAGGATCAAAAGCTTTTAAAGCCATCTAGAATGCCTAAAAAGTTGTGAAGCACCTTAAATATTAAGGTATTAGTCTTACAAATAATAACTCTATACATAGGGAACAATCCATTTCTTTGGAACCAATGTCACAAAGGCAAACTAATGGCCTTATTAAAAGGATGTTTGAAAAAGAAATGGGCTAATAAAGGCATAATGATGATGTTGGATATCATAAGTGATGGACAAATAATGGATTCAGAGAGTATTAGAGATAAATTTTGCATCCCTAGTGACTAATTTAGGATTTAATAGTTCTCACAAACTTTCTTGCATATCCCTTCCCCTCCCCCTTTTTTTTTGCATCTCTAGTGAGTTGAGGTTTCTCTCCCTCTATTGGCTCAATAACATCTTTCTTCCTTTCATCAAGGATAAATAACTTTATTCCCATTTTCTTGATAATCTTAATATTCTTGAGCACCTTGATAGATGCTAGTCCCTTAACTAACCTAACCCATTCATAATGGAATACTTGTTCCTCCTATCACCATTGTTCCTCAAGTGGTTATCCTTTCTACAATAGTAGCTCCCCATAGTCCAGATACTAGAGAAACACAACCTCTTATGCTTATTATAGTTGTTTTACCTCATGTAATAGTGGCTTAAATAGTTGAAAATCCCTACATACAAAGGATTAGAGAGGATCATGTTCTTAGATGGATAAAGGGTAGAGAATGGTGGGTTGCCTAGATTGAGAGAAGAGGAAAGTACAAAGTCAAAGAGGATCCTTTAAAGGATTATGATAGAATGTGGTTGTAGTTCTTTAGTAGTGATGATCCATTTTATAAGTTTTCTTGTATAAGATCTAAAGTACTCTTTATATTTGGTTGTAATATTGATTCATATCTTGATCAATTGGTATTCATACCATAAAATCTCAATTATATATATTGACCATTTTATGGCATACCAATTTGATTACTTTATATCTAATACAAAAAAAGTGTCAGAGTGTGTACCAAAAGTTAAATTTTTTTTGTATCAAATAAAAACTTCATGTTTGTTTCCTATAATAGGGATGAGTGGTTTGTTGTAACTCTTATAATGACCCACTATCCTCTTTTATGGCCTACAAAGTGGGTGCTAGTTAATACAAAATATCCATTAGTAACAAATATCTATAGGATGCAAATCCATATCAAGGATGCAATTTGCATCTTCTTAAGGAAACTAATATGGAAACATCTAGATCAACTCCCTTTAGATCCTCAACATAAACAACAACTTAAATCTATCTTTTCAAAAAGACAGGCTTTTGTATCAATGTCTGAGGATTGGCTAATGTGGATCCCTGCCAAAAATGGTAACTACTCAATCAAGGAAGGTTACAAACTTCTTCAACAACTTTAGTTAGCAAAACCATCATCTTGAGCATTCATGTTCTACTGGAATAAAATAGTACTTCCCAAGGTTGGGTGCTTTACGTGGCTAGCAATCAAGCATAGAATTCTTACAAGTGATAGATTGGCTAGGATGAATATTGCCTCTCCTTTCAAATGTGTTTTATGTGTTGAGGAAGATGAATCAATTGACCACCTATTTACAAGATGTCAATTTTCATACCAATGTTGGATGTTTGTTTTAAACAAATTAAATTACTACTCCCCACTACAAAACAATATCTAGGACATTTTTTAGGCTTGGCCAATTCTTTACCCCAATGCCCTGTTTCCAGGAATCTAGAAATGTACACCTGCTCTAGTTATTTGGGCTATATAGTGGGAAAGAAACAAGAGGATTTTTAGAAAAGAAATATCATCTTTAGAGAAAGTGCTCCAAATCATTAAAATTTTGATATTAGAAGTTACTAATGTAAGTGTCAATAGATGTAAATTTAATCTAGCTATCACTTCCTAGGATGGAAGTATCATTCGAGAATGGAAATCAATTTTCATCCCATTTGGTACTGGCACTTCTTCAAAGTTTCAAGCCCATACAAATAGGTCTACAATTAAATGGCAACCCCCTTTGCCTGACTTTGTCAAACTTAACTTTGATGGAGCATCGAGAGGTAATCCAAGACAATTAGGATTGGGTGCATTCATTAGAGATTGTACTGGTAAAGTACTAGCAATCACAATAGCTCCCCTTCCTGTAGGAACTAACAATATGGTCGAGGCTCAGTCATTGTTGTCAACGCTAATGTTAGCTAAGAAAGGGAACTTCCAACAAGTGTAGATTGAAGGTGATTCTCAAGTTATAATATTTGCTTGTATTAAGAGACAATCATATTCCTAGAAACTCAAATATGTGCTCCAACAAATTTGGAATATTATTGATCAATTTTAGGAGATTAGAGTTTCACACACATATAGAGAGGGCAAAAAAATGAAAAATTATCTTTCAAATTTAAGATGCAATGGGATTACAATTTTTACACTAAACCCTTTTACAATCATGGAGTACCACAAAGATTTGCAGAAACTAATGGTCGCTGACCTCTAGAAGAGGTGTTTCTTGTTTGTGCTGAGCTATTTTTCCTTTTGGTGCCGAAAGACTCTTGGAGTTGAGTGTGCTTCATGTGTTGAGAATTTATTATGTGAAGAGTCATAGCTAATGTCAAGCATGGCAGGGACTTCATGGGTTGAGCGGACCCTATGTGTTGATTAATTCTTATGTGCTAAGTTGCCTCAGGTGTCGAGTGTGTTTTTGCAGTCGAATGACCAATATGCACTAAGCCATAGCTGATGTCGGGTATGGAAGTGACTTTAGGGGTTGAATGGTCTATATGTGTGCCAAGGTGCTTTAGATGTCGAGCATGCTTCTTGTGCTGAGTGACCAACATACACCGAGTCATAGTTGACATCTACTAAGCCAATGACCTTAGGTATAAATTACCATATGACATGTGCTGAGCAAGCTAACACACTTCATGTTCCATGTATAATGTATGTGTCTAGCTAGCTAAGCAAGCTAACACACTTCATGTGTCATCTACAATGTATGTGCTAAGCCTACATCAATATAGGTGTTGAGTTACTTCTAATGACAACTTAGAATTCTCAATTTTGCCGAGCTATTTTAGGTTTTGAGTGTGTCTCATGTGCTAAGTGATCAATGTGTCGAGCCTACATCAATATAGGTGCCAAGTTACTATTGATGCCAAGCTAGAATTCTCATTACTGCTGAGCTATTTCATGTGCTGAGTGTGTTTCATGTGTCAAGTGATCAACATGCGACGAGGCACATTTGATGCCATCCAAGCCAATAACCTTTGGTTCCCAATGCCATATGTGTTGAGTGTGTAAGTATGCTTCATGTTTTGTGCAAACTAGTAGGCTATATGTGCCAAGTAAATCAGAATAGTACATGAGTTATCCTATAGCTACTACGAAGAGTCAGAATTCTTTTAGGTGTCAAGTTACCTTTGGTGCCAAGTCAGAAGCCAAGATACTTCAAGTGACATGATGAGTGTACTTTATGTGCCAAGTGATCAATATATGCTAAGCCATAGTTGATGTTGTGTAAGCTTGTGATTTCAGATGTCGAATGACTTATATGTTTTGTGTGATCTACATGTGCCAAATTGTGGATGATGTCGAGAAAATTTGAATGTTATATGTGTCAAGTACACTATAGTGGACATTTTGACATCACTCAATGGTCACTACACATTATCCAAATTAGGCATTGAACATTTATTGAAGCTCTCATAAATTAGGCTCCCATGTGCAAGATTAAGCCAAAATTGTGATAAATCTTCATCATTAAATAGAAGGTTGACGTTAATTGAGTACGATCTTTTTTTAGTTTGGTCATGTGGCATTTGTACTCAAAAAATTAATTTCAACATATATGGTTGTAGATCAAATTGCTCAATCTTCAATTTTGGGTTCATCAGATTTGTACTTTGCCCTCCTGAATTTGCAATTGATTTCTAATTTAATCATACCATATTTATTACACACGAGTGCAAGTACTCTAAAGGATTTAGTTTAAGGTGCAAAATGGATTTCAATCTAATATATTTATCCAGCTTGTTGTGTTTACCACTCAAATTGCTTTCAACATGTCATCCCCACAAGAAATATGTCTAAAATGTGATTCTTGCCATCAATTCCATTGCAGCATCTTGCCAAAAAAAATTACAATAAGGCTTCATCCAGAATTGGATGAAGATGCAATTTCTCATCCTCTTGACGATGTGGTTCTAGATAATATGTTTATTGTACACTCATATAACATTTGGTGTGCGATTTGAACCATAATTATGGAGGATCTTTTCTCTGCATCCACAAGGAATGTTTTATTCCCTTCAAATTTGGTCTCCATCTTTCTTTCCAATGCCATGGACCTTCTTCAATCTTTGTTGAGACTATAAATTATCTCCATCAAGGTGGTTCAGCTAGAATTTTGGGCTAATAATAAATTGAAATTTGCAATGCAGAACTATGATTTGTGGATCGGTAATGCCCTAGTTGGTGACATATTTTTAAGAATCATGCTCATGAAGACTCATGAATCCATGATGACTTTTGAAGTGATGCAAAAAACTTTTGAGAAGCACAACACTCAGTTCTTGCTCAACACCCTACAATTCTTAGCTCGTGCTTTGGGTTTCTAGTTGACTGAGGAGGTGAAGAAAATTACTTTTTCTTTGATTGATATTTTGGGGATTCCAATTTCTGATGCTAGAGAAAAGGCTGCCCAAGTAAAGACACCTTTAGCCACACCAACTCATTCAGTCAGTGAACCTAGTACCTAGTCATTCTTAGCTTTCAAAGATCATGGTCTTGGTCACCATGTCTCCACAGAAACTGCTCGACCTTTGCATCCAGATGTCACTATACCTGGTGGTTGGGATGCTCCTTCATCCACTAGTTTCTCTACTAGCACTCTAGATGTTGTTGTTGATGGCTCAAGTTTAGGTTGGGATGTTATTGCTACTAAGGGCCCGAGCTTAGGTTGGGATGTTGCCCTTGTATCACATCCAGAATTTGGATGGGACTTCTGTGCAATGGCTACTCCTAGCAAGGATATGGATGAAAGATAGCATAGTAGTATCTTTCTATCTTGCTAGGATTTTTTCTCCTCACTTCTAGCATGTTTTATAGAATTTTGAAAATCTTGTTTTGATTGAATTTGAATCCACCATGCCTGCTATGTGACAAAATTTTGTAAAACTCGATAAATTTCAAAGTTTGATTGGTTGTTCATCGATATAGTTAGATTGTAAGTATCGATGTTAAGTCAATTGTAAATATTGTGATGATGATGGGTTTTCTTTCTGGTTCTTTCCTAGTTGAGCTCTTGAACCAATTTTTACTTTATATAAATATATATCCAGTGGCTTGTCCACTTTTGCCAAAAAAAATATATATATATATATCTATTACTTATTGATATTAATAAATATTATAATGTATATGGTATATAGTATATGTATATTATATAATTTATATGATATAATAATATCATATATTAAATATAGTATACAAACACACATATATAATAAGAGGTAGGGCATAGGAGCAAAGCAAGATGACAATCATGCAAGAGAAAAATTGATATGTTTTAGGATTAACCATGAACATAAATAATAATTATAAGAAAATATAACCAATATCAAAAAATAATAAATCGCATAGAAGAGAGCACAAGACACAAGGATTTTGCATGGTTCACCCAATCCATAGGCTACATCTACCAACATCAAGTCCAATATTATTATCATCAAGTGATTATAATCTACAACCCCTTACAGCTCAATACTGCCATAAGAAGCTACAATATCATCATACATTATGACATCCCTAACACTAATCCACTTTATATAAGATTTTTTCCTCTTAAAAAATTAGGGCTAGAATAAGTCATCCAATAGAAAAATAGAAGTTGGCACCTTTTATAATAATAAAGCCATTTTTGGCTTCGAGAGCACTACACCCCAAAACCTCTAGAGGGATGTTCCCCTTGACCCCATCCTATACTACGATAGGGAGTGCACATGGGGTGTTGCCCTCAAACCCCTATAATAATAATTTGGGGAGAAACCCTATTAAATAAAGTGAGATAGATTAACCTCCAAGTTTTATTAGGATCCACATCATAACAATAGGTCAATCATGGAGCATGGCCGTAGGGAAGAAGGGATTTTGGGCATCACAAAAAACCTTTCTCTAATCAGAAGGAGCAAGGCTATTTGTTGAATAAAGTGTTGGCAGTGAGCCAACATCCTTTGTAGGGTTCATGATATGGCTTAACCACCTCGTGTGGTTCTATAATACTATTGGTTGTATCAGGCATTGATAGATTTGGTGCAATGATAACCTTGTCCTTTCTAACAATTGGTATCAAAGCATGGTCATAGGTTTGAATCCCATAGGCCACGACATGTGATGTTGGGAGGGGGATTGTTGGCAGTGGGCTAGTATCCTTCGTAGGGTTCATGAAATGGCTTAACCACCTCTTGTAGTTCTATATGACCATTGGTTGTATTGGGCATTGGTAGTTCGATCTTTTGGTGCAATGGCAACCCTATGCTTTCTAACATAGAGGTAGATGGGAGAATTTTGTTGAAAAGGGAAGATCAAAGGAAGATCTAAGGTATAGAAATAACTAATAGGGGGGGAAACCATATACATAGAATCAATGACACACAATTGTACTCCAATCCTTCAAATAGAGAAATCTAGAATAGAAAAAATGGGGATATGCATGAATTATTAACACCTTAGGAAAGGGTTCCAAAGTGAAAGAAAAAAGAGCTTGGAGGAAAAAATAGGATATAGAGAAATCACAAATCCCTAATGCTCCAAAAATTCATGAAGAAAAGGTCATAAATCTTAGTATTAATTCATAGCTCTGGAGATCCATTTCACAAAGTATGAAAGATAGGGCCTTTTTCCTAAAATGGGGTGGAGCCTAGATTGCATTTAATAAGATCACAAACTAAATTGATACAAAATGGGGAGAAAATGTATCAATCAAAACCCTACCTAATGGTTTCTTTCTCATCACAACAAGCACAACCATGGAAAATGGAAAATCTTGATGGGAGGACCCTACCTAATGGAGGGGGAAAAAATTACCTTAAGGATTGGATACCAAATTTCAACCCTAAGGAGGAAGTTGTGGAAGAAATTTTGATTTGGATTTGACTATATAGATTACTTAATGAATATTGTTCAGAATAAATATTTGCAAGCATTGGAAATAAATTAGAAAAATAGATTAAGTCAGATGAAGAAATTCGTAAAGAAGATTTTAGTATATATGCATGAGTATAAATCCTATGGAGAGCACACCCACTCTTACCAAAATAAATAGAGATTAATTCTCCAGGGGGGATTCAGCAACAAGAAATCCAAGTAGAGGAGAGTTTGGAAAAATGTAAAGCATGCAAGGAATGTGGTCATTTAGGTCAATATTGTATAAACCAAATGAAAGGAAAAGGGAAAATGGAGAAAGAAATGGAGGAAATACTATTGAATTTAGATATACAAGGCAACTTAGGAATCAATAGTCAGGGTGAAGAAGCACCAATATGGGATGGCAATCAAGGTAATGAAGCTACCAATAATTTTTCAAACCCAAAAATTCCTATAGCTCCTTTTTTCATTAAAATGGATCATGTTTTAGAACCTATGATTTAGGAGACTCCCCAGTTTAAATTATCTTCAATGATCATTAGGGGAAAATCTGGAGAGCTAGCAATCAATTCCTCTGAGGAAGAAAGACTAAAAACTCCTTCTCCATTTGGAAAGGCCTCACCCCCTACAAACATTTAGGAAAATATGGTATTATTAGAAGTGGAAGAACTATGGGAGGATGAAAGAAGATCCTTTAGGGGATGTTAGAAGAAATTGGCATAGAGAAAAGACAAACAACCAAGCAAGCCAAGGTTAAATCCTCTAAAGTAAACACTAGAAATTAGAAGAGGGGAAGGAAAAACATGGTGCAACTACTAGAAGATGTTGGAAACTCTAAAGGTGATACCAAGTTATGTCAATCCAAGATAAGATCAGGGAGGGACAAAGTCTCTCCCAAGGCGCAATGAAGTTCCTAACATGGAATGTCAAGGGCTACAATGCCCTTGGACAAAAGTGCCTAATCAAAAGATCCTTAGATCGGGAAAAAGCAGATGTGATTTTTTTTCAAGAAACTAAAATTTTTGAGAATGATGTGATCAAAGTTTATTGTGGAAGTTAAAATTGTATGGGATGCTTCTCTGATGTTTTTGGAAATTTAGGTGAACTAGAGATTATATGGAATCCCTAGACTATAACATGTAATCTAGTAGTGTAATAAAGATTTTAGAAAGTGATGGAATTCAATACTCTTTTGATTAATTTTTCATGTTTATTGATTAATGTCTACAAGCCTATCCAAACAATGGACAAGCAACAAGTGTTGGGAGAAATTTTTACATTTATCAGCAATAATAATTTAGAGCCTGTGGTGATAGTTGGAGATTTCAATGTGACTCTCTCACCAAATGAAAAGAGAGGAGGTGGATCTAAGGTTAGTCAGGTCTGAAAATACATTAATGAATTTTTTTATTGCCAATGGTTTATGGGAAGTAGAGTAAAAGGGTAACCCTTTCACATGGATGAAAAAAGGAAAAGGATTTTCTAATATCACATAAAAGTTGGATATATGTTTTCAATCAAGGAACTATAATATCTTACAACTAATTTTTGAAGTTGAAACTCTAGGCATCTTAGGCTCGGATCATTTCCCAATATCATTGTTGGTATACAAGGATGGGGTTCTAGCAAGGTGTCTATCTAAATTCAAACATATGTGCTTTAGAGAAGAGAGATTCATGGTAATGGTATTAAACTAGTGGAGATATGCCCCGTTGAAGAAAAGAAACAAGGCCTTTAACTTTTTTTTAAAATTAAAATACATAACCAACTTGTTAAAGTTTGCAATAGAGATAGTTTAGGGACATCTTCAAAGAAAAAAACAAACTAAAAGTAACCTGGAAGCCTTAAACCATAAATTAATGGCCAAAGGGATGGATGAGTTCTAGATTACATCACCGAAGAAGATCTCACGAAGTGATATGACAAAATAATCTAGTGTGAGGAAGTCTATTGGAAGCAAATTTCTAGGGAAACCTGGTTAAAAGAAGGCAACATGAACACAAAAAACTTCCACTACTTAGTCAAGAGATGAAGATACATCAACATAATATAATCTACCATAGTTGTAGATGGATCATTAACTAAAGATCCTACCTCAATTAATAGTGAGGCAATATTCTTCTCAAACCTATGGATCTTGGAAGAAGAGGAGAAGTGTCAAGAGCAAGAGGAGATTTAGTAAGTTATATTGGAATTGGTCTCAAGGGATGAAAATAATATGCTAATGAAACTAATAACTATGAAGGATATAAGGAAAGATATTTTTTATTTATGAGAGGACAAGGCACTTGGCTTGGATGGATTCCAAGCATTCTTTTATCAGAAGTTATGGGACATGTTGAATATTGAGTTATTGTTCATAGTTGAGGAGTCACATAAGTATGATTTTATTTTTAAGGAAATTAATAACACAATGGTGGCTCTAATTCCAAAAAAAAAAAAGAGTTTTCATCTTTTGAAGAATTCAAATCTATTTCACTCTATAACACAATATACAAAATCATAACTGAGGCAGTTGTAAATAGGCTAAAGTTAATTCTCAATAAGCTCATTTCTCCATAATAGAGTGGATTTACTCTTAACCATAATATTGTTGATGTAATAATCATTGCTCATGAAGCTATACATTTATCTTGTACCCATAAAAGAAGACATATGATGCTAAACCTCGACATCGAGAAGGCTTATGACAAAGTGGATAGGGGTTTCTTAATGAAAATTTCTATAAGGTTAGGCTTTTGTGAAGGATGGGTAAAGTGGATTGGGGGCATTATTAGTGATTACCAAGCATCCATCTTGGTTAATGGTAGTCTACAAAGTTTCTTCACTACCTCCCAAGGACTAAGACAAAGAGATCATATTTAACTATTTCTCTTCATCCTTCTAGCTAAGGTTTTAGGGAGAACAGTTGAGAGAAAACATGAAAATGGGCTATGGAAAGGGATTCAAATAGAGAATGGATTGGAGGAAACTGCCTACTCTCAGTTTATAGATGGTACTTCTTTAAATCAATAACCATGGTAGAGGCATGTACCATGAGACAAGTCCTAAATGCCTACAACACTACCTTAGGTCAAAGTGTAAATTTGGAAAAACCAGAGGTATTTTTTTCAACACTGAAAGAGTAACCCAACGAGTGATTTTAAACATATTTAGAGTTTGTATTGGGAAGCTACATGGAAAATTTATTGGCTGTCCATGTTTTGAAGGCATGGAAAAAGCAGAATATTGGAAGGATATTATTGATGGGTGTTGCTCAAAGACGGTTGGATGGAAGATAAAATAGTTGACCTTTGCTAGAAGGTTGTTGATGTTGAAACTAGGTATATGAACTATGCCCATTTTATCAATGTCTTGCTTCAAAATTCCCAATAAAGCCTATGATGCCATCCAACAACAGATGAGAATTTTTTTATGAAATGGAGGTCATGAACAGAACAAATTTCCACTCATGGCATGGGATAATATTTTCCAACCCAAAGGTGGAAAAGGGGTTGGTCAAAGGTATTGGAAACTCCTTAATATGACCTTGGGGCAAAAAATCATCTAAAATTGATTCAAATCCAAAGTAGAGGTGGGTTAGAGTTTTAAGAGAAAAATATCTAGATAACTAAGAAAATGAAAGAATTCTTAGTATTGACAATCTACCTAGAGGATCTTCTATCTAGATTTTTTTGATTAAATGTAGATATCTAGTTATGCATCACATCACTTAGCAAGTTTGTGATGGAGAAAAAACAATCTTTTGGAGTGATTTTTGTGAAGGGCTTTCTGCCTTGGAAGAAGAAGTTCCACGTAACATCATAGAAGCCACCACCATGGGATGGGGAGAAAAGGTGCAAGATTTCTTTGAGCAAAGCACCTTCTAATTTGGAAGGCTTATGGCATATAAGGATATTTCCACATTGGGATTGTCCATTTCTAACCAAGGAAGGCTTAGGGAAATTCTAAGTAGCATAATAGTCTTCCAAACCAATGGGCCAAATACCATCAAATGGCGTGGATCAAAAAGTGGCAAGTACTTAGTAAAAGTGGGGTATCTACTATTGGAAAATAACTTGTGTTGTCATGAATCATGCTTGTTTAAGGCTAGAGCTTTCACTTGGTTAGCAAGAAATGGATGAGCATTAACTCATGAAAGACTAATGTAATATGGCTTCACTAGACTATTTTTATGAGTTTTGTGTGCAAAGGTTGAAGAGACATCTAATCACTTGTTCCTTCATTATGAATATGCTTCAACAACTTGGGAATATTTTTTTAGAAAGCTGAATTGGCAAGGTCCAATGCCATAAAAATTAAAATATTGGTTAGCAATATGGCCAGTAAAAAACAAGTCTTCTACCTTTGTTGTTATCTAGAATATTCTCCCTTCTACAGTGATATGGGCTATATGGAATGAATGGAATAAATGAATCTTTCAAGATAAGGTTGAAGAAAGTGCTAGATATCTTTCTAGATTGGATAATTCAATCTTTGAATTGGTCTCTAATTCAGCTTCTAAAATCAATCTAGAATACACCCCTTTTAATAGATTAGACTCTCTGATTTAGAAATAATGGCCCTTAATTAAATTCAGGCCCATTAATGGTCTAAGGGGGGATAATCCCCACAAATAAAAGAAGGAATGTTTAGAATGGAGTCCACTTGATAAGGGATGGATAAAAATAAACTTTGACGAAGCTTTGAAAGGGAACCCTAGAATCTCTGGAGTGGGAGTCATGGTACGAAGTGAAGATGGAAGCATACTGTCTTTTTCAGCAAAGTAAATGCTAGATGACACTAACAATTAGGTTGAATTTATTACTACACATGAGGCAACCTTGCTCAAGTTGAAGCTTCAAGTTTGCAAGATCCACCTTGAAGGTGAATCACAAGTGATTGTTAATGGAATTGTGAAAGGGAAACTTGAGGCTTGGCAGTTAGATAAGTACATTAAGAAAATTTGCATCCTATTAAATGGTTATGAAGTATTTAGAGTTTCACATGTATTGAGGGAAGTGAATGTAATAGATAGTATGATTTCCAAAATTGGAGCTTGTGATAATTGCTTGAAGATCTTTGAAGATTATAAAGATTTTAATCCTCATGATTTGGAGTGTCCCTCACACCTTTTTAGATCCCAATGATTAGTGGATATGATGATGATCACCTCAAGGAATAATAATTAATACACAAAAAAACCATTTGGAAGCTACTTAAAATGTTGATAGCCAAATTTTAATGAAGTGACATTAGAAGCATACACATCAATGAGTAAGGGTCATTCACATGTTCAAGCATGGATTATTTCCTGAATCTAAGTTGGAACTTCTCAAATGATCTAGAGTGGCTTTAAAAAAATTGTGTTCCCAAGTCTAACATGAAGTGCATTTCTCTATAAGGGCACACCATATAAGTCAATTGCTGCCTAAAAATAAAGGGAAAAAATCCCTAGTTTCAATGGCCAAATCCAATTCATATGCCTCGCTAACATCTTTGTTTACAAGGATGAAGATATCATGAAAGTCATGAGATCGATGTTTGGACCTGAATACTTGGATGCAAATTGGAGACCTAGGTTCAATGCCAAGGTGGATTCTCTTTTTTTGGTTATGGGACTATTGGTTGGTGAGAGTAAGGAGCAGGTAAAGAATATTGTTTTTGCTTTCATGAATTCACAATGATCTAAAAGGTTGGAGGATATTGTTGATTGTGCTATTCTAGGGGCTGCAATTGACATGAAAGAAGGACCATGGAGGATGGTAGGAGCTAGAGAGACTTCAATTCAATCCCTCATTAACTATCAAATCCATCTTGGGACATGATTCTAAAGGTTCAAGAAGGGTGGAACAAAGTTTAAAGCTTTGTCATTAAATAGGAAAAACTCACGGGAGTGTCTAGTAACAAGGGAAGGAGACTTGGTAAGATTATGCCTTGTTGTTACATAGCTCCCATTGGGGATGATGGAAAGCCATTGATCCAAAGTTAACTTTTGTCCTTACGATCAAGGGAAAAGATAGGATCTTCTTTGAAGGATTTGAAGCATGATCATAAGGTTGACATGTTGGTAGGTGGTGTCAGTGTGTCCCTAATCAACAACAAGAAGAGGCAAGAATGCATCCATGGTAGGGTGATGACTAAGAAAGATGATAGTATCCCAAACTTTACAAGCAAGGAGGTCATAACATGGTTCAAGGATTGAGGTCCTTTGTATTTGTTCTTGATGTACATTATGTCCAAATTATGTTTGGTCATGGTTGTCTAGCAAGTATAGTGAGGTTGTGGCTTTTTTGTATGTTTTAGTGTCCTCCCAGACCTTATTGGTGGGAATTTTGGGTTTTTGGTGTAATCTCGTGTAATCAAGCTAGTGTGACTATATGGTTTTTCTTGGCTAGAAGTATGTGACCCACCTTACCATTAGGTGACAACTCGACTTTAATACGAGTTATGTTACCGATAATATATATACATACATACATACACACACACATATGTATATATATACATACACATGTATATATATACATATGTGTGTGTATGTATGTATATATATGTATATATATGTATATGTATGTATAGATATACACATACATGTATGTATATATATACACATACATGTATGTATATATACACATACATGTATGTATATATATAAACATACATGTATGTATACATATACATATATATGTATATATACATTCATACATATATATATGTTTATGTATGTGTGTATAAATAGATAAATACATATGCATATTCATATATGTGTGTGTGTGTACATGCACACATACACACACATATATATATGTATGTATATATACAATATATATACACATACTTATATGTGTATATATATGTATATACATACATATATACATATATATACATATATATACATATATATACATATATATCTATACATATACATATATATCTATACATACATACATACATACATACATACATATATATATATATAATTTATACACTATAGAGGTATTGAAATCCTTTAATAGGGTGAGACCTAATAGTCTTTGTGGTGCAGGGTACCCTAACCATCTCCCATGGAATCTTAAGTCTTATTTAGTATGTTTTGAGTCTTAATAGATTAGGGATTTGGTTATTTCATATCATGTTAGGTCTTTAAATTAAGGTCATGTTGACCAATTTCTTATTTTAAGTATTATAATTCAAAGTGAGTCAAAAGTGGAAAATTCCATACAAGGGCATAAATAGGAGTTTAATATAGTGTTAAGATGTCTTGATAAACCTTTTAACGTTCTTAGGAAAGTATATTAGAACATAAAATGCAAAATATGGAAAAAAAATGTAAAAAGTTGCCAAGAAATGTTATCATGAATTCATTACAAAATTGACAAAGTGTAGAAGGTGAAAAGTCATTCATCTTGTTTGAACTTCTTAGAGAGGTGAAAGGTCTTGTTTGTGGATATAAAGCAATGTAATCTCATTTGGAGAGATAGTATAGAGAAGGAGAAGAGCTGTCGAATGGAAACATGCAGATTATGACAGATAACTTTGTATAATACAAGTCTATTTTTGGAAATCTAAATATTTTGATATTTGTTTATAGTCTTATGTTCTTCCTTACTGTCTCATGGTTTTGGTGATTATTAAACTTCCTTGTGAAGGTTATTTAAGGCATGGATCAGTATGAATGCAGCAAATACCTAAAATCACAGGTTAGTAATATGGTTCTTTATATTTAAAGGTCGAGCAACAGAATACTTGTAGTTTTCAAGATTGTTAATCTCAAGAGTTACATTATTTTATTGTATAAAGTTTGGAAGGATTTAAAAGTCACGTGGATGTTTTAGATTGCCTGTTGTTATTAAGTGGATACTTCTTGATAATGCATTTCCTTATTTTATTGTTTGAATGAAGAAAGTTGCCAATTATTGTAGATGACTGTGTGACTATCATAAAATTATAGTCTCAGTACATGGACCATATCTTTTTATTGAACCATTGGATTCTGTTAATTTTTATATGTTATTTAGAACAAAATTATGCAAGTTATTATCAAAGGGATTGTGAAAATATTATATTTCAAAAGTTATATATGATTGTTTGGAGGTATATATGAATTCCAAAATGATGATAAATATCATTTGGAATGTAAAAAGAGTATTGGGTATTGTTTGACCATTAATAAGTTATACAGAGGAGTGTGAATTTTATACAAGATCTAATAAGTTGATTTAGTCAAGATTCCATTGTAGCTCTGCATCAATTTTGAAGCCCACTATGATGTGTAGAACCTTTGCATGTTAGAATATCTTCATTGGTAATGAATTAAGCCTTTGTGGAAGTAATTTGAAATATGGTGCTGATAAAGATCCTGGAGGTATAAGATGATGGAGGTTTTGTGCAGTGATGTGTGAGTGGTTGTTGTGTGGTTTTGTGAAGGTGGAGGTAGAGACAACTAGAATTGGTGAAAGTGGCACAAGGAATAGGCCTTTCACCTTGTCTCTAACCTTGGAGAATCCTAAGGGATAGCATATGTTATGCTTAGGTAGGCTTGGAAAAAGCCTATCCTAGTTTGAGATTTTTTGTTTTAAGAAACAAATATCATCACCTCCTCCTTGCATCACTTTGTAACCCTTTAATAGGGTAGATCCCTCACAGGGTAGATCATAGTTTATGATCAAACTTATTGTAACCATAATTGGCTACACTTTATGACTATAGTAGTGAAGATTTTTGGGTGCCATCCCCACTCCAATTTTATCTTCTCATTGGAGGGTTTCTAGATAACAAAGTTATTGTGTCATGTGTTTTTTTTTTCATGCTATAGATGAACATGTGTAGTTAGCTATTTCAATGTACATATTAAATTGTGAGATGGATGTGTAATGAATGTTTTATGGTTAAAGTTTTGAAGTGTTGATTTATACCCTCCCCCCCCCCCCCACCCACTCCGGCCTTAGAGTTTACTTTCCAATTGTTATTTCCAACAATTGGTATCAGAGCCTAGTTTTCTAGAAAGGGAATTTTTATAGCTTTGGAGGAAAGATCTCAAAAATGGAAGTCTAGAAGTTGGGAAAGGTTATTGAGAACCAAATGATTGAAGTACAACTTGCCCTACACCAATTCAATGAAGTAAGAGATGAACTAAAATGTTTGTTGAAGAGAATAAAGGAATTGGCTATTGAGCTAAATGAAACTCATTACCAAAAAGAAGACACTATTGAATTGTTTGAGAATGGAAACTCAAGTGAGTTTGATGCAACAGTTATAGATCAGATGGAAAAGAGCAATGTTATAACTGAAGAGGTCAGAAATCTTAAGATAGAACAAGAAGTCCAATCAGTATTACTATGTGATATGACCAAAAAGAAAAAGAAAGTTGAGGAAGAAAAAGTCACGATTAAAGATGACAAAAGAACACTGACCAAAAAACTGGAAGAGAAGACATCATATGTGAAAAAGCTTGCTAACATGAAACTGGAAACAATGAATCAATTGATGATTGCAAACCATGAATTGAATGGAAAGGACATTGAGATCACAACCCTGAAGTTATAGAATGATCAATTGAGGAATGAACTAAGAGCAGAAAGGGATTTGCTTCAAATACTTTGAGAAATTGATGAGATATCCAAGACCTAACAATGATACTGCTAAATTGGGATACACTAGTACTAAGAAAGGAGAATCATCTAAAAGTGGTGAACAAAGAAATAACAAAGGTAAAAACTAAAAACCCTTATCATAATTGTGGAAAGCTAGGTCATGCAACAAATGTTTGTAGGAGAAATAATGAAAATTAGAACCCTGAGAAAAAATTCAAGGGTTACTGTCATAAGTGCAACAAGTAAGGACATATGGCACATGAATGTAGGACCAAGACCTTAAGTACTCATAGATTTGAAGGACACTACCATAATTGTTAGAAGTGTGGACATTGAGCATATGAATGCAGATCTAATTCTAGGTGGACATAAAACAAGTAGACAAAGGTACAACACAATGAAAAATCCTATGGTTGGGATTGCAATACAAGGAACAGTTGTTACTATTGTAAAGAATATGGACATGTTCCTGAGAATTTCATTAGAAAAAATTTTAGAGGCAACTAAAATAGATGGTTGAGTCAACTAGGTCACTAGCACCAAGTAATGGAAATAATAAAGGAAAATAAAAGGTCAATATTGAGAAGATCAAAGTGCAGATGATCAAGACATGGAAGAAGAAGGAAGATTGTAGCACATCAACCTCACGTGAGGTCACTTCATCTAATGGATTAGGTGATCACATCACCCCCAACTAGGCAATCAAGAGGTATGTATGGGACTAATACTTCAAATGTTCTATCATGCATCAATTCCAAGAATCTAAGATCTCAAAAGATTATATATGCATGAATTAAGATGCAATGTATTGGTTAAAACCTAGAAGAAATCTATTGTTTTGTTATTTTCCATGTTTTTGTTGAGCATGGAAAGTTTCATAGTTATTTCTAAGTGATGGAATTTTGATTAGCATTTTTTGAGCTTACTATGTTAGTCTAGCATACTGGAGATCATGTATAAGTCAAGTGAGTGGGAAGTCCTATGATAGCCGAGCTTACAGCTGTGTAAGCATTGAGCATTTATTGTTGAATATGAAGGGTTATATAGTTGATTTTTGACTCATTTGCATTCATCAATAATTGAAGAGAGCATGAAGAGCATGAAGGAGAATTAGAAAAGGATATTCTAGTATTTATGAATGGGATTTGACTACTACTCGACAGGATTCATCAAATTGAAAGGTATTTTACTATTGTCATGTTACATTGTTTGAATTTTTGTAAACCCTAAGTAGTCAACATGGCATCCAACTCTTCTATGAATGTTAGAAAAGAGGGAAAGAATTTTTTTAATGTTTAGCTGATAAGTAATGATGTAAGACAACCACCATTCCAAGAAATACCTAAGATAGAATATAAAGGAGACCTATCTAGTGTGTTATCAATGATTCCACCAAAGTTATTAATGATACAAGATGTTAGGTGTTGCTATATGAGAAGGATAGGAGAAGTAGATGGAATGTAGATTAGAGATTCCTACAAAAAACTATTTGATAATGGAGTCTTGAGGGAAGAATACAAAATCATTGAATGAAAAAGGTTAAACTGTGTCCTAGATTTTCCTCCAGTGTTTAAGATTGAATGGCTATGGATTGTTTTGAGCTACCTACATGATAACTATATCTGGCTAGAAGATGGACCAGTTAAGATCAAAAAGAGGATCATTAGTCGAGTATTAGGATACCCTACCCTTGATCAACCTAAGAGCATGTATAGTGATGAAAAGGAGGTGATTGAGAAGAAGATTGGTGCAGTATGGAACAAAAGAGGGATGTCTATTTACACAATCTTAGATCCCTTAATTGCCTTTGCAGTGAGAGTGATTTTTCATAAGTTATTTTATTCTAGCTAATTGAATAGTGTCATTTATGGTTGTTGATTTGGGTTACAAGATAGTAAAGAGGGACCATTCCTATGACCTTGCTGAGCTGCAACTATAACAACTATCAAAAAACTTGGAGAGCATCAAGAAAGAAAAAAGTGCATCATGAAAATTTGGTTTACTTTTTTGCATATTCTTTTATGTACAAAAAACCTTCCCCATCTTTGGCATATTTTCTTGGAAGACCAACAAGAAAATTGCACAACAAATTTCAGAATTCATAGAGCAGCTAGGTGATAATTCTGATTCAGTAATGACAAGTTACTTTGAGGATTTAAGAAATCCTTGAAGCAGAGGTTAAGGATCCCTATATCACTTGTGGAGAAACATTATGATGATGTTTTTGTGCTAGTGAAAGTAGACTATACATATGTGCAAGCAACTATACATAGGGTTAGATGGTTGAAGCCCTTTCCATATGAGATAAATGTAGATGAGGCCTTTGTAGCTATTACAACTCTATTAGTAGAATAAATTGACAAGAGTGACACCTTATTTGGTAACTATGAGGAATCCAAATCAAGGATAAAAATAGATTTGAAAATAGCTACTATTCTTAGGAAGAAGAAAAAATTGGTGAAAAAGTTGAAATAAAGATTTGGTGAAGGAGGAGGAGGAGGAGAAGATGATGATGATGATGATGATTATGATGATGAGGAAGAACAAGGCCAAGCCCCATTGGCATTAACTTAAGGATAAGGATAGGATCAAGAAGAAATTGAAGAAGGTGTTGAGGGAGAAGAAGTTGAGGAAGCACCAAAGGATACAAAGGCCAAGAAGAGAAAGGAAAAAGTACAAACATTGGAGAAGCTTGAGAAGCCTGTGAAGCCTATGAATAAGCCGCAACAAAAGCTTGTAGTACCTACTACTAGGTTTAGCACAAAGGTAGCCACTATTCAAGCAAAAGAAGTTCAAAAGCCTAAAGGTAAGATGACATCTAACACAACACAGCCGAGTGAGCCTATTAAGAAAACATACAAGTTTGAAGAAGAATTTAGTGCCTCGACCTTATTCGAATGAGGATAAAATAGAGTTAGATGGCATGAGTCAATTTAAGGTGGTAAGCCATAATCCCTCCTCTAACATAGACAATTTGTGTGATAATATCAAGTCTAATGCAGATTTATTTGGTTTCACACATATTGAATTTGATAAGTTTTGTGATATGGAGCCTAATAAGACTCAGAGGTTTATTTGGCATGATTTCCCTCTAGATTATTTCTCGTGGGGGTTTTCAGGGGCAATGTTGTCGAAGCCAAAAATGCCCTTAAATTGTAAAAGGCATTGGCTACTATTTTTCTTTTATTCTAGTCCTAATTTTATAAGCAGAAAAAGCTTGTATAAAAAGGCTTAGTGTTAGGGATTTCATTATGGATGGTTGTATTGTAGCTTCTTGCGGCAGTATTGAGTTGTAAGGGATTATGGATTGTAATTAGGTTGTAATCACTGGATAATAATAATAATATTGGACTTTTTGTTGGTGGACGTATCCCAAGGATTGGGTAAACCACATTAAATTTGGTGTCTTGTGTTCTCTTTTATGTGATCTACTATTTTTTGGTATTGGTTATATTTGCATGTAATTGTTATTTTTGTCTGGGGTTAATCCTAACAATAAGCTAGGGAAAGTTGATCAAAATACTATTGAGGAAGCCATATATGTCATAATGGCTAAATTTAAATCAACTCCTCTAGAAATTTCCAACTCACTACCTAAGAATCTATATGACCGAGTTGAGCAAAAATGGCAATACAACTTGCAAACTGAAAGACAAATCAGGGAATCAACTCTAGCCCAAGTTATGCCAAAATTGGACAAAGGGAAGATTGCTAAAGCTATGGAAAAGAATAAGACTAAATTGGCCCCAAAATATAGAGCTTTCCATATCTTGAATAAGAATATTGAGGATGTGGTTACCAAATGCACAACAATTTGAAATCAACATATGGGGAGCAAGACATGCAAGATCCTAAGAGAGGTGAGCAAGAGGTAGCAACGATTGCAAAAGAGGATCTAGTCAAGGATGGTAATGTGGAAGGTATTGAGGAGACAACAACAAAAGAGGCCACAACTAATGAACACCAACAATATACACATGATGTTCAAGATGAAAAAGTGTTGAATGTTAGTCCTCCACATATAGACCAAGTGAGTCGATAGGACTTAGTACAAATAAAGGATGTTCCTATTAATTGAGCTTAGAACATCAATCCTTTGACTAACAAAGATTTGATAAAGATATTGAAGGATTCCACCATGGAAACATAGTTATGTACTAGTCCTATACTAGTGAGAATGCATGAGATTGAGAAGGTAGAACTTGCATCTATAGGGGAGAAACTACAAGAAACATCCAATGTTCCCCCTCAATCTACTAAGGTGAATGAAATAGATTCATAGGATAAAAAAGCATATCAAAGTGTAAACCAAGGACAATAGGATGCAACACACCAGATATCATATGTTATGCCTACTATTGTATTTAAATTGAAAGAGGCAAAAATAAAAAATGTCACATCATCAGTGTCAAGTCTCAATAACTCTAGTTTACAAGCTTTGGTAACAATTAAGAAAGATGGAACTAAAGTGAAATTAGGTTAGGAATCAAGTCCTATACCTACTCCACAAACTCAAGGTGAAGCATAGAAGGAAGAGAGTAAAAATGATAAGCCTAAAGAGTTTAAGGTTACTACTACACTAGAGGAACAAATTGCCATACAAAATCTAATTACCCTACCAATTTCCATTACTCCTCCTAGTAGTCAAGCACTTCAGAGGCTGAGCACACATATTACACCATTGTAAATATTATGATTGAGTACTAGTATATCAAGGAGCATAAATGATACATATTTTGGAGATGCTAGTTTAGATGAGGTGATTGAGTTGCCCAAATTTGATTTGGCAAAAATCACAATTAAAGAGATGAGAATTCTACAGGAAGCTCTGTAGAGAAAGAATACACAAGAAATGATGAGTAGGGAGTACAAGAAAAAATTAGTTTTTAATGATATAAAATACATATTTTGTGATGCTTTCTGTCTCCCTGAGATGAATGAAGAAAAGCCCATCATTGAGCAACTTGTCACCATTGTTGAAAAAATAAAGGATGAAGACCTAGACACAAATGTTAAACTTTTAGAATGGTCTGAAAGGAAATTTCACACAAAGGTACTTGAGAAGATATCTAGTGCTATTATACTAAGATAGGTTGATCTAGCAACTAAAATGAAGAGTGTGAAGAAGGTGTTGGAGAATATTTTCTCTCTATACATTAAGTTATGTGATGTGAATATTTTCACATAGAAAGTTCAGAGGGCTATTGACCAACTGCAAGGAGATTTACAAACTACATGTACTACTCTTAAATTATTTCTTGGTCAAAGCCAAGCTCATTTTTAGAGATTACTATCCACACAAGGTACACTTGCTTAGCTGAAAGCACAAGATGGAAACATTCAAGCTACCTTGATAAGTATTCAATTTATGTTGACCCCATGCATAAAAGTGTTACATGAGGAACTAGCCTATCTTGAGACATTGATGATGAAAGATGATGAACTTTCAACTCATGATGGCTTAGTTGACCTTGCCACCCAATTAGATATTCAGTATCAATATCTAGAGGTAGCATGCAAAAATTGGGATGCAACCTTGAAGATTATAATGGAGATCCATAAATCATTTTTGGATAAACATACTATCAGTGTACCACCCATGACATTAGTGTCAAAAAAGGGGAATTGTGAAGTTTTTGTTGATAAAGGGTTTATAATGTTTTGAGTAAGGGGGAATAATAATGCAAAAACAAGGAATAAAAAATCTACTCAGTAGGAGTATCAGATTCATATACAAAGAGGAAATATTTACTTAGGGGGAGTAATGGAGAAACAAGGTATGACAATTAGTCATCTATTTTGCAAAATTTTAAAGGTTTGAAATTTTGTATGAGAGTCGAGTAATGTATATATATTGTTTGAGTTATGTTCATAATAAGGATTGAATATGCATAACAACATGTTTTTTTCACTCATGTATAAGGGGGAGATTGTTAATCTCAGATTGGTTTTGACAAGGTAGTGATAAAACACTTAGTCGTTATCTATCAGTATTATAGTGCAAGTCAAGTGATCAATAAATGCTGAGAAATATACCTAGTATGTGTTGAGTCACTCATGAGTTGAGTATCTATACATTCCCAGTGATTCAGGAGCTGAGTAAATAGTGTATGTCGAGCCATTTGGAAGTTGAGTTACAACATTAAGAATGTAGTGATTGTTGAGCATCAAAGCCTTCAGATGCTGAGTGAATAGTTTTGAACCTAGTTGTTTGTAATGGAAAAAACTTCCATGTAAACCATTTTTTAGCTGACTTAATATTTTTTTATGCTTCTAGAAGATATGTATGAAGGTATATTATGAATCCCTATGCAGTACTTGCAACTAGTCAGATTAAGGGATGTTTAAGCGACAATGTGGATCAACCTTAGTTGTTAATTCCTACCTAACCCTAGCTCACCTATGTTTACTTAAGGAGAAAAACCTTAAAGAGTTTGTGTGAATGTGAAAGGAGCAGAAGGAGACAAATGTTAAGTGCAAAGAGAGCATTCATGGTGGCTATGGAGGTTGTGAATGTAATCTAAATTGCAAAATTAGTTAGAGAGAATAGAGGAAAGGAGAGAGAGGAAAAAGGAGACATATCTGATCAAAAGGATCAAGAATTCATCAAGAAAGTGAAGATCACACATCTAGCGACAGAGTGCTAACCGAAGGATCATGGTGTTGAATCATTTTAATAAGTGATATAGTGTAAATCTCCTAACAGAGTAGTCTTAACAAACTTGTGTAAATCTTTTAATTGAGTGCTTTCTTTATTGTAAGTTTAAGTCCTCTAACAAGGAAAACTTTTAGCAGGGTGTTGAAATCCTTTAATAGGGTGAGACCTAACAATCTTTGTAAGCCTATAATAGGGCAGACCCCTCACAGGGTAGATCATATTTTATGGTCAAACTTATTGTAACCATAATTGGCTACACTTTACAGCTGCAGTAGTGAAGATTTATGGGTGTCATCCACACCCCAATTTTATCTTCTCATTGGAGGGTTTCTAGGTAACAAATTTATTGTGTCATGTGTTATTTGTTTCATGTTATGGATGAACATGTGTAATTAGCTATTTTAGTTTACATGCTAAATTTTGAGATGGATGTGTGATGAATGTTTTATGGTTAAATTTTTGAAGTGTTGGTTCAACCCGCCCCCACCCCCCCCCCCCCCCACAACCCATTATTATTTCCAACAGAGGTTGGGAGTGGAGAGAAGATGGAGGGGGAAAGAGGGAGAGAAAGTAGAAAGGAGAGATGATGAAGGATGTGGAGGGGGGAAGAGATAGTGGGAGCATGCATGTGTGTGTGTGTGTGTGTGTGTGTGTGTGAGAGAGAGAGAGAGAGAGAGTGCATGTGTGTGTGTGTGTGTGTGTGTGTGTGTGTGTGTGAGTGAGAGAGAGAGAGAGAGAGAGAGAGAGAGAGACAGAGAGAGGATTCTATGTAAGAGTTTTCATATATCAACAGAAAATAATAATCAACTGAGCTCTAGAGGTCAATGAATATTACAAGAGAGAGTAAATATATTCTATTTAACTAAAGTAGATAGAAAAATATTGGACAGGTAATTGAACTCAATGGATATGACTTAATTGGAAGAAATTACAATATAGATGCACCTACATATATAGGTAAGGCAACAAAAGATGATGATAAGGAGAAGAGAATATATCACGACAAGGTAGGATCACATGTCCATTAAAGGTGGAGCATCCTCCATTGTGCAATAAATTATGTTCAACATGTGGAAGATTATAATTGTAGTGCCTACCCCTAAGTTACATTTTTGCTATCATTGCCAAACTCTTTTAGGCCAGTTTTATGTTTGATGATTAGTACAATTATTTTGGAGATTATCAGATATTAGTTTACAATTATTTTATTATATGATGAGATTACTTGGTACTCTATATTTCATGTATGTATAATGATTATTCAGTGTTTTCAGTTATTGATGATGCTTAGTTAGATGGTTTATTATCACATGTGTTTTATTATGGATACTTACCCCATACTGCATGTGTATGGTGTGCGTGTTTGTTTTCTTTATGTATGGCATTTTTTATGTGGTTAAGGAAGGGAGTCATAGTCACCTACTAGTCAGGATCTACACGATGCACCACTTCCTGCCATTTCTTGTTTAGCTTAGAATATTGTGTCTGTACAAGCATGAATTTTATGTAAGTTGTAGGTACCAGGTATCGACTTCCCTGAATTGTCAGGATGAGTGTACCCTATCACATTATCTCAATTATGGTTAGAGAGGGGAGATAAATCTTAAGTCCAAATCCTAAATCTTTAAGCCATTGTCCTAATTAAAAAATTAGGACAAGTATCTGAGTCAAGTACCCTCCAAATGTGTCAAATGACATTAATTCATGATTATAACCCTTTTGTGTGATTTGGTATGTGTTTTCTTGTGATGGGTTTTCGTATGTTGTTTTATGAGTCGTTGGAGTATTTTTTTTATTAAGTTTAATTAAAAAGATTAAATTAATGATTTAATTTAATGGAAAATTAATATGAGATCTTTAATATTTAATTATATTTAATTAATTGAGAAATTAATTAAATAAAAAGAATTAAATTTGGAGATAAAAGTTTAAGGATAAATTTAGAACATGATAATATTTATTTAATTTAATAATAATATATTTAGAGTTCATTTTTAAATAAATGCTAAATATTATTGTTATTTAAGTTAATAAATATTTTATCAATTAAGTTTCTAAAATAAATTAAAAGTAAAAAAAAAAATATATTAAATTATTGAAAGATTCTAGATCACATGATACGTGCATGAGTTGAAAATAAAAGAAATTAATTAAAAAGATAAAATAAGTGAAAATAATAATGTTATTTTAATTTCATAGAGTGTGCATGGGATTAAAAGTAATAAATTAATTTAAAAAAGAAGTCAAGTGGAAAATTAAATAAAATTATTTAATAATTCATAAACGTGGATGAAAAAGGATTAATGCAAGATAAAGGAAAGATTAAAGAAAAGCTAATTTGGAGTTTGAGTCTAGTGAGCATGGAGTTCTCCCGGGTGAACGCACAATTAGTGCCCTGATTTAAGGAGAGAACTCTTTATCTAAATTTGGGAGTTCATTTTGGGGAGAGATGAATTGGGATGTGAATTTTAGAAGCGAATTATTGAAGGGAAATTTTGGAAAATTGTTGAAGGGAAATGTTGGAAAATTGTTGGAGAAAATTCTCTCGCAAATCTTCTGGACGTTGTGAGTTTAGCATCAGAACTAGGTATTCACTTGATTAGAATTATGATCATTAGATAATATTATCTTCTCTGTGATTGTTGAAATGACTCTCTGAATCTTGTTGTGTAAATCTTTTGCTCTCTTTTCTGAATCTACGAATAGCATCTGTATGATATGATTGAAGGAAAAATAACTCAAATTGAAAACCTTGTCCGTAGGTAAAGAGAAAAATTGTAAATTAGAGTGGGGAGGGTTTGAGATTTAAAAGAAAATTAGAATTTAGAAAACCTTGTTCAACAATTGAAATAAATTAGAATTAAATCAAGTCTTGGGTTTGAATTAAAATGGAATTGAGTAATTAAATCTGGGTAGGGTTGAAGATAAAAAGAAAAATTTTAATTTAGAAATTTAAATGGTTACACTTATTTTTCCTATCAGACTAAATGGCAATATTATATATATATATATATATATATATATATATATATATATATATATATATATATATATATATATTTATTTATTTATTTATTTATTTATTTATTTATTTAAAAAAATTGTTAGTAGAGAGGGGGGGGGTTTGTTTGAATTAAAATATATATTATAAAACATAAATAAATAAATAAATAATTTTAAAATAATAATAATATTGAATGGGGGGGAGGGGGTTGTTTACCCTGACCCTACCCTCTTTCCACCTCGTGCAGCTGCCAAGACAATAGCTGCCGAGGCATTGACTGTCCTAGCAGCAGCTGCCAAGGCAGCGTTGCCTTGGGCAACAAACTGCTAAGCGGCTATCCCTTTAAAAGGGACTGCGATTATTAAATCGCATGGGTACTGTGCATTGCAAATGGATTTTATTATTATTATTATTTTTAAATATAATTTAATTAAATTAGTTTGTTTTAATTAATTTTTTTAATTAATAAATCTGTTAATAGTTTTTAATAATATTAATTTTATTTAATTATTATTTTATTAAAAGTTTTAATTTTATTATTAATTATTATTAATAAGATTTTAATAATTCTTTATTATTAATTAAATAGTAATTATTAATAAAGTTTTGTTAATGTTTAAATAGTAATGCATTTAATATAGTTAATTTTAATTAATAAAATTATTAATAATTTAATTAATTAATTATAACTAATCATTGTTGAGATATAAATATAAGTAATTAGTTTTTTTTAATATAATCATTAATTAATTTAATAAAAAAAAATTGTTTTGATTAAATTTAATTAATGATCAATTTACTTTAAATGAAAATTATAGATCTATTGTAATATTATTATTTTAAATATTATTTAGATCAGAATTACTTATTTATTTTAATAAGTTAAATAAATAACGTGTCTTTAGATTATTTTAGAAAATTGATCAAGTTGGGTAATTGGACTTTTATTCAAATATGGGAAATAGGATTAAACTATATGGATTGAGATGTACCCCTTTAAATTGGAAAACTCACACAAAAATGAAGATTGAAACTTTAATGTGAACTGTGAGACTATGATGTTTTCTATGTGATGTCTATGCTTTGGGGTGTTGGGGGTTGGTTTAGTGTTGACTATTCCTAGGTTGTTACTACAGGCTTGGGGGTTGTGTGATTGTGATGTTATGATGTTGTTGATCTTGATCTTTTTAAAACCCAACCATGGTAATGCGATGGCATGCTCTATGATGTGTGAATTATTGATTGTTATTGCTTTCCAATTTCCTTGTGTGAAGTTGAGGTGTATGTTTATGAGGTACCTGTCTTAACCATTTTTGAGTCATTGATCAGTTATATTTGATTTGCTTTCCATTCGCTTTGAGAGAACTGAGATGTTTTGGATGGTTTGTTCTTAATGATGTCATGTTGCGACATGTTTTGACTTGACCATTTTGGAGTCTTCGATCAGTATTGTGATTTATTTTGGGATATTTTTTTGATTCCTTTTTAAGAACTGATGGATATTGTGATCTATCATGGATGTCTTCAGTTGCTGACAGAGAACTATTGTGATCATTATGATTATCATTTGATGCTTTTCAGTTGCTCATGGAGAACCGACATGATTATTGTAGCTTATCTTTTGATGCTTTCTAGTCACTTGTATAGGACTGAGGTGACTTTTTGATTTGTGATTTCATGAGCCTAGGGTAGGTTATCTATGTGTAGTGTCGAGAAGTGGCTTACAATGGGGGACGGGAGACCCTAAGTGGCTCTGGGGATGACTCATTGTAAGTTTTTTTTAATAAGTGATAAAATTACACTAAATACTGACTTAAATGAATCTAATAAGATTAATTGTATGTTCTCACCCATGCCTCGAGTGCTAGTACAAACTAGGATGGGAGTTGAGAGAACACTTGGTTATGACGTTACATTCCATAGTATGCCTCATTAGTATGAGAGGATACTAGTGGCTACAAGATCACTAGGGATCCGAGATTCGTAAGAGATTTCTCAAGTAACTTCCAATGTGATTTGTGCAATGACACTTTCCCACTTGCATAGTAGGTTTCTTATGTGTCTTGTGTGCCTCTGGGTTTAGATGTTGATCTTTGTTGGAACCTTTGAGTTAGTCTACTTTTAGGATTTCCTATACTTAGAGAGTATTTTTGTTATGTGATTTGATATCTTGTTTGGGGCTTGAGACTATCTCCTCAGTATGGTGGGAGTGGACCATTTAGGTTTCACATGGCCGGGTGGTAGTGCTTTTTACTCTTACCATTGGGATCCGTCTATAGTCACTGTACCTGGAGCTTCTTGGTATGCTTCTTTATCATGTTTAGATGATGTTATTTACTAATGTATTTCCTTGTATTGATTATTAGCATGTGATAGATGATGTTATATGCTTTGTAGGATCATCTTATGCTTTATTCTAGCATGTTAGATTTCTTTATGCATATGTTGTAGCATGTTTTAGGAGTGACATCCCTATTACTATAGTATCGACGATCTTGTCGGTGACTTGGGACATTACGTGTAGGGGATGGCTAGGGCCCATGATGATCTAATCAAGCTATTGATGGTTGGGAGGAATCGCACACTTAGTTAGTTATGTTTTACGATGGATAGTTGTATTTCATGTGGATGTTTATATCTTTTATGATGGATGGTTTCATTTATTTATTGTACTTGTATCATGAATTCGAGGAGGATGTTGTATTTATATTTCTTCATATGTATATTCTTTTAGCCTTTCATACCCTGTGACATGTACAGTGGATGATTGAGCATTCCGAATTCAATTTGCCAAGAGGCATTTAGAACAAATGTATAAAATGGAAATTGGACTTTCTAATTATTCTTTCATGTGGACATGGTAGTTGTTAGACTTAGGATTAGATTAGATTTAAATGTAATTCAACGTCTTGGGATCCTTAAGGAATGTAACCTGTTATGTATGTTTTTAGTTGATTGTATATTATTGCTTCCGCTACTATGTGTATGATGTGAATGATCTATCTTTATTGTTTTTTTTTTTTTAATGTTTGGCAAACTTAGTAAAACTTTAGGTTAATTATTCTGGATCCCTTGGCAGGGTGTTACAGTTGCGCTACCATGGCAGCAGCCCTTGGGGTCAATCGTGCGGGCCTCAAATGCTTTTGACATAATGCATTTTAAATAAAAAAAAATTTATAATTTTTATAAAATTTAATTAATATTTTATTATGATTTTTAATTAATAATTTATTTTAAATAGATTATAGTTAATATAATTTGTTAAATGTTATATTATTTAAATTGTAATTAATTTTAATAATTAATTATTAATGTTATTAAAGTTAATTTATAATGAATTTGAATTATTAATTATTAATATTGTTAATAAATTATATTAATACATAATAATAATTAATTAAATAATATTGACATAGTTTAATATTTAATAATTAACTTAATTAAAGTTAGTTTAATTAAGGCTAATTAATAAAGGATGTTGTAAAACAAAGTTATAATTTATTTAAATTATTCTTTAATAATTTAAATAAATTATTACCTTTGTCTATTTTGGAAAATTTACTATAATCAATTAGGGGTAATTGTGTGTTTCATTTGGATATAGGGACGAAATAATTTGTAAGGGTAAACTATGGGTTCTATCTGTTTAAAACATATGTTCAATGGAGAATGGAAACCTTATAATAACTCAACAGTATATTATCAATCAAATTGAACTATGAGACTATTTGCTTGAGCACAAACACTAAAAATTGAAACCTTATTTTTTAACTCAAAACTATGTGCTTTTAGATCTAACCAAACTGTGAGACCATTATGTTTTCTTTGTACTATCTATGTTTGGGGTTTTGGGTTGTCCTAGTGTTGACCAATTTAAGACGTTTACTAGAGGCTTAGGAGTTATGAGAATGTGATGATTATGATGTTTTGGTCTCGATCTTTTTTAAAACCCAACCATGGTAATGCAATGGCATGCTCTATGATGTGTATGGATAATTGATTATATTGCTTTCCAGTTTCCTTGTGTGAAGCTGAGGTGTATGTTTATGTGATACCTGACTTAACCATTTTTTAGTCATCGATCAATTATATTTGATTTTCTTTTTAGTCGCTTTGAGAGGATTGAGATGTTTTGAGTGATGTGTTCTTGATGATTTCATGTTGTGACATGTTTGACTTGACCATTTTGGAGTCTTCAATCAGTATTGTGATTTATTTTGGGATATTTTTCTGGTTTCTTGTTAAGAACTGATAGATATTGTGATCTATTATGGATGTCTTCAGTTTCTGATAGAGAACTTTTGTGATCATTATTATTATCATTTGTTGCTTTTCAGTTTCTTATGGAGAATTGATGTGATTATTGTGGCTTATCTTTTGATGCTTCCCAGTCGCTTGTATAGGCTTGAGGTGATTTTTTTGATTTATGATTTCATGAGCCTAGGGTAGGTTATCTATGTGTAGTGTTAGGAAGTGGCTTGCAATGGGGGACAGGGGTCCTAAGAGGCTCTAGGGATGACTCATTGTAAGTTGTTTTTAGTAAGTGATGACATTACACTAAATACTGACTTAAATGAACCTAATAAGATTAATTGTATGTTCTCACCCATGCCTCGAGTGCTAGTACAGACTAGGATGGGAGTTGAGAGAATGCTTGGTTATGACCTTGCATTCCATAGTATTCCTTGTCAGTACAAGAGGATACTAGTGGCTACAGGATCACTAGGGACTCGAGATTCTTAAGGGATTACTCGGGTAACTTCCAACATGATTTGTGTGATGACACTTTCCCGCTTGCATAGTAGGTTTCCTACGTGTCTTGTGTGCCTCTAGGTCTAGATGTCAATATCTGATTGGAACCTTTGAGTTAGAATACTTTTAGGATTTCCTAGACTTAGAGAGTATTTGTGTTATGTGATTTGATATCCTCTTTGGGACTTGAAACTATCTCCTCAATGTGGTGGTAGTGGGACATTTAGTTTCCACGTGGTCAAGTGGTAGTGCTTTTTCACTCTTACCATTGAGATTTGTCCATAGTCACCATGGTTGGAGCTTCCTGGGATGCTTGTTCATCATGTGTAGGTGATGTTATCTACTTTGGAGGATCATCTTATGCTTTATTCTTGCATGTTAGATTTCTTTATGCATATGTTGTATCATGTATGTTATTATTTTCATTTATTTTATTGTACCTTGTATCATGGATTAGAGAAGTATGATGTATCTTTATTTCTACATATGTATATTCTTTTAGCCTTTCATACCCTGTGACATGTACAGTGAATGACTGAGCATTCCAAATTTAATTTGCCAAGAGGCATTCGGAACAAATGTATAAAATGGACATTGAACTTTCTAATTATTCTTTCATGTAGATGTGGTAGTTGTTAGACTTAGGATTAGATTAGATTTAAATGTAATTCAATGTCTTGGGATCCTTAAGGAAGGTAACCTATTATGTATGTTTTTAGTTGATTGTGTATCATTGCTTCTGCTACTATGTGTATGATGTGAATGATCTATCTTTCTTTTCTTTTTCTTTTTTAAATAAAATGTTTGGAAAACTTAGTAAAACTTTAGGTTAATTCTTTTGGATCCCTTGGTGGGGCGTTACAAATTGCAATAAATTATGTTCAACATGTGGAAGATTATAATGTGATAAATACTAAAGGTGGAGACAACATGTAAATTGGAACATGATACAACCACATATCACAATGTGTATAAATAAAGGTATAGACTATTATGCAATGCATTATCCTAAGTAAGATTATATAAAGTGTAATTAATAATATTTAATTACACCAACACCCCCCCCCCCCCCTCCTCAAGTGAAATTTCAATGAATGAACTTAAATGCATAATGTTAGATGGCAATGCAAGAGGGGTCTTAGCTACAAAGGCATGTTACGTACCCATGTGAAAAATGCAAGTGAAAATTCAATGAAATCTCTCATGTAGTAGGAAAAGGGAGAAAATCTCATTGAAAAAATATCCCATAAAAAAAGAGAGATGAAAATACACAATATACATGAATGGATGACTAAAGAATGCCAAAAACTACATACATAATCTCTTACCAATGGTCATTAGAAAGGTCCAATTATTTACCATATTTGCAAGAGAGTATTTGTTATGGGGGGTGTCATGTCATCTTGATTTCTTCTTGTTGAGGGATACTTGATTAGATATACATGATGTATGTAGTTTTTGGGGTTCTTTATCATCCATTCATGTATCTTGTGTATTTTCATCTCTCTTTTTTTATGGGATATTTTTTCAGTGAGGTTTCTCCCTTTTCCTACTTTATGAAAGATTTCATTGAATTTTCACTTTCATTTTGCACATGGGTACCTAACATGCCCTTGTAGATAAGACCCCTTTTGCATTGTTATCTAACATTATGTATTTAAGTTCATTCGTTGAAGTTTCCCTTAAGGGGGGGTGTTTGTGAAATTAAATATTATTAATTACACTTTGCATAATCTTACTTAGGATAATGCATTGCATAATATTCTATACCTTTATTTGTACATGGTATAAGATAAGTCCCACTTTATGTGGTTATAGTTTGTATCATGTTCCACTTTACATGTTCTCTCCACCTTTAGTATTTATCACAATATAATCTTCCACATGTTGAACATACTTTATTGCACAATGGAGGATGATCCACCTTTGGTGGACATGTATTCATGATATCTTCTCTTCTCAAAGTTATCATCATCTCTTGTTGCCTTACCTATATGTGTAGGTGCATCTACATTGTAATTTCTTCCAGTTAAGTCATATCAAATGAGTTTAATTACTTGTCCAATATTTTTCTATCTATTTTAGTTCAATAGAATATATTTACTCTCTCGTATGCTATTCATTGACCTCTAGAGAATGGTTGATTATTATTTTCTATTGATATATGAAAACTCTTACATAGAATCATCTCTCTCTCTCTATCTCTCTCTCTCTCTCACTCATAGGCACACTCCCACTATCTCTTCCCCCCTCCCCATCCTTTTTCATCTCTCCTTTCCTCTTTCTCTCCCTCTTTCTCCCTCCCCCCTCTCTCCACCCCCAACCTTAGTTAGAAATAACAATGGGAAAGTAAAATCTGGGGGATTGAACCAACACTTCAAAACTTTAACCATAAAACATTCACCACCCATCCATCTCACAATTTAGCATGTTATCTGAAATAGCTAACTACACATGTTCATCCATAGCATGAAAAAAAATAACTCATGACACAATAAATTTTTTATCCAAAAACCCTCCAATGTGAAGGTAAAATTGGGGTGGGGATAACACCCACAAATCTTCACTACTATAGTTGTAAAGTGTAGCCAATTATGGTTACAATAAGTTTGACCATAAACTATGATCTACCCTATGAGGGATCTACCATATTAAAGGCTTACAAAGTGATTCAAGGAGGAGGTGATGATACTTTTTTCTTAATACAAAAACTCTCAACTAGGCCATGCTTCTTCCAAGCCTACCTAAGCATAACATATGCTATCCCTTAGGATTCTCCAAGGTTAGAGATAAGGTGAAAGGCATATTCCTTGTGCCACTTTCACCAATTCCAGTTGTCTCAACCTATACCCTCACAAAACCACACAAAAACCTCTCACACCTCACCACATGACACCTCCATCATCTTTTACCTCCAGGATCTTTAGCAACATCATAGTTAAGTAGAGACAATTTTGGTAATTTGAGTATGTAATAACTCGGAAGAAGAATTGAGATGAATAGTTTACCAAATATCTCTACAAAGGTATTTGAATAGGAATTTGAAGGAAAACCTATCATAAATACATATATGATGAAGATTTGATGTGATATATAGGAAAAGGAGTAAAGAACAATGGACAAACATAGTACATAGTTTTAAATAAATTAGACATGTATAATTTATGATGTTGATCGGTAAAAAAAAAAGTTATGAAGAGGTTGATTACCAGAAATATGTTTAGGGTTTTTCCACTGCATCAATAATATTATAAAGGCAATGAAAGATCAATGTATGATGGTTATTTTTTATTTGAAATACAAAGTTTTTTAGGGATAGTTGTAGTATATATTTTTAGCAATTATCTAGAGCAAGAAGTGAATAGGAAATAATTGGATATATCATGAAATAAGTGGAACATTAAATTCATCCATACTTGTTGGTTTTAATAGTTTCACAAGACAAAATCCTCTAACAAGGTCACTCCAAACAAGGTCTAGAGGATTGTAAATCCTTTGACCAGGTGACTCTTAGGAGTTCTAATTTCTTTAACATGGTAGATCCTAACAAGTCTGTAATGCTCCTAAAAAGGCAATGTATTGCTACAACAGTTAATATTTTTGGGTACTAATCACCACCATGGTTCCCACGTGAAAAATAATAGTGACATAGTGCTCACATGTGAATGTTTGAATCAATTTTCTACTACTTGATTATTACATGTGCATGTTATATTTTTCAAGTTTGTGGCAACATTAATTATATTTTGATTCACCCCCCCCACCCCAACCTCATCCTCGATGTTTCCTAATAATAACAATTAGTGTCAGAGCTCAGTTCTCTTTAAAAGGCCTAACAACTAGGTAGAATATTTGAAGGAAACATAGAGACTAGTAGATATGTGAAGGGTATTGAGAAAGAACTTGCTGAGCAAAATCAAGAAATGAAGAGTTTGAAAGAACATGTGATGCACTCTAGGGAAGAGATGAAATAATTTTGTGATCAATTGGAAGCCTATCAAAGTAATGAATCTGATGATGTTAAATCACTAGAATCCTTGTCTTGAGAGAGTGAACTAAAAAAACACAATCATAAAATCCAAATGGAATTTGAAACATTATCTATTAATATGGGTTAGGAAATGGAAGCAAGTAAAGATGATGATGAAGCTTTAAAAATGGTATACGAAACCCTGAAAGAAAGAATGGATGAACTCTTGAAATATAAACAAGAGATTGGTATCTTACATGGACATCTTTATCAAACTAATGAGGAAATACATGAAATAAGAAATGAACTCAATCTTGTGATGATGATAAATGAAATTTTGTTTAAAGAGAATGAGAGATTGTAGAAATAATTTGATGATGAAAAAAAATATTGATTTTTTTAATTAAAGCTCTTAAAAGTTGGATGACCAACTTAAGAGTCAAACGATGCATGGTGAGAATCATGGTCTTCAATATAATGGTTGCAAATTTGGAGAATCATCTAGATCCAAGAAGCCTAAACAAGAAGAGAAATCTCCGCCAAAGATGAATAAGACAACTCCTAGAAAGAAAGCCCACAAGCCTATTTGTTTCAATTGTCATAAGAAAGTAAAAGTTGCAAGAGAGTGAAATTTTAGACCAAATACCTTGACATGCTTAATATGTCATGAGTTAGGTATGTATTATCTCAAACTAGATGTACTCTAACTTAGTAAAGCTTTATCACCTATTTAATGCACTTTCTTTCTTTCTTCCCTTTTGTGTCCTTTCTCCTAGGTTGAAGTGGGGCAAAACCTAATAGATCCTCATTAAAGTTCCTATTTTTATAGCACTAAGCTTGAGGCGGGATATATCCTCATAGGTCCCCCCTTCCCTTAATATATCTACTTGGAATCTAATCCTCATACCATAATGCCTATATCTCAAAATTTTCACCTACTTTTGGAGATCTAGGACTTGTTTTGAGATCCCTAAGGGATCCTAGAGGTTCTAGGACCTATTTATTAGGGGCATAGTACACCCTTAATCAATCAAGGGCATAGTGTACCCCTAATTGGGACCTATTTTGGGTCTTCTCTTTAGGTGTCGTGTTCATGTATGTTCAGGGTGTTAATTCTTAGGCAGGTCAGCTTGTGGCAGTTATTCAATTCCAAGCTCTATATAAACCCTTCCATTTTCTCCATTTTAACATCTCATCAAAAAGTGTTAAAGCATCCACAAGGTTATCTTTCAAGCCTTAAATTATTTAATCATTCATTTAATCATTCAAGAAATTAAAGGATTTAATCCTCAAGATCCTCTTCAATCCATTGAAGGTCCTTTGTTGTATCCTTTACACTCATTCATTTTCATCTTCTTGATCCAAATCAATTGGTGAAATAAGCAAATTGCATTCAATTTGAGAGATTTGACTAATGTAAGGTGAACTCATATATTTACTTTACATTCATTCTGTTTCAATTATTTCATTTCAAGGTTAATTCCTAAATTGGGGTTTGACTGAGGCAAACCCCTTGTCAATAACAAAAAACCTTTCTTTTTGTCATTGTAGGTTATGGATATTAAATCGATGAATAGGTTGTAGATATAAGTACCCTTTTGGCTTTCTTTAGAATTGCAAAATTAGGATTTGTGTCACACACACTCAATCAGGGGTGCACTACACCCCTGATGCTTTATTTCACTCCTAATCATCCAATTTTCCCCTAATACATTGCCGAAAGATTTTTTGGTTTTTTTTGCAATGTAGTTATTATCTTAAAGGGGAGGAATTAGCCATTATAGGTCACTTGAAAACCCATTTTTAGGATTTTCATAAGGTATATCATTTCCTCTCTTTCATTTTATTACACATTATCACTTCTTTATAAATCTTAGTTCTACATTCCACATCTACTTAATTTCTCTTTATAGCTCTTGCTAAATTAAGGTTTTAAATATTCCTTTCATTCTTTCCCCAACCATACATTCATTGGATCTTTGTTTACATTAGTGCCCCTTTATCACTTGGTTGGCACTAATCTTCCTAGATCTAGTTACCTTAGAGATGTAATTGAAAGGATCAATCTCCTTGACTCCTTATTTGAGTTGTGTAAGTGTTCTTATGTGATGAACTTAGGTTTTTATATCCTTGATTTAAATTTCCCCTTATACATCTTTGGTGAACCCGACTTCCCCCCTCCTTCTTATTGGAGTTAGATTTTGCTATCTTGTCGAGTTAGATTTTCTTCTCTTTTCAAAGTGTATCTAGATATACTTTCTTTGCATGTTTGGTATTTAGATCTCCTTGTATTTACATATAGTTTTCATTTTTTCATTGCATTTCCTTTTATTGGGGTTTCTATCTTTGTTTTCTAGTGATTCTCTAAACATTTCATTTGATGCATATGATGATGCTTTGGTGTATTCTTTCATTGAGGCTCATATTTTTAAAGATGATGTTGGTCAACCTTTAGTGATTCATGATGTTCCTACCCTTGATAATGGAACTACTTGGGATGAACCTCTAGATGATCATGTTGTTTATTCTCTTCCTCATGAAAAATATGGCATGTTAGATACCTTTCCTTTTCAACATGACTTTTCTTTAAAGGACATATTTTCACCTAGTAGAGATGAAGAATTAATGGACATTCAAAAGCCTTATCCTATATCTTCTATCCAAAACCTTATGAACAATCACTAGCTTTATCAATTTAACATTGTCAATATTCATCAACCTTTTAATAAGATTCTGATGACTATTGAGGCTTATTCTTAAATAACTAAAGGGAAAATCTAGTGATTCTTTAGATTATTTTGTAGTGTATCACACCTATCATAAAAGGAACAATCGTCATCCTACTTCCTCTCTTCCACCCTCTCAACCCATTCTTCCTCTTCCACCTTGTCTTCTACAAACTCTTGGGTAGGATTATGACTTGGTGTCACAATTATGTAATACCCCAGCCAAAATTTCTCTTTGGGAACTTCTTCAAACATCTCCTACATTTCATTAAGCCTTGAAAAATATCTATCCAATCTTTATGTTACATCTTTGATTCAAGATAATATCAATTCCTTTTTGCAATGCATACATACTATTCTTGTTCCACCTACAATTGTCTCTACTCATGAGGAATTACCTTCTAAAGAGATTCAAGATCATTGTGACCCTATTATGGTTGATGTGTCTATTAACAAAACCACCATACATCACACTTTAATTGATAATGGCTTTGGTTTGAATATTTATAGTATATATATGTTAAAGGCTATGGACGTTGATCTTTATACTATTAAACCATATAACACTTTGATTCAAGGATTTGATAACATTGATAAGAGCACTCTAGGTATTATAATAATACCTATGAAAGTTGGCTTAGTGATATTGGATACTCCCATTTATATTATGCCTAGACCTCTCAATTATAACCTTCTCTTAGGAAGACCATGGTTGAATTCTATGCATGTTGTTCCTTCTACACTTCATCATAAGGTTAGGTTTTTTTAATAACAATCTTATATATAGCCTTCATGTTGACAATACACATAATCCTTGTTTAAATGTGGACTATTCTTGAGTTTCTCCTCCCACATAGGAAGTGAAGAAGCATGAACCTAAAGAATACCCTTCTTCTTCCACTCCATTCAAAGATGATCGGGGTACATTAGATTATAATCCAACTTTTGTTGGAGAGTATAGAGTTAATGATCTTGAATTAATGAGAAATTGAGCTTCTTCTCTCTTTACTAACTTTGATTCTACTTCTATTCATAAGGAAACAATCAAACCTAGTATGCCCTTAGACAATGGGGGCCATAAGCATTCTTTCAACACCATTGCCACTCATACATTAGAATGTGTGCAAAAAAGTCATACTTTGTCCATATCCTCTCCTTTATCATTTTTTGCTAATCAAGATCTCCTTTTTCCTAAGATTCTTCATGCTAATGTGATTACTATACATGAATCTTCCATTTTGCATGTATCATCATTATCATGATCACTATACAAGTGATTGTCAAGCTTTACATTACAAGATCCAACAACTTATTGATAATAAGGTTATTTCTATTTCTTCTTATGATGAGATCTATGGTATTCCACATTTATTTGAATAACATTTAGGTCCCTATTATGTTTGTCTATTCCATATAACATTGTTAACCTCTCTCTTAGGGGCTCATTGGCATACATTGTTTGCTTTGTGAGTAGCATATAATAGGTCCTCTTTTTCTTTGTTCCTAAACCTCAGGGTCAAGGGAATTTTATTGATATTTTTCAATCTTTTAATGATCAACTATTTCCTTTGGTTGAGTGTAATTTGTTTATCATGTCACATCCAACCTTATATTATTAGCAAGTGGGTATTCATGCTAGATAGATCATATAACTTAAATACTCATAATAGTGTGATATATTTTTAAAGGATTTACTTTTTCACTTCTTGTATAGTGTCTGTTTGCACTCTACCCTTCCATGACCTCATAGAAGTTATGATATCTTTGGTTTGGATTGGGTGTTTCTTGTGGATACTATCATGATGCTTAAATTTCTTTATCCTTATTCTTCACTTCTTTAAGATGCCAAAATAAGAAATTGTTTTCCCATCTAAAGGGGGGAATACATGGTCCCATTATTTTCATATGTCTTGGATTTGGTTGGCTAGCATAATACACACACTTGCTAGACTATTTGACCTATCCTTACACATTCTTAAATCATTCTCATAGAGTAGTAAATATGAATATTGAGTATTTCTTACTGTACTTAAGCCTTGTGGGCTCGGTATGCTTCCTAGGTTATCCTCAATCTATGCATTGCTACTTCATTCCTCCTTTTCACACATCTTTTATCTTTATGAATTAGGAATAATCCTAAAGCATGGATTCTTTGTGGAAGAGAGCATCCTTAACACTAGGCCTCTCTCTCTTTTGCACATGCATATCCTAAATCACATCTATGGGTAACACATAGTAATTTTCTAAATATACATGGGTAACACAATCTTATTGGACAATGCCATGATGATAAAAATAATGTCAATCTATGGATGGACCCTCTAATGGGTTTCCTAGTGGGTTACCACCTTGTTAGACCATTCAACACCATCTTTTATAGCATCTCTTTTAATGATTTACTAGGGTGGAAACTCTACTGAGAAAGATAATTACTCATCTCTTATTTATTCTTAGTCATTAATTTCTCTCTTATTGTGATTTGGGAGTAGCAAAGTATCAATCCCTTTGGAGCTTTATGGATTCTTTGTGTCCTTGATCTAATGAGAGTATCTTATGCTTTTTGCTCGACTTTACCAAGAGTTTGGATTGAGTCCATACACTCGCTAAAGTGGTGGCTAAATGTACCATCTTAAATTTGGCACACTTAAATTTAATAAAGGTTTACCATCTATTTAATGTGAGATCAACAATCTCCTTGCACCTTTCCTTCCTTATTCCCTTTGCTATCATTTCTCCTAGGTGGAATTGGGGTTAAAGCTAATAGATCCTCTTTAAAGATCCTATATTTATAACATTAAGCTTGAGGTAAGATCTATCCCCCTAGGTTCTCCCTTCCCTTCATCTATCCGCTTAAAATCTTCTCCTCACATTGTACTAGCTATATCTTGGATTCCACACCTAATTTCAAAGATATGGGACTTATTTTGGGTTCTTGAAGGGATCTAGAAGGTTTCAAGAGTTGATTGTCAAGGTCGTAGTAAGCCCCTAACCAATTAGGAGTGCAATGCACCCCCTAAATATGGCCTATTTTAGGTTTCCTCTTTAGCTACCATATCTAATTACATTTAGGGTACTAATTCTTAGGTAGGTTGGCCTACAAGAGTTAGTAAATTCTAAGCTCTATATAAACCCTTCCATTTCCTCCATTTTCATATCTCATCAAAAAATGTTCAAGCATCCACAAGCTCAAGCTTTCAAGCCTTCAAGTCTTCAAGTATTAATTCAAGCATTCCTCCATTCAATATCTTCTTTAATCCACTCAAGTTCATTTGTTACATCTCCTACATGTACTCATCTTCATCTTCTTGATCCAATTAATTGGTGAAGTAAGCACATTGCATTTGATTTGAGAGATCTAACTATTTGAAGGTGAATTCATATATTTACTTTACATTCATGCTATTTCAATTATTTCAATTCAAGGTTTATTCCTAAACTAGGGTTTGACCAAGGAAAACCCCCCATCAATAACAAAATCCCCTTTATATTGTAGGTTATAGATCTAAGTACCCTTTTTGACTTTCTACAAAATTACAAAATCAGAATTAGTATCACATACAGTCAATCAGGGGCACACTGCACCCCTAAAGCTCTATTTTGCTCTTGATTCTCCAGTTCTCCTCTAAAAGATCAATAAAATATTTTTAGGTATTGTCCACAAAAAAAATTTCAATACATATCACTGGAATTAACTTTTTTAGAGGTCATTTGATAGCCCATTTTTTAGATTTTTCACAATGTATATTATTTTTCCTCTTTCATTTCAATAAACTTTGTCATTACTTTATAAATATTAGTTTTACATTGTGCATCTACTTAGTTTCTCTTCATAGATCTTCCTAAATTAGGGTTTTAAGGACTCTTTGTATTCTTTCCTCAACCCTATATCCATTAGATCTATGTTTTCATTAGAGTCCCTTTATCACTTGGTTGACACTAATATTCCTAGATCTAGTTACCTTAGAGTTGCAATTGAAAGGATCAACCTCCTTGACTCCTTCTTTGAGTTGTGTATGTTGAACCTAAAGGAAATCTTGGTATTGTCCATTAGTACAAAATAATTAATCATTCACAAGGTAGAGTTAGTTGGTCAACGCAACAATCGAGCTACTATTAAGGCAAAGCTACATAGTGTAGAAGTGTATAAGTTTAGTTTGTGCCAAGGTAGATATAGTTGTCAAGCACATCAAAAGTCATCAATAAATTAGTTGTTGTGAAGCTATCTAGAGGACAACACATCATATAAGATGAGTTCTATATGAGCTAAGCAGTTTAGAGGTTAAAATAGTTTAAGCCAAGTGTAGTTTATGTCGAGGGACAACATAAAGAAACAAGCACGACCAAGCATCAAGAAGGTATATGTACCAAGTTACAAAATTTGCATATATAAGTTTAGAATGGCACAAAATCCTATGTAAATCATTTTATCGAGCATGAAATTTGTTTCTACAATCAAGAAGCTAATCAAGGAGGTAATTACACCTATGATACACATCATTAATGCCTATGTAGGATGATGGACCAATCAAAAAATTAGAAGGGTCAAGTGGGAAAAAGAATGATTATGGATCATTGAATGCAATCTAGAAGATTCATAAGATGGCTATAAAAGAAGGGTTTCAAGACAGAAATTTTTGTTTCCAATTAGAAGAATGCATGTATGCGAAGCTGAAGAAGAATCAACAAGTTGTGAAGTAAGGCGATCAAGAAGTGTAGTGAGGAGATGTTGTAGATCAGTCATGTTGAGGTGATTACTTGTTAGATAGAGAAGATATTTTATCACCATTTTAGTACAAAGAAAAAGATCAAGGTAATGTTACATTCTAACAAAAGTATTTTTTGAATCTCTTAATAGAGTGGTTCTAATAGGCCTATTATAAATCTTCTAACAAGGTACTCACTTAATTATGATGTTAAAATCCTTTTGTAAAGGTTTACTTAACAATATTATTAGCTTATGACATGACAAATCCCTCATAGCGTAGATCATCATAAGTGATCAAAATTGTAGCCCTATTAGGAACTTTGTTACTAAAGTAGTGAAGATTTTGTGGGTGTCATCCCCACTACAATTTTACCTTCACCTTGGAGGGTTTTTGCATTACCAAATATGGTGTTGTGTATTGATTACTTTTTTATGTGTTTCATTCATGCAAGTAGATGGTAGATATGATATTACATGTTGTTGCATGATGATGTATGATTAAGGACAATATGGTGAACAATGTACAGATTGGTTTATGCTTGAATAGGTAAAAGTTTTGAAGATCCTGATTCACACCCCCCCTCTTTGCATCCTACTTTCCCACTAGTTTTCCAAGAATTGGTATGAGAGCATAGTTCTCTAAGAAAGAATTCTTACCACTTGAGAGTTAATGGTCTTGGAGATGGAAGCATACAACTTAGGAACGATGATTTAGAATCAAAGGCTTGATTTGCATATTTCATTGGAACAAGTTAAGGTTGCAAAGGATGAACTGAAGAAATCCTTGAAAAGTAGGAAGAAGATGACAATCAAGCAAAATGGTACAAAATATCAGAAAGAAAGCATTAAGGACATATGTGATGAAGGAAGATCCAATGAAATTGATGTAATAATAACAAATCTATTGGAGAAGAACAAAACCCCGAATGAAGAAGTGAGAGCACTGAAGAGAGAAAATGAAATATACTTAGTAAGATTTTATGAAATCATTGAACAAAAGAAAAGGGATGAAGAAGACAAGGCAATGGTTGATAAAGATAAGAGGCAAATGGATACAAGACTTGATGAAAGGATTAATCAAGTACAAAGTTTGATATACAATCGATTGACATGGTCAATCAGTTATTAAGTATCAATCATGAAATTTCTACCAAGGTGGAAGAGATAACAAATATGAGATCAAAGAATAATCAATTGAAAAATGAATTAAGAACTTTAAAAAAAACATTGAAAGAATGAATAGATCTAGAGATGCCATGAGACAACTTGATGAATAGTTAAGAGCATAAAGAAGACCCCATGATACTACCAGATTAGGCTATATCAAGTTCATATCATCTATTGAGAAAGGATATTCATCAAAGAATGGAGAACAAAGAAATGCAAACCCAATGAACAAGAAGCCTACATGCTATTACTATGGAAAACTAGGTCATACAACAAATGTTTGCAAGAGCGAAAATTGTAAGTCCAATCCTAAGCCAAAATTCAATGGTTATTTCTTTAATTGCAACAAGCATGGACATCAAGCATATGAGTGTACATCAAAAACTAGTAAGACACTAACTACATCTAGACTTGAAGGTTTTCTACTGCACATGTTAGAAGTATGGTCATAAGGAAATTTATTAGAGATCTAATGCAAACCATGGTTGGACACCCAAAGGTCAAGGAAATACAACTAGGTAAGGTAATGCAATTAATTTGGATTACAATACTTAGGTTACTTTTTAGTTACATGGAAATTATGGACATATTGCAAATTTTTGTGGAAGGATACATCTTAGAGGAAGATCTAGAAACTAGAAAACCTTTGGTCCAATATGTTTTCACTATTAGAAGATTGATCACCTAAGTAGAGACTGTAGGAACTGAGCACCAATACCCAATGATGAAGAGAACAAAGGAAAAAAAAAGGCTTAATGCTGAAGAAGTTAGAAGCCTAATGAATCAAATGTAGAAGAAGAAATTTAATGGAAGCAATAGTGCAAATGGTGAAGTTATGATCACCCAATCTAATGGATCAGGTGATTTCAACACCTCAAACTAAAATAAAGAGGTATGTATGGAACAATTAGAGTAAATAGTAAAAATTTAATCTAATTTATTAAATTACCTCTACTCCCTTCTTAATATTTCACTTTATGCACTTGAATTTCTATTTAATAATTAAATATTAATTATTAAATGTCATTAACCTCTTAGGGTTTCCCTTTTAGGTTTTACGATCTCCTTCTATAAGGATTGATCAATTATAAATTTCATTCATTATTTCAATCTGATAATATAATTTTTCATTAGAGCAAAACCCTTGCCTCTTCTTTGTCTTTTCTTCCCTATGACAAGTTCTGTTGATCAAATAAGTAAGATTGACAAATGAGTATCAACACACTTAACCATCTTCACTATACATACCGAGTATACAATGGAAGCCGAGCCAAAACTCTAACACATGCCGAGTTACAGATAGTGTCGAGTAGATCAAAAGATAGTATGTGTCGAGCAAAGCAAAAGTCCAATGTGTGCCAAACACAAGGAGTTAATAGGTGCTGAGTAACATAGGAATTCTATAAGTGTCGAGTGACACGGTAATTCTATAGGAGTTGAGTAACCAAGAAATACAGTGGATGTCGAGCAATCCAGAATAGATGGTGCCAAGCATCAGTATTACTTCATGTGCCAAGAAATGCAGGATCTGCATGAAAGTTTGTGCAATCACAAGCCAAGATGTAAAATGGTTATGCATGAATCATTACTTAATAAGAAGATAAGATCAAATCCTCTCAACCACCTATGCAATCTTCATGCAGCCAATCAAAAAATTGGAGACTACATGTAGCCAATAGGTGAATTTCAAGGGTTTGAGCAAGAACACTTGAATCAAGGATGCATAACAAACCACTAATCCTTATAAAGGAGTCTTGATGCCATTGAATAATATAGAGTTGGAAAGAAGAAGGAAAATTAGAGCCTATTATTAAGGTATTTGCAGAACATTGGTGTCAAAGATTTAGTGGAAAGGATGACATTTACACATCTAGTTAATCATAACAGAACAAGGAACACAATCAGCAAATCAAATCTAGTAGAGATTAGTGATAGAAGAGCAGATCAAGTACCTGAGATCAGCATCAGAGATTGCATTAGATCAGGTGTATTATTCTAATACTCTCTCACAATTGTATTAGGAATTTGGAAATCCTATTGAGTTAGGTGGGTTTAATAGCTCTATGTAAATCCTTTAACAAGGTGGCATTCTAAGTTGAATGTTCTTAAGTCCTCTAATAGGGCACACTCCTAACAGGGTGTAGAAATCCTTTAACAAGGTCACATTTAATAGTGTGTTTCAGGGCAGGCCTTTAATAGGGAAAACCATCAGAAGTGGTTGAAATCAATTGCTGTAGTAATTTTTGTGGGTATCATCCCCACCCCAGTTTTACCTTCTTATTCTTGGAGGGTTTCTAGGTCACCAAAATCTCAAGTGTTATGTGGTGATGCATGTTTTCTTCTCATGATTGTTTAATGTTTATATGCATGCATGTTAATTTCAGTTATATGTTATTAAGGATTTAAAACAAGTGAAAAGGCCAATACTTTTGATTCACCCCCCTCCCCCCCCCCCCCCCCTCTTCCCCCCCACCCCCCTCTTAGAATCACTCTTCCCATTAAGACATTCCAAAAATTGGTATTAAAGCCAAGTTCTCTTAAGAAGAAGCCTAACATCTTGGAGAAAAAGATCTGAAGATGGAAGTCTTCAAACTTGGGAAGATCATTGAGAGCCAGGTGATAGATGTGCATCTCACTCTACACAAGGTAGAGGAAACTAGAGAGGAATTAAGAAAATCCTTAAAAAGAAGGAAGGAAATAGCCATAGCCAAAAATGATATTCACTACAAGGAGATTGACACCACACAAGTATTCGCCAAAGGAGATTCCAAAGAATTTGATGCAGCCATAGTAGAATTGATGGAGAAAAATAGAGTTCAAGCAAAAGAGATAAGAACTCTTAAGATGGAGCATGAATCACATGCCATGATGCTATGTGAAATCATTGAGCAAAAGAAAAGAGCAGTTGAGGATAGAGTCATGATGGAAGATGATAAAAGAAGCCTTGCAAATAGACTGGAAGAAAAATGTACTGAATTAACAAGGATCTCAAACATGCAGATAGATACACTTGGCCAACTGATGAATCTTCACCATGAACTCAATATGAAAGATATTGAGATCTCTACTCTGAGGATGTAGAATGAACTACAGAATGAATTGAAGAGAGAAAAATAAATAGTAGAGAATCTCAACAAGTTAAGTGAAGCTATCAAGTACTTTGAACAGTTGTTGAAATCCCCAAGATCATCCCATGTTACATCAGGACTTGGATACACTAGCACTGAAGTTGGTGAATCATCGAAGAGTACTGAGAAAAGGAGTGACAAAGGTAAGGATCCTAAACCCACTTGTCATTACTACAATAAAAAGGGGCATACTACTAATGTTTGTAGGAGTAGAAGGATCAATCAGCCAACACACCCAAAAGCAAGGGTTACTGTCACAAGAGCAACATGAAAGGTCACATGACACAAGACTGCAGGTCTAAATTCACAAGGACACAAAGATTTGATGGACATTGCCACAATTGCAAGAAGTATGGACATAGAGCCTTTGAGTGTAGATCAAAGCCTATGTGGATGCCAAATTAGCATGTAAGGAGGGACAACTATGTACACCATTACAATTGGGACTACAATACAACGCAAAGTTGTCACTATTGTCAAGAGTATGGACATATACCCCAGAACTACATAAGAACACACTTCAAAGGGAACTATAAAAGATGGTTGAACCAAACTACTTATTTTAGTTTCTTGAAAATTGGACATGTCAGCAAGAATTGTCCAACAAAGGCCAAAGTAGCCAAGACTAAAGTAAATAAGGGCAAGGAAAAAGTTGAGGAGGCACACATTAGAACAGACATAAAGAAGACATGGTAGAAAAAAGATGGACCAAGTACATCCAATGGAAGGGTCACTTCACCCAAGAGGTCAAGTGATCATATCTCATCCAACTAATCACAAAATGAGCCTATGGGGCTAATACATATAAGGAAGTATCATACATTAGCCCTAAAAAGAGAAGAAGCACTGCAAAGTATAAATCTGCATGATTTAAGATGCCAAGAAAAAATTTTAATGATGATGTCGAGCTGTCTTTGGTTGTCAAGTGAAACTGCTTTGGAAGCCAAGTTAAAAAGTCAAGTGGAAGCCGAGCAAAGCTTGTTGAGTTATTAACAAAGTTAGTAGATGCCGAGTGAGAATGGTTGCCAAGTAAAATGGAGTGGATGCCAAGTCGAAAACCTTTGGAAGTTGAGTGACAGGTGAAGGTACAAGAATGCATTAAATGCAAAGTTTTTTTGAGTCACTTAAAGGTGAAAATTGATTCATTTTGAGCCATTAAAATGAAGAACGATTACCAAGAGCATGACTGAGTGATTTTTGAGTATTCAACCAGTGATTTTTAGCGATTCAGCATCAACCCAAGTGATTTCAAGCATTTAACCAGGTATTTCCTTCAGGTGCTAAGTTGTACAGTTTGTGAAGTTTACTTTAAATGTCAAACCCTAGTTCAGTTTAAAATGGAATCTAGTTCAAAGTTCACCAAAGGGAAGGAAAGCCATGAGATTCAATTGGTTAGTAATGAGGTTAAACAACCTGAGTTTAGGCCCATACTAGAGGTAGCATACAAAAATGATCCGGCAGGTGCATTATCTATGATTCCAAAAAAAGTTGTTATGGTTCATGATGTGCATAAGTGTTACAACTGTAAGATTGGAGCCATAGGAGACCTAGAAATCTACAGTGCCTACAAAAAACTCTGTAATGATGGAATATTGAAGGATGAATTTTCAATTGTAGAGAAGAAGGGTTTAACCAAAGCCCTAATGTTTCCAATCATATTCAAAACTGAGTGGATACGCATAGTACTTAGCAGAATCCATGATGGATCATTCTGGTTAGAGCAACGACTAATTTAGATTACTAAGAAGATGGTTCATAGGGTCATAGTTTTTCCAACCCTAGATCGGCCAAAGACACTCAAAAGTGAAAAGAGGGAAACCATTGAGAAAAACATAGGAGCAAAGTGGAACAACAGAGGCACGACCATAGACACCATAACTGATCCCCTTCTAGACTTTTTTGTAAGGATCATATCACATAAGTTTTATCAATCTAGCAGGTTGAATAGTGTACCCTACATAGCAGTGGATGTGGCATATAAGCTTGTAAAGAAAGACCACACCTATGACCTTGCAGAGCTCATGTTGCAGTAGATAAATGAAAATCTTGGAGCAATTAGAAAGTCTAAGGGAGCACAATGAAAATTTGGGTCAGCGTTGGTATGCATGTTCTTTTATGTGATGAAGGAATTTCCTTCATTTGGCAAAGTCAACTGGAGTTAGAATAAAACAATTATTGATCAAATAAATGATTTTATTGCACAGATGGGAGACAGTTTTGATGATCAAATGACTATCTATTTTGATGATTTCAAGAATGCAATGAAGAAAAGAATGAGGATACCAGTCTCAGTGGTGAATTAACATGAGAATGGCATATGCTTTCTTGTTGACACTGATTATACTTACATCCAAGAAATCCTTCCAAGAGTAAGATGGCTTAGACCATTGGGATATGAGCTTGATGTTGATCAAGCTTTTGCAGCTCTTACAACATTACTTGTAGAGGAAATGGACAAAACTACCAAGGCATTTGGAACTTATGACACTATCAGATCAAGAGTTGTTATAGAACTCAAGACAGCCACAGCAGTGAAGAAGAAGGAAAAGCTAGTAAATAAAATAAAGAATAAATTTGGTGTTGAAGAAACAAGTGTAGTAGTAGAAGCAGAAGAAATTAGTGAAGATGAAGAAGAAAGTGATGATGAGAAAGATGAAGATGAACCAAAACAAGGGCCACTTGAATTAACACAAGGCCAAGGTGAAGGCAAAGATGAGAGTGTCGAGGAAGAAGAAGCCAAGGAAGCACCCATCAAAGGCAAGGTCATCAAAAGGAAGGCAAAGAGGCCTCTTGCTCCTCAGCCTAAACCAAAGAAAGTTACCATGCCAACACCCAAGAAGCCAACAACTAGAGCTACAACAAGGGCCTCCACACAAAAAGCCAAAGAGGATGCTACAAAGAAGAAGAAGATAGCCAAGAAGGCACAAGAAGAGCCAAGAAAAAGGAAAAGATATGTGGCTCAACCTGATATTGATGAGGAAGATCAATCTGAAAAGGTAAGTCATCCTCCTAAGTCTTCAGTTGATACATTATGTGAAAAGATTAGGAATGGAGACTTAAGTGACATGGAAAAGATTGATTTTAATAAGTTCACTAAAGAGGAACAAAATAGAATAGAAGAATCAATCTATGCAATGATGGCATAGTTCAAGTATACACCTCTTGAACTAGATGGACGATTGCCAAAGGAATTGTCTAAAATTGTAGAGGACAGATGGCATTTTTGTTTGAAAATGGAGAAGGAGATGAGAGAATCAACCCTAGCAAGCATACTGCCTGATTTGACAAGGGAACAGATAACTAAAGCAGTCAAAAGGCATAATAAAAGGTTTACACCTAAGTATAGGGCATTTTCCATACTTTAGAATAAAATAGAAGAAGTTATATAGAGAGCCACAAGATCGTGGAAGAATTTATATAAGAAAACTGAAGATGTCCTTGAAGAGGAATACAAAGAAGAAGCTACTACTAAGCTAGAAGAGAGAAGAAAGAGGAGAGGAGAGAAGATAGAAGTAGAGAAAAAGGTTGAAAAGGAGGAAGAAAAAGATGAAGATAGGGGTACTGATGGGCAGCAAGACCAAAGTGTGCAAGACACACAACTACCACCTCCTAGCCCTCCTCACTCCACTATCACACGTGTAGAAATCATAGTGATTAAGGATGTTACTAACACCACAAGTCAAAACATCAATCCACTAACTATAGAGGATCTCACTAAGATCCTTCACCAAAAAACTCTTCAAGCACAATTGTGTGCAAATCCTATATTGGTCAGTGTAGATGAGCTCCAAAAGTCAGTAGATAAACTCAAAGAAGCCAAGGTGTCACCACAAGAACCACCTCAAATCACTCAAATTACTGGACTTTGATTTCTACCACCTCCATCACCACCAAGAATAGCCATGCAAGCTCATCGAGAGTCAAGTGCAACAGCAAGGGAATTCACAGGTACATTAGTATAGATAACAAGTACACCCCCAGTAGTAGTGGCACAAGAAGAAGATAAGGAAGAAACACAAGATAAGGAGGAGTTAGCAATACAAACTTTGGTTGAATTGCCAAAAATAGGAACTCCTACCAAACTTGTTCAGAAGCTAAGTACTGACATGTTGACCTTACAAGTCAGGACACCAAGCACAAGTTCTACTAGGGTAGCAGGACCATTCATTATGGTATTCCTGAGCTTGATGAAGAAATTCAAATACCCTATTATGATTCAAGCACTTTAACTGAGGAAAAGATGAATGACATACAAAGTGTATTGGACAAGAGAAGGAGGCAAGAGGCATTGAGGAAAGAATTCAAATACAAGCAGGCAATTAATGAGATCAAAGATATATTCATGGATGCCTTAAGCCTACAACCTCCAAATTCAAGCAGGCCAATCCTTGAGCAACTATCTGAAGGCCATGATACAAATGTACAACTCATGGAATGGTCAGAAAAGAAGTTTCTAGGTAAGGTCAACCAAAAGATAGCTAATGGAATAATTTTGGGATAGGTTGACCTAGCCAAGAAATTGGAAAGGGTAAAGATTGTACTACAGAACATCTTTTCGCTTTACAGCAAATTGTGTGATTTCTCTAGGTTCACACAAGAAATAAATCCAAAAATTTTGAACCTCGAGAGCAAACTAAAGCTCTCAAGTATGCAACTACCCTCAAATCCTACATAGAGTGCGAAGCAATTTTCTCAAATGCTTCACACTCAGAGGGAATTAGCTGCATTATCAACAGAAGAGGCCACTATTAAAGAAAAGCTTATGTAGATTCAAGCCTCGATTACTCCTCACTTGGAGGTATTACACAAGGAGCAACTATATGCTAAAACAGTCCTCAAGAAAGATCCAAATATTTCTACACATGATGGACTAGTAGATCTAGTAGCAGAGCTTGTAATCCAACACAAGTCATTAGATATTGCATTGAATAACCGGGATGCAGCTCTCAAAATACTCCTTGAGGTTAATAAAACATTTTTGGCCAAGCATGGCATTACTATTTAGAACCCTTTGAAATCAGTGTCAAAAAGGGGGAGATAATGTAGGAGATAATATTCTAAGAGGGAGATATATTAAAGGAGGAGATAACAAGATTAGAAGGCAAGAACAAGACAGAAACAGAGAACATCAAGCACAATGGCACAAGATATCAGAATTCATGACATGATAAGGCATAATCAACTCAAGGCAAGTCATAAGGTATATTTTTGTTTACAATATCTTTTTGAAATTTTCTATGTGAATTAAGCAAGTGAAGAATGGACACACAAGGATTGGATCATGAATGATCAGTTAAGTGTTTTTGACACTCATGTCAAGGGCGGAGATTGTTGATCAAATAAGTAAGATTGACAAATGAGTGTCAACACACTTAACCATCTTCACTATGCATGCCGAGTATACAATGGAAGCCAAGCCAAAACTCTAACACATGTTGAGTTACAGATAGTGCTGAGTAGATCAGAAGACAGTATGTGCCGAGCAAAGTAGAAGTCCAATGTGTGCCGAACACAAGGAGTTAATAGGTGTCGAGTAACATAGGAATTCTATAGGTGCCGAGTGACACAATAATTCTATAGGAGCCAACTAACCAGGAAACACAGTGGATGTCGAGCAATCTAGAATAGATGGTGTCGAGCATCAGTATTACTTCATGTGTCGAGCAATGTAGGATCAGTATGAAAGTTTGTGCAATTGCAAGCCAAGATGTAAAATGGTTATGCATGACTCATTACTTAATAACAAGATAAGATCAAATCCTCTCAACCACCTATGCAATATTCATGTAGCGAATAGGTGAATTTCAAGGGTTTAAGCGGGAACACTTGAATCAAGGATGCATAATGAACCACTAATCCTTATAAGGGAGTCTTGATGCCATTGAACAATATAGAGTTGGAAAGAAGAGGGAAAAGAAGAGCCTATTATTAAGGTCATTGTAGAACATTGGTGTCAAAGATTTAGTGGAAAGGATGGCATTTACACATCTAGTTGATTAGAATAGAACAAGGAACACAATTAGCAGATCAGCGATAGAGGAGTAGATCAAGTACCTAAGATCAGTATTAGAGATTGCATTAGATCAGGTGTATTATTCTAATACTCTCTCACAATTGTATTAGGAATTTGGAAATCCCATTGAGTTAGGTGGGTTTAACAACTCTATGTAAATCCTTTAACAAGGTGGCATTCTAAGTTGAATGTTCTTAAGTCCTCTAACAAGGCACACTCCTAACATGGTGTAGAAATCCTTTAACAGGGTCACATTTAATAGTGTGTTGTAGCCTTTAACAGGGCAGGCCTTTAATAGGGAAAACCATCAGAAGTGGTTGAAATCAATTACCGCAGTAATTTTTGTGGGTATCATCCCCACCCCAATTTTACCTTCTTATTCCTGCAAGGTTTCTGGGTCACCAAAATCTCAAGTGTTATGTGGTGATGCATGTTTGCTTCTCATGATTTTTTAATGTTTATATGCATGCATGTTAATTTCAGTTATATGTTATTAAGGATTTAAAACAAGTGAAAAGGCTAGTACTTTTGATTCACCCCCCCTCCCCCCCCCCCCCTCTAAAAAGCACTCTTCCCATTAAGACATTCCAACAAGTTCTTGCATGCAAGCATTCTTTGAGCTTTGTGGATTTGTATTACTCAAATCCTTCATGGCATCACAGCCTGACCTATTGTATCTTGTTCTTATTTGGAGAAAAAGAGTAATGAGGGTTTGACAGAATAGATCAGGCTATTTTTTTTTTTTTTTGTGAAAATAGGGGGGTCTCTAAAATTCAGAGCACTTTGAGGCCAAACTGACCTCATGGTTGGCTTCACAAATTGTCAAAAACCTTATTTTCATATAAAATTTATTAATTTTGGACACTGGGAAAATCTAAGGCAATTTTATTTTCCTACTAGGGTCATACAACCCTCGGCACACATTCTGAAGGTGGAATTTTTTTTTAAATTACGAAAAAAAAAAAAAAAAAAACTGATTAAAAAACCATAAATGGTATTAAAAATACCATGGCAGTTATCAAACTATGTGTAGTTTTTGTTTAACCGCTAGCAGTCACCACTCTATCGAGTGGCTACCCCTGGGCCACCCCTACATCACCCTCCGACCACTGTCACTAGTGTTGACTACCTACACACCTCTCCCACATCATGAACCTACCACTAGCACTGGACGTGTGCCTCCTACACCCACCTGACCTCCATCACCTAGCCTGTGATCACATGGGGGTTCGGGGGCTTATTTCTTAGCCCCACTTCAATTTTTTTTGGGGGGGGGGGGTTTACAATTTGGTTTGCTATGTGGAGGCCCTAGAGGTTTTTTGGCTCTAACTTGAGCATACAAAGACATTTTTTGGAAAACAAAATATTTCCAAAAACTTGATTCCAGACAAACATGATGGTAAGGTATCTTTTAGATTTTTTCCAATTTGTTACCTATTTTTTTGCTTGAAGCCAAATGATGCTTTCTATCTTCCAGAGAGCATAACTTGCTCATTTTAGGTCCATTTTTTGATCTAAAAAAAAAGTGTAAAAAAGCTATTCTCGAGCACTTTCTAGATTCTTTGTCATTTCACAAGTAATTTTTACTACGTATTTGTGATACTCAACTAAATTTTTTTTCTCTTTTCTTGTATACACATTCCTTCTAGCAGTTGGGGTTTGGTTTTTTGCATTGTCAAGGGTCTTTTTATTGTTACAATATCAGTATATTAGAAAAATTCAAAACACTTTCTTAAAACAATGGTCCATACCTCTTCTTGTCTAGTTCTTCTAAACCCACATAACTATCACACATGGAAAACTATTATGCAATGACTGCTTTGTTCAAAGGGTTTGTGGTGTTGTTTAGATACAGTGCAAAAAGTATTCCAGAGTCAATGTTAGACTTTGTAGCATAAGAATAATATGGAAGAAGCCATGGGTTTTATTTCTCTAAGTGTTTCAAATACCTTACAGTTTCATCTTGATGAGTGTTCTACTCCTCAAGAAATGTGGGACAAGTTCAAGGAGTTATTTGGGCAATACAAATCCACAAAACCAAAAGAACACCTACATGCAAGAAATTGTCATAGAGAAGAAAAGGCAAAGAAGAGGCAAGGGTTTTGTGGATTTGTATTGCTCAAATCCTTCATGGTATCAAAGCTTACTTCACTTGTACTAGATGTTTTTCCCTCTATTGACGACTTTTTCATGAGGTTCAAAAAATAGAAACTTTATTACAAGGATGCAAAAAAGAGAATACATATAAGGAATGCATCTATATGATTCTACCAATGCTTCAAGGAAACTTTCATATTTTCTCTTCTATCTTCATTCCACTATGGTATGCTTTGGGTCCCAGATTTACCATGCCTACTTTTAAGGTTTTTTGTGATAGATTGACTAGAGAGCAGTCCAAGCTTACATATTTTGATATTATCATAGGTTCAAAGACACAAGAATTGGTTGCTCAAAGATCTACAGGGAAGCCAAAGTAGAAGTCAAAACCCAAGATAGATTTAATAGGCAGTGAGAGTTCCTCCAAGCCAACTCCTAAATTATTTGCTCAAAAATCTACTTTAAAGGGTAAATCTTCTAAGTCTAGTGAGTCTTCCTCCAAGACTAAGAAGTTTATAGGTGATCCTTGTAGTTTTTGTGGTAATGAAGGAAATCTAGTTTCCAGGTGTTAGAAACATCTTGAGGCTTTAGAAGAGACCATGCAACAACATAGTATTGCTTATCTGAAGCCACCACCTCCTCCTTCAGGGAAAGGACATGCACTTTCTGCATGAGCATTGTCTTCTACAACTACTTGGATTCTTGATTTAGGTGTTTCTCACCATATGATGCACTCACCTAAATTTTTTAACTCACTTGCTCAAAGTGTTACTATACCGATTGTAGTTAGTGAATCCAAATAGCTTTTAGTTTTAGATTTATGTACTCTTTAGAGGGTGGTTCACTACAAGATGTTCTCTTGGTTCTGACCATTTCTACAAACCTTTTGTCTATCTTTTAGATTTGTCATTCTGGCTTTGGTAAGATAGTTGATTTCTCACCACATGATGTGGTTCTTCAAGACCTTCATGATCCTAAATTAGTTGTTGCTACTGAGAGTGTTGATATATGTCTCACATATATCAGTTTGATGGCTTTGAGAGCTCTAATTCTATAGGTGTTTCTCTTATTTCTCATGCAGACACTAAATAGAAAGAAAATGGAAACCCTCTTTACAACCCTAATTTTCAAAAGGAGTGATCCAAATTGATTAAACATAAGAAGGTGTTTAATGCAAAAATGGATCAAGTGATGAAAAATAGGGAGAAAGAGGGGGGTTATGTGTAATCTTTCTATTATGGGAGAGTAGGTGCTTAAATCTTGAAATAAATAAAAGAAAAATACTAACATTGAACCTAGAAAATTTTGATTTCTGATGTTGTATGAATTTTATGGAAAATCTACAACCTATTTTTTACTACAAATGTCAAGATGGAGAAAACCCAAAAATATTTTGTATTTTTGAAGGGAGGTCGACCTTGACCCTATTGGTGGGGCACAATCTTACCCCGGGGCACAATTGTACCTCAAAAAGTTGACCTTGACCTGAAATGCTCTGACAAAAATTTTGTTCATGGATCTCGTAAGTTTGACAAAAAGAGTATCTAAATCTTCTCTCTAATTCATTGTTCCACACCTATATCTACAAGAAAAATGGTTTTATTTATTTGGATGGGGGTTTGCCTCAGCCAAAAACTAGTTTGGAATTAACCTTGAAATATAATTGAAACAATATATATGCATAAACAAAGTAAATGGAACCGTTCACCTTGCTTATGTGGAAATCCTTGTAGAGGATTCAAATCCTTGAATCCACAAGCATGGATGCTTGAAATGTATGTATAATGCATGTAGGATGTCTCAAATAAATGTCATTAGATCCTCAACACTAATCTTGAATTTATCTTTACATACAAGAAGGCTTGGATGAATGTGGATAGAGAAATCTTCAACAAGAGGGCTCCATAGAGATTGAATCCTTTAATTGTTAACAATGGATCTTCTTGATAAATTGGATGCTTGAACACTCGAATACTTGATATAACTTCACTTCATGGAATAATGAATGTAGAAAGTTAATAGTTCACCCAATATCACAATGCATCTTCTCACTTAGAGAAAAGTGAGAGGAGGAGGCTTCCTTATATAGAGATCTAGGGCAGTAACTCTTAGAGAAGGTTGAAATAGGAGCATTAAATCCCATTTAACCTTCACCCTTAGGAATACACCTAGATTAAATGTAATTTAAGAGTCTACTATTCTAAAACTTGAAATAGCCAACCCAAAAGCAGGAAAAGAAACATTCTGAAGCCTAAGATCGCAAAACTCCTAGAAATTGAAAATAGGACCTGGGGTTAGGGACGAGGATCAAGGTTTACCCTACCCTAGGTTAGGGTCTAGATCTTCCTTGACCCAGAGGCCAAAGTCCTCAATTTCATAGAGTAGTTTGTTAGAATAAGCTAGAAAACAGAGAGAGAGAGAGAGAGAGAGAGAGAGAGAGAGAGAGAGAGAGAGAGAGAGAGAGAGAGAGAGAGAGAGAGATGTAGAACTAGGGGAAAATAGTCTAATCCATGAAAAAGACCCATTCAAGGCACTTGACATGACCCTAGACCAATTACTTAGAGGGATAAATGATATTAATATGGAAGTGCTTCCATTTTGAGATGATACATTAAGCCTCCACTTTAACAAGAGTATGGACTCAATGCAAACTCTTGGTAAAGTAGATCATAATGAAAAGATAATCTTATTAAAATTAAAAGGGCAAAGAAATCCTCAAGCCCCCAAAGACTCAAGTCTTCATCAACTCCAAGATCACAATAAGAGACATCTCTATAAAAAGAGTGTGATTATCTTGCCCAATGAGAACTTATGTCACATTGTGAACCACACAAGGAAAATGCACAACTGGAAAGATGGAATTGAAGCACCTAGTGAATGTGGCTACTCACTAGTCAACCCATCAAGGATTCACCCTCAATAATATTATATTCTATAAGAGTAAAACCAAAAGTGATCCAATCTTAAGGACACCTTAGACCTTAAGGGATCAATATTTGAAACTAGAGGGATCAAGAGATCCTAAAATATAAATCCATGATTTAAGGATTAGTCACTAATCCAAAAAGGGAGAAAAATATCTTGAAAAAAAATGTATTGAAAAGAGTGTGTGTGTGTGTGTGTGTGTGCGCGCGCGCGCCTGTGTGTGTGTGTGTGTGTGTGTGTGTGTGCACGCGCGCCTGTGTGTGTGTGTGTGTGTGTGTGTGTGTGTGTGTGTGTGTGTGTGTGTGTGTGTGTGTGTGTGTGTGCGCGCGCGCACCTGTGTGTGTGTGTAATAACTGAGCAGAGTGTATGCCCCCATGTTAAGTCAATTCTAACACTTTAATAGGAGTAATGGCTAACAACTCCACTAATTACATTTTCACTACAAGATGCCCCTAGCTAAAGACAAATCAAGGGATATAAAGAACATAGAAGGGTTCTACCTACTATGGGGTTAGTATGATCATAAGATAATATATATTTGATATTATTTCAAATGAATTGACATCATTCCCAAAATAGAGTATAACTACAATCACAAAGGAGGAAAGATCACATAAGAAATATAAAGAAGAATCTTTTCAGATTATGATCTAGAGACCAAAAAGAATCAGTGCTACCAAGTCACAAATCTAAGAAAATTACACAAGGAAACATGTAAAAATAATAGCAGAGGTACAACTTAACATAAAACAACATATAGAAGAATAGAGATACATATATATGAATAATACAATAGGTTCAATTCTTTTATCACCTTGCACCAACAAATCAACAAAGATCGTATAAAAGAATCTAACAATATTTAGCAAACATAATATGGAGAAGCACAATACAATAGAAAAACACATTTAAAAACTACCATGAAGGACTATTCAATCAAGTGTGTCACCTACTCTCCCTATCTCATTTTTTATTATTTAGGAAAAGTGGGTAACTCACAAGAGGGACTATATCCAACATGGTAGGAATGATAGCTAGTTCTAAACAAGGATCCTCTTGAGAATCACAATGTTCAATACTAGGTGTAAGTGTTAATTATGAGGAAAGCATATTAGGTAAATCAACATCAATGTCAATAATTTCATATTCATCATTAGCATCATCAGTATCATCAAGAGTATCTTCATCATCTAGATTAATCAAAATAGGATCTAAGATACTAATAGAATCAGTAGAATCAGGTAACTTAACATCATTGTTAGTAACAACTTTTTGTAATACATTATGCATAGTTTTATCCAGAGAAGATAAATATTTTTTAATAATAGAATTATGAGCTTTAGCTTGAGCACAACACTTTCTATGATGTTTGTTAGTAGAGCGGTTACATTTTTCTTTACTTGAAATTTTTTGAGAACTAGGAGGAACAATTACTAAATCATTCATAGTTTATATAGAAGGATTAATAGGATTACTTGTAGATTGACAAGCAATAGGAGAAGCTTGATTAATAGTTGTAGAAGCCATAGACAAAGGAGGTATATAAGGTGTAGGTAAAAGACCATGGTTAAGATCCTTAGGAGGTAAGCTTAACTCAATAATATTTCATTGCTTATAGACTTGATATGAATAGAAAAGATGATTAGGTCAAGCAGGACATGAATTAGGTAAAGAAGGCCAAAAGAGATCAATGGTAGCAACATTCTTGGGCCTAGAAGTATGATATAATCTATGATTAACCATCTTTACTTCATAATCATAAATAAACTAAAGACATTTATGAATAGGTGAAGCAACAACATGCATGGAATTTAACCATGGTAAACCAAGCTTAACTTGAAATTGATCAGAATTAAGAAAAACAACAAAGGTGGTGTTCACAATCTTTCCACAAGTTTTATCTAGTAAATCATTAGAACCAAATGATGGATAAAGAAAACCATTACAATTTTGAATCTATACATCCAATTTATCATAAAAATCACGTTTCAAACTTTTCATAAAAAGATGTTATTTTGTAATAACATTGACTAAGGAGGTAGGATCAACAAGAGAACCAAGAGTAGGTATCTTAGAAAATCTTAGTATAAATATAAAGGGGACCATTGGGATTTTTAATAGTCTCATAATCATCAAAGGTAATCAAAAGTTCCTGAGGTCATTTCTTCTTAGGTTGTCAAATCTTAGGTTGAGGCTTCAATTTAGGATTAGGTTTTAGTTGAGGTAGAGCTAAAAATTGAGATTGAAGTAGAGGTTGAGATTGAGGTGGAGATATAGATTGAACCACATGCTCCACTTGATTAAGCACATGATTAAGATCATCCATCTTTGAATCATATACAATATCCATAGAAGATGGTTGAGCAATAGTATTATCATCATGTGTTGGTAAAGAATTTGTAGAGATTTGAAAATTTTGATTTGGAGAAACATATTTATTCCCATTGTCATAAAAATTATCAAAAAATAAAGCATCATAATCAATTAAGTCCTAAACCTTATGTTTTAAAGAATAACATTTATTAGTATCATGACCATTCTAGCAATGATATTGACAAAAAGCTTTCGGATCAAAATATATAGCTGCCATTATAGCAAGTAAAAGAAGATGGATAGGAGGTAAAGTAATCATATTAGTAGTTAATAACCTATTCATAATAGAATTTAAAAATTGAGAGAGAGGAGTAAATGTATGATTCAATCGAAAAGCAGTGGATGTAGAAGTAGCATTGTGAGATGCAACAACAACTTGATCAACAACTAAATTTGCTTATTTATTTATCTTGACATAGATGTTAAATTTTTGAACTTTATTTGGATTAGGAGCAACATCACTTTTATCAACAAGAACAGGATCCATTGGAGTGGTGCTCTAAAATTGACTTGCTTGTAATTGATAATGATGAAGTAATGCACAAAGTTATTGAAAAGAAGTAAATTTAGTTTGCAAAATCTTATCTTTAATATCCTTTTGTAAATTTTAAATAAACATATGTTGAATATCAATATCAAGAACAGGATAGGAAATCTGAGCATTCAAATGCTTAAGTCTACCAATAAATTTAGTCATTTTTTCTTTAGATTTTTGTTTACAATGAATCAAATCAATCAAAGATACATGTGGGCCAATTTTATTTTGAAATTGTTGAATAAAAGCATTAGCAAGTTGAGGAAATGAATGAATAGAATAAGGAGTCAAAGAACAAAACCATTGTAAGGCCTTGTCACAAAAAGTTTGAGCAAACAACATTGCTAAAATCCTATGATCATGAACATAATCACTACAAAGGATTTGAAATATTTTAACATGATGAACAGGGTCTCTCTTACCATTATAATTCTCAAGATGAGGCATATTGTCTTGCTAATGAATGGGAGTATGAATAATATTTTGAGATAAAGGACTTCCCATGTCACAAGTAGGGATACTAAACTTGTTTTGAGTCAAGGATGCAAATTGTTGTTGTAAAAATGACATAGTTTAAGCCAAACTGAAAATTGTAGAATCATGAGAAGAAATAGGAGGAATAGCAACATTAGATACACTACTTAAAGTGTAAGAAGTTGTAGGAATAGAAAACACAACTAGAGGAACACTAGAAACTATAGTTGATAAAGGAGCAGAATATGTAAAAGGAACATTATGATAAGAAGTTTATGAAATAGGAAGAGACACATGAGGAACACTCATAGGGATAGAGCGAATGGTCACAGTCACCAAAGAAGAAGTGTAAGTAGGAACACTAGGAAGAGGAATAGAAGAAGGTCTGACACTAGTAATAGGAGGAAACAACCCTAAATCTTGAGCTTCTTGAGCTAAAGGTTTAACATTGGAATGCAGAAGGTGTGTAATACCATGCAAGAGATTAACACCTTGGTCACTATCACAAAGAACTTTCTTAAGAGATTTTATAGCTTGAATAGAATCTTGATTATGGTTTTTCTTGAAGAAGCCAATTACCCATTTTATCAAGTTCGTTCAAAATTTTTTGGACTTGCTCAGGAGGAACTCTTAAAGCATTATCCTCATCATGAGATGATTGAGAAGAGTTTTGCTCCATAAAAAGATTAGAATAATAAAAAATCAAAGTTTCATTCAAAATCCTTAGGAAAGGAGAAGAAGACTCATGCTCAAAGGTACCCATAAGTCTACGACTGCATCTAGCCCTAAGATTAGAAGTAGGACAAGAAGTAATAAATCTCATAAACCAATTCAAAGAAAATGAATTAAACTATAAAACAACAATAGTTTTGTATTTTGAAAGAGATTTTGCAATTTATTTTTTATTTTATAATTTAAAATGCAAGAGCATAAACTAAATATAATCCTAAGGTAAGAAAAGACCTAATGAAATGAAAGGAAATATAACACCACAAAGCATAGTAGGTATCTAATTCCACACAAAAACAAAAAAAAGAGTAAGTGTGCCTAGTTCACCAAAATAAATACAAAGAAAATGGAAACCCTCTTCACAACCCTAATTTTCTAAAGGAATGATCCAAATTGATTAAACACGAGGATGTGTCCAATGCATAAATGGGTCAAGTGATGAAAAATAGGGAGAAAGAGGGGGGTTATGTGTGATCTTTCTATTATAGGAGAGTATGTGCTTAAACCCTGAAATAGATAAAAGACAAATACTAACCTTGAATCTAGAAAATGCTAATTTCTTATGTCTGTATGAAGTTTCTAGGAAATCTACAACTAGTTATGGACTAGAAATGACAAGATGGAGAAAACCTAGAAATATTTTGTCTTTCTAATGGGAGGTCAACTTTGACCCTATTGGCAGGACATAATCTTACCCTAGGGCACAATTGTACCTCAAATAGTTAAACTTGACCTGCACTACTTTGACAAAATTTCTATTCACAAATCTCGCAAGTTTTGATGAAAAGGGTATCCAAATCTACTCTCTGATTTGTTGTTCCTCAAATGTATCTGCAATAAAAATGGTTTTGTTTGTTTGGATGGGAGTTTTTCCTTAGTCAAACCCTAGTTTGGAATTAACCTTGAAATATAATTGAAACAATATATATTCATAAACAAAGTAAATGGAACTATTCACCTTGCTTATGTGGAAATCCTTGTAGAGAATTTGAATCTTGAATCCACAAGTACAGATGCTCCAAATGTATGTAGAATGCATGTAGGATGTCTCAAATCAATGTCATTAAATCCTCAACACCAATATTGAATGTATCTTTGCATACAAAAAGGCTTGGATGAATATGGATAGAGAAATCTTCAACAAGAGGGCTCCATAGAGATTGAATCCTTCAATGGCTAACAATGGATTTCCTTGATGAATTAGATGCTTGAATGCTTGATAGAACTTCACTTCATGGAATAATGAATATAGAAAGGTAATAGTTCACAAGATATCACAATGCATCTTCTCACTTAGAGAAAAATGAGAGGAGGCTTCCTTGTATAGAGATCTAGGGCACTAACTCCAAGAGAAGGCTGACATAGGAGCATTAAATCCCATTTAACCTTAACCCTTAGGAATAGACCTAGATTAAATGTAGTTTAAGATTCTACCATTCCAAAACCTAAAATAGTCAACCTAGAAGTAGGAAAAGAAACTTTTTGAAGCCCAAGATCCCAAAACTCCTAGAAATTGAAAATAGGAGCTTGGTTCAAGGACAATTTCAACCCTGTCCTAAGTCAGGGTCGAGGTCATCCTTGACCTATGTCAAGGTCAAGCTTGACCTTGACCCAGAAGGTCATCCTTGACCAAGAGGCCAACGTCCTTAGTTTCACAGAGAAGTTTGTCAAAATAGGCTAGAAAATAGAGAGAAAAGTAGAACAAGGGGAAAACAGTTAGATCTATGCAAAGACCCATTCAATGCACTTGACATGACCCCAAACCACTTACTTAGAGGGATAGACACTCTTAATATGGACTACTTCTATTTTAATATGATACAGACACAATGAGAAAACTTTAGCATGAGAATTTTGATCATGTCAACTACAAATATCTATAATAGATGAGTACATAGGAGCTAGTGATTGGGATACCTTAGATCTCTTATACTAATAGTGTTTGTCAAGGTTGTACACTTCTCAAACATTAAAGTGATCCATTTCTGACATGTAGATCTACATGTGCTAAGGCATCATTGGAGTGGACACACAGTGATCTTATGTCATTCCCACTCCATCCTTTTTAGGTACTTGATATATGCTTACCTTCAGAGATGACTTCTCTAGATGCACACAAGTGTACTTTTTGAAGTACACATCTAATGTATTTGATTCATTTTAAATCTTTAAGACATTTGTAGAGAAGTAGTATGGTCTTTCTATTATACATATACATATTAATAATGACAGGGAATGTGTGAATCAATCTTTCAAAGACTTTTGCACTAAGCATGGTTTACAAAATTAGTTCATAGTTCCCCATACCCCTCAACAGAATGGGGTTGCAGAGAGAAAGAATAGGACACTACAAGAGATGGCCAATTGTAGGATATAGTCTTGAGCTATGAGTTATTCATTTTGGGTTGAGGATATAAATTGTGCCAACTATATTCAAAATCATATGCCTCACAAGGAATTATGACATTTGACTCCTAAGGAGGCTTGGACTCATGTCAAGCTTGATGTTTCTACATTCTACATTTTTGGTAGTGAGGTTTGGACATTTATTCCAGATGCTCAATGGAAAGCCATGGAGAGGAAGAGTCGCTCACTCATCTTTTTTGGCTACTATGAGGATGTGAAGGTTTATAGGTTGTTTGACCTTGATTCCAAAAATATTTTGTTTCATTGAGATATCCATTTTGATGAGTGTTATCCTTAGATGAAGCCTCCATCACCAGCTTCTCCCTTACTACCTAGTACTTCCTCTACTTTTCCACATGATTATGTATCTTCTAAGGAATATATTGATGTTGATCCCCCTTCATCACCTCCACTAGTTTTTTAGCGAGTGCCAAAGTAGGATCATATACCATTAATGTAGCAGGACTTATGGCAGGTGATCCTTTAGATTCTCATTGCACTCATGCTCAAACTTGTGGTACTGGAATATTGAGTCATGCCATTTCAGATGATCCACATAGTTTTTCATAGGAGAAAGGACACTTAGAGTGGGATAAGTCTATGGATGAGGAGTACTCTTCTTTGATGAAGAACCACACATGGGATCTTTGTGCTATTCTAAAAGGAAGAAATTTAGTTCGATATCAGTGGGTTTACCATACCAAGTACATTGCAAATGGTTCTATTGATTGGTATAAGGCACATCTTGTAGTAAATGGATTTTTACAGGTTGAAGGTATTGATTACTCTGAGACCTTTGCTCCTATTGCTAAGATTAATTCTATTTTCCTTGTACTCTCTCTTGTGGCTTCACAGGGATGGATAGTTTTTCAGATGGATGTGTAGAGTGTCTTTTTGCATGGAGACCTACATGAGGAGATCTATATAGAGATGTCTCATGGAATTTTTTAGGACTTTGGATTGGTATGCATGCTTCAAAGGTATTTATATGGTCTCAAACAAGCTCCTTGAGCTTGGTATGAGAAGATAGATTCCTTCTTGCTTGCTGCATAGTTCATTTGGTGTCATTCTAATCCTATAGTATACATTTAGCATCATGGGGCTAACTTATTGATACTTTTTCTTTATGTAGATGTTCTCATCATTATAGGTAGCTCATCCTCCATGATTCAAAGTGTTCATCAAGCTTTGAAAGAGCAGCTTGAGATGACAGATGTTGGACTTCTACACTATTTTTTGGGCCTATAGGTTGTTCAGTCTTTGGATGGGCTATCCATACTCCAGTAGAAGCATGCTCTTGATATATTTCACAAATTTAATATACTTGATTGCAAGACTACTCCCACACCTTTTTGGTTGAATGTTGTTTTATCTACCACTTGCACTACTCCTATAGTGGATTCCACTTTATACAAACAACTTGTGGGTAGTTTTTTGTACTTAACACACACACGTCCTATAATTTTTTATGGTTGGACATGTTTGTAGATTAACACATGATCCACATGAGAGTCCTTGGAAAGCTTCCAAACATATCTTGAGGTACATCTTGGGTACTACATGTTATAATATTCACTCCACATCATGGGATCCTCACATTGTTGGTTACACACACTCAGATTGGGCTAGTCATATTGATGATCACAAGTTTACTTGTAATTTTTTTCTATCTTGGTTCTAGTCCTATCACGTGGTCTTGCAAGAAGCAACATGCTCACACATTATCATCTACAGAGGCAGAGTACAAGGTAGCTATGCTAGCTAGTCAAGAGGTTTTATGGCTTTGATAGTTGATGACAAAGTTTGGATTTCCTCCTAATAGTCCCACCTTTCTTTGGTGTGATAATCAGAGTGTTATACATGTTTCTTGCAACCTAGTTGAGCATTAGAGGACCAAGCACATTGAACTTCACATGCACTTCATTAGGCATCTAATTCAGGATGGCTCTCTTAGCTTAGAGTACATTCCCATAGCTGAGTAGGTTGTAGACATATCTAAACCTTTTGCATCCCCATGGTATCTTCAATTGCCTTTCATGCTCAAGGTGAAGGAAGTTGTCCTTAGCGGGTCTCAGTAATGAGTCCTTCCTTCCTATTTTTCTTTCTTTTTAGCTTCTTCTATCTCTTTTTAGAGTAGGATTTTTCCTATTTCTCCATTTCATAGAGATTTGGTTTTGATTGGGTACCTCATCAGGCCTTGTTGCTAGGACCCAAGTTTTCTTTTAGCAATGTAGTTTCATTGCTTTTTCATGCATTGTTTGTAGCTACAGTGTTGTTCATCTTAAGTGGGGGGTGTTAGAGTAAAGGGTTAATTTAATTTCATTTATTAAATTACCTTTACTCCCTTTTTAAGATTTCACTTTATGCACTTTCATTTATATTTAATAATTAAATAATAATTTTAAATTTTATTTATCTCTTAGGGTTTCCCATTTAGGTTTTACGTTATCCTTCTATAAGGATTGATCAATTCTAAATTTCATTCTTTCTTTCAATCCAATAATATAATTTTCCATATTTTTAGAGCCAAACCTTTGCCTCTTCTTTGTCTTTTCTTCTCTATGGCATGTTCTTGCATATAGGTGCTCTTCAGATTTTGTGGATTTGTATTGCTCAAATCCTTCAATTTCCTACCAGATCCTTTTGATAATTTAATTCATTGACATGTTATTACTTTGGCTTATGTCTATTAGGAATTTTTCCTTTCAATAATTTTCTTTAAATCTCTTGTTACTCTTGTTGGAATTTTTTAGAATAACTAAGAGGGGGTGAATTAGTTATCCAAGGTCCATATGTATAAATAAAACTTTTCACAGCCTAGCGAACTCATAAAAAACAATTCATCATGCATGCATCCATAAGATTTTGCATTCACTTAAAAACTTGTAGGTTACTATCAAATCAATTTGCAGAAATGTAAACATGAAACATGAAAAATTCAACAACACATTTGACACAATAATTTATGTGGAAACCCAATTTGGGAAAAACCACCAATAACATGCTACTCTTTTTCACTCTTCTAAAGTGATGCCATGTGAAATGCCAACCTTGTTAAAGGTTACAATACACACTGTTAAATGTGACCTTGTTAAAGAATTTAAATCACCCTATTAAGAGTAAGCCTTGATAGAGGACTTTAGACCATTCACTTGGAATGTCATATAATTAAAGGTTATACAAATGACTATTAGGTCAACCTTAATCCAAAGGATTTACCCTAGACTAATAACAATTACTAGAGAGTAGCAGTAATGCTTTGATCTAATAACAACTTACAACTGCATTTGCAGAATACAGATCTATGTTTCAATCCTCCATTCTTCTTGGCTTTCACACATTTTAGCACTAATATCTTGTCCACCCCTTAAGCAATCATACCCTTAAGCCTTCTTGCTTAACATGCCAATGCAAACTCTTCACTTAGGTCACTTGATGGAGTAATACCCTTGACTCCTTGTCTTCCTTAGGCTCTCAAACATGACAACCCTTGCTTTTGACCAACCATCCCTATAAATAGAGAATTAAGATCTATTTTCGTTCATTCTCCATCATCTAATTTAGGGTTAGGATAGATTAGGTAGGATTCAATGAATCTACCCCTCAATCTATTTCACTTCTAGAAACTTCTCCTTCAATCCTCTTTGAATTTGTCTCAAAATAGTTTACCATGAATTCTGTGCACTAGCTCATCAATCTTATCTTCCACCTGGTTCACACAATCCAAGAAAACAAACTTGTCGATTCAGATCCATCAAATTCATGATCTTTCTAATAATGTTGACACTTAGCATTAACTTTTTTCTGATGCTCAACACATACTGTGTTGCTCAGCATCCTCTAAAAAATCCCTCAACATGAACTAAATTTTACTGATGCTCAGCATACACTAAAATAAACTTTTACTCAACTCCAACTAATTTTCTACTCGACTTGCACTAGCTTTGTTCAACACCTACTATCCATTTGGTCAAGCTTGGCAGACAAACTTTGTTTAACTTGTTCTTCTGAACTTACTTAGTGTAACTGACCTTTGCAACCTTAAGTAGATTATCAATGCTCTATGATATCGCTATCTTAGCTTATTCTTGTACTCCTTTTTAAAATCATAACTCAACCTTTCCTCTAGGTTCCTTTGTTACATCTTTTTGATAAAATCCTCTTCATCAATCAAATAAGTGATTGTACTTAAATCATATAAGTAGTTGTCTTACCAGCAAAAAGAAGATTTTACATCAGTGACGAAAAAATGATTGAAAAAAATTTATCATACTTGTATCAATCTGTTTTCAACGGTCTCCCTATTTCAACAATCTCCCTCTTTGGCATTGATGGCAAACCAAACTGATCAATCAAATTGACTAGGTTAAAATAGTAAGACCAACAAAATACCAAAAGGTAAATAATTCCTTGTACTGAAATCTCTCCCTCTATCAGCAACTTTCTTCTTCTAAATAGATTACAATTTTTTTGTGTGTCATCCTTATAACTCCCTCTGAATTACTTCTTATATCTCCCTTCTACAATATCTCCCTCTTACTAGGTAGATTTTATCAATAGATATACTATCTTTCTCATATTAGGTGTTTAGAATTTCTCCCTCTTTGTTCAATCTCCAATCTCTTGTATTTCTCCTTATAAGTAATGATCTCCCTTTTTCTTGTATTTCCCCTAATCAGTAACTATCTCCCTCTTTAACAACAATGCCAAAGACTTGACATCTTAATATGTAGATATAAACTTGTTTAGTTTCTCTTGTGTCACCTTGCTTGTGATTGATATGAAGTATCTCTTTGATTACTTTAGGTAGTTCCTAAAGTAAGATCCACTACATCAATTTGTAATATGTAGAAATTAGCTTGTTTGATAAAGGGCACTCCTTTTGTTACTCACATAGCCTTTTATAGGGGTATCACCCCCAGTTTACCTCTTGGATACTCATGTGCATCCTTAGGTAATACTTTTGTGAAGATATCAACAATTTTTCCTTTCGTGTTAACATATTCCATCTTCACCTCTTTATCTTGAACTAATTCTCTCAAGTAATGATACTTGATTGCAATGTGCTTAGTCTTTGTGTGCATCACAGGATTCTTTGATATATTTATAGCACTTATCATAATAAAGTATCACTGGTTTTGTGATCTCGTCCTTCATACCTTTGAGTAGTTGTTTGATCCATACAATGTTTGGACAATTTACAATAGTAGCAACATATTCAGCTTCAATTGTAGATTGTGAAGTGCAGTTTTGTTTCTTGCTAATCCATGTAACTAGCCTCTTGCCTAAGAAAAATGCTTCTCCACTGGTGCTTTTTTTTTCATTAATGTTTCCAGCCCAATCAGCATTAGTATAGGCTCTTAATTCAAATTTCTCATTTTTCTTATAGTATAGACCATACTCCTCTGTTCCTTTTAGATATCTCAAAATTCTCTTTACAACCATCAAATGATTCTCCCTAGGATTAGCAAAGAATCTTGCAACTATCCCTACAGATAATGCAATATCAAGTCTGCTATGTACTACATATTATAATTTTTCAATCATATACTTGTAGTATGTTTGATTCACCTTAGTTGAATCATCATTCTTTGGTAATTTATGTCCTCTTACCATAGGTGTACTTACTAGTTCAGAGTCCTCCAATCCAAAAGTTTTCAGTATCTCCTTTACATACTTTGACTGAGTGATGTATATACATATTTCATTTAATATACTTGCAAACCCATAAATAACTTGATCTCTCCAAACATAGACATTTCAAATTCTTGCTTCATTTCATTTGAAAAAGCCTTACATAAAGCATCTTGACCTCCAAATATGATATCATCAACAAAAATTTTAGATAACAAAATACCTTTTCCTTTCTCTATCTTCATGTACAAATTATTTTTATCATCATTCTTTTCAAATCCAATCTTCACAAAATAATTATGAAATCTCTCATTACATGCTCTTGGTGCTTGTTTCAAACCATAAAGGGCTTTGTGTAATCTACATACCATGTTCTTATTGTTAACACAACAAATCCTTCTAGTTATTCTATGTAAACTTCTTCCTCTAATATAACATTCAGAAATGCAGATTTAAAATCCATTTGATAAACTTTGAAACCTTTGTATGCAAAATAAAAAAAGTAGAGTTCTCACTCTTTCCAATCTACCAACAGGAGCAAATGTTTCTCCATAGTCAATTCCTTCATCTTGTGCATATCCTTTGCAAACTAATCTTTCCTTATTCCTTGTGAGTTCACCATTTTCATCTAGCTTATTTCTTGAATACCCACTTGGTGCCAATCACATTTTTGTCTTCTGGTCTAGGAACTAAAGTCCATGTCTTATTTTTCTCAATTTGTTTAATCTCTTCTTCCATGGCTTTACTCCAATCCACATCTTCTAAGGCATCTTTTACTAATTTAGGCTCTTTTATGCTTAATAAGCATGTATCATTTCTCAACTTGTTTCTTGTCATTAGTCTAGCATCTTTATCTTCAATGATTGATGTAGCATGATGATGTCTCTTGACATATTTGGACAATCTTGGTTTAGCTCTGGTTTCTTCATTTGGTCTGTCTACTTCAGAGTCACTATGTACATTTTTGTTAGGTATTTTAGCAGCTCTCATGTACACTAATCTCAGAATTAGAATGTGTCTCAACTTCATTCTTTAACTCAGCATTTGAATGTAGCTCGGTTCCTGAATGTAACTCGACATTCATATTGTGTGACTCAACAGTCATTAAATTTTTTTGTTGGTGTGTAGCTTGATTTATAGCATCTTCTTCAGTGGGCATACCTTCATAAAGGTATATAAATGATTTGTATTCTTCTAGTTCTTTTATAGGTTCAACCTCATGAACTTTTGTATATTCATTAAAATTTACATTTGCACTTTTCACAACTTTGTTAGTGTTAGTATTTAAACACTTATAAGCTTAACTTCTTGTGGAATAACCTAAAAATATACATTCTTCACTTTTTGCATCTATTTTACCATTTCTAGAATCTTTGAGTATAAAGCATTTTGCTTCCAAATACCTTAAAATATTTTACATTGGGTGAGTGTTCATATCATAGTTCAAAAGGTGTTGAATGAGCATCTTTTTTGACTTGTACATGGTTCAATGTATAGATAGTTGTACTTACAGCTTCTCTCTAGTATTTCAAAGCAACATTTTTCTCCATCATGATTGTCCTAACACAGTCCATTACAGACTAGTTCCTCCTTTCAACTATTCCATTTTGTGGAGCAATTCTAGGATTAGATGTCTATCTTTTGATTCCTTGATCATTATAAACATCTCAAACTCATTTGATGTAAACTCTCCTCCTCTGTTAGATCTCAAACATTTCAAACTTTTACCTATTTCATTCTCAATTCTTGTTAAGTACCACTTAAACATTTGGAAAGCATCAAATTTATGTTTCAAAAACATAACTGTCATCATTCTAGAATAATCATCAACAAGTAGCATGATATACTTATCTCCTTTGTAGCTTTACACTTCAATTGGTCCACACAAGTTAGTATGAACAATCTCTAGTATTCATTTAGAGGTATGAGTTTTGCTCTTAAAACTTAACTTTGGTATTATGCCTAACTGACATTATTTGCACATTATATTATCAGGCTTCTTCAACTTAGGAAAACCTCTAACTTTTCTCATGTTACTAATATTGAACAAGTTATCAAAATTAACCTGACATAACCTCTTGTGCCATGGACACACCATTGAATTTTACAATTAGACAAGTAGCATCCTCTATATCAAGATAGAATAGATTACTCCTAGTTTGATTACCTTTCCCAATCAGTTTTCCATCAACATCATATAGCTTAGCAATCTTGTTTTCAAACTCAACCTTACATCCTGAATTATTTAATTGTGACACACTCAATAGATTAGAGTTCAATCCTTCAACATAGTACACATTGTCACATAGAATCTTTTATTTGATTTTGATATAACCTTTTCCTTTTATCAAACATGGTGCATCATTACCAAATCTTACACTATTTCCATCATAACAATTCAAGGTAATGAACTTACTTTTGTCTCTAGTCATATAATGTGAAAATCCACTGTTAATGATCCATCGATCATTCTTGTTCACATAAGACATAAGTGTTTTGTCCTCATCCTCACCAGATTCATCCTTCATTGTAACATACACCACTTCATCATCATGTTCATCAGATTCATCTCTTGTTTCCTCTTCAACAATGTAGCAAGACTTCTTGCCTTTGTCTTTGTAATCCTTTATGTCTTCATCTCTTCTATTTTTATGCTTGTCTCCACCTCTGTAGATTTTCTTCTCTGGACATCTAGCTACAAAATGACCAACTTCATTGCAATTGAAACAAACAATAGGTAACTTACCTTTAAACTTGTCTTTACCTCTACGAAATCTCCTTACTAGTAGTGCTTCAAGTTGTTCTACATCCTCCTCATCTATGTCACTGTTACTAGACACATACTTTGTCTTTTTCTTCTTCTTCTTCTCATCAAGTTCCTTCAATGACAACTTTTTTTGAAAGCAGATTCAATCTATTTAGGTTTGTAATTATAAAAGTTAGATAGATCACAAGCAGTGAGTCTACCTACCATACCTTTAACGGATAGAGTATTCCCTAGTATGCATCTCAGTTCTTGTATTGCAGAAACTCTAATGGCATATATAGGCAATAATATTCTTAAAAATTTGCTTAGTATAGTATCATCATCTATTGTACCAGTAGCTCCTCTTATTTCATTAACAACATCTTTTATCCTTGAGCAATTTTGAGCAATATTTTCACCTTGTTGTATTCTCATATCATCAAACTTACCTTTGAGACTTTTAACTTTAGCTCTTAAAACATTAGTGTCTCCTCCATAGATGGTGTCTAAAGCATCCTACATGTTTTTTGCACTATTAAGACCTTTGATATCATCAAATTTAGCATATCTTAGGGCAGATGCAATCTCCATGATTGCCTGGTTGTGTTATTTCTTCTTTTTCATATCTTCGACAGTTAGGGCTCCAGCAAGATCAACATTCTTAGTAGTAATGGTAGATTATGTATGATCTCCAAATCCTCCAAGGTGTAGCTTCATCAAAAAATTTCATGCATGAAAATTATCTCTATTAAGCTTAGGTACATCTCTTTTTGACATCTTCATCTTTGTGCTTTTAGTACCTTTAAACCAGTCCTCTTAAGTAGATGGCTCTGATACCAATTGTTGGAATTCTTTAGAATAAATGAAAGGGGGGGTGAGTCAGTTATCCAAGGTCCAAATGTATAAATAAAACTTTTCACAACTTAGTGAACCCATATAACATTTATCATCATGCACGCATCCATAAGATTGTGCATTCACTTAAAAACTTGTAGGTTACTATCAAATCAATTTACAGAAATGTAAACATGAAACATAAAAAATTCAACAACACATTTGACACAATGATTTACCTAAGAACCCAATTTGGAAAAAAGCACCAATAACATGCTACTCTTTTTCACTCTTCTGAAGTGATGGCCTATGAAAGGCCAACCCTGTTAAAGGTTACAACACACACTGTTAAATGTGACCCTATTAAAGGATTTCAATCACCTTGTTAGGAGTGAGCCTTGCTAGAGGACTTTAGATCATTTACTTGGAATGTCACCTAGTTAAAGGATTTAAAAAGGACTATTAGGTCAACCTTAATCCAAAGGATTTACCCTAGATTGATATAATTATTAGAGAGTAACAATAAGACTTTGATCTGATAACAACTTACAACTCCATTTGTAGATTACAAATCTTTGTTTCAATCCTCCATTCTGCTTGGATTTCACACATTTTAGCACTAATAGCTTATTCACCCCTCAAGCATTCATACCTTTAAGCCTTTTTTCTTAACATTCCAATACAAACTCTTCACTTAGATCACTTGATGAAGCAATACCCTTGACTCCTTGTCTTCCTTAGGTTCTCGAACATGACAGCCCTTGTTTCTGACTAGCCATCCCTATAAATAGAGAATTAAGACCTTTTGTCATTCATTCTCCATTGTCCAATTTAGGGTTAGGATAGATTAGGTAGGATTCAATGAATCTATACCCCTCATTCCATATCACTTCTAGAAACTTCTCCTTAAATCCTCTTTGAATTTTCCTCAAAATGGTTTACCATGAATTCTATGCCACTAGCTCATCAATATTATCTTCCACCTAGTTCACATAATCCAAGAAAAAAAACTTGTTGGCTCAAATCCATCAAATTTACCATCTTTCTAATAATGTTTACACTCAGCATTAACTTGTTTCTGATGCTCGGCACATACTGCATTGCTTGGCATCCTCTAAAAAATCACTTGGCCTAAACTAAAGTTTACTAATACTCGGCATCAACTAAACTTTACTCAACATCCACTATTTTTCTTAGCATACACTAAAATGGACTTTTACTCAGCTCCAATTGATTTTCTACTCAGCTTGCACTAAATTTGTTTGACACTTGCTATCCATCTGATCAAGCTTGGCAGACAAACTTTGTTTAATTTGTTCTTCTAAACTTGCTTTGTATAACTAGCCTTTGCAACCTTAAGTAGATTATCAATGCACTATGATATCACTGTCTTAGTTTATTCTTGTACTCCTCTTTTATATCATAACTCAACCTTTTCTCTAGGTGCTTTTGTTACATATTTTCAATCAAATCCTCTTCATAATAAAACAAGTGATAGTACTTAAATCATATAAGCAGTTGTCTTACCAGCAAAAAGTAGGTTTGACATTAGTAATAAAACAATGATTGAAACACATTAATCATACTTGTATCAATCTATTTTCAACAATCTCCCTCTTTCAATAACTCTATCTTTGTTATTTGCAAGTTGCAAATACTTGGTTATAATAGGAATTCATATAGTTGCATTAATTATAAATTACATTATCATAAAATAAAAAATACAAAAATAGTTTTTGTGAGGTTACACTTCAAAAAAGTTGTGCAAAATTGGTAGATACCACCAAAGGCCTCCTTGTGAACATTCACATTTATCTTCAATTGATTTACCAGTAGTTTGAAAAATAGCCATCCAAAACCTTGGAATTGGTCATTAGTTATCTTTTCAAGAGAGAATTTTGAGAGACTTTTTGTCATTGGCATCATGCAAAATAACCACTCAACAATAATTTTACTGATACTTGGTAATGCAAGGAACAACGAGTTAACAATTTTGAATTAAAGTGAATGCAAGAGTTAAATGTTAAGTTTAATGACTACACCAAGTGATTGCTACTAATATTCATAATGTTATGTTGGTACTAAAATAGTTTGAAGGGACTATGTGATAACTAGACATTAGTGATTCACCCCACCCCCCCACCCCCCCCCCCCCCCCCCCCCCCTCAATTATCTAATGATTGGTATCAGAGCTGAGTGCTTGGAAAAAGAAGTTTAAAGGAACTTAAGCTAAAGATAAAAAATTTATAAGAGAGAGGTACCAAAGCTAAACAAGAAAAACTCTTCATCATGGCAAGATCAAATGAAGCTGCATCTTTCTAGTATTGGAGATAATGTCACACATTTGTTGGAGAATGAATATATTGAACTTGTTGGTCCCTTGTCTATGGAACACATGAATGAGAAAAGGAATCACAATAGTCTAATGATTGAGATTTCATCTACTATAAATGATGTTGACTTTCATGATATAAAAAAATTGTACCAATCCTAAACAAATGTGGGATAAATTGAAACTAGTACATGGAGGAGATGATAATGTTAGAAGTGTCAAAGATGAAAGCTTGAGAGGTAAGTACGATGATATGAGAATGAGACAAGGTGAGAATGATGCAAAATATGTGAACTAAATCAAAGATGTTGTAAGTGCAATTAGGGTTGCAGGAGGAAGTATCATGGATTTTGAAATTGTAAGTAAATTTCTTAGAACTCTTATGTTTGTTTATGCTATTAAAAAATTTTTAATTCAAGAAGTAAGAGTTATGCCTAAAAATGATCTGACCCTTGATGGTCTAGTTGGTTGGTTAACTACATTTAAGTTGAGCAATTATGAAAATTATATGGTTACAATAGGACATTCATTTAAGTCTTCACCAACCATTAACAATTTGAAGAAAGAGAAGAAAAGTTAAGAAAAAAGAGAGTCTGAAATTGAAAATGATTTGGATGATCTTGAACCATTGCTCACAAGAAGGTTATCAAGAGGTAAAAAGGTAAAATGCCCTTGATGTATTTCAAGTGAAATGAGGTTGGTCACTTTGCTATTAAATGTCATAATAGAAGTCAATCTGGTAGAAATGATAGTAATAGTTTGAAATATCTAAAGTATAGGAAGAACAAGGACTACAAAGATAAAGGAAATAATTCATGCTACATTGATAAAGAAGAGCATATGTTGAAATTGATGAAAGATCAACCTCACAGCTCCAAAGAATCACTTGCATGCAGACATCTATCACAGAAAGAGAAAAGCAAAGGCTAGAATTTGTAGATCCATAGATGAGACATTCTTGATGATAAAAAAGAAATATTGCTATTATTAAAAGTGAATGAATAAATTACAAAGAGATGTCATCCTTATAAAGGAGATCAAAGCCCTACCTGGGTTGCATTATAATAATTAATAAAATAATTAATTATTATATGCCTAAAGTTTATCTTAAGTAAACTAGAGATAATAAGTGACTAAATAATTAAGTAAAAATGATTTAATTAATAAAGAAATATATTATTACTCTAACACAACCCTGCCCCCCCCCCCCCCCCCCCCCAAAGGTAAACTTAGGGATTAGCTAAAAACCTAGAAACTACTATTGAAAGAAAAATTGGGTCTTGGCAACAAGGCTTGATGAAAAACCCAAGCACAACCAAATCTCTATAAAGAGGAGAAATAGAGAAAATCATATGGGAAAAACCCTACTCCAAAAAGAGATGGAAAGAATGTTCCAAAAGACAAGAACAAAAGGATGCTCATGAAGAACATCACTGAAGCATGAAGCTGCAAACACTGTCAAACTGCTAATTTGAAGAACCTCCACTATATAGAACATGACCAAGTAGAGAAGATTAAGTCTGAAGAGCTGGTCAATTATAGATGGAGGGTATCTTCATGGCCTCCAAAATAGGAATGAAACAATGTCTATATGGTAAATGATCCATTTCACTGAAATGCATAGGTATCCAACCACTACAATCACCTAGTACATAGGATCAAATACTAAATACATGACCCTCCTTTATGCTGAGAGGTAAGAAATAAACACTAAAACTAAATGCAATATCTCCTAGAGAAAGAAGAACCAGGAACATTGAGAGTGCAAAAAAGTACAAACACCTTTACTAGCACATGTCATCGACACATCATGAGGCTAATGTCGTGGAAGGAACACTCACTTGACAAAGGAAGATGGTGAATATGACCAACATAAAACCCCCCAAGGCATTTTATAATGTAGTGCATGTACAACAAAACACAAAGATGTGCAAAATCCTTAAATGCAATAGAGTGGCACTTTATCTCAGTGCATTTGCAAAAATACTACAAAAGGATGCCAATAAATATCAAAAGAGACATAATGTTGATACAATAGATAGTATAACCCATGAAAAATTATCTGAAACAACAAAATCAATTCCCAAACTTGAAACAACCAAGATATCCATCATAATGTAGCAAAACAAAAAACTAAATGGGATGTGCTTGGAGTAGAATTTGGAAAATAGAATGTTTCAAAATATGTCTCTTGGAGTGCAAAATAGAACTTCTGACTTTGACAAACAAAATAGGCCAACAAATAGCATCAAAATTCCAAATAAACTACACCATTACAAGGGGCTTGGAATCATCTTTCAGGTGATATCTCATTTGTGAAAAATGGAGTCTAAATGAGCAAGTTATGTCCAAAAAAAAAATTGTAGGTCCCAAAAAAGCACTGGAAAAGAAAAAAATTGCTACCTCAGGATCCATGTTTTAATGCCTCAAAAAGTGTGCCCACCAACACCCAAATTGCCTCGAGAAGTGCATCAATCCCATACAAAAATGTCTTGATTTATGAGTCCAAAGAATCTTGATTTACGTACCCAAAAATCTCGATTTGTGTGACCACAAATCTCGACTCGCATGACAAAAAAACTCAATTTTCATTCCAAAAATCATAAAATCACCACCTTAGGAAACATACCAAAAATCTTTATTTACACACCAAATTTTAGAAAAAATTTGCCTTGGGAAATGTGCCAAAAATATCAATTTTCATGTCAAAAATCTTAAAAATGTCACCTTAGGAAATGTGCCAAAAGTCATAAAATCATTTCTTTGAAAAACGTGCCCAATATGGGAGTAATTTTTTTGCCTCAGATTCCAAAAGTGTCCAACTTTGACAAATTTTATATGAAAATAGGGATTTTTGGGTGCTTTGAGCTCAATGGTGATGTTCGTTTGGGTTCAAAGTGTGCCAAAAATTAGTGACCCCTCCCGCCCCCAAGATTCAATACAAAAATCCTCTAAAAGCCACAAATCTAAAAAATGATGCCAAATCTCTGAAGAATAGAACAAGGGCATGAAGATTTGGAGCTCTTATACCATATTGAAGTTGATGAAAGATCAACCCCACAACTCATAAGAATCACCTACATGCAAACGTGTGTCATAGAAAGAGAGAAGCAAAAGCAATGGAGGTTGGAATTCTTAGATCCATAGATGAGACATTCTTGATGAGCAAAAAGAAATATTGCTATGATCAAAAGCGAATGAATAAATTACAAAAAGAGATTGTCCCTATAAAAAATATCAAAACCCTAACAAGTAACCTAGGTTGCATGATAATAAATAATAAAACAATTATTTATTATATGCCTAAAGTTTAGCTTAAGTAAACTAGAGATAATAAGTGACTTAATAATTAAATAAAAATGATTTAATTAATAAGGCAATGTCTTATTACTCTAACAACATATCGAGTCTAGTTCTAATGAGGACAAGGAAGTAGTTGAAATGGATTATGTTGTAATCAAAGAAGATCTAAATGGTGAAAGGTATGAAAGTAAAACTACCCTTATTTCACATTTTAGTAAGAATGATTTATTGATTATTGATAGTGGTTGATCACATCACATGACTGGTGATCTAAGTGAGTTTGACAAATTTGAAGAAATTGATCATGGTGGAATTGTCAGGCTTGGTAATGATGTTCCATGCCCACTGAAAGGTAAAGGGTCACTAATTTTGAATCAAAAGATCATATGTGATGATGCATATTGGGTTAAATGACTTAAATATAATCTTTTGAGTGTTTTATAGTTGAATAACTCAAGTCACAAACTAGAATTTGAGAAAAGGAAGGTCAAGATCTTCGATGGTGAAGGTAATCTGATTGGAATGGGAATGGAAACAAAAGGTAACTTATTCTATCTTGATTCTATAGTTGAGACATTTTTATTTGATAGAGATGAGGATGTGTGGTTATAGCATAAAAGTTTGTGCCATGTAAATTTTGAGAACATGGTGAAAATCAGTAAAAAGAAGAGAGTAAGAGACTTACCGAATCTACAAAAACCTGAAAATGCTATGTGCAAAGAATGTCAACCCAGTAAGATGACAAAGTCTACTTTTTTTAGCAAGACGCACACTTGAAATAATATTATAGAATTGGTGCATACTAATTTATGTGGTCCAATTGGAATTGATAGTTAGTAATTGATGGTTATTATGGTGATAGATATTTCATATTATTTGTGGATGAATATTGAAGGATGATGACTATAATTTTCGTGGAGGTGAAATCACATGCTTTTGATATGTTCAAGTGGTACAAAGATAGAGTTGAAAAGGAAACTAGTAAATCTTTGAAATGTCTAAGATCTGATAGAGGTGGTGAATTAATGTTTGTTGAATTCACTAACTTTTGTATTGAGAATGGTATTAAAAGATAGTTATCTACACTGGGGACACCATAATAGAATGGTTTTTTTGAAAGAAGAAATAGATCTATCATATATTGTATAAGAACTTTGATGATTGAGAATGAGGTTTCTCAAATATTTTGGAGAGAAGAAATCCATACTATTGTTTATACTCTCAACTGAGTTCCATTGAAGAAAGGACCAAACAAGACACCCTATGAACTATGGTATGGTCATACACTGAATGTAAGTTATTTTAAAATCTTTGGAAGTAGCTATTACATTCACAAAGATACAAGGAATAGTAAATTTGATATTAATGGAGATGAAGTTATATTTTTTGGCTATTCTTCTAAGGGTAAATTTCATAAATGTTTGAACAAAGCTACTAACAAGATGATTGAAAGTGCAAATATAAGATTTGATGAGTTTTCAAAGAAGAATGATATGGAAAGCAATAAGAAACTTGAATATTATAGTAAGTTTATTTATGTCTATGATGATACACCTAATACTCTACCCAAGTTACAACACAAAGCTACTGAGAACTAGATAGTTGCAATTGAGTCACAAACTGTTATACTCAAGCACCAAAAAATTCAACCCAAGCGGTAAGATAAACTTCTACTAAGTGAAGGAACTATTGAAAATCAAAGAGCTAGACCTGTATTGGCCAAATATGTGAGGAAGAGACATTCTCCTGAATGGATAATTAGAGATAGAATTGTTGGAGTACAAACAAGAGGCAAGATAAGATAAGGTAAATGTTTAATAGCTAATTTTGAACCAAGAACAGTAAAAGCTGCATTAGATGATGAATTTTGGGTTAATGTTATGAATGAAGAGATTGATCATATTGAGAATAATAATACCTAGACACTAGTACCAAGACCTGCAAATAAAAATGTTATTGGTACCAAATGGATTTTCAAAAACAAGTTGTAATGTCCCTAATATTAGAATTATCTTGGGAAAATTATTAACTATAAAATAAATATTAGAATTAAATAATAATAAGACTTAAATATATTATTTTACCTTATATCCTAACCCCAACCTTAAAGATGTCTCTAGATAGGGTTTCCTAACCATTGGTTATTAAACTGTCTTCTTTAGATTGAACCCCTTGGGTTTACATATGCATATGTTGACATCATCAAAATGTTTTTTTCATTATGTTAATCTCACTCATGTTGGTTAGATGGAGATTATATCAATCTCACATACCAATATTATAGAGATTTAGATGGTGTCATCCAAATGAGAATCATTCCCATCTCTAATACCAACATTGATTATCCATCTCTTTAGTGGTAGCCAAATGGGTAATTACACCCATCTATGATACTAACACTAAGAGTTTGTATTCCACCTCCATTATGTTAGCCAAATGAGTATTTCACCCATCCCTAATACTCACTAGGATTTTGAGTTACATCTCTTTCATGTCAGCCAAATGGAAAGTATGACCATCTCTAATACTAACACCAACGAACTTTTAATATCAATCTTCTTCACCATAAGAGACATATTGATATTTCATAAAATATCAATTATTATAAATAAATAATTTAAGTTCTTTCCATTTTTAAATTTTATGTGTATATCTATTTCATATTTACTATATAATATAAATAAATTATATGAAATAAGAAGTTAAATAAATGTCATGATGATGATAAATTAAATTTTGGGAAAATAGAATGAGAGATTGAATAAAGAGTTTGATGATTCAAAAAAATTACTGAAGAAATTCAAAGAAAGCTCTACAAATTTGGATGAGCAACTTAAGAATCAAATGATGAATAGTGAGACTCATGGTTTTGGGTATACTAATTATGAAGTTGGAGAATCATCTAGATCCAAGAAGCCTAAACACAAAGATATATCTCCACCAAAAATGAATAAGACAAGTCATAGTAAGAAATCTCACTAGCCCATTTGTTTCAATTGTCATAACATAGTACAAGTTACAAGAGAATGCAAGTTTAGACCTACTACCCTTATAGGCTTAATATGTCATGAGTTAGGTCATAATTCTAGAGTCTAAAAGAATAAACCAAACATATTTAATGTTTATTGTTACAATTGTAATAAGTTTGGACATAAAGCTAATGAGCATAGGACCAGATTAAATAAGAACCCAAGAACATATGTGAACCAAGTGACTCCATATAAAAATAAGAAGTATGTTTCTTTCTCACCTTGTCATAACTATGGTCATATGGAAATCAATTCTAGAATGAGAACAAATAGAGGAAATGTGGACCTTGGAGATCAACTAGTGTGACATGTTTCCATTTTCATAAGGTTGGTCATATTGCTAGGTTTTGAAGGATGAAGAACAATGGTAAGCAACTAACAAATTAGAAAGAGGACTAGAAACACACAAAAAAAAAGAAATAATTGAAGAAACATAGAATGAGATGAAAAATATTTGGTTCATGAAAGATGATAAAAATTTATCTAAGGAATTTGCATCTCCATTGGGTGTTGAGAATCCATCTTCTAACCACACTAGGATTATAAGCTTAAGGGGAGCTTCATTGACTAATCCATAAATGGACCCCCTGGATGCATGTGCAGTAAGTTGCATCTATATGGTTAGAGGTTTGATGACATATTGTATCATGATAAGCAATTTGGTAGTATAATATCATGTTCTTTCCTACCAGGAATGAGAATTTGTTTTTGAACTATGATTGGGTATCTCAATTGATGAAGCATTTAATGTTGGTAAGTGACAAGTTATAAATGGTAGTTTAAGTCTCATTTGGCACTTATGTGTTCAAAGATATAGCATAGAGTTGACAAAGTAATTCACACAATGATTAAATTAATTCCACCTACTGTAAAAATGATTTAGCAACTAATTGGTAAAGTTTGAGTGTGGCATTTGAAGAACTTGAGGATGAACCCTAGTTTCACAAAGTTAAAAGATATTTTTTAATTGAAACTTAATTTTTTTTAATCAAAGATCATGGGAAATCTAGTAGTGATTGGTATTATAAAGAGGCAGAAATTTAACAATCATCTATTCAAGTCTATGATGATTGACCTAGTGAGTGTCGTATGCAGCATACCCTATGAAGTTATAAATCTAGAGGACAAAAGAGCCTATATAGACTAAAAATTGGAGAAATTAGGTTCATTAATGATATTTGATATATAAAAAGACCTTAGTGATGATAATCTGGTTATCAAGGATGCACATGAGATATTGGAGACAAAGGGTTTAATGAACACATTCTATATTTTGAGGAAATTTGAAGATGAGCTAATTGGATATGTTTTAAGTCGATTCCATTACTAGTTTCTATGGTTGGATCAACCATACAAGATTACATAGGAATCAATTCATGTTGTAATTGGTTATAGGGAAACCAATGAAGTGCCTAGTGTTAGAATTGTCTAACAGGATATAATTACTTTATTGACAAAATTCCAAGTGGGATAAGAGGGAAATGACTATGAATGACATCACAAAAAATATTGTCAAGTTTGCATTAGTGGTAATTGGTTATAAGGTATTCTAGTCAAGCATAATGAATAGTATACCAACTAGTGTCATCCTCACTACATATGAAATTGTAAAGGAGAATGAGGATTTTGATCTATGTAAAGCTCCAAGAGAACAAAAGTGTTAGAACTTGGAAAAGATAAAGATCAATAAGAGAACCCATTTGAGTATGATATGTCTTAGTAAGATAATTTTTCTATATTTAGAAATTCTTCACTAGAATTGGTAAAGTAACTTGGGTACCAAGTACAGATGCATTGGTTCAAATAAATAAATGCATAATACTTTGGGAAATAACTTCACTACTACTATTTTGGGATACTTCAAGGAGTTTCAACAAAAATGAATTAGAGTGAGAGAATTCATTTAGCAGTGATGGAGAAATACCAATATTCAATATGCTTCATGGTTGACACCAATATATGTCTTATGGAAGTTTTTGAACCTAGAACATCATGGGTGATGCCCATAGGGTATAAGGTAGAAGCTAATATTATAGTTGGTTATGCTGATTTTAAACCATCTCAACCAAGGGATCCCAAATCTCTTAGATATAGAAGTGCATAGAATGATTAATAAACTAGTCATTGAGAAAAAATTGAAGAAGCAATTTTAGGAGTCTTCTCTTAAGCATGGGTTTACAAAGGATAAAACTGGTGAAACAAGAACCAAGAATGCTACAAAGGAAGCTATTACATTAGGTATAACTAGAGTTGGAGAAGTTGAAGTTGACTCATCTACTAGAAAATCTACTACCAAGAGACAAACCAAAAGTCAAAAATTAAGGAAAGATAAGGAGACTTCACCAATAAAGATAGACACCAAAGGTAATGGTAAAGATGCTAAGGGGGAAAGTTAAAGCTCAAAGGGAAAATATTGTTGAATTAGACAAAGAAGAAGGGATTGAATCAGAAGAAGCTCAACAAGAAATGAAAGCTAGTGGAAAGGAATCTAAAGTAGTTGTAGAACCAAATATGAAGACAAATCAAGATGAAATGAATAGGTATGACCCTATAGAAAATATAGTTAATCAAGTTGAAAAGTGGGGTGTAATAGAAAATGTTAAATGATATTATAATTCTTATAAAGAGGATGAATGTAAAAGGCTTTAGCATGAATAAGCTAAGTAAAGCATTATATGTATTACAAGGTCAAATTCTAGATTCTTTATAAGATAAGTGTGAGTCTATGTAGAAGTTATGAAAGACAAAGAATTAATTAAGTATGTGTTAGTGATGAAGCAAGGAAGGACTATGAAGACACAAACTAGGAGGCTATCAATTATGAAGCAAGAAAGGATGATCAATAAGAAGATCCAACACAACAAAAATAAGTTGAAGCTAAAGGCAATAAGGAGAAACAAGAAGTTACAAAGGCATAAAAGAGTACTAGAGAGTTATAATAAGAACAAAAGGAAGTTATAAAAGCTTTGTCAATTATCAAGAGAATTGATAATGATAACCTATCAATCATTAAAGGACCAATAGATTTTAACAGAATGTTTCCAAAGGAGATGATGAAAATGAGAAACAAAATCAAGTCTAAAGCTAAGAGAGACTAGAAGAAGGAGGAAAAATTCATTGAGTTACCTAGAGATATACTTTCAAACTTAGTGTAGAATGTGAACTATGACAAAAAGGCAATACCTATTGAACACTAGGTTAGTTAGTGTGTGCAATAGGTGAAATTTGAAAAGTTTTGATGAATTTGTAGTTCAAAGTGCGGAAAGGGAATATAAGAACAACCTGTCTCATAATTTAGCACAAAATTTAGTGATGGATAAAAGAGCACTGTCCATTGGAATCAAAAAGTTAAAGGAAGCAATAAAAGAAGGATACAAAATACTAATCATTTATATTGATTTTGCAGATTCTAGTGTATGGAAGATTGAAAGTAGAATTGTGATGAGTGGTTTAAAAGATATCACCTGTAGAGGTATTTGAATGGAGATTTGAAGGAAATCTATCAGAAATATAGATAATATGAAGATTTGATGTGATCTATAAGACATAGAGTAAAGAATAGTGAATCAACATAGTACATGGTTTTAAACCAGTTAAATTGGTAAAATTTATGATATTGATCAATAAAATAAAAGGTAATTTATGAAGAGGCTAACATGAAGGAAAAAATTATAAAGAGTTATCTCTCACTCATAAAATTTGGAATGATTTTGAGGCCAACTTGTGGAAACATGTTTAGGGTTTTTCTACCACCTTAAGAACAATATAAAAGAAATAAAAGATCAACATGTGATAGTCATTTATTTGAAGTGAAAATTTTGTAAAGGATATTTGTAGTATATGTTGTTAGTGTTGATCTAGAGAAGAGAAGTGAATAAAAAACATTTAAAATTTTCATGCAATAAGTGCAACTTTTAGATCATCCATGCTTATTGATTTTAATAGGTTCACCAGAGAAAAACCTCTACCAAGGTCACTCCTTAAAGGATGTGTAGGATCCTAATAGGTTTCAAGAAAAAATATTTTAACTATGTCTCTTACAAGGAGTTCTAAATCCCTTAACAAAGTAGATCCAAATAGGGTTTATTCATAAAGCTTTTAACAAGGCTTAACTCTCTTAACTGGGTGAAACCCTAATTGGGTAGATGGAATACTTTTAACAAGGCAATTTATTATTATGGTTATATAGATTTATGGTTACTAATTCCCAATGTGGTTTTTGTTTCTAACCAAGGGTTTCTATGTGAAAATTTATTATAGCAAAGTGTTTCATGTGTGAATGCTTAAATTGCTTTACTACTAGTTGGTTATTTTATTTCTGTGTTTTATGTTTTGCAAGTAGGTGGTGAAATTAATTAGATCTATGGTCACACTAATTCACACCCCCCACTCCCCTCTCAATGTTTCCTAATATTAACAAACATGTTGTATATATCATGATTGCAATGATGATACACTTATCATATTACAAATTGAGATCAACAAATGATTCCACTTTCATCCCCTCCTGCACCCCCACCCCCCACCAAAATAATATTAATATTATAAAACAAGGAAAATTTGACCTCTTATCTCTCATACTAGGCCAAAAATACCAAATACTAAAAGTGATACGTCCACTCACAATTCCTACAAAATGCTAGAAAGTTTGAAAAGTAGACAAAAAAACCACACACTTAAAAAAAGGGTACCTAAAATGTGTCCATATGAGTCTGAATGAAGCCTTTGAAGTTGAAAAAATGAAGATTACTTAGTTACAATTATGAAACATGTATTTTTCTAAAATATCCATGCAACAAAATCAAAAACTAATTCTAGATTTGAAAGAATGCAAAATTCTAACCCAAATAATCATCCTACATTTGTTAAGAAATGGAATTTGTAGTGGTTTATTTACTAAAATGCACCATCATGCTATCAAAGTGCATAGGGGAGCATTAGATGATATAAAAGATGAGGATTTTTTTTAATCAAACTTGTATGTTGAATGCTATTTGACTTCGACAAATTGTCCCACATTTATGTTGTAAGGAAGTTTTTGGTTGTTTAAATAATCCATTGTTTACAAATTATAATTGAGTTTTGAGGAATAGAGACTAGTGGGTTTAAAACTTGTATACTTGTTGATAAATTTGGTTAACAAATTTTTCTCTAGTTGCAAAGGTTACCAAGAAAGATGGAAATCATTGTGTCAGGTTTGAAGAGGATTCTAACAAAAATAGTCAACAACCAAAGCCTAAAGCATGTATACTACCAAATCCCAAAGTCAATGGTGTGGTTGGCCAGATAAATAATGTGAGTCAGTGGTTCATGAGAAAATAATGGGAAACCTATTGATGGTTCTATCTTGTTGAAGGTATGATACAAACCAAGAAATATGACTCCTAGGAGGAAAAGCAAGTGATGTAGTGCGGTACTTGATGGTCTATATACTTGCATAAAATTAAAGCACTTATAAAAAAAAAAAATATCGCTACATAGATGACAATGACTATGAAATGATAGGGGGGTAATAGTACCCATATAGTAAAATTTTAATTTTTATTAATAATACAAATATAACTTTTGTAAAGTAGATACCATGAATACAACTTTAAATTGTGAAAATTAAGATAAATTTGTAAAAAATGTACTATCATGAGTAGGGTTGTATGACCCACTAACCTTTTTTTTTTAACCCCAAATTCAAATTTTACTAACTATGAGCAAATTTATAGTCAAATTTCACAATAATGAAATAACCACTTAGATGTGTTGGTGAAGTTAGAGATGACCCAAAATGCTCCCACAAGACACTGGTATATAGATCTAAGAAAATACCTTTTTAAATGCAACAAAATTTCTCTAATGATGACTATATGATGACACTCCAATGACTCTAATACCATGTAATAATTTTTATATAGCAAAGAAAAAGAAAAAGAAACAATATCTAGGGGCTAATGTGTAGCACAAGAGAGAGAGATAATATATTCTATTGAGATGTAATAAATAGTAAAATATTGGATAAGTAAATAAACTCAATAGATATGAATTAACTAGAATAAAATATAAATAGCCATGTATGCATATCTAAGCAAGGGAATAAGAGACCATAATAAGGAGAAGACAAGTTATCACCCACACAATGTGGAATCACGTATCCACCAAATGTTGGTCATCCTCCATTATGCAATGAGGTATGCACAACATCTAGATGATGATAATGTGATAAATGCACTAAAGGTTGAGTCAACACATAAATTTCAATTAATAACAAATTTCACCACCTAAAGTGGAATGTCTACTACACCATGTGCAAATAAAGGTGCAACCTCCTAAGTGTCTCATATAAAAATTGCTACGCAATGTATTATTCTAAATAAGTTTAAGTATAATTAAGAATATTTAATTAGACCAATATATTTTGTATCTCACTTATATTTGTGTCTCATAAAATTCATTTTTATTGTATAAGAATATTTGTTATGATTAGGTAAAGTGGGATTGGATGACCCAAATACAATAATAAAGTAGCATCAAGTTGAAATAATAGGAGGAAAGGAATTCACAAAGGTGGGTTCAAAAATATTTTGAGCAAAGCAACAACTCTATGGGATTAGGTTCCAAAAACACAAAACTAAAATTTGAAAATAAAAGGGTTTAGGAAGGAACCCCAAACCAACAAAATGAGAGACCCTTTATCTCTAGAGAAAGGAGGAACAAGGAAGAATAATATAAAAGGAAGACTTTAGAATAAACACATACTCCACCTACTCAAACTAGGACAAGAAAACATAGTATCTCTACCAACTTTATCTGCAAGAATTCAACTACCTTCATAGGATAACCCACCAATAAAGAGAAAACTAGCAACCAATTATCACCTATAGTTCAAGTAAAAATGAATAGAAGAGAACCCACCTAAAAAAGGTTTGACTCCACCTCTATAGGAGTCATACAAGCAAGGAGATATAAGAGTAGGAACACACCCTTTTGAAAATGGTTAGGTGACCACCCAACATCATTGTACCATTAAATATCACGTAGGGAGGATAACAAGAAAACCCCAATTCTACAAGAAAAAGATCGAGAGTGGAAGCAAACCACATTTTGATGCCACAAACCCACCAATGTTGCACCAAAGAACCCCTCAAGAAAAGAGAAGAGGAGATATAGGGCCTTCCTAAAAGGAGAAGGAGAAGGATACCTCCACAACCACCAACATTTACTAGTAGAGATTTCTAGTGAGGGCAACACAAAACCTTCAAAGAAACATGGGAATTCTTTTAAACCCTAAATGAGAACACAACAAGAACCTCGAGGACCACATGAAGAACATAAAAGATGAGGAAAAAAATGTTGAAGTTGAGGAAAGGTCAACCCATAGTCCAAAGAATCACTTGTACGAGAATACAAGTGATAGAAAGAGAGAAGGAAATCTATGGAGGCTTGAATTCACAAATCCGCAAAATAGGGAAAAAAAAAATTCATTCAAAAGAGAAATTGCAATAGAATCAAAAGTGTATTGAATAAATGGTTACAAAGAGATATCAATCCTTATAAAAGGAGATCAAAACCCTAAAAGGTAACAAACCTAGGAAGCATTAAAATTATTAATAAAATGATTGGTTATTATATTCCTAAAGTTTATCTTAAGTAAAATAGAGATAATAAGTGGCTTAGTAATTAAATCAAAAAGATTTAATTAATAAGAAAATACCTTATTACTCTAACAATGCCCTTAAGATAAACTAGGGAGTAGCTAAAAACCTAGAAACTACTGAAAGGAAACTTGGGTTCTAGCAATAAGGCAGAATGGGAAAACCCTACTCCAAAAATAGATGGAAAGAATGTTCTAAGAGGTAGGATCATAAGGATGATAATGAAGAACACCACTAAAGCATATAGAAGCTACAAACTTAGTCAAAAGTAACTATTGATATAAAGAACCTCTTCTACCATCATAAAATGGATGCACTTTCCTTTTAAAACCTTTTAGTACCCTCTCCATAATATCTTCTTTAGACCATGAATGTACTTGTGCTCGATCCCTTTTTCTCCTATCTTCTTCCTCTGTCCACCCTATTTCTCCTAGTATCTTCCTTTGCTTTATGTGGCACTCTAGATTTGATCCCTAGGACTAGATCAACCTAGGTCAACTAGTCCCTGGTGGTTTTGGGGCTCAACGTCTAAAAACCCTTGGGGTTTTAATTAGTTTTATTTCACTCTCTCATTAGCTTGTACTATTTTCTCGCCTGAAAACTCATACATAATGACACTTGGAGGCTTAATTTTTATATCTCATTCACACCAAGACTCATATCCTCAATCTCTTTCTCTTAAGTCAAGATTTATGCCTTTTACATTCAAGGAGTTCAAGCAATCAATATTTTCAAGCTTTAAAGCAAGGAGATTTCTATCTAGCATTGAAGGACCCTTTGTGAGCATTTCCTCTTCGAGATCTAGCTTAATGTTGACCATCAAGAGAGGAGATCTACATTGAATAATTTCATCATGTTCTCCATTGATGGACATTTACATCTATGACACCATGATGGAATTATGGTAGATCCATTGCAAAGTTTGGAGATACCCTACATTCTTAGTTCAAGATCTATAGTACATTTATATACAAAATCCTTATTGAAAATGGTTTCAAGCAAGGTGAATCCTAACATGTATCGTATCTTTAAGTCATTTACATTTATAATTCTTATTCAAGGTTAATTCCTTAATGTTGAGCTTGAACAAGGAAAGTCCTCATCAAACCCCAACCACAAAACCCCTATTTTATGTCTTTATCTACAAGATATCAGTCAAAGCTTATAGATATAGAATCTACTCTTCATGAGCTATTTGGAGAAGTTTGTTGTAAGTTGTTGGACTACATCAATATAGTTGTAGGGTGCCATTCCAAGTTGACCTAGATGTGTAGTGCCCTATTTCAGGGAGGTTTCTCAGTTTTGTTCCTTTTGTCATTTTATTCCTAGATCTATAGAAAAATATCCAGAAAAGGGTTTAGATACACAATATTTGGAGCTAAAATACATCTTCCTCTATGAATTTTAAGGGAATTATTTTATATTTCCTTTTGAATCTTTACTCTAGATCTATATCTTAATTGGGTTAATTGTATTCATGTAGCATATATATTTACATTATTTAAGCAATTAGTTCATTTTCACATTCACGTTATCTTATTAAGGGCCAAAGAGTACATTTCCTTGTATTGCATTCCACTTCATAATTCAAATTTATTATTAACACCCTTCTTTCTTTTGGTTCTATCTAATCTAATTTGGACCGTAAGTGAAATCATATTTGGAAATTTGCCTATTTTCCTGTCATACATATTTGAATGGCTTAGTGGCCCAAAAATAGGGAGACACACAATCTTATTAAAGTGCATCCCTTTCCCCCTAAACACTTTCACTGAATAGAATGTGAAAAAGTAGATAAGACTATGTATGAAGAGTTGATCAATTGAAGATGGAATATATCTTCATGGCCTCCAAAATATAAATGAAAGAGTGTTCATATGGTAAATGATCCATCTCACCAAAATGCCTAGGTACCTAACTATTGCAATTACCTAGTACATAAGAACAAATATTGAATACATAGATCACTCTAGTTGAACCAATAAAGCATTAGACCCAAGTGAACCCCCCTATAATCCTGAGAGGAAAGACAAATACACTAAACTTGAATGCATAATCTCCGACAGAAAGAAGAACCAAGAACATTTAGACTGCAAAAGAAGTAAAAACACTTAAAAATTCACATGTTGTGTACAAATCATGAGGATAATGTCATGGAAGGAACACTCACTTGACAAAGGAAGATGAAAAAAATAGCCAACATGAAACCCCCAAGGCACTTTATAATGTACTATGAGTACAACAAGACACAAATAGGTGCAAGATCTTGAAATGCAATAGAGTGGCACTTAATCTTGATTTATTTTCATAAACATACTACAAAAGATGTCAACAAAGATTAGAAGAGACATAAGGTTGGTACTATAGAAAGCATAGCCCAAGGGGAGTCATCCCAAGCAATGAAAATGATCCTTGAACCTAAAATAACAAAGATATTCTCTAGAGTGCAAAAATGGAAAAAAAACTAAATAGAATATACCTAAAGAAAAATCTAGAAAAAATATTCTAGATTTTATGAGAGTGTCTTACGAGAGTGCCTAGTGTCTTACGAGAGTGCCTTGCAAACCCTCTTGGCTAATGAGCTCATTGTACTTCTCAAGGCCAAACCCTATGAACCCCAAGTCAAATTGAAATGGTGGAATGACAAGCACATTTGCACCTACCATCGAAATAGGGGGCATTTAACAAACAATTGTTTTGCCATTAAAGGGGCAAATCCAAAAATTAATCAATGATAGGGTCATCAAAGCAAACAACCTTAGTAATAATGAAGACTATACGGCCTTTAAGAACCCCTTCATGAGTCATGAAAGTGGTGAATCTTCCAAAGCCAATCAGGATGCACACCCTCACACTAAGGTTAATTATGTGCATCATTACGACAATACCATTAACATGATTTTCGGCTTTGATGACATTGTAAATGTCATCATAGTTAAAGATTTAAAAAAAAAAAATCCTTAAACATCATTACCCAATGCCAAGCCTCTAAATTTATCCTACTAGGACCTATGACAAATCCTGATCATGGAGCTACAAGATCCTCTTTTGCCCAAGTACAACCTAGTCAACCAATTACTTAATACTCCAGCCCATATCTCCATTTTTGAACTATTACAAATTTCCCTAAAGCATAAAGAAATACTCACCAAAGCCTTAGTACCGAATGACCTGGCTGTGAGTAGATTTTAGAACATGGTCAACAACCTAGTTGCCCCTTACTACGTATCTTTTTCAGCCCAAGATGACATGTCCATCATCTAGCCCCAAAACTCTCCTTTGCATATTGAAGTCTTTATCCATAGAAACAGGGTTAAGTGAGCATTTTGGTCGATGGTGGAGCAAGCCTCAATATTTGCACACTTAATTTAGTAAAATCCCTAGGGTATACAAAGGATGTTGTTGACCCAAGAAAGAAAATTACCATCAAAGCTTACGATGATGAGGAAAGATCCTCCAAAGGCATGGTCATTTTGCCAATTAGAGTAGGACCAATTATCAAAGAGACTATTTGTCAAGTCTTAGACCTACAATTAACTTATAACATCTCATTGTGAAGAACATGAATTCATGACATGCAGGCTATTCCTTCCACTTATCATTAGTGTCTTAAATTTCCTTGCATGGGTCAAGAGGTAACCATACCAGGAGATCAACACTTTGTCAAATATTACAATTCCCTTGTCCCTCACAACAGGAAAGAAACTGACACACCAAAAGATGACATCAGCTAGTCCACAACTATAGACAATTTATGCTCTACCAACCAAAACAATAACCACTCATCAATGTCAACTAAGGGTAAAGAGAAAGTGGGTTGTTCGGGTCCTTCAATTCTCCTTCACCATCATCATCCAAAGACCCTAAATGATCACACTACAAATAAATGGATAGATTAATGAAAGAATATGATAGAAGGCATAAATTGTATCACGAAGGGGTGGGCATGTACTCAATCTCCCTATTTGATCGCTTGCTTTCTCTAAGATCTCATGGAAAATTGTCACCCACTAAGCCTTATCATGCACATTTTATTAAAGCAAGCAAAACACCTCCAAGCTCAGTGGCAGAAATCAGTCAACAAAAAATTGGCATCTCCCTCCACCTACATGGAAAAGGTTTTGACCTAATGAAAAAGATGGGATACATGGGAGATGGTCCTTTAGGGAAAGGGATAGGCATCATTGAACCTCTAATGGCACAATTCAGGCCCAACAAGCCCAAAATAGGGGTAGGATATGATAAACAAGATAAGACACAAGCCTCTTTTGAATCTCATCCTAAGCATAGTGATTCCTCTTCTTCCATCCTAGCATGAGTACCTAAACAAAAGGATGGTTATAGCCAGAAAACAACTGACATCATAAATGTGAATCTATCCCTTTCAAGTTCATATTCCATAAGACAACCATCTATAAACACCTCTAATAATGAAGATGACAACAATTCCACTAAATAGGAATTTGAGTCATTATCTGAGGAGTCTCTTCATGATAAGGAATGTGATGTAGTTCACATACCCACACATGACTGTTTGGCTACACAAGGAACAACCTCTAGCTCGAGACCTACTTTGTTGAGAATCAAGATACAATAAAGTAGCTTAGAAGATGATGAACATGTTGAAGGGTTTCAATTTCAAACCGTATTCCCTAACTTCTTTCCATTAGAAGTTGAAGATGACTACTACAAGCCTCTCATAAGCTCTACTTTTCATGATACTCTAGAAGAAGCTCATGTCATAGATCTAACTGATACAACGTATGAGCCATCCAATGAAATCATGTCTTTAAACCCTGTAAAACCCTTTCCATATTACAAATCACTCCCCTAGTCCATCCCAAACTCATTAATTGGGATACAACTGAGCCTCACCACATCCCTTATTTTGACACTAGCCATGAAGTCTTCATCTACCTTAACATGGTTGAACCATCTCATCGACAAAGGATAGAAGAAAGGCATATAGTTGAGTCTAGAATCAATTACCTTAGTCACAATAGAACAAATCAAGCATTCCACAACCTTAATGATCACTACCAAGTTGTGGTTGACCTTGAGAAAAAAATGGAAACAAACAAAAGTGACACATCCCAAGGTCAAAACCCAACTGTGGCACCCACGGACGGGGTGATTGATACTTCACCTGAATACTTCGAAGAAAGATCTTATATTTTGATTGAACCAATGAAACCAATTAACATCAACATAGAGCAAGAACCAAGGGTCATTTATTTGGTGTAGTCCTTAAGAATAGAGGAAAGAAAGGCATCCATTCACTTCTTTAAGGAAAGACAGATAAACTTTGCATGGTCTTACTTAGACATGCCTAACTTAGACCCAAATTTAATCCTCCATCATCTCAACATTTCTCGAGAGGCCAAGCTAGTAAAACAAAAGCTTAGAAAGATGCATTCTCATATAGCTCTATTAGTCAACGTAGAGTTAGAAAAATTAATCAACACCAGTTTCATCTAGCCCATGGCATATGCATCATGGATATCCAACATTGTTCCCATATCAAAGAAGAATGGCAACATACACATCTGCATTGATTTCTAAGATTTAAACAAAGCATGTCCCAAAGATGATTTCCCCCTTCCCAACATCGACACAATTGTTGATATAATAGTGAGTCATTCCATGTTTCCACTCATGGATGGGTTTTTAGGGTATAATCAAATCGGGATAGCACCAAAAGATCAAGAGAAGACAAATTTTACTTGTGTGTGGGGCATGTTTTGTTGGATGTAATGACCTTTGGGCTAAAGAATGCTGGGGCTACCTATCAACAGGCCATGGGCACCATCTTTCATGATATGATGCATATCTTTATGGAAGATTACGTGATGATATCCTCGCCAAATCCCATAGTCGAGAAGAACATCTACCCATACTAGCCAAAATATTCACCCACCTAGAAGCGTTCAAAGTTAGGCTCAATCCCAAGAAATGCACTTTTGGCGTTAAATCAAGCAAGCTCCTAGGATACATTGTCTCAGCCAAAGGGATAGAAGTTGACCCCAAAAAGGTACATGCCATAATCAATATGCCACCTCTAAAGGACCTAAGTTAGTTACACTCTCTTCAAGGCAGGCTTCAATTGATTCATTGATTCATTTCTTAGTTGGTAGAAAAGTGTATACCTTTTACACACTTGCTACACAAAGATATAAATTTTAAGTGGGATGACCAATGCTAGAAGGCTTTTGACTTACTCAAAACCTACTTGATGAATTTTCCTATGTTGGTACCTCCCATACCACACAAACCTTTTTTATTGTACATTTTTGTAACAGGTAAATCAATTGAAGCCCTCCTAGCACCAGAAAATGACCAAGGAAAAGAATAGGCTATCTATTACATCAATTGCACCTTGGTCAATTATGAACTCAATTACTCTTTTATTGAAAAGGCTTGTCTAGCCGTATTTTTTTTCTTTCGAAAAGCTACATTACTACCTCCTAACATACAAAGTCAAGCTCATATCCAAAATTGACCCCCTCAAATATCTTCACAGTAAGACAACATTAACTAGTCGATTGGCTAAATGGGTGATGATCCTAAGCGAGTTCGACATTGAGTATGTTGATTGGAAGGCAATCAAAGGAAAGGCTATTGATGATCAATTGGTAGATGCACCTATAGAGAGTTCAAATCCTATCCTATTGGATTTCCCATATATGCACATTCTTCAGATAGAGCCAGTAACATGGAAATTCTATTTTGATGGTTCCTACACACACCATGCATCAAGCATCAGTATCTTGTTCATCATGCCACTAGGTGTTACCATCCCTAAGTCTTACAAACTACTTTTCCCCTACACCAACAACATGGCCAAATATGAAACTTTGGTCTTGGGTCCCAAGCTAGCTTTAGAATGGAAATTGACAGCACTAGAGGTTTATGGAGACTCCCAGTTGATCATCAATCAAGTCACTGATACTTATCAGACCAAAGATGAAAAATTATTACCTTATAAACATATGGTCAATACACTCAAGGCATGTTTTTATCACATTACTTTTAAGAAAATTCCCAAAGAGAAGAACAAAGTAGAAAATCGTATGGCCACCCTGGCCTCCTTACTCCAAATCCCAGAGCAACATGAGTAGTATGAGTTTTTAGTAGAAGAGGTGGTTCAACCCATGTTTATTCAACCCAATTCCCTTATTATTTGCCACTTAGACACTCTTGATTCCCTTTGGTACAACCCCATCATCACTTACCTTTGTGATAATAACATTTTGTCTAACCTCCCATGCAACCAAAAATAAAATTTTATTCAACAAACCTCACGTTACACCTTGGTGGCTGATACGTTGTATAGGAAAGGTCTTAATGTTACTTTATTTAGATGACTCAAAAAGGATGAGTCTAGACTCACTCTGCAGGAAGTCCATGCAAGGATTTGTGGGTCACAATCCAATGGGTTCACACTAGCAAAGAAGATTCTTAGGATGGGCTATTTTTAGCCAACCATGGAAAAGGATTCTATCGACTATGTCAAATCCATGGTAACCTTGTTCATGCACCAACCCAAGAGCTCAACCCTTTAGCCACACCATGGCCTTTTTATCAGTGGGGCTTTGATTTGATTGGAGCCATCCATCCACCCTCCTCTAGTGGGCATAAATGGATTATCACCACCACAAAATACTTCACCAAGTGGGTCGAAGTGGTGCCACTTTCCGACTCTATGGGAAAACAAATCTCTTCTTTCATTATCAACCATATCATTTGTCAATTTGGCATACCCCATGCCATCCTCACGGACAATGCCCTATACTTTAAAAATAAAATAATTAATGAATTATGTGAAAAGTTTCACATTATACACCACTCCTCATCAATTTATTATCCGCAAGGCAATTGCCAAGTAGAGGCCACCAACAAAACCATTATCAACATTCTCAAAAGAATTGTCAATGATATTGGTAGAGATTCGCACTTACAGTTGAACCACACCCTCTGGGCCTATAGGATGAGTGTTAGGACACCAATAGGCATGACACCGTTCTCCTTGGTTAATGGTTGTGAAGGCATTCTTCCCTTAGAAGTTAAGATCCCATCCTTGAGAGTTACTCTCCAAGACGCCCTATCAGATGAGGATTACAGAGTGGCTCATCTTGAATAGCTAGAGTTGTTAGAAGAACATCAACATGCAACACATGAACATCTCAAAGTGTATCAAGGTAGGTTATCAAGACATTACAAAAAAAGGTCAAACCCTGTGTTCTTCAAATTGGTGACCTAGTGCTCCGAGAAAACCCTAAGAACCAAGTGGCTAGAGAAAAGAAAGGAAAATGGGAGGCCAATTATATTGGTCCTTACATTATCACAAAGTCCTTTAGGACTAGTACTTATAGACTTTCATAATGTGATGGCATAGACCAAGCAAAACCCATCAATAGTATTCATCTCAAGCGATTTTATGTTCAGAGCCTTGAGAAACGCATCAAAAATATGAAAAAAAAAATCAAAAAATACTAGAAAATACCCCAAAAAAACAAAAAAAATTCAAATAACTATCAAAAATCCAAAAACATTTACGCATTCAAAAAAATGCAAAAATAGCCAAATATATTTCGAAAATCCCAAAAATACAGATGACAATGCATTACAATCAACATATGTAGTCCCTTTGATTGCCACAACAACAAACACAAAAAATTATTCTCCTACGATGGCAATAACAACATTACATTCAAACAGTGTCTAGTGGATCATTTATTTTGGCCTCCTCAGGGGAGGTGGTAGGATAGGGTGTCCAATCAATGGTGTCTCTTCTGGCCTAGCTCCAAAGGACGAAGCTCCTGGTGCATTTCCTCTACATACCCAAACCACATCCATGGGAATTGGAAACCTCCCACCATGTAATTGTGCATTCAACAACTGTGTAAATTCCTTATCTATGAATTGTGTCTCTCACCTATCCTCATTTGGGAATGCCTGATAATAATGCCTCATCGAATACACAGCTTCCCAACGTACCTTTGTTGTCTAATGTATTTCCATGAATACATTCCCCACCAACTTGTTCACTCCTAGTGCAATGGTCACTCATTGGGCTACATCTTGCTCCTACTGCAATTGATCTGTAACCATTTTCCATTGCTTCATGTCTACTTTTACCTCACTCAAACATTGTTGCAATTGCCTCACCTTCCACTCACTTAACACTAATTGCTCTTGCAACTTCAATGCCAAGGCATTTTCTTTTGCAATCACATCCCTAAATGACTCTGACTGTGACTACAATAACACCAATTCATTATGTGTGCTCTCTAACCCTGCTTGAACCATCTTTAGCCATTCCTACAACCACTAAGCCCATGACCACTCTACTCACATTTTTGCATCACTTCCCTTTGCTCACACATGTTCCACATGTAGTTCCATTTCTAGTGACTGTGTTCATAACTGCTCTGCCTTCACCACCACTTGCAGCCATCTTGCCTTTGTTTGTGCCCCATCTTCCCATGCCTTCTCCATCAATCCCAACAAAAATGTGACCTCCTATTCTACATTCTCTACTCAGAATCTCTTTGCAGCTAATAGTTTTTGTAATTCCTCCACATCCTATGATGATTGACCTTCACCTCCCACCTCTAGTCATGGCTCATCCACATTTGCACTGCTCATCCCCCCTTCTATTGTCCCTTGCCTCGATGTCCCAAGATTAATTAACCAACGTGTCTTGCTCACTACTTCACCCCCACCACTACCTGTCGCATCCTTCGAAGATTCTCCCATGGAATTTTCAGGAGATTTTATCTCCCTTGGCTCCTCCTCCACTCCTGACATACTCTTTGTCTCCTCGGGTGGACTATTCTCCACCTATGTCATTAGCTTGTTGTCTAATATCACCTTCAACACCTGTTGTGTTGCAATCCCTAACAATATCATCAAAGCTAACAAGGGTGTTTCCTTTGCCCTAATCCCCACCTATTTAGGTTGCACTGACCCTTGCCTCACTTGACTCGCCTCACCTGGGCCTGAAATTAACACTTGGAGTTCTGACTGATTCACCGGCTCCTCGAAAGTTCACCAAATGCACTTCACTCTTTACCCTTGCCTCATCCACCTTCCCTAGCTAGCATCACCCTCTTGTTATGGCTGATCTGGTGAACTTGACATAATTTCACTTGCATGATTCCTGTAACTTCTCAATATATCAAATAACCACATTCTACTCTCCACCTCACCTTGTTCCATTCCCATGTTATCTACTTACTTAAAGTTGTCACTCACTCAAGACTATTTCTTTACTAGCCTTCGATGTATCCACTCTTTGCACTCCATTGCAATGGTACTCAGTATACTTTACCCTTGGCTCTGACATTCAGCCACCCTAATTCTCATCGACGCACACTGCTCGATAGCATCTACTGCTAAATCACCATTGACACATCCCATGCTTTCTTACCTACCTGGTACAATAGTTGCTTCCTGGTAGAACTAAACAAACTCGATACTATTATGCACAACTAGAAGCACGCCTGGTCTGCAAATAATGGTTTTCTATGCTATGATGTGCTTTTAGTACCTCAATGATATGCTTGACTAGAGGTACCAAGAGGTCATGATATTTTTTTATTTTATTTTCACTATTTAACTCCAATGATCCTTTGGTTTCACACTTTATTGGTGTCCACTTATAAGTGCCTCCTCTCGTTTGGAGAGCCATGTGTACCTCATCCAATTTTGTGCACTATCTTCGGTGAGGTCTTCTATCTAACATGTGACTATTTGCGTGCCTATTTTTATTCTTTTGCAGCTATAGCTTTTGTTTTTTAGTAATTGTCATTTTTTCATGTACATTGTTCACCTTTGCTAGTAGTTTTCAGCATGACATAGTATTCATATCACTATAGCTGAGCTAGTGGTGGTTGTACTTAGTTACTTTTTATCACACGCTCTATAATGATAATTAGTTTGCATCTCTTTATAGAGTGATAGTTAGTTGCATTCATCTAGTTTGCATTTTCATCTTTGGTTCCTTGAAAACAAATGGTTGGCACATAAGTCAGGACTACACTAGATGACCTTCATGACATCACCCTACAAAATCATGACTAGTTATCCAATCATAGGCACCAACATCAATATCCAGACAAGCTTTTAGTGCTCAACTATCATGGACTTTATCTCCTCACAATATCCCAACATGCATTACACTTCATTATTTCTCATCACTATCTTATATTTTCATCCCACCTATTGTATTATGTGGCATTTGAATCTGAAATAATTCTAGTCACTATTGCCTTGTATCAGATTTCATTCCTCATCACACCCCATCTTCTCCTGCATTAAATGGCTTTTTGAATCTCATTTTGTCATATCCCACTTTCTTTCTTTTTCATCTATCATTATTCACTATCTCACATATCATTCCCTTCCAATTTCATTTCATCCCATACCACAGTTTGTTTCATTTTTTGCTTCCCTTATTTGCCTACATCTATGACTTGCATTTTGTGTTCCTCGTCACATTACCTTTTCTTTCATGCATTTGAGCTCTTTCATCTCGTGGCTTTTGAATCTCAAAAGTTGATGTCCCGTCTCATCACTTTCGAGTCTTAGCCAATTTCATTTCATTCCATTTTTCACCTTCATTCACGTTCATTGGTCACAGTACCTTTTATCCCATTTTTCATTTATCATATCATATCATATCATTTCATCCCATCTTCACATTTTCATTTTTCTTTTTCATATTTCTCATTTCATCATTGTCCCATTCCATGACACTTTGCCACACATTTGTTCATTTACATTTTTAAAATTCCATATTCATTCTATTTTCATACCATTACATTACACTACATTACATCATGACCAATTCCATTTCATTTCATTACATTATCCATGGTCATTTCCTTCCCTATCATTTCATCACATAACCCTTCATGCATTAGACACTTCATTCTATTTCATTACCTATTTCATTTCCTATTTCATTTTATTCCATTTCATTACCTATTACATTTCATGTCATCACATATCACTTCGTTCATTAGACGTATCATTCCATTTCATTACCTATTTCATTTTCATTCCATTTCATTATCTATTTCATTTTATTTCATTTCCCCCATTTTACCACATATCATTTCTTTCATTAGACATTTCATTTTGTTTTGTTACCTATTCCATTTCATTGCCCATTGCATTTCATTCTCCTTCATTACCTATTTCATTTTATTCAATTTCATTATCTCTCTTTTTATCACATATCAATTTGTTCATTAGTCATTTTGTTTCATTCCCTTACCTATCATTTCATTACTCATTTCATTTCATTACCTATCATGTCATCCTATATCATTTCATTTTTTGAGATATTCCATTCCATTTCATTACTTATTTTATTTCATTTCATTACCTATCATCTCATCATATATCATTTCATTCATTAGACATTTCATTTCATTTCATTACCTATCATCTCATCATATATCATTTTTTCATTAGTCATTTCATTCCATTTCATTATCTATCTCACTTTACTTTATTTTATTTCATTTCATTGGATCACATCGCATTTCATCATACATCATTTCTTTTCCACATTTCATCACATTTTTATAACACTTCATTACCACCCCATTCATCTCATTACAATTTATTTTCACCATTCATTTCATTACATTGCATTACAAATCATTTTATTACATCACATTGCATCATGTTATGTTTCATTATATTCCATTTTATTGCATTCCATTATGACCAATTTCATTACATCACATTTCATTTTATCACATTTCATTTCATGTCATTACATCATTAGTGACATACCATCTATTATGATCATTATCCATATGTCATGCTATGTTAATTATTCACATATATATACACATCTGCATCTATTGCTATCATATCCATCAAATCAAACAATCACATGCACATGTAAGTCGATGATATAACAAGTGCACACATCTAAAACATCAATAAGCTCAAATATCTTATAAAGCAACATCATAATAAAACAATCCATCAAAAGGATAAAATCACATGACTATCGGATAAAATGCACCAACACAAACCTTAAATGATCATATAATATGAATGTCCATAAGTCAAGGATCAACTAAGTACATCAGCACAAATCTCCAATTAACATAAAAATAATAATCATACATAATGAGGAGTGAGGCCACAATCCATAATATATACTCATCCATGAGTTAGTGCCTGATCCGATGATCCCTGCTCACTAGGGGCACTCATCCCCTCTCAGGGAACCTGCTTCGTCGCATCTATCGATGATGCAACCTATCCAATCACAACAATCTAACTCAACAATGCCCCATCTATACTCAGTGGCAGTGGTGGTGGTGGCGGTCCTAGTGTCATCATAGCTATAAATTTTTGTAGGGTACTCAACACCTCACCCATCTAAGCCTCTATGGCACTCATCTGAGTCTCCAAATATGTTGAACCCCTTGGGCTCTCTGGTGGTGATTGTGTCTCTGGTGGTACTAGCTACTATACCTACGGCTATGCCTCTAATTAAACCTACTGCTATCCCTATGGTTGTTCACCCAGTGGATTTTTTATCGAAGCCTGCACTCGTGGCCTTTGTCACCGGACAAACTGCACATCCTTTGGCAACCTATCCCTCACCTACTCTGCTCTAGCCTGCTCCACCCTCTATCTTACTGACCAACCATCCCTCCTCTCACCTATGCACCACCCTAGCCTCAGATCCCTTCAACCCTCCCTACACCCATCGGTCCCTAACTAGGCCTTGCACCACTCTCCTTTATGGTAGTACTACGGCTACTTGACCTTGCTTCTCTTGTGCTCTGACCATACCTCTCCCCTACCTCTAGCCCATTGTCTCCCTTTGCCTCTCCCCGAACCACCCTCATCATCATCATCCTCTCCCCCACTTGACAACTCATCAATCCCTAGCATAGGCTTAGCCAGATCTATGTATCTAAGGAAGGGATGCTCTTGAAACCACCATGCATAATCTCCCTCCATCCCTGCATGTGCTACCCCATCTTGCAAGGCCCATGGCTATGGTGTGTCTATCATCTACAAGAAGGCCTCCAGACAAGCCTCATACTCTAGATTCAGCCCCCACATTGCCCTCTCTGACTGTACTTGGGCATAATGTGTTGTCCCCTATGGCATGCCCTATCGCTAACCAAATTGTCTCACCACCCACTTGAAACAAAACTGCTCTATCACGGTAGGAATTTGACCAAGAAAATAACTCAGGCTAAAGAAATACACCATCTCATCATCACACTGTGCCCATGGTTCTATGAACCTATAAGGTCTCCACATGACCTCATCAACATCATCCAAAATCTGTTGCCAATACTCTGTCTTCCTCAAATGGGGCTACATGATCAGACCACAATAGGAATACATGAATGGCATACCATGAGGTCACTGGCACACACACACACGACAAGTAATGGGAAAATGCTCCCATGTCTACAGCTATAACAAAATCACCCCTACTAATAATGATGATACATTAGAATACACAACCTAATGTAAATCATGATATAAGTGGGCCAAAATGTAGCTACCCCATACAAATCTTGGTGGCTCGTCGATCATATCCTATATCAATTTGCCCCATCCAATCAGACACCCTCACCCTTAGCAGTCTACCAACAAAAATCCCCCTATCAAACCAGCAAAAACTATTGGCAATGCATCATACTGTAGCATCTGAAACTAGGACACACTATCATCCCCAATACTGTCATCTCCAAACAAGTCCTGAAACACAACACCATCAATAGTTTGATCATAATAAACCAAATCCCCTATGGTCGGGATCCACAAAATCCTATATACATCCTTGGGAGTCATTTTCATCTCCCCCACCAGCAAATGAAATGTGTTGTGGTCCGAGTGCCACCACTTAACCACAACTATTAGTAATCCCTTATTCACTTAGAACTGGGGCATTTGTAACAAATATGTGAAACCACATCTGTCTATCACCTATTGATCTACGCCTAACAATCAGCCCACTACCTCTAATGGACAAAAATAGAGTCCTCGTACCATGAGCTTTTGCCGATGCACCTGTTGTTCATCAGACAAACAAAATACGTCAATTTTCATCACAAATTGATCATTAGACATCAATCTCATATATATATCTAGCTACCTAGCTACTAGTTCTACCTTGGACCTATTGCTCGTCTTTCTCTATCCTAATTTGGACTTTCTTATCTTCCCTACTCTATATCCTGAGCTAGGGCATCATCTATCTATCATCAGATCGATCCTACAACATCACTTCATGAATAATTGACTACTATTGTTTCTTCATTATGACCATCCCTAGCTGACAAACCAAAAATCTAGTCTTTTGCATTATCTTACGCTCAACTTAGGCCCTACACTTAGTTTTCACACTCCAATAATCTTTTGCACTATTTCCTAGGACATATGTGCTATCAAATCAATTCAATGTGTTAAAATAGGCAAATGTGCTACTTTAACATTCGAAAGCACTCTTTTATACATCATATGTGCTATAAAATGCATATGCACTAATAACATGGTCATATGTGCTATTTAATAGGGAATAAGCACTATTTAGTGCAAAAGCATTCAAAAATCAAACATATGTGCTATAAGAGTGCTCAGATGTGCTAAAACTTTTAAATGCACTGTTAAAACCCCTATATGCACTATTTTTTAATTCACCTAACATCTAGGGTTTTATATGCTCTAATTCACCCCACACATAAGCTAAAACATTATTCAAATGTGCTAGAAGAATGCATAAGCACTAAAAGAACATATAAATGCACTAAAAGCCTAAAATGGCCATACATGTACCCTAAAAATTCATGCAAAACTCCAAAAACACAGGTAAACATACAAAAATCTTAAAAACAAAGGATCTTGATGACTTACCAGGGGCACCGTAGTCTGCTAGACACTCGTACTAATGACCCCTCTTGAATTTGTGCTCTCATAAAGGGACCACCATCCTCGGTGACTCAGAGCTCCAAATCACCAACTGCAAAAGGGCAGTGCGAAAATGACAAGGGTAAGGATTCTTTTGACCTGTTTAAACCCCCCTAAGGGGCATTTATGTCACTTTGTCACCTTATTTACCCACTATTGACATCTTTTTTGTTCACCAAAATGAATTGGGTATTGTATCAAACCAACCTGATCATATTTATCCGTCAACTATCCAACATTTTAGAAATAAATTGGAACCTACTTAATCTTTGCACTTCCACTATTTTTTTCCAATTTGATTTATGAGGGGGTAGTATATCCATATCAAACTGGGGCATTCAAATTGGGGCATCAAATTTTTTTGAAAAATCAAAAATGTTCTACCCCAGCCAAAAACATCAAGTCTACCAAAACCAATATATCCAAGAAAAAATATTGCAACACCAAATCAACACCGCAATCAAATCATCAACAATCAAACATCAAACCATCAACAAAAAAACACCACGACAAAGGAAAAATGTCAAAATATCATCGTACAAACATCTAATCATCAGAATTTGACCTAAAATTAGAAAATCAAGATAGTCTTTGAACTAATATGCTTTGCCTATTAGCTCAAAGAGGGGCATTTGTAGACACCCAAAAATTGGCAAAGATCTAAATCACACAATTTTGATCAAACGGTGCAAATTAAAGAGAAAATCAAAAGAAAAACAATAGACTTTCAAATCAAAAATCATATTAGGTCATTAATCATCTATCAAATTGACAAGACCTAAATCAACTTTAAAAGAGGAGAAAAATAATTTAAATTCATAAAATGAAATTCAAAAAGGGAGGAAGAAAAAGACAAAGTGTTGAAACTAAATAAGACATTTATTAAATCAAAGAAATCATCTATCCTCACAAAATTGAAAATCTCCCTTTTTCATTTTAAAAGAATTAGAAATATCCTCAATTATCCTCAAAATCAAGTCTATTGGACTCTTCCTCCTGGTCTCTTATGAGATATTTTCAATTTCACTTTCATCCACCAGTCAAAAGTGAAAATCTTGATTCTTACCCCAACCCCTTTTGAAATTCTATAAATAGAGGGAAATTCAAGAGGCAAAGGACCCAAGTTTTACACATCTTCACTATAGGCACATTTTGATTCATCATCTTAGCATTATCATTTTAGGAAGTTCATAGCATTTTAGCATTTCTTTTATGTTATTTAGCATCATTTATTGCATGTTAGCTTGTTGCATATCCATTTTGATAGCATATAATTTGTTGGATACAGCTGTCTAATTGTGTGTTGTCTTTGATGTCACACAAATATCATATCAGTTGTCAGTTAGTGCTTATCGAGCTCACTTGGTCAATGAAGATAGTTTTCCTTGTCTGTTGAGCATTCACAGGTTTACTCTGAACAGATGACAATGTCTACCAAGCTCACTTGGGTGTCGAAGGGAATTATGGTGAAAATAGTGTTAACTAAGTTCACATGGTTAACAAAGGAAAGTTGGACAAAGTTAGTGCTAACCGAGTTCACTTGGTTACCAAAGGATTTTTGCAAGTTAGCAGTATTAACCAAGATTTTATTGGTTAACACAGGAAATCATCTCAGAACCAGTGTTTTATCGAGCAGGGTTGGCTAATGAAGGATTTTGTTATTTTGGTATATGAAGCTTAACTATTTCAAGTATTGGTTCTAGCCAACTATGGTAATGATTATTGGTAACTCTAATTTGTAATGAGATGACTTGACAATCTAGATGATATAAATATAAGGTCAAGTAGTGATTTTCAAGTGCGTGTGCAAGTGTGTTGATTGAATTGAGAAAGGAAAGAGAGGAAGCGAACTTGAAGGATAAGCAAGTATCCTTGTGAAGTAGAAAAGTAATATTTGATCAGGAAGGATCAAATTATAAGTAGAACAAAGATCTGGATTCAACAATTTAGTTGCATCACAATCAGGTCATTTCATTTTTACTCTCTAACCATTGCAGTAGTAATCTAAAACCTCTTAACAGAGTTGGTTTAACAGCCACTTGTAAATCCTCTAACAAGGTGGCAATTTCATTGAATTGTTTTAAGACCTCTTACAAGGCCACTCCTAACAAGGTAATTAAATCCTCTAACAAGGTCACACCTAACAGTGTGTTTTGTAACCTTTAATAGGGTTGGCTCCTAACAGGGCTCACTTCAGAAGAGTGAAAAACAATAACTAGTTACATTGGTGGTTTTTCCCAAATTGGGTTTCCATGTTAATCCTGGTGTCTCATGTGTTCATGTTATTTCTCTTATTTTGCAAATTAATTACTGTTAATGTTTTAAGATCTACTAAAAGTAATTCACACTCTACATATATCGAGTTACAACATCTTCTGTGTGTTTACTGAGTGATAACAACAATAAATTTTCTTAGTCTAAATTTTATTATTGACATCTATGAGATCTGAGATTTATTTTAGTACTAACTGATTCACTCCCCCCCCCACAGTTACTCCTTTTATATTTCCAACAATAATCTACATTATAGTCATAGATCTTGCATGCACTCTTATAGATCTGCATTTTTAGCATACTCTCATTCTAGAACTGTCACTAAGATGTTGGTCTGAGAGCTATTTTAGTAGTTGTAGTTAGGGAAACATGAGACGCTCGTAGAGAATACATTCTGATGATGATATCTTGGGTTTAGTTTAGTTCGTCGTCAGTCTATTTGCATTCTACACTAAAGTTTCATGAATATGCGTTCGCACCGTGTATAGGAAAGATTGTCCAAATGGAAGATTGTGAGAGGGATAGAGGCAAACATAATTTATTTAATATAAAATGTAATATCAAGAATACATTAAAGTGTTTACTATACATAAATTATCTAATATCATTAATTATATCATATTGAGATTATATATTATATATTATATATTATTACATAAGAGATTATTATATATTTTACATTGATAAGTAATAAATTATAAATTATAAATCAAATTTATATATAATTAAAATAACCATTTTCTCATATTGAAATAACTAACAAACAATTAGAAAAGATAGAAAATGTACTAGACATTTGATATTGACAAAGATATTTGACATCCAATAATAAGCAATATTTGTCTTCTTTGAAAAAAAAACAACCTTGGAATTTGTCTCAAGATTTCTCTGGGATCTCACTAGAATGTGTCAAACCGAGAATGTCAACTATGTTTAGAATTTTTCCTTGTTTTGCAGACTTCGCCCACATGGTTGATGAGTTTTTTAACCCAAAATTGATGAAACAAAAAGAGTTTATTAAGGAAATTGTTAACTTTTCAGCAACATAAATAATATCATATTTTGAATTGAAGAAATAATTATTATTTGTTTTCTACATAAATTTTAACTTAAGTTTTGATTGATTTGACCAAAAAAAAATCTATAACTTTCAAACACTTTTACATTTTCTAAATCTAAAAGATGTGTCATATTATACACTTCACTTACTACATAATTTAAAATAAAATTTAATTTTATAAAATTTTAACAAATTTATGGTGGTCAAACATACAATTTTTTATATTTTCAAAAAGTTATAGTGTAAAAATCATAATTTATGATTTACTTGATTATTATATAAGAGATTATTATATATTTTACATTGAAAAGTAATAAATTATAAATTATAAATCAAATTTATATATAACTAAAATAACCATTTTCTCATATTGAAATAACTAACAAACAATTAGAAAAGATAGAAAATGTAATAGACATCTGATGTTGACAAAGATATTTGACATCCAATAATAAGCACTATTCGTTTTCTTTGAAAAAAAAACAACCTTGGAATTTGTCTCAAGATTTCTTTGGGATCTCACTAGAACATGTCCAACCAAGAATGTCAACTATGTTTAGAATTTTTCCTTGTTTTGCAGACTTCACCCACATGGTTGATGAGTTTTTTAACCCAAAATTGATGAAACAAAAAGAGTTTATTAAGGAAATTGCTAACTTTTCAACAACATAAATAATGTCATATTTTAAATTGAGGAAATAATTATTATTCATTTTCTACATAAATTATGACTTGAGTTTTGATTGATAAGTTGACCAAAAAAAAAATCTATAACTTTCAAACATTTTTACATTTTCTAAATCTAAAAGATGTGTCATATTCTACACTTCACTTACTACATAATTTAAAATAAAATTGAATTTATAAAATTTTGACAAATTTATGGTGGTCAAACATACAATTTTTTATATTTTCAAAAAGTTATAGTGTAAAAATCATAACTAATGATTTACTTGAACATTTTTTTAACACAAAAAAAATGTTTTCAATTTGAACATGTGTTCTCTACCTATATCTAAAGTCTCATTAAACGGTTATGTGTTGATTATGCTTAGGGTGGTCATACATACATCCACCTCTTATCTTTTTCCTGAATATTTTAGTGCTATTGCATTGAATTCGTAAATTTTCACCAAATAGATATCTTTCCTTCAAACGACAACTAGCTACTTAGAAACTATATTATATCTTTTACAAATTATGTTGTTACATATTTATTGAATAATGTTGATAACCTATTCAATTTTCTATATCAAGTTGCCTAACTCTATTTTTGTGAATTTTCATCACCAAACCTAGTTTGACCCACCATAATCCTACAAATACCCTTCTACAATTAACAAGTTGTTGATCTCTTGAGGCCCTCTCTAAATATTCTAATTAGAGTTAACTATAAGGGGGTTCCATCCATGTAAGAGAAGCTATGGAGGGGGCCTTAGTGTCCCATGAGGTCCTTCATTTGATTAAATTAGAGGGTTCTCCATTTATCATCTTAAAATTGGATATGATGAAGGCATATGATAGAGTGAGTTGGGAATTCCTTAGGGTTGTCTTGATCAGATTGGAATTTCATGAGAAGTGGATAAGTGGGTGATGTCATATATTATATGTGCAATTTTTTTAATACTAAATAATGATTCTCCCTATGGATTATTTTTAGCATCCCAAGGGTTAAGACAAGGTGATACATTATCTCCTTTTATGTTCATTTTATTAGAAAAATATTTGAGTAGACTTGTCTCCTATAAAAATGAGCATAGTTTATTGGAAGGATTCATATTCTATCAATCTCAGCTCTCATTGACACATAATTTGTTTTTTGATGACTCAATGTTATTTGGAAAAGGATATTTAAAGGATACATTGGTAATTAAGGATACATTAAATGATTACTGTGATGCCTCTAGCCAAAAGCTAAACCCAAATAAATCAAAGATCTTATTTTATAACATTAAAGCATCTGTCAAGAAAGCTATACAAAGATGTCTTGGCTTCTCAATGGTTGAGACTCCATATAAGTATTTGGGCATCCCCTTCTTTAAAGGTGAATGCAAGGAAATGAATTGGTCAAGTATAGTACTCTCAATCAGGGAGAGAATTGCTTCATGGAAGGCTCATTGGGTATCTCTAACAAGTAGAATCCTCTTGGTCAAATATATCCATGACACCATTCCAAATAATGTAATGTTGGTTCTCTTTGCATCAAAGGGCTTCTTTATGAATCTTAACAAATTTCTAAGGGATTTCATATGGCGAGGAAACATGGACATGTAGAAAAAGGTACCCTTGATCTCTTGGGAGAACACGTGTTTATCCAAAGATTATGGTGGGTTAATCATCCATAATCTACTCAAAATGAACTTGGCTCTGGGTGCTAAGTTAGCTTGGAAGATGTATGATAACTAAATAGCTTTGTTGGTTAGAATCTTATGGATTAAATATTTAGATTTCATGATTCAAAAATAATATTTACCATGAGATATCCTCCAAGAGGCTCTTCTATGTGGAACTTTCCAATAAAAAGTAGGGAGGTTTTGCTGCCACCTTTATCTTAGGTAGTAAATTATAGTGCAAGGCTTCATTTTGGATGGATTCTTGGAACACTCTTCCACTTCTAATGCAGATGAGAAATTAGAAAGATCCCACACAATTTCAGAGCCTTTGTGGGGATCTAAACTTTGTAATTATATGAATATTTTGGTCATCGATAGTATTTTTTGTTAAGGGTAAAAAAATGTTTTGAAGGGACCCTGAAATCCTTTACAATCTCTTTAAAGATAGATAATCATTAAGAACAACCATAGAATAGTTTTGATTAAGTAAAAGCAGGTTTGAAAGGACCCGAAACCTTTTTACAAAATGTCTAGCTAGAAATAGAGATAGTAGTTAAGAGCAAACACAAAATAGACCTCCAAGAGGAACAAAGAAGAGGTCACAAAGAGATCTGTTGAAAAAGACAATACAAAGACAACAAAGAGAAAGAAAATGAGATAGCAAAGAACCAAGTAGCCTTGATCAGGTCCAGTGTCTGATCCGCTAGAATTTGCATGTTTTTAGCCACTGCCTTCACCTCGTCCTTCTTGCCCATGTCCTCAATCTTCCTTGAGTGAGCCCTAGTACGCTTGTTAGGACCTTGACTATCAACAGCCTGAGGGGACTCCTGACCTTTCTCCATCTCCAATTTCTTCAACAGAGTACTCACATTCTCAGCCATTTGTTTAATCAATTTTTCAAGATTGCTCATCTTAGTTTCCATCTTTGTGATCTCTCCCTGGTTGGCAGTAAAATCTTTGCCCGTTGCCCTATTCTTTGCCTCCAGCTGTGGGATCTTCTGCATTAGGTTTTTAACATCCTCAGCACTCCCGACCACCTCCATTAATCTATCAATGTGTTGCCCAAGAGTGCATTCTTTGTGGGCAATTTTGCTAGCATGTCCAACTTCCTTCCTTAAATCTTGCATATCCCTACCAAGCATCTGTATTTGGTTTTTCATAACCCCAATTTATTTCAGAATAGTGCTAGGGTTACCATACATTCCTTTAACAGCCCCTGGTCTACCAACATACTTCTCACCAAAATCAGGGTGGATCCCCTATTCCTAAGAATCCTCATCTCCCAACCCAAAATGCTTCTCCAGACGTCTTGAAGGAAATCTTTTCTATTTCATCCTACAAGCTAAGGTCTCATCATTCAAGGGGGAAGAAGCCCTCCCAACTGAACTGCCCTTAATTTTCTTACCTTTATTCTCACTTTTCAATTTATAATCCCTTACTAATTATTCCACAAAATCACTCTTCTTCTTTGAATCATAGTGACCAACCACTCTTTTCTTCTTCTTTGAACTACCCCCAATGCCCTTGTTCACATTCTCCTCACCCCCTTTGGCTTCATCCTGAGTTTCAGAGTTGTAACCCTTCTCCGAGATGCTCCCTTCTATTTCATAATCAACATGCTTCATGCGGCCTCTGCTCCTCACTATCCTCTTAGATTTTAAAACATTCATGATGAGAACCATGAGACCCTAATGGAAAACATGTTTTCGATTCTGGTATTTCTGAATGGCTTGAATAGAAATACTAATAGACTACTTTAGATAGTAAGGAAAATTAATCTTCACACTGTGCCTAAAGTGATTGGCCAACATAAAATGATAGTTGTAACATTTTGTAAATCTCCAATCTAGGGTCAATTACTCCATAATCATAAACAAAAAAAAGCACCAAGGACATGAGATAGAGGCCAGATTGATATATGACTTACCAATTTTAACCAAGCGACTCTTCTCATGCTCGGATTCCACGAATTCCTCAATAACTCTGTCAGAAAGTTTTCACTCCCTGTAGAAATTGATATCCTCAAGCTCCAAGCCTGTGGCCTCCACAATCACCTCCTCTAAAATCTCCATATGTTGGTTGCCTACCAAAACAGAGCCCTCCTTCCAAGTTTTAATAAAATATTGCATAATGGCCGGGTTATTTTCATTAAGCCTCTCCATATACTGAGTAAAATTACCTCACCTTAGAATATCCCACACCTCCTCCTTCTTGATCCACTCCATACAACTCATCGATTCCACCCTTTTCCTCTTTCCTCCCATTTTCTTGTCACTATAAACCCAAAGCTTCTTCATCTACAACCCCCAAAAGAAAAGAGTCTCACAAAAAATAAAGAGAAGGATGGCACAAAAGACCCAAAATCCGTGCGAAGCAAAGCACAAATCATTGGAAATAAAATCCCAAAGCCCACGACCACTTAACTCCACATAATAATCCTATACTAGCACTATCATAATTAAAAAACCTTTTGTAGAGACCTCCATTTATCATGATAAAAAAGTTGGAAACCATCCAGAGGTAAGGGATCATGAATTCCCCACATGATAGTATGATCATTTCTACATGCCACATTCGCTGCCCAGTCAGCAGCACCATTAGCTTCTCTAAAATTATGGGTGATAATACAAGAATCAAAGGAATTTATTATATGGATAACCTCATTAATAATATTACTAATTGTCCATGAAGGTATAGTTACTTTGTTAAGACAATTAATAATATTGAGTGAATCCCCCTCCACCCAAATATTATTCAATTTCATTTTCTTAGCAAGAATAAGACCATGAAGAGCAGTTGAGGCTTCAGCAACGTGATTTATTTGATTTCCAATTGGTATAGCCATACTTCTCATATTATCTCCATTGGAATTTCTAATCACAATACCATACCCTGCTATGCCCAAGTTTCCTTTCAAGGCCCCATCAAAGTTTATCTTAAACCAATTGTCAAGGGGACAATCCCATCATGCGTGTTCTCTAGGATTAGGTCTATGAACACCCATACTTATACTTTTCAAATTCCAATTATGAAGAACACTAGCTTCCCAGTCATTACAAGGTTGATGTTCAGATTCCAAAGTTTTAATATTCTCTATCATAAGAATCTTTATCTTATGGAAGACCTAAGTTGGACTAGATTCCACATCTCTAAAGATCTTATCATTATGCTCCTTCCAAATACCCCAACCCACATATAGAAGAATGAAGTCCCACAGTTTAACAATTAGAGTATTCTTTGAAGGATCCTTCCAACTAGTAACGAACAGCTAAATAGTGGAAGGAAACACCCATTCAACATTCAATAAGCAACATATTTTATCCAAATCTTCTTAGTGAAAGGACAGTGCAAAGTGATGCGATCAACTGATTCCCCATCATTCTTGCAGAGAACACATCTATTAATAATAATAATAATCCCTCTCTTTTTAAGATTATCTAGAGTAAGAACTTTATTATGCAAAAGGATCCAAAAGAAAATATTGACTTTGGGTGTCATACCTTTCATCCAAGCCTTAGCCCAACATGGTTCTTCATAAACATCAAAGGAATCAACATAGGCTGAGGCAATTGAAAAAACACCACTGGGATCATTTTTTCAAATCAGCTCATCCTCATTTTGGTTTAGGAAGAATGCATTCAGGCACTCGTTGAGTTTGACCAAATTGGAGTCCACTCTATTGAGGTCCATCCATTCATCCTCTTTCCAGTAATCTGCCACAAAAGTTCCAATCTGAGTCTTACAAAGCTCCATATACCTGTTCCATCTTGGGTCATCACATAGAGGGTGATCCAAATTCCAAATGTCTTCCCAAAAAAGAACTCTCCCACCATTACCAGCCTTCCATTTAACCCATTTTCTAATTATATGTTTAAGTTTATGAACGTTCTTCCAAATCATAGATCCCCCTTGATCCATATTACTGTTAAGGAAGTGATAGAAATCAACGTTATCTATGTTATATTTATCAGTCCAAATATTCTTCCATTTCCCAACCTCTTTATGCCATCTCCATAAAAGTTTTCCATTAATAAATCATTCGTACAAGTAACCCTTCGTAAACCAAGCCCTCCCTTCTTTTGAGGCATACAAACATTTTTCCAAGAAATAAGAGGGAGTCTTTTTTTATTCTCCATACCCATCCACAAGAAATTTTTATGGATCTTTTCAGTAGCAAGAGAAAATTTTCTAGGAACTTTGAATAGGCTCAAAGCATAAAGCAGAATAATTTGCAAGATAGATTTCAAAACAATCACCTTACCTGCTTGACTAAAAAGGGATCCTTTCCAGCCTGCAAGTTTTGAATGGATTTTATCAATCAATGAGTTCTAGAAATTATTAGGAGGGGATAACCCCAAAGGTAACCCTGGATAAGAACTAGGCAGAGAACCAATCTCACAGCCAATAATCTTTTTTATCTTAAATTGTCTTTCAATGCTGACATTCATAAAATAAATCAAACTTTTATTCCAATTAATAATTTGACCAGTAGCATTACCATAGTCCATCAAAGCATTCTTAATATTCCTAGCATTCTTCACTGAAACTTCTCCCATAACAATAGAGTCATCAACAAATTGTTGGTGAGAACACACTAGAGTGGATGGGGAAGGATTAAGGCCCACAAAGTCCCCTTTACAAACCATATTATCTACAAATCTCCCCAAAAATTCTTCCAAAATGATAAAAAGAATTGGAGAAATAGGATCACCTTGTCTAAGGCCCTTGGAAGCCTTGAAAAAAGAGGAAGGGAAACCATTCACAAGCACTGAGAAAGACGTCGATGATGCCAGCGTAAATATTAGATCCTGAAATCTCTTATTGAAGCCAAAAGCTTCAAGGACATGGAGAAGAAAGTACCAATCCACTCTACCATAAGCTTTAGAGAGGTCAAGCTTGAGCAAAAAACCTTCCTTTTTAGACACCGAGAGAGAATGAAGATTTTCATGCATAGTAATAATGGAGTCCACAATCTGTCTACCAGGAACAAACCCATTTTGTTGACTAGAAATAATGAGAGGAAGAAGAGATAGAATCCTTAGGATAAGAACCTTAGAAAAAATCTTATAAAATTAATTACATAGACTGGTAGGCCTAAACAAATTCATTATGTGCGCACCTGGCTTTTTAGGAATAAGAGCAAGGAAGGTACCATTCAACTCTTTAAAGATATTCTTAGACCCAAAAAATTCCTTCACACCATTACAAACATCCTCCCCAATGATATGCCAATACTTATGAAAAAATAGGAATGAGAATCCATTAGGATCAGGGGCTTTGTCTCCTTCAAAGGAAAAAATAGCCTTAGAAATCTCATTTGATGACGGGATAAAGGAAAGAAACCTATTTTGATCCTCAGAGATACAAGAAGGGATGCACTCAAGGAACACTTCCCACTTCTCCAAGTCCATATTGGAACCTTGTAGTAGATTTTTAAAGAAATATGCTGCCTCCCTTTTGATAGTCTCTTCATTATCTGTAGGACCCTCATCTGTATTGAGTCTACAAATTCTATTTGTCATCCTGTGCTTGAGAGTAGTCACATGAAAGTACTTAGTATTATGATCACCATCCTTCAAAAAGATCTTTCTAGAGCGTTGTCTCCAAAATGTTTCCTCTTTAGAGATGATGTCATGAAGTTCTACCAATTTGCCACTTTCCTCTTCCCTAGAAAAAGTTACCCATAGAATAGTTACCCACTAAGAGATAACAAAAAAATAATAGACTAGAGAAATACCTACTAACAACAACTTGTAGACAAAATAGAGCAACTAATCAGACACAAGAAATAGCTTAAAAACAAAAAAGACTAGTATGAGACCAAAATAATGAAGGCTGAGAACAAAATAACAAGGGGTTAGAATCTTCTATGTGAATTTTTTTGAATGGGTGGTTTGGATGATCTTATCAGGAAAAAGTTTATAGATAATGGTCATGGGGATTCGCTCTACGATCAACGGAAGGGTCAATTGAAAGAATGTCCAGTGGAGAAGGATTGTGATCTGTCAATTGGAAGAGATGGAAAATGGGCATTCTGGAATATTGGGAGATGAAAAACTCCTTGAGAACTCTTATCAAGTGGATTCTAGGAGCTTCTCAAGAGTCTTGCAGGTCCCCCTTCTCCTCGGGGGAGTAACACTTTTGTCCTCCACTAGAGCTATCGAAGTAGAACTTGTCAGCATTAAGAAACAAGTACCTGAACAAAGAAAAGATTGGGCTTCATTCTTTGGTAATTATTTTTCAAATAAGTCTTCTTTTCCTCCTATTAAAATCTCTTCAAGCTGGGAAAAAGGGGAATTTCAATTTTTTGTCCCTGATCCCCTTGTTGACCATTCCATCTCCTTAATGAATTAACCCTAGTGGGTAAGTTCATGGGCAGTAGACCAACTATTGATAACATCTGGCTTTTGGTGGGGGAAAAATGATAGTTTCATGGTCAAGTGGATGTTGCGGCCATATAAAAAGGGTTCTTGTCCTTTACTTTCACATGTCATGAGGATAGAGATATGGTCCTATGTGGGGGCCCATGCCAACTTGGTAACCACACTCTTACTATGAAGAAGTGGGAACCCAATATCAACCTATCTGATAACTTTTTTCTTTCAACCTCGAGATGGGTTAGGCTTCTAGATCTCCCAATGGAATTCTAGAATGAGGATATTTTCAGGGTTTTAGTTGAGTCTTTTGGGAGCCTCCTTGTGATTGATCCTCTAATAGTCTCTAAAGCTGATGTAGTGCAAGGCAAGAGAATCCCTAAAGGAGATGTCCTAGCCCCTAAAAAATAACCATACAATGGAATATAAACAATAACACAAGATATGATACCAATTCACAACTCTTTATTCATAAAACAATTGATTACAATCAATATGTCAAACTGCAAGGCCTTCCTGGTTATGGCCAAATACAAAAGAAATTACATTAGTTATGCAAGATCTCTCAAGATCCAACTCAAATCCAAGCTATCTTAGATCTATAATACAACAACAATCTGGTAGAAACCTCCAAGAACTCAACTTGTGCTCACAAACCACCAAGCAACCTCCTTGTTTCTAAACCACAACCACTAGTTTTTCTCCAAACTCATTATCTCAAATCTTCCTCTACTAATGATATTAAATCATCCAATGATCCACACTCATCCAATCATCCCATAATTATTTCTACATCAACATGTGCTCCTTATATAGCCAGCTAAGCCACAAGCCGACTAGTCAAGCATTTAATTACAATATAGGTCCACCTTGGAAGAGTAAACCAAAACTCTAACAAACATGAAAAAAACTAAATAAAAAGTTATATTTAGGTCCACGCATGAACCAATAACATGTCCCTATATTAATAAGATCCTATTTCATCCTACAAAACTGTGCAAGACAAAAACTCCATATGTTTCACATGAAACTGGCCGAAAATCGATACCCGAGAAAAATCGTGATATCTCCTAGCTCCAATTGAATTAGAACTTGTGCTTTGAAATAAAGATATTATTTTAGGTCCTATACAGCCCCTTAAGTCTGAAAATGCTGATTCCTCAAGGATAACTACACATCCATCCCAAAAGTCATGCACAGAAACTTGTCCCAAAAATTGACAGAAATTGATACTCCAAGAGAATTTCCATATCTTCCAACCATGATGAATAAAGAATTTTTCCATAGACCATAGATATTAATTTATTCCCTCTTAAATTCCTAAAAAAATTAGCCTCTAACTCATTACACAAAATTAGTTACATGGCTCGTAACAGACACCCAAAAACCAGAAAATATAACTCCAACAATAAGGAAAAATGACTCTAACTTCAACATGATAACTCCAATCTCTATGTGCACATAGGAAAAGGTTCCCCAATGTGTCTCCAACACATCCCCAACTAAAAAAACCTCAATTCTACCAAAATCCAAGCTTGACACTCTTGCATCCGACTACTCAGGTAAATAGTATGTCCCATACTTTGATGCCCAAAGAAAGATATGCAACTAACTTCATCTTTACCAAAGGCTTCCACTTCATCAAAGTCAATAGAAAAAATATAAAAATCAACCATCTATGCTTCATCCACTGAGACATCAGAATCAACTAAATCTTAGCAACCCAATCAACATGCTCACTTCTAAGAATAAACTGAACATAAAACTTTACCAAGAATCTTTGCAACTGATCACAACTAGCAAAAACAATATCCTCAAACATGTACTCCATGCTAGAAACATCATGTAACTCCAAAAAAAAGTTAGCAACATGTAAGTTCAAATTCAAAATAAGAAAAAAAATGTAAATCCTCATCTATGTCAACCATAGGCAAATCAGGAACATGCAGATTTGCAATATCATGTGGATCCAAAACCAAATCAACTAGTGAATCCACACCAGCAACATCAAACTCCACATCAGAAAGAACATCCAAATCCTTAATCAACTCAAAAACAACATATGAATTTAGATCTATATCAACAACCATATGTAAATCCTCATAATCAATAATCTTAGTAATCTCGTTGCTCACAACAAGATGCTCTACAACAAGTAACTCATCACCAACAACAACTTGATTATCCATGACCAAGTGCTCTACAATTTCCATGTTAGACTCAACAAATTGATCATGAAAACAAATCTCTATCCCAACATCAACAAGGTTAGGAATATCCTCAGCAACAACCTCAAATTGCTCTGTAGGTTTCACATCAAACTCCACAAACCAATCAACAAAACCAACCTCTTCCTCGACCTTCCTATGTCATCTTCTCTCTCTAACAAGCCTTCTAACCAGTCGGATAACTTTTTTTTGACTCCAACTCTAGTACCATAAAACTTCCTTCTTCTTAGATTCTTCAACTCTTTTAGAAAAAGTAGCATCCACAACAACATCCACCCAATCAAACACCTTATTAATCCCCCTCTCCATTATATCATGGAGATTCACAATCACCTTAGGGTCCAATCCTCTTAGAGCCATCTTCCAAGATCTTCGCAAACCCTCTGCAACAAATCCTTCCCACGCACCTTGTGACAACCTCAAATTGTTTGCAAGTTAGATTGCAACCTACCACCTTGTATGAACAATCATGAACCAAATCACAAGTCTAGGAAAACAAATCTAGAATCCATAAACTCTCTGTGATCATGCTTCAACAAGATCAATTTTCCATCTTTGCATCTATCGATCCATCAACAAGTCCTTTGCAAGTGTAGGTCAAATCACAATCTACCACCCCACACCAAGAATTACAAACTAGTACTCTGAAGCAATCGATCCTCAACACAATTACCACCAGATCAAGATCTTCTCAAATTAACCCAAGGCCCTCATGCAAACTATCCTAACTTCAATGAACTATCTACACGCTCAGGAACAATTGTTTCTCTGATAAGATCAAACCTTTACTCTAATATCACTTGATGTAGTGGAAGGTAGGAGAATCCCTAAAGGATATGCCCTAGCCCCCAAAAAATAACCACACAATGGAATATAGACAATAAAACAAGATATGATACCAATTCACAACTCTTAATTCATAAAACAACTAATTACAGTCAATGTGTTAGGTTGTAAGGCCTTCCCGATTATGGCCAAATACAAAAGTAATCACAATAGTTTAGCAAGATCCCTCAAGATCCAACTCAAATACTAGCTAGCCTAGATCTATAATACAACAACAATTTGGTAGAAATCTCAAAGATCTCAATTTGTGCTCGCAAGACACCAAGCAACACCCTTGTTTCTAAACTGTAACCACTAGCTTTTCTCCAAATTTTTTATCTCATCTCTTCGTCTACTAATGATATCAAATCCTCCAATAATCCACATTCATCCCATTGTCCCATAAAAATTTCTACATCAACACATGATCCTTATATAGCCAGCTAAGCCACAAGTTGTCTAGTCAAGCTTTTAATTACAATATAGGTCCACCTTGGAAGAGTAAACCAAAACTCTAACAAAAATGAATAAAACTAAATAAAAAGTTATATTTAGGTCCATATATGACCCAATAACATGTCCCTATCTTAAAAATATCCCATTTAATCCTATGAAATCATGCAAGATGAAAACTTCACACATTTCATGCGAAACTAGCCGAAAATTGATACCTGAGAAAAATTGTGATATCTCCTATCTCCAATTGAACTATAACTTTTTATTTGAATGGAAAGTAGTACTTTAGGTCCTATACAACCCCTTAAGCTCTCAAAGTTTGATTCCTCAACGATAACTGTGCAACCATCCTAAAAGTCATGCACAAAAACCCATCATGAAAATTGATGGAAATTGATACTCCAGGAGAATTACCATATCTCCCAACCAAGATGAATTAAGACATGCACCTTGGACCATATCTGGTACTCTAGGTCCTCTTGAATCCTTGAAATTTTTAGCTTCTAACTCATTGCACAAAATTAGCTACATGACCCGCAATAGGCACCCAAAAACCAGAAAATGTAACTCCAACAACAAGGTAAAATGACTCTAACTTCAACATGATAACTCTAATCTCTATCTGCACGTAGGACAAGGTTCCAAAATGTGTCTCCAACACATCCCCAACCACATAAACCTCAGTTGCACCAAAACCAAATCTCAATGCTCCTACATCAAAATCTAGGTTGGTCTATGCTCACATTTGTGTCAAAGTTAATCAAAAGAAAGATCTCTCGTCTAAGATAGACATTGTCTCCAAATTTGGCACATGGTCTCGAGACCTGTAATTTGAAGATATTCCTAGGGCTTTTTTCATTTTTATAAAAGTGTTTCATTGGGTGAAGGCATGTCCTAAATATAGATATAAGAGTAACCCCCCCCCCCCACCAAGTTGGCAAATAAACCCTCTTTTAGGAAGGTTAAAGGCCATCGGAAGAAGTAGAAAAAGGGAAAAAAGGAAAAAATGGTATGGAGGCCAAAAATAGTCTCATTAAAGGTCTTAGTTCCTAAGAACTCCTCTTTAGGTCCCTCTCTCGAGGATCGACAACTAATCTCTTCTACAATTCCTATGGGTACAGAAATGACTCTTTTGGAAGGCATTGCTTCCCAAGATTTGGAAAATTTAGAAGCCTCCTTGTTCCTTGAGTTGCTCTTCCAGCCTACGGTTGAGCAAAAGGGTGTTGGATGTGACCTAACCCCCTCTATGGAGAAGGTTTCAAATGGAAAGGAGACTTATGTTGAACCATCAGGTGCTATCTTTCTCTTGGATGTTCATATTATTGATCATTCAGTTTTGGGCATTGGGCTGGAGCTCTCTCTTGTGCATTCTGGCATCCTTGATTCTTTCCAAATGGAGGGTCTTCCCTCTTCTTTTAAGAGTCATTTCCTTAGGTCAGACTTTAAATATGTGGATCTCTCTGCCCAACCATTATTGATTCTTCCCCTAGCTTCTACTAATGTAAGCTATAAAGAACTTAAGGCTACCAAGGAAACTAAGAAGGCTAATCCCAAGAAAAATTGAGGGGTATTTTTGACTCCCACTAGAGCTACTAGAAGCAAAATTGCATATGTTTGTTTCTCATCCTTTATCGTTGCATCCAATTCCCCTAAGAAAAGGTGTAGGAAATGCAATTTAATTGTTAGAGCTCAAGAGAGCTACAGAATATAGCAAATGGTAAATGGACTACCATCCTTCAATTTTCCCCAGGTAAAATATGAAGTTCATTGCCTGGAATTGTAAGAAAACTTTTAAGAAATAATATAACCATTTCCACATAATCCATAATAGATCATAAATAAAGATGCAATTGAAATCCAAATGCAAGAGAATAGACATCATACCCACAAAAATGTGACACAAGATATACCCTGGGAAACCCTCATTGAGGGAATAACCCAGCCTCCAAAAGCATCCATCACCATGTATTATTCAACAAAAAATACCATTGCAATAGAACCATGGAAGTCTTCAAAGCCATAGCCACAACTGAGCAATATATGTAAACAAGCATGAATCCACACATCCCATGCCATGCTTCCAACCTTCACAAATTCTCCCTTGGCTAAACTATCAAGCCTTATCCTGCTCGACTCTTTCTCTTTTTGCCCTTCTCACTTCACTCTCCAACTACTACCCTTGTGGCTGCTTATATAGTAGCAAGTTCCAGAAAACCACCAAGTGGTATTACATAAACCATGTGCTACCTAACCCCTTGACCCCACATTTAATATTGGAATTTTAATTATTTTCCTCAATATTAAATAATTACATGAAATATTATCACAATGTTACAATACAACTCATCGAGTATATCCCATGGGAATCTTTACATGTTGCACATTCATCTAGATGCAACATTAGAAAATAAAATAATAATATTATGCAATGTGTGCAACACCCATTATCTCAACAATCTCCCACTTGTTGTATTTATTGCATAGAGTCAATCTATAGCCACATAAATGAAGAAGGGAAAAATCCCTCCTAGCACATCCATCATCATGGATCAAAGTACACCATGTGCTTCATCCTAGTACCCACAACAAAATTAAAAATTCAGCATCTCAAACATGAAAGATCTCACCTCCTATTATGCCACTGCCACTGGACATACATAGAAGCCATCCAAAGAGAAAGCCACCCAACTTGTCACATTAGAAGATCATAAAATCATGTACCAACTAAAATGCCAAGCACAAAAACCTAATCCAAAGGTAATCAATGTGTATCCGTAGTTGTCAAAATATCCATAGCTGAAATAACACCTACAGCAAGTGCCAAACCCATCTAACTATCCATAACTCCAAAGGTATACCAAGTGAATCTCACATCATCAACATATCCAATATGTAAACTACATCACAAGCGTCAAAAGCAATACTTGTCACATATATACCAAAAAACTCCCACTACAAAAGATAATGTCAAATCTATAACCAATTCACTCATAAAATCTCAAAGAAGTGAATCCATGTAGTCTCAAGGACATCCACAACACATATACCAATAACCTATAAGAACAACTCTCGTAACAAGTCTTCAATGCTCTCCCATGTTCTCCACAACCAACAAAGGAAAGAGATAAAGGAATAACCATGTCATCTCTCACATGATTTACACGAGCACAAACCAATGATCATAATCTCTAACCAATCTCAAATCTAATGTAAGTGAAACATTATATCTAGGAAGATAACCGAGACCAAGAGAAACCATGCAAATCACAACCTATATCATGTCATTCTACACACACCTCTAGATGTAAACTATGCAAATATGATCTTCTCCATAAAACCCCAACAAGAAGTCTCAACAACATCCAAACCATACCATATAACTAATGATGGATGTAAGCCTCTCACAAGAAGATCAAACTCATAAACCATTCCTAATCCAAGGAATATGCCCAATAAAAAACCATCTCCCAAACTCAACCAACATAACAACATATGCACATGGAGATAAACAATGCTAATCCATCTCTCAAATGAACCCTCTAGAACTAACTCATGTATCATAGCTCAAGATCCATGTCCATGAAATATAAACATAAATATAATGCATCTGAGAGAAATAATGAGTTATATCTCTCAAGTAGAAAACCACCAAGTAGACCAAGAGTGGGGAATGATAATGCTCGTCAAGATATCTAAGTCTTCAACCAAGACTCATCTAAGAACAATCTCCTCTTGAATCCATATCAGGTGAATGTCCCTTAGACTTTTTGCTGAAACCAAACAATTGTTCCAATAAATACTTATCTAATCCAAGAGAAATCAACATCACCACTATCTCTAAGTATCCATGAGCACCTGTAACCAATCAATCCATGCCAACTCCAAATGCAATGTAGCAATATCATGAAGTATACAGCTTATGATCAATGTACTCAATACCAAAAAACTAGACCAAGATCATTGTCAAAGTTCCAACATGGCCTTAGGAACATAAAACATGACAACATGATCTAACCATCTCAACCAAAGAGATAATATGCTCCATATGAACATACTATAACATGTCAAAACTCTAAACGTGTATCAAGAGTATACCATGACATCAAAAATGAAACCATCCTCACACCAAGGCTAACATGTCAAATTGAAAGCATAAATCACACCTTACCAAGAAATCCACTAGTCCTCAAGATGCAACCATCTCCACACACCATGAAGATAACCAAGAACCCCATCAGTCCTCAAGATCTAACCATCTTTACACACCATGAAGATAACCAAGTGCACCATGCAAATGTCAAAGACACTTCTACAACAATAGGATTTAAGACAACCTCCAAAATCTGCAAACACTCAATAAATATATATCAATGCCAATAACTCCCACTCAATCATGGTACCAAGTCACCTATGGCATCATAAAATCCATCTCCTACATGAAGATCCTCTAGGTCTACACTCACACAACCAAAGTGTTAGTACCAAGTGAAACCAAGATCTCCAAACCAAGAAGATACAAACCAAACCAAGAACTAATCCTGCACTATCAACCCATCATTGCCACAAGCTCCCATTAAACTGTGTATCCAAGCTATCCATGACGTCATGATGAAAAACCATCCTCTAACCATGAGAATCAATCAAGGAATTAAACCATCAAAGAACTCAAAGTGCACATCATGAGCTCCTCAAAGAAACCAAATAACCATGATCCTCAACTAAGAAGCTATACCACCATAACCAAATTAGGAATCCAAACCAATAAGCATCAAGGATGTACTTGCATATCCAATCATGTCATGCCAAAATCCATGGCACCATGATCACATCCATGAACCAAGCAAGTAACTCTCAATATGTCCAACCTATCAGCATAAAATAGTCAACCACAATCCTCCACCATGACTGTACCTAGTAACACCATCTCATCCCTTCCACATGAAGAAAAATTAAAAAATCATGTGACTTAGGGCATAGACAACCCAAATCCAAGCCACCAATCTGAATATGCATCAATAATGAAAGATCAATGCGCAAAGATGACCCATAACCAAGCCATAGATGCAACTTATAAGTATAGGTCACTTACAACACTACACAACTTGTAGACCCAACAAGTCATCATATATATCCAAATCAAATACTAATAACCATATCATCATGGACCAATCTAAAATATGAATTGAGTATACAATGACATCAAATCTTAAATCTCCAAACATACAATGTCATAAACTCACAATGTTACCATAGTCAATATATAGTATAAACTATTCAGATTAATATATCGCCAAATAAATCATACCAAACCTACACCAAATTTGAACCAATGTATAGAGCTTTCTGTTGACTACTCGAAGTCCAAAATCTGACTCTGTATGCTCAAGTTATGCCCTAATTTTTGCTCAAAATAAATAACATCTGACTTTAGGGCTCTTAAAACTTGACAAAATTTCAAAATCATAGAACTAAACCTACACTACATTGTAGTGCTTTGAATTAGCTTTCCAACGCCTATAAGAAGTCTGAAATATGATATCTTGAGAGAAAGTTATGGCCATTTTACTAAGATAGTATTTTTACCATTTTCACTGTGATTTTTTTTTTTGTGACAAAAATTCCGACAGGATTAAATTTGGCAGCCATCACGGGCTGAAACTTAAAAACTCTTTCATTTCCTCTGAACATGGCCAAAATAGGGCATATTATATATCAAAATTTATGAAAACATCGACCCAAATCCAATGGTGAGGTTTGGTTTTACCCAAGAGATCATTTTTGCAAGCTACCCCTAAAACCCTTATTTAAATGAAACATCTGAAAATTCATTTTGTCCAACAATTTCACATGCCCAAAATCTACCAGCATCCCATCATAACAACAAACCCAAAACCCTCAGATCTGCAATAAACAACTCATATATCTTGCCCTTTCTTTTATCCTCTCATGCATTCCCATATATTTAATCTAGGGTTACAATATTAAAACCATAGCTCTCATACCACTTGTAAGGAAACTTGTAAGAAAGAATATAACCGTTTCCACATAACCCATTATAGATCTAAAATAAATATGCAATCAAAATTCAAATGCAAGAGAATAGACAACATACCCACAAAAATGTGACACAAGATATACCCTAGGAAACCCTCATTGAGGAAAAAAAACCCAACCTCCAAAAACATCCATCACTATGTATTATTCAACAAAAAATACAATTGCAATACAACCATGGAAGCCTCCAAAGCCATAGCCACAATTGAGCAATCTACGTGAACAAGCATGAATCCACACATCCTATGCCATGCTTCCAACCTTCACAAATGCTCCCTTGGCTAACCTGTCAAGCCTTGTCCCACTCAACTCTTTCCCTTTTTTCCCTTCTCACTTCACTCTCCAACTACTACCCTTGTGGCTATTTATATAGTAGCAAGTCCCACAAAACCACCAAGTGGTATTACATAAACCATGTGCTACTTAACCCCTTGACCCCACATTCAATATTGGAGTTTTAATTCTTTTTTTTCAATATTAAATAATTACATGAAATATTATCACAATGTTACAATACAACTAATCGAGTATATCTCATGGGAATCTTTACATGTTGTACATCCATCTAGATGCAACATTACATAATAAAATAAAATAATACAATGTAACAATATTATGAAATGTGTGCAACACCCATTATCTCAATAGGAATGTGAGGGGACTTAATGGTCCTTATAAAATGGAAGTTGTTAGAAATCTTTCTAGAGACCACAAACTTGACATTCTTGTTATTCAAGAAACCAAAATGTCCAAAGAAAAGGCAAATTTTTTTAAAGTTTTTAAGCATTGTAGTCTGGCAATTGGAAGTGTTGAAGGTGCCTATGATGGCACTCTTATTCCCTTGCATGAAGCTTATATTACTAGTACCACTCTCATGGAGAATAAATCTTTTACTATGGTTAAGTTCCATCATATTAATCTTAATTATGATTGAATCTTAGTCAACATCTATGCTCCTAATTCTACTAGAGCTAGGAAGTCTTTATGGTCAAATCTAAAGGAATTGAAGAATAAATTTATTGAACCCAATTGGCTCTTCGTGGGTGATTTCAATGTTCCTCTTTATGACCATGAGAAAATGGGAGGTAACACTACTGATCTGGAAGGTAGAATGGACCTTTTGGATTTTATTAACAATGTAGGTCTTGTTGACTTTGAACTTAAAGTGATTGAGTTTACTTGGTCTAACAAAAGGATTGCTCAGAACTTCATTCAAGCAAGGCTTGCCAAAGTGTTGGCCTCAAATAACTAGATTCGGGATTGAAACTGTTCTCTATCATTCATTTCCAAGATTGCTTCAGACCATTTCCCCATTGTCTTTGTTGTTGATCCAATTGGTAAGAAAAGACATTTTCCCTTCAGATTTGAGAAAATGTGGATATAGCACAAGGATTTCAATGATGTTTGTCATTCTTGGTGGCAAACTAAAGTAGATGGAACTGCCATGTACAAAATTGTTAAAAAACTCAGAATTATCAAAGACAAAGTTAAAGTCTGGAACAAGTCTTCTTTTGGTGGTATTTTAAAAAACAAAGAGGTTTTCCAAAAGGACCTTCAAATCACCCAAGAAAAATTTCAAGTTGTTGGTTACTCGGACAAGCTCATCAAAGAGGAAAATGAACTCTTTCAAAATTTCATAATGTCATCTCCTATGAAGATTCATACTGGAGACAAAGATCTAGGGCTATCTGGCTTAAGGAAGGGGATCATAATTCCAGATACTTTCACATCACCACCTTGAAGCACAGAGCAGCCAATAGAATTATCAACCTCTAGATTGATCAAGATGAGTTCACTAATGAGGATGATATAACTATCAAAATTAAGGACTTGTTCTCATCTTTGCTCTCGTTAGACCAAAATCTTTGTGATGTTAGCTAAGGCCATTTGCTAGAAATTATTCCTTCCATCATTTTCAACCATCAGAATTATAAATCTAGTTGCAATCCCCTTTGCTTCTGAAATTCATAAAGTTGTCTTCGCCTTTGAAGGTGACAAAGCACCAGTCCCTGATGGTTTCCCTATGGTTTTTTTCCAAAAGCAATGGAACATTGTTGGTAAAGATGTGTGTGATGTTGATAAGGTATTTTTTGGAGCCAGATACCTCTTAAAAGAGCTTAATTCCACCTTTTTGGCTCTCATTCGTAAGAAGGCTGGGGCTAATTCCTTGGATGCTTTCTGCCCTATCAATCTTTGTAACTTTGTTTACAAAATCATCTCTAAGGTCCTTACCCTAAGGATAATTGCTATTCTACTAGACATCGTATCCCCTGAACACATTGGCTTTGTCCCAGGTCAACAAATTTTGGATTTAATAATTATTGCACATGAAAACATTCATTTTATGGTGGCTTGTCTTAACCAAGGGTTCCTCATGAAGTTAAATCTCTCTAAGGCTTATGATCGCGTGGACTAGAGTTTCTTATATAAGATCTTAAAGTCCTTTGGTTTTGGTAATAAATGCATCCAACTTATTTCTTAACTTGTTTCGATGGCTTGCTTGGCTGTCCTAGTCAATGACTCTTCTTCTAACTTCTTTTCTTTGACAAGAGGACTCAGGCAGGGGGATCCCATCTCTCCTATATTATTTATTATTATGGCAGAGTCTCTGGGAAGATATATTAAGCATCTCAATGTTCAAGGTAGTATTCATGGCCTATGTCCCTCTTCTTTCTCCAATGCTAGTTCTCATGAAAAATTTGTGGATGACACAATTCTAGTGGGACTTCCCATGGTGATGGAAGCTAGGAGTTATAAGAATGCCTTAAATATTTACATTCAAGCCTTTGGTCAACTTAATAATTGGGAGAAGAGTTCGCTCTTCTTTGTGAATGCTCCCTTGGAGAGACAAAATAAAATATCTAGGATTTTGTGCTATGGTACTGCAACCCTCCCTATATTATATCTAGGCCTCCCCCTTTGTTCCAAACCTCCTAACTCTTTCTAGGAAATGCTCATTGACAAACACAACAAAAAACTTGTGGGCTAGAAGGGTACTTTGTTGAGTCAAGCTGGAAAAATTATTCTTCTCAAATACTACCTCCAAAGTCTTAGTCTATTCAAAATGTCAATTAAGTATGTTGATGCTATGGAGAGAATTCAAAGAAAATTATTTTGGTCTGGGACTGAGAACAAAAAAAGACTTCCTCTCATTGCTTGGGAATTTGTTAGCAAACCTAAGAATCTTGGAGGTCTGGGCATTAGACCTATCAAAGATATGAACAAAGCCCTCCTAGCTAAACAAGGCTAAAGATTTTTTCATGAAGACATGTACTAGAGTAAAATCTAGAAGAGTAAATATCTTTAGTACTCTCCCACTCTAAATAGTTTCCTATTTGTTGATCATTTAGAGAATGTATCTTCCATTTGGAAAGTTATCCAAGTTTTGAAGAATATCCTGACCAAAGGTTGTAAATGGAAGCTAGGTGATGGTAAAACTATTTGTTTCTGGGAGGATAGTTGGTTACTGGATTCTCCCCTAAATATTCTTATCATTGATTATTGCAAATCCAACTTCAAATTCAAAGTTTTTGATTATTGGGATAACAACAGATGGGTGGACCTCACTGCTCTGGATATCGATCTTCATCAAATACAAAATTCTCTTTTCTCCACCTATATTGATCCCAATTCCCAAGACAAGGTCATCTAGGCTCTACATCCAAGTGGTAACTTCAAAGTTTTCTTCCTTTTTTTTTAAAGAGAATTGATCTCCCTTGGGTTAAAGCCAAGACCAAAGGTTTATAACTCCAAAGATTGATATTTTCTTTTGGATTGCTCTACAAAATAAAATCCTCACAATTGACAATCTTAGAAAAAGAGGGATGATCATTACCAATTGGTGATGTCTTTGTAGGAAGGATATGGAATCTGTCAACCATATTTTTCTTCATTGCTACTATGCTAGGGATATTTGGAAGGAAATCTTAAACTTCTGGGAAATTCAATGGACCTTTCAGGAGAATCTTGCTAACAGTTTTCTAAGTTGGTGTAGTCCTTTTAGAGGAGAACTTGTTAGCTCCCTCCCTCTAGCAGTATTATTTCCCCCATATTTGTTGGGGCTTATGGAAAGAAAGGAATGACAAATTATTTAGAGATACCATCACCCCCTCCTAGGTCATAGGTAAAAATATTATTAGAAACTTAAAGGAGAATTTTATATCTCATTTTGGTCCCTCTACTATTCTCAACATGTAGCATCCTAGCCAAAATTACATAGTTAATAAGGACAATTTGAGGGAAAATGCCATATGGTTATCTCCCCCCCATGGTTGGATTAAGGCTAATTTTGATAGGGCCTCCAAAGGGAACCCTAGCAAGGTTGGTTGTGGGTGAGTCATAAGGGATTGTAAATGCAATATCATAAGGGATCAAGCTATTCCCCTTGGTATAACTTCAAGTCATAAAGCTGAGGTGGTAGGGGCCCATTACACGATCAAGTTGGCTAAAGATACTAGATGTAGGAACCTCTGGCTAGAAGGTGACTCTAGGAATACTATCTATATCCTAAACAATAAACAAGACCCTGCTTGGAATATTTCTAACCACCTCAGTGAAAGTAAAGAAAACCTCAACTTTTTTCACAATGTGTTCATTTCTCATAACTGTTGTGAGACAAACACATTGGTAGATTTGATGGCTAACCTTGCAGTTCAAAGTAATGATATTGTCACATGGACTGACCAGCTAAGCATGGATGACATATTAATTGCAAAAGGGAATTATGATAGAAACATATCTTGAGAAGGTAAAATCAATACTCAATACACCTGTGACCTCCACTTATCTAATCATTAATGCTTCCATTTATTATTTTAAATGGAAAGGTTTTCGTGCTTGCATGTCTATCAATATCTCACACAGATTATGGGTATTTTTTGGGCCTTCAAGAAGTAATACACAAATCTTTTCTTGGTGCTTCTTTCTAATTTTTTTCAATCACAACATTATGCAAGAAAATCTCTCTATGAATATGGGTGGGGAAGCAAAAAAATTGGAACCTGAGAAGTGCCACTATAGGAAAAAGAAGAAAGAAGTATGGCGTCAGCTTGAGAAAGGAAAGGCAACCTATTTCATTGAGAAGCTCCATGGTTACAAACCTCATGTGACAGAAAACTTCTACGAAGCTTGGGATGGAGACAAGGTTATTCTCTATGGTAGACAGTTCACCATTAACGTTGAGTTTATTACTGAAGTTACTTAGCTACCGAATGAAGGAATAAAATTTTTTAAGTAGAAAAAAACTTTTGAAGAATAATTCAAGTGTTTTCCCAAAAATGATCAGGAAGATGATAAACTAGCTAATGTTGGTAATTTTTATGACCTTGCTCAAATTAAGGATATCTGGTAGGAGGTTCTCACTTGTGTGTGGATGTATTTCATTCTAGATGGTAGGGTTTCCAAAGTTCACCTCTATCACTTTGTTTTTAAAAATCATTTTCGCTACAAGAAAAGAATTTCACTCCCTTTCTACTTGGAAAATTCTCTCATTTATGAACTTAAAGCCCAGAAGCAAAAGGAAATCCATGAGGGTCTCATCTTGCTTATCACCGAGTCTTGTCGTGATAACACCCCTACTCACTCTGTTTCTATTTCTAGTTGCAAATGGAAGAGGGAAACAAAAGGATTGCCAAGCAAAAAGAAAATTGTTGGTGATTCTTTGCTAAAAAACAAAAGTAGATGTCAACATGCCTTGGATATGGAAATGGATTTTGAGAACAACACGAAAGATATGGAGGAGGTCGAAGCTCCCTTAATGATGATATTGCCAAGATTGTGAGTGATGGGTGCTCCTTTGAGAACAATGATGTCACTTTAAGTCAAGATGATAACTTGGCTCTTGATTCTCTGCTTTCTTCCCCAAGCACTGTTAGCAAGCATGGTAAGCACTCCTCTTATAAGGGTAAGGGCATTGTTCCCTCCTCAAAGCATAAAATAATTAAAAAGGTTTTCTCTAGTTTTAAGAACAAAGAGGCTACCATCAATGAGGATAGGGAAACTATGGTGAAAAAAAAGGGTATGAATGATTCAAATGACACCAGCACTAAAGGCATTAATGAGGCCATCAACTTGTCCTCCCATGCCCATGAAATAAAGACTATTGTGACCCCTATTATTACTACCCTTACCCCTAATCCTTTGTTTATTGATACTCCTCTGGCCAATAGCGACCAAGATTATACTAATCCTAAAAAACCCATTGCCCACACCCAGGAACTCATGGAAAAGCCTCAACTGAATGAGGTTTCTAAGGAGGCTGAAGATCCAAAATATGATGTCAATACTCTAGAATTTCTAAACAAATCCAAAAATAGATCCAATATTGGGATGGAGCTGGACAATTGTTTGTACAATGAAATAAACAAACACTATGTTTTTGTTTCTTCCTTGTAGGAAAAGACCCTACGTTTATAGGTGAAGCTGGTTGAGGAATGTAAGAAGTGGATAGAGTTGGAAGCTCTAGTTGGGAATATCCCAACTAAAATTTATGAGTATGAAGCCTCCCTTAGGAAGATGATAAAGGATAGAAAAATGCAAATGCAGGGTGTTACTTCATCCATCCTAGTTGCTACTGCATTAATTAGGAAAGCCTCTCCGGATGAAGTGACTTTGATTGGTCATGCTTCGATGTTGGATGGTGGTTTGAGAAGGTGCACAAAATAAAGTACCAAGAAAGATGACCTCCAAATCCCTGTGAAGAGCATTCATGATTCTCTTAAAGAGGTTTCTATGTTAGGTCCTTCTATTACTGGAGCTATTAAAGAATTGGTTTAAGTTTTTGTTTGTTTACGGTCTTTTGACCCCTGCTGGTTTAGTTGAATTATTTTGGTTGTTGGTCCATGTAAAGCTAGCTAGACTTGGTTGCTGGTCCTTGTAAAACCAGCCATTGAATTTTATTTTGAAATTCTGGGTTATTGGTCCCTATAAAACCAGTTCTTGTCCTTATCACTTTTTGTTAAGGGTTTTAGGTCCCCTTCAAACTTGTTTTTACCTAATCAAAACAAGGGTTGAGAATGCCCAACTATGCACATAAGGAGAGTCTTTATCTGCTTTCCCAATTTCTTGAGCTTTTGCAAGGACTCTGTAATGTCAATTTGATCTTTATCAATCATGGATAGTGTTGTTAGATTATGTTGGAAAAACTTTTTAGACCTCTCAATCCCCTAAGAGGAGAAGATAACCCTACATATTGCCTTGCAATTAAGAGCGTTGTGTTTGAATAATGAACACTATAAAATAATTTGGATCAAGCATGGGAGTGGTAAACATACAGTAAATGATATCATTCTATGTTGAGTGATAGAGTGGATTCTCATAAAAGAGAATTTAGTTTTTGTTTGCATACTAATGTTCTTCCTTAAGTGGGTGCCTTCCTTTGGTTGGAGTTGAGAAAGATAATTCTTACTTCATATCGACTCTTTAGATTTGATATGTTGGATAATTTCATGTGTGTTCTTTGTGGTGAGTTCAAGGAAGATGTGGACCATCTACTACTTAATTATAATTTTTCTTGGGATTAGTGGGCTAAAGCCTTGGATAAATTAGGATGGACATGACTTCTCCCAAACTTATTGTCCAAATTTTATTGGGTTGGCCCTTACTTAATAAATGCTCTTTTTTTTTGGACATCTAGAGAATTGTCCCTCATATGTACTTTGCAAAATATGGTGGGAAATGAATACAAGATTCTTTAGGAAGGAAGTATCCTCAAGGGATCATGTTTAGAGTTAATTAAGAAATTGACCTCTTAACATTTAATTTCTTGTGTTATGAAGATGAAAAAAATTTCTTCTTTGTTCTAATGTTCAGATAATCTTATCTTAAACAAATGGTGTCAAGTTCATATTCTATTCAAAGGGGTCCTTATAGAGAATGGATCTAAAGCAAGCAACATACATAAGATAAAGTGGTTACCTCCTATAGATCAATTCTTGAAACTAAATTTTGATGGGACTTCTAAAGGTACCTGGGTAGATCTAACATTGGTGGAGTCATCAGATATTCTCAAGGAATAATGGTGAAAGCATTCTTGGCAAGGATAGGCGATGGTACAAATAATCAAGCTAAAGATAGAGCACTTTTGGATGGTATTAAACTAGTTGCAAAACTAGGAATTTCTCGCCTTCATATTGAAAGGGACTCCTAATTGATCATTTCAACATTATCTTTAGGTAATCCTGTGAGTTGGGATTTATAGTATATCCTCGATGAGGTTTGGAGATTTCTTTCCAGATTTCAAGAATATCAAGTGGGTCATTGTTTTCATGAAGCTAATGGCTTGGCTAATTAAATTGCGAACTTTGGGTCAGCATTGAACCAAGACAGTATGGAACTTGAAGACAAGTTGGCTTGGGATGTACTAAATAATTCTACTATCTCATCTACATTATCATCTGAAGTTGGTCTAACCTCTTTTGTTGGAAAAGGTAGTTATTGAAGAGTTTTACTGTGATGTCCCTACCTAGCTAAAGACATCACTCTAGCTTTGGATTAGCCTATCAGTAGACCCACATAGGATAGTGGAGATGGTTAGTGGGTCATTTGATAGAGAGACTTCTCTGGTGGTAGATGGACTTCCTTTATCTAGGATCAAAGATTTAGTTTGGTCTTTGTTTGGCTTTATTTGGATATCATTTTCTCTACTTACTGTTTCTAGTAAGTGTTGAATCATCGAGATGGACCCCTTCTATTTAAATTAGAAATGAGGTGGGGTCATATGTGGCTTGGTCATGTCAACCCCCAGTTCAGACAACGTGTGAAGATGATGAGTAATAATGGAGATATTAATATTTATTTGGCCAAAATAAATATTAAGTTTTTGAGCTTATATTATTAAGTTATAATATAATTATATATGATTACTTAAGTCACTTAAATGAAGGATCAAGCTATCATAGATGGGGCCAAGTGAATAATAAAAGAATTATTTATGCACCAACTATAGAGTTTTAAGTGAAAAATTAAAAAGTGGGAATATATCGTTTATCCCACATTGGCCAGGAAAGTGTTAGAGCTCTCATAAGAAAAGGATAAAAGGGACTTATGGGCTCATTCTCAAGCATGTTATGTGAATGTTATTTTGCGGAGAATATTTGTCTTAGGCTGGTGGATTTTTTGAGGGTTTCAACCTTCAAGAAGATTGTGAGTATTGGTACAGGAGAATGAGAGACTTCTATGTATCAACATTCAAAGGCTGTGAAATACCAACTGATATTGCTTTAAAGTTTGCTTCATACGAGAGTCAAATTTGTGCAGATTTGTAGAGATTCCTTTTAGTATCATAGGTTGATTGTACTTCTAATTTTTGATGTGGGTTCAATGATTAGTTTACAATCATTTTTGCAATTGTGTGGTTGTTGCAATTAATCTATTATGTGTGGCCAACAAAGAGGAGATAAGCTCTTTAATAATTCTAGCACTCTTTATCTTATATTTTCCTTAGTATATTTCATTTGAGTAAATGTAAGAGTTTCATGATGATTTATTGCAATACATGAAGCTATTTGGTTATCTACTAAATTTAAATAAAGTTTTAGCATTCCTATTGTGCTTTTTGGCATTATTTCTCTTTAAAAAAATGCTATATTGCAAAGAAGCAAACATAAATGCACCAAGTTCAGTTAAATCATAGAGTTAGCCTAAAGATCTGGTGAAGGGTTCTTCCATTGGTATTATGGTAAAAATCATGTCATCCTGAGGGTTTAGCAATCACATGCAACCACCTAAGGCTGATTCTCACAAATATTACACTCGCAAGCAGACATTATTTGACAAGGAACTAGTTGTAGACAGTTAGTCAGACACCATGGGTGACGTGCAAGAGGGTAGCCCACCCAGGGGCAGTAGGAATGAGTGTTGGCATAGTGACTATATCCCTAATGAGATCCCTCTCCACTATCAATATGTTCTTTTAGTGTGATGACAAAATCTACATGGTATCAGAGCACAGGTCACTGGTTCAAGTTCCTCAAGCCCTTTGACCCTTCATCCACGTAGGCTTGGATTATCAACATGGTATGTAGTGGGTGCAAATCCCACATGATAAATGGTTGTATCCAGCTCCATCGTGTGTGGGGGGTGTTGTCGTAGCGACTATATCCACGATGAGATCCCTCTCCACTATCAGTACGTGCTTTTGCTGTGATGGAAAAATCTACAATGAGGAGTGGGAAACAAGAGAATTTTCAAAGCAATGACTACAAGGCAGTAGTAGATGGCTCAGGCCTTGCATATGCTCACCACCATGGTTGAGTGCATGAACCCACATAACAAAAAAAATCAAAGAAAATGGGATAACAAGAGTGCAATGGGACCACCTAGAGCTCATAGGACTCATTCTAGTATACTAAACAAGCCTACTCATCCTACCTTCATTGGAGATGAGCTCGAGGTAGCACTTGAAGAAGAAGCATGAGAGAAGATGTTCACAGATATCGTTATGGTTGCGAATGACAATTGAGAATTATTAGCTCCAGAGGTGCGAGAGAGGATGACATTAAAGAGGTTTGTTAATTAAAGGAGAGAACATTATAGGGTAACGAGATAGGACAGGAGACCTCATGGCTAGAATAATGACTTAAAGTGTACTACATATAGGCCTTGCTTGACAATATTTGATGGTAGTAGCAGAATGACAACACAAGCTTGGATTCACAAGCTTGATACCTTCTTAGCACTGAAATCTATGACAGAAGTGGAGGCAATAAAATATACCATGCTATATTTAGAAGGAGTTTCACATGATTGGTGGCACCATGGGATGGTCACCCTACAACATAACCTGATGACTTCATATCAAGACTTCATGGATAGTTTAGTGGACAAGTTTGACAAGAAGGACCCAAAAGTTTATTTTAGAGTTTTGGCCCAACTTAGATGGATACGAGGATTAGAGTACTTTATCAGTGACTTTATGTGTTTGTAGTGTCTGCCCCTGGTTCGCATTTTGTTATCATTGCTGAACTCTTTTAGAGCTAGTTTTATGTTGATGGTTAGTAACATTATTATGAGATTATCAGATATTGTGCTATGGATTCAGTTGATATGTGATGAGATTACTTAGACTCTACATTTAATGTATGTATAATGATTATTACATTGCTTTCAGTTATTAATGATGATTAGTAAGATGGTTTATTATCATATGTGTTTTCTTATGGATACTTACCCCATACTTGCATGTGTATGGTGTGTGTGTTTGCTTTGTGTGTTTTCTTTTGTATAGTGTGTCTGATGTGGTTAAGGAAGGGAGTCGTAGTCACCTGCTAGTCGGGATCTACACGATGCACCACTTCCTGCCATTGCCTATTTAGTTTAGTATATATTGTGCTTGTACATGCATAGTTTTTATGCAGGTTGCAAGTACCGGGTATCGACTTCCTTGAATTGCCAGGATGAGCATACCCTATCACATTATCTCAATAATAAGAGAGGGGAGATAAATTTTCAAGTCCAAATCCAAACCCTTTAAGCCATTTGTTCTAATTGAAAAAAATAGGACAAGTATCTAAATTGAGTACCTTCCGAATGCGTCAGATGATGTAATTCGTGATATAAACCCCTTGGTTTGATTTGTATGTATTTTGGCTATGATAGATTTTTCGTATTTTTACCTTTGTGAGTCTTTGGAGTATTTTCTATTAATTAAGCCTAATTAAAAGATTTAATTAATGGTTTAATTAAATAAAAAATTAATATGATATTTTAATATTTATTTTATATAATTAATTGAAAAATTAATAAAATAAAATAATTAAATTTGAAAATAAAATAATTAAATTGGAAGATAAAAGTTATAATATTAAATTTGGAATGTGACAATATTTATTTTAATAATAATATATTTGGAGCACATTTTTAAATAAATGACTAAATAATATTATTATTAAAGCTAATAAATATTTTAGCAATAAAGTTTTGAAAAATAAAATTTAAAAGTGGAAAATATATTTTAAATTATTAAAAGATTCTAAATCTCATATGATTAAAATATAAATATATTAAGATTGAAAAGTGGAGATATTAAAGTTAGTGCATGAGACTTAATAAATAAATTAATTAAATTGGAAAGAGTAAAGTAAATTGGAGTTATAAGCTTGCATGAGAATTAACATGTGTCAACAACACGAGGGTTAGTACATCAATTAAGCACAAGGTGTCTACAACTCTATGACTCATCAAAAAGGTTAGAAAAGACCCATGCTTAGTTGGTGACACCTTTCAGCGGTTTCAAGAAGCATTCCAAAGGTTTCTTGAGAGCTCTTTATATTCAGGCATTCATAGAAGCTTAGATATAGCGTGGAGAGCAATTGGAGCATGGGAGGACTCAAGAACTCTGAAGAAGGGAGAAGTTCATATGCTCATATATTTTCTACATGCTTCTATGCTTCATCTAGCACTTTTAGTCACTTGGAGATTCTCAGTTGGCTTGGATCTTGGAGGAATCGCAATGATGGAGAAGGAAGGGATTTTCTATGGATGTCTGAGGCATGGCGAATTAGCATCAGTGTCCAGGTGCACTCGTGATAATCACATATTCTATTTGCACTATTTCTCTTCCTATCTTCATCATGTTTGTTATATGTATCTGAATACTCTCTGTGATTAAATCTATAATTGAAATAGGAATCTAGATATGCTATTTGGTTGAGAAGAAAACAACAGAAAAATCTTAGATCCAATTAAGGAAGAAATTAGATCTAAATGAGTTTAGGTTCGAATTAGAATCAAATTGAAATAAATTTGAAAATGGATTCAAGATTTATGGCCAAATCCATTAGTAAAATTATTGGATAAATTTAGAGAACAATTACATTTTAAGAGGAAATTCTTAATTCATCACAGATTGTCCTATCGCTGCCCCTTGGATAGACTTGAACTCAGTCATTCCTAAATTTTTATCGTGATCGAATTTATTCGATCGCTCCGGTCAGAAGTGGCGCAACTTAGCCCTCTCCAACATATTTAAATTTCAGCCCGATCCAATGGTTCATTAGGGAGATATGGCTGTCGTACTAGGACTGTTTTATTCAAAGACAGATATTTCTCTATTTCTCATAATTAAGAGTTCTTTATGCTTAAACTTCACAAAAATAATATATATCAAAGCATGAAATGAATAAAAGATATTATTGTAATCTTTCTTTATTAGAATCTTATTAATACGCATTAGTTTCATATGATTTATTATCTAATCTAAGTAAATCAAATTTAATTAAGATTAGTTAATAGTAGAAGAAGTGTAATTAATTATTAGTAAATCTAAGTAAATGGATTTTTAAATGAGAGAAAATTAAAAGAAAAAAGATTTTAATATAGTTTATATAGTGGACTTTTTATAATGTATATTGAATACTATTTAATATATATTAAACAATTTTAGAGTTGTTTAATGAAGATGATAATGTTAAGAATTTGGAGATTATTCATGTTAAAATCTACAATCAGTCTTATTAGTTTGCGATAGAGATCTTTTTCAAACAACGTTTATATAGACAAAATATTATTAGAACAATTAAAAATTGGAGTCTAATGGTTGATTTTAATATTGATTAAATAATTGTAAGATGATAATCTATATTATGAAACTCTGAATGATATTAGATTAAGACTGAATTATTATGTTATTGCTTAATACGTTTGAATACCTTAATGGAGTTAAGAGTTAGCCAAATATTAACTAATGAGTTTATGGAAAGATTCTATAGATTGAGTATTTATAGTTTGAGGAGTTTATTATTTATTAATGTTTGTAAGGACTAGCAAACTATTAATAAATAATGGTTTAAATAGATATCAACAAATTTGATTAGAGTTAATCTAGTAGAGATTATTTAATGATTAAAGTTTTGTAAAAAGATATTAGTTTTTGATTTGAAGTATGATTGATTTTTAATCAATATTCATTGAGTTGTCAATATAATTATGTGATTGAGATTTATCTTGAGATGACTATCATTAATATGAATTAATTAAGGAAACATTAGTATTCATAAAGAATGATGAATGGGATCTATTAATAAGATTTCCAATATAGCTTGTCATTGAATATTAGCAAGTTATTATTATTGAACTATGAATATGAATATTTGTGTATGGCTGACTTTTAGTTATTAGTCAATTAATATTCATTGGGTTGATGATTTGGTTGTGAAATTATTAATTAAATCAATTAACTAAAGTTAATTATATTTAATTAATATTTAAGTTATGTAATGGAGATTTAATTCTTTTAATAAGATTGTAGAAATATTGATATCAAGTTGATAGGTCTTATTCTTATGACTTGAATTATGATTTTAGATATTATATGATTGTCAACGATGATGACAATTAAATTAAAAGACTCAAACTTTAGTAATACTTAATTAAGTTTCTAATTGAAAACTAATAAGATGTAATAGGTCATGGATGGTGTACCTATGTTAATGGATTGAGATAAATAAAGTTATAATATTCTTATTCGAAGATTGATAATTAGCTTTCTTATAATATAACGAATAATGATCTTAGAAAAGTTGAAAGGTTAATCAATTAGAATATGGATCATGGTTAAATATAAAGGACAATTTAATTAAAGGTCAATGATGATCAGTTTAGTGAATATTTATCTTTAAGTTATTCTTAGAATGTAATTCTTAATAATGGAAGGATAATGCTATCGAGGAACAATTGGGTTGACTTGTAGGTCAAATGATGAAACTTAAGACACTTGAAAGTATACTTGCAAACTGGAAACCTCTACACTTGATTCAACTATGTGAATTTAGTAAATCAAAACATGTGTTTGCATCGTGTATTCTATATGCTTCTTGTTTTGAGTTTTTGGGTTAACTAGTGTTGACCAGTCCTAGGTTGTTACCAGAGGCTTGAGGGTTATGAGATGTGTTGGCATGTTGATCTTATTTGGTCTCGATCTTTATAAACCCAACTATGGTAATGTGATCGTATGCTCTATGAAATGTTTGTATTTGTTCATCAGTCTTCATGTGTGAAGCTGAGATGTATGTGTATGAGATACCTGAGCTAATCATTTTTGAGTCATCAATCAGTTATCCTTGGATTATTTTCTAGTCGCCATGATGGGGCTGAAATGTGGATTTATTTTTTGACGATGTCATGTTGTGACATGTTTGACTCAACCATTTTGGAGTCTTCGATCAGTATGATTTTGAGATATTCTTGGTTGCTTATTGAGAACCAATGGATATTGTGATTTATTTTGAGATATATTTTGATTATTGAGAACCAATGGATACTTATGATTATCAATGATGCCTTCAGTTGCCAATAGAGAACTGTTGTGGTCATGATTTTCTATGGATGCTTTTCGGATGCTCATGGAGATTTGATGATTTTTATCTTGGAGATTTGATGATTTTTATTATGGATATTTGATGCTTTTATGCATATTTGATGATTTTATTATGGATTATCTTTTGTGATTTTGAAATTTATGATTCCATGAGCTTAGGGTAGGTAATCTACTTGTAGTGTCGAGAAGTGGCTTGCAATGGGGGTTGGGGCCCTAAGTGGCTACCAGGGCAACTCATTGTAAGTTTGGTTAATAAGTGGTAACATTTACACACTAAATGAAGATTAAATGAACCTAAAAAGATAATTGTTGATGTTCTCGCCCATGCCTTCAGTGCTTGTACAGGCTAGGATGGGAGTAGTGAGAACGCATGGTTGCGACCGTGCATTCCGTAGTATGCCTCGTTAGTATGAGAGGATACTAGTGGCCGCATGAGATTAGTATGGACCCGTGGAGTTTAGCTAACTGCCAGGGTAACTTGTACGTGATAATTACGATGACACTTTTCCGCTTGCATAGTAGGTTCCTACATGTCATTGTGTGCCTCTCGAAATTAGATGTCGGTTTTGTGTGTGATTGGAACCTTTGATTTAGTATACTTTTAGGATTCCTGGACTATAGAGATTTGTGCTATGTGTTATGGATAGCCTGTTTAGGACTTGAGATTATCTCCTCAGCACGGTGGGAGTGGACCACTTAGGTACCATGCGGTCGGGTGGTAGTGTATTTTCCACTCTTATCATTTGAGATCCGCTTGAGACACCGTGGCTAGAGTATTCTTGGTTGGCATTTATCTTCATTATGTTCTTGGAGCATTATGATAGATGATATACCTTATGATGGATGTATTTATTGGTATGTTTCTTACATTGATGATTTGTATATGTTAGATGATGATATCTTATGCTTTACTTTGCATGTTAGTAGGATGTTTTAGGAGTGACATTCCTACTATGATAATACCGATGATCTCTTCGGTGCTTTGGAATGTTACGCACGGAGGGATGGCTAGGATCCATGATGGTCTAATGATGCTATTAATGGTTGGGAGGAACCGTGCACTTAGTTTATTTTGTTTGATCTTTATGATGGATGTATATGTCTTCTATGAAGATGTATCATGTGATTATCTCTACTTTGATGTATCATGGATTGGAATAGGATGATGTACCTTATTTCACATATGTATATTCTTTTAAGCCTTCATACCCTGTGACATGTATAGTGGATGATTGACCATTTGGAAATGTAATGTATGAACATTGGACTTATCATTATTATTCATGTGGATGTTGTACTAGATGGATTCATGTATGTTAGTTAGCTTAGATGTAACTCAACGTTAAGGGATTCTTAAAGAATGAAATCGGTTATGTATGTTATGTTTACTTTTAGATGGACATTGCTATTGCTTCCGTTATTATATATGGTATTTACTTTCATGTTATAAAAAAAAAATATTTGCTACCAAACTTAGTGAAATTCTAGGTTAATTCTTTGGATCCATTGGCGGGGCATTATAGTGTTTATCTGTTATGGTGCTAGACATCTCAGATAGGAGATTGGTGGTTTTGTTCATTGAGGGATTATTTGAACCACTAAAGGGTTGGGTAAAAGCCTTTGATCCATTCAATTTGCAAGAAGTAATTAAAAATCTTAGATTTATGGAGAATATAGCCCCAATAAATAAATTTTACTCAAAGGGTGCTTCTTCTAGAAAAGATACTAAACCATTTTTCAAGAAACCATGGAGGACTGGATTAAAATTTGAGAAAAAGGAAAAATCTTTTGCACCACTTGATAGAGAAACATTAAATGATTTGAGGGGAAAAAAAAATGTTTCTATTGCAAAGGATCCTATGACATGAACCATGATTGTCCCTTAAGACCCAAGGGTAAAACAAATAGAGTTATATGGGTTTATTATGAAGATTCTGACTCTAAAAATTCAGACCAACAAATTGAAAATGAGGAATCCGATGAAGAAAAAGAGATTTTGGATGATGAAAAACTTAAGAAAATATCTAACGATGAAAAGAAGGTTGAGGGTACGCTTAAAGAAGCTCGTCTCACTAGTGTGCAACAAGAGGGATTACTTAGAATGAGAGGAGTGTTGGCTAGACAATGAGTTATTACATTGCTAGATACAAGTGCCACACATGATTTCATTAATTCTAGGTTGGTTGAGAGTCATGGGATCCAAAACGAGCAGTTTGAGGGCTTGGGAGTGATGGTAGTGGATGGTTGTGTCCTCAAATGTGATAGAAAGATCATAGGTTTGCTATTGAAAATTAATAAGTTTAAATTTAAGGTCAAATTCTATGTGGTTAACATGGGTGACATGGATTTAGTTCTTGGCATGACTTAGCTACATGATATTGGAGAGTTCACTCTCAATTTGAAGAAATTGTGATGAAATTTCAGATTGATGGTAAAACACACATTCTTACAACCATCCAAGATAATGAGTTTAGGATGATGTCTTGCAGGCACATGGAGAGCTTGTTGCATCATAACCAAGTTGAGTGGGCAACTCACTGCACATTGATGCCAACATAGGGGCATCAAGAATCCAAATACCATCCAAACATACAAGAATTGAAAATCAAGCACTACAAGGTTTTCAGTGACATACCACCAGGTAGACCTCTTGATAGAGGTATTGAGCATATTATTGAATTAGATAAGGGTGCTAAACCCATCATGATCACACCCTACGTGCATCCAAAGAGAATGAAGGATGAGACCAAGAAAACCATAAGGAACTACTTGCTATGGGGCACATTAGACCAAGAAGTCTCCTTTCACTTCTTCTATGGTTTTGGTGAAGAAGAAGGATGATACTCTTAAGATGTGCATAGATTACAAGGATATGAACTTGAAGACTATCAAAAATTGGTATCACATCCCACAGATTGATAAGTTATTAGATGAGCTACATGGAGCATATTTCTTCTCCAAAATTGGTTTGATATCAAGCTATTATCATATCTAAGTTAGAGAGTAGGATATATATGAGGCGACATTCAAGTGTCATTGTGGCCATTTTGAGTTTGTAGTTATGCCATTTGGGCTAACTAGTGCTCTAGCTACTTTTCAGTCCACGATGAACAAGGTCTTTCATCCTCAATTGATGAAATTTATATTAGTTTTCTTTGATGACATCCTAGGGTATAGCAGGACATGTCATGAACACATGCTACACACAAACTCTATGTTGAGCATTCTGAGTAGCGAGTCCTTGTATGCAAAGGAATCCAAATGTGATTTGGGATTATTAGAGTTATTATATTTGGGTCACATTATCAGTGCACAAGGAGTATGTACGGATCCTGAAAAGATTCATGTTATTGTTGAGTAGCCTACTCTAGTGAACTTGATACAATTGAGAGGATTTTTTGGGTTGTGTGGGTTCTACAGAAGATTTGTTAGTAGATATTCCAAGCATGCAACACCCTTGACGTATTTGATGAGAAAGGGGGATTTCTTATGTACTCTTAAGGCACATGAGTGTTTTGATAAATTCAAGAAGTTGATGGCTTCTTGTCTAGTACTAGCATTACCAGATTTCAATGTTCATTTTGAGCTTCATTATGATGCATCTGGTGAGAGCGTTGTGTTGTGCTTATGCAAGACAAGAAACCAATTGTGCATGAGAGTAGGAAGCTCAAGGAACTTGAGAGGAGCTTCAACATTTATGATAAGGAAATGTTGACCATAATGCATGCTTTGGCAAAATTCAACATACAAACTAACCATAATAGCCTGAAACATTTATTGGGGTAGTGAGATATTAATGACATGAAACAAAAATGGGTAAGTAAATTATATGCATATGACTTTGATATTACCTAGTTCAAGGGGACATAGAATATAGTAGCATATGACTTGTCATGAAGACCCCACTTGAGTTTGATGATAGATATATCATAGGATTGGAGACATTTGATCCTTGCAGAGTATGCAAGTGATACATGGACATCAAGATTTATAGATGGATCGGTCTAGGGTAATGATTTCACCCTTGTAGATAAGCTCATCATTTATAGAGGGCACATTTATTTGGTGTCAGGGTTAGAGGTGAGGATAATGGTCTTGAGAACTTATCATGACTTTGTTAGAAATTTTTTTAGCACTCTCATCGAGATTCGTGACAAGGGCTTAATCACCTCGTGTACTATAAGTTGAGTGGTTGTATTGGGCATTGATAGATTGATCTTTTGGTGTAATGGTAACCCCACTCTAACAAGTGGCATTAGAGCTTGATCACAGGTTCAAATACTTAGACCCTCGAGTAACACTCAAGGGGAGATTGTTAGAAATTTGTTCATCGCTCCCCTCAGGATTAGTGACAAGGGCTTAATCATCTCCTCTATACTATAAGTTGAGTGGTTGTATTGGGCATTGATAGAATGGTCTTTTGGTGCAACAACAACCCCACTCTAACAAACTCACCTATGGTAGGACATATAGGTTTTTATGAAACCTACCAACATATTCATGAGATTTTTTCTTGGAAAGGGCTCAAAGATGAGGTGTTAAAGTATATTAGAGAGTGTGCTACTTGCTAGTTGATTAAACAAGAGCACTCTCATCTTGTCAGTTTACTTCATCCACTTTTGATTCCTAACAGGAAGTGGGAGTCTTTGTCCATGAACTTCATCACAAGACTAATGAGAGTCCATAACAATGACTATATATATATATATATATATATATATATATATATATATATATATATATATATATATATATATATATATATATATATAGTTTTTAATCGGCTTACAAAGTTTCCACTTCTACATACACTACTATGTAGGTGGCATATTTATTCTTCAAAAAGGTATTTAGGTTGCATGACTTACCTCGGAGCATCGTTAGCGACATGGACAAGAGGTTTATTAGTCACTTCTGGTAGGAGTTGTTTATATTGTGTGGGATAGAGCTCACTTCGAGAACTAGCTACTACCCCCATAAAGATGGTCAAATAGAGATATTGAACAAATGGGTAGAGGGATACCTCATTAATTACATAGCATGAAAACGTAAGGCTTTGGTTAAGTGGATATATCTATGTAATTATTGTTATAATTCCACTTATCACATGTCTATCTAGATGTCACCATTCATGGCATTATATGGATATCAGGTACCCAATTTCATGGAATTGTTGCTGTTAGATAGTAGAATGCCTAGTGTTGGAGACTTATTACAGGAGAACCAAGACATTGTAGAGGCACTTAAGGAGAATATCACTAAGGCACAAAATCAACAGAAGCAATATATTGATTAGAAGAGGACTGAGAGGACTTTTTAGGTTGGTGATGATAAATTTGATGTTGCAACCTTATTGCCAGTCCACTCTCAAAAAGAGTAGTGTCGAGAACTTAAGCCAAATTATCATGGGCCTTTCATGGTGATCAAAAGAGTTGGAGAGGTGGTTCATGAGTTAGATTTGTCAATCGATAATAGAGGGCATACTTTTTTCATGTGTCACATCTCAAAAAGGCATTAGGACACCATATTGATCCTTCTACAATGCTTCCACCCTTGTATGATGAGGTAAAATTGGTATTGGTGCTAGAGGCTATCATTGATTTTAGGGAAAGGAACTTGAGGCAACATACTATAAGAGACTATCTAGTGAAATGGAAGGACCTATTAGTAGAGGATGCAACATGGAAGAATGAGAAATTTTTAGCATCCAGAGTTGAAGTTGCTTGAGGACAAGCAATTTTAGGGAGGGTGGATCATGGTGTCCCCTCCAAGCTAGAGACATTACTCTAGCTTTGGATTAGCCTAGTAGTGGACCCTCACAAGCTAGTGGAGATGCTTAGAGGGTCAGTTGACAGAGGGGACTTGTTTGGTGGCAGATGGACTTCCTTTATCTAGGCTTAGAGCTTTAGTTTGGTCTTTGTTTAGCTTCATTCATACATTGTTTTCTCTACTTACTATTTTTAGTAAGTGTTGAATCATCGAGATAAACCCCTATTATTTTTAGACATGAGGTATGGTCATATGTGACTTGGTCATGTTAGCCCCCAGTTCAGATGACGTGTGAAGATGATGAGTAATAATGGAGATATTAATATTTATTTGGCCAAAGTAAACATTAAGTTCTGATCTTATATTATTAAGTTACAATATAATTTAATATTATAACTTAACTCACTTAAATGAAGGGTCAAGTTATCATATATGGGGCCAAGTGAATAATAAAAGAATTATTTATGCACCAACTATAGAGTTTTAAGTGAAACACTAAAAAGTGAGAAAATATCATTTATCACATATTGGAAAGGAAAGTGTCTGAGATATCAAAAGAAAAGGATAAAAGGGACTTATGGGCTCATTCCCAAGAATGTTATGTGAATGTTATTTTGTGGAGAATATTTGTCTTGGGCTTGTGGATTTTCTGAGGGTTTTAACCTTCAGGAAGACTGTGAGTATTAGCACAAGAGAACAAGAGACTTTCCTGTATCAGCATTCAAAGGCTATGAAATACCAACTGATATTGCTTTAGAGTTGGCTTCATATGAGAGTCAAATTTGTGCAGATTTGTGGAGATTCCTTTCAGTATTGCAAGATGATTGTACTTATGATTTTTGGTGTGGGTTCAATGATTAGTTTACAACCAATTTTGCAATTGTACGATTGATGCAATTAATCTGTTGTGCATGGCCAACAAAGAGGAAATAAACTCTTTAATAATTTTGGTACTCTTTATCTTATATTTTCCTCAATTTATTTCATACGAATAAATGAAAGAGTTTCATGATGATTTATTGTAATACATGAAGCTATCTGGTTTCTACTAAATTTAAATAAAGTTTTAGCATTTCTATTGTGCTTTTTGGCATTATTTGTCTTTAAAAAATGTTATGTTGCAAAGAAGCAAACATAAACACCCCAGGTTCAGTTAAATCACAAAGTTAGCCTAAAGAGCCAGTGAAGGGTTCATACATTTACCATGTTGTGATGGGTCTACCTTAGTTGCAAGTTTCTTTGACTATCATAAATTACTTTAGAGCATGTGCTAACATTAGTGGATGAATGTTGGGGTTTTTCTTTCATTAGGGGAATCTTGATTGGTGATTTTTCTATCTCAAGATCTATGCAGAAGAGGGAATAAAGTGGAGTAACCCTGAGGTGATTTATTAAATTGGGGTATATACTTGATTTTGAACTATGGAGGGCTGAATTCACATTTCTTGAACAAGGTAATAGGAGATCCACAATATTAGTGTTTTCGATATATAAGTTTATTATGCTTAATTCTAGTGATGGACAATATCTATGATTGGTTGCCACAGTCAAAGGATTGGCACAGTAACTGTAGTCATGATTCCAATTCAATAGGTGAGGAAATTTCATTCCATTGATGAAGCAAGTCATGTGGCACTAGATATTCAATTGGTAGCAAGATCAATACTCCTTTAAAAAAAAAAATGAAGCAGTGATAGTGTTAAACTCCTTTCATTTGATTATTAGCATAAAGTTGTGTCAACAATGTCATCATTACTACATTGCTTCATCTTGCCAAACTTTTGTAGTTGTTATTTTTGGTTGGTCTTTGGGCCAATTTATCTTCTAAGTTGTAATCTTCTTATCATCTTAATTCAAATATAGGTCTATGACCTTTTACATAATAATTAAAAATACCTTTTTTTTTAGTGCAAGGGAAAGAAAACTATATGTAGTGGTAGATTCAATAGAGATTGATAAAGACTTAATTTTTTATTTGGTGCCTCTATAAGTGTAACATGAACATGATACTTGTGATTTAGGCTTTGCTTGGAGGTTCCCTTTCTCAATTTCAATAATGTATCCTTGACATACCAATTTAGTACAATGAATCTACATCCAAAAAATTCAACATTGCCTTCTCTACAAATCTTCTTTCTTTAATTTTGCCTGAAATAACCCCGACAAGATTATTGCCTCTTTAAGCACCAAAACAAATCTTAAAACTTCAAGGGTTCGATATTTTGTCAAACAGTTAGCCAACAACCTTCGATACCTCAGTAATCATCCTGCTGACTCACTCTCTAGAATGGTATCGGATGAATGCTTTTGATTTTTAGAATATAATTACTTAAACAGATAACATGCAAATGAAACAAACTGAGATTGCCAAAATCAATCCATGAATTGCATTTATAGGTTCTGCAATCATAACAATTATAGCTTAAAGACAAATACCCAACTAGGCACCTGAAACGTTCGTTGGCATTTGAGTTTTCGACAAGAACCAATAAACTCCACGCCAACTCCAATTGTGGCAACCAAGGTATGAGCGTTGCTAGCAGATGCAGGCGCTGGTAGTATGAATCCAAATGCTACTTTCCAAACCAGAATAATAACCAATGCTGGGTTTCAAACTGCTCAGGAAACATTGTTGGCAAATTCACAAGCTGAGTCGAATTGGGCTTCCAAGCTCACCGCTATTATGCTTGACTGTCTTCAATCCGGCCCTTGCCCGCCTGCATATTATCCTGGCGATTTTTCTTTATAATCTTCGAATATGGACACTAGAAGTTTGGATGTCTTTGACCTGGTTGCCGAAATTTCACTAGTCCTGTGCGTTTCCTTTATAAATCCGAACCCTCATGGAGAGCTTGTTATCCTGTTGCCGAAATCATTCACTTCCGTATTTCTTTCCTGATGCGTGTGCAGTGTTAGACTTTGGATTTAAATGCTGGACTGGAGCGATTGAGGACTATGAGTTTCTGCACCGCTCTTGGATGTTCATGGAGATTGGGTTCCTAGGTGCGTCGAAGTAGGGCCTGGAGTAGCTGCGCGGCAAATAACCCACGTTCAGCCTGAAATTCTCATGCTAAATTGCTGAACCCGATAGCTTGAATTTGAGTTCGTTGCTGGTCTGGAGACGCAAGGGCAAAATGGAAGTCGTTATGTAATATTTTGGGATATCTCCGTCCTCTGCAGTGTTGTTGATGGAAATCGGAAGTCCTTAATAATCTGAAGCCATTAAAATCTGGCCACGCTAAACCCTTCAATCCGACTCCCTGAGCTGATGCATTCCATGAATCATATACTTCAAACTGCTCCTTCAATTTCCACAAATGATTTCGATTTCGAGTCTTTGCGGCTATTAATTGGCTTGGGATTTGTTTCATGTAAACCTTGGTTTCCCTTCTGCGACTTAGCCGTTGCCTTGGCTCTGATATGAAGGAAATTCTTCCTTCATGCAATTTTTAATTGCTAACGGTCTCTATTAAACTGAATCATTAAATCTGATGTCAAACAATATCCTGCAATAATTTGTGAAGATGGCGATAATTTCCACTCTAACTAATCCTCCAATGATTAATGATGCATGAACCTCAAACGCTGGCCTCAGACCTTAGATTACTACCCTGATGAAATGACTGAATGTCACCTCCAATCTGCAATAATTCAGATGATATTTCACACCCTCAAAATTGCGTACCGATTGAGAGTTATCGTTCTCAATGGCCAACTGTGACAATTGCAGAAACCCTAGGTTCCACAATGCACCCGTGATTGAATCACAATCTGAAAAATCAAAGAGAGATAAACAACTGCCTGATTCGAATGGAGCCCCCGGGTGCCTATTTATTCTTTTCTCTCCATCCTCTCCAGAGACTTCTAGAACATTTTTGATCTTATCCCTCAAGTGACTTTATTAAATATTTTTATAATCCAAGTCACTTTATTAAATATAAAGTTATCTTTTAATATTTATTTATTTAATTAAAATAATTAATTAGTCGTCCTTGGACAACTAGATTAATTAAATTAATTAAATCGATCTGTCACCAAAAATTGGGGACATGACATTGCCACTATCACAAATAAGACAAGTGGGGGAGTCCTTCCATACACAAAATTCTCAAATTTTATAAAGTTGCACCCCCAAAAAAGCTTTTGATGCACAAAGTGCCTCTTTGCTTTTTTGATGAACCATCTTTACTATAACCTATATCCTAGTTGTTATCATAACAACCATTGCTTCCTTTTCAACTTTTAAGATGACTCTACTAGATCTAGGTATCTACCACTCGAGAGAGATCATCTACATTTTATATTAGAGAGGGGTGATGGGTCTTCTCCTTAGTAGAATCCTTTAAGTTGATTTAGCTATTTTAATACGGGCTAATACATGCTAATTAATCATGCAATGTGCAAAGTTTGTCACTTAGATGCTGGTTCTAGTGGTTGTTGCAATGTTGTACTAATATCCTCTTCAAGTGATAATTAATGTATCTAGATGTCAAAGTGAAATGAAGTTTATTCTTTTATACAATACTTTGATACACAAATACACATTTATGTTCAAGTTGACAAGTAATGTGCAAAAAGAAGAGAGTTTAGAGGGTCTATTTGAGTTTATTTGAAAATTTAAATTGAAGGGTTTTGAGGTCAAAATAATGGATGTGAATGTAAACCAAGTTCATATTTAATCTTATAGATTTGGTTAGAAAAAGAGGAATGGGGGATTTACAAATTAGATTTGCATCTTTAGAATCATTTAAACTAGTTTAACAAATTTTATATAAAAGCATGACAATTTATACTAATCATTACATTTAAAGCAAACATATAAAAAAGAATTCATAATAAACTGGAAAAATAAAAGATATATAATTAAAATACAAATCTTCAACTACACTTATAATTACTTTATTTTATTTGTGAGAGAAAAATGCTATTGAAGTCACAATAACAATAATCATAATAATAAGGCATTTTCCTAAAAATAAATAAATAAGAATATGATATTAAATCGAAATGAATGAATAATTTTTTACCCCATCCACTAAACCTTCCCTAACATGTAATATAACCTTCCAAAATTTCATAATAAATACTGCCGTAAGTCCATCAAATTTAACAATGTTCATGACGCTGTTGAGAGGATTCTTCTATGTGATTTCAGGCATTTGAAGGGTAGTTTAATAAAACGAAGGTTTTTTTATACTGGTCGTCGTGAATTCAACACTAAAGGCTAAAAGTTTGTCTAAAGCGATTGATCAGAAGGGAGTTGGGAAGGAGGGAAGAAGAGGATCCTCGAAAAAATAATAATGGGTTTCGTGGATAAGCTGAAGGTGTTCATTATCAAGGAGCCTGTTGTTGTCGCTTCCTGCTTCATTGGTGGCGTTGGTATGTTTAATTTCATTTCTCTTGCTCCTGCTCATTCTCAGAGGAAAACACTATAGCCCTCTCAAACTGTTCAAATAATACGAAAAGGCTGCCGATGATTCAATTTGCACCAACATTCAATGCCACTGAATCAGGAAATAAAATGATTTCTGCATGAAATAATAATAAAATGGGTCATTGGTGTGATCCAAAATATCCATGTAAAAAAGCTATGTTCAGAAAGAGAAACTCTCAAATTCAAATGGATTTTAAGATTTCTGAGTTTTTCATTAAATTTGTGTTTATTATGCGTGTACACATATCTTTTAGAAACTCCGTTTGGCTTAGGTCGTGGGCGGTCTTTTGCATCTAAAATGTCCTCCATACCATTAAATCACAATCTCCGGATTAACTTTGCGTACTTAAATTATCATCTATCTAGGTTTCAATTTTTGTTTTATTCTTTTTACTGGTAAAGGAAAACACAGAGCAACGGTGCCAGTGAAATTAGAAATTCTTAAAATTTATAATCCATCGGAGCAATAGGTTCATTAGCATAAACTATTTAAAGAAAATTCATTATTATGTCTTAATGTAGGACCAAAGAAATAAAGATGTTATATGGGTGCGGTCTCATGGAGGGGGCTTCCTTAAAAAATAGAGCAGAGTCACCGCTGATTTTTTTTTTTCAGGAATCTTTAAAGCTGAGTGGTCTCATGAATGATAAAGTGTTTACAGATTAAGAATTTGATTTCAAGTTTTTTTTATATTGAGATACTTTATCGATTAGAAAAGAGGTACATTTATAACAGAGAGAAATCAGCTATACATATAATACTATGCTGAGAGTTGGATAGTCTTTCACAGATCTCATTTTTAGCAGCAAAAATGCAACAAAAATTTGAGACTACATAACTTGTTTTGAATCTAATCCCCATCGATTATCATCATGGAGTCTGGTATCAGCATTGTTCCATCCAATTCTATTATGGCAGCCTTCAGCATAGTCCCATCCATCTGAATTGTCCCAACCATCAGAAAGACTTCTCTCAGTGTTGGCAGACTCGATCCTGTTTTCCTCTTGCCTGATGCTGGTATTGATCTGAGCTGTTGGACCACTGGTGTTTGGATTTTCTCTGTTCTCATGAGCTGCAATGCCAGTGGTAGAACCTTTGATCTGATTGCCTTCTATCATGGTGAAGTTCTGTATATCTTTTTTCCAAAATTATCATAGCTCCATCTCTGAGAAGAGATAAGAATCTGTGTTTGGAGATTTCAATGGCAGCTGTGACCTGTGAGACAATGTAAAAATATGTGAGTTAAAGTTTAACTCAGTAAGGTCCCATTTGTTGTTTTTGAAAATCTCCTCATTCCTCTTCTTTTAATTGAGCCACATGATTTCAGATGTTAGTGCAAACCAAAATCTGTTCAACTTAAAATCAAAATCAGGTACAAAGCCAGCAAGACTTTCATGCCAAGAAAGACTAGATTTGCTATTCCAAGTATTGGGATGCCCAAAAAACATAGACCGAATCCTTTTAGCAAATATGCAATTAAAGAAGAGGTGCTCAGATGTTTCATGACAGTATCAAAGGGAACAATAAATAGGTTGTATACCACAAGAAGAGAACAGTCCCAATAACAAGTTTTTTAAGGAATAAAATCCATCTAAAGTAAACTATCTTAGACTCAACACAAGAGTACCAAAATAAATCAAAGATAAAATGCCATCTAGTGTTCGACCAATTATAGCCACAAGCTTGATTGATTCTTGTAATAATCTCTCCATTATGTTTAAGCATATTGTAAATTTGCTTACAGGAGCAGCTACTCAAACCATTGCCATTTATCCATTTTACTTCTACTCATACCATTGTCATCTATCCATTTTACTTGATCAAGCCATTGTTGGGAATTCATTGTTTTGCCTAGGAACAATACCCCTATTGGCCTGATTTTTCACTTGGCCAAAATTTTTGAAATACCTTGTAAAAATCAGGAATAAAATGTGTTTTTGCTGCTTAGGGTTTCTGAAAATATTGTCAATTTCCAATAAAAACTCCAACCTAGTAAATTTTTGCCCTAGCCTAGTTTGAAGTTTTGCCCTAGAAGGACATTTTGATATCCTTAGGATTATGTCTTTACCTTGTCATGGAGAAATTTCTTGAATCCGTGATCAAATGTGACCTTTACCCTAGGTTTTGTGTTCAAGTGGGAGATCGTATGTCATTTTCATATTTTCCATCTTACATTACGATCTTACGATTAGGGTTTCAAGTGTCTAGTCATAAGCATAAATTTTCCCTCTTCCGATGTTACAAAGTAAAGGCTAGCAGAGGATCGTAAAGGTAAAGTGTGGGGTCTCTTGATCTTATGATATCCCATATAATCATAGCATTGCGGGTTTATGTTTTGAAGTGTTTGATCTTACGATCATTCATTATCGTGTCATCATAAGTGTCTCATGGTAAATAGTAAGTGATACGATGTTACGACAAGTTGAAAGGCACAAGATCGTAAAAGACTTAAAGGGGAACTCGCAACCATACAAAGGAAGGAGGATTGTGAGATCGTAAGAACATAAGATGCTGAGGTTATGAAGGGTTCCAATATTACGACAAATGAGGAGATCGTAAGATTGTAAGCAAGGAAATGATAAGTAATAGAGTGATGCAAAGTGGGACTGGACTCAGTTGCGGGCCGAAAAAAGAAATGTGTCAAAATGAGTTGTCAGAATGGCGAGTTCTAGTTGGTTGAAGGTGCTGACTGAGACAACATATTTTCAGTTTTATAGGTCACTGTCAGATCTTGTTAGATTAGTGGTTGTCGCTTTCTCACTTTATAAAGATGCATGAAGATTAGCTAAAGTGAGAAAGCGATGTAATGACATGTAGAAGTGGTAGGGCTGTCCCATGCTATGAGTTGTCAAAAGGTTGCTGACTGTGCGAGGTTCTAGGTGGCAAGTTTCAATTTGCTGTGGATACAACACATAAAGGAAAGTATTGCTTTGTCGGAACTGTCAGATCAAGAAAGATTGACGATTCTCGCTTTTTGAAGTTGCAAGAAGATTAGCCAAAGCGAGAATATGAGCATTCAACACGTGTCTTAGTGGGCCCAAATTCAAAAGGAAATGCAATGATAACTAGGATCTTTCGTGGTTGTCAGATCTTAGTAGATCAACGATCGTCACATTCTCACTTTCTAGAGATGCTCAAACTTTAGCTAAAGTGAGAAAGCGAATAGATGACACGTGTCTTATTCGCCAAAAGGGTAAAGGCAATGGGTAAAAGAAAGCCTCCGAAGTTACAAAGTGGTTTGTATAAGACGATCGTGAGATTGTAAGGGCAAAAATAAAGACTTCCGAAGCTACAATAAAGAAAGATAATAGCCAGGCGTATGGTCGAGAATCAGAGACAGAAGTTAAAGGCAAGGTTATGAAGTTACGACAAAAAGCTAGTTGACTGTGATCGAGAGATCATAAGGCAAAAATAAAGACTTTTGAAGCTACGATAAAGAATGGCCACAGTCAGCATATGATCAGAAGGTAAGGGCAATGGTTAAGAGGTAACTTTCAAAGCTATGGAGAGGCTAAGTAAACTATGATTGAGAGATTGTGAAGTAGGAGAAGGCGAGATCCAATGTTACGCAAGTCTATGGTCATAAGATCGTATGGGCTAAGATACATGTTGGTGATGTTACGAAAAGGTTTATAAAATGCCAAGCGTAAGTTTGCGGCTCCAAAAGAAGACATAGCTTTTAGTGTTCCAATCTTACGATGAGCTGTGGCTCGTAAAATCGTAAGAAACTAAAGAGGCCACTTCAAAGATATGAAACATAGTGATCATAAGATCATAATTGTAAAGAAGACATTGCAGCTGGTGCCCCAATCTTACGACAAGCAGTTGATTTTAAGATTGTAAGAGACTCGAAAGAAACCCTCGATCATGCGATAAGGAAGTGATCGTAACATCGTAAAAGGCAAATTCATTGCTAAAGATGATATGAAGGGTTTGAATTTTAAAGTGAGTCGTAAGAACCCTAAAATAGAACATCAAAGCACTTTTTGCCCTTTTTCTAAGCTGAAAAAGCGACGTGGGTCTCGACCAATGAAATTTTGATGCAGGAGCATCCAGTGGTGTAAGGGCAATCCTGTATCACCCAAAAATATGCTTAGTGTTAGTTTCTGTTTAACGTGTTTTCATTTCAAGATACCCATTTGGGTCAGATAAAGATTCCAACTCTCATAGTTCCGCTATTGGTTTTTTGGGTTAGAGTTTTTGAGCACCTTAGGGTACGTGCCAATGCAGCAAATAGGTTATTTTGTAAGTGAGCCATAATTATAATGAGTTAGAGGGTGTATGTTGGAGGGATGATTATACTTATAATTTAAAGCACTCTAGAAAAAGAATAAGGTCAAAAGGCTTTATGGTTTGAAAGTTATTGCAATTTTAAGTTGCCTGGAGACCTTCTAAGAGCACTTCAAAGTCAGATTTGAGGCACTAAATGGCCTCATATGGGCTTGAAAAATGGGGAGCAAGAGAAGCTTGTCCATAAGGCTATAGAGCGCTTAGAGAGCTTTCTGGAAATGTAAACAGTTTGTCAATCGGAGTCCTAGATCAAAAGTTATGCCTCCCGGAAGTTGGACTATCATTTCTGGATTCTTCTAATTTTACACCGACTTTTGACGTGTTTTCTAGAACCTTCTGTTTTGGCAGTGGATGCCAAATGGCATATTCTAAAATGATTCCTAACCTTAAACCTAATTTGGTTTACTTAAGGACATTTCTGGCATTGTAAAGGCAATTTTTTGGTGGAATTTGGGAGAAGGTATTGTGAGAAGGGTTTTCTCCAGAATCTGATAACATTGTAAGTCCATAGGGCATGTCGGGGAGTCTATTTTTGTTGTATTGAATATAATAGCATATGATTTCTGATAATTATATTCCCCTTTCTTGTTGTGTTCATTTTTGTCTTGGATCGTGCCCTCATCAAATTTCAAGAAATTACAGAGGATAGAAGAACTAGAGGTGGCAAAAAACACTAGGTTTAAGGCTCAGATTGCAGAGCTCAAGCAGGGAAACACGACCAAGAGGGATGAGCATTGATGCTTGATCTACATAGCAATAATGAGGATTTTATTTTCAGGTGGAACAAAATCAGATTTAGATAATTTAGATGAAATCAGATTCATTGAACGACCACCAAGAAAGAAGTAAATGTTTTGGAAGAACTTGGAGATGTTAAGGCTCTGCCGATGGGAAGCAATTGAAGGTATACATGATTAAAGGCAGTAGAAGACAAACAAAATTGAATTAAAGACTTCTGCAGTAAGTGTCACCTGCCGATTTTGCAACTACTTTCCTAATTTTGTTCGAATATAGAGAGTGCTTTAAAAGTAACATTCTAGAAATATCTTTGTATTCATTTTTCTAGAAAGATTTTGAGATGTGTCCTCGCATCTGAAGCTTGTTGCAATCCTTCTCTATAAAAGGATTTCCAAGATGTGGAGGAAGGGTTCCAGTTAGGTTGAAATTTCTTTCATTATTGTGATACCACAATCTTGGTTCCAGTTTAGAAGGTTTTCCATTGTTGTGATACCACCATCGTCAACATGTTTTCTCTGTTATGAACAACATTGTAATTTCTTATAAGCATTTAGACAATGTAGTCGTCTGTTGTCTATTTTCCGAGTTTTTCCATACATTTGATGTATTGGTTTCAAGGAAATGGATAAAAAGCTTTGTTGAAAGTTTCAATCTGAACCTTGTCTCCTCTTTATGGATTTGTAATTTTCTATGATATACGTACAAGGTGCATATTGTCCAGTTGCAGCTTGGCTTTAAAGTTGTATGCCATGTTGTTTTTTGCCGTTGGGTCGAGGACTTGAGTAAATTGCTTGATATGAATTGACAGAATTGCAGGGATCATGGGAGGATTTGACAAGTATGAGTTTCATTTTGAAGATAGATTTCTATTTGCAAGGTGATTGGATAGATCTGATATTTGGGTATATATCTTGTGTATCCTTGTGTATGTTCTAACTTATTTAATGCCCTATGGATAAGGGACTGATCAACTTGGAGATTGCATGTTTATTGTTGTTGCATATGTGGGTTATGCTGATTCAAATCTTTAATCAATCATCATTTACCCTTTCTGTTTAGGAGCTGAAAGGATGCCCTCACTTAGCGTGTGGATTTCATAGGTTTTTGTAATTTGCTACTGCATGCCTTTGTCATTCTATAAGTATAGGAGAAATAAGGGTTTTATCTGTTTTATCTAGATTGAAGTGTATGTTTTGGCAACTGGTACCATATGAATGAATCTGAGGTTCACTCGCCTAGGTCTTGCAGAGCTTGAAGAAGAAGGAGTATAGCCTTATAGTTGGCCCCGGTGTCTAAATAGGTATGTTGAATATGGGAATTAGCTACCCCTAGATGTATTTGTTCCTATCACTGGGTTATTCAAAAGTTGTTAATTCAGAGGCCAACAACCCCCATTGCCTTAGAGATCAGTGTGTAAATTTTTTTCCTGTGAATTAGGAATATTATATTTAGAACTGATTTCTTTCCATGACCCCAAACGTTTGTCAATCACCATACTTGAATGAGAGAAATGACCAAATTGTGCCAGCTTTTAGCTGAACAACATTGAGTTAATGTAAGGGGTTTATCATTAAGATAAATGCCGCACCAAATAGAACTATCTAGCACAGCATATGAGGGTTTTTTTCCAACAGCAAATTTGGTGCAAATCAATGGTCTAACTTGACACCAAGCTTTCCAAATAGTAGAGAATGCATTGGACCCAAAAAATTTAATTTCAAAGTCCCCAAACACAATATCGAAAAATGCGGTGGTCTTCCAAAGTTTGTCTTTCTTAGTAGATGACATGCTAATATTGTTTCTTTCAATATCTCCCGAGTTCATTGCCATTTAAAGCTTTGACTATCCATTTAGAAGCAAGAGCTATTCCTTGCATTTTAAGATCAATAAGACCCATCCCCCCGATATTTTTGTAGAGCAACACCGCTCCCACTTGATACAATGTCTTTTTTCTGCTGTCCATACCATCAGACCATAGGAATTCCCTCAATGTTTTTTCGAGTTTATTAGTTTGGAGTTGGATAACAACCAGGCCAAAGCATAATATACAGCATGAGAGGATAGCAATGGACAGCATACGAGTTTGCTATTTGAGATGTTTCTTTTCAATCTTTAAAAAATGCAAATCCACATATCCTTGATTGAAGGATTTAAGGCAAGGGGAATTCCCAAATAAATGACAATAGTGTTAGGCCATGCCATTGCCATCCTCTATTTATGAGTCAATCTCGAGGAGTGTCAGACCATCCCAGCATAGTAGACTTAAAAGGAGCTATCTTAGCACCTGAGGCTAGGCAAAACAAGTGTATCCTGTCTAGAGTGTTATCGAAACTGTCCTCATTCAGTTCAACAAATGTCAAATATAGCTATATCATCAGCAAATTGATCAATCAGGAGATCGTCATTGTTGGGAAGGGTGATACCTTTGGCAGGCAGAGCAATTTGTGAGCTTTTAAGGATATAAGATAAAGCATCAACAGCAATTACAAAAAGAGCGGGTGCCAGAGGGTATCAAACTGTCTATCCCTGTCTGATAGACCTGCCAAGAGGTATAGGGTCTGACAGTTCACCATTAACTTCAATGACAGTTGAAGAGTCTTTGAAAATAATTTTAACCAAAACACAGAAGTAAGGTGGAAACCCAAAGGCCTTCAACGTTTCTAATACAAATCTCCATTCTATTCTGTCACATGTCTTCTCAAAGTCACCAAATCTGAGAAACAAATTGACCATCCATCTTGGCACAATGTATAGCCTCCGAGCTTGTTATGAGGTTATCAAGAATATATCTGCCTTTGTTGAAGCCAGTTTGGCTCTTAGAGATATTAACTTTAAGGATATCTGAAATTCTCTTTGCCAGGATTTTTGCAATGGTCTTGTAAGAGAGATTTAACAGGGTTATAGGTCTCCAATTTTGGACAAGAGACGTGTTCCCTGTTTTGGGTAGTGGTTTTATCACCCCCCTATTGGCTCTCTCCCCCATGGTGCCGCACTCATAGGCAAACTCATAAAGCTCTAACAGTTCACATGAGATCCAATTTTGGATAGCCTTATAGAATCCAGCTGGAAGTCCATCCAAACCAGGAGACTTTCCATTGGCCATTGAGGCAATGACATCCTCAATTTCTTTTAGCGCAATTTTACTTTGAAGGAGGATAGCTTTCACTTTGCTCACTCTTTTTCGGGACAAGCTTAACACATCTTTCCATACAGCTTGGTTATTAATGCTGAATTCAGAGGCAAAAAGTTTTCAGTAAAATTGTACAAAGGTATTCAAAATTTCTTTAGTGCTGTTTGTATATCCATTTTCTCCCTAAATAACATTAATTTCTTCTCATCCTGTTTTGCTCTGATCAGGTTAAAAAAATATTTAGTCCCTTTATCACCTTCCTTAATCCATCTAGCCTTAGCTCTGATTTTGTGACCTTGAATCTTATAATTATAAATTCTTCTATGTTGGGATTTTGTACGAATGAGGTTTTGAACCAGAGTTTGGTCATTCCCTTTATCTTGTAGATTTTTCTCAATAGAATTGAGTTCTTTCTGGTGGAAGCTCTCTTTCTCATTTTTGTCAATCGCCTCTTTAGTGCCAATCATTTGGAACATCTTTTTCCAAACTTCCACCAACTGATCCCACTTGTTTCTTGGTGGATCATCATTGGAGCAGAATTTAGAAAGAACAGTGACAGTTCTAATGGCCTCTAGAAAGTCCTCATCATGGAGAAGGGGGGTATTAAGCTTTAACAAATTCTTCTTTCTAAGATTCCTTGAATGAGGATTTAGGTCTTTCACTTAAATGCAAGCCCGAATGGGGGAGTGATCAGAAATACTGGCTGGAGATATAGTAACAGGATTGCTCCCAGGGTGATGTGGAAGTTGAAAAATAGCAGAGTTCAAGTAAATGCTATCTAATCTACAATAAATTCTTTTCTTATTAGATTGATTATTGTACCACGTAAACTAGATATTGTCATATTCTCCTGTCCAAAGGGTCATTGATGTTAAACTTCCTCTTCAACTTGTTAAAAAAATAAAGCTCATTACCTTTCCATTCATGCTTATTCCCTCCAGATTTGTCTCGACTGCTTTCAATAATATTGAAGTCACCAATGAAGACCCAACATGCATTGGGCAGATTTTCAGTTAACCAATCCCATAAGGTGGTTCTGTCTCTGTAGTCATTGGGGGCATATATATTACATATTCCTATTAAAAGATCAGTGCATTTGAAGAGAACCCAAATGGCTCTTGGGCAGGGAGAAACAACAATATTGATAATCTTATCCACCCACTGAGACCCAATTAAAATGGCTACCCTTCCTTTGCCTCTATCATGATCTGAGAAGAAACATTTGGCTTTGCCCCATACGAATTTGAGGGTATGAAAGGCATGGTATCCGGTGACCTTAATTTCTTGAAGGCAAATGATATATTTTTTATGCATCTTGTTACACCAATTTCTGACAATATATTTCCTATCTGGCATTTCCGGCCTTCTCACATTCTAGCTGTCAATGTTCAGCATCATATTTAACTTTGTTTGGGGGTAGAGTTGCGGCATAATCTGTTGAAACAAGTGGCAGTTCAGAGCTTTTAATCTTATTATGTTTCTTTGAGATCTTAGTACTGTTACTTCTTTCATCAGTCTTTCTCTTTTTCTTACTAGTGACCTCAATAAAGCCATCATTCTTTTTTTCATGAGTCGACTGCTTTGCAGGATTTTTTAGGACCTCTTTGGTATGTTTTAGTATTGAAGGTGTGGTGTCAATATTGGGCATTGATTGCATATTGGGCTGTTGATCTTTATTACTGTATTTGCTAGCCTTTGCATTAATGCTAGATAGAGCTAGTTGTTGAGCATTTAGAATCAGGGCATTATCTGCATTAAGTTTTTCTCTATATACCTGTATATGCAACGGTTGACAAGCAGAGGGGTTTAGGGTTTCCTATTCATAGAAAGACCAACATGTCTTACCTCAAACTCATCTTCAAAACTTGGGTTTGTGAGACAGACAAAACTCCCCAAATGTTTGTCGGTATTCTTACTTCTATCCTCCTTAATATAATCAGAAATATTATCTTTCATTTAGCTTGGGTTGGTTTTGATAGCAGGTATTTCATTTTTGCTAATGGCATCCCCTTTGGAGAGACCCAACCTAAATTAGGGTTAGAGACATTAAAAACTTTGTGAATATTTTTTAGAGAAGGGCAATCCTTCCTGTTATCGCCATTAACCTTGCAATGAAAACAAGCACCTAAATCACCCAGTTTCACCAATTCCCAGCTATAAGAGTCTGCCACAATTTCTATAGAAATTCTTTCTGGAGGGACAATATCTAGGTCCAACAAGATCAATATACGAGCATTCAAATGGGGAAGAGTTACTTTAGGGTCTTCCACGTGAAGAACTGATCCTAACGCTTTAAGCATTGAGGGTATAAATGGCCAGAATTTGGGATGGACTCCTTTCAGTTCTACCCAAAATGGAGAGGCTCAGGAAAGAAGATGGTTGGCCATGTTCTTAGGAGACCAAGGAATGGCTCTAAACAGAGTTTTCCCAACATACCAGTGACCCTTTTTAAAAACTTTCTCCTGCATCTCATGATTTTTAAGGAAAATAACAAACAACCCTTTGTGAACCATACAGCTAAAAATTACAACAATTCCCCACTTTTTTCCCCACATATTGTTTAGCCAGTCATCAAGAAATTTTCTAGTAGGAAGGAATTTAATATCCATACATACAAAGAAAACTGCAATATTCTTTAATCTACTTTGCTCAGATGAAATGACCTGAATCATGTCATCATTTGGAGAGAGGGTAAGGGCCATACTCTCCGTTGAGGTCTTACCTTCCCCGCTACTCTCGATACTTGAGTTGACTGTTGCATGTCCACATCGAAGCCCTTGTCTGTGTCCATTGGTGTCAGGCTCTCTGCTGTCATTTCTGCCATGACCCACTTGTTTTTTTACTAAGTTTACCCTTGGACTTTGCTGAATCCGGAATGGTCAATAACTGCTTTGCAACCACTGCCTTATGAGATGGTTTAACAGTATTTCCATCCTTGGCCAATGTCTTATCATATGCAATCCCATTATTTTCTTTGTTACATCCCACCATTCAATCATTGCTAGCTAATACAGCCATTCAATATAGAGGGTGGTATGTGGTTTAACCGGGACAAACCCTAAATGACACTTACCTTGAAATAATCAAGGTGCACACATTCAGAGCACATAGGCAGTAAACAGAATATGGAAAATTAAGAACAAAAACAATACAAATGGAACAAAAACACAGAGCACACAATGCAATGAAAGCCCAATACATGAATCAACATGAACAGCATGCCAAGTGGGTGCTCAGCCTGCAACCGGAGTATATGACACTTACCTTGAAATAATTAAGGCTCACACATTCAGAGCACATAGGCAGTAAATAGAAGATGGAAAATTAAGAACAAAAACAATACAAATGGAACAAAAACACAGAGCACACAATGCAATGAAAGCCCAATAAATGAATCAACATGAATAGAATGCCAACTGGGCGCTCAGCCTGCAACTGGAGTATGGTTCAGGACATGCGGGCAAATGCAAGGTACTCCACTTGCAGATTACGAGTGTTCTCCTCCCTCCTTCGGACTTGAGTTCTTAATTTTGACGATATTAAACTTAAAATATCAAATAAAAAAATTAAAAACTTTCTTTTCTTTCAAAATTTCCTTCTATTTGTTGACATGTGGCAAAAAGTTTTGCTAAGCTGGTGGGGCTATTTCCAGCCCCATCCCCATTTTCACCTGCTCAAATTAAGAGGACTAAAAAATAGGGGTTCCTATTTTGGAGGAAAAGATTCTAAATAATCCTTTAGCCTCCCACAAAAAATTTCAAACATCTTTAAATATTAGAATAATTTTAAACTAAATGTCTCTATTGCAGTCTTCTGTTTAGGTGTCTGCTTGATTTTCATGACCACATTCATCAGGCTGTACAGCTCAGGTTGTACTTAGTTGTTATGAATTTCCACCCCATCTTATGCACAAATTGGTCTCCACATTACCGCACATTTGATGACGGCAGCAAATCCTTAAGAAGTTTCCATTACTTTTCTTGCTTGACAGGTGTTTTCTCTTCTTCTGAGTAATGTACAAATTACTACAGTGTCATTCTGGTTAAGGAGCAAGTATTACTGTGCCATAGCCCAAGCTGCTATCATCATATTCACTCTGGATCTGGATTGCCAAGATGTCTCCATGGTTACCACTACCATATTTGCAGCAATGGTTGTGCCAAGCATTTCTGACATACGAGCTCACAAAAGTTTGTTTCTGGAAAAATAGAGGAGAAAAGTGTCAGCAATCCCCTCTCAGAGTATTCTTCCATGCAACTATCACTTATTTAGCAGCAATTGGAGTCCCTTTATAAGCCGCAATTCTTTATTCAGCTTAGCATTTTCTAAGTATGAAAATGTGCATTTTGAACATCAACATTGAATCTTCTTCTCTGTCCTGAAACATTGTCATCAGTGTTTTGCTTCTCCAAATGCTCAAAGGTTCACCTTTTTTCCTTGGTAGGACATGCCATTAATATACATGGGATTTGAACTAGCTATGGAATTGAACAGGAAACTGAGGGAAAAAACACTCTTCCAAAATAAAAATTTAATCGTCGCTGTCAATTTTCTAACAAAAAAACTTCCATGTATTTGAACTTATTCTCCACAAGGTAGGAAGTAGAACAAGATAGAAACAGAGTTTAAGAAAAAAAAACATCTTTATATACTAGAATAATTTTAAACTAAATGTCTCTATTGCAGTCTTCTGTTTATGTTTCTGTACTTTCTGTTGCTCTAATTTTCATTAAATTCTTCCATATGTCTGAATGAATGAGCAGGGAGCAGAAATTATGAAGAGTGGAATATATTTCACTTAGAGGCTCTCCCACATGGTGATTGCAGGAGGGTGTGGTGGGATCAGTGCCTTGAAAGGAATGCAACTATTGACAATACAGTTGATGGAATTATCACATCTGCCTGATTATATTCATTAGGCTTATTTTCATGGCCTCGTTAGAAATTAGTATAACACGTTAGGGGTCTTGTATACCTCTTTCCTTGCCTAGAATAGTATTCAACACGACATCCTCCATATGTCCCTTAGATCAGTTAAACACAATGCCTTCGTTCCTCTTAAAACCAACTCCTTTCCCAAGTGATTGGGGTGGCTCGATTTCCATTTTTATATGTATTAATTGAACTTATGGAAATATTAAGCATTCAACAATTAGTTAATAACCAAATGATGTTGATATATTTCCAGTTTGACCTCTTGCTTTTCTTAAATGCATCAGCCACAAGTTTAGAACTTACTACAATCTCAAAGTCATGTCATTTCTTTTTTGGCTATCATTAGTTTGGTAATCAATACTTGACTTTGTTGGACTATAAGAGATTTTCCTGTAACATCCAAAGAAAATCATTAAAGCAAATCCTCTGTGATCCCTGAAACCATCCATCTGTTCAAGCAGGGTCTGGTTTTTCTTTGGCTGCCCCATCAAATCTAATTTTATGTCTTCCTTGCTTGAAGGAAACCATCTGGTAACAACCACTATATCTGTTCTTACAAACACTCTCTTGAATCTGTAAAAAGGTGTGGATATTCCACCTCATGGCTGATCAATTATAGTCTGTTAACACCAATAGTTCAACAAATGCTTATTATATCCAATAAACAAACTCAATGCATGAAGAAAGTAACCTAATTCAATGGAAGCATGCAAACAAGTATGAACAATACTATAAAATGACTGAGAACAGCAGATGCAAGAATGAAAATGGGACTCAACACAAGATTACACCTAGAGGAACTTTTAAATGGAAAAGTTTCCTGTTAAAGTGAATTCAAAACTTCTCATGCCACTATATTTCGGTCCTACAAGTAGGATTAGTGCCTCTTGGACCTCCTGGAAGGCTGGAACTCATGGAAAGATGACCATCCAGTTTCTACATCTGCAATATGCATGCAACTATATGAAAACCCTATCTTTCAGCCTGTAACACCAGTCCATGATCACCTAGGAAGAAAATAACATGAATTCTATACAAGGCTGTACAATTATTTATATAACTTTTACAATCCATCATGGACGAGCTTCTTCATACATAATGCCTGTTAGGGGAAGGGGCATTTGCTTGCAATTGTTGTCTAACTTCTATCTGAAAAGGAAAAATGTGTGAAACTCTCACTTCTGATAGATTAGAGGTTTCATAACAATCAGGATGATTATAAAATCACTGGGGACCGGAGAGACTGACCATACTGAAACCATTGGTTTCATCATCAATACCAAAATACTATACTTTCTCAACAATTAACCATTGATTTCATCACCAACACCAAAATACTATACTTTCTCAACAATTACCTTGAATTTCTAATTAGTTTGAGCTGCTCTGGGTCAACCCAAGGTAACCTTTAGAACTGAGGAATGTCTGGATGGCTTTGCAGCTATCATCAGCAAGGATTTCTGGGTCTTTGAAGTCTTGTTACTTCTCCTTTTCATAGAATGACTAAAACTGATCTTTTTGTTATGCACCAAGATCCGATTATGAAAACCGAGAATCTACAATTGTTTCATCCTTCAATGCTTGATGAAGAAGAAGGTTTCTTTAGGCCTCCTATTGATTACTTACTCTACGCAAATTAAGAAGAGACTGAAGGTGACATTGTGCTTCAGAAGGAAGAGAGACTTGGCTAATTTGACAGGAGGGACAGTTGCCAGGGAAAGGGTAATGGTATCTAAAAAAGATGTGGGGAATAAATTTTCTCACATGACAAGTTCCTACACTATGGGAGACCAAAAATCTCCTAATTGGAAAGGTCTGGTCCATAAATTGGCGAAACACATTTTTCGTTTGTTACAAAAACTGAAATGAATTTTTACAGTCTTGAGCTTTCTTGTTTGCTAACTACTGTAGTGTTCCTAGGTATCCAAATTCATTGTCCAACTTGAAACCATGGTTTTTCCAATGTTAGCCTTTTTTTATACCTAGCTTGTGGTTCCTTCACCCTTTCCTGAACAAGGAGATGAGTTTGCTGAATTCTATACTCAGTCAATTTTTTCTTTATCTTTATGTATCTGTCCCAAGGCAACATTCAAAGAACTAGGTAGGAGGTACTGAAAACATGCCTTAAACGATGACAAACATTTTGAAGTATATTTTTTGTTTTTTGTATGCCTAATTCTCATCCCATGACTTAGGATGCTTCTGGTTATACCCTTTAAAGTGCTGCATTTATGTTTGATTCACTATTGTTTATCCATCAATTTGTGGACGAAAAGTATCTGATCTCTTTGATCAGGTGTCCCCCTTTTCTCACAAAAACATAAAAACTCCTGCTAAAATCTTCTGTCACAGTCGAATTACTAATATGATACATTGAGGTAAATCAAAATGAACATGGTCATGAGAATAAAACAGCTCAGCTGCATGATACTGCTATCCCTTCCCTGTCAACGCCCCTCTGTCCAATAAATCAAGTCTCTCTTTCTTCCTTCTGAAGCACAATATCAGCTTCCAGCTCTTTTTGACTGCGTGGAGCAAGGTAATCATTGGAAGGTACAACAAACCTTCTTTTTCATGAAGCATTGTTGGATCAAATAATTGTAGATATTCAGTATTCATAATTGAATAATTTCATGTATGAAGGCAAATCAAGGTGAAAATTATTTTCACTTGTTACAAAATTTGAAACAGATCTTGTGGCCTTGAGCTTTCTTGTTCGCTATTGGAGTGTATTCTTTACTTGATACAACTGAATAATTCTCAAACTTGAAACTATGGTTGATCTGATGTTGATATGCCTCTTTTTGTACCTAGCTTGTGACTCTTTCAACTTTCCTGAACAAGGAGATGTGTTTGCTGAATTCTTGCAACTTTACTTTTTGATTATGTGGACTTCTTAGTATACCTCATTTTGCACCTAGCTTGTGATTCTTTTATCTTTTCTGAACAAGGAGATGAGTTTGCTGAATTCTCGCAATGAACTTTTTGATTTTGTGGACTTCTTAATCCATCTGTTGTATATCCATATGTATCTTTCCCAAGGCAACATTCAAAGAACTTGATGGTAGGTGCAGAAAACATGTCTCAAATGATGACAAACTTGTTTAAGTATAGATTGTGTTGTTTGTATGTCAAATTCTTATCTTAGACTTAAGATGTTCCTGATTATACCCTCTAAAGCTTTATAGTATTGTTACGTTCATTGCTGTTTCCCCATCAGATTGGGGATGAGAGTAGTTGATTCTTCAATCAGGTGTCCATCTTTTCTCGCAAAACATATCAAAACTCCTGCCAAAATCTTCCATCATGGTCTAATATGACACTTTGAGGTAAATCAAAATGAACCTGCATGTGAGACAAAAAGAACAAAGCTGCATTATACATTTAAGAGTCTTCTTGCTGGGAATGAGCGTACATCTTGCTAAAATGGTGCATTGCCACAAAGATATTGTCGAACCTTTTGCTTGTCATGGGTATTCCTCTTGTGAATTCCATGGAGATGCACTTGTATGGCTGGGAGGCCACTGGTAATGGTTCAAACCCAAATTCCTATTTTTTGGCTTGCTTATGCTACAGAAATTGTAACTACAAATGAACTTCAAAACAGCAGATTGCATTTATGATTAATGGCTGACACACGTACCTTGGAGATCTGCTGTCATCTTGGCAAACGTTAAATGACCAATAACTTCTAAGTACTAGTCTCTCTTAATAACAACTTTTGAAATATGAGCCTCTTTGAAGAGCTAACAGCTCCTTTCTTTTTGGAACATACAACTTGCATAGTATGTAAAGCAACCCTTTTTTTTTTTTAGGTTTGATTCAAAGTTAGCAACCTTACCCCTTACAGCCTGCTTCTACGTCTCTTAAAAACTTCCATTTTGCTTATAATTCTTTGCAGATACCTCCGAGTAAAGATTTCCAATTGAGAAAGAAGGTTGACCACTGAAATTAGTAGTGGCCTAGTCAACATGTCTGCTAATTTGTCGGTCATACATCATTTGTATTTGTGATTTGATAACCAAGTGTTAAGTGAAATTTTCCAAGAAATCCATCGACTTGTAATGCTTAGCTTGCTGCAACTTGGACCGGGCTTGCAAATATTGGAGGGTGTGATGATTTTTCTGCCCATTAAGTGATGCTTCCATTTCGTGACTGTCAGACTAGAGTACATTGGGCTTCCTCCTTGTAGTAGAGCAGCACCTATAGCATAATCACCAGCATCCGTCTTGACCCCAAAAGGTTGTTGAAGGTTGGACAAGATAACTGCTATGCCCTTAACCCATTGGATGTATCAGGATATGTGATGTTCAACAATGACTTGTATAAACCCAAATGTTATTTATTTATTTGTTCCTAATTATTAATAACATTTATTATAAGCTTGGCAAGCCTTGTTGGGAATTGGGAGGGAGAGATGAAATTTGTCTAGGCTTAGATTGGTGGCTCATATTGGATAGATCTGGTCTATAGTGAAGTAAGCAGACTGGGATGTGTAGAGGGAAGCTGAATGAATGAAAGATGCAAAGCTCTGCACCTCATTAAGATCATATTTATATGCTTCCTGGGAGTAGATTGAGTAGACCCTATCAAAGACATGTTGGGTTCAACAAGGCGATTTCCTATTCCCACCGTTTTGTATGTGGATGTGACTACTGATACAACTCCTTGCTGGCATCCTCATTATCAAGTATGAGTGGATTGAGGAGCTCTAGAATGCACTCAATCAAATTCAGTTAAAGCTTACTCATCTAGGGATGAGCTCAACAGGCTATCTCTAGTATCAATCCACACTGTATATTTCTATCTATGATGCAGTTCACTCAGTCAACATGCACTTCAAGGTCTAGGGAACTTAATGAGATATTCCACACATTCCCACCATGAGTTGTCCAATATCCTTTGCTTTATTTTGGTTGCCTTCTCAGTGTTGCCTTGCCTCCATATAGACCAATTATTGCTGATTACCATATTGCAAAGTGCCACTTTCACTTTCACAAGTCATCTTAAGACAATTAAGTTTGATGCAGAACAGATCTCAACATCCTGTAGCATAAATTAGAGCAAAAAAAAAAAACTATTAGAGACATACTTTAAAAAAGAATATACACAATCAAATTATGAAAATCAGAAATTGTAAACTACTTTTAAATTTTTTTAAATTAAATTACTACTTCAAGTTCAGGTTAACTCACCTTCAATAGTTCCAAATGTGAGAAGAGTCTGAATATTCCTTGAGTCATGTGGTGGTTTGTGATGAACATCTAGATGTCCTCAACCTCTTCATACACCTCTTTGATCCTCCCAATTTTGTTCCCAGTCTTTTGTAGCATATGATTGAGCGAATAGAGCACACAAGGTGTTCAAAGGATATGCTGATAGTGCTCTAAAATCAACAAGCCAGCAGCTCAAAAATTATTTTCATTTCCCATCGACTTGTACAATGTTTCTAGCTTGAGAATATCAGCAATAAATAGCCCATCTTTACTTGCCCCTCACAATCCACAGATTTCAAAATCATTGCCCCATTAAGGGACACCATCATGACATTGATCAAGGGACAATTTCTTGCATCTTTTCACTCATTTGAAACAATTGACACCCTTGTCTCAACTTACGAATCCCTTTATGGACTTCAGTGCATCATCAATCCCTTTGACCTCTCTATCCAACAAGGTGGTCCGTACTCTTTCATAATCAGGTCCCTTGTACCTTCTTGGAACTTCATTGGCACTTGTCAACATCTTCTTCCAGTATGGAGAGTGAACGACAATAAAAGGCAACCCATTAGCATATAAGCATCTCACAACATCAATGTTGGCAATTTGCCAACTCTTGTTTTGAAATGTACCTTCCAGTGGTACCTTAGGGCCAATGAGGTATAATAGAAGGGGTGCTTTTCTATCACAATAATTGTAGAGTGGGTTTATTCCCTTTGCATTTTTTAAACTTTTACTGCCAATGGTTGTATTTTGTCTACATGCTTCTCTGTTCTGCTGCTTCATGCTCCATAATATATCATAATATTGTTCCATTTGATATAGGTGCACCTTTTTTCTAGGGCATTTCATGACTCCTATTCCAAGGACTCTACACAAGTGGCCTGCCACCCGATAATATGAACTATTCCTTTCTACATCACAACCCCGACATTTCCAACAGACTGCACTGCCTCTTACATAATCAACATTCTTCCACAAAGGAGAATTAGAATGTGGTGCTATTCTTTGCTTAGTATTACTTATGCAGTTGAGATAGATGCCATTGTAGTTCCTTTTCCTATGGCATGAAATTTATACATATTCAATACAAAAACAAGAGAATGAAAAATTCTGAAAAAATAGGTAGAACTTGTGGACAATGAGAGAAATGGAGAAAAAAACTAAAATGAAAACAAAAGCAAATGGAAAAAGAACTTACCTTTTGAACTCATTGCAAACTTGCTAAGGCAAAGAATGGAGCACAACCACTTGAAGAAGATACTCTAATCACTCTTTCAACTCCTTGCACAATAAAACTCTTGCTCAACCACCTATTTGCTCCAGCTTAAGAGAAAATAACCTATTTGCACACCACAAATGTAAGTTAAAAGCCAACAAAAGCCTTTATCCACATTTTAGGGTTGTGGATGTCAAAAAATAATTAAATTAGCAACAAAAATCAACTTGGCTGCTCACTTTGACTGTTTAAGGAACCAAGGTCACTAGCAGTTCATTGTGGTTCACTATTTTGTAGACTGGTCCTCCTGGGACCGAACTGGACGTGCTCTGGTTCAGACCACCCCCCTGTGGGCTGGACCCTATTGGGACCCACAACAGACCAGACCAGAACCATGGACTAGTTCATACTGTGGCTGGTCCAGGGGCCCTTTGGGGCGAACTGGACATCCTAGCCTATAAGTAAGAGGGGGTGATTTTGTTGAGTGTCATAAGTTTTGTTCTTATTGTAAGAGTCTTCGAGGTTATCCCCTCAAAATTGCCGATTATAAGAAGAGGCAAAAGCTTGGCCTATAGAAGTGACATTTTAAAATTTCTTAATAATTAGCATTTGATATAAATTTAATCTATTTATTATTTTTATTATTTTATTTATTAATTCAATCATAGGCTAGCTGACCCAAGTAGATTTGGGAACATTACACAAGTGCACTTTTGGGGTGGCATACCAGCTAAAAATGGAACTCATCAAGCAACAAATTGGCAAAGATGGCATAGAGCTCCTTCAACCAATCATCATGCACACTGGACACCTAAGTATTGACTTATTGGCAAGAACAAGGGGAACCTCCATTCACAAAGTTAAGGTATTCAAGTTCACCTGCCTAAGATTGCAACTTCATGCCCTAGAAATGGTTAAGTGGCTGTGAAAGCATGCCTATGAAATGGACATTATATGCAACTTGTTTGGCACAATTTTATATGGGCTGTGAACTATTGGAAATCATGCCAAAAGCATGGCTAGTGAATGTCAAAGCAGCACCTAAATAATTAAGTAGAAATGTCACTAAGGGTGCAATTCCAGTGGGTTCAGCCAATATAAAATCCTGCCCAGAATATGGTAAATGCAACATGAAATTGCAACAATATTCAAATGAAGGAAAATACATCAACCAGACACTTTTTCAGTTGTTAACCACCCAAAATACCCAGGCATGCTTTTAAGGTGACACAATAATACAAAAACTGTCACTTTCCTTTAATTGGAAGCATTAATTAACAGCTTAATTTAGAGAAATTTTAAAGCAAAACTCCTCCAATGTTAGGCACCACCTTTATTTGGGCAAAAGGTTAGAGAGTTAAAGCATGAGAAACATATTTGCTGATTTCAATCACAAACAAATTTACTTCAGTTGTCAAGTGCAGAGTCCTATATCCCTGTTTTTGCAGGTTTTGAAGGGAGATTGGAAGTGACACAGTCAAACATAATTTAGAATTATTCAGAGCTGCTGGTATAATTGAAAGATATCAGCTGGATGTCCCAATTTTTATCATAATTTTCTATTGTTATGCCAAATAACCTGGGTTTTGACACCAAGTTAGTAAAATGATAGGAGGTGCAATTGTGATAAATTACCAAGCATTTCCATGAGCAAAGGCTGCTGATTCTTCTGTAGGTTATTGCTGCCATGTCAAAATTCATGCTATAAGAAACTGATTTCACAAAAGCAGTAGGGGGTATCTATTTTGAGATTTTGCTTTTGGAGCAACAAACAGCATATGAGGCAAGTATCCGTGATCATTTGGCAAAGATTTTTATTCATGACAACAAAGAACTGATATTAGCACAACAAAGTTTCAGTGAGTTCATATTGGTCAGTGTTTGTGTTTTAGAGTCTTAGGATTGGCTGATGAGTGTTTGTCAAGTCATGAGTAATTGGCGAGCTCCATTCGCCTTAGGAAAAAGTTCACAATTTTAGAAGGTTTGACAAAGTTGCAAGTCAAAGTCATTTTAGATTTGCAAAGATGTCTAGGTGAAAATAGTTTCTATTTTTCTAAAGGGCATAAAGATTGTTTAGGCCTTTATATTTTACTATTTGTTTGAAGATTACGTTCTTTAAAAGTTGGTTCTCTTTTTAGCAATTTTTGTGTGAAGTCTATATTATTATTTGATGCCTGAAAGCTTCTTCTTGAGAGCTAATAAATAAGTGCCATGAGCATGTACTTAAAAAAAAGAACATAACTAATGTATTTTTGTGAAATTTAATGAATGTTTTTGGAAGTTATGCGTATGCTGTACATGCCATTGTTCAACAATAGTGATTTTGCAACTATGATTGGTAAATCTATATTTGTAATTTCTTGGAGCAAATTGACTATATATCGTTTCAAGTCAAACTTTGTATTGGGAAGATCAGCCCATTTAAATTGTAGCTTTAAATGCAGTTTAAGTGGTTCCTTCACGAAATCATTTCGTGTTCACCTTTTTGTTCATTCAAGGTTCAGCATTTAATTGTGCTACTATAGATGAAAAATAATTCACAAACTTCCTTGCATATTGCGTTAGTCCCACGAAAGTTTGAAAGTTATAGTCATTGACACATTGGAAGTTATAAGCCATTTCACCATGTCTTTTATCTTAGCCAGATCTATCCATAATCTTCAATTTATCTTAGCCAGATCTATACTTAATCCTCAGTTGCATGACAAATGATTGTTGTGTAGACTCACACATCTTACCATTCAGCAACAAGTTGTTTGCCTTAATTACTTGCAAAATTCTTCCAAGGAAGACCTTCTACCTGTTGCTACTTGCCAGACCATTTGATTGCACCTGTGCCAAAGCCAAAAACATATCTAGAAATGGAATTCCTATCATCAACAAAATTTTCCTAATCCAAGTCTGTGAACCCACTGGCATAGGATCTTTGTTTTTGTTGAACATAAGTCAAGGTCAAGTCTCCCTTTCATATATCTCAACAACTACTTCATTTCAACCCAGTATTCTAAACTTCTACCTTTGGGACTGTCATGAATTTGGAAATGAAAATTCACAACATAGCTCAAACCACGTCTAGTGGTTGTTAAACAAATAAGGCTGCCACTAGTTGCCTAGATGTTGACTCATTTACTACCTCTGTTTCAGTTGAAAGCTTCAACCCTTTTTATTAAGATAATATCTTATACTTTCTATAATAGTCAACTACTTGTCTGTAGTCCGTCTTTCAGTCTAGATAGGAATGTTTCCTATCCCGTCTCTTTTTTCTTCAGTCCAGATAGGAATGTTTCCTATCTTGTCTCTAGTTTTGTTTCTAATTCCGTCTTCAGTCTACGTTGTTTCTTTTAGAAACAACATCCTTGTAATTCTTTATAAGGAACACATTTGTTCCTCTGTTAATCAATCAATCATCCGGAAATCCGTTAATCTGCCAACTCTTCTTGAATCTTGTAACATGGTATCAGAGCTATTACTTAAATTTTTTCGAAAAAATTTATAATTTCTTCTTGAAATTATTTGTTTAAATTTTTTCAAAATTATTTCTGTTGAATTTCTCTAAAACCCGCTTAGGGTTTTGGCCTAGAGAAATTCCCGAACTCGGGTCTGCCTGTGTTTGTTCAGCACACTCTAGCCCCATTCGTCCATGCACATCGATCCTTGAAGAAAAATCTGCCATTTTTTATCAAGAAATCTGAAGTTTTTTCAAGCTTTTTTCAGCTAGGGCCTTTTTTTTTTGAAACCCTAATTTTTGGGGTCGAAAAAATATTTTGTTTGCAGATTCTTGGTGGGTTTTTCGAGAGCTCAACTAGGTTGTCGTCCGTTTTTTCTGGGTGCCTCGATTTTCGAGCCAACGAATCCAAAAAACGACAGCAGATTCCTTCTGGGTTTTTCAAGCTCTCTTTTGAGTCATTCTCTGATTCTTCTGGGTCTTTCGTATTTTTGCTTCGAAGAATGTGCCTTCACAGATTTTCACAGTTTTCATTGGAAAACGTGCCATGGCATCTCTGACAAATATTCTGCTCGAACATAATTCCAAATTCAATAGTCGCAATTATGGAACCTGGAAGCAGCGCATCATCGCAATCTTCGAATATCGAAACACCGATCAACTTGTTTTGGGTGTTAAGCAACGTCCGACTTCTCCAGGTCCTAATCAAGGCGAAGTTGCATTTTTTGCCTTCTGAATTTGTTTTTGTTTTTTATGGGTTTGTTGATTTTCTCCTCAAAAATCATTTCAAGTTGTCTGTAATACGCAAGGTTGCGTGAGATTCTGGGTTTGTTGATTTTCTCCTCAAAAATCATTTCAAGTTGTCTATAATACGCAAGGTTGTGTGAGATTCTGAGTTTGTTGATTTTCTCCTCAAAAATCATTTCAAGTTGTCTGTAATACGCAAGGTTGTGTGAGATTCTGGGTTTTACCGTTTTTTCCACAAAAACGAAGTTTTGTAAATGCAACTTATTTTGAGTCATAGCACTCTTCTGGCAAAGCTTCTTGGTTTCAGCATTCTGTAGATCCAGGGAGGGTCTCAGTTATCACAGAATGTTTCGACATTCGTACGTTGACCATTAAGGGAGGGTATTAAGATAATATCTTATACTTTCTATAATAGTCAACTACTTGTCTGTAGTCCGTCTTTCAGTGTAGATAGGAATGTTTCCTATCCCATCTCTTTTTTCTTCAGTCCAGATAGGAATGTTTCCTATCCTGTCTCTAGTTTTGTTTCTAATTCCGTCTTCAGTCTACGTTGTTTCTTTTAGAAACAACGTCCTTGTAATTCTTTATAAGGAACACATTTGTTCCTCTGTTAATCAATCAATCATCCGGAAATCCGTTAATCTGCCAACTCTTCTTGAATCTTGTAACACTTTTTCCATAGGTGTGGATGAGATTTTGCAATTTCTTATCAAGCAAACTCTTGGCATATGTAGATTGGGAAATAAAAATGCCACTGCATGTTTGCTGAATTTCTACACCCAGGCAGCAATGTTAGAGGCCTAAACTAGTCATGACCAAAAGCTTTTTTCAAATTACATTTGATTTGTTTAAACAAATGTGCCTCACTTCTTGTAATGATTTACATAAATGACTAATAGACGATCTCATTGCCTACACTTTTGATGTATTGATTTGGATCCAAAAACTACTCTTGAATCCTTGTTCAACCAAATACTTATCAATTTTGATGTACCATGCCTTGAGTGATTCAAGACATACAAAGCTTTCTTTAGTTTCCATACCTGATGCACCTTTATCGCAACTTGGAAACTTTTAAGCTAAGATACTGACACCTATTTCTCCAAGCTACCATTGATGAAGACACTCTTTACATCCATTTGCCAGACTTTCCAAGGCAAACTGAGATGCCACAGCCAAAACTAAATGGATGGTGCTCATCTTTGCTGTAGGAGAAAGGGTATCCTCATCCTTGAGATCTCCATCTCATCAAGAACTTTCTCTCTTATCTCATCATCTAGCACCACCTTATCAATGTATAAAACAATGCATGTCATGACCTTCTTATCGGCCTTAAATGGAGTACATAAGTAAAACTTTGGGTTCGACTTGTAAGCTAATGCATGTATTGGTTAGAGGAGTTTGTGTCTAGCTTGTTCAATGATGTGCCAAATGATCTATCCACCAAAATTAAAGCAACCTCTTGGGCCCATCCATGGGCTTTTAGAGGTAACCCATCGACATGCCATCTTTATCCACGAAATGAAGCATATTGGGCAAAGATTTGTCACCTAAAACTTGATTTTTTTTGAAAATATGACAATTGTTAACCCCTTTGCCTAACTACTTGTTTGAAAACAATATAATATTTGCTAGTTATCTGGAGTAACTTTGTTTACGTGACAATTAAGCCATCAAAAGCTGTTCTTGTAGCCTTTTCCCTTTAGAATTTTTTTGGCATATGGATATTCCAGCTAAGCATTGAACAAAAACATTTTCTTGAGAGAACGAACAATACCTTGCAAAGTGAGGAAGTGGGTGGCAAATAGTATGTCTCTTGGTTGCATAAGATCCTTGCCATTCTTGTGTTCTCTTATCAAGGAGAGGACATATGAATACTGTAGTATTATAGGCTAATTTGGTAACCTATTTAGCGTCTTCAGTGACATTGCTGATACATCTAAGCTTCCAAATGTCCTCTATCATCAATTCCAAGCAATGTGTAGCACATGGAGTTCAAGAAATAGTAGGATGCCTCTACATTATAAGTCTCTCTGTGGATACATAAGTTGCTTCTTTTTTTGTGATAATTTAGACGAAATTCTCAACCCAAACCTCTTGGATGAGCCCAACTAGTCTCAGACATCTGTGGACTTCAAAACGTCAATGTGCTGTTAGTTAAGAAGAGCCCTATTATGCCCTTTATCCATCCATCTGATTAGATGCTATATCCCTTTCTCCACCATATTTCCTTGATCATAAACCACAAGCAGCTTATTCATTACAGTTTCCTTTACGGTTAGAGATTTAAACCCCTTATTGCCAACTATTAATGCAGTTATCCACCCTTCCTATATGGGTTGTTTGCCACATTGAAGGGTAAATAGTTGTAGTAGTAAAAGTTTGTCACTGCTATCCTAGCTGCACAGTGTTTTAAAAAAAAATTCTGAGTTCAAGTGAAGGTTGTGCTCTTGGAATATTGTCTAGAACTGCCTATATAATGGTAGGGCTGCCCAGCAACCTTCCTTTCTTGATGAACCTGCATGCAGGGGCAACCTTTTATTATGCATTTAAGCTCTCTCCCTGCAGGGGTGAGGCGATCTCCGAAGGACCCTGGCTTGATCGAGCACTGGGTTGAGGCTTCGGCAGCAACGAGCTAGAGGGTGCTTTAGAATAAAGAAATTTGGTGGCAGTGGAGAAAAGACAACTAGAAGTAGATGCTTCAACAGTCTCATCAGTTGAGAAAAAGTGGATGATGAATGTTTGGGCCAGCAAAGGAATCTGTCGATGATGGCATTCATCACTGCTGCCATTGCTTTCTTTGTCCTCGTCTTTTTATTTATTTTTACCTTTAGCAGGGCATTTATTTCTCTTGTAACCTTTGTTGGTCAATGCAAAGCATGCCCTCACATGATCTCTTGGTATTTTAACAACATGATCTTTAATCTATTGATTTCTCCTAGTTTAAGAAGCAGACAAGCATTAAAGTGAACTTGGTGTTTTATAAACAACTGGTGTCCCATACTTCTATGCAGGGCCTTCATTGAACTTGACATTGCTGATTTGAACATTGAAAACTAATCAGCAGGGTTTGAAAAAAGAAAAACACATTTAGATGAAATTAGAATGCAAAAACAATAGAAAAAACATGAGGAAATGATGGGTTGTGGGGAAACAAGCAACATTTCCCCAAGGTTTTCAAATTTTGTAATTTCAATGTTAGAAAAAGAAAAAAGAAAAAGGTAATAACTAGATATTGGCGGGGATCTTTGGGTACCTAAAACTCTACTTCCATCCCTTCTTTCAGCATGTTTAGTTGCATGGATGGTAAAGACATCTTTTGCTGGGTAATAAAGAGCATTACATGACAAAAAATGAAAGGGGATCTTTGGGTACCTAAAACTCTACTTTCATCCCTTCTTTCAGCATGTTTAGTTGCATGGATGGTAAAGACATCTTTTGCTGGGCAATAAAGAGCATTACATGACAAAAAATGAAAATTATCGGGCTCCTCGATATTCCTGCATTAGGCAAGTCAATGCCCAAAATTAACTAAGTTACCATATTTGCTCAAAAACCAGGAAATTCGAAATTTGATTCGCTCAAATTCGAAGTTGGTTCGAAATTGTTATGAATTCGCCTGTTACCATCAGAATTCCCTATAAATTCGTAGTTTTGAACCCTGGTCAAATTTGGGGGAATTTTGAGCAAATTTGATTGCCGTTAGTGGAGCCCAGGAGGAATGCGAAACGAATTTGGGCGAATTTTGAGGCCACGTCATCTTATTTACTTGTCAACTTAGTTTTGGGTAGCGATTTACATTTTAAAACCTAAAATGACACCGTTTGGGATTTTTCCATATTGTAACCCGCATTTGGCAGCGACAGTTTGGGAGTTTTGGCAGCGGCAGTGTGGATGTGTATGTTTGTTGTTGGCTTGGTCTGGTCCCCGTTGGAAGGAGCTCATCCCCGTTTATTGGCTTGGTCTGGATATTATTTAATGATTTTTTATGATACATTGATATTTGATCACATATGAGTCTATGACTGATGACTGATTAGTATTGTTGACATTGGTGTTTTGAAGTTTTTGAACTGAAACATTCATATGGTGGTGTATTTTGACATTTTATCATGCCATTCAAACAAAATCGTTAATATATGTGGTGTTGTATTTTGCTAAATTGCTTTATAGTAGCATAGTGGTGCATGAACTTATTTGTTGCAGCATATTTTTACATATATATAAAATAAATTAAAATAAATAAAAAATCTTGTACGGACGAACCCAAAACGAACCCGAACCCAGCCCAAATTTTTTTTGAGTGAATTCCGAACCCGAATGTCGAACCGCATCCGAACCAGAATCCGAACCGGCAACTTTGAAAATTAATGAAGCATCATAAATAACTTGGCCAAATCAGTTAAAATCTACTAATCACTTGTTCCACTGAGTTAGCCAAGTACTTTGTGAGTTTTCAACCATGCTTGGTGCCACCACTTGTTTCTTTCTCAAACTTCTCTTTTATACTGAGAACACCCATGAGTACATCAAGCACTGAAGCGGTATTGTCTATTTTAAATTTATTGCGGAAGATCTCAGTTGCATGATGCATTTAATACTTTTGAACAATCTTATAAATTCCAATTCTTGTCGTCTTCCTCATTGTCCAAGCATTCACACCAGATAGTTTCAAAATTTCAATCGCACTGCCAAACATTATTATCAAATGGACAACTCAAGAAATGAGCTTTTAATTCTGGATACTATCTCCATTGTTGCTCAAGCCACTTCTGTTGGTCCAACTAAGCTACCCTCTAATGGAACCAAGCACTTGCTGCCTTTCCTGCATTACTTCCCTCGGGGCCCTACTCTACTATGCATGGCACCTTCAAATCCCATGTGATTTGTACACATAAACTAGATAAGAGTCATGACACCTTACAGTTGATATTAAACAATACATCAATACCAGAATGGTCAACAATAACTGGAGCCAGTATAACATAAACATAACAGTCAAAACTACAACCAGATTATCATAGCTAGGCTTAGGAAGATCAAAGCCATAGTCTAAGCATAACTGTCGATTTATCTATCTTGATGGAACAAAACTTCAAAATGATAAGGCATCACTCTAAAGCTCTAAACACATTAGAGCCTAGGCGCTGACTTGGGTGGGGCATTACATATTTGTAATCAGGCCAATAATGGATTAAATTATTTATACCACCATGAATTGGATGCACAACCAATGTGTATGATAATGAGATAGAGGTGAGGAAATATTCTCCTAGCTTAAACTTTTAGGAGGTAATCTGAGGGAACATGTATGCAAAGAAAGATGACATGCATGCAAAAAGATTTGTAGGGCAACAACTAAGACTAAGATGCAGGTTCTAGTTTTTCATTGAATTATTTACAATAAATTTTTATTTGCTCTGAAATAAAGTTTTAATTCAGATTTATGAAAAGAGTCTGAAGTCTCATGTGCACGGGTCTGAAATACACCAGTGAATAGTTCTCACTTATTTTCCATTCCCTGTGTTATCTCTTCAACCCAGTTGCTACAATATTCAGTCTATTTCTCATATTGTCAACCTTTAAGGGATATACAAACTACCATGATTACTGCAAATATTTGTGGAATACTTGTAATCAGTTGCTGCCTCTTACATTGTCATTCTTCTAAATATAAAATTACATTGATCAGTTGGTCAATGGACTTACTTTGATCACCACAACTCTTCACGCAAAATATAAAGTTGGGATCTGATATTTAATTTCAACTCAACTAAAGCTTCGAATGTCTACTTATTCATGCATCATAGTGAAAACTTAAATAGGTAAAAAGCCAAAAAAGAACAACGGTAAGTAAATACAGTAAAGACTTTTAGAAGTAAAAATTATCATTTTGAATTGCTAAAGACTCTTTATCATTCTATACTTAAGATTATTTAAATAATTTGAATAGCTAAACTTCATACTATAAATTTAAAAAAATACAATTAAAACAGGTGCTCAAAAATGTTGTCAAAGAAGTTGAATGAAATTAGTACTCTCAAGTTGTCAATTTTTAATGATACACAAATTACATTATCAGCTGGTCAATGAACATTATTTGATCACCACAAATCTTCATGCAAAATATAAAGTTCAACCTGATATTTAGGAGTAAGCCAAAAATATAACTATGGTTTGAAAACAACAGTAAGTAGACATGGTAAAAATATATTCTAGGAGTGGAAATATATATTTTTGAATTCCTAAAGACCATTTATCAGTTTATAACTAAAAATGATCTGAATTATATGAATAGCTAAACTTCATATTATATGTCTTTTAAGTACAATAGAATCAGGTTCTTAAATGTTCAACAAAGAAGTTGATTAAAAGATTTAGCCTTCCCTTTTGGATGTTTCCAGGGTTATTTCTTCCAGCATTTGTTAGGCCTCTTTTGGATTCTATGGAAACAGCGAAGGCAGTTCCACATCCAGGTTTAAATGAGGTGATGCTCTATTCTTCTATGATGAAGCTTTCTAGAATAATGAATTATGTTTCCTTGCCTTGTAAAGCATGATCATGTAATATTTTTCATTTTATATGAGCAGGTTGTTGCAGGCATGACTGGGAAAAAAACATGAACAAGAAATTTAATCCAAGAATATTGCTACAATCAGCTGGAGTCTGGTTATAGTTGTAGGATTAAGACAAATATTTTTACTGCATTTCTGTAATGCGTTGAATGTTGAAATAACTCCTGGTCCCTCTGTTTTCGTGTGTTTTACTTTGCCCTGCACATATCCATGACATTGTTTTGATCCTCTTATTTGGATTTGTGGAAAGTATTGCCAAACTTATTCGTTGAGGTTATGAATATTCTCATATTTATCGAATTTTTTCATTTGGAAGAATTGTTTTTACCTAAAAGCTTTGAATGAGAAACTAACGACTTTTGCCCAAAAAGTTTTAGCATCTTTATCCTGCATTACTGCTAAAAATTTCTTCACATTGTATGATAACATTTCATTTATTTTGAAAAATGGTTGTCAGACAGTAATTAAATTACATGTGCTGGTATATGAGCAAATGTTGAAATCAGCAACTGTGATCCTCATTCTGCATGGATCTATCATAATTTATAATATTTTAGAGTACTCACTCCATCAATTTAAAGTGTTTTTGTGTAATGTCCCCTTCGGATTATTCCATAATGACTAATTAGTATTGAATTCCCATAGGCTAGTTAAAAATATTATTTAATATTATCTGACAAAGTATAAGTCAAGGATAATGTTAGTACATTTTGAGACTCATTTTCACATGCTGTGAATATTTTCTTCGAAATTGGATTTAAGAGTGTCTAGAGGGCTAAACTACTTGATATAAAACTGAGGCTACTAGATTTGGTAGTGAGACTAATCTAAACTGGCCCATTTGTTGGGGAAATCTCATATTTGTTTCTCACAAGGAGGTTAACAATTGAAGTTTCTAAAATTTGTGCAGTCTGTCAAAAGACTAATTCTCTGATATTTCTTTGAGGATTATAGGCAAGAGGTTGAATGCCATCTTTTGATATTCCTTGGTTATTGTTGAAGAGAGTTGCTACATCTGGAATAGTGCTTGGATGCCATAGCAGTCGAGACGTTTGGAGATCAGATGTCATATTCTACCCTCATTGCTAGGCCTGAATGTTAATTCTTGCTATCTGCATGACAACTCTGCAAACTGAGGCCTTTGGAGGCTATGCGATGAAGCGTGTGGATTCCTTTCTCTGCGTATCTAGAATACAAAGTGTATATTGTGTGGACTTGTGTGGTGGGTTGTTTGAGGCATTTTGAATGGAGATGCTGGGCAGCTGGATGGCGAGGAAAATAATTTAGATTGCTGCATTGGAATAACAAAATCAGATCTGCAAGTTGTAGACGTCTCCAGCATTCGCCAGATGAAAGAAATCTCTTCTCTTTACATGTGAAGGTTCCCGCCTTAGCTGGAAATGCTTCGATAAAGTCTTGTTCTCAATGTATGCCGGGGAAACTGTTTCCCAAGAGCTACATTTTATCCCCAGACTGCTGTGCATTTTCTCATGTATTTTCAACAGCATTTCTGAAGGGGAACTCGCAACAAAGAGGTCAGATTTGGCTAATTAATTGTTCTTCAATATTATATTTGTGCAATTCTTCTTCTGTTCATTAATAGATACTTCAGTCATTATTATGTTACACACAACCTCCTGTCTCAAAAACAATCTACATGGTGAATCATCCATCCTTGTGCAATAAACAAATCAGAAATAATTTCTACCAAATAGTGCCAAATTTGAAAGATTTGGGACAGTGCCTGGTGTGGAATTTTACATTTTGGGCAAGTTGACTGGTAATATCTTAAGTGTAAGAACAATTGTACTGCTGCATTACTACATATCAGAATACCTATATTACAGCAATATTGTGTTTTGCAACCATGTGTTGAAACTAAAGCAATATCAGGTATTGCTGTAAGCAGTAAAACAACAATTTTATTGCGGCTCAGAATACATTCTAAGAAATAACTGGCAAGGGTGAGAAAGTTCTGATTAGAAAAGGCAACAGATTGTTTTTTGATTGGTAAATAGTTTATTTTGTTAATAATAATGACTTGGAATTTGACCTGGCCCGAACTGGGAGTGATTACAAAAGCGAACCACCTCCCCAAAATCCTGTCCAAAAAGAGGCCTAAGGACCAGTAAAACAACTAAGCTTACCCCATGGCTCCACATTTAGAGTGTGAGTGAAGGATCATGTCAAAGGCTCCACTCATTTTTTATCCCTCTCTTCTTTTCCTTCGTAACCTGCTATCTTTCCTCCATGTTTGCTGCCTTCTTTTGCCTCTTCTCAAATGCTTCACCTATGCTTCTCCCATTCCTTTCATGATCAGAACAATCACGTTCAAATATTCTGGCAAAATCGGCATAAAGGACATCAGTGTGACCAACTTTACTCCAATTTTCTGTTTCTCCTGTGGCCCTACAAGAAGTATCAGACTTCCCACCTTGTAGCATGATGTGGGATGCTTCTTGGCTTGTTTTCTCTTTTGTTACCTCAGGCCGTAACATAGTTTTGTTAATCTTTTTTGGGGTTTTAATCCGACTGCCCAATTTCAGGTGTCTGTCCCACAGCGGTCTTTTGTACAATTTCATTATCCATTTCCAGTTCTATCTCAAGGGAACCTTTAACTCTCTCAATATTCATTTTCTCTACATTATACATCTGAGACTAACATTCTTTCCACTAATTATGAGAAATCTTTTTTGTGCAATTGACTGCAACATGATTGGTCTGATGACATTTTCTACACCTAAATAGGATTCCTTCATAATTCAGTGACTGCAGCCAAGTCTTTTTTGCCAATTTTAAAGAAAGATCAGCTGGAGGATTTTTTGACAAATCCCTCTCAACCAAATTATGTGTGAAATTTGTACACAAGTAGTCTTAGAGCCCTCACCAACCCCTAAGAATCTAGCCAAAGTATTCTCAATAGCCTCAAAGCAAGGATCAAAGTATTCTCAATAGCCTCAAAGCAAGGATCACACTGAAATTGAAGTGGAAGATTTGGGAGTCTTTACCCATATCTGAATTTCATCGAAAGATTTAAAGGCTGGGTTGAAAGCCAAATACCAAGGTCTCAACAACATTACAAATTTGTTCTCTTGGCACCACTGAGATTCACATGATCTTTTTTCTGTCCTTGCTGCTGTCAAAAAGCACTACAAAAAACTTTTGTGCTCTAGGGTCTATTTGTATCTCGACATCTACAATAGGGCTTCACTTTAACTGAAACCCTCACCAAGACTGGGCCAAAAACCCTAGGTCTCCCAATCAATCCCCTTTCTTTGAAAAACTTTTAATTTTCAACCACCTCTTCTTCAATCTCTCATTCAAAGCATACCACTGGCCTCTCCTCAAAGAGGTTCAATCCATTCTTTTTCCAGAGCATTGATGTTCTTTCCCTTCATAGTCACTGGTCCCATTCGTTGTTTCTCACATATAGCCTCTTTACCGCTTCACATCAATCCCTAAACACTCTGCTACTACCCCAAATGCCTTACCCTTTGCATCTTATGAATCAACTGTGAATATTGTGAAGCCACCGTTTCCATTAATTGAGGTCCTCTTAAACCCAACAACATCAACAAAAGAAATCTTCCATCCAACCTGTGTTGTGATGTGGAGCCTAATTAGACTCGAAGATTTATTCGGCACAAAACCTCCCTAGATTATTTCTACTGTGGTTTGGGGGTAGCGCCCCAGGTGCGCTCCTTGTCGTAGTACAGGGTAGGGTTGAGGGACAACTCTTTGCGAGAGTTTTCGGGGGCACTGCCCTCGAAGCCAAAAATGACCATATATTGTAAAAGGCATCGACTGCTATTTTTCTATTGGATGACTTATTCTAGCTCTAATTTTGTAAGCGGCGAAAAGCTTGTATAAAATGACTTAGGGTTAGGGATTTCATATTTTATGGTGATATTGTAGCTTCTTGTGGCGGTATTGAGCTGTAAGGGTTAAGATTGTAATCATTGGATAATAATAATATTGGACTTGTTATTGGTGGACGTAGCCCAAGGATTTCATGAACCACGTTAAATCCTTGTGTCTTGTGTTCTCTTCTATGCAATTTATTATTTTCTGATATTGGTTATATTTGCATGTAACTATTATTTATGTCTGTAGTTAATCCTAACAAGTCGTATCAGAGCTAGACTCGTTTTTTTATAGCTATACCGTCGTTTTTTTAATTTTGTTATAAAATTTATAGTGATCCCCTGTAGGAAGGTCTCACGGTTGATTGGGAGCAATGACAGACGAGGGTAAGTTGAAAGTTAACAAGTTTAATGGGCATAACTTTTAGTTATGAAAAATGCAAATGGAGGAATATCTTTATCAGAAGGATTTATGGAAGGCATTGGAGGAAAAATTAAGAAATAGGGAACTATGACAGAAGAATGACAAATTTTAGATAGAAAGACAATTGAAAGCATTCAATTATGCTTGACACCATTAGTGACATTTAAAATTACAAAAGCGAAGATGATGGAAGAGTTGATGCAAACCCTAGTAACGTTGTATGAAAAACTTTCGCTTCAAATAAGGTATTTCTCATGAAGCGTTTATTTAATATGAAGATGGTAGAAGGTGGATCTGTTACAGATCATTTAAATGAGTTTAATATTATTACTAGTCAGTTATCTTTTGTGAATGTCAATTTTGATGAAGAAATTAGGGCTCTCTTGATTTTGTGTTCTTTGCCTGAAAGATGAAATAACTTGGTAATGGTCGTAAGTAATTCTATTTTTGAATCTAATACCGTAAAATATAATGATGTGATTGGTGTTATTCTGAGTGAGGAAACTCGTAGGAAAACCTCAGGTGGATCTACATTAGAAAGTGCTTTAAACACACAAAGCAGAGGCAAAACGATTGAGAGAGGAAGCAATTTTGGAAATCATGAGAAATCAAGAGGAAAATCAAAGGGGAAGGTGTCTCAATCCAGAGGATCGAGAGATTGTTGCTACTGTGGGAAACTAGGGCATAAGAAGAAAGACTGGTGGGCTTGAAAGAACAATGAAGGAGATAAATCAGAAGGGAACAAGGAGGCAAATATGGTAAGTAACAACTTCGAAGAGGATGCTTTGCTTCTTTCTTTAAAAAATGTTGATGATTCTTGTGTTTTAGATTTCAGGGCTTCATTTCGTGCTACACCCCATAGAGGTTATTGTATTGATTATGTCTAAGGGGATTTTGGGCTTTGTTTATTTGGGGGATAATGAACCTTGTTATATTGGTGGAAATGAAAAAATTAAGATTAAGTTGCAGAAGGAGAATCATTGGCTACTACATGAGGTAAGACGTGTTCCAAGGCTGAGTAGGAATTTAATTTCAGCAGGGCAACTTGATGATGAGGGTCGCCTAGTTACTTTTAATGATAAAAATTAGAAATTTGTAGTAGCAAAAGGTGTGAAAGTAAGCACCTTAAGTCTTTGTACAGATCATACTGCTCCTACTTTAATTGTTACAATTGAGTAGGGAGAACAAACAGTTGCTGTAGATTTTGATATAATGCTATGACACAACAGACTTGGGCACATGAGTGAGAAATGTATGAAATTACTTCTTTCAAAGAAAGTTTTATTAGGTCTGAAATGTGTCAATATGGATTTTTGTAGAAGTTGTGCATGGAGAAAAAAAGAGTGAGTTTTGTGAAGAGTGGGAAAGCAAAGAAAAATGAGAAATTAGAGCTTGTGCATATAGATGTATTGGGAGCAACTCAGGTATCTTCCCTTAGTGGCTCTCATTATTATGTTACATTTATTGATGATGCAATTATAAAAGTATGAGTTTATTTCCTTAGACATAAATATGATGTATTTCAAAATTTTAAGAAATGGAAATGCTTGGTTGAGAATGAGATTGGTAAAAAGCTAAAATGTCTTAGATCTGATAATGGTGGTGAGTATTGCAATAAAGAATTTGAAGATTATTGCTCCACTAATGGTATTTGCAGACAGAAAATTGTTCCAATTACACTACAAGAAAATGGAGTCGCTGAATGCATGAACATGACAATAATGTAGCATGCATGGAAGCATGAGGTTGCATGTTGGGCTGCCCTTAAACATGTGGGCTAAGGCTATCAATAGCGCTGTATATTTGATTAATAGAGGTCCCTCTACTCTTTTGGACTGTGGTATTCCAAATGAAGAATGAAGTGGTAAGAAGGTGACTTATTATTTTCTCAAAACCTTTGGTTGTGAAGCATTTGCACATATTGATTCTGAAAATAAAACCAAGTTGGAAGCTAAGTCAAAAAAATGTGTATTTGTTAGATATGACATTGATAAATTTGGTTATAAGTGTTAAGATTTTGAAAATTGTAAAATTATAAGAAGCAAAGATGTCATATTCAGTGAGAAAGTGTTGTACAAAGATTTGTTGCAATGGTATGAGAAGAAAGAAAATGATTATGTAGTGCTGGATGATATTCGAAAAGATGATGTTCCAGCAATCTCTCATGGTTTGCAACAACTGCAACAACAAATACCACACACACTAGTGAATGTTAGACAATTAACAAGGCTAAGCAAACCTCTAAAATTTCTCCTCCTTTGTATTCTATTTGCTTACTGATGCTGGTGAATTTGAATGTTATGATGAAACTATATAGGTGGAGACAAAGATTTAGTGGGAGTTTGCAATGAAAGAAGAAATGGACTTTTTGCTAAAAATCAGAGACGAGATTTATGTAAGTTTCCTATAGGTAAAAAGACTTTACAAAATAAATGGGTTTATAGGTTGAAAAAAAAGGACTTGTTAATAAAAGATTTAAAGCCAGGTCAATTGTAAAAGAGTTTGCATAAAAAAATGACTTTGATTTTGATAAGATATTCTCTCATGCTATTAAAATGACTTCTATTGGCATTGTTTTAAATATTTTGGTTACTAAAGATTTGCATTTGGAGCAACTTGATGTTGAAACAATATTTCTTCATGGTGATTTGAATGAAGAGATATATGGCTTTGAGGTCAAAGATAAAGAGAACTTGGTTTGCAGATTGTAGAAAAGTTTATATGGCATGAAGCAAACACCTTGACAATTGTATCTAAAATTTGACAGTTTTGTGCATGAGCATGGATATAGTAGGTGTCATTCAGATTATTGTGTTTAATTGGATGATAATAACTACATTATTTTATGTTTATATGTTGATATGTTTATAGCTAGGTCTAACATGGATCATAGTAAAACGCTAAAATATCTTAGATTTGGTAATGGTGGTGAGTATTGCAGTGAAGAATTTGAAGATGATTGCTCCACTAATGGTATTCATAGACAAAAAATTGTTCCAAGGACTCCACAGGAAAATAGAGTGGCTGAATGCATGAACATGACAATAGATGTGCGTACAAGGCAGTACATGTTGGGTTGTTCTTAAACATGTGGGCTGAGGCTGTCAATACTGCTGTAAATTTGATTAATAGAGTTCCCTCTACTCTTTTGGGCTGTGGTATTCCAAATGAAGAATGATCAGGTAAGAAGGTGAGTTGTTATTTTCTCAAAACCTTTGACTGTGAAGCATTTGCACATATTGATTTTGAAAATAAAACCAAGTTAGTAGCTAAGTGAAAGAAATGTGTATTTGTTAGATGACATTGATGAATTTGGTTATAGGCTTTCAGATTTTGGAAATTGTAAAATTATAAGTAAAGATGTCATATTCAATGAGAAAGTGTTGTACAAAGATCTGTTGTAGTAGTATGAGAAGAAAGAAAATGATTATGTAGTGTTAGATGATATTCCAAAAGATGATGTTCTAACAGTCCCTCATAGTCTCCAACAACCACAACAACAAATACTACACACCCTAGTGAATGTTACATGATCAACAAGGCTAAGTAGACCTTTAGAATTTCTCTTTCTTTGTTTTCTATTTACTTACTAATGTTGGTGACCCTGAATGTTATGATGAAACTGTGTAGGTGGAGACAAAGATTCAATGAGAGTCTACAATGAAAGAAGAAACAAACTCTTTGCTAAAAAATTAGACATGAGATTTATGTAAGTTGTCTGTAGGTAAAAGGGCTTTACAAAATAAGTGAGTTTATAGGTTGAATGAAAACAACGAAGGTAAGAAAAGATTTAAAGCCAGGTTAGTTATAAAAGGGTTTTCACAGAAAAATGACATTGATTTTGATAAGATATTCTCTCATGCTATTAAAATGACTTTTATTCACATTGTTTTAAAGATTTTGGTAACTGGAGATTTGCATTTAGAGCAGTTTGATGTTAAAACAATATTTCTTCATGGCGATTTGAATGAAGAGATATATATGACACAACCACAAGGATTTGAGATTAACGATAAGGAGAACTTGGTTTGTAGATTGCAAAAAAGTTTATATGACTTGAAGCAAACACCTCGGCAATGGTATCTAAAATTTGACAATTTTATGCATGAGCATGGATATAGTAGGTGTCATTCAGATTATTGTGTTTATTTTAAGAGTTTGGATGATGCCAATTACATTATTTTATATTTATATGTTGATGATATGTTGTAATTATGGTGCTTAGCTTCTGGATTAGATTGTGTTGAGATTTTTGTCATCAACGTTTTGAATTACACTATGCAATCCATCAACTTACATTGTTTTACATCTCTTGCTCTCTCATCCTAATGATGGATCATGTAGTGTGATTTGAAACGTTGATGACAAAAATCTCAACACAATCTAATCTAGAAGCTAAGCACCATAACTATCATGGATTGTGAAAAATTTGATTTCCTCGATATACTTGTAGCTGGGTCTAACATGGATCACAGTAAAAAGCTAAAATGTCTTAGATCTGATAATGATGGTGAGTATTGCAGAAAAGAATTTGAAAATTATTGCTCTACTAATGGTATTCATAGACATAAAACTGTTCCAAGGACTCCTCAAGAAAATGGAGTGGCTGAATGCATGAACATGACAATAATGGAGTGTACAAGGAAGAATGAGGTTGCATGTTGGGCCGTCTTTAAACATGTGGGCTGAGGTTGTCAATACCATTGTATATTTGAGTAATAAAGGTTCCTCTACTCCTTTGGACTATGCTATCCAAAATGAAGAATGGACTGGTGAGAAGGTGAGTTATTATTTTCTCAGAACCTTTGGTTGTGAAGCATTTGCACATATTGATTTTGAAAATAGAATCAAGTTGGACGCTAAGTCAAAGAAATGTGTATTTGTTAGATATGAACTCTTTGCTAAAAGATCATACATGAGATTTATGTAAGTTGTCTATAGGTAAAAAGGCTTTACAAAATAAATGAGTTGATAAGTTGAAAGAAGAGGACAAAGGTAAGAAAATATTTAAAGCTAGGTTAGTTGTAAAAGGGTTTGTACAGAAAAATGACATTGATTTTGATAAGAGATTCTCTCATGCTATTAAAATGACTTATATTGGCATTGTTTTAAATATTTTGTTTATTGAAGATTTGCATTTGGATCAGCTTGATGTTGAAACAATATTTCTTCATGGTGATTTGAATGAAGATATGCGTGTGTGTGTGTGTGTGTGTGTGTGTGTGTGTGTGTGTGTGTGTGTGTGTGTGTGACACAATCACAGGGATTTGGGGTCAAAGATAAGGAGAACTTGGTTTACAGATTGCATAAAAGTTTATATGGCTTGAAGCAAACAATTCGGCAATGGTATTTAAAATTTGACAGTTTTATGCATGAGCATGGATATACTAGGTGTCATTCATATCATTGTGTTTATTTTAACAGGTTGGATGATGACAACTACATTATTTTATGTTTATATGTTGATGATATGCTTGTAGTTGGGTCTAACATGGATCACAATAAAAAGCTAAAATGTCTTAGATCTGATAATGGTGGTAAGTATTGTAGCAAAGAATTTGAAGATTATTGTTCTACTAATGGTATTCACATACAAAAAACTGTTCCAAGGACTTCATAGGAAAATGGAGTGGCTGAATGCATGAACATGACAATAATGAAGCATACTAGGAAGCATGAGGTTGAATGTTGGGCTGCCCTTAAACATTTGGGTTGACATTGTCAATACAACTGTATATTTGATTAATAGAGGCCCCTTTATTCCTTTGGGTTGTGATACTCCAGATGAAGAATGGACTGGTAAGAAGGTGAGTTATTATTTTCTCAGAACCTTTGGTTGTGAAGCATTTGCACATATTGATTTTGAAAATAGAATCAAGTTGGACGCTAAGTCAAAGAAATGTGTATTTGTTAGATATGACATTGATGAATTTTGTTATAGGCTTTGAGATTTTGAAAATTGTAAAATTCTAAGAAGCAAAGATGTCATATTCAATGATAAAATATTGTACAAACATCTGTTACAACAGTATAAGAAGAAAGAAAATGATTATGTAGTGCTAGATGATGTTCTAGCAGTCCCTCATGGTCTGCAACAATTGCAACAACAAATACCACACACCCTAGTGAATGTTAGATGGTCAACAAGGCTAAGTAGACCTCTAAAAAGATTTTCTCCTCTTTATATTCTATTTACTTACTGATGCTGATGTGTTGGGTGATGCGACGCGCTCCCCTACTCACAGGTGGTTATTTATGTGGTGTTCCATGTTCACTAACAGTCATGGCTTTTGGTGCAATGGAAAATGGGCCCAACAATTGGTATCAGAGCTTGGTTTTGGCCTGGTCCTGAGTTCAAATCTCCTCAGTGCCTTCTCGACCCGCATAAGCGCCTGGTATGCGCGTTGAGGGGGAGATTGTTGGGTGATGCGACGCGCTCCCCTGCCCACAAGTGGTTAATTATGTGGTGTTCCATGTTCACTAACAGTCATGGCTTTTGGTGCAACGACAAATGGGCCCAACATGATGAACCTGAATGTTATGATGAAATTGTGCAAGTGGAGACAAAGATTTAGTGAGAGTCTACAATGAAAGAAAAAATGGACTCTTTGCTAAAAAATCAGATATGTGATTTATGTAAGTTGCCTATAGGTAAAAAGGCTTTACAAAATAAATGGGTTTACATCTTAAAAGAAGAGGATAGAGGTAAGAAAAGATTTAAAGCCAGGTTAGTTGTAAAAGGACTTGCACAGAAAAATGACATTTATTTTGATAAGATTTTCTCTCATGCTATTAAAATGACTTCTATTGGCATTGTTTTAAATATTTTGGTTACTAAAGATTTGCATTTGGAGCAACTTGATGTTAAAACAATTTTATGACACAACCATAGGGATTTGAGGTCAAAGATAAGGAGAGCTTGGTTTACAAATTGTAGAAAAGTTTATATGGCTTTAAGCAAACACCTCGGCAATGGTATCTAAAATTTGATAGTTTTATGCATGAGCATGGATATAGTAGGTGTCATTCAGATCATGGTGTTTATTTTAAAAGGTTGGATGATGACAGTTACATTGTTTTATGCTTATATATTGATAATATGCTTGTAGTTGGGTCTAACATGGATCACAGTAAGGGGTTAAAATAATAGTTAGCACATTCATTTGCTATGAAGAATTTGGGGGAAGCAAAACAAATCCTTGGTATGAAAATTTGCAGAGATAGGAAAAATAGAAAATTGACATTATCTCAGGCTGATTATATTGCAAAGATGTTGCAACATTTCTCTATTGTAGCACCTGCCCCTATTTTACATTTTGTTATTATTGCAGAACTCTTTTAGGCCAGTTTTTGTTTGATGATTAGTAGCATTATCTTTTAGATTATCAGATATCGTTTCACACTTGGTTGATTTTATGCTGAGACTATTTGGTACTATTTACTTCATGTATGCATGATTATACCTTGATGATGATTATTATAGCGATTTCAATTATTTGATGATGATTAGTTAGATGGATTATTAGACCTGTTTTCTTATGGATACTTACCCTATACTGCATGTGTATGGTATGCGTGTATATTTTCTTTATGTATAACGTTTTTGATGTGATTAAGGAAGGGAGTCATAGTCACCTGTTAGTCGGGATCTACACGATGCACCACTTCCTGCCATTACCTATTTAGTTTAGTATATATGTGTGTATATGCATGAATTTTATGCAGATTGTAGGTACCGAGTATCGACTTCTCTGAATTGCTAGGATGAGTGTATCCTATCGCAATATCTCAATGGTAAGATAGGGGAGATAAATTCTTGAGTCCAAATCCTAACCTTTAAACCCATTTGCCTTAGAAAATTAGGACAAAAATTTGAGATGTTTACCCTTCCGAATGCGTCATATGACGTAAATTCGTGATTATAACCCTTGAGTTTGATCTTGTATGTGGTATTTTATGATGAGTTTTTGTATTTCATCTTATAGGTCTTTGGTGATTTTCTATTAATTAAGTCAAATTAACTTATTAAATTAATGATTTAATTTAATGAAAAATTATTATGATATTTTCAATATTTAATCATATTTGATTAATTGAAAAATTAATTAAATAAATAAAATAAAATTTAAAGAGAAAATTATAGTATAGTTTGAGAGCGTAATAATATTTATTTAATTTAATAATAATATATTTAGGATATCATTTTTAAATGAATGCGAAATATTATTATTACTTAAGTTAATAAATATTTTATCAATTAACGCTTTGAAAATAAATTAAAGAGTAAAAAAGAAATTAAGTTATTAATAATATTCAAAATTGCATAAAGTATGCATGAAGTTTCGAAAAAGATAATAAAGAGTTTAAAAAGTTGTGATCAAGGAGTTCCCTCATGTGATCACACAATTAGTGCCCCAAATTTAGGAGAGAACTCTTTATCAGCAATTGAAGGTCCATTTTCCAGAGATCGAGAATTTTGGAGAAGGAATTTTTAGATAGAAGGTTTTGAGAGAAGAGATTTCTCTCACAATCTTTGGGTGTTTGTGAAATTTAGCATCAGAACTAGGTAGATTCTTGTGTTTTGTTCACCCAGATAATTATGAAATTTAATATTCCTGTCTTCATTGTGTTTGTGAATTGTTTATTTGAATTTCATTGTGACAAATCATTCAATATTTCGTTTTGAAATTACTAGTATGCATGTTGAATTCTTCTATATATGTGAGGATTTAAAAGATCAGTAAAACCCTCATTCCATAGATTTAAAGTTGCAAATTACTCCGAGAAGGGGTTTGAAATAAATAGAAATTTTAGATTGAAAATTCGAATGGTTTGCCGTATTTTTCCTATCAGAATATTGATAGAAATTCTATAAAAAATATATATATCTTAAAAAGGTGTGAATGGGGAGGGGTATTGTTTTACTTATAAAAAATATTTATATATAAAAAAAATATGAAAAAAAATTATTAAAAAAAGAGAGAGGTGGGTTTTACCCCACCTCCCCTTTACCTTCTCTCGGCGGCGTTATGGCCGCTACTGCTCGCAGTGGGCACTGCAGTAGTAGCACTAATACTCTGTACTGCTGCTGCGGCCACAGGCCATTGCACCATCAACCGTTAGGGCAACTGCACGACAACTATTAAAGACCGGCTGAGGGGCCTAAAACACCAAGAAAAGTGCATTTTCTTTTTTAAAATTTTGATTTATAAATTTTATTAATATTTAATTAATATTTAACTAATAATTTTATTAATATTTTTGTTAAAAGATTTTTATTAAATTATTAATTTAATTAATGAATGAAATTTTAATATAGTTATTTTAATTAATTATTAATAATTTGGTTAATTACTAATTAAGTAATAATTAATAAAATATTTTTTTTAAAGGCAAAATTGGCAAGCCACTGTAATATTTTATTAATCTGATTCAACAAGGTCAACTGGGAAAGAATTAGTGAAGAAAACCCAGCATCATCCTTGATATATACATAGTTTTATATATTTTGAGCAGATAATTACAAAGGATGTATCAACTACCATCCATCGGTGTATCAAAAATTGAATATCAACCTATCCAAAATCTCTATCAGTTCACAATTTACAACACTTCAATATCCAATACAATAAGTTCTAGCAAAAAGATCAAAAAATTAAAAAAAACCTTTCTTTCATTCTTTCATGTCATCGTAGCCATGCAGAAACTTAATTTCAAAATTCGGCAAGCCCTCCAAACAACATGATTGCCACCTTCTGAAGAACCATGCCCACCATGCCAATCCCCACTATAGTCAATAATAGGCCCCCAGCTCGAGCACGCCTGAGAAGTATTGTGTGACCAACCTGAACCAACATTAAAGTCAAACACTGATCTCCAAGCATATTGATATTGAAGCTGCAAATTATCATGGCCCCCATTTGACCCTTGAAGGTTTGATTGATTAGAAACCCTTTGTAAGTCAATTAGGGCATAACCCACCTTCCTTATTCTTTCCTCAAACTGAAAACCAAGAGATCAAGAAGCTACTTGTAGTGCATTCTTCATGTGAATGAAACTACAATTTTCAATTGATTTCTTAATAGCTTCAAATACTACAAAGCATTCATGCTTATGCAAAAGCTGTGAATGAGAAAACAAGCCTCCCACTAATGCCATGTCGTTCTAAAGATCATATTGCTGCATAGCTAATAAGAGTTTTTTATCAGCAAGGAAACTACTACGAATTACCTTTTGAGCCAAATCTTGAAGCAAAATAGGAGAATGCATGAGATCCATCGCATTTGAGAGGAATATTGAGACAAGGTACGAAGGATAGAGAAACAGGGGCGCCGAGGGAGTCAACAATTCTTCACCTATGACATGACGGATGGCTCTCCTTACTGTTGGAGAATGGACGACAAACATAACGTCAAGCAGTGCATCAAAAATGTCACTGGGCAATACACCTTCCTCCAAACTTGGTGAGATCCATATATGAAAGTTCTTTGGCATTACACCATGATGCAATTTATGGCACAAATCACAGGCAATAGTAATATCCCAACCACGATGCATAATGAAACACAAATGCCAACCAAAGCCACAAAGAACTGAAGATGAATGAAAATTGCAAACCCAAGCTATGAAGAACTATAGAAGACCGCAGGTAGGAAAAGAAATAAATAATGCACAAACCTCTGTCCGTGAATCCAAGGCTGAAAACTGTCGTATACCATGTGAGAACATACACAAATTCTGTCCTCTGAAAGACTTGCTTTAGTACCTTCAAAACCTCACCATAATGTCATAAAGATTGCCACATGAAGGAGAATCAATTCACAATATGTAGACTGGGAGCCGCAGGTACATAATATGACATGTAGTGGACATTTCATATTCTCTCAATCTAAACAACTATTAATTTCTGACAAAACCAAATAAGCAATGTGATCCTCGGTCTTGTCAAGTTTTAAATTCTGACCATCCCATGTATGCAAATAATTAATAAAATATTAATATAGTTTTCTGTTATATTTATTAGTTGAATTTAGTTAAATGATGTTTAATTGAATTTCTTATTAATTATGAATATTATTGAATAAAGTTAAACTTATTCATTATGTTATTATTTAATGAATTTTGATTAATAAAATAATCAATATTTATTAAAATAATAATTTAAAATAATTTGTTTATTAAATGATTAAAATAATAAATTATTGATTATCTCAAGGACATTTGTCTATTACATTCAATTATAAAAAATGGGTTAACTAGTAAGGGTTAAAATACAAATCTTATGTACTCAGAAAAACTTACATTGAAACAAAAAATTTACCTTATTGTTAACTCAAAACTATGTGTTTTCAATATCAAACCAAATTATGAAACTACTCTATTATCTGTATGCTGTCTATGTTTTGAGTTTGGGTTGACTAGAGTGTTGACCAGTTTTAGGACGTCTACCAAAGGCTTGGAGTTTTGTGTTTGTGATATTATGATAATTTGAATTTGATCTTTTAAACTCAACCATGGTAATGTGTTTGACATGCTCTATGATGAGTTTTATTATATTGTTTATTATTGCTTTCAGTGTCCTTGTGTGATTACAAGATAGATGTTATGACATAATTGTCTTGACCTTTGAGTCTTTGATCAATATTTTTGGGATGCTTTCCAGTTGCTTGTAAAGAATTGATGGGTTATTGTGAAATTATCTTTTGATTCTTTCCAGTCACTTGTATAGGACTGAGGTGAAATATTATGATTCTTTGATTTGTGATTTTATGAGCTTAAGGTAGGTTATCTATATGTAATGTTGTGAAGTGGCTTGCAATGGAGGCCGAGACCCAAAGTGGCTGCCATGGTAACCCATTGTAAGTTGTTTAATAAGTGAAAACACTACACTAAATGAAGTAAAATAAACGTAATAAGAGTCTTTGTATGTTCTCGCCCATGCCTCAAGTGCTAGTACAAACTAGGATGGGAGTAGAGAGAATGCTTGTTTGCGACTATGCATCATTAGTATGTCTTGTCAGTACGAAAGGATACTAGTGCCACATAGAGTCATTAGGGGGTCGGGGTCAAGTTAGATTGCTAGGGTAACTCTATCATTGATTCATGCGATGACATTTGTCCACTTATATAGTAGATTCCCTAAATGTCTTTGTTTGCCTCTGGGTCTAGATGTCAATTTATCTTGGAACCTTTGAGTTATATTACTTTTAGGGTTTCCTTGACATATAAATTAATTTTGATTTTGGAATTGATATCTTATTTGAGACTTGAGACTATATCCTCAGCGCGGTGGGAGTGGACCTTTTTGGGTTACCACGAGGTCAGGTGGTAGTACTTTTTACTCTTACCACTGGGATCCGTCCGTTGTTGCCCTGGCTGGAGTTTCTTGTCTGCTTTTCCTTTCATTCTATCTTTGTGTATTATGATGGATGATTATATCTTTATGATGAATGATTTCATTTATTGTATTGTACTTTGTTTCATGGATCCGAAAGGGATGATGTAATTTATTTTTATAAATGTATATTCTTTTAGCCTTTTATACCCCACATGTATAATGGATGATTGTGCATTCCAAATTTTATTGCCAAGTGGCATTCAAAACAAATGTATATTATTTAAATGGAATAGACTTGTTGTTATACTTTCATGTGGATGTTTCATTCATTAGACTTAATACTAATTAAATTTAAATGTGATTCAACATTTTGGGATCCTTAAAGAATGTAATCTGTTATGTTTGCTTATGTATGATTGTATGTTATTGCTTCCACTACTTTATGATTGATTTGTATGTTATTCTTTAAAAAAAAAAAATGATTGACAAACTTAGTAAAACTTTTAGGTTAATTCTTTTGGATCCCTTGGTGGGGCGTTACATCTATGGAGGATGCTAAAGCTACCAACACACCTTTATCTGGTCATTTGAAGTTGACTAAAGAGATGTGTCCAAAGGCACAAGAAGAAGAGGATAAAATTTCTAAGGTACCTTATGGTTCAGCTATAGGAAGTTTAATGTATGCTATGGTATGCACTAGGCTAGATATTGCCTATGTAGTGAGAGTTGTTAGTATTGATATGAGTCATTGAGGGTTTGAGCATTGAAATGTAGTTAAATAAATTCTTAGATATTTGAGAGGAACATCCAATAAGTATTTACATTTTGGGGGCTCTACTACTTATTTACAAGGACATGTTGACTTTGATTTGGCAGGGAATATTGATACCAAGCAGAGTACTACAACTTATGTATTTATTGTTGGTGGGACAACAGTGAGTTAGATTTCTCAGTTGCATAAGTTTAATGCTTTATCTACTACAAATGCATAGTATGTTGCTGATACAGAGGCAACCAAAGAGATGACATGACTTCAATTCCTCGTGGAAGAATTGAGACATCCACATAGGGACAATTATTTGTTTACAGATAGTCAAAGTATCATTCATTTTGTGAAGAATTCTACTTTACATTCAAAGAAAAAACACATATAGTTGTGATACCATTTCATTCGATTGGTTTTGGATGATGAACAATTAAAGCTAGACAAGATACATACAAATGATAATCTAGTAGATATGTTTACCAAGGCAGTAACAAGGGAGAAGAGAAGTTGAACTCCTATTTAGCTTCGGTTGATCTTCTAGATTGAACAAAATAAAAGAACAACAGAGTCTCGGGTGGTTTGATATTTCAGTGGGAGCTACAGGTTTAACGATGTTATGATCAGTCTTAAAGTGGGAGGTTATTTTTGTGGAGTCTAGCCAGTTTCCAAGTGGGAGATTGTTGTGATGTGGAGCTTAATAAAATGGCTTAGGGTTAGAGATTTCATAATGTATGGTGATATTGTAGCTTCTTGTGATGGTATTGAGATGTAAAGGATTGCATATTATAATTACTGGATAATAATAGTATTAGACTTGCTGTTGGTGGATGTAATCTAGGGATTGGATGAATCGCGTTAAATTCTTGTGTCTTGTGTTCTCTTTTGTGCGATTTATTATTTTTTGATATTGATTATATTTGCATGTAATCATTATTTCTATCAATGGTTAATCCTATCAACTTGCTACCTACCTTCTCCCAACAACACACCCCTCCCTCCACCATTCTTTGCACCAGACTGGTCAGAATGGGATACAAACTTGCACAGACATGCCAATTCCCTTGATAAGATGCGACACCATTTTGTAACACGGGATGGGTCACAACAACATTTCCCAAACCTCCCAATACATTCTTTGAAATAGCAAGTCGCCGTCAATGGAGATTGAGGCCCTTCACAGTCTTTGCAGAAACTCTAGCAGTGGCAAGGCTTGACATCGCTAGTGTACAACTTTCATTCAAAATTTTGAAAAATATCAGTTGAAAGTAATTTGATTAATGGAGCTTTGCATATGCATGCAAATATGTATTTAAGAGCTAAAATTTACTGTCAAACTTACTATACAGAATGGTGGGTATGCACTCCAAATTGCAACAAAGTCACAAAGAAAATTAATCACAATTCTATATCATTTATGAAAGAGTTTCTACATAAATTCTGCTCTATTAAAAAGTTATTAATGTGCACCATAAAGATAACATTTGGTAGTGTACTTAATCCTTTTTCAAAATTGAAGTTTTGAACGTACATCAAAGTATAAAGAATGGAGGAATTTTGTTAGATATTGTGCCTGCAACTGCTTTGTAAGACATGTAGAAAATACAAAGAAGCACAAACAATGCACACAAACTGTTTGACAAAATGTACCAAAAGAAGCCCTCTCTTTAAATATGCATAAAATGGTTTTTTACAAAAAGAATTAAAAAAATTTGAAATAAATAAAATTGAGCATTGTAAAATCAAATTCCACATAATATTAAAAGTTTTAATTAAAATGACCTTGATAATTGATTGAAACCGTCTTTTGTAATTGCTTGGACCACTTTTTTTTTTTTTTGGCAAATGTGGACGGGGCCACAAACTATATATTAAAATAGCTAGTTCGATAACTCCATGGGGAAAGAACTAGAAAGAAACACCCATTTCCTCGTTGAAATACAAAAGAAATAAGCATAAGAAAAGCAGCCCACAAAAGATTTCCCCTATGACAACACAAACTACAAAGGGCTGCAATTGGAGACATTAATTTGAATCTTGGATAAAAAGTTCTGCTAGAATAGGAAAGGCAGATAGAATAATTGGATGAGAATTAAGATTGGGATGTGAAGCCGAGGCAACAAACTCTACATGTTGATCATCACATCCCATATTTGCTAAATAGTCGGTCACATAATTACCTTCCCTATATATATATGCTTGGACCACTTTTTTTGATGTTAAAAGTAACAATATTTGTATCTATTTACTGCTGTGTAAGAGTTTTAATAAAAGGTATTAATTGTAGCACGCATCTTGTGATTGTTTGAACTATTTTGATTAAAACTAGTTGTTATGTGAATTGCGTATCATTTCTTGCCTAGAACCTAGACCTATCAAATTCAATGTCCTAATAGCATATTATTCATTGTAATGAAATTATTGTCAACCCTTTACTTTTTAAAGAAATAATATAATAGATTGATTTATAATCAAAATAAAAGTCTACATAATTTCAACTATTAAAAATTATAAGATATAATAAATAAATATTATTAATAAAATTATTCTTACATTTCAAAAATGCATTTTAATTTATTCTACAAACTTCAGATCGCAATAGTTTTAGGTTCGAATTCTATCAAAGGACTGTGGGATCTATTTCGAAGAAGTAGGTCTTATGAAATTCAAAATAAATAAAAAGTGAAGTCGAGAAGACTAATTGGATTCTTATCTATTTTGAAGAAGCAGGTCATATGAAACCCAAAAACAAAAAAAGCCGAGTGGAGAAGACTAATTGGATTCTTCTTTGATCTGTACTTTTTAATTTGAATTCTTGAACGTGTACATCTGAGGTGGGCTTAGAAATTGTTGTGTGAATTTCAAGTCTTATTAATTACTACTATTAATTGATTGATATTTATTAATTTTGTCGAATTGAATATACAAACAAATAAAATTCATAAGACCTTAAACTCAATAAATCAGAGATTAAATTTCTAAGTTTAAAATGCATAATGAAATTCATACAACTATGCATTTAAAAATATTTTTGATTCATAGAAACACGACTTATATGTACTTGTTTATAGAATTTGGATAATTGGTCTATTAATATTAGGGCCGTTTGCTTGTTGGTATAGGAATTGAAAATTAGAATAGAAAAATGGAATGAGACAGAAAATGGTGAATGGAAATAGAAAAGGGAAATTCCAATCTTGTTTGGTTCACTTGGAATTTGATTGGGAATATGTTAATTCATTGTTAAAGTTTTGTATTTTAAAAAATATTTTCCTTAATTTTTTTTTGGTTTTAATTTATTATTTTTTGGTTAATTTATGAGAAATATAATTTATTTCATTTTTTCAACAACAATTTTTTGGAATGGACATATGCTCATTTTAGGGGCAAAATAGGAATATGTATGCCTATTTCCTATTTCAACTTGGGTACCAAACAAAGAATACATTTCCTATTCCTATTTCAACAACTAAACGGACCCTTAATTCTTCATACCATTCCAATTTTCAAGTTTTTTTATAGAAATTGATGTATGGTTGATAAATTCTCTTGACAACCAATAACTGTTTTGAGTATATTTTTTGTATTTATATTTAAAATCAATCTTATTTCTGATGCAGGTGCATGTTTCTGTTATTTTGTTTATTTTGATTAATAAATGGGATTTGTAAAACCTCCTAATATAGTTTGTTTAAACAATAATATAAGAAGATTGAACTATTTTTTGAACAATGGGATCCTAATTAGATCACTTGAAAACTTAATCTAGTTTATTGTCATGTATAAAATGATACAATATTGCAGCCCCTAGTTAAGGAAGGAGCAGCCATGCACAAAATAAGAATATCTATGTACTATTTATTATAATTCTGATAAATCTATAGATATGTTTGAGGATTTTGTGGAATTGGTTTGTAATCAGAACGAGGCATGACTAAAGGGTTTGTAGATTTCAGACCACCGTCCAAGTTGAAATTGGTAGAAGTGATTTGTCTTTTATTATTCATAATCCCCGCCTCTATGTTTGGCTAGGTGGTGATACTTTAAATTAAATGATGTTTAAGTCGTTCAATAATTTTCAAAGGTCGAAGAGATAAATGAGACAACACATATTTCTGATTGATGATTCTATGTGTGTTGGTTGCACTATTGATGGCAAGGAAATTCAAGCAAAGATCATTGAAGAGGAGGTTGAAATTCAGGAGAATTGATTTGGGTGGGTTTGTCGTTAATTTTGGCAAGACTTGTTCGTGTTGGGAGCTTGATTTAAGAACCATTTTATGATTTGTTTCTTTATCGAAGACAAAGATGCATCTTTAGTGGAAGAGATTATGTTGATTGATTAACTTCGAATTTTATAAATTTTTTTTTTTTTCTCTTTCCAATAACAATGGTACCTAACATCTAAAGTCCACTCATTACATTTTCTTACATATATATATATATACACACACACACACACACACACACACACACACACACACACGCACACACGCACGCACACACATTTGTGAAACCATTAATATATAAACTCAATATATTGAGATTGAGATTTTACTAGTTAGTTATGATCCCTGATATATCAAAAAAGAATATATAATTTGGAATGCTATCTATAGTATACCAAATTTATGGCTTTACGAGTTCCAATATGCTGGGCAACTTTTGATTCTTTAATGATCTGTTCATATTTATCATCTATCACTGTTTGACTAGACATTTTCATACTATGTTGATATCCATAAGAAATTCATTTTCGTACTATAATTCTTTATATGATGGTTCCATAAGCCTCCTCTGAGTATCCATTTACCTTATGTGATTAATGCTCCATCAATCCTTACGGCTCAAAACATATCACATATAAATATGTATGTATTGACCCGCTTTAAACAAATGAGGTATTGCTTGCTTGGAAGCTATATACATGCTGATGATGTGTCTTATAACTTGATGACATTCTGCATGTATAGGATGTTGTATATATATATATACATATATATAACCATCAAAAATATATCTTCTGATCGAATCAATTTGACTGCAACTACAAACTTAACAAAAGAGGGCTGCAAAAGTGCACGACAAAGAACTCAATTTTTTTTGAGGAAGAAAATCTATAGAGAATTAACAAGTAACATGATCTTTATTATTTATAGTTAACCATTGATTAAATGATTCATTAAATGCAAGTAACAATAGATAGAGGTTAAAAATGTGGTAAACGATATAGTAGATGTTGCATTATTGAGAGAAGAACAACTTCCATCTAAGGTTGGAGGTTAGGTCAAAGTTGTTAAGGCGACCACAATTGTAGATATGGAGCAAGTGAAGCTCTTGAAAGTAAGTAAAGTTTAGAATCCTAACAAAGTAGAGAAAGCTTAATGGTTCCACAAGAGAGAGACAATATTATCAAAAGGTCAAGTTGAGAGGAAAGAGCACTAGTGGGGTGCTTATAACACAATGAGACAAACTTTCTATTGCAAAGGCTTAGTGAAACTCACAAGTTGAAAAGGAAATTTTAGAAAGTAAGAGTGAAGATAATAATTAATGTTCATGACAAGGGTTCATATTTAAGTTACAATAAAATGTAGGAGAATGACAAGGAAATTATCCTAGAGATAAGAACTATGAGTTGAAATTTTTTTGAAAGAGATTTGGTAATATGAATGAACAACTCAAAAAAATGACGTTTCTACTACATGAAAGTGAGAGAGACGAGATACAAATGGAGGATGAGGAAGTATGTCACATGACCTATTAAAGAATTGTGTGCAAGAAGATTGAAGAAAAATATAAGGCATGTCAAGTGCTTGGATGAAAGAAGAAAAACTTAGAGCAATTGAGTTTGAGGAAGAAGTTTAGTATTGTAAACCTAAACAAAAATTATCCTTGGTGAAGATGAGGATAAAGGAGATGATGAAATCCAAGAATCTCATGTTTTTGAAACTAGTGAATTTTTTGTTAATGTAGGTCATACAAGTGTAGATGATGAAGATTTGCCTTGTGAAGGCATTATTGAGGAAAGTCTAGTTAATGAAATTATGGATGAAATTCATATGCCAGAGGAAAGAGATGTGGACTTCCAGAAAGAAGAAATAAACAAACGCCATCAACAAACTATCAAGGAGGAATCAAGGGTTTAGAGAGAGAGGAGACAAATGCACATGGAGGGATAACAAAGTACATATTTGTAGACATATGACAATAATAAGGAAGCATACATTCTTAAGATTGATGTTGATTTTAGAGATTTAATGTTTAGCATAATAAATATGTTTCATGTATAATTGCGAGTAAAAGTGAGTTTGGAAGAAAAAATTCATCTTTTCATTAAAAAAAATATGGAGCAGTATCATAAGCATGGACCAACAAAGGATTTTTCTTGATGTTGAGATTGAGAAGTCATGTATACTGATGAATAAATTTCTTAAGAGGAGATATTGTAAAGTGAAGAAGATAATCAACAATAGAAATTAGTTGCAAAGTAAAGTATGGAAACTAGGAAGAGTGAAGACAATAGTAGCACATCAACAAGTATATGAGATGAAGATGAAAAAGTTAATGAAACAGTTCGACATCAAAATGAATATTGTTGAACATGTTCATAATAGTAAGGCAAGTGGATTGGAACAAAAGAAAGTTTAGGATCCAACGAGGATATAATTCTGTAATAAGAAAATGTGAGATGAGGTACAACCAACATAAGCAATTGGAAAACTCATAGACACAAGTCTATGAGCACATCTTTATCCCTTAGGAGTTTGATGCACGTGCATGTTTTATTTAGTTTGGTTATTTCATTTTGATTAATAAATGGGGGGTTGTAAAACCTCCCAATATAGTTTTTTCTAGCAATAATATAAGAGAATGGATTGTTTTCTAAATAATGAGATTCTAATTGGATATGTTGAAAATTTAATTTAGTTTATCGTCATATATAAAATGAGGCAATATTGCATCCTCAAGGTCAGGAAGGAGTAGTCACACACAAAATAAAAATATCTATATACTCTCCTATTTTTATGATAATATACAAATATGTTTGAGAGTTTTGTGGGATTGGTTTTAAAAATGTTTTAGGATTCATAACATGATTGGAAAATATTCACCAAGGAAAATTTAGTAGTGAATATTTTCCAATTGGTGAATGTCTGACATCGACGACCTAAAATTCGGTGAATAAAAAATACGAATCAAGGAGTTTATTTTTTCCAAACTTTATAAATATTGGGTTCAATGCATGAGCCAATTGCCCATAGGTTTGTATATTTATCTCTATCTCTATCACAATTTTGTCAATAGAATCTCATTTTTGGACACACTAAATTCAATTTTATTGCCCACAATTTCCAAAGCTTGTCTTAGTTGAGAACCATAATTTGCTAGTAGTCTTATAAGTATATATTTGGAAGATTCACTCACTTAACATTTTCAGAAGCAAGATTTTCCAAAAAGTTCCATATTAAAAAATTGCCAAATTTTTCAAATAATTATTGATATAAATACATTCAAAGATCAATTATGTTTTAAATAATTTGGTTGATTTTGATCCCTCAATTTGAATCAATAGCAAAGTTTCAGACCACGAAGAACTATTGATGCCAAGTGTATTATCAAATGCCATTGGTATAAAGATAGGTGATTATTCTTTTAAAGTGTTACAATATTATTTTTGTATGCCTAAAATGTGGGCACACTTCTATGAGTCATTATATTCAAAATTTCTCAAAAATGAGGTCTCAAATGGTGACTCATAGCTCCCTATTCATGGGGTGTAGGGGTTTGTAATGGAGGCCCTCAGTTTGACCTAGTTTGTGCCCATGCAAGTACACCACGAAACAAGAGATTCAATGATCTAATATGCATGCAAATGGAAATGAAAAACTAATCTAAATGATAATAATGCAAAACAATGCAAGAAATAAAATCTAATCTATGAAAAGAAATAACAATGCAGATCTAATCTATGAAAGCAAGATCTAATCTATCAATGCAAGATCTAAGCTAACATGAAAATCAAAGTATGGATCATGATGATGGAAGCCATGCATGCAAGAGAGAATGAGGCAAGAAGATAGAAGTTCTTCACAAAAGCTTTAATATTCAAAACTCCTTCTTCAAAAATCACTCTCCAAACTTGCAACATAACAATAGCATAATAATGGGTCTCTCCAAAATGAGGAGAGGACTCTCCCTTATAAAGAAGATTGGACGATCTAGATTGAGAGGAAAAAGATTTAATCAAGGGTGGAGAAATAATGATCCATGTGAACTAAAGATCAACCAATGAGAAAAGTGGAGTGGTTGAGAAGAAAGTGGAGAAATGATGAAGATAAGTCCCATATTAAGCGTAGATAAAAGATTTATTTAATTTTTTATTTGTTTAACTCCTTTTTCATCAAAAAGAGATTTAAGTGGGATATTTTATTTAATTAAAAGGAAGCGAGTTCTTTTAATTAAATAGGAAATATTTAATCAAATTAAAAGAGAGGTTTTTCTCTTAATTAATTAAATGTGGATGAACTATTTAATTAAAAGAGAGGTTTTCTTTTAATTAAATGGGGACTTATTTTATTTAATTAAAAGAGAGCAAGTTCTTTTAATTAAATAGGAAATATTTAATCAAATTAAAAGAGAAGTTTTTCTCTTAATTAATTAAATGTGGATGAACTATTTAATTAAAAGAGAGGTTTTCTTTTAATTAAATGGGGACTTATTTTATTTAATTAAAAGAGAGCAAGTTCTTTTAATTAAATAGGAAATATTTAATCAAATTAAAAGAGAGGTTTTTCTCTTAATTAAACGGGGACTTATTTTATTTAATTAAAAGAGAGCAAGTTCTTTTAATTAAATAAGACTTAGGATAAAATGATCAACCTTAGAAATAAAACAAATTGAATTTGATCAAGGAAATTGATTTGAATTGATTTAATAAAATATTGCAAACCATTGATTCAAGAAATTTGATAAATTGATAAATTGAATAATGGGGGCCCATAGTCTAGGTGACCATTTTAGGGTGCATACAATTCTAAGTTTATCTCAATCTATTTGCAATTTTGAGCTTGTTCTTATTAAATGCGAACTCGTTAGTGGTCACCAAGGAGACCTCCGAAATGATGACATCTAGATTTTAGATTGTAGACCATAGGGACAACAAATCCTATTATATATAGTGACTATTAAATTATCATTTCTTCAATAAGTTGATATGTTTGCATCCTTTATTTTGTTGGAGATATAAAACAACAAGAACAGTAGGACTCCTACATGTCCTTAAAGCCAAGAGAGACCAAAAGACACATAATATTGTCATCATAGTTTGGCAGTGGAAATGTTTGTGGTGAAAACCATAGAGGTACAACATCACAAGTAGATTTACAAATGCAATATTTGTTATAATTATTTAGAATAACTAAGAGGGGGGGGGGGGGGGGGGTGGGAGAGGGGGTGAATCAGTGATTCAAGGTCCAAATGCCATAATAAAACTTTTTATGTCTTCTCTACAAATCCTTAATTGTGCATAACTAAACTTATCATGCATGCAATTTAAATATTAAAACAACTAAGAAAAGTAGACATGCATCACACCATAACACTAAAAATTTGATAACCCAGAAACCCTCTAGGAATAAGAAGGTAAAACTGGGGTGGGGATGATACCCACAAAATAACTGCGCAATTGATTTTAACCACTTCTGATGGTCTGCCCTGTGAGAAGCCTGCCCTGTTAAAGGCTACAACACATTGTTAAATGCGACCTTGTTAGAGGATTTCACCAAACTTTTAGGAATGAGCCTGATTAAAGGACTTCAGAACATTCACTTGGAATGTCACCTTGTTAAAAGATTTACAATATGGCTATTAAACCAACCTAAGTCCATAGGATTTATCTTAACTGTTACAATTGCTAGAAAGTAACAACAATGGCTTTGATCTGATACAACTTACAACATAACTTGCAGATTACAGATCACACTTTAGTTCAATCCTTTGCTTGGCTTTTAATCACTTCGGTTCTGTTAGCTTGTCTTCCTCTCAAGCTTTGTTTCCTTGAGTCTTCTTTACTCATCATACCAATGCAATCATATCTGTGGTCATCCAGCGAAACAGAGTATTCTTAGCTCTCTTTCTCCTTAGCACTTTTCTTCAGCAACTCATGCTTTCATACTTTCTCACTACCACCACACTACTGCTTCGTGACCTTATGACTTCTTAAATAGAAATCTAAAATATCTTTCTCACTCAATTCTCCCTCTCCAATCTTAGGGTTTCAATGGATTAGGTAGGATACAATGTATCTACCCTATATTTATTCTTCATCTAGAAACCTTGTCTAGCATCCAGTTGTATTCGCTAAAACTGTTTTACATGGTGTTTTGTGCCACCAACTCATCACTCTTATCTTCTATCTGGTTTACAAACTTCTAGGTAACAACCTTTTCGACTCAGATCTAGCGAATCTTTGATTTCAAAATAATGCAGCAATTCGGCATTATTGGTTTACTGATACTCGGCTTGTTCTGTGTTACTCGACACTTGTTTCTTGCTCGGCATCTATATCTTTACTCGGCACTTGTTTCTTGCTCGACATCTATATCTTTACTCGACACCTATTTCTTGCTCGACATCTATATCTTTACTCGGCACCTGTTTCTTGCTCAACACTTGATGTTTACTCGACACTTGATATTTACTTGGCACTTGTTTTCTGCTCGGCTTCAACTAAGAATCTGTTCGGCACTAACTAGGCTTGCTCGACATTCTCTTATGAACTTAGTTAGGCTGTCACAAATAACATAGCTAAACCCTTACATCTTTGACATGCTTTAATGTGTCTATTATATGTGTCTTAGAATATGTCAACAATACACTATTTCATCAATGGCTTAGCTAATCCTTGCACTTCATTAAAACATCATAACTTCAACCTTTCTCTAGGTACTCTAGTTAAATCTTATTGATTGCCGCCTCCTTGTCAATCAACCAATTGATAGTATTTGGATCACTAAAACAATTATCATTCTTGCAAATAGCAAGTTTGACATCAATGACAAAACAATGATTGAAAACATTCTTTGCCAGTCCCATCATTCTTATTCAATCATTTCCAACAATCTCCCTCTTTTGCATTGATGGAAAACCAAACATCAACTTAGTTACCATCAAAATTACATACATTTTTCTGCCACTTTCTGTTTCTCCCTCTTTTGCTGTAGTTTTACTACTGATCATATATCTTTACCTTTCAGTTTCTCATAAGTCTCCCTCTTTCATATATATCTCCCTCATGAGTATCTCTCTTTTATTTTGTTTATTTTGATTATTTTGATCAGTTTCTTCATATCTCCCTCTTTGACATAAATGCCAAAGATGTAGCATCTTTAACATGTGAAATATAGACTTTGCATCTCATATTTTCTCCCTCTGTCACCATGCTTGTGACTGATTTGGAGTTTCTTGTTTTTGTTGTCATCCTCTGCATCACTCTTCTGACATTTCAATGATCTACTCTTGTTGATGCAGGGCAACATTTTTTGTTGCTTTAAATTGCTTGAGTTAGGGGCATTACCCCTAACTTGCCTCTTAGATATTCATAAGCATCCTTGGGCAATGGTTTGGTGAAGATATCTGCAATTTTTTCCTTTGTGTGAATATACTCTATCTTCACTTGTTTGTCTTCTACCAGTTCTCTGACATAGTGATACTTGATTGCAATATGCTTGATTTTTGCATGCATTACTGGATTCTTGGATATGTTTATAGCACTTGTGTTATCACAATACAATATCACAGGTTTGGTTACCTCTTCTTTCATTCCTTTCAATAAATGTGGGAGCCACACAATGTTTGTGCAATTGACTGCTACTGCTACGTATTCTGATTCTGCAGTGGACTGAGATGTGCATGTTTGCTTCTTGCTGGTCCAAGTAACTAATATTTTTCCTAAAAATAGTGCTCCTCCACTTGTGCTTTTTCTATCATCAATGTTACCTCCCCAATCTGCATCTGTGTATGCATTGAGCTCAAACTTTTGATTCTTTTCATAATATAGACCAAAGTCATCAGTTCCTTTAAGATATCTCATTATTCTTTTTACTGTTTTGAGATGGTTCTCTTTGGGATTAGCAGAGAATCTAGCCACTGTTCCAACTGCTAATGCTATGTCTGGCCTGCTATGTACAACATATTATACTTTTCCAATCATGGATCTGTACATTTTTTGATTAACTTCAGCTAATACATCATTTTTGGATAGCTTATGTCCTGTTGCCATTGGTGTGCTGACAGGTTTGGAATCTTCTAATCCAAATGTTTTAAGTATCTCTTTGATGTACTTTGATTGTGTCATAAATATACCATGTTTTAGCTGATGTACTTGTAAACCAACAAAGAATTTGATTTCTCCAAACATAGACATTTCAAATTCATGCTTCATTTTGTTAGCAAAACTTTTGCAAAGCACTTCCTTTCCTCCAAACACTATGTCATCTACAAAGATTTCAGATACAATAATGTCCTTACCTTCTTCTGATTTGATGTACATGTTGCTATTGTCATTAGTTCTTTCAAAACCAATTTGCACTAGATACTTGTGAAGTCTTTCATACCATGCTCTAGGTGCTTGTTTCAAACCATAGAGTGCTTTATGTAGTTTACAAACCATATCTTTGTTGTTTTCATCAACAAAACCATCTGGTTGTTCAATGTAGACTTCCTCTTCTAATATACCATTCAGAAAAGCAGACTTTGCATCCATCTGATAGACTTTAAAACCTTTATATGCAGCATATGCAAGTAAAGTTCTGACTCCTTCCATTCTTGCAATAGGAGCAAATGTTTCCCCATAGTCTAATCCTTCTTCTTGAGCATAACCTTTACATACTAGTCTGGCTTTTTTTCTAGTAATTTCTCCATTCTCATCTAACTTGTTTCTGAATACCCATTTGGTACCAATCACATTTTTGTCAACTGGTCTGGGAACTAAACTCCAAGTTTTGTTCTTCTTTATTTGATCAATTTCTTCTTCCATAGCTTTATACCAATCACCATCTTGTAATGCATCATACACTGTCTTAGGTTGAATTTTTCTTAGTAGACATGATTCATTTTTTAGTCTATTCCTTGTCATTGGTCTTGCATCTTTATCACCAATTATCTGTTCAGCAAGGTGATATCTCTTCACATATTTGGACAATCTTGGTTTTGTTCTTGTTTCCATATTTGATCTTTTAGATTCAGGATCACTATGCACTTCATTGTCAGGTAGCTCTATATCTTTGTCATGTGTATTGACTTCAGAGTCAGAATGAGCATTTTTTTCATTCTACAACTCGGCTTCTGAATGCAACTTGACATTCACTAGTTGTGAGTTGGCTGAAACTGAAACTTGTTGTTGAATCCCAGTTTGATTGATGATATCTTTGTCAATGGGCATTCCTTCATAAGAATACACGAAGGTTCTGTAGTCATCCATTTTCTTTGGTTTTTCAACTTGGACATCTGCATGCTCATCAAAGTTTACATTTGCACTTTTCACAATTTTGTCAGTGTTAGTATTTAAACACTTGTATGCTTTACTTCTAGTGGAGTAACCAAGGAATATGCCTTTATCACTTTTTGCATCAAATTTTCCATTTCTAGCATCTTTAAGGATAAAACATTTGCAGCCAAATACTTTGAAATGCTTTACATTAGGTGAGTGACCATACCATAATTCAAAAGGTGTTGTATTTGTACCTTTCTTGACTTGTACTCAGTTCAGTGTATGAATAGCCACACTTACAGCTTCTCTCCAATATTTTAGAGCAATAGTCTTTTCCATCATTAATGTTCTGGCACAGTCAATCATAGATCTATTTCTTCTTTCAACAATTCTATTTTGTGGGGGAGTTCTTGGAGTTGATGTTTGTCTCTTGATTCCTTTGTCATTGCAGAATATCTCGAATTCATTTGATGTAAATTCACCATCTCTATCCAATCTCAGGCATTTCAAACTTTTTTCTGTTTCCTTTTCAACTCTAGCCACATACCACTTAAACATTTGAAAAGCATCAGATTTTTGCTTTAAAAACATAACAGTCATCATCCTGGAATAATCATCAACAAACAACATTATATATTTGTCTCTTTTGTAACTTTGTACTTCCATTGGACCACATAAGTTAGTATGGACTAACTCAAGTACTTCTTTAGATGTATAGTTTTTACTTTTGAAACTTGACTTGGTCATCTTTCCTAGCTGACATTGTTTGCACATGATATTGTTAGGCTTCTTCAGTTTGGGTAAACCTCTGACTCTCTTCATTTTATGATATTGACCAGATTATCAAAGTTGACATGACATAACCTTCTATGCCATAACCATACATCATCAAATTTTGCAACGAGACAAGAGATATTTTCTAGATCAAGATAAAATAGATTACTTCTTGTTTGATCTCCTTTTCCTATTAGTCTACCATCAGTATCATAGATTTTTGCAGTTTTATTTCCAAATTCTACTTTGCAACCTACATTGCCTAACTGTGAGACACTTATCAAATTGTAGTTTAGTCCTTCAACATAGTATGCATTATCACATAAAATTTGTTCTGTAAGATTAATGGAACCTTTTCCTTTGACTTGACACGGAGCATCATTACCAAATCTAACACAATTTCCATCATACTGAGTAAAGTTAACAAACTTACTTTTGTCTCATGTCATGTGATGTGAGCATCCACTGTCTATGATCCATTTATCATTATTGTTCATGCATGTTACCATTTCTGTTGGCTCTTCTTCATCAGATTGGTCCTTCATGGCCACATAGACAACTTCATCATCATTATCATCAGAATCCTCTTTAGCAATATAGCACTTCTTGCCTTTGTCTTTGTAATCTCTCTTGTCATCTTCTCTTCTATTTTTGTACTTGTTGCCTTCCTTGTATTCCTTTTTTGGTGTACACTTTGCAGCAATATGTCCTACTTCATTGCAATTAAAACAAATGATAGGCATCTTACCTTTGAATCTTCCTTTGCCTTTGTGAAATCTTCTAGCTTGTAGTGCTTCCAATTGTTCCACATCTTCCTCATCAGTGCTACTGTCACTGGATACATATTTCATCTTTCTTCTTTCTTTCTTTGATTTCAACTTATCAGCATCTTTTAATGATAGCTTGTCTTTGAAAGCAGATTCAACATTCTCAGGTCTGTAGTTGTCAAAGTTAGATAACTCAAATGTAGTGAGTCTACCTACTATGCCTTCAAAACTTACATTGTTTCCTGGCACAGATCTTAGCTCTTGTATAGCTGATACTCTAATAGCATAGATAGGGAGCAAGGTTCTTAAAAACTTACTATTAATAGTGTCATCATCTAATTGACCATTCAAGCATCTTATTGCACTTACCACTTCCTTTATTCTAGCAGCATACTGAACAACATTCTCACCTTCTTCCATTTTCATATCATCAAACTTTCCTCTGAGAATTTCTCTTTTTTCTCTTTGGACATTTTGATCTCCTCCATAAATGTCAGATAGGGCTTTCCACATTTTGAATGCAGCATCACATCCTTTGATATCATCAAATTCAACGTAGTTGAGTGCAAAAGCAATTTCCAGCATTGTTTGATTGTGTTCCTGTTTGTTTTTTAAATCTTTTGCAGTAGGAGCACTAGTTGGATCAACATGTTTAGTATCAATTGAATTTTGGGCATAATCTCCTATGGATCCAAGATGTAGCTTCATCAAGCTTTGCCAAGAAACAAAGTTTTCTTTGTTGAGCTTGGGAGCTTCTCTCTTAGGCATTTTGATCTTTTCTGCTTCTGGTCCTTTTAAACTAAATCATCAGCCGATGCTTTGATACCAATTGTTATAATTCTTTACAATAACTGAGAGGTGGGGGGGGGGGTGTGTGTGCGGTGAATTAGTTATTCAAGGACCAAATGCCATAATAAAACTTTTTCTATCTTCTCTACAAATCCTTAATGGTGCATAACTGAACTTATCATGCATGCAATTTAAATATTGAAACAACTAAGAAAAGTAGACATGCATCACACCATAACACTAAGAATTTGATAACCTAGAAACCCTCCAGGAATAAGAAGGTAAAACTGGGGTGGGGATGATACCCATAAAATAACTGTGCAATTGATTTTAACCACTTCTGATGGTCTGCCCTGTGAGAAGCTTGCCCTGTTAAAGGCTACAACACATTGTTAAATGCAACCTTGTTAGAGGATTTCACCAAACTATTAGGAATGGGCCTGATTAAAGGACTTCGAAACATTCACTTGGAATGTCACCCTATTAAAAGATTTACAATATGGCTATTAAACCAACCTAAGTCCATAGGATTTATCTTAACTGTTACAATTGCTAGAAAGTAGCAAAAATGGCTTTGATCTAATACAACTTACAACATAACTTGCAGATTACAGATCACACTTCAGTTCAATCCTTTGCTTGGCTTTTAATCACTTCGGTTCTGTTAGCTTGTCTTCCTCTCAAGCTTTGTTTCCTTGAGTCTTCTTTACTCATCATACCAATGCAATCATATCTGTGGTCATCCAGCGAAACAGAGTATTCTTAGCTCTCTTTCTCCTTAGCACTTTTCTTCAGCAGCTCATGCTTTCATACTTTCTCACTACCACCACACTACTTCTTCGTGACCTTATGACTTCTTAAATAGAAATATAAAATATCTTTCCCGCTCGATTCTCCCTCTCCAATTTTAGGGTTTCAATGGATTAGGTAGGATACAATGTATCTACCCTATATTTCTTCTTCATCTAGAAACCTTGTCTAGCATCCAGTTGTATTCGCTAAAAACTATTTTACATGGTGTTCTGTGCCACCAACTCATCACTCTTATCTTCTATCTAGTTTACAAACTTCTAGGTAACAACTTTGTCGACTCAGATCTAGCGAATCTTCGATTTCAAAATAATGCAGCAACTCGACATTATTGGTTTATTGATACTCGACTTTTTCTGTGTTACTCGACACTTGCTTCTTGCTTGGCATCTATATCTTTACTTGGCACTTGTTTCTTGCTCGACATCTATATCTTTACTCGGCACCTGTTTCTTGCTCGACATCTATATCTTTATTTGCACCTGTTTCTTGCTCGACACTTGATGTTTACTCGGCACTTGATATTTACTCGACACTTATTTTTTGCTTGGCTTCAACTAAGAATCTGTTCAACACTAACTAGGCTTGCTCGACATTCTCTTATGAACTTAGTTAGGCTGTCACAAATAACATAGCTAAACCCTTGCATCTTTGATATGCTTTAATGTGTCTATTATATGTGTCTTAGAATATGTCAACAATACACTATTTCATCAATGGATTAGCTGATCCTTGCACTTCATTAAAACATCATAACTTCAACCTTTCTCTAGGTACTCTAGTTACATCTTATTAATTGCCGCCTCCTTGTCAATCAACCAATTGATAGTAGTTGGATCACTAAAACAATTGCCATTCTTGCAAGTAGCAAGTTTGACATCAATGACAAAACAATGATTGAAAAAATTCTTTGCCAGTTCCATAATTCTTATTCAATCATTTCCAACAATATTCACAACCCACATGACATGTTGAGGAAGATAGAAAACCTAATATCTTAGGTTGAGATAAAATTGAGGAAGATTTTTGGGTAGATACCCAAGGTAGTTAGAATGATATAATCAACTTAGGAAACAATACCACAAGCATAGATGATGATGATGCATGGAAGGGGAAAAAAATTCTAATATGAAAAAAGAAAGGGAAACCAAAAAAGGACCAGGAGTGGGATTTTTCAAGAAATTTTTAAATAAAATGGGTGTCAAAGTATCTATTCATTGAACCAATGAATTGTCCAATTGAATGTGAGATTCTGATAGAATGCAGGTGTAATATTTTCTCCATAATAAATAAGAAAGAAAAGAGGTTTCAACTAAAATTTAATAGCATATGGGTAAAGCTATGAAAAAAAACCATGGATAGAGTTGAAAAATCAGTGATAAGATGGAAGGAAAAAGAGGAATGTGAGCAAGTTAGGAATGTTGGAAGATTTTTATTTTTTTATATAAAATAAAAAGTGAAGCCTATTGAAGTTGTTTATTTGTAAAATGGAAGTACTGATGAGACTTGTAAATATGAGATTTCCACTTCCCAAAACTCCAATACAAAACAAAGATGGGCTTCCAAACATATCTCTCAATATAACCCAAGTTAGATTAGTACAACCAAAATACGATAAAAGGATGCCAATGTTAAATCCAAATTATACAAAGGAATTATGAAAATGAGTCCTCTTTCTTGCAATGTTAATTAACCTTAGATTGAAATGTGAAACTTGTTGGACTAACCACCAACATTCCCCTTTGATATTCATGACATGGCTCAACCACCTCCTGTGTTCTATAAGTCTAGTGGTTGTATTAGGCATTGATAGGTCAATCTTTTGATGCAACGACAACTCTAGCTTGTAACAAGTGGTATCAGAGATGGGTCATAGGTTTGAATCTCCTTGGGTAATGTTGAGGGGGGGATTGTTGGAATAACTGTCAAAATTCCCCTTCAAGATTCGTGACATGGCTTAACTACCTCCTGTTTTCTATAAATCTAGTGGTTGTATTGGGCATTGATAGGTTGATCTTTTGGTGCAATGCCAACTCTACCTTGTAACACAACTAAATTGATCCAATTGATTAAATAACAAAGATGAAATAGATCTAGAGGCTATATGTATGCAATTAGTCTAATTAAAGTATGAAAATATATCTATGATATAAGATGAAAATAAAGTGGAAAACTAACCCCAAAATGTATAAGGAAAAGTTCCTTTCTGCTCATAAAACTGTGAATACAGGAAATTTGACTGTGGATCTAGGATCAGAGCAAAAAATCCAAAAAACCCCTAAAAATATTAGATCTCCAAGTAAAGGTTGACTTGGATGATGTATATTGGTAGGTTTATTGGATGGATGACATATTCATAGAACATAGGAACACAATCAACCTAAAATATCCAAAAGCACTCACCTATAAGTTTTTGAATCTGAATTCCCAATTCTGATAACATATTCCTACACACAAGAAAAATTGAAACTTATTGGGTGAGGAGGGGGAAGAATTTCCGTGGTCAAGCCCTAGATTAAGGAATCAACCTTTAAATTAAGATTATAATATTGATAAAGGAATTTATAGCAAGTAGTAAAATTGAATCTAATAATGAGGAGTATAATTACCTTTATAGACACAATTGTATTTAGTATGTGACCAAGTGTGATAATGCAATAACCTTGACACAAATAAAGTAAAAGGAAGCCATGGAAGTCAAAACCTCATAAATAGTAATGCTTGTGATATGGATCAATGAAGATCTAAATAATGTAGATAGATAAAAGAAGGATCTTCTCCTTGGAAGCCAAACACCACTACCACCTTGAAGGAAGAAGCTTTTTGCAAGTAGGACATACTAGATCTTGATGAATATTTGAAGGATGATTGATGAATGTGTTGAGCATGTTGTTGTGATGTCATATGCACATGTGTATATACCTTCTCTTGATAATGGATAGATAGATGGATCAAAATGAAATTTCCAAGCCTCCTTATATACTCGTTTTTGAGATTTAAAATAAAGTAGGTTGATCAGACTACAAAATAAAACAATTTAAATACTTAAGATACTTTGGGTCCTAGGAGATAAATCTCTCCATGTATAGGTTGAACAAGTGGAACTATACCTAAGGGTACCTCAAGAAAAGGAGACCTTGAGATCTTGAGAAAAGTGTAGAAAGATTTAGGAAATAATGAAAATATCAAAAGATACGACCAATAAGCTACTAAAATAAGACCTAAAGTGCCATGCACAGACATGAATGTTAGCATGAATGCTGATGATATTCCTATGGGGGATTATAGTATCATTTTTGGAGACATAATTCAAAGATTATGTGTTTTATTCATGATAGTGTTTGTCATTGATGTCAACATATTGGTTATTCTATGAAGACTAGCAGAGTTACAAAGGTAGAAGTGTTGGCGTGGTTTGAGGATTGAAGACCAGCTTATGAACACCTAGGATTATGTTCTATACTATGTATATATTCTATATTTAAGAGTGTGTATGAAAATATGAAGACTAGAAAGAGTTATGTGGATTCTAGTGAAGGAAACTTTTAGACAACATTTCTAAAAACTAGGTATTGTTGTTTTGATTATATCTTCTCACAGAGATGGAATTGGTTTGAGTAGAATGAGACAAAGGTTGAATACATGTTAGAGATGCTTTGGTTTAGATATCATAATATAAAGACCATTGAGTGAAAATTTATGAAGATTGTGAGTTGATAGTTTGTGTATAATCTTAGTTAAAGTGTAAAATTGTAATGTAATCTGTATTGTAATATCTTAAGATGGTCCTTTATTATTATTGTAAATTGGAAAAGCCACAAAGATGCCTCAATAACTTTTTTGAGGACTTGGTATAAAGGAAATATTATTTCCTTGTGGTAGAGTGTGAATAACAAGCAACCATATCTTTGTAATATCTATTGTACGAGCTTGGTATGAAAATTTGTGAAGATTAGAGCAGATATTGGTGCAATTAAGGCATAGTAAGCTTAAAAGGAAACTACCATACATTTTGCAAGACAAGTTGCTGGTTGGATAGTTTTTATTTCACATTGTATTATTTGGAAGGAATAATACAAAGGCTATTTGGATAGTGGGTTCAATGGTCTTTCTTTCAACTCCTAATAGGGTTAGCACAACTCCTAATAGGGTTAATATCCTAATAGAGATTCAAAGTCTCCTAATAGGGACTCATATGCACTGCTTGTATTTCATTGACTCCTAACAAGGTCTATCCTCTAACAAGGAACTTTTATAATAGTACATCATTTTGTGGGTACTATCCCCATTGGGATTTTCCCTCTTATCAAGGGTTTACCTAGTTAACATATCTAGTGTTATTGTGTATGGTTATCTTTTTATGGTTGTTGCTCTACTATTTGCATGTTTGATAATTAATAAATATATTAAGTGTTGTTTTAATTCCATAACCGATTCATTGTATCAGAGCATCATGTCCTTGAAGGAAAAACTTAACTGAAGATAGTCCAAAGTTTGATGGAGTTAACTACGAAAACTGGAAAGTAAATATGAAGACACACTTTTTATGCATGGTCCAAAAATTTGGTTGGTTACTATTAAGCCTAAGAATATGATTGAAGAAGAGAAGCTTGAGAGTTATCAGGAAGAAGAGAATGATTTATTCATGCATAATATGCTTGCTAGAGAAGCATTGCTATTAGCTCTTTCTAAAACTAAATATGTAGAGGTAAAATCTTTAAGACTTGCTTAGGAGATCTGGAATGCTTTACAAATTACATTTGAGGGTAATAAACATGTTAAGAAGGCTATACTATAGAGTCAGATATGTTTATTTCAAGATGCTAAGATGTTGGAAGATGAAACTATAAGAGGATATTTTCCTAGAATATTAAAAATTTCCAAAGGAATAAATAATTGTCGAAGAGAAAAGTCAGAAGATGAATTTGTATGGAAAATATTAAAGACCTTAAAACCTGCTAACAAAAAGACAACGTAGATGATTTAACATGTTATTCCTTTCACACCTAACTTTACAAGAGAGACTCTTCTTGCAAGATTGTAGATATCTGAGATGTGGATAAAATAAAGTGGAGAACTTCCTAGAGTGGAGACTCCTTTCAACATACAGAGAGACATACCTATGTTGATAAGAAGTGCTAGTACAAGTGGAGACTATGCTAGTAGCATTTGATCAAGAGATGAAGAAGACAAGAAGATTGAAGAAGGAATTTCCCTACCTATGAAGAGAGAACCTAAAGGTAAAAAAATTCTTATGTTGGACATATAAGGAACTTGGTCATTATTCTTCTAAATGTCCTAAGAGAAAAGAAGTTTAAGAAAAATCCCTACAAGTCAAGAGTACCTAAGGATTGCTTTAATGTTAATGAGGACAATGAACTTGATTTCAAAATAGTATAATTCTTGACTAATATTAGTTGTAGTTCACAGAGAAGACTTTTATTGTCAAGGATAAGAATGACACATTGATTGGTACTGTTACAAGGACAAGAGGTAATGTATTTCGATTGAATCCTACTGAAATGACATGTTTAGTTACTAAGGTGGATACCAATTGCTTATGGCATAAGAGATTTTTTCATATCAATTTTGATAACATTGTGAAGGTTAGTACTACATTTGTAGTTAGAAATTTTTCTAAGATTGTGAAACCTACTAGCATGGTATGTAAAGAACGTGTGATGGAAAAATAGAAGAAAAGTTCTTTTATGAGCAAAAAGTTTACTACTGTAAAATTGGAGATTGTGCACACATATTTGAGTGGTCCTACAAAGACTAGGGCATTGTATGGTGAAATGTATTTTACGATTCTTGTTGATGATTTCACTAGAATGATGTGGGTTGCATTTATTATAGAAAAAATTGAAGCTTTTGAAAAATTCAAGATATTTAAGAGTAGAGTTGAGAATGAATCTAGTTTGAAGATTAAATGCTTGAGATTTGATAGAGGAGGAGAATTTGTTTCAAATGAGTTTAACAATTTTTGTGAAGACAATGGTATAAAGAGACATATTTCATCCTCTAGGACACCTGAGAAAAATGTGATAGAAAAAAGGAGAAATAGATCAATGACTGAAGCAGTAAGAGAAATGATGTTGGAAAAAATGTATCATATATATTTTGGAGACAAGCATTAAATATAACATTATACACTATGAATAGAGTGTAAATCAGACAAGGCTCTATTAAAAGAGATGATGATATTGGTAAGTTTTATTTTACAAGTGATGAAGGAACATTTCTTGCATATTCACTAAAAATAAAATAATATAGACATTTTAATCAAAGAGACAAAACTATTATTGAGAGTGCTAATGTGAGAGTTGATGAAAAGTTTAGAATTTAAGAAAGGATACTTTATTATAATTCTGATGAGGAAACTAGTCCTAGAAATAACAGGAAGAATGTTGAGCCAAAATTATTTTATGAAACTAACATTAATTTGCATATTGAATTATGAGAAGAACAAAGAGAAGAACCTAGATCATAACCAAGATTAGAAGTCAGAATTGAACAAGTGAGACCTAACAAGAATGTGGCAAAGAGTCATCTTGTTGAACATATCATTGGGAGCAAAGACAAAGGAGTTATGACAAGGAACAAGGTAAATGACTAATCATGTTTAATTTATCATGTTGAACCTAAGAATGTTGATGAATCTTGTAAAGATGATTATTGGATAAGAGCTATGAAAGAAGAATTAGACCAGATTAGAAAGAACAAGACTTGGGAATTGGTTCCTAGACATAAAGATAAGAATTTTATTGGAACTAATTTGGTATTTAGATGAATGAAGAAGGTGAAGTTGTAAGAAAGAAAGAAAGATTTTTATGTAAATGTTATTCATAGCAAGAAGGAATTGATTTTAAAGAAGCTTTTGCACCTATTGCTAGACTAGATGCAACAATGACATTTTTGGCATATGCAACTAACAAGAACTTTAAAGTTTATCAGATAGATTTTAAATCAACTTTTCTAAATTGAGAACTAGAAGAAGAGATATACATTGAACAAATTGATATTTTTCCTTTGATAAATAAAGATGAAATGGTTTGTAAATTGAAAAAGGCATTGTTTGGATTGAAACAAACACCTAGAGCCTAGTATGTAAGATTGGATAAATACTTGACAAATTTGGGATTTGTGAAAGGGAATGCTGATAGTAACTTGTATTTAAGAAATATTGATAAAGGATTACTAATTGTTATTGTATTTAAGGATGAAATTATTTTTTGAGGTAACAATGAAGCAAGTGAAGCATTGTCAGAAGAAATGAAGAAAGAGTTTGAGATGAGTATGATTGGAGAAATGAAATACTTCTTGGGGTTGCATATTATACAAAAAAATGATGACATTTTTATATCACAAACAAAGTATCTTAAAGAGTTGTTAAAAATATTTGGATTGGAAATTTGTAAACTTGTTAGAAGACCTATGGTAATTAGATGTAAGTTATCTAGAAAAGATGAATCCCCTACTATTGAACAAAAAAGAATAGATCTATGATTGACCAATTGTAGCATTTGACACACACTAGACTTGATATAACTAATGCAGTTGGAATTATTGCAAGATTTTAGGTAGATCCTAAAGAGACACATTATTCAACACTAAGAATAATTTTCAGATCTTTGAAATGCACACCTAATTAAGGACTATAGTATGATAGATCACATGATTTCATTTTATATGTATGCACTGATCCTGATTGGGCAGGAATTGTAGGTGAAAGATTGGGCACTAGTGGTGGGGCATTCTTCTTAGGAGAAAGATTGGTTTCTTTCCTAAGCAAGAAATATAATTACATTTCATAGAGTACAACAAAAGTAGAGTATGTAGCAACAACAACAATCATAATCACATTATTTCGATGAAGAAAATATTGAAAGACATTGAGACAAATTTCACTCAAATTGTTATCATATATTGTGATAAAACAAGTACTTTAAGTATGTCAAAGAATCCAATATTACATTCAAATACAAAGCATATATCTATTAAGTGTCACTTTTTGAGAGAGAAATTTGGAGAGAAAGAGATCATATTGGAATATGTTAGCAAAAAGGAGAAGATACTAGATATATTTATGAAACGTTTGGCTAAGGACACATTTGAATATTTGAGAGGTATGCTTGGGCTTATGTCCCAACCTACTTCAAATTAGTTAATGAAGAGATTACATCAATCTATTTGGTAGCAGATCACTATTTATTTATCTAGACTAGATGCTTGATGCTTCCTATATGGGGGAGTATCTATATATGAGCTAAGTCATTGAGGACTCTTGGTATTGGTATTCTATAGTGTTGGCATAAATAATTTAGAAGTTGTTGATAATTGAAAGGAAGCTATGAATTGCAATATTCATCAGTTATACTATTTTTCATCAATGTCAAACACTTTATTTATCATTCTATGATTGTTATGATTTTTGTTATATCTTTAAAGGATTTATACTGAGAAGAAATAAGTAAAAATCTTATCGGTTACCATCTAGAGTAGTAAGTGGAAAGTATATTATGTGGTGACTTATCACATCAGGAAAATGAAGTTATTGGAGACTCATATCTTATTAGTGAAGTTATCATTTATCGAAAATGATGGAAAAGGAAAGAGAAGTTTCTAGGTTCAGTAATAAGATATTGTTTGAGAAGTTTCTACATGCATGATGGAGATGTCTTTGAGAATCATGTGTGTCAAGTTAGGGTTTGAAGGGATAAAAGGAAGGGAGAATGAAATAAGAGATAAATATGAATAGTGACTAGAAGAAGAGGTAGATCTATCAAAAAAGAAGAAGAATGAAGAACATTTAATGTTATGTTGTTATGTTGATGAACTTCATTGGATACGATATAGAAAGGGAGTGCAAATTATAGATCATTACTTTTGTTACTTTCTTATCATTGTAGCAGTTTGAAATCCCTAAGAAGGGTGGCCTTAATCGATCTATTGTAAAGCCTCTAACAAGGTGACATTCTTATAGTAGAGTATTAAAATCCTTTAACCGAGTTATTCCTAACAAAGTAAAGATCCTAATAGATCTAAAGGGGAATCTTGTAACAAGGTACACTTAACAATGTTTTGTAACCTTTAATTGGGCGATCTCCTAACATAGCATATTCCAGAAGAGTACTCTATTTTGTGAGTGTTGTTCTCACACTGTGGTTTTCACCCTAATTGGGTTTCAACAAGATAAATCCTAGTGCTGCAATTGTTGATGTTTTTTATTGTTTATTTCAAGTATTTTGTTTGTTTAACCAATACCAACACTATAGGCATGATTATTTTCTTATAGGTAAAGTTGTGAGTTAAAGTGAAATTAAAAGTTAAATTTGGTGATTAATAATTCACCCCCACCTCTTAGTAATCCATCCTATACCTAAAATTAGTATAAGAGCCTTGGTCCCTAAAATGGAAACATAACTGCTTTGGAAAAATATCACTAGATGTATAGGAAGAAAGTATCAGAGTTCAACAAATATGAAAATGATTTTGGAATGTGGGAAAGGAGGATAAAATTGCACCCGTTAGGACTTGGAGATAATAACGAAGACTTTCTTACCATAGAGTATGTTGAACCATCTGGATAACTTGATGATGCACAAAAGAAAATAAAGTTACTATACAAGACAATAACGATAGAACTAGCTAATGCTTTGAAGAATTTAGAATATGTTGATAGACAAGGTCTAACAACAACTAAGAAAATGTGGGACAACATGCTAAAATAACATGGAGGAGATACACATGTTCTAGAAGCCACAATGGAAGAATTAAAAGTAAAACTAGATACCATGAAATTTAATGAGAATGAGACTATTGCACAGTATGTGACAAGAGTAAAAGAAATTATTACGACAATTAAAGGAGCTAGAGGTTCTATTGATGAAAATGAAGTAGTAAGAAAGATGATGAGAACCTTACCTCACAAATATGAAATTAAAGTTTTAGCTATACAAGAATTAAGAACTATTGATAAGAGTAATATCAATATTAATTCACTTATCAATAGACTGATGATATTCGAGTTTAGAAACTGTGATAATAGTCAACTAGTCAATGAAATAACACTTCAAGCCTTAGCAAGTGAAGACACACAAGGCAACAAAAGATTTTTTGATGATGGTAAATGCAAAGGTCTATCATTGAAGGAAAAATAATTAGAAGAATTGGAAGCTCCAATAGAAAAATGATTTCCCAAAGGGAAAGGTATATACAAAGGAAAGAGTCCTATTGCATGCTAGAATTGAAAATAAATTGGTCACTTCATACACAGATGCCTTAATAAGCCAAGGAAGGAGAAGAGTGAGGAAAAGAAGAACCAATAAAAAATGAAAAAACATTTTGGATAGAAAGGGAAAAAATCCTGCGACATAGCCAAAGATGAGGACAATGATGATGGTGCAGAAGAAGATGATGAAGACATAGTTTTTGTTGCAATAAAAGAGGAATCCATCAAAAAAGGAGTTATTAGAGAAAAAAAGGACTAATCACACAAATGAATAAGAACAATGATTGGATCATTGACAACAGATGCACACATCATATTACGTGAGACAAAGATAAGTTTGTAACTGTGGAACTATGTAATGGAGGATTAGTGAAATTTGAGAATGGATCATGATCAAAGGAAAAGACACAATTAATTTAATTGTAGATATTCTGTGGAATTTTATTAGGCTGATGATTTGTAGTAAAATCTTTTGAGTGTTTCACAATTGAATAATAACAGTTTCAAGTTTGAATTTAGTAATGGAAAAAGTAAAATATTTGAAAAAAGTGTTACACTACTTGCTACCAATGAACAGATGAAAGGAAATCTTTTTAAATTACACACCAATTGGTAAATGTCTTATTGAAAAATTTGAAGAAAGAGGGTTATGACACACAAGATTATGTCACATAAAATTTGACAATTTAGAAAAAGTAAGAAAGAAGAAAAGTGTAAGAGGAATGTCGATAGTAAACCAACTGGAGAATGTTGTCTTTAAGGAATGCCGATTTCAAAAAATGACTTGTTCAAGTTTATCTAGAAAGGAATACTTAACACAAAACTTTTTAGATCTAGTTCACACAGATCTTTGTGGTCCTATCGGTCCAAAGAATTATCATGGAGACAAATTCTTTATACATTTTTTTGATGATTACTCAAGGATGATGTCCATAATGTTTTTAAAACAAAAATTAGAAGCATTTGATATGCTCAGGGAATACAAGGTCATAGTAGAAAAAAAAACTAGAAGAACCTTGAAATGTCTCAGATCTTATAGAGGAGGTGAGTTTATATGAAAAGAATTCAATCAATATTGTGAAGAGAATGAAATTAAAAGACAAATGGCAACACCAAGAACACCTCAACAAAATGGTATAGAAGAAAGGAGAAATATATCTATGGTTGAATGTGCAAGAAATTTTCTAATTCAAAATAATGTTTCAAAAAAATTCTTGAGAGAAGCCATAAGTACAACAATTTATACTCTTAATTAGGCACAACTCAAGAAAGGAGTAAATAAAACACCTTATGAATTATGGTATGGAAGAACACCTAATGTGAGCTATTGCAAAATATTTAGTAGTAATTTTTACATTAAGAAAGATGAAATAAATGGAAAATTTGACACCAAAAGTGAAGACAAAATATTCTTGGGCTACCTAACAAAGAGCAAGGCATACACGGGTCTAAATATGAAGACAAAAAAATCATTGAAAGTGAACATGTAAAGATAAATGATTTTTTAGAACATGATGAAGAGAAGAGAAGAATAAAACTAAAAGAATGTGATGATTTGATCTACTTAGAACTAGAGAAGACAAGCACTTGGCAAGCAAGAATAGGAACTAATAACACTCCACCGACAACAATCCAACAAGATCAAATTGAGGAGCAAAATGCATACATAGATCCTGTGACACCAAAAATAATTAGGATAAGTCACAACCTATCAGATATAATTGGAAATATAAACAAAGGAGTATTAACAAGAAGTTAGCTAAGAGAATAATTTCTACATGTGTGATACCATAGATAAAACAAAAAATGGTAAGGATGCTTTAAAAGATGAAGATTGGAAACTAGCTACAATGTTAGGTATAATTGGAAATAGAAACAAAGGAGTATAAGTAACAAGTAAGTTAAGAGCAAGAAATTCTACATGTGTGATATCATAGATGGAACCAAAAATGGTAAAGGATGCTTTGAAAGATGAAGATTGGAAACTAGCTAAGAAGGAAGAACTTTATCAAAAAAAAAAAAAAAAATGGTCACTAGTTCCTAGACAAAAAGATAAAAATGTCATTGGAACAAAGTGACTATTTGAAATAAGCTAAATGAGAATAGTGAAGTAATCCAAAATAAGGAAAGATTCATATGTAAAGGATATACATAGGAAGAAGGATCAAATTATGGAGAAATTTTTTCCCTAGTAGACAACCTTGAAGGAGTAAGGATATTGTTGGCATATGCAACATATAAAGTGTTAGGATAAACCACAGACAAAAATAAAAAACTACATGCAAATATAACCAATAACAAAAAAATAATAGAACACATAGAAATGAACACAAGGCACCAAGATTTAACGTGGTTCACCCAATCCCTGGGCTACGTCCACCAAACAGCAAGTCTAATCTTATTACAATCCAGTGATTACAACCTGATTACAATCCGTAATCCCTTACAACTCAATACCGCTGCAAGAACCAATTTCGCATCACAACACATAATGAAAAATACCCAACCCTAAGCCCTTTTATACAAGTATTAAACTGCTTTAGGGTTATAACATGTCGGCCATAATATGTCGGCTACCATGTCGGCCACGACCCAAAATTTTTTTTTGGGTCGCTGCCTCGAACCCCACTATTTATGAAGTATGTACATTACTTTCCTGATCAGTCACCACAATCTAACATAAAGGATTTAAGGTTTATCGAATGGATGTCAAGTCAACATTTCTAAATGGAATTTTGGAAGAAGTGTATGTTGAGCAACCTGAAGGCTTCATTAAAGAGGAAGGAAAGGATCCGGTATGTAGATTACATAAAGCCTTATATATGTAAAAATAAGCACCAAGATCTTGGTATGAGAGACTACATACATATCTTATCAGAACAGATTTTGTAATAACATGTGATAATTGTAACCTATATATTAATATTGAAAGTCAAGACAAAGTTTTAATTGTTCAAATCTTTGTGGATGACATAATATTTGGAGGAGATGATGCACTAGCAAGTCATTTGCATGAGAAATGAGGAATGAATTTGAAATGTCCATGTGATGAAGGGTGCTCCCCTTAATACCATAAACCCATAACAAAAACTTTGGGATCCATATATTACGGCTACTATCAAGATTTTCCCTTTGGTCAAAGGTTTCTTCATTGTTACTTTTGTCAATCCTAAGGATAGGAAAGCTATTCTCTATGATTAGGTCTTTTATTAGGAGAACCACTTTCCTTTAATGGTTAAACCATGGCATCCAGATTTTGACCCTCAAATAGAGTCTTTTAAAATACCAACTTGGGTAAGGCTTCCTAATCTTCCTCTTCATTTTTGGGTGAATTCTATTTTTATGGAAATTGGAAAGGCTTTAGGGGATTTCTGTATGGTTGATTCCCAATCTTTTGAGCATTTCCATTCTACTTATGCTAGGATTCTAGTGGATATTGATGTTTCAAAGGGTCTCCCAACTGAGATTATTTTAAGTTATTCAAAGGGCTCTTGGACTCAGTCACTTGATTATGAGGGCCTCCCTTTTAGGTATAAAAAATGTTTCAATACTGGACATATGGCTGCTAAGTGTGAGATTGGAAAAAATAGAAATAAATGACCCTCCTCCTGGTGGAAGGGTGTATTGGAGCAGCATTATTCAATAGTCAAATCTTCTGTTCTAGTGGATGAGGTTTATGGATCTGTAGAGCAAGGGGCTCCATCCTCTATATTAGAAATTATTCCTTTTGAGATGGTGAATGCTTATGATTCCAAGATGGATACCCAAGTTTCTTATGGGGTTGGTCCTTTGTCTACTGGTAGTCTTAGTACCTTTCAAAAGGAGGTTGAGACTATTTCTAGTCGAGGTGTTAAATCTAGTGTTCTTGGTGTAGATTTTGGTTGAGATAATTATAGTGGTTTTGGTGTTGACACTGCTAATTCTAGACAAGGTAAGTTGCATTGTGCTATGACTATTGGAGCTGGTCATTGTATATCTACTGGATTTGGTAATATTTATTCTAGTTCTGCTCTTTCTACTATTGGAAATGGTAATCAATTTGCTGGTATTAGTTCCAATATGATGGAAGAAGTAATGATAGATAGTCCTTGTCAAAAGGATGAGTTTAAGACTATTGGTATTAGTTCCAACCTGATGGAAGAAGTGATGATAGATAGTCCTTGTCAAAAGGATGAGTTTCTCTCTATTGCTATGGCTCGAATTAGTAATCAAACTATTGGTATTAGTTCTAGTCTACTGGAGGAAGTGATGACAGATGGTCCATGTCAAAATTTGGATGATTTTCCCTCTATTTTGGATTCTCAAAATTGGCAGTCTAAGGCTATGATGGTTGAGGAGGGGTGGACACCTGTGACTAGGAAAAGATCTAAAAAGGCCCTTCCTCAATTTGATATGAATTTACACTCTCACAAAAAGGGAGTAAAATGGAATTCTTAGTCCCCTTGGCCAGTTAAGAAGTTTTTGTTGGTTTCTTTTTTGATTTTTTGTTGGTGCTGCTAGATATATAATGTTTTTTTGTTGCAACATGCTTCTAGTTTGGATCCCTTTGGGATGTTTGGGCTTTCTTTAAATATCTTTTGGGTCTATGATGTAAAGGGGTTTTGGGTCCCCTCAAAACCTAAACTGAGATTATTTTAAGTTATTCAAAGGGCTCTTGGACTTAGTCACTTGATTATGAGGGCCTCCCTTTTAGGTGTAAAAAAATGTTTCAATACTAGACATGTGGATGCTAAGTGTGAGATTGGAAAAAATAGAAATAAATGACCCTCCTCCTGATGGAAGGGTGTATTGGAGCAACATTATTCAATAGTCAAATCTTCTATTCCAGTGGATGAGGTTTCTGGATTTGTAGAGCAGGGGGCTCCATCCTCTATATTGGAAATTATTCCTTCTGAGATGATGAATGCTTCTAATTCCAAGATGGATGCCCAAGTTTCTTATGGGGTTGGTCCTTTTTTTGCTAGTAGTCTTAGTACCTTTCAAAAGGAGGTTGAGACTATTTCTAGTCAAAATGTTAAATCTGGTGTTCTTGGAGTAGATTCTAGTCAAGATAATTATAGTGGTTTTGGTGTTGAGACCACTAATTCTGGACAAGGTAAGTTGCATTGTGCTATGACTGTTGGAGCTGGTGATTGTATATCTACTAGCTTTGGTAATATTTATTCTGGTTCTACTCTTTCTACTATTGGAAATGGTAATTAGTTTTCTGGTATTAGTTCCAATATGATGGAAGAAGTAATGATAGATAGTCCTTGTCAAAAGGATGAGTTTTAGACTATTGGTATTAGTTCCAATCTGATGGAAGAAGTGATGATAGATAGTCCTTGTCAAAAGGATGAGTTTCTCTCTATTTCTGCTCCTCAAATTAGTAATCAAACTATTGGTATTAGTTTCAGTCTGCTGGAGGAAGTGATGACAGATGGTCCATGTCAAAATTTGGACGAGTTTCCCTCTATTTTGGATTCTCAAAATTGGCAGTCTAAGGCTATGATGGTTGAGGAGGGGTGGACACCTATGACTAGGAAAAGATCTAAAAAGGCCCTTCCTCAATTTGATATGAATTTACACTCTCACAAAAAGGGAGTGAAATGGAATTCTTAGTCCCCTTGGCTAGTTAAGAAGTTCCTATTGGTTTCTTTTTTTATTTTTTGTTGGTGTTGCTAGACATATAATTTTTTTTTGTTGCAACATGCTTTTGGTTTGGATCCCTTTGGGATGTTTGGGCTTTCTTTAAATATCTTTTGGGTCTATGATGTAAAGGGGTTTCAGGTCCCCTCAAAACCTATTTTTACCTTAATCTAAAAAACAAAGAAACAACAACAAATGCAAGAACAAAATATGGACTTCTTATTATCACCACAAATGTGGAATTATAGAATTCACAAGTACAATATGCTAACCCATATGGGCACCTTCATTATAGTAATCTGCAAGACTAAACTACGAACTACCACCCAAAGCTGTTCTAGACAATCTTTGTGTCTTTCTTATATAGGCAATTTTGTGCCACCCGAAAGGTTCTAGACATTTAAACTTAATATCTAGGGATGATAGACCCTAACAATACATATAGAGTTAACCAAATACATCTTTGATAATTATTTTAGAAATTTTGGGTAGCCCAACTTTGGAAGGTCATAACTCTTGAACCATTGCTCTGATTGACTATTATAACCACTTTGCAAAAATGTCAACCCCTAATCTATAGGCTCAAAATCGCAAGCACCCTTCTATCAAGTTCTTAGACCTCATCCAAGAAATCTAAGGCCTCCAACACTGAGCTTGAATATTTTTCTCCTAAAATTTCCATCAAAAATTTGTAATAACTTCTCTGATACTTAAGTTGGAGCAATGATATTTTTATGGTAGGTTTATAATTCTAAAATAAAACTTCATATAGAAAATGAGAACATTTTGAGCTTGTATGAAGAAATTACTAAAAATAACAAGTTCCTAGAAATAGAAAACCTGCTGTCTACTAGTCCTTATTAAAATAAAAAAAATTGAAAATAAAGATAATTTTGAGTGATGAAAGATTGCTCTTACACCCAAGATGCTCTTACATTAGACACCTAGGGTAATTGGAGAAGTGACTCCATCACGTCTCAGGTGTTCATAGGAAAACCAAGAAGGTTAACCTCCTCCCTTGATAGCCATGATGAATCCTCTACTAACCTCCTTTCCATTTGACTAAGTGTTCTTCATTAGTTATGTTCCTTATCCTTTTGCCAACATGACTATCCAATATTTCCTCAATCTCCTTTGTGGCTAAACTAGTTGCTAGAATACTCCATTGTGCTTCTATAAATTCATCTCCATCACCTCCTTCATAATACTTTGTCAAATATGAAATATTAAATACTGGTGAAATATTCAATTCAAGAGGCAACTTCACTTCATAAGAATTTCCAGATTCATGCCTTTTTACTATCTTGCATAGTCCAAACTTCTTCATCTTTAACTTATTATATGTACCCACTAGAAAATGTTCCTTTCTGAAATGAACCACAACTTCATCTCCAAAATAAAATTCCTTATACCTCCTTTTCACATATTCCTTAGCCTTGTCCTATGTATTCATCTTTATTATGTGCTTCCTCACCTCCTCATGGACGTTCTTCAAATGTTCAATAAATCCTTCTACTTTAGCACTACTTATCTCCCCTTTATCCAACTGCCTCAATTTAGAAGCATTTCTGGGACTACTCCCATATACAATCTGGAATGGTGATTTATCAATACACCTATTGAAAAAATTATTATATTCAAATTTTGCATGTGGTAAAATCAAGTCCCATTCTTTTGGCTTGTCTCCAATCAAACATCTCAGTAAATTTCCCAAACTACGATTCACAAGTTCTATTTATCCATTAGTCTATGGATGATGTGATGAACTGAACTTTAAATTTGTCTTCAACTTTTTCCACAATGTATGCCACAAATACCTAACAAATTTGGTATTTTGATCTGAAACTATACTCTTTGGCAGACCATGTAGTCTCACCACTTCTCTGAAAAAGAACTTTGCTACATGAACATCGCCACTAGTCTTCTTGAAAGGAATAAAATGTGCCATCTTTGAAAACCTATCAACTACCACAAAAATAGAATCATACCCTCATTGTGTCCTTGGTAATCCAAGAATGAAATACATGTTAACATCCTCCCACAACTTCTCTGGTATAGGTAATGACTAATACAACCCTATATTCTGCTTCACTCCTTTCACCATCTAGCATACTCTACAACTTTGTACAAACTTCTTCAAATCTTGCTACAAGTGTGGACATTAATAATTCTTAGCAACCAAATAAATGGTTGTCTTATCTCTGCCAAAATGTCCAACCAATACTCCACTATGCTTCTCCTTGATGAGATTCTCTCTCATTGAAATCCTGGGAATGCACAACTGGCTTCCTTTGAACAACATACTATCTTGGATCATCAAATCCAACCACTTTTTTCTGTCAAGTATAATAGGTTCTATACAAGCCTTCCATGCTTCACCAAAATTAGGATCATCTGGATATAGAGTTCTGAGTTCCTTTAACCTAACCACCTCTATCTGTATTTCTATCAGTAAAAGTTGTCTTCTAATAAGAGCATATATTATAATTCCCACTCATGTATCTCAAACCAAATGTATAATTCTAAAAATATTCAACCCACTTCAAATTCCTTTGGTTTAATTTTCTTCGACTATTCAAATATTGCAAAGCTTGATGATTACTATGCAAAAAAAAATCATTGGGAAGAAGATAATGTTTTCACTTCTTCAATGCTTGAACTATAGCATAAAATTCCTGATCATAAACATAAATTTTCTTTTTTCATCATTCAACTTCTCACTAAAAAGTAACAAGTCTACCTTTGTGGCTCAAAATAGCTCCTACTGCAGTACCACTAGCATCACATTCTACTTGAAACACCTTGTTAAAATTAGGAAGTGCTAAAATAGAATTCTCAGTAACTTTCTGTTTCAACTGATTAAAAATCTTATCTACTCTTACAATCCACTTAAATTATTTCTTATCCCCTCTCATTATTTCAGTCAAATGTCCACAAATACTGCTAAAACCTCTTATGAAATTTTTGTAAAAACTAGCCAGTCCATGAAAAGATCTTTTTTTTTTTGCACTCTTTGGAGTAGGCCATTCAGGCATAGCCTTCACTTTCTCCAGGTCCATTTTCAAACCTTTTGTTGAGACTAAAAATCCCAGGTACACCAACTCCTTTACAAACTGCACTTCTTCAAGTTTATCAACAACTTTTCTTCCCTCAACTTATCAAAAACCTCGTGAATATGGATCAAATGCTCCTCCAATGTACTAAAGATCAAAATATCATCTAGGTAAACAATGAAAAACTTACCCAGAAACTCCTTCAGTACCTCATTCATGAGCCTCATGCAAGTGCGCAGTGCATTAGTTAGCCCAAAAGGCATGACTATCCACTCTTACAATCCCTCTTTTTTCTTGAAAGTAGTCTTCCACTCATCACCTTCTTTGATACAAATTTGATGGTACCCACTCTTCAAATCTATCTTTGTGAAATACTTAGCCCCACTAAAACAATCCATAATATCATCCATCCTTGGCAATGGAAATCTATACTTGATTGTGATCTTGTTGATAGCACGAGAATCTATGTACATCCTCCATTCTCCATTCTTCTTTGGTTCTAATACTCCTAGTACAACACATTGACTCTAATGCTCTCGAATCATCCCCTTCTGCAACAACTCATGAGCTTGTCTATTCAACTCTTCACTTTCTGCTAGTGTCATTCCGTGCATTACCTTGTTTGGAAAACTAGCTCCTGGAACTAAATCCATTTGGTTACTAATTTTCCATATTGGGGGTAATTCATTAGGTACATTATCTGAAACAATATCATAAAACTCTCCCAACATATCTACAACTTCTACATGTACCTCCTCTACTTTTTCTTTACTATCTTTTTGAATTATAGAACACATATGCTCACACTTCATACCTTTGAGAAACTCTTTTCCATCAACAAAACGTATTTTGGCAGTGCTACATACCTTTTCTTCTTTCTCCTTCAATGACTTCAACTTATGCTTCACTCCATCCTTGGTCAGAGTAGGTATTTGCTTGCCCATCATGTACAACATGCTTTTCAAACTACCACAACCTACCTAGCAACATATGATATATGTCCATAGGTAGGATATCACAAAGCACCTCATCCTAGTAGCTTCTAATCTTGAACTTCACTGAGCACTGCTCATTGACCATGACCTTGTGGTCATATTGCACCCAAGAAATATAGTATGGATGTGGGTGTTTCTATCTCTTTAGCTTCAACTTTGTGACCATCATTTTTGGTATTATATTGTTAGTACTTCCACCATCAATAATCACATCACAATGCTTATCTTTGCATATGCACCTTGTGCGAAACAAGCTCCTTCTTTGATTAGGTTCATTCCCACCACTTAGTAGGACTCTTCTGTTAACTAGGACTTCTCCTCTTTCAACATTTTCAAAATGTGATGATCTAGCATCTTCAATAACATTTATAACTCTAGCCTAGCCTTCTATTCTTCAATTTATTCTTGGTGTTGGGAACATTCAAATGCACTATTCCCTTCTTCTCCATAGTGAAAAATTTCCCAATGAAGCCTCCTCTTCTAGATCATTGTCCTCTGCCTCTTCCTCTTTGATCTCTATTGTTTTGATCATGGAAACAATTGGAAATTTTTCCCCTCTAGTTTTGACTACTAGTTCCAACCTCCTCCTTGCTCCTCTGATCATCATTACGACCTCCATAAGATCATCTACCAGATCTTCCACCACAACCTCTTTTGCTATTCTTGTTGTCAAACTTCTTGCTCACTTTTTCCTCAACTCTTAGGGAAAAATAGCATGCCTCCTCAATAGTGTTAATTCGAACAAGAATTAGTTTTTCTTGAATACTTGGGCTTAACCCATTAAGATAACATGCCACTTTCTTCTTATCATCTTCTACATGGCCAGTTCTCGGTAGAACTCTTTAATATACTCTTGAATAGATTTTCCCGCTTGCTTCAACCCTTGCATTTTATTCAACAGATCAAGCTCATAATCCAAAAGAATGAATTATCTCTTCAGTTTAGCTATCATCCAATCCCATCTAGTGATTTTGTCCTTTCCCTTTCTATTTCACCCCAACTGAACCTCCTGCCACTAGATCTTTGCATGTCCCTTCAACTTTACCTTCACAAACTTGACCTTATTTGGATCCTCAATATCTTCATACTTAAAGTACTCCTCCAATTCATTGATCCAATCGATCAGCTCCTCTAGGTTAAGATTTCTTTAAAATTTGAGAATTTCAAACTTAGGTCTTTTTCCAATCTTGGAGATGGCCTTAAAAAGCCTCTCTTTCTCTAGGTTTAGAACTTCCTATACTTCAACATTTTCTTCTACTTCATCCTCATCCTCACTTTCATCTCTTATACGAATATTTATTCCTCTATACATTTTTTCTTCCAATGCTTGCATTTGTCTTTGGAGGGCTTAGAAAACCTTAGGTGTAACACCCATAGCTCTTCCACCATGATCTCTTCATGGAGGCATTTTTCGCGCTCTCACTAAAACCCTAGTGAAAATTGCCTCACAATTGGTGATCTATCTACACACTCAACCCAAACCATGGTCCTAGTACAAACTGCTTCACAGCCAGTGATCTGTCCATACACTCAAGAACTCTAGCTCTGATACCACTTGATGAAGGGTGCTGCCCTTAATACCATAAACCCATAACAAAATAAATAAACAACAATAAATGGAAGAGCAAAATATGTACTTCTTATTATCATTGCAAATGCGAAATTGCAGAATTCACAAGTACAATATGCTAACCCACATGGGCGCCTTCATTACAGCTATCTACAAGACTAAACTATAAAACTACACCTAGAGTTGTTCTAGAGAATGTTTGAGCCTTTCTTGAATAGGCATTTTTATGCCACTTGGGAAGCTTCTAGACATTCAAAATTAATACCTAAGGTTGACAAATCCTAACAATAAATATAGAGTCAACCAAATACATCTTTAACAATTATTTTAGAAATTTCGGGTAGCCCAACTCTCGAAGGCCATTACTATTGAACTATTTCTTTGATTGGCTATTATAAGCACTTTTTGGAAATGCTAGCTCCTGATCTACAACCTCAATACTATGTAAGTACCCTTCCATCGAGTTTTTAGACCTCATCCGGACACTCTAAGGCCTCCAATGGTGAGCCTGAAGATTTTTCTCCTAAATTTTCCACTGAAAATCCACAATAACTTCTCTGATACTTAAGCTGGAGCAATGAGATTTTTATGATAGGCTTATAATTCTAAAATGAACCTTCATGTAGAAAATGAGAAAATTCTGAGCTCGTATGACAAAATTACTAAAAATAGTAAGTTCCTAGAAATAGCAACCCCTTGTCTAGTAGTCCTTGTTAAAGTAGAAAAGACTAAAAAGAAAAATATTTTTGGGTGATGCAAGATTTCTCTTATATCTAGGATGCTCCTGCATCACCATGATTGGTGAGATAAAAAAATCTTTGGATATAAGGTACAATAGATAAAGAAAGGTATCTATATTACATAGTCAAAGTACATAAAATAAATATTGAAGACATTTGGAATGGAAGAATCCAAACTTGATAGTACACCAATGGTTATCGATTGTAAATTATCAAAAGAGGATGATTCTTCAGAAGTGAATGAAACCATGTATAGATCAATGATAGGGAAGCTACAATATGTTGTTCATGCAATAGAGCAGATATAGCTCAAGATGTAGGAATTGTGACAAAATTTTCATCACAACCCAAGGGGACACTTTTAACATTAGTCAAAAGGATATTTAGATATCATAAGGGTACTCAATATTTTGGTTTATTGTATGAAAAGAAAGGAGATTTTGATCTAAAAGTAAATACATATGTAAATTGGGGAGGCTATATTGATGACATGAAGAGAACAAGAGGAGGAGCATTTTTTCTTGGAGAAAGATTAGTTGCGTGGATCAACAAGAAGCAAAACTATATATCACAATCAACAATAGAAGCATAGTACATGATAGCCACAATCAATTGTTAGTAAGTTGTATGGATGAAATAAATTCTAGAGGGTATATAAGAACCAATGGAGGAAATTGTAGTCATACATTCTGGTAACACTAGTGCTATCAATATTTCCAAAAACTTGATAATGCACTAAAAAACAAAACACATATCTATAAAGTATCATATTTTCAGAGAGAAGGTACACAATAAAGAAGTTAGGTTGGAATAGATTCCAACTAATGAACATGTTGCTGATATCTTCACCAAGCCACTACCAAGGGAAATTTTTGAGCACCTACAGAGTAGACTATGGGTTCTACCCTCATCATAGGTCAACTAGGAAGATGCAGTATGCATTAGTTCTTGAGGAAATCAAAAGAACATTCTTACATGAACTGATGAAGTTAAAGGCTACTCTAGAATGTAGTAGTTGAGAACCAGAACCATAGAGAGCACCATGGACATCAAATTATGAGAAAGTTTATTAAAGGTATGATGCCTTTGGCATTGCCATCAAAGGGGGAGAATGGAAAAAATATGATAAATATATATCATATTGAATGGGGGAGATTAACACATGGGATTACATTATTAATTAGTTTTCCATCAATGCCAAAGGGGGATATTGTTGGCATGGTTGATTCATAAGTTGCTGATAACATAAAAGAAGCTATTAATTACATTATTCATCTGTTATATTATTTTTCATTGATGTCAAACTCTTGGCTTATCATTCCATGATTGTTATGAATGTCATTATATCTTTAAGGGTTTTATATCAAGAAGCAATAATGAAGCATCTTATCAGGTGGCAATTGGAGAAGTAAGTGGAAATAGTCTTATGTGGTGAGTTATTTTATCGAAAAAATGAAGTTATTGAAGAGATGATACCCTTTTCATTGATGTCAATGGGGGAGAGATGATATGCACATAAAAAAATCCTTTGATATATATTTTGGGGAGATATATGTACTGTGTGTTTGGGAGAGAGATGTGTGTTTGATTGATGAAGAAGATTTGTTGATTGATGAAAAGAATTTATGAAAGATATTGATGTATGAGGGAGATTAACACCTTCCTTATGCATATTGGTTATTTGATGACATTCATGAGCATCATGAATGGGGGAGAAAAGGAAGATAAGGAAGAAGTATATTTGACATTCGTGGAACTTAGATGTTTTTCATCTATGTTGCCATCAATGCCAAAGGGGGAGATTTTTAGCAAGAATGCTGATGATATTCCTACGGGGGAGTATATTAGCATTTATGGATACATTATTCAAAGCTTACATGTTGCATTTATGACAATGTTTGTCACTGATGTCAACATACTAGTTATTCTATTAAGATTGAAAGAGTTATAGATTAGAAGCATTTGTCAAGGATCAAAAATCAGCTTATGCACACTTGGGATTATGTTCTACAGTATGTCTAGATGTTATAGTTAAGAGAATGTATAGAAACATGAAGACTAGACAGAGTTATGTAGATTTTCATGAAGGAAACTTTCAGACAATATTTATGGAAAGTGAGTACTATTATTTTGATTTTATCTTCTCATAGAGATGGATTAGCTTGAGTGGAATGAGACAGAGGTTGAAGACATGTTAGAGATGCTTTGTTTCAGATAGCATAATCCAAATATAGTTTGTGTGTAATCTTGGTTAAAGTGTAAATTTGTAATGTAACATGTATTGTAATATCTTAAGATAGCTCTATATTATTATTGTAAATTGGGAAAGATTCAAGGGTGGATAAATAACTTATTTTAGGACTTGGTATAAAGGAAACATTATTTCCTTATGGTAGAGTGTGAATAACAAGTGGTCATATCTTTGTAATATCTATTGTGCAAGCTTGGTATGTGAAGTTGTGAAGATCATAGTAGAGATTGGTGTAGTTGAGACAGAGTGAGCTTAAAAGGAAACTATATTTGGCTAGAAAAATTATTGGTTGGAAAATATTTTTTACATTATATTATTCGAAAGGAATAGTACAGAGTCTATTTGGATAGTGGGTTCAATGGCCTTCCTTTCAATTCCTAACAAGGTTGCAATCTCCTAACTAGGATTCAAAGTCTCCTAACAAGGACTCATATGTACTTATTGTGTTTCATTGACTCCTAACATGGTCTATCCTCTATCTTTCCTCTATCAATGAACTTTTATATTAGTACATCATTTTTTAGGTACCATCTCTGCCAGTGTTTTCCCTCTGATCCGAGGTTTCCCTAGTTAACATATCTGGTGTTATTGTGCGTGTTAATTATCTTTCTATGGTTGTTGCATCTACTATTTACATGTTTCAAAATTAATAAATATATTGAGAGTTATTTTAATTTCATAATTGATTCACCCCCACCCCCTCTCCTTAGTTATCTTGGTGGACTTTACTTCCAAACAAAGATATGGCCTAGACATTTAAGAAAGATTGAAAGAAAAGAAAGGGACCAGAACCACAGTAAGGAGGTTTTAAAGATATCAAACCTAAGTACTTCCATTTTTAGATGATATATTTATCCCCCACTTTAGAAAGAGTATGATGAAATTCATACTCTTGGTAAATGAAGAAGAAGAGAGATGGAGAGACAAGTCACATCAAGATAGAGAATCACCAAGCTCAATGACACAATCCCCCAAACATAGCATCCTAACTCTATTCTTGTGCAAAAGATCAAGAAAAAAACACAAAATTAAAATAAAGGAAAGGAAAAAGAAAAACAACAAAAAAACTAAAATTGAAAAAATGTATAGTGCTAAAATCCAAATCAACTAGTGAAAGAGACCTTAGTTAAGGAAATATCTCACTAATATCATGTTTGGAATGATATTACAAAATCATAAATAATCACATTGAAAAGAAGGTGTCACAAAGGATGGTATCCCTCATGTTTTTATCTTGAGTGAGAGAGAGAGAGAGAGAGAGAGAGAGAGAGAGAGAGAGAGAGAGAGAGAGAGAGAGAGAGAGAGCGGGGGGGGGGGGGGGGGAGTTGTATGTCTTTATATGAATCAAAAAAAAGAAAAATAAAAGGGTATGATCAAATGGTTTAACAAGTTTATGTGCATGTTAGTCAATCTTGTGCATCTCTCAATGATTTTACATGCATGTGTATATGTGTGTGCACACCCATGGATCAATATCTTGGTATCACCATGGAGTGTAAATATGTCTGTGCTCTATGTTGATGGACAAGGATCTATAATATATAGAGATAAGTGTGTGTGTGGGTGTGAATTTGTTTCCTTGGAATGGAAAAGGGTTAATTATATCCATTATGAAGTGGCATGTTGCAATGAAAAAGTAAAAGTGAATAAAAGGTAAAGTATAGTACAAGGAGGGTTTATGTATGTCCTCCTTCCTATGATGCCCATTTATCTATAAACATCATGAGGAAGAGAATAAAAAATAACCATTTATATAAATGAGGATATATCTTGTATGCCACAAACTTAGTAAAAAATTGTAAGATAAGAAAATAGATCATTATGAATGGATATGTTACTTATGAGAAAATACACTGAAAAAAAGAAATTTTATTAGAAAGAGATCTACCTTCAAGAAGAGTGTCTAAACAAATAGAAAAACTTCAAGACAAAAAAGAAGGGGAGGAGAAAAAAGAACCCACCATTTTATCAGCTTTTTCCCAAGTGAAATAGGGATTCTTGGATGAAGGATGACAAAATCTGAACCACAAAGTAAGGGTACATGTTTATAATAAATATAGTTTTGCAAATAAAAAAAAATGTGATGATCAAGGACATACACCTCTTATAAGAGAGAATCTAGATTAAGGTAAAAAAAAAAGGAAAATATTGTCACATGATAAAAAAATATCATTGCACTAACGAAATTTGATCCTTATGAAAGAGAGAATATAGAGGGAATCATGTCCCCCGAGTATAGAGGAAAGAAACCACAAATTAAAAATAGGAATAATGAGAATTCCATGGTGGATTATAAAGTGATAAACAAAATCTTGTGAGATATAAAGAAGAGTTTCAAGTATAAACCATAAGATCCTTTCACAAAAAAAAACACCATGTATCAAACAAGATGTATCATAAAATAGTGCAATGTTGTACATAGGTTCAAAACAACATAGTGTGTAACATACATTCTAGAAAAGATATCACATACGAAGTAAATGATAAATAAATAATGATTCTATAAATGATTATTAAATTAAAAGTACTCAAATCCAAGGTATGAAAAGAAATTTTTAAGCAACTACAATCATTTCTTCCATGAAACAAAGAATTACATACCCAAAAATAAGAATTTGTCATAAGATAATGCAAAGCTCTAGAGAAATGAAAAGGGAGATGGAAGGATACCGTGTTATGCCTACTTAATGGTAATAAATGGATAAAAAATCATTGAGAGGAAGGAGAAAGACTATTTAATATATTTCCTAATGGAGAGATCCTTTATAACAAATATGTAATTACAAGAATAAGATTGTACTCAGGATATTAATCCTTATGTAACACAATAAATGGATGTAAGAAATAACATCAAACTATAAAATAATGCAAGTTCATAAGGGATATTGGATTAAATAAAAGAAATATAGGAGAAGGATACATTATGCCTCCCCAAGTGATTTGATTTATACTTGACATATGATTTCAAGCAAACATAAGATTGCACTCATGATGTTAATCCTTATGTAACACAATAAATCTATGAGAAAACATGTCAACCTAGAAAAGGAAAACATGTCAACAAATAAATAAAATGGGTCTTTCTATATAGATAGAAACATGAAATAGCACCCTTTCCCTCAAAGTGAGAGGAAAATGGAAATGACTATTATGTTTGTCACAAAGTAGGACAATGATCCCACAAAGGATAGGCTAACAATATCACAAGGTGAGGAAAAACTTAATAGGGATGTAGATATACTAAGTGGAGTGATTGATGGCCTTAAGAAATAACATAATTTTGTGGGTTTTTATGGGATTTCTCTTGTTTAAGTTGAAAGACATTTTATAATGATTTGTATAAACCTATAACTACTCTTCTTTTCTATGGTTTCATGACATTACATAATTTCCTGGATATATTTCTATGGATAAGACTTATATAGATAAATGAGATTATATATGTGTGTGATTGATATATGAGAATACCCTTTCCTTTCTTACTTCTAATGGTTAGGTTCCTACAACCAAGTATTGTGAGCAAGGATTGGTATATGTGCATTAAATGCTTATCATGAATCAATGGAATGAATATGTGTTGTGAGATATTGCATATGTACTAATCTATTGTAGGAATAAGTCAAAGGAAGGAGTTTGTGTAAAGGAAATAATAGTAAGGTTATGCAACTATCTTATTTTTATGAACCGTTGAAGATCGGGTCATCCTAAGTACCAACTATCATGCAAATTTAGAAGTTATTATGTCCTATATTTGTTGGAAGACTTATTCAATCAATATTTGCATCATGATGCTATAATTTATTATATTTCTAAGTCCTCATTGTTGAGGCTAGATCTTAGGAAGTTAGTTTTTTTAGTTTCTTTAAATAAAGCTTTTGAATTAAGACCTGGATATAGTTCAACGAAGTTTGTAATTGCAATAGAATTTTTAGATATAGACTATCATTTTCTAGTTTTTTTACTATTTTTATGATTTGATATCAATAAAAGTTGTTATTATTATGTTCCAGTATTTGAGTTTACATTTATAGTTTTTCACTCATCCAAGGGGGCCCACTTGGTGAGTGAACCTAGTTGGTAGAATTAGTTTTCATTTTGTTAAGATAAAGTAAGAACTTCATTTCTCCTACAACCATTAGTAACAAAACCATTAGTTGTTCTTGCAACAAAGGCAAACAATGTAGAATCTTGTTTGTATTTCCATTTCCTCCATTTAGTCAAAGTTTCTTACACTTTCATATAGAATTATTATTTCTATTCTTGATTTTGTAGGATAGAAATGATAGTTAAAGCTGTTTAAAGCATATACTTTGCAGATATCATTTCAAGTTTACATCCTTAGTCAATAAGTAAATGAGTCTAATGAAGAGTTTTGGATGCTATGTGGATTTCCAATCTATGAGCATGCACCTTAGTTTCCAGTTCAATAATTTAACCGAGCATTTTTGGAGTCATTATTGGGGATGGTGTCAATTTAAATATTTTCTAAGGGTCATTTTTAGGATTTTGTATGTATAACTAGTTGTTTATAGTTTCATTCAAGTCAAAATTAGTGTTACTTTATCTGCACTTTATCTATATGCATAGGAGAAAAGATAGTTTTTGGAGATTCCTTCATCATAATGACCCATTCAAAATAGAAGAAATTATGTATCCTCAGAAAGAAGACCAACACCCTAAAGGCCAAGAAGATGACCAAACCCTTGAAGAAGACCAAGCTATTGGAGAAGAACCACTATTTGAAAATCCTTTTTTAGTCTACCATGTAAGCCTTCCTTCATCATCATCTAATGAATCATTAGGCTTGAATAACCCTTTTCCTACCCCTGTTTATTAGGATAATCCTTTATCCATTGTCATTTATCAATAAGGAAATCCACCACCACCACCCAGAATGGCATAGCTCGCCTTTCCATTTCCCACAACAAACCTCCAAGATAACAATAATATGAAAATTATTCCTATGTATGACCTTTCTCTTTGAATTTGACATTCTTTATAGAGGGTATGGCTATACAACTGATGCTCATAGGCTGAAATTCTTTCCCTTTACTCTAAAGGAGGTATCTCTAAGATGGTTCATGGGGTTAGGAGCTAATGCTATAGTAGATTGGGATGGAATGAAGAACTCGTTTCTTTCTAAATACAAAGATTATTGTAGAGGAATTATGAGAGGAGATGATATATTCAAGATGCAATAGAAAGAGGATTAGACTCTTGAAGACTATGTTTCAAGATTTCTCTATAATTTTCCAAGGAACACTAAACATCAGCTAAATGAGTCATCTTAAAAGAATATTTTCTTAAGAGGTGTGGACGAGACTTGTGTACAAGCCCTAGACCTCATGGCTAGAGGAGACATTACACAAAACACATGGAAGGATGTCAAAAGGTATTGTTGTTGGAAATATAAGAGGAGTAACTAAGAGGGGAGGGGTGAATTCGTAACCACTAAAATATATCCCAAATTCCTTAGATGTTAGTACAAAACACAAACTAAAAACTGAATACTGCTAAAGCTCAGTAAACACACACAAAATGTTGTAACTAGGTAATAACTAAATTAGCTTAGTAAATGCTTAACATATAAACTTTTAGATGTTGTCTATGATTATCATTACTTTAACTTAATTGCAAGTATAAAGGAAATAACATAAACACATTTGACACCAAGATTTAATGTGGAAACCTAATTTGGGAAAAACCACCAATTGTAACTAGTTGCTATTTTTCACTCTTCTGAAGTGAGCCCTGTTAAGAGCCAACCCTGTTAAAGGTTACAAAACACACTATTAGGTGTGACCCCGTTATAGGATTTAATCACCCTGTTAGGAGTGGCCTTGTTAGAGGTGTTGAGACAATTCAATAGAACTACCACCTTCTTAAAGGATTTGCAAATAGCTACTAAGCCAACTTTGTTAAGAGATATAGATCACTGATACAATGGTTAGAGAGTAACAATGAGATGGCCTAATTTGAATTGATTTTCTAATTAAAGATCTCTGTTTTGGCTTGTACTTGATCCTTCTTGATTGAATATAGTTTTGCTACTCCACAAGGATATTTTTCTTATCCTTCAAATTTGCTTCCTCTTGTCATCATTAAATCTTCAAATAACATCTTCTTGCTTCTCACACACATACACTTTGAAATCACAACTTGACTTTATACTTATATCTTCCACTATGTCAAGTTAGCTCAAATACAACTTAGAATAATTAATATTCATCACCTTAGTCAGCTGGAATCAATAGATAAATCAATTAAACTTAATATGCCAAAATACCAAAATCCTTCATTAGCTGACCCAACTCAATAGAAACTAACTCAAAAATGATTTTCTTTGTTAACCAACAGAAGCTCGGTTAACATTGCAAACTCACAAAAAATCCTTTGGCAACCAAATGAGCTCAGTTAGCACTGGTTCCATCCAACTTTCCTTCATTAATCGAGTGAGCTTGGTTAACACTCACTTTCTGCATATTTTCCTTTGACACCTGAGTGAACTTGGTAGACACTACCTTCTAAACTAGGAAAACATAGGTATGCTTGGTAGACATAGAAAACTGTCTTCACTGCCTAAGTTAGCTTAGCATATGTTGAATGATAATGATTATGACATTTGTGTAACATCAAAGACAACACACAATTAGTTAATTATATCCAACAATCTCCCTCTTTGGCATTGATGGCAACACAATATGTCATAGCATAATAAAATTTTAGATTTTAGACTTAAGAACTGCCTCTGTCAGTATGAGCTCTTTCTTTCACTGGATTTTGTCTACAACAACTAGTATTCAAAACTTTCTCCCTCTTTTAGCAAACTTCTTCTTTGGAAAAATTCCCTCTCTTTGATTCCTTACTTTATTTTGGTTCCAAAAATTTCTCTGAGATATGATAGTAAAGTAATCCCTCTTTGACAACACATGCCAAAGAAAATAATTTTATAAATACCAATGTACCTTAAGTACTGATTCATTTGCAATATGCCCTTTCTAATTCTACACTAGCTGATTGATCTTCAATAGATTTTGGTTGATGTATCACTAAACTTTTTAAGTGAATTTTAGATAGGGGAATGACCCCTAGCTTACCACTTAGATACAGAAATGCATCCTTAGGTAATGGCTTAGTGAATATCTCTACAATCTATTATTTTGTATTCACATATTCCAATCTGACTTCTTTATCCTGCACTAATTCTCTTAAGAAGTGATATTTTATACAATGTGCTTTGTTTTGGAATGCATTACTAGATTCTTTGATATATTGATTGCACTAGTGTTATCACAATATATGACTACTGGATCTTTGATCACTACCTTCATTCCTTCCAATAGTTGTTTGAACTAAACAATGTTAGAAAAATTCACTACTACTGCCACATATTCTTCCTCTGTTGTGGATTGAGATGTATAATTTTGTTTCTTACTTGTCCAAGATACCAATCTTTTACCAAGAAAGAATGCTCCTCCACTAGTGCTTTTTCTATCATCGAGACTTCCTGCCCAATCAACATCAATAAACACTTTTAAGTCCAGATTGCCTCCAAATTTGTACCATAAACCATAGTCTTAATTACCTTTTAGATATCTCATAATTCTTTTGATTTCCATCATATGGTTTTCTCTAGGATTTGCTGAGAATCTTTCCACTATTCCAACTACTAGAGTAATATCAGGCCTTGTGTGTACCAAATACTTTAATTTCCCAATCATTGATCTATATAAGGTCTGATCTATTTCTTTGGAGTCATCATTTTTGGAAAGTTTATGTCTAGTAGACATGAGAGTTCCAACTGGGCTTGAATATTTTATTCCAAACTCCTTTAGTATCTCCTTGATATACTTAGATTGAGTGATGTAGATACCATTTTTGTTTTGCTGTATCTGCAATCCAACAAATAATTTTATTTCACCAAACATGGACATCTCAATTTCTTTACTCATTTCTTCTAAAAATGCTTTGCACAACTCATCATTTCCTGTAAATAGAATATCATCAAAAAATATTTTTGCCAACAAAATCTTCTTGTCTGGTCCTTCCTTGATATATAGACTATTGTTATCATTTGTCCTTTGAAATCCAATCTATACCAAGTAATTATGAAGTCTTTCATACCAAGCTCTGGGACCTTGCTTGAGACCATATAATGCTTTGTGTAATTTGTAGACCATGTCCCTTTTATTGGGATCTACAAAACCTTCTGGTTGTTCAATGTAGACTTCCTCATCAAGAATTCCATTCAAGAATGCAGATTTAACATCCATTTGATATACCTTAAATCCTCTATGTGCTGCATGTGCTAGTAAAGTACTAACACCTTCTAGTCTTGCTACAAGAGCAAAAGCCTCACCATAGTCAATACCTTCTTCTTGAGAATAGTCTTTGCACACTAGTCTTGCTTTGTTTCTTGAAAATTTTCCATCTTCATTCAGATTATTTCTAAATATGCACTTTGTCCCAATTACAATTTTATCCTTGGGTCTAGGAACAAGAGTCCAAGTTTTGTTCTATTCTATTTCTTCATTCATTGCTTCAATCCAAATTTCATTTTCTAGAGAATCCTTAACACTTCTACATTCAAATTTAGTAAGTGAACATGTACCTTTTAATATGCTTCTTGTCATTGTTCCATCAGATTTGTCTCCAATGATCTGATCAAGTGCATGATGCCTTCTGACATATCTTGCTAACACATGCTCTTTGGTCTTTGAATGAGTTCCACTATCTTCATCTTGAATTTTAGTTTTAAGCTCAGATCCTTTTCTCTATGAATCGAAACCATTAGGCTTGGTTTGAACTAGCTTGGTAGCCTCTGATTGTGACTCAGGTCCTTTATACTATAACTCAGTTTGCACTACCTACAACTCGGTAATTGTTGGAGATTTGGGAGATGAAGCTTCCCTTTTCTTAGATAGATTTGGTAGGGTATCAAGTTCATAGTAAACAAATATTCTATAATATTTTGGCTCCTTGTTGCTTTCTTCTTCACTCTTTTCTACAAACTCATCAATTCTAACATGTGCACTTTCTATGACTTTGTGAGTAGACAAATTCAAACATCTATATGCTTTACTTTTGCAGGAGTATCCTAGAAATATACCTTCATCACCTTTTACATCAAAATTTCCTTTTCTAGATTCTTTTAAGATATAAAATTTGTTTCCAAATACTTTTAGGTAACTTACATTAGGTTTGTAGCCATACCACAGATAATAAGGAGTTTTGTTTGAATCTTTCTTTAATTGTACTTTGTTCAAGGTATGAACTATAGTGTTGATAGCTTCCTTTCAGTATTTGAGAGCAACATTGTTTTCAATCATCAATGTTCTTGCATAATCCTTGATAGATTTGTTTCTTCTTTTAACTATACCATTTTGTTGTGGTGTACCAGGGGTTGATACTTGTCTTTTGATTCCTCTTTCAATGCAAAAATCATTGAAATCATGGGAGATGAATTCACCACCTTTGTCTAATCTTAAACATTTCAATCTCTTTCTAGTTTCTTTTTCTACTCTTGCCAGATACCACTTGAATTTCTCAAAAGCTTCTAATTTTTCTTTTAGATATATCACAGTCATCATTCTAGAATAGTCATCAAGAAAAAGAATGAAAAAATTTTCTCCACTATACCTCTCTATTCCAATAGGTCAACATAAGTCTATATGAATAATTTCCAAGACTTCTTCTAATTGATAGTTTTTTCTCTTAAAACTAGTCTTTCCCATGTTACTAATTTTGCAATTCTTGCACAGACCCATGTCAGGCTTTTTCAAATTAGGAATACCTCTTACTATTTTATGTTTTCTTATCTTAACCAAATTATCAAAGTTCACATGACATAGCCTTTTGTGCCATAACCGTCTTTCTTCTACTTGAGAAATAAAACATGAACAATCATTGAGATCAAGTTAAAATAGATTACCTTTTGTTTGCTTACCAGATCCAACTAGATTTCCTTTTCCATCTAGTAGTTTGGCTTGTCCATTCATGAATTCTACCTTGAATCCAATGTTATTCAACTATACCACACTCAGTAGATTATTCTTTAGTCCTTCAACCCAATAAGCATTGTCACATACAAGTTCTTTGGTTAATAAAATACATCCTTTTCCTTTTATGTTACAACATTTATTGTTTCCAAATCTCACACTACCTCCATCATAATATTCCATGTGCTCAATTTTTTTTTTGTCACCAGTCATATGATGTGAACAACCATTGTTAATAATCCATTTATCATTTTTTCTAACATGAGAGATAAGTGCCATCTTATCTCCTTCATCATCAGATTCATCTTTCACAACAATATATACCATTTCATCTTTACTGTTATCATAATCTTTAGCTATAAAATAAGATTTCTTACCTTTATATTTGTGGTTCTTGTAGTTCTTGGAATCCTTCTTGCTTTTGTGCCTATTACTTTTCTTTTTGTCCTTGATTTCCTTTTTTGGACACCTAGTAGCAAGGTCACCAACTTCTTCAGAAGAAAAGTAGATCAGAGGAACTTTACCTTTGTACTTTCCTTTTCCTTTGGAATATTTCCTTGCAAGTAGGGCTTCAACAACTTCAAGATCACTATCTGCAATTTCTTTTGATGTTCCATCTTCTTCACTTCCTAACTGACTAGACTTTGATTTCTTACCCTTTTCTTTAAGTGAGAGTTTGGCTTTAAATGTAGATTCAATATTCTTTGAACTAGGAACATAGTTCTCAAAGTTATCTAACTCAAAAACTGTCAATCTTCCAACAAGAGCATCCAAGGTTAACTTGTTAATTGGATCACACCTCATCTCTTAAATAGAAGACACTCTAATTGCATAGATAGGAAGAAGAGTTCTAAGCACTTTACTTGCAACAATTTCCTCCTTAATGTCTCCTCTAGATGCTTTTCTTGCACTTACCCTGGCCTTGATTCTTTCCACATATTTTGCAATATTTTCACCTTCTCTCATTTTCATTTGGTCAAATTGTCCTCTAAGACTTTTTTCTTTGGCTCTTCTTACATTGTCATCCCATCCATAGATATCTTTCAGTTTGGTCCACATTGCATGAGTAGTTTTGCAATCCTTTACCTCATCAAATTCAACATAATTGAGAGAAAATGCAATATCAATCATCATGATATTATGATTCTTCTTTTCAACAATATCTTCAACTAATAATGTTCCAATGGGAGTGTTGTATTCAACATCAAGATATTTGCAACGTAAATAATTGATGGTAGCAAGATGTAACCTCATAAGTCCTTGCCATGCTGCAAAATTGTCTTTGTTCATCTTGGGAATCTCTCTTTTGTAAGACATCCTCATCTTTAGCTTAGGTCCTTGAAACCTTCTCTACAAGCACCAAAATCTCTTATACCAATTGTTGGAAATATAAGAGGAGTAACTAACAGGGAAGGGGTGAATCAGTTACCACTAAAATATATCCTAGATCCCTTAGATGTTAGTACAAAAGACAAACTAAAAATTGAATACTTTCGAAGCTCGGTAAACACATACAGAATGTTGTAACTCTGTAATAACTGAATTAGCTTGGTAAATGCTTAACATATAAAATTTTAGATGTTTTCTATGATTATCATTACTTTAACTTAATTAAAAGCATAAAATAAATAACATGAACACATTTGACACCAAGATTTAATGTGAAAACCCAATTTGGGAAAAACCATCAATTGTAACTAGTTACTATTTTTCACTCTTCTGAAGTGAGCCTTGTTAGGAGCCAACCCCATTAAAGGTTGCAAAACACATTGTTAGGTGTGACCCTATTAGAGGATTTAATCACCCTATTAGGAGTGGCCTTGTTATAGGTCTTGAGAAAATTCAATAAAACCTCCACCTTGTTAGAGGATTTGCAAATAGTTGTTAAGCCAACTCTGTTAAGATATTTAGATCACTGCTACAATGGTTAGATAGTAACAATGAGATGATCTAATTTGAATGCAACTAATTTTCTAATTATAGAACTCTGTTCTAGCTTGTACTTGATCATTCCTGATTGAATATAGCTTTGTTGATCCACAAGGATATTCTACTTATCCTTCAAATTTGCTTCCTCTTGTCATCATTAAATCTTCAAATATCATCTTCTTGCTTCTCACACACATACACTTTTAAATCACAACTTGACTTTATACTTATATCTTCCACTATGTCAAGTTGGCTCAAATACAACTTATAATAATTAATATTCATCACCTTAGTTAGCTGGAATCAATAGATAAATCAATTAAGCTTAATATGCCAAAATAAGAAAATCCTTCATTAGCTGACCCATCTCAGTAGAAACTAACTTAGAAACAATTTTCTTTGTTAGCCAATAGAAGCTTGGTTAGCACTACAAACTTGTGAAAAATCCTTTAGCAATCAAGTGATCTTGATTAGCATTGGTTCCATCCATCTTTCCTTCATTAACCAAGTGAGCTTGGTTAACACTCACTTTTTGCATATTTTCCTTTGATGCTTGAGTGAACTTGGTAGACACTACCTTCTAAACTAGGTAAACACGGGAACACTCAGTAGACATAGAAAATTATCTTCACTACTCGAGTGAGCTCAACATATACTAATTGATAATGATTATAAAATTTGTGTAACATCAAAGACAACACACAATTAGTCAATTGTATCCAACAACTACAAGAATTACTCATGGGCTAATGTAAAGAAATGAAGAGGAATTTGTTCTAGTTCCTTGAATACTGATGGAGTTGGTGTATTAAATTGGATCTTTAAAAAAAAAAATTTGACTTTAAGAAAGAAATTATTAAAAATGTTGAAACCCATTCATATATAATGCAATCTAGAAGGAAACATGAAGAATTTGATGCTATGTTAGTCAAATTCTGCTCTCATTGTTGGGAGAAGAAGAGGAATTACAAGTGTAATATCGTTGCTAGTTTGGAAACTCAACCACAAAAAAATTCCAGTGGAGTTCAAAGAAATTTATGATAATGGAGATATATTGTATGTTTCTCAAAGAAGACCATGGGCTTAGAGACAAGGGATGCATCAAAACCCTCTCCAAAATTTTGGGAATTTTATTAATCAATGGAAAAATTCTAATTTTTCAAACCCCAATCATTGGAATCCTTCTTGGCCTACTCAATCACAATCCATGTAGAATAACCAAGCTTGGAAACAACCTCCACTTGACCAATGATAGTAGCCAAATTGGAAAGCCCCTCCACAACAACAAAATTGGCAACAACCCAACCAAATTGGTAGCCACAATCCAATCAATGGCAAGCCCCACAAAATAACTAGCAATAGTCCTTAATAATGACCTCATCAACAATATAATGCCTTGCAACAAGCTCAACAACAAGCTTTAATACTGCCTCCTCCTACAACCAAAACCAATTCACCCAAAAAAAACTCAGTTATCTTCTTAGCCAAAACCAAATCCAAATAACATGCCTACTCAAGTAAGTGTATTCCTCAAATTATACTCAACAACCAACCTATTTAATCAATGATATACATCTTAGGTATGGAACCACTCTTCCAAATCCTAAAGGTCTAGTAATAACTAACGTTACTTCTAAGGATGCATCAAATGAAGAATCCCTTCCTATTCCATCACAGTCACCTGCAACCAAGCCGCAACCATTTCCAAAAAGACCTTCCCAATCCTCAACCCCTCCTAAGAATCTTGTTGTTAGAGAATTGCTCACTTAATTAAAGAAAATGATAGTCAAAATAGAATTTCTAGATGCCCTCAAGGAAATCCCAACATATAGCAAAGCCATTAAAGAATCCTACATAAAACAACCTAGTAGGAAGCACAAGAACCCCCAAACTATCCATGTTATGGTTTAGTTGTCTGACCTCATGATGAATAAATCTATAGACCCAAAATATTTTGATTCAGGAAGTCCAATTTTCACAATACATATCAATGGAGTGTAGGTAAATAATGTTTTAATAGACTTAGGAACATCCATTAATGTTAGGAATAGGGAGGTGCTTCTTCACCTTAATATCATTGGTATTAGAGAAACCCTACCATACTTTAGCTTGTTGATAGTTCTATAGTCAAACTTGATGACATGATAGAGGATGTCATAGTGACTTTGAATTCTTGGGAATATCTAATGGATTTTGTTATTTTATCACCTAAAGAAACTTTATGAGGTTATCCTATTATCCTAGGAAGGCCTTGGTTAGCCACAATAGATGCTTGTATCACTTGTCATTCAAGAAAGATGACCATATCTAATGGTTCCACTATTAATAAGTTGGGTTTATATTTTCCTGCTAAACCACTTTTGCAAGATGATCAAGCTATGTGAACTAATTTCAGGAATGATGAACCTGAGGTAAATTCATTGAGTCAGTTCATGATGATTGATAGAAACCAATTTATGATTCTTCAAAATGATGATTATATCCTCACAACCATCTTATTTAAAGAATATGGTGAAGATCCTCCTCTATGTATTGATCTGAATTGTTTATTGTAGACAATTATTCCTCCTAAAGATATATCTCATTTTCCTACAACCATTACTTACCTTCATACCTTGTTACCTCACAAAATTAAGGTTTCTAGCTTCTATGAGTTATCTACAATAGATAAAGTCACTAGAGTTGAAGTCATCCCAGGAAAGAAGATCAATATTAGTAAGAGTCTTACTTTTGACAAATTGGAAAGTACACTTATGCCACTACAAGAAAAATAGAAAGCATTTGCCTGGGACTACATAGACATGAAAGTCCACTTAACCCAAAACTCTATACTCACAGAATTTACATCGCACTTGAATGTAATCTTGTAAGGAAGCCCCAATGAAGAGTCAATCCAACATTACATAATACTATGAAAAATGAACTGCAAAAACTTCTAAATTTTGGGTTCATCTATCCTATTTTTGATAGCTAGTGGGTCTTACCTTTGGTAATTGTGCCTAAGAAAGGGGGTAAATGGTGAGTATGTGTGGATTAAAAGAAATTTTATACAACAACTAAAAGGATCACTTTTCTTACCTTTCATTGATCAAGTTCTTTACAATTTGGCTAGGAAGAAGTATTTCTCTTTCTTAGATAGATTTAGTGGGTATAACCAAATTTGAATAGCACCAAAAGATTAGGATAAGATAACTTTTACCTAGATGTGGGGCATATTTTCTTATTTAGCACTACCCTTTGGACTATGTAATGCTCCTGCTACCTTTCAACAAGTTGTGATAAGTATTTTCTCTGACATGTCTTCTTACTGTATGGAAATCTATATGAATGATTTCATTGTTCAAGGATCTAATTTTGAAGAAGCTAAATCCAATTTCAATAATTTTTTGAAGAGATGTTAGGAACACAACCTTCCATTGGACAATAAGAAATGTTATATGATGATGGAGGAAGGAGTTGCATTAGGTCACTAAATTTTTGCAAGTGGCAATTAAGTCGATCCTCAAAAGATAGAAGTGATTAACACTCTGCCTACACCTAAAAAACAAAAGGATGTTATAATTTTTCTTGGCCATGCTAGTTACTACATGAGATTCATTAAAGATTTCAGCCAAATAGTAGCTCCATTCTATAATTTTATTAAGGACTTTGAATTTTCATGTGATTTAGAATATGATAGATCATTTCAGTAACTCAAAAATGTCTTGACTAAAGTACTTGTACTCAAAGGTTCCAATTGGAACATTATGTTTCATATTCATACTAATGCTTCAGATTATGCTATAGGAGTTGTGTTATGACAAAAGGAAGGGACAGTTGAACATGTTCATAGTCATAGAAAACAAGTTGTTAGCTATGATTTATGCTCTTAACAAGTTTAGACATTATATTACTAGCTATGAGATCTTTGTGCACACTGATCATCTTGCCATCAAGTAGCTCATAAATAAACCTACCATTTTAGGAAGACTAGCTTGTTAGTTATTGCTTATGTAGGAATTTGATATAAAAGTGATGGATAAAATAGGAAGGGCTAATGTAGTAGTCGATTTCCTTTAATGGTTATAGGTGCCTAATGATCCTACAATCATTGATTATAGCTTCCTAGATGAACATTTTTTCTCTTTGATAGCACACAATCCAAGGTATGCTAAAATTGCCAATTATCTCACTAGAGGGTGAACCCCTGCTCATATCTCTCCTAAGGATAGAAGACTACTAGTTGAAAAGAGTTTCAATTTTCCTTAGATACACGGTTGCATGTTTTATACTGGACTTGATCAAGTTATGCACTAATATCTCAAAGAAGATGAAACTTATGATATCCTATGGGCCTGCCATGATGAACCATGTGGGGAACAATTTGTAGCTAAAACGACAACATTAGATACACTAAAAACTAGATACTATTGGCCAAATCTTCATAAGGATGCAAAAAAATATACAAAGAAATGTAATAGATGTCAATGTATGGGCAGACCAACAAAATCAGATGAAATGCCCCTACAATCACAAGTAGTTGTTATACCATTTGACAAATGGGGATCAATTTTGCTGGACCAATAAGCCCTCAATCAAAAGGTAAATCTTACATTTTGGTATGTACTGATTATGTCACTAAATGGACTGAAGAAAAACCTATGAGACATTTTAGGGATAATAATATTGAATAATTCTTTTATGAAGTCATTTTTACAAGATTTGGTGTCCCTAGAGAATTAGTGACTAGTCAAGGTGCCAAATTTACATTAAATATCATCAATGCACACTTGAATGAATATACAATTTGGCATGGCAAGTCCTCTCCTTACCATCCTCAAGCTAATGGACTAGATGAGATAGCAAATAGAGAACTAGAAGCCATTTTCACAAAGACTATTCAAATAAATAAGAAGGATTGAGTATCTAGGATTTGAGAGGATTTATGGGCCTATAGGACAACATGGAAGAGAACAACAAGATTTAATCCTTTTGAATTATTCTATGAGAAAATAACTATGATACCAATTGAGTTTGAGTACAAAACACTTTGTACTGCATTAGAACTCAACATTGATCTCCATGATGCTCGACAAGAACATATCCTGCATTGAATGGACTTGACGAGTTTAAAAAATCCACCTTACATAATACCAAGTTAATTAAAAAATAATGCAAGAAATGACATGAAATATTTATTAAGGATAAACAATTGAATGTGGATAATTGGGAACTGCTTTATGATTCTAGGTATCAACATAATTTTGGAAAATTCTAAACCAGATGGTTAGGACCATATCCTGATCAATTCAAACTTCTATTCAATGGTCATAAACTCAAAATATACAATAAACCATAGACTAAAGAATATTTCCTACAAAAATTCAATTTTGCAGAACATCCTATAGCAATGGCACCTGATCCTTCCACTCAACATGCCCCATTACTTTGATTTCGATTAAATTTCATAATAAATCATCACTTTCTTTGTAACAAATATATCTCACCTTCTCTCTCTCTCTCTCTCACCCATCCATCTCATTTTTCCTACAATAACCAGGTATGAAACGATACAATATTTACTCACCCCATGACAAAGGTTAGTACCATGCATTTTCATGTTTATTTATATCCTTTAATTTCATGAATTTAAGTTTTATGCTAATTCAATTCTTTGCTCACAATGCATGGTGGGATCCATGCCTTGTTTTAAGTAAGGTGGGAGGTATTGTGTGTAAAGTTTATTTTTTGCACATTAAATCTCATGATCATGATCATGTGATAAGTAGTATGTTGTACAATGAATAGTTTTTTGAAGATATGCCATATCATAACCTTTAAACTTATCAAGGTGATGTGACACTTGCCTCCCTTTTGGAATGTATGTACATAAAACTATATTTATAGAATGAAATGAGGATGTAAGGTAATTTAAATGATGACATGATATTATTTTATGGCATGTTATTATACAACTTTAGTTTTCTCAAAAGGTTTTTGTTTTATGTTCACCGTATTAAAATATGCTCTAAAAATCTTGAAATGTGTCTTTCTGTTTTGTTTTCTTTCCATACCTGCATATGTTCTCTATGTGTGAAATCATAAAATTTGGAACTTTTCATGTATAACCATGAGGGGTGACTTGATATTCCATGAGCCCACAATTCATAACCTTATTCTCTAGGATAATGATTTTCGTCCACTATTTAAAAATCGTGGTTGGCTCCAGTATTTTTGGAGGCCTACATTTTGGAATTAGGAAATTTATTTTCAGTTCATGAATTCTTTTAACAATAGGGTAGTGATGGTTAAAGGGATCAAGATTGAATGCATCCATGAGATAATCATTGAAGTCTCTAGGCTATAAAAGGAAGATGAAATTTTTGAAGAAGACATGGACCCATGTTCGACAACTACACAATTCACGTTGCACTCAAACATGCCATTGGAATTAGATCATAAGAAACAAGGAACAAGATGGATTTATGTGCAAGAAACCTATAATTAGTGTGTTCTTTATATTATGCAGTACATTACATGTGAGGGAAGGCATCAATGGTTACATGGTGTTTATTTTAAGCTTCTCAGTTGCTTGAGGCATGATAAAAAACTTGTCAACCTTCCTCATTTCTTGTTTAGTCCAATGAAGAAATGAGTTGCATATGTGAAAGAAGGTAAGCCTAACTCAGTCTCAAATCATTGTTTTATTAAATTGATAGTTCAACGAGATTTAGGATGTCATACTTCTACTATTTTGTGAGATTATTTCATGTTGATGGATGAGTTTTTTCCAACATTTGGGGGACATAGGGGTTCAAGAGTAGGAAGAAGGTTCATTACAACAATTGGTATTGTAAAAATTGTAGAATGAAACATATCTAATGAACCCTCAAGAATCCTTAAGTCACCTAGGTAGGAAAAAGAAGAAGATAGTGGAAAAATCACCATCTATCTCTGAAAAGGGAAAAGAGAAGGAATTTTTTTTTTTAAACAACCCCATTTTACCTGAATTGCAAGCTAGTGTAAAAACTAGGTCTTCTACACATAGGGTTGAAAGTGAACCAATTTAGGAACATGAAGTTAATGTAGATCACATACAAAATTTAGGGGATTTCCATGATAAAACCATCACTCCCTCACCCTCTGTCAAAAGAAAGATAGTTCAAAAGGAGATTCCTATAGCATATGCTAAAGGAGAATCTTCAAAGAAAAAGAAAAAGGTGTCTAAATCTTCTATTGAAACACCTGTGAGGAAAAGTGAGTGAATTTATAAGAATTATGTTCCAAAAAATACTCCTATTGATGAGGCTACTCAAACAAATGTCCCTACAGTTAATGAGATTTTTTTTGAACATGATAATTAAAAGAATTAAGAAAAGATTCAGGAAATGTGTCACAGTATCCTAGCCAGTCTCACGAGGATGTTTTTCACATTAGGGATGACAATAGTGACAATGAGTCTGAGCAAGGTAACTTTGTGTACTAGAGGAAAGGGAAAATCCCTCAAATTGTTTATGAATTTGATAATGATACTATTTTGGTTTCTAGAAATGAGCTAGAAGAACCTGTAATTAATATGGAAAGGAAAGTCTACTACTAATCCTCAAGTTGAAGAGTCTAATGAAACACAAAATACTGATGGTTATGAGTTGGTAGATATCAATAATCAATGACCAATGTCCCCACCATACCTATCCACACTGTTAGCAACAGAAATAAGCCTATACTGGCAATTTTTAATAGAAAAAGCTATGTAGCTAGAAGAAAAGAAGAAAATGCAGCAAATTATTAACAATAAATAGAGATAATTATTGGACCAAGAGGACAAGATTATGGTTTTAGAAGATAAGGTCACTCAATTGACTACTTTGATGCTTGAACTTCTTCAGTGTAGACCACTAACTAAAGTCTATGTTATATTCCTTAAAGAGAAGATGGTGAATTATATGATGACATAGATTGTTCAGGGTCCTACTTCTTCCTTAAACACTCATGAATTTTACCATCTCCCAACAATCTTCTGTAGCCATTAAAAAATTGATGTGTGAACTATACATGCACAATCTAGTTGTTCCTAATGATAGAGAATAGAATCCCTTAATGTATGTGGGGGATATTCAATTGATATCATTTATGTCTTGGATTTAGAATGAGATCACCAGGGAAAATCATGCTAAACCATATAGAGATATAGAGGAGTTAGAACCATTGTATCTGAGGCCTGAGGCAAAGTATCCAAAGACATATTATTATGACTTGTTGAAAGTTGCAATTTTAGAAAAAGGTGAGAAGCACATAAAGACTCTTAGGATAGCTGCCTATTCATAATTTAGGAAACTAAAATAAAAAGAGTTACAAGAGGTAGAGGGATCAATCATCCAAAGATGGATAAGGATTCCTCATGACTTATAGGTTAAGGAACCACACTCTCCCCATAACTTCATTATGGCAAGAAAATGTGCATCGTGGTATGTAATGTTGGGATAGACTATGTTTAGTTTCTAGATTCCACTTAGGTTTCAACCTCCTTTACTGATATATCCACTATTGCGGATTAACGAAGATGTCAATGAACATGGCATAGCTACTGAGGTGAGAACCTGGGAACAACTTAAGGATTCCAAGGGGTATTACTGGAGTTGGCAAAATGGAGGAGGAGGGGTCAATTGTGGAAGATTTTAGATTAAAATCTGGAGTCAGGAATTACATCTTAGCTAGAGGACCAAAAAATTTCTAAGTTGGGGGAAATGATGGGCTTAAGAAATAGCACAAGTTTATGGGTTTCTATGATTTTTTATGGGATTTCTCATGTTTAAATTGAAATACTTTTTATAATGATATTTATAAACCTATACTTGTTTTTCTTTTCTATCATTTCATGACATTATATAGTTTCTTGGATATACTACTATGGTTAAGACTTATATATGTAAATGGGATTATATATGTGTGTGACTAGTAGATGAGAATGCCCATTCCTTTCTTATTTCTTATGGGTAGGTTCCTACAACCAAGTATTGTGAGCAAGGATTGGTATATATGCATCAAATTCTTATCATGAATTCATGGAATAAATATGTGTTGTAAAATATTGCATGTGTACTAACCTATTGTAGGAATAAGTCAAGGAAGGAGTGTGTGTGAAGGAATTAATATCAAGGTTGCGCAACCACCTTATATTTATGAACTATTGAAGATTGGGTCAGCCTAATTATTGTGGTTCTCACAACACACACCCCATTTCTACCTAGAAATGGGGACCCCCTAATTTCATTTTTTGGTTTTCTAAATCCCTAGTCCATGGTCTAAGTCTTTTCTAGGGTTTTTCCTAGTGTCCTTGATCAAATCTGGGTCCTGGTTCAAAAATCTAGATCTTGAAAATCAAAATTCTGAGAGTATGTGTCTTTTTTACAAAGAAAAAAAGGCACACCAATGCATCTCCCTAGGTGCACTAGTGTGCCGAAGTGCTTAGTAAATGGCATCACCCTTTGTGATGCACAAAATCAAGGGGTGCTTAGGACCTCGGGTCTATATAACCTGGGGACCCCTCTCATTCCCTCACTTTCTTTTTTCCTTCATCTACTTCTTGAACTATAGTACCACAGCTAATTAGGTGTGCCTCCTCTACTTTTTTACCTACACAAAAAATACTAAACCCTTATTAAGGTGCATAGCTATGCACCATTTAAAACTGAAAACCTTAAAAACATAAAACTTAAAAAAAAAACTTTGAATAAAATTCTCCTAATTAAGGTGCACAATAGCGCACCTAATTAGGTGTGCTATTGTGCACCCTTAAATGAGAACATTTTTATGCTAAGTTCATATAGGGTGTGCATTAGTGCACCCCATGAGGTGTGCTACTATGTACCCCATATTGTAAAATAACAAAAGGTGCACCAAGTGCACCCTTTTTTGCAAAAAAGGGTTAAAATTAGGGTTTTAAGAGGTTTTTGAGTAATTTGTTTTCCCATACCTGTATTAGGGTCTAATTTAATCATTTTTTCTTTGGCCCTGCACTAATACACATTCTTTTTGTGTAGATTCAATGGCTTCTTCATCATCCTTCCTCATCGCAAAGATGGTTCCAAAGCCTATAGTGTTCAAGTTTCAAGGTGTTCCAACCAAGTCATGTTTTCAAGATGACTATTCAGAAATCTGGGATACCAAACTAGGTCACACAAATTTGGGTGCATTCTTAGCATTGTGAAATAAACCTACAAAAAGGTTTTGATGATATCTGCCTTGATCCACTTAGGACTTGTTAACACAACATCAAATCTAGTATAGTCCTTAGAATTGATCATGACACTAGTAGAAAAATATGTTCCCAACAAAAGGGTTGTGAAGAGCATAACTAGAGAGATCAACCTAGATCTTTGACTCATTAACATAGAGAAGGTGTTCTATCTTCTAAGGGAAGATCATTTTATCAAATTGATTTATCACCAAGCCGAGAGATGGTACATAGAACATGTTGATGAAGCTTCTGAAATCATTCAGTTGTCATACCTCATCGAGAAGACTCCTCTAGGGTAGAAAGCATGAAAAGTGGATATGACAAGAGTATATATGAAGGAAGATATTGGATATTCAATCATACTCTTGAGTAGAGTTATGGGTTTTCTTGCTTCTAGACACTTGAACATATGGATGGTACATTTTGTTGAGATTATCAAGATAACAAAGATGCCAATTGATTGGGCCTTCATTCTTTGTGAGAACTTAAGTGAGCAACTAGTGGCAGCAAAGATTAACCAAAAGTTTTATATGACATCATATTTTTTATACTTGTTAGCCACAAGGGCAATAGATTATCCAGGGCTTTATAAGAAGGGTAACATGCAAGATGCAAATGTGTGATGATATATAGTATATCCTTAGCTGGTGAAGAAGAAGCTTCTAGAGAAAAGCAAGGAATATAGGATCATGAATGATGCATTTATATTCACAATAGTCTAGTTCATTGAAGGAGATTAAGTGAAAATAATGTCAGAGGAGGTAGCTACTAAGGTATCAGAAGTTGGAGCCTACTACATCTAGTTTCAAACATTCACATATTTGAGGGTAGTGGGTACAACTATCAACCCCAAGAAGCTCCCTAGGTATCCCAGTGACAAACTTATTCTACTGGAGATAGCTCGACAAATCTTGTTTGCATATAACAGAGTCAAGAGACAACACAAAATATGTTGGGTATGGCCTATTACTATAAGACATTTAATTGTGGTTTAAAGACAAGACATTCCATATTTTGAGTCTAAATGGGATCAATATCCCTTAGAAGAATATAATTCTCCATGACCCTATTTTGATAACATTGAAAGAGTACAACATCTAGCTGGCAAGACATTTCAACATGAGGATGCAGTTGAGGATCACTGGATGAACGCAATAAACAACTATGATATTTGTATTTGGGATTATTGTAGGATGACTCTCTATCTAGAAAGAAGTGCTTTAAAGATAAAGATTCCTTTGAAGATAGTGCAAGAGATACAGAGGATCTTCTCGATCCATTGTTCAATAAGGAAAAGATTGGTGACCGACCTATCATGAATGCTGAGATTGACAAAGAAGAAAACTCAAACATTAATCATAGGGTGAGGCACATCATCAAATTGACAAAGGACTAGATCAAGAGACCTTTAAAACTTGATCCAATTCCTCAAATGATGGTTTTTTGTGCTCAAGCTTTCCTAGCTAAAGGTCAAGGAGCTAAGTTCGTAGTGCCTACATTTAGAATCCAATCACCAATAAGACCAAAAATAGTGTACCAACATGATAGACTAGTTGGGTATGGTCAGGATCAAAAGGGTAAAGGAAAGAGGAAGATAACTTCTCCTTAATGGGCCAAGCCAAAAGAGGAAGTGACTCAGGCACCTCCACAGTAAGGAGAAGAAAATGTACAAGGGCTAGAGAATGTGGAAGCTACACAAGCCCAAGATAATCCTCAAGTGCTGCTAGCTAAACAAGGCCAAGGGGAAACTAAGATTGAAATACAAAAAGTGCCTTCACAAGAAGAACAAGCCTCCCCCTTCACTCTTAAGAAAAGAAAGATCAAGACTCTTGTAAAGAGGAGATAAAAGGTCATTAGTAAAGTGATTCCTTTCCCATTTGTCCCCAAACCTATCCTAGAAGAAGAAAAGGAAGAGGATGATGAGGAGGAAGAGGATAATCTACTTTTGAACCAGAAGACTCATCTCACAAGAGACATAAAGTTAGAAATGAGAAGAAGTTCCATAATCACACTGCCATCCATTCCTGAGCGACCCATTCAGACTACAACATCAGAAGATGAAATGCAATAGTGGATAGATGAGTAGGATGTTGAGGTCACTGATGTCATTTAGATGTTAGATTTTGATTTCATTCTAGTTGGTACTGAAGTGGTTAGGGATAAAATTAGAGATACTCCAACCAATCAACCTCAATAGGAGGATTGGAGTCAGTTTTTTACTCAGCCACAAGGACCTAAGATAGATCCATCATCCCTAGTATAAGAGGCATTTTGTGTAGACAAGGGATTGACTACCCTTCTTCCTCCAACCACTGAAGGAGAATAGGTTTAGGTAGAACAAGAGGAATATCCACAACAAGCATCCATCAAGGAAGTGTCAGAGGAAGGGAAGATAAGTGAAAAACCTTAGTAAACTTCCCAAGACATAGAGGTAAGGACAATGGACTCTACAAAAATAGAGACTCTTAGTGTGGATCTCTTACAAAAGGAGAAGACTCTAGAAAGGGGAGATGAGGGAAAGAGCATAGCAGAGAAAACTCCTTCATCCTTAAAAGGAAAATCTCCAATGGAGCATATCCCAAGGTGGCTAAGGAAAGAATTGATAAGAAACAAGAAGCAACAATTCACCACTAAGGAAGAGGATAGAATGGAATTAATTGAAGTTCTAAGGAAACCTAAATCACCACCAAAGGATGCATAGGCATTAGCCTTTATCATGAGTGATTAGAACCAAGACTTATTTTCTCATGTAGCTATTCCTCCTCTGCATACAAATGTTGAAGAATTGACTCCAAGGGATTATCAAAATAGGGAGGTCATGCTTGGGAAACTTACCTTGGATATTGCTAAGATAATGGTTATAATAGAAATTAAAGAAGTATTCAGGAGCTTAGAATAGGATGGGGTGGAATTGATAATGATTTGGAGATGAAATGACATCCTAAAAGGATATCTAAGAAAAGTTATTGGTCCCTTAGATCCTATAAACCATTAGGACACCTTGAATGCATCACTCAAGAGAAGAGATAGGGGTATAGTAAAATTGGATCCATTTTTGAAAGCTTGTCAGCAGTGGAGAGAGAGTTTTGAGGAAAAGGGTGTACAGATTATATAAGGAAATATGAAGCTACTACATCATATGCTGGATAATGTGGATAGGCTAGTCACCATTTTGAATCAAGATTTTGGTCTGATGCATGAAGTACATACCTGGGGAAAAGATTTTTAGGCATTACAGTCTATCAAAGGAAAAAGGTATCAGATATTGATGGAAGTATATATAGCGGAGGAATTAGATAAAATTGATGATTGGATAGAGAAAATTGCAGATGGAAATAAAGTAATGGAAACATTACATGTAGAGATTCGCAAGCTCAAGGATCAAACCCAAGAGAAAATTTTGGAGGTAGAGAGGCATTATAGTGATGCATGTTTAGACATTTTTGAGGATGATTCTAGGGAGAAGTTAGTAGCTATAGAGTTAGTAGTTGAACAATTATAGAAAACTTTTGAGGACTTTGCTTATGATGATGACATTAGGAAAGCATTTAGAATAGAGGAAGCATTATTAGAATTGGATGTAAAACTTGGAGATTTTGTGGAGACTCATATCGAGGTGCGTGACTACAGGTAGAAAGTGAAAGACAAATATGAAGCCTTAGATTTGACAGATATGGCTCAAGTCATTGAGATTATTGAGAAATTCAAGGGAAAATGCCCAAACATAGTTCTGATATAAAGGGGAACAAAACCAAGAAGCCATAATTTCAATTTTGATACCTAATGAAATTTTGCAATTTTTGGAACCTGCTTCTAATGTGCATTGGTGCGCCAGATGCACAGGTGTGCTTGGTGCACAGGTGCACTTTTCAGTGGTGTTCTAGAATATTTTGAAGAAGTTAGAGTTGCACTGATAGTTAACTACTAGTTCTTAAATTAGAGCTTTCCATGCATTGGAAAAGCATTCTAACATCAGTTTAACTCCTATAGATGCCTAGTAAAGATGGAGCTTCTATTTTTGGCACTTCCAAACAATCTTACATCAACTAATGGATTTCTCTTACTTATTTTCTCATGTTTTCTTTGTTTTAAGACATGTAAAGGCTCATGCATCCATTTAATGATATAAATATGGATGGGGTTCTACTAAGCACCAGTTAGAGAGTCAGTTTGTACATAAATAGATTTTTTTATTAATTTGGAAACATATGATTGTATAAAGATATCTTTCACTCTCAACACAAATTGAGGAGAAGATTTCTTATAAATTCAAGAATGTAATATGTATTCTAGGCTGCCATTATTTTGATGCAATAATATATGTTGTTGGTGCTCACATTTGGAGTGTAGTGGTTCTTTCCTAAGTGTGTTATATTTTGTGAATGTATGTTCATGAAGTGTAATTGAGCCAATAGTTTTATTGTGTTGTTTTGGTTGTGAAATCTTTTAATTCTACTGTTTGCTACAGGTCTACAAATTTTGCTGACGTACTTAGTTTGAGAAGAGATCACCATATTGTTCCTATTTTCATTGGTTACTCATCGATATTTTCAAAGGCTTAATTCACAAACACATTGTTTCCATGGCTTATGTCTGTTAGGATTTTATTTTCATGTTATTTTCTTAAATTTCTTGCTACAATATCTTTTTTATTTACTTTACTAACCCCTTGGTTAAATTAGGAATTCATATAGTTGCATTGTTAGATTACATTCATCATAAAATAGAAAAATATATTTATTTTTGTGTGTTTTATTTTTTTGAGACTACAAGCAGATTCAAAATCTTATCCAAATTTTTAATGAACTAGCAAAGGCCTCCTCATGAACACTCGCATTTATCTTCAACTAAGTGGATTCTAGTAGGTTGCAAGATCGCCCAAAACCTTGAAGTTGATCTCAAATTAACTTTTCAAGAGAGGAGTTCGAAAGGATTCCTACCATTAACCATCATGCAAAATGAAAACTCAACACTAACTACCAACTGTCGTGCAAATTCAAAAGTCATTATGTCCTATATTTTTTGGAAGACTTATTCAATCAAGATGTGTATCATGATGTTGTAATTTATTGTATTTCTTAAGTCTTCATTGTTGAGGCTAGATCTTAGGAAGTTAGTTTTTGTAGTTTCTTTAAATAAAGTTGTTGAATTAAACCTTGGATATAGTTCACCAGAGTTTGTAATTAAAATAGAATTGTTAGATATAGACTATCATTTTCTAGTTTGTACTATTTTTACGATTTGATATCAATAAAATTTGTTATCATTGTGTTCTAGTATTTGAGTTTACATTTGTAGTTGTTCACTCATCCAAGGGGGCCCATTTGGTGAGTGAACCTAGTTGGTAGAATTAGTTTTCATTGTGTTAAGATTAAGTAAGAACCATTGGAAATGCAAAGAAGTAACTAAGAGGGGAGGGGTGAATCAGTTACAAAAAAAAAAATCCAAAAGTCCCTTTAAGATATCAACACAATATAAAACCAATAACTTGTTGTAACTCAATTAACACTAAATATTCTATTGTAACTTGATTAACAATGAATATATTATTGTCACTCAATTAGCATAGAGATCTTAAGATATTAATGTGATTAACCTTAATTAACTTAGTTGTAAAAACATAAATCAAATAACATGAACACATGACACACCAAGATTTAACATGGAAACCCAATTTGGGAAAACCACCAATTGCAACTAGTTACTATTTTTCACTCTTCTAAAGTCCTATTAGGAGCTAACCCTGTTAAAGGTTACAAAGTACACTATTAGGTGTGACCCTATTAAAGGATTTAATTCACCCTATTAGAAGTGGCCTTGTTAAAGGTCTTTAGACACTTCAATCTAGAAATGCCACCTTGTTAGAGGATTTATCAAATAACTATTAGGCTAACTCTGTTAGGAGATTTGATTCACTACTACAATTAATAGAGAGTAACATGAATTGACCTGATTGAAGATGCAACTATCTTTGCTAATTTCATATCTCTTTTCTAGCTTGATTACTTGATCCTCTTTGATCAAAATGTTCTTTGCAACTTGGTCAACTCAAATACTCTGTCCTCTTGCAGATATCCTTTCTATTCACTTCCTTGATTCATCTTTTTCAATCCCATGCTTCCTCCTTTTTCAATCCTCAACTTTACCTTATATGAATAATCTTATCAACTCAGCTTGAATATACTTTTAATCAAATAATTTTCATCCCTTAAGTTAGCTAGCATTAGCTAATAAATCTATCAGACTCAATATGTTGTCAGTCAACTAATATAGAATTGAGTATTTGATCAACTTAGAGAAACTATTCGTTAACTGACCCAACTTAGTCAATACTGATTCTGAACTAACTTTCCTTTGGTAACTGACTGAACTCAGTCAACACAAGATCTATCTTAACTTTCCTTCGGTAACTGAGTAAACCCAGTTAACACAAAATCTGCCTTTGATGCCCAAGTGATTTTGGCAAGAACTAATTTTGAACTTGGTAATATCTACAATGCTCGACATACATAGGAAACTATCTTCAATACTTAAGTGAGCTCAACAAATACTGACTTTCTTGGTAAGGCTTGACATTTTGTGTAACATCAAAGACAACATACAATTGAATACTTATTTTCAACAAGAACTTCATTGCTCATGCAACCATTGGTAACAAAACCATTTGTTGTTCCTACAGCAAAGGAAAACAATGTGGAATCCTATTTGTATTTCCATTTCTTCTATTTAGTTAAAGTTTCTTACACTTGCATATAGATTTAGTATTTATGTTCTTAATTCTACAAGATAGAAATGGTAGTTAAAGAGGTTTAAAGCATATACTTTGCAGACATAATTTCAAGTTTATGTCCCTAGTTGATAAGTAAATAGGTCTAATGAACAATTTTGGATGCTATCTTGGATGTCCAATCCATGAGCACAAGTCTTAGTTTCTAGTTCAATCATTTAACCAAGTAGTGATAAAAAAATCATTCATCATCACAATTCATTTGAAAAATTCCACAACAATTAAAAAATTATATTGCAAATAATGATATTGAGTAGTCTTATGAATTTGATGAAGTATGCAAAAAGAAGATCCAGGTATAATGAGATTGAAATGTAAAAATAAACATTCCATATACATGCATTCATCAAATAAAGGTGTTTGATTTACAACTTCAAGGATTTTGATTTTTCTACAAAACGGTTATGTAAAATATAAGGCTCCCCAGTAATATTGTAGAGGTTACTATAGGCCACCCATAGGGTCAATGTGATGAGGAGCCTTATACTTTGTAGTTGGATTTGTGAAAATGAGGTCATCATAATAGTTTATTTCAAAAATATGTAATTTTATTTTAGATGTGGCTTGAAAGGAACAAGATAAAAACATCAAGGATGCAATTATTCAATTCTAAGGTACTCTTAGGAGAAGGATAAGCATAATTCATTGAGGCCTCATTTATAGGAGGAATATCAATGAAATTCATAGGAAGTAGTTGATCATTAGGAGTATTAATAATGTTATCATATGATTGTATAAAAGTTGTTTTGTGAAAAATGGATTAATTTGTGTTCTTATCTTAGGTTCATCAATATTAGGGACAACATTACTTAGTAGAGTTTGATCAAAATAATCTTTGAAAAGATTGCCCATTAGAGGGGGACTCTTTGAAGAAATATGAAAACAAATGAAAGGAAAAACTAAAGTGTCATCATATGCATGAAATGGAATATCTTGAAGATCATGAAGAAAAATTGAAATTGAACTAGCCAATGAAGATAAAAACTTCATTGAAAACAAATGTAATGACTAGGAATTTAAATATTTTTGTATTTTTATCATGTTTTTAAAATAAATTCAATGTAGTCTAAGAATGCAGGATGCAATTTATTTGTGTTTTTTCATAATGAAAATATATGAAATGAAATAATTTAGTTAATACAACCTATATGAAATCAATGTAAAGGATATCTAGCTAGATGCACAAAGAAGTAATCTAACTCCATGGAAATAAGAAAGAGTCACAAGTCAAGTTTAGAAAAATGTTTAGTGGTACAATGGAAGCACCAATAAGATGTGTAACAATTTCCATTTCCCAAAATATACAAATACAAGAGAAAGAATGACTTCCAAACACAACTCTCATTATAACCCAAGTTAGATTAGTGAAACCCAAATAATATGAAGGGATTCCAATACCAAATCCAAATTGTTCTAAGGAAGTATGCAAGAAAGTTCTCTTTCATACAATGTTTGTTAATCTTAGATGTGAAATATGAAAGTAAATTGATCTAATTGATTAAATAAAAAAGATGAAATAGATGTAGAGGCTATATACATGTAAGTAGGAGATATTTTCCATAGCAAGTCAAATTGCTATATTACTATCATGATTTAACTTTGTAGTTTTTGAGTCAAACTCATTGACCCATGTTTCATGAGTAGTGATTCACATGAATCCATCTCTCATGAGAATAAATAGAACACTTAGCACTCATTGGACCTAGGTGATGCTCACAGAAGTGAAGTATTGAGACTTCCTGGGAGATCACCCATCCTAGTTTTAATCCAGTTTGAGTGCACTCAACTATGGAGTTTCCTATATGGTTAAATTCACTCTACTTGCAACCTTATTTGCAAAGCCTTCAGTACGTGTTGTGCCTTATGAACCTATATAAATGTAATCGGTCCAATTTAAGTATGAAAATAGATCTATGATTGAGATGAAAATAAGGTGGAAAATTGATCTAACAATATGCAAGAGAAAGTTCCTCTTTGCTCAAAAAATTGTGTAACTACAATTGTTATAGGAAATCTAACCATGAATTTAGAATTAGAGTAGAAAACCCAAAAAATATTAGATATCTAGGTATAGATTGGTGTGACATATATTGGTAGTTTTATGAGTAAGGGACATGTTCCCAAAGCACAAAAATAAAATTGATCAAGAATATTCTACAATCTTCAGTTTTTGAATCTAAATTCATAATTATGATAGCATGTTCCTACACACAAGAAATTTTGATTTTTTTTTTAAGGGGGAGGGCTTGCCTCGGTCAAGGCCTAGGTTATGCAATCAACCTTAAAATTGAGATGAAAATATTGATAAATGAAATGCTAGCAAGTAGTAGAACTGAATCTAATAATGAGGAATAAAATTACCTTTGTAAATGAAATTATATTTGGCATGTGATCAAGTATTATAATGTAATAGCCTTGATTCAAAGAAGCCAAAATGAAACCATGGAAGTCAAAAATCATGAATGAGAATTCTTGTGATATGCCTCGATAAAGATATAAAGAATGTGGATGGATAAAAGGAAGATCTCCCCCTTGGAAGCCAAACTCCACTACAACTTTGAAGGAAGAAGCTTTTTACATGAAGGAAATTCTAGATCTTGATGAATGTTTGAAAGATGCTTGAAGAATGCCTTAAAATTATTTCTTGATGTCTCATGCACAAGTGTATATTCTTACTCTTGATAATGAATGGATACATGGATCAAAATAAAATTCCAAGCCTCCTTATATATTAGTTTTTTAGCTTGAAAATAAAGTACGCCAACTGGGCCACAAAATAAAATAATTTAAACACTCGAGACACTTCGCACCCTAGGGCCTAAATCCCTCTAAGTATAGGTCAACTAGTTAAACTTATACTTGAGAGTATCTTGAGAAAAGGGAATCTTGAGGTCTTGGGGAAAGTGCAAAAATATTTGAGAAATAAAGAAAATGTTAGAAGATGTGATCGAAAAGGTGATAAAATTAAACCTAAAGGGCCATGCATAGAAATAAGAGATGACCTAAAATTTTGAGAAAAAATAGAAGAAGAGAAAATGACCAAAACTACACTAAGGAGGGCTAAAAGATCTCAAATTAAGTGTTCCATTTTAGGATGGAACAAAAGTTAAAGGTTCTATTGAAGATCTTCATGGAAAAGTAATTCAAGTAAAAAAAACATGGGAAAATCTATTCAATTAAGTGTTATTTTTTAAATATTAAGAAGAAGGTTTGATATGATGGACTATCCATCAATGATTATTTTATTACAATTTTTGAAATTTCATAACTATCCTAATAGTCATAGGTTAGTAAACAATGGATGAGAATGGTCAAGTTTTCTTGTTGAAGTTGAAAAATATGTAAAGGAAAAATTAACATAGTGAAACTTTATTACATTTTCTTTAGATGAAGTTACAACATTAGATAATATTTTTTTGGTATCGATGGGTCTTTATATTGCACACAATCATGTATGCCAACCTCATCTACTATATATTGCTAGAATGTAAGATAATGAAACAAAGAAAAAAATATTTCAACTTGTAAAGAGTTATTTAATTGAATATGGAGGTATGAATGACATTGACATTTGCAATAAAGTCGGTGTATGTTGGAGTGGATAGAGCTTCAATAATTTAAGATCACAAGAATAGTCTTTGTACAAAGAATTAAAAAAAATGCACCCTAAGTTACTAGAATTAATTACATGACCCATAAGGTGAATCTAGCTTTTGGAATTGTGAGCAATCATGCTCTAGTTTAAAAAAATTAAACTTTAATCATAGAGATTTACCAACACTTCTATCAAAGTGCCAAATAATTTATATAATTTCAACACTTTGTTGAAGGAATAACTAATGAAAACAAGATTCTTAAGGATAATGATACTGGATATATCTCTTCATATGGACTAGTGCATTGAGTCTTCTTGAAATATCCATCAATTCTTGGACTAGTGAGCTTTAGTCAGGATGAAGAAGAGCAACCAAAATTTATCGAGCTATAATGCAAAGGTATCTGATCCCTAGCACAATAACAATAACATCAAACAACTCACTTTCAAATCTCTCAATTTGTATTTGTGTCTTAACTTAAATAAGGTATTCTCCACCCTACCAAATGGTTCCTACCACACCCAAGGGTCATTCAATGGTTTCATTTCCATCAACACACTCAATATAACTTATCTCACTTCTTTGTCTGACCCAATTGATGACTCCAACTTCTAATGTTTAACTTTCTTTCATATGCCTAATACAATCAACCCTTGGAATCAAGTAATTCAAACTTAACTCAATTTCCTTCCAAAACACTTGGGAATTTGTTTAGGGATTCAGATACCCTTTTGCAAGTTTTACAAGATACCCCAAAATTATGTGTGGTTATTTTGGACTAATACCCAGAGTTAATATATTGAACTACTAGAATTAGGCCTAATTAGGAAATTTTTACAAAGAAACACTATAAAATATGAAACTCTAGGACTAAAAAACCCATAACACAATTGATTCATGACCCTAATCAATATATTTTCAAGCTTATTCGAGGTGTCATGACTATTTTCTCATCCATTTACCAAACCCTCACTTTTAGGGACCTAAAACTAGGATTTTATCAATCTACCATTTATAATCACTTATAGACTCTAGAAAAGGTTCTCTCACGATATACTCAACATGAAATAACATAACCCAATAGAAAATAACATACTTATTCAAAGAAATATTCCAAAACCAATATATGGCACTGTGTACCTCTATGCCTTCACTATGCACATTTGTTCAAAAGTTGATCACCATCTCCCCAATTTGACTTACATATATACAAAGAAATAAAAGGACTACAATAAATCTCTCTATAATCATTCCACAAATAAAAATGAGGACATAAAGTGGGATGAGCATATTTCTCCACAATACCCTTTAAAATTAAAAAACTGTCAACCAAGAGGATTGTAAAATAACAATCAAGGAATCTTAGCAAATGAATTGAAATAGCTATAATTAAAGATTAAAATCGATATTAAATCATTTTAAAATCATATACCATGCCAAAATTATTCACAAAGGATGAGAGAAGAGATCTATCAAATCATGATATTCTGATTTTAATCATAATTGTAAAAAGTTATGAGTTTTTATTGCAAAATTGAATTGTTATAGAATCATGTTATACTAGCCCCAAATAGGGTCTTACTTAATTTTCTCTAAAATTATAAATCATGGTTTCCATTAATTTTATTTTGTACTACAAGAATCCTAAATCCCTATCATTTCTATATTTAGAAACACTATTAGACTTATAATTAAAAAAAAGCCTTAATTCTTCATTCTTTTGCTAATAACTAACCCAAGGTGTAATGTCTCGCTTAGGAGCCCAAAGAAATTAACCTAAAAAAAGTGACTAAGATTACTATTTTTCTTGTTTAAAAATTTATACATCATCAATCATAAGAGTGCAAAAGTAATACAATGATAACATATAACATGTACATTAAAAACACAGATTAAATTCATCTAAGGCTCCATAATGAAGAATTATATGTATTAAGTTTTAATTGATTAATTTAATTATAAGAAAATTATTTCACAATCATAAAAGAACATAAATACACATATCAATACAAAAATAATCCTTATAAACATGGTTACATATTTAAACAAGTTTTATAGGATAAGCTCAATAGATGACATCCATTGTACAAGTTGTGGGGCATATCCTAATACTATAATTACATGTGTAAGTACAATATCCCAAAGGCTCTCAATGATACAAGTGTTGGATACAATTGATTAATTTTGTATTATCTTTGATGTTACACAAATTTCATAATCATTATCAGTCAGTATATGCCAAGCTCACTCGGGCAGTGAAGACAATTCTCAGTGTCTACCGAGTGTTCCTGTGTTTGCCTAGTTTAGAATGTAGTGTCTGTCAAGTTCGCTCAGGCATCAAAAGAAAAGTTGTAGAAAGCCAGTGTTAATCGAGCTCACTTGAGTAACAAAGGAAAGTTGGATGGAATCAGTTCTAACTGAGCTCACTCAGTTGCCAAAGGATTTTCGTAAGTTTGTAGTGTTAACCAAGCTTATGTTGGTTAACAAAGGAAATCATTTCAGAGTTAGTTTCTACTAAGTAGGGTTGGCTAACGAAGTATTTTCTTATTTTTTTGTATTAAGATTAATTGATTTATCTATTGATTCCAACCGACTAAGGTGATGAATATTGATTGTTGCAAGTTGTATTTGAGGTGACTTGACAAAATGGAAGCTATAAGTATAAAGTTAAGTTGTGATTTCAAATTGTGCAAGTAACAAGTGAAAGCGAATGTAAAAATTATGGTGATATGATTGAAGATCTATTGATGAGTAGGGGAAGTGAATTGGAAGGATAAGTAGAATATCCTTATGGTGCAACAAAGCCATATTCAATTAGGAAGGATCACGTACAAGCCAAAATAGAGATCTAAAATCAGCAAATTGGTTGCAGTCAAATCAGGTCATCTCATTTTTACTCTCTAACCATTGTAGTAGTGATCTAAATCTCCTAATAGATTTGGCTTAATAGTTATTTGCAAATCCTCTAATAAGGTGAAAATTCCATTGAATTGTTCTCAAAGATCTCTAACCAGGCCACTCCTAATAGGGTGATTAAATCCTTTAATAGGGTCACACCTAACAGTGTGCTTTGTAACCTTTAACAGGGTTGGCTCCTAACAAGGCTCACTTCAGAAGAGTGAAAACCAGTAACTAGTTGCTATTGGTGATTTTTCCCAAATTGGGTTTCCACGTTAAATCCTGGTGTGAAATTTGTTCATGCTATTTTCTTTATATGTTTGCAACTAAGTTAAAGTAATGGTAATCATAGATAACATCTAATGGTTTATATGTTAATATTTTATTGAGCTAATCCAGTTATTACTGAGTTAAAACATTTTGTGTGTTTACCGAGCTTCAACAATATTCAGTTATCTGTTTGCATTTTCTACTGACATCTAAGGGATCTGGGATTTATTTTTGTAGTAATTGATTCACCCCTTCCCTCTCAGTTACTCCTTTTATATTTCCAAAAATTGGTATCAGAGCTTTTGGTGCTTGCAGAAAAAGTTTCAAGGACCTAAGCTAAAGATCAGGATGTCTTACAAAAGAGAGATTTCCAAGTTGAATAGATACAATTTTGCAACATGACAAGGACTTATGAGATTACATCTGGCTACAATTAGTGATTCAAGTTCCAAGTATCTTGATGTTAAATATAAGACTCCCACTGGTATATTATCAGTTGAAGACATTGTTGAAAGGAAGAATCATAATATCATGATGATTGATATTGCATCTGCTCTTAGTTATGCTAAATTTGATGAGGTAAAAGATTGCAAAACTACTTTTGAAATGTGGAACAAACTAAAAGATATCTATGGAGGAGATAAAAATGTAAGAAGAGCCAAAGAAGAAAGCCTTAGAGGACAATTTGATCAAATGAAAATGAGAGAAGATGAAAGCATTGAAAAATATGTAGAAAGAATCAAGGCTAGTGTAAGTACAATCAAAGCATCTAGAGGATACATCATGGAGGAAACTATTGTAAGTAAAGTGCTCAAAATATTCTTCTCATTTATGCAATTAGAGTATCTACTATTCAATAAATGAGATGGGATCCAAATAATAAGATAGGTTTGGATGCTCTAGTTGGAAGATTAACAACTTCTGAGTTAGACAATTATGATAACTATGTTCTTATAATGCTGAGTTTTTGGAATAGATTGTGTAGAGATTTTTCATCAACGTTTTGAATCACACTACGTGATCCATCATCAGGAAGAGAGAGCAAGAGATTTTTCAACAACCTCTTGCTCTCTCTTCCTGATGATGGATTACGTAGTGTGATTCGAAACGTTGATGAAAAATCTCTACACAATCTATTCCAGAAACTCAGCATTATAAATCATGCATTGTGGAAATCTGATTGCATTAACTATGTTCTTGCTTCAAAGAATATTGAATTTGCATTTAAAGCTAAGCTTTCACTCAAAGAAAAGGGCCAAAAGTCAAAATCTAGTCAATTAGGAAGTGAGGAAGATGGATCATTAGAAGAAAGTTCAGAAAATGATCTTGAAGTTGTTGAAGCCTTGCTTGCAAGGAAGTATTCCAAAGGAAGAGGAAAATACAAAGGTAAAGTTCCTCTGATGTATTTTTCTTGTGAAGAAATTGGTCACATTGCTACTAGGTGTCCAAATAAAGAAATTAAGGATGAGAAGAAAAGAAATAAGCATAAAGGAAAGAAGGACTCCAAGAACTACAAGAGCTTCAAGTACAAAAGTAAGAAATCTTATTTTATGGTTAAAGATTCTGATAACAGTGAAGATGAAATGGTATATATTTTTGTGAAAGATGAATCTGATGATGAAGGAGATAAGATGACACTTATCTCTCATGTTAGCAAAAATGATATATGGATTATTGACAATGGCTACTCACATCATATGACTGGTGAAAAAACAAAATTTGAGCATATGGAATATTATGATGGAGGTAGTGTAAGATTTGGAAACAATAAACCATATAACATAAAAGGAAAATGATGTATCTTGTTGACTAAAGAGCTTGTATGTGACAATTCCTATTGGGTTGAAGGACTAAAGCATAATCTACTAAGTGTGGAACAACTAAATAACATTGGATTCAAGGTAGAATTCATGAATGGATAGGCCAAATTGCTGGATGGAAAAGGAAATTTGGTTGGTTCTGGCAAGCAAACAAAAGGTTATTTATTTTATCTCAATCTTAGTGATTGTTCATATTTTATTGCTCAAGTAGAGGAAAGTTGGTTATGGCACAAAAGGCTATTTCATGTGAATTTTGATAATCTAGTTAAGATAAGAAAACACAAATGAGTAATAGGTATTCCTAGTTTGAAGAAGCCTAACATGGGTCTATGCAAGAATTGTCAAATTGGTAAGATGGGAAAGACAAGCTTCAAAAGAAAAGACTACCAGTTAGAAGAAGTCTTGGAAATTCTTCATACAGACTTATGTGGACCTATTGGAATAGAAAGTTATAGTGGAGAAAAGTTTTTCATTATTTTTTTTGATGGCTACTCCAGAATGATGACAATAATGTATCTAAAATAAAAATTAGAATCCTTTCAAAAATTCAAGTGGTATCTGGCAAGGGTAGAAAAAGAAACTGGAAATAAATTGAAATGCCTAAGATCAGAAAGAGGTGGTGAATTCATCTCCCATGAATTCAATAATTTCTGCATTGAAAGAGGAATCAAAAGACAAGTATCAACCCCTGGTACACCACAGTAGAATGGTATAGCAAAAAGAAGAAATAGGTCTATCATGGATTGTGCAAGAACCCCGATGATTGAAAGGAACATTGTTCTCAAATATTGGAAGGACGCTATTAGCACTGCAGTTCATACCTTGAATAGAGTTTAGTTGAAGAAAGATTCAAACAAGACACCTTATTAGCTATGGTATGGCTACAAACCTAATGTAAGTTACTTGAAAGTATTTGGTAGCAAATGTTACATACTAAAAGAATCTAGAAAATGAAAATTTCATGTAAAAGGTGATGAAGACATATTTCTAGGATACTCCTATAGAAGTAAAGCATACATATGTTTGAATTTGTCCACTTACAAAATTATAGAAAGTGCACATGTTTGAATTGATGAATATGCAGAAAAGAGTGAAGGAGAAAGTAATAAGGAACTTGAAGACTACAAAAGATTTGTTTATTATGAACTTGATACTTTGCCAAATCTATCTGAAAGAAAAGAAGCTTCAACTCCCGAGTCCCCAGAAATTCCAATAGTTACTGAGTTGTAGGCAATGCAACCCGAGCTATAAGGACCTACATCACAATTAGAGGCTATTGAGCTAGTTCAAACTGAGCCTGATGGACCTGAGTCATAGACAGAAGGACCTGAGCTTGAAACTAAAATTCAAGAAGAAGATGGTGGAACTCATTCAAAGACCAAGGAGCCCGTGTTAGCAAGATATGTCAGAAGACATCATGCACCTGATCAGATCATTAGAGACAAATTAGATGGAACAATGACAAGAAGCAAATTAAGGTACATGTTTACTTGCTGAATTTGAACCTAGAAGTGTTAAAGATGCTCTAAAAAATGAAAGTTGGATTGAAGCAATGAATGAAGAGATAGAATAGATAGAAAAGAATAAAACTTAGACTCTTGTTCCTAGAACCAAGGATACAAATGTAATTGGTAAAAAATAGATATTTAGAAATAAGCTGAATGAAGATGGAAAGGTATCAAGAAAAAAAAGTAAAATTAGTATGCAAAGGTTATTCTCAAGAAGAAGGTATTAACTATGGTGAGACTTTTTCTCCTGTAGCAAGACTTGAAGGTGTTAGAACCTTACTAGCATATGCAACACATAGATGATTTAAAGTATATCAAATAGATGTTAAATTTGCATTCTTGAATGGAATTCTTGATGATGAGGTCTACATTAAACAACTAGAAGGTTTTGTAGATCCTAGCAAAGGAGACATGGTTTGCAAACTACACAAAGCATTATATGGTCTCAAGCAAGATCCTAGAGCTTGGTATGAAAGAATGCATAACTACTTGGTACAGATTGATTTTCAAAAGACTAATGATAACAATAGTTTGTATATCAAGAAAGGACTAGATAAGAAGATTGTGTTAGCAAAAATATTTGTTGATGACACTCTATTTATAGGAAATGATGATCTATGCAAAGCATTCTCAGAAGAAATGAGTAAAGAACTTGAGATGTCCATGTTTGGTGAAATAAAATTCTTTGTTGGATTGAAAATACAAAAAAACAAGAATGGTATCTACATCACTCAATCTAAGTACATCAAGGAGATATTGAAGAAATTTGGAATGGAAGACTCAAGACCAGTTGGAACACCTATGTCTACTAGACAAAAGATTTTCAAAAATGATGATTCCAAAGAATTAGGCAAGACCACTTATAGATTAATGATTGGAAATTATAGTATGTAGTTCACAGAAGGCTTGATAATACTCTAGTAGTTGGAATATTGGTAAGATTCTCAGCAAATCCCAAGGAAAATCACATGATGGAAATCAAGAGAATCATGAGGTATCTGAAAGGTACTGAAGACTATGGTTTATGGTACAAACTTGGAGGCAATTTAGACTTGAAAGTATTTACTGATGCTGATATGGTAGGAAGTCTTGATGATAGAAAAAGCACTAGTGGTGGAGCATTCTTTCTTGGCAAAAGACGTATCTTGGACAAGAAAGAAGAAAAATTGTACATCTCAATCCATAGCAAAGGTAGAATATGTAGCAGTAGCAGTCAATTGTTCTAACATTGTTTAGTTCAAATAATTGTTGGAAGGAATGATTGTAGAAATCAAAGATCCAGTTGTCATATATTGTAATAACACTAGTGCAATCAACATATCAAAGAATCCAGAAATGCATTCCAAAAAAAAGCATATTGCTATAAAATATCACTTCTTAAGAGAGTTGGTGCAAGATAAAGAAGTCAGATTGGAATATGTGAATACAAAAGAACATATTGTAGACATATTCACTAAGCCATTACCTAAGGATGCATTTCTGTGTCTAAAAAGTAAGCTAGGGGTCATTCCCCTATCTGAAATTCACTAAATAAAGTTTATTGAATGCATCAACCAAAACCTATTAAAGATCAATCAGTTGGGGCAGAATTGGCAAGGGCATATTACAGATGAATCAATACTTAAGGTACATTGGTATTTACAGAGTTATTGTCTTTGGCATATGTTGTCAAAGAGGGAGAAGTTTACTATCATATCTCTAAGAAATTTTTTGAACCAAAATAAAGTTAGAATCTAGAGTGGGAGAAGTCTTCTAAAGAAGAAGTATGCTAAAAGAGGGAGGATGTTTTGAATGAACTTGGTAATAGCCATTGCAGATAGAATTCAATGATAAGAAGAGCTCATACTGATAGAGGGAGTTTTCAAATCCAAAATTTCATTGTGCTATGACATATTATGTTGCCATCAATGCCAAAGAGGGAGATTGTTAGATACAATTGATTAATTGTGTATTTTCTTTGATGTTACAAAATTCTCATAATCATTATTAGTCAGTATATGCTGAGCTTACTTGGGCAGTGAAGATAATTTTCAGTGTCTATCAAGCATTCCTGTGTTTGCCTAGTTCAGAAGGCAATGTCTACCAAGTTCACTCGAGCGTCAAAAGAAAAGTTGTAGAAAGCCAGTGTTAACTAAGCTCACTCAAGTTATGAAGGAAAGTTGGATGGAACCAGTGCTAATCGAGCTCACTCAGTTGCCAAAGGGTTTTTGTAAGTTTGTAGTGTTAACCAAGCTTCTTTTGGTTAACAAAGGAAATTATTTCAGAGATAGTTTCTATCGAGCAAGATTGGCTAATGAAGGATTTTCTTATTTTGTTGTATTAAGCTTAATTGATTTATCTATTGATTCCAGCTGACTAAGGTGATGAATATTGATTATTATAAGTTGTATTTGAGCCAACTTGACAAAGTGGAAGGTATAAGTATAAGGTCAGTTGTGATTTCAAAGTGTGCAAGTAACAAGTGAAAGTGAATGTACGAATGATGGTGATATGATTGAAGATCTATTTATGAGCAAAGGAAGCAAATTGGAAGGATAAACAGAACATCCTTGTGGTGCAGCAAAGCCATATTCAATTAAGAAGGATCAAGTACAATCCAAAATAGTGATATGAAATCGAAAAATTGGTTGCAGTCAAATTAGGTCATCTCATTGTTACTCTCTAACCATTGTAGCCATGATCTAAATCTCCTAACAGAGTTGGCTTAACAACTATTTGCAAATCCTCTAACAAGGTGGAAATTCCATTTAATTTTTCTTAAAGACCTCTAACCAAGCCACTCCTAATAGGGTGATTAAATCCTTTAACAGGGTCACACCTAACAGTATGTTTTGTAATGTTTAACAGGGTTGGCTCCTAATAGGGCTCACTTCAGAAGAGTTAAAACTAGTAACTAGTTGCTATTGGTGGTTTTTCCCAAATTGGGTTTCCATGTTAAATCCTGGTGTCAAATGTGTTCATGCTATTTTCTTTACGTGTTTGCAACTAAGTTAAAGTAATGGTAATCATAGGTAACATTTAATGGTTTATATGTTAATCTTTTACTAAGCTAATCCAGTTACTACCAATTTACAACATTCTATGTGTTTATCGAGCTTTAGCAATATTCAATTATCTATTTGCATTTTGTACTAACATCTAAGGGATCTAAGATTTATTTTTGTAGTAACTAATTCACCCTCCCCTCTCAATTACTCCTCTTATATTTCCAAAAACAAGATACATGTATCAAACTTATCATAGAACACATGACACATCACCAAGGTTGGGTATAAAAGATCATATACAAACATCATCACAGAACAAAACCCTCAAGCCTCTGGTAAACATCATAAAAAACAATAGTTCCCTCTTGTCCATATGAAATCTCAGCCCAAAATCCCAATAAATTTTTTTTAATATTATATTTAATAATATAATTACATAGTAATTTCCAATTACTTTCTAATTATATTATTTTATGTATATATATTTTAATGATTCTCCCAATTAGATCTGATATAGAAACCTAGGATAAACAACCAAAACAACAAATCTGGTTTTCAAAACTAAACTCATTCACAAATGTCTTCAAGAAATGAAGAGCAATAATTTCAACATGAGGGTTTCAAATCTCCAATTTACATATAAAAGATCTAAAAATTAAGAACAATAATATCATGAACAAGGGTTTCAAATTCAATTCATGTACAAAAAATCTCGAAATGAAGAACAAATAAAATTTACTACAAGGGTTTCAACCCAAATTTATAACTTTAAATACAAATTTATCCAAACACGAAGAAGAAAAGAATTTGAAGAATAGAAAACCAATGTACAAATAAACCCACAAGATCCTACCTGGATTTGATGCTAAGACGACAAATGTACGAAGCATGCAAACAATTCTTTTTTTCTAAAACCCTTCTTCAAAATTGCTCCTCCAAAACCTAGGTATGGAGAAATGAACTATAAATTGCTAATAAAGAGTTTTTCCCTAAATTTAGGGCTTTGATTGTGCAATCATGCCAAAATCTCTTTACCTTTATTAATTTAATTATATCTCAATTTTCATGCACAACCTTTTTGCCAAATAATTAAAATATCATTATTAATTAACTTCTTTCTCTCTTTAATTAATTCTCGAGACATTTTTGATAAAAATATTCATTAATTTTTTGTTGGTTGGTAATATATTTTATATTATTAAAATATCATTTTCACAATATTACATCTGGGCTTTAAATTATAGCCTTCCTTTGCACATACAAGTTTCATCTCAAGAAACCATCTAACTATACATAATAGAACTTCTATCTTTTCCCTAAGCCCTCTACCTTAATAAACTAAACATGTATACATCTTGGAAATTCATAATTGGCCCTTGATATAAACTATACATTTTTCCATTTTCCACTTTCCATTCTGTCACTTGGCCTTTTCTTCTCCTTGACCTCATTTCATTCTTGCGACTCTCTGCTTCTTTCTCCTTGGTCTACCAAAAACTGCCCCCAAAAGCTGTCTTTTTTTACATTGCTTTTATCTGCATTGTTGCTTTTGTTCGATTAAAAATCCTCAAAAATTTCCTTAAGTGATCTCATTTATCCTCTTCCTTTGAAATTTAGACAAAAATTTAAACCAAAATGGCCAATTTACTTTCTCTTCCTTCATCACTCTTCCACCCTCACTAGGAATTTCACCCTGACCATCCTCCTAATCCTTCTTCCTCCCACACTTCTCTGCTTCCTTGGGTGAGAAATGAAAAAGCCCCTTACCCTTTGACCACTATGCTCTAGAAATATTCCTATTTCTGCGACCAACTTAGCCCAGGCCAACTTTATCTTGGCTTTATAACCTTCGTTATCCACCCTTGTTGGCCACCACAGAAAACTCACCCTTCCAATTCTCATGCCTTCTTCATAATTTTCATAAAATTCACTATATTCAAAGCCTTTCCCCAGACACATCCATTCTAATAGGGAATCCATTCCCATAATTAAATCATCCGTAAACAAATTCTTCATTATCCACTTCACTCTTCCATCGTGCTTGCAATCTCCAACCCCCGTGCCATTATTATTACCACTATATCCACATTAATCTTCCAATGATGGGAGGAGTTTTGAAACAACTCCCCAACTATCTCCTTAATGGCTTCCATCATGCCTGGCATTGGGCATTTGAGTAGAAATTCCAACCTCTTCTCCTGCACTAGTCCGAACAAAGCCTTCTGTTGTCTGCTAGTTCTAAACGTAAAAGTTGCCTCCATTTTTCCTTTTAATTTAGTCACTGTCACTTCTTTAGATTCATGATTCAAGTGGTTAGAATAGATTTTCTACCATTACTATATATTGCTTTCAAATAGCTTTCATACTAAACAAAATGTCCCATCACCCTTTTGCACAAATCAAGCAAACCCTTTTTTCACCTCTTGTCATGATGAAACCATTTATTGCCAATTTTCCATATCTATCCATCAATTTTTTGATAGTCCTTTATGACATCAGTCATTATTCCATTATTTTTAAAAAGCATTCAACTAGTCTTAAAAAGCACACCACTTAATCAATGCAAAAAATCTCTTCATCCAATACTTCCCAATGGCTACAAGTTTCAAAGACTAGCCTTCCATCAACAATTAAACCTACTGCCCATTTTGAAAGAGCATCCACATCTCTATTTGCTTCTCTAAAAACATGACATATTTGAAATTCCTCAAAAACATTTAACTCTTCCATAATAGACACTAACAAATTTCCTAGGTGCCATGTGTGAATTGAATTATTACTCATAGCCTACACATCCACCATCTAATCATCTTCTAAAATAAAATTTTTCCTCATCTTTTCAAACATTTTAATGTTAACAATGCTACTTGGAACTCTACTTCATTATTTGTCCCATCCTACAACCTTAATGCTCCATATGCCACTATCTCCCCTAAATAGTCCTTAATAATGCATCTTGCACCTAAGTTCCTTGGGTTTCCTTAAGAAGCCCCATCAAAATTTACTTTTAACTAGCCTTTTCAAGAGCTAACCACTTTGCTTCCTCCCTTTTATTGGTTTTAGAAATTTCTTTTCCTTTAGCTCTTGCCCTTCCTATTTTAATCCCTGGCCACATTTTCTGAATTTCCCTATCATAGTTCATAAGCACACATTTTGATAAATTATTCCTAAAGACTACTTCATTCATCACTTCTTCAATATAATGATCACTCTATTTTAGAAGCTAATCAATTGTCTCTGATCTATCTTGAAAAATCTTTCTATTTCTTTTCTTCCAAACTTCCCATATAAAAATTGAGGGACTTACTTTCCAAATGCATTCAAATAAGTTTCTTCTTCCTCCTCTCAGCCATGAAATGAAGAGAGCCTTAAGAGATGGGCTCCATGGTCCAACCCAACCCAATTTTCCTTGAAGGAAACTCCAAAATTTTGTTTCTATGTCACAATTTAACAATAAATGATCAACACTCTCCTCTTCTTTTCCATACATAACACATTTTGCAGGGCCCTAGAAACCAAATCTTTGTTTTCTATCCCCTATTAGGATTCTGCCTTATATTTCTACCCATGTGAATGTTTTGGCCTTTGGGAGAATTTCATTACTCCAACACAAATCCATGGCTTCAAAAAATTCTTCCACCTTAGTGTCTAAGATTTCATATCCAAGCTTAACTAAAAATTTACTTGAGGCTGCTACACACCAACTAATCTTTTCTTCCTTATTAATTATGCAAACCTTTCTTCTCTTAAAGATCTCCCTTAGGGATTGTTTCTGTCCTTTAGATAGGCCCTCCACTCTCCAATCTTTCGACATCCATTTTTTCCAAAATACCCCTTCAATTTCCTCCATATAATTTCTCACATTCCTGAGCCACAAATCACATAATATTTGTTTCATACCTCTATGCCCTATTTCCTCATCTAAAGATTTGTTTCGATTCCATGAATCCTCCAAAAAAAATTCCTTATTACCATTACCTATGACCCATGAAATATGGTCTATTATGACATGTCTACATGAAAAAATAAAGTTCCATATTGCAGAACCTCTAATTAGATTTTGAATAGTTAAAATCCTTATATATTTCTCATTAGATTCCAAATATTTAGCTTTAAGAATCCTAATCCACAATTTCTCTGCTTCATTTTCCATCTACCACACCAACTTAGCCCCTAAAGTTGTATTCATTATGTTCCAGTCTCTAATTCCTGCTCCTCCAGACTTCTTGGGCATACATATTTTTTTTCCCTTTTAAGTAAAGGCCACTTTTTCTCCTCTCCTGCCCCACTCCAAAAGAATTTCCTCATCTTCCTTTCCACTAAATTAATCACCTTCTTTGGGATTTTAAAATAGATCATTGAGACAATAGGCACTGCTGGAACCACAAATTTTAGCATCAAGATCCTTCTTGTAGAAGTCAACCACTTACTTCTCCATCCTTCCATCTTTCTTAGACATTTTTCTACCAATCCCTTCCAAACTTCACTTTTATTTTTCCCTTGAAATAAAGGGATGCCCAAATACTTTCTCAGAAGATTTCCCTACTTTATATTCATAACTATTCTAATATTTCTTCTTCTATAAAAAGGGGTGTTAAAAATAAATAAACATTCAAACTTTGCCCAATTTATCTTTTGTCTTGATACTTTCCCATATATTTCCAAAGTCTTTTTCATCATTCTAGCTTCTTTCTTTGAAGCTTCACCCGTAAGAAAAATGTCATCCACAAACTGTAGATGTGAAATTGGGTCCACTCCCCTTGCCACCTTTACCCTTTTCCATAGACCTCTAACCCTTCTTTCTTTTCTTTTCCTCCCTAATACTTTAGCCAAAATTATAAATAGGAAAGGAGATAAAGGGTCACCTTGCATAATCCCTTTTTCTAACTCAAAAAATCCTTGGGGACTTCCATTATCCAGCACTGAGAACCTTACAGAGGTTAAACATCCCTTTACCCAGTTAATCCATTCCTCCTTAAAACCAATTTTTTTTAGAACTTTGAACAAAACAACTCTATTTACCTCATCATAAGCTCTTTTAATATCCAGCTTTACCATCATTTTGCTAAGTTTTTTTCTTCTAGTCGAGTGGATCATTTCATGGGCAATAATCACCCCTTCAAAAATTGACCTTCCTGGAGTGAATCCACTTTGTTCCTTTGATATTACATCATTTAGAACCTCTTTAATCCTATTGTAAACTACCATTAAGATGATTTTATACACAATATTACATAAAGAGATTGGTCTAAAATCCTCAAACTATTTATTAACTTAAGTAATAATAATATTTAGCATTTATTTAAAAATGAACTCCTATATATATATATATTATTATTATTATTAAATTAAATAAATAATATTACACCCAAAATTAGACTTTAACTAAATCTTTAAATTTAACTCTTTTATTTAATTAATTTCTCAATTAATTAAATATAATTAAATGCCAATTTTTTCTTATAAAATTTTCATTAAATTAAATCACTAATTATTCTTTTAATTTGATTTAATTATAACAAAAAATAATCACAGACCCACAAGACTAAAATGAAAACCCATAATAAAGTATAGAAAACTAGATCAAACTTAAGGGTTATAATCATGAATTTATGTCACTTGATGAATTCAAAAGGGTAAACAACTCAGGTACTTGTCCTACTTTCTAGGAAAATTGGCTCTCCTATTTTACCATTGAGATACTGTGATAGTGTCCACTCATAGTCGATATCTGGTACCTGTAATCTACATACGCATGTACATACCCATATATTCTAAACTAAATAGGAAATGGTGGGAAGTGGTGCATCATGTAGATCCTGAGTAGCAGGTGACTATGACTCCTACCCTCAACCATATTAGAAACATTATACATAAAATAAAACATATAGGTACAACATATACATGCAAGTATGGGGTAAGTATACATAGAAAACACATATAAATAATTCATATAACTAACATCAAGAAATAACTGGAATCACTGTCTACAATCATCAACAAAGCATAATCATGCATACATGAAATAACTAGTACCAAAGTAATCTCATCACATAATCAACTAAGAATGAAACAATATCCAATAATCTAAAAATCAAATACCACTAAACATCAAACATAATCATAAAGCTAGCCAAAAAGAGTTCGACAATAATACGAAAAGTCTACTAGGGGTAGGCATTACATCTACTCCCCCTAGACTTAGGCTTACTCTTGGAAGCCTACAAGAAAGATAAAACTAAAGAACTCACTATGCAGGTCCCATTGGACCCTTTCCCCTTGTAGGAGGATAAGACTCCACTAAGAACACTCTTTGAGATCTACCCAAATCTCCAACCGTGGGTCTCAAAGTTGCAGGTCTCTGATTTGAGAACTATGATTTCTATTAAGGACAATGAGACAACTTGTGTCCTCATTGTCTGCATGAAAAACATTCTCCATCAAAACCCCTTTGTACTCTAGGTGCACTAGACTGTTGAAAACTACCCCCACTAGCAAAAGACTGAGTACTTTGTGATGACTAGTCAAACTAGTTGTGCTTATTGCACTAAGAATTCCTAGAATGTGAACTACCACCACCAATCTATATTGAAGGATATGATCCTCCTTGATGTTTCTATTGATTGCCTCCTATAGAAGTAGGCTTCTTTTTGCTACCTAATCCCTAGTTACCTTTGGATGTTGATGTTGTAGGTGTTCCCACAAAACCATCATGTACTAAGGTAACACTCTGCTCTACTAGGATAGCTTGACGTCCCACATCCTTGAGGGTTTTAGGTTTGAAAACTTTTACACTCCCAATAAGACGATTGTTCAGACCTTGAATGAAGTGTTGAACCATCAATGGTGAATTCTCATTAGCTTTGGCATAAAGCATGAGCTCATATAATTTTTACTCATACTCTGTTACAGTCAATGTAAACTGATTTAGTTTGAAAATTTTATCAGCCCGTTATTGGTGCCATTCCTCTAGTAGGAAGCATTCATAAAAGTTCTTAAGGAATAAATCCCATGTGATGATGTTCATGTTCACACCTAGTTTCTTCTCTTTGATAGTCCACCATGTGGCTCCAAAGAGTTCCAAGTGGGTGATGGCAAACCTAAATATATTATTATTAAATTAAATAAATATTATTATGCCCAAAATTAGACTTTAACTAAATATTTAAATTTAATTATTTTATTTAATTAATTCCTTAATTAATTAAATATAATTAAATATCAATTTTTTCTTATAAAATTTCTATTAAATTAAATCATTATTTATTCTTTCAATTTGATTTAATTATAACAGAAAATAATCACATACCCACAAGACTAAAATAAAAATCCATAATAAAGTACAAAAAACTAGATCAAACTCAAGGGTTATAATCACAAATTTACATCATTTGATGAATTTGGAAGGGTAAACAACTCAAGTACTTTTCCTACTTTCTAGGACAATTGGCTTAAGTTTAGGATTTGGACTCAAGAATTATTTCCCCTCTTTTACCATTGAGATACTATGATAGGGTACACTCATCTTGGCAATTTAGGCAAGTCAATATCTGGTACCTGCAATTTGCATAAAATTCACACATGTACATACAAATATATTTTGAACTAAACAATCAATGGTTGGAAGTGGTGCATCATGTAGATGCCAACTAGCAGGTGACTATGACTCCCTCCCTCAACCATATCAGAAACATCATACATAAAATAAAACATACAGGTACACCATACACATGAAAGTATGGAAACTTGAAGACCTCTAAGTGAAAAGTAAACTTTTGCATTTTCAAAACCTAATAAAGTATGAAAGTAACATTGTTTGGCACTTTATGTGATGTGTGGTTTATTGTTGTGGGATTTGGGGTTTGACTTAGCACATTGACTAGTTGGGATGGTCACCAGAGGCTTGGAACTTTTGTTCTATGATGATGTTTGTATACAATATTTTATACCCAATCTTTGTGATGTGTCACATGTGTCTATGATAAGTTTGATCTATTGGTGGTCATTGCTTTCTAGTATTCTTATGTGGAACTGAGGTGAATGGTGTGACTTTTTTGATATAACCTTTGAGATTTTGATCAATTATTTTTGGATTGCTTCCCAGTTGCTTGTATAGGACTAAGATGCTTATGAGTTATTATTTTTAGGTGATTTCATGGTTTGGTATATGTGTACTTTCTTTTAAATAAGTCCTATTACAATGATTATATTGATGAAATATGTAATTTTTGATCAATGTTATTTCAGCATTTTTCCAGTTGCTTGTTTAAGAACTAATGGTGATTTATGGTTGTATGAGACGTTCTTCTTTTACTGAGGTTAGGGTAGGTTATCTAATGTGGTGTCAGGAAGTGGCTTTCAATGGAGGCTGGAGCCCTAAAGAGGCTGCATGGGTAACCCATTGTAGGTTATTTTAGTAAGTGATAACATTTCATTAAATGAGAGAAAAATGAATTAGTAAGAGCCATTATTTTTCCTCTCCCATGCCTCTAGTGCTAATATAGGATAGGATGGGAGTAGAGAAAATTCTTGGTTGTGACCTTGCTTCATTAGTATGCCTTGTTAGTATGAAAGGATACTAGTGCCACATAGAGCCATTAGGTGGCTAGAGTCCAGTTTGGATACCAGGGTAAGTTGGCTCATGTAATGACACTTGCCCACTTACATAGTATATTTCCTACATGTCATTGTTTCCTCTTGGTTTAGATGTCATTTATGTCTTGGTACCTTGAGTTAGATTACTTTCAAGTTTTCCCTGACCTAGATGTTGATTTTGACTTTTTGATTGTTATCATGTTTGGGACTTGAGATTTTCTCCTTAGCACAGTAGGAGTGGACCCTTTTTGGGTTACCATGAGGTCAGGTGGTAGTGATTTTTACTTTTTCCATTGAGATCTGTCAGTTCGATGTCATGGTTGGAGTTCCATGTTCTGTATTTCTTGTCATTCTACTATGATGGATGGTTATACCTATTGTATTGTATTTTATTTCATGGATCTTAAGAGATGATGTAATCTATTTTATTACCTATATTCTTTCATCCTTTCATACCTTGTGACCTATACATTGGATGATTGTGCATCTGATTATTACCAAGTGGCATTTGAGATAATTGTATATTATTTAAATGGATTTGTACTTGTAGTTATTCTTTAATGTGGATGTGTTATATATTGGTTTTAGTATTAGTTAAACTTAAATGTGATTCAATGTCATGGGACCCTTAAGAATTTTAATCTATTTTATGATATGTGCTTATGTGTATGTTATTGCTTCTACTATAATATTTATGTTGTTCTTAAGTTATTATCTTTAAAAAAAATGTTTGGTAAACTTAGTGAAACTTTAGGTTAATTTATTTTGGGTTCCCTAGTATGGCATTACAATATCCTAATAATATAATTAAATGTATAAGTACAATATCCCAAAGGCTCTCAATGATACAAGATACATGTATCAAATACATAAGTGTACAAATACATCAATGAATCTACTAGCAATGCACAGATTTGTTGGGAACTCATATGGTAAGAAAATCCACTACCATCCAACCACCTAGAACCTAAATGGCCCACTCCCACCATGTTGAGGAGATAACTTCAAATACCACTTGATTATTAATCTACATGATACATCAAGGAAACTAGGCAAATGAATATAGAAGGCTCACTACCACAATCAGTACCACATGCACAATAAAGGTAATAAGATAATTCCTAGAGACAAAAAAACATGTAGGAAACCTAAGCTGTATACCTAATAATCTAATTGGACCCCAATCAATACCAACTATGCAAGACCTCAATCAAGCATTTTCTCCCACTACCATCCTAACATATATAATCACTCAAGGTATCAAAGAAGAACACATTTATCTTTTTAATTTATTTAAAAACCTACTAGTGTTTTATCTTATCACTTGGTTAAGTAAACTACAATGAGTTACCTTAGCATCCACTTAGGGTCACAACCCCCATTGTAATCCACTCCCCCTCTACATACCTAGATTACCTATTGTAGGATCATGAATTGATGAAATCATATAAAAGTATCATAAAATTTTAGTAAAAATATTGATGGTATTCCCATGGGGGATTATCCTAGCAGTGTTGGAGACATGTTTTAGTGGTTGTTTGTTGCATTCATGAAATTTTTTGTCATTGATGTCAACATACTAGTTATTCTGTGAAAACTGGCAGAGCAACAGGCAGAGTTTGGCTTTACATGGTTTGAGGATTGAAGATCAAGTTATGAGTACATGGGATAATGTTATAGAGGATATCTAGATGCTATAACTAAGAGTGCATACAAAAATATGAATTCTAGATAGAGTTATGAAGGATTTGGTGAAGGAAAATTTTAGACAAAGTTTAATCAAAGTGGGTACTGATACTTTGGTTGTGTCTCCCAACAGAGATGGAATCTAGTTGAGGGAAGTTGGATAGAGGTTGAAGACATTCTAAAGGTGATGTGGTTAATCATATAGATTTAGATGATTAGTAAGTGTAAATTTTTGAATATTGCGAGCTGATAGATTCCTTGTAATTATGAAAAGATGTAATATTATAATGCAACATGTAATGTAATATCTTAAGTGGGTCCTATATTATTATTATAAATTGGGAAAGCCTCAAGGCTAACTCAATAATTTATCCTAGGAATTGGTATAAAGGAAAGGTCATTTTCTTATGGTAGAGTGGAGCAATGGAAGTGTGATATATGGTCATATCTATTTGATGTATTGTACTAACTTATATGCAAACATATTTTGGATTAGAGAAGGGATTGGTGCAGTTGAGGCATAGTGAGCTTACAAGGAACTATTCGTGAAAAATAAGTTGTTGTTTGACAAATTTTGATGTACACTTGTATTATTTAGTGAGGATAGTATCAAAGCTATTTGGATGGTGGGTCCATCGGTATTCCTTTCAACTCCTAATAGGATTGGCACAACTCCTAACAAGGATTCAAGGTCTCCTAATAGGGACTCATATGTGTTGATTGTATTTCATTGACTCCTAATAGGGTCTATCCCTTCAAAAGGAATATTTATATTAGTACATCATTTTGTGGGTGCCATCCCCACCAAGGTTTTCCATCTAATTAAGGGTTTCCCTAGTTAACAGGTCTGGTGTTATTGTGTATGGTTATCTTTCTATAGTTGTTGCAGCTATTATTTACATTTTTCATAATTAATAAGGCTATTAAGAGTTGGTTTAATTGCATAATTGATTCACCCCCCCTTCCCTCTTAGTTATCTTGGTGGACTTTACTTTCTAACAATTGGTATAGGAGCATCAAGTCCTTGAAGGAAAATATTAATAGCTTAACAATATCTATGGCACAATTCAAGAAAAAAAGTCTAAATTTTGATGATATTAACTACAATAATTGGAAAGATAACATCAATACAGATTTTCTATGCATGTGTCTGAGTTATTGGTTGATTCCTAAAAGAAAAAGGGATGTGATTGCAAAACTCAAAAAGACATATTCATGTTCAATATTCCTGCTAGAGAAGCACTATTATCAGCTCTTCCTGAAACTAAATTTTCTTAGGAAAAATCTTTAAGACTTTCTCATGGATTTTGAAAATATTTGAAAAGCACATTTGAGGTGATAAACATGCTCAAAAGGTTGAATTAAAAAATTGGGTATGCTTATTTCAAGATGATCCAATGATAGAAGATGAATCTATATGAATTTTCTTTGGTAAAATAGAAAAAATTGTTACAGGAGTTAAGACTTGTGGAGGAGAGAAATCTGAAGATGATGTTGAATGGAAGATATTGAAGACTTTGATGCCTACATATAGACAAACAAATCAAATTATAGAACAAGTAATTCCCTTGACAAGTGATTTTACAAGAGAGACTCTTCTTGGGAGATTACAATCAGTATAAATGTGGATGAGATAGAGTGGAGAATTTCCTCAAGTTGAAACTACTTTTAGAGCATTAAGTGTTCAACTTATGTTTACAAGTAGCAGCGAAACAAAAGTTGAATAAGACAAGAAGATTGAGGAATGATTTTCCCTACTTATGAAGAGAGAACATAAAGGTAAAAAAAGCTTCAAGTGTTGGACTTGTAATGAACTTGGTCATTATTCTTCTAAATTTCCTAAGAGAGTAAAGAACTTTATGAAGCCCTAGAATCAAGAATGCCTAAGGATTTCCTTCTTTCTAATGAAGAGTAATTAATTCTAGACTACAAGAATTATTGAGTGAAAGTGATGATGAGAATGATAAAATAGGATTTTTTTTCTATTAAGGAAGAAATCCCTAAAAAGAAAGAAGTTAGAGAAGAAAAAACAATAGTATCACAAGTTTAAAAGAAGAAATCTGATTGATTTATAGATAGTGGTTGTTCCCATCACATGACTAGAGATATGAATAATTTTTTTGAATTTAATAGCTTTAATGGAAGAGTAGTTAAAGTTGGAAATAATGCAACCTTTAATATAAAAGGAAAATCTATCACACTTGATGGAAAGACTAACACTGGTGGTGTTTACTTTTTGGATGGTTTGAAACATAATATTTTGAGTTTTGGACAGTTAGTGGACAAGGGATATCAGCTGAAGTTTATAGAGAAGACTTGAATTATCAAAGACAAAAATAGTAGATTGATTTGTACTGGTACAAGAACAAGAAGTAATGTATTTTAGTTGAATCCTACTAATATGACATGCTTACTTTCTAAGGTGGATGATAATTTGTTATAGCATAAGAGATTATGTCATATCAACTTTGATAACATTGTGAAGGTTAGTACTACATTTGAAGTTAGAGATTTATCTAAGATTGTGAAACCTACTAACATGATGTGTAAGGAATGTGTAATGGAAAAACATAAGAAAATTTCATTTCCAAGCAATAAATTTGCTACTTTAGTGAAGTTGGAGATTGTGCACATAGATTTGAGTGGTCCTACAAAGTCAAGAGCATTCTATGGTGAAAGGTATTTTATGATTCTTGTTGATGACCTAACTAGAATGATGCGGGTAGCATTACTTAGAGAGAAATGTGAAGCTTTTGAGAAGTTCAAGAGATTTGAGAGTATAATTAAGAATGAACCTAGTTTGAAAATTAGATGTTCAAGATCTAATAGAAAAGGAGAGTTTAGTTAAAATTATTTTAAGAATTTTTGTGAAGATAATGGTATGAAGAGACAACTTTCAACCCCTAAAACACCTAAAAAAATGGGATAAAAGAAAGAAGAAGCAAAGTAGTGACAAAGACAGCAAGATAAATGATGTTTGAAAACAATGTATCTATGATTTTTTGGAGAGAAGTAAATATAGTAGTAAACACTATGAACAAAGTAAAATCAAACAAGGAACTAGTAATGATGAAGCAAGTAACTAGTACACTCTAAAAAATGGTTTGCGTCTACTTTTTTGTCACATTTTCATACTACCATGTCCCATTTCATTATTTCATTAATTCTAATCTTTTGGAAAAATTTGATCATCATTCAGACATATTTTGACATGTTCTTCATCATTTGCATCCCCTTTAAAATCAGATGCATATAATTTCATAATCGGTTCTTGTTTTGTCTAAACTTTACAAAACCAACTCTAAACCATTTCAATATCATCAAAATATTGTTGGATCAACTCTAAACCATTTCAATATCATTGGAATCCTTTCTAATCAACCCAAAACTATCCCTAATCAACCCAATACCATCCCAAATCAACCCTAAATTGTTCCAAGTCAACCCTAATCAACTTGAAACATGTCAAACATCCCTAATCAGTTATCATTTATTCAACCCTAGACATTATAGTGTCCCTCAATGCCTTTTCAAACTATTATACCTATCAAATCTAACCTTAGCACCACCATGTCCCTCATCACTAGGAAAATCTATCATTTTATCATTTTATCATCGACATTGTTAAATCCCTCAATGTTGGATCATGGCATTATCCCATCAATTTAATAACATTTACAATTATCGTTAAATGTCATATCTCCTTAATCCATGTCATATGTCCTTGAAATGTTATTCATCCTAATCACTTGATCAATTTGATCATGGCTTTGATCTGCATAATCATCACATTTCATCGAAAGGTTAATCCTACATGTGTTTCATCAAATTGGCCAATCATTTACTAATTTGTCCTATATGATTAGTTAACCCATAGTCTATTCCTATGTTATTTTAATCATTTTCATTCCACTTTACTAATTATTTGTATTAACTAAATTTCCCAATTAATTAATATTTATTAATTAATTGGCCCATCTTTGCGAACTATGAGAATTCTCAATTTCCTAAGTCCTAATTTCCCATTTTTAATTTCTAATTTACTAATTTCCATTTGTGTGTAATTATGAATTTTTTATTCAAAATTCCACCCAGTCCTGACTCATGTCCATATTATGCCATAGATTCTCTCTCTACAGTTGGCTAATATGTGTCATATTTGGCATATATTATTCCTTGTGGATGACTATAATAAGCCACATTTGTCATAGATTATTATCTACACTTGGCTATGATGTGTCATACGCTTGTCATAGATTCTCTTCCACTTTTAGCCGTGTTAACTTTTATATGTTATAGAATCCTATATATGGCATATTGTGTAATATGTGTCATAGATATTCCAAGAATTATTGTGCCAAGTTGCACACTCAAATTGACAAATGTCCATTTCCTCATTCATGTCTAACCTCTTGCATTTTGACTATAAATTGAGCCATTTTGCACTCATTTTATCCTTAAGAACCCATTAGGCTTGAACTACATTCTCTTAAATCTCTTGCAAACCATGCTTCTAGTATTCTCAATAGCATTCACCATATCACTTTATCACTAGTCTTTTTCTTTCAATTGTGTGTGCACCATTGGCAATTGGAGCTACATCAACAATGTAGAAGAAAGGACATGGGAATTACAATGGAAAAGGGGGTTTTATTATTTTCAATCTCCTTATTTTCAATTATTTTTATGATAGATTAGAATATATTAGTATATGTATTTGATTTTTTGGTTTCTCATAGTATTTTGTCTCACCTATTTTCTAGTCTTACAATTGGTGAACTTGATGTGAAATATGCTTACTGACTTGGGTTTTCTTTCTTTGTTCTTGTAGGTGCAAGGAGGGAGCTTATTTGAAGGAGTCTAACACTTGTTTGTTCATTGTGATCACACCTAGTCTAATTAGGAGGTCCAATAACAAGATTTTTTTCCCATTGTTTATGTATTTGTATAGCTCTTTGTCCCAGATGTGCACTTGGTACTGTTAGTGTGCACTTGGATGCCTTAGAAAGTTGTTTTAGGTGCTTAGGACCCATAACTTTCCCTATTTGTTGCTCTAATCCGACTAATTGCACTCTTGAATGACCAAGTGCACACTTTTGGGCCACAATTACACCATGGGAACAAGTGGTATTGTCAAAGCACACTTGGTAACCCTAGTTTGAATTCTATTTATTGAAGGTGCCATTTTGACTCTTTGTCACCCTATCTAGTTCCCAAGTCCCCAACTATGCCCCTAGACTACCAATTGTACTCCTAAACTACCAACTATGCCTGTAAACTACCAACTACACCCTAAACTACTAATTTCTCCCTTAAACTACCAATAGCACCCCTAAACTACCAAAAACACCCTTCTAAGCCCCATCTGCACCAATGGTTTAGTTGGGAAGTGGCCCCCCTGCCTTTGCATGTGTAGGTTCCTATATGCTTTTTTAGAGCCTAGTCTAGCTACCTCATTTTCAATTTTCCAGCATCTAGGTAACCAAATGCACCCTCATGAGCCCCAAGTGCACCAATGGTGTAGTTTGGAAGTGACCCCCTACCTCTACATCTATAGGTTCATGTATGTTTGTTCAAAGCCCAATCTAGTTGACTAGTTTTTAGTTTTCTAGTACCTAGGTAACCAATTGCACCCTTATGGGGCCCAACTACACCATAGGTGCATTTGGTACGGTCTAGGTGCACTTGGGAGCCTTCTAAGAGGTTTATGGCCCTCCCTAGAGTAGTTGGTACTATGACTATGTGGTTGGTTCACAAAAAGGTCAAGTTTGAGTCTCAATATGCATTTAGGGTTTTATTTTGATTTTATAATTTACAATAGAGGTTTTGGTGTTACTGATGATCTATTTTTAGCATGTGGAATTCATTGGGAGAAGATTACTAGTGTGTTCAGTATAGGATGTTAGACCAAGACCCTATGTGCTTATTAAAAACTATGTGTGCATTTTTTATTAGATTAGCAAATAGTTGGCTTTGGTGTTTTAAAATGAAATTTCTACTTTGGTTGGTGTCTTTGCATTGTTTAGAACCCAAAGAGTTGCATGGACATATCCTCTCCCCTTGCCATTAATGGATCTTTGGTGTAAGATAAATCTGTACAATTCCTTTTAGAGATTCATTCCATGGAACCAAGACTCACCACTTCATGGGTCCCAGGGGTTGAACTCAAAGTGTTAATGGTCCAATACTAGGTCTACATTCTAGATGCTATAATAGACTTGATATGGTTAATTCCCCATCGATGGTATTGTTGGGTGATATCTCTTCTCCTATACCCTTGTAGTGCATCAAACCTATGTTCTTGGGGTTGGGAGACCTTATGAGGATGTTTATCATCCACTTGCTGAATGGAGTGCCCAAACTAAACATCATGTCTTAGAGGCAAAAATCCTTTTGATCCACTAGCTTAGAGGGTCACCATGCCCATGAAGACATCCCACAATCTCACAATCCTTAGTAGAGGCAACAATCCCTTGGGAAGTGATGACCCTTGGGAAGCAGATCTTAGTAGACCTAAGAAGTGAGTGCAATGTAAGGGGGAGACTATGATGCCAAGATCTTAGGTTGTCCACTCTGGACAAGCATGACTAAACTTTGGTTCAAGTGGGAATTTAGTGGATATAGTCTTAAAGCCTAGGTTTTGATGTGTCTTTTAAGTTTAACAACAACTATTCTTGTCTATTGTGTCTCGTGTCTGTGCATAACATTAATCAAGATAATTACCAAAATTGAAAACTCTCACCAAGAAAATTTGAACCTTAGTGTTGTGATTTCACAATGCACAGTATTTTTTAGCTTTCTAGATCCCTACTCTAGGGTTTTTATGGTTTTACCTAATGTTTTTGCTTAATCTGGCTCTCTGCCAGAAAACCCTTTTTTTTTGGGAACTAGAAATTTTGAGGAGAAAGAATCATTTTTTTTATAGAGAAGTGTGCACTAGCACACTTAGTGCCCCTAGCACCCCCTTCAAGGTACACTAGTGCACTAAGCTCACCATTGTGGGAGCACTTTCCTTTGGAAGTGTGCACTAGCACACATGCATAGGTGCACACCTCCAAAGGTGTGTTCTATCCCGAACCTATAAAGCCCAAGACCCCACACCCCTTCCTTCACTTTCTCCTTTTGTCCTCTAGTGAGCACACCTCTACACCTCTAGAGGTGCACTATTTTTAGAGACCTGGACACACACAAAACAATGTTAGAAGGTGCAAACCTTACACATCTATCTAAGGTGCACACCTTTTTTTTCACTAACAAACAAAAGCTTAAACAAAACTTAAAACAAAACAAAGTCTTCACCCAAGATAAAGGTGTGCATGTGCTCACCTATCCAAGATGCACACATGTGCACCTTTACAAAGGAAAAGTAATCAAACATTCTAAGCAAGGGTGCACACATAGCACACTCTACAAGGTGCAGTATGTGCACACTCTTTGTATTTTCAAAAAAGAAGTTTGCACTATAACGATGCATACCTAGCACACCCCATAACGTGCACTATGTGCACACCCTTAGTATTGAGGGTTGCCTAGAGAAATAAGGCACACCTAGCACACCCTTAAGGTGTGCAAGGTGTGCCATTTTTTTTGTTTCACCTGATGTGTTTTAAAGGGTTTTTAGGTGTTTTGTCTTAGTTTTTGGGATTTAGGGTATTTGGGTTTGTTTTTGTCATAATTAGGGTTTATTAAAATTAATTTTTTCTACCTCTTGTACTAATGGATGTTTGTCTTGGGTAGATAAAATTACTTCCTCCTTGTCCTCCCTTGCTACAAAGATGGCTTTGAAACCAGTGATCTTCAAATTTCAAGGTGTTCCATCAAAGTCACACTTCCAAGATGCATATTTAGAGATCCAAGATATTGATTTAGGCCATATCAACTGGAACACATTCATGGTGCTATGCAACAAGCCAAATGAAGGCCCCCCTATGGTATATGCACTTATCAAATTGGGACTAGTAAGCGCAATGTCACACCTAGTTTCAGTATAGTCTTCTGAATTGATTATGGCATTGGTAGAAAACTATGTTTCAAAGGAGAGAGTTGTGAAAAGCATAAATAGAGAGACATCCTGTATCTAAGGCCTAAGAATATAGAGAAAATATTCCATCTTCTAAGAGCAAAGAAGTACATTAGGTTAACATATCATCAAGCAAAAAGGTGGTATAGAGAGCATGGAGAGGAAGCATAAAAAATTATCCAAACCTCGTATCTCATCGATAAGAATCATCTTGGGAAAAAGGAAGAAAAAGTAGATATGATGAGGGGCTATATGAAAGATGATATCAGACATCCTATAGTGCTCCTAAGTAGAGTCATGGGATTACTAGCAATAGGACACATGAATAAATGGATGATACACTTCATTAAGACCATCAAAACAATGAACATGCCAATTGACTAGGCCTCAATTCTCAGTGAGAATTTAGATGAGCAATTGGTGGTAGTCAAGAACAACCAAAGGTTCAATATGACATCTTATTTTATATATCTATTAGCTTCAAGAGAAATAGATTGTCCAAGGTTGTTTGAAAGGGGCAACTTGCAAGATGCTAATGTATGGCCTTATGTGGTATACCCCTAGTTGGTGAGGAAAAAGCTTTCAGATCATAACAAGGAGTACAAAATAGTGAATGTTTCCTTCATTTTCACAATAATTCCATTCATTGAGGGAGATTATGTGAAAAGGATGTTAGAAGAGGCAGTGGAAAAGATTATAGAAGTTGGTACCTACTACATCCAATTTAAGACATTCACCTATTTAAGGGTGGAAGGTACAATTGTGAATCCAAAGAAGCTCCATAGGTATCCTTGTGATAGACTTATATTGCTAGAGATTGCATGACAACTCTTGTTTGGATAAGAGAGAGTAAGAAAGCAACATTAGAAGACCTGGGTATGGCCCATCACTATAGGTCCATTTGGTGTTAAGAAAAAATAAGATATCATGACCTTTGAGTTTAAATTGGATTAGTATCCCTTGGAGGATTATAATTCTCCTAGTCGTTGTTTTGATAACATTGAAAATTTTTAGTACTTGGCAGGGAAACAATTCAAACATGAAGATGCCATAGAGGATCATTGGATGAATGTAGTGGATGACTATGAAATCTAAATAAGGGATTATTGTAGGATGACTCTCTATTTGGCAAGCAAAGCCTTGAAAATGAAGATCCCATTAAAGATAGTGCAACAAGATACTGAAGAGGTCTCAGATCCCTTTTATAATAGAGATAAGATAAATGATCAACCTATCATGAATGTAGAGATCGATAGAGAAGAAAATGAAAATATCAATCATAGGGCAAGACATGTCATCCAATTAACCAAGGATTGGATCAAGAGACTATTCAAGTTGGATCCGATTCCACAAATTGTAGTTTTCCAAGATACAACCTACCCAGTGAAAGGTAGATGAGTGAAGGTGACTGTGCTAACATTCATAGCTCAGTCTCCAGTAAGGTGAGAAAAAATGCATCAACTTGACAGAGAAGTTGGATACTTTAGGGCATAGAAGGGTAAAAATAAAAGGAAAAGAAAATCCCCTTAGCAAGTTGAACCTGAAGAAGAGGTAGCTCAAGCACTAGAACACCAAGGGGTAGAAAATGTAGAATTCATCCAGACTCAAGATAATCTGCTAGTGTCACCTCTAGAACAAGGGCAAGGAGCTGAAGTAGAAGCACATGAAGTGTCTCCACTTGTGCAAGAGGAAGAAGCCTCCCCATCAACTACCAAGAAAATAAAGATGAAAAGTTTGATTAAAAGGAAAAGGAGACAAAAGGTGATAAGAAAATTTATTCCTTTTCCATCAATGCCAGAAGTTATTCCAGAAGAGGAAGAAGAGGATGATGAAGATGAATAGGATAACCTAACCTTGAGTCAAAGGACTTGTCTTTCTAGGGCTATAGAGGTAGAGTGGAGAAGAAGCTCCACTATACCACCATCCATTCCTACACAACCTATTCAAGCTACAACTTTGGAGGATGAGTTACAACAATGGATTGATGACAAAGAAGACCAAGGGGCTAATGTCTTTTAGATGTCAAATTTTGATTTCATGCATGTAGGTACTGAGCTAGTAGGTGACAAGATAAGGATACCTCAAAAAACCAACCTCCATAAGAGGAATAGAGTCAATTGTTGCCTCATCCACAAGGACCCAAAATTTCTCTAGCATCATCAAGTCAAGATTTATTTTGCTTGGATATAGGTTTGTTACTCCTTTACCCCTAGGTAATGAAGAATAGGTGCAAGCTGAATAGGAAGAAGAACCATAATAAATACCCACTGATGAAGTATCAAAAGAGGGAAAAATATATGAGGAACCTCAATAGACTTCCCAAGATATAGAGGTGAGGACTGTGGACTCGACAGACATAGAGATTCTTGATGTGGATCTCTCACAAAATGAGAAGACCCCAGATAGGAGTGACAAGGGAAAAAGCCTAGCACACTAGTACATTTGGCCTCTATTTTTAATGAAAGTTTTCAATGAGAGGCCAAATTAGATTGTGAACTTCTTCTTTTTTATGCTCCTATGTTCTTCAAAATAGCAATGAACACGGGATGTCGAAATAGTGACGAACGCCAAATTGGCTTGTGGACTTCTTTTTTGTTTATGCTCCCCAAAACCTCGAAAAAGAAACAAAAATGGGATGTCAAAATAGTGACAAAAATGGGACTATATTAGAAAAAATGAAAGTTGAAACATAGTTTTCATTGTTTCGTTGTACCAAAGCACTATTGGGCAGAAGGAGGTAGGTTCACATACAGAGGCTAGTTCACATACAAAGGTGATAAGTTATTTCTAAGCTAATGCATTTCAATGCATGAAAAACTTGAGAGACCCATTTTGTATATATCTTAGAATCAAGCATTCTTTAAAATCCCTATTGGCTAAATTGACTGCCTTGTGATTGTTATCATGAATCGACCAATTGCTTTATAGATGTGTGAAGCTTTTTCTTTAGGTTCTCAAGGTATGAAATATATTTAATCTTATGCTATTCATCATGAAAGGGCTAATGTGTGAAATACTTTGGAGTAATTCCCAATCTTGGGGGTCTGGGATCAGCAAACCGAGTGTAGGGTTGTCCTTCTTGGAAGATGTGACAATTGTATTTCTTCAAGAATACAATCTTGGTAAATTTTGATTCCATTTTTTCATCTTGAATGGTTTTGAATGCTTCTTTGACTTTCATACATGATAATCAAGGATAATAGATAAATCTAGAATGGGGAACTCTGCCATGGATTCCTTTGTTACTTTCATTGTCGTCAACACCCATGTTAATTGGTGCTCTAAAACCAATGAATTTTGAATTCTGGCTAAGGGAACTAGAAAATGGAGTCAGAGCAATAGGGAAAGGAGTTAGGGAATAGGCATATAATTATCACAAAAAACCCATTGCCTAATTTAGGTGATTTATTTTTTGAATTATGCTTATTTTCACATGGAATATCTTTTCTTCTTGTGCAAAACTCTCTAATTTTTTTACAACCACAAGTGTATTGTTTGGTAGGGTCAACCCTAAACACAAACCAAAATGCTACATGAGTTGGTTAAAAGTAGTAAACCCTCGCAATGGTTAAAACTAGTCATAGTTTTGAAAGGATCCATTGTGTACAAGCCAACCGAAAAATATCCATTCAAAGTTTTGCATGAAAGAAAATAGTGCTAAATATAGAAACATTCAATGTTGCATATAAAAAGTAGTATTGGATTATAACTATTTAGGGTTTCTATTATGGATAAGGATACATGCAAAATATGTGTTTAGTTGTAATTTAGGAAATAAAATTAGACAATATAGAAGCAAATTGTCTTTTCAATTATACTTGTAACACTTTTGTTTCCCTTTGATGATTCATAATCGAAGAAGGGAATATGACATTGCAAAATATGCTTAACTTTAAATTTGGTTTCAAGAAAAATATGCTTAACTTCAAATTTGGTTTCAAGCAAAACATTATTTTTATTTAAGAAATTTCTTTGAATGGTTTTGGTAGCCTTGTGTTAAGTATTTTTTTACATGGTGAACCACAGAAATCAATCTGCATGATCATCATAGAACCTTGGGATCAAGCTTACTCTTGAAGGCTAAATGAAATCATTGTTCTCACTTGTCCATCAAAAAATGTTAGAAAGGCAAGACTATTCAACACTCTAAACATTACAAAGAAAGCATTCCATGCAACTCCAAAACAATGGTTACATTAAGAATACGCCAAATAGTCCCTAAGAGATGAGAGAGGCAAAGACAAGCAACAAGACTCATAATAGATCCTATATATTACACAAGAGGTGCTAAAATGTGGAAAAAAAAAAAAAAACTTAAGAACATTCATCCATCTACAAAGTGAAAAACATAGAAGAGAATCCAAGTTAAGTTTATTTAAATCTACATTCTGTTTGCTCAATTTTGTTTAGTGGTTAATGTAGAACAAGAATTAGTATGCAAAGAACATTAACAAATAAAGCAAACATTCACAAACCAAAAACTAAATTCACATATATGCTTAGACAAAGAAAGCAAACAAGAAGTGCAAACCTCACAAGAGAAAACACTCCATGCTTTCTTGATTCTGTAGATGTGTCCTTTTGCTGTGGATGTATGCTCAAGATGCTCAAAAGCTTCTTCAATGGAGATGGATAATAGAAAATTGGTAGCTTTGTGAGCTCTCAATTTGGCATTATAAGGGTATGGGTATGGCTTTTGGCTCTCAAAAGGGCATGGTAACTTTAGCTCAAAGATTGTTAATGAAATGGCTTGGGATGGGATTCAATTTATAGGCTAAGGGGTAGAGGGATGGAGGGCTTAGATGCAAGGATGGATGAAGGCTTAAGGAGGGCTAGGATGCACTCAAAGGAGAGCACATGGATTGTGATTGTTTAGCACCAATGGGAAGGTGACACTTGTCACAAGGAGGATGAGTGTGAGAGGGTAGGGTAAAGGGTTGGTTAAAGGCATGATGAGTGGGGTTGAGTATCTAAGAGGGATGTAAGAGGAATGAGTGTGGAAGAGGGAAGAGTGTGGAAGATGGGTGTAAGAGTCATGAGTGGGCTTGTAAGAGTCTTTTATGTTTTGTAAGAGCACTCATGACTTAGTGGTTGGGTTTTTTGAGGGGAGACTTTGGTTTGGATTAGGAAAGTCTTAGACTTGTTTAAGGAATGTGACAACATTAGGGGGTGGATTAGGCTTGGGTTTAGGATTAGATTAGGGATGTTAGAGATGTACAAGTGGATGGCATTAATGAGGGTGGGTGAGTTAGTGGCTAAGCTTGGTTAGTATGGGTGGATGGGGTGGATTAGGCTAAATGGAGGATTAGAGATAGGTTAGGGGTTTTTGAATTTGAGGATTTCATTTATCAAATAGATTTATTTAATAAATGGGGATTTTTGGAATTAGATAGAAGAATAGGATTTAATTGATAAATAATAGATTATTTGATTTATCAATTAGGACTATAGATGATTAATTAAATTTATCAATTAGGACTATAGATGATTAATTAAATTAATCAACTAGGGATGGAAAAGGATTAATTAAATAAGAATTTAATTAATGATGCCTTTAGAGATGGCTAAATTAGATTACCAAAGTAGTGTAATCAAATTTAGGTGTCTACAGTTAATACCAAAAAAATCAAGAGAATCTACGAGCAACTTGGATTTCTCTTTATAGAAATCGAGTAGCATGTTACTCACCATCTACCTCATAGATGGTGGGTAATCCCCTTTGTAGATGGGATCCATAAACTTGCAGAAAATTAGTTAGAAATTTATGTCAAAGTTTTTCAATTGATATTGGGATTATTCTTCTTTTCATTTGGATAATGGATCATTAAATGTGTTTGATTATTCTTAGTTTCTATTAATGTTTGATGCCTTTATATTATTTTTAAGATTGATTACTCTATGTTACTAATATTTATATATCCCATGTTGTCGACAACATTATTATTCCTCAATAACTTTTTATATTAATATCTTTCTCTTCAGTTGGTGTAATAGACTTTTGAATGCTAATAAAGAGTGGTTATCTACATTTTCATGTTCAGAGATAATGAACTATGAAAGAGTTTTCAAATGATACGTTAATGATGTTTTATGTGTATACAGGTGAAGATTGAGAACTAATCTTGTGATAGGGAATATGTATGAACACAAAATCCTTGAACCAAGTGAGAATAATGTTCTCATGCAAGTTGTTGGTTGGTGGATACAATGTTAAGGTTTGGTAATCCTATGGTCTTGATTGCAGGAGTTATGGATGATATCTTAAGAAGATAATGTTTAAAATTGCTTATGTAAAATTATTACCCATATTTTTATCAAGGGTTGCAATTTATGTCAAAAAAAATCAATTGATATTGGTATTTTTAAAAAATTTTTTGATAATGGACATTAAATGTGTTTGATTGAAAAATGGAAACATTTAAAAGTAAAAAAAATCATATTCTAGTTTATAGATTGTGAAAAATAATGTGAAGAATCATTCAAAAATAAATCATTAGTCCTCTTTCTTTGAATGTATTTACCATCCAAGTTCAAAATCTCATGCTCTCTAAGCAGCATCTTGATCTTCAATTGAATTTGACATTGGTTCAAACCATTTGGCATCGAGAGTTATACAATGCACCCTCTTTATTTCTCCTACGTGCAAGAAACATCATTTAACTTGTAAGATTGTCTAAAAAGTTTATACTTAGATTTGAATCCTAGCTTATCCATGAAAAGCTCAACATGTATAGAGGTATCATGGAGGAAGTCACAACTTCCTTTTTCAAATTTTTTGAAAGATCACAAAGGAAGTACCTTCATCAACTTAATATCTGACAGAGGTGTTTATGAATGTGGTGCTCAACGCAATATGCCATGGGTGCTTGTAGTCAATTTATATCTAATCACCAATCTTCTTGTTTTAAAGATGTGTGCATTTCCTACTCTTTCAGTAGCCTTTATATAAACTTCCACTTTTTTTGGTAGAGATGATTTTTATGTGAACTGAGATGCCTATATATTGGAGCATTTTCTAGTAGAGATGTTGATTTTTATCATCGATACTACTATTTATTAATATTTTCCCTGTTCTCATTATAGATCTATTTGTTTCATGTATTGCTGATTGATACCGATCCCTACCATAATCAATGATTATATTATTACTAGTGATGTAAAGATATTCTTGACTGGTCTTGTAAAATAACCAAGGAAATTAATGCAAGGTTAGAAAATATATGATTAGTTTATAATGTGAATATTAATGAGTGTTAAATATTAATAGATTTGTATATTGTTTTCAATCCAACTATCACCCTACCAAAATGCATCTTGATTATTAATGTTGGATGTTCTTTAATACACCTAATATAGAATCTACAGGTTGCAAACAAATCATCCTTCTTCCACCAACGAGTCATTCCACTCAAGAAAGACCATGTCTGACGATATCAATGCACAAAAAAATAGGGAGGCAATTGCTAGATTGTGGTCCAACTTAAAAAGGAAAGGTGATGGAAATTTTTATTGTCCTTGCAAAATTTGTAAGGGCTTAAAGACTCGAAGATATTTAATCAAAACAATTGAGGGACATTGTAGGCAACATGGTTACATTGAAGGGGAAACAAATTTCATCCATTGGTATGTATTTTAATAATTTATAAAATACATAAGATGTGATTTGATGATGACATCATGGTCATGGTTAATATAAGGTCATCATTTTGATATAGGTTAACCTCCCTGGGTTTCATGTTATGGACCATGACAATTTAGAGAATGTGGATTTCAAAATGAGGGAACATGGAGGTGTGAATATAGAAGTAGAGGGTAATGATCCAATTAAAGAAGATCACAATGATCAAGATGATGATGATGATGATGATGATATTGATGCATACCTTGATGTACCTATACTTGAGAAGGCACACGTGCCCTTATACAAAGGCTCCCAAACAACTCTTCTTATCGTTGTATCGTTGTTGATGAACTTGAAGGTTATGAATGGTTTATCAAACATAGGAATGACACATATGTTAAGGTATGCCATCTTTTTTCATTTTTCAGTCATAATTCCCTTACAATTAACATTAGGTGAATTGTGTAGCAATTATTATTGTTTATATTAAAAAATTATCTTTTTTTTCGTAGGTTGATAGGTGAGTGTTTGTTACCACCATCAAACATTCTACCTTGCTCGTACCAAGAATTAATTGCCATTATGAAAGATATTGGAATGGAGTATAAAAAAATACATGCATGTTTGAATGATCATATTATATATCATAAACAACATGAATTTGCAACACAATGCCCGATTTGTCATATTAGTAAGTATTGATCATATTGAATAACAAAAAAGGTGCCTCACAAGTTTCTTCGGGTTATTCCTATTATTCCACGTCTGCAACAATTATTCAAGTGCAATAGCTTGGCACATTTTATGGATTACCATGCATGCAATAGAAGTTGAGATGAAATAATGTGAATTCCTGCAAATGATTTAGCATTTAAGGAAATAGAGAAAAATTTGCCACACTTTAAGGAAGAAACTCGTAATCTCAAGCCTTCATTGGTAGTATACGGTGTCAATTTGTTTGGAGAGATGAGATCTACTTACTCGGTGTGGCCTATTTTTGTTATCAACAATAAAATTCCTCCTTGGATGACCATAAAGAGGGAGCACATAATGTTGGCACTAATTATTCCAAGTATTTTTTTATTTAATAGTCATCTAAATTACTTTATTATAAATAATCCATCAAAATGGTCATAATAATTATGTAATGTTTTTGTTCATTCAACTAGGTAAGTACCAAGTTAAAGATATCAATGTATATATTGAGCCCCTTGTCGATGAGCTAATGGTGTTATCGAATGGGATCACTATGTATGATGTCTCTAGACCAATAGGACAGAGGCAATTTCAATTCCATGCAATGCTTGTATGGACAATACATGATGCCCCTGGGCTAACACATTTTTTTGGTAAGTTCTCTTCTTAACACCTCTTTTTTGGTATGTTATAGTGCTAACACAAAGTTGACATATTTAATCCAATTATACGTGATCTTGTAGGTCTTCAAATAAAGGGAAAATTTGCATGTCTAGTTTGTGGTTCAAAGATGAAATCTTGTCATTCAAAAAGTCTAGGAAAGTAGGTGTTCGATGAGAATAGACACTTTCTCTATAGAAATCATAAGTACTGAATTATTGAAAAACATATTTTCAATGGGAAATAAGTGACTACATCAAAGCCATAGAGAATGAAACCTCACCTATGGATGTTGGAATATAATATAATAAATTGTAGAGGTAATGTCATTCCATCTTATGGTTTTTTGTTTGAAATTCATATTTTAATTTTGTTTACTGATGATGTAATTGATGCTCCTAAAGGTCATCAAGGCATTAATGACCAACTTCCAAAAGGATTAAAAAGTTATCCTACGCAATTTAGTAGGTTGTTGTACTATGAGCAACTCCCAATTGTGTATTTTATTGATCCTATGCATATTATAAAGAATGTAACAGAGACATTATGGAGAATCTTGGATGGAAGGTGTGACAAAGACAAAGTTGTCAAAATTTTTAGTGACATTGAAGAATCCAACCATGCAATGAAAAATTTCATTCGATCAAATAACAATTGAGACTAGATTGATACAAGTGCCTTTAGTTGGTTATTTTCAGAGCAGTAGAAAAATGTTATAAAAGAAGTCATAAAAAAATATGATTTCCCACAAGATTTTATGCGAACATAAACGATCTCATATCAAAGAAAAGTGAATTTGGGTTGGGGATGAAAACACATGATTGACATACATTTATTAAGGTAATTCATGTTATTTTTTATTCATTATATATTTGTATACTGCACATAGTTTTCATTGCATTCTTTTATAAAATATTGATAATCTCATTTTACAAACATTGTAGTATGTTCTACCTCTATCTCTCCCACACCACTTTGAGAACAATGTCAAACAAGTTATATATGATCCTAGAAAATACATGAGGTGGTTGTCATCAAAAGAAATTAATAAAGAAGATATAAAATATTGGAAGAGAAAAATTCCTCATCTTATGTGTGAAATGAAAAAGTGTCTATCTCCAACTTTTTTCAATGCACAAGAACACTACCTCATACATCAAGTTGAGGAGATTGAATTGTGTGGACCTGCACCACCTAGGTCAATGTGGATGGTTGAGAGGCACTTGAAATTTTGAAAGGCTTGGTTTGATAGAGAGTACATCCTGAGGGTTCTATGGTGGAGAGATATATGGTATACCATACCATGGTGTACATTAGTGAATATCTTCCTAAGTTTGCAGCAAAGATCCATGTAGATTGTATTTGGGATCTGAACTCCATTAACAAATTCAAAGGGGAGTACTTGATGGGCAAAGGTAGATTGAGGAAAGTGAAAGGTAAATATAAGATGTTATTGTAGTTAATTAATTCTTATAAATCTTCAATATAAGTTATTTATAATTAGTGTATTTTTTTAATAAAGCTGGTCGAGAGTGGGATGCAATACAATTGTATATTGTATACAATGTTGATTGGATGATGGTATGGATTGAACAATGTCTACAAAATGGTTTCTGATTAAAATGGGAAGGTGTTGCTTCATTGGTTACAAAAGCTCATCGTAATGGAGATTTCAATGTTATGTCAATGGTAGTTGATATAGTAAAGGGTTTAAGAGGTGGACATGTACATACAAATTTATTAATGATCATCACTCATGTAAATAATTTTCACACGCTTCAAAAATTATAGGTTAAGCACTACAAAGCTATGTACTATCGTGGGCACAAATTTTGTATAAAAAAGTTGGATGACACTAAGAAAACTTGTGATTCTGGGATAACTGTTGTTTTTGAGGTCACTAATATATCATCTAGAAACAACATACATCCTCAAAAATCTCAAAATTCATACTATGACATCTTGGATGATATAATTGAGTGCAACTTTAACTCCTTCAAAGTAGTTCTATTCATCATCAAATGGTACAAGCTATGATTGAATCAAAATGATCCAAATAGAATTGTTATTCAAAATGATAATGGATTTAAAATGATTAATACAAGGGCATTTGATCCAGTTGGAGATGAGCTCTATGTTCTTCCAAGTCAATGTGAGCAAGCGTTTTACTTAGAGGTTCCACATAAACAGGGTTGGTCATTTATTGTTAGACATGAACCAAGAGGAAGGCCGATAAAGTATAATGTTATGGAAGAAGATGTTGAAGATGGTGAAGAAGAAGAAGATGATGATGAAGATCAAGGTGATGGTGATAATGATGACAATACTAGTGATGGTGGTGGTGGTGGTGGTGGTGGTGGTGGTGATGACGATGATGATGTTGATGATGATGATGGTGTTGATGATGACAATGATGATTATGATGATGAAAATGATGATAGTGATGATGATGATGATGATGATGATGAGATAGATGAAGAAGATGATCAATGACATGATTGAAATGTACAAGTTATGTGATCAATGACTCCTACTAAGCATTGATCGCTAAGTACAACATACACCAATTTTTTTTTCAAAACCATATGTGTAGATACAAACATTAAGTACAACATGTCAAAAAAATTTAAGATATACATGACTCCTAATAATATTTGATTGTTAAGTACAACATGCACCAAATTTTTCTTTCAAAACCATATGTGCAAATATAAACATTAAGTATAACATGTCCAAATTTTTCAAGATATACATGACTCCAAGTAAGCTCTGATCATTTCACATGCAGGTGTCCTAAAATAAATTGAGTGAAATGTTCATGTTGTCTTCTAAGTTATTTGTAGCTAACTTAAGATAAATGATTAACATATGCAGGAAATTTAACCCCTTTGGAGAGAATCGTGCACAATGACATGGATCAGCAGGTATAAGTTAATAAATAGACATAATTTTCTTATATTCTTCTTTTTTAAATAGACAAAGAAGAACTGTATAGACATGCAATTATATAATCACTTTCAACTTAGTACATTTTATATCTCTCACATATAGAAAAAGAAGAACTATATGCATGGGTCACGATTTGATTGTTCTATGTATATTATTTAATTATTATCAAAATTCTCTAGTAGTTGAAGTGGGGATGTGACAATATCTCATTTGATGGATTGCAGGGACCACCAAATAGGTACTTGTTAGATCTATCTACATCGAATGAGGGAAATGAGGGAATGGTAGATGAAAGTTCTACATGTACTATGACGAAAATGGAGAGATCAACTAGAGGTCAAAATATTAGAAAAAATTCAATAAACACATGCAATTTTTTCTTGCTAAAGGGGGGTCATGTTCTTATGATGATGAGAGAAAATGCGACATCAAGGTGCCCTTTTGGTACACACATATTGAGAAAGAATGGGTACCTAATGAGCTACCTCCAATTAACACTAAATTTTGTGTTGATGAGAGGATATATTGCATAGATCCATCCTCATTACATGGTTTAGGCCTATTTTCCATGGATGGGATAAAGGTATGTTACAACAAAGTTGTTGAATTGATGAAGTATGTTAGTCCTTGTTACAATTACAATGATTGGATGCAGATTGTTAAATATAAAAAAAGTATATGTAGGTATGCACTATCAACAAATTATATACAATGGAAAGAAAATTATCAAAGTAAAAGATTTGCTATGTACATTGATGGGAAACCAAAAGAAACAAGTAATATTGCAGGTTTTATAAATAGTATGCGACCTTTCTCAACTAATAAGTAACCCAATTACATTTTTGAGATGCGTGAGGGGAATTAAGTTTTTGTATGTATGATAAAATCAATAAGTGCAGGGAAGAACTGCTAATAGACTACCATTTAAATCACATAGATAAAAAAAAGTTACTATCATGAGGGTGGTAAGTACTGTATACCATTTTATTAATAAGTTTTTTTTGCTAAGATCAGTGGGCTGAAGTTTTTGTATTTAATCTTTGTCATAGGACGATATGGATCAAACATAGGATAGAGGCCACGAGGATACTCCTCCTACTGATTCTTCGGCCATGATAAACCTTATTGAAATTGTATAAATTAGATAGTTGAAGAATGTTATATTATTATCAAGGTTGCACGAGGACGGGGGTACTTTGGGTACTAGTACTGGTATGACTATTTTTCATAATAGGGGATGGGGGTATTTGGTTATAAAACTTAATTTTTAATTATACTTTTATATTCATAGAAAATCTAAGATTATGAGTCATGAAAAGTTTTTTAAAAACAAAAATAGTGATAAATTTTGCTAAAGTAATGTATTGTTTTCAGTTTTAGATTGTTTTATGTTTGTAATAATAATATATGATAACTATTTAGATGCATAACAGAGATAGAAAACTTTAAACATGAACAAGAAGATCATAAATCATATGACAATGACATATTGCAAATGATAAACTTCTGACTTGAACAGTGACAAAGTTTATTGTTAATCAATATTGTATCAAAGTTGAAAACTAATTAGGTATTGAACTATCTTCCCATTAAAAAAAGTATAATTTATCATCCAACATTTAACTACATGTTAGTATAAAGCCAATTGAGATCTAGTCTTATGAGTAATAAATGTGGGGAAGACCAAAAAAATGTATCCTTTGATTTAACTATTATCTTTAAGTGATATTAGATTTCCACAATCCATGTTATAACTATAAATCCATGTTATAATTGTATCTTGTTGGATGGTAAAAGAAAATTCAACATGAGCATTCCCTCATTACAATAGTGATGGCCCTGCCTTACATGCTCAAGTTATGGAAAAACACATCAATGTTATAAAATTGAAAAAACACATGAATGTCTTGAGGACAAGTCATTTTAACTACCATGGAATCCCTTGTGGATGGAAGTGAAGATTTAGACTAAAAATTTTGCAATGGTATACTAGTATGATTTTAACTACCATAGAATCGCTTGGGGATGGAATTGAAAATCTGGACTGAAAATTTTGTAGTAGCGCACTGATGGGTCAAGTCACACCCCAAATAAAATGCATAAATTTGTTACCAGCATGCAAATGTCAAACAGACTAAAACCATAACCATGTGCCATTCTTAGGCATGTAAAAGCATAAATCTCCAATGGCAAAAAAAATCACAATGTATCCATTTGGCAGTCAACTTACAACCACATAAAAAACATTTAGTTTCCTATACTTGCATACATCAAAAAAATAGAAAAATGTTATATAGTTGAAATTGTACAAATTAGATAGTTGAAAAATGTTATATTATAATGTTATTTTATTTAGGGTTTTGGAGTTTTATGAAAGTTTTACTAATATTTCTATCACAATTTGATGTTTAGGATAGGGGGAAAGTGCCTGTAACAACAGAGGAACCTATCCCTTTTGATGAAAATATCGCAAAGGTGCCTAATTTAACATTTATGATGAGGAAAAAATTGAAAAAAAATCAATTTATAAATTATGAGCATTTTCAAAGATCCAAATCCAATGGAGGAGGTGCTGAAGAGGCAACATGAATTGATGGCCACAACACGTCATTTTGAAGTAAGTAGTAATGAATCTTTAATTATAACAAAAGTTCAATAAAGGTTAATTTTATGTTGTGGACTAATATATGTATGTGTTCTTGTTATAGAATTTTTTGCAAGCTCAAGTGTCTGGTCTAGGACATCGTGGTGAGGTCGGTACTAGCGGAGCTCTAACTACCTCAGGCAAAATAATCCTTAATTTGACAAGTTACAAGGACTTTTTTCTTTGATCAAACATTTGAAAACTTGTTAACTCTTACTTTTATTATATCAGAATGTCTTTGCTAACAATGTATTGTTCACTAGGTCATCAAGTGTAGGAGACTCCTAGGAGGTCGACAGAGGTCCATCAGAGATTGTCGACTGCAATGTCGGCAATAAGGGCCATGCAAACATTGACACCTTCATGGTCTATGCCTAGTAAATCCTTATTTTTCTATATTTGGTTTTGCGTTAATTATGATTTGATAATTTTTACTTTAATCATGGGTGCATCTAGTAGTACATTCATTGTCAATATCTACGATGCCAGATATAGATCATAGTACATGTATTGGTGATAATTCACCATCATTTCTTGGATCTACCTGTGTTTCTAGCACAAGAGCTATGCAGACATCATTGTTGATTGAAGACAATAAATTGATGCCTTCGAAATGTCCTAAGCTTCCTGGTATTTTTAAATTATTAATTTTTATATTGTAATTTGTATTTACCTATTCATAAAAAAAAATTTATAGACAATCCCATGACATTTTTTTGTAGGAAATAACTACTTTTATAAGACACTTTATGACCATGCACTAAAGATATTCGAGCCCACCATACGTATAAGGTCACAACTTTTCTTTTAGTATACTCAAGGTACACAACTTTAGTTAATTTTTCTATCTAAAAATTTTGTGTTTTTTATTAAAAGGTGGAAATTCTAAGATAAAAAATTAAAAGATCAATTCATTGAAGATATAAAGCATGAGTTTGGTAATATTTTTGAGAAGAAAATTTTGGAAAAAGCTCTAAAACATCTTAACACTGTGAGGTACTCCTATAGAAGGAGTCTCATCCACAATCCAAAGTACGATCATCCTCCCTTTATTTCACTGAGGAATTGGAATGACTTCATTTTGGATGCAAAGGAAAAATGGATGTTAAAAGAGAAGTTACACTTGCAAATGAGAGAAGAAGGTATGCAATAGTATTAACTACTAGTATAATGTAATAATGCACTGATTAGGCATCTTTATATCTATATCATCTAACATATTTCAAACTTTTCATAGGTTGCAAGATACGTCAAAGGCAACAAAGGCCAGGCTGGAAAAGATTGGGCAACACAAACTTGGCTCCAATGGATATTCAAAAATTAAAGCACGAATTATAAGTAGGAGTAAATAAATTCCTTTAAAAAATTATTTATAAAATGAAAATAATTTTTTTTAATCAAAAAATGTAGGGCTCTGAATTTAATTTAGAGGCCACAAGAGAACACCAAAAAATTGCCTTCAAGGAAGGCTATCAAGCCGTGGTTGAACACCTATGCTAAGCTTCCCCTAGCCCAACGCAAGAGTCCCATACATCATGTGAATAGGTAAATATGCAAAAATTAAAAATTAAAAAATTAAAATTGAATACTTGAGCAATGATCTATTTGATAATAATACGTGCATGACATTGCAATGCAGCCTCCTAATTGTAACACAAATCCTTATTATGCGTCGCATGATGAAGCCCCTAATGTGCATCATAATGTTGATGGAGGTGTTCATTCGCTATTTAAAAATAATTATATAATTATTAATACAATTTAACATCTAAAATTGAACTTGATGTAACCTTTTTTGTGTATATTTTAGAGGATACATAATGTCATGATGAACGAGTGCCAAAGGATGTTCAGACTAATCGCCATGTAGATCATGTGGCACATTCAGGTAAGGAAAATCTATGTTTTGTTAATTTAAATAATTTTTTTGATTTATAGTTATTTTACTTAACTAAATACATGTATTTCACTACTATAAATGGTTTGAATTTAACTCATGATGTAGTTGTTTTTGCAACAGACTCCCCTTTGTTGTAGCAGCCACCTATTCCTGAACAGATGAGGAGGAGACATGTTTTGACATTAGAATTTGTAGAGGATGGGAATGACAAGGACATTTATATTCCTCTTACAAGATAATTTTAAAAAAGAACATTAAGAAACCCAAAAGGAAATGATGTTAATGAATTTTATTTGTTAATGAAATATTCATGAATGTTGTGTGTTGATGAATTTTATATGGTAATGAAATATTCATGAATTTTGTGTGTGAATAAATTTTATGTAGTAATGAAATATTCAAGAATGTTGTTTGTTAATGAATTTTATGTGTTAATGAATGTTATCGTGTGATTATAATGATTGAATGTTATATTTCAAAAATGGTTGAATGAAATGAATGAATGGATGTTATTAGATGTTAATTAATTTTATGTGTTAATGAATGTTATTGTGTGATTATAGTGATTGAATGTTATATTTCAAAAATGGTTGAATGAAAGAATGAAAGAATGTTATTAGATGTTAATGGGAATTTAGAGTGATGTTGGGGGGGGGAGGGGCCAAATGAGCTTCCACCTTCATGCGGTTGGCCTTGTTAAGTAGAGAATATTAAACTATTCTCGAAACCAAATGAAGCTCAAACTAAACTAAACAAAAATCAAATTTCTAAGGCCAACTATATATAATCATCTATGTCTTATTAGGCAAAGGATGTTGATTATCTTCTATGCATGCACTTCGTAGCTTATAATTAACCACTAAACTCTTTTCTTCTAGTTCATTTCTATTCTCATCAAATTTAGGTACATACATGGCATGACAAGAAAATGGACTGTTGCATTATCTTATTTAGATTTTTGGATATAAGATTAATCATTTCTTTCTCACACTATTATTTCTCTTTTCTTTTTATCAAAAAATAGTTGCCTTTTCTTCTTGGAAGAACTGGCATCCTTCAAGATTCCTCTTATAGTTGTGAAGGTATTTAGTTAAACTATTTCAAAGAAATCCTGCTTGATTTTTCCCAATTTTGATTGTACTTCATTTTTTTGGTTCTATAACCAAATATGCTTCATCGGGGTGGAAGAAACTTTGTAGGGTTGCAAAGGAAAGTACATGAGAATAGGCATAGGCTTCATTGAGTTGTGGGACTATGCCAACAATAAATGTTATTTTGGTACCCCAAGGTCCTATGGCATAAGGTTTGAAGTTACACTGTTACCCTTATATTATTCTTCTTCTAAAGAATATTTTTTTACAGAGTGCAATGAAAAAGGTTGAAAGTTGTAAATCATTAGATTTATTTTCAAATGGGGATTATGTGTTTCTTGAGTCTCCGAGTAAGAAAATTTTATGTTTTTCTAGTGACTATTTGACAATAGTTTAAATGGAACAATACCTAAATCACTCGCTAGTCTGACAAACTTGAAGAAACTATATCTCCTTGAAATTTTAAAATTGTGCACTCTTTGTTTTCTTAGTTGTTCTACAATTTTATATTTCAAGGGAATTATTTTACATGCTACAGAACTCAGGTAGATGATAGTGTTTCTTCAATCTAAATTTCTTGCAAATGAAATATTGATTTCAGTGACTTGGAAAACAATGACCTCAGAGGAACAGTGCCCGAATCTTTGAAAAATAATAAGAACCTAACTCTTAGGTGAAGTCAACAAAAATCCATTGCAAATAAGGACTTACAGTTTTGTGGGTCATTTTCCCCTCTTTTGAAACTTTTATTTCTACTTGAAACCTTAAACTTTGTAATTATCTAATTTAAAATTGATTTTTTTTGTAGTCTTTCAGGAAATGTGCATCTCTATTATGAAGGCCATCATTATTGTAGAAGGAAACCCATAAGCAAAGGAATGACTATCAGTTTGACTATTGTTGGTTTTTGCATTCTCCAGTAAAAGAGACATGTCTCAAGTGTCGGAGATAGGTTTTTAGGTAACAATGGAAACCACATTCAATGGTGAAAGAATAAGAGTTCTTCACAAACTTGTTGAGGTATTATGTTTCACTTAGAAAGCTTTAAGTCTGACTCATGATTGTGAATTTTGGTCATTAACAATGACCTCAACCTTGGAAGGATCTACTCTTTTTCTCTGCATCACCCAACACATGACCAATGTACAACAAAAACGTGTTGACATACTAGCACTTCTTATCACTCAACAACAATTTTTACTCCCTTAAAATTTCAAATACCTTATCAAAATGAGACAAATTCACTTCATAGAGTATACTCACCATAGAAATTTCATGTAAATAAATGATATACAAGTCAATTAAGTGTCTCAATACTTATTTCATAAGATGCTTAAAATGCTTGGTGCATTACACAATTTGAAAAATGTATCAATCACTCATCAATGCCTAATGTGTCTTTAAAGCACTCTTCCACATATCCTCTTCCTTTGACCCACACTTTATGAAATCCAAAAATAAGGTCCCACAAAGTGAAATACAAATGATAGCTATAAATATGAAGAATGAACATTGTGTTTCATTGTAGCTGAAAAATACTTAAAAGGTTTATCAAATTATCAATATGCCACTAAAATGGATTTTTATAATCTCCATCTTATCTACCTCCAAATCTTATTTTAATCCTAGTTCCAATCTATCTTGCTTTTCGTAGGTGTTCTTCTGGGTGATGGCTGGATTTCACCAGTAGATTATGTGGTAAGCTTTCATTATATTCAGCACATCAAGTGCATCATGATTGTTCAAATTATTTTTTTACCTTTTAGTGATCAAACCACACTAAGACATGTAAAATGATAGCTTGCATGGGGAACTCTACTTAAAGTTGTATCAAGATTGGATAGTGATGCTACAGAAGATTCCTATAATCTAAGATCATAATTATTTTAAGATTTTGTTTATCAACAAAGTTTTTTTTAGTTATTTAATATTAGAGTACATTTCTTAGGCTGAAATTTCTTTGGTTAACCAATCTTATTTCATATGATTTAGAACCTTACATTTTGCAAGATTTATTCTCTTATAGCCATGATTATACATTAGTGTTTATCACAAAGATTCCCTCCTTATAATTATTAAGAAAAAATATATTATCAGTTCAGCAAAGACACCACTGAACCCACTTCAAACCATTTTATAAATGTATTTCAAACATTTGGCCTTCAAAAATGGACAAGTAGGAGATATTTTTCCACATAAATTTTAATATTGCTATCAGGATTTAACTATGTGATTTTTGAGTCAAACTCATTAATCTATGTTTCATGAGTAGTGATTTACATGAATCCATCTCTCATGAGAATAAATAGAACATGTTGCACTCACTAGATTTAGGTGATGCTCACATAGGTGAAGCACACGAACTTCCCATAGAAGTCACCCATTCTAGTACTACTCTAGCTTGATTGTGCTTAACTATGGAGTTTCCTCCATGGTTAAACCCACTCTTCTTGCAATCCCAATTGCAAATCTTCACCAAGTGTTGTGTCTTATGAACCATTCATTAGAAAGCCCCTTAAGCTCATCAAATGATAAGATATTGCACTTGGTGAATTTTTTCAATGGAGTTGCAAGTAGAGTGGGCTTAACTATGGAGGAAACTTCGTGGTAAGCATGGTTAAGCATGCTCAAGCTGTAGTAGCACTGGGATGGGAGACTTCCCAGAAAGTCTTGCTGCTTCACCTCTATGAGCATCACCTAGATCCAATGATTGTCAAGTGTTCCATTTATTCTCATCCGAGATGGATTTATGTGATGGGATGAATCGTCAGATGCTATTTTCGATGCACCAACTAAATATTTCATGTAGAGTGCAATTGATAAGGTAAGAAAGTTACTCTAGTACCAATAACTTTTCAAGTTTAAAATGTGAAGTAAAACTTTGCAAGCTTGCCTTTATTCTCTTTATTTTTTGGTACACCAAAATCACACTCCTCTCAAGCCACATTTGCATATTTAGGTTTAATTTTTTCTTTATTTAGATTGTAATGTTATAGGTTTCACTGGACCCCATCTTTCTTTGACACAATGCATAATGTAAGAGCTATCGATGGAGCATTTCTCATATTTGCAACAATACTGTATGTATAGTATACATTTTCTTTACAGGATTTTTATCAATTTATGTTTGAAATTTTTGTTATTGATTGTAGCAACAAAGAAATTAAGAGGAGAAATAGTTGCTAGATATATTTGAGCATGTAATAGAGATTGTTGTGCTGCTATCATGTTCAACCTGGGTGTCATGTTGTAGTCAAGGAAGTTATTTGATTTTTTTTTTTTTGAAAATTCCTCAAATCAATAACTTTATGTGCTACAAGGGGGCATACCACTTTGAACTCTTTGTCCTTGCCTAGCAGCATTCTTGGTATGTCAAAATAGCAGATGTCCCCTCACTAAAGAAAATATGTTAAATACACATGGGATACCATTAAAAAAGGGGAAATTCCATTGGGGGAAAGTAGTGTCATCAATGAGCTCTGGATAAAGGCCAATATTCATCAAGCTTCTCTAGACTCATATAATACCCTGCTTGATAGAATTGTTCAACACAACAATCCATGAATGGCAAAACTTAAGAAATATACATGATAGAGAGTCTATGGGTAATATCATTAAGAAATTAACTTGCAATTACCCATGCAAGTCTAGATTCTAGACTCAATGTATCTAAGTTAAGAACTCACGAGCACAATTATACATATTTTAATTGATAATATATATATATATATATATATATATATATATATATATATATATATATATATATATATATATATATATATATATATATATATATATATATATATATATATATATATATATATATATATATATATATATATATATATATATTTAAATGAACCTAATGTTGCAATTTCAACGACAAGAAGAATAGCATTTCGATGAGGATGGTATACATGAGACATGAGTTTTGACCAATATTCATCGCAATTTTGATGATAAGAAGCATAGCATTTTGATAAGGATGCTATATGTATGAGTTGAGGTTCAACTAGTAATCATTGCAATTTCAACGACAAGGAGCATGGCATTTTGACGAGGGTGTTATATGTGCAACATGAGTTTCAATCAATATTTATCATCATTTTGACAACAAGGAGCATAGCATTTTGATGAGGATGCTATATGTGCAATGTAAGTTTTGACCATATTCATCACAATTTTGACAAATAGATGCAGAGCATTTTGATGGGGTTTTTGTCGCAATTTTGACAACCATTGGTCACATAGGTGGAAAGTGTAGTATGTAATTCTTGTAGGTTGAGGCAGATATCACGAAAATAGTTCTGCCAATATATCTACCATAGTAACATCAAAATTTCAACAAATGGTTAGGGTGTCAAAAAATTGACAAAAAAAGATCAATGACAGTGTTCATCATTTTTTTGACATAGTTGTCAAAATTGCAACGAATCCTTGTCAAAAATTTGGTCTAAATTTACTAGTGGCAGTACAAGATCCCTCTTCATCTAAGGATAAATATCTGATGGAAGATACTCCAAGATGGTTGAGAAAAGAGTTGATGGTTAGACACAAAAAGACAATTTTATTGTACTAAGGAAGAAGGAATGATAGAATTAATTAAAGTTCTCAAGAAACTTGAGCCACCTGCAAGTGATGTATGAACATTGGCTTTTGTTGTAAGTGATAAAAATGAGGAATTATTCACCCATGTTTCTATCCCTCTTCTACATGTAGATATTGAGGATTTGACTCCAAAATATTATCAAATCAAGGAGGTCTTGCTTGGAAAACCCACTATGGATATTTCCAAATTGATGGTCACTACGTGAATCAAAGAAGTGTTTAAGCACTTAGAATAGGATGAGTCTAAATTGTTAAGCCTCTAGAAGTAGAATGAAATACTAAGAGGTTATTTAAATGAAGTAGTTGGTCTGTTGGACCCTAAAAATCATGAGGAGACTTTAAATGCGACACTTGATAAGAGGGATAAGGAGACTACACAATTAGAACCATTTTTGAAGGCTTGTTAGCAATGGTGAGAATTTTTTTGAAGAGAAAGATGTGGTGGTCATACAAGGAAATCTTAAATTTCTATACCACATGCAATATAGTGCAGATAAGGTGGTTGCTATTTTGAACTAGGAAATTGGGTTAATGGACGAAGTACATACCTGGGGTAAAGACTTGCAAGCATTACAATCAATAAAGGGTCAGAGGTATCAGATGTTGATGGATGTATATACTATATATGAGTTAGATAAGTTAGATGATTAGATAGAGAAGACTGTAGATGGAAATATTATATGTAGATATTCATAAGCTAAAGGATCAAACCCAAGAGCAAATTTTGGAGGCAGAGAGACATTACAGTAATGCTTGCCTTAACATTTTTGAAGATGATTCAAGGGATAAAATCATGATTGTACAAGTAGTTGTTGAAAATTTTTGGAAGAATTTTGAAGAAGCTTCCACCAATGAGGATATTATATAAGCATTTGAGACCGAAGAGGCATTGCTAGAATTAGAAGGGAAATTGGGAGATTTTGCAAAGACTTGCATTGAGGTGGGAAACTATTGACAAAAGGTAAAGGATAAATATTATGGTTTAGATTTTATAGATGCAACCCAAGTGATGGAGATTATAGAGAAATTTAAGAGCAAATACCCAAATATAGCTCTGGTATGAAGGGGACCAAAACCCAGAAGCTAGAATTTCAGTTTTGACACTTGGAAAAATTTTGCATTTTTTGGACCTATCTTCCAAGGTGCACTTCTCCCAATGTGTGCTTCTCCAAAGGTGCACCAAAATTTTTTGAAGAATTTAGAGGTGTGCCAATAGTTAATTGCTAGTTCTAAATTTAGAGCTTTTCATCCACCAGAAATGCATTCTGATGCCAATTCAACTCCTACAAACCTCCAAAGAAGGTTGAACTACTATTTTTGGCATCTCCGGAGACTCCTATAGCATCTCATGGCTTTCTTCTTCTTATTTTCTCATGCTTTCTTTGTTTTAAGACATGTAAAGGCTAATTCACCCATTAAATGATATAAATAAGGGTGGAGTCCTACTTAGCACCAGTTACAGAGTTAGTTTGTACATAAATAGATTTCTTTTATTAGTTTAGAAGCATATATTTGCATGAAGGAATCTCTCACTCTCAACACAAATTGAGGAGAAGATTTCCTATAAATTGAGTAATTAAACAAGTATTCTAGGCCATTATTTTGATGCAATAATATATGTTATTGGTGCTCTCATTTGGAGTGTAGTTATTCTTGCCTGAGTGTGTTATATTTTGTGAATGTATGTTCATGGAGTGTAATGGAGTCAATAGTTTTGTTGCATTATTTTGATTGTGTGATCTTTTAATTCTGGCATTTGCTGCATGTTTACAAATTCTTCTAACATACTTAGTTGGAGAAGATATCACCCTATTGTTCTTGTATAGCTTTTTGTCTCACGTGAGTGCACTTTTTATGGCCTTGCAATCTGATGAAAAGTGAAACATCTTATAGTTACTAAATTTCCATTGATGATTGCATCAGTGGAATTGAGGAAGCATTGCTTCTATTTTCATTGGTTACTTACCAATCTTTTCAAAGGCTTAACTCACAAACATGTTGTTTCTATGGCTTATGTCCATTGAGGATTTACTTTTCAAGTCATTTTCTTAAACTTCTTATTAACCTATCTTCATTATTTTCTTTTACAAACACTTGGTCAATTTAGGAATTCATATAGTTGCATAGTTAAAATTGCATTCACAAAAAAATAGAAAAATGGAAAAATATATTTCTTTTTGTGTGGTTATTCTTTTGAGATAACAAGAAAGTTCAACATCTTATCTGAAATTGTTCAAAATCAGCAAAGTCGTCCTCATGAATACTCATATTTATCTTCTACTAAGTGGATTCCAGTAGGTTGCAAGATTTCCCAGAACCTTGGAGTTGATCCCAGATTAGCTTTTCAAGAAGGAGTTTGAAAGGATTCTTGTGGTTAACATCGTTCAAAATGATAGCTCAACACTTAGACACTTTCAAACATATACATTGTCAAAATATTGAGAACCTTTTATCAAAAACCTTGAGAATATTTCAAACATGAAATCTTGTAGCATTAGAAGTCCTTGGCATGATGTAGAGTTCATCTTTGCATAATGCACTCTTATATTTTCTATCTTTTGATCCTCACACTTGCATCTTTTAGTCCTCATTTTCCATTCCTTAATCCTTATAGAAGATTTTTTAGGCTTCATATTTCATCCCTTAGACATCACTTTGCATCTCCTAGTCTTCATATTTCATCCCTTAGTCTTCATCTTGCAACCCCTAACTTGCATTTTTGTATATCCTATCTCTCATTTCACATACCCTAGTCCTCATTTTTCATGTCATACCTCTCATTTTTTTAGCTTTGCATGACCTATATAGTCCTCATTTTGATCATAACATCATCCTTATTCAACCTACTTCCCATCATAACAATCTGAAAGCCATTAAGTCCAAAATCCTTAAATTTAAATCTCTCTTTACCATTTGTACCCCTACACTACCAACTATGCCCTTATGGGCCCCTACTACACCATAGGCATAGTTGGTACTACTTGGGTGCACTTGTTTACCAAAACATTGCATTTTGACCTCTAGATTGCATTTCTAGACCCTAGACTTGCCCTTAGATGCTTGCATAAGTCATCAAATTGATCATGTTCTAAAACACATTTTTTTCCTTAGGATCCTTGCATTTTGGATACGTTGTTGCATAGCCCTCATTTTGATCCCCCTTATGGACCTCATTTTGAATCTAGAACCCTTTGAACTTAGTCAAGAATTAGAACAAAGTATGAATCTAAAAGTATCTATGTATGTATATGGATAAAGGATCTTGAACTTGGTCTCTTTATTGTCTCTTTTGTCATTTTTCTTAGGTTAAATTCTATCTATGTCTTGATGGATTTGGCTTGGTCCTTTTTATCATCTTGATCTTTTTTTTTTTTTTTGTCTCTTTTGGTCAAGATCCAAAGTCCATCCTCATAAGGTTAAACTCTTAGATTGGTATTTTCTATATATTCTCTCCCAAGTCCAAACCTTTAATACACTAGTCATAACATTAGCACATCTTTAGTCTTCCTAAACATCATTTTTCTTAAACCTATAATTTACACATCATTTCAAAGCCCTATCATTTCCTCCAGATATCAAAATCCTTCTAATTCCAACAAACACCTTGTCCAAGCCCTAAATCATTTGTCAAACTAAACACTTTGCATAATCTCATGTCCATATCTTGCATTTCCTAAATGTCATTATCAGCCCTAGCATACCCATTTTCATAGTACAATCTTAGTTGCATACATAAATCCTTAGCCTCCTTTTCACAAATCCTAAGTGCAAGGCCCAAAATAATCTACATTTTGCACACCTTAGGGTCATGTTCATATCCCCTAATCAAAATTCTAAAGTGTAACTTGCATTTTCATTTGTGCATCATCCCCTTAGGTCATTTTCACTTTGTATACCATAACCCTAGGTCATTTTCCACTTCCACAACTTGCATAACATACCTAAACCCCAAAAATACCAAAAAAAGGTCATGTCTTGCATACACTGCTTCCAAATTACCAATTTTCAATCTATTTTATGTAGTTATCACCTTTTTTAACAATTGCACACCCAGGGGCACACTTGGAACTTTCAAGGTGTACTTGGTAGTTTTAGGGTGCACTCGGTAAGTAGGGAGTCCATCTTAGGTTCTAGAGTCTCAAACTATATTTCCACAACTTTCATTACATCTCTAAACCCTAGAAAATACATAGAGCATACATACTTTGTATTTTTGTCATGCGAACACCTCATTTACCAACTGCACCCTGCTAGGTTCCAAGTGCACATCCCAAGGTCACACTTGGTACTATTTGGGCATAGTTGGTACTTTAGGTGCACACTTAGGAGATAGAAAGTCCATTTCAAAATCCCTCATTGCATCTACATACTTAGGTATCATGCCGACTCTCACAAGGACACAATTAGCTCAAAGCCCAGAATACCTATATCAATCATTATTTTCTCAAGTGAAAACACAACCAAAACCTCATCTAAGCCAAAATAAAACCAAGAAACCCCAACAAACGTGTGACCTATGTCAAACTAAAGCTTCACAACTAGTACTAATGGACATGCTATGCATGTATCCTTCCAATAGTGACCCTCAAGACACAAGACAACAAACCCTCACTAACATGTCCAACATGAAATACCCTCTTAACACATCCCCTACACATGGAATGGTTCAATGAAGTCCCAATTTCTAACTTATATTCGTACCTATCCCACTTGGATGTGGAAGTGTACCTGTAACACCTAAAGATGAACATGCCCATTCATTTGAATTTAGAAAACCTAATACAAGTACTATATACAAGAAAACCTAACCTGTTAGAGCACACATAAACAAGAAAAGTTAGTTGCACATGTATATCAAAGATTTAAATGAGATTGAAATACAACTATCTATACTTGAGTTTTACAACTTAATGCAACTGAAATGAAAAGTCCTCATGCAACCTCAAAGTAGCTCAAAAAAGGTGCCCATAAGAGGCCTTGTTGGTGTGCTTTAGATTGGAGGGATGTGGATTTTCTCTCCCCAAACACAACTATGAATGAATCCCTTCAAAATCGATACAAATGAATGCAAGAATGCAAATATGAAGCTACACTAAAATGTATGTGAAATGCCTTCAAGAAATGGCTATAAGAAAGCCACCCTCAAAAGATTCCATGTATGTGAATGTAATGGAGAAAGAAACCTAAAAATGTCATACTACCATGAAACTAATGCAATATCTAGATATTTAAGCAATGCAAACAACTACCAAAGGTTAGTTCTAAGGAATAAATCTCTAAAAACTCAAAAGCTAAACTAACATGATAACAATGCAAATGAGGGAGATGTCAAATGCTTGAGACAAGGGCTCTATTTATAGGTTTGAGAGAGGCCTTGGGGAGGTGGTATCTATGTGGCATCTATATAGGTGCCACAAGGGAGACATGTGGGCTAAAGGACAAGCAATGAAAAAGTCAAAAAAAGCCTTTATGGTTGAGAGGCTCAAGGTGTGCACACACGTGTGAGAAACCTTGGGGAAAGGAGTGGGGGAAAAAGATGTAAGAGGTGTAAATGAAGTGGAAGCTTTATTGGATTATGAGCTTCTCACACATGTGTGAACAAACACTTAGGAGCTAAAAGGTGTTTAAAAGAGGTTTAGGATGATAAAGTGGGATTAGTTAACGGATAGGCTTAGAAGGATGAGAGTGATGGGTGTAGACTAGGTTTTAGGATGAGATTAGGATTAAAGTAAATAGGATTTAACTTAATCATAGGATTAAAGAATTTAATATAGAATTTATTTAAAAGGGGATTTATGGAGCATTATGCATTAAATAAATTTAATACACTAGAGGGGAAGTATTTTAATTTAATTTAATTACACTAGGGAAATGAAACTATTTAATTAAATAAATTTAATTGAATAAGTAGAAGAATATGAAATTAATAAATAATCAATTATAATTTCAAGGGAAATATTAATAAATTAATATAGTTTTAGGGCAATTATAAGTGTCTACTTTTTGCCTCTCTTTGATGTGATGTCAGAATGACATTATATCAAAGAAAAGAAAATTTAGGTTGTCCTAGAGAGGATAGGAGTCCTAAGAGTTGTGTTGTAGCGATGACATGGGAGGAGGGTGCCCCCTTGAGGAAATGGGGTGAAAAAGGAATATATTTTGCCCTATTTTGTCGAAAATAGACATGGGAAGGAAAAGGCAAGGAAAAAGGCTTAAAAGAAGGCCTTGCATGACTTGGTAGGATTGGAGTGAAGCAAGGTGAACTGGGTAATGATTAACCTAAATGCATCCTAACTACATGAATGCATGGGATTTAGTTGTGTTTATATGGGAGAGCACACCCTAGTTTGATTTTGTAAAAGGAGTTATGCACCATATGCTATAGAAGCATAGATGGAAAAGTTCCTTTATGTGGACTACTCTCAACAAAATGGATACTTTAGGATGATAAATGTAGTTTGCATAGTCATGATAGAGAAAATGTTATATACACCTTGGAGAGGTCTAGGCACATCCAAAGTTTTTTTAGGGATCTTTGGTGGAACACATGCTAACTCGTTGCCCCCAGTGAGAAATGCATAACCATAACTTGAAACTAACATAGATGTACTAAAGCATCAAAAACATATCATACCACAAATGACACGTGTAGTTAGTTGGAGCCATTTAGGTGATACCAAAAAATGCAAGATCAAGGTACACCATAAAAGGCTACTACTAACACACAAAATGAAATCAACCAAAAGAGACCGCATGACCAAGTAGTGATTTAGTCCATAGTTCCTACCAAGAATTTTAAGTCTCAAGACTAAAGGTTGCAGTGCCATGTGTAGGAAGGATTCATCCTATGTGTTGATCTGATGTTGTTGCAAATGTTTGTTGGAAAAGGGTTATGAAAAGAATAAGTTCTTAAATTGTTAAGTCATAAATGGTGATTTTGTTTAGGTTTTTTTTGCAGTCACTGCTATGGAAAAAAGTTTAGTGTAATGGGATTAGGACAAACACTCAACAGGAAAAATGCCTCGTGGACTAGAGGTCTTTTAAAAAATTGGCATGAAGCGATGCCTCGCAAACAGGAGATCTTTTATTGGATGCATGAAAAGCACAAGTTAGATAGGACTTTTGCACAAAGATGGGATGAAATGGGGGAATGGAGTGAAGTGAGATGAGCCTTATGGATAATGGACCAAAATGCTTTTCTCAAGAACTTTTTCTACTTTTTAGTCATTTCTTTAGGAACATTTTACAAATGTTTTTGGAGTTTTCTAATTTTCTAATTTTTTTGTATTTTTGTGGAACTATAACAACACTGTACAGGAACTACAGGACTCAAGCATAGAACCACTTGACATGTTGGATATTTATAGGCTTAGGGAGTAGATCTCCCTCTGAAGTGGCAATCTGATATGCCCCAAAACCATATTTGGCTGTAATGATAAATGGATCAAGCTGATTAGGTTCAAATTTTCCTTTCTTTTCACAGTTCTGGAGGTTCCTCATGTTATGCTGCAAAACTAAATCACCCACCTCAAATTCTTGAGGTTTGACTTTTTTTTGAAACTGAAGCTGAAGGTGATTTTGATAAATGCAAAGATTTTTTAGGGCATTGAGGAGTCACTCATTGAGGATTTGTAGCTCTTGCAATCAAGCAACTTGATATTCTTCTTTGGACATCAAATTCTTGAGAGAGATTATGAGGGAAGGGAGCTCAATTTTGATGGGTAACACAACTTTAGAACCATAAATAAGGGAAAATTGAATGGCTCTTGTAGGGATACAAATGGAGGTGTGGTAGGCCCAAAGGGCAGAAGCAATTTGGAGGTGTCGGTCATGACTAGCTACATCAACAATTTTCTTTAGGATTTTCAAAATGGTTTTATTGGTTGCTTCAGGTCGACCATTGCTTTGGGGGAAGTATTTGGTGGAAAAATGTTGGGTGACTCTGAATTTCCTACACAATGTCACAACTTCCTAATTTTTTTAAGGAGTTTCATTATCATTCATGATGTCTTAAGATATACCGAAATGAAAAATAATGTAGTTCAAGATGAACTTTGAAACCTATTTTTTGATGGTGTAGGTTAATGGGATAGCCTCAACCCACTTTGTGAAGTACTTAGTGACGGCAATAATACTTGTGGCCATTTGCAAAATTTGGATATATTTGACCAAAAAGATCAAATTACCAATAGGAAAAGGGCCATGGTGTGATGGTAGGTTGAACGTCTTGGGTGAGGGTGTGTATCAAATCACCATGTTGTTGACAAGGAACACATCTTTTCACAAAATGATATGCATCGACTTCCATAGTAGGCCGATAGTAACCCATTTTGAGGAGTTTTTTTGCTAACATAAGGCCATTGGAATGGGCACCAAAAATTCCTTGGTGAACCTCTTCTAACACCATTCAGGCTTCATCTAAACTGAGACAGTAGAGGAGGGTTTCATCGAAGTGTTTTCAAAAAAGTGTATCACCTAAGTATATCGAGTAGTGTGATGGATGAAGGTTTTGGTTTGATTCATGGAAAGGGCTATAGGGATCATTTTGTGATGGAGGTAGGAAAAAATGTCAGAGTGCCATGGATACTTAGGACCAACAATCTCACACACCAACTCTGATTTAGGTTGCTCATAAGTAGGAAGAAAAATATTCTCAACAAGAAACTCACACTTAGGACTATACTCAGGCATGGAGATCATGGAGGCAATGGTGGCCATGGAATTTGCTATTTTTTTATTAGCCCTTGATATCTACTGAAAGACTATCTTAGTGAAGTATTTTTTAAGATCTTCAACTATCTGACGATATGGCAACAATTTTTCATCTTTTGTTTGGTATTCATCTGTGACTTTTTTAATGACCAATTGAGAGTCTCCAAAGACAAGAAGGCTCTTAATATTCCATATGATGACTTGATGGAGCCCTATTACCAATCCTTCATACTCAACTATGTTGTTTGTACAAGGGAATGAAATTTTAGAAGAATTAGGAATGAGGTATCCTTACAGTGTAATAAACAAAATTCCTACCCCTGATCCCTTTTGTGTGAAGGAACCATTAAAAAATAGCTTCCATTGTGTACTAGGGGTAATAGTCATAGTTGTGTCATTTGGAAAATCTACTATAATAGGATAGTCTCCTTGAAGAGGAGCTTCAACAAGCTGGTCTGCAATTACTTGTCCCTTAATAGCCTTGTGATCCTTATAGACAATGTCGAATTCACTTAAAATCAAGACCCACTTTACAACTTGACCAGTGAGAGAAGCTTTTGATAGCAAATATTTGAGTGGATCTATCTTGGCAATGAGATGTGTAGTGTGATCAATCATATAATGGTGTAGTTTCTGCATGCAAAAGACTACTGCCAAACAAGCTTTCTCAATAATAGTGTAGTTCAACTCATAACTAGCTAATGTTTGACTAAGATAGTATATGGCTTGCTCATTACCTTTGTCATCTAGTTGTGCCAAAAGAGCACCTAAGGCAACTAAAGTAGCAGAAATGTATAGAATCAATGGTCATCCTACAATGGGAGGGACTAGAACTGGTGGATTAGCCAAGTATACTTTAACTTGCTCAAATGCTTTCTGACATAGGCAATCCCATTGAAACTTAGTGTCTTTTCAGAACAAATTTTGGAGTGGATGAACCTTATCTACTAATTGGGATACAAACCATCTAATGGACTTAACATTCCTTGAAAACTGCAGAGTTGTTTTAATGTAGTAGGTGGAGGCATTTCCATGATGCATTTCACTTTGGCGAGATCTACCTCAATGCCTCTTCTTGACACTATGTATCCTAACAACTTGCCTAATTTGACTCCAAAAACACACTTCTTTGGATTTAGGCACACTTTATATTCCTCCAACCTTTCAAAAATGGTGGTGAGCACATTAATTTGGGAATCACGTGTCTTAGATTTTCCTAGAAGGTCATTAACATAGTCCTCCATTATGACATGTAGAAGATCATAGAAGATTGTATCTAGAGAAACTATCCATTAAAGACAACATTTCATGTCAAATAGTTAAATCCACTATGATGTCTATGTTAGGAAGGGGAAAATTATCCTTAGGACATACAAGATTTAAATCTCAAAAATTTGAACAAATGCGGATACCCCCAGATGCTTTCCCTATAGGAACAATGTTGGAAACCCACTCAGGATGATCAATAGGTCAAATGAATTTTTCCTCTAGAATTTTCTATAGTTCTACTTTGACCAAAAGTACTACCTTAGGATGCATCTTGCACAACTTTTATTTCATAGGTTTAATCTTTGGATCTACTGCTAAGTGATGCACAACCAAATCTATGTCTAAACTAGGCATATTTTTGTATGTCCATGAAAAACTAATTTTGCCTTTTTGTAGGAACTTAGTCATTACTTTTTGTTATTTGGGAGTTAAGGTAGCTACAATGTAGGTGATTTTTGGATTATCTATCATACCCAAGTTAACTGTAATTGTGTCCTCATTCAATATAGGTGACTTTCTCTAGTGGTAAAGATCTGAAAGGCAAGTCATTTTCTCCCTCCTCTGGCACCTCTAAGAGGTTTTCACTAGAAGATGTGCTCTTTATTTTTTCTTTTTCTTCATCCAAAAGTGCTCCAAAAGATTTTTCACTAGAGGATGTTTCTTCTATTTTTCTATTTTTATTTTATTTTTCACTTTTGCAACTAAGTGAGTTGACTTGGCTACCAAAGTAGGCTTCCTCATTGTATTGGATCTCATGTTCATAATCTTGGAGATTCTTAAGGCCAAAAAGTGCAATCACTACTTCATTAGAGTTATAGATATCAAGAGCTGGTGGCATGTCTTGAAGGTCCCAATCTATCATGTTAGGGTTGGTGTGGGGTAAGTTGGTAGATGAAAGGTCAGCTATGGTAATGGCATGGACATAATTATCTAGGTCATCTTTAATGTATTGGAAGGATACCTCAAAGAATTCCTCCTCTTCAATCTCAAAATTAGGCTCAACTATACAATAGTTGTCAGCAAAGGACACCTTGGGTTTAATGGAGCCCAAACCATGCCCTTTAGGATAGCTATTAGCCTCAACGGGTTGTTTGATTCCATATTCTTTAGGTCCAAGGTCAGTACCATGATATCCCATGTTTTCAATGATGGGAGGAGCCTTGACATACTTATCTTTAGGAAATTCCACAAAATCATCTTTTCCATCAAAATATAACCAATCTAAGATATTAGACTCCATGTGTTCATCGCTAAGTGAACCCCAATGTGCAAATGTTGTCTTATTAACATGCATAGTACCCTTGTTTGTAGAAGGTGGTATTTTGGAAGGTTTTCCAAAGGATTGGGGGGAGAGTGGTAGTTGTCCCACACACAAGGAATTTTCAAACTTATACTCTCCCATTCCTTGGTTAGCAAAACTAACCTTCTTTACTATAGTATTAACCTTAATATCTTCAACCTTCTCTTTTTGTTTACAAGAACTGCAATCAACATTGGCTAGCTCTGGTACTATTGTAAAAGGTGATTTCGTTATTTTGAGAGATCTAGGTATAACCTTAGCAAACTCACTAATTGGGAAAAAATTGGTTGGGGCACCCTTCAATCTCTTACAAAAAGAAAAAGGTAAAGGATCACCTGGAATTGTGACCTCCCTTCCTTGTTGGGGAAATTTCAAGCATTGATGATATGTAGATGGTACTGCTTTGAGTGTATGTATCCAAGGTTGACCAAGCAAGATGTTATGTGGCAAGTCCAAATCTAGGACATGGCATTCAGTATTTATTATAGCTGGCCCAACCTTTAGTGGTAGCATGATAACTCCTTTTGATTCTCTTTCTCGTTCATCATATGCTTTGATTGTGATCTGTCTATTGATATCTAGGAGGTCTTTTAAAAGCCCCAAGAAATGGATCATCTTCAATGTACAAAGGTTCAAACCAGATCCATTATCTATAAGGACTCATTTTATTTTATGTCATTTTATAAGGACTTCAATGTGGAGCAACAAATTGCAGTGTTGATTAGGACCTTGGAAATCTTTATCTATGAAGACAATGTGTTTTTGTGCAGCAAGATTTCCAATCATGGTGGTGAATTGGGATGCATTAATGTTTTTAGGCACACAAGACTCTAAAAGAGCAATCTCCAATGTCTCTTTGTGGATGGGTGAAGTGGTGAGAAGTTCTAGAATGGATATTTGTGTAGGAGTCTTCCCTAACTATGATAATAAATCATAGTGTGAAGTGGGTCTTTGTGAAGTGGATGGCATAGCAGGCACATCTGGAACTAATGGATTAGTGGGGTTGAGAGTGGCAACTTGCAAAGTAATTCTTCCCCACCAAGTGGTTACATCATAATTGGCTGCTTGTAGGACAAGGGTATTTATGTGAGTGTCCACTTCTTCAATGTAGCCACCCATGGAATCAAAACCACATATATCATTTGTTTCTATTTGACCACACAAGGAGTCAAATCCTGGTATGTGATTAGTAGAATAGTCATAGTGGAGTGCATTTGATGTAGAAGCTTAGTTTACATTGTTTGTATTAATTTTATTGTCATTGTTGTGGTTGGGGAATGGCTTTTGAAATATCTTTAGTTTAGCATTTTTAGAGGGTGGTCCTCCTTCAACCTCAATTTTTGCATCATCAACAAGATTTTGGATGAAGACTTTGAGTTTCATACACTTGTTTGTGTCATGTCCTTTGATGTGGTGGTATTTTTGATATTCATTTTCCCTATACCATTTCGATTTGGGTTGATTTTCATTAAAGGGTTGTGTGTTTGGGAATACCATCAAATTGTGATCCACTAGTTTTTGGACTATGGCATCCAAGTGTTCATGAAAGTTAGTGAACTTAATATTTTGATCATAGTCACAGTTGAAATTGTTGTTGGTATTGTTTTTTTTGCGAGGAAAAAATTGTGTTTGATTACGAGATTTTTGGTTGTTATGATTGTTGTTTTGATTATGATTGTCATCATTTAAATTGTTTTTGTTTTTGTTATGATAGTTGTTGTTGTTTCCACCATGGAGATTTTGTACACTTTTGACATTGGTGACACCATCGTGAGTAACACCTTTGTTTTTTTACCAAAACTTGGGTTTGCTATTTTTGTTTGTATCATTGTTTGAGGATGAAGAGCTATAATGTTAAATGGAACCCTTGTCTAAGAGTCCATTTTCAATGTTTTTCCCTTTCTTGACTAATGTGGCAAAGTCTTCAGGACTACCATCTTTATTTGGAAAGACATATTTGGAATTAAATTCTTGATGAATATATCCACAAGGTGATAATCCTCAATTTTGTATGGCATATTATTAGAAAGATGCTTCCATCATTGTAGAAAATTGGCAAATGTTTCACCATTTCATTGCTTCATGTTGCACAAATCACTCAATGAGGCATGATGTTCAATGTTGTAAGAGTATTGTGCTAAACATTTCCCCATCAAATCATTGAAGGAGGTAATGGAACCCCTAGGTAAGTTCATTAGCCACTCAAGTGCAAGGCCTCCAAGACTTCATGTGAAGAGTCTCTTAAGATAATCCTCATTATAGGCTACTTCTTGAAATAAGATGGAAAATTCCTTGAGATATGTGACAGGACATGTTTCTCCTGTGTATTTGTCAAATTTAGGAATCTCGAAGTTTGGTGGAAATGGTATCATGTTGAGGGATCTGTCAAATGGAAAGGGAAAAATTTCCTCAAAAGAGAAATCATTCACCCCTTTTTTTCTCATGTTATGGACCAAATTTTGAAGTTCATGCAATTGATGGACTAGATCTTGGTTTGGTTGCATTTGTGATTGTTGGGAATTGATGAACCCACCTCCCAAGTTGTATGGAGTCCCAAATGTATTATGAGGCAGTGGAAGTGGTAGTGCTCCACTTTGGCCAATGTATTGATATGCAATCATGGGAGTTGGCATAGATGTTTTCATCATACTTGTTGGCATTTGTAAATAAGAGGAATATATCAGTTGTGTTGGAATTTCCATCTGTTGTGTAGATACTTGCCCAATGTTTAAGCATACTACAGTTGGATCTATCAAGGTTGACTGTAGAATTCTAGCATGTGTAGTAGTGTTGGGCATAGCACTAATGATTTATTGAATATTTTTTTCACTTAATTGGAATGTACATTGTGTTGAAACACTTGATGTAGGTATGTAACTAGTTCTCACCATAGGTTCTTTACCCTTGCTAGATGTTTGGGCTATGTGTGAAGTTGTCAACATGGGAACACCATCCTTGGTAATTTTTTTAAACAAATTTATCTCATCAAAACTTTTAGGGACATTAACACCATCTTTAACCAGGTTTAGGAAGATCTTAGTCTTGTTTTCCCTAATAGACTTTTCCAACATTTCCAAGTTGTATGGATCTGCAAGAAATGTTTGGACATCACTAGGGATATCATTATTGTCAATGGGATCTTCCTCTTGGTACACTTCTTCATCATCATGTAAATTACTCCCTAGAGTGGTGTTTCGAAAAGGATTCTATGGTTCTTGTGTGGATGTTGAGCTATGCATACCAAAGTTTGTACTTGGAGAAAATGTGCTCCCCAATGAGGTTGATCATAGAGGAAAAGGATTCTCCATCTCTTTTTGTCTTAATGATTCCAACAAATGAGACATAGGGTTAAATGTTAATTTGTTGGGCCATTTTTGTACCATACAATTGTGACCAAACCAATGGGTGGAAGGTTGTGGAAGAAAAAGAAAAATGTAAGAGATCAATTAAACCTTATATAACAAAAAAGGGCAACAATCTAAATGTAAACAAAAGACATTGTTGATTTGGAAAACCAAGTGTGATGTAGAATAAAAAGTATCTTTCTCCTACCAAAGATGGACAAGTGATCTTTAGGCAAGATAGGACATCGAATAGATTACTCACTATTTGGAGATGGACTTGTGATCCCAAATGAGTGAGTGAAACTATAATGAATGTTTGCTTATGGATAAAGGTCTAGTGTTGTAATCTCAGAATTTTTTTGACTAAGTGTTCTTAGGCCAAAAGATTAAGGTTCAAATGATCAAGCTCTCTAGAGGAAATTTTGCACATGGAAGACTAGAAAATTTTGAAAATGGGTTGATGTGGAAAATGAGGGTGATGTGGTCACTGTGCGGATAACTCAATATTCTCTCACTTGAAACAAAAATCTTTGGTTTACTCCGGGGAAAGTAGACCAATTTTGAAGTTTACCATTGTACAAGATTTTTTCATAACAATTATGTTCAACTTCTTCTTTCTTGATGTCTTTGATAGTGTATTAGAATTATTTATCACCGTGTGCTAGGTTTTTCCTTTCCTTGTAGTCAAATAGTTTGGATAATTTCATCTTCTTAGGTTTGACTTTGTCAATCATGGTAGGAACAAAACAAACCTAGTTACAAGACCAAGTATGAAAATTTTGCAAATAAGCTTGTGACTAAAAGACTGAATGAATTTCAAATGCTAGACCAAATGTAAAAACTCATGAAAATAACTGTAGGTCAAGAGGACCCACTTACAACCATTTCACTCATTGAATGTTTAGCTCACAATTTCACTCATTTTTGAACTTTTTTGATGTTTGATATTGGTTTTGAATGTTTAAAAAATCAAGCACGCTAAACACATCAACAATCCTAATAAGGTTGTCACTAGGATGTACAAAGATTATCTAGAGGGCATCCTCAATATACATAAGGTACATGAGGTGCCACACAGTCAGGAGGAGATAGTAACACAAATCTCCACCTTCACTTCCCGAAGGTATAAAGTTCTTTGGGGCTTAGCCAAAAGTGACAAAAAATTTCTTCCAAGAGAGATGTCTTTTGATTCACCCCCCGATTCTTATACTCCACCAAAACCCTAGAGTTGAGGTTGTCCCAAGGGGTGATGAAAACCCCAAGTAGGCCTCCTAAAAAATATAAATAAGACCACTTATTTCTTGTGCACTCAAGATCACCCAAAGGTGTGAGAGGAGAGAATACATAAGTGGCCTCAAGGTTTAAAAGCCACTTGTTCTTTGCCAATGAAGCTTAGATTTTCTATCTACTTTGAAGAAACTCATGTTTTAGCATGCATTATTCTTTCCAACTTGACAGCATCATCAACATAATAAAAGCGAGGATTCATCGACATAAAGTAAATCGGTCATCTTCAACATAAGCAAAATGCTAAAAATAAACAAATTCTTTTAAGTCATTCAAGATTGAGTGAACTTATTCTAAGCACCAAATCTAAATATTTCATAGCAAGCTTCTTTGACCTTAGGCATTCAAGAGTGTATTCACTATCTAAACATTCATTCCAATGAAATCATGTCAATTTTCTTAAGGCACTCAAGATTGGGTTTGATTACTCTACACATGCATTCCAATGAAAAAATTGTTCATTCATTAAGGCATTCAAGAGTTTGTTTGAGCATCATTCATTCCAGTGAAATGTGTGTAAATTTCCTTAGATCATTCAAGAGTGTGTAATATTTTACCTTAATGTATTCAAGAGTGTGTTTGGCTTTTGATATTAGTTGTAACATGCATTCAAAGAAAATGATTAGTTCATACAAGTTCATTCACCATTTAAATCCTATAAGTGATTAAAATCACTACAAATTCCCTAAGTGATTAAAATCAATATAAATTCTCAAGTGATTAAAATCACTAAAAAAAAATTCAAAGCTTGTTTCCTGCAATAAAAAACCAGATTAGAAATCCCTATAAATCAACCAATCAATGAGTTAAGCATTAAACAATATGAGTCAATCTATCAAAAATTAGAGATGATAGACACCAGGCGTAGATGACAGAACTGTGCAAATGACAAAAGTATAGAACACAGAACACAAGGATGTACAATTTATTTTTCATTGATAGTTTTATAGTCAAAGACGATAGAACATGATCACAAACACCAAAATTTAGAGATGATACTAACTGGTGTAGACAAAAAGGTTCTAAGTAGAGATGACAGTTGATGTAATAGAGATGAGAGAACTAGGTTAAAATCATAGATGATAGCTTAATTAAATAGATAGTTTCATATTGCTTGCTACATAGATGACAAGATGGTAATAATCAGAGATGACAATCTAGGATTTGGAGACACCAAAATGGTAACAAAGATCACGAAACACCATTTCTTATAGGAATAAACTATATTTTTTAGACTACCAGTGGTGAAGATGCCAATCTGCTTAGATGTTGATCTACGCAAATGATAAAGTTTATTCACAGATGACATTGCATCCTAGTAGAGATGATAGTGCGCATGTTTTGACAAGAAGTTTGAAATTTTTCATGTGGTTATATAATGGAGAAGGGACATGGGTCACACTGGGAGTGCCCAAATGTATACAAGAAAACCTAACTTTTCAGGAGCACACGTAAACAAGAAAATTTAGTTGCACATGTATATCAAAGATTTAAATGAGATTTAAATACAACTATTTATACTTGAGTTTTACAACTTAATGCAATCGAAATGAAAAGTCCTCATGCAACCTCAAAGTAGCTCAACAAAGGCGCCCATAAGAGGCCTTGTTGGTATGCTTTAGATTAGAGGGATGTGGATGTTCTCTCCCCAAACACAACTATGAATGAATCCCTTCAAAACTGATACAAATGAATGCAAGAATGCAAATGTGAAGCTACACTAAAATGTATGTGAAATGTCTTCAAGAAATGGCTATAAGCAAGCCACCCTCAAAGGATTCCATGTATGTGAATGTAATGGAGAAAGAAACCTAACAATATCATACTACCTTGAAACTAATGCAATATCTAGAAATTTAAGCAATGCAAACAACTACCAAAGGGTAGCTCTAAGCAAAAAATATCTAAAAACTCAAAAGCTGAACTAACATTATAACAATGCAAATGAGGGAGATGTCAAATGCTTGAGACAAGGGCTCTATTTATAGGTTTGAGAGAGGCCTTAGGGAGGTTGTATCTATGTGGCATCCACATAGATCCCACAACGGAGACACATGGGCTAAAGGACAAGCCATGCAAAAGTCAAAAAGAGCCTTTATGGTTGAGAGGCTCAAGGTGTGCTCACAAATGTGTGAGAAACCTTGTGGAAAGGAGTGGGGGACAAAGATGTAAGAGGTTTAAATTAAGTGGAAGCTTTATTGGATCGTGAGCTTCTCACGCATGTGTGAGAGAACACTTAGGAGCTAAAAGGTGTTTAAAAGAGGTTTAGGATAATAAAGTGGGATTAGTTAATGGATAGGCTTAGAAGGATGAGAGTGATGGGTGTAGACTAGCTTTTAGGATGGGATTAGGATTTAACTTAATCATAGGATTAAAGAATTTAATAAAGTGGAGGGAATTAAATAAATTAGAATTTATTTAAAAGGGGATTTATGGAGCACTATGCATTAAATGAATTTAATGCATTAGAGGGGAAGTATTTAAATTAAATTTAAATACACTAGGGAAATAAACCTATTTAATTAAATAAATTTAATTGAATAAATAGAAGAATATGGAAAATATAATTAATTAATAAATAATCAATTATAATTTCAAGGGAAATATTAATAAATTAATATACTGTTGAGGACAATTTTAAGTTTCTACAAGTACTTTTAATCTTTCAAACATACAACATGGTACCTTGCACTTAGGTGATGATTCCAACATAGAATATGGTATCCCTGATGAAGAAATGACTAGAGCATGTCAAGATAAAACCTTTCAAAAGGACTTAAAACTCTTGGTAGCCCAAGAAATAGTGAATTTTAACTCCAACTTGGAAGGACCTAAGTCTAAGAATCAAGACAACCCTACATTTGAAAACATACAACCTATGATCAACCTAGACTTAGATCAGGGAAGCAATCTTTGGAGTTCTCAACTACAAAGGTAACACCTAAGAAATCTCACCAAGAATCAACTATTGACATTCTCCAAGGAACATTGGAACACATCAATATCAACCCCCTATTTTATGAACCTCCATCAATTAATGGAAACAAGACTCTTTCAAAGAAAGGATACTTGTACCATAGTGATGCCAAACATACCTCCTTTAAAAGAAAATCAAAAAAGTTCTCGCTTGCTCTTAACTCTACCAACTACAACATCAACTAATATGGGCCCCCCTATGAGTACACCATGTGAAACATCAACCACAATTGTAAGTGCCCCTGTCAAACCACAAGGAAAGAGTATCATTGAAATCTCACCAATCCCACAAAGGAATGTGGCCCATTGGCCAGTATAAATGATGTCCCAAGGTGAAGCATCAAACCCTCAAACATATCAAACCAAGGATCCTAAATCAATACTCACATATAAGGGACACAGTCAACATCTAAAACAACAAAAACAACAACAACAAGTGGTATAAGGACCCAATGTTTCTAACATACAATCTAATCTAAATCCATTTGACATACATGCAATGTATCAATATACAAAGAAACAACAACATCAAATGGTACAAGGACCCAACATTCCTAACACACAAAATAATCAAAGTCCACTTGACCTACATTGAATATATCAACAACAATTCTAACAACAACAAGAAATCTTTGTGAAGAAATAAGAGCAATTAAGACAATAGTTGGAATATAAACAATGATGAAACAATATATTTCCTACCAACAATAATTATTGAAACAATATCATTACCCCAACAAGCTTAACAAATACATGTACAATAATAGTCTCATACATAGCCATACACTCAACAAACAAAGGTACCTCAACAACAATCATAATCAATGGCACAACAATCACAATCGATGGCACAATAATTACAACAAGGACTTTTCCATCATTAAGGTGCCAACATACCTCCACCTCCTAGTGATACATCTCCCTAGTCTTCATATACATATATGTTTGAGCCAAGTAGATGTAGCTCTCAACATAGTAAAATATCTACTAGAAGACACAAAAGACTCGAAGACTCAACACCCCAATGACGATTTTCTACACAAGTTTAGACAATTGGCTAAAAAAGTTGAGGCATTAGGAGTCTAAAATAAACATGTTCTTGATGAAGGGTGATCCCCTTAATACCTTAAAGACATGACATAAACAAAGAAATAACAAAAATTTGCAAGAAAAAAATATGGGCTTCTTATTATCGTCACAAATGTAGAATTGTAGAATTTAGAATTTCAATATGTTAACCCACATGTGTGCCTTCATTATAGTAATCTACAAGAAAAAGTTGTGAACTATTATCCAAAGCTTTCCTAGACAATGTATGGGCATTACTTAAATAGGCAATTTTATGCCACTTGGGAAGGTTCTAGACACTCAAACTTAATACCTAGGGCCAAAAAACCTTAAAAATACATATAGAGTCAGCCAAATACACCTTTGATCTTTATTTTTAAAGTTTTGGTTGGCTCAACTTTAGAAAGCCATAACTTTTGAACTATTTCTTTGATTGGCTATTATAACCACATTTTAGAATCCTCAACTTATGATCTATAGGCTCAAATTTTCACAAGTGTCCATCAATCAATTTTTTAGGCCTCATCTAAGCATGTTTAGGCCTTCAATGGTGAGACTAAAATTTTTATACCAAAATTTCACACTAAAAATCTGCAATAAATCCATGAATACTTGTGATATGACAGTGAGCCTTAACTTGTAAGCATAAATTAGGACATTGTGAGCTTGTATGAATGGCTTACTAAGTAGCAAGCCTCTAAAAATAACAACATTGCATTGAGACAACACTAATTCAAGAAAAAGAGAGGAAATATTTTTGGCTAATGCAAGATTACTCTTACACCCACGATTCTCCTACATTAGTTTTATATACAGAATGAGATTTACATCCTAATCCCTCTGAAAAGAGTATGTATATGCCTCCATTTCCAAGACATTTTGAGGCACCAAGATTTTAGAAATATAGAGGGAAAGGCAACCCACTTGACCATATATAGAGTTGTGTTCCTCTTGTACTAAGCTTAGTGAAGAACCAACATATCTTGTGAGATTATTTCCTTGCTCTCTCGATGAAGGAGTACTTCAGTGGTACTCTAAATTACCTGGTGACATAAAATCCTAGTCAGAACTAGTAGTAAAATTCATATCCCATTTTTCTTTTAACATAACAAATGAGGTGATGTTATCCAATTTGTGCTCAACAAAGAAAAATATAGGAGAACCATTCATGACATTCTTTTACATTGGAGAAACCTGGTTGGTCAATGCTCATTGGATATTCTAGAAGAACAATAAGTCAACCTATGCATTAAGAATCTAGTCCTTGATCTGATGTATGAACTCAAGATCAAGAATCCTAGCACTGTTTCCAAATTAATAAAAAAGGAGGCTAGCATTGAAATGCTCTCATTCATAAAGGCATTTTAAAGGAGACTAAAGAAAATACCAATACAAACTCATCTAATGACAAGGAAAAGCTCTTCTTCAAGAATAAGAATGCCACAAATGATGGTATTGTTGATTCTTGAACTATCAACATGGAAAAACCTTAGATGACTCTTAAAAGTGCAAATCCCATAAATTCACAAACCACTTACCAAGCACTACCTCAACAATAGACATCTAATACCTCAAAGTAGGAAAGACCTCAAAGACATCCCAGGAATAAAGATAAAAAAATTACAACCCTAGGGATGCCACTTGAGACTAGACTTAAAGAGTTAGTCAATAATAACTTCTTACAATTACCCCCAGTTAAGGATGAGCCAACAACCAAACCCTCTTGGTGGTATGACAATAAGTTTTGTGACTACTATTGTAAGGGACACAAGACCACTTTGTGTTTCTAGCTTAAACATGAAATCCAAGATGTAATTGATGATGGAGTGATTTCCATAGGCCCTTCACTCTTGTCCTTCAACTCCAATCATACCATTTTCAAAGACCCTTTTGGAAACCATGATAAAGGGAAAGCCTCCAATTTAGATTAAAACTCATAGGCTAATGTCAATTACACTTTGATTGGACATGACTACACTATCAATTTCTTTAATGATTTTGACTCATGTATGTCTATATTTACCTTGAAGAATGAAGATCCTCATTGTGGTGTCACCATGTGTCACACCAAGATCACCTTACAGGGAGCCCCTATTAGACCTACATCTCCTAGTAGACCTAATGATCCCACAAAACCTATAACTACTTTTGATTATGACCTTGTTGACCAGCTTGGAAAGACCTTCATACAAATATATATCCTATATTTGCTATGCTTATCCCCCCAACATCAGAAGATCCTTGACCAAGCCCTCAAAGATTTAGTTATCCTTGATAACATCAATGTTGCCTAGTTCCAAGCCATGGTTGGGAACTTTTCAACATCACAACATATCACCTTTTCACCTTGAGATGTCCCTAGAGATATACCTAATCATATTGAGGTCTTTATCTATAATGTTAAGGCCAAATGAGTCTTGATAGATAGTGGAGTATGACTAAACATTTGTACCCTAAAATTTTTCAAGGATCTTGGTTACTCCAAAGAAGATGTTGATATGTTCCATAGAATCACAATAAAAGCCTATAATGATGGTGAGAATTTCTCCAACAGTTTCATAGTATTACATGTCAGAGGTTGTCCTACAAATAAAGACACACTATTTCAAGTCTTAGATATTGAAATGAACTGCAACATGATACTAAGACATCCTTGGATTCATGCCATGAAAGAAGTGTTTTCTACATATCACCAGTGTCTAAATTTTTCCTATAACAATGTAGATGTTACCATCCCTAGTGATTCGAAAACTTTCCAATTTTGTGTTAGCCTTAGAGGAACCAATACATGCCAAGTCCCAACAAAAAATGAAGAACAACCCACAAATTCCTCTTAATATGTGGACCCTAATATACTCCTTAGTAAGACCAAGGAAAAGATGAAGATTTAAGACAAAGGTTGTGGAGAATACTCTATATCGCAAGCATTTCACATTGGGAAGCTACCACTTTCTCCCAAATCTTATGATAAACCATAACTTCTATGAGCACAAAAACCAAAGATCAGTACACCAAATGTCACTTCTATTAATTTCATTAGTTGAGGTGGCCTACATGAAGAAAATGTCTATGAGAATACATCTGTCTATATTGAGAAAGCTAAAGAAGAACAAGAACCCACTTTGATATCTCCTAACAAGTATGGACCTAGGTTTACTATCATCTAGAAAAGGCTATGATGGATGTAGTGATCTTGGATCTCATAAACAAGGAATAATTGAACATATCAAGTTAAAAAATGATGACCTCCTAGTTTGGGGCTCAAATTTAGGCCATTACAAAAAGGTCCTCCTAGTACTAAGGTACCCTCATGTGAGACTGTGAATCTTTTGAATGATGAAAATGCATCTAGGGATACCCAACCTAAAATTGATGATCTTGATTATCCTTATGCACTTGATTGTATCTTTTTCAAACTTAATATCCTACCTATGGAGAATAAACATGTTACTATAACTCCACTTGTTGCCCAAACCAACTCTATACCTTGGATCAAAACATTATGGGATTCAAGTCCTCCAACTTCTAAAAATGACCCCAATGATACTTCTAATTATGATACCCATATATACCTTTGACCAAATCCTATTCAACATTGATGATGACATCCCCTCAAGTTACCCTAAACTATTAGATTGGGACCAACATGGACCATTGATCTTTGATCAATTCGATAATGATGATACTATTGTAAAATCCTTTGAACTCTATGAAGGCATAATTATTGGTGACCATAAAGAAGAAATTTCTCCTAAATTAAACACATTAGCATATTTTGGGAAGTCAACTCCATCTCGTAGTTGCAAAACTAAAAATGAAGGAAAAAATGGAAAAAATGACAAGAATGAATCTCTTGATAAAAATTGAAAGGTCCCATTAGACCATAAAAAAGAAAATGCTAAGCAAATCCAAAGGATACAAAATGAACAATTTGATGCCATGAATATAAGTGTTCTAGTTTTCAACATGCCATAAAGTCTTTTTCTCCCTACACTTGAGCTCTCTCCAACAACCTTCATGTGGGAAGTTGTTGGTCTCAATCCTCCTAGTTCTTCCTTCTATCCAACTATTTATGCCCAAATCCTACTACCTATCTTCTCCAACACCCAAAATCAAATCTCTATCCAGAAATCCTTTGAGTAAGTCATCATCAATAACATCCTATACAAAGGATCCTTTGACCCAACTATTCTTAGATGCCTTGATTAGCAAGAGGTAGACATTGCCTTGCATGTGATATACAATGGTATATCCTAAGGCTATTTCAATGGTTTGAGTTTAGCTACAAAGTTGGAATGAATCCTATGTAGTTATAGTCACTTGTGGGTCCAAAGGTTAGTAGTTGGTAGCACCGACAACATATTCATTTTCGGAATTTGTTAGTAACATCCTTGATGCTTTCCAAAAAGTCCTGAAAAAAATATTTTTTAAATGGGAAAAATTATTGTAACAATATTTTAAAATGATAAAAGGTCTTGAAAAAGGTATTTTAAAAATGAAATAAATTCATGAAAAATGGATGCCTTGATGAAAACTTGGTAAACAAGCATCTTGGCATGAAAAATCAAGTCAAGAGAAAAAAAATTCCAAAACTAAAAACTTGGCAAACGGGCACTTTGGGAAAGTGCCACGGTGAAAACCTAGAAAACATGCACCATGTGTAATTAGTTGTTTCTGTCCATCTATTTTTTCCCCCCTTTTCATTCCTTGATCACATCCTTCATACTAAAAGATATCCCGAGTCCTTGATCATGGCCTACAATCTGGTTAATATCTCTTGTTATCTTACCCAAGTGTCACCAGTCTGTACTTAATTTGTCTTTGGCCTTTGCACATAGTTTACATCTTGTTTGGGTGCATATTACCTACACAGTGTGCAAGTTTAAAATTGAATAGGGGGCATATCCCTAAGCACATGTTATCCTTTGGACTTATCACATATCATATTGGAGTCAACATTTGTGAATCCTTTATGATTCTTAAAAATACCTAAAATTCAAATATGATCCTAAAAAAACCCTTAAAAAATCATATATAATCCTGAGAAAAAATCCCTAAGAATCATAAAAAGTCCTCAAATAAAACCTTAAAATCATAAAATGTCCTAAAAAAATTAGCAACACAAAAACATCAACTATACTTAAAAAAACCTTAAAATCCAAAATATCCACCAAAAATTTGCATAAAACCTTGTAAATAATCACTATAGATAATCACTCTTTTGCTTAACACTTGCACATTTGTAGACTAAAACTCAAAGCACTAAGCTTCAACAATAATCACGCCATGAACCATCATCTAGCAACATGAACCAACAATCAATTCAACTTGTCACTATGATACTATCAATCGAACCAACAATCACACCTACCACATAATTGATCTAACAAACACTCTTTGAAAACCAAAGACACTAAAAAGAAAGTAATAATGGATGAGAATAGATGTTGGCTCATGCTATTTACTGAGTGTTTTATTTTTGCTTTATTTTTCTTCGATCATGTTCCTATGTCACTCAATGATATAAACTGATCTATGAGAGTGGCCAAGATTGGCCACGCTCATCTTTTTCTTTATTGTCTATTGAATATCTCTTTTAGAGTTTGGGGCATGTATATATGCCTTGGGAGGGATAAGGTCATTCTCTATCTGCTTCATGCTTGTTATGCAAAAGGCTTGTATTTGTGTGATGGCCCTTTAGGCCACAATTTGTTGCATTCCATTTGCCATATCAAAATAAAGCTCCTTTTGACATATAGTGTACTTTATAAAAATAAAAAAATCTCACCTCATATGAACTGGTCCCCATTTCATCTCCTCTATCTAACTTCCATCTTGTCCACCACCGCCATGGTCTAGTACTATGATACACCAAAAACGTCCTCATCTTGCATTCCTGCATATGTCAAAAGTCTGAAAAATCCCATATGGATTTGTCTCTTTGTTGCCAGCAAATTGACCTATCATTTGCATTTTTTGGTCAATTTATCGAGGGAGAACCCATATATACCACCCTTATTGGGGCATATTTTTATGTTTTTTTCAACCAGCCATCCTTTGACACAATGGTCTAAATTAAATTGTATCAAAGAGGGTCAAAATTTAGATGCTAAAAAATGGTTTGCGTCTACTATTTCATCACATTTTCATACTACCACATCCTATAGTCTCATTACACTAATTCTGATCTTTTGGCCAAACTTGATCATCATTTGAACATATTTTGACATGTTCTTCATCATTCACATCCCCTTTCAAATTAATTATAGATCATTTCAAAATTAGTTCATGTTTTATCTAAAAAATTTGGAACCAACTCTAAACAATTTCAATATCATCAAAATCTCATTGGATCAAATCTAAACCATTTCAATATGATCGAGACTCTTTCAAATCAACTCAAACCTCTCACTAATAAACCCAAAACCATCCCAAATCAACCCTAAACTAGTCTAAGTCAACCCTAATCAACCTTAAACATATCAAACATCCCTAATCAATCATCATTTATTTAACCTAGGCATTATCATGTCCCTCATTGCCTTGTCAATCTATTAAACCTATCAAATCAAACCTTAGCACCACCATGTCCCTCAACACTATGTCAATCTATCATTTTTATCATTTGATCATCAACATTTTTGAGTCCCTCAATGTTAGTTTGTGGCATTATCCAATCAATTTAATAGCATTAACAATGTATGTTGATGTTATTATGATTAATCATATCAATCAACTTCGATCTGATGACATTTACAATGTTCATTAAATGTCATATCTCCTTAATCTATGTCATATATCCTTGACATGTTATCAATCTTAATCACTCGATCAATTTGGTCATGGATTTGATCTACCCACCATCATTCTATCAATCTCAATAATCATCACATTTCATCAAAAGGTTAATCTTACATTTGTTTCATCAAATTGGCCAATCATTTACTAATTTTTCCTATAGGATTAGTTAACCCATAATCTACTCATATGTCATTTCAATCATTTTTCATCCCACTTTACTAATTATTTTCATTAACTAACGTTCTTGATTAATTTGTATTGATTAATTAATTGGTCCATCTTTGCAAACTATGGGAATTCTCAATTTCCTAACTCATGTTTTCCCATTTCTAATTTCTAATTTACTAATTTCTATTTGTGTTTTAATTGAAAATTCCACCCTGTCCTGACACATGGTCGTAATGTGTCATAGATTCCACACTTAGATAATATGTATCATATTTTCGTATATTATTCCTTATGGATGATTATAATAAGCCACATTCGTCATAGATTCTTGTCTACACTTGGATATGATGTGTCATAAGCTTGTCATAGATTATCTTCCACTTTTAGTCGTGTTAACTTGTATGTGTCATAGAATCCTATATATGGACTATTGCATCATATTTTTCATAGATATTCCAAGAAATAACATGCCAAGTTGAACACTCGAATTGAAAAATATCCATTTCCTCATTCATGTCTAACCTCTTGCATTTTGGCTATAAATTGAATCATCGACTTACACTCATTTTCTCCTTAAGAACCCATTAGGCTTGAACTGTGCTCTCTTAAATCTTGCCCAAACCATGCTTCTAGTATTCTCAATAGCATTCATCACATCACTTTATCATTAGTCTCATTATTTCAATTATGTGTGCACTATAGGCAATTGAAGCGACATCAACAATGGAGAAGAAAGAAGGACATGGGTATTACACTTGAAAATAGGGTTTGTTGTTTTCAATCTCCTTATTTTTGATGTTTTTCATGGTAGATTATAATAGATTAGTATATGTATTTGAGTTTGTGGTTTCTGATAGTATGTAATTATACCTATTTTCTAGTCCTATAGTAAGGTATTTTTAGGAGAAATGAATATGATTAGTGAGATGAATTATTTCTTGGGATTGCAAATTGTACAAAATAAAGATGTCATTTTCATATCACAAGCTAAGTAGCTTAAAGACCTATTGAAGATATTTGGTTTGGAAGGTTAGAAACCTATTGGAACACCTATGGTAACTAGATGTAAATTATCTAGAAAAGATTAACCACTTACTGTTTAACAAAAAAGGTAAAGACCAATGATTGGTAGATTGTAATATTTGACACACACTAGACTTGATATAGCTAATGCAGTTGGAATTGTGGCAAGATTTCAAGCAGATCCTAAAGAGACACATTATGCGGCAGTATAGAGAATTTTTAGATATTTGAAGGGTACACCTAATTATGGATTATGGTATGACAGATCAAATGATTTTACTTTATGTGTTTACACTGATATAGATTGGGTAGGAAGTGAGGATGACAGAAAAAGCACCAGTGGTGGAGCATTCTTCTTGGGAGGAAGATCGATTTCTTGGATAAGTAAGAAGGAATATTATATTTCACAAATTATGAAATAAGCTATGCATGTAGCTATAATAAATAGTTGTAATTAGATTATATGGATGAAGCAAATGTTGAAAGATATTGGGATTGAGTTTGCTGAGCCTATTATCATACATTGTGATAATACAAGTATAGTGAATATGTTAAAGAATCTAGTTTTACATTCGAAGACAAATTTGTTGGATTGGTTAGATGGATAGAATGTTGGGGGAGAGTGGGGTGTGAATCGGTATCCTCTAAGTTTTACCCTTTAACAATTTTTTAGTGGATTCCTTGCTTCTTCTCATCACACTTGGTATATACTAAACACATAACATATTGCTTGTAAATGAAAGTAACATAACTAATTAAATGTCTTCATACATAACCACATAAACAAATATTCATCACACATAACATAATAATTTTGGTTAGAGGGAAAACTATGATGGGGATGGTACTCACAATTCCATAACTATTGTAGTAAGAGGATTTATTGTTAGGGCTACAATAGTTTTTCACTTCTAGTGACTTACTCTATTAGGAGTATTAAATAAGATCTATTAGATCCACCTTTCACAAGGATTTTCACAACACTCTTTAAGTGTGTACTCGGTTAAGAGATTTACAACATACTATTAGGTCTACCTTTTACAAGGATTTAAAACTATTACAATGATAAGAAAGTAATAGAAATTATATGTACAATAGTGATTTACTTTTCTTGATCACATCTCACTTTTTCTCAATATCCTATATCACCTCCTATTTTGATTTGCTAATCCTCTTTCATTGCTTAAGATTTCTGACCTCTGATGTGTTCAACTCTTTCCTTTGTCATAAAAATTCTTCTTGCTCCAAGTCCCCTCTCAATTACAGTTAACAATAGCTAAAAATTATTCCAAATTGGTCCTTTTATAGTTTTATTTTACCTTCAAAATATTGGACCTAATTAGGGTTTTGGAACCCTCTAGAAAGAATCTTGGATTGAAATTAATGCTTCTAGAATCATTTAACATTTCCTTCTTTTCATCTTTATTTTCATTTTTATTCAAGAAATCTTTTCAAATATTTACCTTGATTAGTGTAAACCATTTTTATCGCTTGGTAAGATTGTGTCACACTAGATTTTGTGCCAAATGACACTCTTGTGTAGTCTATGTATTACTTGGTAATCAATATATTCTTCTTATTGTCATTTAGTGGATTATATACTTGAGTATAGTTGCAATGCTTAGTTGTATATATCTTACTTGGTAGTTACATGTGTTTAGCAAATATGCAAGATGCTTGGTGATAACTGTATGCTTGAACTTGTCTCCCTTTGTACTCATCATAACTCAGTTACTATGTGTAACTACTAATATGTCCATATTTTTGTCACTAATTGGAAACATAGTCCTTTTGATCAATTATGAGAGTAACAAAAGTATATATCTATTAAGTATCATTTTTTGAGAGAGAAAGTTATAGAAAAAGAGATCAAATTGGAGTATGTTAGCACAAAGGAGTTGATAGAAGATATATTTACAAAACTTTTGGAAAAGGACGCATTTGAGTACTTGAGGGGAATGATTGGGGTTATGCCCCAACCTACTTTTGAGTAGTTGAAGCAAATATTGCATCAATCTAGTGGTAGTAGAGAATTATTTATGTCATTTGGACTAGATGTTTGATGCTTCCTCTACGGGGGAGTTTATGTATTTTAGATGATTCATGAAGGACTCTTGGTAATTAATAGTATCTTTGGACATTTTAGGGTATTGAAAATATTACATAAAGAATTGGCATAATGATACCTTTTTCATTGATGTTAATGGGGGAGAGAATAATACATTAAAATTTTCTTTTTTATATGTATGTTTGGGGGGAGTAATACATGAAAACATCCTTGTATATTGATTGATGTCAATGAGGGAAGAAGAATCAAAGGAGCTTATCCTTTGGGGGAGAAATATTTCTAAAGGAGGGATTGATTGATGAAAAGGAACTGATAAGATGTTGATGTATGGGGGAGATTAACTCCTTCCTTATGCATGATGGTTATAGTACAATTGAAATTCATGGACAACATGAATGGGGGAGAAGATGTAATAGAGACACATTTGGTATTCATAGAACTCAGATTTTTTTCCATCTCTGGTTCCATCAGTGCCAATGAGAGAGATTGCTAGCATGAATACTAATGGTATTCATATGAAAAAGTATGCTATCAATGTTGGAGACATGTTTCAATGGGTCTATGTTGCATTCATGATATAGTTTGTCATTGGAATCAACATAATGGTTATTTTATGAAGACTAGTAGAGTAGTAGATAGAGTTTGGCTTCATGTAGTTCATGGATTGAATATCACCTTATGCACACATGGGTTAATATTCTAAAATATTTCTAAATTATATAGCTAATAGTGCATATGGAAATATGAAGTTTGGATAGAGTTATGATGGATTTGGTGAAGGAAGCTTTTAGACAGTTTTTGGAAAGTGGGTATTGATGTTTTAATTGTATCTCCTAATAGAGATGGAATTCGGTTGAGAGAACATGGATAGAGGTTGAAGACATGCTAAATATGTTGTGATTAATAATGCACATTCATATGATCAGTAAGTGTGAAGTTATGAAGACCATGAGCCAACAGATTACTTGTAATTGTGAAAAGATGCAATATTGTAATGTAATATCTTAAGTTGGTCCTATGTTATTATTTTTAATTGGTAAAGCCTCAAGACTAGCTCAATAATTTGTCCTAAGACTTGGTATAAAGGAAAGGTCATTCCATTTGTGGTAGAGTGGTGCAATGAAAGTGTGATATGTGGTCATATATATTTGATGTATTGTGTGAACTTACATATGAATATCTTTTGGATCAAAGAAGGGATTGGTGTAGTTGAGTTATGATGAGCTTATAAGGAGCTTTATTTGGAAAAGAATTTATTGTTGGATAATTAGTGATGTGAACTTGTATTATTTAGTGATGATAGTACTAAAGTTGTTTGGACGTTGGGTCCATCTGTCTTGCTTTCAACTCCTAACAAGGTTTGCACAACTCGTAACAGGGTTTAAATCTCCTAACAAAGATTCAAAGTCTCATAAAAAAGACTAATATGTATTGTTTGTATTTTATTGACTCCTAATAAGTTCCATCCTTTCACAAAAAACTTTTATGGTATACATGATCTTGTGGGTACCATCCCCACGAGAATTTTTTTCCTTTGATCAAGGGTTTCCTTAGTTAATAGATCTGGTGATATTTTGTATGGTTTAAATGGCTATTGCATCTACTATTTACAAGTTTCATATTTGATATGGATATTGAGAGTTGGTTTAATTGCATAATTGATTCACTCCCACCCCCCTTCTTAGTTACCTTGGTAGACTTTACTTTCTAACATAAAGATCATTGATTATTTATTCCCATAATAAGTAATTGGAATTAAACATGAGATCTCAAAACCAAACATAGAAAAAATCCCATGGGTCCCTACTTCATGATCTTAAAAATTCAAGTTAGGATTAATGATCAGAATACATGTTACATCACAACTCATGCATTCAAAATCTAGACATCATAATACATTCTCACATATACATATAGCAGAAGGATACAATGAAGTTTGGTAAACAATGATCAAAGATACAATAATCATAACAAAGCATGAAAAGGAAACTAAACATCAATCCAATTAGACTTTCTTGAGCCTCTGGTTCCCTTCCTAATACATATACTAAAATTCTTAAACCGCCATAAGAAGAAAAACAAAGATACACAAGTGATAAATCAACATCAGTTTCTAATTCTCTATATAACACTTGCATATAAACTTATGTATTGATATAACATTGGTTTAAAAATGAAAAAATGACATTTTTTTCCATTTTTTTATATTAATTATAGATATGCAATCCTTGAATATTTTAGAATTCAATACAAGGTAATAAAATCAACTCAAATTAAATATCAATTCCTAAACATGATTTAAATTAAGCTAAAACCACCCTCATATTGTTTAATACTAATTAATAAATATTAATAAAATGTCAATATTTATTTATATCTATTAATTAATAAAGGTGATTGAGTAACCGAGTTGGTGTGGAGGCAAGTTTTAAAGCATAGTGTTAGGCTTATGATCCTAGTGCTATGCATCAACCATGGTTTGATTCACACTATATTACCACAAATCCTATAGGGTAAGTGAATTGTTGAGTTGGTGTGAAGGTGAGTCACGAGGTGTAGTGTTAGGCTTATGATTTTAGTGTTATGCATCAATCATAATTTAATTCATACTAGATTAACCACACACCCTTTTAAGGGTGAGTGAGTAGTTGAGTTGGTGTAAAGGCAAGTCATAAGGTATAGTGTTTACTTATGATCCCAATGATATGAATCAACCATGGTTTAATTCACACTAGATTACCACAAATTCTTTTGGGCATGAGCCCATATCGCAACAATGTTGTGATCCCTTGTTGTGAGGGTCATCTCATGTTTTAATCCTAGAAGTTTACTTATACATTGATTGTTGATGGTGTTTACATATTTCTTGGTTATTCATGAGTGTTGATGCATGTGTGTCATCTACTTTTATAGTGCATCCAAACTTATTTCTATTTGCATGAGGTGGTGAGTCCTTTGTACTTTTGGGCCAAGTGGTTCAAGATAGTTTATGCATTGTTCATGGGTCATTGACTTGGTTTTTCTTCATGGTTGGAGGTTCTTGGTGGTCTATGTGGCTAGTAGTTTGTGTCGTGGGTAATCTGCATGGAGGGAGTAATTTGGTGTAATTGGCAATAGTGTGCGATCACCATGATGTTGTTGGTGCTAGGAGTTATATGGGGGATCTTTGGCAAGAGTAGTTAGGAGCTTTAATGGAGTTTTAAGGAGTCTTGGGAGTCATAAGGATATTAAATGAAAAACTAGAGTGATAAGGAGTCATGGGAGTGATAAGGAGGTTTCTTGGAGTGATAAGGAGGAGTCATGGGAGTCATAAGGAGGTTCTTGGATTGATAAGGAGGATACATGGGAGTCATAAGGAGGTTTCTTGGAGTGATAAGGATTCATGGGAGTTATATATTGGTGTGTTGTGGTGTCCTTGGGTACTACTAAAAAAATTGACAATATATATAGCAAGGAATTCTTGCCTTAATACTTTTGAATTGTTATCAACTCAAGGATGGGGTTGCCCAATTGTGACCCCATTGGTTCAAAGATCCAATCAAAATCAATATGTAAAATCGGTTATTTCCTTCTTGTATATATACATTACATTCCCCCTTGTGTATGATAATACTATTCTCATAACCTATTTTCCCCCTTTTATTTGACACAAAAGCCAAAAATGCATGACCACAAGATAACACCAAAATGTGAAAGGAAATCACTTTGTACCTTCAAAATTATGGACATTGTCTTGTCCCAATCCTCTTGCAAAAATTTTGATGTGTGCAAAGCTATCTACACCTCTACTGATAGTTCCATCATGTGATTAGCTATAGAGAAATTATTGTCGTGCGTCAATTTTTTTCATGTGCAATATATTTTTGTCATTGCATCCATGTTGTGAAGTATCATGCCATATATTTCTGTTAGTGTAGCCCTTATCTTGGATTCTTCCCTCAACAATTATACCTAAAGATCTGTCAAATATCTAATTTTTACAAAATGTGCAAAATTGCAACTAAGATCAAGTGACAATTGATGTGCATTTTTTTTCATGTTAGCATCTATCTTAGACAATTTAACTTTTATTTCCTTAGTGAAGTTAGATGTATCACTTAGTTCCACAAATAAGGAAACAATATTATTTACAAAAATTTTAGAATGGTAGATAATTCTACTTGGTCAATAAAAATCTTCTGAGCTACCTTCTCCAAAAAATTATTTTCAAACTTCCTATCTTCCCTCTATAAAAGTTTTTCTTCTCCATCTACTTCCTCATTATACTTGTGAACAATGTCAACAAGTTGATCCAAATTTGGTTGTTTATCATCAACCTCAATGTTTAGTTCATCAATGAATATGCCCTTGATATCTATGAGCACTTGATTTTTCTTTTTCTTCTCCTCTTTGAGCTTTTGTTGTTTGGCCCTCTTCTTCCATAGCTCACCAAGGGTATCCATTTGATCAAGAGTCATATTAGAAAGATCCCAATCTGGCATTACAATTTCCTCCTCTAGATCAATTTCTTTAGTAGAGGCTTCTACCTCTTTACCCTTTTCTTTTTTAATAGAAGAAGGAATAATTTCCTTTTCTTTCTTCAAAATTTTAGTACTCAGTTGAGGCTTCACCTCAACTTTCATTGCATTCATTATAGATGCACTTGGTAAAGAAACAATAGTAGAAATAGCAATAGTAGAAATAGTATCAATAGAAGTTATAATAGGAATATCTATTGATGCTAGTTGTGACTCTATATGATCCATTATTGTAACAATAGGAACTTGTTTCGTCAATTAGAGCCCCAAATCAAAAGTTATGCCTCCTAAAAGTTGGACTACCATTTTTGGATTCTTCTAATTTTACACTGACTTCTGATGTGTTTCTAGAACCTTCTATTTTGGTGGTGGATGCTAAATGGAATATTCTAAAATGTATTCCTAACCCTAAACCTAATTTGATTTATTTAAGGACCTTTTTGGCATTATAAAGGTAGTTTTTGGTAGAGTTTTGGAGAAGGTACTGTGAGAAGGGTTTTCACTAGAATCTAATAATATTGTAAGCCCATAGGGCATGTCATGAAGTCTATTTTTGTTGCACTAAATGTAATAGTGTATCATTTCTGATAATAATATTCCCCTTTCCTATTGTGTTCATTTTTATCTTGGATTGTACCCTCAGCGAGTGGTATTAGAGCTGGTTTTACTGATTGTGTAGATAGAGCACTGACTATGAGGCAATTTACACCAAGATTGTGTAGTTGTGGGTTTTGATACAAGAAGATCCCTCCATAAAGAGAGCATGGTGAAAGGTTTAGAGTTGTTACTCCTGAGGTTAGAGCCCTCCAAAGACAAGGCCAGGCATTGTAGGAGGAGATCTGTAGAGGGGGGAATGTTGTCGTAGGTGATGAAAGTGAGGAAGAAAATGAAGAAGAAGGAAATATTGGGCAAGAAGGGAAAGAAGACAAAGAATTCCTAAACCAAGAAGAGGAGAAGCTTTTTAGGGCCATTTCCAAGCTTGGAAAAAGACCTAAAATTGATGTTGGCATGTTTTTGGGAAATCTAAACCCAGATGAGTTGATCGATTGGATCAATGAGTTGGAGGAATATTTTAAGTATGAGGGTATTGGGGACCCTAATAGGGTTAAGTTTGTGAAGGCCAAAATGAAAGGTCATGCCAAAATCTATTGGCAAGAGATTCAATTGGAAAGAAATAGAAGAGGAAAGGAGAAAATCACAAGATGGGATCGCATGGTGGACAAAATAAAGAATTAGTTTATTCCTATTGATTATGAGCTTGATTTTTTCAAAAAGATGCAAGGCTTAAAGCAGGTGGGAAATTTTATCCAGGAATACACAAAGGAATTTTACCGAGTCCTTATTAGGGTGGGGCATGCAGAAGCAAACAAGGAGAAGGTTGCCCATTACCTTAGTGGGTTAAGACCTAGCATTCAGGAGGAGTTAAGTATGATTAGAATGACTAGCATTGAAGAGGCATACCAGTTTGCCTTGCAAGTTGAGGAGAAGCTAAACAAAAATTTTGATGGAAGGAAAAGAGGGTGCAGTTAAGGAGGAAGGGGCAGTGGTACGTCACTTGGAGGCCAAAATGAGAACTAGAAGAAAAATGAGCATGTGGGTACTAGCCAAAATTAGAGGATTGAGGGTTTCAACCACTCCTGTGATCAAAAATTTGGAGATCAAAGAGGAAGAGGTAGAGGATGTGGACAAGGTTTAGGAAGAGGAGGCTTCCATGGTACCTATTTTCATTACAATGAAGAAAGTCATTATCCCTTTGAATGCCCTCAATGCCAAGGAAGGATGGATAGGAGAGTTGATGGTCAAGAAAAGGTTGCTCATGTGGACGATGATGCACATTCGTCATTATAGAGGATGTAGAAAGAGGAGAGGTTCTAGTTAATGAAAGGGTCTTATTGAGTGATGAGACTAAACCTGGACAAAGGAGGAGTTTGTTTCATACCAGGTGCAAGTGTGAGGGTAAATGTTGTGATGTGATTATTGATGGTGGAAGCACTAAAAACTTGGTGTCTGAGGAGATGGTCTCAAAGCTAAAGCTCAAGAGGAAGAAACACCCCCAACCCTATCAGATTACTTGGGTGTAGGATGATCATAAGGTCCTGGTTAGTGAGCAATGTTTGGTAAAGTTCAATATTGGGAGTTATCATGATGAGGCCCTCTATCACATCATTCCTATGGATGTCTATCATTTATTGTTGGGAAGGTTGTTGCAGTTTGATAGGCATGTTATACATGATGGTCATGTAAATACATACTCTCTGACAAAGGATGGAGTTCGCCACAAATTGAAGCCCTTGATAAAGGAGGGTGAAAAGGTATGAAATAGTGCTAGGGTATGTCTTGTTGATGGAAGAAAATTTTTGGATGTAATGAAACATCATCATATGTGTTATGCTTTAATTCCTATAAAATATAAGGAAAATAGTAGTGAAATTCCACTTGGAGTTTTAGGTCTATTAAGTGAGTATGGAGATGTCATATCTGATAATTTTCAAGAAGGGTTGCCGCCAATAAGGCAAATCAGCCATCAAATAGATTTAGTCCCTAGAGCTATTTTTCCTAATAAGGCTACTCATAGGATGACTCCTAATGAGACTGGGGAGCTAAATAGACAAGTTGATTCAAGAGAGCCTGAGTCCATGTGCAGTACATATAGTACTAGAACCAAAGAAGGATGGTGAGTGGAGAATGTGTATAGACTCTTGGACCATAAATAGAATAACCATCAAGTATTAGTTTCCTTTGCCAAGAATGGATGATCTTATGGACTATTTGAGTGGAGCTCAGTACATCACAAAGATAGATCTCAAGGGTGGTTATCACCATATATAGATACAAGAGGGAGATGAGTGGAAGATTGCATTCAAGACCAAGGAGGGTCTATATGAGTGGTTAGTCATGCCCTTTGAAGAAGTGTAGCTTTGTCAAAAGGGAGTTAGTTTATTTAGGGTTTTTTGTATCAACTAAGGGTCTCAAAATGGACCTATAGAAGGTGAAAGTCATCTTGGAATGGCTTTCTCCAAGGTCTACCACTAAGGTGAGGTCATTCCATAGTCTAGCTAGTTTTTACAGGAAGTTCATTAGGAATTTCAATAATATATGTGCACCCCTAACTAAAACAATGAGGGGGGATAGAAAAGAGTTCAAGTGGACTATAGGAGTTGCGAGGAGTTTTAAATTGTTGAAGAAAAAGGTGACAAAGCAACCTATGTTGGCACTTCTTGATTTCAAAAAAGTGTTTGAGGTGGATTTTGATGCTAGTTATAGTGCTATTGGGGTTTTGTTGAGCTAAGAAGGTAAGCCTATTGCCTATTTTAGTGAAAACTTGAATGATGCAAAGAAGTATTATGTTTGTGATCAAGAGTTCTATGCAATAGTTCAGGCCTTAAAGAAATGGAGGCATTATTTGTTGCCAAAAGAATTTTTTTTTTATAATGATCACCAGGCATTGTAGTACCTAAATAGCCAAGGTAATTTAATCAGAGACATTTGAAATGGGTAGAGTTCATGAAAAGCTATACATTTGTATTGAAACATAGAAGTAAAAGGTCTAATAGGGTTGCAGATGCATTACATAGGAGAACGATGGAACCTGTGACTGCATAAGATCATATAGAAATCTTAATCATTCATTGGATAGGATGGAAAAATAAACCAATAAAGAATAAATTTCATTGGAGTCCAAAAAACCCAAATAACTTAGAGTTAATATTCACCTATAAGATACTTATTGGACATATAGAGGCATTTGTATCCTCATATTATATGAATAACTAATATATGTAATGAGTCAATACTGATTGATTTCTAGGACCTCACTATTTATGATCCCATAGATTCTTCACAAGGAGTTAGATGAGAAGAAAATTTCATATCCGTTTCTAAAATAGAGATGGAATTCAAATAGTATTATATTATACAACCATCGACTAGAACCCAAAAAGAAAGAAATTTTGTCACCAACATAGGGGAAGAATCAAGGGAATATCTTCTCAGGGTAATCACATTTGTTTTGGTAGATTTTTTCTTTAGGCATTGGAACCTGTTTGGATCACATCTAGGTAGATAGAAGCAGGACGATGAGCAATTACTTGTTATGCTCATCACAGCATTAAAATATGGATACATATATTTCCTGACAAACCTATTAGAATAAGACCTATAGAAATACATATGGGTTCGGGGAAAGCTAAGGGATCTTCAAAATATTGGATATTCATCATCAAGCCAGGTCGAATACTTTATGAAATAAGTGGAGTATTACAGACTATAGCGAGAGCAACTTTTCAAATTATTGCATATAAAATGCCTATACATACTAAATTTATTACTAGTTTGCGTAAATAATGCCAAAACAAAGAGATATTTCTGGAAGAAAAAGATCATTTATTTGATATGATAAGAAATACCTACAACAAGTTGAAGATGAAGAAATTTGGCCCCTGCAAAATTTTGAAGAAACGTGATTTAGGGAATGCATATGAGGTGGAGTTGCTAGATGGGATTCACATTTCTCCTATTTTCAATATTGCAAACTTAACAAAATATCATGGTGATGGTGTAGATGAGTATTTGATGCTAGAGCCATGTCCAATTCCTCCTTCTACGAAGGAAGAGATTGAAGAAATTTTGGATAGTCATGTGGGCTAAAGTACCAAAAATAGGCAATATGAAGAATACCTGGTGAAGTGGAAAGGATGACCAAAAGAAGAATTAACTTGGATATCTATAATGGAGGTTTCCCATTTGAGTTTTCCTCTACCAGCTATAAAGTGACAGGGTCACTTTTAAATCTACCCTGGTTGCCTGATATAGGAGCATCTAATGGTAGAAGGGCAATCCGATATCACCCAAAAATATGCTTAGTCTTAGTTTTTGTTTAAAGTGTTTTCATTTTTGGATGCCCATTTGGGTCAAATAAATATTCCAACTCTCATAGCTCCACTATTGGTTTTCTGGGTTAGAGTTTTTGAGCACCTTGGGATACGTGCCAATGTAGAAAATAGGTTATTTTGTAATTGAGTCATAATTATAATTAGTTAGAGGTTTTGGGTTGGAGGGATGATTATAATTGTAATTTAAAGCACTCCAAAAAAATAATTAGGTCAAAAGGCTTTATGGTTTGAAAGTTATTACAGTTTTAAGTTGCCCAGAGACCTTGTAAGAGCACTTCAAAGTCAAATTTGAGGTACTAAATGGCCTCGTATGGGCCTAAAAAATGGGGGATGAGAAAAGCTCATCCATAGGGCTATAGAGCACTTGGAGAGATTTTTGGAAATGTAAACAGCTTGTCAATCAGAGTCCCAGGTCAAAAGTTATGGCTCTCGGAAGTTGGACTACCATTTCTGGATTTTTCTAATTTTACACCAACTTCTGACGTGTTTCTAGAACCTTCTATTTTGGTGGTGGATTCCAAATGGCATATTCTAAAATTTATTCCTAACCGTAAACCTAATTTGGTTTACTTAAGGACCTTTCTAGCATTTTAAATGTAGTTTTTAGTGGAGTTTGGGAGAAGGTACTGTGAGAAGGGTTTTCACCAGAATCTGATAACATTGTAAGCCCATAGGTATGTCATGGAGTCTATTTTTTTTGTACTAAATGTAATATCATATCATTTCTAACAATAATATTCTCATTTCCTATTATGTTCATTTTTGTCTTGGATTGTGCCCTCATCACTCGGTAGATGAAGATGTCAGCATAGGACTTGATAAGATTGCTCCAATAGCTAGTTGGGTGCTTGGTGAAGTAGTGTTTACCTCAACTAACTTAGTAGTGGCCTTCTCTATGCTAGGTGTGATGCAAGATCATCCTAGGTTGACATGTTATCCTACTTATTTGTTCTCATTCTACTAGTTGTTATTGAGTTATAGTCATTACTGAGTTGCAAAAATTGCTGATTGCCAATAATTTTGCAGTATCTACCTAGTTGAAGTTATCTCGCATCATGTTAACATTTGGAGTTGTGTTTTATCCCATCTCACTCTGTAGTGTGTGCTAAGTTCCATAGTGTGTGCTGAGCTATCCAATGGGTGTCGAGTTATCTAGTATTTTCCAAGCATTCCTTCATGTGCCGTGTATTCCTATTGATGTCGAGTGTCAGCATTTTGGATGACTTTTCTATGTCTTGGTTCTTAATAGGAGCTGACTTGCAAAATTAATTCTAATTACAATTTTTTTGAGAAGATTTTTTCTTCGAATGTGTGTAGATCATTTTAGAGTTAGCATTTCTATTTTGTAATGTTCTAGAATCTTCTATAAGCTATTTTGGCAAGTATAAATAGGGTGTTTAGGCTTAGAGTTAGAAGTAGAACTTAGAGTTTTTGGAGGACTGAGAAATTATGTTGCATGTGTCTAGAAATATGAATATGAAGCTAGATCTTGGATCTTGAATGTATTTTGTAGCTGGCCATAACCCAGAAGGCCTTACAGTTGGGCATGTATGTTGATTATTTGATGAATCAAGAAAAGAATCTTGTTCTCTCTCTATGGTACTATTCTCTTTTTGTGTTTTCTTCCATTGTGTTTACTCTACAAGGTTGGTTTGGATTGTTGGGTGTGCCTTTGGCCCTACTTCTTTTCCCTCCTTGCATCAAGATGGCACTAAGGCTTTTCTTAGAGAGAGAGAGAGAAAGGATGGAGGTCATCACCTCTACTACTATCTTTTTAGGATCTGAGTCTTGAATACTCTAAATTTTATGAAGATATCCTCCTGCTACTTCTTGATCCTCTTCATCTGTTGCATCATCTTCTTCTACATTATCAATTTCATCGATTTGCACAACTTCTTCACTAGGCTTGTCTAGACCATAAATGTTCTTCCATGTAGTTGTGTTAGACTTTACAAATTAATTTAATGTCTTTTGATAGGATCAAGAATGCATTGAACTTAGGGGTTAGCTTTGTTTCATTCTTCTTCAATGATTCCTTCACTTCCTTATTAGATAGGCTTGGAACAAGTTGTCTTAGGGTTTGTTCTCTTATGTATTTTGCAACATTTAGCATTGTTCCATTGAGGTACAATAGCCTTCATTAAGACATCACTAACTTCTTTTTTTAGTTCCTCTAGAGAATACTTCCACTTATCCATCTTAGCCACTAGGGCTTCTTCAATTTGATTATGCTCCTCTTTGGTTCTTGTTTCATGCTTGAGGGATTTGAAATTTGCCATCCCTCCTCCATTGTTCAATAATTTTAGTTTATCTTGGAAGGTAGGGGCAGGCCTTTGAATACTACTTCCTCTTCCTCATCTTCATCATTACCCAATTTCAACTTCTTTCTAGACTTTGTAGACCTCATTGTGAATATAGCAGGGGAGGACTTTGTAGGTCAAGTTATGATAACCTTCCCTTTCTTCTTAGTTGGTTCCTCCTCTTTAGATTCTTCTTCCTCTATAGGTTCCTTTTTCTCTTCCTCTTCCTCAATTTCATCTCCTTTTCCTTTCGTCAACAAGAGAGGAGAGATGGACTTCTTGGTTTCTTTCAAAATCTTTTCTTCTTGCTTTCTTTCTCTTTTCATAGCTTGAGGAAGTTTGATTTCCAACAAAATCTTAGCCTTGGCTTCCTCATAGGTACCAAAGTATGGTGCCTTGGGGTCTACTATCTCATTCACAAGAGCTTCAATTATATCCCTTGTGTCATCTATGTTAACCTCATATCCAAGGGGCTTAACCCATGCCACTCTAGGCCTTACTTCTTGGATGTGCACTTTGTCACAATCCACTAGAAAACAAATACATTTCTCATAATCTTCCACAAGTTTATTTGGAATCCTATTTCTATTGTGCATTTTATCTTTGAATTTCTCAAATTAGGCTTCCATAATGCTTTCAAAATTATCACCCATTTCTCTTATGAATTCATTGATTTGATAAAAAACTGGTGTATCCTTCTTCCATGCCATAGTGTCTTTGGAAGGGAAAAAAATTGTACATAAAAGAATAAATAGGTCAAAAGAGATCTGAACTTACATGTATTTTTCTTTGATGAACAAATTCTTCCCATGTTCTTTCTTAGCTAATTGAGTTGTATCTTAGCAAGGTCAAAAGATAAGTTGTTCTTCACAACTTTGTATGATAGGTCAATAGCTTTGCATAGAATTTTGTTCAATCCACTCAAGCCATAAATCTTGTGGAAGATGACATGGATGCTGAAATTGATCTCCATGTCAATTATACCATTCAAATTCATGCCTCTACCATCCCACTTGGCAAGAGTCTTCTTAATCAGTTATGTCTAACCTAGGGTTTTGGTGGTTTTTGCTTTGTTCAGCATTGGCAACCCTATGATTCTATGATTCATCTTCTTGGTGATCTAAATAGGTTGATCCAACCAAAAATACATGTCATGAACTCAGCTAATAATTAACATAATTCATTTCCCTTGGAAATCTCTTGGCATATGCAAGATATGTGTTAAACCTTTTGTCTCCAAATGCTTGTGCTCAGGTTTCAGATTCCCATCCACACACAACTCATTATATGTCTGGTTCATCTGTAGGGTTCCTAGCTCTTGAATAGAATAATGATAATATGACTCAATACTATGAATTAAGAGTACCTTGGGAGGAATCTAGTATTGTGCTCCAATTGGTTCAAGTTATTCAGTAATTGCCAGACTCAGTTTGAATCATGGGGTTTGCAATTGACTCCCAGAACTAACATCTTTGAACCTTTCTTAACTTTGCTACTAGAAGATGCCATATTACTCTGTAAAACTTCAAATTTTGGAAATAAATTTAATAAAATTTCTCTAAATCATTTGAGGGCTCTGGAGTACTATTCACTCTATTTTCTCTAAAAATAGCAGTGAAACAATAACCTTTAATTTCCCCTTTTAACAAAATTTTGTCTTCAAGTTGCAATAAATGCATCATATAGCAGATAGCTCAATGAAAAATTGTCCAACTCGACTAAGTCCTCATTATTTAGAAGATACCTTCAACTCACTAAGGTCTCTAAACTCAATAGGCTCTTCAACTCTCACCATCTCCATCCAAGCTCAATTAGGTCTTGCAACTCGACCATGCTCAGTAAGATCTTGGACATTACTTTTTTTGTCATCTTAACTCAATAATCCTTGTGCATATGGAATTTTGATATGGATCTTTTACTTGTTGACTGGAACTGATGTGAGATAACTCCTTCTTAATCATAGTTTCAATAATCTCCATAAATAACTAGATTGAAATGGTTGAGTTACCCAACTCATTGACTTGGGTGGCAACACTTTCATTACTCTAATTTGCATCCTTAGGAGATTTCCTTACCTATTGTTTCCTCATCTGATTTCTGATATTGTCATCCTTTTCTTGCTTGTCATATTCACCTCTTCCTTATTTCATATAGTTCTTAGCAAGATGTCCAAGTTATGTACATACAAAAAATCTCATTGTAGTGTCTTTCTTCCTTGTGTGATGTTTTATGCAATTTTCTCCAATGTGCCCATACTCACCATAATAGTGACACTTGTACCATGTGTTGTAATACCAACCAAATATAACTTTAATAATTTGTTTTTTTTGGTTCCATTTCTTGGTCTTGCACTCTGAAGATTTATGTCCTTCTTTGTTGCAATTGAAACACTTTCCTTCAAACTTAGGTTTCTCTATGCATTCACTTTCTCTATGTCCTAGTTTGTTGCAACTATAACACTTTCCACTAAACTTTGATTTTCCATTTCTCCAACACTTTTTTGATGTATGTCATATCTTTCCATAATGATTACAAGTAGGCCTTTTGTTCTATTGAGCTCCTTGCTGAGATGATTCACCTTCTTTTGTGTATCCTAATCCTTCTTTAACTTTGTGTCTAAATTGAGTTTTCTCATTCAATTGGTTCATGCTTTCATTAGATTTCATCATCCTCTCATTGGTTTGATTCTCTATGTTGAGGTCATTCTAAAACCTTTCATTCTTTGTCCTTAAGTTGATAATCTCTTGATTTGCATCCTTGAGTTGGTCAATTAGATCTATTTGTTGAAGAGATAATTGTTGAATTTCATTGTCCTTTTCCTTTATTTCTTCTTTGGTTTTTTTCCTTTTTGTTCCATGACTTCACACATTTTGACTAATTGAATTTATTTTTCTCTTTTCATATTTTTGACTTTTTCATGAAGAGTAAGATTATTTTCATCTGAACTTCTTTCTTGACAATGTCTTCAATTCTTTCTTCAATGTAGAGATTGTAATTCATCTATGCTACAAGATTTTTTCTTCTTTTCAAATATTGAGAGAGTTTCTCCTTCATTTTCTTGAATTTTTTCATGGCCAATTGTAGATCCAATTTTTCATTATCAATAGCTTTCTCTAGTCTATATACTTTCATTGTCTCTGATCCTTTCTCAAGCTACCAAACTTTTGATGTGAGAACCAATAGCTCTGATACCAATTGTTGGAAATGTACCATAGATTGGGTGACTAAGAGGGGGGTGAATCAAGAACCAATAAAACTAACTTTAATTCACCACTAAAACATTCACTATGTAATTTGATCTAATTGCATGCATGAAATACTAAAAGAAATAAAACATTCATAACACTTGACACAATATTTGGTAACCCAAAAACCTTCCAAATAGAAAGTAAAACTAGGGTGGGGATTATACCCACAAGATTTATTACTTCAATATAATGTTATCCTGTTAAAGGTTACAATTGATCACTTTTGGTGATCTTCCCTATTAGGAGTAATAAGGACTATTAGGTCCACCTTGTGAAAGGATTTAAAATATACAAAAGTATGCACTCTATTATGAGATTTGGAAAAGATTGTTAAGTCCACCTTGTTAGAGGATTTAGCTGATACACCTATTAGGATGAATTAGTTGTTGATCTTTGATCTGCAACTCAGTTTTTTGAATGAGATTCTTTTAAAATATAATGATCACTTGACTATGATAGATAAGACTTTACTTTTCCTTATACTTCTTGTAGCCTTCTTAATTCACACTCATCTACTTTTTGCTTGTTGTTTTTTGATATATTGGATGACAAGATGTAATATATATCTATATACCAATCCAATTAATTATCTTTTGGAGTTAGCTAAAATACCAAATTCAAAAAATCTTCAAAAATTTGGCTTACTGTTGTCACTTAGGTTCTGGAGACAACTCAGGTCATGTTCTGATACTGGACAACACCATCAACTCAGCAAGCTCTAGCACTTGGTTGATGTTGATGTTGGTTCACATTAATCACTTGGAGTAGTAGGAACCCAGTTAGCATTGGGTGACTAAGTGAATACTAAAGAACTCAGTAGACTCAGTTGACACTAAATGGCTTGGTCAACACTACATTCATTCACTTCGTTAACACTACTAGCTTGGTAGACACTATAGAGATTGGCTAATACTACATCCATCATTGCTTATAATGAAGAGCTTGGTAGCAACTGATAAGTTTGGCTTACACTGCACCTTTTATTAGAAGCTTGGTAGACACTATGAAGCCTGACTTGCATTTCTTTCTATCTCAGATGCTTGATATACACTATGAAGCTCAGGAGACTCTTCTTTCTACATATGGAGCTCAATAGCAATGTAGTCAATTAACTAAGTGTTAAGTCACTAATAGACAAATGATTTGACCATGAGGTCAACAAAAATTAGTTACCAAGAAAAAAATCTATTAATTAATTTTAAAATATTATTTTATTAAAAAAATTAACATCTAATAAAATATATATTTATTCATAATAAATCATAAATCATTTAACAAAAAATGGCTCTACTCAATTCAATGAACATCTCTACAAAAAAATAATTCTTTGGAAAAATAAAATATGTGATTAATAACACCCTTCTAAAAGTGAAAAAATTCACAATTCTACAAAATTCATCTTCCTCTATTCTTTCATGCAAGAATAATGGTCAAGAACATAGGAAATCAAAAATAGGTACAGCTCACACTCAGAAAAATCTAAGATTTGGATCCATCAAAAGGGGAAAAAAAAATTATTTAACAAAATGAATTATTCCAAATATGAGTGGGAGGGTACAAATTAGTTTCAAAATTCCTTGAACCTCTCATAGATGAATGGAAGAGAAAAGTTACAATTCATTCACCATAGGAAAAAGGTAAATCATAAACAAAAATCACCTCTTTTTGTAGATAAACAATCAAAAGATGGGTGGACATTAGTAACCAATAAAAGAAGTTGAATGAAAGGCTCTTTCAATAACTCTAGATTCTAATCCTTTGTCTTATTGTGACTTTCTCATATTTCTAAACCAATAATATCCCTCTCAATCCTAACCCTAACCATTTTTCAATAGCAAAAAAGATAGATCATTCTACTACATCATCCCAAAAGGATAGACCCTTATTATCTGCTAATAATTTTCCCAGTAAACCTTGTAATCTACAATCAGAGTCATTAATCATATCTTTTTTTTAAAGTATCATCCCAAATACTAAATCAATCGACTTCTCTCCATAGGCTATTTGGACAATTAAACCTAAACCCTTGAATAGGATGGAAAAATCCAATATCTATATTTCCCCCACATGGGCTAGCAAGAAATCCACCCTCAATTAAGGTTGATAAACTTCATCCCAAATTAGATATAAAGCCCATTCTTAGCCATGCAAAAAAAAAACTTTCAAAATAGATCTAAAGAATAACAGAGGGAAGAAGGGAAGCAAGAAGGTGGAACAATAGAACATAAATCATCCACAATAACAAGCATCCCTAGCACCAATAATATCTTAATAATCAGTGATCAGAATAGTGAAGATCAATGGATGGAATGCCAAGATGGGGGACTCTTTTTCTATTGGATTGGCCTTACATCAAAAAAAACCCAATCTGATAAAATGGATGAAGGAATTTTGTGGGGAATAGGTAAGTATATCCTCTATATCCTATCACTTTCTTTACATTCATTACAAAAATAAGAATAGCAGGGATGATTTTCTTTCAAATTCTCATTTCTATTATAAAGGTTTTTCCTTGAAGTTTATTAAATAGGAACCAAATTTTAGTGAAACCTTGGCTAAAAAATATCGAGCTCCAAATTGGGTTGTTACTAAATCTTTATCATCAAAGATTAATCACATTCAAATCTTAAAATGCATAGAAGAGGCTATAGGTGAACTAATAGGCATTGAAGCTAACTCCGCAAACACATGAAATGATCTCAAGTTTCTAATAAACATGGAATCTGGGACAACATGACTTTGAGCCATTAAAACTAATAACAAATAGATCAATCTATGATTAATAGATACAAGATACAAAGGATACATTAAAAGAATTAATTAAATTAGATCCCTACCGGTCAATTAATTTTAAGTATATTGAAAGAAACTACTCTCTTAAGGAAAATTTTCCTATGATTTCTATAAGGAACAAGATATTATTAATCAAAATCCAAATGGTTGATATGAAAATTTTTAATTTAGAAGCAATGGAAATGGCAGATAAGGACAACATTGGTACATTTAAAACAAGAGAGATCTATGTCAGAGCAAAATAATTAGAAGAAGAGGAAGTAATAGAAGGAGGAATAAATTATCAAAACACAATCCAAAAATAGGATCATTGGGATATCAAGGGACAAGAAAATAGTAGAGAAAAATAGCCAATAGAGAGTAGCATTAGCCCAAACGAAAATCACAATATTGAAGAAGTTATGTCAAGACTACAACAATGTAAAAATTTTACACTGGAAAACAAGTTCAAAGAGAACATAATAATAAACTTCACCACACACAATAAGTTAATATATGACCTTATGTTAATCAAAAGTGATACCAGTCATTAGATAACTCTATGGGAGCAAGCTCATAAGGATCATCTCCAGGTATCTAACGACACCAAGGCAACAAAAACTAGAGAGGAGCATAATGTCAAGTTGACAAATGGAATTATTAGCCTATCTAAAACTATGATAGATCATAGAGTACCTTTAGAAATTGGAGATAATAGTCAAGAAATATACTTAAAGGAAATTATAACAAAGATGTAAGAAATGAATCAAATCAATATTGATACTCAAGAAGCAACCAAAAACTCTACGATTGAAAATTGGAGCATCAACCTAATACAATTGGAATAGCAAGGGTAAACAATAGAGCACATAATGACAATATTTCAAAAGAGAAGTCAAAAGAATATCAAACAAGGAAAAACAAAATGGCTCTTTCTATCAATCAAAAGGAGGACATAGTAACTATAACACTAGAATCTAAAGTAAAGACCAATGAAAAGGAAGATGATGCTTCAATAGAATCCCCAACATAGGAGTGGATTATAAATTGAAGAGGAAAAGAATGAATCACTCATAATGGAATCGACCAAAAAGAAATCTAATTATTTGCTAAACAAAGAAGAGGAATACATGAAATGCATTCCTACATCAGATCCAAGAAAGAACCAAAAATAAATTTTAGAATTAGCTTCTTACAATAAGGGTAAGGATCCAATAGAGTAAAAAATATTGGAACAGAAAGTAATGAGTATCGAACAAAGGAAATCAGCTCTAACTTGGATCAGGATAAGATCCTGATGGAAATAGAAAAGGTGAACATAATCAAGACCATTTACTTCTAACAATAGTTGTGATAAAAGAGAAAAAAATAGAGAATTCTCCTATCCAGTTACCTAAATTAGAAAAGGATAATGGAAAGATAGACATTGACTTAGTGAAAGTTTTAAAAAGGAGTAGACTAGAGAATTTTTTTAAATGTACAATCAGAAAAAGACACCTTGGAAATGAATAAAGATATAGCAATTGATGAATGCCACAACAGATAATACAACCTAGGATTAGAACAAAAGGAAAGCTATGATTTTACTCCCTTCAAAAAAGATAATGACATTGAGAGTGGAAAGAATGTGATACTTCTTGCAACTTCTAACCAATGGAGAACATAACAATAAGGAAAATAGAAAAAAAAAATCATAAATTTTGGCAAATTCCATTAGATGGAAAGGACCTTTTTGAAACATACAACATACGATAGGATCATAAGGAAAGAGGAACCTCAAAAAAACACAACAATAAGTTTATTCCAATAGAGGTAGAAACACTTTTTAGTAAACTTTATGCTACTAATCAAGAAGACTCTGATAACAACAAGGATATTGAAAAATAGGGAATGAATAAAACAAACACAGCTCAAAAAGGGGAAGACTTTTGATTTCAAGAACTACATGATCTGTTCAAGGAAAATATAAAGATAAATAGGATAGAACGACTAAGAGAAATTAAAAGAGATAGAAAATGAGACAATAGAAATTACTAATCAAATCCTAAGAGAGCTAACAAAAGATGGAGAGGATATAGAATATGTATTGATAGCATCCTTCCTATACAATGAAAATGGTAATACAGATAAGCTAGGCTTGGTGACAAATTTGGAAGGAATAGAAGCTCCAAGATGTGGAAAACTAATCAAAAAATGAGGAAGGAAGTCACTTGTTGAATAGATCAACATCACGTAAAGAAGGGAAATAAAAAATGATTCAAGATGTACTAAAATTAGGGGAGTGGAAGTTCCTTACTAGTAAGAAATGAGGATAACCATGTGGAATGCTAGGGGACTAAATTCCCCTAATAAAAAGCACTTGTTCAAGCATAACCTAACACTTTTTTATTCAAATTTAATCATAATACAATTAAAAAAACATAAATAAATAAGAGGGAGAAAGATTCATCAAGAAAATAAGAATTTGGAAATTGGATATGATTGAAGCCACGAGAGCTTTAAGGGGTATTAGGGTCATGTGGGGTCCTAGAAAGGTATAATATAGCAGGATTACATCAATAAACAACTAGGTGGGGGAGGGAGGGGGGGATACAAAGCTTTGGCAATGGAATTCAACTCATACTCATAAATATTTATGGACTGACCCCTATAGTAGATAAGAAATTATTATGGAACAAAATTGGTACTTTTATGGAAAATAACCAAATAGCCAACTTTTTTTTAAGAGGGGATTTAAATGCCCTCTTAAACTTAGAAGAAAAATATGGAGGATCACAAACAATGGCAGACTTCAGAGAATGGTTTACAAAGGAAAGCTTAATTTATATACCACTGTCTAATGGGTTATATACTTGCAACAATAGGAGGTCAGGTTTTTGTTTCAAAGTAGAGAGGTTGGATAGATTTGTATTCAAAGGAGATCTAAGTAACTTCAATTGCATTATTCAATCTACAATCCTTCCAAATGCTAGATTAGATCATTACATAGTCAGATTGGAAATAAAAGAACAATGAAAACCAACAATAAACCCTTTGAAGTGTGAGAAAATGTGGTTTATAGATGAAAAAGTTCATGGAAAACATAAAGAAATGGTGGCTAGAATGCAATTTTGAAGGATCAAAGATGTTTTTGTTCTATATCTAAACTCAAACTCTTAAAAGAAAATATTCTAATATGAAATAAAAACCATTTACTAAGATAACTTAACAAAGAAGTAATTAAAAATGGAATGGATACTGAAAAATAAATCAAAGAAAAGGAACAAGTTGCAAAACAAGAAAATCTACTAGCTAAAGAAGAGATGTATTGGAAATAAAAATCTCGTGAAACTTGGCAAACGAAAGGTGACCATAGCACATATTGTTTTCATAAATAATACTATCAATAACATAAATGTGAATAGGATTATAAAAATTTAAAAAAATTAAGGAGACATGATAGAAAACCCGGAACAAATAGTAGAATATTTTTTAAATTAATATAAAAAATACCCTTAATAACTTCAAAAAATCAAATCTAACAACTCAAAATATTATGCAAAGTACAATACCAAAATTAATAACAAGAGAAGATAATAAACTATTAAATAAACCATTCACACTAGAAGAAATTGAAGTATCCCTCTTTAACTTGAACCCAAATAAATCTTTGGGCCTTAATGGCTTCCAAGCATTTTTCTTCCAAAAAAGTTGGGATATTTTAGGATATGACTTGTGGAAATCTATTGGAGTAACTATAAATTTAGAATCCTTACTGACCGAGATCAATAACACTTTTATAACACTAATCCCCAAGAAAGCTAATCATGAGGAACCTGGGGACTTTATGTCAATAGCACTTTGTAACACTATATACAAAGTATTATCTAAAGCATTATCTAACAAGCTCAAAACAGTTCTACCAAATCTAATATTAGAAGAACAAACATGTTTTGTACCAGGCAAAACAATCCTTAATGGAATAATAATCATTCAAGAATTAATACATTTTGCCCAAGTCAATAAGGAAGCATATATGTTGATGAAACTAGATATATAGAAAGATTATGATAAAGTCGATTGGGGATTTTTATGTAAACATTAGAAGCATTTGGGTTCTATCATCAATCAATTAATCTAATTTTCAATTGTCTAGCAAAGCCCAAAATTTCACTCCTAAACAATGGCACTCTAGAAGGATTTTCTAGTATTTCTAGAGGAGCAAGGCAAGGGGATCCAATTTCACCCTTTTTATTTATCATTATGGCAGAAGCCTTTGGAAGAGCAATTAAAAAGGCCCAAGAATATAGGGAAATAAAAGGAGTAAGAACAACATAAGAAATACTATATATAATACATTATCAATTCATTGACAATACCATTCTTCCAGGAGAAATTACAATGGACAACACCCAAAACTAAAATCAAATAATAAAAATATACAATGAAGCATTAGGAAAAATGGTAAACATTGAAAAATAAGAGATCTTTTTTAATACAAAACTAGATATGGAAAGAAGGATTTCCAATCTAATGGGGTCTAAAAAAGACTCCTTCTCGTGTAAATATCTAGGGATTTAATTGGAAAACGGAAATAGAGATAGAAAATCTTTGAATCCTATTATAGAAAAATAGGTTAAGAAAATGGAAATTTGGAAAGGAAAATGGTTAAGTAAGGCAAGATGAGGAACTAAGACAAAATAAGTTTGTTAGTAAATAGATTTGTCTTCAACAAAAATCCTTACAACCTATCCCTTAAATGCCCAATCAAGAAGACACGGCCTACAACTAACAATTGGGTAAGTGTTTTTTAATCACTTCCTTCTAAATTATCAATAAGGTACAACTCCCTCAAAAGATATTCAATGAATAAAATTAGTGGTATACCTTTAACCAAAAGGCACCAAGGCACTAATATCTACCCATCCACATGAAATAGATGTGATTATTAGAATCATAAACTTCAACAGTGTGGAGAAAGACAAAAAAATGACCAACAAATCTCTTGACTATCTTTCTCACTTACAGAGAAACAAAGGGAAACTTATTATTTATTTTTGCATGTGCAACTATATAGAACTTCTAGATTTCATAACTTACATAGATTATTGATAAATGAGGCAAGACATGTTAAGAGTAAGATGCCAATAACCAACATATCATTAGTAGTCATAAAATACTAAGTTGAACTCAAAGATTCAAGATAATACATTCTTTTATTTCAAAATATAATCAGGCATAGCCAATTGATTCTTATGATCCTCACACCAAAAATGAATATGCAAGAACAAAATTAGTAAATTCCTCTCCTCTCTCTATTAAAATTATATCCAATAAATTTCTCCTTCTCCTCAATAGCATATAGGCCTCTATCAAAGAAATGGAACCTCGAAAATGACTTTATGTTACATATTTATCCATTTTTTCTCTTCTCAATGGTCCTCTTCAATGTCAATAATTTATTCTTGGAAAAGGATGTCATTTATCAATAACATTATCAAGTTATTTTGTTTTCCTTGTCACCTTACCTTTTTCTATATTCATTTCACACTAAGTGGATTTACATAGTCTTCCTTATTCGGCATCATGAGGAAAAGGGGAATGCCACTTTGTTATGTTGGTAGGTGGCTACACTTTTATTATTTATTTAAACAATAAGGTAACCCACATGTAACTGTCACTATCTTCCTATCATGAGACAAACATCAATAATTGTCAGTTAGTATATTACATATTTAAAAATTTAATCCCAAGTATAGCTCCACGTTGATCTACCAAGAACAAACATTCCATTTCTAGTTAGAATCGACAAGTGATTCTCACAATCACTTTAAAGACTTTTAATTAAGTTCATCCTCATTTATTGACAAGAGTATGTCTACCTTGGATTTGGACTTTCAAATGATTTATTCTTTGATTTGATAATATTTTTTCATATCTTTTGGTTTTCATTATTACCAAATATCTAAGACATTATGTTTAACACATTCCCTTTGGAAATTTTGTCAAATAGTTTGCATACACCTCTGACATAATCCTTCTAGAATTTAACTCGACATATTAAAAATCACCACAATGAGTTTGACTCAAATTGAGGATTTTAGATTTATTTAGAAAACCCAAATACATCAGCCCCAATCTTCGTCAATATCAAACACAAACCCAATTTGAAAATAACAATAGTCATTTCTTATCAAGCTAAGGGGTATTTCTTCTTCATAGAAAATACATCATCACCATTTAGTTCACCTTTGTATTGAGTGCCTTATTTTTATTAGTCTGGTAATGAAATTGTGGGTGTCTTTATAATTTTAATACCTTAAAATCTATATACATACTCATGTATCTCTCATAAATTTCCACATTCTCATTAATTGATGTTATAGTTATCATCAATCTTCTTAATACCATATTTGAGAAAGTCTCGATAGCGTATAGGAGTTATGGTGACAACTATCAGAATTATCATATTAGAGTTTAGATGTGATGGGGTTAGACATATTATATTAAATATTTGTCATGCACTCTCAAATTAATGATAAACCTGATTAGAGACTCAATGTATATTTAGAAGATTGGGGACTTCATTCTTCTATTGTTCATTGAAGATAGTTACATGACCCAATGATTTAGGATGAGCAATGTGAGATTTCAAGTACACTTGTGAAAAAAATTAATGATTGAATCTCAACATCTTCTTCACCTATTATGTCATCTATTGAGAAGAAATCGTTATCAAAGATGTGCATTTTTAAGGAAGATGATCATTATAGAATAAAGAGCTCAACCTCTTCATTCTCAATTAGATTCAAATTACTCTTAACAATGGTTTTCTTCATCATTTTTTTCCCCAGAGTGAGAAAACATAAGGGTCACTTGTCATCACATCTCGCCAGCTACGTCTGAGCCTTTCACAACTTTCACCTGCAACAAACTAGTAAATTCCCCCATACTTGTGGCTTCATCATCCATCTAATGTCACTAATAAAACCTATGGCATAAAATTGGATTTGGCTTAACCAAGATACTTGGATCTTCATCATCAAGCTGGGTGTTGAGTGGCATGTGTACTAATTCCTTTATGGCTTTGACCTCAAACCTTTACTTAGAACTTTTGAATCAATAAATTTGGATTTTTGAACTTGAAATTTTGAATTGTTTGTTGTTGGATCTAGATCTTCATCCATGGACTGGTGAATTTAAACCTTGGAAGTTGAGAACTCATACTTTGAACTTTAAATTGATGAATTTGTATGAACATGACCAGGTTCATGAACTCTAAACTATAGGATTTTGCTACCTCTTAACCAATATGAACCACTTTAAACTATCTAACAAACTATCACGAACCAGATGAATCAATTTTTATCTACATGTAGGTGTCTAGACCAATTCAAACCTCTCTAACCCACATTAAACCAGCTCAAATGATTCTAAAATTGTAAGAACCTTATTGAACCAATCTGAACTATATTGAATTGGTTTGAACTAGTTCAAGAGAATTTGAGCTTTTTTCTCTTCCAAAACATAGCTTATCATACAAATTTATGATGTTTTCCACAACATAATATGCAATTCAAGATAATCTTTTATTTTAAAAAAAATTTGAGGGGGTCAAAATTGTTAGAAATAGGGAATACTGAGAGGGGGGGTGAATCAGTATTCTACAAACTTTTGTTACCAACTGGATATTATTTATTACTTTGAACTATGTGTAAGGAAGTAAACAAGTAATGTTAAATAGTAAGAGTAAACATGCACAAAGAAAACTCATAACACCATATTTTGTTAACTAGGGAAACCCTGGCCAAGGGAAAACCCTGGTGGGAATATATATATATATATATATATATATATATATATATATATATATATATATATATATATATATATATATATATATATATATATATTCCTTATTAGAGTATGGACCCTGTTAGGAGTCTATAAACACATTCCATACATAAGAGTCCCTATTAGGAGACTTTTAATCCCTATTAGCATATTCCAACCCTATTAGGAGTTGTGGTACAATGTATGCAAGAAGAGCTCACTACCCAAACATGCACTTTCAATTACAAGAAGAGCTCATTGCCCAAAAAAGTAATTTATCCTTTATGTTCCTTAATTACAGAAGTATATATGTTGTGACTTCTTTCCAATTGATCTCTGACCTCAGCTCAATCTCGGATCACAAAATTTAGTTATCAAAAATTGGCTTTTTTCATATGATACAAAACTTTGCATTCATAACTTTCATACATAACTTCCCAAATAACCTCGCAAGATGTCTTTGCATAAATACCATGCCTTTTCAAAATTTGTTGCTACGTCAGCTAGGACCAAAATAAACTTTCCAACTTAGAGTAAACAATTGGTCAAGTAATTATTTTGGGAACAAAATAACTCTTTTACCGTTGATTATGTTGTTTTATACATAGTTATACAGGTAAATCTTAAATATCTCTTTTCCATACTATCTGTACCGATGTCCACAGTTATACACATCATCATAAACATGTATACAATTTCCATATAACTTCTTTCTAAAAAATAACAGCATATAAACAAGTTATACTTCAAATATTGTTCTCGTTTTTTGTCTAATAAACACATAACTACATTCACTAGAACTTGAATAACAAGTGTCAAAGTTAGTATTCCTTGAAGCAACATTAATTACATGTTTAGCTCACTTCATTCTTCCTCCATGTAACCTTGCTAGTCATAGTATGATGTCAGCAACAAGTTGAATACAAAACAATACACTGTTGTAAACCATTTTCATACTTAGATAATTTTTTGAGTACCAAAAAGCTAAGTATCTTTATTTCTGAGGTTTTCTACAAGCATATACATCATTTGTTGCCATTAATGACAATATTTACATATCTACATATAACCAATTGTCAACACATATATGGGTTAACACATTTCTATCAGCCATACCAACTTATGAAATGTCTTGCTTACCTTTGGGAAATTTCTTGATTACATTTATCCAAAGGTACAAAAAGGAAATTAGACAACAAGCTTAGAAACTTCTTTTGGGCTGGGATAGAAGAGAAGAAAAAACTAGTAATGATAAAATGGGATAACATTTGTAGACCAAAAGAAAAAGAAGGGTTAGGAATCAAAAATCTATCTTGGGAAAATGAAGCTTTGGGAGCGAAACTAGTATGGAGAATTTATCATGAGCATGAAAGAAAATGGGAAAAAATCCTATGTCAAAAATACCTAAATAGTATGGATCCTTTATCATTATTTCAAACTAAAATTTTTCCTAAAGGATCTAAAACCTGGAGCTTTATGATGCAATATTGACCCTTAATTAGTAAAAACTTAACATGGGATATAGGTCAAGTTGAAGAATCATTATTTTGGGAAGACTCATGGGATGGGCTTCTACGCCCGAACAGCTATAACCTCCCTATAAACATCAAGAATACATTAATTAACATATGATGAAAGTATATTAATAACTACAAAAAAAAAAGTACATGGAGGTCAAAATAGAAAATGGAAGTAAAAATTTGTAGATGAGACAAACTTATGTACATAGTAAAAACCTTCATTTGAAAAATTTAATATCCAAAGGAAAACAAACCATAAATAGGGGAAGCATGGACTAATTCGGGGAGCTTTTAAAAATGGAAAATACAATGTAAAAAGGGGATATGAACTAATAACAAATTTTCAAAGATGGAAAATGATAGATATCCTTCTAAATTTATGTTGGGATGAGTATGCCTCCCTAAGGCAGGCATATTCTTGTCAGTTGCAATTCAAAAGAGGATGCTCATTGTAGTTAGCAACAACAAAATGAGATTTAAGGGACACTTGAGGTGTCAATTATGTAAAAAATATTTACATATAGCTGAATATTTTTTATATTAGTGTTCCTTTACCAAAACTTATTGGCAATGGCTTTTTCAAAAACTAAACTGGCTTTCAGCTCTCCTAGAAAACCTCTGGGATCACCTAAAAAGTTGATCCAGATATAGATACTCCAAGATATATAATAGATTATGGAAAGTTTCCCCTTCTATCCTTCTATGGGGGAAGGAAAGAAATAGGAGAATATTCCTAAATTAGAAAATTGCAATACCTTCCCTCCTCAACAAAATGGAAGCTAGTATAACTGAAATAACAAATAATGACCTTAGAAATTCACCCAAAGAAGAAGGGAAATTTTTAGATTGGGATGCAAAGATTCAGAAAAATTGAAGCAATCTCATGAACCCCTTTTTGACCTATCTCAAAGCTAATAAATAGGCTAGAGCATAATGCAAATGGGAATTTCCCCCAACAGGGTGGGAAAAGTTTAATTTTGATGGAGAATCCAAAGGTAGCCTAAACAACATAGGATTGGGATGCATTATTTGTTCAAAACTGACAATTAGAACAATTTTTTTTTTGTCATTGATGTCATATCTATGGATGAGACATAGTGCTACCTAATCTAAATGTCATGTATATTTGATTGATGAAGAGGTTTTGAGAAGTTACTCATAACTATAGCACCTAGAGGAAAGGTTGAAGTTATGAAAAGGAAGTTACAATGGACATTTGATTAGATAGACTTTGATAAAGGAAAGTAATTATTTAGGTCAATAAATCTAAGCTAAGTCGAGCAAAAGAGTAAAATACTAAGGAGTGTCAAGTAATGCAAGTGTCAACCAAGCCACAGTTAGTGCTAAGAAAATCTAGTGTTGACCAAGCATTAGTGTTGATCAAGCAAGTTAGTTGATGCTAATCTAGGAAGGTTTATAGCGACCAAGTATTTTCATGTTGACTTAGTATCAGAATTTAGAGATTGTTGAGTGACAGTTAGAGAACAAAATTCAAAGAAATCGTAAGATCAAGCTGACTCAGTTGATTTCTTAGGAGATGTAAAATGTGTTGAAGATAAGATTAATGGATTGGATCAATAAATTTAAGAAGGTTATTAGGTAAAGACCTAACAAAAAGATTCAAAAGAAGTTTATAGAGGATGATCAAGAAGATGAAAAGATACATTGAATCAAGTTGAATCTGATCATAAACCCTAAGATCTAAAATGGATGTAGAAAATGGTAAAGCATGAATTACCTATTTAAAGAGATATAGAATTGATCATTTTTTGTCATCAGCCATGTCTAGTCGAGCCAAGCCCAGCCTAGCTAGTGTGTGTATCAGTGAGTTTATATGTGAAGAGAAACATACAGAATGAGGTTGATAATAAAAACACAAGAGTGTGAATGTGAAGCTAAAGGAGAAAGCTTATAGATATGATGTTGTTGTCGATAAGAGAATTAGATAATAAGGCTTAAGTGTTTATGAGAAGAGTGGACTGATTGCTTGAAGGGTGACCAAGCAAATCAAGATCAAAGATGATAGTGAAAGGCTTATTAGTGAACTAGCATAAGGATCGAATAGAGATCTGAACCAAAAAAAGTAAGTTGTAATCACATAGATCAAACCTGCTAATTTATTTATTATCATTATAAAAAAAAATTATTGAAATCCTTTTAACATAGGTTGACCTAACAGTCATTTGAAAACTTAACAGTCTGTGTAAATCCTTTAACTGGGTGACAATAAATAGGAATGATCAAAGTCCTCTTACAAGGCCACTCCTAATAGCGTGATTAAATCCTCTAACTAGGTCACATTTAATAGTGTGTATTGTAACCTTTAATAGGGTTGGATCCTAATAGAACTCCTTTCGATAAAGTAAAAAAGAGTAACATGTTGCTAGTGGTTTTTCCCAAATTGGGTTTCCATGTAAAATCCTAGTGTTAAACTGTGATGGATTTTTTATGAATGTTTACATTTGATAATGTTTTCATTATGCAATGCAAGTTATGTTTATGAAAATTTTACAATAGAGATCAAGCAGTAGCAGGATAAGCAGAACAATGAAGTGTTTAATGTTTAATTGTTTAAGTGGCACATATAGACCTTGAGTAACTAATGTTGATCTCAGATTGGTTTTGACGAGTGTCAACACAAGCCATTTACTTAGTTCATGTCAAACAAGTAATACATGTTGAACACAAAATGTAAATATTATACCATGCCAAGTTGCAATGAGTGTCAAGTCACTCATGTGCTGAGTCACTCAGGTGCCAAGCAGATAGACCATGTCGAATGATCCAGGAGCTGAGTAAACAGTGGATGTCGAGTAGTACAGGTGCTGAGTCAAAGTAGAAATACAATGCATACTGAGCATCAGTGACTTCATGTGCTAAGTCATAGAGTTTTGACATACTTGTTTGTAATGACACAAAAAACTATGTAAACCATTTTTGAGCTAACTTAAGGATAGATTACGATCTTTTGGAGATAAGGATGAATCTATATTTGGATTTCCTATGCAATTACATGTAGCCAATCAAAAAAAAGGAAGGTTTAAGTGGCAATATGGATGAATCTCAACTGTAGATTCATACCTAACCCTAATCCATGAAAATATTCTTAAGGAAGATGAAACCCTAAACTCTTTATGGGTGAATGATCAAATTGGAGGAGCGAACAAGATAGTTTGCATGCAAAGCATTCAAGGTGACTTAGAATCAAGATTGAATTACATAATAAATTAGAGAAGAATAGAGGATATAGCATTAAGACATCTAATTGTGAAGGATCAATTAGACATTGTGTAGAGGTGATCTGTCATCAGGATAGCAAGTGCCAATCGTAGGATCTATGTTGAGACATTTTAACAAGTGATTTCTGTTAAATCTCTTAATAGAGTAGTCCTAGTAGGTTGTATGAAATCCTTTAATAGGGAGCTTACTTAGTTGTAAGTTGAATTCCTCTAACAAGGCACACTTCTAACAGGGTGTTGAAATATTCTAACAAGATGAGACCTAATAGTCATTGTAAGCCTTTAACGGGGCAGACCTTTCACAGGGTAGACCATGATTCATGGTCAAAACATTGTAACCTTAATTGGATACACTTTACAATTCCAATAGTGAATATTTGTGGGTGTCATCCCCACCCCAATTTGTACCTTCTCACTTGGAGGGTTTCTAGGTAATCATATCTAGTGTTATGTGTGTGATTGCTTACATGTTTACATGATTTAGATGCATTACATATTATTTTAGTTTATATATTGAATGCATTTGATTAATTAATGGTGAAAGTTTTATGGGTCCAAGTTTAAACTATTGATTCACTCCCCCCCACCAAAAGTTTACTCTTTTCACTTGTAATTCCAACAATTGGTATCAGAGCCTAGTTCTCTGAAAGAGAAGCTTTGCAGCTTTGAGGAAAGATCTTGAAATGGAAGTATACAAGTTGGGAGAGACTATTGAAAACCAAGAGATTGAAATACATCTCATACTACATCAGCTAAATAAGGCAAGAGAGGAACTAAAGAAATCCTTGAAGAGAAGGAAAGAAATTTCTATTGTGGAGAATGACACACAGTACAAAGAGATAGACACTACTAAGCTATTTGTAGATGGAGACTCAAATGAATTTGATGCAACAATTGTAGATCTAATGGAAAAGAACAAAATCCAAGCTGAGGAAATCAAAAGTCTCAATTTAGAACAAGAATCACAAGCCATAGTGGTATGTGAAGTGGTTGAACAGAAGAAGAAAGCCATGGAAGACAAAGCCATGATTGAAGAAGACAAAAGAATTTTGGCTAATAGACTCGAAGAGAAGTCAATAGAACTAACAAAGATTTCCAACTTGCAATTGGATACTCTAAATCAAATGATGAATGCCAACTATGAACTGAATGTCAAGGACATTGAGATAACTACATTGAAGTTGTAGAATGAAAAATTGCAGAGTAACCTAAAAAGAGAAAAGGAATTTTTTGAAAGTTCCAATAAGCCAAATGAAGCCATCAAATACTTTGAGCAATTATTTAGATACCCTAGACCTAAAAATAATACATCAGGATTAGGTTACACAAGCACTGAAGAAGGAGAATCATCCAAAGTTACTGAGAAAAGGAACAACAAAGGTAAGAACTCCAAACCTACTTGTCATAATTGTGATAAGAAAGTACATACTACTAATATGTGTAGGAGCAAAAATATAAATCGGAATGTCAAACCTAAGAACATTACTCATTGTCATAAGTGCAACAAGCAAGGCCATTAGGCACATGAATGTAGAACTAGGACCATGCATAAACAAATATTTTAAGGATATTGCTACAACTATTAGAAGTATGGACATAGAGATTTTGAATGTAGATCCAATCCATGTGGTCATCAAACAAGCCAAAAAAGGTAAGAAACAATGGGAACTTTTATAATTGGGATTATAATACAAGATATAGCTGTCATTACTGTCAAGAATATGAACATGTTACTGAGAATTGCATTAGGACACACTTCAGTGGTAACTACAAAAGGTGGATGAGTCAAACCACATGATTTAGCTATTTGAAGAGAAGTCAGATCAATAAGCATTGTCCAACTAGCTCAAAGGCACCAAGTTGAGAATTTGATAAAGGCAAAGGCAAGGTAGATGTTGAACACATCAAAGATGAGATGAACAAGACATGGAAAAAGAAGGATGATTGTAGCACATCAAATGGAGAAGAATCACTTCACCCAATGGGTCAAGTGATCACACCTCATCAAACTAGAAAATCAAGAGTTATGTGGGACTAATATTCAAGTGTTATATCATACATCAATTCCAAAGGAGATAATACTGAAAAGACTACATCAGCATAAATAAATATGTAAGATGTTGTTGAAAATTCAAGTTAAATCTTTAAGTTTTTCATGTTTTTGTCGAGCATGAAATGTACCTGTATGTGTTGAGTGGAATGTTATTTGATGTCGAACTGCCAAACTATCTAGTTAATATTGAGCTCATAGTAGCTACTGAGTGATGGAAATATCAATGGATGTTGAGTGATCCTCAAATTGGTTGATGTCGATCTTACAATTATGTAAGCACTCAACATTAAATGCAAGGTTTTCAAAGGGTACATGATCAATTTTTTCTCATTATTCATCATTTTGAATTTTAGCAAGAGCAATCAGAGAAGAAGGTAATTCAAAAACCTATTCAAGGCATTTGTAGAGATTTTAGCAACGATCTCACACTAGTTTATCAAATTTCATGAGGTATTTATCACAAGCTGAGCTACGCACTTTACTTTTGTATAAACTCTAGTTTTACAAAATGGCATCTAGTTCAAAAATGTTGAAGGGAAGGAGGTTTTGAATGTTCATCTTGTCATTAATGAAGTTAAGCAACCCATATTTAAAGCCATTCCTGACATCGCCTATAAACAAGATCCATCTAGTGCATTGCCAATGATCTCACCCAATGTAATTATGGTGCAAGATGTGAGGAAGTGCTACAATTGCAAGATAGGAAGTATAGGAGATAGGGAGATAAGAGATGCATATAAAAAATTGTGTGAGAATGGCTTTTTAAAAGAGGAATACAAAATTGTTGAGAAAAAGTGTTTAATACGAGCCCTAGATTTTCCTAATGTGTTTAAAACTGAGTGGATACAAATTGTGCTAAGCCAAATTCATAATGGTTCTTTATGGCTAGAGGGAGGACCTATCAATATTACCAAGAGAATAATTCATAGGGTTACTAGCTACCCAACCCTAGATCAGCCAAAAACACTCAGAATTGATTCCAAGGAAGTAATTGAGAAGAACATTGGAGAAAAATGGAATAAGAGAAACATGACAATAGATACTATTGTTGATCAATTGTTGAACTTTTTTGTAAAGGTAATCTCACATAAATTCTATCAATCATGTAGATTGAATATTGTACCCTGTATAGTTGTGGATGTTGGCTACAATTACAACAACTTATGGAGAATCTTGGAGCTATCAAGAAAATCAAGATTGCACAATGCAAGTTTGGTTCAATACTAGTCTGCATATTATTTTATATACAAAATACATTTCCCTTTTTGTACTATAGGGTGTAAAACAAATAGATCAATTGTAGTGTATATCAATGAGTACATTGAGCAAATGGGAGAAAACTTTGAAACCTTGATGACAAGTTACTTTGAAGATCCCAAGAAATCAATGAAGGAAAGAATGAGGATACCAATTTCTTTGGTTGAACAACACTATAATGACATATGTTTTCTTGTTGATGTTGATTGCACTTTTGTGCAAGCTACTGTACCAAGGGTAAGATGGTTAAGACCACCTGGGTATGAAATTAATGTTGATGAAGCCTCAACAACCATCATTGCACTACTAGCAAAGGATATAGATAAAAGTGCAAATATATTTGGCAACTATGAGATGCTAAAATCAAATATTACCATGGAGTTGAAAACTACATCAGCCATTAAGAAGAAAGATAAGATAGTAAATAAACTAAAAGCCAAATTTGGAGAAGGTGTCGAGGAGGAAGAAGAAACACAAACTCAAGCACCTCTTACATTGACCCAGGGCATGAGAGAAGACAAGGAAGAGGAGGAAATAGAAGGTTCCAAGGGAGAAGAAGTCAAGGAAGCACCTACTCCTACCGAGCTAAAGAAGAGGAAGGCTAAGGCACAACCAGTGGCAAGGGCAAAGAAGATTGTCAAACCTAGGCTAGCCAAGCCCACTGCTCCTACCACTAGAGCCAACACATGTGCTACAACTGAGAAGGCCAAAGAAAAGACAAAGCAAATAGAGCAAGGTGGCTAAGTGCAAAAGAAGCAAAGAATAAAATATGTGGTACAGCTAGATTCTGATGAAGAGAGGATAGAATTAGATGAAAATAACTAATTTAAAGTGGTAAGTCACAATCCTCTATCTGATCTTCAAAAATTATGTGAAAACGTCAAAAGCAATGTAGATTTATTTAGTTTGAAACATATTAATTTTGATAAACTTGGAAAAGAAGAGAAAAACCAAGTGAAAGAGGCATTATATGTCATGATGTCAAAGTTTAAAAACACTCCACTAGAATTTTCCAACTCAATACCAAAAAATTTATATGATATTATTGAGAAAAAATGGCTTTATTATTTGAATTTGGAAAAATAGATCAAGGGAACAAAATTAGCTCAAGTGATTCTAGAGTTGACAAAGGGATCAATTGCTAAGGTTTTCAAGAGATATGTAGTTAGGTTCACACCTAAATATAGAGCCTTTAGCATTCTTCAAAATAGCATTGAAGATGTGGTCAAGAAATCAACTCAAATATGGAAACTTATCTATGGGTTGACCACTATGAAGCAAGGAGAAGTTGACCCTTTAGAGGGTAAATATGATGATAAGGATGATGATAATGATGATGATAGTAAAGATGATGATAAATACAATACAATTGGGGAAGAAATAGAAAAGAAAAATGATAACAAGGCAACAGCTGAGCAATAGCAAGATGAATAGAGTGTGCAAGACACACAAGTGTTGAGTGTCAATCCTCCTCATGACAATAGTATAGCAACTAAGACTATAATTGTAAAGGATGTTTCTAATGCTTCAGCTTAGAACATCAATCTATTTATTGTAGAAGACTTGAAGAAGATTTTAGGCCAATCTACACTCCAAGCTAAACTCTGTGAAAATCTAGTATTGGTTAGTATAGAAGAATTGCAAAAAGTAGTAACTGAGGTCACAAGGGAAAAGGTGAATCCACAAGAACCACATTATGTCATCCCTTTAGTTACCAATGTACAAGCTTCAGTTCAAACAATTAGATACATCTACTAAGGTTGATACAAGTGTTAAAGTTGATACTATTGCGAAGAAGCAAGCAAAAGAGAAAGATATTATGGGATAGTAGAGAATAGGATAGATAGATTCATCTACACCTAAGGCATAGGAACAAGTTGTTATCCAAGTCATAGTGATAGATCAGGGCAAGCCTGAAGAGCATAAGATAACACCTAAGGTGAAGGAATAGGAATTAATCCAAGCATGGGTAGCCCTACCAGCATTTGGCACTCCTTCTACATAGGCTCTTCAAAAGTTGAGCATGGAAGCCATTCCATTACAAATATTAGTGCCAAACCCCAGCTCATTAAAGGTTGTTAAGCTAATTCATTATGGACACATAAGCCTTGATGAAGAAATTGTGATTCTAAAATATGACTATGACACTATGACATTGGAGAAAATAGGCATTTTACAACAAACCTTAGAAAGGAAAAAGCATCAAGAAATGCTTAGGAGAGAACACAAGTAGAAGAAAGCACTCCAAGATATAAAGGACATCTTTTTAGATGCATTTAGCCTACCAACTCCTGAAGAGACCAAGACACTAATAGAATGACTGACAGATATAGTGAAAAAGGTCACTAATGAAGACCTTAATACAACTGCAAAAATTTTAGAATGGTCAGAAAAGAAGTTTCAAGGAAATATGAATGAGAAAATATCTAGTGAGATAGCACTAACTCACGTTGCATTGGCAACTAAGGTTGAAGAGGTAAAGAAGGTACTTAAGAATATATTTTCATTGTACACAAAGCTATGTGATCCTACACTCTTCACTCAAGAGACCAAGAGTCATATTTTGAGTTTGGAGAGAAACCTCACCATATCAAGTACTAAGCTACCTTAGAACCCAACTCAAAGTGAGAAGCATTTCAGAACATTTCTTCAAACACAAAGTCAATTAGTTGTACTGATAGTAGATAAGGCTAGTATAAGAGCCAAATTGACATGTATATAGGCATCTCTCACCCCACACATGGAGATATTTCACAAGGAGATAGGTTATGTTGAGACTCTACTGAAGAAAGACCCTAATCTTTCTACTTTAGATAGCCTAGTGCACCTTGTTGCCAAGCTTGCAATCCAAATTGAATCATTGGATGTTGCATGTGATAACTGGGATGCAGCCCTCAAAATCATAATGGATGTCCATAAATCTTTTTTGGACAAACACATTATACATGTATAGCCCATTTGACATAAGTGTCAAAAAGGGGGGGAATAAAGTAAGGGGGAGATGTATCATTGGAGAAATAAATAAAATGAAGAGATATCAGCTAAGGGAGAGCATGAAAGAGTATCAATGTATTGAAGTCAAAGAGTATAAGAAAAGAAAAAATTTACTCAGAAAGGAGCACAGATTTTGGATACAAATTAGATACATGAACTCAGGGGGAGTTATCAATTTTAAGGTATATAGATTATTGTAGAACTTTGAAATTTTGAAGTTTTGTATATAAGCTGAGTGATGGATATGTTATGCTCGAGAAGATTAAGGTTGATTATGTATATTCAATTATTTTTGACACTCATGTCAAAGGGGGAGATTGTTGATCTCAGATTGGTTTTGACAAATGAGTGTCAACACACTTAATCCATTTATTTAGTTCATGCCGAACAAGTAATACATGCAGAGCACAACATGTAAATATTAGACCATGTCGAGTTGCAATGAGTGTCAAGTCACTCATGTGCTGACTCACTCAAGTGTCAAGAAGATAGACCATGCCAAGTGATTCAAGAGCTAAGTAAATAGTAGATGTTGAGCAGTATAGGTGTTGAGTCAAAGCAGAAATACAGTGCATGTCAAGCATGAGTGACTTCATATGTCGAGTGGCATAGTTTTGATATATTTGTTTGTAATGGCACAAACAACTCTGTAAACTATTTTTGAGCCAACTTAAGGATAGATTATGATCTTTTGGAGATAAGGATGAATCTATATTTGGATTCCCTATGCAATTACATGCAGCCAATCAGAAAAAGGGAAGGTTTAAGTGGAAATATGGATGAATCTCAGTCGTAGATTCATATCTAACCCTAAGCCACCTAAGTCTTCTTAAGGAGGACGAAGCCCTAAACTCTTTATGGGTGAATGATCGAATTGGAGGAGCAAACAAGATAGTTTTCATGTAGAGCATTCAAGGTGACTTAGACTTAAGAGTGAATTGCATAATCAATTAGAGAAGAATAGAGGATAGAGAAAAGGATACATCATTAAGACATCTAATCATGAAGGATCAATTAGACATTGTGTAGAGGTGATTTGTCATCAGGGAAGCAAGTGCCAATTGTAGGATCTATGTTGAGACATTTTAACAGGTGATTTCTATTCAATCTCTTAACAAAGTAGTCCTAACAAGTTGTATGAAATCATGTAACAAGGTGCTTGCTTAGTTGTAAGTTGAAGTCCTCTAACAAGGAACACTTCTAACAAGGTGTTGAAATCCTCTAACAAGGTGAGACTTAACAGTCTTTGTAAGCCTTTAACAGGGTAGACCATGATTCATGGTCAAAACACTGTAACCTTAATTGGATACACTTTACAACTGCAATAGTGAAGATTTGTGGGTGTCATCCCCACCCTAGTTTTACCTTCTCACTTAGAGGGTTTCTAGGTAATCATATCTGGTGTAATGTGTGTGATTGCTTACATGTTTACATGATTTAGATGCATTACATGTTATTTCAATTTACATATTGAATGCATTTGATGAATGAAAGTGAAATTTTTGTGGGTCCAAGTTTAAAATCTTGATTCACCCCCCCTCCCCCCACTTTAGAATTTTACTCTTTTCACTTGTAACAACTAATTCACCCACCCCACCCCATCCCCCCCTCCCCCCCCCCTCTATCAGTTATTCTAAACATTTCTAATGGATAAAGGAACCTGGATAATTAAAAAAGAAAAATATTTAAGGATTACTTTGAATAATCCAAAAAAGCTAGAGGCCTTAATAGAAGAGTTAAATCTTAGTTTACAATCATACATAAAAAATCTTATCATTACAGGAGACTCACAAATAATATTAAATGAAGTAAGAAAGAGAGAGAACCCAAATTGGAAACTAAACTCAAAAATTTAGGAAGCTTTAACACAAATTGATAAATTTGAGGAAATTAGAATTAATCAAATATATCATGAAGGGAATAAAAAGGCAGATAAGCTTTCCAACCTAGGTGTAGATGGTAAATATATTCTTATCAAAAGCACATAAAACTCTAGATTAAAAGAAAATTAGGAAAATATAAAAATCATAATTATAGGTAGAAGACATATTTGTCCCAATTGAGTAACCATCTTCTAACAAGAACCCTCTAAACCCAACACTTTCATTCTCTTACCTTCCCCTTTGGAATCTAAGTCTAAGCACTCTCTTTGCACAATTATGTGTCTATCTCCTCTTCTTTCTTATGTATACACCTTAATTATCTTCTCTTATCTCCTTTCACCTTCTCTTTATTGGATTTCTTCTTTTATTTCATCTTTGGCCCTTCTTTCTTTCTATGTTTGATAGTCTTAGGCTTAGGCTTTCTCCTTGGGTTTTGCATAGATCTTCTCCTTCTAATTGTCTTAGGCTTCATTTATATGTTTGTATACTTATCATTGACATATTTTGTTTTATTTAGAAGCATCAGTTTTCTTATTGGTAATTTTTTTTTAGTTATCAACTCTTAGACAGGGTCTTTTTGTTTTATGTATACATCAACTTGTGGATATAGTTGGTAGTTTCGTCTCTATATAAAGTCCTCTTTTTTGGTTAGGTAGGCTCTTTATAGTAGTGTAAATATTGTCAAGAACAAGGGATCTTCATATGTGAATTAATAAAATCAAATAGAAATGTGGTTTTTAATAATTGCATTAGCACTACAATGTGTGATAAATTGATCAAATATTTAGAATTATGAGCACTCTTAAAAATCATTCAATAAATGACTAATAAATCTAAACCAATTTTGAATATTATTTTTCTGCTCAATCAGTCTCTTTTTCACCTTTGGTAAAATAATATCCTAAATTCCTAACTTTTCATAATGTATAAACATAGCACACTCTAATAAAACTCTAGCATGAATCTTAGCATATACATTACCTGTTACATTTGGAATATATTAAAAAATCAACTAACTTTATATCAATAACTTAAAAATAACAAGTGATTAAATCATAAAACTAGTTGTGAATTACTCCCTTGAATGCAAGAACAATAAGAGGATCAAATCATAAAAACATAATCTAATAATGGCCTCTTAATGGATTTGGATAGGTTCAAGGATAGAAATTTGGCATAAAATGGATAAGCACTCTGCATAATAACAATAACTTAGAACACATTCTATAGAATAATAATATGATTCTAATCCAAGAGTCTTGTATTGCACAATAGATTAATGAACTAAATCAAATTATTACATCATAGTAACATAAGATGAGGGAAACATATATGTTAATCTAATAAATAAATAGAGAGCTCAAAAGTAGACTTAACCAAATGAGGAAATGACCAAATATTGATAAATGGATCTAACAACAAGACTAAGTTAGTCCTGTGTAATCTAAACAACTTTTGGATGGTTAAAACTCCTATATAAATAAAATTATAGTGTCAAAATATCAGCATTGAAGCCCAATATCATTTTAGAAGTTTTACTCTCCTTTATTAAAAGTTATATACAATCAATAGTAAACATCTATAATAAATCTTAACTCTACAACTCAAATAAAATTCAAAATTTAAATTACAACAATACTAATGATAACACTTCAATGATTTTGAGTGAACCAAGAAGATGGAAGCTGAAGCAAGCAATTTTGGAGTGGTGAGTGTAGAGCTATAAAACTAGTGCTTAAAGGAATATAATGAAGAATCAAAACATTTAAAACAATAGATTTAACTCACATATATGATTAGACAAAAGAGAATTAAAGTACCAAAGTAGCCTAAGAACATGCAAACCTCTTAAACCAAGCAATCTTCCCTTTGATGTGTAGATGTGTTTGTAAGATGGGATGTGTGCTCAATGACGTTGCTCAATCTTCAATGGAGGATATGATTCAAAATGGATTTGTGGATGGATTTTTCCATTATGATGGTATTCTATTAGTCCTTAGGCTCTCAAAATAGCATCATAACATTAGCATAGAAGTGGATGATATTTGTGAATGGAGAGGGTTTCATTTATAGGCCAAGGGGTAGTGAGATGGAGGGTTAGCATGCAAGGAAGGAGAATTGGTTAAGGAGGGCTAGGATGCAAGGAGAAGAGAGCACATGGATTGTGCTTCTTCAAAGCTCTAGCCTTGTGACAAGTGCCACAAAGGGATTGGATAGGGAAGATGGTCAAGATAGGTGGTTAGAGGGAGTTATGAGGGAAGAAAAGGGAGGATGAGTGTGGAAAATAGGTGTAAAAAGTCTTTAAAGAGCCTTTAAGTCATATAAGAGCCTTTAAGACTCTTAGATAGGAATTCAAGACTTTAAGGATGGAACTTTGACTTTGGTTTGGTTTAAGACTTTCTTAACCCTTGGTTAAAGTTGTGTACATGCTTAAGGAAGGGATTAGACTTGGCTTAGGATGAGATTAAGAGGCAAGTGATTTGGGATTTAATGAGGTAGGTTAACTCTTTATTTGAATATATTAAAAGAGGATGTTAAGTCTTTGTTTGAATATTAAAATGGAGGATAAAGTCTTTGTTCTAATATTAAAATGGTTGGTGGGTGGAATTTTTGACTTTAAAATGGAGGATGAAGTATTTGTTTGAATATTAAAATGGGAGGTGGGTGCAAGTCTTGACTTTGGCTTGGGTTAGGAATTCTTAATCTAGGATTAAGGTTGTGCACATGGTTAGAGTGAGGATTAGGATTGGATTAGAGGGGGGTTAGGGGGCAAGTGGCTTAGATTTGATCGGATGGGTTAGTTAGGTGGCTAAGTGAGGTTAGTATGTGTTAACAGGTTGGATTAGGGGATAGGATAGGATTTAGGGAGGCTTTTAGGATTTTAGATATTTTATTAAATGATTTATTTAATAAAATGGGGGTATGGAATTAAATTGAATAGATTTGAGGATTTATTCAATTTAATAGAGGAATAGGGATTTAATTGATAAATTGATTTTGGGTGATCATTTGATTTTATCAATTGGACTATAGTTAATTAAAGTAACTAATTAACTAGGGGATGACAATAGATTAATTAAATATTAAATAATTAATTAATGATGCCTTAGGAGATGAATAAATAGGATTACTTAAGTGATGTAATCATATTTAGGTGTCTACAGTGAGCAGGAAAGATGGAATTCAAAATTCAAATGGGATCAGGCCTGGTGCAGGCCTGTTAGGAGAGGGAAATCAAGGGGAGAATATTGTGGATGCAAGTTAGATTGTGAAGGAACCCGATGGAGGTGGGGTACCTAGGGATTCAAGGGGGGCCTAGGTCTGCAATTGCTATCAAGATCCCTACCAAAAAATGGTCAAGCTTGTTTGGCATCAAGCTGGTTGGTAAGTCTTCCTTTCCCCCGATCAAGAATGTTTCTATTACCACGAAAGGTTTGTTTATCTTGGAAATCCCAAACCAAATGATAGATATGAATATCTCTAGAATGGATCATACCCTTGCGGGGAGGTTCTTGGGAGCCAAACTGAATATTGAGATAGTTAGAGCCTTTGTTAAAAGGAAATGGGCTTTGAAGGGATAGGTTAATATTGCTACAATGTCAAAAGAATGCCTACCCTTTTGCTTCTCCTATAATTAAGATAGAAGAGACATTTTTTGTAGTGGATAGTGGGTTGTGGGTAAGCATAAAATGATTCTACAAAAATGGTCCCCTAATTTGAACTCTCGGGATGAATCGGTGGTGCAAGCCCCTTGTCTAGGTCAAACTGCTAGGAAAACCTCTTGAGTTCTAGGTTAGAGATGTTTTCCAAGGATTTCCTAATACCTTTGGAGAACTCTTATCTATGGACCCAATGAAAATTTCAAGGAGATTAACTTATGCAAGAATCTGTGTAGGGGTCATTCAAGGGGTTGATACACCAGAATTTCTTACACTCCAATATAAATTGGGAGTCTAGTAGTAGAAGATTGAATATGAAACCATCCCTTTTGCATGCTTCCACTATAAAAAATTGGGCCACTGGGCGAAGAAATGCCCTACAAAAGTCAGTATTCCAAAACAATTTAAGAAAGAATGGGTTTGAAAAGGCACCAAGGATGTTGAGGTTGTGGAACAAAACCAAGTTGTGAAGGGGGCTAAAGATGATAATATATGTACTTAGGTAGAGACTATTCATTTGAGTAAAACTAATGTGAAGGGGAACTTGGATAAGGATTCAACTATTCCCATTAAAAATTTAGAGATTAAGGATAACTCTAAAGATGATGGTCAAAGTAGAAGGATGGTAGTGGTAGAGGCTAAGGAGATTTTAGACATAGAAATATTGGGTGACTATAGCAAGAATATTACTAACAGTAAGGATTCAGATTATCATGAGGCACATGAATGCATTGTTCTAGGGACGGGTTTTTCTAAATGTTCTCAGTGGAACACCAAGGGTAATAGGAGTTCACCTCATAGGGATGGACCAAAAAAGGATATCTTACCAAAGTGGGGGGATGCAGAAGATATCTCTAGATTTTTTATGGAAGAGGAAGAAGTAATTGGAGAAGACTAGATAGATGTGGAGTCTAAGAAGAAATTTAGATCTAAGAAAAAGGAGGAGATCGACTTTAAAAGATCAAATAAAATTTCTTGATTAACATTAAAACAAGGAGTAACAAGTTAGGGGATGCTAATCATTCCCTTACTCCAAGAGGAAAGAGTAACAAAATAGGGGATCTAAAGAGTAACAAAGCTAGGGATGTTAGTCATTCTCCTACCCCAACAGGGAAGAGTATCAAAACAAGGGATGATTTTCAAACCCCTCTCCCATTGGGGGGACCCACTAATCACCAAAAAAAAAATTTGGAGACCAAAAGAAGTATAGCAGATGGTAGTCAAAGGACTATCTTAGAGTTAAAATCATTCCAGAAGAAATGAAGATTATTTTATGGAATATCAAAGGATTAAATAATCCTCATAAGTAAGACATGGTTAGGAACATGATTAGAGATAATAAACTAGATATAGCTCTTCTATAGGAAATTAAGATGCTAAAAGATAAAGTTGAAAAAAAAAACTTGTTCAAAAATGGTAAAGATCTTAGAAGGTGATATTGATGGGGCCTCTGGGGATATGGCAGTTTTATGGAATGATAAAAATATTCATAGGGAACTTTTATCATAGAATAGGAACATGATCAATATTAGATTTTCTAATGTTAAGGATGGAACTTCATGGGTGAAAACTAATGTTTATGCACCTAATACCAAATGGGGTAGGAAATCTCTTTGGATTGAACTTTCTAATCAAAGAAAGAACTTTGCAGATGAGGACTGGGCCATTATGGGTGATTTCAATACACCCTTGAAAGAGAATGAGAAGATGGGGGGTAGTCAGACCAATTTGGACATCAAAATGGATTTGATTGAATTTATTGATAATCATTTGCTGTATGACATGGATTTGCAAGGTGTTGACTATACTTGGATGAACTAGAAGGTCAGGAAAGGATCTCATCCAAGTTAGGCTTCAGAGAGCCCTTATCAGTAATGATTGGTTTCAAAGTTATAAATGTTCCTTATCAACTCATGTGAGAGTGGGTTATGATCATTACCCCATTTTTCTTCTAGCTGACCCTGTCACCATTAAAAAGCACTATCCTTTTCACTTTGAAAAACTATGAATTTTACATCCTAGGCTGGAAAACCTTATTAAGGATTGGTGGAGGATTCAAGTTGAGGGAAAATCTATGTTCAAAGTTGCTAAAAATTATGAGAAATGTCAAAGATAATATCAAAAGATGGAATAGGGAAACTTTTGGGAATATCTTTGACACCAAAAGTAGGATTCTTGAGGAATTAAAAGAGAATTAGGACAACATTCAATTTGAGGGTTATGAGATAGTTTCTAGGGAGGAGAAGGATTTGAAATTGATTGCATTGCATGATATTATTACCAAGGAGGAGATTTACTCAAGGCAGTGGTATAGGAAAGTTTTTATTAAAAAAGGGGATAGGAATACTAAATTTTTCTATATGACCACTTTGAAGCATAGAATGGCTAATAAAATTTCATGGTGTTATCACTGATGAGGATGAGGCTATCAAAATGGAATCCATGAGACCTTTTAGTGGTTTTCTAGAGAGAGAACACAGTCTGGATAAGGAAAAACAAAAGGAGTTTCTAAAATGTATTCCAAAAAGCATATCTAAAGATCAAAACAAAAACCTCACTGACAACCCTTCCAATGATGAAATAACTCAGGCTATTTTATTCCTTTGATGGAGACAAGGCTCCTAGCCTGGATGGTTTCTCCTTTTTCTTTTTTCAAACCTATTGTCATACCGTTCAAGAGGATGTTATTAATGGAGTTAAAGAGTTCTTTGGTTCTAGAAAACTTCTTAAAGAGTTGAATGGTACTTTTTTTCTCTGATACCCAAAAAGTTGGGGGCAAATTGTATGGACCAATTTAGACCAATCAATCTTTGCAATTATTTTTATAAGATCATCTCTAATGTTCTTACTCTCAGGATTTTTTCTTTATTACCTAATTTGATTTCAAGACAATAGAATGGGTTTGTTCCAAGTAGGCAGATACTAGATTCTATTATCTCAGTTCATGAAAATATTCACTTCCTCACCAAATCCAAGAAAGAAGGGTTCTTATTAAAGTTGGATTTATCCAAGGCCTACAATAGGGTGGACTAGGATTTTTTAAAGTGTGCACTGGAAGCTTTTGGGTTCAATAAAAGATTTTTGGACGTGATTCATATGTTGGTTTCCTCTGCCACTTTTTTTGTTCTTGTTAATGGATCTCTGACTTCTTTCTTCTGAGTTTCTCATGGTTTAAGATAAAGGGATCCATTATCTCATATTTTATTCATCCTTATGGTTGAGTATTTGGGTATATTTGTGGAAAAAATGGCTCAAAAGGGGGATTTAACTTGTTCTCATCAACAATTTGTGGATGACTCAATTGTGATGGGAGAAGCTTTAGTCAAAAATGTGAGGAATATTAAAAAGGCTCTTGAGGATTATGGACAAGCTATAGGATAGATTATTAATTGGAACAAAAGCTCAATCTATTTCATTAATGTTAATGTGAATAGACAAAAAAAAATTAAAAGAATTATAGGATGTGAGGTTGGTAGCCTTTTGGGGTTGTATCTTGGTTTACCTCTTTCTCTTGACCCTCCTGAGTCCTTTTGGAGTTCTTTGATTGCAAAAATTCGTTCAAAGTTAGCTAGTTGAAAAGGATCCCTCCTTAACTAGGCTGGTAAAATAATTTTTCTAAAATCCACTATCCAAAGAATGCCCTTGTATGCTTTGATTATTTTTAAGCTACCTAGAAAGTATGCTTTGGTCATTGAAAAATTTCAGAAAAAATTCTTATGGACTATTATGGAAAAGAAGAAAATAATGGCTTTGATTTCTTGGGATAAGGTTTGCATGCCCATCAAAAAAGTGGGGTTGGGTTAAAGAAATATTAATAGCATGAATGATTTTTTACTTGCTAAGCTTATTTGGAGATTATATAATGAAGATGGCAAATGGAAAGACATATGGAATGTTAAATATTATAGGAAGAACTAAAGATTCAATATTTTTCATGGTAGTGAGGATATTCAAGGGGGTTTTGTGATTTGGAAGAAGGCTCAGAAAAATAAGTAGATTATCAATAAAGGGGTGAGATGGAAGATTGGAAATCCTAGGACTATTCAATTCTGGGATGACATATGGATTCTTGAGCATGCTCTAAGTTTTGATCAACAATGGAATGGGTATATGGATCAATGCAAGACTATTTTTGGGACATATGTTGTTGATTATTGGGAAGAAGATAAATGGGTGGATCTTACTAGAGTGGATGAGGCTCTTAATGACCTAAAAAAATTGTTGAATGTTGTCTTTTTAGTTCATGAGGAGGATGCTTTAATATGGAAATTTAATCCTAATGGAATATTTTTTGTCTCATCTTTGTATGGTAATACTTTTGAAGACTATCATGTGTCTTATTGGGCTAAAGCCTGGTTTAAAGGCCTGACACCTAAAGTTAACATATTTTTTTAGATCTTATTGCAGGATAAAACACTTACTATTAGAAATTTAATGAACAAAGGTATGTGTCTTGTTAGAATATGTTATCTTTGCAAGGAAGAGAAAGAGTCGGTTAATCATTTGACCATTCATTGTTCTTACACTAGAAGGTTATGGGAGAGGATTTGTAGACTTTTGAATGTGGAATGGGTTCTTCCCCTTACTTAGTATTCAATATGTATTCTTAGCCTAGAATTCTCCTTCTCATAATACTTTGATTATTAATTTATGGAATTTCATTCCTTCATATCTATTTTGAAGTGTTTGGAAGGAAAGGAATGATAGGGTTTTCAAGAGTAAGAAGAAAAATTCCAAATAGATATTTCATAAGATAAAGCATATGGTGATTGAGAATATTAGGATAACTGGGAAAGGTCAAGAGCATCAAGATGAGTGGGAAGTCAAAGTGATTTAGAATTAGAATTTGGAAGGGATCAGCTACTCTTAGAGTGATAGTAGCCTTAAAAATTTGGCTAGCTGGGATTGTCCACCACAAGGATGGTATAAGATTAATTTTGATGGGGCGTCAAAGGGAAACCCAGGGATAACAGGTTGTGGTATTATTATCAGAAATAAAAATGTGGATAGTTTGGGTGTTATGGCTATTCCTATTGGAGATCAAACCAATCATGTTGAGGAAGCTAGTGCTACTCTCTATGGTCTATTATTTTCCAAGAGCATGAATATGGAGAAAATTTGGCTAGAAGGGGATTCCCTTAATATTATTAATTATCTTAATAAAGTTAATAACCCCTCATGGACCATCCATAATATTATTTGCAAGGCTATCAATTTGATTAATTCCTTTATCGAATGTGTTATCACTCATAGTTATAGAGAAACCAATAAAGTGGTTGAATGGGCTGTGAATGTGGCATCCAAAAGTCATACAAAGATGACATGAAATTATGGTGACAACATCCCTACTGACAGGTTATCTTTGATAGAGTATGACAAGATTAGAAGTATGCAAAAGAGTTTTAATAATGATGGAAACAACATTTAGGAACAATTATGATATGCACAAGAATGGGGAGTTATGGGTTATGATATTTTTTTATAAGACAACTCATTCATTACCACATAGATTGTGGGTATTTCTGTAAAAGAGAAAACTTTATTTTTATTTTGACACAGAGATTTCCACTTTGTCTGATCTTTTAAGGAAAGTTAGGATTTGGTGTAGTTTGAGGAATATGGACAGTAAGAGAAAGAGGGTTGAGCCCTCAAATTGCAAGGAATGGAAGCAAAAGATATAAATTTGTGATATTTTACAATAGGGTCAATTTATAGGCTTCATGGAGAAGTTAAAGGGTAGTAATTCATCCATACCCACCAATTTACAAAGACATGGAAGAATAGAATCATCTTGAGGGGAAACCAAAGAATGGACATCACAAAGGAATTATAGCTAAAGCAACTAGTCTTGATATGGATGGGATAAACTTCTATAGGGATAGGAAGGTTTTTTATCATGATGTTGATGAGTTTGTAGAGTCAACCAAGGGGAGAAACAAGTTGGTCAAAATTAGCAACTCCTATTTTAGCCCTCATTCCATTTCTAGACCCTAGAGGTTTATTATGTTTGTTTTGATTGAATACCTAACCCATGATGGTCATTTTACAAATATTTTTGGGCACCACTTTATGTTGGTAAATCATTTTATGCATAGGGTTAGAATTACTTTCCCTTTATACCTAAGGCAGTCACTAGATAATACCAATTTAGCTGTCTAGAATGACCTTGATGGGGATCATGCCTGTCATGAGGGTTTGATGGTGTTGGTTATGAATATTCTTAAGTCTAAAAAAGTGGATAGACCCCATATCAATAAAAAAACTTTAGAATGTGATATGGAGAGGAGTGATCAGGATGAGGTTTTTGAAGAAGAAACAAAAGATGAAGAAAATCATATGGTTTATAAGAAGAGGAAAAACCTTTAATTGAGGAGCTCATCTGCTAAGAAATGAAAAAGTAAGGAGGTGGATTATGAGATGGAGATAGGATCTAATGACGATTTTGAGGAGGATAAATAGAAGAAAACCAAAGGAAAAACTAATAGGATTATTACAAGAACTAATGTGAAGAATACTGATAGAGTTATGAACATTTCCTTTTAGGATGAGCCTCTGATAAAAAAGAAGGATCTGAGAGGTAAAAAGGTGTTATCTCAAGGGAAGGTTGAGGACAAAGGCATCAAGGAGGTAGATACTAAAAGAGATATTCTAGATATGGATGAGGAAAACCTAAATTAGGGCAATTCCCAAGATGAATAGGGGTATATGAAGGGTACCCTTGGAAGCCTAGGTGTGATGAAAAGGGACATTAGTAGTATGAAGGAATAGATGCAGAATATCAGGAGGGATTTTGATTATTTAAGAAAGACCACTAGAGGTGAGAGGACTCTTGGTTAGCATTTGGATAGACTCTCAGATGTTATTAAAAATGTGGAAGAAGTCAAGATTTTAATGAAGAGAGTCCCACCTCTAGAAATGAAGAATAGAGCTATGGAGAAAATGATGGACATGTAGAAAAAGATGGATGTTATGGGAAATAAAGTTGGCTATACTGATAATGTGATAAAGAAACTTGAATACTAGATTTTTTTAAATCTCATATTGGTTTTGACAAGGCAATGACAAAACACTTAGTCATTATTTAGTAGAATTATAGTGCAAGCTGAGTGATCAGAGAAAGTTGAGCAATAAGTGTGAGCCGAGTGATCAAAGCATGTCAAGCATAAGTTGCCAAACAATACATGTTGAGTAATATACATAGTCAGTGCCAAGCATCGATATGTGTTGAGAAAATGGTGAGTGTTGAGTCTTCTAAGAGCTGAGTAAATAGAGTATGTTGAGTCATTCAAGAACTAAATTATTGCATTGAAGAGACAGTGAATGTCAAGCATCAAAGACTTCAATTTTTGAGTGAACAATTTTGGCCATAGTTGTTTGCAATGGTACAGACTTCTATGTAAACCATTTTGGGCCAAACTAACATTTATTTTATGATTCTAAAAGATGTATATAGGTTTATTTTATGATTCTAAAAGATGTATATAGGTTTATATTATGAATCCCTATTCAATACATGAAACCAATCAAATTGAGGGATGTTCTAAGTGGAAAATGGATCAACCAAGGTCATTGATTCTAACATAACCTTAGCCAACTTGTGCTTACTTAAGGAGACAGGCCCTAAATAATTTGTAATTGTGTGAAGGAAGAGAAGGAGATATAAGATGGATGAATGTTAAGAGTAGAGAGAATTTGTGGTGGCTATGGACATTGTGATAATGTTATGAATTGTAGAATCAGTTAAAGGAGAATAGATAAAAGTAGAGAGAGAACAAAGGAGACAATTGGATTAGAAGGATCAAGTACACACTAGGAAAGAGAAGATCAGATATCTAGCAATATAGTGTTAACTGAAGGATCATGGTGTTGAATCATTCAAACAACTAATGTAGAGAAAATATCCTAATAGAGTAATTGTAATAGGCTTGTGTAAATCTCTTAACCGAGTGCTTATTTTATTACAAGTTTAAGTCATCTAACAAGGCACACTTTTAGAGGGGTGTTTAAATCCTTTAACAAGGTGAGACTTAAAAAACTTTGTAAGCCTTTAATAGGGTAAACCTTTCATAGGGTAAATCATAGTTTATGGTCAAACTTCTTGTAACCTTCATTGCCTACACTTTACAATTACAACAGTAAAGATTTTTGGGTGTCATCCCCACTCCAATTTTACCTTATCATTAGAGGGTTTATGGGTAACAAAATTATTGTGTTATGTGTTATTTGTTTCATGCTATGGATGAACATGTGTAGTTATCTATTTTAGTTTACATGTTAAATGATGAGATGGATGTGTGGTGAACGTTTTGTGGTTAAATTTTTAAAGTACTGATTCACAACCCCCTGTCTCAGAGTTTACTTTCCCATTGTTATTTCTAATAATTGGTATTAGAGCCTTGTTCTCTAGAAAGGAAAGCTTTTCATCTTTGAGGAAAGATCTTGAAGATGGAAGTCTACAAGTTGGGAAAGACTATTGAGAATCATAAGACTGAAATTCAGCTTTGCCTACAACAACTCATGGAAGTAAGAGATGAACTATAGCATTCATTGAAGAGAAGGAAAGAGATGGCTATTGAGAAAAATGACACTCATTACCAAGAGGAAGACACTACTGAATTTTTTGCTAATGGAAACTCAAGTGAGTTTGATGTAGCAGTTGCAGATATGATGGAAAAGAATGGTGCCCTAACTGAAGAGTTCAGAAATCTAGTCCAATCAGTATTGCTATGTGAGGTGACCTAGCAGAAAAAGAAAGTTGAGGGAGACAAAGTCATGATTGAAGATGACAAAAGAACACTGACCAATAGATTGGAAGAGATGACATCAGAGGTACAAAGGATTTCTAACATGCAATTGGAAACAATGAATCAAGTAATTATTGCCAATCATGAATTGAACAGAAAAGATATTGAGATCACAACCCTAAAGTTACAAAATGAACAACTGAAAAATGAACTAAGAAAAGAAAAGGAATTTTTTGAAAGTTTCAATGAACCTAGTGAAGCCATCAAATACTTTGAGAGAGTGATGAGACCTCCTAGGTCTAATAATGATATTACTAGATTGGGATACAACCATACTAAGGAAGGAGAATCATCTAAAAGCAGTGCACAAAGAAATGACAAAGTTAAGAAATATAAACCCACTTGTCATAATTGTGGAAAGTTAGTTCATGCATCAAATGTTTGTAGAAGCAACAATGCAAATTAGAATCCTAAGAAAAAATTCAAGGGTTACTATCATAAATGCAACAAGCAAGGACATCAGGCACATGACTATAGCAACAAGACCGTAAGCACATAGAGATTTGAAAGATATTGCCACAACTATTGAAAGTATGGACATAAACCATATGAATGTAGATCTAATACCAATTGGACATCAAACAAATAGACAAAGGTACAATACATAGAAAATCCTACAATTGGGATTACAACACAAGGTACAATTGTCACTATTGTCAAGAATATGGACATGTTCCTAAGAATTGCATTAGAACACATTTCAAAGGCAACTAAAATAGATGGTTGAGTGAGACTACATGCTTTAGTTGTTTGAAGGTTGGTCATATCAGTAGAAACTATCCAACCAAGTGCTGAGTAATGGAGATAATAAAGGTAAATAAAATGTCAATGTTGAAAAGGTCAAAGTGTAGATGAACAAGACATGGAAGAAAAAGGAATATTGCAGCACATCAAGTTTTAATGAGCTCACTTCATTCAATAGATTAGGTGATCACACCACCTCCAACTAGGCAATCAAAAGGTATGTGTGGGACTGATATTTCAATGATATATTTTACATTAGTTCCAAGAATCTAAGTTCTAAAAAGATGATATCTGCATGAGTTAAGATGCAATGTATTGGTTAGTTTTCATGTTGTTTTCAAGAATGAAAGGTTTCACAGTTACTATCGAGAATAAATAAAATTTTAGTTGTTGTCGAGTTATAAAGGTATGGTAGTATTAGTCAAGTTTTCTATGTGAATCAAGTGTAGTGGAAATCATGTGTAATTCGAGTGAGTTGGAAACCCTAGACTAACTGAGCTTATAGTTGTATAAGCATTAAGCATTTATTATAGAATTTTAAGGGTTATATAGTTGTTTCTTAACTCATTTGCATTCACCAAAAATTGAAGAGAGCACAAAGAGCATGAAGGTGAATTGCAATAGGAGATTCTTGCATTTATAAGCCAAATTCAACTACAACTCAACATATTCATCAGATTGGAAAGGTATTTTACTAGTGTCAAGTTTCCTTGTTTGAATTTTTGTGAACCCTGAGTATCAAATATGGTAGCTAGTTCTACTAAAAGTGTTAGTAAGGAAGGAAAGGAAGTGTTCAATGTGCAATTAATTAGTAATGATATAAGGCAACCACCTTTCCAAGAAATACTTAAAATTTCATATAAAAGAGACATGTTTGGTGTGTTATCGATGATACCACCGAAAGTCTTAATGATCTAGGATGTCAGGTGTTATTATATATCCAAAGTTGGAAGTATAGGAGACATGGAGATAAGGGATTTTTTTAGTCAACTTTGTGTAGATGGAGTCTTAAGGGAAGAAAATTAAATTGTAGAAAGGAAAGAGTTGACCCATGTCCTAGATTTCCCTAATGTATTCAAGATTGAATGGATAAATATTGTGCTTAGTAGAATACATGATGACTTCATATGGTTATAAAATGGACAATTAAGATCACTAAAAGGATCATCAACTGACACCTAAGGGCATGTGAAGTGATTCAAAGGAGATTATTGAGAAGAACACAGGTGCAATATGGAACAAAAGGGGAATGCCTATAGATTCTATTTGAGACCCCCTGATTGCCTTTATTGTGAGAGTGATAGCTCACAAGTTCTTTCAATCCAGTAGACCGAATAGTTTGTCTTGCATGGCAGTAGATTTGGGATATAAAATAGTGAAGAAAGACCACACTAATGACCTTTTTGAGTTACTACTTCACTAACTGTTTGAACACTTGGAGGCCATAAGGAAAACAAAGAGTGCATCTTGCAAATTTGGTTTTTTTCTAGTTTGTATATTATTTATGTGCAGAACACATTTCTTACATTTGGAAAAGTTGCTTGGAAGACCAATAGGTCTATCACAGTGCAGATTGCAAAATTCATAGAGCAACCTGGAGATAACTTTGAGTCAGTGATGACTAGTTATTTTGAGGATTTTAAGAAATCCATGAAACAAAAACTAAGGATTCCCATGTCAATAGTGGAGAAACATTATAATGATTTTTAGTTCTTAGTGGATGCATATTATACATATGTGCAGGAAGCTATTCTTAGGGTCAGATGTCTTAAGCCCTTGCCATATGAGATCAATGTTGATGAGGCATCTGCAACTATCACAGCTCTACTACAAAAAGAAATAGACAAAAGAGCCACCTCATTTGAAAACTATGAGGAAGCCAAGTGCAGAATTACAATTAACTTGAAGATAGCTTCTGTGGTAAGAAAGAAGGATAAACTTGCAAAGAATTTAAAGGAGAGATTTGGAAAATAGGGAGAAGAAGAAGTAGATGAAGAATATGAAGAGGAAGAACAAGTTCAAGCCCCTTTGGAAATTACTCAAGGATAAGGAGAAGATGAGGAAGTAAATGAAGAAGGTGTCAAGGGAGAAGAATCTAAGGAAGCTCCCATGCCTTTTGAGATAAGAAGAGAAAGGATAAGGAGCCTAAAGTGGAGAAACCAAAGAAGAAGCTTGTGAATATTTCACAACAAAAGCTAGCAGTACTTGCTACCAAGTCTAGCACAAGGGCAGCCACTAAGCAAGTCAAGGTTGCTAAGAAACCTAAAGGAAAGAGGACTAGTACTTTAGTAGAGCCAAGCCAACCAGACAAAAAGACACATGCAAGGAGGAAATACACTCCAATGGTCAAGTCAAATGAGGAGAAGATTGAATTTGATGATATGAGTCAGTTCAAGTTGGTAAGCCACAATCCCTCCTCTGAATTAGATAATTTGTGTAACAATATAAAATCAAATGTAGATTTATCTAGTTTTGTACACATAGATTTTTCTAAGCTAGGAAAGGTTGAACATAATAATATTGAGGAAGCCATATATGTGATGATGGCTACATTCAAATCAACTCCTATTGAGATTGCCAACTCCCTACCTAAAATTCTATATAACCGAGTTGAGCAAAAATGGCAATATAGTTTACAAATAGAGAGATAGATTAGGGAATCTACTCTAGCCCAAGTAATGCCAAAATTGTATGAGAGGAAGATCACCAAAGCTATGGAAAAGAACAAGTCAAAACTTTCCCCAAAATATAGAACTTTCCATTTACTAAATATAAAGATTGAGGATGTAGTGACCAAGAGTACACAAATCTGGAAAAAAATCTATGGGTCATCCACTCCTAAAATAAAAGCCAAAGGTGCGTGAGAATTGGAAAAACATAAGCAAGTTGAGCAAGTGACAACAAAACCAGCACAAGAGGTATCAGTAAAGGATGGTAGTGTTGGAGGCACTGAGGAAGCAGCAGCAACAAAAGAGGCTACATCTGAAGAAGAGTAGCAAGAGGAACAGAATGTACAAGATGTCCAACTGTCAAATGATAGTCCTCCACATGTAGATCAAGTGAGTCAATAGGACTTAATACAAATCAAGGATGTTCTTGATAATACTACTCAGAACATTAATCCTTTTATTGATGATGACTTGAAGAAAATATTGAAGAATTCCACCGTGAAAGCATAGTTATGCACAAATCTTGTATTGGTCAGAACTAATGAAATTGATAAGGGAGAAGTGGCAATAGCAAGGGAGAAACAAATTGACACATTCAGTGTGCCCCCTACATCTATAGAAATAGAAGATCAAAGTGCAAGCACTAAACAACTAAGTGTTATTACTAAAACACCAGTAGCATTGTCTCTACTGCCACTCATTTCAACTAAGAAAGCCTTAGTGACAATAGAGAAAGATGGAATAGAAATCAAATTAGGTCATGAATCTAGTCCTACACCTACTCCACAAATTTAAGGTGAAGATCAATAGGAAGTGAGTCAAGTTGATAGGACTAAAGTATTAAAGGTGACTACTACTCTAGAGGAACAAATTTCTATCTAGACTCTGGTTACCTTACCAATTTTTGTGACTCCTACTAGTAGTTAAGACCTTTAGAGGTTGAGCACTCATGCCACATCATTGCCAATATCAAGGCCCAGTGTAGAAACATTAAGGAGCTTAGAAGAAATATCTTATGGAGATGTGAGCCTAGATGAGGTGATTAAACTACCCAAGTTTGATCTTAACACAATCACCATTGAGAAGATGAGCATTCTACAGGAAGCTCTATATAGGAAGAAACAACAAGAGGAGCATAAGAAAAAGAAAGTGCTTCATGACATCAAATACATATTTCTTGATGCTTTCAATCTCCTAGCTACAAATGAAGATAAACCAATTATTGAGCAACTAGTCCATATTGTGGATAAGACTAGAGGTGAAGACCTAAATGCAAATACTAAACTATTAAAATGGTCTGAAAGAAAATTTCACACTAAGGTACTTTACAAGATATCTAGTGCCCTTGTACTACAACAGATTGATTTAGCAACCAAAATGGAGAATGTGAATAAGTTGTTAGAGAATATCTTTTCTTTATACACAAAGCTTTGTGATGCGAATTGATTCACACAAGAAGTACTGAGGGCTATTGACCGACTGCAAGGAGATCTACAGTTTATAGGAACAACATTGAAACTATCTCTTGGTCAAAGCTAGATTCATTTTTAGAGACTACTATCTACTCAAGGTAAGTTAGCCACACTTCAAGCACAAGATGTTATTCTTGCTACCTTGATTAGAATCTAAGCCATGTTGACTCCACACATGGAATTTTTACACAAGGAACATGCCTATGCTGAAACATTGATGAAGAAAGATTTTCATCTTTCCACTCATAATGGCCTAGTTAACCTTGCTATCGAGCTAGACATTCAATATCAATCTCTAGAGGTAGCATGCAATAATTGGGACGTAGCATTAAAAATCATAATGGAGATCCATAAATCATTTATGGATAAACACATTATTAGTGTACCATCCATGAGATAAGTGTTAAAAAAGGGGGATAATGAATATTAGGGGATATAGTGTAGAAATAGGGTACAAAAAATATACTTAGAAGGAGTATCAGATTCAAATACAGAAAGGGAATATTTACTCTGGGGGGAGTAATGGAGTAATTAATGGAAGAATGAGGTATGATAGATAGTCATCCATTTTTTGCAAAAATTTGAAATTTTGAAATTTTGTATGAGAACTAAGTCACAGATATATATTGTCTGAGTTATGCTCATAATATGGATTGTATATGCATGAAAACATGTTTTTTCCACTCATGTCAAGGGGGGGGTTGTTAATCTTAGATTGGTTTTGACAAGTCAATGACAAAACACTTAGTCATTATTCAGAAAACTTATAGTGCAAGTTGAGTGATCAGAGAAAGCCGAGCAATTAATGTGAGCTGAGTGATCAAAGCATGTCGAGCATAAATTGTCAGACAATACGTGTCAATTAATATACATAGTTAGTGTTGAGCATTAGTATGTGTTGATCAGATAGTGAGTGTCGATTCACTTAGGAGTCAATTAAATAGAGTATGCTAAGTCATTCAGGAACCGAATTACAACATTGAAGATACAGTGAATACCAAGGATCAAAGACTTCAATTGTCGAGTGAACATTTTTTGACATAGTTGTTTGTAATGGCACAAACTTTTACGTAAACTAATTTTGGGTTGACTTAATGATTGTTTTATGATTCTAGATTATGTATATAGGTATATATTATGAATCCTTATGTAGTACATGCAACCAATCAAATTGAGGGATGTTTTAAGTGGCAAAATGGATCAACCACAATCATTGATTCTAACCTAACCCGAGCCAACTTGTGTTTACTTAAGGAGACAAATACTAAATAGATTGTAATTATGTGAAAGAAGAGAAGGAGATGCAAGAGAGACAAATGATAAGAGTAGAGAGAATCCATGGTGGATATGGAGGTTGTGATAATGTTATGAATTGCAAAATCAGTTAGAGGAGAATAGAGAAAAGAATAGAGAGGAAAGATGAGACATATCTGATCAGAAGGATTAAGTACACACTAGGAAAGAGAAGATCTGACATCTAGAAATAGAGTGCTAACCGAAGGATCATGGTGCTCAATCATTCTAACAAGTGATGCAAAGAAAATATCCTAACAAAGTAGTCCTAATAGGCTTGTGTAAATCTCTTAATCAAGTGCTTGTTTTATTGCAAGTTTAAGTCCTCTAACAAGGCACATTTTTAGTAGGGTGTTTAAATCCTTTAATAGGGTGAGACTTATCAAACTTCTTGTAACCTTCATTGGCTACACTTTATAGTTGCAATAGTAAAGATTTGCGGGTGTCATCCCCACTCTAGTTTTACCTTCTCATGCTATGGATGAACATGTGTAGGTAGCTATTTTAGTTTACATGATAAATGATGAGATGGATGTGTGGTGAATGTTTTATGGTTAAAGTTTTAAAGAACTAATTCACACACCCCCCCAGAGTTTACTTTCCCATTGTTACTTACAACAAGTTGTTCCATCTTAAAGATTGTTATCAATAACATTAAGATTCTGCCAGACAAACTAGAACAGGGGAGAATTCAAGGTTCTAAGGACATGAAAGAGGTCAAGGCCCCAATAAACACACAAGGGACAATTCAAAGAAGACAGGGGTTATGGATGACAAAAAAATTGATGAGTTGGAGGCCTCTATTGTGAACATGAATATCCTTGTAGATCCGGTTGTTCATTTACTAAAGACCTTATAGTTGTTGTGATGTTGTCTTTTTGTTATCATATTGATGTCTTTTTTCCTATTTAATGTATTAAGGATAGTCCTTGTTATAGTTTGTATTTTTTTTGGTGTCGATGCACAGTTCCTCGTGGGCTTTCTTATATATTTTTTTGGATACTCTATAAAAAGTTTCAGGTCCATCAAAACATGTTTTTACTTAATCAAAACACTTCAATGATTTTATGAAAGCTTTATACCATTAATAGAATCATCTAATGCAAACCTTAAACTAGAGAAAAATTTTCATTTTTACTCTTCATTGCCTTTATCAAATGAGATTTGGGGACTAACATCTAAAGCAAGTTTGAAGTGTGTCAAAAGCGCAAGATTCAAAAAAAGGAAAAAGAAGCTAGAGATGTAGTTCTAAAAGGAGAAAAATGGTTAAAAGCATTAGATCATAAAGAAGCTTTAATGCTAAATCACTAATGATACAATCTATTGTACTTCAATTTTCTCTATAAACCAAAGAAAGGGGTCATTATAATTGTTTAAACTAACTTTAAGGAAAAGGAAGGTAAGCCTTCCTAAACTCTTTCAGATTAGGCAAGGAAGGAAACAATGTAAGGGGGGGTATCCCTCTTCAAAGTCCTTTGACCAAATACAAATGTATTAACTCTTATACAAGACATTAATTGTCTTGGGCAATACTGGGGACTTTCTTCCCCTTTCGGTTCCCCTAGTGCCTGTACAACGAATGGGGTAAAAAAACTTTGTAAATATTTTAAATATAATATATAGGAGAAAATGTCTTTTATCGATCAAAAAATTAAAAAATAAAACATCTAATAATATTTAATATTTTGCTAAAATTATTATTTATTAATTACTATATATTAAACTTTTTATTTTTTTAAATACAATTATTATAATAAAAAAAATTACTAATATAAAATTTAATAATATAAGAACTAATTTTTTTAAATTATTAAATAATATAATATAAAAAAATTAAAAGTGAGGGGATTTTCCATGCCCGGCGACTATGTGGCTTTAAGACACCATAGGCCAACAATCATGATCACGGCTGCATAGTTGTCTATCTGTTGACAACGCAGCACCATGCCCAATGTTATATCATGACTTGCAACTAGCCTGGCAAGGAAGGGTTAAACACTCCCCTTTAATATATAATTTTTAATATTATATTTTTTTTTTAATATTTTTTAAGACACTTTTCTTTTGAAATATGATATTTTCTTTTTTCTTTTTCTTTTTCCTAAATGATCTTAAACACCAAATTTGATTTCTCTTAATAGAATGAGTAAAACCTAAATCAGGTCATTTCTTCTCTTTCTAATAGATTAAAAGAACTAAATCAGATTTTTTAAATGGATGAATAGTAAATTTAAAATTTATTTTATTCTTCTTTGTTCTTAAAATTTATTTTATTCTTCTTTGTTCATCTTTGATCAAACTCTATTGATTCTCCTATATAAAAAATGTTTTCTTTTGGTTGTGAATCCAACATAACTTAGTTATCTTATATTTTCAACCAAGGGTTTGTGTTTCTCTAACAAGTTTCCACACAAGAAAATAATGAGATTTCTTCATCCCTAATTTTCTTAAGAACAACTAAACCCTAAAGAAAATTTATTTTAGATTTTATAAACAAAGATTCCAGGATTTGATTTCACAAAATTAGATAGGTGCAATAAAGAGAATCCTTTAAGAAAGAAATATTTACAAAAAGATCAAATACAAAACCTACCTCTACCCTTTTAGCTAAAAATGTGAGATGAAAATATGAGATGAGCCAAACCAAATCCTCTTGATTCAAATTATCCTAGCTTAAATCTCTCCTTAATCTTCAAGATAAGCTACCCAAGATCCTGTAATCTCTTCAACAAAATCTCTATGCAATCGTCTCTCCAAAACAATGTCTCTCAAAAACCCTTCTAAAAAATCTCTTCTGAAATTTCTTATGCAAAAAATGACCAAAAAGACTGTAATTTAGAAAACTTACTCTTTTAGGGTTTTCTAAAAAGATTAAAATCTAACTAAGGCAACATGTCATAAAGTTATATAAAAAAACATAACAATTACATATTTTTATTAGTTGTCCCCTCACAAAATATAATTTGATATTGATATTTGTTTTCCCATTTTTTACTTTATTTTTACATAAACTTTATATTGTATAATTAATATATTTAATCACTCTTTGATATTTGTAACATGTTATTAATAAATAAACACATAATATATTACTATTAGAGTAATTATGCATTAAATTATGATCTCATATTATTCAAGTAATATCCCAATTTCCACAATTAGACATCATAACCAAGTATCCTAATTAAATAGAAACAATTATCAAATCCCCATTAATTCACATAACCTTATAATAATAACTTATTATTTAATTAATATTTAAATATTTAATACCATAATTCTATAATAAAACACATACCAAATCATAAATAAGAAAATTGACTAAACTTCAACAAAGCAAAATTGTGCCAAAATATAGAAAACTTGCTCTTTTAGGGTTTTCTAAAACGATTAAAATATAATTAAGGCAACATGTCATAAAGTTATATTAAAAACACAACAATTAAATTTATTTATTAGTTGTCCCCTCACAAAATCTAATTTGATGTTGATATTTGTTTTCCCATTTTTTACTTTGTTTTTACATAAACTTTATATTGTATAATTGATATATTTAATCACTCTTTGATATTTGTAATATGCTATTAATAAATAAACATGTAATATATTACTATTAAAGTAATTATGCACTAAATTATGATCTCATATTATTCAAGTAATATCCTGATTTCCACAATTAGACATCATAACCAAGTATCCTAATTAAATAGAAATAATTATCAAATCCTCATTAATTAGCATAACCTTATAATAATAACTTATTATTTGATTTATATTTTATATATTTAATACCATAATTCTATAATAAAACACACACCAAATCATAAATAAGAAAATTGATTAAACTTCAACAAAGCAAAATTGTGCCCAAAGGAAAGGTTATTGAATCCATGTCACCTGACAAACTTGGATGGTTAGTCAAAATGATACTTGTCCACAATTTCAGGACAAATTGAGGCTTGGGTTGGGATTTCGACCTAAACATTATCTCACCTTCCTTACCATTGAGTTATTGAGATAGGGCATGATCATCCTAGAAATTGAAGGAAGTTGGTGCCCAGTACCTGCAATCCTACATAAGAGACAAGCATGTATATATGTATATATGTATATGTAAATGTATATGTATATATATGTATATATGTTTGTGTATATATATTTCTGTATATATGTGTGTATGTATACATATGTGTGTGTGTGTGTGTGTGTGTGTACATATGTATGTATGTATGTATGTATATATATATACATACATGTATATATATATGTGTATATATACAATGGTGGGGAGCAATCCATCGTGTAGATCCCACATGCAAGTGAGTACAAATCCCTCCCTCAACCATACAAGCACATCAAATAGAAAAGTAAGACATACAATATAATCGTACACATGCAAGTATGGGGTTAGTAACTAATAAATCCATATACATACATGAAAACATATAAATCCATCATCATGATAAAAAATATAATCACTAACTAAAACATATAAAGTAACTACACCATGAAAATAATCATAACCATCAACTAAAAGCATATAATGTCAATGCAATATCTCACAATGTAATATGACCATAATGTAATTTCACAAAAACATATCCTCATATCACTGAGTGAACTAAAATACATATAAAAATTAGCCTAAAAGAGTTCAACAACATGCACTAAAAAGTAAACAATAGGAGGACCCTCCACTAGGGTAGATGGTAGAATCATTGTTGCTCGAGTACAAAAACAATCTACTCGAGGCTCCCTCATGAGCAATGCATGTTTTGGAAATTTTTGTTTCAACACGAACAAATTACTCCTTCCCTTGAGAAAACTCTCTATCTACTTGGTTGTGTTAATGAGTTATTATAAAATTGCCTTAGTATATATTGTTATCTTCAAATCATTTTTATATTACTCTCTCTCTCTCTCTCTCTCTCTCTCTCTCTCTCTCTCTCTATATATATATATATATATATATATATATATGACCATTTCCTTATTTATTCAAATATACACATATCCAAGTTTCTTATAATTTTGGCATTTTTTCCCTTCCATGAAAATATGTTGTAAATATCACTTCATTAATTTTATTTTTATTTGATGTAATAATTTAGATTAGACTGCATGCTTATACTTTCCATTTGGTTCCTAGCAAGTTTTCAAAGCCTTCAATATTCAAAATTATCTTAATTCATACTTTGAACAAAGCCTAAAAACAAGGTGCACATTTTATATGTTACTTTCCTTATTTTAGTACTTCCCTTAATGCTTTCTCTACTTCCATTCAATGGTTTTCCTCTTTTTACTTATGAATTCCCTATTAACACTTTATTTACTGCGCAACATTGTAAAATAGTTTAGTAGGCTTCTTTACTTTATCCTCTTTATTTTTTAATTAATGTTTCTCCCCTCCATTTTGCTTCATTTTTGACACATGTTTTATATCCTCTAGTACATGGGATAGGGAGAGTTGTTTCCCCCCTTATGTTTCAGGACTCTCCATAGGGTTTTAGTAAATTAAATTCTTAAGAGTATTAATTAGTTGCCTCGTCATCATCAACTTGAAGTAGACTCATGTTTATACCCTTATGTGGGAAAGGGATATTTTTTCCCCCTAATGTTTCACAACTTTCCAAGGGGTTTTAGAAAATTAAATTTAAGAGTATTAATTAGTGCCCTCCTCATCATCAAGATGAATTTGATTAGGAAAGTATCATTTACAAGTTGACTAATTATATCATATTGATAATGTTATTGAATAGCTAATTATATATTGATTGATATGACTAATATTAATATTAGCAGTGATATTATTGATTTTGATATAGTGATAAAGGAACATGGATGAGCTTGGCTACAGAATCCATTTCTTACAAGTAGGAAGAGAGGCTATACAAATATGGGGATCGACTAAGATGGCCCTACATCAAGAGATTCTAGTAGGGTTTATCACAAACCTAAGAGGTAAATAAATTAGAGCTAAGCCTTTCATTGAGTGTGCAAAGCGATGGGATGGAAGGGGAGGGAAGATTGAGAACCAATTGCAACCTCATTGGTAAATGACAATTTTTAGATCTAAAGTGGACAAGGAGATCAATTTAGAAAAGCTAAAACTAAGGATGCAAAGGGTAAAATTTAGCAACACTTAGAAACCAACAAATAAATTATTTAAAGAAAGATCTTACCCAAGGATTGAGTGTGCACTTATTACTTTGATGATGATCAAAAATCCTCAATGGAGTGCAAATGTGATATTTTTAAGATAATGTGATTTCTTCCTTGGTGGTGGGGGCCATGGTCATCTTTTGACAAGATCAAAGCATGGTGTATAGATCATCTAAATAAGGCAAGGGTCTCATTAGAGGTGCTTGGGCTTTGTTTTTGTGGAGTGGGTGGCTCCATGATAATTTTTAAGAGTGTGTGAAAGGTTTAATTGAAATATTTTCCTACAAAATAGGAGATCTAACATTTTATTCCTCTCAATTTGAGCAGGTGAAATGGGATGGGGATGGAAATAGCCCCACCTACTTAGGGGTTTTTTTCTACATGTCAACAATCTATTTATTATTTTAAAAATTTAATTATGATAGTAATTAAACAGTGACATCATAAATTTAAATTCTTCAAATTATATTCATATGGCCACTAGCTTCCTTAAATTTAGGATCTAAAATTGTAAAGCTAAACAAACTAAAAATATTCATGGGATCATTCAGCTTTAAATATTCCTAAAAACTTGTAGCAGTCACTTGCACTATTTTTAAGGAAATCCCCCTCCATGGGACCCCAGCCTAAGGGTGTCTCCTTCAAACCACTATCTAATGACTTCTATCTAGTTATTTACCCTATAAGAAAAGATAGAGAATGGATCTTCAACAATTGTCCTTTTGTTTCAGAAGGGGAGGGTTTATTCTTTGTGGATTGTTCCCTAGAATTTGATCCCATAAATGAGAAGTTGAATGTTATTCCCACTTGGATCAAACTTCCTAACCTCCAACAGGAGTATAGGAATTTGGAGACTATTAAGTTAATTGGAAACAAATTGGATTCATTTTTTTTTTCGGAGAGGCAATAGATGCCAATGACTTATCAACTTTTCCATGCATGTAACTACTATGATAGGATGTGTTTGAAATAGGGAATACTAAGGGGGGGGGGGGGGGGGGCAGGGGGTGGGGGTGAATCAGTGTCCCACATACTTTTTGCCAACTATGGATATTATTAACAACTTGCATACATGATCAAACTAAAAGTTAAACACAACCATAACACAATCCAACTCATAAAACCATTATTTATTAACTAGGGAAACCATAGCTAAGGGAAAACCCCAATTGAGATGGCATCCACAAAATGATCCACTAATCAAAAGCATCTTTTGAAAGATATTGACCCTATTAGGATTATATTACATATGTATAGTGTATATTCCCTTGTTAGAGGACTAGACCTTGTTAGAAGCCTCAATATTGTTAAAAATTAGTATTACAATACAAAAGTATGCAACAAGAGCCCACTTCTCAAACAAAAAACTATATATTTACAATGCTATCAATAGAGATAGATACAAAACATCATTGCAATTTTGATATATTCAATATCTGATCTGTCCTTGTAGCTCTATCTTTAAAATTGATCATATAATCATACTGCTCTGTACAAGCATTAAATTTGCTTCCATACTGTTCTTACAAAGTGTACATTCAAACATTATATCATTACAATACAATGCCACACTTCTCTAAAGAAAAGTGTTCTTCCTTTATACTTAATTCTTTCATCCTATCGGTTTGATGCTTGATACTTTGCTAAATATTTTGAATTGTCTTTTTCCAAGTGTGGATTAACATCTGGAATTTTTTGAATTATTGCGCCTTCATAATTATCCTTTCACTTTTTCTTAAATTAAACTATATGTCACCATAAATGAAAACCCTAACATATATCCTTAGCCAAATTGCCAACAATATCCCCCTTTGGTATTGATGGCAACATATGGGAAAAATTGGATAAGTTAATTTGTGAAGGATTTTACATGGCCAACAAAATTCATAATTTGTGGATCGCCTCTTGTTTACTTTTACCATCTTCTACATATAATATTATTCATACATATATATTGTACTCCCCTTAACTTATATCTCCCTTTAAAAAAATCAAATAATTTTTCACACTATTATTCTCCCCTTTGACATCAATGACAAAGCTTAGTAAAAAAATAGTATATTCAAGTCAAAATTGTGGTTCTACCTTGTCTCATTGGGTCTGATGGCTTTTTATAAATATCATATAGTCATCAAATCATTTCTTAAAGTTTCCAAACTCTTTTTTCCAAGAGTCCTTTACTGCATCTGTCACACTGGTTAAGGTACATAACCCATAATCTACAGCTTTTGTTGCATTGATATTAGAGTAGGAAAATTTTGCATATGATTCCTTTACCTCTAGACATGTATCCAACTACTTCTAAACAAAGTCAATCTTCAAATTTAGGTGATTGAGCTCAATAGTGAGAATCACTTCAAGATTGTGTCTCTATTTGGTTAAAGAGCCCTTAACTCATCATAAATTATGCTTATTATTTTCTCAACTTCTATTATTTTGGCATTGGGATTCTTCAACTCATTCACTATGTTCTCCAATTCATTCTGCTTGTTATTTATTTTTGTGGTGATGTCTTGAGTGAATTTTTGAGCCAAAGCACAGTTTCCATACCCGTCTTTTCCTTTAGATATAATTGTACCATCTTAAAATGGAAACACTTTTCTTTTTTAGATCTTTTAACTCCCTCTCCATAATGCCTTTTTTAGACCATGGATGTACCCATGCTTGATCCCTTTTTCTCCTTCCTTAATCCTTTGTCCACCATGTTTCTCCTAGTATTTGTCTAAGCTTCATGTGGCTCCTCTAACCTGACCTTTAGGACCAAGTCAATCCCAGTCGACCTGGACTAGACTAGGTTGAGCTAGGTTGACTTAGTCCTCACAAGTCAACCTATTCCTTGGTGGTTTCTAGGCTTGGGGTCTGAAAGGCCTTTTGTTTTTAATTAATTTTCTTTCACTCTCATGTCAGCTTGGATTATTTTCCTACCCAAAAACTCATATATAAGGAGACTTGGAGGATTCATTTTCATATCTCATTCATTCATACACACAAGGGATCCATGTTTTTGCTCTCAAGTAAATATTTCTACCTTTTGCACTCAAGGAGTTCAAGCATTTAGTATTTTTAAGCATTTAAGTAAGGAAATTTCTATCTAGCATTGAAGTATCCTTTGTGAGAATTTCCTCTTCAAGGTCTAATTCATCTTTAGCCATCAAGGGAGGATATCTACATTGAAGCATTCATGATCTTCTTCATTGATCACTTTTGCCTCCATGGCACCATGATGGGATTATGGTAGATTCATTGCAAAGTGTGGAGATACCCTACATTACTAGTTCAAGATCTACAATACATTTACATACAAAATCCTTATCGATGAGGGTTTCAAGCAAGGTGAATCCTAAGATTTATCTTGTCTTTCAGTCATTTGCATTTGCATTTCTCAATTATGGTCAATTCCTCAACCCAGGGCTTGACCAAGACTAGCCCTCGTCAAACCCCAACCACAAAACCTTTCTTTTATGTGTTTATTTGTAGGATACTAGTTGGAGCTTAAAGATATGGAAACTACTATTTGGGATCTTTATGGAGAAGTTAGTTGTAGGTTGTTGGACAACATTAACCTAGTTGTAGGGCACCCTTCCAAGTCGACCTAGACCTTTAGTGTCCTTTTCCAAAGAGATTTATAAGTTTTGTTATTTTTGTTATTTCATTTTGAGATCCTCGACCATATATTCAAAAACAATTCAGATCTATGAGTTTTGGAGCTAAACTATATCTTCCTCTACACATTTCGAGGGCCAAGGAGTACATTTCCTTGTATTGCATTCCCCTTTAAAATTTGAATTAAGTATTAGCAATCTTATTCTTTTCAATTCTAGCTAATCTAATTTAGATCATAAGTGGAATCATATTTGAAAATTCCCATCTTTCCCTTTCATACATATTTGAATGGCTTTGTGACCCTGGAAAAGCAAAGAGTATGAGTTTCCTCAAACTCATGATAAAATAGATCAAGAGAAAGAAAAAAATCTTATCATGATCTAGGAGGAAAAAAAATCATCAAGCCCCTAAAGAGACTTGAGTCTTTGTCACATCCAAAATCATAATAAGAGACATAAGCACTAAAAAAAGGGGGTGCAGTTACTTGCTTGATAAGGTTTGTGTTCCTTATTGTGAACCATGCAAGCAAAAGGCAAAAAGAATGGGGGGAAGTTCTACATAAAAGGGGACAGCATTGAATAATCTAGCAAGTGTGTGTGGAATGTTAGTCATTCCATCAAAGGATTCAACTTCAAGGGAACTCCATGTCCCAAAAAGAAGAATCAAAAGTGACCTAGGCATAAGGATGTGTGTGTCCTCAAGGGATCAAAACAAGACTAGGCTATTGAAATCTGATTGAAAAGATCACTAATTAGAAAGATTGTTATAAGGGAGATTTATATGTGTTTCAATCATTATTTTTTCACTAATGTCAAACTTTCTATTTGTTAGTAAGACAATTTTTTATATGTTTCAAGTACTATCACTTAGTTGATTAATGAGGAGGATTTGATCAACAAGATGTAACAAAAGCACCTAGAGGAAAGGTTGAGTTATGATTATATAATGAAGTACAAGAATTAGTTAAGACAGTGATGACATGACGTATTGATGATCTAATTAAGGTTATAGAATGGTTGGCTACACTTAGAAAGTTTAGAAGAATAAGTTAAACAAAGTTTATCTGCCAAGCTTGATCGAGTGGATAGTAGGTGCCAAGCAAAGTTGGTACAAGCCAAGCAAAAAGTCAATTGGAGTTGAGTGAAAGAAAATTCTAGTGGATTCTAAGAAAAATAGTAGATGTCGAGTGAATTTTAGTTAATGTCGAGCAGTAGTAAAATCTAGTTAGAAGATTGATAATGTCAAATTGTTTCATTATGACAAAAATCGTAGATTTGCCAAATATAAGCCGACAAGTTTGTTTTCTTGAAACTTGTGAACTAGAAGGAAGATAAGATTGATGAGCTGGTGGCATTGAATTTTATGTAAACCATTTTGGAGGTGAATTCAAATGGATTCTAAGAGAAGTTTCTAGAGAAGACAAGATATGAGGTAGATACATTGTATCCTATCTAATCCATCCAAAACCCTAATTTAGATGATGGATAATGAGTGGGAAAATATTCTAATTTACTTTATATAGGAATGTCTAGTCATGAAGCAAAAGAGTTACAGAGATTGGTTTCGTGTGTGAAAACCTAAGGAGGAGAAGGAATTAAACATTTTGCTTCATCAAGTGACCCAAGAGAAGTGTCTGCAATGGCATACTAAGCAAGAAGGCTTAAGGAGATGGATGCTTGAAGGTTGAACAAGCTGTTAGAGTTGCAAAGTATGAATGCCAAGAAGAATTGAGGACTAAAGAGATATTTGTAATCTACAAGTGAAGTTGTAAGTTGTATCAGATCAAAGCTCTATTGTTACTCTCTAACGATGGTATCAGTCTAGGGTAAATCCTTTGGATTAAAGTTGACTTAACAATCATCAAAAAATCCTTTAACAAGGTGGCATTCCAAGTGAATGGCCTAAAGTCCTCTAACAAGGCTCACTTTTAATAGGGTGATTGAAATCCCTTAACCGAGTCACATTTAACAGTGTGTATTGTAACCTTTAACAAGGTTGGCCTTTCACAGGGCATCACTTTAGAAGAGTGAAAAAGGAGTAGCATGTTACTGGTGGTTTTTACCAATTTGGGTTTCCATGTTAAATCATTGTGTCAAATGTGTTGATGAATGTGTTGTGTTTCATGCTTTACATTTCTACAATTTGAGTAGATAGTGGCCTACAAGTTTCAAGTATTCACGTATTCATTTAGATGCATGTATGAATATGAATAGTATATGGGTTCACTAAGTTAAGTTTTATTTGTACATCTAGACCTTGAATAACCGATTCACCCCCCACCCCCCCAGTTATTCTAAAAGATTTCCAACATAGGCTTCCCAAACTGTTAGTAGTCAAAAGAAGGGTCCAAAAACAAGGATTAGGCCTCCCAGACTATCAATAGTTTAGAGAGAGATCCAAAAGGAGACCAATCCCCTAGGAACTATCAGTAATTCTCAAAAAATAGAAGCAAAAAATGAGAGAGGGGTAAACATGAAATAATAATTCATAGATTTGGGTATATGTTAGAAACCATACTAAGCACTAAAGGTTGAAGTACTCCAAGTTATGTACAAAATCTATATGTTATTATATGGTCAAAGGATGAATGGAGTGTATGCCCTCATGTTAAATCAATTACAAACACCTTAACATGAGCAATAGCTTTAATGGAAGCATACATATATCCGTTGAATAACTTTTCCACTGTGACATACCCTCAAGAAGAAAAACATATCAAGGGAAATGAGCACATAAAAAAAGAGAGAGCACAAAAGGATCTACTAATTTTGGGTTCAATAAGATCATATAGTAACATGTAATATTATATCAAGTATGAAAATATCATATTCCCCAAAGGAAGTAGAACTACAACACAATGGAGGAAAATGCACGTGAGAGTTACGAAGAAGATTCTTTTTGGGCCAATAACATGCAGACCAAAAAGAATTAGTGTTATCATATCATAAGCAACCAAGAAGACTATACAAGCTCACTGGTACAAATAATAGCATAAGTATGACATAACATATACCAACACATAGAAGAAAGAGATACAAATAGAAGAATGTAGAGGACATGGTGATTACTTCATCCTCTTTAGCTCAATGAAGCAACAAGGATCATCTAAAGAAATCAAAACAAAAATACAACACAAGAACACAAAGAGTACATTGATTAATGAACTCCACATCAAGCATTTTGTGTGCCCCCACCCCCACCACCCATCTCGATCAAAAATTATAGGGGAAGGATGGCAAGAGGAATGACACTCATTATAGTAGGAATCACAATGAGTTCTAAGGAAGGACTATGGGAGTTAGTATGCTCATTAGTAGGAGTGATTTAAGCTACATAGAAAGCATGGTAGGAAAATTATTATCCATATCAATTAGTTCTTCATCACTACTAGCATGTTCATCACCTAAAGTATCATCCATATCTAGATTAATAGAATCTAAAATACAAAATCATCATGTTTATCCATATGCATAGTGTTACCTTGTTTAGCTTCCTCCAAAGACTTGTGCATGGGTTGATCAAATGAAGGTAAAGGTGGAGAACAAAATAAAAGCTGAGAAGCAAGAGAATGAGCTTTGGCCTTAGCTTTAGCTTGATGATTCTTGCAACATTGACAAGAATGTTGGTTACAAATAGTCTTACAAGATACAGTAGAAGGATTAGGATCAACTAACATAGGTTCTAAAGAAGAAACATCAATAGGTGAAATGTATAGTAGCTAAGGGAATAGATGTAGAAGGTAAATCATATTTAGAAGTGGAAGAAGTTAATGAAGTAGGAAAGACAGGCGCAGGTGAACAACCCTTAGGAAGACTCAATTCCATGATCTTGGATACTTTATATTTTTTATATTTTCTATAAAGACGATCAAGAAGAGTAGGTGGTTTCTCAGGACGAGATGGCCAATAGAAGTCAATCTCAGCACAATCTCTAGGATACAATAGTTCATAAAGAAAATGATCAATAGTTCATAAATAGTGATAATGTTTCCATCACAAGGAAATTTAAGGCATATATTAATAGGAGAAGCTATGGCTTGCATGGAAGAAATCCATGGAATACCAAGCTTAACTTGAAATTGATCAAAAGTAGGAATTAAAAAAAAAGGTAGTAAAAATAACTTTCCCTAAGAGAGTAACAGGTAAAGTGATAGAACCTTGAGGACAATAAAGAAAACCATTGCAAGTTTGAATTCATACATGAATTGTATCATAAGTATCTCTATGCAACCTTTTGTTAAAAAAGTGTTATTTAGTGATAAAATTCATAGAAGAGGAAGGATCAACAAAAGTACCACGAGAAGGAATATGAGCAACTCTACCGGTGATGTTAAGAGGACCATTAGGTGCCTTAAATACATCAGACTAACTAAAGCTAATAAGAGGTGTCTATTTAGATTCAGATCGAGAGGAAATTAGAGGTTGAGGTGCTAAATCAACATGATTCACTTCTTGTATCTTCTCATCATAATTAATATAGTGATCGAAAGAAGAAGGTTGATTAATAACATTCGTTGAGTGGGAAGATAAAGGATTAGAGTAAATATGAAAATTTGGTTTAGGTTGCTCAATAGATTTATTTGTGTTATTAACTTGAGCATCAACAGATGTAGCCTTCTAATTAATAAGGTCCTGGATAACATTTTTCAAACCATAACACTTTTGAGTATCATGACCTAGTTGACGATGATATTGATAGAAAGCATTTGAATCATAAGACTTAGGCAGTGGTTTACTAGGATCAATAGGATGAATAGGAGGAATGTTAAGAATTTGAGCATGAATCAATTTAGTCATTACCTTAGATGAAGGCTCAACTAATTGAGTATACTAATGATTAGGATGATATATAAAGGAAAAAGTAGGCATACCTATAGATGTAGTAGTCACTTGATCATCAATTATATTTGTGGAATTGATTTTGATGAAATTGTTAGGTTTAGAGAACTTGTTTTAATTTCCAATGGCGTCACTCTTATCACTAAAAATAGGAGCCATCAGAATAGAGCTCTCAAGTTGATTTAGTTATAACTAGTAATGGTGAAGCACTGCACATAGATGTGAAAAGGATGTATACTCAATAAGGAGAACCTTATCCCTAATGTCTTTTTATAAACTAGAAATAAAGATGTGTTGAATATCATGATCAGGCATGGGATAAGAAATTTGAATGTGCAAATGTTTAAGTCTACCAATAAATTCAGTAACTTTTTCTTTAACATTGTTCTTACAATGCATTAAATCAGTTAAAGCAATTTGTGGACCAATATTATTTTGAAATTGTTGAATGAAATCATTAGCAAGATTTTGAAAATAATCAATAGAATAAGGAGGTAGAGAGAAATACCATTGTAAGGCTCTGTCCCTAAAAGTATGCGAAAACAACTTAGCCATAAGCTTATAATCCTGAGAAAAATCACTACATATAGTATGGGGAGTTTTAACATGAATTATGGGATCTGCCTTACCATTATAAGTCTCAATATGAGGTACCTCAACATGTTGTGGAATAACAACATGAAGGATATCTGAGGAAAGATGATTAGCAACATCACATGTAGGGATATTGCACTTAGATTGAGTTAATTGAGCAAGTTGTTTTTGTAAAGTAGTAATAGTCTGAACCAAGATACTAATGGTAGGATTGGAAGAAACTCTAGTAGGCATAGGTATTCTAGATGGATTAGGAAAGTTATAAGAAGCAAAAGGAATGTGTAAGGATTTTGATGGAGGATTAGAAGGAATGTGTAAAGGGTTTAAATAAATAACAAGAACCACATTATATGAAGGTAATGAAGGAGGAATGGAAGTAGGAGTAACACTCACGGGAAGTGAAAGGATAGGAATACCAACACTTAAATGAGTGGATAGTTGTGTAGAAGTGTACATAAGAGGCAAAGCATATGTGGGTATGTTGGAAAGAGTGGTAGAAATCAAAATAGAAGGTTCAATAGTTGTAGAAGGAGGAGGATATTCTATCTCTTGAGTATATTCTGTCAAAGACTTAGCATGAGTATTAATAAGGTGAGATATACCACGCAAGATATAAAGGTTATTATCATCAATATTAACAAGCTTCTTAAGATCTTCAATAGCATGAACACTATTGGGATTTTTATTTTCTTGAGCAAGCCAAGTTTCCAATTTATCAAATTCATTAGAAAGCTTATCAACTTGTGAAGGAGGAACTCTTAAAGAATCATCTTCATCATGGGATGAGTGAGAAGAGTTATGCTCTATTATAGGATTAAGGTCATGAGTAAACATGTGAGTGTCATCATGAGTCCTTGGAAGAAAAGAGGAATCATGATCAAAGAATCCCATGAGTCTATGGCTTCACCTAATGGGAATGCTATAGGTTGGACTTTGTGTAATTAGTCTCATAAAAGAGGAGATCACAAAAGAAAAACCTAATGAGATCTAACCATGAAAATGTAATAAAGTTCATAAAAGAGAGATCTAACGACAAACAAGATAGCCAAATCTAACTCTGTGATCAAAAGAGAGAAAGGGATTCACCACAAGAAGATAAACACCTAGAATAATCAATCTAACTCCAAAAAGAAAGGGACACAAGTAGGGCTCACAAAAAGAAGGTAAACACTAAATAAAATGAAAAGGAGCAATATATGTTACCACAAAAGAAAGAGTTGACAAATTTGGGTTCACCAAAATGTTTAGGGGGAAAGGAGGAAACTTTAAATAGGACTGTAGATCTCCATAATTTTGGGCCACTAATCCATTAAAATATGTATGAAAGGGAAAGAGGGTAATTTAAAAATATTATTCCAATTATGTTCCAAATTAGATTAGCTAAAACCCAAAGGAAGTAGGGTGCCAATACTAAATTTGAATAGTAAAGGGGGATGCAATACAAGGAAATGTACTCTTTCACCCTTGATAGGATAATGTGAATATGAAATTGAACTAATTGCTTAAATAATGTAAATATAGATTCTTTATGAACACAATTATCCCAATTAAGATATAGATCTAGGGTAAAATATGAAAGGAAATAAAATACATCTTCTCTATGCATTTCAAGTTAAGTATTTTTAATTTATTTCCTTTCATATATTTACCCTAGATCTGTATCTTAATTGAGGTAATTGTATTCACAAAGCATCTAGATTTACATTAGTTAATAAATTAGTTCAATTTCATATTCACATTATCCTATCGAGGGCCAAAGAGTATATTTCCTTGTATTGCATTCCCCTTTATAATTTAAATTTAGTATTCGAACCCTTCTTCCTTTGGGTTCTAGCTAATCTAATTTGGATCATTAGTGGAATCATATTTGGAAATTACCATATTTGACTAGCTTAGTGGCCCAGAATTGTGAAGATCTATAGTCATATTTAAAGTGTCTCCCTTTTCTCCCTAAACAATACCACTCCTTAATTCCTTGATGCAAATGTCTAATGTTGTCAAACATTTATGATATTTCTACAAATTAAAATAAACAAGTTTACATCATGTATTGTTTGTGCTTTTAGACAAGTTGCATCCTCAAGAATAGAAAAATGTTTTCCAAATACTTCTACTACCTTCTCTACTCTTTTCTCCACATCTTGTTAAATAATCTATAGAGGTAGGGTTCTCTAGAATCTATTAGTTATCTTTTCTAAAGTGCCTTGTGCACTCTTTCTTAGTTTATTTTTCTTTTCTACAATTGTACTCATGGAATATAGAAAAACTTGACATAGTTTCTCTATATCCATGTCTTCTTCCATCTTCATGTTTGCTAATAAACTCTTAAATGGTGAGGGAGAGGTGGTAGAGCTAGGCTCACCAACCTCTTTGGAAGTTGTTAATTGCATTTGAGTTTCTCCACTGATTTCCTTTGTTCTTTGCTCTTCTTGTGGCTTATCTAATGATTTCTCATTAGTTTGATCATCTACTTTCTTTTCTTATTTATCTTGTCCTTTCTCTTGTCATTTTTTCTTGTGTGGTGTACAAATAGTGTGTGTGCTCTCACCAACTCATGCTAATACTATCAAACTTTGTTGTGGCCAAGTGAGAAGTAGTCCTTAAATTGATTGTACACTACATGGAATGTTTTTCTCTGTTTCAATGTGTTTATCTTCATCATTGAAGCTAGAGTAATCTAAAAATTTATCAACTATTATATTTCCATCATTAATCTCTATATAATCCTTGAAGGGGTTTGTTGTGGTGTCAGTTGTGACTTGCACAGCATTAAATAAACATATATGTTTGGTTGTCTCCTATGTCCATAACTAAAATGTTAGGTTGTACTTCTTCTTATGCTACTATTGGAAGTACTAGCAGTTGCATAATGTTAAGATCACTTAATATCTAGTAGATATGTCTTTTTTTGTCTCTTCTCTCACCTCTTCATTTTGTGCACCCATTATTCTTATAGCTCTCATCTTGTATCTCAATAGAGGACTTTTATTTTCTCCATTTTCTCATTATTTTCTATTATTCAAAATTTATGGATACATACCTCTCTTAATTTATTTTCTTCCTCTACTACCCTTAATCTTGATTTTTTCAATCTCTCTTATATTTTCCTCTAGCAAACTTTCATGTAGATTGGTTAGGGGACTCTTCAATATGATCATATACTTAATAACAGGTATATCCAAGTTTTTATTTTTATTGGCATCATAATTATCATAAAATTGTTTCAACTTGGTTAAGTTACCTTCATTCATAATTATCTCATTCATCTTGCCTATCTTAGGCTCCTCTCATTCTTTTAGCTAGTACCTCTTCCTCTTCCTAAGTCTTACTTTTCTTTCCAACATATTGCATAACACCTTTGGCTTCTTCCTTGGTGTAGATTCTCTTTCCATTTCCTTGATCCTCTTTGATCTTTTAGGAGTTTTCTCCTATTTTTCTTACTTAACTATGATCTCAGGTGTTTGTATTGTTGCAAGTGAAGTCCTTGTAGACTTCATTGTTGATGTAGCTAATGTGAGTTAAACATCAATAGTTCTAACTTCTTCTTATTTTGCATTCTGATTTGTTGTGGCTAAATGTGTTGCAGGTGTAGTCATTGATAGTGGTGAAATAACTGCAGGGGGTGTGTTTGATGAAGGTATCACTGATAAAGGTTGGACTAATAGGATGTTTGACTATCCATTTTGCTTCATTTTAAAAAAAAATTCTTAGCTTTTGCATATTATTCCTTGGTCATTTGATTATCCTTGAACATTTTATTTATTACATTATCTACCTTCTTCTAGGTGCCTTCTATATTTGTAGTTCTTGTGCATCTACTAGTATTTCCTCAGTTATACCCCATCTGTTAGTTTTATCCTCAATGTTAGATTTGAATATCTCTTTTGCATACCCATCAATCATTTCTTTTGTCACTTCATAACCCAAAGGTTCAACAAACATAACTCTAGGCTCTACAAACTCCATGCATATTTTATCAATTTTAATCATAAAATAGATGTCATATTTGTACTTGTTTATAGTAGATTGAGGAATTATTCTCCTTTTCTTCATTTTTGTTTCATATATTCTCATCATGTTTGTTATGTTGTCAGTCATGTACTCCTACGAGGTTTTTCTAAAATAATAGCTCACTAACTCTATAGTACATTTTTCAAATTTCTATTTAGATGTAGGCATGTTAGGAAATCTCTACAAAACATGAAAGAATAGATAAGTAAGTGGAAACTCAAATATGAAAGTAGCATACATTTTCTTCTTTATCCTTTCAAGGTTATCAATCAGTTGTAGTCCAAAATATCAAAAAGATTTACTTCCTTTCTGTCAACACACATTATAAGTTGCATTTAAGATTCTTGTTAAAATTGCATCGCCTCTAGAACTTGAATTCATCTTATAATCCATAATATTACTAATAAACCTCACATCATCTTGCTTAATTAGACTCAACATCATGCCTCTACCATTTCACTTAGTATATGTGTTTTGTAGTATAATTTTCTTCACATTTTTTTTCTCATTAATGGGTACTATACTTTTGTTTCTCAAGCTTGTTACTTCGTGGATTAGGTTACTGGTAATCTCAACTAGTTCATTTCCAATCCAAAACTTGCTATCATGTACTCTACTCAAAATAATTCTAGAATATTCCTCATTGTCAAATTCATGATGAAATGTGTACTTTGCAACTTTAAGCTACCCTAGGTGCTCAAAACCTTCCTTAAATGTCTTATCTACCTTATACATATTATCAAATTCACTTAGTATGTTTGAGTTTTCTATGGTTTCGAACTTACAGTGAATGTATGCCCTATAAACTTCTACAATCAAAACTTCATCTAGTATTTATGAAAATGCCCCATCTGGGTCATCTTCCAAAGGTGCAATAGGATTTCTTTCAAACTTATGCCTAGATTTCTCCAAAATATCATGAACTAGTGGATGATCCATTTCTCACAATTCAACTTCAAATTTGCTTCAAAAATTAAGGTTGCAATCAAAAAATATCTCTATAATCACAAAGTTAGGGCTTTGTCAAAATTTTGATTAAATTTCTCTTCGAATGGTTCAAATTGCCTTTGATTCTCTATGCTCACTCCTTGAAATCTCTAAACAATCAAATGGTGTCCAAAATAATTTATTTCAACCTTTAAATCTACCAAGATTCATATTTCCATTAATTGTTCAAGAACACACAACTCAGAAAAAAGATTATTTATCCAGTAAGCTAGATTTTTTCCTTGTGATCATATACAAATATATTTCCTTATGTGCTCCTAGGTGTAGCTTCCTAACAAAATTTCCATGCATCCCTCAAGTGCACAAAACTTTATGTTACCATTTAGAGGTCTGATGAATATTTGATATATTATCCCTTGTTTCTTTCATAAGGGTGATTGCTTAAGTTGATAAGGGGTTTTCAGCTATAATCAGTAATTTCATTTTTTTCTCTAATGTGTACTTTGTCTTCTCTACCCATACCTTAGTTCTTGTAGGTGTTCCTATTAGAATTCTTAAGAATAACTGAGAGGGGGGTGAATCAATTATCCAAGGTCTAGATGTAGAAATAAAAAATTTCACAGCTTAGTGAACCCATATCAATAAAAAATATTCATGCATGCATCTATTAGATCAAACAATCACTTAAACTTGTAGATTAATGTCCTAGTTCAAAACATTTTTGCATAAATGTAAACATGAAGCATAACAGATTCAATAACACATTTGACACTAGGATTTTATGTGGAAACCCAATTTGTGAAAAACCACTAGTAACATGCTACTAATTCTCACTCTTCTAAAGTGATGCCCTGTGAAAGGCCAACCATGTTAAAGGTAACAATACACACTGTTAAATGTGACCTGGTTAAAGGATTTCAATCACCCTATTAGGAGTAAGCCTTGTTAGAGGACTTTAGATAATTTACTTGGAATGTCACCCAATTAAAGGATTTATAAATGAGTGTTAGGTCAACCTTAATCCAAAGGATTTACCCTAGACTGGTACAATTATTAGAAAGTAACAGTAAGGCTTGATCTGATAACAAATTATAACTCACTTGCAGATTATAGATCTTTGTTTTAGTCCTCCATTCTACTTGGCTTTCATACACTTCAGCTCTGATAGCTTGTTCACCCTTCAAGCATTTGTACTCTTAAGCCTTCTTATTTTTATTGCCAATAGCAATCTCTTTTGTTTGGTCACTGAATGAAGCAATACCTTAGACCTTTTTTCTAACTTAGATTCTCAAATATTGACCAACCTTGCTTTTGACCAGCCATCTCTATAAATAGAAAATTAAGATCTTTTGTTGTCCATCCTCTATCATCTATTTTAGGGTTATTTAGGATTAGGTAGAATTCAATGAATCTACCCATCGTTTCATTTGAGTCCCTTCTAGAAACTTCTTCTTCATTCCTCTTTGAGTTTACCTCAAAATGGTTTACCATAAATTGCATGCCACCAACTCATCATAGTTATCTTCCACATGCTCCACAAAATTCAAAAAAATGCAATAGCCAACTCAGATTTGTGAAATCTATGATTTAACATGAATACTGGCACTAGGAATCAATATGTTGTCACTCGACTTCCAAATTGTTCTTCCACTTGTCTTTAACTAGATCATTTGGTAATAACTAAAGTTTACTAGTGCTTGACATCAACTAAACGTTACTTGGCATACACTAAACTTTCACTTTGCTCGGCTCTAACTAATATTTTGCTCGGCTTGCACTAACTTTTCTCATCACCTACTTGTTGGAAACAATTGATTAATTGTGTATTGTCTTTTATTTTACACAAAATGTCATATCATTGCCAATCAATGTATGTCAAGATCACTCAAGCATTGAAGATAGTTTCCTGTGTATCTTGATCATTCCAAAGTTTGCCTATTTCAGAAGATAGTGTCTACCAAGTTCACTCGGGTGACAAAGTAAAGTGTGCAAAAAGTTGAGTGTTAACCGAGCTCACTCAATTAATGAAGGAAATATTGGATGGAATCAATGTTAACCAAGTTCACTCAATTATCAAAGGAAATTTGTGAATATGTAGTGTTAACTGAGTTCACTTAGTTAACACGGGAAAATCACTTTGAGTTAGTATCTACCGAGCAGGATTGGCTAATGAAGGATTTTCTTGTCTTGGCATATTAAGTTCAATTGAATTGTTTGTTGGTTCTAGTCAATTGAGAAGATGAAATTAATTATTCTAAGTTGTATTCAAGCTGACATGACAATGTGTAAGATATAAATATAAGGTCAAGTTGAGGATAAGAAAAAGAATCATAAGTGGATCATAATTGAAGATTTGATGATTCTTAGAGGAAGCGAATCAGAAGGATAAGTAGAATATCCTTGTTGAGATGCAAAGATACATTTGATCAGGAAGGATCAAGTATACAAGTTAGAAATTTGTAATCACCAATTTAGTTGCATCAGGAATCAATTACTCCTATATTTCCAACACTATTGTTCATTCGGTCAAGCTTGGTAGACTCAATTCTTCTACTTGTTCTTCTAGACTTAGTCAATGTATCCAACCTTTGCAATCTTAAGTAGATAATCAATACACTATAACATCACTATCTTAACTGATCTTTGTACTCCTTTTTCTTACCATAACTCAACCTTTCCTCTAGGTTCTTTTGTTATCTCATTTGATCAAAACCTTCTTATCATTCAAAAAGATGGTAGTACTCAAATCAACTAGGTAGTTGTCTTACTAGCAAGTAGCAGGTTTGACATCGGTGACAAAAAAATGATTGAAACACATTCTCATACTTATGTTAATTTGTTTTCAATAGTTCTTTTTCTAAATATTTTTTATTTAGACTTTCAACTTTCTTTCCTTTCACATTCTCATTCCTTCTTACATTGTTGTTCACATTCCTGCTAAAGATTATATTTTGTGATCTTGTGTTAGGTGTTCTCATATTGTTCACTCTACAAAATTTTATTGTATGTCCCAAATTATTGCAAATCTAGCATGCTATAACTCTATTTCCATATCTAGGTCCAAATTGATGCATTTGTTGCTCCCAATGGTTTATTAACTATAGGGTTAGTACTTGTATACATTTATTTAATATTATTATATCTAGGTTTCCTACATTTATTAGATTTATGTCCATAAGCAAAGAAATTATAACAATAACCAGAAAAGGGTTTAGTATACTTACCTGTGTAGTCCTTCTTCATATGTCCAAGCTAATTTAATGCAAAGCATCTTCCATTAAATTGTTTCTTTACTTCTTTAGGTTGTTCAGGTTGATTAGGTGCTTATTTATTCAGATCTTCTTGTTGATTAGGTTGTTGGTTCACTAGATCTTGTTCCTCAATAATTTTAGATCCTTTAGATGATTCTTCTTCAATGTACCCAATCCCTTTTTTGTCTCCAATGGGTATTTTTCCCATAATCTACTCATCTATCTTTTCAATACTTGAATATAACTTATAAAGAGTTTCTTTGTTTCTATAAGTTCCCCTTTAACAATCATATTGTACTGCTCAAGTTATGTATACTTTAACTTTGTAGTCTCCAATTCAAATGTCACTTTGGTAAGTTTGGATTTAAATCTGCATTCTTAGATCTTAGTCTAACTTAATTTTCATATCATCTTCCATCATGCTCATCTTCAAATTTATAATTCCAAGCTCATGTTTTAGAATTTAATTCTTCTTCTTAAGCCTTGAAACTACTTCATTATCCTTAATCTAATCATGTGACTCCTTTTTTAATCTAGATGATTCAAACCGTTGTTTCAATTTCTAAATGAAGTCTTGTGCATCTTTAAATTTCATCTTCAATTTGTTTTTTTCTTCTATAATTGTATCATGTTTCCTAAGAGATTCCTCTAGATGCTTTTGTAATTGATCCATATCCATATAGATCTTACTCAAGCTTCTAGGCCTCCTCGGAGTAACAATGCTCTACAAAATATTGTTAGAAATAGGGAATACTGAGAGGGGGAGTGAATCAGTGTTCCGCAAACTTTTGCCCAACTATGGATATTATTAACAATATTTAAACTTGCATACATGATCAAAATGAAAATTAAACATAACCATAACACAATGCAACTCATAACACTATTTTTTTTTAATATGGAAACCCTAGCCAAGGGAAAACCCCAATGGGGATGGTATCCACAAAATGATCCAGTAATCAAGAGTATCTTGTTAAAGATATTGACCTTGTTAGGAGTCTATTACATTTTTATAGTGTATATGCCCTTGTTAGAAGCCTTAACCATGTTAGGAGTTGGTATTATAATACAAAAGTATGCAAGAAGATCCGACTACTCAAACAATAAATTATATCTTTACAATGCTATCAATAGAGATAGATACAAAAACCTCTTTATAGTATTGATATCTTCAATACCTGATATGTCATTGTAGCTCTATCTTCAACACTGATCATACAATCATACTGCTCTATACTAGCATCAAATTTTTATCTATACTGATCATACAAAGTGTGCATTCAAACATTATATCATTATAATACAATGCCACACTTCACTAAAAAAAATTGTTCTTCCTTCATACCAAATTCTTTCATCATGTCAGTCTTGTTGCTTGATACTTTGCAAAATCTTTTGAATTATCTTTTTCCACATGCGGGTTAACATCTAGTATGTCATCCCAACATTGTTGAGTAATTTTTTTGGTGAACCAAAACAATTCCTGAACTAAAATGCCTTTATTTTACCTTCAACTCTATTATGTCCTGGTAAACTATTAATGGTAAAAGTGCAATAACTCCATCCATACATAGCAAAACATTTAGTGTGTTTACGCATGTGTCATATTCATCATGTCCTTCCTTCCTGCAAGTGTTCTTATTCCCACATGCCTCCAATGAACTATGCTAAACAAAATAAGATGATTCTATATTGTTTTGTTGATATGTACTTAGATAATTTTCTGAATTATTATGCCTTCATACTTATCCTTCCATTTTTCCTTCTTAAAGTAAGCTATATGTTTCCATAAATGACAACCCTAACATATATCCTTAGCCAACTTTCTAACATGATGTTCATCCTATGCCAAACATCATAGAGATCTAGACTAGTAAAGGGATATGGTAATAAAAAATAGAGGTTAATGTCAATTTGTCTTCTTGGAGTCAAATAATGGTAAGGATGATTTGTTAGATAAAAAGAAAGGTCTATCCAAGGATGATATTGAGAATAAAATCATTAGAGTCTTAGAGTAGAGATGAGGTTTTGAATATCATGAGCAATTTGTAGAGGAGCGATCAATAGTTGGGCTAGTGATGGGTTAGTCTTTGACATATTGAAAGATCAAAGTAGGAAATCACATTGTCCTTTGAGGAAGAATGTGATTCATCCCCAACATGAATAGATGTCTCTAACGGATTAGACCAAAAAATGAGGAACATCAATGAGATGCATGTGTAGATTTTATTAGAGAAAAGGCTAGTAAAAAATTGACTATTTGTAGAGATTGGGAATCTATTGAGAAGGAAAAAGTAGAAAACTTTACTCACAAATGCACCTAGGATAGAGGCTAGAAAAAGGAGAACTAATGAAGGTTGGGTCAGAGGAGTAAGTTTGGATAGAGGGACCCAAGTTAGATGATTTGGTCCAACCACAAATATTTTTCAAAGAAACCAAAGTTGAAGAATAATTTGATGGTGATGATGAAAATAAAATGGAAGATAAATTTCCTAAAATATTGAAGAAAGATACCAGTTGTTGGAAACTTACAATTGGAACAATTGTTTTTTTTTAATGATGTCAAATCTATTAATGAGACATATTACTACTATTGAAAATAATTTATTAATAGTGTATTGTCTTTGATGTTACACAAAATGTCATATCATTGCCACTCAGTGTATGTCGAGCTCACTCGAGTGTTGAAGATAGTTTCCTATATTTTTCAAGCATTTCAAAGTTTTCCAACTTCAAAAGATAGTGTCTACCAAGTTCACTCGGGTGACAAAGGAAATTTTACAGAAGTTGAGTGTTAATCGAGCTCACTTGGTTAATGAAGGAAATGTTGGATGGAACCAATGTTAACCGATCTCACTTGGTTATCAAAGGAACTTTGTGAATATGAAGTGTTAACCAAATTCACTTGGTTAACATAGGAAAATCATTTTAAGTTAGTGTCTACCGAGCAAGGCCAGCTAATGAAGGATTTTCTTGTTTTGGCATATTGAGTTCAAGTGATTTAGTTATTGGTTCTAGCCGACTGAGGAGATGAATATTAAGTATTCTAATTTTATTCAAGCTAACTTGACAATGTGTAAGATATAAATATAAATTCAAGTTGAGGGCTGAATGTGTGGAACATAATAGAAGATTTCACGATGCTTAGAGCAAGTGAACTAGAAGGATAAGTAGAAAATCCTTGTTGAGCTACAAAGATACATTCGATTAGGAAGGATCAAGTATATAAGCCAGAGTCTGTAATCAGCAATTCAGTTGCATCAAAAATTAGGTCATCTCATTGTTACCTTCTAACCATTGTAGCAGTGATCTAAATCTCTTAACCAAGTTGGCTTAACAGCTATTTGTAAATCTTCTAACAAGGTGGCATTTCTATTTGAAATGTCCAAAGACCTCTAACAAGGCCACTCCTAATAGGGTAATTAAATCCTCTAATAGGATCACACTTAACAGTGTGTTTTGTAACCTTTAATAGGGTTGGCTCCTAACAAGGCTCACTTTAGAAGAGTGAAAATCAGTAACTAGTTGCAATTGGTGGTTTTTCCCAAATTGAGTTTCCACGTTAAATCTTGGTGTCACTTGTATTCATGTTATTTCTTTTATGTGTTTGCAACTAAGTTAAATAAGGATAATCACAAATAATATCTTTATATTTTCATGTTAAGCAATTACTGAGTTATTTCAATATATTCAATTATTGTCGAGTTGAAATATTCACTAGAGGTAAACCAAGTGCATGTATGTTTGTCGAGTTACAATAGAAAAAAGTTTAATCAGATTTTTTATTTGTATTAACATCTAAGGGATCTGGAATTTATGTTAGTGGTAATTGATTCACCCCTCCCCTCTCAGTTACTACTCTTATATTTCCAACAATTGGTATCAGAGCTTCTTGGTGCTTGTAGAAAAGGTCTTAAGGACCTAAGCTAAAGATCAGGATGTCTTACAAAAGAGAGATTCCCAAGTTGAATAGAGACAACTTTGTAGCATCGCAGGAACTTATGAAGTTGCATTTGGAAACCATCAGTGATTCAAATTTGAAACACTTAAACACTACTTATAAGACTTCCACTGGTACAATGTCTGTAGAAGAAATTAATGAAAAGAAAAATCATAATATTATGATGATTGACATAGCATCAACTCTTAACTATATTTGAATTTGATGAAGTCAAAGGATGTGCTACTGCTTATGAAATGTGGATCAAACTGAAGGATATCTATGGAGGTGATGATAATGTAAAAAGAGCTAAGGAAGAAAGCTTGAGAGCCCTGTTTGATCAATTGAAAATGAGAGAGGATGAAAACATTGCAAAATATGTTGAAATAATCAAAGACAGTGTCACTACTATCAAAGCCTCTGGAGGAACCATTGAGGATGTAATAGTGGTAAGCAAGGTACTCAAAACCCTTCATCCTATTTATATAATCAGAGTGTCTATTATTCAAGAAATGAGATGTGATCCAAATAATAAGATAACATTGGATTCTCCAGTTGGAATATTAACAACATTTTAACTATATAACTATGATAATTATACTCCTAGTTCTAGCAATTTTGAGTCTGCATTTGAAGCCAAGGTATCACTCAAGAAGAAAGTTAAAAAGTCTAAAAGAAAACAATCTAAAAGTGAAGAGGAAGATAGTTCTGACAATGATCTTGAAGCCATTGAAGCATTACCTGCAAGAAGGTATCCCAAAGGAAAATGAAAGTATAAAGATAAAATTCCTTTAATATGGTTCTCTTGTGAAGAAGTTGGACACATTGTTGCTAGGCACCCAAATAGAGAAGACAAAGATGAAAAGAAGCACAGCAAGTATAAAAGCAAGAAGGATTTCAAAAACTACAAAGACTACAAGGACAAAGAGAAGAAATCTTGGGCCATAGCTAAAGATTTAGATAGTAGTGAAGATGATGAAATGCTATATATTGTTGTAAAAGATGAATATGATGCTGAAGGAGATAAAATGGCACTTATCTCACATGTTAGGAAAAATGATACATGGATTATTGATAGAGGTTGCTCACATCATATGACTGGTGATAAAACAAAATTTGAACACATGAAATATTATGATGGTAGTAGTGTGAGATTTGGAAACAATGAACCTTGTTGCATAAAGGGAAAAGGTTGTATCTCACTAACCAATGAAGTTAGATGTGACAATGCTTATTGGGTTGAAGGACTAAATCATAATCTACTGAGTGTGGCACAATTGAATAGCATTGGATTCAAGGTGTAATTCATGAATGGGAAGGCTAAACTACTAGATGGAAAAGGAAATATAGTTGAGTCTGGTAAACAAACAAAAGATAATATTTTCTACCTAGATCTCAGTGAAATTTCATGTTTTATTGCTCAAGTAGAAGAAAGTTGGTTATTGCATAAAAGGTTGTGTCATGTGAACTTTGATAATCTGGTCAAGATAAGCAAAAATAGAGGAGTAAGAGGTATTCCTAGTTTGAGGAAACCTGATATGGGTCTGTGAAAAAATTGTCAAATTGGAAAGATGGGAAAGACTAGTTTCAAAAGCAAGAACGATCATTTAGAAGAAGTCTTGGAGTTGGTTCATACAAACCTATGTAGACCTATTGGAATAGAGAGTTACAATGGAGATAAGTACTTTATTCTTCTTTTTCAATGATTATTCTAGAATGATGACTATAATGTATCTAAAAGAAAAATTTGAAGCTTTTCAAAAATTTAAATGCTATCTAACAAGAGTAGAGAAAGAAACTGGAAAGAAGTTGAAATGTCTGAGATCAAACAGAGGAGGTAAATTCATTTCCAATGAGCTTAGTGAATTATGCATTGAAAAAGGAATTAAGAGATAAGTATCAGCCCCTGGTACACCTCACTAGAATGGTATAGCTGAAAGAAGGAACAGATCCATCATGGATTGTGCAAGAACCTTAATGATAGAAAAGAGTGTTGCAATCAAATATTGGAAGGAAGAAATCAGTGTTGCAGTACATACCTTGAATAGATTACAGTTGAAGAAAGACTCAAATCAAACTCCTTATGAAATATGGTATGGCTACAAACCTAATGTAGGTTACTTCAAAGTATGTGGTAGCAAATGTTATATCTTGAAGGAATCTAGGAAAGGCAAATTTGATGTCAAAGGACCTAAGGATTACAAATAATATCTTAAGATTTTCATGTTAAGTAGTTGCTGAGTTATTTTAGTATATTCAGTTATTGCCAAGTTACAGTATTTGCTAGAGTAAACCGAGTGCATGTATGTTTGTTGTGTTATAGCAGAATATAGTTTAATCAGAGTTTTCATTTGTATTGACATCTAAGGGATCTAGGATTTATGTTAGTGGTTATTGATTCACCCCTCCCCTCTCAGTTACTCTTATATTTCCAACAACTACCTAAACTAAATGCCATATCTATTTGATCGATGAAGAGGATTTGAGAAATTGTTCATAACAATAGCACCTAGAGGAAAGGTTGAGTTATGAAAAGGAAGCTACAATGGGCATTTGATTAGATAGACTTTGATAAAGCAAAGTGATTTTTTATGTCAAGATATTTAAGCCAAGTCAAGTAATAAAATAAAAGGCAAAGGAATGTCGAGTGATGCTAGTGTCAATCGAGCCACAGTTAGTACCGATAAAATTTAGTGTTGATCGAACATCAGTATCGACTAAGCATCAGTACCGACCAAGCAAGCTAATGGATGTCAAGCCAAAAAATTTATAACACCTGAGTGTTAAGTGATGATCGAGTGTCAGAACTTAGTGACTATCAAGTAATGTTGTTGAAGATGAATTCAAGGAAATCGTGATTCCCAGCCAACTCAGTTGATTTTTTGGGAGATGGAAATCATGTTGAAGATAAGATTGATGAGTTGGATCATTAAATTCAAGACTAGGATTAGGTAAATACCTAATAGATGGATTCCAGAGGAGTTTCTAGAAGAATATCAAGAAGATGGATAGATACAGTGAAATTAGTTGAATCTGATCATAAACCCTAAGATCTACAGTGATCATAAAAAATGGTAAAGCAGGAATTGCCTATTTAAAGAGGTACAAAGCCAAACAAATTATTAAGGAGTGCAAGTATATGCAAGATGCACATGTAGACAAAGGTGGATCAGAAATGCACAAATGTGTGAGTGAATGCAAAGCTAAAGGAGAAAGCTTGCATAGATATTGTTAATAGTGATAAGTGAAATCTGAGCAAAAAGGCTTAAGTCTTGTTGAAGGGGGAAGACTAATTGCTTGAAGGATTGTCAAGTGAATCAAGAACAAAGATGACAGTGGAGAGCTTATCAATGAATTAACCTCTAAACCAAATAGAGATCTGAACTTCCAAACTAAGTTGTAATCACATAGATCAACACCTATTGTTTTCTTTCTAATCATTGTAAATAGTTTGTATTGAAATCATTTTAATAGAGGTTGACCTAATAGTCATTTTGAAGACTTAACAGTCTGTGTAAATCCTTTCACAAGGTGACATTCTAAATCAAATGATCGAAATCCTCTAACAAGGCTACTCCTAATAGGATGATTAAATCCTTTAACAAGGTCACATTTAACAATGTGTATTGTAACCTTTAATAGGGTTGGCTCCTAACAAAGCTCACTTCGAAAGAGTGAAAATTTGGTGACATGTTGCTAGTGGTTTTTCCCAAATTGGGTTTCCACATAGAATCCTAGTGTCAAATTTGTGTTGAATATTTAATATGTTTTGCATTGTATATTTAGCAAAGCATGCTAGATTTGGAATAGTAAGTTTTGTTTACACTAGAGACTGAGTAACAGTAGAGACTGAGCAACAGCAGGATAAGCATAACAATAAGAGTTTTATTGTTTAAAATTTTAAATGGTACTTAAGGACCTTGAGTAACTAATTCACACACCCCCCCCCCCCGCCCTTCCACCAGTTATTCTAAACATTTCTAACACCAACAAGTATAAAGGCATGTTACCTCTGAAATATTTTAGATGTGGTAAATATGTTTGGCTACTTATTATGTCCAAAGAAATGTCCTATGTAAAAGTATAAAAGATTCAATAAAAGGCTTATGATTTAATGACGATGCTAGTATTTCTAATGCTAGGTTAGAAGGTGAGGATTGTTCATTTGATTTTGAAGAAGATGATAAAGAGGTTAAGAAATCTAAAGTCAATATATCTGACATTTGTTCTAAGATTGGTGATATTGAAATTGTTTTAAATGTTAGAAGGAAAAAGAATGAATGGTTGATAGATAGTGGTTGTTCTTATAATATGAATGGAGGTAAAAGTAAATTTATTTCACTTAACAAGTATGATGGTGGTGATTTTAGATTTGTTGATGACAAAGCAACATATAAATGAAAAGAATTACACGGACAATGTGTATCATGTGAAGGGTTTGGAGCATAATTAGTTGAGTGTTGGAAAATGTATGAGAATGGATATGATGTTATTTTCAAGAATGAATTTTGTGAAATTGGGAAGAATCAGGAGAATTAATTATGTATGGCAAGAGAACAGGTAGAAATATGTATCAATTGAAAGGAGCCATAGAAGGATGCTTGGATCCTGATTTATGGAAATTGGTCCTAGCACTAGAGAATGTGTCAAATAAAATTTATTATTTGGTATGGATAAGTAGTATTGAAATTTTTAGAGACTTTTTTCGAAGCTAGTAAATCTAGATCTAGTGTGATTTGCAAAGGATGTTAAGAAGGGAAGCAAATAATTAGAATGTTCAAAGCTAAAAATCACACCTATTTTTGTGTACTAGATCTTGTGCACACCAATATTTGTGGTCCTTTAATAAAAAGATGTCTACTATGTGAAAGGTACTTTTTGTTATTCATTTATTATCATTCTAGATATACATGACTTTCATATTCTTGGAGAAATAAATGAAGCATTTGAAAAGTTTAGGATATTCAAGGATAGAGTTGGCAATGAATGTAGAAGGAAAATCAAATTTTAATATATGAAAAATATGGTGAGTTTACTTTTTATACATTTGAAAGGTACTATGAAAAAACATGAAATAAAAAGATAGTGTTTATGCTGCCAAAACCCCATAATATAATGTTGTTGTGGGAAAGAACAAGTAAATCAATCTAACAGGAAGCAAGGATGATGATCAATGAAGCAATTTGTCAGAAGTGTATTGGAAGGAAGTTGTACACATTATTGTGTTTGCTTTGAATAGAGTTTTGTGTAGGAAAATATACTATAACAGTGCATTTGACCTTTGGTATGGAAGAATGTCTAGTATGAAATATTCCAAAATCTTTGAAAGTAAGTGTTATATTCATAAAGATGAAGACAAGTTGGGACCTTTGACAACATATATGATGAAGGAATATTTCTAGGGAAATCCTTGAGAAGAAAAGTGTAGTGTTTCAACAAAAGTCTACATAAAGTTGTGGAAAGTGTGAATGTGAGAGTTGATGAAGATTTTCAAAAGAAACCAAAGAAGATTGTTGACTATGATTCTAATACTGAGGATAACAAAGAAAATGACAAGGAGAAAGAAGCTGAATCAAGACTAACACCTTCTTCTACCTATAAAATGCCAAGGTATGTTCAAAAGCATCATTCAAAGAAGTAGACCAGCAGTCATATGCTTTTTTGCATTCAACAATTAGTTAATAAGATATTTGATTTTTAAAAATCAATTTGTAAAGTGTACAAAATTTGATGTAAAAAATTTTAGCATAAATTAATAACTGTTAGTGTAGTTTTTTATTTTTCCTATTTTGCTAGGTTTTTCCTACACTTTTAATAATCTCGCTTAGGTTAATAAAGCATGTCTTATTAGGTGAATGGTTGTGAGGTGTCACCTTCCTACATGTGAGCATCAATTAGCTATCTTGGGAAGATACTTTGCTATCTTTAGTTTGATAGATGGTTGCTCCTCATTGGTTGGTGTTGCCACCTCCTCCCTCTTCCTAGCCTATATAAGCATGCTACCTGGATTGTATTTGTATCTCTTGTTTTTGCATCCTCTTAATGCTATTTTGCTTCCAGCATTTGCATTACTCTCTTGGAGACTAACTCTATGATGTTATTTTGATTTTGTATCATTTGCATTCATAGTTTAGATATTTACTCTTTGCACTAGTTTTCTGGGTTATTAATCTTTTCATATTCTAACATGGTATCAGAGCTTTTCTATGTGCAAGAGTAGATTTTAGTTTCCTTATTTTAGGTGATTGGGTTGGGGATCCATCAAACACCAAGCAAACTCGTTCACAATTCCAGGATGCTCTACATATCTTCATTGCTACTTCCTCAAATCCACAGTACTTTCATGAGGCTTCTGGTATTTTTGAGTGCGATACAGCTATGCAGGAAGAGTATAGTTCCTTGATGAGGAACCACACTTGGGATCTTGTCCTTTTTCCTAAGGGAAGAAAACTTGTTCGATGCAAGTGGATCTACCGGACAAAATTTGCAAGCTTTGTTGGAGGTGCGGGATGCTACATCTTTTGGGGGGGCCTCTTCCTCTCACTTGGAGTCCTAATTTTCTTTGGGGAGTCTCTTTTCTCTCTCTTTTGGGGGAATTTTATGTACATGGGTACCTCATCAGGCTTGACTTTCCGGGACCCATTTCTACATCCACCTAAGCTTCGCTTATGGGGGGGTGTTAGTGTAGTTTTTTATTTTTCCTATTTTGCTAGGTTTTTCCTACACTTTTAATAATCTCGCTTAGGTTAATAAAGCATGTCTTATTAGGTGAATGGTTGTGAGGTGTCACCTTCCTACATGTGAGCATCAATTAGCTATCTTGGGAAGATACTTTGCTATCTTTAGTCTGATAGATGGTTGCTCCTTATTGGTTGGTGTTGCCACCTCCTCCCTCTTCCTAGCCTATATAAGAATGCTACCTGGCTTGTATTTGTATCTCTTGTTTTTGCATCCTCTTAATGCTATTTTGCTTCCAGCATTTGCATTACTCTCTTGGAGACTAACTCTATGATGTTATTTTGATTTTGTATCATTTGCATTCATAGTTTAGATATTTACTCTTTGCACTAGTTTTCTGGGTTATTGATCTTTTTAGATTCTAACAATAACCATAAATTAGAGTAAACATAGATTTTATAGTATAATATAAAAAATTAGTTACAAAAATCTTGAGCTTTTGCATGGTCAGCAATTCAGAAAAAGATATTGACTTGTGAAAGGAGGAAAAAGCTTGGTTTTATAGGCCCAACCATGTGTATAATGTGTAAAAAGGTTGTATAGGAGGCAGATCATTTCCTAGTCCAATGTGAAGTGGCACGGGTTTGTTAGGATAGGTTAAAAAGCAAGTTGAATATGGTTGGTCCCTTGCCAAATTAGTTGTGGAGTTTATTTCAATGTTGGCATACTTCTTTTACAAATTCAACTATGTCGAAGATATGGATCATTAGTCCATCAATAGTTATTTGGGACATATGGAAGGAGTGAAATGAGAGAATTTTTCAGGATGAATTCAAATCAGTAGATAATCTTCTTAATAAGATTGATTTGGCTATTGAAGACGTTATGAGCACAACTACAAGTAATTTGAATTCCTATAGGATTTTCACTTATTGGGATAGTATTATACAAAAGCATTGGCTTGGCATTAAGGTGAGATGGAAAGGGGGTGGTAGTAGTTTTTTGAAGAAGAAGGATTTTAGGAAGAAACTCATAAGGGGAGATAGTTGCTATGGTTGCAACTCAATTATAGAATGGGACTAGTAATGTGGCTAAAGCACAAGCAACCTTATTAGCAGTTAGAATAGGTTGCAAACTTGATCAGGATTATATTCACCTTGAATGAGATTCAAAAATTATTGTGCAGAATTTGAAATCTCGGACATGGTTTATTCAGAATTTAATTAACGAAGTGATGAGTGAGATGAAGAAATTTACAAATTAGAAGATTAGTCATATTTTCATATAAGGTAACAAGGAGGCAGACAATTTGGCTAATTGGGCCACGTCCTTTTTAAATATTGGAGAGACTATCTTTGAATATTTTAGAGATCTAAATTTGGAGGAGTAGAGTTAATGGATAGTTTATGATTTTAATATTTCTTAGTTGAAAAAGTTGAAGTTTGTGATTATTGTTGGAGGAGATAGTGTAATGATTAATTTGATTTGAAAGCTTTGTGTGAATTGGAGAGAAAAGGTGGCATATTGTAATTGTTGGTAGAAATGGAGATGTTGGATATTGGTGGTTGGATTTGATGTGATAGCCCGCATGTGGGAAGAGTTGGAGTGTTTCTCAATATTTTTCAATGTTATTAATCCTATTGAATGTGATGCTCCTTTCAATACAATTGCAGAAGGCTAAAGTTGGAGTAAGGAGTGGTGTCTATTGAAGTGTGTCTGATAAAATGGAGGCCTCTTTCTCAGTCGATTCAGAGAGGCAAATGAAATCGTTTAAGAGTCCTACAAGAAGGGAGCGCATCAAAGGCTTACTGAAGATCAAAATGGAGGAAATGGTCTCTGCAACGATTGGGGTTTTGGATGCCCATTTTCAGGAGAGAAAAGATATGTCTCATCCTATGCCAGACATCATAGAGATCTACACTAGTAAAGGGATATGGTAATAAAAAATAGAGGTTAATGTCAATTTGTCTTCTCGGAGTTGAAAAGGATCAAATAATGATAAGGATGATTTGTTAGATAAAAAGAAAGGTCTATCCAAGGATGAGATTGAGAATAAAATCATTAGAGTCTTAGAGTAGAGATGAGGTTTTGAATATCATGAGCAATTTGTAGAGGAGTGATAAATACTTGGGCTAGTGATGGGTTAGTCTCTGACATATTGAAAGATCAAAGTAGGAAATCACATTGTCCTTTGAGGAAGAATGTGATTCATCCCCAACATGAATAGATGTCTCTAACGGATTAGACCAAAAAATGAGGAACATCAATGAGATGCATGTGTAGATTTTATTAGAGAAAAGGCTAGTAAAAAATTGACTATTTGTAGAGATTGGGAACCTACTGAGAAGGAAAAAGTAGAAAACTTTACTCACAAATGCACCTAGGATAGAAGCTAGAAAAAGGAGAACTATTGAAGGTTGGGTCAGAGGAGTAAGTTTGGATAGAGGGACCCAAGTTAGATGATTTGGTCCAACCACAAATTTTTTTCAAAGAAACCAAAGTTGAAGAATAATTTGATGGTGATGATGAAAAGAAGATGGAAGATAAATTTCCTAAAATATTGAAGAAAGATATCAGTTGTTGGAAACTTACAATAGGAACAATTGTTGTTTTTTAATGATGTCAAATCTATTAATGAGACATATTACTACTGTTGAAAACAATTTATTATTTGTGTATTGTCTTCGATGTTACACAAAATGTCATATCATTGCCACTCAGTGTATGTCAAGCTCACTCGGGTGTTGAAGATAGTTTCCTATATTTTTCAAGCATTTCAAAGTTTGCCAACTTCAAAAGACAGTGTCTACCAAGTTCGCTCGGGTGACAAAGGAAAGTTTATAGAAGTTGAGTGTTAATCGAGCTCACTTGGTTAATGAAGGAAATGTTGGATGGAACCAATGTTAACCGATCTCACTTGGTTATCAAAGGAGCTTTGTGAATATGAAGTGTTAACTGAGTTCACTTGGTTAACATAGGAAAATCATTTTGAGTTAGTGTCTACCGAGCAAGGTCAACTAATGAAAGATTTTCTTATTTTGGCATATTGAGTTCAAGTGATTTAGTTATTGGTTCTAGCCGACTAAGGAGATGAATATTAAGTATTCTAATTTTATTCAAGCTAACTTGACAATGTGTAAGATATAAATATAAATTCAAGTTAAGGGTTGAATGTGTGGAACATAATAGAAGATTTCATGATGCTTAGAGGAAGTGAACTAGAAGGATAAGCAAAAGATCCTTGTTGAGCTAAAAAGATACATTCGATTAGGAAGGATCAAGTATATAAGCCAGAGTCTGTAATCAGCAATTCAGTTGCATCAAAAATTAAGTCATCTCATTGTTACCTTCTAACCATTATAGCAGTGATCTAAATCTCTTAACCAAGTTGGCTTAACAGCTATTTGTAAATCCTCTAACAAGGTGGCATTTCTATTTGAAATGTCTAAAGACCTCTAACAAGGCCACTCCTAATAGGGTAATTAAATCCTCTAACAGGGTCACACTTAACAGTGTGTTTTGTAACCTTTAATAGGGTTGGCTCCTAACAAGGCTCACTTTAGAAGAGTGAAAATCAGTAACTAGTTGCAATTAGTGGTTTTTCCCAAATTGGGTTTCCACGTTAAATCTTAGTGTCACTTGTATTCATGCTATTTCTTTTATTTGTTTGAAACTAAGTTAAATAAGGATAATCACAAATAATATCTTTATATTTTCATGTTAAGCAATTACTGAGTTATTTCAGTATATTCAGTTATTGTCGAGTTGCAATATTCGCTAGAGGTAAACCAAATGCATGTATGTTTGTCGAGTTACAGTAGAAAAAAGTTTAATCGGATTTTTTATTTGTATTGACATCTAAGGGATCTGGAATTTATGTTAGTGGTGATTGATTCACCCCTCCCCTCTTAGTTACTCCTCTTATATTTCCAACAATTGGTATCAGAGCTTCTTGGTGCTTGTAGAAAAGGTCTTAAGGTCCTAAGCTAAAGATCAGGATGTCTTACAAAAGAGAGATTCCCAAGTTGAACAGAGACAACTGTGCAACATGGCAAGAACTTATTCAGTTGCATTTGGAAACCATCAGTGGTTCAGATTTGAAACACTTAAACACTACTTATAAGACTTCCACTGGTACAATGTCTATAGAAGAAATTAATGAAAAGAAAAATTATAATATTATGATGATTGACATAGCATCAACTCTTAACTATATTTGAATTTGATGAAGTCAAAGGATGTGCTACTACTTATGAAATGTGGATCAAACTGAAGGATATCTATGGAGGTGATGATAATGTAAAAAGAGCTAAGGCAGAAAGCTTGAGAGGCCTGTTTGATCAAATGAAAATGAGAGAGGATGAAAACATTGCAAAATATGTTGAAATAATCAAAGACAGTTTCACTGCTATCAAAGCCTCTGGAGGAACCATTGAGGGTGTAATAGTGGTAAGCAAGGTACTCAGAACCCTTCATCCTATTTATATAATCAGAGTGTTTGCTATTCAAGAAATGAGATGTGATCCAAATAACAAGATAACTTTGGATTCTCCAGTTGGAAAATTAACAACATTTTAACTATATAACTATGATAATTATACTCCTAGTTCTAGCAATTTTGAGTCTGCATTTGAAGCCAAGGTATCACTCAAGAAGAAAGTTAAAAAGTCTAAAAGAAAACAATCTAAAAGAGAAGAGGAAGACAGTTCTGACAATGATCTTGAAGCCATTGAAGCATTACTTGCAAGAAGGTATCCCAAAGAAAAATGAAAGTATAAAGATAAAATTCCTTTAATATGTTTCTCTTGTGAAGAAGTTGGACACATTGTTGCTAGGTGCCCAAATAGAGAAGACAAAGATGAAAAGAAGCACAACAAGTATAAAAGCAAGAAGGATTTCAAAAACTACAAAGACTACAAGGACAAAGGTAAGAAATCTTGTTTCATAGCTAAAAATTCAGATAGTAGTGAAGATGATGAAATGCTATATATTGTTGTAAAAGATGAATATGATGCTGAAGGAGATAAAATGGCACTTATCTCACATGTTAGGAAAAATGATACATGGATTATTGATAGAGGTTGCTCACATCATATGACTGGTGATAAAACAAAATTTGAACACATGGAACATTATTATGGTAGTAGTGTGAGATTTGGAAACAATGAACCTTGTTGCATAAAGGGAAAAGGTTGTATCTCACTAACCAATGAACTTAGATGTGACAATGCTTATTGGGTTGAAGGACTAAAGCATAATCTACTGAGTGTGGCACAATTGATTAACATTGGATTCAAGTTGTAATTCATGAATGGGAAGGCCAAACTACTAGATGGAAAAGGAAATCTAGTTGAGTCTGGCAAACAAACAAAAGATAATATTTTCTAACTAGATCTCAGTGAAATTTCATGTTTTATTGCTCAAGTAGAAGAAAGTTGGTTATTGCATAAAAGGTTGTGTCATGTGAACTTTGATAATCTAGTCAAGATAAGCAAAAATAGAAGAGTAAGAGGTATTCCTAGTTTGAGGAAACCTTATATGGGTCTATGAAAAAATTGTCAAATTGGAAAGATGGGAAAGACTAGTTTCAAAAGCAAGAACGATCATTTAGAAGAAGTCTTGGAGTTGGTTCATACAAACCTATGTGGACCTATTGGAATAGAGAGTTACAATGGAGATAAGTACTTTATTCTTCTTTTTTAATGATTATTCTAGAATGATGACTATAATGTATCTAAAAGAAAAATTTGAAGCTTTTCAAAAATTTTAATGCTATCTAACAAGAGTAGAGAAAGAAACTGGAAAGAAGTTGAAATGTCTGAGATCAAACAGAGGAGGTAAATTCATTTCCAATGAGCTTAATGAATTATGCATTAAAAAAGGAATTAAGAGATAAGTATCAGCCCCTGGTACACCTCAGTAGAATGATATAGCTAAAAGAAGGAACAAATCCATCATGGATTGTGCAAGAACCTTAATGATAGAAAAGAGTGTTGCAATCAAGTATTGGAAGGAAGAAATCAGTGTTGCAGTGCATACCTTGAATAGAGTACAGTTGAAGAAATACTCAAATCAAACTCTTTATGAAATATGGTATGGCTGCAAACCTAATGTAGGTTACTTGAAAGTATTTGGTAGCAAATGTTATATCTTGAAGGAATCTAGGAAAGGCAAATTTGATGTCAAAGGACCTAAGGATTACAAATAATATCTTAAGATTTTCATGTTAAGTAGTTGTTGAGTTATTTTAGTATATTCAGTTATTGCCAAGTTACAATATTTGCTAGAGTAAACCGAGTGCATGTATGTTTGTTGTGTTATAGCAGAATATAGTTTAATCAGAGTTTTCATTTGTATTGACATCTAAGGGATCTGGGATTTATGTTCTGTGGTAATTGATTCACCCCTCCCCTCTCAGTTACTCTTATATTTCCAACAACTACCTAAAATAAATTTCATATCTATTTGATCGATGAAGAGGATTTGAGAAATTGTTCATAACAATAGCACCTAGAGGAAAGGTTGAGTTATAAAAAGGAAGCTACAATGGGCATTTGATTAGATAGACTTTGATAAAGCAAAGTGATTTTTTATGTCAAGATATTTAAGCCAAGTCAAGTAATAGAATAAAAGGCAAAGGAATGTCGAGTGATGCTAGTGTCAATTGAGCCACAGTTAGTGCCAATAAAATCTAGTGTTGATCGAGCATCAGTATCGACTAAGCATCAGTACCGACCAAGCAAGCTAGTCAATGTCGACCCAAAAAAATTTATAACTGTAAGGAAACTTGGCAATAAAGAATATAACCGTTTCCACATAACCCATAATAGTTTTAAAATAAACACGGAATTAAAATCCACATGCAAGAGAATAGACAACATACCCACAAAATTGTGACACAAGATATACCCTGGGAAACCCTCATTGAGGGAAAAAATCAGCCTCCAAAAGCATCCATCACCATGTATTATTCAGCAAAAATACCATTGCCATACGACCATGGAAGCCTTCATGGCCATAGCCACAACCGAGCAAACTATGTGAACAAGCATGAATCCACACATCCCATGCCATGCTTTCAACCTTCACAAATGCTCCCTTGGCTAACCTGTCAAGCCTTGTCCCGCTCGACTCATGCCTTTTATCTTCTCCTTGTCACTCTTTCTCTCTTTATACAACAACTACCCTTGTGGCTACTTATATAGTAGCAAGTCCCACAAAACCACCAAGTGGTATTACATAAACCATGTGCTAAAACCATGTGCTACCTAACCCACTGACCTCACATTTAATATTGAGAATTTAATTCTTTTCCCCAATATTAAATAATTACATAAAATATTTTTACAATGTTACAATACAACTCATCAAGAATATTCCATGGGAATCTTTACATGTTGCACGTCCATCTAGGTACAACATTACATAATAAAAATAAAATAGTAAAATATAACAATATTATGCAATGTGTGCAACACCCATTATCTCAACAATCTCCCACTTGTTGTATACATTGCATAGGGTCAATCTGTAGCCACATAAAATGAACAAGGGAACAATCCCTCCCAGCACATCCACCATCATGGATCAAAATACACCAAGTGCTCCATCCTGGTACCTGCAACAAAATCAAAGTATCTAGCATCTCGAACATGAATGATCTCACCTCCTATTATGCCACTGTCACTGGACATACATAGAAGCCATCCAAAGAGAAAACTATCCAACCTATCGCATTAGAAGATCATAAAATCCTGTACCAACTGAAATTTCAAGCACAAATAACCTGATCCAAAGGTAATCACATGTATTCGTAGTTGTCAAAATATCCATACCTGAAATAGCACCCACAGCAAAGTGCCAAACCCATCCAACTATCCATACCTCAAAGGTATAACAAGTGAATTCTCATATCACCAACATATCCAATCTACAACCTGCAATCACAAGCCTCAAGAGCAATACCTGCCACATATATACCAAGAAGCTCCCACTGCAAAAGATAATGTCAAATCTATAACCAATCCACTCACAACATCTCAAAGAAGTGAATCCATGTAGTATCAAGGACATCCACAATACATAAACCAATATCCTGCAAGAAAAAAAAACTCTCATAACAAGTCTCTAATAGTCTCCCAAATTCACCACAACCAACAGAGGAAAGAGATAAAGGAATAACCATGTCATCTCTCACATGACATACATGAGCACAAACCAGTGATCACAATCTCTAACCAATCTCAAATCCAATGTAGGCAAAACTAAACATCCAAGAAGATAACCAAGACCAGAGAAACCATGCAAATCATAACCTGTATCATGTCCTTCTACACACACCTCTAGATGTAAACTGTCCAAGTATGATCTCCTCCATAAAACCCCAACAAGAAGCCTCAACAACACCCAAACCATACCATATAACTCATCATGGATGTAAGCCTCTCACAAGAAGATCAAACTCAATAAAACCATTCCTAAACCAAGGAATAACCATTCCTAATCCAAGGAAAATGCCCAATATAAAATCATCTCCCAAACTCAACCAGCATAACAACATATGCACATGGAGATAACCAATGCTAAACCATCTCTCAAATGAACCCACCAAAACTAACTCATGTACCATAGTTCAAGATCCATATCCATGAAAGACATGTTAGATTGTGGTGACTGATCAGGAAAGTACTGTACATACTTCATAAATAGTGGGGTTCGGGGCATTGCCCCGAAAAAAAAAATTTTGGAAGTAGCCGACATATTATGGCCGACATGTTATAACCCTAAAGCGGTTTAATACTTGTATAAAAAGGGCTTAGGGTTGGGTATTTTTATATATGTGGTGATACGAAATTGGTTCTTGCGGCGGTATTGAGCTGTAAGGGATTACGGATTGTAATCAGGTTGTAATCACTGGATTGTAATAAGATCGGACTTGCTGTTTGGTGGACGTAGCCCAGGGATTGGGTGAACCACGTTAAATCTTGGTGCCTTGTGTTCATTTCTGTGTGTTCTATTATTTTCTGTTATTGGTTATATTTGCATGTAGTTTTTATTTATGTCCGTGGTTTATCCTAACAAGTGGTATCAGAGCCTAGTTGTTTTTCAGTTATCCTCTGCAGGAAAGTCTCACGGTTAAGTGGGAGCAATGGTAGATGAGGGTAAGCTGAGGGTTGATAGGTTTAATGGGCAGAACTTCCAGTTATGGAAGATGCAAATGGAAGACTATTTATATCAGAAGGATTTATGGAAGCCGTTGGAAGGAAAAGCCAAGAATCAATTTTGATGAAGAAATTAGGGCTCTCTTGATTTTGTGTTCTTTGCCTGAAAGCTGGAATGGCTTGGTAATGGCGGTGAGTAATTCTGTTCCTGGATCAAGTACCCTAAAATATGATGATGTGATCGGTGTTATTTTAAGTGAGGAAACTCGTAGAAAATCCTCAGGTGGATCTACATCAGGAAGTGCTTTAAATGCACAAAGCAGGGGCAGAACGACTGAAAGAGGAAGTAACTCTGGAAATCGTGGGAAATCAAGAGGAAATTCAAAGGGGAGGAGGTCTCAATCGAGAGGACCAAATGATTGTTGGTACTATGGGAAACCAGGGCACAAAAAGAAAGATTGCTGGACTCGAAAGAAAAATGAAGGAGATAAATCAGATGGAGACAAAGAGGCAAATGTGGTAAGTAAAAAATCCGAAAAGGATGCTTTGCTTCTGTCTTTAGAGAGTGTTGATGATTCATGGGTTTTAGATTCTAGTGCTTCTTTTCATGCTACACCTCATAGAGGTTATTTCATTGATTATGTCCAAGGGGATTTTGGGCTTGTTTATTTGGGGGATAATGAACCCTGTCAGATTGTTGGAAAGGGAAAAAGTAAGATTAAGTTGCAGAATGGGAATCATTGGCTACTACATGAAGTAAGACATGTTCCAAAGCTGAGTAGGAATTTAATTTCAGCAGGGCAACTCGGTGATGAGGGTTGTGTAGTTACTTTTAATGATAAAAATTGGAAGGTTTCAAAAGGTTCCTTTGTAGTAGCAAAAGGTGTGAAAGTAGGCACCTTATATCTTTGTACAGGTCATATTGTTCCTTCTACTTTGATTGTTTCAAAGAAAAATGAATATTCAGGAACAATTACTGTAGTTGAGCAGGGAGAACAAATAGCTGCTGTAGATTCTGATACAGCGCTGTGGCACAATAGACTTGGGCACATGAGTGAGAAAGGTATGAAAGTACTTCATTCAAGGAAAGTTTTACCATGTCTAAAATGTGTGAATATGGATTTCTGTGAAAGTTGTGTGTATGGAAAACAAAAGAGAGTGAGTTTTGTAAAGACAGGGAAGGAAAACAAAAAGGAAAAATTAGAGCTTGTGCATACAGATGTATGGGGACCGGCTCAGGTATCTTCCCTTGGTGGCTCTCATTATTATGTTACATTTATTGATGATGCAACTAGAAAAGTATGGGTTTATTTCCTTAGACAGAAATCTGATGTATTTCAAACTTTTAAGAAATGGAAATGCTTGGTTGAAAATGAGACTGGTAAGAAATTAAAATGTCTCAGATCTGATAATGGTGGTGAGTATTGCAGTCATGAATTTGAAGATTATTGCTCCACTAATGGTATTCGTAGAAAAAAAACTGTTCCAAGGACTCCACAGGAAAATGGAGTGGCTGAACGCATGAACAGGACTATAATGGAGCGCGCAAGGAGCATGAGGTTGCATGCTGGGTTGCCCTTACACATGTGGGTGAAGGCTGTCAATACTGCAGTATATTTGATTAATAGAGGTCCCTCTACTCCTTTGGGCTGTGGTATTCCAGAGGAAGCATGGACTGGTAAGAAGGTGAGTTATTCTTTTCTCAAGACCTTTGGTTGTGAAGCTTTTGCTCATATAGACTCTGAAAATAGAACCAAGCTAGAAGCTAAATCAAAGAAATGTGTCTTTGTTGGATATGGCATTAATGAATTTGGTTATAGGCTTTGGGATTTTGAAAATCTTAAAATTATTAGAAGTCGGGATGTCATATTCAATGAGAAAATGTTGTACAAAGATCTGTTGCAGCAACATGAGAAGAAAGAAGATGATTATGTAGTGCTGGATGATACTCCAAAAGTTGATGTTCCAGCCATTCCTCATGATGTGCAACAACTACAACAACAAATACCACACACACCAGTGAATGTTAGACGGTCAACAAGGCCAATTAGACCTCCACAAAGGTTTTCTTCCTCTTTGTATTCTATTTTACTTACTAATGCTGGTGAACCTGAAAGTTATGATGAAGCTGTGCAGGTGGATACTAAGATTCAGTGGGAGTCTGCAATGAAAGATGAAATGGACTCTTTGCTGAAAAATAAGACATGGGATTTGTGCAAGTTGCCTGTAGGTAAAAAGGCTTTACAGAATAAATGGGTTTACAGGTTGAAAGAAGAGGAAGGAGGTAAGAAAAGATTTAAGGCCAGGTTAGTTGTAAAAGGATTTGCACAGAAAAAGGGAATTGATTTTGATGAGATATTTTCTCCTGTTGTTAAAATGACTTCTATTCGTACTGTTTTAAGTCTTATGGCTACTGAAGATTTGCATTTAGAGCAGATGGATGTTAAAACAGCCTTTCTTCATGGTGATTTGGATGAAGAAATATATATGGCTCAGCCACAGGGTTTTGAGGTCAAAGGTAAGGAGAACTTAGTGTGCAAATTGCAAAAAAGTTTATATGGCCTGAAGCAAGCACCTCGGCAATGGTATCTGAAATTTGACAGTTTTATGCATGAGCATGGATATAACAGGTGTCATTCAGATTACTGTGTTTATTTTAAGAGGTTGGATGATGATAGCTACATTATTTTATGTCTATATGTTGATGATATGCTTATAGCTGGGTCTAACATGCATCATATTAAGGGGCTAAAACGCCAGTTAGCACATGCATTTGCTATGAAGGATTTGGGGGCAGCAAAACAAATCCTTGGTATGAAGATTTGCAGAGATAGGAAGAACAGAACATTGACACTATCTCAAGCTGATTATGTTGAGAAGGTGTTGCAACGTTTCTCTATGGAGAATGCTAAAGCTGTCAGCACACCTTTACCTGGTCATTTGAAATTGACTAAGGAGATGTGTCCCAAGACACAGGAAGAGGAGGATAAGATGTCCAAGGTACCCTATGCTTCAGCTTTAGGAAGTTTGATGTATGCTATGGTATGCACTAGGCCAGATATTGCACATGCAGTGGGAGTTGTTAGCAGGTATATGAGTCATCTAGGATTTGAGCATTGGAATGCTGTCAAGTGGATTCTCAGATATTTGAGAGGAACATCTAATAAGTGTTTACACTTTGGGGGCTCTACTACTGATTTACAGGGCTATGTTGACTCAGATTTGGCTGGAGATATTGATACCAGGCGGAGTACTACAGGTTATGTCTTTACTGTTGGTGGGGCATCCGTGAGCTGGGTTTCTCGGTTACAGAAGATTAATGCTCTCTCCACTATAGAGGCAGAGTATGTTGCTGCTACAGAGGCATCCAAGGAGATGATATGGCTTCAGTTCTTCTTGAAAGAATTGGGACATCCTCAGAAAGATAATTATTTGTTCACAGATAGTCAGAGTGCCATTCATCTTGCTAAGAATTCAGCTTTGCATTCTAAGACCAAACACATACAGTTGCGGTAACATTTCATTCGATCAGTTTTGGAGGATGGACAGTTAAAGCTGGAGAAGATACATACCAATGACAATCCAGCAGATATGTTGACAAAGGTTGTCACAAGGGAGAAGCTGAACTCCTCTTCAGCTTCGGTTGGTCTTTTAGACTGAACATGAATAAAAGAACAGTAGAGTCCAGGATGGTTTGATCCAGTGGGAGCCCCATGTGGTAGTTGTATTGCTACAGGATCAGTCTCCAAGTGGGAGATTGTTGTTTAGTGTGGAGCCTGATTAGTCCCCAAGTGGGAGATTGTTAGATTGTGGTGACTGATCAGGAAAGTACTGTACATACTTCATAAATAGTGGAGTTCGGGGCATCGCCTCGAAAAAAAAAATTTTGGAAGTAGCCGACATGGTAGCCGACATATTATGGCCGACATATGGCCGACATGTTATAACCCTAAAGCGGTTTAATACTTGTATAAAAAGGGCTTAGGGTTGGGTATTTTTATATATGTGGTGATACGAAATTGGTTCTTGCGGCGGTATTGAGCTGTAAGGGATTACGAATTGTAATCAGGTTGTAATCACTGGATTGTAATAAGATCGGACTTGCTGTTTGGTGGACGTAGCCCAGGGATTGGGTGAACCACGTTAAATCTTGGTGCCTTGTGTTCATTTCTGTGTGTTCTATTATTTTATGTTATTGGTTATATTTGCATGTAGTTTTTATTTCTATCTGTGGTTTATCCTAACAAGACAAGCATAAATATAATGCAACTGAGAGAAACAATGGGCTATACCTCTCAAGTAGCAAACTGTCGAGTAGACCAAGAGTGGGGAATGAGAATGCTCATCAAGATACCCAAGTCTCCAACCAAGACTCATCTAAGAACAATCTCCTCTCAAGTCCATATCAGGTGACTACCCCTCGGACTTCCTGCTCAAACCATCAACCATCCCAACAAATACTTCTCTAATCCAAGAGAAATCAACGTCACCACCGTCTCTAAGTATCCATGAGCACCTGTAACCAATCAATCCATGCCAACTCCAAATGCAACACAGCAATATCATGAAGTATCCATCTTATGATCAGTGTACTCAATACCAAGAAACTAAACCAAGATCAATGTCAAAGTTCCAACCATGGCCTCAGGAACATAAACATGACAACATGATCTTACCATCTCAACTAAAGAGATAACATGCTCCACATGAACACACCATAACATGTCACAACTCTAAATGCGTATCAAGAGTATACCATGACATAATAATGAAACCATCCTAACACCAAGGATAACATGCCAAATAAAAGTATAAACCACAACTTTGCCAAGAACCTTGTGAGTCCTCAAGATGCAACCATCTCCACACACCATGAAGAAAACCATCTCCACATACCAGGAAGAACCATCTCCACACACCATGAAGATAACCAAGAACTCCATGAGTCCTCAAGATCTAACCATCTTCAAACACCATGAAGATAACAAGTGCACCATGCAAATGTCAAAGATGCTTCTGCAACAACAGGATCTAAGACAAACTTCCAACATCTGCAAACACTCAATAAACATATCAATGCCAATAACTCCCACTCAACTATGGTACCAAGTCACCTATGGCATCATAAAATCCATCTCCTATATGAAGATCCAAACTAAACCAGGAACTAATCTTACACTGTCACCCCATCACTATCACAAGCTCCCACTAAACCGTGTATCCAAGCTATCCATGACATCATGATGAAAACCCATCCTCTAATCATGAGAATCAACCAAGGCATCAAACCATCAAAGAACTCAAAGTGCACATCATGAGCTCCTCAAAAGAAACCAAATAACCATGATCCTCAACCAAGAAGATGTACCACCATAACTGAATCAGAAATCGAAGCTAATAAACATCAAGGATGTACCTATATAACCAATCATGTCATGCCAAAATCCATGGCACCATGATCACATCCATGAACCGAGCATCTAGCTCTCAAAGTGTCCAACCTGTCAGCATAGTCAACCACAATCCTCTACCATGACTGTACCTGGTAACAACATCTCATCCCTTCTACATGAAGAAAGAATCAGAAAATCATGTGACTTAGGGCATAGACAACCCAAATCCAAGCCACCAATCTGAATATGCATCAATAATGAAAGATCAATGGGCAAAGACAACCCATAACCAAGCTATAAATGCAACCTATAAGTATAGACCGCTTACAACACTGCACAACTTGTAGATCCAACAAGTCATCATGCATATCCAAACCAAACATTGATAACCATATCATCATGAGACCAAACTTGAGTATACAATGACATCAAATCTTAAATTTCCAATGCCATAAACTCACAATGTTACCATAGTCAAAATATACCTATAAACTGTTCAGATAAATTTATCAACAAATGAATCATGCCAAACCTGCACCAAATCTAAACCAATTTGTAGAGCTCTCCAAGAGCTTTCCGTTGACTACTCGAAGTCCAAAATCTGACTCTGTATGCCCAAGTTATGCCCTAATCTGTGCTCAAAATAAACAACATCTGACTTTAGGGATTTTAAAACCTGACAAAATCTCAAAATCATAGAACCAAACCTACACCATCTTGTAGTGCTCTGAATTAGCTTTCCAACGCCTATAAGAACTCTGAAATCCGATATTCTGAGAGAAAGTTATGGCCATTTTACTAAGACAGTCTTTTTACCATTTTCAGTACGATTTTTCATTTTTAATTTTTTTCAGTGACGAAAATTCTGACGGGATTAAATTTGACGGCCATCATGAGCTGAAACCAAAAAACTCTTTCATTTTATCTGAACATGGCCAAACTAGGGCATATTATATATCAAAATTTATGGAAATGTCGACCCAGATCCAATGGTGAGGTTTGTTTTTACCCAAGAGGTCATTTCTGCAAGCTACCCCCCAAAACCTTCATTTAAATGAAACATCTGAAAAATCTTTTTGTCCAACAATTTCACATACCCAAATATTTTAACATCCCATCATAACAGCAAATCCAAAACCCTCAGATCTGCAATAAATCATTCATATATCTTGCCCTTTCTTTTATCCTCTCATGCATTCCCATGGATTCAATCTAGGGTTACAATAATAAAACCATAGCTCTGATACCACTTGTAAGAAAACTTGGCAATAAAGAATATAACCATTTCCACATAACCCATAATAGATCTGAAATAAACACGGAATTAAAATCCACATGCAAGAGAATAGACAACATACACACAAAATTGTGACACAAGATATACCTTGGGAAACCCTCATTGAGGGAAAAGCCCAACCTCCAAAAGCATCCATCACCATGTATTATTCAGCAAAAATACCATTGCCATACAACCATGGAAGCCTTCATGGCCATAGCCACAACCGAGCAAACTATGTGAACAAGCATGAATCCACACATCCCATGCCATGCTTTCAACCTTCACAAATGCTCCCTTGGCTAATCTGTCAAGCCTTGTCCCGCTCGACTCCTGCCTTTTATCTTCTCTTTGTCACTCTTTCTCTCTTTATACAACAACTACCCTTGTGGCTACTTATATAGTAGCAAGTCCCACAAAACCACCAAGTGGTATTACATAAACCATGTGCTAAAACCATGTGCTACCTAACCCACTAACCCCACATTTAATATTGGGAATTTAATTCTTTTCCCCAATATTAAATAATTACATAAAATATTTTTACAATGTTACAATACAACTCATCAAGAATATTCCATGGGAATCTTTACATGTTGCACGTCCATCTAGGTACAACATTACATAATAAAAATAAAATAGTAAAATATAACAATATTATGCAATGTGTGCAACATCCATTATCTCAACAATAACACCTAAGTGTTAAGTGATGATCGAGTGTCGAAACTTAGTGACTATCAAGTAATGTTGTTGAAGATGAATTCAAGGAAATCGTGATTCCCAGCCAACTCAGTTGATTTTTTGGGAGGTGTAAATCATGTTGAAGATATGATTAATGAGTTGGATCCTTAAATTCAAGGCTAGGATTAGGTAAAGACCTAATAGATGGATTCCAGAGGAGTTTCTAGAAGAATATCAAGAAGATGGATAGATACAATGGATTGAGTTGAATCTGATCATAAACCCTAAGATCTACAGTGATCATAAAAAATAGTAAACCAAGAATTGCCTATTTAAAGAGGTACAAAGCCAAACAAATTATCAAGGAGTGCAAGTATATGCAAGATGCACATGTAGACAAAGGTGGATCAGAAATGCACAAGTGTGTGAGTGAATGCAAAGCTAAAGGAGAAAGCTTGCAGAGATGTTGTTAATAGTGATAAGTGAAATCTAAGCAAAAAGGCTTAAGTCTTGTTCAAGGGGGAAGACTAATTGCTTGAAGGATTGTCAAGCGAATCAAGAACAAAGATGACAGTGGAGAACTTATCAATGAATTAACCTCTGAACCAAATAGAAATTTGAACTTCCAAACTAAGTTGTAATCACATAGATCAACACCTATTGTTTTCTTTCTAATCATTGTAAATAGTTTGTATTGAAATCATTTTAATAGAGGTTGACCTAATAGTCATTTTGAAGACTTAACAGTCTGTGTAAATCTTTTCACAAGGTGACATTCTAAATCAAATGATCAAAGTCCTCTGACAAGGCTACTCCTAACAGGATGATTAAATCCTTTAACAAGGTCACATTTAACAGTGTGTATTGTAACCTTTAATAGGGTTGGCTCCTAACAAAGCTCACTTCGAAAGAGTGAAAATTTGGTGACATGTTGCTGGTGGTTTTTCCCAAATTGGGTTTCCACATAAAATCCTAGTGTCAAATTTGTGTTGAATATTTTATATGTTTTACATTTTATATTTAGCAAAGCATGCTGGATTTGGAATAGCAAGTTTTGTTTACACTAGAGACTGAGTAACAATAGAGACTAAGCAACAGCAGGATAAGCATAACAACAAGAGTTTTATTGTTTAAAATTTTAAATGGTACTTAAGGACCTTGAGTAACTAATTCGCGCCCCCCCCTCCTTCCACCAGTTATTCTAAACATTTCTAACACCAACAAGTATAAAGGCATGTTACCTCTAAAATATTTTAGATGTGGTAAATATGTTTGGCTACTTATTATGTCCAAAGAAATGTCCTATGTAAAAGTATAAAAGATTCAATAAAAGGCTTATGATTTAATGACGATGCTAGTATTTCTAATGCTAGGTTAGAAGGTGAGGATTGTTCATTTGATTTTGAAGAAGATGATAAAGAGGTTAAGAAATATAAAGTCAATATATCTGACATTTGTTCTAAGATTGGTGATATTGAAATTGTTTTAAATGTTAGAAGGAAAAAGAATGAATGGTTGATAGATAGTGGTTGTTCTTATAATATGAATGGAGGTAAAAGTAAATTTATTTCACTTAACAAGTATGATGGTGGTGATTTTAGATTTGTTGATGACAAAGCAACATATAAATGAAAAGAATTACACGGACAATGTGTATCATGTGAAGGGTTTGGAGCATAATTAGTTGAGTGTTGGAAAATGTATGAGAATGGATATGATGTTATTTTCAAGAATGAATTTTGTGAAATTGGGAAGAATCGGGAGAATTAATTATGTATGGCAAGAGAATGGGCAGAAATATGTATCAATTGGAAGGAGCTATAGAAGGATGCTTGGATCCTGATTTATGAAAATTGTTCCTAGCACTAGAGAATGTGTCAGATAAATTTTAATTATTTGGTATGGATAAGTAGTATTGAAGTTTTTAGAGACTTTTTTCAAAGCTAGTAAATCTAGATCTAGTGTGATTTGCAAAGGATGTTAAGAAGGGAAGCAAATAATTAGAATGTTCAAAGCTAAAAATCACACCTATTTTTGTGTACTAGATCTTGTGCACACCAATATTTGTGGTCCTTTAATAAAAAGATGTCTACTAGGTGAAAGGTACTTTTTGTTATTCATTTATTATCATTCTAGATATACATGACTTTCATATTCTTGGAGAAATAAATGAAGCATTTGAAAAGTTTAGGATATTCAAGGATAGAGTTGGCAATGAATGTAGAAGGAAAATCAAATTTTAATATATGAAAAATATGGTGAGTTTACTTTTTATACATTTGAAAGGTACTATGAAAAAACATGAAATAAAAAGATAGTGTTTATGCTGCCAAAACCCCATAATATAATGTTGTTGTGGGAAAGAACAAGTAAATCAATCTAACAGGAAGCAAGGATGATGATCAATGAAGCAATTTGTCAAAAATGTATTGGAAGGAAGTTGTACACACTATTGTGTTTGCTTTGAATAGAGTTTTGTGCAGGAAAATATACTATAACAGTGCATTTGATCTTTGGTATGGAAGAATGTCTAGTATAAAAAATTCCAAAATATTTGAAAGTAAGTGTTATATTCATAAAGATGAAGACAAGTTGGGAACTTTGACAACATATATGATGAAGGAATATTTCTAGGGAAATCCTCGAGAAGAAAAGTGTAGTGTTTCAACAAAAGTCTACATAAAGTTGTGGAAAGTGTGAATGTGAGAGTTGATGAAGATTTTCAAAAGAAACCAAAGAAGATTGTTGACTATGATTCTAATACTGAGGATAACAAAGAAAATGACAAGGAGAAAGAAGTTGAATCAAGACTAACACCTTCTTCTACCTATAAAATGCCAAGGTATGTTCAAAAGCATCATTCAAAGAAGTAGACCAGCAGTCATATGCTTTTTTGCATTCAACAATTAGTTAATAAGAGATTTGATTTTTAAAAATCACTTTGTAAAGTGTACAAAATTTGATGTAAAAAAATTAGCATAAATTAATAACCATAAATTAGAGTAAACATAGATTTTATAGTATAATATAAAAAATTAGTTACAAAAAGCTCGAGCTTTTGCATGGTCAGCAATTCAGAAAAAGATATTGACTTGCGAAAGGAGGAAAAAGCTTGGTTTTATAGGCCCAACCATGTGTATAATGTGTAAAAAAGTTGTATAGGAGGCGGATCATCTCCTAGTCCAATGAGAAGTGGCACGGGTTTGTTAGGATAGGTTAAAAAGCAAGTTGAATATGGTTGGTCCCTTGCCAAATTAGTTGTGGAGTTTATTTCAATGTTGGCCTACTTCTTTTCCAAATTCAACTATGTCGAAGATATGGATCATTAGTCCATCAATAGTTATTTGGGAAATATGGAAGGAGAAAAATAGGAGAATTTTTCAGGATGAATTCAAATCAGTAGATAATCTTCTTAATAAGATTGATTTGGCTATTGAAGACGTTATGAGCACAACTACAAGTAATTTGAATTCCTATAGGATTTTCACGTATTGGGATAGTATTATACAAAAGTATTGGCTTGGCAGTAAGGTGAGATGGAAAGGGGGTGGTAGTAGTTCTTTGAAGAAGAAGGATTTTAGAAAGAAACTCATAAGGGGAGATAGTTGCTATGGTTGCAACTCAATTATAGAATGGGACTAGTAATGTCGCTGAAGCACAAGCAACCTTATTAGCAGTTAGACTAGGTTGCAAACTTGGTCAGGATTATATTCACCTTGAAGGAGATTCAAAAATTATTGTGGAGAGTTTGAAATCTCGGACATGTTTTATTCAGAATTTAATTAACTAAGTGATGAGTGAGATGAAGAAATTTACAAATTAGAAGATTAGTCATATTTTCATATAAGGTAACAAGGAGGCAGACAATTTGGCTAATTGGGCCACGTCCTTTTTAAATATTGGAGAGACTATCTTTGAATATTTTAGAGATCTAAATTTGGAGGAGTAGAGTTAACGGATAGTTTATGATTTTAATATTTCTTAGTTGAAAAAGTTGAAGTTTGTGATTATTGTTGGAGGAGATAGTGTAATGATTAATTTGATTTGAAAGCTTTGTGTGAATTGGAGAGAAAAGGTGGCATATTGTAATTGTTGGTAGAAATGGAGATGTTAGATATTGGTGGTTGGATTTGATGTGATAGCCCGGATGTGGGAAGAGTTGGAGTGTTTCTCAATATTTTTCAATGTTATTAATCCTATTGAATGTGATGCTCCTTTCAATACAATTGCAGAAGGCTGAAGTTGGAGTAAGGAGTGGTGTCTATTGAAGTGTGTCTGATAAAATGGAGGCCTCTTTCTCAGTCGATTCAGATAAGCAAATGAAATCGTTTAAGGGTCCTACAAGAAGGGAGCGCATCAAAGGCTTACTGAAGATCAAAATGGAGGAAATGGTCTCTGCAATGATTGGGGTTTTGGATGCCCATTTTCAGGAGAGAAAAGATAAGAGGTGCACCAATCTAGATGTAATTGCAGTATTTATGGCGTGGGGTTTAGAATTGAGTGAGAGCACCCAAAAGGTGGGTACAATAACGCGTGCTTTGTTTGAAGATGATTTGTTCAGCGAGCTCGATTCTATTTTGGAGTGGGCGGTTCCGGGGATTGGTGCAGATTTAAGTGAGTGCTTCAAAGATGAAGAGGGTGGTCGGCGCTTTAGATATGTGTTATTTTTGTGTTAGAGGGCAAAGGTAGATAAACCTCTCATGTTCAAGAATGATTCTACGGCCTGGGAGAGAGTGAAGGTAGAGTTGGAAAGGCAAGAATTTACAGTGATTGATGGTGTGGGAGTGATATTAAGGAATGTCCTTCATCGAAGCCGAAGCTATCGTGGTAGGAGGGCGATAGAAGCAAGAGAATGAAATGGGGAATGGAGGTTCTTACTTGTCATATTTTTAAAGATTTTGAATGTCGAATACAGGACCAACATCAGATTTTCGAACAAGATCGCAGGATGCAATGGTTGTTGGAAAGCTGGAGACCATTTTTTTTGCATGTTCTTGGAGGGATCCGAAACACGTTGATTGCAAGTTGAAGGAAGTACAAAGCTGGGTAAAAATGCCCCAATCTTGAGATGTAATTAAATTTTTGCATAACACTGAATGTGAATTTCAGTGAAAATATATGTATGAATCGGTGTTATGATTTAGGTTATATATGTCTGTAGAACACATATCTACATGTATATGTTTTATGATCTTCATAGTTTGAAAGTTAAGAAGAGGGGTAGTTTGGTTATGGATAGATATTGTGGTAGAAGTAGTTGATGACAAAAAGTTTTATAAATTGTAATGAACGATGGGAGATGATGTTTCTTTTCACTTTTAGCAATCAAATTATCCATTACTAACCAAAAAAATTAAAGTTAAGTTAAAGTGACTAATAACAACATAAAAAATCTTTTTTTTTAATAACAAAAATATAATAGTCATAAATTAGAGTAAAGATAGGTTTCAATATATATAGAAATAATTCATTTTCAAAATTCTTAAAATATTTATTATATACTACTAAAACCAATTTTCAAAGATTTTAAAATAATTGTTATAGTTAAAACTAATTAAATTAAATTAAAATGACTCATAATGTGGCACAAAATAAGATATAAAAAAATTAATTAATAATAATAAATTAATTTTTTATATTAAAAATCGCAGGATCAAAGAGGTACAGGATACATCAGAGACCCAAGGGCAAACAGCAAGCCCAAGAGATCACAACAGAGATGCAGAAATTACAAAATATAAAGAGCTAGAGTACAAAAAGGGATTCCCAACAAAAAAAAATTAAGAGAGAATATCATCCCGGTTCTCTAACCAGGTCGTCCAACCCTGAGGGCCTTCCATCCAAATGACCTTCTTTCTATCCAAAATTTGAGCATACATATCCAACTTTTCATAAGGAGGTGTATCAATAGTTTTAATATCTTTAATCAGCTTAAGGGCTATATCTTTAATAAACTAATATTTTAAAAATAATAAATAACATATAATTATGTTTTCATTATAAACAATAATAAATATTTTTAATATTATAAATTTGAACACAAATTACTTATTTTTCAACAATAAAAAAAATTATAATATTATTTTCCTTCAAAAATTTAAAAAATATTATGATATTGTTTTCACACTAAATGTTAGTTTTTTACTTCTTTGATAAGTTTAAAGAAACCTATTATATGTATTAAAGCTTAAAAAATGTTGGAAAATATAATCTGACAATGGCTGACAATTTTCTAGTGTAAAAATTAATTTTACGGGAACGAATCTCTCACATAGCCTATCGGCTAGATTATCAATGATAAAGAACAAAGGTCATTGTTACCAAAATTAAGTAAGCAAGAGAGAGAGAGTGCTTTATATTGTCTACTTTCATAAATTAAGCCTAAATCTGTGATTGAATCTTATAATGGTCAAAGTTGGATCAAGGCAATGGAAGAAGAGCTAATCAAATTTAGAAGAATCATATCCAGGAGTGTGTTCCCAGATGGACTAAAAAAAAATTGATTGGGACTAAATGGATTTTTAAGAACAAGTTGGATGAAAATGGTATAGTTGTGAGAAATAAGGCTACTCTCAGATTGAAGGAGTTAAATTTGATAAGACATGCACGTATTGCTCGGATGGAAGCCATTAGAATGTTCTTGGCATTTGCCATTTACATGAAATTCAAGATTTATCATATGGTTATCAAGTGAGCATTTTTGAATGGAGAGCTAAATGAAGAAGTCTACATTGAACAATTAAAAGGTTTCAGGTCATAGGCAAATCCAAATGTAGTTTGTAGGTTGAAGAGAACACTTTATGGACTAAAACAAGAACCTAGAGCTTGATATGGTAAGTTGAATAGATATTTGATCCATTGAGGTTTCATAAAAGTTGGACAAATAGTAGTTTGTACTTCACAGCTTAGATACCAACAAAATTTTGCTTGCACTTTATGTAGATTATAATATCTTTGGTGAAATGATGGCCTGTGCAATAAGTTTGTTGAGGATATGCAGAAGGTAATTGAGATGTCTATAATTGTTGAAATGAATTTCTTCCTTAGATCCAAAGTGAGCCAGAATACCAAAAGGTACTTTTATCTCTCGATCTAAGTATGTAAGGGAATTGTTGAAGAAATTTGGTTTAGAAAAATTAAAGCCATTAAGTACTCTCATTGTTATTGGAGATAAGTTAACTAAGGGTGATAATTCATTGAAGGTATATGAGAGTAAGTATAGATCAATGATTGGAGGTTTGTATTGGTGATCATTTTGGTGTGTTTTTGTGCTCGAGGATCATTGCATTGCTTAAGGTGGTGTGTCTAATCTCAAACCCTTCTTAGCTTAAAGATTTATGGTGTACATCTAGTATATATAGAAGATCATTTCAAGAGGGATGTATGCAAGTCCCTAAATTCAAGATTTTTTATTAGATTCATGTGATCTTGTTTCTTATATGTGAGTTACATGTGGTGGTAGTGAGAGCTTACTCAATTAGTTGATTCGAGGAGGTGCAAAAAAATTATAAAATAGAATTGCAGAGGCTTTACAACTTTATTTTGTGGTGTTTTGTACTTCATCTTTCATGTAGGATTTGGAGGGATCCTGGAAACCAATACAAATAAGGTTTTAAATAGAGGGATTTGAAACACACACCATAAGATATACAATAAGATCCTCAAAGAGAAATGGAAAAAAGAAAAAATAAGACATAGATGAGGAGCAGGGGGGAAGCAACTGAATTCCCCTAAAAATATAGACCTGGCAATCAAGAAACGATAAAACAATCAATCAACAAACTGTCTAGCAAAGAAAAAAGAATATGAGTTAAGGTTTCCCCTTTGCTCTCTTCTTGTGGGATCTAAGGTTCATGCCAAAAGGAGAGGAATTATGAGTCTTTTCCTTTGACTATAATACATCCTTCATCAATCTTGGAAACCTTAGCTTGCCAAGCCAATGAATCCATGGAACTATCAGAACCAACAATGGCAAGAACAGATAAAGAGCCAACACCAATAGAAGAAACAACACCTCTAACAACAAAAAGGACAATGAGCACCTCAGGGACAAGAAGAAGTTGAAAGAAAAACAACAACATTCATAGAGGAAGAACCTTTTGTGGGATTTGGGGGAGACTCACCCATCTAGGGCCAACTCTAGTTCAATGGAATGAAATTGTCCATTTGAATTAATAACAATATAATGATGTGTAGATGCACTCTTCCACCATGAGGAAGACTTTTTGGCTTAAACCTTCTCTACACTTGTCAGCAACACCCTCCCGGCATTTCTCGTCGGGGGTTTAGGGCACCTGCTCGTCCTAGTTTGTATCCTTTGGTGCTTGGCTTATTCTTATTGAAGAAGGACCCTTAGTCCTTGCCTCATGCTTGTGCTTATTGTGCTCCTTGCTTCTTCTTGTATTTCTTGTTTTTCCTGTTTGCTTTCTTTCATTAGCACCGTTTGGTGTTCTTGCTACTAGCGGTCTTTTATCTTGTACGCTTTTTCAGTCCCATAGACCCTTGTGGTCTCTTGTTGGAAATTAATAAATTTATCTTATCTTATATACACCAACTTATTTTGACTCGTTGTTGGCAACCTTTTCTCTTCTTCTACCTTCACTCCTCGTTCTCATCTCTTTTTTGCCCTTCACACACACACATACATACATACATACATACATACATACATACATACATACATATATATATCCACTCCTCCTTTCATCTTTGTATCTCTCCTCTCTACTCTTCTTATTAGCTATGGTTGGATCTCTTCATACCAACATAAATAACACAAGTATTGTGACAATATAATTATTGTGATGTTGAGAATTCCTCTCAATAAGTGCTTCATTCTCCATATCTCCAAGCACTTATTGAGAGGAATTCTCAACATCAATCATTTCTAGTGGTGGACTTTAATGCATTCTTCTCTTTGCAAAATAAGTTTGATATGTAGCCCTTGTTAATGCATTCTTCTCTACGAAAGAGAAGTTTGATGTGTAGCCCTCATTAATGCATTCTTCTCTACGAAAGAGAAGTTTGAGGTGCAAACCCTTATTAATGCATTTTTCTCTATTAGAAAGAAGTTTGAGATGAAAATCTATGTTCAACCCTTTGGGAGTAGTCATGGTAGATCCACCCTTTTGGAGTAGCCATAGTGGATGTCATCTGAGAGACTTCATGATTTGGCACTTGTGTTTATTCACCCTCGGGGAGTAACCATGGCGAACGTTATAATGAGATGACATCATGTTAAGTAATTCCATAATGAACATCGTGCTCATTTGCATTTCCATGTGTGTGAATGGCCACGATGGATACACCTTCTAGGAGTAGCTATGGTTGATGCCATGTCAAAGACTCCATGACTAGGCACTTCTTTTTATTTACCTCTAGGAATAGCCATAGTGAACATCATAATGAGATGGCACATCGCGTTGAGTGATTTCATGATGAGCATTATGTTCATTTGTATTTCTATTCACAAGAGTAGCCATGATGGACCCACCCTCTAAGAGTAGACATGGTGAATATCACTATATAAGTCAAATATGGAGAAGGATTCCTCCCTCCAATTAAGAGGGAGTTTTAATGAATTGTAGCTATAGTCAAACTCCTACAAACCAACATAATAACATAATTATTGTGATAATATAATTATTGGGGCCAGCGTCAACACTACCAATAGGTTTTAAAGGAAGAACAGACCTTGCTCCCTTATAATCAAATTAGACCTACAACAAATGAATTAGACTAAAGAAGTGCCCAAGGGAGACAATAATCATTTATTCTCTATGATTGAGAGGATAATGATAATTTAAGTCATGAGCACAACAAACTTCTCCCCGCACGAGACCTCCCTCTACCTCAATTTTATATTTATAAATAATAATTATATTTTAATATATTGCTTACTAGAAAATTAATAAATAATAATTTCATTTTAATTTATTATTTTCAACATTTTTTTAATCTCAGTCACTTTTGATTAGAGGTATTAGCACCCCTTAATTTGACTTGTGTTGGTAACTTTTCTCGTCTACCTCTTGTCCTCCCAATGGACATCTCATTTCTACCCTTATGTTCTCTCCACTCCTCTCCATACTTTCTTCTCATGACTCCTCCCTCTACCTCCTTATCACTCTCCATAACCCTCCCCACCATGCTTGGAATTTGATGGTCGTATTGACCATTTTTGTACTTTTGAATCGTATACGATGGGCTAAAAATTTGTAAGACCATATGAACTAATAGGCTAGGTATTTAGAGAACTGTCAATATGACAAATAAATTTATTATTAAACCATCAATATTTGTTATAGGCAATTTAATATTTTATTTAATATACATAAATGTGATTTCATAATATGTATAATATATATTTATGATAATAGGCAAGAGCCTACAACACAACAGTAACTTGTGAGCCTCTCATGTGGAAGGTCTTGGGTTTGAATTCGCTTAACACATAAAAATAATTAATTACAATAATTAATCTAGGCTTCTGTCATTTATCGATCAAAATATTTTATATTTATATGTTTCTATTTTGTATTTTGATGACTACATATTTATATTAATTTAGAAACTTGTTGAAATAGAATATAATGAATTTTAAAAACTTTTTTTTAGTAATTTACAAAATTAGATATTTTTAATTAAATTTCTTAATTTTTAATTGTGCTTTTGAATATTTTTTAATTCAAATAACATTCAAATCACTTACAATTATTTTAGCACTTAGTTTGATCTCATCCAACATAATTGACTAAATTCTTTTATATATAAAGTTGGGAGCACAAATGTAACATCACAACAAATAACATTGTCTTGCTTTAAATTGACAATTTTAGAAACACACCGCAACTCATTATTTATTCAAACAATATCTAGTAACGTACTGAAAATACTAAATCAATCAATTGACATTAATTGCAATCTAAGAATTGATTCATCTCTCATCAAATTTGTACCAATCTTCATCAATGCAATCATTTAGCATCATTGCACTATTTAAACATAACATAAAGTAGCTACTATGAATGCTATTTAACTATATTTTAATAATAAATAATGTCTTAATTTTGAATAAATTAGATAGTGTTCAAATTTTATAATCTATAAATTAAAAATTAAAAAAATCTTACGAATACTAAAAATATCACATTTCTTATAAAAATATGTATATTCTCTATCAATATGATACCATATAATTTTAAAAATATGTTCAAATAATTAAATGATATAATGAAACAAAAAAGTAACTAATAAGTAATGATATAAAATAACCACTATGAATTTTAATATAATTTTAAAATGTTTTTTAATTCGAATAAGAAGTAGATGGCTAGAGAAAATTAGAAATCTTAATTAATATTAATTATATTTAAGAACAAAATTCAGTTATATAATTTTTGTAGTCTATCTTTTATATCACATTCTATAATTTATTACCAAGAATCATAAATTAAGAAGAATAAAATTTGATTGAAAATATTTTTAAAATAAAAATACAAATAAAACAAGAACTCTTCACTAATCACAAACATTATTAAATTATTTTTATATAATTACAATAATAATATATTGTAAATTTAAATATCTACAACACAAGCTCTAAAAATTATAGTGCTAACAAAAATTAGATACTTAATTCTAGAATTAAAACGAAAAATGCAATATGTTCAAATAATTAAATGATATAATGAAACAAAAAAAGTAGCTAATAAGTAATGATATGAAATAACCATTATGAGTTTTAATATATTTTTAAAACATTTCTTAATTCAAACCCTAAGGAGATGATTAGAGAAAATTAGAAATCTTAGTTAATATTATATTTAACAACAAAATTTAGTTATATAATTTTTGTAGTCTATCTTTTATATTACATCCTATAATTTATTACAATCATAACTTAAGATGTATAAAATATGATAAAACTAAATTTGATTGAAAATGTTTTTAAAAATACAAATACAAATAAAGTAGAAACCCTTCAAAAATCACAAATTTTATAAAATTATTTTTATGTAATTACAAGAATAATATATTCTAAATTTAAATATCTACAACACGCAAACTCTAAAAATCATAGTGCTAACAAAGATTAGATATTTCTAAAATTAAAACAAAAAAATGCTAAAAATTTGAAACAAAATAAAGAAAATTTATTATTTAGAATTTAAAAATAAGATATTAGTGAATTAAAAAATTATTTTTTTAATAATAAAAAGAAAAAAATATAATTCAATTATTAAATTGAAAATAACAATAAATAGATATTAAATTCTTTGTTATTATTTTTACTTAAAAATAAAGTAGTACAAAATAAAACTTATTTTTTAAGCTAACCCTCTTATTAAATTTATTAAATTAAAAAAATATCATCTTACCTTTACAAAGTTCTTTTTTTAAACATACTATACATGATTTAGGTGGGCATTAAAGTTTAAGCTATGCTTTTAATATATTATTATACTCCAAAAAAAAATATGGAAAAAAAAAAGTAATTTATAAAAAGAAAAAATATAATATTTAATGATGTTTACCATAATAAAATATAAATAAGAAATTAGCACATTATTGTAGATAAATAAATAAAAAATAACAAAATAATGTAATTCTTAAATTTGAATCAATAACAACAAAACACAAATATGACGAGAGATTCAAGAAAATTAAATAAAATTATTGTGTGATATTATTTATAAATCTATAATTTCATAAGATATCTAAACCTAACCTTAATGTACTCATCAATTTCAAAATGTACTTCTAATTTACAATGATTAAAATGTTAGAGAACAATGGGCAAGCATGGTGAGGAGAAAACTCATCTTGATAAAACAATTATAAGTCTATGTAACTATTATCTCAAATCTATTTTTATAATAGCTAACTATCAAATTAATTGCAAATTTTCAAAAATATTTAAAGAAAAAAAATTTTAAAATAAATATTTTTGTTCTCAAACTACATTGTACAGTTAAAATAAATTAATCTATCTAGAAAATAAATCATCTACAAATTAAAAAATATATTTTCACTATAAATAATTTTTAAAAATATTTTGAAAATAATATTTTCAAAGGCGATAACACAATTTATATGCAAATTTAATGAAAGATAACATGCAAACGAAAACACATAAATTTAGGAATTCAAATTAGTAATAAGCACAATGAAATAACTTATAATAGTACTTGCCCGGCTGAAGTATATAAAAACCACATATAAACCTATTTGCTTAAAAAATATAAAATATTTGAATTTAAAATGATCTATTAAATTATTTAAAAACTAAAAAATCAACAATCAACTTTTTTTATTTAAACATAAAATAAAAAGTGTGAACAAAATTTAGCCATCACGAAAAAATCATATGACAGTTAGGGGCAACCATCAAATTTCAGACCTGCTCCCCACCAATGTCTTTCTATCACTCCCCCTAACCAAATTGTTATTACTCCATTTATATCCTCCGCACTTATATGAGAATTTGTTGGTCTCGTGTTCTCTCCAAATCATACAAGCCATCAATTAATCATTGTTCTAGATATTAAAAGCAATCAATTAATCATTGTTCCCACCTTAGCGCTCGTATGTGTTTTGTCATTCGAATACAATCGCATATTTCACCTTATGAGCAAATAAGTTCATCAATATAACTTATTAATATGAATGAATGGAAAACTTTAATAATAACATCAAGGTTAAAACAATCCACGGGACCACCTGCGACAGCACACCCCAAAATATATAGAGCCACAACCTCACAATTTGTAACTCCTTTATAATTGTCCACTTAAAATTGAGATTCAAACCATGGAATATTAACACTAACCATGTGGATCAAACCCATTTCAATTTTTTGATTTTTATAAGCCATATTTATGCTTTTGTGTAAGCATTTAAACTTTCATTTCTTTTTATTTATGAAAAAAAAAGTTACTTAAATCTAGTTGCGCCAAATAATCTATTTCTTAAATATATCTGTCTAGGAAAAAATAGTTTGTTCCCACAGTTTTTTTGGTCGTGTTTATGATTATATTAAGAAAACCTTGATACAGGTTTCATGTTCGATTTTCATCAAATTCTGACATTTTTGCCAGTCTGGAATTTGATCAATTGACCGCTGGATACACAGCTGTTTTACGTATTAAAAATTGCACCGCAATTGGAGGAGAAAAGTAATCTCTTACAGGAAATTCCTAGAAGGCTCCAAAGAAAACCTAGATCCGGAATCCGCGTTGCGCACGTCATGATCCAGAGCCTTGTGGTTGAAATGCAATGTGGGATCGCCATAGGCCCACATGACACAATTACAAAAGGATCCCATCTCCGTCATACTCTCTGTGCTTGACGCGTCATTAAGAGTTGTTAACCCCAACCTGCTCTTCTCACCTAACCAGATTCAATTATCTTCAACGGATTCACATTCGACGCGTAAGCAAAACGACTACAACAAGCAATCCTGAGAATCTAAATCCACAAAGCCATCTGCCCCTAGTAAAGGAAAGATTGGATCAAATGCGCTTCTATTGGATAACTCATTAATCCAGATCTTTTTCTTTATTCTTTGGTACTTGGAAGGGGAAAAATTTGCTTTTTCTGCAGCCATGAATTGGCTCTTGTACACTGGTGCGAGAAATTCTACGACAAGCCAATCGCCTTCCAAAACCAGTCTGTTGAATTCCCTCCAATAGAATGGATGTACAGAGAAGATCCGGAACAAAGAACATTGTCAAGACCAGAAGCTCAAATCACACAAACATGGACTATGGAAACCTAATGTCCATAAAAGATATCCCTTGTTCTCTCATCGTCGCCTCTTCTATTTAAATATCTTAGGAACTTGCAGCCATTTCATATGAAGCTGCTCAAAAATAATCCTACCTTTTCCATTGTTTGCTGGCGCGTATCTCATTGTTATCACTACAAAGCATATACAAACCAGCGGGACAATTTCATAGGAGACTTACAAAGGGGTCAGACCCGTGTGATAATTTCATAAGGAACTTAGAAGGAGATCAGGTTTACTATTTAAATTTTAGCAGCACAGGTGGTATCATGTAAATTTAAATAAGACACACCGAATAACTAAGAATCTCTCTCATGATGGAATTTGAAGGGGCTAAAATAATGCAGAAATCTCTCTGTACGCATTTCATTATCCACCCCTTTCGATTTCCCTTCAAATTTATCCATCAAAATTTTACTTAAAACATAAATAAATACACATATCTGCCATCCACTGAACAACTTAATATTTAAAGAAAGTTCTTTATCCTTCCTAACATAAAGTGCGCGAGCTTGGCACTTGCAAAATGGATTTGCACACAACGTGTTGCAGAGCATTGGGTTCTGTGATTTCAATACCACATGTCCTATTCAAGCTTAATGAAATATAATTTAAGAAACCATAACCAACCTCTGGCTGTTCTTAATATCACGTGAGAGGTCTTTTCAGATGTATTAGCATATAAACTGGAATGCAACAAAACAGATCTTTGTATTTGCCAAATGAATTTGCACCTAACTCGGTGCAAGGCTGTGGATTATTATTTGAATCCTAGACAATTGATTCCTCGCACTGATGAATCACAAGTTTCGCAAACCATAACCAATCAATTGCTGTCCTCGTTTAAGTGTAAAAGATCAACGAAATAAAATCAGTCATCCAGGAAAATAAAGTACATTTGCCAATTTCAAACAATGCTCCATCCACGAGCTAATGTCAACTGACTTTCAAATTAATATAATGATTCAGACTATAGAAGTACTAATATCTTGATGACTACCTGCAAAGAAGAATAAAACACCGAGAGCTCTTCAATATCTGGATATTTAGTGTCAATTTGCTGCAGATTTCCTGATGTCGAATCTGAAAAAATTGCTACACCCTCATTAAATACTGGACCTAATTCTCATGGAAGCTGTAGCACATATATTAACATACTAGCAAAACAACATACTCTTAACAATGCAATAGCCTCAACGTGTGCTTCTGGATTCAATTGTGTCTGTTTTCGAATAGCCTCAATGTGTGCTTCTGGATTCGATTGTCTGTTATCGAATCTAGAAACACACTGATTTAACTTATGTATTGTGGAATTGGGCATATCAAGCCATGATTCCCCATATGTTTCAGTGGGATGTGTCATAACCCTTCACTATTTGGGAAGATCAGTTTTATCGAGCAAGAAGCTTGACAATTAAAAATACCCTATTTAGACAAAAATTCAAAAAACCAGGGTCAATCTTCTACATTAGAGTTAAACAGCATATAGTACCATAAACTACTTCCAGCCATACTAACACAGGGATCCCACCACCCCCTTTGGCCCACATCCTGGAGACTCTGGGATGCACCGGGGACTTGGGAACTCCATCCCCCCGCCCTTAGTGGTGCCACCAAATTCCACCACCTCCACCAAGGATGGGGGACATCTCGGTGTTGACTATTTGCTGGTTCGACTATTTATGTCAATGTTCAATGTTCTAAGTCAATGCCATGTTCCTCCATCTTCATATCTTACACTGCAATACATCTTCTCATAACAAGCATTTTAAGTACCATATGTATAGTATATACAACACCCCCGTCCCCCACCACCGTACACCTGCCATTCCCAAATTAAGGCCCCACTGTCCCCTCATTCCAGCATCCCCTAGTTCCCCAAGATGGTGTAACTATTCATAGTTAAATAGAGTGGCTCTGAGCAATTGGCATGGCACAATCATATATTTCTTATATACCATGCTTGCTCTTGGGACTTCGGAAGTATTCTCTACAAATGTTCAACAAAAGCATAGCTATTGCATGAACAAATAGTTAGCATGTGTCAGATGACAGGAAAAGACCACAAAAGATGAGACATCATAAGTGACACCACAACATCTCGACAAATAAGTTTATGTATACAAAATAGTTGAAATAAAATTGACATCCAGGACTCAAAATATAATGCAAAATTGAATTACTAGTCAGAGAGGAATTTGGTAGTAAGGTGTTCAAGCATTTTAATTACTGGCTCCACAAGTTGTGAAGGAAAAGACTTTACTGGAAACAATCCCGTAAGTGGAATAAAATGGAAGGATCTTGATACAAAAAAAAGATAGCCTGAATTGAAAATTGGGGCCAGGGCACCAATTACAAAATTCTGATTTCATTGGCAAAGCATGCTTTCAGTAAAATAATGCTATTATTTGATCACTTGTATCCACAGATAAGCTTGCTCGGTTATATTTAGGTTTCTAACACACATTTCTTTGGCAGTTCAAAATGATCAAATTACAGAGATAACAATGACAAAAAGATTATTGACTCTGCCAAACAGGCAAATTTCCGAGCTAGACAAGGTTGGTGACAGACCTATTACCTGTATGGTAGTAAACATATCAGCAGGTCCTAGTATATTACGGACATGAAGATTTTTGGAGCATACTGAGCTTTTTGAGGGAGATAAAAACTGAAAAGTTAAAAGGGTACTCCACAATCCCAGATACAAGACAATCCTAGGGTTGGCAGCAGAACTTTTTATGCAAATTATAGTCCTGTGACATAAAAAAAGAACCTTCGGAGATTTTCTTCCACAGGACCCCAAAGAAAGGTCACGTAGAATGGAGACACACACTTCTCACAGAAGTAATAGTGGGGTGAGTAACCATGATGAAAAAGAAAAAAGCTTGGTAGACACGCACTAAACCAAAAGAACAAATCACTGATGGAAATTGCAGAGTATAAGCAAAAGCAATCATCCCAGATGACGAGTATATATAAGACTGCATGTATCAAAACATTGCACCAAGATTGCTTGCAGACCAGCAGAAAAGAAGCCCTGCAGTCAATCGTGCCTTTCTAGAATCATATCCTGCACAATTAGTCCACAGAATCTTGCACAGTAAGGTAGACAAATTAAATTGGAATTAGGACGATCATTTCTGATTAAGGGTCAGAATCACTGGCAAAGCATGCTTTCAGTATAATAAATTATAATGCTATTATTTGATCACTTGTATCCACAGATAATCTTGCTCAGTTATAAATAGGTTTCTAACACAAACATTCTTTGGCAGTTCAAAAAGATCAAATTACATAGATAACAATGACAAAAAGATTCTTGACTGCGCCAAACAGGCAAATTTCAGAGCTAGACAAGGTTGGTTACAGACCTCTTACCTGTATGGTAGTAAACATATCAGCAGTTCCTAGTATATTAGGGACATCAAGATTTTTGGAGCATACTGGGCTTTTAGAGAGAGATAAAAACCAAAAAGTTAAATGGGTACTCCAGAATCCCAGATATAAGACAATCCTAGAGTTTGCAGCAGAACTTTTTATGCCTGTGGCATAAAAAAAGAGCCTTCAGAGATTTTTTCTTCCACAGAACCCAAAGGAAGGTCACGTAGAATGGAGACAAACACTTCTTAAAACAAATAGAGCTTGTTAGACACGCACTAAATCAAAAGAACATATCACTGATGGAAATTGCATAGTATAAGCAAAAGCATTCATCACAGGGGACAAGTATATATAAGATTGCATGTATCAAAACATTGCAACCGGTTGCACCAAGATTGCTTGCAGACCAGTAGAAGAGAAGCTCACTGATGGAAATTGCAAAGTACAAGCAAAAGGATTCATCACAGAGGATAAGTGTGTACTATATAATATGTATCAAAACATTGCAACCGACTGCACCAAGACTGCTTGCAGGCCAGTAGAAGAGAAGCCCTGTAGTCAATGGTACCTTTGTAGAATCATATCCTGCACAATTAGTCCTCCACAGAATCTTGCATGGTAAGGTAGACAAATTAAATTGGAATTAGGATGATCATTTCTGATTAAGGGTCAGAATCATTGGCAAAGCATGCTTTCAGCATAATAATGCTATTATTAGATCACTTGTATCCACAGATAATCTTGCTCAGTTATAAAAGGTTTCTAACACACATTTTTTGGCAGTTGAAAAAGTTCAAATTACATAAATAACAATGACAAAAAGATTCTTGACTGTGCCAAATAGGCAAATTTCAGAACTAGACAAGATTGGTTACAGACCTATTTACCTGTATGGTAGTAAACATATCAGCAGCTTCAAGTATATTTGGGACATCAAGATTTTTGGAGCATACTGAGCTTTTTGAGGGAGATAAAATCTGAAAAGTTGAAAGGGTACTGCAGAATCCCAGATACAAGACAATCCTAGGGTTTGCAGCAGAACTTTTTATGCAAATTGTAGTCCTGTGACATAAAAAAACAGCCTTAAGAGATTTTTGGAGACAAACACTTCTCACAGAAGTAGAAGTGGGGTGAGTAACCATGATAAAAAAGAATAGAACCTGTTAGACACGCACTAAACCAAACGAAAATATCACTGATGGAAATTGCAGAATATAAGCAAAAGCATTCATCACAGAGAACAAGTATATATATGATTGCATGTGACCATGATGAAAGAGAACAGAGCTTGATAGATATGCACTAAATCAAAAGAACATATCACCGATGGAAATTGCAGTGTAAAAGCAAAAAATTGCAACGATTGCACCAAGATTGATTGCAGACCAGCAGGAAGAGAAGCTCACTGATGGAAACCGCAAAGAATAAGAATAAGCATTCGTTGCAGAGGATAAGTGTGAACTATATAATATGTATCAGAACATCGCAACCAACTGCACCAAGATTGCTTGCAGACCAGTAGAAGAGAAGCCCCGCAGTCAATGGTGCCTTTGTAGAATCATATCCTGCACAATTAGTCCTCCACAGAATCTTGCAAGATAAGGTACAAAAATTAAATTGGAGTTAGGATGATCATTTCTGATTAAGGAGCAGAATCATGGGTAAATTATGCTTTCAGTAAAATAATGCTATTATTTGATCACTTGTATCCACAGATAATCTTACTCGGTTTAAATTAGGTTTCTAACAGAAACATTTTTGGGCAGTTCAATAAGATCAAATTACAGAGACAAAAATGAAAAAACATTCTTGAAGCATGCAGAGCTTTTTGAAGGAGATAAAAACTGAAAAATTAAAAGGGTACTCCAGAACCCCAGATACAAGACAATCCTGGGCTTGCAGCAGAAACTTTTATGCAAATTGTAGTCCTGACATAAAAAAGAGCCTTCAGACATTTTTTTACAAAGGACCCCAAAGAAAGGTCGCGTAGAATGAAGACAAAGATGGAAATTGAAGAGTATAAGCAAAAGCATTCATCACAGAGGACAATTACATATAAAAGATTGCATGTATCAAAACATTGCAACCAATTGCACCAGATTGCTTGCAGACCAGTAGAAGAGAAGCTCACCGACGGAAATTGCAAAGTAGAAGCAAAAAGCATTAGTCACAGAGAATTATAAGCGTACTATATAATATGTATCAAAACATTGCAACCGACTGCACCAAGATTCCTTGCAGACCAGTAGAAGAGAAGCCCCACAGTCAATGGTGTCTTTGTATCAAAACATTGCAACCGACTGCACCAAGATTCCTTGCAGACCAGTAGAAGAGAAGCTCACCGATGGAAATTGCAAAGTAGAAGCAAAAAGCATTAGTCACAGAGAATTATAAGCGTACTATATAATATGTATCAAAACATTGCAACCGACTGCACCAAGATAGCTTGCAGACCAGTAGAAGAGAAGCTCACCGATGGAAATTGCAAAGTAGAAGCAAAAAGCATTAGTCACAGAGAATTATAAGCGTACTATATAATATGTATCAAAACATTGCAACCGACTGCACCAAGATTCCTTGCAGACCAGTAGAAGAGAAGCCCCACAGTCAATGGTGTCTTTGTAGAATCATATCCCAGCAAGGCTACATCCAGTATGTCAAAGATATCAAATACTCTTCAGCGGCCCTTACTTGACTGTAAATACATGTGTTCATATAATAAAAAGAGATACACTAAGTTGACATTCAAAGATCACACAGTCGTAGGCATTCAAACAAGGAAACTACATAGCGTTGAAAAAATTGCATGTCAACAGCTGGTGCATTAAAAAACATAAGTTGAGGAAAGTCAGCATACAGCATTATCTTTAAGCAAAATGCCACATTCCAGATAATAATTTCAACTACAACTCTACTTAACACTCGTTTTGTAACTCCATTGCTTGTTGCACTTTAAACAACAGCTTTATTACAGTTATAAGCAATTCTTAAAACTAACATTTCAAGAATATATTTGTGCGTGAATCAAACCTTTGCCATCCACGATGAAGACAGTTCTTAACATCATTAATATTCCATCTAACACTTACAGTGAAGCTATACATATGAGTACCCGTTGAAAAAATTGCATGTCAACAGCTAGTGCATTCAAACATAAGTTCAGGAGGAAAGTCAGCATACAACATTATCTTTAAGCAAAATGACACATTCAAGATCATAATTTCAACTTTAACTCTACTTCACACTCATTTTGTAACTCCATTGCTTGTTGCACTTTAAACAACAGCTTTATTACAGCTACAAGCAATTCTTAAAACTAACATTTCAAGAATATATTTGTGCGTTAATCAAACCTTTGCCATCCACAATGAAGACGGTTCTTAACATCATTAATATTCCATTTAACACTTACAGTGAAGTTATACATATGAGTACCTTCATCATCCACACTGCAGAATCACAGAGAGCACCAAAATTTGTAAGCCATATCAAACATTATTTTGTTTAGTCAAATAGTCTGCATTTAGAGGCACCAAATGAATTGATAACACGGATTCTCAAATGACATGCAAAACTATGTCTGAATGCCCCGACCCCAAATATGCATTAAATTAATAATTAAGCAATGCTGTGATTCTGTTCACTAAGACAATCAATCATTATAGGCACTGACACAGAATAAAGGGAAATAAAGATGAACAATATGATTGGCCATTTTCATCCTCAATTACACTTCAAGGCTAAGGCAAAATGGATATGATTTTAAAATGTTCCGACATTGATCATCCATAAACATTGCAATTCAAAAGTTCACCATTTGCAAATACATCCACATCCTAACGGAAAATGAGAGTGGATATAAGGTTCAAATATTATAAAACCATTGAGATTGATGCATAATCCCATTATGCACATCTATAAAAAGTTACTGGCTCTTGTGCACATACTACTTAATCAAATGTCAAGAAGCCTATCAAGAACAACATAAGATTTCCAACCTAGTATCGCTCATTTTATGCTCATTTTACCTGATTATTTTTTCTTTTCCTAGTGGTTTTACTGACACATACATATTTTTTATCAAATGACAAGAAGCCTGTCAAGTACCTCGTAACATTTCCAATCTTATATTACAAATGAACATTGGAAGGCATTAAAAAGGGCATAAGTGATACATAATCCCATTATGCACATGTATAAAAAGTTACTGGCTCTTGGGAATACTTTTTATAAAATGACAAGAAGCCTGTCAAGAACCTCATAACATTTCCAAAGCTTCTATTTGCTCATTTTACCTGTTTTACAGTCCAATTATTTTTACTTTTCAGTGGTTTTACTGGCACTAGTGCATTATTTTTTTTCACTTCTACAAGAAGCCTGTCAAGAACCTCAAAACATTTCCAACCTTCTATTGCTCATTTCAACTGCTTTGCAATCAACTTACTTTTTCCTTTTTGGATCCCATTTAAATAGAAGCAGTTCATAAAAGTTACATTAGTCTGCTGGACATCATCGCCAAAGAAAAAAGTTACAATTTACTCTCGAGTCCTATATATCATCAACATTGGTTTGAAAATATTACCCTTTAATAATTTGAGCTACATCATCAAGATTTTAATTCACCCTGGAAAAATCCAGTAATATCAACAATGGCTGAGATTGATATCTTGTATACCAAGTACAAAGAAAGATACCCGTACATTTTAATTTTTTGCATATCTTCTGAAATTTAAGTTAAAAAAATCTCAGTTGAAACATAAGGCCATACAACAGTTGCTCAAACTGATGTGGTTGAAAAATTGGCATTCATAACAAGTGTGATACAATATTTTTCATTCATTTCACTGGTTGATCTAACCAAAACTGGGATACTATCAGAGCGATTGTGGTGAAATGGACTTCATCCGAAGGCCCAAACAATATGGCCAAGTGTGGAATGTCTCTCTATTTTACCATCCCTCATTTTAACATTAAGAGTAACAGAATTAACTCCTGCTGCATTACCCAATCGATATTACATAACACACTTTCCATATCAACTGTCAGGTCCCCACACTCAAAATTTCGACATCAACTGCTTCAGGGCCTTAGAAGGGGGCTTGAAGGGGCTTATGAAATCCAAATCCCATTACCTCTCACAAAAGAATAAAGCAATAAAATAATATACAGCTCATTGCAGTATTGTCTAATCTATCTCTCCTTCCTCCACATCACCATTTGCAGGTGCAGAATGAGCCGCCTCTTCCTCTTCTTCATCGTCCATTTTCATAAACAAACCCAATTTCTCCAAGGGATTCCCTCCATGCATCGGAAAGGATGGCAAACCATCTTGAGAGTGGCCAGGGCTCGTCTCATCCCCAGAACTGGCAACATGATCAAGCTGTTGTGAACCTCTGAGCATCTCCAGGTCCTTAAGAATTTGGGAGTTCTCATCAATTTCTACAGTTCTCTCCATCTGTCATTGGTTAAGAAAGCAATGAAAATTTATTACAAATTCGTCTATATCCATTCATATTGTTTTCCCACTAAAATTTGGAATATTTTAGGAAACATGTGACAACTAGCAGGAAATGCCAAGATCTCAATTCCTCTACCTGTTGCAAAGCCAAACGTGCAGCCTCACGTTCAATTTCCAGCTTCCGTTTTGCTTCAGCTGCAGCCTCTGCTTCAGCTTGCATTCTAGCCACTTCGGCAGCTTTTGCTTCTGCCTGAAGCCTTGCTTTCTCTAGAAAGTGTAAAACAACAAAGCAATAAACATAATACCTACCAAAAAACAGCACCCAAAACAATAACCAGACTGCACAGTCACTATGGTGACAAACCAAATTGTTTACCTTCCCGTTGTCTTCTTTCTAGTTCCTCCCTCTCACGTCTCACTTTCTCTGGATCTCCCCTGTCACCCTGATGGATAGGACATTCATAAACAATCATTCCGATTCTTCAGAAGCAACCTACTCTCAAAAAGAACATTCAACCCTCTGTATGGACACAGATATCCAACACACTAATGGAACAATAGTTTTCCCAAACAGTGGCAATGCAACCACTCACCCACCCAGTTCTCAGTCCTGTCAACCAACCTGGTTAAGGGTTTTCTCATGTGCTTTTAAGATTGTGTCAGCGAAACGACTCCTTAACAAGGCAGCACGGTATAGCTTGTCTGGGGAGACCTGTCTCTCAGATGGAGCACTCTCCCCTATCAAATGACGATATTGCAAGCATAAGGCTCCAGAGTGACAATAAATTTCAAAACTTGCCACCATTTTACTTGACACGTGCTAAACCATACCTTCTTGATGACATTCTGCTTCAATGGCAGAAGTTGGCTTTGAATTAACATTCTCCTCATCCAACTCACTCACAGCTCCTGCACAGACATGTCTTAATTCAATAAAATCAATTGAATGCATGATAAGCAACACAACTTGCATGGAAACTTTACAACTAGAAAATCATCATCAAATCTGAGTATAATAAGAACCTAAAGAGAGAACGCACTTTTCGCACCATGGGTTTCCACGCTAGGACTGGTTCTTTGATTGCATTCAGCACCTTTTCCCATTGGCTCCTGCCATAAGAATTGAAGCGAACACAAAGAGAACTTTAACATGTTACATGATATTATTACACCTGCAAATTACTAAAAATCTGTAGAACCCCTTTAAAGTGTCATCCAAAATAGCATATTACATAGGATACTCTTACAGGGCTCAAAAGCTGTACAGCCTTGTATCTTCCTACCTTAGGAACTGCATTTGGGGATGGTGCTTTTGGTAGATCAGAGTCACTGCCTGAAGAACTTGCAGAGTCCGAATCTGCAAATAAGAATTTTAAAAAAATTATCATTCCATACAATATCCGGAACTTAACGCAAAAACAAACCAAAAAATGAAACCTCAGAATCAAATAAATAAAAAAGCGGAGAAATTCAAAAACCAACCACTAGAAGAAGACCCTGAATCACTACTAGAGCTCGAAGAGCTACTACATTTACTATTCCGGCCTCCTGTATCCTTTTCAATCACCACGGGGGGATAATGTGAAGCAGGGAGATCATTGTCCCCAATGTCAACATCTTCCTCTCCCGGATCACCACCTGTTCAATAATCACCATTTTACAAGTTCAGTTGAGAAATTATTTTAAAATGTCAACAAGGAAGAAAAATTTTAGTTGAAAAGTGAATACAACACCTTTTCGGTTGTGCACTGGAGATCTACTGCGCTGCCTTAATCCACTGGGAGGCTGCACAGGGTGCCATAGGTCGGTCAGACTCGGACAAAACAGAGAAGAGTTTTAATGAAATAGTATAGAAACAGAACCCACCTCAGATTCACTAGGCTCTGCTTTTGGTAGGTTCTTCGAAGCAAAACATTGATTTCTACTATTGAGACAATTGGTTACAATCTTTCGTAATTCCAATAATGTGTCACTATCAAACGTCTCGATATCAATCTCAATTTCATCCTCACTCTGACTCAGATCAGAGTGCTTCCTCAAGAAATCAACTATAAGATCAGGCATATCAGTGAATGATTCAAGATCTCTGCTGAGTTTCTGTTTTTCCTCCATTGATATTGGACGTTTGTTTGATTCCAATTTCTGTTTATGCTCTAAGGGTGCAGGGAGAGCCTTAGGCTTGTTGCTTTGTTTAGGTTTGTCTGTAATTTTATCATAAATCGGCTGATGTTGCTGCTGCTGCAACTGTTGATGAGGTTGTCTTGGTACCAAATTTGACTGGGCAACCTTATTATTCGTATAAGAGGCCGGGGGCGCTGCATCAGGAAGCTTCTTTTCAAGGAATTTCCATTTGCTTTCAAATAAATCGCTCAGCTGAACAGCCATAATATGGACATCATTAGCAGGTGGATTATACTTCCTTGCATTTGCAAATGTCAGCCTTACATCAGCAGCAAATTCCCGCGGGCCTGAATACTCATTTTTCTCTATCTTGCTCTTAATAGTTCCCAAATCCATCGGGTACTTTATCACCTTAGGATAGTCGGGAATTTCAAGTTTAACATAATCGACGGGTGTGTTGAAAACCCAGCCATGCTTATGAACCATGAGCTTCCTCAGTAATGTACTGCACTGTTTCATTGTGTTGGGATCTGCTTTTGGCAGTTGAAGAGGATGATTTTCTTTGAGTCTTTTCTCATCTCTACCGTCAAGTTTACCTGAATGGCTGCGTTTGACCCCGCTGGTGCCCAAAGCTTTACTTTTCTGTCTATCCAATTGACTTGCTACTGTCTTGTCCTTTGGAGACACAAATCCTGAACTACTATAAGGCTGAACGGCCTTGGGAGTTTTTTTCTTATCTTTGCCACTGAGATTTCCTGGAGGAGGTATCTGAATAGTAGGCGCAGTCAAGTTACCGCCATTAACTCGTCCATTTTCAAGCCTGGAATTCTCGTGCCCAGATCCGAAACTAGGCAGATCGCTGGAAGAAGACACGGCTACAGCATTTAGCACCTTGTTTTCAATTTGTCTACGCATAGATCGCAACTGCTCCAACTCAACTTTAAGTCTCTTTCCCAACTCCCTCCGCTCAGTTCCGGACATTGCAGAAATGGTATAAACTTGCACGGGCACATTGAAAGCCTCATTTCTATCAGCATTCAAGCTAATGGACTTCCTCTTGGGAGTACAGGAATCTTCCGAGGGAGTTGGTTCTGGATCAACCCTGCTAGATGCCCCATATCCGCCATAGCTACCAGACTTGTCAACTTCAGCCCTTGTAGCGAAACTACCAGACCTCCCAAACGGACGGTGACCCCTGAAACCCTCTGAATCCCCGGTCGTCTCTATTGGGTAGTCACCTGGAGCAGCATAATCAGTAGGATATACACCCTTCGTTGTTTTCCTCATATCGAAACTATATTTCCGTGAGATAAAATTCTGATCCTGGTGTTGTTCATACGTTGCATAGAGAGCGGATGCCATACGGTCGATGTTAAACAAATGATATCAATAGCCTCCAAGGCATACTTTACATGTCTGATTTCTACGCCTATCCTTCAATATTTACATAAGAAACAAGCTCAACAAAAAGAGTAATCTAAGAATCAGATTTTCGCCCTTTCTCGCCCTCTATGTTCCAGTAATGACGAACACCAGACACATCAGTATGCATCTACCACCAAGTGTGATTGGCAGCAGCAGTAAGAACAAGTCAAGGCGCCAACAGAGAGGAGAACAATTAATCACAATGGCAAGAGACCTGACCTTGAGCAAAAACCCAACGGAGCTTTAATAGCACAATTAATAGATCAAACATGCAATATAGCTGCCACACTTAGCGACGCCACCAAACAACTGCCAGAAATCCGCAACTTAAAATACAAATTCCAAAGAATTCAAATAACGGCCTTGAAACCCTAGTGTCTTGAACAGCGTCCACACGGAAGTCTAATCAACAAAATCTTGCTCGTCCTGAAAATCAAAAAAAACCCTACTTATCTAGGGTTCCGACAGAATCCCCACTTAGCTAGGGCTCCAGCAACAAAATCTTCTCGAAGGAAAAGAAAAGGCTTGGACTACTTATCTACAATCTAACAAAACAAGGGACCTTCTTCACGATCTTTCAGCCTTGGCAAGCAATGAACTTCGACCTCCCCGGACCGGCAAACCCTAATCTCCGGTTGCCGATAAACCACGGACTTGGAAACCCTAATCTTCGTTGGCCGATTAAAACAGCCGGCCTTATGGACTCAGAGAAGCATACCGCCCACGCGATCGCCTTTCGAATGGAGAAAAATGAAAATGGAAGCCTGGCCAGATGCTGGAACAATGATCGCCTTCCTAATCCTCGGGAGCCACTTGACCAATCGATTCTGCATCCTCCGCTATCATCTCATCCCAAAAAAAATGATGATTTGAAGCACAAAACTCCTCCGAATGAACAAATTCCTCCTCCTGGAAGCGGCCAGCAACGAATCGCACTATGAAAAAATGGGTGCCCTTCGCAGGCAATGATCAAAAAAGAAGAGGCAAACCTCCTCTTCTTAAAGGCGGCAAACCCCAGCTCCGCCCCTACTCCCCACGATCGGGACCGTCCATTTCCTGAATCGTACGGCCCTCCCTCGTTTGCAAATAGGAGAGAAGCTTCCTTGACTACTGCCATCTCTATTCCCTCATCCGACGGTGGCGATTCGATCGTTCACGCCCACGTGCCACGTGGCGCATATGTCGGATCTCGGTTAGGGCTTTCCCGCCTGTTCCGGTAAACCATGTTAAACAGTGGGCGCTTTGCAACGAATGAACGGTTGCGATGGTCTAGAGTTGCGCGGTGTTTAGGAAACGAACATTTGAACTTGAAGTTGGACTGTCACGGCTCTCCACCGACGACGCACGTGTCCATTAACTGCCCTAGCGTAGATGTGTCCCATCTAACGGGCAGGATTCTTTCCAACGTATTTGGAGCACAATTCTAACCAGACGTGGGCGGCACATACAACCGTGTTAAAAGAGAATCTCCATAGGTAAAGTTAAATAATTTATATTACAGAAAAAAATCATAATTAATAAATCAAATTAAATTAATAATATTACGAAAATATGAATAATTAATAAATTAAATAGTACAATAAAAATATATTAATAATTAATATTATAGAAAACCTAATAATTGATAATAAGATTAAATAATTAGTATTATGAGAAAAATGAATAGTTAATTTAATAAAATATTATTAATTCAAACTATGGAAAAGGTAATCCGAGAGGAGGAATAAAGAAATCGAGTGAGATTTAATCTTTTAGATATCTTAGATGTTATAACGTGGTGATGGTGAGATTAGTTGCTTTTACATTTTTCTTTCTTCTTAGAAGTGTCATTATGTTATAATAGTAAAGATAAAAATTTAATAATTACTAGCATTTGTATCTAAAGGTGCAATGTGTATGTCAAGAAGGGATATCTTTAAGAAGTTTTTATATTTATGTGTATGTTAAGAAGGGAAATATTTATTTATATTTATTTAGTTTTTTTATTTTAAAAAGTGTCATTCTGTTATAATAGTAAAGATAAAAATTTAATAATTACTAGTATTTGTATCTAAAGGTGCAATGTGTATGTCAAGAAGGGAAATATTTTTATTTTTTTTGGTTGTAAGTGAATGTTGTGTTATTATTTGGAAATCTATCAAGAATCCATTCTAAATATGAGGCATAATTTTCTCAAAAACTATATTATTTTAAACATTTAAAATTGTCCTAAATGCTATAATAACTCATTTAATATTTTCTTTGACATTATAATTATTTATTTATTAATTAATTATATTTGTCATATTCTTCTACTTATTTAATTGAATTTATTTAATCAAATAGGTTTATTTTTCTTATGTATTTTTATTTTATTTGAATACTTCTCTTCTAATGTATTAAATTCATTTAATGCATAGTGCTCCATAAATCCTCTTTTAAATAAATTCTAATTTATTTAATTTCCTCCACTTTATTATATTCTTCAATCCTGTGATTAAGTTAAATCTTATTTAATTTAATCATAATCTCATCCTAAAACCTAGTCTACACCCATCATTCTCATCTTTCTAGGCCTACCCACTACTTAAACCCACTTAACTTATCTTAAGCCTCTTTTAATCACCTCTTTATCAACTAAGTGGTTGCTCACATGTGTGAGCAACACAAGGCTCAAGGAGCCTCCTTTCATTAAACTCTCCAAAAAAGTACTTTTACACTTTGTCCCTCACACCTTGGGTCTCTCAACCATAAAGGCTTTTTTTGACTTTTGCATGGCTTTTCCTTTAGCCCATGTATCTCTTTTGTGGCACCTATGTGGATGCCACATAGATGCAACCTCCTCAAGGCCCCCATCAAGCCTATAAATAGAGCCTTTGTCTCAAGTATTTTACATCTCCCTTGTTTGCATTGTTATCATGGTATTTTGTGTTTAAAGTTTTCTAGTTATTTTAGAAATTTGCATATTACTAACCCTTTTGGTAGATGTTAGATTATTGCACTTATGCTTTCATCTCGTGATAGATTATTATTGTTAGTTTGCTTCATTGCTTTTCCATTTCATACTCATATCTCTACAATCCTTTGAGATTGCCTTGTTCATAGTCATTTCTTGAAGGTATTCTACACTCATTTTAGTATGAGATTCACATACTTCATTCTCATATTGCATTTTCATATCATTTGGGATTCATAGTTGTGTTTGAGAGCACACTCACATCCCACAATCTAAAGCACACCAACAAGGCCTCTTATGGGCACCCTTGTTGAGCTGCTTTGAGGTTGTGTGGGAACTCTTTCTTTTCGGTTGTATTAAGTTATAAAACTCAACTCTAACATTAGTTGTTTTCAAATTGTTTAAAATCTTTGATATGCATATGAACAACTAACATTTGCATGTTTACGCATGCTCCCAACAGGCTAGCTTTTCACGCATACAATAATATAGTGTATTGAATAAGCATGCTTAATAAAATATATTAATAAAAAAATCAAACTAGGTTTAAAGTGTCAAGACAACTTACATTTGAAAACAATATGCCAAAGTGATCAATTTGACCACATGTCAAAACAATATATGCCAAAGGTATGTTGACCAATGTCAAAACATGAATGTTTGCATCATAAATAACATATGATCAAAATACAACAAGTAACTGACCAATCTATTATTTTTGTTTACAACCATTCATCATGATACATATATAGTTAGAGTTTACATCATGAATATAATTATAAATGTCTTCTAGAAGTTCATTGATTGCTTAAAATTCTTGTTTTATCATTTGTGGGTTTAAAATGTTATTTCATCTAACTTCTCCAAATCTGTTACAAAAGGATTTCATGAACATAGAGAAATTAAATCAACAAGTAGTAGACATGGAAGTGGCAGGAAACCAGGACTACTCAATCTCCTGCAAGATGCTTCAAGCTTCATTTTTTTCTTATAGACCATCCAATCTAGATAATTCTCATAAAAGTAAGGTTTCAAATTGAAATTTACAAATTGGCTCACACTCGAACCTGTGCATATTGCTAAAAAGTGTTATCTTCCTCACAACCACTTATAAACAAAATGTTAAGTAGAATAACTCTTGCTCGTTTGGTTGTGGAATAGGAATAGAAAATTTGGAATACATTTTCTATTTTCTATTTGGTTTATCAGTTAGAATGGGAAATAGGAATACATATTTCTATTTTACCTCTAAAATGAGCTTATGCCCACTCTAAAAAATGGTTGTTATTGTTGGAATAAATCAACAAAGAGAGAGTCATAGTTTGAGATCTAATAAGAGTATGTAAAGAACTGGTGATATGTTCATAGTTCTAGTTTGTTGTCGACAATTCTAGTTTGTTGTCAACCAGGCTTAGTTTTTTTGTCAATTAGTCATAACCAATTGTAGAGTTTGTTTTCAATTTTATAGAAGAGTAATTGGTTGTAGTTTGTGTATAAATATGTATTGCTTATGTTGTTTTCAATAGTCAAAATCAGTGAGCTCTTCATTTGCTCTGTTTTATGCTTAGTATTCTTGCAGTTCTATTTTTTAATTTGGTATCATAGCTGAGGAATGTTGTAATGCCCTATTCTATTGTCTCCTGCTTAGTACAACCTTTGTTGATAGTGTTGTAAAAGTAGTTGATAAATAAAGAGGAATAATCTAACCTTCTAGAAGTGGAGAAGCTATGAAGATGCCATGTTTGAGTTGATTTACTCAAATTTGCAACTAGCATATGTTCAACAATTTGATTTGAGTTCAAGAATTGGTAAATTTCCATTATTTTTTGTTCTTTGGTTACTTAAAAAATGACAAGTCTATCTGATTCTTATCTAACTGAGTCAAATAAGTTAGATGGCTCCAATTATGTTAATTGGAAGTTTAAGATGCATACTCTAATAGAGGGATATAATGTGTCGAGCATTGTAAATTGTTCTGAGGCTAAGCCTACTACACCTCCAAATGATGTTCAAGATTGGGAGAAAATAGAAACCAAAGCCAAGATTCTTTTACAAATGTCTATAAAAGACTCTATCATCCCTCATATAAGAGATATCACTACTTCTACTGGTACTTGGAATGCCTTAAAAGGTTTGTATGAGATTACAAATTCAAACAAAATTTTGTTTTTTAAGAGCAAGTTACTTTCAATTAACATGGAAACAAATGAAAATATTATTAGTTATTTATCTAAAATCAAGGATTTAAGGGATAAATTAGTTGACATTGGTGAGTTAGTTTCAAGTAGTGATTTAGTTACTGTTACTTTGAATGGAATAGTGCATGATTATCAAGTATTTATTACTGGTTTGGTTGCAGGAGAAAATGCTCCTTCTTTTGAGAATTTCGCAAGTATCCTTCTAGAAGAAGAAGAAAGGAAGAAGCATGTGGACAACAAATTTCAAAGTATAGATTCAACTTTGATGGAAAAAGACAAGAATCCATTCAAAGGAAAACAATGGCCAAAGAATAATGAAGGTAACAAATTTCACAATCAAGGGTATAGCAATGAAAAGAGGTATCGTGAAGGGGTATTATCTAATACAAATATGAAGAAAAATGGTAATTGTAATTACTATGGAAAGTTTGGACATTATGCTTATGAATGTAGAAAAAAGAAGTATAATGAGTCCAAAAATAGCAAATATGAAGATAATTTTGTGAATGGTGATCCAGATACAATAAGTGACAACCTTCATGATTTAAAATTGTTTCTTTTTTATTTTGCTCTTCCAGTTGAATCAAGTGATCTTATAATGATTGGTTTATATATTCAAGAGCATCAATTCACATGTCATGCAATAAAAATTGGTTTTAAAATCTCCGCGAGAAGGATGATGGTAGAAAGATCTATTTAGGAGATAATAGGTCACATGATGTAAAAGGATGTGTTGATATAAGTGTGCAATTACCTAATGACCATGTGAAGCAACTTTCTAATGTTATGTATGTCCCAAGAATTAAAATTAATTTGATTTTAGTTTCAACTATTACTGACCAAGGTCTAAAAGTTGAGTTCTCGAAGGGAGGTTGCCAAGTCAAAGATATTAAAAATCAAAATACTGTGACTGCTGAAGGAATCAGGATAGGAGGTTTGTATAAACTTAATATCAATATGGAAAATCATCATGCAACGACTTCTACAAGTGTGTCTATTGAAGAGCTATGGCATAAGAGGTATGGTCATCTAAGTTTAAAAGATTTGATTTCTCTACAAAGAAAAGAGATGGTGCAAGGTCTTCCAACATTTAAAGATGAAAAAATCAGTTGTGATGGATGTGCATTAGGCAAATGACATATAAATGAATTTTCAATAAGAACCAATACAAAGGAAAGAACTATTCTTGAACTAGTGCATTCATATGTGTGTGGTCCTATGCAAACTCAATCACTGGGGGGAGCATCTTACTTTCTTATATTTGTTGATGATTGCACTGGATACACTTGGGTGTATTTCTTAAGGAATAAGAGTGTAGTTTTTGAATATTTCAAAGAATTCAAAACTATGGTAGAAAAGAAAACAACTCACAGTGTTGAGATTCTTAGATCAGATCAAGGGGGGAATATACGTTAGAAAATTTTGTGAAATTTTGTAAAGATAACGACATTCTTAAGCAATATGCAGTGGCTCATAGTCTTGAACAAAATGGTGTAGCTGAAAGGAAAAATAGAACAATTGTTGAATGTGTTAGGAGTATGCTAAAAGAAAAGAATATCCCTAATAATGTGTGGGTTGAAGCAGTTAATACAGCTATGTATTTGCTAAATAGATGACCTACCAAGTATCTTGCAAACAAAACTCTTATGAAGCTTTTCTTGGAATTAAGGCAATTGTTAGTTATTTGATAATCTTTGGAAGTAAGGCATATTGTCATATTCCAAAAGAGAATAGAAGGAAACTTGATGCAAAGTCATTCAAAAGTATATTTGTTGGTTATTGTATTGATCTCAAGGCCTACAGGATGTATAATCCTACTACTCATAGGGTATTTGCTAGTAGAGATGTTATATTTAATGAATTTGTAGATAATGTTCAAGATGAAGAAAAGGTGGACAAAACCATTTCATTAAAGCTACTTGAAGTAGACAATAAAAGTTCAGATATTGTAGACCAGTAGACCCATGATCAAAGTGGGCACGAGACAAGTCAAGTTAAGGCCACTCCATCCAATAATGAAGCACTGAGAATATCTATAAGGCAAATCAAGGCACCAATCAGGTATAATGATTATGGCTCGATGACTCAAATAATGAGTGTAGATGAACCTCAAAATTTTGAAGAAGCTAAGAATCACAAAGAATGGATGAATGCAATGCATAAAGAATATGTTTCAATTTTGAATAATGAAACTTGGGAACTAACTAAACTACGGGCAAATAAAATTCCTATTGGTTGTAAATGGTTGTTCAAAACAGAGTTTAATGTTGATGGCATTGTTGATAAATTCAAAGCTAGATTAGTTGCAAAAGGGTACTCACAAAAGGAAGGAATTGATTATGAAGATACTTTTGCACCAGTAGCTAAAATGAATACTATTAGACTAATGATTTCACTTGCTACTAAATTTGATTTGGTTCTTCATCAAATGGATGTTAAATCAACATTTTAAAATGGTGATTTAAGAGAGCAAATTTATCTTGTTCAACTTGAAGGTTTTGTAAAACAGGGAAAAGAGCATTTGGTATGCAACTTTAAAAAGGTAGCATATGGTCTCAAACAAGCGCTAAGGTCATGGTAGGATAAAATTGATAAATTCTTCTTTCAACAAGGATATATCAAGAGTAAAAATTATCCAAATTTGTACATAAAGAATGATGAACATGCGAATGTTGTTTTGATTTCTTTGTATGTGGATGACTTAATCATAACAGGAACTTCTATAGAGTTGATTGATGCAATCAAGGCAGCTCTATCACAGACATTTGAAATGAAGGATCTTGGAGAATAAGACTTCGATTGCTCAAAGTAAGTATGCAAAGAAGTTAATCCAAAAGTTTAATATGCAAGATTGTAAAACAACATGTACTCCATTGGAACAAAATTTCATGTTCTCTTGTGGTAGTGACACTTCAAAAATCAATGGGACATTGTATAGGCAAATGGTGGGAAGTCTCAACTACTTGACCACTACAAGATCTGATATTTAATATTTTGTCAGCATACTTAGCCAATTCATGGCTAATCCTCTCAAGGTCTATTGGAATGTAGCAAAAATAGTTCTTCAATACCTACAAGGCACCATATCTTTTAGCATTGAATATACTAACCATTTGAATGTTGAGTTGATAGGTTACTCTGGTTTTGATTGGGCAGGATATCCAGATGATTGTAAATCAACAACTTGTTATGCATTCAACATAGGATCGGGTGTTGTTTCTTGGACCAACAAGAAGCAACCAACTATTTCTCTTTCATCTACTGAAGCTAAGTACAAAGCATTGTGCAGTGCTACTTGTAAAGCAGTTCAACTAAGGAGAATTCTTGAAGATATGGGACAAAAGCAAGATGGACCTACTCCAAAAATGTAACAATCAAAGTACAATCAAGTTGGCCAATAATCCAGTTTATCATGCAAGATCAAAGCACATTGAAACTCAACATCATTTTGTAAGAGAGAAAGTTCACTCTCAAGAAATAGAGCTGCAATACTGCAACACAAATGATAATATGGTTGATGTATTCACTGAGTTGCTGGGAAAAACAAAGTTTGTAAAATATAGAGATATGTTAGGAGTGCATCTTAATTCCCCTGTTGATTAAGGGGGAGTGTTGGAATAAATCAACAAAGAGAGAGTCATAATTTGAGTTCTAATAGGAGTCTGTAAAGAACTGGTGATCTATTCATAGTTGTAGTTTGCTATCAACAATTCTAGTTTGTTGTCAATAAGGCTTAGTTTGTTGTCAATTAGTCACAGCCAGATGTAGAGTTTGTTTTTGGTTTTATAGGAGAGTAGTTGGTTGTAGTTTGTGTATAAATATGTATTGCTTATGTTGTTTTCAATAGATAAAATCAGTGAGCTCTTCATTTGCTCTATTTTATTATTAGTATTCTTGATGTTCTATTTTTTAATTGTTATTGGAATAGTCATTCATATTCCCTATATTGCATTCCTATTCTCCATTCCTATGCCTCTAACCAAATGGGTCCTCGAAAACACATATCCCATCAAATTTCAACAGCGTCTATGTACTATCTTGGATATGAATGAATATATGTTGACTTTTGTTTCAATTTGTATATGCTTGAACCCTTTGGTTTCAATTAGTATGGAGTGAAAAATTAGTGTGTAATAAAGTTGCAGCTTCCAATTAAGCACAATGAAATTCTAATGAAATTTTAATAAACATATTTTTAAAAATATAGGAATTCACTCTCATTCATGTATTCAAATGAAATTAATTGCAAAAATGTCATTAAAACTACAACAAATTTTTGCAACAATAAACAAGAGTACTGCACATCAAATGTTATGCACTTCAACAACAACATTATTAAAACCATATCTTTTCCATACAAACTCAAAATACGATGTTAAAGTAAATAAAAGACATAGTTTAAATTGTTATTCTAATCAATAAGGTAAGAATGGACACAAATGAACATTTCATGTAACTTCAATGTCAACTTTTCTTGTTCTATTCCCATTATACAAAATTTTTGAGAATATTGCCTAAGAATTTAGTTATGAGAAAACTCATCAAAAAGTTGCAGCTTCCAACTAAGCACAATGAAATTCTAATGAAATTTTAATAAACATATTAAAAATATATAGGAATTCACTCTCATTCATGTATTCAAATGAAATTAATTGTAAAAATGTCATTAAAACTACAACAAATTTTTGCAACAATAAACAAGAGTACTGCAACATCAAATGTTATGCACTTCAACAGCAACATTATTGAAACCATATCTTTTCCATACAAACTCAAAATACGATGTTAAAGTAAATAAAAGACACAGTTTAAATGGTTATTCTAGTCAATCAGGTAAGAATGGACACAAATGAACATTTCATGTAACTTCAATGTCAACTTCTCTTGTTCAATTCCCATTATACAAAATTTTTGAGAATATTGCCTAAGAGTTTAATTATGAGAAAACTTGTCAGTCCCTCCTAAAAACTAGCTACATCCTGAATAACTGAATCATGACTTAAAGAATTGTAATAGTTGTAGCAGACATTCAAGTAAAGAAGTTGCTTGTGCTTTCAATTTCACAAATGACTCACATTAGTATTTTCAAAGAAGGTTTGACCTCTTCCTAATTTGATTTTTTTTTAAACTGAGAAACCTTCTACAGACAAATTTCTAAGCTTTCCCCAACTATGATACATTTTTTAAAACCCCAAAAAGAAAAGTTGGTCCAAATCTTCTTCCCGCAGAGGTTTATTAGTATCATCTATGAAAAAATCATATAAGAGATGGGAGCTACGCTTGTGCATTTTTTACCACATAATCGGTGACAAATCACTTTGTTCAACCACATTGAACAAGCGCCCAAAGTACAATACTTTCAACACTTCAACAATGGAATCCTCTTTTGCACCATCTCTTACATCCTAACAGCTTGATTCCTTTGCTTCCTCAGCTTCAACCTACTTGCTCTCCTGGCTATCTAAGGTTGAGGTTTGTTTCTCATCCGCGCCCTTATCTTTGTCTTCCTCTTCAACAGTTGTCTCGGAGCCACTCTCATTCTCATTTTCCTCTGCTGACTACAGCTCCTTCTCCCTCTCACCAAGCTCTTCCTTGACAACAACACAAAGAGGTTGCCCAAGTTTTTCATACTCCTTGATTAGTATAGCAACACTAACCTTAGACTTGAGCACATCCTCCTGCTCTTTGTTGATAGTTTTACCTTGATTTTAGCTATATTATTTTTTTTTCTTTTTTCTTTTTTTAATTATAAAAGAGGGGTAAACGCTTTGACTTGGAGCTATGAACTAGTGAGGTCACAAATGGGGGACCTCATCCCCATTAGATTTGAACCTTGATGGCAAGGATAACCACTCAACAACTTAACCATCACAACATGCCACTATTGGCAAAGATTTTAGCTATATTCAATCTGCAATATTCAATTATATTTCTTCTTCAGAGCCCTAAGTCACTTGTTCCACATGGACATAATTGGGTCGTCCTTAACAAGGCCTAACAAGGAAGAACTTACAAATCCATCAAGAGTTGTGGCCTATGCATCGACCATTCTACAAGCTAGTTAATCTGATGAAATGGCACAAAAATAGTCCAAATAACAACTCAAAAACAAAACCTTAACTCTTATATTTTCACATGTTCCTAATAAAACCTAGTTGCTTTCAAGGTTTTTAATCTCAATCTGTCTAGTACCAAACTCCTAGAAACTACTCCTCCTTATCAAAACATCCACCTAGATGCTCAAAGTAGATCAAAAGACTCTTCACTGTCATTAATGGGCTCCCATGGTGTTTGAATATTGATTGTTCCTCCTTTTTTCTATCTTTTGTTGTGGCTAAATTTTCTTTGGTGCGTTCAATGGAGCTAGAAACTCCTATTAAGCGACACCTCCACAACTTTACAACCATTTTTAGTTTCAAGTTCTTAATCAATTAATGCATCATGTGAAGTGGTTGATTTTAATTAGGACCCCACTATCCCTTATACTCTCTGCTATCAGATAACTTTAAAGTAACAACAAAAAGTGATGGAGAATCCTACAAATAATGAGTTATCTAATAATACAAATACATTCTTCCTTCACAAGCTATGAACTTTCCAGTATCTAACATCCAAAAAAAATTCAATGTTAGACAAATTTCTGACTATTGTGTGCCACAATAAATAAGCCTATCGACTTAACAAGAAAATAAATTGAATTAGTTGTTACAATAATATTTAATATAATTTAATTAATTTTATTTTATTTTTTTTAAATATTTTTATTATGTTATATTTTAGATGAACTTGTAATAAAACTATTCTAATTTTCAATTCAGAAATATTAAAAATATTATTTTATGCATACATATTTAAATATATATTTATATTAAAATATTTATGATTAATAATAATTTATAATTTATCATGTTTGTAATGACCCCATCTTTTAGCCTTCACGTTCTCCAAAGTCTAAGTGGAGCATAAGAGGTGTAAGAATTTGCCTAAAGGCAAAATTCACCCAGGAACTAAGAACTCAAACACAAGCACAACTGTAGACCAAAAATGGATATGATCAATTAATTAGAGTATGTCTGAATACATTGCTCTGTTCAGAATGTGATGTTCAACACACTAGGAGTGCCTATATATAAAGGCCTCTTAGGAAGCACCTAGAATGTCTCTAGAAACAACCAAGAGATAAGACAACTTAGCACCTTATCCAACATTCTAAATGAATGGATAAGAATGACAAAGTGGCATATGTGTGTAGAAGATTCTTGTGTTGTAGACAACATGTGCTTAAAAGAGGTGTAGACCCTTGTGATGTCATCAAGACAACTCACAAGAGTGCACAAACTCCTAAGTGTCTCACAAATAAAATAATGCAAAATAATTAAATAATGCATTAACCTAAGTAAACTTAAGTAAGTGTAATAAGTAAATACTTATTTACACCAACACCCCCCCTTAAGTGCAACTTAGGGGAATGCCCTTGAGCTTATGAACTAGGATGAAGATGCATAATGGGTCCTAGCTACTAGACCATTTTAGGTACCCATGTACATAATGAAGATGCAAATCTCTCATAAAGCGGGGAAAGAGGGAAAACCTTATGGGAAAAACCCTCCCCCAAAAAGAGAGATAAGTAAGGATGCATCGATGGATGGAGTAATCAAGACCCCCCATTACGACATACATCCATGTATATACAAAAAAGAATGGAGAAGGACAAAACCTCCTATGAGGAAAAAGTCCCCCCCCCCAAAAAAAAGAGAAGAAGGAGATGAGGTAGTCCCCCCCCCCCCCACCTTAAAAGTAGTATGTTGATCAGTGAGAAATGCTCTGATGTAGAAGCTGATCCATGACCTATGTATGATGTTCCTCCCCTTTGGAAGAAACAAAGGCAAGGAAACCTATGAGATGCGTCCCCTAGATGGAGAAGGAATCTCTATGATGATCGGTGTCTCTAAAACCTGTCCAAAAGTCCCTATGTCAATACTAATGATGGCTTCCTCCAAAATTGCTGAAGATAAGTGCAGATCGAACAAGGAGTGTGGTAGAACCTTCTTCAGGAAACCAACAGTCTTCTCAAATGTGAAAGAGATCTCTTGCAGATGTTGTACATAAGAATCCACAATCATGCCAACCTAGAAGGATTGATCATGTAGAGAATGTGCAATAACTGTAGAAGAATCTGCCTCAGCAAAGAGAAGATATCGCTGTTTGAAAATCGCTACTGCTGTTATTTTTTCTGAATCGTCGTCGCGCCCCAAAAAATAAATGGCTCTAGATTTTGCCTTAGATGTTCGATTTGGATGAAACAAAATATGATCTAGGGGTTTTTGTAGTCGATTTTCACTGAATCAGCGTTCCGGATGCAATGGTGATGTCAGATCTGATGCTGGACACTCCCAATTTCTGTGATACTCCAGAGTCGAGCTGCGGTGATGAAGCAAGATGATGGTTTTGAACGACTATGTGATGAGAAAATCTCCAAGAGCTTTGATACCATGTAAGAATTTGCTTAAGGGCAAAATTCACCCAGGAACTAAGAACTCAAACACAAGCACAATTGTAGACCAAAAACGGATATGATCAATTAATCACAGTATGTCCGAATACATTGCTTTGTTCAAAATGTGATGTTCAACACACTAAGAGTGTCTGTATATAAAGGCCTCTTAGGAAGCACCTAGAATGTCTCTAGAAACAACCAGGAGATAAGACAACTAAGCACCTTATCCAACATTCTAGATGAATGGATAAGAATGACAAAGTGTCATATGTGTGTAGAAGATTCCTGTGTTGTAGACAACATGTGCTTAAAAGAGGTGCGGACCCCTATGATGTCATCAAGACAACTCACAAGAGTGCACAAACTCCTAAGTGTCTCACAAATAAAATAATGCAAAATAATTAAATAATGCATTAACCTAAGTAAACTTAAGTAAGTGTAATAAGTAAATACTTATTTACACCAACAAGAGGAAATTACTTAATTTCTTATAAAGTCATTAAATAAATTAAAATTAAAAAGTAAAAGGTGACTTTATATTTAATTAATTAAATTAATTATTGTATTACAAGGGAGAAGCTTCTAGAGTGTGTATTAATTATTGGAAAGGTGAAAGCCTCTAGTAATTTAATTTTCTAGAAGCATAATTAATTATTGTATTGCAAGGGAGGAGTTTCTAGAGAGTGCATTAATTATTGGAAGGGGGAAGCTTCTAGCACTTGCAATTAATTAATGTTTTAGTTCCTTCTAGAAGGGTGAAGGAAAAGGATAAATAGGGGTGGAAGTCTTATTGTTGAGCATTGAATTTTCCTGAATGACATTTGATAAGAGCTTGGATGTGTGAATCACATATCTTTCTTAGCAATAGAGGATGTTCATCCTCTCTTGTAACATTCTAGACGTCATTCCCTTGGGGTTTGACCTTTGAAATTCATTGCTATGTATTTGAGAACTAATATTATTTCAGTAGTGGTTCTATCTTCATGTTAAATTCCTTCTCGTTCATGTTATATGGTTTCAAAATCCATGCAAAGACATTAAAATCTATTTCAGTTGTTGGTTCAATTTTTGGGCATTCCAGGGTGCCCATTAAGTGGTATAAGAGCTTATTCCATTATAGTGGTATCAGAGCCCATTACAGTGGTATCAGAGCCCATTCCATTATAGTGGTATCAGAGCCCATTATAGTGGTATCAGAGCCTATTCCATTACAAGAGATTTGTTAAAATATTTTCACAGATCGTTGCACCCTTGACAGAACTTACCAGGAAAGGGGCCTTCACATGGACAGAGGCAGCTCAGAGAAGCTTCGATCATTTCAAGAAGGTGATGTCATCATGTCTAGTACTAGCTCTACCAGATTTCACAAAGCCATTTGAGCTTCATTGCGATGCGTTAAGGGATGAGATTGGGGAGGTCTTGATGCAGGAGAAGCATCCGATTGTTTTTTAGAGCAGGAAGTTTCGTGGAGTGGAGAGGAGCTATTCCATCTATGATTGAGAGATGTTGGCTATAATGCATGCATTGGCTAAGTTTCGGTCCTACCTGGTTGGGGGAAAGTTTGTTATCAAAACCGATCACAACAACATCAGATACTTCATGAGCTAACATGATTTGAATGATAGACAACAAAAGTGGATTACGAAGTTACAGGCCTATGACTTTGACATTGAATTTGTCAAAGGTAAGAAGAATGTGGTGGTAGATGTTTTATCTAGGATACCTCATATTTGTTCTCTAGCTAAGATTACAGGAGATTGGAGAAATAAGATCACAGAAGAGTATACAAGGGACACTTGGGCTTCTGGAGTAATTGCAGGCACCATACATGATGATCATTACGTGGTGATGGACAGATTGATAAAGTTTTAGGGTAGGATATATTTGATTCCTTCATCACAGTTTAGGGAGGTAATACTAAAGGCATTTCATGATGCACCTACAGCTGGACATCTAGGGGTCTTTAAGACCTATAGGCAGATCCGTGAGTGGTTCACATGGAAAGGGCTCAAGGATGATGTTCAGAAGCATGTCATGGAGTGTGTAATTTGCTAGTAGAATAAGGGAGAGCACACATATCCTGCAAGGTTGTTACAGCCTTTGCCCATTCCAGATAGGAAATGGAAAAGTATTTCTGTGGACTTCATCACCGGGTTACCACAAGTACAAGGGAAAGATTGCATTTATGTGATAGTTGACCGACTGACGAAGTTTGCTCACTTCTTTATTATTCCATCCACTTATACAGGTGGTTGATCTCTTCTTCAGAGAGATATTCAGGTTACATGGGCTACCTAGTTTCATTGTCAGTGATCGAGACAGTAAGTTCATGAGTACTTTTTGGTAGAAACTGTTTATTGTTGTGTGGTACGAATCTTACACCTAGCACTAGTTATCATCCACAGACAGATGGGCAGACAGAGATTGTGAATAAATGGGTGGAATGATATATGAGGAACTATGTGACTGCACAACAGAGGTCTTGGGTCAAATGGCTACATATGGGAGAGTACTGTTATAACACCACTTATCATATGTCATCAAGATGACTCCATTCATGGCACTGTACGATTATGAAGCACCTAGTTTCATGGATTTGGTTTTGGGAGATAGTAGAGTGCCCAAAGAAAAACACTTCTTGTAGGATAGTCAGGATATTTTGAGGGTGCTCAAGGAGAATATACAACAAGCCCAAAATTAGCAGAAATTGTATGCTGACCAACACTGGATAGAGTGCAATTTTGAGGTTGGGGATATGGTTTACCCAAGGCTACAACCATACAGACAGTCATCACTCAAGAAAAGAAAAGCAGAGAAGTTGAAGCCTAGGTTTTATGGCCCCTACAGAGTGATTCGCAAGGTGGGTGAGGTTGCTTATGAGATTGAGATTCCAGAGGGTAGTCAGGTGCATAATGTGTTTCATGTGTCAAGGCTTAAGAAATCCATCAGACAGAGAGTTGTGCCTTTAGCATAATTACCACCATTAGATGAGGAGGGAAAGCTCATATTAATTCTTGAGGCTATTCTAGATACTAGGGAAAGGACTTTGCAAAGTAGGTTGATTAAAGAATATTAAGTCAAATGGAGATATCTGTCAAAGGAAGATGTTACTTGGGAGGGTGAGTAAATGCTACATCAAATAGGATTGAGATTGCTTAAGGACAAGCAATTTCAAGGAAGGTGGACCGTAATGTCCCCATCTTTTAGCCTTCATGTTCTCCAAAGTCTAAGTGGAGCATAAGAGGAAATTAAATTAATTTCTTATAAAGTCATTAAATAAATTAAAATAAAAAATTAAAAGGTGACTTTATATTTAATTAATTTAATTAATTATTTTATTACAAGGGAGAAGCTTCTAGAGCGTGTATTAATTATTGGAAAGGTAGAAGCCTCTAGTAATTTCATTTTCTAGAAGCACAATTATTTATTGTATTGCAAGGGAGGAGTTTCTAGAGAGTGCATTAATTATTGGAAGGGGGAAGCTTCTAGCACTTGCAATTAATTAATGTTTTAGTTCCTTCTAGAAGGGTGAAGGAAAAGGATAAATAGGGGTGAAAGTCTCATTGTTGAGTATTGGATTTTTGTGAATGACATTTGATAAGAGCTTGGATGTATGGATCACACATCTTTCTTGGCAATAGAGGACATTCATCCTCTCTTGTAACATTCTAGACGTCATTCCCTTGGGGTTTGACCTTTGGAATTCACTGCTATGTATTTGAGAACTAATACTATTTCAGCAGTGTTCTATCTTCATGTTAAATTCCTTCTTGTTCATGTTATATGGTTTCAAAATCCATGCAAAGACATTAAAATCTATTATGGTCATTGGTTGAATTTTTGGGCATTCCAGGGTGTCCATTACAATGTTATTATAAATTACTTGTATATTAATATTTTATTTATACAATTCAAAAATTATTATTGTAAGAGACTTATGTTTTCATTCATTGTGGCTAATTAGTTTTAGATTTTTTAAAAGTTAAATCAATAGTTAATTTTTTTTATTGGTGGTTATAATTTTTCCAAATGATCTTAAACTTTTCCTTATAAAAAAGTTAAATATTAGTCATGAACTTTTCCTTATCAAAAAATAAAATAAAATAAGTCAATGATCATTTTATATGCATGCTCGATATTGTTTCTCGAAGAGTCTTCCATAGATTTTCATGTTATGATTTAAATTTTTTTTATTGGTGGTTGTAATTTTTTCTAGTGGTTTTAAACTTTTCGTTATATATATAGTCATGATGTGGCTCAAGCTTTGATAAAAATAAAAATATTAAATTATTTTCTGAAATAATTTTAATTATCTTTTGGTTCTCCTCATTGTTAACTATGAAATTTTTCTTAAATTTCCCTAAGTTATGCCTTTGTTGCTCAAAAATTCATAATTCCTAACTCAAAAGGTTTTAAAAAATGTATAAAATGCTCAAATTATGAAAAATTATAACTCAAAAGTTAGAAATGCTTAAAACTAACATGCATAACCTCATGAGCTACTTATGCTTAAAAAAATCGAGCATGCATAACTAGTTTTCCTATAAATGGTTGGAAAAGTCAAGTTAACAACCAAAGTGCCCATAAAAGTCAAACTCAAAATGAAAGGTCGCTTGTGCTCAAAAATTGAGTGCGCACTTTTTTTTAGTTTTAAATGCTTTGAAATTGAGCATTTCTAACTTTTTTTCTAAATTGCTCAAAAAGGTCAAAGACACAACCATGGATGCTTGAAATGGTCAAACTCATAATCTATGGAGGTTTTCAATGCTTAAAATATGAGCATTCACAACTGGTTTTATTATTAAAATGCTTGAAAAACTCAAAGTGAAAACCTTGAAAGGTTGTGCATGCTCAAAATCTAAGTGGACATAACCAAACTGTGGTTATGGATTCCCCAAATCCAAATTCCTAACTTGTATGCTCCAAGAAACAGTTATCAGCTCAAGTGAAGAGTTTTGAAATCACAATACAACAAATGTAAAAATTAGTTCACTTGCTCACAGTAATGGATGACAGTTTTCCAATTTTGTTGCTCGGTTGGTTGAAGATGGTCACTATAAAGGCCAACCTTTTACTTTATCCTTAGATGGATTTATATTTCAAGAGCATGTGAATGATTGTTAGTGAGATTTAGTAGTGGGTAAATAAGGATATCAAGCCTTTTGGTTCAATGGTAGCACAAAGATAAAATGTTTTGAATAGGCACATGGACATTCCAAAGCATGGTGAGTCTGATATGAGGAAATTTAGTGATTGCTAGTTTGTGCAAGAATACTCGAATGATGGATCATAGTCAACACCTCTAAATGGCTCAATAAAGATATTGTGAATAGACAAAAATATTGCCCTTTATAACTTGCAAGCAAATAAAGCTTCACGTTTCTTTGATTTGGTGTGCGCATATATTAGGAACTTATGTGAAATCTGGCAAAAATTTTGTTCAATTTTGAGGTTTTGGGTATGCATGTAGAATGAGAACGCTACTAAGAGAGATTGCTAATGGAAGAGAATGTGATTGCTTTGATTAAGTAAAAACAAGCTTTAAAGGACCCAAAACCTATTATAGAGTAGTATAAAATAAAAATTGAGAAACCCAAAAGAATTGTGCATCGGCACCAAGAGTAGTACAAGCAAAAACAAGTGGCTAAAAACAACGAGTTGGAAAAGACAACAAAAAGATACCACAAAACCAGCTACAGGGTCTTTAGTAGAGTCGCTACCTGGTCTGCATGGATATTCATGTTTTGTGCAGAGGCCTTCAGATCATCCATTACTTTGGCTTTGACACCCTCTGTCTTCTTCGAGTTGGCCTTGGTGCACTTGTTAGATCCTTGATCATCTTTCACTTCCTTGGATCCTTGACCTTTCCCTTGTTCAAATTTGTTTAGGAGAGTGTTAATGTTGTCAACCACTGTCTTTAAAATAGAGCAATTCTGATTCTCCAGTTTCTTAATCGTCTTCTCCATATTAACCACTTTGTTATTCAAACCATCCAACTTTTTCTAGAAATCCTTTATCAGTTGATTCAGAGCTCTATTTTTGGCTTTAAGGGGTGGAGCACGTTTCATTAAATTCTTAACCTCTTCAGTGTTACCAATCACCTCAGAAAGTTTATCGATGTGTTGTCCCAGAGTTCTATCCCCTCTAGTAGTTTTGCTAAGTTGGTCAAATTCTCTAACAACGTCCTTCATCTATTGCTACAAACTACTAATCTCCTTCATCAACCCAAGATTGCCAAAAATCCCTTTCAAAAAACCCTTGGTCATCATTGCCTTTGTTATGAGTAAGGTCATCCTCATCCCCACCAACATTGTCTCTTTCATAATTAGTCTCCTCATGCCCTTTAGCATCCATCTTCCCTTGGCGAAGTGCATTTTTTTCCTTTTTGCTCCATCCTCATAATTAGAGGTTCATCATCAGAAGGTATGCTTAGGGCCTATCCATATTTTTTTCCCTTGTTTTTAGAGACCTTACCAACAATACCACTTTTCCCATTCCCCTCTTCCAACTCCTCTTCAGAATCTATATCCACATCAAAATTAGTCTCCTTAATCTTCCTTTTCTTCCTAGACAAGCTACCAGTTTCTAGCTTTTTCCTCTTCTTAACCTTGATCTCCACAATCTCATCCTTTGTGTCTTCATCAAAGCCCTCATCCTGTTCCCTCCCTTTCATCTCACATTTAATAGTTTTCTTATTGAAATAGGGTCTATCCACTTTTTTTGATTTAAGGAAGTTCATAACTAGCACCATTAAACCCTTGTGACAGACATGGTCACCCTTAGGATCATTCTGAATATCTAAAATTGTAGTACCCAATGATTGCCTGAGGTAGAAGGGAAGATTAAGCCTAACCCTATGCCTAAAATGGTTCACTAGCATAAAGTGGTACCCAAATATCTTAGTAAAGCGACCATCCAAAGTTAAGTATTCAATAACAATGAACATGACAAACCTCTAGGGGCGAGATATAGAACCAGGGCTAAAATAAGAATTACCAATTTTAACTAGTCTATTTCATTCCTTTGTTGTTTCCACAAATTCCTCCACAACCCAATTTGAAAGCTTCCTATCTATGTAAAAGTTGATCCCCTCTGTGTCAAGGCCCATAGCTTCCACTATGATGTCCTCAGTAACCTCTGTTCTCTAATTACCCACCAGAATGCTCCCATCCTTCCATGTTTTAATGAATTGATGAGTAATAGAAGGGTTACTACCATTAAGCTTCTCCATAAAACCTATAAACTTCTCTTATTCCAAAATATCACAAATCTCCTTCTTCTTTCTCCAGTCCTTACAACTAGTTGGTTCAACCCTCTTTCTCCTTCCTCCCATTTTCTTCAATCTATTGCAGATTTTCACAATCTCATGGTACACAGTAAAAAAGAAAAGCCCGTGTCGATATTAAAGCAGAGGGAATTGATAAATAAATGTGTCTCCAATCCATGTGACAATGAATAAAAAGTCTCTACCAATATAATCATAATCTGTGCCTCCCCAAATCTTCCCAAGTAATAATTAATACTTATAGTCTTATTCATCATTAATGACCTTTTTTGCCTACTTATCACCTTATCATAATCAATCAAGGATACTCCCTCGCAAGGGATATTATCAACTTGACTACAAATAAGCTTTTCATCACTTTTGCAAGCCACATTCGTAGCCCAATCAACTACATGATTAGTTTCTCTATAGTTATGAGTAAAGATACAAGTTTTAAATGAATGAATTAATTAAATGGCCTTACAAATAATATTATGAATTATCCAAGAAGGATTGTTAACTTTATTGAGACAATTAATAATATTGAGGGAGTCTCCCTCTAGCCAAATCTTGTCTGAATTCATACTCTTGGCATAACTAAGACCATAAAGAGTAGCATTGGCTTCAACCACATGATTCATTTGTTCCCCAATAGGGATGGCCATCACAACCAAACTGTCCCCATTCATGTTTCTAATGATGACACAACAGCCCACCGTCCCTGGGTTGCCCTTCGAGGCCCCATCAAAATTAATCTTACACCAGCGTTGAGGAGGGAAATCCCACCTAGCTAGATTCCTAAGGTTATTCCCATTTTGACAAATACTTAACCCTTCTAAATTCCATTTCTAAATCACTTTTTCTTCCCAATCTATCTGGGGTTGATGCCCTTTCCCAACAATCCTAATATTCTGAATCACCATATGCTTGATCTTATAGAACAACTAGTTAGAGTTAGTCTCCTTACCCCTAAACACCCTATCATTTCTTTCCTTCCATACTCCCTCACAAAGAAAATGGAGGATAAAATCCCAAAGCTTCATAATTAATGTATTACAAGTAGGAGACTTCCATCCTTTAAAGAACTCTTGAATAGTAAGGGGGGAGACCCAAACCAAATCTAGCAAACCATAAATCTTATCCCATAACCTTTTAGTATGAAATATCCCCGACAGGATATTTGCCTCTCAAACACCAAAAACTTCAATGATTAGGCATTTTGTCAAACAGTTAGCAAACAGGCTCTGATACCACTGAAATATCCCCGACAGGATATTTGCCTCTCAAACACCAAAAACTTCAATGATTAGGCATTTTGTCAAACAGTTAGCAAACAGGCTCTGATACCACTGTAATAACCCTGACAGGTTATTGCTTTTTTCAGCACCAAAAAAAACTCTTAATACTTCGGCTCTGATACCACTGAGATGACCCTCTACTATATGGGTCAAAGAAGGGCAATACTGAATTGGATCGATTGACAAATACTTATCAAGATACCTTCGGATTGTATTATGAAAGTGCCAAAATGATGTAAATAAATCTACTAACAATGGAAGAACCTCAATGATATTCATTACTGTTTCAAAATCTGAACATCAGAGCCCAAATGGAACAATATCTAAATGACACCGATAATGCTCAAGGACAATCAACTTTACAGCTTGATAATAATTCTGACATGTATTAAAGTTAAACCTGAATTCGATGACTTTAGTGTAAGGTTGCCGACCTGCCATTGACCAAACTCCTGTATCTCCTTCCACTTACAGCTCGTTCAGGCTCACGAATTCTATGGACTCCAACTGGTCGCAATCGGATTGGAACGCCTCCTTGGTCATCCGCCAATCCTGTGATCTCATGCGGTTTTCTGCAAATTTCCCTTAAAATGGAAATCGCGTGACAGGATATTATTATTTTAAATTGCTGTTGCGTCTTGAAAGGGCACGCATAACCTTCTGAATGATTGGCACTTATAGTTGACTTTCCGCATCTTCCATTTTGGCGGCAAATGGTGAAAGGATTCCGCAGTCTCGTAGCCAGGTTACGAATCTTCTGAGATGAATTGCTTTGTGCGGCGAGCTTTACTCTGTCCCCCGACTTTAGTGAGGCCCTCTTATTGGACGTCCAAACTGATGCGTCTATAATAATTACAATGGATCGACTAGTGTTATTTGCAGATTGGTTGAGAAGATTATAGGGGTCCTTTCTACTATGCTACCTCACAGGGATCTCGAGGAGGGGTTTGTTGAGCAGAATGCACAGGGACCTATACGACCTACAGTCACTCGGAGTCAGAGATTGGAGCCATATGTTGATTATCAGTTCAGTGATGATGAGTTAGCAGCAAAATTTGGAGGTTCTTACCGGCATTATCCGGTAGGGTACGCTCATCATTTCTCTTTTGACACAGAGATAGAAGATTTTATTTCACACAGATGTAGATTGGCTCCAGTTACTTATCATCCATTAGGGGATAGATTGGCACCATCTTTTGAAAATAAAATTGGTAGTAGCAAGTTACTCCGCTTGCAGCATCGACACACCCAGAGTAGTTTTTCAGAGATTGGATTTGATGGCAGTGTTTCAGGTACCTATGGCTGTTGTCATATCTACAGTGCAGTTGGGTGCAGGTGTCATTTTGACAGGAGCTTGAGTTTTGATAGAGTTAATTCAGTTGGCTTGAGTTCCGTAGAATGTTTTCTTCTACTGACATCTACAGTTGGTTTTCAGATGATCTCATTAGAAGTGTCAGTTGTTTGGATGTTGGGTACAGTTTCTCAGTTACTGGTATTGATGATTTCTCCACGGGAGTATGATGCGGATTGGGATGATACACAGATTTACATTTGGGATCCAGGCAGACTGATTGGGTCATGGTTCAGCCATTGCTTGGGGACAAGCAATTTCAGGAAGGGCGGACTGTCATGTCCCCAATTTTCTGGTGACAGTTCGATTTAATTAATTTAATTAATGGTTGTCCAAGGATGACTAATTAGTTATTTTAATTAAATAAATAAATATTAAAAGATGACCTTGTATTTAATAAAGTGACTTTAGTATTTAATAAAGTTACTTGGAGTATTTAATAAAGTCACTTGAGGGATAAGATCAAAAAGATTCTAGAAGTCTCTGGAGAGGATGGAGAAAAAGAATAAATAGGCACCCCGGGGCTCCATTCGAATCAGGCAGTTGATTATCTCTTTTTGTTTTCAGATTGTGATTCAATCACGGGTGCATTGTGGAACCTAGGGTTTCTACAATTGTCACAGTTGGCCATTGAGAATGATAACTCTCAATTGGTTCGCAATTTTGAGGGTGTGAAATATCATCCGAATTATTGCAGATTGGAGGTGACATTCAGTCATTTCATCGGAGCAATCATTTGTGGTTCATACAGCACTACTTTGGAAGGATTTGGTACAAATTATCAGGTTAATAGCACAATTAAGAAGTCTGGCATCAAGCGGGTTTCAGAAGAAGTTCGATTGCTGACTAAAGAAGAAAAGGGTTTTGATATTCTTAACTAACGAGCTCCCATCGCAAGTTGTGAATCATATTAACTTGCTCCTAATATCCGATGGCAGCGATAAACTGATAAGGGCAGATTAAATTGGGATCTATCGGTTCTGAATATTCCAATAAGCAGACCCGACGGATCAGAGGACAGAGGTGCATTGGATTTCTCTTCCAACCGAACCCGACTCCATTTGAAGGAAGTCGGGATTTCTCCACTGAGATTACTGTACATCAGCCTCAGAATCCGCAGGCTGGGTAATGCACCGTCACCGAGAAACGCCGGTATTGCACCTATGATATTGGCATTGGAGGCTGAGAATGTTTAAAGTGAATAGGTTGGGGAGAATACTCAAACACACCCTTCAGTGCCTTTGCATTGAAATTAATCGCAGGTCTTGACAGTTCGTGGGGACAGAGTAAAGCTCGCCGCACAAAGCAATTCATCTCAGAAGATTCGTAACCTGGCTACGAGACTGCGGAATCCTTTCACCATTTGCCGCCAAAATGGAAGATGCGGAAAGTCAACTATAAGTGCCAATCATTCAGAAGGTTATGCGTGCCCTTTCAAGACGCAACAACAATTTAAAATAATAATATCCTGTCACGCGATTTCCATTTTAAGGGAAATTTGCAGAAAACCGCATGAGATCACAGGATTGGCGGATGACCAAGGAGGCGTTCCAATCCGATTGCGACCAGTTGGAGTCCATAGAAGTCGTGAGCCTGAACGAGCTGTAAGTGGAAGGAGATACAGGAGTTTGGTCAATGGCAGGTCGGCAACCTTACACTGAAGTCATCGAATTCAGGTTTAACTTTAATACATGTCAGAATTATTATCAAGCTGTAAAGTTGATTGTCCTTGAGCATTATCGGTGTCATTTAGATATTGTTCCATTTGGGCTCTGATGTTCAGATTTTGAAACAGTAATGAATATCATTGAGGTTCTTCCATTGTTAGTAGATTTATTTACATCATTTTGGCACTTTCATAATACAATCCGAAGGTATCTTGATAAGTATTTGTCAATCGATCCAATTCAGTATTGCCCTTCTTTGACCCATATAGTAGAGGGTCATCTCAGTGGTATCAGAGCCGAAGTATTAAGAGTTTTTTTTGGTGCTGGAAAAAGCAATAACCTGTCAGGGTTATTACAGTGGTATCAGAGCCTGTTTGCTAACTGTTTGACAAAATGCCTAATCATTGAAGTTTTTGGTGTTTGAGAGGCAAATATCCTGTCGGGGATATTTCAGTGGTATTAGAGCGATTTTCTTGCCATCCTGTGGGGTGAGAACCGACTTACAGGAGTGATCAACACTCTACTTCAACCAAGATGGACAGGTACAGAACAAAGTCTCCAAGGACACAATATCGGACAAGTAATAGATGCAGTATTCAGAGTCGGAATTGTGGAAAGGAGGACTATTCAGGTATTCAGGATGAGCTCAGAAAGATCAAACATAACATGTCCGAACTGTTGGTTAAGCACCGCCGTATGCTTGACAGGTTGTCCGTCCCAGCTAAGGTGAGTAAATCAACTGGATTTCGTTTTGGCAAATCTTCTCACGAAGCGTTGACAGATACAATGAGAGATGTTACGAAGAACCTTAATGAGGAGTTCGAGAAACAAATGTGCAACCTGTCAGGGTTATTACAGTGGTATCAGAGCCTGTTTGCTAACTGTTTGACAAAATGCCTAATCATTGAAGTTTTTGGTGTTTGAGAGGCAAATATCCTGTCGGGGATATTTCAGTGGTATCAGAGCCGAAGTATTAAGAGTTTTTTTTGGTGCTGGAAAAAGCAATAACCTGTCAGGGTTATTACAGTGGTATCAGAGCCTGTTTGCTAACTGTTTGACAAAATGCCTAATCATTGAAGTTTTTGGTGTTTGAGAGGCAAATATACTTTTGCTGCTGTTACAAACCCGCGTCACCCAATTATATAAATCACGCTAATAAGTGATGCTAGTGTATGTTATAAGAAAACGGTTGCCTTTCTTATCTCCTTGCGGCTAAATCGTTTGAAGTTGGATGATGGGCCATTTCTCCAATCATACAATTTATCACATGTATTCAGTGCCCAAAATTTTATCCCAATGAGATGGATTGGTACCCTTAGATTTCTTCAACTCTTTCCTCTTTCTATCTATGAGAATTATCAGTAGCAATGACAGTAAAGCGATGCTATTGTAGTTCCAATTCCAACTCCAAGAATTACAGCCAGATGAGATGACGAATGAGTTTTCTCTATATAAGCAACACTAGAATGGGCAGAAGTAGGGAAGTGTGCTGGGTTTGGCGTTGAAGATGATGATGCTGAAGCTGAACAAGCTGATGCAGGTGGCTTCCATGTCAAGATGACACCCGCCCCTCATTAATTCGGAAGCTGATTCGCAGTCTTCGGACCTGATATTTATTCGACTAATTTCCTCCTGTGGTGATAAAACCCTTAGATGTTTGCAAGCCCATCTGTCTTTGACAATGGTGTATTTGATTGTATGTTCTATCATGTAGGGTATCGAACTATCCACCGCCGCTACTATTTATATACTTATGTGTGAAATTCTTCTCTGTCCCCCGACTTTAGTGAGGCCCTCTTATTGGACGTCCAAACTGATGCGTCTATAATAATTACAATGGATCGACTATTGCAGCAATTGGAGCTCGTTTCCCATACAACCCTTTCAATCCTGCGATTTCCAGATAAGTGTTTGATGTGGATGATAGTGGATCGCAAGAGTTGGGAGATTGAAGTTGAAACCGTCCCCTGTCCGACTGCCCCCCTGCTGACGCGATTTAGGAACTCCTTCACAATCTGGAAAGAATGGTCAATGCCACTGAATTAATTATAACTGTCGTTCAGGCCCGTGCCTTCAGCTCGCGAATCTTTGACAGGGATGTATGTGGATCTACCAAATTGAATTTGCCCTCCTGTCGCAGCTGGATATTAACTCAAATTACTCCTATTCGGCTGTTGCCTTTAACCAGAATTCTTCACTATTACCCAACTGCAATAAAATGTATCATTCAAATTGGCCTTAAGCCACGCATAAACGCCCTGATGAAATGACTGAATCATCACCTCCAATCTGCAATAATTCGGATGATATTTCACACCCTCAAAATCGCATACCAATTGAGAGTTATCGTTCTCAATGGCCAACTGTGACAATTGCCGAAACCCTAGGTTCCACAATGCACCTGTGATTGAATCACAATCTGAAAATACAAAGAGAAATTATCGACTGCCCGATTCGAATGGAGCCCCGGGGTGCCTATTTATTCTTTTTCTCCATCCTCTCCAGAGACTTCTAGAATCTTTTTGATCTTATCCCTCAAGTGACTTTATTAAATACTCCAAGTAACTTTATTAAATACTAAAGTCACTTTATTAAATACAAGGTCATCTTTTAATATTTATTTATTTAATTAAAATAACTAATTAGTCGTCCTTGGACAACCATTAATTAAATTAATTAAATTGGACTGCCACCAAAAAATTGGGGACATGACAGTCCGCCCTTCCTGAAATTGCTTGTCCCCAAGCAATGGCTGAACCATGAACCAATTAGTCTTCCTGGATCCCAAATGTAAATCTGTGTATCATCCCAATCCTCATCATACTCCCGTGGAGAAATTATCAATACCAGTATCTGAGAAACTGTACTCAACATACAAACAACTGACAACTCTGATGAAATCATCTGAAAACCAACTGTAGATGTCAGTAGAAGAAAACATTCTGCGGAACTCAAGCCAACTGAAATATCAACTTTATCAAAACTCAAGCCCCCGTCAAAAAGACACCTGAACCCAACTGCATTGTAGATATGACACCAGCCATAGATACCTGAATTACTGCCATCAAATTCAATCTCTGAAAAACTACTCCGGGTGTGTCGATGCTGCAGGCTGAATAACTTGCTACTACCAACTTTATTTTCAAAAGATGGTGCCAATCTATCCCCTAATGGAAGATAGGAATCTGGAGCCAATCTACATCTGTGTGAAATAAAATCTTCTACCTCTGTGTCAAAAGAGAAATGATGAGCGTACCCTACCGTATAATGCCGGTAAGAACCTCCAAATTCTGCTGCTAGCTCATCATCATTGAATTGGTAATCAATATATGGCTCCAATCTCTGACTCCGAGTGACTGTAGGCTGGATAGGATCCCGTGCAGTTTGCTCAACAAACCCTTCCTCGAGATCCCTGTGAGGTAGCATAGTAGAAAGGACCCTTATAATCTTCTCAACCAATCTGCAAATAACACTAGTATCTTGGATGAGAACACCTTCTGTCACTTTATACGGGTCCAAATGAACACATGCACTATCCAACAAATACTCCATGAACGGTTCAGTGCAGTAAAAGTTATATGAGGAAGCATTAACATACTCCCCTTTACACCACAACTGGTTCTCTTGTAAGGGTGGCATACTCAGCTGTACCACACTATCAGCTATCTGAGTAGAATCAATCTAGAGACTTGACTCTACTGGTATCCCAAACTCATTAGGACCAACTTCCTCCAAACCCTGAACATGTATGTTAGTCTCAACAATAAGCTCCTCAAAAGCAACTGTAGGAGTGTACTTACCGTCATCTACCTCAGTAGTCAAATGAACTGGGTCTGGGGCTGGTTTTGACCGCAAATGCTCCAACTCCACGGTCACCTCCTTCAACTGAAACTGCGACTTCTGTAGATCTCGCTGTGTGTCCTCTAATACCTCAGTAGTCGTTATGAGCTCTTGGGAAAGCTCACTCACCTCCTCTTCACGATCCAAGAGTGCCTCATATGCTCTACTTCCCCACTCAACCAAGTGATCACGGTCGGCTACCAATCGTAAGTAATCCTGCTTCAAAATCCGAACAGCTTCACGCAAGGCATGAATCTCTGCCAAAGAAAAGTAACCACCGCTTGGCTCATCCATCATAGAAGTACCCCAACCAGTGATAGCCAACAACTGACGAGTAGTATCAAAATGCTCACAAGCGATAGCAATGTCTCGCTCACTAACTTTCAACTGGCTAACCACATGATGGCTCTGGCTGAACTGTCTCCAACAATCTTCTTCTGGAGCTCTTAAAGGAGTATCCTCAATATTAACATCCATATCTCGTGAATCATCTCCAGGGTCCATATCAATATCCAAGGTGTCAAAATTTGTAGTTCTGTTATCAAGCTCTTCTGTACCCAAAGGAACTGTCAAAGAAACTGTGTCTTCAAAACTGTCCATTTCATTCTCCTGGATGTCATCAAGGCCAAAATGATCCTGGGACTCATCCGTACACACTGGCAAATATGAAAAATCTTCAACACCTTTCAGCAAGGATGGTCGACTGAAAATATGAACCAAACCCAACAACGGTGCATAAAAACTAATACCAACATCGGTCAGGCTGCTGGCACAAAGAAAGACAACACCGGGTGTTCTGCTAATCCAGTCCATGATAGTATTTAAACAATCATCGCTACCATTAAGTGTTTTCCAGTCAATTGAATCTCAGACGTTGCTAAAACATTCTTGAGTCCATATCCGTAAACAAGGAACAGCTGGTAACTCAAGCAAACTACTTACCTGAGTAATGTGACCAATACCAATTAACTTCACATACCTGTCTGCCATTGTCCTTGTATCCTGGATGTGAATGCAAGATGAACTTGTAGCATTATCAGCAACCTCACATGATCCTTCTTCGGTCAAAAACTGAGTGCGAGATGAACTTAAGCTCAGCTCCATGTCGTGCTCATTCCTATGTCTCTCCCAGTCCTGTAACGCCAAAGTTGCTCGAGTGTCCTCAAGCTCGCAAGAAAGCTTGACAAATTCTTCTTCCTTCCTCCTCAAGGCATCTGAATAGTCTTTGGCGAGGCTTAGAAGATGGTCACGATCTGATAGAAGATGTAAATAGCTTAACTTCGTCGTTCCCATTCCTTCATCAATTGCATGTAAGTCACAGCAAGAAGAATTTGCCTGAACTCCCTTATGTCTTCCTTGTAACTGAATCATCTGGATGTGCTCTTCTAACATCTCCCGCATCCTGTCATGATGAGATAAAGAAGCCACAATACTATCTTTACTTACCTTCAGCTGGCTGGACAAATCTTGTGAAGTACCGCCAATTTCATCCTCATGTGACGAAGCATCTAACTGAGCCTGGTACTCTCTCTCAGCAAAATCATAAATGCTCGATGTCTGCTCATTTTCACCAGGTATCTCATCATCATGCACAATGACATCTTCATCATCATCTGAACTCACTTCGCTGTAATCATTGCTTGTCGGAACCAAACTACCTTGAGTACATGAGACATCACCTTCGGGAAACTCGTATTCAACTGTCTCAACTTGAGTGTCAAGTTGACAGTTACTATCCATCAGCATAATGTCCTTCACCACTTCTTCCTGTGATCGAACTGAAACCTCTGACCGGTTGCACATTTGTTTCTCGAACTCCTCATTAAGGTTCTTCGTAACATCTCTCATTGTATCTGTCAACGCTTCGTGAGAAGATTTGCCAAAACGAAATCCAGTTGATTTACTCACCTTAGCTGGGACGGACAACCTGTCAAGCATACGGCGGTGCTTAACCAACAGTTCGGACATGTTATGTTTGATCTTTCTGAGCTCATCCTGAATACCTGAATAGTCCTCCTTTCCACAATTTCGACTCTGAATACTGCATCTATTACTTGTCCGAGATTGTGTCCTTGGAGACTTTGTTCTGTACCTGTCCATCTTGGTTGAAGTAAAGCGCTGATCACCCATGTAATTCGGTTCTCACCCCACAGGATGGCAAGAAAACCGCTCTGATACCACTGAAATATCCCCGACAGGATATTTGCCTCTCAAACACCAAAAACTTCAATGATTAGGCATTTTGTCAAACAGTTAGCAAACAGGCTCTGATACCACTGAAATATCCCCGACAGGATATTTGCCTCTCAAACACCAAAAACTTCAATGATTAGGCATTTTGTCAAACAGTTAGCAAACAGGCTCTGATACCACTGAAGTATCCCCGACAGGATATTCGCCTCTTAAACACCAAAACTTCAAAACTTCAGAGGTTAGGCATTTCGTCAAACAGTTAGCAAGCAATAAAGGTATATTCCTGTTTTAAAATCCTGTAGATGCACACAGGGAATTTTTTATAATTCTAATATGCAGAGTTGAGTGCTTGATCATATACGAAGGCACCATGTGGAAAGCCGGTTATGACAGAGGCGATATAGTAGAAGAAATTTTTGTCTCTTTTATCACCCTGATACTTTTGCTGCTGTTACAAACCCGCGTCACCCAATTATATAAATCACGCTAATAAGTGATGCTAGTGTATGTTATAAGAAAACGGTTGCCTTTCTTATCTCCTTGCGGCTAAATCGTTTGAAGTTGGATGATGGGCCATTTCTCCAATCATACAATTTATCACATGTATTCAGTGCCCAAAATTTTATCCCAATGAGATGGATTGGTACCCTTAGATTTCTTCAACTCTTTCCTCTTTCTATCTATGAGAATTATCAGTAGCAATGACAGTAAAGCGATGCTATTGTAGTTCCAATTCCAACTCCAAGAATTACAGCCAGATGAGATGACGAATGAGTTTTCTCTATATAAGCAACACTAGAATGGGCAGAAGTAGGGAAGTGTGCTGGGTTTGGCGTTGAAGATGATGATGCTGAAGCTGAACAAGCTGATGCAGGTGGCTTCCATGTCAAGATGACACCCGCCCCTCATTAATTCGGAAGCCGATTCGCAGTCTTCGGACCTGATATTTATTCGACTAATTTCCTCCTGTGGTGATAAAACCCTTAGATGTTTGCAAGCCCATCTATCTTTGACAATGGTGTATTTGATTGTATGTTCTATCATGTAGGGTATCGAACTATCCACCGCCGCTACTGTTTATATACTTATGTGTGAAATTCTTCTCTGTCCCCCGACTTTAGTGAGGCCCTCTTATTGGACGTCCAAACTGATGCGTCTATAATAATTACAATGGATCGACTATTGCAGCAATTGGAGCTCGTTTCCCATACAACCCTTTCAATCCTGCGATTTCCAGATAAGTGTTTGATGTGGATGATAGTGGATCGCAAGAGTTGGGAGATTGAAGTTGAAACCGTCCCCTGTCCGACTGCCCCCCTGCTGACGCGATTTAGGAACTCCTTCACAATCTGGAAAGAATGGTCAATGCCACTGAATTAATTATAACTGTCGTTCAGGCCCGTGCCTTCAGCTCGCGAATCTTTGACAGGGATGTATGTGGATCTACCAAATTGAATTTGCCCTCCTGTCGCAGCTGGATATTAACTCAAATTACTCCTATTCGGCTGTTGCCTTTAACCAGAATTCTTCACTATTACCCGACTGCAATAAAATGTATCATTCAAATTAGCCTTAAGCCACGCATAAACGCCCTGATGAAATGACTGAATCATCACCTCCAATCTGCAATAATTCGGATGATATTTCACACCCTCAAAATCGCATACCAATTGAGAGTTATCGTTCTCAATGGCCAACTGTGACAATTGCCGAAACCCTAGGTTCCACAATGCACCTGTGATTGAATCACAATCTGAAAATACAAAGAGAAATTATCGACTGCCCGATTCGAATGGAGCCCCGGGGTGCCTATTTATTCTTTTTCTCCATCCTCTCCAGAGACTTCTAGAATCTTTTTGATCTTATCCCTCAAGTGACTTTATTAAATACTCCAAGTAACTTTATTAAATACTAAAGTCACTTTATTAAATACAAGGTCATCTTTTAATATTTATTTATTTAATTAAAATAACTAATTAGTCGTCCTTGGACAACCATTAATTAAATTAATTAAATTGGACTGCCACCAGAAAATTGGGGACATGACATAGTATGAGAGCAGTGAATAGTCAGATGATTAACTGACTCTTCCACTTCCTTGCAGAGATAGCACCTGTTAACAAAATCCATACCTCTCTTCATCAAATTATCAATGGTTAGAATTTTATCCTACAAAAGAGTCCAGAAAAAAATGTTGACTTTAGGGGTCATTCCTTTATACCAAGCTTTAGCCCAGCAAGGTGAGTCCAAAAGAGAATGTGATTTTTGAAGGACAAGCATTGAACCAGTTTTCAAGAACTATTTTAAGACTTTCATATAAATAAAATTAGTAATTGTGTAATCAAACTCCCAACCTTGGTTGCGTATTCTATATCCATGTACCAAAATAGAATCTTAAAAAGGGGATATGAAGATGCATCGAAATATATAGACCGAAGGTCATGTTTGAACAACTACACATAACATTTTGAGGAATGGGAAGCATTCAAGAACCACAAAAATGCTTTTGTGGCTCATTTGAAGAAGATATGTTGGTAAAGGAATTGGGGAGCTAAGAACCAAAAGTTGCTCTCCAAGTGTTGGACAAAATTCCTCAGAGTAATTATTTGATGATTTTAACAATTGCTTGATTGAATACCTCAAAGGGTCATGATTTTGTGAACTTTAAGTACAAGGCTATTGCAACAAACTTATTGACAAGGATTTAGAAACTTCAAACCATATGCAATTGGCAGAAAAAGAAATTTCCAATATAGGATTGTTGGCAAAAGAAAGCTCGAAGAAATTGCAATTTTGAAGAAAGGAATTCCAAGTTAGCATATTAATCTCATGCCAAAAATAAAATCTTCCTGAGGTTCCACTGGCAGAAGCATGGAGAGTATACAGATATCAAAGAGAAATTTTCCTCCAAAGTATTGCAGATATTATAAATCATTATGGAAGACATTCTTTAGAATTTAAAATACAAGATGTATTCTTTAATTGTTTGTGAAATAGTTGATAACAGTTATTCCAAATGAAGTTGAAAAATGAATACAATTAGAATGGGAATCTTGATAAAGTACTTTTCAAAATAGTGTCTTCAAATATGACTGTGTAGAGAAGTCGGATAGAAATACATGGAGGGGAGTTTTTTTCATACTTTTAGAACTGTTATCAAAAAAGATATGAACAAGAGACAATTTTGGAATGGATTTCCTTGCAGATCAAGTTGTTTGTTGCAATGAGAAGATACGTTGCCATTTTGAAAAGACCATTTATGTTCTTTCTATGATATAATGGGCTTTAATAATTCTTTTTGCAAATTGTGGCTTTTGTCACCATTGGTCTAGGTTAGGAAGTTTTCACTTTTTGCATGAAATTTGTAAGGTTAATAATCTTGTTGAAATTGCACAAAAAGGAGTTAGTTACTAACCCAAAAATGGTTAGTTATGCAAATGATGCATATAAATACTAGCTTATGTAATGTAAAAGGGGGAGGGACATTTTGTGAAGGGGAAAACCATGGAGAAATTTATTTTGAAGTTTGCACTGAGAACATAATTGTCTTTGGAGTTGTATATCTTTAAAGAAATAACATGAATGCATTTAGTTGTATGTTTCAAATGTGTTTACCATTATTTCTACTTACTTCTCATATGTTGAGTAGGTAGTCCCTTATTTAATAATGCAATCTGATGATCTTTTTAATTTATGCAATTGATATGACAAAAAACCTTCATCTTATTATATATTGACATAGATATGCTAGGGTAGTTTATCTTTTCGTATGTCAGGGTCTACTATCCATTCTTTGGCATCGTTGTATGTTGTGCTAAATAACCCCCTTCTCATCTATTATCTGAGGTGAGATCCCATTAGGGTTTCTATGGTTTATCTTGTTTAGTTTTATATTTTCTCCTTTTTAACCTTTAGGTGATAAGTACACAAAAATTTTAAATACCCACAACATATGAGGGGATTTTCCCCTCTTAAACGCAAAGCAAGATTGCAATATGATAGTGATTGGATTCAATCTCTCCAACTGCTGGCACAATTGTCACTATTCACAAAGCAAATAGGGTCGGTTTCATTAATAATCTGACAGTGGCAAATATGTTTCCCAACAAATTTTTGACAACTCTGCTTGGGAAAGAACAAAGGCCAGTATACATTACTCCTCAAAAATTTTTAAGTACCTTTTAGGGAACAAAGTTTGGCGACTCTATTTGAAAGGATGAATGTTGATGAGTCTATCTGAAGGTTCAAATTCAAAACAATAGTTTGGTGCAAAGGAAAGGTATAAAGTAACAATGATGATGACTACTTTACACAGTAGAAGAAGCAAGCCCTTGACGAAACCATACATGTTGACTTCCTGAAGAAACTTTATGATAGTGCACGACTTGATCCAAGAAAGATTAATCCATATTTACTTCAAAATATGCAAAAGATCTACGAAGAAGATAGTAAAGATAATTATATTTTATTTGACAAACCAAAATCATTGTCAGGAAGAAGTTCCATATGTGAACATAAAGAAGACTTTGTTCAAAAGTATGATTCATGTAAATCATGGTTGGATAATGATGGTAAAGAAAGTAGCCCAACACCTGCACCTGTCACTCAACAGAATCATACTTCTAGTGATCCTGATCATGTTAAGTTTTTTATAAGCTTCTATAGTAATGCACACCTTGACCTTGACAAAATACATCCTTCTTTACTTCGAAAATTGCAAGAACTTGAGAAATAAGACCAGTGCAAGAATCATTTTCTTAATAAAAAGCATCTCCCAATCAAAATGTTAGAAAAGATCCATCTAAAGTTGAATACACGAAAGAAGATGGGGATTCTATTTCTAATCAACAAGAATATCAAGAAATAGTGTGTAAGGGAGAAGAAGGTGACATAAATGTGTCAAGAGAATATTTTGATCAATTTGACACCAATGAGCTTGAACAAGAGAAAAGTGTGCAACCTCAATCTAAAGAGAAAGAAGATATGCTTGAGGATGGATCTCAAGTATTTTTTATTCCTACTCGGTGCCTTAATGCCTTAGATGATGACTTCGTATGTGAATAATATCTTTCTCTTCATCCATCATTAGTCATTGAAGAGGAAACATATATTGATAAAATTTGAGGTATGGAGTCATCTATATCTTCCTTTAATGTGTTACTAAGTAATGAAATTGTAACGATCTTGTGAAAGTTGGGGGAAGGACTAATGAAGCTATTTATCATCATAAGTTAGTGAAAAGTTTTCTACTGAAGAAGATGTTGAATATAGATCATAACAATAAAATTCATCTTGTAAACATAGGCAATGATAATGTGGATGACATAAGAATTTCTTGTAGAGAGGAGATGTTGGAAGACACCACTTTATCCTAATCTATTAAGGAGAGTATTAGTATGGATATTTTCAAATATATTAAGAAGATTGATCAATTCAATGAAAGCATTACCCTTGGTCATTGTTCTGATATCTTAGACACTCGATTTCCTAATAATGAATTATCCTTGCAAACCTTGCCATTGTTGAATGAGACACAAACATCCAATGAGATGTTTTCTCCTTATGTGGTTAAAATAGTGTAAGGAAATAATGAGATTTGATCAACTGGGGAAATTTTTATTATATCATTCACATGAATTAGAAGAAAACATTAGGAGAGCATCTCACACCACGAAATCATTAGGCCTTTAAGAAATGTGTTGTGATCAAATGATTGAAAAAATGCAAAGATGAAGGTTTTGATGATTTAAAAGGATTAGGATCTTTTAAAAACATTGCATTTGCATGAATACAAACATATGATTATTGCTCCTCATCGGGTGGACTTATTAGAGGATGTGTACACCAAGATGGAAAAGGTGATAATTTTTTCTCATGAAGAGGATCAAGTGGGTGATCAAATAGGAGAAGAGGAAGAAATGCATCATGAGAAAATCCTATATGACAAGGATGTGTATTCAAATTCAAGCCATTGTTTAAAGGACTCAACCATGATCATACCAATGGGAGGAATAAAGTGCCTAGTATTAAAAACAAGTCCAGAGGTCCACGATGACCAATCATAAGAGTTCTTTAAAGAGAAAATTCCAAAGGAAGCAAAGGATCAAGGTTGCATTATGAAGATAGAAAATTTGATGCTTTAATTTATTCAGAAAGAAGTCATTTCCATCATGGAAAGGGAAGTTGAGTCGTTGCTCAATTAAGATGGTTTTGATAAATAATGGTTGTTCAGATTTGTTGACTCACCAATTGAGTCTACATTTACTCCAAGATTGTTATATTTTATCTTTCCATAGAATTTATTTTTCTCTTGATTCACTAAAGTCTCTTCGAGGTAGGGGTTTCCTACCATGTACATATTATAGGTGGCAGTTTTTGTTGTGTGACCCATTTTTTCTTATGTTTTTTTCTCCAACTACTCTCATTTTTCTTCCTTTTTCATGGCTCTATAGCCCTTTGATAAAGCACCACCTTCTCCTACCTTTGGGTTCACCCTATGTCCTTTTCAATCCTTGTCTCTAGTTAGAGCCTATTGTTGCATGTCACTTTGTATAGCCCATTAAAAAAAAATTCCCAATCAAACACTCAATCAAATCATGTGGCTCAAGATTTGATAAAAATAAACAATTAAAATTGTTTTGGAATAATTTTAATTATCTTGTGGTTCTCCTTATTCATACATTTGAAATGAGCCCACCTACATTGAAAATTGACTTAAATTGCCAAAGTTATGCCATGTCTCTCGAAATATCATAATTCCTAACTCAAAAGGTTTTAAAAAATACATAAAATGATCGAATTATGAAAATTATAACTCAAAAAGTTAGAAATTCTTAAAAATTGAGCATGCATAACTAGTTTTCCTAAAAATGCTTGGAAAAGTCAAATTAGCAACCAAAGTGGTTATGAAAGTCAAACTCAAAATCAATGAAAGGTTGCTTGTGCTAAAAAATTGAGTAGACAAAACTTTTAGTTTAAAATGCTTCAAATTGAGCATTTCTAGCTCTTTTTCTAAATTTTTGAAAAAAGTCAAAGACACAATCATGGATGCTTGAAATGGTCAAACTCGTAACCCATGGAGGTTTCAATGCTTAAAACACGAGCATTCAAAACTAGTTTTATTATCAAAATGCTTTAAAAACTCAAAGTAAAAACCTTGAAAGGTTGTGTATGCTTGAATTCTGAGTGAACATAATCAAGAAATGATTTTGGATGCCCCAAATATGAGCATTCCTAACTTGCATGCTCCAAGTAACAGTTATTGACTCTATTGAAGGATTATTGAGATCACAATATATTACAAATGTGAAAATTAGTGCATCTGCTTGCAGTAATGAATGAAGGTTTCCCAATTGTGTTGTTCAATTGGCTAAAGATGGTCACTATAAAAGCTAACCTTTTACATAATCCTTAGATAAATTTATATTTTAGGCACATGTGAATGACTGTTAGTAAGCTTCAACAATGGGTATATAAGGAAATCAAACAAAGATAAAATGTTTTGTATAGGTGCATAGGAATTCTAAAGCATAGTGAGTATGATATGCATAAATGCATCGATTGAAAGTTTGTGAAAGAATACTCGAGTGAGGGATCATAGTCAGCACCTCCAAATGACTTAGCAAAGATATTGTAAAATGGAAAAACTTTTACCCTCTATAACTTGCAAGCAAATAAAGGTCTGTGTTGCTCCAATTTGGTCTGCACAAAGTGGATATTAGCAACTCATGTGAAACCTGATATACTTTTTTGTTCAATTTTGAGGTTTTGGATATGCATGCAAAATGAGAACACTAATAAGAGAGATCACCAATGGAAGAAAATGTGATTGTTGTAGGACAACCATTGAACCAATTTTCTATAAGTATTTAAAGATTTTTATATAAATACAATTAGGGATTGTGTAATCAAACTCCCAACCTTGGTTGCTTCTTCTATATCCATGTACCAAAATAAAATCTTGAAAAGGGGATATGAAGTTGTATCAAAATATATGGACCACAGGTCATGTTTGAACAACTGCACATAATATTTTGAGGAATGGGATGCATCAAAGAACCACATAAATGATTTGGTGGCTCATTCAAAGACAATATGTTGGTAAAGGAATTGGGCAGATATGAACCGTAAGTTTCTCTCTAGGTGTTTGAGAAAATTCCTCAGAGTAATTCTTTCACGATTTTGACAATTGCTTGAAATAATACCTTAAAGGATTATGATCTCATGAATTTTAATTGTAGGGCTGCGATAACAAACATATTGAAAAAGATTTAGAAACCTCAAACCAAATGTAACTGGTAAAAAAAGAAATGTCCAACATAGGATTAATTTTTATGCTTTTGGATTATTGATTGCGTGAATCTTTTGAGCCAATGTTTCAGGTCACACTCTGTGAACCATCCTCGGGGCAAGAGAGCAACAAGTAAGTCTACATCATCATTAAATTTGACAAAGGTAATGTTGTTATCATTTTGGACAAGCAAGTCTGCATTGCAAAAATGCTCAAACTTCTCTCATAATACCAACAGTTATATAAAGTTCTTGCTTGGAACCTTGGCTCAAAGATTTTGAAGCAGGTTAAGTCTATCATTGTTGCCACTTCTCTTGATAATGCTACTAAGAAGCATCTTATTCCCTTGAAAGAAGTGACTCCTCACATCTAAGGGTTCTAAAAATATGTATGGCCAATATTCCTTTAAGACCCATCGTTGATACCATATGATCCCCTATTTATTATTTAGCCTCTTTTCTTGTGAGCTTCATCACCCCTTTTGTGGGTAAGACTAAATTGTTCATCAAAGATTCCAACCATTTTGCCCAGTGCACTTGGGATATCAAGTTGGCTAGCAATGATATCCTGGTTAGTTTTGACATGGTTACTCTCTTCACCAATGTGTTGATTCTTGACTTGATTAAATTTTTAAGCACAAAGTGAATGATGAGATTACCTCCTTGGTCAAGTTATGCTTATGGTTCACCTTATTTTCTTTCCAAGATGTGATCTATGAGCAGGTTGACGGGGTGGCTATGGCCTCCTCTCTCTCTCTCTCTCTCTCTCTCTCTCTCTCTCTCTCCCATGCTATTTTCAACTTGTTCATGAAACATTTTGAAGATATTGCTTTTCATTCCTTTCCCCTTCATCCAAAATGGTGGAAGCGATATGTGGACGATACCAATGTTTGTTGGCCTCATGGTTTAGAAAAATTAGAAAAATTCCACACTCATCTTAGTGGAGTCAACCCTTGCATCTCTTTCACTAAGGGTTGGAGGCTAACAACCAGTTACCCTTCTTGGATGTTCTCCTCCTTAAAAAAATTGATGGATCCTTAAGTCATTGAGTTTTCTATAAGGATAACCATACTAATCTTTATCTTCATGCTTCTTCCTACCACCACCTATACCAAAAGGTGGGCATCCTCAAAACTCTGGCTCTGAGAGCGTATCACATTTGTGATGAAGATAATTTAAACCGAGATTATCTCATCTATATCAAATGCTTAGATTTAATGGGTATTATAATAGGTAAATCTCTAGAGCCTTCGTCTGAGCCAAAACCTCTTTCTTGTATGTTTTTGCCCCTGCCCCCTCCTAACATTTTCTCTACCCATTTGTGTCTATCCATTTCATTGGAGGCATTTCTCACAAAATCTCCAAAATCCTCAAGAATTATCTTAGATGCACTTTGAAACCCACTTTTACCCTTAGCAATCGTATCCCTCTTCTCAATGAATCCAAAGATAACCTTTCATATCCTAGGGTCTACAAGGTGATTTGTTCTTGTGGGTCTCTTTATATTGGGAAGACCGACCACTCTTTCATCACTAGGATCAAAGTACATGATGCAAACATCAAGCATGAGTGTGTGCTTAAGTCTGTCTTGGCGAAGTGCTCATCTTCCACCAAGCATTGAACATTTGTCTGGATAACACTCTCATCCTTTCTAAGGAAGAGAATTTAATTAAAACAAAATTTAAAGAGGCCATTGAGATCTTTAACCATCCCACCAATCTTAACTGAGATGAAGGGTGGACTTTAAGCTCCTCTTAGCATCCCTTTTTATCTTCCATCAATCCTAATAGTTGCCCTTCTGGTGCTTGTTTCTTTCTGACGTCTGGTTTTTGTGCTCCAAGATTTGTCTTTCTCCCAGTGGTATATGGCCCCCTTCTCTTCCCTTCTCCCCTTAGGTTTTCCCTAGCAACCCTTCACTTTTATGTGTTTAGTTAGTTTTGCCTCCCTCTTTGGGCCAGGTCCCCCTTCCCCATTGTTTTATTCATCTTCCTATTTTTCCCCATTTGTTTATTCTCTAAACCCCCTTCTCCCCCCTTTTCGTCTCTTTGGTTTTCTTATTCGTTCACTTCCTTTGACTCTTTGGTTTTATTTTGATTTTATGGTACATTTTTTACTTATTTTTTTTGGAGTTATTGGTTGATCCTTCTAGTCTTTGTAATTATTTATAGGCTTTGTGTCTTTTATTCTTCATTTACACACACACACACACATACATACATACATACATACATATACATATACATATACATATACATATACATGTACATGTATTCATAAAAACTAATAATTTTATACACACACACATGTACATGTACATGTGTATGTACATGTACATGTGTGTGTGTGTATAAAATTATTAGTTTATATATATATATTTTAATGTTTATTGCTCTCTTTTTTTGTTTTTTAATTTATCTTATGTTTTCTTTGAGTTTCATTTGTGTTCTTGTATTCTTGAATATATATTAGTTTTCTATTTTTAGATTTATTATTATTTTTTCTTCTTTGGGGTTTTATATTCATGTTCTTTTTGTTTTTTGTACAAATTTTCTCATTTTTTATTTGTTAAGGTTATTTAGTTATTATATTATGTTATAGATTATATTTTATTATTTATAAATATAGTATATACATATTTTTTGTAGACTATTACACACACACACACACACCTTCTATCAAACTTTTTTCTTTTCTTTTATCATTTTAAATTTCCCCCTTCTTGGTTTTCTCTCTTTTCCTCTCTCTCCTCCTTTCTTCTTAAGCTTACCCCTTCTTTACAAACTGCATACTTTTTATCTCCTTGTTGGTCTCTTGCCCTCATGATGGTTCATATAGTGTAACCCAAAACATTGGCTCAAAAGGTTCACACAACCAATAATGCATAAGCATAAAAATTAATATTATGGATTATGGAAACACATTTTCAATTATCAACATAGGGTTGCTAGCAAGGTTTTGGAAAGCTTGGAGAAAATACACTTTTGAAGAGAGGAATCATTTTTTATGCTTATGGATTATTGATTGCGTGAATCTTTTGAGCTAACCTTTTGGGACACTCTGTGAACCATCATTAGGGAAAGAGAGCAGCAAGCAAGTCTATATCATCATTAAAGATGGAAAAGGTATTTTTGTCGTTGTTTTGGACAATAAATTTTACATTGCAAAAATGATCTAACTTCTCTCAAATACCAACAATTATAGAGTGCTTCGTTGGAACCCTTGCTACACGAGTTTGAAGCAAGATAAGTTTTCCATTGTTGCTACTTCTTTTGATAATGCTACTAAGAAGCATCTTATTCCCTCAAAAGAAGTAATCCCTTGCATCTAAGGGGTTTCAAAAATAGATAAGGCCAATATTCCTTTAATACCCATCATTAATATCATAGGATCCCCTACTTATTATTTAGCCTCTTTCCTAGTGAGCGTTATCGCCCCTTTGGTAGGTAAAACTAACTCGTTCATCAAAGATTCCAACCATTTTTCCCAATTCACTTGGGATATCAAGTTGGATAGCAATAATATCGTAGTTAGTTTTGATGTGGTTTCTCACTTCACCAAGGTGTCAATTCTTGACTTGGTTAAGATAATTAAGCATAAAGTGAATGATGAGATTGTCTCCTTGGTTAAGTTATGCTTATGATCCACCACCTTTTCTTTCTAAGGTGTTATCTATGAGCAGGTTAACGGGGTGGCTATGGGCTTCCCTCTCCCCCCTATTATTTCCAACCTGTTCATGGAATATTTTGAAGATATTGCTTTGCATTTCTTTTCCCTCCAACCAAAACAATGGGAGTGACATGTAGACGATACCAATGTTATTGGACAAATTGGATGAGTTCCACAATCATCTTAATGGAGTATGTATATGTGTATACGTGTACACACACAGATAGTATACGTGAAAATGTAATCTGTCGGGAGCATACGTAAACAAGCAAACATTAATAGCATGTGCATTTATAAAGATTTAAATCAAACAAAGAACTACTAACTATCCTTACATTTTACTACACTAATACAACCAAAAGAAAAGACTCCCCACACAACCTTAGAGTAGCTTAACAAGGGTGCCCACAAGAGGCCTTGTTGGTGTGCTCAAGATTGAGGGATGTAGATGTGCTCTCCTCAGACACAACTGTTGAATCCCAATATGATGAATGATATGCAATGATGAGTAATGCAACTATACTAAATGATCAAGAATGCATCAAGAGATGGTAATGGAAACAACCATTCTTGAGAGCATTCAAGGATAATGAGATGAATACAAGAAATAAATCTAAGAATACAACTCTACCATGGATATGCAAAGCAATGCAAAAAGTAATCAAACTACCAAAGGGGTTAGTACTAAAATCTCTAAAATCACTGGAAAGCTCTAAAACTAAACATGATAACAATGCAATGGAGGAGATTAAGAAATTCTTGAGACAAGGGCTCTATTTATACGCTTGAGAGAGGCCTTAAGGAGGTGACATCTATGTGGCATTCACATAGGTGCCACAAGGGAGATACATGGGCTAAGAGAACAAGCCATGCAAAGGCCAACATAAGCCTTTTTGGTGAAAGGGATGGCTCAAGGTTTGCTCACACATGTGTGAGAAACCTTGGAGAAAGGAAAGGGGGACAAGTGTGTAAGAGTTGTAAGAGGCTTTGAATAAAATAATAAAATGGAAGCTTTCTTGGATCTTGAGGTGCTCACACGTGTGAGCAAACACTTAGGGAATAAAAAGTGCTTAGAAAGGTGTTTAGGATTAATTAATAGGTAGGCTTAGAAGGATGAGAGTGATGGGTGTAGACTAGGTTTTAGGATGAGATTAGGATTAAATTAAATGGGATTTAACTTAATCACAAGATTAAATAATTTAATAAAGTGGAGGGAATTAAATAAATTGGGATTTATTTTAAAAGGGATTTATGGAGCACTATGCATTAAATAAATTTAATACATTAAAGGGGATGTATTTGAATTAAATTCAAATACCTTAGGAAAGTGAACCTATTTTTAAAAATAAATTTAATTAAATAAGTGGAAGAATATAACAAATATAATTAATTAATTATATTGTCAAAGGAAATAGTAAATAAATTAATATACTGTCTGGGATGATTTTAAGTGTCTACAATTTTACACATGCAAAAGCAAAAAAAAAGTGATTCAATCACCCAAAGTCATACACCCAATTCCATCTCAAGACCCTCCTCCAAAGCCTGCCATTATGGATTCCTCTTCTCCTCTAGATCCAAGCAATCCCCCATCCCATAATTCCATTATCCCTCAAGGTCCATTTATCCCTCTTAGTCCATCTCAAGGGTTAGCATCCCTAAATTCTCCACTTCATGAAGATGCTCCTTACACTCCATCCACTAATACTCCTCCATGTCAAGATCAAATTACTCCATCTCATGGTTCTATTCCCTCCACTCCATTCTATCACTCTATTCCATCTCATGATCCAATCATTCCTTTCATTCCACCACATGATGCTCTTCCATGTCAAGATCAAAGTACCCCTCATGTGCATTTCATGATCCTAATCCATCTCAAGATCCTATAATCCCTCATAATCCCCCCCCCCCCCCCCGTGGTCCTAATCCTCCACATGACCCTATCACACCTATCCAATCCATTCATGAACCCCCTATACATGGACTCACATCTTGTATTGCAAATGATTAGTATAACATTGAAGAAATAATGTCTCAAGATGTTGGTATACCTTCCACTCCTTCCAAATCCAAAATTCCTCCATCCAAACCTAAATGTTCCCATCATCCATTTTGGGACCTTATATCCATAATTCACTTCCTCACTTCCATCCATTTTGGGTCCTTACATCCATCCATCCACCATATCTATGTTTTCCACTTCATCCCCTCCCACTCCTAATAAAGATCAACAAAGGCACACATCTGTGAATTCCTTCCAATGTTTACCATCCATAATTTCATCCATAAGCTCACCATACCATTTATCCTCACACACCCATACCATGGCCAATGGAAGCAAATTGGATGCCAAAGATAAAGTGAATCAAGCCAAATATCCACAAAAATCCAAGGATCAACATGTCCCCTCTAAATGACATTTTCAACAAAAGAAAATGTCATTCAAAAGAAAGAAAATGTTAAATTAAATAGGATTTAATTTAATCATAAGATTAGAGGATTTAATAAAGTGGAGGGAAATTAAATAAATTAGAATTTATTTAAATGGGGATTTATGAAGCACTATGCATTAAATAAATTCAATACATTAGGGGAAGTGAACCTATTTAATTAAATAAATTTAATTAAATAAGTAGAAGAATATGAAAAATATAACTAATTAATAAATAATCAATTATAATGTCAAAAGAATTTTTTTAATAAATTAATATAGTGTTTAGGACAATTTTGTGTGTGTGTGTGTGTGTGTGTGTGTGTGTGTGTGTGTGTGTGTGTGTGTGTGTAACGTTGTTTGTAAATTATGTGTCAGATTATATTATTTTATGTTTGTATATTATTTGATGGATTATATTATTTCATGTATATATATTCTTATTAGATTCATTTATTTTAAATCTTTTTTTTTTTTGGTTCCCCTTCCTTCCTTTGATTTTGTTGGTGTTTGAAAACTACGAGGTTGCTAAGGACCTAATACCAGGATGCAGAGGACAAATTTCAATCTAAGGGTTAGCTACTTCCTATATTCAATTTAAATTTCATAAGATCTAGACCAACATTAACAAAATCATGTGGATTTTCTACACTTCAGGCTGTGCAGGGCCTAGGTAGGTGCACCTTAGTGATTGAAATGACTGGATATTTGATACTTTCTTCACAATTCACTCATTGATATTTTTTTCCCCCTCAAATCTATCCCCTATAGCAAAAATGGTCACAATTCTTCTTAGGTTTGCAAATAATTCTTGATTATAGTAGCTAACTATGACACATAGAGAACTATTGCAAATAAGTGTTGACTAGCAATTGTTGAGAACTATTACAAATAAGTGTTGACTAGCGATTGTTTCTTCATACAAAAAAGTAAAAGTTGATTTGATTTAAATTTGTGCTTTACGCAACCATATGATATTTAACAATTTGCATCTAAATAGAGGATCAGTTTCCTATCTATTGGTATACAGAGTCTACCCATTAATTGCCTTACAATTAATTTTGTCAGGAGCTAACCTTGAAATTTATTCTTATAAATATACCTCCCATACACCTAGAAACCCTATCAATTCATGAATGCACTTACTTAACTCCTTGAATTAAAAGAAATAAATGAAAAGATATACAACCTATCCAAGTTGCATTAAAATGAAAGAACCTTGTTCATTCAACCTCAAAGTTATAGACATATGAAAATTGAGACAAAATTCAGAGACATAAATATGGTAACACTTTCCTTTGTATCAATATTCCTTGAAAACTAATACATTAATGATATAAACTCAAGAATAGTTCAAGACATGAAAAATTATAATTTAGGATCCAATTGTATTCTCAGTATGCAAAATTGAAACAATACATAGAATCTAACATAAAGACTAACTAGACTAACTGCAAACTAGCATAACATTGAAAATCATACAAATTTTGAACCTCAACTCCAGATCTTGAAAATCCTTTTATAGGAAGGACTGCAACAAGCTTCAGATGGGAGGACACATGTCAAAAATTGATTGGAAAGAAAATACAAAGATATTTTATATTTAGTTACATTCAAACATTCTTTGTATTTGGATCAAAACTTTGGATGCAGTTGCAAAACTAATAGATGGCACTTTTAGCAGGTATCTTGAGTATCTTTTTGTTGATGTTCAAGCTCTTGTCACTTTTTTTGTCTTTTCTTTATTTTCTTTTGCTTCAAACTACATCTTAACTGCATAATTGCAGTGTCTAATCACTGTCACTAGATGGTAAGGCTTTTATATCTGTAATGACTTCCCATATGGCAATATCTGTATCTATGTCAAGCCAGGTGGCATCCCTAACTGCATCCAATTCCTCGAGGCATTTGTTCCATTTAGCATCAGTTGTAGACACCTAAAATTGTCCAATTGAGCACAAATACCCTTATCTTGACCAATTAAATAGATATTTATCATTTATTTAATTTAGCCTTATCCTACCTTTATTTAAATAAAATTACATTTATTTAATTACATTAATCTATCCTTGATTTAAATAAATTTACATTTACTTAATCCTAACCTATTTCCTCTCATCCCACTTGCATCTTAATCCTTCACTAAATGACTTATTTTACTTAATTAATCCCTTTTAGTTCCACTTGAAATTAAATATTATATTTAATTTTATTTGAGCACATGGCTTCTAACTTTAACCTTCACCTAACCTCACTTTCCTAATCTAACTCATCGTTCTAACCTAGGTCAATCCACTTACTCACTAATTAATCCTAGTTTCTCATCTAATCATATCCTTAATTGTTTGCACAATCCTAATCAAAGATTAGCAAACCCTAGTCACATGTGACATGTGACGCTTACACACTTACACATTTGTCCCCCTTAATATGTGAACCAAAGTTGCTCACACATGTGTAGGAAAACCTTGAGCTTCCAACCTCTTACACATGTCATTGACCCATCACATTAAAGGTTGCTCACACATGTGTGAGCAACTTTCCACCTTTGAATGGTCAAAACCATAATCTACATGGATTTCACTTGGCCTCCACCTCATGGACACTTCATCAATCCTAAGAAATCCTAGCCCTTCATCTTATATTGAAGCTCAACCTTTCATTTCATCTCATTTCCTATAAAAGAAGAACCCTTTCCTCATTTCCACAAGCAAGATTCAATCCATTGTTATGTTGTGGGATTTGTGAGCAACCACATACCCTCAACAACAACAACATCAATACTCCTTCATTTTGGGGAGGTTTGCATGTGTTGTATTGAGTAAAAAGTTTACTTCTTATTTTTATTTCAATACATTTGCATGCCTTCTCCATGTATTTCATATTTGAGGTTTGCATAGACATGTAGGAATAAACTTAGTTGCTTTTGTTTATTCCCTTTGTTACATTTTATGCAATACATTTCAGTACACCCGGTGGGACCCACATCCCTCTAAACATTCATATTTAAAGCTAAAAATTGTCACTCATGATTTTTTTAATCTTTGTTCACGTGCAGTGTCATCTCCACAGATAAACTATCATCTCCATTGTTTAGTGTCTCTACCATGTAAAATGTCATCTTCGCCATCTATAGTGTCATCTCAGCCTATAGACTAGCGTCTCCACACCTAAACTAGCATCTCCACCTTTAGAATGTCATCTCCACCTTTGAATTGGCATCTCCACATATAGACTGCCATCTGTGATTTCCCGACAACCCACTATTTTGGCATCTGCGATTTGTCAACGACTACTAGTTTTATCATCTATGATTTATCTGGCAGCTGCAAGTTCTATCATCTATGTGGATTGGTGTCTCCACTCTGCTACTATCATTTGCGATTGACCAAAGTAATTATCAGGTATTCACTATTTCCTCTTCTATCATCTCCATTCTGTCATCTTTAAAGTTTTGTCGTCTCTAAAAAATTTTCATCTACACTTGTATTTTTATTTTTTAGTGGTTTCATAGCATATGGGCTATTAGTCTATAACAAAATTTGACTTTTAGTGGTTCTGTAGGATATGGGCTATTCTAAGTCAACTTATGTATATAAAAAATAACAAAAAAAAGTTAAAATAAATTTTCTCATAGTGAGCTTTCATTTTTTTTGGATTTTGTTGAGACTAATCAAGTTCATTATTGCAACATTGCAAAATGGGAGCATTCTAGAAACAACTAACCATGTTTCTTGCAGGTTTTCCTTAAATGTCTTTGGGAATGAACTTGAATGCTTAAATACTTGTCTTTGAGTGCATGTTGCACTTAATTGGATAAATCAAACACACTCTTGAATGACTAAACTTAAAACACACAAATCCAATATTGAATGCACAATCAATTGAAAAAAACCTTTTATTTGGATGAATGTTGTTAAAACACAATCTCAAATTCTTAAAGGTTCAAAGATCATTGCAATGAACATTTGGATATGGTGCTTAAAATGAAGACTCACTCAATTTTGAATGTAATAAAAGAATTTTCTCTATCCCTATCAATTTTCTTATGTTGACATCGATTGATTTATTTTTGTTGATGAACCCTTGAATTGTTTTTGTTGACAAACCCTTGATTTATTATGTTGATGACATTGTCAAGTTGGAAAGAACATTGTGTGCTATAAACACAAGTGTCTTCAATAATAGATTACAAAACCTAAAGCTCCATTGGGAAAGAACAAGTGTCTTTTAAACCCAAGACCCCTTATCTATTCACTCCTCTTGTGCCTTCGGGTGATCTTGAGTGCACAAGAAATAAGTGGCCTTGTTTTACACTTTTTAGGAGGCCTACTTGGGAATTTCATCAACCCTTGGGACGACCTCAACTCTAGCATTTTGGCAGAGTATAAATATCGCGAGGTGAATCAAACGATACCTCTCTTGGAAGTAAAATCTTGTCACTCTTGGCTAAGCCCCAAAGAACTTGATACTTTTGGGAAGTGAAGGTGGAGATTTTAGTTACCGTCTCCTCCTAGCTGTGTGGTATTATTTTCTTTCATCTATAGATTTGGGCCTTAGGTACCTTATGTATATTGAGGACACCCCTACTTGAGCTTGTATATCCTAGTCAAAACCTTATAGGATTGTTGGTGTGTTTGACATTCTTGAGTGTTCGAAACCCTCCCTAGTTGAAGGGGACACACCATCTAAACTTTTCTTGTATATATTTCATTGTATTTTTTGCATGTTATGTTTCGAAAAAATCCATAAATATCATATAAGTTCAAAAAAAACAAAAAAAAACAAAAAAAAAACAACAAAAACAAGTCTTGTTTAAGTCCACTTAGTCAAGTTGTCCACATCAATTCTACATCGCTTCTTTTATCTACCCAAATCATCACCATCATGCATATCTTGTCTTAATCATTCAAATCATTCCTCAAAATATTAATCATCTCTAATCATCCTAATCATTACTTCATCTTCTTAATCATTCAATCAAATCTCTAATCTTCATCCTAGTCATGGTTCATAATCCACATCAAGATCCAATTCCCTCATTCAATGATTCCTCCTCATGATTCTTAATCCAATCCCTTGCCAAATTCATTCCTTTCTAATCAATTCCTAATTCAATCCACTTAAATCTTCATCCAAAATCAATCTTTCTAATTTCATCTACTCAAATCTTCTTCTAATTCAATTTTTTTTCATAAAATCTTCTACATTGGACATAGGAGCACCATCATAAACCTTGGAATTTAATCCTATTAATCAATCATATTTCTTCTTCATCAAGATTCAATCCAATCTTTAGGAAGAAAGATTTATGTAATGTGTTATAGTAGACCTTCATCCTCAACAAACATTGTCATAGTTACACTCTCACTTGGGATCATTTGTCCATCACCAAGTATTGAGTAATCTATCTTGTATCCTATTCCAACTTGGGATCATTTGTGTATCTCCAAGCGGAATATGATATCACTTTTCAAATCCAACATCCAATTGCTTGCAATATCATAAGGTCTTTATCTACATCAAGGTTATCTCAAACCTTCATTGAATATCAAATCAAATCAAATCCAATCCAATCCAAATCAAATCAAACACAATACCCAAACTTGTTCCTAGTCCCAAGGTCATATTTCATCCATCATAAAATATTTCATCACTCTTCCTCTAAGCTCCATGGATAAGAATTGGCTTAACCAAATGGTTGAAGATCTTCAAAGGCAATCTGGAGTTATACCTCCCATTCAACCTACATACTAAATTAATCCTCAAAATTGCATGTCCAATCCTAATACATCTCACATTCCTTGTTCTTCCATCTTTGACAAGGGAAATCTACCTCATTATCCTTCATCCACATATGATTCGCGTCACAGCTGTAATGGACACCCAAGAATGCCCAAAAGCTGAACCAAGGCTGAAATTATATTAATGTTGAGAATGCTGCAATCAATTGCAAAGAGATGTATTCCAAAGGCCAAATCCTAAGGGAATGACGTCTAGAATGTTACAATAGAGAATGAACGTCCTCTATTGCCAAAAAAAGAGTGTGATTCACACATCCAAGCTCTTATCAAATGCAAGTCATAAACATCCCATACAATAATCCGATGATCAACAATGAGACTTTCACCCCTATTTATCCTTTTCTTCATCCTTCTGGAAGGAACTAAAACATTAATTAATTGCAAGAGCTAGAAGCTTCCTCCTTCCAATAATTAATGCGTTCTCTAGAAATTCCTCCCTGGCAATAATTAATTAAATCACGAGAGGCTTCTGTGGTTCCAATAATTAATACATACCCTAGAAGCTACTCCCTTGTAATTAATAATTAAATTAATTAAATACAAAGTCACCTTTTAATTTTAATTGAATGGCTTTATAAGAAATTAATTTGATTTCTTCTTATCCTCTACTGAGACTTTGGAGAATGTGAAGGCCAAAATATGGGACCATTACAAATCCACCCTCCTTGAAACTGCTTGTCCTCAAGCAATTAAGTAACATAATGAACTCCAACCTCCACCTGGATCCCAATTGAAGTAATATGTGATATCCATATGGACATTAAACAAAATGCAAACCCGCATCATCAGGACCAACCCCTGTAGCCTAACATTCAAAACTTGTGCTGATGAAGTCAGAATGTCACCATAAGGCAACTCCATAGAAGATCTATGAAATGTCTTCTTCCCTGTATCCATCCACATAATATATATTGGACTGGAATGCATATTATCACCATCATGCATTGAAAAAGATGTAGCTGTAGGTGTACCATATGTACTCATGCTAACTGTATCAATAATAGGTGTTGCCGCATCAAAATATATGGACATAGGAACAACATTAACTACTGCAACAGAAAACAGAACCGAATTTATAGTTGATGAAAACTCATAATCATTAACATTTGTGGCTTCATTAGAAAATACATCAACCACTGCATTTATACCATTAAACTCCTCATTGGATGGTTCAATTGACACAGAAGTGGCTGCTGATATGGTAGTATCCTCATGTTCTACTAATCCCACTATTACTGCTGCACCATCTCCCGACAAGGCTTCATATGTGGTCTCCTTACTTTGCACACATGTTTCTAATGATTCTACTGAAACACCCATATCACCAACATCATAGATGGGTGGCTCTATACGTGTCTCGATCCCACCTGAGGAATCAACTACATTCTGCTCTAGAGCAACATACAAATCGTCAATGTTGATGCCCATCTTTTTAGCCATAAGTTGCAACATCATATCCATTCGCCTATTCTGCTCTTGTTGCATATGTCACCCCTTCTCTAATGTACCTAGTAATCTAAATATTACATTTTCTTGGTCAGAACTAGTATTTCTATCATCTTGGTCACCCATGCCGCTATCTTGTTCAAAGAATGTCTCCTCTGTGTCTATATGACTAGATTAAATGCTTAAGATCTCCACAGGATGGTAGGACTTATGGCTTTGATACCACTATAATGGACACCCAAGAATGCCCAAAAGCTGAACCAAGGCTGAAATTATATTAATGTTGAGAATGTTGCAATCAATTACAAAGAGATGTATTCCAAAGGCCAAATCCTAAGGGAATGACATCTAGAATGTTATAACAGAGAATGAACGTCCTCTATTGCCAAAAAAAGAGTGCGATTCACACATCCAAGCTCTTATTAAATGCAAGTCATAAACATCCCATACAATAATCCGATGATCAACAATGAGACTTTCACCCCTATTTATCCTTTTCTTCATCCTTCTAGAAGGAACTAAAACATTAATTAATTGCAAGAGCTAGAAGCTTCCTCCTTCCAATAATTAATGCGTTCTCTAGAAATTCCTCCCTAGTTATAATTAATTAAAACACGAGAGGCTTTCGTGCTTCCAATAATTAATACATACCCTAGAAGCTACTCCCTTGTAATTAATAATTAAATTAATTAAATACAAAGTCACCTTATTATTTTAATTGAATGGCTTTATAAGAAATTAATTTAATTTCTTTGTATCCTCTACTGAGACTTTGGAGAATGTGAAGGCCAAACTATGGGATCATTACAATAGCCCACATAATTCCTCAAACATAAATTCCATTGCCCAAGAATTTGAGGAACTCAAGAATTATGTCTTTAGCCTATCAAATGGGGGTCAAAAGAAAAAATATACCTTCCAAAACATATGTCCTCTTCCCCCATGCTTCCAAATCCATAATCCTCATGTTCCATCCAACCCAAATCCTCCATGTAATTCCCCATACTTTGAGCTTAATGTCCAAAACCATCATCCCAATCCTCTACCTAACACCCAATCACCACACAATCCTAATCCTCCAAAATTAACATCATCCTGAACTTGTAATAAGTATGTATCTGTCCCACAATCATTGGTGAAAAGCTTGTTTAAATATAAAACTAAAAATGAAGTGATCCAATCACCCAAAATCATACACCCAATGCCATGTCAACCAATTGTTCCAAAGCATGCCATTATGGATTACTCCTCTCCTTTAGATCCAAGCAATTTCCCATCCCATTATTCCCTTATCCCTCAAAATCCATTTATCTCTCTTAATCTATCCCATGATCCCCTTCCTAATCAAGATCAAGGCATTCCATGTACAATACACATTATTGATTACCCTCCATCTCATGAGTTAGCATCCATCAATCCTCCACTTCATGAATATTTTCCTTCCAATTCATCCACTATGATTCCTCCATGTCGAGATCAAATCACTCTATCTCATGGTTCCATTCCCTCCACTCCACTCCATGATTCTATTCCCTCTCATGATCCAATCATTCCTTCAATTCCACCACATAATCCTCTTATAAGTCAATACCAAAGTACCCCTTCATTTGTATTTCATGATCCCAATCCATCTCAAGATCATATTATCCCTCATAATCTCCCTCATGATCCTAATCCTCCACATGAACCTATCACATCTATCCAATACACTCATGAAACCTCTATATATGGACTTACATATTGTATTGAAAATGATCAATAGCCCATTAAAGAAATAATGTCTCAAGATTTTGGTATGCCTTCCACTCTTTCCAAATCCAAAATTCCTCCATCCAAACCCAAGCGATCCCATCATCCATATTCCAAGTGCATTTTGGGAAATTGTATCCATAATCTGCTCCCTTCCTTACTTCCATCCATTTTGGGTCCTTATATACATCCATACACCATATCCATGTTTTCTACTTCATCCCCTCATATACCCATTAAAGATTAAAAAAAGACACATATCCTTGAATTCCTTCCAATGTTCACCCTCCATAATTTCATCCACTATCTCTCCATACCATTTATCTTCATGCACCCATACCATGGCCAATGGGAGCGAATTGGATGCCAAAAATAAAGTGAATCAAGCCAAAAATCTTCAAAAACCCAAGGATCAACATGTCCCCTGTAAAAAACATGTTCAAGAAAAGAAAAAAATGATCCAAAAGAAAGAAAAAATCAGAAGGCCACAAAGGCTAAAAATAAAAAGTGCAAAAATTATGTGGATTCCAAAGCTACTTAATGAAGCAATAAATATCAAAGAAAAGTTCAAAATGACATCCAATTTTACTAATCCAAAGGCTCCATTCATTCATAAATTTTTCAAACTTCATTTTTCAAATCCATTTTGGGTCCCTATATCCCAAAATTCAAACTTTCTCCTACATATCCTCCAAAATTTCCTCGTTTCTATCACCCTTCAAGGTGTGTGTCAATGAAGATCTTCCCACCTCCTTCATCCACTCATTTACAAGTCTTCCAACCTAGCATCCATCAACCATGTCTTCCTCCCAACCACTCCACCTACTTAATCCAAACTTTTTCATAAGTCATTGTACTCCATTTTCCAACCCGTTTCATCCTTGTTTTCACCATCCTACCAACGTTTATGAGAAAATAGTAAAAAATCCTTGAAAATAAAAAATAAAGAGATATAAATAGCAAGGGATACTATCCATGTATATATATTCTTGAGTCCTCCCTCCATTTCCCTATCATGTGTCCACCATCTTTTGAATTCATATATCAAACCATTCACTTATCCTTCCACTTGCACTCTACATTGGGGGCAAGCTTCATCCATAACACACTACCTTATATATCTTCCATACTTCCATCTATTGTTCACCATCCTTTTCCATTTTTGATCTTGACTATCCTATTCCTTCCATCCATTCATGCTCACTTTCCATATCCCTTTCACATTATCCTTCCATTATCCCACACACTCCTATCCTTCTTTCATATGTCCTTGGTCTTGGTTATCTTGTCCATTTCATGTCTCATATTTCATCCATACTCTTCATATCATTATTCCTATTTCATAACCTCCCTCGCATATCCCTTATTCATTCCACTTCCAGGCCTATGCTAATGATCAATACTAGAGGCACAACAAAAAAATGTTCATATATTTTTTGGAAATACACATGCCTTCCCTTTCTCCATATAATAGCCTTCACACTATCTATCCATTTCCATGCATCCTTTCCTACCATATTTCCTTCTATTTTCCTACCCTTAGTGTGGGGCATTTCAAATCCTTTGCAACATGGTCCTTGCCCTCCATCTTCCTATCCCCCATCATTTGGTCCCTCATATCCTTTCACCATTCCTTCCATCCATCTACCTTTCATCCATCGAATCACATTGCTTCTCGTCCATTTATCATGCCTTGGTTCTCCCTTATCATTGGTCCCAATCTATTATATCTTACACCCTTTCATATCAAATTCAATCCAAGTATTCCAATCCATTCAACCAAATTCATTTATCCTCTAATTCAATCAATATTCCCTTCTTCTAATCCTTTTACATCAAATCAAATTATCTTCTACTCTAATCATTTCCATCCTCTCAAAATCATTTTTCTAATCTCATTCAAGTTCATTCTGCCAATTGCATTTCAATTCAATATATTCATCAAATTCTCCATAATTTTTTTTAAAAAATAGAAAACTAAAAATAGACAATAAAAAAATCCTAAATCAAGTGTAGTCAATACTAATCCAATAAATCCAATCTTGCAATCTAGCATGTCGATCTTTAATCAATTCATCAATTTGACTCAATCAACTGATAATCCATTGACCATATTTGAAGATCATCATGGGATGTTTCCTTCCCAATCCTTGGATGTGCATTGTTCTTATCATTAACTTTGTCATTCTCAACCAATCATCATCAATCAATCCATTAATTAGTTTTCAACTTGACTAGGGGAAATTTTTTGTTTTGCTTTTGGTTTATTGTGCATGATTTCTTGTTACTTGTATGTATTAGTATATTTTGCATTTATCGTGGTCTTGGCATCTTATTGTCCCAAGGAATCATGGTCTTCCATATCACGATTTCATAAGGCACATGGTTATAGTAGACCCCTTTTTATCATGCACTTAACACATTGTCATCTTGGTTCCTCATACCTTGGTGCATAGTGTTGAATACAATATCAAACTTAGGTTGTCACACCATTGCAACATAACTTTATCAATCTTATCATTTTCCACTCCCTTCCACACTCTTGTCCATTTCAAGAGAACATATGTGTTCTCCTAACTCGCATGTCCTCTTGAGGGGGCATACTGTTGCACCCTCATCATCCTTCCTCATCCTTCCATGACTAGGGCATCATGCTACTAGTCTTATCCTTCCATCCACTATATTTTATTTTTCTTTGATATAACATTACTAATGCTATATCAAAGAGAGGGAAAATGTAGACACCTAAAATTGTCCAATTGAGCATAAATACCCTTATCTTGACCAATTACATTAATTTTTTTAATTTAATTTTAGCCTTATCCTACCTTTAATTAAATAAATTTACATTTATTTAATCCTAGCCAATTTCCTCTCATCCCACGTGCATCTTAATCCTTCACTTTAATTAAATAAATAACTTATTTTACTTAATTAATCCCTTTTAGTTCCACTTGGAATTAAATAATATATTTAATTCTATTTGAGCACATGACTTCTAACAATCCACTTGCCCACTAATTAATCCTAGTTTTCCATCTAATCATATCTTTAATTATTTGCACAACCGTAATCAAAGGATTAGCAAACCCTAGTCACATGTAACATGTGACTCTTACACACTTACACATTTGTCCCCGTTCACACATGAACCAAAGTTGCTCACACATGTGTGAGAAAACCTTGAGCTTCCAGCCTCTTACATGCGTCATTGACCCATCACATCAAAGGTTGCTCACATGTGTGAGCATCTTTCCCCTTTTGAATGGTCAAAACCTTAATTCACATGGATTCCACCTGGCCTCCACCTCATGGACACCTCATCAATCCTAAGAGATCCTAGCCCTCATCTTACATTGAATCTCAACCGTCCATTTCATCTCATTTCCTATAAAAGAAGAACCCTTTCCTCAATTTCACAAGCAAGATTCAATCCATTGTTATGCTGTAGGATTTGCGAGCAACCACATACCCTCAACAACAACAACATCAACACTTCTTCATTTTGGGGAGGTTTGCATGTGTTGTATTGAGTACATTAAGTTTACTTTGTGTTTTTATTTCAATACATTTGCATGTCTTCTCCATGATTTCATATTTGAGGTTTGCATAAACGTGTAGGAATAAACTTTGTTGCTTTTGTTTATTCCCTTTGTTACATTTTATGCAATACATCAGTTATTTCCTTCACCTCTGCAGTTATCTTTGACTTTTTTAATTCTAACTTGTACAACATGTCAATTAAGTCATAAACCACTGCTTCACCTGCCTCATCATTGCAGTATGCAAGGAATTTGGGATTGTTCAAAATGCTATCAAAAGATGGTGACCATTCTATCAAGTCCTTAACCTTTCCATCACTCTCCAAAATTGTAGGTACAAAATTTGGTGTTCATGTGGCAATTATCTTCATTTTATTCTGGATGAGTTGCATTTTACCACCAAAGAAATCATTATGATTCTTCACTTTCTTTATCATTTTTCTAGTACCTATAATCATTACCTTTGGCAGATCTTTCTTTTGAGCCAACAGAGGTACAAGAATATCAAAAAATTGGTTAGATGGACCCATGTAGTGAAAAGTGGAGACAATAGGGCAACAACCTCTGAACATCTGTACTCTGCTCCTTGCAACACAAGATAATTGTTGTGCACATTTTGGGAAACCACTTTCAATGCATCTATTTTGTGAATCAACAAGTTCTTGATTGTTCTGATTTCTATCTCCTTGTCTGATTCCAGATCTTCTTCATCTATCTCCATTTCTTGGCCTGATGCTTCCCCTGTTTCAGATACATGGCCCTTTGTTTGCACACCTCTGTCATGAATTTCTGTAGCTATTATAACATGTTCTTTAATGTTGCTACCTCATTTTCCAGCTCGAGGGTCTTCTGCTCCAAGACATACGTCTTCTTCATCTCTTCCTTGTAGCTCCTCATAGTTCTAATGTATATCTCATAGGCACCCTCTAAGTGTTCTTGAAGGGTATCTATCTTGTTCTTACCCAATATAGCCACGAAAGTGTGCATCCCATAAATTTAGCTGCTAGAGGTGGAATGTACATTCCAAAAAATAACATTCCCCCTTGGGAATTCCTCAATTTCCATTAGAGCAGGCTTCTAGTCCTCTAGAGCTAAACTCCATATTGTCATTGTTTGGGCATCAATGTTATATCCAGAGCCTCGTAGCTCTTCGAGCTGATTTTCATCTTAAAATGATATAGACTTATCTTGTCTTCTCATTTGGTCTAATAGAAAAGATGAGTTAATATCCCATCCTGGGAAAATAATCATGCCACTTCTTCTTACTAGGTCTCTTACTTCTTCCATAGTGAAGGTTTCACTTGCAGGATCATATTCTTGTAGCTTTTGAACTAACTCAACAACCACCTCATCAGAATCACCTAATTTCATTTGCAAGCAAAATTCATTTTGTTTCAATCTAAATAAGAAGCTTTTAAAATCTTCAGTTTTGATGAAGTTGTCATCACTCATGAACTTTGTTGCTTCTATGATTATGTCATCAATCATCTAGGCTTGCAACTACAACTTCTTGGCTTTTTTTTCATCCTCAAATGCCTGAGATAGCAAATATCTCCTTCTAATATCATCAAAGTATTAACTTCCCTTTGGTAGAATTTGTAGGGCTTTTTGTTGAGCCTTCTGTGGCACTTCCACCATCTTTTGTTTCTTATTTCTTTGCTCTACCCACTCTGAGCTCTCAGGCTAATCCTCTTCATCATCAATGACTTCAACAACAATGTCTTCATCAAAGTATTTATGTTCAACCTTTTTCCTTATTGCTTCAGGGACTTGTGTTGCTATCTCATCAAAATTCTCTGCACACTTGTCCAATCTTGACCAATAGTCTTCTTTAGGATAGAATCCCTTGAAGGATGGATCAACTTTTTTCATCTCCTATTCAAAACTAATAATATCTCTATATTTAAGTATCCTATCCCTACAAACATCCTCATTTGAATTGTCAGCAATGACATCCTCTTCCCACATAGGTTTTGTAGGGGGGAAGTTATATCCTCTCATGCTCTTTAAGGCATTTGTGACTACATTATAGGGGTCATATGTCCTGGTTGGCCCAGTTGGCAATTTGTAGCCTCTCAGATAGGCATCATTTCCTCAATGGCATTTTTGCCTATCTCAAAGTCTACCACCTTGGTACATCTGCACAAGAATGTTCCTCTCTTGACAAGTTCTCCCAAATACTCTTTGTTTAATGAGATTAATTGCTAGAGCACTTCTAAAAACCCCAGTCTCTCAAAGACATCTTTGGGCAAAATGTGGGGTGGCTGAGGACATCAAAAAATTATGATAACAGTATATTCCTCAAACAAAAAGACACTTCCCCATTCATGTGTTAATTTCTTACCAACATCAAAATACATTTTAGGTTTAACAACCTTTTTAACACTTATAGGGATTCATTCATTCACTAATCCTATCATTTTTAAAATAGGATGAACAAAATTAGTATAGAAAGAAATAACATTTGAGTATGGGTAGAATCTTTGCCATACCCTCGTCCACCTTTTTACTGGTACCATTTCTCCCCATTCTTGTGTGGACTTGAAGAAGCTTTGATCAAATGCATCATCATTTTTGAACAGGATTAGATGCATAATCATTAAATAATGAGGGAATTTGAAATTATCCAAACGTTCTTGTTGAGCAGCAGTGATCTCCTCATGGATCTTGTCAATTATGTATGTGACATAATCATACCCAACATTGGTGTTGGGGTCTTGGATGTTCAAAGCCATAACAAAATGTCCTCCAAGGGCATTCATGGTTCCATCTGAACCTAGGACCTTGTTCAGACCAAAGACAGTATTCTGGAAGTATCTTTGGAAGAACTCAAAGGGCATGATCTTTTCTATTTCCTTCTTCTTCAAAATTTCTCCCTTCTCTTTATGGGACATGGGTATACACCTTGTCATTGCTCGACCCATATAAAATTTCTTTTAGTTCTTAAAATTTTGAGTTAGGTCATCAATAATAATAGGCAATGACATTGGGCCTCCTAGGTCAGATGCCTCTATGAATGTCTCTATATCTAGGGCTAGGAAAATGCTTATGTCTCTCCTATGGAAGGACTTACTAACTGGATTGTAGCATTTATTTAAGGCCTTCACTAGGTCCATGTCCACAAAAACTTCTGTCACGATTAGTTTACCCAAATTCCTAACTGAAGGGTTACAAATTGGAACCTTTTCCATTTTGTTCTTGTAGAAGAACTAGAATAAGTCATATCCGTTTCTGTTAGGAACCTTTGCATCTCTACAGAATGCATATGGATCTCTAAAGGCATGATTATTTGTAGCTTGTGCATTATTAGAAATAGGAAGAATGTGTATCCATTCTTCAACAAACGAACTAGGGCTTTTTGTCTGTGATGTAGATTCTTCAATTTCTGCTTGTGCAATCAAATCTCCTTCTTTTTTATCCATTTCTTAAGACAATTCAATCAACTCTGTATGCTATATGCTGAATAATCACTGAAAATCTTCTCTATAATTTGAAATTTGGTCAAAGAAATCAAACAATTATGAAACTAGTAATGAAAATCTCTGTGCCCTTCAGAATTATTTGTTTCTACAACAAGAGTGCCATTAATGACTCTTTTTCACATTTCATACATCCAACTCATCCCTTTTTTTATCCAGCTCAGACATGGCCATTGAAAACCATTTTATGCTTCCACAATTGAGAGTTGAGATGATGCAATCACCACTTTTTTGCTACTTTGCCATGGTTTCTTCTCTTTCTTTATTTCTAGCCGTGACCATGCAAATAGGCCTTTTCTTACTGTCTCATAACCTCACATCTCTTTTCTTTAACCATTAGGCTTGGCCTATGAGGATGCGATTCCCTTTATTCACTACTTCACAACTTTAGTTCACTTTACCCTTCTGACCACCGTGATCTGGCGATGAGCTCTTTATTCACCATTTCACATTTTCACCACAATTTGGGACTTAACACCTTTCATGCTGGCAATGATGTGATGCTTTATATAGCTACTTTATTTCTCCCTTGCAACTACCAGTCATGATGTATAATTTAACCATGTGATGTTTCACCAAGCATTTTCTTTAACTACTACTTCATCGTTCGCTGTGTCACAACTCGATATTCTAGTTGTCTTTGAAATCTTGCAAGAATGTGATCAACAGTTCTTCACCACTTCACACTTAAGATGTTAACAACAATTAAAACCATGTGAAGATGCAAAATATACTTTGTCTAACTGTCACCTCTTTTTGCAACTTCACAAAAAAGATCTCAATTGTTACTGAAAACCTTGTGATCATGTGTTGACTTTCAACTTTAACTATTTTGAGTTCATTTTGCAAACTCACAACTTCAAAGATGTAACCACAACTAAACCTTGCGACAGTGCGATCTTAAGCATTTGCCACTTTGTAGCTTTAACTCTAAGTCAATCATAAACCTTAGCAATGTTATGATGGTCTAAAACTTAACCACTTAATCATTTGATTGCTCCATCGCAACTTAATCTATCACTTTGCTTCAAACCCTTGTGAAAGAGCAATAATAATTTTGCCTAATTGTCACATATCTTTTGTAGTTTCATAACTTATAATCTTTCTTCATGGTTTAGCTATGTGATCATGTAATAACCCTTTAATTTGACTATTTTATCCTTATCACTACTTCACAACTTAGATTGTTAACTCAACAAGTAACCCTACAAAGGCACGATTACAAGCTTTTGTAGCCTCACTACTTTGACTCGAGTTTTCACTTAACTACTTGTGAGCATGCGCTAGTCTTAACTCTTAACCACTGCTACCATTTCACATCCTCGCAACCCTGTCTTCATAGATCTGACCACTTGTGATCATGTGTTGATTCACTTTTACATTGTTGTTTATGTATTTCACACCATTGCAACTTTAGTTATACTTAATGCTTTCTGGCATGCAACCTTGCGATGACTGTTTGAAGCTAACCTTTTACTTTGTTCACATTCTTACAACTATCAATTCTAACATGCCCTTTGGCCTAGCAATGTTGCAATAACCATCTTGTTGATCACTTCCTTCTACTCGCAACATCGCAACATAAATGTTTTTAGTTCTTATTTAACTTGAGATCATGCACTTTCCAAGTCATCGCTCTTTCACAACTTAAATGTGTGGTTGCACTAACTGCTCTGATGTCGCAATGAATTGTTCAAAAACTATCTTGCACCTTCGCATCGTTCAACAAGGTTAGTGATCAAAGAGCAATGATGTTGCGCTCAACAATTCTTCACAACATCACAACTTAAGAGACAATAAAAGCATGAGATATAATAAGACCATGGATTCAAAGCTTATAGATATAAGTATATGAGCAAGAAATTTTCGTATATCCCTATTTAATTATTAGAAATCAATTTTGAATGAACTCCTTTGAAACATAAAACATAAAATTTCCTTAGAGATTTTATGAGGGTTAACACAAATTTCAAAAACCCTAAGCATGACAAACACAATTCTACTTGATTTTCATAATTTTTTACAAAATTCTTGCTTAGTGAAAATTCATGCCATCATGTTTTTTACCTTCTATCCTACTTTTTAGTTTTTTTTTATCAAATTTTTATTCCCCCTTTCTTGGTTTCCGCTCTTTGCCTCTCTCTCCTCCTCTATTTCTTCTTAAGCCTACCCCTTCTTTGCAACCTTTATAATTTTTATCTCCTTGTTGTTCTTTTGCCCTAATGATGGTTCACAGAGTGAAAACTAAAACATTGGCTCAAAAGGTTCACACGATCTATAATCTAGAAGCATAAAAGTTACTACTATGGATTGTGGAAATGCATTTGTAATTTATAAACATAGGATTGTTGGCAAGGCTTTGGAAAGTTTGGATAAAATACAATTTTGAAGAAAGGAATTCCAAGTTAGCATATCAATCTCATGCCAAAAAGAAGATCTTCTTGAGGTTCCATTGGCTTGATTCTCCTCTCAAACAAGGTTGCAGAGACATGGAGAGTATGAGGATATCAAAGAGAATTTTCCCTTCAAAGTATGGAAAACATTATAAATCATTATGGGAAGACATTATTTAGAATTTAAAACAAGATATGTTCTTTAATTGTTTGTGAAATACTTAATGATAGTGATTCCAAGTTAAGATGAAATATGAGTACAATTAGAATAAGAATCTTGATAAAGTACTTTTCAAAACATCATCTTCAAATAGGACTATGAAAAGAAGTCAAATTGAAATACATGGAGGGGAGCTTTGTTCATACTTTTGGATCCATTATCAAAAAATATATGAACAAGAGACAATTTAAAGAAAACAATTGTAAAAGTGCCAAAGGCCCAAGGGTTGGAGTGAATTTCCTTGCATATAAAGTCATTCATTGCAATGAGAAGACACGATGCCATTTTGAAAATACCAATTATGTTCTCTCTATTATATAATAGGCTTTAATTTTTCTTTTTGTAAATTGTGGATTTTTTCACTTTTGGTTTAGGTTAGGAAGTTGACACTTTTTGCACAAAAATTGTAAGGTTAATAACCTTGTTGAAATTGCACAAAAAGAAGTTAGTTACTAACTTGAAAATGGCTAGTGATGTAAATTATACCTATAGATACTTATGTAATGTAAAAGGGAGAGACACATTTTGTAAAGGGGAAAACCATGGAGAAATGTCTTTTAAAGTTTGCACTGAGAACATAATTATGTTTGGAGTTGTATATCTTTGAAGAAATAACATGAATGCATTTACCAATTATTTCTGCTTAATTATCATATGTTGAGTAGGTAGTCCCTTTTGTAATAGTGTAATCTGATGATCTTTTTAACTTATGCAATTTGATATGATGAAAAACATTCATCTCATTGTATCTTGATGTAGATGTGTTAGGGTAGTTTATCTTTTCATATGCAAGGTCTACTATCCATTCTTTGTCATTGTTGCATGTGCTAAATAACTCCTTTGTCATCTATTATCTGAGGTGAGAACCCATTTGGTATTAATACGTGTATCATCAAGGATTTTGTGGTTTATCTTGTTTAGTTTTACACTTTCTCCTTTTGTACTTTTAGGTGAAAAGTACATAAAAATCCTAAATACCCACATCATACAAGGGATATTCCCCTCTCAAATGCACAAGAGATTGTAATCTGATAGTGGTCAGATTCATTCTCTCCAATTGTTGGCACAATTGTCACTATTCACAGGGAAAACATGGTCAGTTTCATAAATGATCTCACTGTGACAAATCTATTTACCAACATTTTGTAAATATGTTGAATCTTTTATTTGGTCACTTAATGAGAGCCAATCTCCATTCACCATTAATGTTCTATATTTTCATTTCAAAATCTATGATTTTTATTAACCTTTATTTCTTTAAAAATAAGTTTTACAGTTGAACTTTTTATATTATTATAAATCTCAACAAAAATTCTTGGTGTATTAATGATGTTTGGTGTTTTTAAAAACTTTTTGTTACTCTTCTAAGAAGGTTTGAATCTCTTGCTCAAAATTGGGTATTTCAGGTAACTCCTTTACCATGTAAATAAAACCACGAGCCTTGTTTTTAGTGTTTCTCTACAAAAAATAAGGGATCTTTGTTGGAACTATAATTTGTTTTCTATAACTTTGTGGAATGTCGATATACTCTTGAAATTTAAAATCTCAACACAATATTACAATAAAACATCTTCAATATGTAAGTTTGTTCGACATAAAATGTTTATACTATAACTTTAGAACAACTCAAAATTATGTTTACTATGACTGAACTCTTATTTAGTTAACACGTATTTGTAATGGAATTCAAACCGTTCTTGAACTATTACACATAATTAGTTTCGAGCAATTTGTGTTGGATCCTCCTTATCAGTTTGTGGATACGGTATAGGGTAGACTATGAATGATAGGTTGAAATTTCAATTTGAATAAGAGTTGAAATTTCACCATGAAAATGAGCTACAATTTTCTTTTGGTATATGATATTGTAGAAAATTCCCTCATTGAATTTCTTTCTGTGGACTTGAGAATCACCATTTAGTTGCTGAATGAACTCATACTTGTAAACATCTGAAAAAATGTTACTCAATAGATAAAAGGCTATAAGTGAATTAATAATAGTTCATAGTGGTCTTAATGAAGGGCTATCCATTTAATACCACAACACACAATAGAAACAAAGAAATAACACAATTTGAGAGAAAAATATGGGCTTCTTATTGTCACCACAAATGCAAAATTGTAGATTACAATATGCAAACTCAAATGTGTGTCTTATAACAGTCTATAAGATAGAGTTTTGACTATCACCCAGAACATCCTAAACATTACTAACGTCTTCCTTATATAGGCAAATTTTTACTACTTGGGAAGGTTCTAGAAATAACCATAGCCATTGAGGCCCACAAAACACCTAATAAATTTTTCCCCTAATTTATTACACAAGATCGACCATGATTATGTTTTTAGGCACCCCAACTTCTGAAGGCCATGACTTTCAAATCACATGTCTAATTTTTTACTATAAGTATTTTTTAGAATCATCGGCTCTTGAATTGTAATGCTTGATTTGTGCAAGTGCTAATCATCCTAGACACAACCTTGTTCCAGAGCCTCTAAGGCCTTCAAATCTAAGCTCAAAGGTTTTGTACCCAAAAACTTTAATATATTTTTCCATACATATGGTATGCGTTGCAACTCCATTGGCAGGCTGATATGAATAAGATGAACCTCCACCTATGAAATCAGAACATTTTGAGATTGTATGATCCACTTACTAAAAATAACAAGTTTCTATAAATAGTAACTCTATACTGAAATAGCCCATATTGAAAATGACAAAATATAAATATTTTTCAATGATGCAAGATTGCCCTTACACCCAAGATGCTTCTGCATCAAATGCCTAGGGTAATTTGAGAAGTGACCCTGTCATGTCTCAGGTGCTCAGAGGAAAACCAAGGTGATCAATCTCCTCCCTTGTCAGCCACGATGAATCCTCAGTAGTTTGTCCTTTCCACTTGACCAAATATTCTTCATATTCCATGTTCCTTGTACTTCTACCAACCGAGTTGTCTAGTATGTCCTCAATCTCCTTTGTAGTTGAAGTGTTTGTTGGAATACTCCATTGTGGTTCTATGATTGCATCACCATAACCTCCTTCCAAATACTCTATCACATCTAAAATGTTAAATATTAGTGAAATATTTAGTTTAATAGGCAACTCTACTTCACAGGCATTTCTAGAATCATGCCTTTTCACTATCTTGCATGGTCCAAACTTCTTCATTTTCAGCTTATTATTTGTACTTGTGGTTTCACAATGCATGCCCCATTTCTCTTAGAAATGGGGACCCCCTAGTAAAGTATTTGTCTCCCAGATCCCTAGTCCAGGGTCTGGGATCTTTTTGAACTCCACTTGGAGTTCAGGTCAAGCCCTAGTCCTCTAACTAAGAAACTTAGAATTCACAATTGAGAAATTTGGAGGAAAAGTGTGTTTTAAGTGCTTAAGAGTGCACATGTGCACCTAGTGTACATGCACACCTATCTAAGGTGCACAAGTGTGCTAGATTTGCATGTGCACACATATCTCCCTTTGGAGATTTGCACCTGCGCATATGCCCAGGTGCACATGTCCAAAGGGTGCACACTGTCCTGGGTCTATAAATACCCAAGACCCCCTCCCCTTTCCTCATTACTCTCCTTCATGCCCTTGAGAACTACACATCCACACCTCCAAAGGTGTGACACTCTACCAACTTGCACATTTTTATTTGTGCTAAAAACCTAAACAAACACAAATCCTAAATAAAAAGCTTAAAGCACCTAAGTGAAAGGTGCACACATGCATACCTATCCAAGGTGCCCATATGCGCACCTTTCAAACCCTTAACTAGAGACTTTAAGATAATGGTGCGCAAATGCGCACCTTGTCAATATGCACATTTGTGCACCATTGTTTAAACACTAAAACAACCTAAGACTAAGTAAGGGTACACACATGCACACCCCATCAAGGTGTGCATGTGCACACCCTTAGTAGTTTAAACTACTTTGTCCCCTTTTGCACGTGGAAGACGCATGTGTGTAGTAGCACACATGTGTATGTGCACACTCCACAAGGGTGTGCAGGTGTGTAGGTGCGCAATTGCATACAAAATGGCCTTTTAAAGGTTATTAAGCGTACCTATCAAGGTGCGCAAGGTGCACTAAATTGCTTTCCAGAGTTTTAAGGGGGGGTTTAAGTTGTTTTTCACTATTTTGGTGTTCTTGGTTTGATTTTCTTAGGGTTTGTTGAGGGTTTAATTTTCACTTCTTCATACTAATGATTTTTTGTTTTGTGTAGATAAAATGGCTTCCTCATAATCCTCACTTGCTGAAAAAGATTGCTCCAAAACTCGTTGTCTTCAAGTTTCAAGGTGCACCAAAGAAATCACATTTTTAGGATAATCATTCAGAGATAAGAGATACTGAGTTGGGATACATAGATTGGAATGCATTCCTTGTACTCTATAATAAGCCTAAGGAGAGGTCCCTGATAGTGTCGGTACTTATTAAATCAAGGTTGGTGAATGTTGCATCACATCCCACATCCATGCAATCTTTTGAGCTTATCATGGCATTGGTAGAAAACTATATGTCAAGGGAAAGAGTTGTTAAAAGTGTCATAGGAAAGATGGTCCTAAACCTTAGACCTAGGAATATCAAGAAAGTATTCCATCTCCCTAGAGCTGATCAGTGAGATGGTATAGGGACAATGACAAAAAGGCCATAGAGATCATACAATCATCATTTTTTATTGTTAGAACACTCTTGGGACATAGAGCCATTAAGGTAGACATGACTAGAGGATATATGAAAGATGATGTTGGATATGCTATTGTACTCTTGAGCAGAATTATGGGTCTACCAACAACTGGACATCTTCACATCTAGATGGTCCATTTCATAATGACCATTAGAATAACCAAAATGCCAATTGATTGGGCCACAATACTGAGTGAAAACTTAGATGAACAACTAGTAGGAGTTAAAGCTAACTCCAATTTTTACATGACATCATACTTGATGTACTTATTGGTAGCAAGGATGACTAACTATCCAGGACTATACAAGAAGGGAAGCATGCAAGATTCCAATGCTTGGCCCTATGCGGTATACTCTTAGTTGGTAAAAAAGAAGCTCTCAGATTAGAGGAAGGAATTCTGAATAGTGAATGATGCTTTAATATTTGCAATCATCTGATTCATAGAGGGTGATTATGCTAAGAGGATGTCAGTAGAGGCAACAAAAAGGATTGCAGAGATCAATGCCTATTACATCTAGTTTAAAATATTCACTTACCTAAGGGTAGCTGGTACTATGGTGAATCTAAAGAAACTCCTAAGGTATCCATTGGATAGGCTCATCTTAGTGGAGATTGCAAGACAACTCACTGTATACGTGAAAACCTAAGCTATCAATAGTATGTGTAAACAAGCAAACATTAATAACATGTGCATTTATCAAGATTTAAATCAAACAAAGAACTACTAACTATCCTTACATTTTACTATACTAATACAACCAAAAGAAAAGACTCCCGATGCAACCTCAGAGTAGCTCAACAAGGGCACCCACAAGAGGCCTTGTTGGTGTACTCTAGTTGGAGGGATGTGGATGTGCTCTCCTCAAACACAACTATGGAATCCCATGATTTGATAAATGATATGCAATGATAAATATGTAACTAAGCTAAATGATAAAGAATGCTTCAAGAGATGGCTATGGAAGCAACCATTCTTGAGAGCACTCAATGGATAATGGAAACGGATGCAAGAAATAAAACTAAGAGTGCAATTCTATTATGAACATGCAAGCACAAATGCAAGAACTCTAACATCTAAAAAGGGGTTAGTATTAATGCATGAAAATCTCTAAAAAAACTAGAAGGCTCTAAGCATAAACTAGCATGATAACAATGCATATGGAGGAGATTGGTAATGCTTGAGACAAGGGCTCTATTTATAGGCTCGAGAGAGGCCTTGAGGAGGTGGCATCTATGTGGCATCCACAGAGGTGCCACAAGGGAGAAACATGGGCTAAGGGGACAAGCCATGAAAAGGTCAACATAAGCCTTTTTAGTGAAAGAGATGGCTCAAGGTTTGCTCACACATGTGTGAGCAACCTTAGACAAAGGAAAGGGGGGACAAGTGTGTAAGACTTTTTTGGATAAAATAATAAAAGGGAGCCTTTATTGGATCTTTAGTTTCTCACACGTGTGAGCAACCACTTAGGGGGTAAATGGTGTTTAGAAAGGTGTTTAGGACAATTAAGTGGGATTAACTAGTGGGTAGGCTTAGAAGGATGAGAGTGATGGGTGGTAGACTAGGTTTTGGGTGGGATTAAGATTTAACTTAACCATAGGATTATATAATTTAGTAAAGTGGAGGGAATTAAATAAATTGGAATTTATTTAAAAGGGAATTTATGGAGCATTGTGCATTACATAAATAAGACACATTAGAGGGGATGCATTTAAATTAAATTTAAATACATTACGGAAATGAAATTATTTAATTAAATAAGTAGAAGAATATGAAAAAAGATAATTAATTAATAAATAATCATTTATAATGTCAAAGGAAATACTAAATAAATTAATATAGAGTTAGGATAATTTTAAGTGTCTACATTTTGCCCCTCTTCGATGTGATGTCATGATGACATTATACCAAAGATTATACCAAAGAAAAGAAAATATAGGTTGTCCTAGCGAGGAGAGGAGTTGCAAGAGTCATGTCGTAGTGATGACAAGGGAGAAGGGTGCCCCCTCGAGGAAATGGGATGAAAATGGAATATATTTTTCCCCATTTGTTTGAAAATAGACATGGAAAGGAAAAGGGAAATAAAAAAGCTTAAAACAAGGTCTTGCATGACTTGTCAGTACGACTAGAATGAAGTAGGGTGAATTGGTATTTTGATTAATCTAAATGCATCCTAACTACATGAATGCATGGGATTCAATTATATTCATATGGGAAAGCATACCCTAGTTTGATATTGCAAGAGTAGTTATGCATAAAATGCTATAGTAGCATAGATGACAAGGTTCCTTTGTGTGGACTAGACTCAAACACAATAGAGACTTTGGGAACATTGATATAGGTTTCATAGTCATGAGGGAAAAAATGACATATATGCATTGGAGAGTTCTAAGCAAACCCAAATTCTTGTTAGGGGTCTTGGTAGAAAGTGTGGTAATTTGTTGCTCCTAGTGAGCAATGCATAAACATAACTCAAAAACTGATCGAGATGTACTAAAGAATCATGAAAATGGATCATATCACAAAATGACCCATGTAATCAGGTTAAGCCATTTAAATAATACCAAGATATTGAAGATCGAGGCACACTTGGGGAGACTATCATTGACACACAAAGATAAAATCAACAAAAGACCTTATGACCAAGTAGTCATGTAATCAACAGTTCTTGCCATGAATTTTATTTAGATGGTGAATTTGTAAAGCATGTGTAGGAAGGATGCATCTTGTAAGGCAAAAATTGATTGTTTTTGTATTTAAATGTTTGTGACTGTGACTATTCACTAGAAATTATGTGAAAGGATCAAGGTTCTCAAATCATTTAGTCTCAGTGTGAAATTGTGTAAGTTTTGTTTACAATCACTATTTTGATAAGCTCAGTTTGATGGGATGAAGCTCAGTGTCATGAGAAAAGATGATGAATAGAAGAATTTGGACAAGATGAGATCAGATGATGGAAGAAATTTATCTTTGGCATCCAATTTTCTTCCATTGGCCATGGTATGGGTGTATGAGGATAAATGGTATGGAGAGATGGTGGATGAAACTATGGAGGGTGAACATTGGAAGGAATTCAAGGATGTGTGCCTTTATTGATCGTTACTAGGAGCATGAGGGGATGAAGTGGAAGAATTGGATGTGGTAGATGGATGTATGTAAGGACCCAAAATGGATGGAAGGGATGAAGGGCTTGGATTTGGAACATAAGGACCCAGAATGGATGGAAATGAGGAAGGAATGGAAATATGGATATAAGGGACCAAAATGGACTTGGAATATGAATGATGGGAACATTTGGGTTTGCATGGAGGAATTTTGGATTTGGAAGGAGTGGAAGGTGTACCAACATCTTGAGACATTATTTCTTCAATGGGATACTTATCATTTTTAATACAAGATGCGAGTCCATGGGTAGGGGGTTCATGAGTGGATTGGATAGGTGTAGGAAGGTCTTATGGAGGATTGGTATCCTGAGAGGGATCATGAGGGATAATCGGACCATGAAATAGATTGGGATCATTAAATGCATATGAAGGGGTACTTTGATCTTGACTTAAAAGAGGATCACATCGTGGGATAGAAGGAATTATTGGATCATCTAGTGGGATAGGATCATATAATAGAGTGGATGGAATGGAATTATAAGATGGAACATTTTGATATTGACATGGAGGAGAGCTAGAAAATTCTATAGAAGGATCATCTTCATGAGGTGGATAATCTATGGATGTTAACTCTTGAGACAAAATGAAATCAATATTGTGTGCGGTACATGGAATATCTTGATCTTGATTAGGAAGGGGATCATGAGATGGACTAAGAGGGATAAATGGATCTTGAGGGATAAGGGAGTAATGGGATGGATAAATGCTCAAATCTAGAGGAGAAAAGGAATCCAAAATGACATGCTTTGGAATTGGGTGTATGACTTTGGGTGATTAGATCACTTCATTTTTAGTTTGGTACTTAGACGAGCTTTCTACCAATTATTGTGGGACAAAAACATACTTATTACAAGGTGGGGATGATGTTGATTTTTGAGGATTAGGATGTGTGGCAATTGGGTGTTAGGTAGGGGATTGGGATGATGGTTTTGAACATTAATCTCAAAGTATGGGGAATTACATGGAGGATTTGGGTTGGATGGGACATGAGGATTATGGTCTTCAAAACATGGGGAAGAGGACATATGTCTTGGAAGGTAGATTTTTGCTTTTGATTTGCCAGGCTCAAGATAGAATTCTTGAGTTCCTCAATTTCTTTGACAATGACATTTATGTTTGAGGAATTGTGTGGGCTATGAATAGAATCGTATGTGGTTGAAGGATAATGAGGTGGATCTCCCTTGTCAAAGGTAGATGAATAATAAACATGAAATGGATTAGAATTAGATATGAAGTTTTAAGGATTGATTTGATATTGGGTTTGTGCTGGAGGTGTGACTCCATATTGCCTTTGAAGGTCCCTAACCATTTGGCTAAGCCAATTTTTATCCATGGAACTTAGATGAGGGGTGATGAAAGATTTGATGATGGATGAAATATGAACTTGGTACTAGAAGCAATTTTGGACTTTGTGTTTGATTTGATTTGGATTGGATTTGACTTGATATTGATTAGATTAGATTAGATTTGATTTGATATTGGATGAAGGTTTGACATAACCTTGATAAGATTTGGGTCATTCAATATAAGTAGGATTAAATTTCAAGGATTATGATGGCGTTCCTAAGTCTAAAGTAGAAGATTTTATGAAATTTTTTGAAGTAGAAGAATATTTGAATAGATGAAGAAAGATTGATTGATTTTGGATGAAGATGCGAATGGATTGAATTATAAATTGATTAGAAAGGAAAGAATTCAACAAGGGATTGGATTAAGAATCATAAGGATGCATCATTGAATGAGGGAATTGGATCTTGAAGTGGATTACGAATCATGACTAGGATGAAGATTAGGAATTTGATTGAATGATTAAGAAGACGAGGAAATGATTAGGATGATTAGATGTGATTAAGATTTTGAGGAATGATTTGAATGATTAAGAAGGTTATTAAGACAAGAGACACATGATGGTGATAAATTTAATGGATAGAAGAAGTGATGTGGAAAACACGAGCTTCTTTTTGTTTTTGTTTTTTGAAATGTTTTTGGATTTTCAACTTTTATGATGTTTTTGGATTTTTTTGAAACATAACATGCAAAATCATACAACGAAATATATACAAGAAAAGTTTAGATGGTGTGTCCCCTTCAAATGGGGAGGGTTTAGAACACTCAAGCACGCCAAACACACCAACTATGCTATAAAGTTTTGGCTATGATATACAAGCTTAGCTAGAGGCGTCCTCTATATACACAAGGTATGTGAGGCCCAAATTTGTAGATAAAAGAAAATAGTGCCACACGACCAGGAGGAGATGGTAACCTAAATCTCCACCTTCACTTCCCAAAGGTATAGAGTTCTTTGGGACTTAACCAAGAGTGACAAGATTTTACTTCCAAGAGAGGCATATTTCGATTCACCTCCTGATATTTATACTCTACCAGAATGCTAGAGTAGAGATCGTCCCAAGGGGTCATGAAATCCCTAAGCAGGCCTCCTAAAAAGTGTTAAAATAAGGCCACTTATTTCTTGTGAACTCAAGATTACTCGAAGGTAGGAGAGGAGAGAATACGTAAGTGACCTCGAGGTTTAAAAGACACTCGTTCTTTCCTAATAGAGCTTTAGGTGTTGTAATCAATTTTTGAAGACACTCGTGTTCATAGCATGCAATGTTCTTTCCAACTTGACATCGTCATCAACATAATAAAAATTGAGAGTTCACCAACATAAGAAAATTGAGCATCGTCAACATAAGAAATTCACTAAGGAAATAGTCAATTCCTTTATGCATTCAAGATTGAGTAAGTGTTTGTTTTAAGCACCAAATCCAAATATTAATTGCAATGTTCTTTGAACCTTTAAGCATTCAAGATTGTGTTTTAACAACATTCATCCAAATGAACGATTTGTTCAATTGATTATGCATTCAAGATTGGATTTGCTTGTTTCAACTTTAGTCATTCAAGAGTGTGTTTGATTTGTCCAATTACGTGCAACATGCATTCAAAGACAAGTGTTTAAGCATTCAAATTCATTCCTTCCTAATTTAAAATCCTCCCATGACTGCTTCCTTATTTAAAGTCTTCAGCTACACGTCCTGCAAGCATGAGTTAGCAAATATGCTTAATAGATTGTTGTTGACATGTGTTCCTTTTTAGCAATCCCTACAAAACCACAAGTTAGAGCATAGAAATTGTATAACAAACATGAAATAACCCTTCAATGAACAAGATATGATATCTGGAGTATAGAAAATAAAGTTCAAATTTTGATAGTGAAAACAAGTGTTTAGACAACATCAAAATTTGATGAAACCAATACCATCATGACAGGCTTGGAACCAACTTTTTGGTGATATTTTGTTTTCTAAAAATGGAATCTGGATACTCAAGTTATGAGCAAAAAACCAAACACTACTCCTTATGGTCTAGAAGGGTATGTGGAAAGCTTATGCACTGTGATGATTTCAATAGCCTGTCAGCTTAGATTTGATGGCCATATGGTTGTCACAGGCAAAAAATGACCTCCAACAGGTGTTGACTATGTACTGTCTGTTGATGTGGAAATGACAGATGTGGCAGGTGGCTACGTATCAGTTTGAAAAAAAAATTAAAAAATAGTAATAATAAAATAAAAAATGTGGCTTGACAGGACGAAGAGCCACATGGTTAGAACCTTAAGTGGGTGCCACATGGTAGCACCTACGAAGGTTGTGTTAGGCAACAGGTTTGTGGTGGTCCACTAGTGGAGGCAGAGTGCAAGAGGGTTTGGAGGTAGAGCCAGTGAAAGAGGAATAACAACAAAGGGAGGAGGTGCTAATTGTAGTGGGCAGTAGAGGTGGGGGAGCTAGAGCGAGCGAGCGACACAGAGGGAAAATGTAGGAGGCATGACGTGGACAATGAGGAGGTGGCCATAGGTAGAGAGAGCAAGAAAGCACAGGTAGAGGAGGCATGGTGTAGCAGTAGAGGGAACATGGAAGGATTGATGGCAGTGGAGAGAGGCATGGGAGAGGGAGGAGCAGCAAAGACTGAGTTGTATGGGAGCAACAAAGGTCGACGACCAGAAGAAAGGGAGCTGTAGGGGCTAAGGAAATCAGGCCATGGGTAGGGCAGGAAATATTAGATATGGAAAATATAATTAATTAATAAATAATCATTTATAATGTTAAAGGAAATATTAAATAAATTAATTTAGTGTTTAGGACAATTTTAAGAGTCTACACTCACATTTGCATATGACAGAGTGAGAAAGTAACACAAGAAGACATGGGTATGGCCTATTACTATAGGTGCATTTGAGGTAAATTAGAAGCAAGATATTATGACCTTTGACTCAAAGTGGGATCAATATCTCTTGGAAGATTACAACTCCCCTCACCCTTGTTTTGATAATATTGGTAGAGTTCAACATTTGGCAAGGAAGCAGTTTGTGCATGAAGATACTATAGAAGATCATTGGATGAACACGATAGATGACTATGATATCTAAATAAGGAATTATTGTAGGATGAATCTATATCTGGTAGATAAGGCCTTAAAAATAAAGATCCCACTCAAAGATGTTCAAAAAGACACAGAAGATGTCTTGGACCCATTAACAACTGCGACAAAATATTTGATAGGTCAATCATGAATGTAGAGATAGATAGAGATGAGAATGCGGATATTAATCATAGGCCCAAGCACATAATTTAGTTGACAAGAGAATGGATCAAGAAGCCATTCAACCTTGACCCAATTCCATAGGTTGTTACATTTCAAGCCACAACACGCCCAATTAAGGGTAAATGTGCAAAAGTTACAATACCAACATTCCTTGCTCAATCTCCAGTTGGACCGGAAATGGTATATCAACATGATAGGGATGTTGAAAATTGGCTATATGTATATGTGTAAATGTTGTCATTTATGGAAACACATGATATACATGCTTGTAGTAAGCCTTGGAAATAAAGATACTTAGTTTTTTGGTACACCAAAAATTATCTAAGTATGAAAATGGTTTACAACAGTGTATTGTTTTGTATGCAACTTATTATCGACATCATGTTATGACTAGCAAGCTTACATGGAGGTATAATGAAGTGAGTTGAACATGTGGTTAGCATTGCTTGTAGGAATGCTAACTCTAACACTTGTTATTCATGTTCTGGTGAACATAATTATATGTTTATCATATTAGAACAGAGAACAATATTTGAAGTATAACTTGTTTATATATGATATTATTATTAAGAGAGAAGTTATATGGAAATAGTATACATGTTGATGATTATGTGTATAACCTCAGACATCAGTACAAACAATATGGAAAAGAGATATTTAAGATTTACAGAACTTTAGAATGAAAGGTAAAGGAATTATTTTGTTTGCCAAATAATTACTTGGCCAATTAGGGATGACATCCTAGACGTTTACTCTAATTTGGAAAGTTTATTTTGGTCTTAGCCAACCTAGAAGAAATTTGTGAAAAGCCCGGTATTTATGCAAAGACATCTTGCAAAATTACGTGTAAGTGATTTGGAAGTGAATTATGAAGCAATTTGTGATATGCAAAAGTTGTGAATGCGAAGTTTGGTATCATATGTAGAAGTGAATTTTTGATAACTTGATTTCGTGATCTAAGATTGAGTAGAGATCAAAGATTAGTTGGAAAGAAGGTATAGCATCTATATTTATATATTTGAGGAGCTTGGAGGATAAATTACTTGTTTGGGCAGTGAGCTCTTCTTGTAATTGAAAGTGCATGTTTGGGCAATAAGCTGTTCTTGCATCCATTGTACCACAACTCCTAATAGGGTCTCTTATGTATTGAATGTGTTTATAGACTCCTAATAGGGTCCATCCTCTAACAAGGAATATATATATCTTTGTGGGCATCATTTCCACTAGGGTTTTCCCTTGGCTAGGGTTTCCCTAGTTAACAAAATATGGTGTTATGAGTTCTCTTTGTGCATGGTTACTCTTACTATCCAACATTACTTATTTACTTTCTTATGCATGGTTCAAAGTAATAAATAATATCCAACTAGCAACAAAAGTTTGTGAATACTGATTCACCCCCCCTCTTAGTATTCCCTATTTCTAATAATTAGTATCAGAGAATAGTTACTTAGAAGAGGCTTAATAACTTGAGTAAGATCCCTATGGATGTGGAATAGTTGATGAAGAACCTTGAAGAGGCGCTTGAACATATTTATCTCCTTACTAAAGAAAGAGATAAGTTGAAAGATAGCTATGAAGACTCCAAAGTATATATTGGACAACTGAAGGATAAGATTGAACATCTCAAATCCAAGCTTGAATCTATTGAATATTAAATTGGTGATGAGGAATATTCAAATTTGAAGACAGAGTACAAGATCTTGAAGCATGAATTGAAGATTACCAATCTAAAATTGAGTTTGACGAATGATCCTAACAAGGTTGAATCTGATCTGAAGACTAAAAATTTAGATCTTAGAGCCAATATAGCAAAGAAGACATCCAAACTTGAAGCACTAAAAGCAGATCATGAAGAACTTCAAAGGTATAACACTATTGTGAAAGGTGAACTAACTCAGAGCAAGCTATAACTTGAAAAGATTTATTCTAGTAGAGAAAAGCTTGATGAAAAAATGTTAGTACAAAGACCTACCTATGATAAGACTGGTCTTGGTTACCTATTTAACATATCTACGAAGAAACCTGAAAGTGGATCAGATTTGAAAGAAAAAGATAAATCTGATGATAAAATTGAATCCGATCAATCTTGTAATAAATCTAAAGAAGTTGGACAAGAGAATGAAGCTAAGAAATTGGATGAACCTAAGTAAGTTGTATCTCTTGAGGAAACTAGGTATGAATTTTGAGGTAAGTGTTTTCCATGTAATGAAATAGGTTATAGCAAGTCAACTCTAAGGTTACCCGGCTAGTCTTTTAGTCCTCCAGCCCCTTAGTGATTTTTTGTGGTTCCAATATTTTGTTAATTCATTTTAAAACCATTTACTAAAATGTTATCACTTATTAAATAACCTACAATGGGTTACCCTGGCAGCCACTTTGGGCCCCAGCCTCCATTGCAAGTCACTTCCCAACTTACCATACAAATAACCTACCCTAAGCTCAGTAAAATCAAAAGATCAGAAAAGACCAAATACCATACATCAGTTTTTAAACAAGCAACTGACAAGTATTGAAAAACACTGATCATAATCACAGATTCCACCAATATGATCATTCTAATAGGACTAATTCCAAAATCAAGTATACATAAACCAATCCATGTCATAACATGACATCACCAAGAACAAATCATACAAACACCTTAGTCCTATAAAAGTGAATGGAAAGCAATCCAAATACATCTAATCGAAGACTCAAAGGTTATATTAGATAGGTCACACCATTCACCTTAGTTTCACACAAGAACATTGGAAAGCAATAACAATCAATGCATCAAAACATCTCATAGAGCATACTAGACACATTACCATGGTTGAGTATAAAAGATCGAGATCAAAACATCATCATGACATCACAAAACAAAACTCCCGAGCCTCTAGTAAACATCCTGACTAGCCAAAGCTAGGTCAAACCCAAAAACCCCAACACTGGTAAATCACATGTTACATCAAGTGCATACAAAAGTGGATTTCATAATTCATTAGGTTTTGAAAACCCTAAAGTTCAATATTTACTAAAAGTTTTTAGACTAAATCACAGATAATTCTATAATGGAAATCAATTTTCTCAAACAAGAGTTTCAACCCAAAGAACTTCTGAAAACAGAAACACAACAAACACGAAGAAGACATGAATTCAAAGAATGAGCAACTACCACACAAACCCACAAGATCCTACTTGGATCTGATGCTAAAAAAATGAACGTACAAACATGCAAGAATCTTCCTTTTCCTTTGAAAACCCTCTTTTTAGAAATTGGCTCTTCCAAACTTGCGTATGTAGAAATGAGCTCTAATTTCCTTAATAAAGAGTTTTCCCCCAAATCAAAGCTTTGATCATGCAATCATGCCAAAACCCTTTGTCTTTAATTACTATATTTTAATTTTCGTGCACACACTTTATACAATTTAATTAAAATAAACTTTTTAAAATTAAAGCTTTCTCTCCCTTATTAAATCATGCGACTTTTTTAATATAATATTTATTAATTTAACTAATAATATTATTTAGAGTTTATTAAAAATAGAACTCCTAAATAAATTATTATTAAATTAAATAAATATAAATACGCCTAAATTAGAACTTTAATCATATCTTTTAAATTTAATTCTTTCATGCACATTTAAAGAACTTTTTAATTAAAATATTCTTTATATTTTCTTTTCCTCCACTTATTAATTAGTGTAAGCACTATTTAAAGCATAGTTTATTATTTAAATTAATAAGAATAATTAAAGCTCATTATTTAAATGCAACTCTAATTTAATAATTATTAATTAAATAATCATAATAAAATAATATTTAATCTTTAATCTTTTAATCTTTTAATTCTATTTTTATCCAACTTCTTAAATTAGACTTTTAAAATAAATATTTTAAACTGAAGTATATATTTAATTAATTTATAATTAATTAAATAATGTCATATTCTAATCTTTCTTTAACCAATTTTCTAAATTTAGACCTCTAATTTAGACTTCTAATCTAAAGCATAAATTTAATTAATCAAATATTCACATATTTTAATATTTTCTTTTTAATCAAATAATATTTATTACTCAAGTAATAATATTATTTAGAGTATATTATTAAAATAAAAATCTTATATAATAATTATTAAATAAAATAAATATAAATATGCTAAAATTAAAACTTTAATTTAATCTTTTAAATTTAATTCTTTTATTTAATTAATTTTTCAATTAATTTTATATAATTAAATATTGAATTTTCTATAAACAATTTTCATGCAACAACTTTAAGTAATCAAAATAAAAATATTTTTATTAAATTAATTTTCTTTCACTTTAATTAATCATGAGATGTTTACAATATCATATTTATTATTTTAACTAATAATATTATTTAGAGTTTACTAATAAAACTCCTAAATAAATTATTATTAAATTAAATAATTATAAATATGCCAAAATTAGAACTATACCTCTTATCTTTAAATTTTATTCTTTTATTTAATTAATTTATCAATTAATTAAATATAATTAAATATCAAATTTCTTTATAAAATTTCCATTAAATTAAATCATTAAATTATCTTTTAATTTTATTTAATTATAATAGAAAATCACCACATACCCTCAAAACCAAAAATGACAACTCAACTGAAGGCAAATAACATAATCAAACTCTAGGGTCAAAATCATGAATTCACGTTACTTGACGAATTGGATGGGTAAACTAACTCAGATACTTATCCTACTTTCTAGGATAATTGGCTTAGGGTTTAGGATTTGGACTCAAAGTTATCTCCCCACTTATGCCATTGAAATACCATAATAGGGTGTGTTGATCCTTGCAATTCAAAGAAATTGATACCCGGTACCTGCAATTTGCATAAAATCCATGCATGTACAAACACAATATTCTAAACTAAATAGGCAATGGTAGGAAGTGGTTCATTGTGTAGATCCCGACTAGCAGGCGACTACGACTCTCTTCCTCAACCACATTAGAAATGTCAAACATAAAGAAGACATACATGCACACAATACACATGCAAGTATGGGGTAAATATTCATAGAAACCACATAAAAATCATTCATCTAACTAACATCATTAAATAACTGAAAGTCACTACACGAACATATGTATCATCATCGAACAATCATGCATACATGAAATAGCTAGGTAACTTAATATATAATCAACTAAGTATGAAATGACATATAATAAAATATGGTAACCAAGTATTGATAATCATAAATTGAAATCAGAAAACTAGCCTAAAAGAATCTGACAATACAATCAGAAAAGTCAACTAGGGGTAGGCATTACATAAAACAAGGCAACCATGGAAACTGAAGATAGAAAAGATTAACACAACTATTGCCAATGAGGAGAACTTTGTGCAAATGAATAAGTTTTATGATTTGTATAATGATATTGAGAAATAATAGATTGATATCTCTATTGTGAGATATATGATTCTTAACAATTTGAAACTTGAAGACAATGAAGGCATTTTAAATCAAAAAGTCTATGACAAACTTATAGCAAAGAAGGCACTAGTTCATAAAGAAGACATGGAACTTTGAAAATCTATGTTAAGAACTATGTGAAAAACTAATGATGAAGAAGAAATTAGGAAATTAATGAACAATCTAGTACCTCACTTATGAAGTAAGATGAGGCAATTTCTATTTATGGGAGGTGACAAGAATGTCATAAGAAGTGAAACAACTAAAGCCATAAACAAGATTCTAATTGAATTAAAGAAAACACCTAACACTGTAGAGAAAACTTTAGAAGTGTTAGTAAGTGGTGATACAATGCACATTGATCAAACAAATATTACTATTAACATTGAAGATGATCCTTTTAATCAACATGAGTCCCATTTCAACAACATTCAATATCAGTTAAAACTGATTAAAGAGGAGACAAGGTAGTTTAAAAAGGTTGAAGAAGCTAAGCTAAAGTTCCTTAAGGAGGAGAAGAACTAGAAGAAGAAAAGAAAGAGCAGGAAAGGAAGGAAAAAGAAGAGAAGGACGAAAAAGAGAGAAAAAAAAGAGAGACAACAGAGAAGAAACAAAAGGAAGATGAGATTAAAGCATCTAACTCATCCACTCCACTATCTCTTGCCGACATTATAGATGATGATAATGATCAATCTAACTTGATCTCATCTTGAACAAGTTAATTGAGAAGAACATGAAAGTCAAGAGTCTACAGAGGGAATTAATGGAGGTGACTGACATATTGCATAGTGCTCTGGCAACCAAACATACAGAAGCAAACCCCAAACAAAGAGCCAAAGCAATAGTAAAATCTTTTGATGATGAATTTATAGATTTTCTAAGTGTTGCAGAGTCTAAGGCTCAAATTTCTCATGATGCCAATCTTTTTAGCACTGTTTGTCAGAACATAAAGAATGATTTTCTGAGTCTTGATACTTATATCAAATAGCTCTAAAGATGTCAACAAGATGACAAGGTATTGTACATTTAATTGTACTTTATCTCACAAGTTGACTGAATTTTTGGATAACAAGATGGAAGGGAAGATGAGTGAGCTAGAAGCTCTGACAAGTTAGTTACAACAACCCTCTAGCAGAGTTGATGATTTTGAAGGATAAGTTGTCGATGTTCACACTGACATCAGGAAACTGCAACTTGAAAAAGAGATAATTTTGAGAAGATTATCATATTTAAAAGAATCTACATCTCTAAAACTATCAACCATTGAGAGACAATTGGAGAAATGTGTTAAAGCAAAGGACACTTATTCCAATTTCATATACTCTGACCTTAATGCAGTTGAGGTTGCATCATATGCCTTATATGAAATTCTCACTATTACCAAAGCAGTCAAGGACACATGGGAGAAAGGTATGGATAGTCTAAAGGAAAATTTTGATGATTTTATGAAGATGATATCAGCTTGAGGTAGCAAGACAAATAATTTTGACAAGCTTTGATAGTTTTTTACAGCAGTTAGATTGAACTTTTGACATGTTTTTTGGACATTTCGACTGTCATTGATGTCAAAGGGGGAGAAGTTGTATGAGAATGCAATTAAGTTATGCATCTTGTAGTTATATCAAAAGGGGGAGTATTTGTAAGATGAAGTATTTGTAATAGATGGTAAGTATAGTAATGTTGTAAGTTGCTAGTTTTGGAAAAGTTTTTTGATACTTAGCCAATTTTTCTATTTTTTTGCCATCAATGCCAAAGGGGGAGATTGTTGAAAATTGGATATATGTAGATATGTAAATGTTGTCATTTATGGAAACACATGATGCACATGCTTGTAGTAAACCTCAGAAATAAAGATACTTAGCTTTTTGGTCATCAGAAAATTGTCTAAGTATGAAAATGGTTTACAATAGAGTATTGTTTTGTGTGCAACTTATTGCTGATGTCATATTATGAATAGAAAGGTTACATGGAGGTAGAATGAAGTGAGCTGAACATGTGGTTAGAATTTCTTGCAGGAATACTAACTCTAACACTTGTTATTCATGTTCTAGTGAATACAGTTATATGTTTATCAGACAGGAACAAAGAATAATATTTGAAGTTTAACTTGTTTATACGATGTTATTATTGAGAGAGAAGTAATATGGAAATAGTATACATATTGATGATGATGTGTATAACCTTGAGCATCAGTACAGGTAGTACAAAAAATAAATATTTAAGATTTATAGAACTTCAAAATGAAAGGTAAAGGACTTATTTTGTTTACAAAATAATTACTTGACCAATTAGGGACAACATCCTACATGTTTACTCTAATTTGAAAAGTTTATTTCGGTCTTAGCCAAACCTAGTAGCAAATTGTGAAAAGGCATGGTATTTATGCAAAGACATCTTGCAAAATTATGTGTAAGTGATTTGGAAGGGAATTATGAAGCAATTTGTGATATGCAAAAGTTGTGAATGTGAAGTTTGGTATCATATGTAGAAGCGAATTTTTGATAACCTGATTTTGTGATCCGAGATCAAGTTGAGATAAAAGATTAGCTAGAAAGAAGGTACAACATCTATATTTATATATTTGAGGAACTTAGAGGATAAATTACTTGTTTGGGCAGTCAGCTCTTCTTCTAAATGAAAGTGCTTGTTTGGGTAGTGAGCTCTTCTTGCATCCATTGTACCACAACTCCTAATAGGATTGGAATCTCCTAATAGGAATTCAAAGTCTCCTAATAGGGACTCTTATGTACTGAATGTGTTTATAGAATCCTAATAGGGTCCATCCTCTAACAAGGAATATATATATATATCAGTATATCCTTGTGGGCATCATTCCCACCGAGGTTTTCCCTTGGCCAAGGTTTCCCTAGTTAAAAAAAATGGTGTTATGAGTTCTCTTTGTGCGTGGTTACTCTTACTGTTCAACATTACTTGTTTACTTTCTTATGCATGGTTTAAAGTAATAAATAATATCTAGTTGGCAACAAAAGTTTGTAGAATATTGATTCACCACCCCTCTTTGTATTCTCTATTTCTAACAAGGGATGTTGGATACTTTAGAGTAGATAAAGGAAAAAATAAGAGGAAAAGAGAGTCCCCAAGACAAGTTGAGTCAGAATCTAAAGAGCCTCAAGAAGAGGCAACTCAAGAACCTGAGAATGAAAAGCCTCAAGATGAAGAAGCAACTCAGTCTCAAGATTCTGCACAAGTGTCCCCACCTGAATAGGAATAGGAAAATGAACTAGAGTAGGAAGCACAATAGGTTACATCACCTACTCAAGAGGAAGAAGCCTCTCCTTTAGCTGCTAAGAATGTTGGAATTTACAAGTGGGAAGATTTACTTCTGAGGGGGGGGGGGGTGAATTAGAAGTAACAATATTTTAACCTCTAAAACTTTTAACTGAGATTATTCACATGCATCTAACTCATCTAATTAACATGAACGTAAAGACATGCATGGAAATAGATAACACAAGATTTTGGTCACCCAGAAACCCTCCAAAATGAGAAGGTATAATTGGGGTGGGGATAACACCCACAACTTATCACTGTAGCAATATGTAACTGATTAAGGTTACAAAGTTTGACCACCATCAATGGTCTACCCTATGAAAGGCCTGCCCTTTTAAAGGCTTTACACCTTATTAAAAGTGACCTATCTAAAGGATTTACAAACATTCACTTGGAATGTCACCCTATTAAAGGATTTAACACCTTGTTAAGGTTCTGCAAAATAGCTATAAGCCAACCTATCATCATAGGATTTTCATTATACTAATATAATGGTTAGAAATTATAGTAGAATGTATTGAAATGATGACTTACAATCTTCAATTGTTGATTCCAAATCCTTGTTTTGTTCAATCTGTCCTAATCCTTCCTAATTTGATATATCTCTATTCATAGTGCTGATACTCTTGTTCTGATCAACTTGAATTTGTAGTGCTGGTCTTCCTCTAAGTCCTTGCACCCCTTTTTCTTGCTTTAAAACTTCGCTAGCATTCTCTCATGCATTCCATACAGTCTACACGACCTCTTAAACACTCATATAATAAAAAATTATGGGGTTTCAACCTCCTTTTAAAGGTTTCAAAGACTTAGGGTTAGGTATGAATCTACGATCAAGATTAATCCATCTTTCTTGCTCAAATATTTTCACTTTTCTTATTGGTTACATGCTTTCTTCATTTTTCGAATTAGACAAATGCTGATTATATAGGGAATATAAAAGATTCGATCTTATCTTTTAGATCTTTCAAGATTCATCTTGAGTCAGCTCAAAAATAGTTTATATCTGAGTTTGTGAAGGCACAAACTCATATGTTGATTCTGTGTTACTTGACACTTACTGATTGCCGATGCTTGACACATATAGGATTTCTATCTTGCTCGGCTCCTATAGTAACTCTATCTCACTCGGCATGTATACTTTACTCAACACCTATAGTGACTTGACACCTATAGTGACTCAGCACTTGAAACTTGCTCGACACTTGAATAACTTGGTACCTATTGAATTTCTGGCTCAACACATACTGTAGCTCGACATCTATATTATACTCAACATTAATTTAGAAATTTCTTAAGCATGTTGACACTCAATTGTCAAAATTAATCTTAGACCAACAATCTCCCCCTTTGACATGAGTGTCAAAAACACTTAACTTAACATTATGAATCTGATCTCTGAGTATAATATACATCTTCTTTGGCATATGTACAAAATTTCAAAAACTTATTTAGAATTTTGTAGAAGACTATATACCTCAAAAATTTATAACTCACCTTGAGCTAATGTGCCATTTTTGTATCCAAAACTTCTTATGCTAAATTTGTCTCATGCTAATTATTCCGATACTCTTTATCTTTTCTTTATCATTCCTTCCCTTGTCTGGTCTATTTCTGCTATGTTGTTACTCCCCCTTTCACAAATATTCCCTTGTAGTTTTTGTATCCTTTTGGCTTTATCTCCTAATCACTCCTTAAAACATTTTATTATCTCCCCCTTTGGATATCTTCCCCTTTGGGTCTCATTTATTATCTCCATAATGTATTATCTCCCCCAATTTATTAAATCTCCCCCTTTTTGACACTTATGTCAAGAGGTTTTATGAATGAATTGAATATTTAGCCGAAAAGGTTTTGTTTGCCTCCATTATGATCTTCAGAGAAGCATCCCAATTGTCTAATACAATTTTTAGTGCTTTAAGCTAGATGGTTGTCTCTACTGCAAGGTGTACTAGGCCTTCCAATATATAAATATTGGGATCTTTCTTCAAGACATTCTCTGCATAGGCCATTTCTTTGTGCAAAACTTCCATGTGAGGGGTTATGGTAGATTGGATTTTGTATTGATTTGGCCTTGGTGTTAGCCTCATCTGCTGTGAGTACAACTAATTCCTTTTGAGTGTGAAGCATTATAGCAAAATGCTTCTCACTTTGAGGTGGATCCTTGGGTAGTTGCATGCTAGATGCTTTGAGGTTCCTCTCCAAGATCAATATCCTTTGGCTGGTCTCTTGTGTGAAGTACGAGGAATCACACAATTTGAAGTATAATAAGAATATATTCTCAAGTACTGCTTTTACATTTTCTACTTTCTTTCCCAACTCCACTTGTGACAGTGCTATCTCACTAGATATTTTCTCATTTACCTTCATCTGGAATTTCTTTTTAGACCATTCAAGCAATTTAGCATTGGTATCTAGGTCTTCATTTTGCACCTAGTCCACTATGTGGGATAATTGCTCCATTATGGGCTTTGTCTCATCAGGTATTTGCAAGCTGAATGCATCAAGAAAAATGTCTTTGATTTAAATTAGAGCTTTCCTTTGCCTATACTCATTCCTAAGTATCTCTTGCTTTTTCTTCTTCTCTAGTGCCTCTTGCACTTCATTGATATGATCTATGTTCATTGTCTTACAGTCATAGCTTGGTATGAATATCTCCTCATCAAGTGTAGGGTCTCCATAGTGAAGTACCCTTGCTACCTTGGTAGATCTTGAGCTTGGTGCTAATAGTTGTAGGGGTACTGCATCAGTGCTCAACTATTGTGTTGTTCTAGTGGGAGTCACTATAGTAGGAAAATTAACCAATGTTTGGATTGCCTCTTGTTCTTTCTCCTTAGGGGTTTTCTTCTCTTTTGTTCTACCTTGATTAATGATTGTGATCTGAGGAGATGCACCTTGACTTTGTGTTGTAGGATTAGAGATATCCTTCTATCCTATTTGCTCCTTTTCTTGCTCCTCAACAGTTGAAGTTACTGTGACTGTGGAATCAACCTTAGCAGATGCATCTTGTGTTGCTTTCTCTTGTGGTTGTCCACTTGTATTTGTTGGAGTATGTGAAGGTGGTTCTTAAGGATTCACCTTCTCCTTGGCAATCTCAGCTACTACCTTATGTAGTTCCTCCATACTCACCAAAACTAGATTGATACATAGTTGTGATTGTAGAGTAGTTTGGTGAAGAATCTTTCTAAGATCGTCTGCAGTCAATGGGTTAATGTTTTGACTTGAAGTATTAGGAAAACTTTCACAATTACTATCTTTGCAGGTGTGGGTGTTACATGTGGAGGACTAGGTGGTGGCATCTATGTGTCTTGCGCACTCTGTTCTTGTTGCTCCTCCTCAACTATTTCCATATCACCCTTTTGTGTTTCCTTCTCCACTGTAACTTCTTCCTTTTCTTTCTCTCCCTCTTCCTCCTTTTCATTTTCCTCTTCATTATCTTCATCATTCCTTCCCTCAAAGGGATCTTCTTGACCTTCCTTAACTGTCTAGAGGCCATAAATTACTTTCCACATGAGAGTGGACTTCTTCACAACATCTTCTATTTTATTTTGCAAAATGTTGAATGCTCTGTATTTGGGTGCAAATTTGCTCCCATGCTTCTTACTTGCCTTACTTATTTGGCCTTTGGTAAGTTCAGGCATCACACGAGCCAATGTTGACTCCCTTATTTCTTTCTCCATATTTAGGCAATAATGCCATTTATTTTCTATTAATGAATACAACTCCTTAGGCATAATATTATCAAGTTCAAGTGGAGTATTCTTGAACTTGGCCATCATAGTGTAGATTGATTCTTCCACTATGTTTTGTTCCTCTCTTGTCAACTTATTAGAATCAATTTCTTTAAGCCCTAAAAAGTCTGCATTGTCTCTAATATCATCACAAATGTTCTCTAAATTTGATTTAGTGGTGTGACTTACCACTCTAAACTGACTAGTGTTCTCTGATTCAGTCCTCTCCTCATCTGATTCTGGAGGTGTCACATATTTTCTCCTCTTTTTCTCTACTGGCCCTCCCTACTTTATGGCTTTCTTCTTTTCTTGTTCTTTGGATACCTTTGTTGTAGCTCTTGTATCTGCCTTGATGGCAGGTTTGGCTAGGCTTTGCTTAGCTATTTTCTTCTTGCCTTTAGGCTATGTTGCAGGTTGCTTCCGTGCTTTCCTCTTCTTAGGCTCTGCCTTAGGTGCTTCCTCTTCCTGCAAAACACCTTCTTGTTCCTTGACATCTTCACCCATGCCTTGGGTTAATGCTAGTGGTCCTTGCCCCTGTTCTTCATCATCATCATCTACCTCTTCATCACCTTCTTCCTCCTCTGCACAACCCCTTCTCCAAATTTTGCCTTAAGCTTCTTCACCAATTTATCCTTTTTCTTAAGTGTAGAAGAATTTTTTAACTCCATATCTACTTTGGATCTCACTACATCATATGTGCCAAAGTGTGGGGCACTCTTATCTACTTCCTCAGTTAACAATGTTGTAATTGCTGCAGATGCTTCATTAATATTTATTTCATACCCAAGTGGTCTAAGCCATCATACCCTTGGTATGGTTGCTTGAATGTAAGTATAGTTAATATCAACAAGAAAACAAACATCATTTACATGTTGCTCCACAAGTGAGACTGGAATCCTAAGTCTTTGTTTCATTGATTTCTTAAAATCTTCAAAATAGTTGGTCATGATTGTCTCAAAATTTGCTCCCATTTGTTCAATGTATTCATTCACCTGGGCTACAATGGACCTACTTGTCTTGTAGCTAACTTTTCCAAAAGAAGGGAATTCATTTTGTACATAGAAGAATATATATATCAAAATTGCTCCAAATTTACATTAAGCTCCTTTTGTTCTCTTTATAGCTCCTAAATTCTCATTGATTAGTTGCAGTTACAGTTTAGCTAGATCATAGGTATGATCCTTTTTAACAAGTTTATAACCAACATCTACTATAATACATTGAACATTGTTGAGTCTACTAGATTGGTAGAATTTATGGGAAATGACTCTAACAACAAAATCAACAAGATGATCCTTAATAGTATCAATGCTCATGCCTCTCTTGTTCCACTTGGCTCCAGTATTCTTCTCAATTGCTTCTTTGGAGTCACTTCTTAGGGTTTTAGGCCAATCTAGGGTTGGATACCCTATTACCCTATAAATAATCCTTTTTGAGATTTTGACTAACCCATCTTCTAACCACAAGCTACCATCATGAATCCTACTCAACACAATTCTGATCCATTCGATCTTAAAAATAGTAGGGAACTCTAGGGCATGGGTTAAGCCCTTCTTCTCAATGATTTGGAATTCTTCCTTCAAGACTCCATTCTCACACAATATATCATATGCCTCCCTAATTTCCATGTCTCCAATAGCACCAATGTTACAATTATACCATCTCCTAACATCCTAAACCATTACTACCTTAGGAGGAATTAAAGAAAAGGCTTTGGTTGGGTCATTCTTATAGGAAAATTTAGGGATAGGTTGAAAATAAGGTTGCTCAACTTCATTAGATACCAACTGGACTCTAAACGACTCTTTTTATTAGGGTTTTCTAGAGCTGGAGGCCATTTCTTCAAACTAGGGTTTAAACACATAGAAATTTCAAAATTGTGTAGCTCAAAACAAGTATAAATACCTTGAATTAGAAGAAATTGTGTTGAATCTTTGTTGAAATTTTCTCAAATGCTCAAAATTTTGCTTGGAAATCGTTCTACACTCTTCTTCATCTTTGATCTTTGCTCATGATGGTGAAAAATGATTCAAAATTTGATCATATACCCTTATTTCATAACATTTAATGCTTAGTGCATTTACAACTGTCCACTCAACTTCTTAAACATTTCTACTTTACCCAACTTCCTTTGATTTTCAATTACTCGGCATACAATGGAGTTCCCCTTACTCAACTTCCTTTGGAATTTCCCTTGACTCGACATCCACTGCTAACTCGGCTACAACTAACCACTTGGCTTCTACTGATTTTGGTAGACAACTCGACATGTACTAGATCTTTACTCGACATCTGAAGGCAACTTTTCTCACTCGACAACACTTGTGAGAACTTGAAGTTTTAACTTTACATCTCCAATCATGCAAATCTCTCCTTTTCAATACTTACTTGTATTGGAACTAATGTATGATAAATCTTTGTATATCAGTTCTACATACCTCATTTTTCTTAGTTGGATGAAGAGTGACCACTTGACCTTTTGGGTGAAGTGATCTCTCCACTGGATGTGTTGCCTCCATCTTTCTTCTTCCAAGCTTTATTCATTTCTCCTCTGATGTGTTCAACATCTACCTTCTCTTTTCCCTTGTTGAACTCTGAATTAGGTGCCTTTGACCTTGTTGGGCAATTCTTACTGACATGACCAGTCTTCAAACAACCGAAGCATGTAGTTTGGCTCAACCATCTACTGTAGTTTCCACTAAAATGTGTTCTTATGAAATTTTGTGGGGTGTGTCCATATTCTTGACAATAGTGACAACTTAGTCTAGTGTTGTAGTCCCAATTATAGTAACGTCCATAATTATTTCCCTTTGCTAGTTGATTAGGTGTCCACATAGGCTTTGATCTGCACTCAAAAGCTCTATGCCCATACTTCTTGCAATTGTAGCAGTGACCTTCAAATCTTGGTGTCCTGATGGTTCTAGTCCTGTAGTCATGTGCTAAGTGATGTCCTTGCTTGTTGCACTTATGACAATAACCCATATTCTTAGGTTTGTCATGCTGATGGACATTCTTACTCCTACACGCCCCTTTTTACCACAAAAATGACAAGTGGGTTTAGTGTTCTTACCTTTGTCACATCTTTCTTCATTAGTCTTGGATGACTCTCCTTTTTCAGTGCTAGTGTATCCTAGTCTAGAAGTGTCATTACTAGATCTTGGTGATTTTAGTAGCTGTTCAAAATACTTGATAGCTTCATTAGGTTTTTTGAAGCTCTCTGCAATCTCCTTTTCTCTTTTCAAGTAATTTTACAGTTGTTGATTTTGCATCTTCAGTGTGGATATCTCAATGTCCTTAACATTCAGCTCATGATGTGCCTTCATCATCTAGCTTAGGGTGTCTAGCTACATGTCAAAAATTCTTGCAAGCTCAATTAACTTTTCCTCCAATCTATTAGAAAGGTTTCTTTTGTCTTCTTCTATCATAGCCTTTTCTTCAATAGCTCTTTTCTTCTGTTCAGTCACTTCACAAAGCATCATGGCTTGAGATTCTTGTTTAGTTTTGAGAGTTATGATCTCTTCTGCTTGAGCCCTATTCTTCTCCATTAGGTCTACTATTGCTGCATCGAACTCCTTGGAATCTCCATTTGCAAACACTTTTGAGGTGTCAATCTCCTTGTACTGTGTATCATTCTTAGCTATGACAATCTCTCTTCTTCTTTTTAAGGATTTCCTTAGTTCTTCCCTGGCTTCTTCTAAAGAATGTAGAATGAGATGTATCTCAATTTCCTAAATTTCTATGATCTTCCCAAGTTTGTAGACTTCCATTTCCATATCTTTTCTCCAAGCTATAAGGATTCTCCTTGTGAGAACCAAGCTCTGATACCAATTTTTGAAATTTACAAGTGGGAAGATTTACTTCTGAGAGGGGGGGTGTGAATCAGAAGTAACAATATTTTAACCTCTAAAACTTTTAACTGAGATTATTCACATGCATCTAACACATCTAATTAACATGAAAGTAAAGACATGCATGAAAATAGATAACACAAGATTTTGGTCACCCAGAAACCCTCCAAAATGAGAAAGTAAAACTGGGGTGGGGATGACACCCCCAACTTATCATTGCAGAAATATGTAACTAATTAAGGTTACAAAGTTTGACCACTATCAATGGTCTGCCCTGTGAAAGGTATGCCCTATCAAAGACTTTACATCTTGTTAAAAGTGTTCTATCTAAAGGATTTACAAACATTCATTTGGAATGTCACCCTATTAAAAGATTTAACACCTTGTTAAAGGTTCTACAAAATAGTTGTTAAGCCAACCTATCATCATAGGATTTTAATTCTACTAATACAATGGTTAGAAAGTATAGTAGAATGTGTTGAATTGATGACTTACAATCTTCAATTGCTGATTCTAGTTCCTTGTTCTGCTCAATCTGTCCTGATCCTTCCTGATCTGATATATCCTTGTTTGTAGTGTTGATAAAACTTGATTTTGTAGTGTTTCTCTCCTTACACCTCTTTTGCTTCCTTCAAAACTTCACTTGCATTCTCTCATGCATTCCATATAGTCCACACAACCTCTTATACACTCACACAACAAAAAATTATGGGGTTTCAACCTCCTTTTAAAGGTTTTGAAGACTTAGGGTTAGGTATGAATCTATGATCAAGATTCATCCATCTTTCTTGCTCAAATCTTTGCACTTTTCTTATTGGTGTCATACTTTCTCCATTTTTTTGATTGGCTACATGCTGATTACATAGATAATATAAAAGATTTGATCTTATCTTTTAGATCTTTCGAGATTCATCTTGAGTTGGCTAAGAAATGGTTTACATCTGAGTTTGTGAAGGCACAAACTCATATGCTAATTTTGTGTTACTCGACACGTACTGATTGCTGATGCTCAACACATATAGGATTTCTATCTTGCTCAGCTCCTATAGTAACTCTGTCTTGCTCGACATTTATACTTTAATTAGCACCTATAGTGACTCGACACCTATAGTGATTCGGCACTTGAAACTTTCTTAGCACTTGAATAACTCGACACCTATTGAATTTCTAGCTTGGCGCATATTGTAGCTCGGTATCTATATTATACTTGGAATTAACTTAAAATTTTTTTAAGTGTGTTGACACTCAATTGTCAAAACCAATCTAAGACCAACAAAGAAAGCTAGGGTTGGACCTACTATGAGAAGGACAAGAAGGAAAAAGTTACAAAAGAAGGTTATTCCCATCCCTCAGGTACTTGAAACCATCCCTGAGGTGGATGATGAAGAAGAAGAAGAAGATAATCTCCTTTTGAGTCAAAGGACTCATTTAGCTAGGGATACAATAGAAGAAAGAAGAAGGATCTCGACCATAACATCGCAACCCATTCCAAAGGGAACCTACTCAGGTTACCATTTTTGAAGATGAGTAATAATAGTAGATTGAAGAATAGGAGGGGGAAAAAACATATGTCTTCAACATACCTAATTTTGATTTTATGCCTTTGGGAACTGAAATGGTGGGTGATAAGATATGAGCTACACACATGAAACAACCTTTGGGAGAGGATTGGAATTGAATGCCACCTCAATCACAAGGGTCTCTAGGTGCATCACCTCCACTATTTCAAGACTTAACTTTCTTGGACAAAGGTTCAACCACTCCTCTCCCTCCTATTAGTGAAGAATAAGAACAAGCAGTGCATGGAGAAGAGCTAGAATAGAGGCCAACCAATGAAGTATCAGAGGAGGGGTAGACACATGAAGAACCTTAGAAAAATTATTAGGATATGGAGGCAAGGACTTTAGATACAACATATATAGGGATGCCCAATGTAGATCTCTCTTAGAAGGAGAAGACTCCAGAAAGGAATGATAAGGGAAAAGGGCCACCAGTGCAAACCCCCTCTTCAGTTAAATACATGTCTCCCATGGGCACTACACTAGCTTGGATAAAGAGGGAGGTTATGGTTCAACAAAAGGGATAGCTGAACTTGAATGTAGAAGAGAGTGTGGATGAGCTAGTGGAAGCCATCAAGAAGCCTGAGCCACCTACGGGTGATGCACAAACATTGACCTTTGTAATGAAGAACTAAAATTAGGACTTTTTTGCACATACTTCCATCCCTCCTCCACATGTTCATGTTAAGGATTTGACTCCTAGTGATTACCAGATCAAGGAGGTCCTTCTAGGGAATCCCACACTAGACATTGCTAAAGTTTTGATCACTGCAAGCATGAAACATGTTTTTAAGCATGTGGATAGGTATGAGTTAGAATTGGTAACACTGAGGAAGCAAAATGAGCTTTTGAGAGGCTATTTGCATGAATTTGTGGGCCCCATTGACCTAGATAATCCAAAGACCACTCTTGTTGTGACATTAGAGAGCAGAGATAAGGAGAGTGTATAGATAGATTCATTTTTGGGCACATCTCAGAAATGTCATGATAATTTTGAGGATAAAGGTGTACAAATTATACAGGCTAATTTGAACCTGTTACACCATGTTCAAACTAATGCTGATAAATTGGTATCCATAGTGGACCAAGATTTTGGGATGATGGATGAGGTACATACCTCAGGAAAAGACCTTCAAGCACTTCAAATGATAAAGGGTAAAAGGTATCATACACTCACCGAGGTGTATAAAATGTATGAAATTGATAAAATAGAAGATTGGATCAAAAAGATAGCTGCCAAGAATAAGGTAATGGAAGGATTTCACAAAGATATTCAGAAGTTGAGAGATCAAACACAAAAGTAGATTTTGGAAGCTGAGAAGTATTACGATGATGCTTGCCTTGATATTTTTGAAGATGAGTCAAGGACTAAATTCATTCTAGTACAATCAGTGGTTCAATAGCTCCAAAAAATCTTTGAAGATGCTTTGTCAAAAGAAGATATCAGACAAGCATTTAGGACTGAAGAAGTACTGTTGGAGTTGGACACTAAATTAGATGACTTTGTAGATATTTGTATGGAGATTAGTAACTACCAATAGATAGTTAAAGATAAGTATAAATCATTAGATTTGACAGAATCTTCCCAAGTGATAGAGATTATAGAGAAATTCAAGAGCAAACATCCATACATAACTCTAGTATAAAGGGGACGAAAACCTAGAAGGTAGAAATTCAGTTTTGACACTTGGGGGAATATTTTTGATTTTTTGAGTCAGCCACCAAGGTGCACAAGGTGCACAAGGTATGCTTTTCATAGAGGTGCACTAATAGTTAACTGCCAATTCCAAATTTAGAGCTTTCCATGCACCAGAAATGCATTCTGATAGTAGTTCAACTCCTAGAAACATCCAGAGAAGGTTGAGCTTCTATTTTTAGAGCTTCTAGTGATTCTTAGATCCTCTTATATCTTCCTTCTTCTTATCTTCTTCTTCTTTCATTTTTTTAAAGTCATGTAAAGGCTCATGCACCCATTAATTGATATAAACAAGGGTGGAGTCCTTCTTAGCACCTTTTAGAGAGTCAGTTTGTATATAATTAGATTTCTTATATTAGTATAGAAGCATATGTTTGCATAAGAGGTCTCTAACTCTCAACACAAATTAAGGAGGTGATTTCTTATAATTTTAGGAATGTAACATGTATTCTAGGCCATTATTTTGATGCAATAATATATGTTATTGGTGCTCTCATTCCAAGTGTAGTTATTCTTGTCGGAGTGTGTTATTTTTATGAATTCTTGTTCATGATAATAATGGAGCCAATGAATTCATTGTGTTGATTTGATTATGTGATCTTTTAGTTATGGTGTTTACCGCATGTTGAGAAATTTTGCTAACGTACCGAGTTAGAGAAGAGATCACCCTATTATTCCTGCATAACTTGTCTTGCATGAGCTCACTTTCCATGGCCATCCGATTCGATGAGAAGTGAAACATCTTTTGGTTTTTACTAAGTTCCCATTGATGATTGCATCAATGGATTTGAGGAAGCATTGCTCTTATTTTCATTGGTTTCCTACGTGATCTTTTTGACAATTTAACTCACAGACGTGTTGTTACGGTGGTTTATGTTCATTAGGAATTTCCCCTACAAGTTATTTTCTTTCATCTCTCGATACCTTATCTTTTTAATTTTCTTTGTTAACACTTGGTTAAATTAGAAATTATATAGCTACATTGTTAAAATTTCATTTCATCATAAAAAATAGAAAATACCAAAAATATATCTCTTTTTTATGGTTACATTTTGAGACAACAAGTGGATTGAACATCTTATTCAAAATTGGTTAGAACTAGGAAAGGCCTCCCTATGAACAAACACATTTATCTTCAATTAAGAGAATTCCATTACATCGCAAGATCACTCAGAACCTTGGAGTTGATCCTAGATAAGCTTTTCAAGAGAGGAATTTGAAAAGATTCCCATCATTAAGCATCGTCGAAAATGACAACTCAACAATACCCACTAGAAATATCTCTTTCCTCAAATGAACCATGACTTCATCTCCAATATCAAATTGCTTATACCTCTTTTCCTATTTTCCTTAGTCTTATATTGTGTATTCATCCTTCTAATGCGCTTCCTCACCTCCTCATGGATGTTCTTCAAATGCTCTACAAAATCCTCCACTTCAGCACTATTTATCTCTCGTTTATCCAACTACCCTCAATTCAAAAGTATTTCTAGGACTACTCCTGTATATAATCTAGAATGGTGATTTACCAGTACTCTTATTGACATGATTATTGTGTGTAAATTCTACATGTGTTAAAATCAAATCTCATCCTTTTGGCTTATCTCCAAACAAATATCTCAACAAGTTCCTCAAACTCCTATTCACCACCTTTGTCTTTCCATCAAACTGTGGATGATGTGATGAATTGAATTTCAAACCTATCTTTAATTTCTTCCACAATGTATGCCAGAAATACCCAACAAAATTGGTATCTTGATAAAAAACTATGCTCTTTGTTAAACCATGTAGTCTCACCACTTCTCTGAAAAGCAATTCTTCCACATGAATAACATCACTTTACCTTCTTGTAGGGAATAAAATGTTTCATCTTTGAAAACCTATCAACCACCACAAATATAGAATCATGCCCACACTAATTCCTTGGAAAACCAATAATGAAATCCATCCTAACATCCTCCCATGACTTCTCTTGCATAGGTAATGGTTGATACAACCTCATAGTCTTCTTCACTCCTTTTGCCATCTAACATATTTTGCAACTTTGTACAACTTGTTAACATCTTGGTGCAACTATGACTAGTAATAATTCTTAGCAACCAAAGCAATGGTTTTATCTCTACCAAAGTATCATGCCAATCCTCCACTATTCTTCTCCTTGAGAGATTCTCTCTCATAGAACTTCTTGGGATGCACACATGACTTCCTTTGGACAAAATACCATCTTGGATTATGAAATTTAACCACTTCATCTTGTCAAGTGTAAGAGTTTATGTACAACCCTTCCATGCTTCACCAAAATTAGGATCCTTCAGATATAAATTCTTGAGTTCCTTGAACCCAACCACCTCAATTTGCACCTTTGTTAGCAAAAAATATCTCCTAATAAGAGCATCTACAACTTTGTTAGACTTCTCAATCCTATGTTTCAAAAAAAATGTATAACTTTGCAAAAACTCAACCTACTTCAAGTGTCTTTGGTTCAATTTTCCTTGACTATTCAAATATTGCAAAGCTTGATGATCAGTATACAAAATGAAATCCTTAGGAAGAACATAATTTCTCCACTTTTTCAATGCTTGAACTATAGAATAAAATTCTTGATTATAAACCAAATATTTTTCTTTTGGCATCATTCAACTTCTCACTGAAATAAGAAACAAATCTACCTTCTTGGCTCAAAACAACTCCTATTGTAGTACCTCTAACATCACATTCTACTTGAAACACCTTGTTACAATTTGGATGTGCTAAAATAGGCTTCTCTATAACTTTTTGTTTCTTTAGATTAAAACTCTTATATGCTCCTATAATCCACTTAAATTTTTTCCTATCCCCTCTCATTATTTCAATCAAGGGTCCACAAATATTGTTAAAGCCTCCAATATTTTTTTTTTGTAAAAATTAGCCAGTCCATGAAAATATCTCACCTCCGTAGCACTCCTTTGGGTAGGCCATTCAAAGATAGCCTTCACTTTCTCAGGGTCAATTTTTAGACCTTCTGTTGAAACTACAAATTCGAGGTACACCAACTCCTTAACAAAACTACACTTGAAAATTTTATTAGAAACATTTCTTCCCTCAACTTTTCAAGCACATTACAAATGTGCATCAAATGCTCCTCCAACATCTTACTAAAGATCAAAATGTCATCTAGGTAAATAATAACAAACTTACCCAAGAACTCCTTTAGTACCAATTTCATGAGCCACATGAAAGTGCTCGATGCATTGGTTAGCACAAAAGGCATGACAAACCACTCATAAAATCCTTCACCAGTCTTGAAGAAAATCTTCCATTCATCTCCTTCTCTTATTTGAATATGTTGATATCCACTCTTTAGATCTATATTTGTGAAATACATAGCTCCACTCAAATAGTCCATAATATCATCCATCCTTGGCAATGTAAATTTTTATTTAATTGTGATCTTGTTGATAGCTCAAGAATTTGTACACATTCTCCATTCTTCATTATTCTTTAGTGCTAATACTACCGGTACAACACTTGGACTTAGATTCTCTCGAATCAATCCCTTTTGCAACAACTCATGCATTCATCTTTTCAACTCCTCACTTTTTGCTATTATCATTCTATGTGTTGCCCTTTTTCACAAACTGGCCCCTAGAATCAAGTTTATTCAGTAACTAATCTTCCTTACTAGTGGTAATCCATCAAGTACATTATTAGACATAACAACTGGAAACTCTTCCAACATATAGACAACTTTTGTAGGTACCTTCTCTACTTCTTGCTTCCCATCTTTTAGAATTACAACATAACACATGCTTATGCCTTATACCCTCTAAGAACTTCTTTCCATTAACAAAACATGCTCTAATAGCACTACATACCTTTCCATCTATATCCTCAATGACTTTGGCTTATGTTTCACTCCATCCTTTGTCAAAGTGTAGGTATTTGCATGCCCATCATGTTCTACATACTAGTCAAACTGCCACAACCTACCTAGCAACATGTGACATATGTTCATAGGTATGATATCACATATCACCTCATCTTGGTACCTTCCAATCTTGAAAATTACTAGATGAATAGAAAGAAAATGGAAATAATCTTCCCAACTCTAATTTTCAAAAGGAATTATTCAAATTGATTAAACACAAGAAGGTGTTCAATGTAAAAATGGATCAAGTGACGAAAAATAGGGGGAAAGAGGGGGTTATAATATGATCTTCTTTCTATTTTGAGGGGAGTTGTGCTTAAATCCTAAAATAGATAAAAGACAAATACTAACCTTGAATCTAGAAAATGTTTTTTTCTGATGTTGGTATGTAGTTTTTGGAAAATCTGTAACTTATTTTGGACTGGAAATGTTGAGATAGAGAAAACCCATAAAAAAAATTTCTTTTTGAAGGGAGATTGACTTTGACCTTGTTGGCGAGGCACAATCTTATCTCGGGGCACAATTGTACCCCGAAAAGTCAACCTTAACCTGCACTGCTCCGACAAAATTTATGTTCGTGGATCTCACAAATTTGACAAAAAAGGTATCTAAATCTACTCTCCAATTCATTATTCCACACCTGTATCTGCAAGAAAAAATGGTTTTGTTATTTAGATGAGGGGTTTGCCTTAGTCAAACCCTAGTTTGGAATCAACTTTTATAATAGAATTGAAATAGAGAATGCTACCAAGTAGTAGAAGTAAATCTAACAACAATGCTATGATATTCAATAGATATGCAATTGTATTTGAAATGTAAACGAGTATATTGATATGAAAGCTTGAACATAACATTAACAAATGTAAATCAAAACCTCCATGATTGTATGCTTAGAATCCACCTTGAAAGAAGTATGAATAAATCTTGAAGATGAACAAAAGATCTTGAAGGAAGATCACACCATCATGATGGCTAGATCTAGGATTTTGAATGATGAATCTTGAATACTTGAACCAAATCCCTTCAAAGGCTTGAGTGCTTCAATCCTTGATCTTCAATGGAGAACTTGAATGCTGGAATGATAGATTGCTTGCTTGTAGATAGTAATTGTTCATATGTGCTCTTAGGTTCTTTGCTTGCATAATAAGTGGATGTCCAAAAAGGTAGATGTATCATCCATTGGGCATACTTTAAGAAACCCCCCCCCTTTAGAAAAGGTGTAAAAACTTGGCGAAAGGTGTAAAACACCTGACAAAAAAATTAGTTTATAAAGAAATAATAATAATATTCATTGGTGAATCATTCATAGTCTCTTGAACAATGTGTAAAATCTGGGTGAATTATATTATTTTAAAACCACAAAAAATATATACATTGGCGAACAAAAAATAATTATCATAGTAAAATATTAATTTTTTGGGCGAATCATTTCATTGTATTATATGGAAAATATATACATTAGCGAATAATAATAATTTCAAAATTAAACATAAATTTTGTGGGTGAATTAATTAATTGTGCTATTGCTAGACATAAAATATATACATTACAATTATATGGTTAAATTTTATAATAATATTTCTCATCTTAGCAATTCATAATTACATTTCTCATCTTAGCATTGCTCTCGTAAGGCATGCGTTAATCTTTAGTAAGAGGATTTGATACTTTAGGAACATAGCATTTATTTTAGCATCTAGTTTCAAGAACACCATACAGTCTAAATTTTAAATGTAAATTCAATACTAGCTATTTTCATTAGGCTATTTGACATGTATCAATTTAAATTGAAAGGATAGCAAAAGCCTAAAAGATGCAAACTCCATGCTACACCTAAATTGCTGGTAATTTGTGAGCTTTTCAATTTAGAGTTTGAAGTAAACATCAACTATACTTGATTAACAATTTAGTCTAGGTTTGTTGCTAACTTGATCTTAATGAAGTTATGAGTTCTACCAAAATCAATTAGCTTTTCCACCCTTTGTTTCTTTATAACCCCCATGACCTAATGATCCATAAATAGGTAAACATGGATAGTTACTATTCCAATCAACTCTTGACTGTCATACTTGTTGTTTGAAGTAAAATATGCTGGAGAAGACTCCTTACTCCTTAAAGCTCCAATTTATGTTTTGTGAGCCTAACAACTTACAACAACAATAAGGCACTTGATACAGATTGCTTTTGCAAAACTTGGGAGCGTCACTTTCATTACCTATGGTCATTAAGGGATAGGAAAAATCTTCAAGAATTAGTAAGGTGACATAGCTCACATTGAAATGTGGAGGAAGCAGTTAAGCTTGAGCTACAAGAAGTATTGAGGGGTAGGTCCATTGGATTGAGGTGATTATAATGATGAGATGGAGCTCAAGTCATGCACATAGGCATAAGTGTGGATCAAGAACAATCTGGGCATTTTGCTAAGAGTATGTAATTAGATAGACATGATGAGTATGTTGCCAATGCATTGGAGGAGTTATATATGAGGAATAGCACTATGTGTCAATAGACTAAAACATTTACTCATCCTGACTGTAGTGTGGTTGCTGAATGGTGGAGGTGGAGGTACTTGGGGTACTCCAAGTACCCAGTTGGGGGACGTCTTGAGGATGGCTACTTTGAGGTTTTGGGAGGGGTGCAAGTCCTTGTGTTTCACTGATTCCACTTGACTTGCGCTGTTGGCATTTTGTTCAGAAAGGCTGAAGGCTAATTAATTGATGGCTCCAGACAACAATTCCCTATCTATTTTTCATGGAATCTACCATAGAAAGCATTAAGCCTAAGTAAAACCTTTCAATAACTAAAGCTTCTACAACTCCAAAAAAGCATGACTGTTGAAACTCCGAAAGTCTTGAAATGATCTTTGTTGACATAACTATTACAGTTCTAATACCAACTTGGTTGGAGGAAGTCCTACAAACTAACAATTTAAAAAAAGGCTATTTGATATATTTTGCCAACAATATAACAGAAATAATAGTAACAAAAGTAGTATGACAACAATAAATATATCATAATTTAGATTCATAAGTAATGATATTGTTGTGTACCATTTAATACAAACAATGAGAATTTAGATTTATAATTTCACTATTCAAAAAAAGTCTCAAATTTTAAAATTATTGATATGTTATTATAGTTTGTAATTATTATCAGTTGCAAAAGAATTGAAATGTGCATTGTTGATAGTCCAGTACAGTGTCCCAAATATATATGAGGTCTCTTGTATTCCTTTATATCAAATTTCTAGCATGTGACTTATTATATTATATTAAAGGCTATAGTTGCTCACTTAATCATATTTAGACATTATATTAATACCGGTGCCTTGATTTTTGTGAAATTTTCTATTGACAATGTCATATAACATAAACTAGTCTACTAAGCATATATTTTCAATTATTGTATGAAGATTTGTGGATGAATAGATTGAACTATAGATGCATATTGGTACTGTGTAAATAGTTCAAGCATATGTAGAGATCTTAAAGTGTTGAATGCAATTTTTTTTTAACAAATCATATCCAAAGACTTTTGATTATTTTAACAAGAATGTCAAGAGTTCTGTGGATCTCAAACATTGCACTTATTCCTTGTTTACATTTAGATAGCCTCAATTGTTTAAATATTCCACAAGTATCATGTTTTATGCTTAGATTCCCCATAGGTTTCTTCTTCCTAGATGCTTTTGTTATGATGGAGCTGCAAAATGTGTGAATATATGATGAGTATTCATAATAACAATGTAGCCTCAATCTTTGTACTTCAAGTCCTTAGAATATTGCCCACCTTTTCTATATAAAAATAGTGATGTTTCCAAGTAGCCATTAAACTTGTACTAGGAGAGGAATGTGACTAAATTTGCAAGTTTTGGCTCAATCAAGCCTTTACATCAATCTAATTGCTTTCAACAAGTTTGAAGATAAGCCCCAAGAAATGCAAATCTCCATGTTTCTCCCTGTTTGTCACTTTATCCCAAATATATGTGAGGTCTCTTGTATTCCTCAATATCAAATTTCTAGCATGTAACTTATTATATTATATTAAAGGATGTAGTTTCTCATTTAATCATAGCTAGACATTATATTAATACCTGTGCCTTGATTTCTATGAAATTTTCTATTAACAATATGATATATAACATAAACTAGTCTGCTGAGCATACATTTTCAATTACTGTATGAGAATTTGTGGATGAAAATATAGATTGAACTATAGATGCATATTGGTATTGTGTAAATAGTTCAAGCATATTCAAAGATCTTAAAATGTTAAATGTTTTTTTTGAACAAATCATATCCAAAGACTTCTGATTATTTTTGTCAGTTGGAAAAGAATTTAAATGTGCATTGTTGATAGTCCAGTACAATGTGCTAGTGCGAGAAGTGCAAACAATAAAACCATGAGATTGCATTTCTAGTGATAGTCTAGTGTATTGTGGTTAAAGTACAGTCCTAAGGAGATTGCATTTCTAAATCCCAACACCCAAGTTCTACCATCTAAAAACTAGATCAAAATTGCACTTAAATTAATTTAGAATATAACATGATATAATGGAAAATCTTACTAGGAAATCAAGACCTCTTGGTTTTGCATTGGCTCATATTTTGAATGAGAGTCCTAAGAATTAAATGTGTGTACTTGTAGGCCATTCCAAAGGATTGAAGGTTTACAATTTATAGAACTCAACAAAAAGATTAGGTGATCATTTTGAGAAATGGTGTCTTCAATGATACAAAAATATTTAAAAGGCTTGAGAGTTGCAAAACCATTTCATAATTTTTTTCCCATTCAGTGTGGATATCGTACTCAAGATGGATGAGAAAACTTCTCCTATTGTGAATGTGGATTAGATTGCTTAAGATGATGAGGCTGTAAATGTGGAAATAGGAAGGTTCGTGTGGTGTGGTTTAGCTTTAGGTTATCCTTGCCGAAGACTCTAGTATGTGATATTCTTATTGAATACATTTGAAATGAAAAACTAAGGCTTACATTTACTTTCCAAACAAACAAGCATTCCATAATCCACCTAGAGGGAACTCCCATCTCCCAACTTGTATGCATTTGATTTGTTGAAGTAGTTTAATGTCAATAAGTGCAAACCATAAGCTACCATAAGCTACTCCTTAAAGCTCCAATTTATGATTTGTTTAAGAAATTAAGTGTGATGTATTAAGAAAAGTAGCTAAAAACTGTGTTCAATGAAAACAAAAGGAATGCACAATATTCACAATACAAATGCAAGGATTTCACCGCCAAAATATCTAAGGAATCTACTGTTGGAAATATTTAGGACTAGCTAGGTTACTGAGAGGGGAGGGGTGAATCAGTAACCTCAAAACCTTTTAAACAAATTCAGAACTTAATTGCATTAATGTTAATGAATCTGATCTACTGCATGCATGAGAAACTGAAAGCATAAAACACTTTGAACACAATATTTGGTGACCCAAAAACCTTCCAAATAGAAAGTAAAACTAGGGTGGGGATGATACCCACAAAACTTCAATATTGCAACATAAAGTTGGCCTGTTAAGGCTTACATTGATCACTTCTGATGATCTGCCTTGTTAAGAGCAATTAGGACTCCTAGGTCCACCTTGTTAGAGGTTTTACAAACATACAATGAAGTATGCACTTGGTAAAGAGATTTAAGAAAAGACTATTAAGTCTACCTTGTGAAAAGATTTGAAGTTGATTCACCTGATAGGATGAAATAGTAGATCTTTGACTTACAACTAGATTGATGATTATGATCCTTTGAATACTGATCACCTCTATGTGATAGATATAACTTTGCTGCTCCTGATATGGCCTTATAAAACACTTTACTTTGCTGTTGATTCACATTTGTGTGCTTACATTCTATTCACATTATTTTTTATTCTACATTGGATATGATGCAATACATTACATATATATACCAATCCAAATTATAAAATTATAAAGTTGGCCATCATACAAGTTAACACCATGTTGGTGTAAATAGGTATTTACTATTTACACTTTACTTAAGTTTACTTAGGTTAGTGTATTATTTTATTATTTCTCTTAAAGAGACACTTAGGAGTTTGCACACCTTTTTGGATTGTCATGTAGACAACATAGAAGTATGCAACTCTAATTATGCACATGGTGTCTACAACACAGGAGTTTGCATCATTCACTAAGTTGTCATGTAGACAACATAATTTTTCACACTCCTAATTTAGCACATGTTGTCTACAACACTGATGTGCATGTTTCACCTTTGTAGGCTGATCCTCTCACGATCGCACTTACTTCCGTGCATAATGGAGGATAACCCATATTTGGTGGACATGTGCCTGGTTGTAGGACTTATCATGATGTTGATTCCAAGGCATTCTAGATGCATCTTTGAGGCCTTTATATTGAGGCACTCCTAGTGTACTTGTACATTGTATTGAATACTATACAGTTATTCTGATCATACTCTGGTCTAATTTGTGCTTGTGTTTTGAGTTCCTTGGTCTTAGGTGAATTTTTCCCTAAGGCAGATTTTTAAATGGTATAAGAGCTGAGGGAGATACTTATCACATAGCCATTGGAGACATCATTGCTTCATCTCTCTAAGGGGCCTGATTCAGATCCGAAGCATCAATAGCAATTGGGAGCATCTAGAGCTGAAGTGGACCTCGACATTGCATATGGAGCAATGATTCAGTGAAGATTGACTTTAAATTTTCTTATCTTAGGCCATAGTCAATCGAGAGGCAAATTTTTTTTGCAAATCGAAACTTGAAGGCCCGATTTGCAAATTTGAGTATTATCATTATTTAATTTGCAATTACTTTTTGGATCTGATTTATTCTGCTATTTTATCTCTATCTTTCAAAGAATTTTTTTTGGAATTAATTGCCCATTTGGGCGTGCAGAGAAAGGCAGAGAAAATTTAGCACACATGTACAGGGCTGTCAGCTCCCGGCCCTGCACGATATATTTTATTTATTTTGCAGGTGGCTTAATATTTTTTGGTGAATTAAACTAAGTAGCAAACTCATTAGATTCAAGCTAGCCATTCCAAATTTAGCGCGTTTAACTCCAATTTTCGGGCGCATGCAATAATTTTTCTTGCAAATATTTCGGCACATCAAACACACCACCAAATCGGTGGAAGGAAAACAACACCAGCAATTGCCTTTTGTTTTTAACTATCCACGGTTTGGCTTTTAAAATTGTTTGCAAGTCCACACATTACCAATGTGGGACTAAATTTTATATAGTCCCCACCATTTTTTCTAATAACCGGCATGCGAATGGCATATTCTGGGGTTTTAAATAGATTCTGGCCGTGCTATGACAAATCCAACAAGTTTCCTTTGACGGACACGTGGCACCCGCACAACGAGCCACACACAATAGCTCTGCAACCTCCGTAGCCCTGCAATGTCTAGCCCATCCTCTGTGTGGCAATGAAACAGCAACACGCATCGCCATCTGTCCACCCCATGGACTTGTAAAACACTGCTATGTGCCCATCGCCTGCTCAGTCAGCAAGCTGACTCACCACGCCATGTCAGCTTGCACACATAGATAGTGACATCAGAAAGCCACAAAAGTGTCGTACCTTGCCTTGTTAGTAGTCCACATCAACTGTACACATCAAATTTTTTTCTACCATTAGTATAGTGCCACATCATCAATCGTACATGGTGACATCACCATATGCTTGCACAGATGCTGATGTTAGCAAATTGTTATCCTAAAATTGACGACCATTTGACTGTCATACCAGGTCATTTTAAAACTATTGTGATAGTCATTTGAATGTCAAATTTAACAGAATGTTTTCCTCTGTAGACCCCTCTTCAGATGCAGTTTTAATTTGGCAGCTCAAACGACCATAACTCAGTCATATAGACTCCAAATTAGATGTAATTTTTTTTGATTTTGGGTTAAATTTCTTGAATTTTTTTAGTAGTGTAGCTATTTTCTGGTTTTGGTGCATGAATTTGTCAGTATAAGCATTTTTTGGTGACTGTATTATCTAATCTTGCGATTTGCAACTTCAAATAGATTGTACGGGCTCATCTGGACTCCTTTTGAGGTTCTATTTTTTTTGAAAGTGCATATTTTTTTGTCTAGTTTTTAGATCTATAGTTAGATTGTAGTCTTATTTGGACAAAAGTATCACTTTTAGAGATAGGTCCTATTTTGCATTGTATTGCTTCACAATTGATGTAATTTTGAGCTACATTGTAATAGTCTAGAATCGTACTATATACAGAGGTTGTAATCAACAAAATTAGAAAGTCCACTTTGTCCAATTTGGCAAGTGGCCCATTATAAACACACTATATATAAAGTGCCAAAGTTATTCTTTTGGAAGGGGATTTTTTGATTCAGTGAAAAGGGGGGGGGGGTGTACTGTGTCTCCTTAATCTTGTGTTCTTGCATTATGGGCTATTTTTCAAAGTTAACTCCACATAATTATGCTACTTGGAAAGAAAACATTAAAGAGCCATTAGTAGAAAAAAGTTTATCGCATTATGTCACTGGTGCATCAAAGAAACCTCCTGTTGATGCTGATGAAGCTCAGAAAGAAGACTGGGAATGCAAACAAGAGATTGCCTTAGGAACCTTGTTGAAAAATATCTCTAATCCTGTCAAATTCACATTAGGAAGCTTACAGATCCAATAGAGGTTTGGACTAAACTAGAAGCTTTGTATGGGATAGTAGATGAAGATATGGCTTACACCATAGAGGATAAACTTCTCAATTTGGATCCTAGAAATTTTGACACAATTAAAGACAATCTTACCCAAGTAAAAATGTATAGGGCATAGCTAAAGGATTGTGGTGAACCCATTAAAGATGGAAAGATGATCAAACACATTAGGACTCATCTTCCACCTGAATATGCTATTTTTGTTTTTAGCTTCAATGCACACAAATTAACAATGGGTAGTGCTTATGTTAAGCCTTCATTCGAAAAATTCTCAGAAATGTTGATCTTCGAACATGATAATCTAGTGGGTATGGGAATTCTCAAGTCTTCCAAAACCAAAGCCTTGGTAGAAAATGAAGGTTTTTCAAGTGGTAAAAACTCCAACAAGAAGTAGAAGCAATGGAAGGCTAAGCCACCAGACGATACACAACAGTCCTCCTCAAAACAACAATCTTCCATAAGTCAATCTTCTCCCACTCAACATTCTTCTTCACAACAAGGAAAGTCTTCTTCCAAAAATAATCAAAAGGGAAACAATTCCAACAAAAAGGAGAAACTTGTTCCTATTGTAAAAGGAATGGTCGTGATGAATATGAGTGCAAAGATAAGAAGATTGATGAATTGGTCAACATTATGAGGAAACACAAAATTGATGTTCCAAATGCATACGAGGATAAGGGTTCTTCATCCACTTCAAAGGGCAAGGGCCAAGCTTTAGTTGCAAGTACAAACAATGCTGAGGAATGGGTTCTAGATTCAGGAGCAACACATCATATGGGTGCTTCAAGGGAGCAATTTTCCTCATTGAAACCATCAAATGTACCTTACATCTATGTTGGCAATGATACTCAAGTTGAAGTAGAAGGTAAAGGAAATGTTGAGTTGGAAAATGGCATCTTCAAGGATTTACTTCATGTTCCTAACCTTAGCGCTAACCTTCTCTCCATCTATCAAATAATTCACTATGGATGTAGCAACAAAGTAGAGTTTGTCCCCGACACAGTAGTGGTGAAAAATCTCAAAGATGATTCAATGGTGGTGGTTGGAAAGGCAAACCATGAGACAAGACTTTATTCTTTCTCACATTTTGTGTCTAAGTCCATGTCTCATGCCTATTTGACTCATTCAAACACTCAAAGTAAACTATGGCATGAAAGATTTGGACACCTTAATTATTGCTACCTTCAACAACTAAGCAGCAAGGAAATGGTCATTGGTCTATCTCAAGTCAAGTTTTCAGAGGGTGTATGTCTAGGTTGTGAAGTACGTAAACATCCCAAAGAGAAATATGAGAAGGGGAAGTCTTGGAAGGCAATTGTTGTTCTAGAATTGGTTCATAGTGATGTAGTTGGCCCTTTTCCCGTACTACCCTTTAGTAAGGCCCGCTATGTTCTCACATTTATTGATGACTTTTCAAGGTACACTTGGGTCTTTTTTCTTGGTCATAAGAGTGAAGTTTTTGACAACTTTATCACATTCAAAGCTCAAGTTGAGAAGAAATCTGGGAAAGCCATCAAGATCCTAAGAACAGATAATGGCAGAGAATATGTCAACTAAAAACTTATAGACTTTTGCACACATGAGGGGATAGATCTTCAACATTCAGTTGCATACACACCATAGCAGAATGGTGTAGCTGAAAGAAAGAATAGAACCCTTAAGGAAATGACTACTTGCACACTTCAACACAAGTCTCTGGATCAAGTGTTTTGGGTTGAAGCCATGTCCTATGCCAATTACATCCAAAATAGAAGTCTGCATAAGGCCTTAGATGGAATAACACCTTTTGAGGCATGGTGTGGCAGGAAAGCAAGTGTCAAACACTTCAAAGTTTTTGGTTGTCCAGCATGGGCAAGGATACCTCCACAAAAGTGAAAGGCATTAGCACCACAAATAAAACCATGCATATTTTTTGGATATCATGATCATCTCAAGGCATACAAACTAATGGATCCAGAGACACATGGAATATTTTATGAGAGGAGTGTTCATTTTGAAGAGACATGTCCAAGCTTGGCTTCTTCAACTCCTCCTTCTTCCTCCTTCATGGACAATGATCATAGTGATGATAGTGACTTGGAAGAAGAGATTTTTCCAACTTTGACTCGCAGGACACCACCTTTGCAGGGTCAACAAACAGTTGAGGACATTCCTTCTTCTTCTTCCACTAAACCTCATTGGGCACAACAAACCCTTGATGCAACAACTTCATTGGTGGGAAATCCTTTAGACACTCAGAGGACTAGGTCATAGCACAAGTCATTTCCACATGCATATATAGCCATTGCTTCAGATCCGCAGTCTTTTAAGGAAGCATTAGGGATTCCAGAATGGGATAAGGCTATGGAGGAAGAATACAATTCATTGATGAAAAACAACACTTGGGACTTAGTTCCCCTTCCTAAGGGAAGAAAAGTGGTTCAATGTAAGTGGATCTATCAAACCAAATTTGCAGTAGATGGAAGTGTTGACAAACATAAGGCTAGACTAGTTGCCAAAGGTTTCTCGCAGGTTCCAGGAATTGACTATACAGAGACTTTTGCACTAGTTGCCAAGATGAACTCCATTCTCTTGACACTAGTAATTGCTACAACTCAAGGTTGGGTTGTACACCGGATGGATGTTAAGAGTGCATTTTTGAATGGTGATCTTCATGAGGAAATTTATATGGAGCAACTACAAGGGTTCGTACAAGATTCTACTCTGGTTTGCAGATTGAAGAAGTCTATTTATGGTCTTAAGCAGGCTCCTCAGGCTTGGTATGCCAAAATGGATTCCTTCCTCCTCTTAGCAGGTTACCAGATGTCACTCTGATTTGAATGTCTACATTCTTCAGAAAGATAACTCTCACTTGATATTAGTGCTTTATGTTGATGACTTAATCATTATAGGGAGCACTACATCCATCATAGCTAGTGTCAAGACCTCTCTACAAGACAAATTTGCCATGATAGACTTGGGATTGCTACATTACTTCCTTGGCATTGAGATCACATAGTCTTCAGCAGGGGTAACACTTTCACAGCCCAAGTATGCTCTTGACTTGCCAGTTCCTACTCCCTTCTTATTAAGTGTCAAGCTAGAAGCTAAGTGTACCACTCGACTTGTTGATGTGACACTATACAGATAGTTAGTTGGGAGCCTTATCTACTTGACACACACACACACACCCTGATATTGCTTTTGTAGTTGGTGTGGTTTCACGCTTTATGCAAGAACCTCATGAGCTTCATTGGAAAGCTACCAAGCGCATTTTGCACTACATCAAGGGTACATATACACATGGGATACATTATGCAGTAGGTACATGGCTTCAATTGATTGGATACACAAACTCAGACTATGTAGGAGACTTAGACTCTCGCAAGTCCACTCCAGAGTACATATTTCACCTTGGTTTTAGTCCTATTTGTTGGAAAAGTAAGAAGCAAAACAATTTTTCTCTTTCTTCCACAAAGGCTGAGTATCGAGGAGTTGTTAATGTAGCTACAGAGGCCCTTTGGTCACAACACATTCTAGAGGAGTTTGGATTTGATCTACCAAAGCCTATAGTTATTCATTGTGACAATTAAACTGCCATTGAAATCTCTAAGCATCCAGTTCAGCATCAGCGGACAAAGCACATTGAGGTTCATATGCACTATATCAGAGAGATTATACATGAGTAGATCATTGCACTACACTATTTTCCTACAATAGAGCAGGTCATTGATATCTTCACCAAACCCTTCACCAAGGTCAAGTATACTCATTTGCAAGATCTCTTGGGGGTGTAGGATGTTACAGATAGGGGAGCCCCTTGACTTTTCTCTTCTTCTTCATCTAGGAGGGATTTTTTCCCCTTTTGAGGTCTTTTTCTCTCTCTTCTTCTCTATTGTACTCATCTCTCTTTTTATAGGAGGGTTTTTCCCATGAGGTTTTCCCTGTTTCTTTGCTTTATGAGAGATTGCATTGCATCATTATAGCATTACTTTTGCACATGGGTACCTAACATGGCCTAGTAGCTAGGACCCATCATGCATTAATGAGCTTAAGTGCACTCCCCTAAGTTGCACTTAAGGGGGGGTGTTGGTGTAAATAGGTATTTACTATTTACACTTTACTTAAGTTTACTTAGGTTAGTGCATTATTTTATTATTTTGCATTGTTTTATTATTTCTCTTTATGAGACACTTAAGAGTTTGCGCACCTTTTTCAGTTGTCATGTAGGCAGCACAGTAGTATGCAACTCTAATTATGCACATGGTGTCTACAACACAAGATTTTTCATCATTCATCGAGTTGTCATGTAGACAACATAATTTTTTGCATTTCTAATTTAGCACATGTTGTCTACAACATTGATGTGCATGTTTCACCTTTGTAGGCTTATCCTCTCATCATCACACTTACTTTTGTGCATAATGGAGGATAACCTATATTTGGTGGACATGTGCCTGGTTGTAGAACTTATCATGATGTTGATTCTGAGGCATTCTAGATGCATCTCTAAGGCCTTTATATTGAGGCACTCCTAGTGTACTTGAACATTGTATTGAATACTATACAGTTATTCTGATCATACTCTAGTCTAATTTGTGCTTGTGTTTTGAGTTCCTTGGTCTTGGGTGAATTTTGCCCTAAGGCAGATTCTTACACACCCATACCATAAAGTCAACCCAAATTTAGATACTCAATTTTTGAAAACTGACTTGGTGAGGTTATGATACACAATGTCCACTATCATTACTCAACATCATCATGGACTCAATAGATGTAGAAGCTTGGTCCATACTAATCAATTCAACGTAGTTTCAAACTCAGTATACACTGGTGACTTGGTAGATACAATGTAACTTGATATAAACTGCATTCCCTATTTACTACAACTATACTCGATAGACACTATTCTCCATTCAACTTGGTTAACACTGGCTTCACTTCACTTAAGTTGTTAACTCGGTAGAAATTGCAAAGCTTGGTTTGAAATGTAATGCATGGAAAACATTGAACTGCTTGCTCTCAACTGGAATCTAAATAAGTGTTGTCACTAATAACAAACTTGACTTAATGTCAACAATCTCCCCCTTTGGCATTAATGACAAAAATGATTATCAACCAAAACTTATGTACAAGATAGTGTGATACTTAGCTTGGTATGGCATGCTGATTTATTTTGAGATTTTTCAAAATTTGTCTTTGTAACTCTTTTATATATACCTTTTCTTTGCATAATTCTCCCCCATACAATGTACATATCATGTCAGACATATTGACATACTAAGTGTATCTCTTCGCATGATTCTCTCTTGGTATCTACAAATATCTCTCTCCCTTTATTATATATAAATGTCTCTCTCCCTTTTTGACAATAATGCCAAAGATGTATTCACAATCTATTTATATGGAAACACCAAAATGTGAGAGAAAATTAGAATGTACCTTAAGAATGAGAGTTAAGGTCTTATCCCAGTTATTTTGCAAAACTTTGCATGTTTTTAGAGAAACTTGCACTTCTACTAAGAGCTTGATCATGTGAGCTGCAATTGAGAAATTATTGTCATGGATCAATGTTTTGGAATAGACAATGTGCTTTTGCATTATATCCATGATGGGAAGGATCGTATTCTGAATGTCTATGAGTGTAGACCATATCCTTGCTTCCTCTCTCAACAATTTTTCCTGCATATCTGATAGAAATATGATCTTCATATGATGTGTAGAGCTTGAACTGGGGTCAAGTTGCAACTGATTTTCACTAGCCATCAGATCTTCATTAATTTTATTCAATTTTCTCTTTATTTCCTTAGTAAATTTGGTAATATCACATAACTTTTCAAAAAGTGATGTTACGTTTGTGTAAGAAGTTTCAAGACTTTTCAAAATTGAAGAAAGCTCTACCTGCTGGATAGCTATTTTTTGAGCAATGTGCTCAAGCACTTTGTTATCAAATTTCCTTTCTATTTTTTCAATTAACTTATCTTGACCACTGGAATCTTCATTGAATTTACTGACTGGTTCTTCTAATTGCAATAAAATGTGTCGAGAAGTATCAACTTCAACACCTATAGCTTCAATCAAAATGTTCTTTGCATCCTCAATAATCTTATATTCTCTGTCTCTCTCTTCTCTAAGTTTCTTCTACTTTGCCTTCTTTTGAAGAAGTTGACCAACTATATGCATTTGATTTGTAGAGATATTATCAAAGTCCAATTTGGTAATTTCAATTTCCTCATCTAGATCTATATCTTCATCTATTTCCTTTCCACTAATCAAAAGTCTTGGTTGAATCTTTGGTTCAACTTTCTTTGTAGTTAATGCTTTAGACTCCAGAATAGAAACAATAGTGGAAATAGTAGGACTAGTAGTGAAAATTTGTATAGTGCCTACTGGAGGAATGCTGACTAGAATACTCAAAAAATCCAAAACTGGTGTATTTACCAAACTTCCCAAAAATAAAATATTTGCAAGTGAATTACTGATAGGAGTATTTACAACTAAAGCACTTATAGGAGTATGCACAACTGAGGTACTTATAGGAGTATGCACAACTGAGGTACTTACAGGAGTATTTACAACTAAGGTTGCAAAAATTGAAGAATCCAAAATTGTACTTACTACTAAGGAGCTTAAAATTGTAGAACATTCTATATCCATTGCTGAAGCTAGCTTGATAACTAAAGGATGTTGTAGCTCAGTGGATGAAGTGGTAGACACTTCTATTAGTGATGTGTTGAGCTAAGAGGTAGTAGGGAGTGATTGGACATTTGATGTATCTATAGTTGTCACACTCAAATATGCTAAAGTTGTCTCCGAGCTTGATGTAGTAGCAAGTTTTGTTGGAGAGTGAGGAAGAGAGGCTATGACAATTGCAACTATCTTGATTGGATAAATCTCTTCTTCTTCTTGCCTAGCTTCCTCTGTAGCTTCTTCCTCTTTTTCTTCTTCATCATCCTTCATTAGCTCATGATATTCTTCTGCATCAATTGTGACAAATTGAGTAGAGTCTTCATCATTGTCTTCATCCTTGTCACTGTCATCACCATCATCTTTGATTTCAACAAGATTTTTACTTGGTTTGTGAAGATGGAATACATTTCTCCATAAGGTTGTTGCATTCTTCACAACATACTCTATATTTTTTTACCAAAACTAGACTAGTGTTGAACTTTAAGATCATTTTGTTCTCATTGTCTTTTAATGCCTTATTTACCTATGCATCAGTCAAGTTGGGTACCAACTATTTTAATGTTTGAGAAAAAATGTCTTTAACAGTCTACATGGTGTTCTCCCATCTAACCTTGACCTTATCCAAATAAATTGTAGGGACCCATGATGCTAGCTGGTCTGGAGAGAATTTCCATTTGCCCAACTTGTCCATAATTAGATCTTCAACTTCTTTCTGCTCTGCTGGATTCCTTGTCTCATACTTGAGTGCTTTAAAATTGTGCACTCCAACACCTTCTCTTAGTGTCTTTAGCCTTTCTTGGAATGTAGGAGGAGCTCGGTTGAAAATTACATCACTGCCTTCTTTTCCTGCTTTCTTCCTGGATCTCCTTGTAAATACTGCAATGGATGGCTTTGGTGGCTTGGTGATGATCACCTTGCCTTTCTTCCTTACTAGTTCTTCTACCTTTTCTAATTCATCTTCATTCTCTGATTCTTCCACATCTTCTCCTTTTTCTTCGGTAATCATAAGAGGGGTGCTCGTTGTTCTCAATTTTGTTATCCTCCTCTTGCCTTTATTTACCTCCTATGGAAGCTTCATCTCAAGTTCAACTCTTGCTTTTGCCTCATCATAAGTTCCAAAGTAAGATGCCTTTAGATCTACAAGCTCATTTACCAAGGCTCCAATGATTTCTTTAGCCTCATCAATGTTAACCTCATATGGAAGAGGTTTTGCCCACACAACTCTGGGCCTTCCTGCCTAGATGTAGACTTTGTCACTATCTACCATAAAGTAAACATCATCCTTATAATCTTCAACTAACTTCTTTGGTATCCTAAATCTGTTATTCATCTTTTCTTTGAAGGTTTCAAAATAGTTATTCATGATACTATCAAAATTTTCACCCATTTCAACAATATATTCATTAATTTGATATAAAACTAGCATGTCTTTTCTCCATACAATCGTGTCTTTAGAAGGGAAAAACTTTTTAACATAGAAAAACAAACATATCAACAATGAACCAAATTTGCATGGGTTATTCTTTGAAGTTCTGATGCTTTCCATGTTTTTGTTCAAATGCTTTAATAACAAATCGACTAAGTCCTATGACAAATTCTTCTTCATGACCTTAAAGTCTAAGTCAATTGCTTCACATGACACACTATTGAGTTGGCTTGAACTATAAATCTTGTGTGCTATCACATGGATGCCAAATTTTATTTCTGTATCAGTTACATTATTGATTTTCATTCCTCTGTCATCCCATTTGACTAGGGTTTTCTTTTGTAACTCATCCCGACGTAGGGTTTTAGTGGCTTTAGCTTTGGTGAGCACGGGGAGACCAGTAATGTGATGTATCATTTTCTTGGTGATCAAAACTGGTTGCTCTAACCATAGTTGACCATTATGAACTCGTCTTAGGATATACCTAATCCACTTGATTTGAAAGTTTCAAGGTAGGTGAGGAATATGAGTTAAACATTTCTCATCCAAGTGTTTGTGCTCAGGTTTGAAAATTTCATCCACACAAAGTTCACTTAGGGAATTATCCATTTCAAGGGTTCCAATCTCCTAAATTGCACATTTAAAATGACTTCAAATATTATTTATGAGAAGTACCTTAGGTGGTATCTGGGACTGAGCTCCATTCAAATCGAGGGTTTCAACGATCATACACACAAGTTTGAAGTTAGGGGCTTTCCATTCAACACCTCACACCAACATTTTAGAACCTTTCTTCACCTTGCTGCTGCTATTGGATGCCATGATGACTCGATAAGCTAAAAAAAATTTTTGAAAGAACTTCGATGCAAATTCTACTCAAGATTGCTTGGATGCTCTGCAAATCACTCTGTTTGCAATATTTTGAATTCACAGGGAAAATGAAGTCGATTTCCTCCACTCTTGATAAAAATTCCCTTTAATTCTTGGTACAAAAAGAGCCATAATGACATTGTGAGTGACAGCCTGTCATCCATTATTTGCATGGATTTCTCAATAAAAGCTTGTAACTTGGCAACCAAACATAACCTTGTTACTCCCAACTTTGCTCGGTAGAGTCCATGACCCAACCTTTCTCGGTACAGAAGTCAATTCGGTGATAACTATTACCAATCTTACTAATGATCCTTCTGTATCTTGAATACCAATATGAATCTTTACTTCCTTTCAATTGGAACAGTTTAAGATGTGCCCTTGAAAACACAGTTCCAGTTCTTCCTTAAGAACTTAATTGGAAATGGTGGAGTCACCCACTTCTTGAGTGACATGACTTCTATCACTTGAACTGGCATGCCTGGTAGATTTAGGAATCCATTGCGATCTCATATGCTTCCTGATACTATCCATTTTTTCTTTCTTTTCATCTTCAATTCTACCTGTATTCATGAAATTCTTAGCTATATGACCAAGTTTGGTACATGTGTAACATCTTATGGTGGTATCCTTTCTTCTCATGTGATGTCTAACACAATTCATGCCAATGTGTCCATATTCTCCATACTAATGACATCTACACCAGGTGTTGTAGTCCCAACTGAATATTGCCTTTACAAATTTTTCAACTAGATTGAATGGCTTAGATCTATATTCAGATGCCTTGTGACCTTGTTTCTTGCATTTGTGACACTTGCCCTCAAACTTTGGTTTGTCTTTGCATTCATTAGCTTTATGACCATGCTGACTGCAATTGTAGCATTTTCCATTACTCCAACATTTTTTTGATGTATGAGCTATCTTACCATAGTAATTGTAGGTAGGTTTTTGTTTCTTTTATGCACCTTGTTTGGAGGACTCACCTTCTTCTTGGTATCTAATTCCTATCTTACCATTTTGCCTATAGAGATTCTACTCATTTTGCTGATTTAGTTTATCCATGTCTGCTTGGGATTTCATTATTCTTTCATTGAGTTGATTTTCATAATTTAGATCAATTTTCATCCTTTCATTGATTTGCCTTTCAGAGTTCAGATCATTCCTTATTCTTTCATTTTCAGATCTCAGACTCATGATTTCTTCATTTGCATTGGAGAGTTGATAAATAAGATTTTCTAGCTAAAGGGATTGATTTTGAATTTCAGTGTTCCTTGCATCCAAGTCTTCTTTTGCCTTATTTCTTTATTATGAGATTTCACACAATCTTATTGATTGAATTTCTTGTTCTCTTTTTAGTTTTCTTACTTCTTCTTGTAGGGAACCCTTCTTTTCTAGGATTTCTTTGATTGCCTCATTTGCTTCATCTGAACTGCTTGAAGGGAGAAAATCTTCAATTTTTTCTTCAACATACTGGTGGTCATTCATCTAATTTGCAAGTTCCTTCCTTCTTTTTAGGGATTGGGAAAGATGCTCTTTTTCTTTCTTGAGTTGAGCTATGGCCATCTCTAGATCCAAGTTTTCATTGTCAATAGCTTTTTCAAGTCTGAATATCTCCATTGTCCTTGATCTTTGCTCAAGTTGCCAAACTTTATCCTGAGAACCACAAAGCTCTGATACCAATTGTTGGAAATATTGAAGACTAGCTAGGTTACTGAGAGAGGAGGTGTAAATCAGTAACCTCAAAACCTTTTAAACAAATTCAGAACTTAATTGCATTAATGTTAATGAATCTGATCCACTGCATGCATGAGAAACTGAAAGCATAAAACACTTTGAACACAATATTTGGTGATCTAGAAACCTTACAAATAGAAAGTAAAACTAGGGTGGGGATGATACCCAAAAAACTTCAATACTAAAACATAAAGTTGGCTTGTTAAGGCTTACATTGATCACTTCTGATGATCTGCCTTGTTAGGAGCAATTAGGACTGCTAGGTCCACCTTGTTAGAGGTTTTACAAACATACAATGAAGTATGCACTCTGTAAAGAGATTTAAGAAAAGACTGTTAAGTCTACCATGTGAAAGGATTTGAAGCTGATTCACCTGTTAGGATGAAACAATAGATCTCTGACTTACAACTAGATTGTTGATTGAGATTGAAATGTCCCTTTACTTATTTTGTATGATATTTCCAACCTCTAATTAGATCTTTAATATCAAACAACCAATATTTCAAAGATCCACCAATTTCTTAATAAACCCCAAATCGGGTATGCCAGAAATAGTGCCAAAAGCTTCACAGCTTCACCTATTATTAATAAATCTAAAAGTGGAAATTTTTACCAAAATTTGAGCAGCCTAATAGCCTATAAAATGACATTTCCAGATCTGTATAACATGCACACAATAGCTCCCAAATGGAGGACAAAAACAATGCTCATCGGGCTCCCGAAAATAGCACAAAATAGCTCAGAATCACCACAAAAACTTAATAATCTATCACAGAAGTATAATCATATCCAAATACATATTTTCAGCTCTATTTTAACATTTAAAAGTCTGATATACAGCAGCAACCCAAACTGATATGAAATACTCAACTGGAAACACCAAACTCTTACAAAATATACACCCGAAAACCCACAAATCTGCACTGTTCAGCAAAGAGGCAAACTCTGCATGAGCATGCACATGGAATGGTTTCAAAATCCCATCCTTATCCTTCCTAGAAACCTACAAACTCTCATTCTTGGGTCTCCCTGGAAACCTGCAAACTCTCGTTCTTGGGTCTCCTTCTCCACAGGTTTGGCAGCCTCTGAAGAATAACAAAGAAATGAGCAAAAATCAAGGTCTGGAATGAGCCCAAAATGCCTCCAAACCCCTTAAAAGAGGGCATAACCCTAACTCACGTCCAAGAGGGGTTAATAAAACATATTTTAATAATAATTTTCATTTATTAGTCCATTCACTTCCAAAGATTATCCCCTTTTGCTGAAACTTCACCTTTTTGGGCTTGCCTGCCTTAGCAAAGATTATTATTTTTAATTATTTGAAAAGGGGACATGACAAAGATCTTTTGAATACTGATTACCTCTATGTGATAGATATAACTTTGTTGCTCCTGATATGGCCTTATAAAACACTTTACTTTGTTGTTGATTCACATTCGTGTGCTTACATTCCATTCAAATTATCTTTTATTCTACGTTGGATATGATACAATACATTACATATATATACCAATCCAAATTAAAAAATTACAAAGTGATCCATCATAAAAGTTAACACCCATACCATGAAGTTAGCCCAAATGTAGATACTCAGGTTCTAAAAACTGACTTGGTGAGGTTCTGATACATGACATCCACTGTCATTACTCAGCATCATCATGCACTCAATAGAAGTAGAAGCTTGGTCCATACTAATCACTTTAACATAGTTTCAAACTTGGTATACACTGGTGACTTGGTAGATACAGTGTAACTTAGTATAAAATGCATTCCCTGTTTACTACGACTATACTTGTTAGACACTATTCTCCATTCAACTCGATTAACACTAGCTTTGCTTCACTTAAGTTGTTAACTCGGTAGAAACTACTAAGCTCGGTTTGAACTGTAAACACTGAACTGCTCAGTTTGAACTGTAATGCATGAAAAACATTGAACTGCTCAGTCTAAACTAGAATCTGAATAAGTATTGTCACTAATAACAAACTTGACTTAATGTCAACATCTACAAGAGAGATTTACTCATGTAGTATGATAAGATTCAGGGTGAGCAACCAAAATAAATGGACAGTGTATTATCAACTTCAAAACCACTTTGATCTAAAAGAAATTACAATCCAAGACCTAACCCCACTTGTTGTTGCTGAAGAGAAGGGCTTTGAAAATTTTGAAGTGAAGGCCCTTGTTGTTGTAATAACTGCAGCTATGTCTGCATATTCTTCCCAAAAGAAAACACCATTTTAGATAAAGTTTGTAAATTATTTTCCATCTTTGTAAAAGCATTCACTCATTAAGAATTTCAAATTTGTGATGTAATTCTCTTATTTCTTTCTTGAGATTTTCATTTTTCTCAAGATGTACTAATATGAGAGTTGTCATTAAGTTATTCTATTAAGTTGTCCCAACAAAAATAACATTATGTCAACAATAGAGTAGCAAAAAACTTGAATTCTATTTTTGTAAATTGTAATTGTAATATGATTGAATATGGAAGAACTGAAGTAGAGTATAGCTATAAATACCTTAGAACTGAATGATAAATCACTTCATTGACTCAATCTCAAATGTTGTGCTTCTATATCCCATATGGACTCCAGATCCTGAAACTAACTAGTACTAATAGGTTTCTCTTCATTCTGAGTCAGGTATTCAAAATCCATAAAATCTCCATCTTCATTCTAACTCAAAGACCTAAATTCATCATTTATGTTAGAATAAACAATAGCACCACCATATTTTGAAGAGTTAAAAAGGCCTCATCTTTTACACGTGGAATTTCAAATGGCCAATGACCTATCTAAGGAAAATCTCTAACATTGTATTGAGTTACAAATAACCTCAAGCAAGTTTCCAAATTTTTGTCTAGTTTGTTTCTGACCTTTAATTTCAAAAACCCAATGCACTAAAAACTCTCTCATCTTCCACCGACCCTAATATCATTGTTTGACATAAATCAACAAGTCTAGAATATTCTAATATTGAAGTACACAATTCTTCACTCCGACTTATCCTTTTCCAGAGCCTTGTTATTGCACCAGGATCAAATGGATTCTCAAAGTTTTCCATTTGGTGTTTCATACACAATGCAAAATGTTTACATTGTTTTTAAGATTATTTGAATCTAAGATTCCTTTTATTAGTTGTCCATTACAATATGTATGCTTTGAAAAATGTTTTATCAATTCATGAAGTTTATTATGAAACAACTTTGCATCACTTGGATTATCTCTGAAGTGTTTCCAAAATTGAGGAAACACACAACTCATGGCTTCAAGAATTTTTTCTTAAGGGAATATTTCATGAATCTCACTTGAAAGTTGGTAGAAAATAAACTTCACATTTTCACTAATAGATTTAATAGTCTTGTCAAAATCATCCTTTCTAACTGGCAGTACTTTGCCTCTCTTGGTTGTCTTAGATTGGTGCATTGGTATTTGAAATCCTTTCACAAACACACACAGCTCATTTTTTGCATTGAATCGTAAAAAATTCTCAGCATGATTCAAATCTAAAATTATCTCCCACCTTGAAAAAATTGGGCTATGACCTATGAGATTTGAATACAAAGAATCCAGAGCCATGCATGTCATTTTACGTAAATCACTATACTCATGAATATACATAGTTTTGTCTTGGGCTTTCTTAAAAAGTTTTTTCATCAAATCCAGCATGGGGAGAAGACTAGCTAAAGTTAATAGGCTCTCTATATCACTTAACTTATTTAAAAAATTAGGAATTTTATCTATTATAAGGCGTTGCTCATATATAACTCCAATCAAGGGATTTTATTCTGCTAGAACTTGTTCTGCTAGTCCATGCAAAGATATCCATCTGATCTCAACATCCTTGAGAATCTTATTTCCTACTATTACTCCCTTAGAAAAAATCTTAAATTCTACAAAATGTTTAGGACTTCTGCAAGGTCCAATACTAGTTTGTAATCTTGCACAAAGACTAGTCCTTTGCCCTTGCATTATTGTAGCTCCATCAGCTCCAACACACACTAACTTCTTACCAATTGTCAAGTTATCCATACCAACAATTTCATTCAAAGCTTTCTTAACTTCTAAATATAAATTTTCTGGAATTGAATTGGCCCTCATTTTACGAACACAAAGTAGATGAGCTTGACAGAAATGTTGTTTTACAGTATATAGATACATATAGACCTAAGCACTGTTATCTACTGTAGTGACTTCATCTAAGGATAATGAAATGAACTTGGATTCTTTTACTCTCTCTTGTACATTTTTCTTTTCCACCTTAGCAAGACAACTTGTCATTTCCCATCCAGTGTATATTGATCAATGTGACATAGGATAGTGCAAAACTCTAAAAAAAGATAATAAATTACTATATTCTAAAAGTCTCTCATAGGACGCCCTCTAGATAGAATATGAAAAATAACACTCATCTAAATGGTCTTTGCCAAGTTTGCATCATTGGCTACATGTTGAAGCTCATCCTTGATTGGATTGCCACTACTGCCACTACCAATTATCACTATTTTTGTGAAATGATCTTCATATTCTATGGAATACTTAACATGGAGGCATTCTTTCTTTTATTTCCATCTCACTGCCACTACTTTTTTTCCATCTATGATTTATTTTTCATAAACCTTACCAATATGTTTTTCTATAGTGTCAAGCTTTAGCTAGAACTTTTTCTCTCTTTTAATTTTCCAGGTACAAGTCGTATACCTGCATTCTATTGGTGGTTCATCATTGTTTGTGATTGGTTCAATAAACTAGTACTTTGCTACCCAATCAACCTGTAAATTCCTTTTCATTTCCCACTCCCTCCTCATTTTTACATTCCTTTTTCTTTTCTTCCTACCAACATCAATACTATCTTTTGTTACAACATCTTGTGTTGTTCAAACATTGTTACCTCGTTTGATGCATTTTGATTTAACTGAATAACAACCCCATCTTCTAGTGGTGGTAAGCTATTGTGATTTCCTTCTACATTTGTAGTTGCACAAGTTGGTGGACCAAAAATATTGTCGATTCCAAAAAAAGCCTTTACGGTAGTATCTCTAAGTTTTGTGAATTTTGATGTAAGATTAATCCCTTCACTACCCTTGGGGGTCTTACCCTTGTCAACATGTAGCCTTCCATTAACAACCACTTTGGTTTCACTTCCCTGAAACTGAGCAATATTAGTTAGATACTCACCCTCCCCTACCATCTCAATCCATTCACAATCTGTTTAATTCCCTGAGAATAAGCAGTATTAGTTTCAAACTAGGAATTGAAATTAATTAATAATAGCAATACTATGAAGTGTAAAGAAATTATTGCCTACCTTGGTCCTTTACACTTTCTCTGGAATTCTAATTTCTGTGTAATGTGTTGCGAGATTGTAACTCTAGTCTCTTGGCTGTCCATTGTCTGCCAAAATATACATCAAGATTTTTGCATAAACCAAAATATACATCAAAATTTTTGCATAAACCAAAATATACATCAAATTTTTTGCATAAACCAAAATATACAATCCAACTAAAATGAAAAAACCTACAAAGAGCTAGTCCACTATACTTGGGATAATTTCTAAGGGATGGATAAAATCTTAATCTAAATTAGAATCCTATAATCATTTACAATTCTACCCATGTTGTCTATAATCAAAGGATTGAGACTGCATACCATATTAGTATAAGTGATGGTAAAAAAAGGGTATCTGAGTCAATGATGAATCATAAAGTGTAAGAGATGAGAGTTATGGTTATGAGGTAGATTTCATGAAAAAAAGGAGTCAACACTTGATGCTATGTACAAAGATATCAATGGAAGTCATGTTAAATTGTGCTGTGCTGAGATAGTAGAGTGCAATGTCCCAACTCCAAGGTAGATGACTGACATAGAGAGTATAGGGAGGGATATGAAAATAGAAGGACCCTTGTTCAAGAAACAAATGTTTGGAGGAGGTACATCATGTTCAAATGCTATATCTGGGACTCCAAAAACTGTGTGGAAAGAAGGTAAATTCCAGACGTATGAAAAAAATAAGTGTCTTCCATGTCCTGGCTCTAGTGCTAAGAGAAAATATTTATGGTTTCATGGGGCACCCTCTTTTGTGGAAACATGAACAATTGATTTGGTCAGGGTAGGCTTAATGTGGACTCCTACAAGATTGTTCCATTGTGGAGGAAATGATTCTTTAGCTAAGCACTCCGACCATCCACTTTTGATGCCTATTATAGATTTAGGCAAGTTGGACTTCACAACCATGGGTTTGAAGCACACTATTCAAGAGCCAAAAATAAATTTTGGAACCTTGAAGAAGCATAAGATGAGATCGAACACAAAGGATTTAATGTCAGGGTGGCCTAGTCATAATGTATCCTCTTCTTAGTTTGTTGGTATAAGATGATAGCCTTGGGGAGGTTATGGTGCTAAAATAAGAAGTTAGAACTCCTGATGGAAAGAGGCTTTGGCTGGGGACCTATACTACTGAAGAGGCAGTTGCTTATGCCTATGATGATGTAGATTGCAGTTTGAGGGGTGAAAAAGTAGTGATTAATACTTCTCATGGATTCAAATTAGAATCTCCTATAAGATCCTTTAGAGAGGAGGCAAGTATATTTTGAGAGACACCAAAAAAGGAGAAGGTCAATGAATAGTAAAAGGAGAAATGAAATCATCTTTTAGCATATGAAAAGGCAGGAAAGAAAATGTGGAATCTCTCCCAAGATAAGATAAATGCCACCATCCCACCCGAAAGTGATTTCCTGTCAACCTATGGAAATAATTTTTCACATCACATAGATATGAATGATAAAAGCTCTGGTCAAGGTAGAATAGGTGCAATTGCTGAAATTGAAGGGCATAATTTCACTTCTGATGAACATGAGACAAGTACACCTAGGAGGCAATATTCACATGAACTTTTTGGTGAAGAAAGATCAAAATTTAGAGACAAATTTTAAAGAATGTATAGTAACAAACAAAAATTGAGGAAAACTACTGACCTAAATAATTCTAGCCATTTTGTTTCATTTCTTGAAAGCACACTGGATGGAGAAGAAATTACAAACTCACTCATGTAAATGAGAGAACTCCTGATGCATTTTTATCTTTGGGGTTTCTTGTTGAGATGTTAGAAAACAAATTTTGTACCTCTCTAAGGAGGATAAATTCTTCACTTAAAATTGAAGATAAGTCAATTTAAATACTTCTGTAGAGCATGTAGACATTGATGATGTACGTGGTCCTAGTGCTACAACTTCTAAAGCTTGGGATGAATTATTGAAAGCCAGTGAAGTTCTAAGCTTTCCTTGAGATTGTTGAACCTCATGTACCACTGTGTTAAAAAATAAACCTATTTTAGTGAATATAACATGTAAGGAAAAATGATTTTTATCTTCCATTTGTATCTTGGAGATTTGTTATTATAAAATTCAGAGCACCATTTGTTCATGCCATAGTTCATCTATAAATGTAATGGAGATTAGAAATCAAAAATTGGGTACACATCCAATTAGATATGGAAGTGTATCTATTGATTTTTATTTTAACAATTACTTCCAGTTCATATGTTAAGGCACTTTGAGTTGCAAGAACTTGTCTCTGCTGCAAGAACTTTATCTCAGCAAACTAATCAACGATCATCAGAAAGGTGCTATGTAAATGAGGAATACAAAGCATACATTTACTACAAAACATCAATTGGACTAGAAAGTCGATAATATATTTTTAATTAATTTAAACCTTCTCCATATTGTGGATGATGGTCTCTTTTATCCATTTTTCCATTTTATATGATGGAGAGATCAGAGATGGATGGAGGTACGAATGATTGGAATAAGAATAGGGATATATTCAGACACATAAAAGGCTCATAATTACAATAGGATAATTGAGTGAGGATTTGGCACAAAGAGCACCAAAATTCAACATGGATGGATGCATGGTATCTTGGTTTGATCCATCAATAACAAAGAAATAGAGATAGACTTTGCACATCGATTTGGGAAAATCATGAAGATGAACAAAGATGCATATAATACAAGTTAATCAACATAAAACATATTCTTAATAGTAGATATAGACACAAGAACCAAAGAAAATAAAATCACTCTCCCCTACATCGACTAACATAGAAGGAAGATATAGATACACAATGCATCCATTCTTCACCATTGGTCATTGTGGACTACTAGCACAACAGATGACACCAAGGAGAAGAATCCACATTGGGTAGCATAAAGGAAGATATAGATACACGAGCATCCATTCAACCATTGATCACCATGAACTACTGGCACAATAGATGACACCAAGGTGAAGATTATAGTAGGAATCACATAGGAAGGAATACATCTCATATCAAAGGAGTATTGAATGAATTTATAAGAAACCCATTGAATCGAGTAAGGCATTAGCAGATAAAAGTTAATACCAACTCATGGAATCACAATGGATAAAGAAGGGATGATTATAGAGATTCAAAATAGTATTAGAAAGACATCAACACATGAGACTATGATGATCTAAATAAATGGGCATCGCTTAGACTCGCTAGTAACACATTTATTAGCTAGTTTGTTTTACACAAACAAGATCACAATCATCCTAGCTTGGAAAAATTCCAATCACTTGAGTTAGTGAAAGCATTCATAATCACCATAGATAACATTATTCAATATATAGAAATGCATTGTGGTTGTATCATTTTTTTGGAATATTGAGGCACATCATACTCTGAATTTTTGCAGATTGAGAAAATTGGTCATGATATAGAGAATACTTATGCAATTGGGGGAAAGAAGGAAAGGAAACTTTATCAGAATTTGTTGACATTCCCTTTAGTGAAATGAGTAAAAATGGAGATGGGCAAAAATGTTCTCATTTTGGAGATCATTGTTCATGCTTGCCAAAGTGAGGTTTGATTCCAAGATTTCACAGAGACTACAAAATTGATTTAGAATATGCTCATGTATATAGGAAAACATCTAAATTGAGGGCTATGAAAATTAGGAGAGGTCATTACCAAGCCAATCTTGCTAATGAAAATGATATACAAAAGGAAATTGTAGAAAGATGTGATTGTAATGTTGTAGATACAGATTTTGAGTTTTGTAAGATTGAATAAGAGGATAGTAACATCAACCTCCTAAAGCAAAATGAAAATAGAAAGTTCAACTTTTCTTCAAATGTTGTTGTTGATGAGAATAGCCGTTCATCACACAACAATGTCCATACAATGATACATGTTGCGCAGAAAAATAAAAGAAGGTGCAAACTAAGGATGACATTTTTGATGATAAAACATGTAAGAGTGGGAAGATCAATTTTGATGTTGAACTTGAGGCCAATTTAATGGAAGAAGATACCCATGTTCATTTTCCAAAAGAAAATGAGGGAACTTTCTCTGAACTGCTTCTCAAAATGAGGGAAGAAGGCTTCCTTTATAGAGATCTAGGGCACTAACTCCTAGAGAAGGCTGACACAAGAGCATTAAATCCCATTTAACCTTAACCCCTAGGAATAGACCTATATTAAATTTAATTAAAAATTTTACCATTTTGTAACCTAAAACATACAACCTAGAAGTGAGAAAATAAACTTTTCGAAGCCTGAGATCTTGATACTCCCAGAAATTGAAAATGGGACCTGGGTCAGGGATGAGGTTGACCCTGCCCTAGTTTAGGGTTGAGGTCATCCTTGACCTAGGTCAGGGTTGAGGTCAACCTTGACCCATAAGTTCATCCTTGACCTAGAAGCCAAAGTCTTCAGTTTCATAGAGTAGTTTGTCAGAAATAGGCAAGAAATAGAGAGAAAGAACTAGAACAGAAGAAAACTACCATATCCATGCAAAGACCAATTCAAGGAACTTGACATGACCCAAAACCACTTAATCAGAGGGATAAATGGTCTTAACATGGAAGTGCTTCCATTTTAAGATGATACATTAAGCCTTTACTTTAGCAAGAGTATGGACTCGATGTAAACTCTTAGTAAAGGAAGAGAAGAAAGAAGTGATCCAAGTGGATTCATAACAACTAAGGACATAAGCCCCCATGGTAAGGATTCTCACTCAACATACATGTATGAGAGTGCAACAAAACAACAACATAAAAGGGTTAGTACAAACACACCTAAATCAACTAGCACAAGAAACCTTGCTAAGAAATATTTCTTCGACTAATATATTATTTGGAAAGCTATCATAAAAACATAAGTGATTACATAAGAAAGACAAGAGAAACACTATAAATAACATAGCTTCATGATCTAGTCTACTAGCATGAAAGTGAAAAATAAAGAAAAGAAGAAGTGATTACCTCATCTAGTAAGATGCCCACCTTACCATGAATCACCAAAAGAGAGGGAGAGCCAGATAGGTGGCCAAACCTAATAGTTCAACCATAAATTGTGCTTGCAATTGCAAATGAGTCTTTAGATGACTTTTGGAATATTCATAGATCCACCTTCTTGTATCAATATCAATATGAAATGCGCGTCTTCTTAGGATTTAGCAATTTATGTGCATTACCTTCAAAAGATTTAGCATACTAAAAATTTGAAAAGGTGTGTATCTCTTAAGGATTTAGCAACTTACATGCATTACCTTCAGAGGATTTAGCAATGCATTTCTCTTTAGGATTTAATAAATTATGTGTGTTACCTTCAAAGGATTTAGCATATATATAATTTTTTTTGGAAAAATGCGTATCTCTTCAGGATTTAGCAACTTACATGCACTACCTTCCAAGATTTAGCATAAAATTTTAAAAACTATAGTGCAAGGGAGACCCTATATATGTCCCCCTCCTTATCGTGGTTGTCTATTAGACATGATAAGGAAGAGGAAGAGGATACCTACTTCACAATGAAAGGAGATATCCTATTTAACAACATTGTATACCATATTCTTAGTGAGGGGTATTGATCCTTATGCCCAAGAACATAGCTAATCATGAAAAGGATATGTCACTTATGGAAGAAGGATCCTCAAAGAAAGAAATCTTATTAACAAGACCCCCACCATAGAGGAGTGCTTTTAGATAAAATATCATCTTTCAAATCAAATGAGATCAAAGATTCAATCATCAAGCCCTATTCAAGGAAGAGGAAAAGGAATCTTTGGAATGAGGAAAACAACTCTAACACTAAAGCAAGGGTAAGAATTTATAAAGAACCAAATTTGCAACATAAAAAAGAGGAGATGACCCAGGATAAAAACCTCTCATATAAAAAGATTATCCATTTTCAAAACATTTTTTAATGTGAATAAATAATATTACAATATAAATAAGTACCACTAAGCTAAGGAGAGTAGTTCCCTAGACAAAGAGAAAGAAGGAAGAACCTTGCCGCCCAAGGATGAAGACAAGGAAGACCTTTGCAAAACAAATTTCATAGAAAACATATCTTGAATAGACTCTATGAATGATTACAAACATAATACAAAACCATAGAGAGATAGAAGAGAAAGAATATTGATTAAGCTTAAGGCACAAAATATGCTAAAAGCCTAATGGATCCTAAGAGACTGGATGAAAATGCAACTCTTTCCCCCCAGTCCAGAGACAAGAGGAAAAGAAATATTTATTATATCAATAGGAGAGGAATCCCCTATATCAAAATCATGAAGAAATTGTAAAATTGCACGAGAATGAGAGATCATTTCTAAAGCAACTCGTTTACGAACATATAATTTAAAATGTCTACAATCAACAAGTAAATGTATATTACAATAATGAAAAGGACATTTGTACTTGGATAAGGCATCTTTTAGTATAGGTTTTAAGATTTCTTTTCCAAAATTCATTAATTCAACATACACCTATTTAGCCACTTCTTGATGAATATTAGAGTTATCTAAAGTAGGTGTAGGAAGAAGTTTACGAAGAGGAGGATGATGATTAACATCACCTTCCTTAATTTGGGATTTTGAACATCCAACACCATGCAAATTTGGTTTAGAGGGTATATGAACTAGATACTTAATACCATGCTTATTAACTCCAAGCCCTAAACCTTTATAACCTTGTTTAGTGATCATTGTATATCATGTAGTGTACATATCATGTAACTATTCTACAGAAGATGATTGTTTATCATGCTTATGAGAAAAAGTTGTATAAGACAAAATAATAGGTTTTGAAGAAGTGTCTTTACTCTTTCCCTTAATGTCATCATGAATCAAAGGAGAAGGTAAATCAAAGAAGTCTTGCACATCTGTATCCTGAACTATAGCTTGGACCTCCTCAAAAATATGAGAAGAACTAGGGACAAGAGATGGAGAATTAGGCATTAGATTAGGAATAATAGGATTCAGATTGGGAAGATTAGGAGATAGTGTATCATCTACCGAATCCTTCACATAATCCAAAAGAACAATAAGTCTACCACATGAATCTTTAATGAAAGTTTTAAATGTAGAAAGACTAGTATCGGTAAAATTCACAAAGGCACAAGCAAGAATAAAATGAAATATCGTGAACATAATAAAATGAATGATACTCTCATAAAAATCATGATTATGGTAAATAGATGCTAAAAGAAAGGTAATAAGGAACATAACCACACACCAAAGCATCTTTATCATATTCACAGTAAACGAAATGCAAGAAATGTTTTTGTATTTTATGGAAAATATAGATTTTTTTTTGTATTTTTGAAAGTTAAAATGCAAGAGCATAAACTAAATCTAATCTCAATGCAAGAAAAGACCTAACAAATATGAAATTAAATATAACACCACAAAACATGATAGGGCATCTAATTCCACAAAAGAAAAGAGGGTAAGCACATCGGGTTCACCAAAATGAATAGAAAGAAAATGGAAACCCTCTTCCCAACCCTAATTTTCAAAAGGAATAGGTGTTCAATGCAGAAATGGATCAAGTGATGAAAAATAGGGGGATAGAGGGGGTCATAATATGACCTTCTTTCTATTTTGAGGGGAGTATGTGTTTAAATCTTGAAATAGATAAAGACAAATACTAACCTTGAATATGGAAAATGTTGTTTTCAAATGTCTATATGTAGTTTTTGGAAAACTTGTAACCTATTTTGGACTAGAAATATTGAGATGGAGAAAACTCATAAATCTTTTGTCTTTTTTAAGGGAGGTCGATCTTGACCTTGTTGGTAGGGCACAATCTTGCCCTAGGCATAATTGTACCCCAAAAAGTCGACCTTGACTTGCATTGCTCTAATGAAATTTTTATTTGTGGATCTCTTAAGTTTGACAAAAAGGGTATCCAAATCTGCTCTCCAATTTGTTGTTCCACACTTATATATGCAAGAAAAATGGTTTTTTTTTTTTGGGTGAGGGGTTTGTCTCGGTCACACCCCAATTTGGAATCAACCTTAATAATGTAATTGAAATAGAGAATGCTAGCAGGTAGTAGAAGTAAATCTAACAATGAAGCTATGATATTCAATAGATATGAAATTGTAAATAAGTATATTGATATGAAAGCTTGAAGATAACATTAACAAATGTAAATCAAAACCTCCATGATTTTATGCTTAGAATCCACTTTGAAAGAAGTATGAATAAATCTTGAAGATGAACAAAGGATCTTGAAGGAAGATCATACCATCATGATGGTTAGATCTAGGGTTTTGAATGATGAATCTTGATTGCTTGAACCAAATCCCTTCAAAGACTTGAATGCTTCAATCCTTGATCGTCAATGGAGAACTGGAATGCTTGAATGATAGAATGCTAGCTCATAGATAGTAATCATTCATATATGCTCTTAGGTTCTTTGCTTGCATAATAAGTGGATTTCCAAAAAGGTAGATGGATCATGAATAGATTTTAGATAATAGGTAGATGTCAAAATGAGGGAAGGAGGCTTCCTTATATTATGATCTAGGGCACTAACTCCTAGAGAAGGTCGACATAGGAGCATTAAATCCCATTTAACCTTAACCCCTAGGAATAGACCTAGATTAAATTTAATTTAAAAGTCTACCATCCTAAAACTCAAAATAGCCAACCTTGAAGCAAGAAAAGAAACTTTCTGAAGCCTTGTAATTATGGCATTTAGACAGAAGTAGAACTTGCTTCTTCAAATCCTTACACTCAACTCTTCATTGAAGTTATTCTTCCAATAGTGAGAATAGTTGCTACAAATTCCTGGGAGCCAAGGGACCCTGAATCTATGCTACAGTTTTTGGCAACATGGGAGAAGTTACTACATGCTTCGGTAATTCATAACATTATAGATGATGGATGGATGGACATCAGTTAAAGGAAAACAAGTGAAATCCTAAAAACCTTCATTTGATATGTCTTTACATTCTTAGAAGATTGGGCCAAAATGATCTTGCTGGTCCTTTGTTGTGTTTATTTGGGTTGAGTTTGTGCCCTCTTGATAGGAACTATGTTGAGTTCTTCTAGTTCCTTGTGTGGTGTTCCATAGTTGTTTTAAGATATTTCATTGCTATATCTTTCTTTTCTCTTTGTACAAGGTTTTAGGTCCTTTCAAAACCTATTTTTACTTAATCAAAAAAATTTGGATTAAATACTGATGCCCAAATTAATAATAGCAGTAGATACTTGGGATCCTCCCAAGGAGACTGTGCCAATATATGCATCGTTACATCCTTGGCTTCCATTGTTGGGCCAACATATGGAGCCTTTATATCCAACCATTCATTATAAGTTGGAGAATATGCTTCATTCCTGGCATGCAAGTGATATATCTACATATGTAATTTTATCACCTTGGAAAACTGTATTTGATCCTTCTAGTTGGGAACAACCGATTTCTCATTTTATTGTACCTATTCTAATGACAGTTCTACTAGAATTTGTAATCAACCCAACTAATCTACAACTAGGAAAATTCACATAGGTTATGACTTGTTACTTTTCAAAAATATCTACTATGATATGTTTTTGTAAAAATTCTTGTGAACTTTGCCCATTTTTCCTAATCTGCATTATTTTTGTGTGCAAGATCATGAGGTAAGTCATGTAGCATGGGTTAAGTGATTTTCATTGTTTTATTATTTGGAGTCTAGAATATGTATGCTAAATGAAAATGGTTATTATTGTCTAATCAAATTGGGCCTATGTTTCTTGACTTGGTCAGTACCTCTTCTTGTAAAGAGTGATTGCATATTGTGGCAGATCTTTCACACTAATGTGAAATGCCAAGTTGGTCACTGCTTGAAATTATTTTGGAATGGTTCTAGTGTTACCTATAGATTATTTATATGGAAATCAATGCCTATAAGAAATGGCATTCACAGAGATGCACATATCAAAGAAAATATGAGTGAATCTTATTGCTAGCCTATTCATGAAGGTGGAGGGGATTAATTGCAGGAGGGAGTGCCATCTTATACTCTAGGAAGTATTTTTTAATTCTAAAGTTGTAGGGAATCATTTTATTCTTTTTCTAGTTTATACACAACCACAAAGAAACAAGTGGATGGTCTCAACAATGCTTCATGTTTTATAGGCAGTGCCAAGAAATATATCAAACAATGACACCATTCTAGAGATTTCAACACTGGAAGAAAATACACCATTGGGAATTTCTTTGAATGGAACAAAGATTAACTCTTTTAGAAGTAAAAAAAAAGAAAATTTACTTACCTTTTCTCCCCTTGAACAAAATCATAGAGCTGCAAGGGCATAGAGATCACAAGGGTGTGACAATGAAAAGCACCGATCACAAGGGCATGACAACATTCAGAGCTCTCCACCCTCATTTGAAGCTCTCCATCTCTTTCACATGAAACTCCACAATTAATCAAAAAAAATGGGCAATGATGTAATTTTTTTTATAATCATGTCAATGTCGCAATTACAATGATGACATCGGTATTGCGATGACATCGGGAACAATTACAAAACAACATGAAAATCACCACAAATTACACCATCATCATGAATTGCCATCATAATTTGACCCCAAATGTTGTAGTGAATGTGTGTTAAGGTCATTCTCAAGAAGATCAATGATAAACAAGCTAGAAAATTTAACCAAGAGATGTCCACTCAAGAAATTGAAAACACCATAGATTCCTTGGCTGATGGAAAAACTCCTGGTATGGATGGTATGTCAACTGAGTTTTATAAAAATAAATAAAGATTGGATTACAGAAGAGCTCTTGTAGGTCTATCGATATGCTTTTAAGTTTGGCTCTCTTGGGAGGAATATAAACAAAGAGATTATTAATCTCCTCCCTAAGGATGGGGACAAGTCTCAAGTGAAAAAACGGAGACCAGTCACTCTCCTTGATCTTTCCTATAAAATTATTGCTAAGTTGTTGGCTAGAAGAATGACTAATATTTTTAATGAAATCATTTCTGTCACTCAAACTCATATTATCAAAGGGATATATATTCTTGAAAATCTCATTACCAACTGGGATGCCATGCACTGGGAAAAATATGGGCATCATCCTCTTGGACTTTGAAAAATCTTATGATAGAATTGAATGACCTGTTGTTCAAGGTACTTTAAACCTTTGGCTTTCCTAAATACTTTTTCAAGTGGGTGAATATTCTTTTCACTAATGCATCCATTATTATCGATGTGAATGTGGAATTATTTGAGCCTATTCCTTTGGGTAGATCTATTAGGCAAGGTTGCCCTCTGGCCCTTGCTCTTTTTGTCATTGATGTTGATGCTTTTTCTTACATTTTGAAAGCTAGAGACTTTGGTCCTCCTATTAACGAGATAACTCTTCCTAATAAAGATTAACTTTGTATTAAATAGTTTGTATATGATACTACTCTTTTTGTGGAGCTCTCTGAGAAGAAATTTGATAATGTGCTTACTAGACAACAATTTTTTATGTGGCTTCAAGAGCAAAGATTGCACCTCATAAATCTTGTGCAATTGGTTGGGTTGATTCTCCTCCCAATTGGATAAAAGAAAGGAATTAGGATTGGTTTGGAGCTAACCATGTGGTCAAATATCTTAGCATACCCTTTTGCTCTTGATCCTTCCTTGTCAGATATGTGGGAGTGGGTTTATAAGGAAATTGAGAGAAAACATATCAAATGGAAAACTCACTTGCTCTCCCTTGTTGGAAGAGTACAACTAGTTCAGAAAGTGCTTGCCTCCCATGCTTTATATTATGCATCTACTTGGATTTTCTCTAAGGCTTATACCAATAAGATAGAAAAAATCCTCAGGGTGATGTTATGGTTGGATGGCTTGGAAAATATTAATAGAAATTGTGTTAAATGGAAATGGTGTTTTTATCCAAGAAACAAAGGGGTCTTGGGTTGAAAGAGCTAAGATTATAAGGAGTTTCTCTTGTGGCTAAGTGGATCCTCAATGCTCTTAATGGGAATGAGCCTTAGAAAGTTGTTGTTAGAAACAACATTAGTATATCTCAAGTCAAAAAGGGGAAGCTTTGGAAGGATATTCCTTTCCACGACGTGGTGTTTGGAAATTTTGATATTAAAGTCTTTGGTTCTAAGGTTCTTGCCTCTATTTGGAAGGCATGGTACAAAGTTAGACCTCTTATCTTCTCTAGAAATGTTGTTGGTGAGAATCCTACTTATGCTATTAGAGATAGATATATCAAAGGCATATCCCTTGTTCAAAATATTGTGGCTAATAATGGTATCATTCCATGGGATGATCTTAAGACCAGGTTTGACATTTGTAGACCTCAAAAGAAAACCTACACTTTCATTCAAAAAGGAGTGGGCAAGTGGTTTCTTGGTAAACTCATTTTTGTTGATGATTCTTTCAATCAAAATAGGTGGAGTAATGGGAATGTGTTAAAGGATTTTCCTTGAAAGAAAATCTATGAGATGTTGAATGATGATGATGACATTATCAACCATATCAAGTTGTTCTAGGACTTTAACTAGCCTTGTAATAGGTGACTTTCTATTTTAGATTATTTTCGAAAATCTAATGTTGAGCCTAAAAATTGTTGCTTTTGGTGGATTAACGGGCCCTTGGTCTCCCGGTGAAGTTGAATGGCTAACAAAGAGCCCACCAAGGATCAAGTCTTGCTAAGTGCAAGGCTTTGACATCATAAGGAATGAGGTTGGGATCATGCCCTAGGTGATTTTGATGGCATGGATGTCCCTTAGTCCTTCGCTCTAAGCCGAAGAGGTTTCAAGCACGAGTGGGCTCGTATTTGGTTCCTAAAATATCTATGTGGTGGCCTTTGCTAGTTGGTAGCTTGTAGGATTTGTGCCTCATTGGGTTGCCTCACAGGTCTGAACCCTCCATTAAAAAAGAAGAAGAAGGACAAATGCTTGTTGTTAGACTTTTCTATCTCAGAATGGTTAAAAATTTGTCTTTTGTTCTCTCTGTCATTGTGCTAACACTTTTGAACATCTTTTTTTCAATTGTTCTTGGGCTTCCAAGATTTGGGCTTTATTCCTTAGCAATAATGTTACTTGGAATGTGTATCCTAGCATATCTTTCTTTAATGCCATTGTAATACCCCAAAATTGGCTCATTGCCATTATACCAATTCTGGTCTATTCTAATCAATCCTAAAGTCCTATTTCACTAGGCAATTCTTATTCTGATTCTCGCTACTTGACTTAATTGTCAAATGCAGAAAATCCTAATTTGCATTACTCACTCTTTATTTAATTCCTAAGTATTGACTCAAATTAGCTACATTAAACCTATTGATTAAATTTAATTTAATTATAAGTGTTTATACTTTAATTTAATTAAATTACTTCTTTAGCTAATGTACAAAGCAATTAAATATATTTGATTTAATTAAATATTCTCATTCTAATTGTTGAATTGAATTATTCAATTTAGAATATTCAATTATGAGCTCATATTTAATTTCCTTAAATCAAATATCTTCTCCAATATTCTCTCTTCAATTCAAAAATAGAAACTCTCAGTTGACTGAAATCATAAAAGGAATTAAAATAGTTAACTTCTTATTCCACTCAAAAGAAATTAGTTAACTTCTTTTTCATAAGGAAACTTTCCATTTTAACTGAACCTCATTTCTAATCTCAACCATCCATCCAAATTGATCTTGACCATTGATCAATTCTTGGATTCTATTTAAGAAGCTCTCAATTCCTCATTTCAAAAAGAAAGGGGGGATGAATTGGATTTTCTATCTAATTGTTGTTGCATTTTGCACTCATTTAGCTCAATACATTCTCACATATTTTCATCATTTAGCTTAATTTCATTTAGCATTTAGAATGTATGCATCTAGTATAATTTCTTTTACAAGTTCTTTAATTAGTTTGCATTATACATTTAGATTAAATTTGCACATTCATCTATCTTAGTTACATCTCTAAAATCCTTTGTTCGTAGAGGGTCTAGTTGCTTACATCTCAAATTTGAGGATATTTAATAAGCAAAATCCACTTAGATAGAAGGCAACAGGTCGCCTTGCTAGATTATTCTTGGGTGAACAATCTCATGTTCATTCCAAGATGAATCTGATAATAAGGACCATGTTGAAGTGTGTGTGTTAAACGGAGGCTACAATTCACACATACATTTCTGGCGCCCGCCATGGGGTCGAGGAAATCAATTTCTCTGGCCTCATTTATGTTTTTTTTCTGTTATTTTAGCATTCTGTCTGTACTGCTTTGTACAGAACCTCGAATCTTCATGCAAGATGTTAAATTTTTGCATGAGGATTTGAAGTTCTTGCACGAAGATCTAAACTGTATCATGCGAAAAAGTGCCTCATTGCGCAGATTCTCACGCGGCACATCATTTTCTCACGTGACTCGATTAAATATTTCGTGCAACTCTGCACAAGATTTCGTGCACTACTCTCCACTATCTCACATGAAAAAGTGCCCCATTGCGCGGATTCTCCCGTAGCACCTCATTTTTTTGTGCAAGACAGTGAAAGACTTCACGCGGTCCTGCAGAAGATTTCGCACGAAATCTTGCAACAACACAGTTAAAAGGCAGTTTTTGAAAATGTTGTTTATCATTTTTTTTTACTAATGTGTTTTCTCTGAAGCATCTTTATTATAATTATAAAAAGGAAAAGAAAAGAAAAAAGAAAGAAAGAGTATAAAACGAAATTTGACTTTTGATGTTTTCATAAGTTTCGACATTTTCTAAGCTATTTTATGGGTATAAAAAAGTACAAAAAAAGTTAAATTTTATTTTCCCATAGTTAAAATTTCATTTTCACTAATGTGTTTTCTCTTAAGCATCTTCATTTTGATTTTTTAAATTTTTTGCAGCCTAACAGTTGTCTGTAGGACGTTTGACGAAGACTCCTTTACACAAACTTTCCCAAACATGAACTGACTATGTGTTTGCAAGACGCTATCAAAGATACGTTTATCAAAGATCAACATTAAAACCCACTGAACAATTTGTTTTCTTTCCTGCTTTCTAAACATAGTCTAATTAGGGGCTTGTGAACTTCCTAGGGTGCAAGACATAAGAATAGGGGATTATGCTCTTCACCATTTGGAGGTCATGACCAAGGGTGAATCAGAAACCTAGATGCTTTTGAAAGACAACATTCTAAAGAAGGCAAGCAGCTTAGTGGTTCTCTAGTACGAGTCCTTTTCTATGAAGAAATGATGATTTCCTTTTAGGGAATCAGGATCTTGAGAAAGGATAAGTCTAGATTGATTAAGCTAAGTCGGTAAATCAACTTGTTTTGCATGTTTGGGCAAGAAAGTAAGGTAGAGGAGTATGCTCTTTCCCCTTGAGGGAAATCAAAAACTTTGACCCTTGCGATCAAACCACCGGTCTGAGTCAATCCTTTAGAGGGCCTACCAGAGTGATCCAACCTCCGGGAATGACCCAAGTGAGCACACCCCTTTCGCCAGAGATTCCAACTCACTATAATAAAGAAGCTTTGTAGAGCGAAAGACTCCAAAGCTAGATTAATTTCCTCCCTTTTATTCCTGATATCGCATATCAAGGAGAGGCTCTGTCTATGCACTAGTCGGTGCTGGCTCCTGGCTTGCTAAGCAAGTAGTGTGCACTTTCAGATGCTGTTGTGGGCTGCTAGTCTCAACTCCACTTGCGGAGCCACTGAGAATTAATATGAACGAAAGCCAAGTAAAAACCTTTTAGTTAGAAGCCACTCGGTTCACCTCCAAAAGGAGGCATAATCTTTGTGCAAGGAGGGGGGAGAATCTCTCCTATAGAACTCACCATAGGCATGCTACTGGACGTTTGAAGGTGGTGTACATGCTTGTCCCCTGCCACAAGGGTGCTCATTCAGCATATACTATTGAGTCCTTTGAATATACCAAAAACACAAGTGCCCTTTAGGGGGTGACATGGCTGTGTGAGGTACACACATGCACATAAGATGTGGGACATAGGTTTTTCCTTCTCTACCATTTTTTGTTTCTAGGGATAAAGCGTGTTTGTTATCGAGTCCTAAACATGTCCAAACTTGCTCAAACAAACTAAAAGTCAAGACTCCCCTATCTCTCTGAGTTGCTTTGCCCTTAGTTGGAATTTATTCGACTACTGCTTGCTTCCCGTGTCTTGTTGAAAACACTTGCCTTGTTCAAAACCAAATGTTGTTTAAAGACTTGAAAATCAACCTTGCTATCTATCTAAAATCTACCAAACGAATTAGCAATCTGTCCAAAACTGTCTGAAATCCTCAAAGTCTTTTCAAAATCCAGTTCAGTTGTCAATTTGGTTTCCATTTTCGTACACAGTTTGCAAACTTTTGCGCGAATACTTGTTGTCCTACCACTTCTTCGTGCGACTCTATCCAGGTTCTTATGCGAATAGTTGCACATCTCCACATGAGATCTAGCCTTAGTGTCCTTATTTTGTTGTCAAACCTTGCACTTCTTCGTGCAGCCTGGAGCACATCCTTGTACAAAATTATGATGTTGTCCTAAGTCCTTGCACAGCCCTATGTACTTTCTCATGGGCCTCTCAGAGGATCTTCATGCGAGATCTTGAGTCTGAACTATCAAGTTAGTTTGTTAGAGCTATCTGTGCTCTATACCAAGTTTGTTTCCTACATCAGTTCACTATTTCTCTGTTTGAAAATAGTCCCAAACAATGGCATCCCACTTAGCTAATGACTTACGATCCATACTTTAACTAGTCTTGTCTCTCAGTTATCTTGCTCTTGTCCTTTAGTGCTTGCTATACTCCATGTCATGATAGTCATAATCTTTTGTTGTTCTAGCCTTCAAATCAGACTATTCATTCCTTAGTATATTGCACTCTTATCTTGCTTTTCTGAGACTATGTTCTAGTGTGGTCCTTGTCTAAGCTTTTTTCTTTTTGTCATTGTCTATGACTGTGGCAACTTGGCTTATGTTCTAAAACTTGGTTGTCACTACTTGAAACATAGTACATAAAAATGGCTAACAAGAAATGTGCTAAATCCAATATTCCTAGTGAGGAAGAAAAGCTACTTATTGCAAACATGAAGCAACAAATCAATCAATGAGTGCTCAACTTCAAAAACTAAAGGAGGAAGATGAAACATCATCGAACAAATTCTCCTTGAGAGAAAATTTCCCTTCCTCCTATGACAACCAAAAATTAAATTATTGTGATCTTGAATCCAAGATATCTAAGAACACTTCACAAACACCCAAAAAACCTAGGAATATCTTTGAAAAAAAACCTTGGAAATTTAAACTAAAGCGTGATTTCACACCTTTGGGAAAATCTTACGAATTAACCTTGGAAGAACTTCTTGAAGAAAAACTCATTATTTTACCTAAGGTCACTTTGGCGGGAGTTTCCTTTATGAGTAACTATTGTGCCTATCACAGACATAATTTACATAAAACTTCACATTGTAAGGAGCTGAAAAACAAGATCCAAGATCTCTTTGATAATGGCCTAATTCAAAAATTTAAGCTCTCATATACTAAATATTCTACTCTCAAGAAGGATCAACATCATGAAACCAAGTCTAGTAATGGTTTAAATGTGACACTTACTTCTTTCAACATGCATTCACCATCTAAAGTGTCCAATATTTCCAACACATATTCACCAAACAAAGAGCTCGCTACTCTCCCAGTTGACTATGTGTACCCTCAAAGGCTGCCTCTAAAGGAAACTCAAGCTAATCTTGACTTAGCTGCAAACCTCTCCCATACTACTCAAACCAAAGATCCAAAACCTTCATTCGTTGCTACTCCCATTATTCCCATTCCAACTAGCACTTCACTATCTCTTCAAGAGCTTATCATGCAAACTCTGCATCCTACCTTGTCCTTAGAAGTGGATCCATGTCAAGAGGATTTAAAAAAATCTAAAGACCAAGATCAAGAACCCTTGCATATCCCTCAATATGTCATCCCTTCATCTCAAGAACCATGTAGTCCTTCATCTCCTATATCATACCCCTCTACTAGGCAAGATCATGATATTCCTTCCACCATCACGAAGGAGACTATTAAAGACCAAGAGAAGGATATTTTTCCTCTACTACCTAAGATTCCTTTTGAAGAAAGTGTTCCCTCACCCTCTTGTTCTACCTTGCTACATTAACTATACTCAAGCTTTACATTCTCCTATTAAAGGTGTTGCTCCTATTAAAGTTATTAATGAGTCTATTAATGGCCTAGGTCATGTTTCTCACTCTAAGGATGCTGATATCCCTATCCACTATCCATTTGTATCTCCTAAATCTATTCTTGGTCCTTATCCATCTAAGCTAAAGCTTTCAAACCTTCCATCTATTTTGGGACCTTATGTTCCTCGATCTCCTACTTCCACTCTTAGCTCATTATACATTCCTCCTACCCTACCCCAAGATCAACAAAGATACACATACTTGAATTCTTCACATTCACCTTTCCATCTAAACTAGTCATATTGGCCTCATTCATCCACAAGTCCCAAGTCCTTTAGAAGCAATTTGGATGATCAAATCAAACACAAGTGCATGAATCCATCCTCAAAAGTTCACTATGTCTCCTCTAATCGACATGTGAATGTCAAGAAGGAAAAAACAAAAAAGAGACTGCAAAGGTCCACTATTCAAAGAGCTCAACCAAAGAAAGTATGAGTTCTTAAATCTTTTATTGAATAAATGCATTCCAAAGCATCTAATGAAAAATCAAAAGCTATATGGATTCCCAAGTCTCTTTTGAAGGACTTGAATATTGAAAATAAATCAAAGTTGACATTCAAGCTTCCAAAGGTTTCCACTCCATCTCCTTCCCAACATCTTCCTAAAAAGGTTTCAAAACCTTCTACTCCACCCCTCACCAAAATGGCTTTGCTACCTCATATATCTAAGCCTCAATCTATTTCATCCATATTTCCTCCATCATTCCACTACCCTGCAAGGTGTGTGTCAATGTTGATCTTGCCTAATATCTCATCCACCTTCATGAGATCCTCTAAATCTTATGTCTGCTTGCCATCCTTGCTTGTTTTAATCTTCCAAAACCAACAACCTTATCCTCCATCTACCTCTCATTTTCCTATCATTTCCCTTCCATTACCTTATCAACATCTTTGAGTGTACCTTGCTATGGCCTTGGCTTATCATAACTTATCTTTCTTATAGGCATGCTATATAACTTGAGAAAAGTTTGAATTCTTTCCAAAAACTCTAAAAATCCAAAAAAAAAAGAAAAAAAAGTGCCTTGGTGAAAACCTGGAAACAGGTGCCTTGGTAGCAAAAGTAAAGATAAATAAATCTATCCCATGGTGAAAACCACTTCTTGTGGCACCTTGGATAAGTACCATGATGAAAACCTGGTAAACAAGCATCATGCATAATTCTTCCATCCATGACATCCTCTCATGATCTTGCTTATCCTTTAGATGTCCTTATTCCTGAAGTCATTCACTCATAACCTCCATAACAAACTTTTCTATCCTATTTAGTTAACCCTTTGGTCTTGATCAACGAAAGAAAGAAGAAAAATCAGTTCTTGGCAATCTCTTGACATGGTCATTTTCATGGATTACTTACACGATATCCTTCATTACACCATGAGCTTATATTGTTATATCCTTTTCCCTAGCTTGGGTAATCTTGTGAAGGCTTTCCTTAAGGGTAACATTCACCACCTCATATTCCTTGCCTATCCATCTCCACTTATCCATTAGCTTGCTACTACACATTATCCTGAACTTGCTAGACACTGGAACAAAATCAAGGTAATCCTTCTTGAGAGCTAGTAATCTCTAACAAAGTTCAAAAATTTGAAAAAATCCTTAAAAATTGGAAAATTCCTGAAAAAAATTGTTACCCTAGTGAAAACCTAGCAATAAGCGCCTTGGTAACACCAAAAAAAGTGAAAAATATCAAAAATACAAAAAAATTCAAAAAGAGAAAAATGCAAAAAAAATTCAAAAAAAGAAAAATACCAAAAAAATTGAAAAACAAAAAAAATCGTCATTAGTGAAAACCTGGTAAACATGTGCCTCTTGTTCCCAATGCTCCATCTTACAGCGCATCTTCTGGCTATTTTGTACAGTCACTTTCATGCTTTTGCTTTCCTTCTTTGGTTTCCTGCTTTCACTCATGTATCCATGGATTGAGTCTTCTCACAGCTCGGGGGAATTCCCCTTTAAGTGTCACTCCTTTCGAGATTCTCCTCATAGAATCTCTTTCACAACAATCACCGGTCATTCTGGCTATTTCTGCCTACTATCGCTAGTGTCACTCCTTTTGAGATTCTCCTCATAGAATCTCTTTCGTGACAGTCACCATTCGTTCTAGCTGTGTCTGCCTACTGTCACTAGTGTCACTCTTTTCAAGATTCTCCTCATAGAATCTCTTTCGCAACAGTCACCAGTTGTTTCAGCTATGTTTACCTACTATTTCTTGGGTTGCGTCTCTAGATTCCTTTATGGAAGATCTCCCTTGCATCAGTCACTAGTCATCCTGGATGTGTTTGTCTACTGTCGCTCAGTCCTCCTAGGTTCTTCATCTTGAAGTTTCCTCTTTGACCTCAGTCACTAGTCATTTTGACTACATCTTCCTACTGTTGTCACCCTACTAAAGAGATTTCTTTCAAACATGTTCTAGACACTGATACTTGAAATCAATCCCATGACAAATAATAGTTTCGAAACGACATACTTGTTTGGATATGCTGAGCTTTTTTCTTTGTTTGCTTTGTTTTTGCTTTATCATGTCCCTTCGAGCAACTCAATGATGTCATTTATGATTAGAGAAGTAATGACTAGGGGCATGATCTTTTCTTTGCTTTCTGTTTGTGGTTTAGTTCTAATTGGTTGACATATTCCTATGAGAGGGGTGTCCACTATAAGAGCTTCCATCTCGCATTGGATGGCTGGGTGTACCTCGACTCCTTTTATACGAGTACATCAATAAAGTTGGTACTTCTCCTTGTCTGTTGGAGTGAACTCTTCATGCTACAGTATATACTGATACTTGTCCTCTTAAGTGAATGTACAGGTCACTGCGAGTATACCTAGCACATTTTTGTCTCAGGCTACGAATGCAAGGGTCATTGCGAACATAATACTTACTGAATACTGAGCATGAGAAGGATCTTTCGTGTATTTGGTGTGCCTGTCATGCAAGCAACATTTAGGTCATCCTAGCGTTTATGCTTTGATGCTTATGTTAACTTGCTACATTAAAAGGGACAAATGTTCTAGTCATTCTAGCTTCTTGTGCCTCGAATGCTTACAGTTAATCTCGACAAACCTAAAACGTATGGTCTATTCATATTCCCATGATTGCAATGTTAATGGGAATTGTATAACATATGAGCTTTGTTCTATATCTAGTGATGATAAATTGTCGAGGCTCGATAACCAGACCTAGGGTTGCATTTAACATAGTCTTGCATTGCATACTTCACTTGCATAAACATGCAATTCAATTGAAAATCTACTTTCACCTTCTATGATGAGGGATTGTTGATCTCTTCAAAGCATCATGTTCTTCACGACTACACAAATGATTGATTAATCACTCTCTTGGCTACTTTGGTTGCTCTAAACCCATTTTCAAGATTGAATTCAAAATCTGACACACTTAAGTCGCTCAAAAATGCATTTTACCAACGCAATCAAATGCTTGTGCAGTCCTAATTTTTCTGATACTTTTCGATTCTTGGAATCTTTTCAACTCAAAATTCTTCATGTTTTCAAATTTTATTTTTGAAAAAGTCAACTCAGGTCAATCATGGCCAATTCTGGTTTTGGTCAAACTTGGTCTTCTAGACCTCAAAACCATCCCGAATTAACTTTGAATCTTCTTCTAATTTCTTTTACATTATGTTGAATCTCATATTTCTTCTACTGCTTTATGTCACATTTTTGGTGTGTCATCTTTCGATTTCACTCCCGAGGGGGCAGGATGATTACATCATTGAATACTTATTGCTCAGGGCATCTCATTCCCATCTTATGTCCTCATCATTTGGGGCATCTCACCACTAGGGGCATCTTGTTTCCCTCTTTCTGGCATCTTTTTCATCTTGTCATCATTTGATTATAGGTATCGAGATAATCTAAACCTCGACTCCTAAGGATCAAGCCTCATTCTGGGGATGATTCTATGACTCATAATTTGATCTTGCTATCTTTTATCAATTTTAGGTATCTAGGTGTTCTATCTGGATCCTTAAAGATTAAGCTCCATTCTAGAGATAATCTTTTAAATGCTTATCAATTTCAGGTATCTAGGTGTTCTATCTAGATCCTTAAAGATTAAGCTCCGTTCTAGAGATAATATTTTAAATGCTTATCAATTTAGGTATTTAGGTGTTCTATCTGGATCCTTAAAGATTAAGTTCCATTATGGGATAATCTTTTAAATGCTTATCAAATGCTTATCAATTTTAGGTATCTAGGTGTTCTATCTGGATCCTTAAAGATTAAGCTTTGTTCTGGAGATAATCTTTTAAATGTTTATCAATTTCAAGTATCTAGGTGTTCTATCTGGATCCTTAAAGATTAAGCTCCGTTTTGGAGATAATATTTTAAATGCTTATCAATTTTAGGTATCTAGGTGTTCTATTTGGACCCTTAAAGATTAAGCTCCATTCTAGAGACAATCTTTTAAATGCTATTGCTCTCAGGTATCTAGACATTCTGTTTGGATCTTTAAAGATTAAGCTCCATTCTAGAGAAAATCTTTTAAATGTTATTGATCTTAGGTATCTAGACGTTCTGTTTGGATCCTTAAAGGTTAATCTCCATTCAGGAGATAATCTTTTAAATGCTTACCACTCTTAGGTATCTAGGTGTTCTATCTAGATCCTTAAAGGTTAAGCTCTGTTCTGGAGATGATCTTTTAAATGCTTATCAATTTCGGGTATCTAGACGTTCTGTTTGGATTCGTAAAGGTTAAACTTTGTTCCAAAGGAAACCTTTAAAATGCTTATCAATTTTGGGTATCTAGGTATTCTGCTTGGATTCCTTGGGATTAAGCTTTGTTCTAGAGATGGTCCTTAAAAGTTTATCAATTGGTCTTTGTATCATCAACTTTGGAACCAATCTTATCTTTTGGTCTTCACATCATGCTTTTTGATTTTCTTTGAATCGAATGTGTTGCTCGCACATTCATTCAAAAATGGGCAAAATGTAATACCCCAAAATTGGCTCATTGCCATTATACCAATTTTGGTCTATTTTGGTCAATCCTAAAGTCCTATTTCACTAGGCAATTCTTATTTCGATTCTCACTACTTGACTTAATTGTCAAATGTAGAAAATCCTAATCTGCATTACTCACACTCTTTATTTAATTGCTAAGTATTGACTCAAATTAGCTAAATTAAACCTATAGATTAAATTTAATTTAATTATAACTGTTTATACTTTAATTAAATTAAATTATTTCTTTAGCTAATGTACATAGAAATTAAATATATTTGATTTAATTAAATATTCTCATTCTAATTATTGAATTTAATTATTCAATTTAGAATACTCAATTATGAGGTCATATTTAATTTCTTTAACTCAAATATCTTTTCCAATATTCTCTCTTCAGTTCAAAAATGGAAACTCTCAGTTGACTGAAATCATAAAAGGAATTAAAACAGTTAACTTCTTATTCCACTCAAAAGAAATTAGTTAACTTCCTTTTCATAAGGAAACTTTCCATTCTAACTGAATCTCATTTCTAATCTCAACCGTCCATCCAAATTGATCTTGATCATTGATCAATTCTTGGGTTCTATTTAAGAAGCTCTCAATTCCTCATTTCAAAAAGAAAGGGGGGATGAATTGGATTTTCTATCGAATTGCTGTCGCATTTTGTACTCACTTAGCTCAATCCATTCTCACATATTTTCATCATTTAGCTTAATTTCATTTAGCATCTAGAATGTATGCATCTAGTATAATTTCTTTTACAAGTTCTTAAATTAGTTTGCATTATACATTTAGAGTAAATTTGAACATTCATCTAGCTTAGTTGCATCTCTAATCTGGTTGCTTACACCTCAAATCTGAGGATATTTAGTAAGCAAAATTCACTTAGATAGAAGGCAACAGGTCGTCTTGTAGGATTTCTCTCAAATGAACAATCTCATGTTCATTTCGGGATGAATTCACACATAATGACCATGTTGAAGTGTGTGTGTTAGTAGAGCCCACATATTCACGCGTACAACCATAACTAGTTTTTTTGAGTCCTTTGATATGCACCTTAACAAATTTTGGTTTACTTTACCTGTTGAATCAAAGGAATGAAGATATTTTTCAATCTAGACCTTAGGTTCTTACTGAGTTTAATCATAAACTCACATTTTTCACATTGTCACAGGTGACTATTGTTATGGAGGTGCCAGAGGACAAATTTAATTCCTTGCTTCAAGAAGGTGTTATGATAGTTTTTCAAAAAGCATAAAAAATTTATGCTACAATGAACCTGAAGCCGAGAGGACCATCAATGAAAATGATAGAGAGGGATCATACCATATTATTGTGAGCACTCTCAATGCTGATCTGCAAGTTGATAACCTAGAAAGCAGAGCCAATAGTGGGTCTATGCAGGAAGATCACTCTAATTGGGACTGAAATAATCAAGACAAAGTTGTTACCGACATCAGGGAAGCTGAGTTTGATGTTTCGGCTCCTAATGATTATAATACTAGTTATGAAGGGGGGTGGAACTAAATGTTTTAAAATTTCCATTTTAAAAAATTATCACTATATATAATCTTGTCTATGTTACTTTCTATGGTTTCTATATTGTCTATATGCTCTTAGAATGTAATGGGATATACCCCAGTGATGTAATGGGTATGTGCATGTTGTCTAAGGTGATAGGATGGCAGAAAGTCCCCCTATTATGTTGTTTGGGGCTCTTGTAATTGTTGTCTCATGAATGTTTTTCCTCCCCAACTCATTCTTCTTTTGATTTTCCCTGTTGACTCTATATACTTAATAGAAAAAAAAATGGAAACGCATGTGCTTTTCACTTCAAAAACTCCAACATATGCTTTTACAAGTCCAAATGCCTCCATTGAAGATGTATAGATGGGTTTTTGAGATACAAAAACACATGTAATTTAAAACACATGCTTTGGGGTTCAATATGCTTTTGGGTTCAAATTCCCCACCATTATGCATTTAGATCACAACTCAAGCCGAAGAACACATTTATGAACTTTTAAAGTGCAATAACATGTGCTTTTGGGTTGAAAGTCCCCACTTATAAGCATTTAGGTGATATAAAGACGTGTTATTGCATATAAAAAGCTCACTCATATGCATCTAGGACTTATATTTTATTGATAGTGGGTTTTAAAAGGTAATTTGCATGTTGATGATGTGCAATGAGTGGTAAAATCCTACCTTTATGCATTTAAAGTGTCTCGTATAATTAATTTTAATTAATCAATATAGTTTTTAATAAAGTAACATGAAAATAGACTAGAAAATGTTAGTTTAATTAAAATATTAAAAACTGCAGTCAAAGTGACTTAGAATGAGCCGAGATTTTAAAATGGATGTTACAATAAAATTTAGATATCAATAATAATTTTATTTTGTCTAATTGCCAAGAAAATGCCTACTTTTGGAGGATTTTTTAACAAGACGTGTTGTTTCCCTGGAAAGCCTTGTATTTTCCTTTATAACTTGAGCTAGACAACTCAGTTTGATGCCTAAATTAATTCAAAATAAGTTGAATTCCAAGGGCTACTATCATAAGGAAAAATAAGATTAAAAATTACTAATAAGAAAGGTTAAAGAGAATAAAAGACATAAAAAGTTACCAAAAATCAAGCACTTGCAATTAGAGAAGAAAAACTCTTAGTAACAAACATTTGGGGACTTAATTTGAAGGAAACCTTCAAAAATATTACACAAATAAAGACAGAAAAAGCACAATTCAAGGATGACGAATTGTCTTCATGAGACTTTACTACTATGTCAAAACAAAGAGGATGCAACTATGAATCTAGGAGAAAATTGCATCGAGTTGTAACAATTTTGTGTTGTCATCCTCTGCAAAAAATCTCTCCAAACTCATTGCAAATGTGCTTCAAACCCACCTCAAGTCCACTTCAAATCAATCAAAATTAGTTTGCAAGTGTTTGGAAGACTTTTCCCCTCTTAGCAAAATACAAGTGAAGAAATGAGAAATGAAACTGATTTGGACAATTTTTTGCCTTTAACTACTATTATTAAACTACAACAAAGTTTTTAACAACTCAACAAGTGCTTGACAAGTTCTTGCCAAAAAAATTGCAAGTTTTTGGTGCCAATAAAAGTTTAAAAAACTCGCCAAGCCAAAAAACTCGACCATTTTTTGCAACTCAAAGAGTACTCTGCTAGTATTCTATCTATGTTGGTTGTATTAGAGTAGAGCAAAAAAAAGGTTCTACTTATTTGCTTGAATGCATTGTGAATGCATAACATTTCTCTTTACAGTTATAAATTGATGAGTTGAATATGTTTATGAAGAAAATAAGAAGAGATGAATAATTGGTATAGAGAGAGTTACACTTTATCATCATATGAGATATACTCTCCTTCATAAGGAATATTTGTAGTTTTTATTTTCTGGTTGATCATTATGTTGGGTTACAAAGAGGTGAAATCATGTATAGGTTGAAGTCTTTAGTTGTCGAGAATTATTATGATTGTAGAATTTTGGATGAAGGTTTAGTTTCTACTAATGAGGTCTAGCTATAGGATTGGATTCATGAGCAAAATTTCAATGTTTCTCCCATTGTTCCTTTCCACTCAACTTCCACAAGACTACAATTTTTGGCATGTAGAAAAGTTTGAATTTCTAATCCAGTAGATGATTTGTACATGGTTGAGGATTGATCCAGTAGAGGAGATTTCACTCATTAGAGATGGCTTTTTAGCTACTCTCATTCTCATGACTTCCTACATTTTGTGACCACACAATGGAGGTTATAGTACGAAACTTTTCGAACTAAGTTTCACATCTCTCTGAGATAATTCACTATTTAAGTGGCCAACATTTTATTGGCACCTTTTTTGAATAGTTGTAAACAAATTCCGTGCCTTGTCCTCTAAGTCATTATTTGTGTAGGGTTTGTGCAATCAATAAAAAATGTTAAATAAGTATTGGAAAAACCCTAGTAATATAGAAGAAGTTTGTAAGGTGTCATGTTTTGGCATTACCTTTTTACTAACTTGAGATGAGGGTTATCATCTCATCAAGAGGATAACCCCTTTTTCCTAGGTGATTAACCAAATGTCTCGACCTATAAGAATAAGCCTTTAAATGTAACTTATCCAAGGATCATATAGTCATTGATGGGTTCCCTTTTTTTTTACCTAGTCATTTATAATACCACATAAATATTCTTTACCTAAGGCATACGAGATTCTATTTCCTTTTACAAACAATATTGCTGAATATGGAGCCTTGATCAATGGGATAAAAATCATTGTTGAACAAATTGTTATATTCTTCATATATTAGAAATATCCACCTCATCCTTATGAGAAGTTATTTCTAATGGGGGACCATTAAATATTATCATCATAAGGATAACCATGTCCATGTCCCTCACTTGTTGAATGAGTGCATGAATTTCCACAACACTATTATTATTAACATAATCACTTGCAAGTGCACATTTATTCATCTCATCCTTGTGTGTATAAGTGACTACAAAAGCATGTATTGCAAGTATAGAGTTATTCATCTCATCTTCATGTGTGCAAATGTAAACAAAAGTATGTCTTTCTAGTACAAAGTTATGCATCTCATCTTCATATGTACCAATGTCTACAAAAACTTGTTTTGCTAAAAGAATATAGATTTAAAAATGGGAGTATTTTTCCATTTGATAAAATATTTGCACTTCTTACTTTATTTCAACTTGCAAATTGTGAGACATTTGGTTGCTTCCACATTTTCCTTTCAACCATATTTACATATTATCTAATTAACATCTCACAATTGTCTCCCTCTGCAGTTGGAGTATTGAACATTTTGGAAAATTTATTTGAGAAACTTCATCAATGTATGTTTCATAGATTTAATTGTAAAGTAAAAAAATTCAAGACAAAATTACAATCATAAAATTATGAAATTAAAGGTGGCATTTGTCCATAATATGTCAAATCTCTCAAGAGCTCTATTCATGACTCCTCTTCTTTGTACATTTTCTTCTGTTGCATTTTTATTAGAATTAAAAATAAAAACCTTGTAGAAAAGTCAAAATATAAAGAAAATGTTAGAAAAAGGTATATAACTTAGCATAGTAATATTTTTTAAAACATAAATTCAAACTAACACCTTTTTGTTTTGTGTTTTGATATTATATAGATTGGAATGATTTGAATCATTTGTATTATGAATATTAAATTTGATATTTTTTACTTGTATTTGTTACAAGATGCATGTTTTTTACTTGTACTTGTATTTGTACTTGATATTTTTTACTTGTATTTGTTTTCATTCATCCATTTTCTGCTTGTTTCCATATTTCCCTTTCAACTATATTTACATATTATCTAATTAACATCTCACAATTGTCTCCCTTTATAGTTTGAATATTGAACATTTTGAAAAAATTATTTGAGAAGCTTCATCAATGTATGTTGCATATATTTAATTGTAAAATCAACAAATTCAAGACAAAATTACAATCATAAAATTATCAAATTAAAGGTGACACTTGCCCATAACATGTCACATCTGTGAAGAGCTCTATTTATGACTCCTCTTCTTTGTACATTTTCTTGTGTTGCATTTTTATTAGAATTAAAAATAAAAATTGTTTAGAATAGTTAAAATATAAAGAAAATGATAGAGAAAGGTATATAACATAGTATAGTAATAATTTTTTTAAACATAAATTCAAGCTAATACTTTTTTTGTTTTGTCTTTCGATATTATAGATTGGAATGATTTGAATCATTTGTATTATTATGAATATTAAATTTGATATTTTTTACTTGTATTGTTACAAGCTACAGAAAGAAGATGAAATATTAAAATAAATAATCTAAATGTATATAGATTTAAAAAATAAATAACAACTAAAATGCGAATGTCAAAACTGCATATATATTTTAGAAAATAAAACTTAGCGAAAAAAGAAATTAATGAACCATGACATTTTATTTTAATTTTTTATTTGATCAATTATATATTTTGAAAGAGAATATTTGAAGACATCATATAAGTGATAATGGAAGCTTCTAAATACAAGTATGGAGATATCTAGAAGGATTCTTAATCATGAGGGGAAAATGTTGTATTTGGGAGTAAAATGTAAGAAAATAGCTTCAAATGATTTCAACCACGCCAGCTTTAAGGTTGAGAGATTCATGGAGATGTGGGAGAACATCAACTAAATTGATAATGACAAGCCATTTCAAATCTTCCTAATATTAAAGATCTTGCAACAGATACCAATATATAAACAAGGGGCACATTGTTAGGATAAAACCATGGACAAAAATAACAACTACATGCAAATATAACCAATAACAGAAAATAATAGATTACACAAAAATGAAGACAAGGCACCAAGATTTAATGTGGTTCACCCAATCCCTAGGCTACGTCCACCAAACAACAAGTTCGATATTATTACAATCCAGTGATTACAACTTGATTACAATCTGTAATCCCTTACACCTCAATACCACCACAATAAGCAATTTTGCATCACAACATAATGAAAAATACCTAACCCTAAACCCTTTTATACAAGTATTTTATGTCGTTGTAGGGTTACAACATGTCGGCCATATGTCGGCTACAACGTCGGCCACGGGCCAAATTTTTTTTTTAGGGTGATGCCCTAAACCCCAAAGAATTATGAAGTATGTACAGTACTTTCCTGATCAGTCACCACAATCTAACAATCTCCCACTTGGGGACTGATCAGGCTCCACACTAAACAACACACATGTGCCAAAGTTCCTGCCTTCATGATTTTATGGTTGATTGAAGTAGGTTTTGGTTAAAATATAATGTATTTAATTTTATAAATATTACAAATAAATAGTAATGAAAAATATAATATTATAGTGCTAAACTAAATTAAATTACAGAGTATAGTTAATGTATTATTAAATTATATAAATGCAATGATATATTAATTAAAGTAGTGATATATATTAATTAAAGCAATAAAAGAATATATAAATAAACATTATAGTATCATGCTAAATTAAAATTAGATGACATCCTAAAGAACATTTTATCATACCAAAGATATTTATCAACTAATTATATATAAGATATAGATAAAATTATATAATTTTTTTTAAAAAATAGTTAAATTGATTAATTTTAATTATTAAATTGTTTGATATATCTTGTTTAAGCGGTAAATTCATCCAATTGAAGAAGTTAGACAATATTCTTAAGCTTAAATCTAATGTATAAAAATAAATAAACATAAATAAATTTAAAATTAGCATTTATGCTTTTAAAAAACCAAACACACTTATAACAAATAAAGTTGATAATATACCAAGCTAGACAATTTGAACTTGATTAAAATTGATACAAAATTAATATTATGTATTTTAAAGTATAAATTAAAAATATCAATATAATAAAAATTATATATGTTACATAAATTTATAATCTAATAAAATTATATATAAAAAATAAAATAAAATAAATTCTATTAAAAGCATCGGTTTAGATTAATAAATTAAAATTTAAATAAATATGAAATTAAACTATATAAAAATTAGTTTTTGAAAATTGACAATTTAAAATAGTTAAAATATCTATAAAATAATTATAGATATGAATAGTTATATTTGTTAGGTAAAGGTCTATAACAAAATTGTAATTTTGATAGCTTTTGTGTCATATTTCTTTGATTCGAGTCTATTTGAACTTAGAGATAAAAAAATACTTAATTATAACAAATAATAATAACTAATCAAAACTCGGCCTATTACCCTCAAAGACATTAAACTATTTGAACCTAGTATGTTAGCATGGATACATTGTTGACAAAATAAATTTTCTTAAATACGATGGGAAGTGAGAAGTAGATGAGAATGGTTTTCCTTATCCTTTTGAAGCCGATTCACTTCTACTTAGCTCAATTAACGCTAATAAATGAATGATTAAACAAATAAATAAAGGCAATGAGATATATCTTTGTGAAAACATATGACAGAAACAAACGCAAGGAATGAGATTCATATACTTCTCCCGAAGGGATAAGATGGGTGTGGAGGAAACACAGACTAGACTTCAAAAATAAAAATAAAAATTAAAGCTAAATTATTTTTATTTAAATTAAAGAAATTTGTTCTTTAAATTTAGGTAGGAATTAATTTGGCCAACTCCCATGTTCCTACTGAATTCACAGCACACAGAGAATTGTAACAGATTTTCTCCACTACGAAGCATGATTCAATGAATCCACAGTATTTGAACTTCACCCAAATTGATTGTAAGTCTAATTTCAGCGATCCCATACGTCCAGATATTATAGAAACTACCTTTTCAAAGAACAAGAAGAACAATGCTCAAACTTGTTAAATTAAGACCGGAAGAAGCAAATGATACCTAGGCTTTCTGACGTAGGCTATGCAAGATTCTACGGGTGACTTTAACAAATCCTCATATTTTTCCACATATTTTGACCTGTCGTATGAGAGTGCTTGGTCTTAAAAATATGTAGTTGACTATCAAATCATTATAAATGAATGATTGAGAATTTATGCCAACCCTCCAACATGAAATATGGACTCTGAGCTTTTTTACAGTATTTTATAATAATGCGAATGGATCTTACAATATGAAATTCTCCATAAGGACTGGGTACCTTTGGTATAAACTAAAAGACCAAGAGTGATACATGAATCATTCTTTCAAAATTCCTTTATTGACAAGCATGAACCAACAAATCCCCAAATTATTTTGTCCTATGGACCCTAATTCTGCACTTAGCTCCTAATTATTCCTCTAAAGCCCACTCCATGCCACTATAGCCGCTTTTAGCGAAACTTAAATGTGGAATATATGGATTTTGCAATTCAAAAAGCTTTTAGGAATAGAAATTATTCAACAACTATCCAATAGTAAAGATTAGAATTCATTTCTACTTCAAACTTTAAAAATAATTAGTGTACTAGAGTGAATTTTGTGAAGGAAAAATTGAATCGATCATAAGTACTGTCAATGAAGAATTCTCTCTTGGCAAACTAAAATATAGAACTTCAGCATTTACCCAAATCTAATGTTCCACTATTGTATGAAAATGGGGTGAATTGTGCACAGAAATCAAAACTAAATTTAAGCTACCACAACTCCAAACTCCAAAGCACTTAAAATGAAAAATTATCTTAGGGTTTTCCATAGATGTTTTCATTGAGTTCATGTTCTGTGATTACAGTTTGGTAAGATAGAACTCTAGAGATCAAAGGATTAAACTATCATAACACAAAAAAAAAAAGACTAATGACATAATAGAAATATATTTAAATTTAAACTGTGGGCATTGATTTTCAATTTTTCTGCATTTAAAGTCTTACGCCAACTGTGGTAAATTTTTTTAAGTCACTAATCCATTTCCCAAAACTTGCATCTAAAATTTAAGATACAAACAAAAGAGAAACGAAAAAATTAGAAATTCGCTCCATAACGACCTCAAGAACAAGAAAGAAATGATGAGCAGAGAAGAGGGTTGAAAAAGATATACTTTTAGCAATGATATAATCGCTTCCTGTGTTGCTGTCGGTTTTGTAGGGAATGAATTTGAAGCAAATTTTTTGAAAATATCCACTAAACAAAGACACTGAAAGACCCAGATTCAAATGCTCTCAAACTCAACACTGATATGCAAATAAACCCCTCCGCCCCCCCCCCCCCCCCCCCCCCGTTTAACTGAAAATTGTGACATTGATGCTGACAAATAGATTTCATCAAGATATCAAGGACAACGGGCTCATTCAATAATATTAAATGGTATTAATGATATAATTAAATGCAGTGAATTGAGGGCAAAAAAATTAATTTTCATGATAATAGTGTTGTTTTTAACCGTATTCTTAAGTTTAATAATATATATGTGATACTTTTACCTATATTTTCACTAATGGAGTGATATTTTAAATTTCTATAAAATGGTTAAGTTAAATTTAAAGAAAAATGTACAACCATTTGAAAATATGAGATTAGTGAATTTTTTTATATGACTGGATAAGTCTAATAACATGATTAAAATTTTGAATTATAAATAAATTGATAAATATTTGTAGATTTCAAAAGAAAGTAATATTTATTATTATTTTTGATTTAATCATGTCGTATATGAATAATACAAATAATAATGTATGAACTAAATTTCTACCACTTAAATTCATATGAGTTCTTCTTTATAAATTATCTTAAATAATAAATTTGTTTAAAATAAGAAATATATTTAACTCTAGATTTGATTAAAATATTTATATTTGAATAACATTTTACAAATTACAAAAATAAACATCAATTAAAACTGACTGACTTAAAAAAAAAAAAAGAGTTTATCCACTTGTCACAAATGTGGAAAAGATAAAGTTGAAATTAATGCATTCATTAATAGAGGTGTTAAAAAAATGATTTTAAAAAAAAAAAGTTTATCCGCTTGTCACAAATGTGGAAAAGATAAAGTTGCAATTAATGCGTGCATTAATAGAGGTGTTCGAAAAAGTAGTTGTATTTTTGTTTAAAAAAATTGAATTTTTTCATTGCCTTTTTCATCATGAGCCAGTACAATTTTAAAAAAATTTGTATTTTTCAATTCCAATAAAACATGCAAGTTAATAAACCTTTTGCAAACATTAGTATGTCAATGAAATTTTTTAGATTATATAACTAACAAGGGGCGCAAGCGCCAAAGTTCCTACCTTCATATTTTCATGGTTGACTAAAGTAGCTTTTGGTTTAAATGTAATGTATTTAATTTACTAAATATAACAAATAACTAATAATGAAAAAATATAGTATTATAGTACTAAGCTAAATTACATAACAAAATATAATTAGTATATTATTAAATTTTATAACTGCAATGATATTTATTAATTAAAGCTCTAAAAAAATATACAAGTAGACATTATATAGTATCTGTAGACACCCAAAAATTGGCAAAGACCTTAATCACGTAGTTCCAATCAATCAACGCAAATTAAAGAGAAAATCATAAGAGACACAACAAAATTTCGAATCAAAAGATTACATTAGGTCATTAATCATCTATCAAATTGATAAGACCTAAATCAACTTCAAAAGAGGAGAGAAACAATTCAAAATCATAAAATAAAATTCAAAAAAAAGGAGAGGGAAAAGACAAATGTTTGAGAATAAATGAAATTTTTATTAAATCAATAAATCCATTTATTCTCGCAAAATGAAAATCCTCCTTTTATATAAAGAATTAAAATAAATTCAAATTTAGCCATAAATCATGACTTTTTGGGCTCCTCCTATTGTCTCTCATGAGACATTTTTGTTGAAAATAAAAGTCATATTTAGCTACAAATCATAACTTTTGGGCTCTTTCTCTTGTCTCTCATGAGACATTTTTATTGAAAATAAAAATCATATTTAGCCACAAATCATGACTTTTGAGCTCCTTCTCTTGTCTCTCATGAGTCATTTTTGTGGAAAATAAAAGTCATATTTAGTCACAAATCATGACTTTTGGGCTCCTTCTCTTGTCTTTCATGAGACAGTTTTGTTGAAAATAAAAGTCATATTTAGCCACAAATCATGACTTTTGGGCTCCTTCTCTTGTCTCTCATGAGACATTTTTGTTGAAATAAAGCCTTATTTAGCTACAAATCATGACTTTTGATATCCTTCTCTTGTCTCTCATGAGACATTTTTGTTGACATGAAAATCACATGGAGCCTCCAATCAAGACTTTTGAGCTCCTTTTCAATTTCACTTCTACCCACCAAGTGAAAAGGTAAAACTCAAATTCTTACCCCAACCCCTTCTAAAATCCTATAAATAGAAGGAGAATTCAAGAGCAAAAAGACTCAAGTCTTAAGCATTTGCACTATAGGCACATTTTGATTCATCATCTAGCATTCTTATTGTAGCATTTTCATAGCATTTTAGCATTATTTTGTGTTATTTAGCATCATTTATCACTTGTTAGTTTATTATATATTCATCTTTTAGCATTCTCTCATTCTAGAACTGTCACTAAGATGCTGGTCTGAGAGCTATTTTAGCAGTTGTAGTTAGGGAAACATGAGACACTCGTAGAGATTACATTTTGATGATGATATCTTGGGTTTAGTTTAATTCGTCTTTAGTCCATTTGCATTCTACACTAAGGTTTCATGAATATACATTTAGACCATGTACAGTATCATGGTAAATTAAAATTAGACATCGTAAAGAATATTTATCATAAGAAAGATATTTATTGACTAATTCTGTGTAAGATGTAGATAAAATTATATAAATTTTTAGTAAGAGTTAAAAGAAGATTTGACACATCTTTTTTTTTATAATCATAGATATTTCCATGACAACTAGACCTAGTTGATGGAGAATACAAGAAACCATAATAAGCTAGTACTTAAGCATCTATTGTAAACTAAAAGACATTTAATTACATGATTTTTTTATTCCCTGTACTCTCTTTTCTCCACCATCGACTTTTGATGATAGTGACAAATAGTTTCAAATGCTTGATGAATGTCAAAACTGTCATTAGTAGTTTCTGAATCCTTGAGGAACTAGCACTGAGAGAATGAGAAGGTAGCTAAACTTATGCAGTACTCTATGTTGGGCAATTTTCATGGATGTGCGTTGAGAGAGTCCTGCAAGTAGGTAGTTGGCTTCAAGATTGGATGCCATGATGATGATGGTATCTACATTAATAGATTAAGACTCAGCTAAAAATATTGCTTGTTTGCATTGAATATATAAATAAGAAATTATATTTAAAATAGCTTGCATCAGAAATAAACATATTGCACAGTACATACCTAGGTGTAGTACCGATGAGCCTAGAAACTGAATGTTGTTCCATGTATTCAGGCATATTTTCTTGCAATACTCTTTGTTGGGTAACTTTCATGGATGTGCGTTGAGAGAGTTTTGTAAGCAAGTACTTTGCTTCAAGATTGGATGCCATGATGATGATGAAGTAGTTAACTAATTGAGCATATCTGCAATAATAGATTAAGACTCAGCTGGAATATTGTGTGTTTGCATTGAGGACATAAATAAGAAATTATATTTAAAATAGGTTGCATCAAAAATAAACATATTGTATAGTACATACCCAGGTGGAGCACTGATGCACCTAGAAACTGAATGATGGTCCATGTATTCAGACATATCAATCTAAACAAGCAAGTTTAAGGCAAGAAATGTGAAAGACGCAATGGGTTTATTTAATATCATGATGTAGATTCAACGCAAAAAGCAAGAATACTCATGAGGATTATTACTATTTAAAACTTATAGAAAGGAAGAAGTTAAATTTTTAGCAATGAATATGACTCAGCCAGGCAATAAATATTCAAATTTACATTTTCCAATTCAAGTAAGCAAGAACAATTAACTTACATGTCATTTAAAAATGAAGCTAAAATAATTAACATTGCTGCAATTAAAATCATCATAATAGTAAAATGATAATAAAAGTTATAAAAAACTGCAAAATCTAAGTAGGTACTTTGCTTCAGACATAAATAAGAAATTATATTTATAGTAGGTTGCATTAGAAATAAACATACTACATAGTACATACCCAGGTGGAGCACTGATGAGCTTAGAAACTGAATGCTGGTCCATGTATTCAGATATATCAATCCAGGCAAGCCAGTTTGAGGCAAGAAATGTGAAAGATGCAATGGGTTTATTTAATATGATGATGTAGATGCAACACAAAAAGCAAGAATACTCATGAGGAATATTGCTGTTACAAACTTATAGAAAGGAAAAAGTTAAATTTTCAGCGATGAATATGACTCAGCCAGGCAATGAATATGTAGATTTACATTTCCCAATTCAAGAATGAAACAACAATTAAATTACATGTCACTTAAAAATGAAGCTAAAATAATTAACATTGTCGTAGTTAAAATCATCATAAAAGTAAAATGATCATAAAAGTTATAAAAAATTGTAAACTTAACGCTACCAAAAGAAGCAGTGTAATTGTTATGCTTTAAATGGTTAATATAAATGTGATGATTAGAATCTATACTCTTATAGTAAAAGTTGATTATCAACACAACATTTTAGTTGTAGGAAATGGATTAAGATTGTAATACTCATTATCTATGTTGTAGATTACCTTTTTTCCTTTTTCTTTTTGCATGAAAACATGAAATTAACATCTATATTATGTATGATATAATTTGTACATATAACTTAAGAAGTATGTATGCAAAACATTTAATATTTGCTGAAATGCTTTTGCTTGAATGTTACTAATGACTATTCAAAATAACATAGACGACATATATGTTTTATAGCAGATTTGATCAAGTACTATGATTGGTATTTGAAGCCAAAAATTTGTAACAGCTACAGTATGAGAAAAGTATTTGATGTACTCGAAGCCCTATATAGTGATGTGATTGTATAAGTCAAGTTAGTATTACATAGAAAAAGTGATTTAATATGAAATTAGAAGAAACGAAAAGCATTGTCAATGTGTATACCTCAATGAAAACATTGTGTGGTCTAATCTTCAAGTGCAAGAACATGAGTTATCTGACTGCTTTGATTGACACTGAACTTTCCTCTTAGCTAGAAGTCTCGGAACATAAATATAGTTGCTGGTTTGTCAGCGACATATGCTTCATATGTCATGTTTGCTGAGCAATATTCTTCTCTGCAAAGCAATGGATAGTTTGATTGTTGTTGTTAGTGATGACTACTTTAATGTGTAGGGAATATATGTAGTTGAATTCCTCCTTACATTTCACACAGTATGCTTTATTGTCATTTAGTGTGGTGTAGCTAATAAATCTGTAGTCCCATTTAGGGCAGAACGTATGAAATGGATTTGAATATGCATTTGCAGGTGTCAACAGCCCAACAACCTATAAAAAGGTTCAAGAATATTAGCAAAATGTTGAATCTTATTGTAGGAAATGATAAGTACAAGGTATTCAAAATGGTTACCTCAAATGTGGTGTGCAGGAGTGCATGAAGTCTTTCTAATGTGATTTTGTCATTTAGGGTACAAATATATGTTGATGGAGTTGTACGGAGAGCATGCTTTTGATCTTGCTTTTTTGCAATGTTTTTAAAAAGAAAAATTGGAATTTCACCTTTTTGTAACTGTTGTTCCATTTGATAGAAGAGTTGAGAGAAAGATGGATGCATGTAGAGTTGTGTTGGAAAAGTAATAATGATTATTTTGTGAAATGAATCAAAATTGTAAAAAAAAGTATAAAAGAAAATGGAAGCAAAATGAAGAAGCTTACCGGTGCTTTATCCATATTTGTATGGCCATCTTTGATATCAAGAATGTGTTGTGTTCCTTTTGTGTTTGCTGCCACAACAAAGGGCACCTACTATTCCATAAGCATATTCTTTTGTACTAGACATAAGTTGTTTTATGGTTGTGCCTAGCATGAAGTTATATTCATTTTGAAGTGGTAGAATAGTCTTAATTTCACTAGAATCTTTTAAAAGTAAGATGTAATCAGAATCTCCGAGGTCAAAATCTATTTTTGGTGCAACCTAGAATTCTTTTATTGCTATTGCAATTCCTAGTATTATCTTATCCTCAAACTTGTGTAGTAGATGGCTACCAACAGTTAGTGTTATTATCATTTCATCCTTACAATCTATCAAATCAACTTGTAAGACTTCACGCATTCCTGTGCCTTTGTCAAGGATAACTTTGTAGGTGACAAGTATAGTGCCTTCAAAAGTGCTACCAACTTTTCTAGCATTTAGATCTTCAATTGTTACTAGTCTTTCATAAGTTAATTTTAGCCTATTAAAAAACAAGAAAGATGATGTTACGTTGCATGATTTGGAGGACTATAGAAGATGCAAGGAGGACTATAGAAGATGCAAAGAACAATTCATGTTAATACCTTTTAGGTTTTTTTTTGCCTGTTTGTATCTGCTTCAGTTGCTGGGTTTGTTGTCTCCATTATGATTGGTCTATTATAAAGGAAAGAACATAATATTAAGGTTGGTCATTTTGTAGATAATGCAGTATATTGAAGTAGTTGATGCTATTACCTTTTTTATTCTTTTCTTTCATTTGTATCTGCTTCATCTGCTACTTTAGTTTTTTCCATCATCGTTGGTGAAAATAGAATCAAATTGAATGTATTTACAATGAGAAGATTGAGCCATGTTGAAAGATTGTAACTGTTGGTTTTTGTAATATCATGTTATAGAATGAATGTTTATGAAAGTTGAAAGGTGGTCTATCCAATATGCTTCTATTTTATAGGTGGAACATATATTTATGATTGAATTAGTCCATATGTGGTCAATTAGTGGTCTGTGTTCAATATGTGTTTTGTTGGGAAAAAATTCTGTCTTGTATTACTTCACATGTTGTATGAGTTTTTTTGTGGTTTTATTGTCCTTAGACATGTCTAGATTGAAATCTCCTACAATGAAAACAATAGTTTGTTGAATTGGGTAATTTAAGATGCTAGTCATTGTGGTTAGGATCTCATCTATAGGAGTATTGGGTTGTATGTAAATGTTTGAAACAACAAGTTCAATGGCATCATGATGCAATCTTAACATTATGGCTTCGGTATTTTGTGTTTTGTGTTCTCTTGTATTCAACACTAACAGATTGTCTGTTGTAAAAGTTGTTATGCCATGTATATGATATACTGTATGGCTGTTGTATTTGTGGAGTAGATTTGTATGGGATGGAAGCAAGTGGACCTCTTTGAGGCACAAAATATTAGAGTCCATGATGTCATAGTCATTGACAATATCATTTGTATGTGCTCTTAAACTACAGGTGTTTAGCGTGCATAGAAGTAGATGTGAATTTGGCATTGAGCAAGTCAGTTGATTTTCAAGTTGCCATTTTGCATGTGTTTGAACTTGAGACATTTCAGAATGAATATTTTTTTTGACCTTCAAGTGCTTTGATTGTAGAGGTTTAAGTAAAAATAGTGCTTGAATTGTTTTTGTTCTTGAAAGTGTTGTGTACATTAAGCCATGTTGTATAATGCAAGTTGGATCAAAAGTGAGGTCTTGCAATGTGAGCCATTGAGATTAGTGTATTGTTCGAGCACATGCTACTTGTATTGAGAATTGTTTTCTAATCTTTAGTTGTCCATTGTTAAGTATTTTTGGAAATGGCCTTGTTATTCTATGTATGGGAACCCAATCTCTTTGAATTTCTATTGTATAGTATCGAGCTAGTTTATTTCACTAGTGGCAACCTAATTTCAGATCATTAAATTGGATCCAAATTATGTCAATGTCTTGTTCACTTGTGTATGTTTTGAATATTCCATCTGATCCATTGACAAGGCCATCTTCTGTGTTATAGTTTCCTCCAATAATTTCAACAAGGATGTTTGGTTTTAAGATTATTTGACTTGGTAGAATTGTTGAATGGTTGTAGATTTGTGTTGTAGTGTAGTTTTGGTCTACAAGGTCAATTACACCTAATATGAAGTTGTTACCAGGAAGTATGGATAGTATATTCTTGTTATGTTGTCAACATCTTGTCTTCTGAAAAAGAGGTATGGGAATGTTGGGTGAAGTGATGCTGGGCATAGGCAAGCATGATTGAGGTATTGTATATTGTCATTTGTAAGTGATCCCAAACGTATCCTATTAAGAGTAGCAATGAATTGGGTATCATTTTTCCACATTGTTGTGTTTAGGGAATAACACTTTACTTTGTCTCTCCAAAAATTGTAAGGCATTAATTCTATTGGAGATGGTTCATTGTTAAATACATCTAAGTCTAGTACTAGGAGAGCTTGGTAGAGATCACTAAAAAAAATTGTGTCAATGTTGCCAAAGTATTTAGTAGGCAGTTGCATAATATCACGTAATCGTTTATCGAGGTATCACAAAAATGTGGACCCTACCAAAGAGATCTCATCTATGAGAAGTAGATGCAATTGGCTATAGGTCTTTGACATTGTATCTAATGTCTCTGTGCTAAGTGGGACAAATTTTGATTTGTTGAAAGGTATGTGGAAGGCTGAATGCAATGTTGTTCCACCAATGTTTTACACTGCTTTTCCTGTATATGTAGTCATAAGGCCTTTTGGTTTATTAAGATCACTATGAATTGTATTATTGTACAATCGGATGAGAGCTTGGTAAAGAGTTGTTGCAGTAAATGTCTTTCCTATTCCTGCTCCTCTTGTTAGAAACAAGTGTATTGGACTATTAGGTTCCTTTAACTTTTTCATGATAATGTCTTTAATGATTGCTTGTTGCTCTCTATTTAAAGTTCTTCTTATTTTGTACTATTCATTATTGTCCATGATGTGTGGATGTCTTGCAATTTCAAATGCCCTTGGGACTAGGTTATTGGTGCTTTTATAAAATGTGGCTTGAATATCGTGTTGTATGTCATATTTTTCTTCCTGTGTGGGTTTTCTTTCTATAAATCTAATGTCTTCGATGTTGACATCATTTTCATTGACTTCAATGATAGCTTTGTCAATTTCACCCCATGCAAAATTTGTGGTGTAGCAAAATTTTGCACGATTCATTTGGATAATTGTTTCATTTTGCAAATATGCATTTTCCCAAGTGTTATAGTTTTCTTTTAGCATATTTTCACTTACTATGAATGGCTTATACAATATTAATTGCTCTCTACAATAGCTTTCTATGTCAATGTGCTTGTTGAAGTTTATGGAACGAATTACTTTTGGCTTAGTTTTATGGTGAAGCTTAGTGTCATCTTTTTTTATGTTTGGAAACAAATTATGCAAGGCACATGTTTGAAATAGTTTGCAAGCGTTGTAAATAATAGTCCATTATTGATTTGCACATCACATTTTTTGATTCATCATCTTCTTCATTTAATGCTTTCATTGATTTCAATATAAATGTTTGATCATTTTTAGGTCTTGTATCAATGAAGATGATTTTTCTAGAACTATAATTCAGTGGCAATAAAAGAGCAAGATGTGTTGCTTTTTGAGATGACATTTGGTAGAGGTTTAGTAAAGCATTTCCTAGTTTTGATATCATTTTTATGGCATCTATATTGTCTTGTTGGTGGTCTTTACGAATTCTCTTGAATGCACTTGTCATTGACTTGTCCACTTTTGCCATATAGGAGCTGCAATACATTGCTACAACATATGCATTGAGGACGTATTGTGGATTTATATTTGCTCTCCAAAGCTCTGGTGTTTTTTTGGAGAAGCTATTGTTCCATATTTGGGAAGGTTCCCTTTGAAGATGAAGGGTCATTTTATTGATTGTAGATCTCAAGGCCATTATATAGTCATTTTCGTTGACACCTATTTCCTCTAAAAAATTTATGAATGTAAATGTGTTGTTGTAAGTTATTTTTTCAATTTTGGTATAGATGTTTTTAGCAATTGAATGTAAATTTTCATTTGCATCTTCTAAGGGTTCAAGTATTGTTGTATTCCTAATTGGTGGAAATGGAAAATTATATCTACAACACGCATTTGTGGATTTTCTACATCATTTTGTATGGTGGTGTATATGTAATACTACTATATTTGGGTCTAAGTCCTTTGTGTCACATGTAATGTGTTTATCAATAAATTCTATAATGTTTGTATTGGTATGCCTTCCATATACAGGTGCATTCTGAACCCATATGAGGAAGTGTTCATGTTCATTTCCATGATTTTGAAATTCAGTTACTGAAAAATAGTCTAATACATTTCCAAAGAAAGACTGATCTATAAAGATCAATGTTTTTAATGCATTTATCCAATGCCTATAGTATCATGCACAAGTTATTGGGTCTCTTTTGATTAGTTCATAGACATTTGTGTCATTTTCTGTAACAAAGTCTTGTTTGTTTGTTGAATAGTGGTTTGCATGTAGTTCTTGCAATGTTATTTGTAGTTCAGACCAGTTCTATTCGGCACTAGTAAATGTGAGGAAGAAAGTAGGTGGTCCTGGTCATCGTATCATTGCAAAGACATTCTTTTTAAGGTGTTGTATGTAATCAGGAGATATGCATATTTCTTTAAAGTCAACATAACCTATATTTGACTTTAGTATTTTCTCTAGATTTGACTTATGCTTGACTTCTTTTGCTAATAACTTTCTTCCTTTTAGTTGGCTTTTTCGAATTCTTATCCACATTGTGGACATCACTTGTTGTACAAGTATTTTAATTATTTTAAAGAAGAGGTTATTTGTATGGTATGCAAATCACCTTTGCGAATGTGACAATTCCCATAGCACTATTTTTTGGTAAGTGAAATCTTTAGTGATATCATTATCACGTGGGTTACCAAAGAACAAAGTTGGAAAATTCATTTCTTTGGCATATTTGTCTTGGAATATTCCAATAGGGTATTGGTCTTGGGCAGGTACAACTTCAATTAACTTGTCTTGCATTTTGTGTATGTTAATAGATTCAATGAACCCATGCACTAAAGTTTGGCATTGTCTTTGTTTATTGTCACTATCTGACTCAAAGTCAATTGTGGACGGTTCATTTTTGTTAATAATTTTAGTATCTATTTGGATAGCTTATTTTCAATTGTCATTGAGTTTTACATTTTGCATTCTATATAATGTTGTTTTTGTCAATTCTTGAAAAGCTTGCATGATAATTGTTAGACGTACCATGCCTTTTTGGAAAGCATTTCTATATTCTAAGCATCTTCTCAAGGAAACTACAACTGTTGTTGTATTAGTTTTAGATACAAGCAAAGCTCTTTGAACAATGTTTATGTCAACAGGAACATTACTGATTGAACCAGTTAGGCCAAATTGAGATATTTTGTATCCAAGCTCCCATATTTGTGCAAAAGAAATTCATAATGAAACAAGATGCTCCTCCAATTGTGTTAACATTATAGCATATTGCATTGCATCACTCATTTTGATATTGTGTGGTGTAGCATATGTAGGAAGAGTTGATTGTTTTAATGGAATATTGCATTTTTGACAAATGTAATTTGTTAGCGTATTGATAGGTGGTTGAACTAGTTTATGGTAGGTGAGTTTTTGTTCATTCTAAAATGCTCTAATGTTTTTTTTGAAACACAACATTTGACAAATACTACATGAGTATTTTGGTGTGTCTTGAATTTTTTTTTTAAATAGTTATATTAGTGGTAATGTTTTTTTTCCTTTTCGAGGCGAATGTTTCCTTTTTTTGTAGTTTGGGGCAATTTTTGTTTGATTTTTGAATGCATTGAAAAATTTGTTTTCATCGATTTGATTATTGTTTCTAATCAATTTTTTTATAGTACGAAGTGATAATCTTTCACTAGTATTGTTCTTTTCAATCGTTGGTAATTGTATTTGGCAAAGTTTTGTGGGTTATTTATCTCTTGATGTATTCTTGAACTGTTCTTTTGCTTGGTCATTGCTATAATTGAATTTGCAATGCAGAAGAGGCTCAAAGTGTCCATGGAGTGGATTAGTGTCATTGAAAAGTAATGAGTATGGTTTTGTATGTGATGTGCTATTGAAGTGCAAGTACTTCTTGCATTTGGTTAGTGACCAAACACATATTTGTATGTTCAACCATTTTGATAACCAGTGAATGCAAAAGACATCGCCCCATAGTCCAATTTTAGTATTGCTTATGGCTAGATTCACAGACAATTGCATTCTATGCAAATATGATGTAACATCTGTAACTTTATGTAGTTCATATAATGTTTGCACGTTCAATTGAAGGTTGTGTGAGTCAATAGCATGCTCTTCACCTTGTAGACACCCAAAAATTGGCAAAGACTTAAATCATGCGATTCTGATCAATCAATGCAAGTTAAAAAGAAAATCAAAAGAAGCGCAACATACTTTCAAATCAAAAATCACATCAGGTCATTAATCACCTACCAAATCGACAAGACCTAAATCAACTTTAAAAAAAGAAGAAAACAATTCAAATTCATAAAATGAAATTCAAAAGAGAGAAAGGAAAAAGACAAAGTGTTGAAAATAAATCATTTATTAAATCAACAAAATCATTTTATCCTCACAAGATTGAAAATCTCCTTTTTACCATTTAAAAGAATTTGAAAATCCTCAGATTATCCTCAAAACCAAGTCTGTTGGACTCTTCCTCCTGACATCTTATGAGATATTTTGAAATTCACTTTCACCCCAAGTCAAAAGTGAAAATCCTAGTTCTTACCCCAACCCACTTTGAAATCCTATAAATAGAAGGGAAATCTAAGAGGCAAGGGACCCAAGGTTTTATGCATCTACACTATAGGCATATTTAGACTCATTGTTTTAGTATTTTCATTGTAGCACTTTCATAGCATTGTTAGCATCATTTTGTGTCATTTATTGCATATTTAGTTCATAGCATGATCATTTCAAGAGCATTTCTAGGAGTTTTTTTTCCACATATAATCTGCATTTTTAGCAATATCCCATTCTAGAACTGTCACTAAGATGCTAGTTTGAGAGCTATTTTAGTAGTTGTAGTTAGGGAGACATGAGATGATTGTAGAGATTACATTTTGATGATGATATCTTAGGTCTAGTATAGTTTGTCATCAGTCTATTTGCTTTCTATAGTAAGGTTTCATGAATACACATTCTGACCGTGTACAAAATGGCACCCACCATGGGGCTAAACTAAAAGCCTCTCTATTTTCAAGTTTTTCAGTCTAATCTTTCATTTCTAGTATAGATCTGTGTTATTTTGGATATTCTCTTATGCAGATCTGATCAAATATAGGTTCTACTGCATCCGGGAGACCTCATATGCATTCCAAAGTCTTTCTTGAGCATAGGAGGGTCAAATCTGAATCTTCTGACACTTCTGCACTTTGTTTCAACACTTTTGAGAGATATTCTAATGCTTATGAAACACATTTAATTGTACTATAGTGCTTATACATTATTCTATAATGCATTTGCATTATTCTGTAACGCATATGCACACTCTTATAGCACTTTTGAAGAGTTATGTGATGCATTTAATCATTTCTGAAGAGCATATGAAGCATTTCATATCGCATTTAACTTTCTTATAGCGCATTTTCATAATATAATAGCGCATATGAGCATTTCTATAGCGCATTTGATAAAAGTTGTAGTTTCTTGAATCTAACTTTCTAATCTGAATATCTTTGCTTACAAGTTCCTTTTGCATTAACAAATAAGCTTTTAGATTGTAGATAGCGCGCAACAGGAATGAAGACCCTCATAAATGCACCTAGTCTTTTCTAGCTTCGAATCAGGTAGGTGGACCTCGGCTCTTGTCAATTAAAAGTGTGGCATTTCTCAGTTTTTCAAACATAGCTTAATAAGAACATTCAATCTTGCTAATCTGATAAAGAAATGGGGCCATGCTCTCGACTCCTTTGAGTTGATCAAAATGCCGGACCTTCTGTAAAGATTAGGTCACAGTTGAACAAGGAAAAGAACCCACACATAGTCTAATTAGGAGCTCCCCTATTTTCAATAGTATAAGGGCTGGTAGTTAATCCTTTGTGTCTAACGTGTTTGGGGAGCCAAAACAGTAGGGATATGCTCTCACTCTCTTGAGTGATCAGATTCCCAAAACTATTCATAACTTCCATTTCTCACTTTTCACTAGGTAGCATAATCCAACCATAGAAGGGCTATCTCCCAAGTTGCCTTAGCAAGGCCAGTGAGAGGGATTGCCCCCCAATCTTGTATTCTTAATTAAATGCAAGCCACTTTTGTTAGGTGCATAGCCTTCCTCTAGTAGTCCCACAAGGGATTGTGCCAAACCTCCCTGGCGTTGGTGGGAAGCTCTCTATTATAGGAGAGGTAAATTTGAACACAGTTGGAACACTAAGACCCACTAGTCACTGGCCTTAGATAGCCTTGCTAGGAAGCCATTTTTTTCATTTGTAGGTGCGTGTGATTTTTCATTTTGTTTTGATCTCACTACTATTTTTCTTGTGTGCTTTAGAACTTAATAATGAACACTAGTGCTGATCATAAACCTTACAGAAAGAAAAACCTCAAATTGGTCTTGAGAAACCAAGTTTAAAATGAAGACATTGCTGAACAATCCTTGAAATAATGCATATACTACATAAATTAGTGCTTCTGAACATTCCTGTAATGCTTTTGAGCTCTATTATGATGCATACACCATAAAACAATGCATCTGAGACATCAAACAGTGCATCTGATTTAGGAAACAATGCGTATGAAAATTAAAATAGCGCATCTGAGCATTGAAATAACGCATATAAACAAAGAAACAACGCATTTGATTACTAAAATAGCGCATCTAAGAATTCCTGTGATGCATCTGAGCAAAAACATGAAATGGAAGCTATTTATAAACATGATACTTGCAAACAAACAATAAATTTGGATACCCTTTTTCATGTTGGTATTTTACAAAGTCTGAGAATTTTTGTATCTAACCAAAAACATCTTTTGAAACAAGCAAAGCTACATCATCATCAACCCAATAGTTACCATTACCTAACATTGCACATCAAGCCAAGAACATTTGGAAATACACATCCATACTTGACTTTGAGAAAGTGAACCTTATTCTATCAACATTGACAAACACCTTGTCCAATCTAGCTTGTTGCTACAAACAAATCACGGTTAATGAAAACTCTCACCTTTTGAAAAATGTTTAAAAGCTAAAAGAACCCAACTCACCTTTCATGCCACCACACAAAAAAAGTGTACCAAAAAAACCAAAATGGTCACCTATACGAGTAAGTGCTAGGATACCAAGTAGAACTGTCAAATGCACAAAACCTTTAAACCTCCCAAAATCTAGCACAGCAACAGATTGCACATAAAACAAAGTTACTCATGAGTCACCCTTATTTGATCAAAATTTAGAATCCCTAGCCACAATGGGATCATTTCATACATGGGATGACAAAAGTATTGAATCTAAAATCGAAGATTTTCAACAAAATCCCAAACTCGTCGATATCATGGACAAGATTTTGGAAAAACACAAAGAACGCTACATACTTGCATTAGCACAACAAGGTGCAAAATTTCCATTTGATTTTGATGTGACCAATTTAAAACGAGATGAAGAATAGTCACCTTTTGACGTAGTCACACAAAAATTGCAAGACTTGTAACTAGAAATGGAAAAGATAAAAAGAGGAAAAACACAGCCCACAGAGTTTAGCCTCGAAAAGGTGTGTCCCCTACCATTTGATAAAAACATTACCTTCACACCTTTTCCTCCAAATGTGCAGATACCAAAGTATGACAAATATTTTGGCACGACGGATCCACAAGATCACCTGAGGCAATTCTATATGCTAAGCATGGAGTTTGTTCATGACACAACATACCTAATCTGTCTATTTCCTAGGAGCCTTTGGGGGCAAGCCATGGAGTAGTTCTCCAAATTACCCTCCAATATCAAAACCTTTGATCAATTGGTCTCCAATTTTATCACCCAATATTCTTATAACATTGAAAGTAACATTAAATAGCTCCCAAGTGAATCATTCAAAGGCTTCCTACAATGGTGGAGGCACATGTTTGCCAAATATTATAGAGAAATATCGAAAAAAAAGAAGACATATATCTTCATCAATAGTCTCTCAAAATCGATGAATTATTGGCTCCAACTCTAAGGGCCTAAAGATTTTAAAACCACCTTAGAAAATGCAGCTAAGGTAGAAGAAACCTTGGTAAACAATGACATAATTAAATTGTCCAAAGATGGAAAAAATTTCTTCAACAATTCCACACAGACGCATAATTCCTTTGATTGGTTCACTAAAAAACAAAAATCATGGTGGAGAAACAATAACAAAAACATCACAAATGATGGGGTAGTTGAAGCCAATCATGTCAAAACTCAAACTCAACCCCTTTTAAATCAAATGGGTCCCATTGTTGCACCTCAACAAAATAATGCCTGCCCATTTTATTGATGTAACACAAAGATTCCCTCTACATCTGATCAACAAGTTGCTTACAATCAAGCTCCTCCTCCATGAAGATATCAGTCTTCTGATATACCTAAGGAGTATACACCTATAGTGGTGTCCTATGAGAGTGCTTTACAAACACTCTTAGCCGATGACCTCATTGTGTTGCCTGAGGCTAAACTATATGAACCTCAAGTCAAGCCAAAATGGTGGAATGAGAAACACATTTGTGCCTATCATCGAAATCAGGGCACTTAACGAACAATTGTTTCACCCTCAAGGGGGTTATCCAAAAATTAATAAATGACAAAACCATTGAAGTAAATAATCTTAGCAATAATGAAGACCATACAACCTTCAAGAATCCCTTCATGAGTCATGAAAATGGGGAGTCTTCCAAGGCCAATCAAAACACACCTCCGCAAACCAAGGTTAATTATGTACACCACTACAATAATACCATTGGCATGATTTTCGGATTCGATGACACTGTAAATGTCATCATAATCAAAAATAAAAATAAAAAATAGTCTTCAAACATCGTCACCTAAGGTCAAGCATCCAAAATTATCCTACCAGGGCCTGCAACAAATCCTGACCGAGTAGCTCCAAGTTCCTCCATGCCCAAGTATAACCTAGTTAACCAATTACTCAAGACTCTGGCCCACATCTCCATTTTTGAACTATAGCAAATCTCCCTAGAGCATAAAGAGATACTAACCAAAGCCTTAGTGCCAAATGACCTAGATGTAAGTAGATTCCAAAACATGGTCAGCAATTTAGTTGCTCCTCACTACGTGTCTTTTTCAGCTCAAGATGACATGTCTTTCATACAACCACAAAATTCTCCTTTGCACATAGAAGTATTCATCCATATGAACCAAGTTAAGAGGGCATTAGTTGATGGTAGGGTAGGCCTCAATATTTTCACTCTTAGTTTAGTGAAAGCCCTCGGGTATGCAGAGGATCTTGTTGACCCAAGGAAAAAAATTACGATCAAGGCTTATGACGATGAAGAAAGATCCTCCAAAGGCATGGTCATATTACCCATCAGAGTAGGGTTGGTCATGAAAGAAATTGTCTATTAGGTCTTAGACCTATAATTAACTTACAAAATCCTACTGGGAAGACCATGGATTCATGACATGCAAGATGTTCCCTCCACCTACCACCAATGCCTTAAATTTCCATACATGGGTCAAGAGATAACCATACTCGGAGATCAACACTTTGCCCAGTATTGTAACTCACTTGTCCCTCATAACAAAGAAGAAGCTGATACACCAACAGATACTAGAAGTCAGTCCATAGTTATAGGCACTTCACACTCAACTAACCAAATGAGCAACCACTTATCAACATCAACTAAGCGTAAAGAGAAAGTGGTTTGTTTGGGTCCTTCTGCTCCTTCACCACCATCATCATCAAAGGATCATAAACAACTACACTACGAAGAAATTGATAAACTGATGAAGGAATTTGATAGAAAGTGTAAGTTGCATCGTAAAGGGGTAGGCAAGTACTTAGTCTCCCTATTTGATCCCCCACTTTCTCTAAGGTCTCACGGAAACCAACTTCCACCAAATCATATCATGCACATGTCATCAAAGCAAATGGCACACCTCCAAACCCAGTGGAGACATTAGTCAATAGAACATTAACATCTCCTCCCACCTATATGAGAAAGGCTTTGACTTAATGAAAAAGATGGGATACATGGGAGATGGTCCCTTAGGGAAAGGGAAAGGAATCATTGAACCTCTAATGGCACAATTCAGGTCCCATAAATCTAAAACAGGGGTAGGGTATGATGGACAAGATAAGGCACAAATCTCTTTTGAAGCTTGCCCAAAGCATAATGATCCTTCCTCCTTGGTGTGGGTACCCAAAAAAAAAGACAATCATACCCCATCAACAATTGATATCATAAATAATAATTTGGCCCTCTCAAGTTCATATTCTGCAGAAGAAACACCCATAAATACCTCCAATAATGAAGATGATGATGATCCTATAAGTGGTAATTTGAGTCACTATTTGAGGAATTTCTCCACGACAAAGAATGTGACATTGTCCACATACTTACCCCTGACAGTTTGGCTATGCAAAGAACAACTCATGGTTCAAGATCCACTTCACCAAGAAACATAATACATCAGGGTGGCTTAGAAGATGATGAACACATTGAAGGGTTTCACTTTCAAACTTTATTCCCTGATGTCTTTCTAGTAGAAGTCGAAGATGATTACTACGAGCCTCTCACAAGCTCTACTTTCCTTGACACTCTAGAAGAAGGCCACATCATAGATCTGACAGATACAACATATGAGCCATCTAATGAAGTTATGTCTTTAAACCCCATCAAACCTTTCCCATACTACGAATCACTTTCCCTAGTCCATCCTGAGCTCATTAACTGGGATACAACCGAACCTCATCACCTCCCTCATTTTGACACTGACCATGAAGTTTTCATCCACCTTAATGTGGTTGAACCATCTCAACAATAAAGAACAGAAGAAGAGCATATGGTCAGGTCAGGTATCAATCACCTCAGTCACACTAGAGTAGGGCAAGCATCCGGCAACCTTATTGACCACCATCAAGTTGTGGCTAATCTTGATAAAAAAATGGAAACAAATAGAAATGATGTATCCCAAGTTGAAAACCCAATTGTGGCACCTGCGGATGAGGTAATTGATAATTGATACCTTACCTGAACATTCTGAGGAGCGATCTTCTATTTTGATTGAGCCAACTGAACTAGTCAACATCAACACAGAACAAGAACCAAGAGTTATTTACTTGGAACAGTCCTTGAACCCAGGAGAAAGGAAGCCATTCATCAAATTCTTCAAAGAAAGATAGATAAACTTTGCATGGTCTTATGCAGACATGCCTGGCTTAGACCCGACCTTAATCCTCCACCATCTTAACATCTCTCTAGAGGTCAAGCCAGTGAAACAAAAACTCATAAAGATGCATCCTCATATAGCCTTATTAGTAAAAGTGGAATTAGAAAAATTAATTAGTACCAATTTCATCCGGCCCCTAGTGTATGCATCATGGATCTCCAACATTGTCCCAATATCAAAGAAGAATGGCAGCATACGCATCTGTATCAACTTTTGGGATTTAAACAAAGCATGTCCTAAAGATGACTTCCCCAAACGAATTCCCAGAGAAAGGAACAGAGCAACAGATGCTATGACCACCTTGGCCTCCTTACTTTAGCTCTCGGAACAACACAAGTGGTATGAGTTCCTAGTGGAAGAGGTGGTTCAACCCACATTTACTTAACCTAATTCCCTTATCGTTTGCCATGTAAATGCCCCTGATTCCCTTTCGTACGATCCCATTATCACTTACCTCCATGATAACACAATCCCATCTAACCTCTCATGTAACCAAAAATGAAATTTCATTCACCAAGCCTACTGTTACACCTTGGGGGCTAATACACTGTATAGGAAAGGATTGACGGTACTTTATTTAGGTGTCTCGAAAAGGAGGAGTCTAGAGTTGCTTTGCATGAAGTCCATGCAAGGATTTGCGGGTCACACTCCAGTGGGTTCACATTATCCAAAAAGATTCTTAGAATGGGCTATTTCTGGCCAACCATGGAAAAGGATTCTATTGATTTTGTCAAAACCTATTAAAAAATGCCAAATCCATGGTAACCTTGTTCACGCACCAGCCCAAGAGCTAAATCTTTTGGCCACGCCATGGCCTTTTTATTAGTGGGGTTTTGATTTGATTGGAGCCATACATCCACCCTCCTCCAATGGGAATAAATGGATTATCACCACCACCGAATACTTCACCAAGTGGGTCGAAGCGGCACCACTTGCTGACTCTATGGGAAAACATATCTCCTCCTTTATTCTCAACCATATCATTTGTTGGTTTGGCATACCTCATGCAATTCTCATAGATAACGCCTTGTATTTTAAAAAACAAATAATTGATGCGTTATGTGAAAAAATTCATATTATACACCATTCTTCATCAATTTACTATCCTCAAGGCAATGGCCAAGTAGAAGCTGCCAACAAAACTATCATCAACATCCTCAAGAGAATCGTCAATGATACTAGAAGGGATTGGCATTTACAATTGAACCCCACCCTTTGGGCCTATAGGACGAGTTTCAGGATGCCTACAAGTGTGACACCCTTCTCTTTGGTTTATGGTTGTGAAGCCATTCTCCCTTTAGAGGTTGAAATATGTAATGCCCCGCTCAGGAACCCAAGAGAAATAAACCTAACATGTTACAATGTTTACTGAACTTTTTTTTTTTGAAGTTTAAACAACATCAAGATAACATTAATGCGGAAGCAATAAGAACATACGCATCAAATACACATTTGCAATTACAGATATAGTTTCAATTCCTCAAGGGCTCCTTTACGTTGAATCACATTTAATAATTTTAAATTAATTAGTTTAAGTTTCAAGTACAATGTCTCATGAACATAAAGAAATAAAAAATACATAATAGCATAAGCAAATACATAAGTATACTAATACAATGAATGTACGTCCACTAAATAACATCCACTGCACATGTCGCAGGGTATGTGAAAATAGATACAATACATCAGAATACATGATAACATATATACATCATCAGAAAAGAAGTCTCTGAGATAAGAATGATAAAGGTACATCTTCTGCAATGAACATCCAACAGTTGGCAATGTGAGGGGAACCCAAATGGTAAGAAGGCACTACCTCCCGACCGCGTGGTTACCTAGTCAGGCTTCCACTCCCACCGTGCAAGGAAGATAATGAGCGATCCACATACGACAATCAAACAAAAAACATTCCTAGGCAAGGTACCCCTAATAGCCAAAACTACCTCAAAGGTAACACATGCTACTCAAGAAGATAAAATAATCTAGAAAGAATAGAACACTCAATCCAATACCAACACCACATAACCAAACATCATACACGAACCAAGTATAAACAAATACCAAGATCATAAGATAAAGTTAACGAAAGATATCCACCTCAAGTCAAGAATCATATGTCAAAAGTACATAATCCAAGAATCGCCAATCATCATCAATGAAAGTAATAACCACCATAAACACATCAACAATAGATACACCACCAGAGGTACACATAATCTACAGAGGAGACTCAGGCTACATACTAGGGAGTGTCATCACATGGCTTCTTGAGTTACCTTGGACTGATCTCTTAATAGACCCCAGACCCTCAAGCGTTGAGTTACCCTGGACTGGTTACTCTGAACCCCGAACCCTCAACATCACACATATGGAAACCAGAAAGCCCTCTCAAGAAGACGAGGCACTCATCTCATTCCCATCCTTAGTCTATACAAGCACTCAAGGCATGGGTGGATCAAATCTTTAACTTATCTTTTTAGTGTGTTCCCCCCCCCCCCCCCATAAATTTTAATTACTAGATTATCACTTATTACATAACTTGCATTAGGTTACCCTGGCACTGACCACTTTGGGTCCCGAACCCCTATTGCAAACCACTCCCAAAGTCATGTACCTAGACAACCTCTCCTAAGAACAAAAATCCACAGTTGTGTCCCATACCACAACACTCATAATGATCAAATTTGGTTCCTTAACAAGCAACCTGATAACAAGATGGTTCTCCCATCCAAGAACACATAAAAGCTCCATAAGTAAATCTCATAAATATAATCTCCAATATGAATCACAAAACACATCATAACATCCAGCCACATAAATGGTATCAAAGAAATCTCACAAAACCTTTGGTGTACATCCTAGACTAGTCGACATCTAATCAACACCAAAAATTCCAAAAAATAACACATAGAAACAAATAATCTAACAGTTGGGTTGGATTGAAAGAAAATTAAACAATAAGGTTTCAATTTTGTTTTCAATGTATATTTCAAGTAAACAAGTCTCAAAGATCTTCTTTACATATTAGCCCGTTCTTAGTCTGAATTTTATCCTTATTGATTCTAAGTCAGTTTCCTAAAAGAATAATCTTTAGTCCGTCAAACTTCATTAAAAACAAAATCATTAATAGTTCAATAATTATATAATCAATTACTTAATTAATCTTAATTAAAATTATATTTAATTAAGTTAATTAATATTTATATAACTAATCTTATTAATAATTATCCTTTTTTTTTTTATTAAACAAATTCATCATTAATTAAATTTAATCAAACTCTTTTGTTTTATTAAATTAATTAAAGAATATCAACTAAATATTTATGTTAATATCTCAATAATTATTAGTTATAAATAATTAATAAAATTGTCATTAATTTTATTAATAAAAAAATTAACTAAAATAAATGCATTACTATTTATATTAATAAATAATAACATAAACTTTTTTTTTTATCAAATATTATTTAAATAGAATTATTAAAATCTTATTAATAATTATATTGAAACCTTTTAATTAAAAATATTAATATTATAAAAAAAAAACAAAGAAAATTAACTTAAAAGTTTTTATTAAACTAACTTTAATAAGGCCCCATTATACTGGTAGCCCCTTTTTAAAGGAGCCGTGCGGCCAGCCTTAAAGGTTGTCGCAGGCTTTAATGTCGCCGGCTATAAAAGCCAAGCCGTGTGACCCTTTTTTCGACCCCACTCCCGAATTTATTAAAATAAAACTTTTAAAATATAACTGCCATTATTTATTAATTCAATTTTATTTTATTTAAAATAAACTTTTTAAATATATTTCCAATTATATATAAATCTTGTTTTATTTAATTTAAAATAAACTTTTAAATATATTTCCAATTATAAATAAATCTTGTTTTATTTTATTTAAAATTTCTATAATAATACTTTAAATAAATATTTTCATTTTGTTTTACTTTTTTTTTTATTTTTTTATTTTTTACTTTAATCTTAATATAACAAATAGGATCTGATAGAGAAATGATTCTCACAATTTGAATTTCAAACTAAAATCTTCTTTTTATTTCAAACCCTAATCTCGATTTAATGCTAATTTCTTTCACATGTAGAACGAGGTTTTCTAAATGGTTGTTTCAATCCGGATTCACAGATGAAATCAAATAGCAAAAGATTCAGAACGAAGGGTGGCAAGATCATACAACAAAATTTGAGAAATAGTTTTCAACAAGCACGAAGAAGACAGAGATCCAAAAGTATTTCTACAATGGTTCACAAACCCTACCTTGATCTAATGCTAACAATCTGGTGAAACCCTTGCTAATCCGAACCCTTCAAAACTTCCAAAGATTTCTTTGTTCCCATTCCAAAAGTGTGTTCCCTGAAACCTGTCTGTGCAATAATGACCCGAAAACCCCTAATATAGAATCTAATTACTTTTTAGGGTTTCTGTCTCCACAACTCAAAAATTATAATTATTAATTCGTTCATGCACAATTAATTTCCTTTTTAATTAAGATATTCTTTTATTATTCCTTTCATGCACGTTAAGTGAATCATTAAATTACTTTATTTAACTTTCCACTTGACTTTGCTTTAAAGTTAATTTATAATTTTAATCTCATGCGCACTTTATTAAAATATCTTGATCAAGTGCACATATTTTATCTTTTAATTAATTTCTTATATTTTAAACTCATTCATGCAAACTTAAATCATTTTCATAATTTAATATCTTTTCACTTTTTAATTTATTTTTGAACGTTTAATTTGATAAATATTTATTAACTTAAATAACAATAATATTTAGCATTTATTTAAAAATGAACTCTAAATATATTATTATTAAATTAAATAAATATTATCACGTTCTAAATTTATTCTTATAACTTTTATCTTCGAATTCAACTCTTTTTATTTAATTAATTTCTCAATTAATTAAATATAATTAAATATTCAAAAAGTCATAATAATTTTCATTAAATTAAATCATTAATTTAATCTTTTAATTAGACTTAATTAACAGAAAATTCATCAAAGACTCACAAAACAACATACGCACAAAATACTCACAGGTTTTTAAAAAAAAGGGTAGACAGTCTGTTATGAGTCCTCCTTGCAGGACAAGTATTTTAGGCTATGGCTAGGATTGGACCTAATAATTATCTTCCCATTCTCACCATTTGAGTATTTGTAATAGGGCACGCTCATCCTGGCAATTCAGGGAAGTCAATGCCCGGTACCTGCATCCTACATAAAAGACGAGCATGTACATGTATATAATATATCTAAACTAAATAGACAATGGCGAGGAGTGGTTCATCGTGTAGATCCCGACTAGTAGGTGACTATGACTCCCTCCCTTAACCACATCAAACACATCAGACAGAAAGATAAAATAAACACGCACACCATACACATGCAAGTATGGGGTAAGTATCATAAAAATCACAAGTCTAATATCAAATGCATACATATAATAATGCATCTCTATCAATACAACATAATCATCATTAAAGACATCATGTTAACATTTTTATAAAAGAAACCACATTTACTAACTATGATCATTAAAATATCATTAACAACACATGAATGAAATCAACTAAGCAATAATAACTGATACATTTGTAATCAAAGTCATGAAATAATATCATAATATTACAAATCTAGTATCTCTAAAACTAATCAAAGCATAAAATCAGCCTAAGGAATTTGACAATGATAGCAAAAATGCGAACTAGGGGCAGGCACTACAAGATACCCTCCTTGAGAGTTACTCTTCGAGACATCCTATCAGATGAGGATTACAGAGTGGCCTATCTAGAACAACTAGAGTTGTTAGAAGAACATCAACATACAACGCATGAACATCTCAAAGTGTATCCAAACAGATTATCAAGGCATTACAACAAAAGGGTCAAACCTCATGTCTTTTAGATTGGTGACCTAGTGCTCAAAGAAAACCCCAAGAACCAAGCAGTAAGGGAAAAGAAAGGGAAATGGGAGGCCGATTGGATTGGTCCTTACCTTATCACAGAATCCTTTGGGACCAATACCTATCGACTTTCAGATTGTGATGGTGTAGAATTAGCAGAACCTATCAATAACATCCATCTCAAATGGTTTTATGTCTAAAAACTTTGAGAAAAACATTTTTAAAAAAACTCAAAAAAAAAAATCAAAAACACCAAAAAATCAAAAAATATCAAAAATACAAGAAAAAATAAAAATTGGTGAGAATGCCACTTTTGGTTTGAAAAGGGGCGAGAGATAGCGCTTTTGGACTTCCTTGCCCAACACAAGGCCTTCAATGTTGAAAAAGGGGCTATAGTTGAATGGTTGATTCTCTGTCTCTTAGACAAATTTTGGTTCTTTGTGGCTCCCCATTGCAATTAATAGAAGATAGGAATAAGAGACAGGGGTAGCATTTACAGTTGAATTATTTGGAAGAAAATTATTTGTTTATCTGGGGTTGAGAAGCTTATAGCCTGGACTAGAGTAGTCTATCAGGCTGGTATTCGATCTAGAATTAATTTCACACATACCCCATTGAGAAACATTTGGGGGTTACAGTTTTGAGGTATTTTGGCATCAAAAGTGGATTCATAGCAGCAAAAATAACCAGTATGGCAGCAATAGTAAAGCAATGGAAACATAGCTCATAACGGCAATAATAATACCAATAACAAGCAAATCAAAGCCCTTTTCCTTGAATGAATGTACACAACAGTGGAAATAGCTAGTATGATAGCAACAACTGGGGAGCACCACAAATTTAACAACACAGGGAGTTTGATTATGTATTAAGATACCATAGACATGAATTGTAGGAAAATCAACGCACATCTTTGCCATCCACCTTGCCCAATGATCTCCAATATTTATTTTTGCCCTCAGTCAACCCATTTGGCATCATAAACTCCTTTATTGCCTCTTTAGGTGCCTCACATGGTCCTAGTTACCTCCGTATTCCACCAAATTTTGCTCACATCCTCCGTTTCACCCCCAACAACCCAAGAATAGCTTAAAACTATCAAAACAATTCAAAAATTATCCAAAAATGCCAAAAAAAAAATTCAAAAATAGCTTAAAACTATCAAAAAAATTCAAAAATAGCTTTAAATTATCAAAGAAATTCAAAAATTATCCAAATATGCTAAAAAAAAATAAAAATAGCTTAAAACTATCAAAAAAATTCAAAAATTATCCAAAATGTGAAAAAAATTCAAAGATAGCTTAAAACTATCAAAAAAATTCAAAAATTATCCAAAAATGCCCATTTAAAAAAAAAAAAAAAGCTTAAAATTACCAAAAAAATTCAAAAATTATCCAAAAATACCATAAAACTATATTTAAAAAAGAAGTCCAAAAATATTTTTAAAAACTTCAAAAATTGTCCGAAATGTCAAAAAAAATTCAAAAATCATATAAAAATAACAAAAAAATTCACAAAAACATTTAAAAAGGGGGCAATTCCTATCAACAACACCCTACAATTCCTGTCAATTCCTTAATAAGGCTATACATCAAGAAATTAGCTCCCAATATGCCTCGTTGCTATCAAGAAGAAGTGTGGTAATGTCCTGAAACATTTCTTGGGACTTTGGAAAATCTGGCACAACATGAATAGCGCAAGAGGTGCCCCCATTTTCTTTCGCTTGACAAGAGCAACAATTCCCCATGAATAATTAGTCTTATTTAAGTCACAGTGGCCATGATTAGTCTAGCCTCCTTCAACAAATATGTCAATGCTATCTTGAAAGCCCAGATATCGGTCAAACTCTTTCATCCTCACTTAACCAGAGGCACAAAATAAGTAGGCATAAGCGTGCGAGATTGGCTTCCCCCTCTAACGCCTTTTTCAAAGCCCACACATCCTTTTTGGACCCCTCCAGCACCTTTTAGGCCCAAAGCACCTTTTGTAGGCCCCTCTAGTGCCTTTTTTCAAGGCCCATGCATCCTTTTTCAGACCCCTCCAACGCCTTTTTTAAGCCCATAGCGCCTTTTTCAAGGCCCAAGTGTCCTTTTGGATCCCTCCAGTGCCTTTTTAGGTGCAAAGAACTTTTTTAGGCCCCTCTAGTGCCTTCTTCAAGGCCCATGCACCCTTTTTGGACCCCTCCAACACCTTATAGGCCCAAAGCGCCTTTTTTAGGCCCCTAAAATGCCTTTTTAGGCTCCTCAAATACCTTTTTCAGCCCAAACGCCTTTTTATAAGCCTTGTTTCACCATTTTTCAAGACCCCCAATGTCTTTTGGGCCCCCAACATGCCTTTCTCGAGATAAAATGCCTTTTCAAGGTTCTATTTTGCATACTTGAGACCCACGTGTCCTTTTTTGGGCCCCAAAATGCCTTTTCATAAGTCTCAAGAATGCTTGTCTCGTCACACACCTAGAGAAATGTCCTCTTAGCATTATTATTGTTTGTACTAGTTCTTCATATGCATACAGACATTCTTGCTAACCAATCACGGTTATCCTCACTCTATGGATGGTATTGTTCCCATTTTTACGAGAGTTAAACCATTCCAACATTTATCGCAAAAAACACAAAAACACCCAGATATTTGCCAAACATCCCAAAAACATTTAAATATTCAAAAAAATACAAAATATCCAAATATATTTCAAAAATACACATGACAATGCATTACAATCAACATCAGTTGTCGCAGCAACAAACACAAACTTTTTATTCACCTACAACAGCATTAACTGTGTTACATCCCAACAATGTCTAGTGGATCATTTATTTAGGCCTCCTGGGGGAGGTGGCACAACAGGGTGTCTGATTAATGGTGTCTCTTCTGGCCTAGCTCCAAACAAAGAATCTCCCGGTGTCAACCCCCTACGTGTCCATACTGCTTCCATAGGAATTGGAAACCTTCTGTCGCGTAATTGCGCGTTTAACAAATTTGTAAATTCTTTATCTATAAATTGTGTCTCTCATCGGTCCTCATGTGAGAATGCTTGATAATAATGTCCCATCCAATAAATGGCTTCTCAGTGTACTTTGGCAGTTCGGTGCATTTCCACAAACACCTTCTCCACCAACTTGCTTACCCCTTATGCAGTGATCACTCATTGGGCTATATCCCACTCCTGTTGCATTTGATTAGTCATCATTCACCAATGTTCCACGTTTGCTTTTGCCTCGCCCAAAAATTCCTACAGTTGCCTCACCTTCCCCTCACTTAATGCTAACCGCTCCTACAACTTCAACTCCAAGGAGTTTGCCTTCGTGATCGCTTCCCTAAATGACTCTAACTGCGACTGCAATAACACTAGCTCATTTTGCGCACTCTCCAAACCCACCTATGCCATCTTCATTAATTCTTGCAACCACTTAGACCTTGATCGTTCGGCCCACATTCTTGCATCGCTTCCCTCCACTCATGCATGTTCCACATGCAACTCCATCTCTAGTGATTGCACCCATGCCTGCTCTGCATCTATCGTTGCCTGCAATTGTTTTGCCTCTATTTGTGCCCCATCCTCTTGAGCCTTCTCCATCAATCCTAGTAAAAATGTGACCTCCTATTATGCGTTCTCTATTTGCACCCTCTCTATAGGCAACCATTTTTGTAATCCTTCCACGTCCCGTGATGATTGATCGATGTCCTCCACCTCTAGCCATGGCTCTGCCACATTGAAAATGCTCGTTCTGGCATCCTGAGGCTAATCCACTGTCACGTCCCACTCATTACTTCACCACCACTAACACCCCCCATATCCTTTGCAATTTCTCCTATAGATTTTTTTTGAGATTTTATTTCCCCCACTTCCACCTCTGCTCCCAACACACTCTTCGTCTTCTCAGACAGACTATGCTCTACATGTGTCATTGGCTCGTCATTCGCTGCTCCCTACAATGCCTATTGTGCTGCAGTCTCGAATAACATCATTAAAGTTGATGGGGGCATTTCTTCTACTTCCATCCCCACCTCTTTGGGTTGCATTGGCCTTTTTCCTGGTTGACTTGTCTCGCCCATAACTGAAACTAACAATTGGAGTTCTAATTGATCCACCCACTCTTCGAAAGTCTGCCTAACATGCTTCGCTCTCTACCCTTGCCTCCTCCACCTTCCCTAGCTCACATTACCCTCCTGTTGTGACTAATTTGGTGAGCCCAACATACTTTCACTTGCATGATTCCCATAACTTCCCACTATCTCCAATAATCACGTCTCACTCCCCACATCACCTTGATTCATTATCATACTATTTGCCTCCTTATAGCCATCATTCACCCGAGGCCCATTTTGTACTAGTTTTCCACGTATCCACTCCCTGCATCCTGCCCCACCGGTACTCGGTGCATTTGACCCTTAGCTTTGACATCTAGTCACCCCAATTTTTGCCGATGCACATTGACCACCGAATTCTATTGCTAAATCACCGCTGACACATCCCAAGCCTTCCCATTCACCAGGTACAACAAGTTCCTCCCTTGTAGATCTAAACAACAACAACACAATACAGTTGCACACAACTGGAAGCATGCCTAGTTCACACATTCACACATAATGGTTTTCTATGCTATCATGCACTTTTAGTACCTCGATGATGTGTTCAACTAGAGGTACTAGGATAAAGTCATGATATTTTGTTCATTTTTCATTTTTTAACTCATGTGATCCTTTGGTTTCACACATTACTAGTGTCCACTTATAAGAGCCTCCTCTCGGATGGAACATCATGTGTACCTCGACCAATTTTGTGCACTACCTTAGGTGAGGTCCTTTCTTTGACATGTGATTGGTTGGTGTGCCTATTTTTATTATTCTGCGGCTATAGCTTATGTTTCTTAGTGATGGTCATGTTTTTCTGGTACATTGTTCCTCTTTGGTGGTACTTCTCGGTGTGACAAAGTATTCATATCATTATAGTTGAGCTAGAGGTGGTTGTACTTAGTCACTTTTATCACATGCTCTATGATGACAATTAGTTTGCATCTCTTTAAAAAATTGATAGTTAGTTTCATTCATCTAATTTGCATTTTTCATCTTGGGTTCCTTGCACAACAAATGGTTGGAAATAAATTAGGGTACAATTCACCAACATTACTCAGCAATTTCACGACTGGTTCTCCACAAAATGGACAACAACATCCACATCAACCTCAAAGCAAGCTTCTGAGCACTCAAATCTTATGGACTTTGTTTCTTCATACCATCCACGTCAGCATTACACTTCATGTAATCACCATTTCATTCCCCTTATTGCATTATGTGGCCTTTGACACTCTGACACTTTTCATCACTATCAGGTTACACCACCTCATTTGATGCCTTGCGTGGCTTTTGAATCTCAAATAATCTTGTTTAACCACCTTCCATTTTCATCTGATTCATTGCATCGTTCTTTCTCATCTTCCATCTCCTTCATTTTTCCATTTCATCCATTCATTTAGTGGCTTTTGAATTGCAAAAATTGACATTCCAACTCAGAGCCTTTGCATCTCAAACAATTTCATCACATTTTCATTTCATTTTATTTCATATCATATCATATCATTTCATTTAAGTACATTCCCTATCATATCATTTCATTTTCACTTATCATTTCGTTTAAGTACATTCCTTATCATATCATTCTATTTCATTGTCAATTTTCATCTCACTTCATTAACTATTGTATGCATGAATATGCGGCCTATGCTAACACACACACTTCAACATGGTCATTACTTGCGGATTCATCTTGGAATGAACATTGGATTGTTCATCCCGAAATCAGCCGGCAAGGCAACCTGTTGCCTTCTATCTAAAGGGAATTGCTTGTTAGATATCCTCATATTTGAGGTGTTTAAGCAACCAGACCCTCTAAGAATGAAGGATTTAAGAAATGAAATTAATCTATATGATTGTGCAGATTAATCTAGAATGAGAAATGCATTCTAATCTAGGAACAATTGAAACAAAACTAGATTAACCTATGCATATTAAGCTAAATGAAATTAAGCTAAGGATGCAAAATGTATGCAAAAATGTGAGCAAATGTGAGTATGAATTTCAACAGCAATTCAATGCAAATTCTAATTCATCCTCCCCCAAAATGAAGAGATGAGGGTCTCTTAAATAGACTTTCCTAGAATTCATCAATGGTTGAGATCAATTTCAATCAACGGTCAAGATTAAAGGCGAAGTTCAGTCATAAAGGAAGATTCCCAAATTAAAGGGAGTTAACTAATTTAATTTGAGTAAAATAAGGAGTTAACTGATTCAATTTGAGAAGAATAAGGAGTTAACTAATTTAATTCCTTTTTGATCAATAGTGAACTGAAAACTTCCCTTTTTGAACTGAAGAGAGATTTTGGTGAGATATTTAATTTAATAAAATGAGATATACTCTCATAATTACCTTTTCTATTTAATTAAATAATCCTTTAATTAATTAGAGACACTTTTCTTATTTAATTAAATAACTTCATTTAATTAATTAGGAATGGCTTCCCATTTAATTAAATAAATTTGTTTAATTAATTAGAAGTAAGTACTCCATTTAATTAAATAATTTTATTTAATTAATTAAAATAGGCACATTGGGGCGGGGGCCCTATCTCAGTTGGCTAAATCTTCCTTGTTGCAGGGGGTTGGTCACGGGTTCTAGTCTCCCCCGTCCCCGTGGTACCAGTGGGCGTGTCACGCCAGCGCTACCGGTCACGTTAAAAAGTTTACCCGGTGCACTGCAGTTTATAGGGGGGCCGTGTTGCACCTGATTCCTGTAGTCTAATAAAAAAAAATTAAAAATTAAAATAGGCACATTTATTAAATTAAATAAATTTAATTCCATAGTACATTAGCCTTGGGATATAATTTAATTTAATTAAAGTATAAATACTTAGTGATTAAATTAAATATTAATCAATAGGTTTAATGTGACTAATATGAGTAAATACTATAAGAATTAAATGATAAGCATGATGAATGTAGATTAGGGTTTTCTGCATTTGACAATTAAGTCAAGTAGCGAGTAGCCGAATAAGAATTTGCCTAATGGAATAGGTCTTTAGGATTGGTCAGAAATAGACCAGAACTGGTATCATGGCAATGAGCCAATTTTGGGGTATTACATTTTGCCCCTCTTTGAATGAATGTGCGAGCAGTTCGTTCAATTCAAAGAAAATCAAAAAGCATGATGCGAGGATCAAGAAATGAGATTGGTTCCAAAATTGATGATACAAAGACCAATTGATAAGCTTTTAAGGACTATCTCTAGAACAGAGCTTAATCCCAAGGAATCCAAGTAGAACACCTAGATACCTAAGATTGGTAGCATTTAAAAGACTATCTCCAGAATAGAGCGTAATCTTTAAGGATCCAAACAGAACATCTAGATACCTAAAATTGATAAGCATTTAAAAGGTTTCTTCAGAACGAAGTTTAACCTTTAAGGATCTAGATAGAACACTTAGATACTCGAGAGTAATAGCATTTAGAAGACTATCTCCAGAATAGAGCGTAATCTTTGAGGATCCAGATAGAACACCTAGATACCTGAGATTGAAAATATTTAGAAGATTATCTCCAGAACGGAGCTTAACCTTCAAGGATCTAGATAGAACACCTAGATACCTAAGATTGATAAAAGATAACAAGGTCCAATCATGAGTCGTAGAATCATCCCTAGAACGAGGCTTGATCCTCAAGAGTCGGGGTTTAGACTGCCCCAATACCTGTCCATCAAACTCTGAGAAGCATTGTTATAAGGTTGATCAATTGATGAAAAGATAAGATAGATAGCAAAGATGCCAGATAGAAGGGAACAAGATGCCCCAAGTAATGAGATACCCCAAGTGATGAGGACATGAGATGGGGATGAGATGCCCTGAGCAATAAGTATTCAATGATGTAATCATCCTACCCCGTTGGGAGCGAAATCGAAAGATGACACACCAAAAATATGATTTGAAGTAGTATATCATGAAATATAGAAGAAATTGAGATTCAATAGAATATAGAAGAGATCAGAACGATCGAAAGAAGATTCAGAGTTGATGTGAAATGATTGTGAAGTCGCAAAGACCAAGTTTGACCAAAAGTTGACCAGATTGAGCCACGGTTGACTTGAGTTGACTATTTCAAAAATGATTTTTGAAAAATATGGAGAATGTAGAGATTTAAGGATTCCAAGAAGCACAAAGTATTAGAAAGATTTGGGCTACACAAGCGTTCGATCGCGTCGATCTCCAAAATTTTAAAATGCATTTTTGAGGCTCTTAAGTGTGTCAGATTTTGAATTTGATCCCAAAAATGGATTCAAAACGGTCAAATTAGCTAGGGGTGTGATTTTCGCACAAATTTGAGCACTTTGAAAAATTTGGTCAACAGCTATATAAGGACCCGAGAGGTCATTTTCAATTCATTTGTGCTTTTTGTCTTCTATTGATTTGAGCTTTGAAAGAGACATGGCAGTTAGCGTGAGACATCATCAATTTGAGTGCTCCAGACGTCACAGCTACCCACCAGACTACAGACCACCGGTGAGTCATCAATTCCCTTCCTTCGTACTTTTGCTTTCATGCTTTACGGGGTCATTTATTACATTTTTAGCATGTGTTTAGGGTTGTTTAATCGATCTTCATGCAAGACCTATCTCTTTTTGCGTGAAGATCTTCTTTCTTCACGCGAAGAAATAGGGTGCGTTGTTTCTTCGCACGCGGTTGGAGAATCTTCGCGCGGGAGGCATTAGATCTCGCACGAAGAATGAGATTCTTCGTGTGAGTCAATTCATTTTTTGCGCGTGAAGGTCTTTTCTCACGCGAGGACGAGATTTTTTGCGAGAGGCTGGAGATCTTCACGTGAGACTGGGAGAACTTCATGCGAGATTTCTAGATCTTCGCACGAGATTTCAAGAAATATAGTGCGAAATTTCGTGATAGTTATGCTGAAAAGTTTCAATTTTGTGCTCAAAAATTGCATTTTAGTTTGTTTTGATGCATTGTTTTGACTTGATACTGATTGTTTCTTTTGTTGTTTCTTGTTGTGCATGTAGATGGTCTTTGGTGACGTTGCATTCCGATCACACTATTTGCCATATGGAGAGTTATTGTGGAGTCTTGATGACGTTGATCGGGCATACATTGCCCGATTGGGTTTGTCTTCTTTGTGCCGGATTCCAGCTGTGATGGTGAATCATGACCTTCTCACTACCTTGGTAGAGTGTTTCCATTCGAAAATGAACACATTCCATTTGCCGATGGGCGAGATGACCATCACTTCGAAGGACATCTTGAGGATCTTGCAGATTCCCTTTCATGGTGCCCGAGTCATCTATGACACAGTGCCTCGAGCAGGGACAAAGGCACTATCTATTGTGTTCGAGAGAGAGTTACCAAGAGGTAGGGCCATCAGTTGGGATGAGTTGATGCACACATATGGACCCACACATAGGCTAGCATCGGTGTTGGCTATATTTTTGAGCTGTTTCCTATGTCCTGATAGAGGATAGCATGGTTTGGAGTGCGGGTGGGGTGCCATGCTTCGCAAGATGCTAGAGGCACCTAAGATTTTTTGGTGGGGTCAGTGCATGTTGGCTCACCTTTTCCATGAGATGCATGAGGTCGTCTTCCACGAGAAGAAGACCATGGTAGTTGGAGTTTATGTATTACAGATCTAGGCTTGGGAGCATCTCCCTGTATGCAGGTTGATTTTTGAGGATGCCAGAGAGCCCATGGAGCCCTATATTTTTAGATATCGAGGGCATATTACCTAGGCCCACCTGGGTAAGAAAAAGCAGTGGAGGATACGTCTTGATGACCTGGTGTTTGTTGTATGGCAACCCTGGCGAGAGACAGAGGATTGTGATGATGCTCCCAGAGAGTTACTGTGGATGTTCAGTTCTTGACCTTTGGCGGGCAAGACGACATTAGTTATTGACAGATTTGTGATATCACGGGTGTGGCGGCAGTATGGCTGACCACGGGATATTTCTGCTGAGTACTGTGCCTATGCCAGGTTGTAGAAGGATGTTGAGTAGGGTTGGCTAGCATGGATGGATCCAGGGAAATCCATGATAAACATTCACAGCTTAGCTACAGTTCAGTGGGACTACCTGCCAGAGGTAGCAGATGTCAGGATAATGCCTGCATATCAGGCATTTTTGATCAGCCATCCTTTCCCACATTTTACAAATCTAGTGGGGATGGCAGGGCAAGCAGAGAAACAGGCACCTCAGCAGCAACAGGCACAGGCACAACTGCCAGTTCAGTCACATCAGCAGTCATGAGTCTGACACCAAGTTCAGCAGATGCAAATTCCCCCACATCAAATGGGATCAGACCCAAGTGCCGGGGGAGTGGGACTAGACAGAGTCAGAGCCATAGGCAGAGGATAGAGGAGGAGGCCCCTCAGCAGGAGGCTCCACAGCAACAAGTGCCACCACAACCACAGGCACCTCCACAGCAGCAGGCACTAGAGATGGTAGATGAGGACATGTCAGATTAGTTAGCAGGTGGGGTGCAGGACATGGTATGGCGGTATCGAGAGCGGGTTTGTCAGGCCTCCTGATAGTTGGGAGGGTTACAGATTGTAGTGGCGGTCTGAGATGCGCAGCTGGTGGAGTGACAGCGAGACACAGATCTTTGGAGAGAGCGCGTCGAGATTACAGAGCAGAGATTAGAGCTGGCGCAGGATGAGATCCGCTTCTAGTCATCTCGAGCAGCGTACTATTATGCAACATATACGAGTGCAGTACCTGATGAGACACTTTAGGTGCAACGATTTTTTCAATATGCGCGAGAGTCTGGGGGTACACAACCTCCTGTCAGGCCAGATATGCCATCGCCACCTGCTGCCCCTACTCCTCCTGGAGGCGAGGGTTCGGGACAGAGTTAGACGCTCTATGCCTGATCTTTGATTTTGATCCCTGGCTATGTATCAATTGGTGTGCCAGCACTACATGTATCATTTTTGATCGATTGCGCTCGAGTAGCGCACATTTTTGTATTGACCCATTCTTTTGAAATATATATACGAGATCTTGAGCTGAGTATTCCTGTGTACATGCCATTGTTTGTTTTGTTTTACTTTGATGTATATGAGATGTATGTTGTACTTAGATAGAATGCATATGTATGAACTGACATCTCACATAGTGTTGCGTGTTTTTGCTTGACAGTCATAGGTATTCCATTGAGGAGCATGAATCGACGAACCAAACGCTTGTACAGCCGTGGAGGAATCTTATGCATGTAGAGTATGAACAGAATGACCATCGAATTGCATGCTTATGCAAATGAAGTATGTAATGCAAGACTGTTAAATGCAACCCTAGGTCTGGTTACCAAGCCTCGATATTTAATCATCACTAGATATAAAATAAAGCTCGTATGTTATACAATTCCCATTAACATTGCAATCATGGAAATATGAATATAACATACGTTATTGGTTTGTCGGGATTAAACGTAAGCATTCGAGGCACAAGAAGCCAGAATGAGCAAAACATTTATCCCTTTTAATGTAGCAAGTTAACATAAGCATCAGAGCATAAATGCTAGGATGACCTAAATGTTGCTTGGATGACAGGCACACCAAACACACGGGAGATCCCTCTTATGCTAAGTATTCAGTATTCATTTTGTCTACAACGACCCTTGCATTTGTAACCTGAGACAGAAGTGTGCTAGATATGCTCGCAATAACCCATACATTTACTTAGTAGGACGAGTATCAGTATTTACTATAGCATGAAGATTTTACTCCAACAAATAAGGAGAAGAACTAATGTTATTGGTGTATTTGTATAAAAGGAGTCGAGGTACACACAACCATCCAATACAAGATGGAGGCTCTTATAGTGGACACCCCTTTTATAGGAATGTATCAACTTGTTGAAACTAAACCACAAACAGAAAGCAAAGAAAAAAATCATGCCCCCAGTCATCACTTCTCTAGTAAAAAATGACATCATCGAGTAGTTCGAGGAGATATGATAAAGCAAAACAAAGCAAACAAAGAAAATGCTTAGCATATCCAAACAATTATATCATTTTTGAGTTCAATATTTTGGGGTTGATGTCAAGTGTCAATGTCCAGAATACATGTGAAAGAAATCTCTTCAGTAGGGTGACAACAGTAGGCAGACGCAGTTAGAACAATTGGTGACTGAGGTCAAAGAGGAATCTTCACGATGAAGAACCTAAGAAGGATTGAGCGACAGTAGGCAGACACAGCCAGGACGACTAGTGACTGATGCAAGAGAGATCTTCCTTAAAGGAATCTGGAGACATAACTGGAGCAACGGTGGGCAAACACAGCTGAAACAACTAGTGATCATTGCAAAAGAGATTCTATGAGGAGAATCTCGAAAAAGTGACAGTTGCGATAGTAGGCAGACACAGCGAGGACCACTAGTGACTATCGCGAAAGAGATTCTATGAGGAGAATCTCGAAAAAGTGACACTTGCGACAGTAGGCAGACACAGTGAGGACCACTGGTGACTGTCGCGAAAGAGATTCTATGAGGAGAATCTCGAAAAAGTGACACTTGCAACAATAGGCAGACACAGTGAGGACCACTGGTGACTGTCGCGAAGGAGATTCTATGAGGAGAATCTCGAAAAGAGAGTGACACTGGCGACAGTAGGGAGATGCAATGAGGACCATTGGTGATTGTCGTGAAGGAGATTCTATGAGGAGAATCTCAAAAAGAGAGTGACACTGGCGACAGTAGGCAAACACAGTGAGGACCACTGGTGACTGTCGCGAAGGAGATTCTATGAGGAGAATCTCGAAAAAGTGACACTTGCAACAATAGGCAGACGTAGTGAGGACCACTGGTGACTGTTGTGAAGGAGATTCTTTGAGGAGAATCTCAAAAATAGTGACACTAGCGACAGTAGGCAGACGCAGTGAGAACCACTGGTGACTATCGCGAAGGAGATTCTATGAGGAGAATCTCGAAAATAGTGACACAAAGAGGGAATGCCCCCGAGCTGTGACAAGACTCAATCCATGGATACATGAGCAAGAAAAGTAAGAAAGCGAAAGCATGAAAGTGGCAGTACAGAATAGCCAGAAGATGCACTACAAGATGGAGCATTGGGAACAAGAGGCGCCTGTTTACCAGGTTTTCACCTTCTTGGCAAGATTTTTCTTTTTTTGCTACCATGATGCCTGTTTCCAAGTTTTCACCAATGGCACTTTTTTTGTTTTTCAATTTTTTGTGTTTTTTTTTTTTTTTTTGTTTCAGGATTTATTATTATTATTTTTAAATTTAGGACTTATAGATATGGACAGAGAGTGTGCTGAGATTAAATCAACTGTAAAACTGCTTCAAGTGGAGAGTGTTGACAGGCTCTTTAAGCACTTCTCTTTCGGTTGTGGAAAGCTGATAGGTGCTAGATCCATATACGATAGTAATGATGTAAGGACCTAGCCAGTTTGGTTCGAACTTTCCCTTTTGCATTCATTGTTGTTGATTTTTAGGGTTCTCTCTCAGGACGAGGTCACCCAGCTGGAAGTCACGTGGCCTAATCCTCTGATTGTAGCTTTGTGCCATTCTTTGTTGATATGCTTGTAGATGATCAGATGCCACTTGTCGTCATTCATCCAGTAACACAAGCTCTTGAAGCCGAGCTATCCTGTAGTCATCATCAGTGATAAGGCCTTTCATAGAGATTCTCAAGGTAAGAATCTCGACCTCTATTGGAAGTACAGCATCCGCCCCATACACCAATGCAAAAGGAGTCGTGCCCGTTGGAGTTCTAATGCTTGTCCTATATGCCGATAGGGCTGGGTTGATTTGGAGATGCCAGTCTCTCCCTGACTTACTGACTATGCGATGAAGAATTTTGAGGATCGCCTTATTGGATGCCTTGGCTTGGCCATTACCCTGGGGGTAATAAATGGAAGACCAATGTTGTGTGATCTTGAATTTCTTGCACTGTTCCTTGAGGTCTTTATTCTTGAATTATCCTCCATTGTCAGCAATGATTGAGGATGGTACACTATATCTACAGATGATGTAGTTTGTGATGAAAAGAGCTACAGTTTTACCATCAGCAATTGTGAGAGGGACTGCCTCTACCCATTTCGTGAAATAATATGTAGCCGTGATAATGAGCTTATGTCCATTGGAAGAGGTTGGGTGAATCTGCCCCACCAAGTTGAAGGCCCATTGTTGAAATGGCCATGTTGTGGTAGAGGGAATCAACTCTCTGGCTGGAGCATGAATGAGATTCTCGTGTAGCTGACACTGCTTACAGGACCTAGCATACTTAATAGCTTCTTGCTCCATTTTAGGCTAGTAGTAACCATCACGAAGGAGTTTGCGAGCTAGTGTCAGGCCATTGGAATGAGATCCGCAAATGCCTTCGTGAACGTCAATTAGTGCGCGTTTTGACTCGTTGGGTTCTAAACACCTAAGGAGTGTTCCGTCGAGACCTCTCTTATACAGATTGTCAGCAATAATGACATAATGTGAAGCATTACAGATTATGTAACGTTTCTCATTCCGGGTCAGACCTTCCGGAATGGTTTGATTATGAAGGTAGGAATAGATGTGATGGTAGTGGGATGATTCTTGTCCTATAATAGAACATATCATCTTGGAATCAGGTGTGTCATAGGCTGGGTAGTGTAACACTTCCACCAAGAACTCATGTCGGAGATCATTTTTTGGCATTTGTACCAGGGAGGCCAGAGTAGCCATGGCATCAGCCGCTTTATTATTTGTGTGTGGAACTTTTTGGAAGGTGATGTGTGCAAAATACTTTGTCAAGTCATCAACCATGCATTTGTAAGGAATTAGTTTCTCATCTTTTGTTTGATACACATCATTTACTTAGTTGATAACAAGCTGAGAGTCACCGAAGATGTCCAACTAATCTACTCTCCATTCAGCTGCAATTTTTATACCATTGATCAAAGCTTCATATTCAACAATGTTATTTGTACAAGGAAACATAATCTTGTACGCTTTGGGCAATGAGTATCTCTGTGGTGTAATGAAGAGTAATCCAGCACCTGATCCTTGTTGTGTGAAGGACCCATCGAAGAACATAACCCATGTATGGTGTGTGAGTGTCAGAATTGACTCATCTGGGAAATCAATGTTCATTGGTAGAAGACTTTGTATGGGTGCCTCGACCAGCTGGTCTGCAATTTCCTGTCCCTTTATAGTTTTGCGTTCAACATATTGGATGTCAAACTCACTTAGTATCATGACCCATTTAGCCAATCTTCTTGTGAGAGTTGCCTTACTTAGCAAGTACTGTAATGGATCTATTTTAGCCACAAGCCATGTAGTGTGGGCAAGCATGTAGTGTCTCAACTTCTGGGAAGGAAAGACAACTGCCAAGCAAGCTTTCTCAATAATGTTGTAGTTTTTCTCATAAGAGACCAATGTTCGGCTCAAGTAATAAATAGCTCTTTCTTTGTTGTCATTGTCTTCCTGAGCTAACAGGATTCCCAAAGATGTTTCAGTGGCTGAAATGTATAAAAGCAAAGGCTTCCCATGCATAGGAGGCACCAGGATTGGTGGATTGACAAGATATTGTTTGATCTGTGTTAAGCTTTGCTCACAATCCTGGCTCCAATTGAATTTCACACCCTTATGTAAGGTCTTTTGTAAAGGGTTGTGATCTATTCGCCAATTGTGAAATAAACCTGCGAATAGATTGAAGCCTTCCCTGTAGTCCTCTCATCTGACTGATGTTCTGAGGTGGTGGCATGTCCATTATTGCTTGTACTTTTTCTGGATCTACTTCAATTCCCTTTGCAGAAACAATATATCCCAAAATTTTTCCCGATGTGACACCAAATGCGCATTTCTTAGGATTGAGCCGAAGACTGAATTTTTTCATACAATCTAGGATGGGACCCAAATCTTATAGATGAGTATTGCGTTTAGCACTTTTGACCAAGGTATCATTAACGTAGTCCTCCATGGTTCTATGCATCATGTCATGAAAAATTGTAGTAACAACCTGTTGATATGTAGCACCAGCATTCTTTAAACCAAATGGCATCACATTCCAACAAAGGTTCCCCATGCACATGTGAAAGTCATTTTCTCCTAGTCTTCTGGCGCAATTTTTATCTGTTGTATCTAGAAAAACCATCCATAAGTGAGTACATCTCATATCCAACCATCAGATCTACGATCATATCAATATTGGGGAGCGAAAAGTCGTCTTTAGGACATGCCAAGTTAAGATCACAGAAGTCTGTACAAACTCTGATAGATTTATTATGCTTGGAAACAGGAACAATATTGGATATCCATTCAACATAATCAATTGCATGGATGAAATCGACCTTTAGAAGTTTCTCTAATTCGACTTTGACGAGCAATGCAACATGAGGGTGCATTTTTTGAAGCTTCTGTTTAACCGATTTGATGTCTGGTGCTATGGACAAGTGATGCATGATAAGATCAGGATCCAATCCTGGCATGTCAGAATATGTCCAGGCAAAATTTATTTTCTTTTCCTTGAAAAAGGCAATGAATTGTTCCTTCTCTTCAGGTGACAATGACTGTGCCAAATGTATCACATGAGGATGTTGTTCTGTGCCCAAGTTAATTGGCTGCATCGGCTCTATTAACACTGATGATCTCTCCTGAAAGTGATTAGGAAGGACATCAAATATCTTATCCGCAGGCGCCTCAGAGAGGTTTTCACCCTTGGATACGTCTTTTGTTTTTACTTTATTGGGATCTGACACTGCCATAATGTGGTTTTCACCATCAGACCTCTTGCATTTTTTATTTTAATTGTGTGACTGAGATATTTGATGTCAGCCTCAGTCATGTTGACACTCTGCTCATTGGTGGAAGACGTTATAGGTTTGATAGCATTAAGGTAATAGGCGAGAGAGTAGTAATTCTGGAACGTGGGGACTTCGTTAGATGCATTGGGGTTCCAATCTATAAGCTCGGGATGTGTGAGTGAGAGAGGAGTGGCTGGTTCAATTGTGTTCATAGTATAGTCATTAAGTGTGTGGACTAGCAATTCGAGACCTACGGCAACCTCGTCCACAGGTGTGTTCAAACACCTCAGAATACTAACGTCAGGAATTGACGACTCTAGGACACTAGTTGGATCAGATCCCAGTGACCTAACCCTAAATGTTTCACCCACTTCGATTCAGTTTTCATAGACATGCACTTGGTCAATGTCTTTATCAGTAGTCGCCTCTAAAAGATTGTCAAACTCATATTCATGAGAATTGGTGCTACATGGTGAGAGACTATAGAACTCCCCAACAGTGATAGGGACATACTCTCCTTTAGCCTCTGGATTCTTACAATGATTTATTTCCAATAAGAGCATATTTATGCTTTCCATCAAAGGGCCATGCGCCAATAGGAAGTGGGAGATGTAAATTAAAGTATCTTATCTATTTGTTCTTTTTTACTAGGTGTTGTTGTCATCTCTTCATCACAGATATCCTATAATTTGAAATGTCCAGGAAGTGGTGTGCCATAATGCTTGAGTTCAATTTATTATTTTGGGTTTTCCTAATTTATTTATCAAGGAATGTCTAGGTGTTTTTTGACAAACGTTATTGATATTGGACTTTGAAATTCTTGTGGTAAGCTGACATTATCTTGTCCTATAAATTTGTCTACATGATGTATCATCTATATATGTAATAACTTGTTTAGAAAATAATTTGGGTTTATTATTTTCTCCCCTCAAATATGTTTCCTATTTATGTAGCAAATGGTATTGATTGTGTCAATATTGCAAAATCACAAACATTTTTTCTAATTGATGTACCAACGCAAGTAATTGGTTATGTTCTCTCAGAAGTCCATTCTTGATCACTTATTTAATTTGTATTCTGTCAAGTTTACAACAATAGAAATATTTTATTATGTAGTTACGTAAAAATGGTGAAATTGTAATTTCTCAAAGAAGCCATCCAATTACTAAATTATTTTTGAGCTAATTTAACACAGTGATTATTTCACTTCTAATGTAGATTATTTAGTTTGATTAGATATATATTTAGCTATTATTATGGTTAGTAGTTCATTATGGCATTCTTCTATCTCTATGTAACCTCAGTCATTATGTATAATGTCTACAGTACTTGTGGGGAAATCTAGTGGTTTGAGTGGACAATATTGGTGCCAGTCTCTCATAGAACAATTAAATGCAACTATATTTAATTGAACAATTTAGTTTTTTAGTTTTTACTTTCACAATGAACAAGTGTAAACTTTTAATACATTTTGATCATCAATATCTTGACGTGGGCAAAGTGAGAGAAAAAAGTTAGAATGATATTGTAATAAAATGCTTACAGACAGAAAGCTGCAGATTTCAATATTGTAACAGTTAGAAAAACTTGGAAGTAATGATATGTTTAAACTTTATTCTGGCAGCAAGCTTTCTAGATTAATTACAAATTGAAATGGGAAAATTATTAAAGCTAGTTTTAATGATAAGTCTGCCAGAACAAATGACAATCTTTATATTAATACTGGCAGTGGACCGTACATATTATCATCAGAATATTGGAATTGAAGTTAATTCACTATGTTGTGGTGGCACAGCCATCGAGAGTTACATCATCGAAATAATTGCCAAACTTATATGATTTGAGTGGGGAACCACATAAAAGTTTACAAGGAGAAATGCTGTTTCAATGAGTTGAAATACTAAATTTTAATTCCAGAAATATCTTTGAAATAATTACCAGAAAGCAGAAATACTTCGTAAGATTTGAAATATAAAATCATACCCAAATATATGTAGGTACAACTGCCTTACAACATAAAGGTTACCAGCTTATTGAGGTTGTTACTTCTTAATAGTGTACTACATCAATAGTTAAAAGACTTTAACATATTAATATTACCTCACAATATGTTATGAACCATTAGTGATTGATATGACACATTTATATCGTATATGAAATACTCATGGCTTTTATCTTCATCAATACTACTTGACAGGTAATGGTTATGTCAAATAAACTACCCCTACACCGTAACCCTAGTTTAAGTTTTCCTTAAAGAAAACAAAATTAAAAAATTGTGTTTTCTAGGGTTTGAACAATCAAAGGCGGCCCTTTTTAAGTGTAAAACTACAGTTAGACAAAGGCCACAACATGGAAACAAATAAACCAAAAAGCAGCTGGACCAAGGTTTGAAAGTTAATGGTGGAAGGTTCTGATGATGTGGCATATTTTCTCATAGTTTTTGCCCTTTCTAAATTCAATTCAGGATTGCGGAGGTTCTGAGAAAAAATTCTCAATCTTTGAAGGGAAATTCAAGCATCTGGGTTGTTATTTGAGGGCTTTATCTCAAGCAAATCAAGTTTTAAGTATTAATCCTTTTCATTATCTGGGTCGAAACCCAATTCCATTTTTCCCCAGACTAGGGATTCCTTTCTCTATCAATTTTGTTCGGGTACTGAGATTCCTTATTCTGGCTCGAAAATGTCATTTCCGTTGTATGACATGAATATGTTCTTAAGAACACAACACCTAAAGCCCTATCAGCTGGTCGGTGGCCATTTATGATATTCACATATGAAATGCAAACTGCAAAGTGAATATTTCAAAGCATCCCATATCAAGAACCCCATTCCCTCTCGTCCGGTTCAACACAAATGCCTTAAAAACCCAAAAGAACAAATCTTGGTATGTATGCAGTAAGCCCTCTATTCTTATTTCAAGAACACGTTAAAAACAAAGCTTAGCTTCAAAAATAGTACTGTCCAGCAAAGAGAAAACCTAGGTTCCTAGTGCTTGAAAGAAGTCTACTATGACATTGGATTTCAAACCCAAAAGGAAACCACTAAAAAAAAGATGAAATCCAGGCTATATCCTGAAAGCAAAGCAAAAATCAGACCCTCCGATTCTTTTTGGCACAACTTAAATATGTGACCCTGTGAAAGCTCGCAAATATCTATATGTCTTCACTGAAAAAAAATAACGCAAAAAAAATAAAATGGACTTTAAAGGTGACCTATGCAATGTGAAGAAAACATTGGTGATTCAGAACTTAAAAGGAAATTAGGTTATGTAAAACTGCTATGAGCATTTTCACTTCATTGGAAGACTGCAAATAGTTGGGTTGTTACAGAAACAACAAATAAGAGTTCGGAAAAAATTCTACTAGCCTTTAAAAAGAGAAGTACTGCACTTATCTCCTCTTCCTAGCAACACTATAGTTTCCTTCCTGTAGAATAAAATCACAGAAGCAAACAAATAAAACTCTACTCTGCTGAGCCTCCTTTTGCTTGTGTCACTCATAAACAAGAGAAATGCACAATTTGAGATTAAAGCGCGTCAATAAAAAACTGGGACAGAAGACTTGTGATAGAGACGGTGAGAATGATGCAGACAAATAGATGACAACACTCATTTAATAACATTTCGAAAAGATAATATTGCAATTAATGCAGTCATTAATAGAGGTGCCAGAAAAATGATTTAAAAAAAAAGTTTATACACTTGTCACAAGTGTGAAAAAGATAAAATTGCAATCAATGCCGCTGTTGGGAAAATTATTTGTATTTTTGTTGAAGAAAATTGGAAATTTTCATTGCCTTTTTCATCATCACTCAAAATTGTATTTTTCAATTCCAAAAAAACATGCAAATTAATAAACCTTTTGCAAACATTAGTATATCAATGAATTTTTTAGGTTTTATAACTAATATGGAACCTCATGATTCCATTAGTTCCCTGCCAAAGACAAGAACATGTATAGAAGAAATGCATTTACATTTTGTGTAAATACTCAGAATGCATATATTTAGATAGATCGAAGGCTCCTTTGTCCAGTGAGCAATGTATGTTGAAATTGAAATCCTTCTCCCACACTCTTCAGACAGCGGTCAAGAGGTAGCAAATGATAAAAAATGGGCAGAGTTCAGAGGAAAATTTTAAGAATATTATTAAAAATTGGCGAAGGATGAAAAATCGATCTGAAAATATCAGGATTTTAAGGCTACTTTATTCCCCGGGTCAAGACAAGATTTTTTTGCAGCCTTTTGAACTAAAATATTGTTTGCGAGTTAAGCTGCCTGAATTTTTCCCAGTGATGCCTTCATTTGAATAGCAACAGAATTATTTTAGAATGAAATAAAACATAACAAAAAATTTATCCAGCTGCGTACAGATTCCAAAAAAATAAATTCATGAAATCCGTGACAAACGACTTGTCTCAGGATTCTGCACAAATTGCGTCATTCGTCAACAATGCCGATGAGAAAATTTGGCAGGATTTGCAGGAAAGCATTAGGAACCCTAACCACAACAGAACTATTTTCAAAATTAGGCAAACCCGAACCAGTGTCCCTGCTGCTGCTGCTGCTTCATTCAATCTATTCACAGCAAATACAAAGTGGATCTGAAAATATCAGAGATTTATGTGAGAATTGCTGGATTCCGATTGGTAAAGCCCACGCAATATAGTCTAATTACAGAGTACTATTTCCAGATATATTTATCCCACATGCGGCACTGAATGAGTACAGCAAAGAAAATCTAGTATAAACTTTTAAGGATGAAATGGGTCAAGTCATACCTTTCTCGGCCTTTTGGCTAAGATCAAGTGTAGTATCTGTTCTTATCAGTTTAATATCTGATACGTGGCTCAATGAGCCACATGATATTAAATTAATTTCTTGAGGGGGAAGTCTCAACAATGGTAGCTTGCTGCCAGAGGCTTCGAGCGTCGCTTCTGTATTGCACTACTGCAGAAGCCCGGCGCACCCCACACCCCCCAAGCAATTGACAAATTAAAGTAGGGTTTTGTTAATGGCATTTACTCTGTGATCCGATTTGATTTTTGGTACTAAATAAATTAGGGTTTTATTATTACTACTTCTGTGATTTAATCTGATTTTTTTGGTCTCTCCGCAGCGCAAAGTTGTTGGTTACGGATGAAGGCGCTTAAAGGAATCCTAGAAATTGAATATTTCAGCAATGTGTAAAGCTCTGCACAAATAAAACGGTACATATCAAAATTTGCTCGTCTTTGTTCGATGCAATTTCAAAGAGGCATCTTACGGATGTTTCGTAGCAAAAATAGTTTAAACAAGAAATTCTGGTTGTAACAAACGTTCTTGTCCGGCGAGGACTAATTTTTTCTAGCTATAATTAACTACTGATCCATTCTGGGAAAACTGTTTATATTATTTATCCTATGGTGGTCTCGGTTGGCATTATGTAAGAGATTCTTGCGGTTTCTTCAAGTTGGTTCCTGTTCATCCAAAATGCAACCCTACACACTAGACATTTAAACTCTCATGCAAGTTTCTGCCCTGCACTATTGATTAATTCAACGAAGCCGCCTCTTCTTCTCTGTCTCATCGTGTGGGATTGTTGTTGCAATTGAAGTGAGTTTGGATGCACCCTGTGCCTGCATCTTACCTCTTCACAGAGCTGAAATATTCGGTCACTTTTCCTCCTAACCCACAAATTTGCAGTTTGAATACACGTCTGTACCGTTTTTTGCCCAAAATGTTGAAACTATACTTATGTTTAGCGAATCTGTATTCCATTTTTTTTCTTGCTACTGGAACGCACCCACATTTTCTACATTTTTTAGCAAATTCGCAAATACAAGTTGATATTATCTGATCCATGGAGATTTTTCTTGAGGAATTTAGAACTTAAGGAGTGGGGTTTGAGTTGTAGGGTTTAAGAAAGTGAAATCTGCCATATCCTTTTGAAATGATCTCAAAGTGGTTTAAGGGTTTGAGAAAGTGAAATCTGCCATATCCATCTCAAATGTTTTCGCAGTGAGATTTATTCATGATCTTATTGAATTTCGGTTGGTATGATTGGTTGCCTTTAGCACCATGCGGGCTGCTGCTGGGTTGTTTATAAGGCCATGTGAAGTAAGCTTGAAACACATCCACAAGATCTGTACAAACACTTTTATTGCAGTCACTCTCGCGTGTTTATGATACTAGCTGACAACTAGTCCTTTGTTCCTGAAAGCTGAGATTTGTAGTCTTTTCGTACATACATTGAGACTTTTCCACCCTCGAAAGGGAGATTTAAGGGCACCAATATGCACCACATTTATTCTATAGTGGATTGAAGCATGTTTAGAAGTTCGATCTTACAAGTTTTCTCATCCACACCTTGAGTTTTTAACATTTTTAGGGGATGCAAGGAGTACTCCCATGGGCGCACATATAGAAATCAAAATTAAGAAATGAAAAAATAAACTTGAATTAATCTGTACAAGAATGAGGGAGAGTTAAGCTCGGAGTTGAGAAAAACAGGAGGACAAAATAAGGTGCTTTGGCAAAGACATGATACTCGTGAGCTACCAATTGGTGGCACGATCCCAATATCATTCCTTAAGATATCAAAGCCTTGCACTCGTCGAGACTTGATTCCTAGTGGGCTCTTTGTGAGCCATTCAACTTCACCAATAGATCAAGGGCCCATTGCTATTTTATCATAATTATTTAATGTTTTAGAGTTAAAAAAATACCAACTTTTTTTAACCTTTGTTCTATTTTGGAGTTTGGAAATCAATATAGAAATTCTCTATTATTATGGAAATCTTCGAAAATGCTATCAACGGCATAGGTGCTATGTAATCTATTCTATTTTATTTTACACATGTTTCTTCAAATAAAGCAAGAGCTTTAAATAAAAAATTGTGAAGAGAATGTAAAATTCCATTAGAAATATTCGATTGAAACAAAACAAAGAGAGAGAGAGAGAGAAAACCTAATTTCCAAATAGATGCACTTGTGAGCTGAAAAATATAAGCTTTCTCAATTAAGACTTAAGAGCATCCTTGTATCTAGCTCCCATCAATCATGTCTTCCTAATTATGGCCCATACCTCTCACTAACTGTGTCTTCCTAATTATGGTTGTGTAGGTCATGACTTGGTTCCTTAGAGGTTTTCTCTCTTTGACATCTAGGCAGAAGCTCATATTCGTTTTCTTATTTACTTTTACTGATCTTTGTAACATCTCTTTAAATAATTTTATAACAATCCTAGCTTTTGATATATATCTTATCATTTTCACAATGAAATCATTGTACTTAATTGTTGTCCTCATGACTCCAACTTATATCCTCATGCCTTTGCTTCTCCATGATCATTGACCACCTATCAATTTCTATATGCCCCTACACTTGTAATATAAGAACCAACTGCATGCCCATACACTTGGAATAAGACCCCACTATTTCTAACCCTGATGTTAAGATTAACGAGACAGAAATAACAAATACATGCAATTATAACCAATATCAAAAAATAATAATGCATACAAAAGAGAACACAAGAGACAACGATTTAACATGGTTCACCCAATCCCTGAGCTATGTCCACCAACACTGAGTCCAATATTTTTATTATCTAATGATTACAACTTTATTATAATGTGTAATCCCTTATAACTCACCACTACTACAAAAAGCTATTATTGCATCACACATTATGAAAACCTCTAACCTTAAGACATTTTGTACAAGCATTTTTGCCACTTTAGGGTTAAAATTAGTTACAACACGTCAGCTCAAAAATGCCAATAAAATAGTCTCGAAAAAAAAAGTACTTCCTTGATCAATCACCATAAACTAACAGCGACAACTTCTAAGTATATGTGTTCTCTTCATTTGACAAAATTCATTTTGCTCTCAATACCTCTTTCACAACATAGATTTTCCCTCCTATTTCCATTTATCATTCCTCTGCCGATACCTATGCTATATATTTCAATTGATTCTCTTTCATAACAATTACTGTTTGATTTGTACCTCCCACCTTCCTCTTCCCCTCGCTTTCTTCTTTTAAATTGACAATATTGTTGTACCTTCAATGATGTCCACTATCTCCTACTCCTCTACCTAAAACATGGACTCCAATTGCATGAAACCCATTGTTCATACAAAAAGAATTTGTTGAAAGAACCATAATAGTAAGATTGGGTGCAATATAGCCACAATATTGCAGAGTACATGTTCTAAAATTAATTTACAACAAATCTAAGAATATTGCCACAATATTCAAGTATAAATGTTCAATGAGAATATAGTAATGATTTTCCCACCCCTCACTACATATTAAATGTTTGAGCTTAGAAAACTTTGGAGAGCTTTAAAAAAATAGTTACTTTAGTTAGTTCTTAGTGATTAGATGATAGTTTCACTAAGAAATCGTGGTAATTGATGGTATTTATTGATAGCTTAGTTCAAAAGGTATGTGTTTTCTTTTTCAACTGATGTTTGTGTTAGAAAATCATTTGAAAGGTCTATGGATTGATAATTGTTGAAAAGAAAAAATCTTGGTAATTGGTGATATTTATTGATAACTTCAAAATAATGGTAAATGTGAGGAGAAAACATTCAAGCTCTACAGATAAAGGATGAGGAATCAAGATGGGGCTTACGTTTACACCAAAATAAATAAATAAATCAATTTTCAAATTCATTTAATGTTGAAGATAAATTATATTAATTTTTTTTGATATAATGGTTATTAGATTATGTTTTTGAATAAAGCAATAGCCAAAGACGGGGCTAGCCCTCTTACATTTATACAAGGTTGATGAGGAGGCAAGTTGCTTGAGATGATCTTTCAACTTAAAATGGGCTTATTCTCCTATTACTTACAAAATTGTCAAACACAAGCCCTAAGATTACTTTCAACCATCCAAATTACTTCCTTAGCATATCACAAATTATCTACAACCCACTCAACAAGAAAGTACACAAGTTCCACTTTTCAACAATTCTTGGGCAATTAGGTACAAAGGTGTAAACAAGGACATTTTTAGGGGCTTGACCATCTACAACCATTCTCCAATAAGGTTATCATTAGGAGTAGTCTCTTATGGTCAAATGCTCACAAACTTGATATGTTTTAGGGATCCAACCTCTCCAATTACTTGATCTCACCAAATTTTCTATTAGGCCTTTGAGCCCCCAGTTAGGCCTCCTAATTCAATTTTTGACCCACAACATTTACTCCACTTGGAATATCCCAAAACTAACACCAAATATGGATAGCATTTTGTCTTTCCTACTGAATTCCCAAGATCTAGGTCAATGTGACACTATTTGATCAGGGTTGCCTTCATAAGACACAAGTTCAGACTTACTTGATATTCAACCTATTGCCAACAAATCATTAAGTTCAAATAAAACCCAAACAACCTTCACAAAGTGACCAAATCCCTTGATTTCATTCTTCAATCAAACTACACTACTATGTTATGCAATTCTGACAGTCATATAGAGACGTGCGGCTGCTAGGGCGTACCCACATAATTGTTAAAGTTGTAGCTTCAGTCAGATTAATTCGATCTAAGATACATTGTTGTTATTGGTAAATCATCATTTCCTAAATATACGTATTCATGTAATAATAACATATATTAAATTATATAATGCAAGAGCGTCCTAGGGTCTTTAGCAATCCTGCATGTTGGAGGTATTTTGGGCTTGGAGTTGTTGACTCGATCACCAAACAGTGGTGCTCAGTCACTGCAAGGTTTAGTTGTGGTCGAGGTGCTTGGTCATCAGTGGAGCTCGACACTCTCTGTGGTGTTCGACTTGTTTGGGTTTCTTGGCATTCATTGTAGTGCTTGGCATATGTTCGTTGCTTGGCATGCACTGGGAGCTTAGAAATGTTGGTGTTTTGGTTGGTTCTCAACTTGGTTTCTCTAACGCTCAGTCTGGTCTTGGTTCCTGTAGGTGTCGATTTGTTTGTGAGCTGGCTTTGGGTATTTAATTTATGTTGTAGTTGACTTATGGATCAACATATACTTAATGTATGGGAATTAATTTAATTTGTAATGAATTGGGCCAACTTGAAGCTTAGTTGGGTATAAGTATGGGGTTTTGTAGAGTCTTTAGTCAAATAGTGGTCATCCATCTTGGAGAAGAGGATGCGAACTTTGAAGGGTTAGTAGTCAAGTCTTAGTAAACTAGGAGATTGCTTGGTGGGCTTGCGAGCACAAGTTAAGATTTTCTTGGAGTTTTCTTCTAGTGTGTGGATTTGGACTAGTCAAGATTAGTGTGGGGAGTTGGATCTTGTAGAATTGTTATTGTATTTGGCCCTAACCCTGAAGGCCTTACAACCAGGCATATTGCATGTAAATAGTTATTTTATGAATAAAAAGTTACATTTGGTATCAAATCTTGCATTGTTGTTGCTTTGTCGTTGTGTTTCTACTGTGTGGTTATTTGCTGGGGGCTAGGACATCTCCTTTGGAGATTCTTCTTCCTTGTATTGCATCAGGTGTTATTAGAGCGAAAGCTTTCCTAAGTGTGTAAATAGATAGTTGAAGTTGAGGTAGTTTGCACTAAGACTGGGTGAAGGTTGGAAGAGAAGGTTGATTTAGTGAAGCTCATTGATCTTCTTGATTTGTGGATCTATTTTTTAGGGTTTTCAAAAATCTTGGAAGATACCTCCAAGATGATTGGATCATAGGGTAATTGACGATCTTAGTGATGTTGTGGAAGAGAGGATCTCAGAGAAGATTAGAGTAGAATTCAGATTTGAGATTGCATTGATGAAGAGTGACATGATTGCTGAAATTGTGAGTGCTTTAGGTAGTGTACCTAGGCATGTGGGTACTAAAGATAGTTATGAGGAAGTTGTTGAATAATTTGAAATTGTTGGATCTAGTGGTGAGGACAAAACTGATCGTATGGAGAGACCTGTTGGAACTAGGGTTGGCCAGTTTGCTAGACCTGGATCTTAGTTGAAGCTGAAGCATAAGATGGAGGTTTCTAATTTCTCAACTACTTTAACTCCTGAAGACTTGATTGATTGGATTGGTGAAATGGAAAACTACTTTGAGCTTGAGGATATTGAAGATCCACTTAGAGTGAGGTTGGCACAGACTAAGCTGAAGGACATGCTATTCTTTGGTGGAAAGAATTGTGAAGAGATAGAGAAGTAGGTGAAATGAAGGTCACTAGATGGAGATTGATGGTGACTAAGTTGAAGGCTAAGTTCATTCCTGCTAATTATGAACTTGAGCTATTTAAGAGGTTGCAAAATCTGAAATAGAAAGACAGGTATGTGAAAGATTATACTAAGGAGTTCTACAAGTTGACTATTCAGTCTGGGCATAGAGAATCATCAAAGGAAAAGGTAGCTCGGTACATTAATGGTTTGAGATTCAATATCCAGGATGATGTTGGTATGCTGAATATTTCTCTGGTTGAGGATGCTTATCAATATGTCCTAAAGGCAGAAGATAAGTTGAAGAGGAAAAGTCAAGGTAATGGTAAAGGGAAGGAGAAGCATGATAGCTCAACAAAGGCTAAATCGAGTACTAGAGGTGAACCAAAACTTGTTGATTACAAGAGGAGGACAAGTGGTGGTGGGTTCAGAGGTAATTGTTTTCGATGTGGTGAAGAAGGGCATAGATCATTTGAATGTCCCCATGGTAGGAAAGTTGTTGTTGTGAATGAGATTGCAGTCCAAGACAATCAACTTGAGCATGGAGAGAGTTTACTAGCTCGGTGAGTATTGGTTGGTCAGAGGAGACTAGATTCTTGTTAGAGGACTAGTGATGCAATTGAGCCTAGTGTAGTAAGTCTTAGATGACTAACTAGCCCTTAGATCCTCTTCACTGAAGGAATGTCCAACAAAGTGTCTTTGATCCTGCCAATGTGCTCAAGCACCAATCACAAGCTCTCAAAGTAGAAGGTCAAGGTTATCACAACCTATCCCCAAACAAGGAAATCCCAATCACAAGGAAGACCCCTTAATACAAGACAACTTATCACAAATTGCCCTATAAGCACAAAATGACAATTTTTGACACAAGACCCCAAAACACTCAAAAGGACGAGGGGTGACTTAAGGATGAACTTTTGGTCTATTTAGGTCCATTATAAGGTGGATTGAAGATTAAAACCACACTGTGCAACATTTAAGTAATAGTTGCTTCACTTCACAAATCCACTACTCTAGGCTTGTAGCCATTTTGCTGAAAAACATATTTAACTTCAAAAATCTCCACATAACCCTATGAATAGATCATATATTAAAATACACTCTTGGGGTTTATTAAAAATACCCAAGCACCAATATTGGATGGTGTAAACAAATCAGGTTTAACCTAATTTCTTCTCTAGGCAATTAGCCCTATTAGGTCTCCAAATACAAAGGAGGTACACTTTTCCAATGCCCAAACTTTAATATAACTATTGGATCATGAAGGGTCATACAAAAAAAAGTTTCAAACCTGATTTCAAACCCCGATGATAAATTTGGAGCAAGTTATGGGAGATGTTGACAAATGCTATAAGCATGCACATGGGACTTACATGCCTAGGGCATCAAATTTCTCGTTGCCACTTGCATACTAAAATTTGAAACCAAATACATCTTAATATACATAGTCAACACTTGGATTTCACTAGATACCATTAAATTCCCATGGTGAAATCCCAAGATATGGCAAATTTTGATTGAAACCCTAGATATGACAACTTTTACAACCAACTTCTACAAAAACTTCAATATCTTGAGTTAGGTGATTGATCAAGTTCTCAAAAAAAATGCATCTGAAAGTTATTTCATCAACCAATCCAAAAATGTAGATTGATCCTCCTAGTGTGTCAGTACACGTTTGTACAACCTGTTATAGCATAAAAGTTACAAGAAAATCGGGTTATTTTTATTGATTCAAAGGAAAAAGTACACAATGTTCTCCTACCACCTGCCTAAAAGGGCTTATGTAGGCATCCCCAATGGTAAAAACATATTTTAAAACCAAATTTGACTACTGGGGAGTCATTTTACAAAATATGCAACTTTTTGCCAAAAGTTGCTTGACAACTTTTTAGCAATTTTTGCAATTTTTACAATTTTTAATCAAAACATGATCAGAATTCAACTAAATGATCCAACTAGGACCAAAACATGATCAGAATTCAACTAAATGATCCAACTAGGACCAAAACATGCTAAAACATGAAAATAACAACCTATCCTAAGATTTAAGGCTGTTTGGACACCTTTGACCATAGTTGACCAAGGGCATATAATTGTGCCAATCTTGGAACTAGGCCTTACAAGTAGGTCCAAATGTATAACCTTTATTTCTAACTATCCTATAGGTTCTTAGGAACTTGAAGATGTCCTTGAAATGTATCAAGACTCTTCATTTGTTGAGGGTTCTCTTGCACCATACTCCCTTGGCTTTTTGAACTCAAGTTCCCACTTAAGATTAACTGCTCAACAAAGGTGCCATGTTGCTTGATTTGATCCTCTATCATCCAAGTTGCATCGATGTTAGAGAGTCCTTTTAGTTTCACTAAATGCCACATGTACTTGTTGTTCCTTGTTTGTTTCAGCAACTTGGTTTCAAGCATTTCCTCCAACTTAACTGGTTTTCTTTGAGGGAGGTTGGTAACATATTCTTCATCCACTTCAACATGCTGACCTTGTTTACTTGTTGAACCTATCATACCTTTGTGAGGAGTGAGGTCTGAAACATTAAATATTGGAGAGATTTATAGGGTAGGGGGAAGAGATATTTCATAAGAATTCTCACCCATTTTGTTGAGTATGAGACATGGCCCAACTTTCTTCATGTGAAGTTTTTTATACCTACCCTTAGGTAGTCTCTCTTTCCTCATGAATGCCCATACCTTTTCTCCAATCTTGAAATGGACTTCTCTTCTTCTCTTATATGCTTGCTCTTGATACTTCAAGGCGGATTTTTGTAGTGCTTCCTTCACTTCATTTTGTACCTTGGTGATTAGCTCTACAAGTTCCTCTCCTTGTGCACTGACTCTGAAATTTGATGGTAGCTCTACCAAATCCAAGGGACCTTTAGGATGAAGGCCATAGATAGTTTGGAAAGGATTTTTGCTAGTTGATCTATTCATGGAATAATTGAAAAAAAATTCTTCTTGAGGCAAGAGAAAATCCCTACTTTGAGAATGTTGCTTGGTGAGACATCTAAGGAGGTTTCCTAATGACCTATTTACCACCTCAATTTGACCATTAGTGTGTGGGTGATAGGCAGAGCTATAGGTCAAGTTTTTTCTAAGCTTCTTGAAAAAAGTCCTCCAAAAATGTCCTTGAAACTTGACATCCTTTTTTGAAACTATAGTCTAAGGTAGACCATGTATTTTGACCACTTCTTTGAAAAAGAGATGTGCAATATGTGATGCATCATTTGTGCTTTTGCAGGGTACAAAGTAGGCCATCTTGTTTAACCTATCCATACACTATCAAATCCCTGTTTTGTTCTAGGCAAACCCATTACAAAATCCATTGAAATTGATTCCCAAAGTCTTGTGGGAATTAGGAAAGGCTAGTACAATCCTTGGTTTGTGGATACTCCCTTGGCTTGTTGACGGATTGTCCAAGACTTAATGAATTTCTTGACATCATTACCCATCTTTGGCCAAAAATAACTTCTCTTTACCATGTTTGTTGTCTTGTCTATTCCAAAATGACCACCTAAGGCACCACACTTCTTCTCCCTAGTGATGTTTTTCCTCATGGAACATTTAAGGATGCATAATTGAGCCCCTTTGAATAGGAGTCCATTCTGAATCAGATAATCAAAGAAATCAGTATGGTAATTGCGTACCATTTTTGTGCAAACTTCAAAAGCCTCTCCAAAGTCTGAATCACTTGCATATAAGTGTTTTAGTGAGTCTATGCCCATACTTTGGAGTTGAAATTCTTCCACCAATCCAATCCTTTTGCTAAGGTCATCAACTACCTTGTTTTCCACTCCATTTTTGTGCTTGATATTAAATGTATATGCTTGTAGTTGCTCCATCCATTTAAGATGCTTGACTGATAACTTTTCTTGAGAATTAAGAAAATTTAGTGCATGGTTATCAGTATAAACTACAAATTCTTTAGAGTTTAGGTAATTTTTCCATTTCTTTAGGGCCTGCACCATGGCATATAAATCTAGATCATAAGTAGAGTACTTTTTCTTTGCCTTATTAAGTTTTTCTGAGAAAAATGCTACTACCTTACCTTCTTGGCTTAGAACAAAACCTATTGCCAAATTGCTTGCATTTGTCTCAACAATAAATACCTTGTTGAAGTTAGGGAGTACCAATATTAGATATTGAGATACTTTGTTCTTCAAGTATTGGAAGGCATCACTAGCTTCTTTGGTCCAAGAAAACTTGTTCTTCCTTCCTCCTTTGATGGTGTCTAGCATAGGAGCACATACATGATAAAAATTCTTGATGAATTTCCTATAAAAGTTAGCTAGGACATGAAAGCTCCTTACATCACCTTGGTTCTTTAGCAGAGGCCAATTGACAATGGCTTCAACCTTCTCAAGGTCCATCTTGAGGGTTCCTTGTGAGATGACAAAGTCTAGGAACACAAGTTCCTTCTTCATGAAGATGCACTTTTCCAAGTTGATCACCAACTTGTGCTAATGAAGTCTCCTTTAAACCTATTCCACATGATCAAGGTATTCTTCTCTGCTATGACTAAATATTAGTATATCATCAAGGTATACAACAACAAATTTTCTAATAAAATCAATAAATAGCTCATTCATGAGTCTCATGAATGTACTAGGTGCATTACTTAACCCAAATAGCATAACCAACCATTCAAAAAGGCCTTCAGTTGTTTTAAATGTTTTCTTCCATTCATCTCCTAGCTTGATTTTGATTTGGTGATAGCCTGATTTCAAATCAGTCTTTGTGAAGTAGCAAGAACCTCCTCGTTGGTCTAGAAAGTCCTCAATCCTTGGCATATGGAACCTATACCTTATTGTGATCTTGTTTATGGCCCTGCTATTAGTACATAGCCTCCATTTTCCATCCTTTTTAGGGGCAAGGATAGATGGAAGTATACATGGACTGAGACTTCTTTGTATCAAACCTTTCTCAAGAAAATCATTCACTTGTTTTTGGGATGGAGTCATCTTATAAGGTACTTTGTTAGGCAATGAATAGCGAAGGATCAAGTCAATTTGATGACTGATATCTCTTAAGGGAGGGAGCTTTGTGGGCAAGTCACTGGCAATCACATCACTGTACTTTAGTAGAAGGCCTTTGATTTCATTTGGTACTGGCTCATTTTCCTTAGAACTAATCTTCTCCTTATGTTTAGAAACAAGTACAAACCCTTGGAAATCAGGGTCCTTCAATGCTTTCAACATTTCCTTCTCTCCTATGGTGACCACAGTAGATTCTGCCTCAGGATCAAGTAGTGGCTTCATGGTGAAAGTTACCCCATTCTTTGTTATGGAATAGGTATTTTTCTTACAATTGTGTGTGGCATCCACATCATATTGCCAAGGTCTACCAAGGAGAATGTGGGAGGCATCCTATTGGCTCGATTTTTCATGTGTTAAAATTTCCTAGATATTTTAGTGAAAATCTAGTTAACCCATAGTATTAGGGGTTGTGTGTTTTAAATTGTGCTTGCCTTAGGTAAAACCCCTAATTTTATGTTGCCATAGTTTCTTTTATGCCCTAGGTCTAAAATGCAGTTTACCATGTTTCAAATTTTCAAAAAATATGTGGCAAACCCTAGTAAAGCCCTAAAATACTTTGAGAAATGCCTTTTATTATAAAGTTTTCATGCACCCTTTTATTTTATTCCTTGAAAATATTTTACCTAGGCGTGTGAGTCTTATATTAACCTTGGTTGGCTTATGGTTAATTTTCCTTATGTTTTGTCTCTGATACCCTAACCCAAAGTGTACCATGTCGACAATTGTTGGATCTTGGAAGATCAACGATCGTCACATTCTTGCAAAAGCAAGATGTGGGTTACTTAAAAAAGGCGAGAAAGTGACTAAGTGACACCTGCCCCAGTGGATCCCTTTTAGAATTGTAAAGAGGACCTTTTTTGAGCTATTGATCAGATCAAAGATCAAGGGCTATCAGATTCTTTCCTTTTACAGTTGCATACCTTCTAACCAAAGTGAGAAAAAGAGCTTTTGACACATGGAGCATGGTGGGACCTAAGTCAGCCTTGAGCCACAAGTTGAAAAGTGAGAGAATGAGTTAGCGTATTGAAAGGTCTTGATTGGTTGAAATTACTGAGTTGGATAAACGGTTTATGGTCTCATAGATACCATTGATCATGTATAGATCCACGACTATCGTATTCTTGCAAAATGAAATTGCATAATGTTTAACCAAAGCAAGACTGCGACAAGCTACCACCTGTCTGTGAGGGGCCTAGCCTATGAGAAAATTTTCTATTTTTATGTAATCATTCCATATTTGTTCTTAGTCATTAATCAAACATCATATCAACGATTGTCACTTTCTCACATAATAAAATTGCAAACTTTTAAACTAAAGTGAGAAAGTGACAAAATGATGCAAGGAATATTTCAAAAGGGATGGTGCAGGCATTAAAAGTTCAAAACAAAACCATCCGATCATAACAGATCTACAAATGGATTTCAAAGTTACAACGTGTCTAAAAAGATTACTATTGTAAAATTTAATGCTGATCAATGCTAGTTTGCGTGTAGGGAATGTTGCATAAAACATGAATTTTGATCAATTATTGAATACCAAACAATAAAACCTTTAGAGCAAAACAAGAATCTAGTAGATTGTTTCCTTGTCAAGCAGTGAAGTGTTGAATTCTAGAATTGTAGGAATTTTGTGAGTGAATATAGATATCTTTTTAATTGTTTAAGGCTTTATTTTCTAAGATTATTTTTAGGTGCTAAAAATGCCTCTGCGACGAGATTTTTCTAGGAAGGAAAATTATCAGTAGAGACTATTAGAATTCTTTAGAATAACTGAGAGCGGGGGGGGGGGGGGGGGGTGAATTAGTTATCCAAGGTCTAAATGTCCTAATAATATTTTTTCTCAAATTATAGTGAATCCATACACTTTTCATCAATCATCCTAGCAAATTATAGTAAATCAATATGCAGGGATAAAACATGCAAGATCAACACATGACACAATGATTTACGTGGAAACCCAATTTGGGAAAAACCACCAGTAACATGCTACTCGACTTTCACTCTTCTAAAGTGATGCCCTGTTAAAAGCCTGCCCTGTTAAAGGCTTACAACAAACTGTTAAATGCGACCTTGTTAGAGGATTTCACCATACTTTTAGGAATGGGCCTGACCAAAGGACTTTAGAACATTCACTTGGAATGTCACCCTGTTAAAGGATTTACAACATGGCTATTAAACCAACCTAAGTCCATAGGATTTAAATTGACTGTTACAATTGCTAGAATGTAACAATAATGGCTTTTTGATCTGATACAACTTACAACATATCTTGCAGATTTTAGATCACACTTCAGCTCAATCCTTTGCTTGGCTTTAATCACTTCAGCTTTGACAACTTGTCATCTCAAGCTTCATCTCCTTGAGTCTTCTTACTCATCATACCAATGCAATCATATCTATGGTCATATGTTGAAGCAGAGTAATTGTGCTTTCTTACTCCTTAGCACCTCCTTCAGCACTTTATACTTTTATGCTTGACCTCTCCTCTCTCTTTCCTTCATGACCTTGTTATTCCTTAAATATAAATCTGGATTGCCTTTGCCACTCGATTCTCCCTCTCCAACTTTAGGGTTTCAAATGGATTAGGTAGGATACAATGTATCTACCCCATATCTTGCTCTTATCTAGAAACTTCGTCTAGAGTCCAATTGTATTCTCCAAAAACATTCTAAATGGTGTTCTTTACCACCAGCTCATCACTCTTATCTTCTATTTAATTCACAAAATTCAAAATAACAAACTTGTCGGCTCAGATATGATGAATCTTCGATCTTTGAAATAATGCAGCAACTTGGCACTATTGGTTTACTAATGCTCAGCATCTCTTTGTTACTCAACACTTGTATTTGCTCAGACTTGTATCTGCTTGGCACTTGTTTCTGCTCGACACTTGTATCTGCTCGGCACTTGTATCTGATCGACACTTGTATCTGCTCGGCACTTGTATCTACTCGGCATCTGAAGTTCACTTGGCACTTATTGAAGTTGAACTTGCTCGGCTTCAACTAGGAATCTGTTCGGCACTTACTAGCTTGCTCGGCTCTCTCTCTCTAATGAACTTAGTTAGGCTTTACAAATGACTTAGCTAAAACCTTGCATCTTTGATATGTTTCAGTGTGCCCATTTTCTGTGTCTTAGAGTATGTCATCAATACACTTTTTCATCAATGGCTTAGCTAATCCTTGTACTTCATTACAAAATCATAACTTCAACCTTTCTCTAGGTGTTCTGGTTACATCTTATTGATTGCCTCCTCCTTGTCAATCAACCATTTGATAGTGTTTGGATCACTAAAGCAATTGTCATTCCTGCAAGTAGCAAGTTTGACATCAATGACAAAACAATGATTGAGAACATTCTTTACCAGTTCCATTACTTCCATTACTTTTTATATATGATCATTTCCAACAATCTCCCTCATGATCTTTTCAATCATTTCCAACAGAGACATGTGCATGATGATTTTTTGGAGCAATTACCTCAATCCAAAAATGAAAAGGCAACAGGGAGGGAATTGGTTCCAAAAAACCCAAGGTTGCGAATTGGTGAGGGTTTGTATGACAAAGCCAACTGGTTAAGGGATTCAAAGATATTTGTCAGGGGTTTGGAGTTGTTTAGAAAATGGTTCTCAAAAAGAAGTCTAGATACCCCTTTGAGTAATATTTGGCAATTTGACATTGGTAAGTTAGTAATTCCTAGGGTATTTTAAGATGATGATCTCTTGACTTTAATTACAAAAAGATATGATCCTATATCTAGATTGGTCAAGAACCATGATGGGGAAAATTTATTCAAGGTTACACCTGAACTAATTAGGGAAGTTTTTCTTTTAAACCCTAATCAAGCATTACATGAACCAATCAATTTTGAAGACCTAAAAACTAGGTAGGAGGCTCAAAAGATATATTCAAGGAAGGGGCCATTGCAAGAACATTTTGTCAGGATAAGACAATTACCTTTGGTTACACCAAATACTCCAGAGCCATTTTTGAGAAAATATTTTAATCCCAGAGCACAAGCCTTATATTTCTCTCTCTGCAAAATATTTGGAATGGACAAACATGATCACATCAAAGGCTCTATTATTTTCATCATGGCTCGGACACTACAATATGGTATGAATTCAATCTTTGATTTTGCCATGTATTTAGCAAAGGAGATTTATAATGGGCTGATAGGTACACATAAGGCCAAAGTAGAAAAAATTTTCTGCTGGTATTCCATGCTCATGTACATTTGTTTGTATAAAGGTCATTCTTCTTTTTCTAAAGAAATGAAGTTAGAGACTAAGAGGGATGGAGAAAGATCACCAATCCAATTGTGGAGTGTTGATATGATATGGGAGGTCACAGATGCCATCTTTGTAAGATTTGTCAATTTTTTTCCTCCAAGATGAGGATTTTATTGGTTGGAAATAGTCCTATAATACCTCAACCATTATTAAAACTGATTAGACCAAGAGATTATGCAAAAGGGTTGAAGGTAAGTCACAATTGGGGGTTGTTATCCCATATGCAATTTCAACTATTTTCAGAATATATGGTTTCCAAGGCAAGCCCCATGTTCTACCTTACCAGGTGTCCTTGAAAGTTGGAATTATAGAAATCCTATGGCAGATAGGAGGATTTGAAGAGATAGAGCTTGTAGGCCGATCAAGAGGTACAATCTTCCTTGGTTTCGCTATTGTTCATAACTTTGTAATCACTAAAAGGGATGGAATCACTTTACAATTTTTTGGGATAAATATCAAATGAAATAGTCTCATTCACGTTTTATAGACCCTGAGGATTTTTATGATATGTTCAAAAAAAGGACTAAGGCCAGATCCCATAAACATTTTGTGTACTTTCCAGAGGATATAATTAGGAATGCATTCTTTTGCAAGAACAATAAGTTAGAAAATAAAAATAGAAAGTATACAGTAGGGTTCTTGAGTTTATTAATGCTTTTGAACCGAAGTATAACCCTCTTGTTGATAAGAAATATTGGGGTATTAGGATAGATATGCTTATGAGCAACTTTGTTGGTTTTATGCAAACCTTAAATGAGAAGAAATCAATCCTAACCCAAACTTATCTAGACAAGGCAATTGAGGTAGAAGCTAGATTGGCTAATAGGTTAATCATATCACAAGGCCAATACACATTGTAGAAGAGACTTGGGTATGTGGTGACAAAGAGTGTACACCTTGTGCCTCTTTATAAAAGGCAACTTTTTGAAAGCCCATATGTTGCATATGCTGCCAAGAAACAAAAATTAGAGCAAGGGTCTTCTTCTAGGGCTGAAGAGTATTCCCCCACTCAAAATCCCCTTCACATAGAAGATGAAATGTCCTTATGGGAACCGCTGAAACAAATAGGAGGGGAAATGACATTGTAATCACCACAATAGATTTAGAGGACGAAATCCTTGAAGAGTCCCCTGTGCCTACATTAGTCCTCACTGTGGGAGATTTTAGAGGAAAAGAGATTGATCCTATAGTGGAAGAGGCATCTAAGAAGTTCTTAGATGATGAAATTTTTGTTAGATGAAGAGCTTTTACTCAGTTTTTGTGGAGAAGAAACATTAACAATTTTGAGGCAAAGTGCAAAATGATTAAAACAAAGCAATCTGGCAGGTAGGACTCTGAAATTGAAGAATAGGTCAAAGTTGACCTTATGGAAGAATTATTATAGGATAACCCCTTAGGAGGGTAGGCAGCTACTGAAGGACTCAGGAGTTTTAATATTACCTAAATGGGACATTGCTAATGCAATGATTTTTGACTCAATGAGGAAGGCAAAAGACACCCAGTTTAAGATTGAGGAAGAAGTTTTACAAGCCCATAAAGGGTTAAAATATAGTAATGACCATTAGGCATTAGTAATATGGTCAATTAAAAAAAAAGATAAAGCCAAAATTCACAAGACTTTAGATTCTGAGCATACAGGTAGCCTAATGGTTTATAGTGTAGATGAGGTGAACAATGAAAATGTTTCTCAGATGACCAAAGAAATGACAGACTTTGGGGTAGTAATTACTGCTAAAGACAAAAATAAATTCTTGGAGTTAAATGCTAAACTTGAAAAGGTGCTAGAGGCCTATGAAGAAAGAGGAAATAAAATACACCAACTAGAAGGAGCAATTGCTCAAATGGAGAGACAATTGGGGAAAATAAAAGTAGGAGAAGGATCTAGTTAGCCAAGGATTACTTATCCTCTTTGTCCTCCAATTGCACCTTTCAATACAACTCCCCTCATAGAAATACTAGCTACCCCACAGGGACCTAAGCATACACAATTCAAGAACTTGAAGAAGAAAGGGCTAAAATATAGTCAATACATGTTGAGCAACAGGTGTAATATGAAAATAAATTAAGGGACTCAATTATGTATCTGTTAAATAGGATAGGTTGGCCCATATTTAATGAACAACTATCAAAGTTAATGGATTTATGGAATGAACTAAAAAATAATGAGGCCACTTCGAAGCCAATTGTAAAAATGGAACAATAGGGACGATGATGTCACTATTTTATGTTGCTCAATCATTAATCTATCTTGTAAACAAATAGAAAAAACATTTGACATGACTAATGGCCTCTCAACTTTTGATAACAAGAGAATTGTGCTACAAAGGAGGATCACAAATTATTTCTCAAAATATCTAGGTGAAAATTTTGAGCTTTTCCCTCATGCACTTAAGGTTATGGATAAATTGAAAGGCAAAGAGGAATGGGCCAAGGAGTTGGATGATTTGATATGCATTAGGATAAATAAGATCATAAATGAAAAGGACCATATATGGTTTGCCAATACAATCGAGGAAGTTGTGAAGGTTCAAATTTTCTTTGATTCTTTTTAAAATGATTTTGATGAGATTGAGAATTTGGGAGAAGAAATCGTGAAGAAGCAGCAATTAAAATTTTGAACTTCAACTAGCCAGATGATACAGTTTTCAACAAGTAGATGACAGATCTTGCTCAGACAAATTAGTTGGTATCCAAATAAATTGATGCAAATGAGGTGGACCTAGATGAGCTACAAATAATTAATGCACTAGTTAAAGTAGAAGAAGAGAAAGAGGAACAACCAAATGCAGTAATAAATATGGAAGTTCAAACTGACAACTTAATAAAAAGGCAGCCATTTGTAACTATTGATTTGATAGTCCAACCTAATGATCTAGAGGGAGAGCCACCAGTCAAAATTAGTTTGCAAGTAATAGAACCTGACAACTAGTCCCATAATCAAAAGAACAACAATTACATCCAGTCCAATCATTGCATTAAGTCTCTCGGCAACAAATGGTCCCACAATAAGAAGATTCATGGTGTAGACATTCTGTTGCAAGAAAGTAAGAGAGCACATTTTTGTCTTATTATGGAACTAACCTTTATTTGTAAAATCTTTTTGTCTTAAGGATAGTTGTCATTCTTCTCTAGGCTTGAATATTGTTGCATCTCATACTATATAAATGAGATCCCAAGGCTAGAGAAAGGGTCTGAACCTTTATGTAATTTTTAGTATTATGCTAGTCTTACATTTGGTCCAATAGTTTTGGTGTTAACTTTGTGATGTATTCTTCTCTACAAATCTGAGAATACATTGACATTGAAAGATCAAATTGTCTTGTCTTGAGTTATTATGAGTTTACATCAGTGCTGAATGATTTCCAAGCAAAACTAATACAAAAGGGAATGTTCTACCATATCTATTGTCTTTAAATTTTGTCTCCATTGTTATGTGCTGGTTATATTAAGATTGTATGAGCAATATTTATGCAATTTAATGCAACTAGGATAGGTTCTATGTCAACTTACTATTGCTTTTGATTCAAGGAATTAAATAAATACTTCATTAAATTAACACGATTTCCAGCCATATAAGAAGGATGTTCATAAGAATGAGGTTTAGGGCTAATTGCTAATAAAATTGATTGTAAGGCAATTAATTAGGTCACAATTGCTGGGTAGACTCTGAATGCCAAGGGATAAGGCATTGATCATTTATGTAGTTGCATGTTGAAGAGATCATGGGGTTGCATCAAGCAAAACATTAAAAATCAAATCAATTTTACTTTCATGTATAAAGATTTTAATTGTTGGTCAACACTTGTTTGCATTTAATCTTCGAGTATTGTGGTTAGTTGTTGTAATCTAGAATTATTTGTAAATTTGAGAAGAATTGTGGCCAATATCTTCTATAGGGGATAAGTGTGATGAAAGAATATTAGTGAGTGAGTGAAATGTGAAGATAATATCAAGTACTAAACCTTTTATCCCTTAAGTGCACCTGCCTTGGTTTTTGCAAAACCTAAAGAGTAGAGAATCCTCGTGATTCTGTTAAAGTTGGGTCCAGATTTGATGATGTCTTAGTTGAATATAGGAGATAGCTATCTCTTAGACCAATACTTATCCTCAGAATCCTGTTATCAAGTATTTTGTTGCTTGGTAGTTTTGAAAGACTAACATGTCCATCTCAACCACATCACAAAGGACCTTGTCCTTAAAGTTTGTTATAGAGAACTCTACCCAGGCTTGTTTAGTTACCAAGGTTTTTTGACCTTTTGTGAGCCAAGGAACATGATAGGGGAAGGGATGGGGTTTCTTAGGTAGTTTTAAATTTTCAACCATTTCAGAGGACACAAAATTTCTAGTTGAACCAGAATCAATCAAAAGGCTACATACCTTGCCTTGGCATTTGATCTTTGTTTTGAATAGATTTTTCCTTTGGGGTGGTTCTTGGGTATGAGTAATTTGTAAGAAAGCCTGCCTCATCATCAGGCATGTGCCTTCTTCAAGTTCTAGATCCTTATTATCGTGTTGGTCCTCTTTAATGAGTTGTGCTCTCCTCTCCCCTATTAGGAATAACCTTAGACATAAATAACACTTACATGCAAATATAAAAAATATAAGAAAATAATAGATCACACAAAAGAGAACACAAGACAACAAGATTTAACGTGGTTCACCCAAACCCTAGGCTACATCCACCAAGCAAGAAGACCAATACTATTATGATCTAGTGATTACAACCTGATCACAATTTGGAATCCCTTACATCTCAATACTGTCGCAAAAAGCAATTTCACATCACACATAATGAGATATACCTAACCCTAAGCACTTTTATACAAGTATTTTTGCCACTTTAGGGTTATAATTAATTATTACATTTTAGCCCAAAATCTCGATAAAATTATGAAGTATGTACAATACTTTCCTGATTAGTCACCACAAACTAACAATCTTCCATTTGGGGACTAATTAGGATCCACACTAGACAACAATCTCATACTTGGAGACTGATCCTATAGCTACACCACTACTCCAATGGGCTCCTATTGGATCAAAACACTATGGACTCTATTATTCTTTTATTTTGTTCAGTCTAGAAGACCAAGCAAAGCTGAAGAGGAGTTCAACTTCTCCCTTGTCACTACCTTTGTAAACATATTTGTTGGATTGTCATCTATAAGTATCTTGTCCAACTTTAACTAGCCATCATCCATAACTAACTAAATGAAATGCTACAACAACTGTATGTGCTTTGTCTTTGAATGCAAAGTAGAATTCTTCACAAGATGAATGACCCTCTGACTATTTGTAAACAAATAATTATCCCTCTGAGGGTGTCCTAATTCTTCCAAGAATAATTGAAGCCATATCATCTCCTTGGTTGCCTTTGTAGTAGCAACATATTCTACCTCTATAGTGGATAAAGCATTAACTTTTTGCAACTGAGAAACCCAACTCATTGTTGCCCCACCAATAGTAAATACATAACCCGTAGTACTTTGCCTAGTATCAATATCCCCTACCAAATATGAGTAAACATAGCCTTGTAAATTAGTAGTACCGCCCCCAAAATGTAAACACTTACTTGATGTTCCTCTTAAATATCTGAGAATCTATTTGACTACATTCCAATGTTCAATTCATGAATGACTCATATACTTGCTAAAGACTCCCACTGCATGTGCAATATCTGGCCTTGTGCATACCATAGCATACATCAAGCTTCCTATAGTTGAAGCATAAGGTACCTTGGACATCTTATCCTCCTCTTCTTGTGTCTTTGGACACATCTCCTTGGTCAACTTCAAATGACCATGTAAATGTGTGTTGACAGCTTTAACATTCTTCATAGAGAAATGTTGCAACAACTTTGCAATATAACCAGCCTCAGATAAAGTCAATTTCTTGTTCTTCCTATCTCTACAAATTTTTAGACTAAGGTTTTGTTTTTCTTCCCCCAAACACTTCATAGAAAATGCTTGTGCTAACTAGCATTTTAGCCCCTTAATGTGATCCATGTTAGACCCAACTACAAGCTTATCATCAACATATAAACATAAAATAATGTAGCTATCATCATGTGACCTCTTAAAATAAACACAATGATCTAAATGACACCCACTATATCCATGTTCATGCAAAAAACTATCAAATTTTAGATACCATTGTCAAGGTGCTTGCTTCAAGCCATATACACTTTTTTTAATCTGCACATTAAGTTCTCCTTACCTTTGACCTTAAATCCCTATGGTTGTGCCATAAATATCTCTTCATCCAAATCACTATGAAGGAAGGTTGTTTTAACATCAAGCTACTCCAAATGCAAATCGTCAGTAGCCACAATACTTAAAACAATACAAATAGAGGTCATTTTTACAACAGGAGAGAATATCTAATCAAAATCAATGCCCTTTTTCTGTGCAAATCCTTTTACAACTAACCTAGCTTTAAATCTTTCCTTAGCTCTATCCTCTTCTTTCAACCTATAAACCCATTTATTCTGTAAAGCTCATTTACCTGCAGGCAATTTGCATAAATTCTAAGTCTTATTTTTTAGCAAGGAGCCCGTTTCATTTGCCATTGTAGACTCCCACTAAATCTTAGTATCCACTTGAATTTTTTTTATAACATTTAGGTTCACCAGCATCAGTAAGTTAAATAGAATACAAAGAGGGGAAAAATCTTTCTAGAGGTCTACTTAGCCTTGTTGACCATCTAACATTCACTGGTGTGTGTGGTATTTGTTGTTGCAATTGTTGCAGATCATGAGGAATTGCTAGAACATCATCTTTTGGAGTATCATCTAGCACTACATAATCATCTTCTTCCTTCTCATTTTGCTGCAACAGATCTTTGTACAAATCTTTTTCATTGAATATGACATCCTTGCTTCTTACAATTTTACAATTTTTAAACTTCCAAAGCCTATAACCCAATTCATCAATGTCATATCCAATAAATACACATTTCTTTGATTTAGCTTCCAGCTTGGTTCTATTTTCAAAATCTATATGAGAAAATGCTTCACAACCGAAGGTTTTGAGAAAAGAATAACTCACTTTCTTACCAGTCCATGCTTCCTCTAGAATACCACAACCCAAAGGAGTAGAGGGACCTCTATTAATCAAATATATTAGTATTAACAACCTCTTCCCACATATTTAAGTGCAACCCAACATGTAACCTCGTGCTCCTTGCATGCTCCATTATAGTCTTGGTCATGCATTCAGCCACTCCATTTTTACGTGGAGTCCTTGAAACAGTTTTCTGTCTATGAATACCATTAGTGGAGCAATAATCTTAAAATTCATGACTACAATACTCACCACCATTATCGGATTTTAAAAATTTTAATTTCTTACCAGTCTCATTTTCAACCAAGCATTTCTATTTCTTAAAATTTTGAAATACATCAGATTTGTTTAAGGAAATAAATCCATACTTTTCTAGTTGCTATTAGAAATAATAGTCCACCAAGATAACAATTAGTACATAAGAGTCATAGTTAGCAAACTCTGAATCCTTGTTAGGAGATTCCAACCCTGTTAGGGGTTATGCTAGTCCTATTAGGATTTGTAGAAGGTAGAAGGACCCACTGTCCAAACATCTTCTTGGGCAAGACCACTAAACTTCACTATCTAACTGATCTCTCAACTATTCCTTGTAGAATAATTGTTCATACTGCTTTATCCTATTTTCTCTATCCTGTCAACCAGGCCAATCTCTGTTAGACCTTGTAGACTAGGTCACAAACCTTAGATCCAAATACCAAACCTTGAATCTCAAAATAAAATACCAGTAATCAAGTTTTCTCCAACTTCGTTCTACTCTACTTATCTTCACAATTAACTTGTTCTTCTATTCTTCTCTTCGTGCTTCATGCAATCATCCATACATAACAAAGGAAAATGTCCTTCCTTTATACCAAATCCATAAAAAAATTCCCTAAGTCGACTATTACACCTTCTCAATTAATTATTATAGGATTTCATTAAGAACACATTTTACTTAGTGATAGCATCAATCTATCACCTTGTAACTTGAATATCTTTTTGCATGTGTAATATTATGACAAGCGAGCTCATCCATGTCATATCTAATATATCTTCTACACACCTTTAACCTCAATTCTCAGAATATCAACTCTACTAAGAGATATAACAAGTTTACCAAAACATGCTTCTATAAACTCTATCTTAGAATAGTCTTCACCAAAACTTGCATAACTTCTTCCAAACTTAATATCTTTTTCTTCTTAGGTTAACTTCATATGCTAGACACTTAGTAGTATCCCCCATAACATCTCATAGTGAAAATACTCAATAACCTATCTGTACCAACATAATCTTTATCGTTGTTCTTTTGTTTGATACCACAAAAAATTGCTATGTTGACATCAATGAAAAACATAGTCATGAATGTAACATATCATCGTCATAATGATCTAATCATGTTTCTACAATACTCCCCCATAGGAATATCATTAACATTCATTTTTCCAATAGTTGCATCATCGATAAATATAACATAATAATGAGAGCCACTAAGGGAAGATACCTAAGCTGGTCCCCATACATCTGTATGCATAAGCTCTAGTCTCTCACTTTTCTTTTCCTTCCCACTCTTCACAAAACTCTCTCTCTTTTATTTTACATACACACAACTTTCACATAAATCCATATTAACACATTTCAAACCTAGTAAAAATTGCTTTGAATGAAGTAATTTCATACCTTTCTCACTCATGTGCCCAAGCTTATTGTGCCATAGCATTGTATCAAAATCTACAACAACTGTTTGTTCTTCCTGCTCAACTGCAACAATTGTTCCTGAACACTCATTTTCTCTTTGAAATAATCAAATTAGAAGGAACAATATGACTTGTACAAAGATATAAGGTGTCTACTTTCACACCTTTTGCTACTACAAGGGAACCTTTTGAAAGCTTCCATTTTTTATCATTAAAAGTAACTACACAACCCTAATTACTAAGTTGTCGTATTGAAATTAATTTCCTACTCAGTCTTGGAACATGTCTTACCTCATGTAGTAGCTAATGATTCTGATTCTGCAACTTAATCTTAACTTTTTCCTTTCTAAGAATCTGACAAGGTTCATTATCCCCCAAATAAACAAGCCCAAAATCCCCTTGGACATAATCAATAAAATAACCTCTATGAGGTGTAGCATGAAATAAAGCACTAGAATCTAAAACCCATGAATCATCAACACTATATAAAGAGAAAAGAAATGCATCCTCTTTGGATTTGTTACTTACCACATTTTCCCCCTTGTTCCCTTTTGGTTTATCTTCTTCATTTTTCTTTCGAGTCTAGCAATATTTATTCTTATGCCCTGGTTTTCCATAGTACCAATAGTCGTTTGGTCCTCTCGATTGAGACCTCTTCCCCTTTGATTTTCCTCTTGATTTTCCATGATTTCCAAAATTGTTTCCTCTCTCAGTCGTTCTACCTCTACTTTGTGCATTCAAAGAACTTCCTAATGTCCACGTGAGGTTTTCCTACAAGTTTCCTCACTCAAAATAACACCAATCACATCATCAAATTTTAGGGTATTAGATATATAAATAGAATTACTCATAGCCATTACCAATCCATTCCATCTTTCAAGCAAAGAACAAAAAATCAAGAGAGCCCTAATTTTTTCATCAGAATTAATACCCATAGATGATAATTGACTAGTAACTATATTAAACTCATTTAACTGATCTGCAATAGGCCCACCTTCTGCCATCTTCATATTAAATAAATTCTTCATGAGAAATACCTTATTTGAAGCAGAGGGTTTTTCATACAAATTTGCTAGGGTTTGCATCAACTCTTCCACTATCTTTTCTTTTGTAATGTTAAATGTTACTGATAGTGCCAAGCATGGTCAAATGCTTCCAAGTGCCTTCCCATCTAAAATCTCCCAGTCCTCATCTGTCATAGTTCCTTGTTTCTTGGATTTTCCTTCCAATGGCTTCTAGAAGTCCTTTTGATTAAGATAGTTCTCCATTTACATTTTCCATAATTGAAAGTTCTGCCCGTTAAACTTATCCACCTTTAGCTTACCCTCATCTGCCATTGCTCTCACTCAACCATGAGACTTTCTTGTAGAGGATAACTAAAAAACAACCTCACTTTGATACCATTTGTTAGGAATAACCTTAGATACAAATAACAATTACATGCAAATATAAACAATATAAGAAAATAATAGATCTCACAAACAAGAACACAAGATACCAAGATTTAACGTGGCTCACCCAAACCCTAGGCTATGTCCACCAAACTAGTTCCAATATTATTATGTTCTAGTGATTACAACCTAATTACAAATTGTAATCCCTTATAGCTCAATACTACCGCAAGAAGCAATTTCACATCACACATAATGAAAGATACCTAACCCTAAGCACTTTTATACAAGTATTTTTGCTTCTTTAGGGTTATAATTATTTATTACATGTCGGCCCAAAATCTTGATAAAATTATGAAGTATATACAATACTTTCCTAATTAGTCACCACAAACTAACATCCCCTTGGTCATTGTTCCTCTTTTCAGGACATCTACTTGCATGATGACCCAATTGGTTGTAGTTGTAGCATTTGATGGGGCCATTGCCTCTTCCTCTACCTATGTTGAAGGATTTACCTCCTCTATAGTTCCCTTTGGAACTTGAATTTCCTCAATTCTTATTCAGATCAATAGTCTTGTTGCCATTATTCTGCCCCTTACCCCAAGAGTTGTTCTTGCCCTTGAAGTTCCTATTGTTTTTATTTTCCTTCCCTTTGCCTTGGTCTTTTTTCCTCTTCCATTTATCCTCTACTTTGATGGCTAACTGGTAGCACTTATTCACACAAGTAGGGGTGTGTAGACTTAGTTCATCTTGGATAGGTACCTTAAGGACATTCATGTACCTAACAAGTTTTTCTTCCTCATCCTCCACTATGTTTGTCTTCATGCATAGCTTTAGGAACTCCTCTATATAGGAACTCACATCTATGTCCTTTTGCTTCAGACTCTAGTTCCTTCTATAGAGTTGTACCCCAATAGTCTTCATACACATAGGTCTCTTTGACTAGTGCCACGATGCTATCCCAAGATGAGATCATGCTCCTTCCTTTCTTCATCCTTTCAATTTGGATGAAGTTCCACCAAGTTAGGGCTAACCCCTTCAACTTGGATTTTTTCCATTTTCACTCTTTGCTTCTCTGGAATGTCTTCACATTCAAAGAAACTTGTCAAAGCCTCAATCCAATCTAAGGCCACATCTGCACTCATCTTGCCATTGAAAGTTGGTTATTATAACTTCCCTTCCATGGTCCTCTTTTCCATAGATTTGAGAGCATTCAAAAGAGGTCTATGTTTCGCAAGTACTTCACCATCCTGATCAGGGTCTTCTACTTCTTAATCCCTATCATCTTTAGAGTGTGCCTCCTTGTTTTTGTCCAACTTACTTTTAAGTTCCTTTAACCTCTTTGCTAGAGCAATATTTGTTGCCCTCTATTCTCTCATGATTTTGGCAAGTTTTGCATTTGTTACCCTGGTAGGTATTTCTTAATCTTTAGTAAGAGATATGACTCTAATACCACTTGATGCAATGGAGCCTGGTATAGTAAGTCTTAGATGAATAACTAGCCCTTAGATCCTCTTTACTTAAGGAATGTCTAGCAAAGTGTCTTTGATCCTGCCAATGTGCTCAAGCACCAATTACAAGTGCTAAGAGTAGAAAGTCAAGGTTATCACAACCCATCTCCAAACAAGGAAATCCCAATCATAAGAAGACCCCTTGATACAAGATAACTTATCACAAATTTCCCTATAAGCACAAAATGACAATTTTTTACACAAGACCTCAAAACACACAAAAGGACTAGGGGTGACTCAAGGTTGAACTTGTGGTCTATTTAGGTCCATTATAAGGTGGATTGAAGGTTAAAACAATACTATGCAACATTTAAGTAATAGTTGCTTCAAAAATACACTTAACTTCAGCAATCTCCACATAACCCTATGAAAAATAATATATTTAAATACCCTTTTGGGGTTTACTAAATATACCCAAGCACTAGGAATGGATCGTGTAAAAAAAATTAAGTTTTCCCAAATTTCTTCTCTAGGCAATTAGACCTATTAGGTCTCCAAATACAAGAAAGGTACACTTTTCCAATGCCCAAACTTCAATATAACTATTGGATAATGAAGGGGCATCTGAATGACTTTAGGAGTGAAACCATATGACAAAGCAAGCGGACATCTCCATAGAATTGGGGCAATGGCTTATTTATATGGCCCTCCCTATCTACCCTATCTATATGTGGTATATGGACTGGTCAATAGTCTATAGCCGGTAGGGTCGGCTCCCAGCAATTCAATCACCCTAGTTTAGTCAATAGAAGTGCTCCCAGTGATTCAGTCGCCTAGGCCAAGAAAACAAGTTGAAAACCTAATTCCAGACCCTAATGATAACTTTGGAGCAAGTTATAGGAGATGTTGACAAACACTATAAGCATGCACATGGGACTTGCATGCCTAGGGCATCAAATTTATCCTTGCCACCTACATATTAAAATATGAAAACAAATCCATCTTAATATACATAGTCAACACTTGGATTTCACTAGAGGCCATTAAATTCCCATGGTGAAATCCCAAGATATGGCAAATTTTGATTGAAACCCTAGGTATGATAACTTTTACAACCAACTTCTACAAAAACTTCAATATCTTGAGTTAGGTGAATGATCAAGTTCTCAAACCAAATGCATTTGAAAGAAATTTCATCAACTAATCCAAAAATGTAGATTGATCCTCTCGGTGTGTCCACACAACCTGTTACAACATGGAATTTACAAGAAATTTGAGTTATTTTATTTATTCAAAGGAAAAAGTACACAATGTTCTCCTACCACCTACCTGAAAGGACTTATGTAGGTATCCCCAATGGAAAAAACATATTTTCAAACCAAATTTGGCTATTGGGGAGTCATTTTACAAAATATGCAACTTTTTGCTAAAAGTTGCCTGACAACTTTTTAGCAACTTTTGCAATTTTTGATCAAAATATGATCAAAATTCAACTAAATGATCCCAATAGGACCAAAACATGCTAAAAAATGAAAATAACAACCTATCCTAAGATTTAATGCTATTTGGACACCTTTGACCATAGTTGACCAAGAGCTTATAATTGTGTCAATCTTAGAACTAGGCCTTACAAGTAGGTCCAAATGCATAGCCACTATTTCTAACCTTATCCTATAGGTTCTTAGGACCTTGAAGATTTACTTGAAATATATCAATACTCTTCAATTGTTGACGGTGCTCCTGCACCAACTAGTTTGTTCAGGACTTGTTGTAAGTCTGGTGGTAAAGTCTACAAGGTGATTGTGGATGGTGATAGTACTAATAACCTTGTTGTTGATAAGATGGTTTAAAAACTTAGTTTGAAGAGAATGAGACATCCTTATCCTTATAGGATTGGCTGGTTACAAGGTGAGCATGCTTAGGAGGTGAGGGAGCAATGCCTTGTTGATTTCTAGATTGGGTAGTATAAGGATCAAGTGTTGTGTGATATTGTAGACATGAATAGTTGTCATGTGTTGCTTGGTAGACATTGGCAGTATGATTGCAGGGTTGTGCATGATTGTGCCAAGAATATTTTTACTATTGAGAAAGGTGGCATGAGGCATTCCTCGATTCCTTTGTAGAATGAAGAGCTCGGTAGGAGGAACTTGAGTATTGGTAGCTGAGTTGAGTTGACAAATTTTGAGAGGGTTGGAGATCAGCATGGAAAGAAGGCATGTAGCACACCTAGAATCGATGTGAAGAAGCAAAAGAAGAACAAGGGAAAGCATGTACAATTTGAGATCTTGGAAGATATGTATGTGAACAACCAATTTGGAATTTATGTGTTGAATCCCAAAAGATGTTCTTCTAGCTACTAAGAACATCTTTTCGAACTCGGGTTTCTGATGTAGGAGCATCCTAGGGTCTTTAGAAATCCTACATGTTGGAGGTATTTTGGGCTTAGAGTTGTGGACTCAGTCACCAAATAGTGGTACTTGGTCACTGAAGGGTTTCGTTGTTGCTGAGGTGCCTAGTCATTGTTGGAGCTTGACATTCTCTGTGGCGTTTGGCTTATTTGGGTTACTCAACATTCATTGCATTGGTTGACATATGTTGGTTACTCAACATACACTAGGAGCTTGGCAATGCTAGTGTTTTGGCTGGTACTTAGCTTGGTTTCTCTAATGCTTGATTTGGTCTTGGTTCTTGTAGGTATCGAGTTGTCTGTGAAATGACTTTGGATATTTAATTTGTGTTGTACCCAACTTGTGGCTCAACATATATTTAATGTATGCAATTTAATTTAATTTGTAATGAATTGGACTGACTTGTGGGTTAGTTGGGTATAAGTATGGGGGTTTTATGGAGTCTTTAGTCAGATAATGGTCATCCATCTTTGAGAAGAGGATGTAAACTTTGAAGGACTAGTAGCCAAGGCTTGGTAAACTAGGAGATTGCTTGGTGGGCTTACGAGCACAAGTTAAGATTTCCTTAGGGTTTTCTTCTAGTGCATAGATCTGGACTAGCTGGGATTAGTGTGGGTAGTTCGATCTTGAGGGATCTTGTAGAACTATTATTTTAATTGCTATTGTATTTGGCCCTAACCTGGAGCCCTTACAGTTGGGCATATTGCATGTAAAGAATTATTTATGAATAAACAGTTGCATTTGGTATTAGATCTTGCATTGCTATTACTTTTTCGTTGTGTTTCTACTATGTGGTTATTTGGTGGGGGCTAGGACATCTCCTTTAGGGATTCTACTGCCTTGTATTGCATTATTATAAATATTGTGGTATATTATATATATGTATATACACACACATATACATATATATAGACATACATACATATATATATATATATACATATATATATATATACATATATATATATATATATACATATATATATATATATACATATAGATATATATATATATATATATATATATATATATATATATATATATATATATATATATATATATATATATATATATATATATATAAAATACAAAATAGTATTATTAAATATATTAATTAAATGATGATTAAACCTTATAGACATGCCTCCTCCTCTCATATTTATATGAGATCCAAATCTGCATTTGGTAGACATCAATTACAATGGCCGTGTTAGTACATTTGCAGAAAAAAAGTGACCCATGTTACTTCAACATGGTATCAAAGCTTTACTGTAAATGTAAGAGAATACAATCAATGATAGGAGATCTTAATGGTATTGGCCAACTCAACATTAGCATTCGAAATTGTTCCTTGAGAAAGGTTCACATAAAAGAGCCATTACTTCAAGATAAAGGGATTTTTATGGTGTAACCTTTTGAATATCATGCTTTGCCTTTGGAGCACTCAATTTGACTAAATTCACTTTTGAAACCTACTACTCTAGCAAAGGCATTGGAAGAGTTGTTAATGTGTTAGTCTTCCATCCCTAAATAATGATATCATTGAGGAAATTTCAAACATCTATCATATGATCATATTAGAGCTAATGGCAGAGCATTAAGCCTCCATTTCTTGTCAATACACATCAATATTAGAGAATGATACTTAGAGTATAATAGTATATGATCAAGAAGGCGATGGTGCAATCGTAAGATGACACAAAATCATCCAATGAAAACTACAAAATATATCATATTCATTGCAATAACATTTATGCCACTGTGAGTGACTACTACAACATACGTAAAGCTTGAAGACATTACAACTCTAGGAGGTCCTAGAAAAGACAAAAAATACTCATAATATGATGGAGCATACAACTATAGAGATTGAGCTGAACCAAGATGGAAAATCTGATAAATTAATGGAGCAGTAGAAGGAAAATGGATGCCCCAACAGAGGAAAAATTCATTGGGAGGGTAAAAGGATAACTTGTAAGAGTTATTGAAATAATAACATCAAATCCATCCGATGTGGATTTCACCATGCCACATGTTAAATATATTGAAGAACTAAAAAAATAAATTTAAATGTCATGATTTTTTTTGTATCATGAAGAAATCATTAGTTTTTTCCAACAATAACATGCCAAGAGCCACATATATGATTCTCAGGTGCTAAAGATTTTTTAAGCCAACTCTCTTATGTTAAGCATAAAGGGTAATAGCCAAACTATTTGACACAATACCTAAGAAATGGGAGTGAGGTGGTCATCATGCTTCAATCAAGATTCTATATCACACTTGATGTGAAGGATCAAGTCTATAAAAGCCTGAGATGAATTTGAAAGTGCATCACAATACCCCTATGTTTCAGCTAGAAGACCAAATAACATGATCATTTTATTGTATTACTGATGTAGCGAGAATATGAAGGTACGCCTACTGGAGGTAATCTAGATCCCTACAAATAACCACACAATGGAAACACAACAACAAGATACATAATTTGATACCAAATGCAACACTTTATTCATAAATAATTACTTACATGCAATGTGTCCAACTGTAAGGTCTTTTGGGTTAGGGCCAAATACAAAAATCAATTACAAAATAGTTATGCAAGATCTCTCAAGATCCAAGTCTGTACTAATCCCAGCTAGTCCAGATCCACACTCTGGTAGAAAACTCAAAGGAAATCTCAACTTGTGCTCAGAAGCCCACCAAGAAATCTCTTAGTTTTACCAGGCCTCAGCCACCAGCCCTTCAAAGTTTGCTCCTACACTTCATCCTCTTCTCCAAGTTGGATGATCTACCATTTTACTTAAGCCTCTACAAAACACCCATACTTATACCCAACTAAGCCACAAGTTGGCCTATCCCATTAAAAATTAAATTAAACCCTTACATTAAATGTTCGCATAAGTTTCAAGTCAGCTACAACACAAATTAAATGCCCTTACACAAATTAAATGTCAAAAGTTGGTTCATAGACAACTCAGTTACCATAGGGACCAAGACCAAACCAAGTGTCAAAGAAAACCATGCCGAGTGTCAACATTCCACCAGACCTAATCGAGTTCCTTCATTGATTGAGCAATAGTATGTGTCGATTCCTCCAGAAGCAACTTAGCCCCTTCATTAACTAAGTTTCTCAAGGAATACTACTATCAAGATCCAAGTTTAAACCGAGTTCCCAATATTTGTTGAATGTCCCAAGCAACGCTGAACATCTTCATTAACTGAGTCACTCAGTTAACTAACAACCAAACCAACTTAGTATCATCTAAGTCACACTTCTTTCTTTGACCGAGTCCTTCAACTCCAAGGTCAAACCACACCGACATGCATGATTGCTAGCCAACCAAGGATGCTCTTGCAATAGACACCCCAGGTTTGAAAAGATGTTCTTAATAGCTGGAAGAACATCTTCTAGGATTCAACACATAAGTCCCAATTTGGTTCTTTACATAAATATCTTCCAAGTCCTCAAATTGTACACTCTTTCCTTTGGTCTTCTTCTACTTCTTTTCATCCATCCTCGGTGTGCCACAAGTATTCTTTCCATGTTGATCTCTAAGCATCTCAAAATATGCCAACTCAACCCAACTACCAATACTCAGGTTCCTCCTATTGATCTCTTTATTCTACAAAGGAATCATGGAATGCTTCTTGCCACCTTTTACAATTGCAAACACATTCTTGAAACAATTATCATACTGCCAAGGTCTACCAAGCAACACATGACAATTATTCATGTCCACAATATCACACAACACTTGATCCTTATACTACCCAATCTAGAAATCAACAAGGCACTACTCCCTTACTTCCAAAGAATGCTCACCTTGCAACCAACCAATCCTATAAGGAAAAATATGTCTTGCTATCCTCAAACCAAGTTTCTAAATCATCTCCTCAGCAACAAGGTTATCAGTATTACCACCATCCACAATCACATTGCAGAATTTTACCACCAAAATTACAATGAGTCCTAAACAAACTAGTCCTTTGACAAGAGTCTAATGTCCTCTAACCAACCAGCACTCACCAACCTAGAAAACTCTCTCCTTGCTTAGGTTCATTGGTAGGGTTTTCAGCCTCATTCACAAAAATAGTTCTTTTGTCACCATCCTTAGGAAATTCATAAAATCTATGTCTTACTTCTCCACATTTGTAGCAAGTACCCTTAAAATAACCTCTACCTATCCTTCTCTTCTTCTCAATAGGTTTTGGTTCATCTTTTTCACTCGATTTAGCTTTTGCCAAGATATCCTACTTCTCCTTCCTTTGGAATTACCTTGACTTTTCCTCTTCAACTTATCTTCTACCTTCAAGGAATACTAATAAGAATCCTCAACCAAATCAATATTCAACATGCCAACCTTATATTGGATATTGAATCTTAAATCATTAATGTACCAAGCTACCTTCTCCTTTCACAATTCTATATGCCCAAACCAAATAGCCAACTTGTAGAACTCCTCGATATAATCTTTCAACGTCATATCTTTCTATTTCAAATTTTGCAAACTCTTGAATAACTCAAGTTCATAATCAGTAGGAATAAACTTAGCCTTCAACTTAGCTACCATCAATCTCCATCTAGTGATCTTCATTTCACCTTCCTCCTCTCTATCTCTTTGCAGTTCTTTCCACCAAAGAGTAGCATGTCCTTTCAACTTAGTTTGTGCGAACCTTACTCAGAGTGGATCTCTAATTTTCTCAAGCTCAAAGTAGTATTCTAATTCACCAATCCAATCAATCAAGTCTTTAGGTTTCAAAGTACTTGAGAAACTAGAAACCTCCATCATATTCTTCAACCTCAATTGAGATCTAGGTCTATCAAACTAACCGACCCTAGTTCGAATAGGTCTCTCCACACAATTACATATTTCCTCACCACTCGATCCAACAACTTCAAAGTCTTCAAAATCTTCTTCATAACCATCTTCAATACCCACATGTTGGGGTACACCACCTATATCACTCACAATTTCAGCAATCATGTCACTCTTCATCAATGCAATCTTAGATATGATTATGCTTTAATATTATATGAGATCCTTTCCTCCACAACATCACTAAGATCATCAATTTCCCTAGGGTCCAATCTTCTTGGAAGCATCTTCCAAGATTCTTGCAAACCCTCGGCATCAAATCCACAAATCTAGAAGATCAATCAATTCCATAAGATCAACCTTCTCTTCTAGCCTTCACCCAAGTCCTCGTGCAAACTACCTCAACTTCGGCACTTGGTCTACACACTCAAGAATAACTGAGCTCTAATACTACCTAATGTAGCAACAATCCAAAGGTACCCCTGCTGGAGGTAATTTGGATTCCTACAAATAACCACACAATGGAAACACAACAATAAGATACACAAAATAATACCAAATGCAACTCTTTATTCATAAACAACTATTTACATATGATGTGCCTGGCTGTGAGGCCTTTCCAGTTAGGGCTAAATACAAAAAGAAATTACAAAATAGTTCTGCAAGATCCCTCAAGATCCAACACCACACTAATCCCAGCTAGTCCAGATCCACACTCTGGTAGAAAATCCCAAGGAAAACTCAACTTGTGCTCACAAGCCCACCAAGAAATCTCCTAGTTTTACCAAGCCTTAGCCACTAACCCTTCAAAGTTTGCTCCTACACTTCATCCTTTTCTCCAAGCTGGATGATCTACCATATGACTTAAGCCTCCACAAAACACCTCCACTTATACCCAACTAACCCACAAGTCAGCCTAGCCCATTACAAATTAAAATAAATCCTTACATTAAATGTTTGCATAAGCCACAAGTTGGCTGCAACACAAATTAAATACCATACACAAATTAAATGCCAAAAGTTGGCTCACAGACAACTTGGTTACCATAGGGACCAAGATCAAACCAAGTGCCAAAGAAAACCATGCCGAGTGTCAACATTCCACCATACCTAACCGAGTTTGTGATTAATCGAGCACTAGTATGTGTCGATTCCTCCAGAAGCAACCGAGCCCCTTCATTGACCGAGTTTCTCAGGCAACGCTACTGTCAAGATCCCAATGAAAATTGACTCCTAGTATTTGCTAAGTGCCCCAAGAGACATTGAAAACCTTCATTAATTGAGTCACTCGGTTAACACAACAACCAAACAAACTCCCTATAGACTGAGTCACATTTCATTCTTTGGCCAAGTCCTCTAATTCCAAGGTCAAACCACACCAACATGCAAGATTGCTAGCCAAACAAGGATGATGTTGCATCAATTATATGGATCAACCTTTGCATGCTAAACACATTGGGGATTCATGTACAATAGGAACCAAGTACTTTCAAATACTGGGCACATTGAAAAAAGACTTCCCTGATATTTTCATTATTTTGATAGAAATATAATTGAGCTTAGTATTTTGGAATATGCAATAAAGAAGGTACGTAAAATTAAAGATATATGAAACTCATTTTGTGGGTACCACAAGGATTGGAAGTAAGTATAATGATTTTTTTTAATGTTTTGAATTTGTTTTATATAATTTATCATTTATTTCCTTATAGGTTGATATAAGTGGAATACTATTTATTTGATATTATGACCCTTAAGAATATTTGAAGTGATATTTTATAATTAATATAAAATATTATGTATGGAAATATTGATTCACATGGTATAGTATCATAGTAGGAGATTTGATTGATATGACTATGTTTCCTATAATCTTTATAATGTTGGTATGTAAGATAATGATCTCCATTTGATCTTGACCAACATGATTGGGATTAAGGATTCCCCAAATATTAGAATAATGTAAAAGATATAAATTAGAGGATGTTTTAATATTAGTATAAAGAGAATGATGAATCAATAAGTATAAAAGATTGCATCAAAGATGTTTATGTATATAAGTATTTTCCTTGAGTATTACATTTATCTATTTATTGCAGTCAACCTCTTATTTGTAATTCTATATGTACTATAAGAATGATTTTCCTTGATCTTTTCCTCTGAGAATGTTATTGCAGGAAAATAGAGGGAGATTGAGATTTAAAGGGAAACTGACATTTCATTAGAGGTAACCTTGAAAGAGAGGGAGAAAATAGAGGAAACATGTATTCTAAAGAGTAAAACATATTCGATCTCCTTAAATCCAAGGTAAACCCTATTACATATCAAAGTGAAAGGTGAGAAATATTCTACAAGGAAACTACAAAAACCCTCTTGAAACTGGAAAATCAAATAGAATGAAAGCAACTGTATAGAGGAAACTTTACATATTCACACCAAGGCGATGATGATATGAGGAATAATAGCAGTGATGGATCATTCATAGAAGAAAAATGTAAATACATTCCTCAAGATACGAATTGCATAGAAAAAAATTATCACTCATGAGAACTAAGCATCACTAACAATGTTGATGGAAGGAGCGGGAATTTTACATTGTGGTGGGGAATAATAACCAATGTTTCGTTCCCACTTAAACCATCTTTAGAAAGGAGATGTTCCATGACTCTCATGGGGAGATAAGTACTCATATATTTTACATTTATCTATTCATTTATTTATAATCTTATACATACTGTAAGAGTTATTTGCCTTGATATTTTCCTTAATGTTTAAGGATGTTTTTGCAAGAAAAGAAGGTTGGTACTTTACACATGCTACCAAATATTGTGCAGACTCAATCTTATGATAGTAGCTCTAAAGATGTTGATGATCAAGATGGATAAAGTGAGTCTCTTGAAGCAAATATATTTGATGATTGAGATGATGAGATCATTCTACATCAAGAGGGAGTATGGCACTTCTTCTAAGGCAACACAAGAGCTTAGAAGATTGATACTCAGAGGGAGCCTAGAACTACATGTATGTGATTTCATGATTTTAATGGGCCTACTCCTATGTATATTATGAGGAAGTAATGACTTATCACCAGAAAGTTGGAAGATTGATATTAGATTTAGATGAAGTTCAAAAGATATCCTTGAGAGAAGAGAGATTCTAATGGAGTAAACAGAGGACCTAACTTCCTAGGATCATTGTTTAGAGGGAATTTTGAGGTGCAATCCTTGTGAATGATATCTTCTCTTGTATGAGGAGAAGTTATAAGTAAAATTCCTTATAATGCATTCTTCTCTTTAAGAAAAATTTGAGGTGTAATCCTTTGTACCACCCTCTGACTTGGTCCATGGTGGTTCCTATTTGATATTTAATGAAAGGTGATGATCTTTCATTGAAATATATAGACTAAAGGTAACCATTATAAGGTGATGATCTTATAAATGGTAGACATGTTATCATTACAAACTTCATTAAGTTGTCCCAAAGTGCTGGAAGTCATGATAACAAACATATATAAATAGAAGGTAACCATTGTAAGGTGATGATCTTATAAATGGTAGACCTGTTATCATGACAAAAGTCATAATAATGAACGTATCATATAGAAGGTAACCATTGTAAGGTGATGATCTTATAAATGGTAGACCTGTTATCATGACAAAAGTCATAATAATGAACGTATCATATAGAAGGTAACCATTGTCAGGTGGCAATATTATAAATGGTAGATATGTTATCATGAAAAACTTCATTAAGTTGTTTCCCTAGAGTGTTGGAAGTCATGATAATGAACATATCATGATCAAACTTCATTAAGTTGTTGTCCTAGAGTGTTGAAGATCATTATACTTGTCATGATAGAGACCATGACATTGTGATTTCTTGTTATCTGATATACTATTATAAATCGTTCTCCTGGAGTGCCAGGAATTAGATAACTCATATCCTTATAGGATATAATATATTCTTTTGGTAGACATCAAAGATTTGATGCCAGTGCATATAACAAAAGAATATATGTATGATGAATATTATATGATTGATATTTCTTGTTGAATCACACTTCAGATTATATTGAAAGATAAAATCTAAGTTAATGGATTTATGTTAATATCCTTAAATTTGTCGTTCCAAAAAATATCAAATTGAGATGACATCTCTCCATATTCTTGAGAGCATAATGTGTTCTATAAATCCTCCCTAGCTAAGAGGGAGCGTTAAAATTGTAGCTTTAGTCGAATTAATTCGATTTGAGATAATGATTCTTATTGGTAAATCATCATTTCCTATATATACGTATTCATGTAATAATAATATATATTATTATATATATTATAGTATATAATATATTATACATATATTATAAGGTTTTCCACCAAGCGATAGAAAAACTATTATTTTTCTCTTATCCTACAACTTTGTATCTTTAAAATTTATGAAAAAGGAAGGAAAAGAGACACTTAACATAGAGAAGTATGTCATTAACTCCTACTAATCTAATAATAGGAAAGTACAAACTGATAACATAATAAATATTGCAAATACTTATCATTTCATTCACCAACTTGTAAAATCTCCTTCACCGCAACATTTCAAGATATTAAAAAGGTTTTACAATATTTCTACAATACTTGACAACTAAATGTGGCTACCTTGAATTCTCCTTCCACAACCCTAACTCCCATGGACTTTAGGACATCAAGGAGTGGTCTTTTTTCTATAGGAACTTCTTCTTCCTTATCTTTCCCAAGGGTTTCCTCTTCATATGCATCCCCTTCTTCTTTAACATAGTTCTTCTCCACTACTTTCATCCAATCCTTGAGTTTCTCCAACTCCTCTCTAAGCCATTTTTTATCCACTTCTCGCTCTTGTAATTTCTTTTCAAGTTCTACAAGTCACTATAATGGATATCTCTCCCTCTAATTCTTGGAATGACATAAAATCCTCTTCCTCTTAAACTCTGATAGATCAACTTTCTTTGATACCAATTTCATGAGGAGACAAGTTTCTTGAGATGGTCTTTCACCTTACAATAGGCTTATTTACATATTCCTTACAAAATTGTCAAACACAAAACCTAGAAGTACTCTTAACCTTCCAAATTACTTCCTTAGAATATCATAATGCATCTAACATCCACTCAACAAGAAAGTCCACAAGTTCCACTTTTCAACTATTCTTGGTCAATTGGGTACAAAGGTGTAAATAGGGATAATTTTAGGGTATTGACCACCTGCACCCATTCTCTACTAGATTTTGTTGAAAACAAATTGATATAGGATGAATATGTGTTTCAATCATTGTTTTGTCACTAGTGTCAAACCTGCTACTTGCTAGTAAAACAATTGTTTAGATGATTTGAGTACTATCATTTGTTTGATTGATGAAGAGGATTTGATCAAATAAGGTAACTATAGCACCTAGAGGAAAGATTGAGTTATGATATGGAAAAGGAGTACAAGGATAAGTTAAGACAATGATATTATAATGCATTGATAATCTACTTAAGGTTGCAAAGGATGGTTACATTGATTAAGTTCAGTTGAACAAGTTAAAAGAATTGTGTTTGCCAGGCTTAACAATCTGCATAGTAGGTGCTGAGCAAAGTTAGTGTAAGTTGAGTAGAAAATTAGTTGGAGCTGAGAAAAAGTCAATTTCAGTGTAAGTCAAGTGATACCGTGTAAGCCGAGTAAAGTTTAGTTGATGTTGATCACCAATAAACTTTAGTTCATGTCGAATGTTTTGATAGTGGATGTCAAGCAACATAATATGTGTTGAGCATCAAAAACCAGTTAATGCTGAGTGTCAACATTATAAGAAAGATCGAGAATTTGATGAATCTGGGCTGACAAGTTTGGTTTCTTGGATTGTGTGAACCATGTGGAAGATAAACTTATTGAGTTGGTGGCACAGAATTCAAGATAAACCATTTTGAGGAGAATTCAAAGAGGATTGAAGGAGAAGTTTCTAGAAGGGAATAAAATGAAATGGTGGGTAGATTAATTGAATCCTACCTATTCCAACCTAACTCTGAAATGGACAATGGAGGATGAATAGAAAAATATCTTAATTTTCTATTTATAGAGATGGCTAGTTAGAAGCAAAGGTTGTCCTATGCAAGAACCTAAGGAAGGCAAGGAGTCTAGGGTATTTGCTTCATTCAATGACCTAAGAGAAGTGTCTACATTGGCAAGCAAAGCAAGAAGGCTTAAGGGTATGAATGCTTGAAAGGTGAACAAGCTGTCAGAGCTGAAGTGTGTGAAAACTAAGCAGAATGGATGACTAAAAAGAGATTTTTTTGCAAGTGTGTTGTAAGTTGTTATCAGATCAAGCCTTACTATTACTTTCTAATCATTGTACCAAACTAGGGTAAATCCTTTGGATTAAGGTTGACCTAACATTAATTTGTAAATCCTTTAACCAAGTGACATTCCAAGTGAATGATCTAAAGTCCTCTAACAAGGCTCACTCTTAAGAGGGTGATTGAAATCCTTTAACTAGGTCAAATTTAACAGTGTGCATTATAACCTTTAACAAGGTTGGCCTTTCATAGGGCATTACTTCAGAAAAGTGAGAATGAGTAGCATGTTTAAGTGAATGTATGATCTAATGGATGCATGCATGATGAAAATGTTTTATGGATATACGTTCACTAAGTTGTGAAAAGTTTTGGTTGTATAGCTAGACCTTGGATAACTAATTCACCCCCCCCCCCCAGCCCCCCCTCAAGCTCTTAGTTATTGTAAAGAATATCAACTAATGGTTGAGAGGGGAGGACTGTGATGTCCCCATTTTGGCAATTAATTTAAATAATAATAAATACTTTATATAAAGTAATATTAATAAATAATATTAAAATAATAATATTATGCTATAAGTAATATTATAATAATTATATTATGTATGTCGTATTATAATAATAATACGAATGAAATAATAAATAATAATAAAGATATGTTTAATATAACAATACTATATTAGTAAAGTATTATAATATAATATAATAATATATGATATACTTATTAATATAGTTATATTAATTAATCAAAACTTATTAATATAAATATATAATTAATATAATATAACTATATTATTATTGTTAATCTAATGAAAGGACATGACTCTTATAATAAAATTATATATATATTGAATCAACTATGGAGAAGAATCATCAGATAAGAAGAATATTACATAATGGATTCAAATAAAAGGAAAATATAGGAATGTCCTCAAAGAGGACATTACAAGTGGTATTAGAGCTTCGAATCTGCCAACCTATGGGACATATCTACAAAAGAATTGATCAGTTTCAGAGTTGGAAAATATTTATCATGATTTTTTTATTAGAGACCGCTGGTTAGTGCCTTAGTTAGAGTGGAGGTTATATGCTTTTAATGGGAGATGCAAATTTATCCTTCAACGAGAATGAATTGTTGAAAATATTAATGGTGAGCTACAACATTGAAGAAATTGTTACATTTCAAAAAATCAAGTGGTCATGTACATGCAAATCATGGTGAGTTTTGTGCTAGACGAGAGGTTATCAATGAGCCTAGATAATTTAGTTCTGCGGGACAAAATAAAATACTATGAGGAAATCTTTCGAAAGTTTGCCAATGGGAAAGTACTTAAACTTGAGTTGCACTATTGCGAGACTGTGACAGGTGTGATGAAGAAAATTGAAGATATGGAAAGTCATCCTCTGTGTACTTCAAAAATGGATGTTTTGTGGAAGGCAGTTGCATAATGTGCATCGTAAACTAATTGATTACGAGATTATGGGTAGTTGCATTCTTCAGCTTTCCCTTGGCATTATTTTTGTTAGAGATTTAAATGGTCCACTTTCTATTCTCCAAGTGGAGAGCTTAGATAGACTTCACAACATCAAGTTGAAGATTGGCCAGGAATTAGGGTTTCATCCTGGCAAGATGTGATTTATGAGTCCAGAGCATCTTCATGATGATGACTGCTCCCTTGGAGGTTATAACTTTGAGCATCTATCTACCATCGTGTACAAACTCATGGATAACATTGGAGAGTATTTTAAGTTGAGCTTTATTAGTCTCGTCAAATGGGTAGATACAAAATCCTTTCTAGACATTTGTTTGAATATATGCATTGTCACCACAATATTGTATGAAGACCTGCGCCAAGGTACAGACAGGCTACCCGAGGTCTCTGCACAAAGGAAAGACTGGATTGTGACATTAGGGTTGAAAGTTCGAAATGCTGAGTGCATGCATGGCAAGAACTATTTATTCATGTCAAAAGATGAAAGAGATGAAAATTATTGGTATCTAACAGTCAAAGAATATTATATGATGTCTTTTTCGTGAAGAGATTTTTAATTGTATTTCAATGTGGATTAATTATTGATATTATTAGTAGCTTTGAAAGATAGAGTCATCATATGATTAATGATGCTACTAGGATAGACATCCAAATTTTGAAATATTTGGATGGCATAATATTTCTTGAGGTTTTGTGTGGAGTTCAGTTGGTATCTCATCAATTTACTTCCTCACAATCAAATCTTATATTAGGGAATTCATATGTCTACCATATGACAAGGTGGGCATGATAGAAGATACAAGGAAAAATCTTTATTTGAGGTTGGAACTCTTATAGATAAATATCTGCCTTAGCTAAATACTAGAACCTATAGTTAACATAATGCAAAAGAAATATATTGGGAGTGTAATAGCTAAAGAATCATCAAACAAGATTTGGACTAAAGACATGTTTTAGGCTGAGGCATGTACAAGAATAATTAAAGTGGAAAAAGGTGGTGTACATGGTCATCACGTTATCACATAGCCAGTGGTGAAAATAAAATATTTAAGTGGAATGTTAAGCCATTGGATCGATGCCTTGAAAGCCACATACAGTGGGACCCATTGCTTACCAAGCAAGGGTTAAAAGAGGTAAATTTGAAAGAGGTTCAATATAGCACATGAAAGATGAAAGATAAAAATAAGGATTATACAAGAAGAAGACCTTAAGTAGATATGAAGATGACTTCATACTCATAAATTGCCACTTCAACCATAAAGGTAATGAGGTAAATTATATGCTTTCTTCATATATTATGAAATAATTGTTATTGTCTTTGTTATTATTGACACATTTGGATATTTTGATGAATATTGAATAGTTTAAATATTTACTATCAATAATTCTAATCAAATAAGGAAATGACATTGATTTTTAAGTTGATAATAATCAAAGAATGTTGTTAAATAAAATAAAATTATCTAAGATCATCATCTCCAAGTTGAGATAAGGCCTACAGTGGAATGGATTGGGCGACATCACTCGGGGTACCGGATAAAGCGTATGGGTACTGGGTAAGGCCTACGGTGATGAGATATCTCAGGTACATCATACAAAGGCACCTTCTTGGAAATAGTGATTGGAGAGAGGTAATGATAATGAGGGTGAACGGTGAGGCCCACTGGTTGGGTAACAGGGCACCCTATTATGGTTCCTCCTCCTATATTTTAATAATAAATTAAGTTTCTAACACTTCAAAAAGACTATGTCTTTGATTGTAAAGTAGTTTGATAAAGGTTAAATCTGTTGTATTCTTTAAAACTAAGAATATAAATATTTTTTGTCAGGATTTATTATATGAAGTTCCTTAAGAAGAATAAATATTACCTCCTAAGTAGACCACCTTGATGGGTGTCACAGGCTTCCCTCAAGGCCAAGAGGGCCAAAGTTTTGCTCTTGGGCTTAGGTAGGAAGAATAAGATTACCATCTAAGTAGAACACCTTGATGGATGTCAATGGCTGCCATCAAGGCCAAGAGGGCCAAAGTTCCGCTCTTGGGCTTAGATTTGGTTAAGTTAAGATTTGACATCATGTCAACTTAATTCAGTTAAGAATCTGCCAAGTAGACCACCTTGATGAATGTCAATGGCTACCATCAAGGCCAAGAGGGCCAAAGTTTTGCTCTTGGGCTTGGTAGGAAATTGGTTCAGAAATAATTCATCATGACTAATCTTTTCTTTGAAGCTATTAGATACATGTACATGTTAATAATTGTTTGTGTTGCAGGATCTAGCATACTAGGGAAGTATATTTTATAGATTATTCCCTTTGCTCTACTTCACTATGAAAAATAATGTATGATGTGTTTGCATCGTGTTTGCTTTGTGTCTTCATATGTTTGCATCGTGTTTGCTTCATGTCTTCATCTGTCTGTACCGTGTTTGCTTCGTGTTTTCATTCATTAAGATGTATATTTGATAAATCTTTTAGGACTTTGTATACAAATATGTTTTGTATCTATAAAGCAGTTTGTGTGTGAAAGATTTTGCTTGAGGACAAGCAAATTCAAGAGGGGAGGACTGTGATGCCCCCATTTTGGCAAGTAATTTAAATAATAATAAATAATTTATATAAAGTAATATTAATAAATAATATTAAAATAATAATATTATGTTATAAGTAATATTATAATAATTATATTATGTATGTCATATTATAATAATAATACGAATGAAATAATAAATAATGATAAAGATATGTTTAATATAGCAATACTATATTAGTAAAGTATTATAATATAATATAATAATATATACTTATTAATATAGTTATATTAATTAATCAAAACTTATTAATATAAATATATAATTAATGTAATATAACTATATTATTATTGTTAATATAATGAAAGGATGTGACTCTTATAATAAAATTATAGATATATATATATATATTGAATCAACTATGGAGAAGAATCATCAAAAGAATATTACATAATGGATTCAAATAAAAGGAAAATACAAGAATGCCCTCAAAGGGGACATTACAATTGGTATCAGAGTCATCTGCTTAAGAGGATTAGTTTGAAGGTACTAGAAGTAAAAGATCGAGATGTCAAAAAGAGAGGTACCCAAGCTTAATAGAGATAAATTTTTTGCATGGAAAATTCGGATGAAGCTACACCTTGGAGGATTTAGAGATCATGCACAATCTACCATCACCATAGAGTATGTTGATTCTATTGGAGCCCTAACTACTGAAGATCTGAAAAAGAAGAAAGAACACAACCAGACAATATTGGAGATTGCCTCTACCCTAATTTATTTTGAATTTGATGATATCAAGAATTGTGACAGTGTAAAGAAAATGTGGGATGCTCTTTGCACTATCTATGGAGGAGACACAAATGTTCTAAGAGCCAATTCTAAAAGTCTTAGAGGTAAGTTCGAGGATATGAGAATGCAAGAAGATGAGAATCAATATTGCTCTAGGATAAAGGATGTTGTTAATGCAATAAGGAGATTTAATGGTACAATAGATGATGAGACATGTAAAAACATAGATCTATGTCACTGTTTAGGATATCAAAACTTGTTTTGGTAAAATCTCATTTCTCTATCAAAACTCAATTTTTTCCAAAAACTAAAATACCCTTTTATAGATCTTAGATTCAATATCATTATTATACAAATTTTTGAGTGTTTTGATTAGTTATAATATATTATAATTTCAAAATATTATAAGTCAATATTTCAACATTTCAGAAGATGCTCCCTCAAAAAGGGAAAAAAAAATAGTAAATCATATCAAAATAATTAAATATTATATTTATCTCTAGAGGAGAGATTCCTCTTCATGGATATGTAAATTTTTTACAAGAAGGTGTAGAATTGATAGTAAAGTTTTGACGGGAGGAAAAACTGTTGGGTTCTGATAAGGTCGAACTTGAGTATTTATAAAAAAGAAAATATGTATCAAAAATAATTATTTCTTTTTTAATTCCCTAGCTAGACATCTCATCTATAAGATATTTTCAAATCAAAACAAAAAAAGATGATTTGCATATACTTGTTTGACGGGAACTACAACCTATATTTTTTATAGTTAAAAAGGGGACTTCAAAATAAAAGAAAATGAATAAATTCTTACTGAAATTTTTTATAAAAATTATAGGTATAAAATTCATCCAATTCTATACATTTCATTAGTTTACATCATCTTCAAATTCTAAACACAAATACCATTTTTTTTGTCATTAATGTTGAACTGTCACATTTTGATATCTTGTTTCTTTATAAAAGGTGACACATGTTTGTGCTTACATTAAGAATTTTTTTGAGAACATTGCTACCCATTTATGATATTAGAGTTTTTACAATATAAGAACTGAGATGTATACCAAGTTCTAATCTGACTCTTGAAGGTTTGGTAGGTAGGCTCACTTCTTTTGAGCTATCTAATTTTGATAATTTCAAACCTAACAATGTTGAATTTGCTTTCAAAGCCAAGCTATCATTAAAGGAACCTAATGAGAAAAAGAAGAAAAAGGTAAAGTCTGTGTCCAATGACAATGAAACATATGAGGAGGATGTAGAACAACTTGAAGCACTACTAGCAAGGAGATTTCACAAAGGTAAAGGCAAGTTCAAAGGTAAATTACCTATCATGTGTTTCAATTATAATTAGATTGGTCATATTGCTGCTAGATGTCCAGAGAAGAAGAATTATAGAGGTGGAGACAAGTACAAAAGTAAAATAGATGAAGACAACAAAGATTACAAAGACATAGGCAAGAAGTCTTGCTACATTGCTGAAGAAGGAGAACACGATGAATATGATGATCATGATGATGAAGTCGTGTATGTTGTAATGAAGGATGAATCTAATGAGGATGAGGCAACTATACTAGTGTGTTGTGTAAACAAGAATGATAGATGGACCATTGATAGTGGGTGTTCACATCACATGACTAAAGATAAAAGTAAGTTCATTACCATGAATTATTTTGATGTAAATAGTGTAAGGTTTGGTAATGATGCACCTTATTTGATAAAAGGAAAAGGTTCTGTCCAACTCACTGAAAAGATTTTATGTGAGAATGTCAATTATGTTGAAGGAATTAACTATAATTTTTTGAGTGTGTCACAATTGAATAATTTAGGTTGTAAGGTTGAGTTTGAGAATAAGATTGCTAAGATTTATGACACTGCTAGAAAACTAATTGGAAAAGGTAATCAAACTAGAGATAATCTATTCTACCTTGATATAGAGGATACTACTTGTTTAGTTTTAGAATTTGATGATGTGTGGCTATGGCACAAGAGGTTATGTCATGTTAATTTTGATAACTTGGTTAGTATTAGTAACATGAGAAGAGTCAGAGGTTTGCCTAAGTTGAAGAAACCTGACAATATAATTTGCAAACAATGTCAGGCAAAATGACAAAGTCAAGTTTTAAGAGTAAGACTCATAACTCTAAAGGAATATTAGAGATTGTTCATACTGACTTGTGTGGACCAATTGAAGTGCAAAGCTACAAAGGAGATAAGTACATTATGCTATTCGTTAATGATTATTCTAGAATGATGATAGTTATGTTTCTGAAATAGAAATCTAATGCTTTCCAAATGTTTAAGTGGTACTTAACAAGAGTTGAGAAGGAAACAAGTAAAAGTTTGAAATGTTTGAGATCTGACAGAGGAGGAGAATTTACATTGAATGAGTTCGAGATGTTTTGTAATGCCAGAGGAATCAAAAATAGACATCGACTCCTAGAACCCCTCTACAAAATGGAATTACTGAAAGGAGAAACATATCTATAATGGACTGTGCTAGGACACTTATGATGGAGAAAAATGTTGCTTTGAAATACTAGAGAGAAGTTGTAAGTACAACTATCTATACCTTGAATAGTGTACAAATCAAGAAAGGTACTCATTCAACCCCTTTTGAACTATGGTATGGATACCCACCCAATGTAAAACATTTTAAGGTATTTGGAAGCAAGTGTTACATTCTCAAAGATTTTAGAAATGGTAAATTAGATGAAAAAAGTGAAGAAGGTATATTCCTTGGCTATTCTACAAGAAGTAAAGCTTATAAGTGTTTAAATACTAATATTAACAAAGTTGTGGAAAGTGAAAATGTGAAATTTGATGAATATACAGAAGTACATGAGGCTAAACCTATGAAAGAACCAAAAGAATACAAATCATTTGTATACTTTTATAAAGGCATGCTTGCTGATGTAGATGTTGTAAATCAAGTTGCAAATCTACAAGTTTTAGTGATTGTCGAGTCACATACTATGAATGTCAAGTTGCATTTAGGAACCGACCTACATTCAAGTGCTGAGTTACAGAATGAAGTTGAGGCACATTTTGATTCTAAGATCAGTGTACATGGAAGAGATATTGAACTATCTGACCGAGATGCACATAGTGATTTAGAAGTTGAGAGACCAAATGAGGAAAATAGAGTAGAACCAAGATTGTCTAAGTATGTCAAGAGACATCACCCTGGTGCACAGATCATTGGAGATAAAGATGCTAGATCAATGACAAGGAAAAAGTTGAGAAATGATACATGTTTTTTGAGTATGCAAGAACCTAAAATAGTGAAAGATGTCTTAGAAGATATGGACTAGAGTAAAGCCATGGAAGAAGAGATTGAACAAATTGAGAAAAATAAGACATGGACTCTAGTTCCTAGACTAGAAGATAAAAATGTGATTGGCACCAAGTGGGTATATAGAAACAACTTAGATGAAAATGGTGAAGTCACAAGGAACAAGGCAATATTAATTTATAAAGGATATGCATAAGAAGAAGGGATAAACTTTGGAGAAACATTCACTTCTGTTGCAAGATTGGAAGGAGTAAGAACTTTGATTGCTTACTTTGCATACAACAGCTTCAAAGTTTATCAAATGGATGTTAATTTGCATTTCTAATAGCTAGAAGGATTTGTTGATGCTAACAATAAAAACATAGTATGTAGACTACACAAAGCTCTATATGGTTGAAGCAAGCACCAAGAGCATGGTATGAAAGACTTCATAATTATCTTGTGAAGATTGAATTTAAGAGGACTGATGATAACAACAATCTGTACTTGAAGACAGAGAAAGGAAAAGGTATTTTGTTGATGATATCATATTTGGAGGTCAAAATAATTTATGTCAATCTTTTGCAAATGAAATGAAAAAATAATTTGAGATGTCTATGTTTGGAGAGATCAAGTTCTTTGTGGGTTTGCAAGTACATCAGATGAAATATGGTATATACATTACTCAATCAAAGTATGTAAAAGATATACTAAAAGCTTTTGGATTGGAAGATTCAAAATCAGTAAGCACACCTATGGTAACAGGCCATAAATTATCAAGCAATGATGATTCAACTGAGGTGAATCAAACATTATATAGGTCTATGATTGGCAAATTCAAATATGTAGTACACAACAAACCTGCCATTGCATTATCAATTAGGATAGTTACGAGATTTTTTGCTAATCCCAAAGAGAATCATTTGATGATAGTTAAGAGAGTAATGAGATATCTGAAAGGAACATAAGACTATGGTCTATACTACAAGGAAAATGAGAACTTTGAATTGAGAGCCTACATTGATGTTGATTGAGTTGGAAATATTGATGATAGAAAGAGCACCAGTGGAGGAGCATTTTTCTTATGGAAAAGGTTGATTAAATGGACTAGCAAGAGTAAAATTGTATATCTCAATCTACTACTAAAGCTAAATATGTTGTTGTAGTAAATTGTACAAACATTGTATTGATCAAACAACCACTCAAAGGTACGAAAGAGGAAATCACTGTACCTGTGATACTTTATTGTGATAAGACAAGTGCTATAAATATATCAAAGAATCCTGTGATGCACACAAAGATTAAGCACATTTCAATCAAGTATCATTACTTGAGAGAATTAGTTCAAGACAAAGATGTGAAGATGGAATATGTTAACACAAAAGAGAAAATAGTTGATATCTTCACAAAAGCATTACCTAAAGATGCTCATGAGTATCTAAGAGGTAAACTAGGGGTGATACCCCTATCAAAGACTATCTAAAAAGCATGAGAAGTGCCCTACATCAAACAAGTTGATTGACATATGTTACACATTGATGCAGTGGATCCTACTTTAGTAGCTGCCTAAAGTAATCAATGAGTTAGAACTACAAATCAGTCACAAGCTAGGTGACCGAGGGAGAAATTGAGAATATTCATATCTGCATACAATTCTTTGACATTTTTGTCAAAGAGGGAGATAATGTACCAAAGGAACAAAGACATAAAGAGAGAGAAATCCAGAAAGAGAGACATAAAGGGAGATAGAAGATACAGATAGAAGAAACATGGAATATCTCCTTAGAGGGAGATAGTGTACTTATTGATTCCATCTACCTAGTAAGAGGGAGATAATGTTGAGGGAGATATAAGAAGTCATTATGAGGGAGTAATAAGGATGAGTTAATTGATTGTATGTTGATCATAACATAATTTTGTAACATATTCAGAAGATGAAAGTTGTTGATAGAGGGAGAGATTTCAAATACAAAGAATTATTTTCTTTTTGGTATTTTGTTTGTTTTACTGATTGTCAGTTTGGTTTGCCATCAATGCCAAAGAGGGATATTGTTGAAAACAGATTGATATAGGATGAATACATGTTTCAATCATTGTTTTGTCATTGATATCAGACCTGCTACTTGTTGGTAAGACAATTTCTTAGATGATTTGAGTAATATCATTTGTTTGATTGATGAGGAGGATTTGATTAAATGAGGTAACTATAGCACCTAGAGGAAAGGTTGAGTTATGGTATGGAAAAGAAATACGAGGATCAGTCAAGACAATGATATTATAGTGCATTGATAATCTACTTAAGGTTGCAAATGATGGTTACATTGATTAAGTTCAGAAGAACAAGTTAAAATAATTGTGTTTGCCAAGCTTAACAATCTACACAATAGGTGTCGAGTAAAGTTAGTTTAAGCCGAGCAGAAAATCATTTGGAGCTGACCAAAAGTCAATTTTAGTGTAAGCCGAATGATACAATGTAAGCTGAGTAAATTTTAGTTGATGCTGAGCACTAATAATTTTTGTTTGTGCCAAGTGTTTTGATAGTGGATGTCGAGTAACGTAATATGTGTTGAGCATTAGAAGCCAATTAATGCCGAGTGTTAGCATTATGAGAAAGATCAAGAATTTGATGAATCTAAGTCAACAAGTTTGATTTCTTGGATTGTGCGAACCATGTGGAAGATAAGCTTGATGAGCTGGTGGCACATAATTCAAGATAAACCATTTTGAGGCAAATTTAAAGAGGATTCAACGAGAAATTTCTATAAGGGAATAAAATGAAATGTGTTAGTCTCAAATTGGTTTTGACATTTGAGTGTCAACACACTTAACCAATTCTACAGAAGCCGAACTACAATGTATGCCAAGCCAGAAAATTCAATAGGTGTCAAGTGAACTTCAGGTGTTGAGCAATCTTTAGGTGCCGAGAAAAGTTCAAGTGCCGAGTGATGTATAAATGTTGAGCAAAGTATAGATGCTGAGTCACTATTGTTAGATTGTGGTGACTGATCAGGAAAGTACTGTACATACTTTTTTTTTTTTTTTGGAAGTAGCCGACATGGTAGCCGACATATTATGGCCGACATATGGCCAACATGTTATAACCCTAAAGCGGTTTAATACTTGTATAAAAAGGGCTTAGGGTTGGGTATTTTTTGGGTGTGGTGATACGAAATTGGTTCTTGCGGCGGTATTGAGCTGTAAGGGATTACGAATTGTAATCAGGTTGTAATCACTAGATTGTAATAAGATCGGACTTGCTGTTTGGTGGACGTAGCCCAGGGATTGGGTGAACCACGTTAAATCTTGGTGCCTTGTGTTCATTTCTGTGTGTTCTATTATTTTCTGTTATTGGTTATATTTGCATGTAGTTTTTATTTCTGTCCGTGGTTTATCCTAACAAGTGGTATCAGAGCCTAGTTGTTTCTCAGTTATCCTCTGCAGGAAAGTTTCATAGTTAAGTGGGAGTCTCACGGTTGAGTGGGAGCAATGGCAGATGAGGGTAAGTTGAGGGTTGACAGGTTTAATGGGTAGAACTTCCAGTTATGGAAGATGCAAATGGAAGACTATTTATATCAGAAGGATTTATGGAAGCTGTTGGAAGGAAAAGCCAAGAATCAGGGAACTATGTCAGAGGCTGAATGGGATCTTTTGGACAGAAAGGCACTCGGAAGCATTCGGTTATGCTTGGCACCATCGGTGGCATTTAATATTACAAAAGCAAAGACGACAGAAGATTTGATGAAAACCCTAGCGACACTGTATGAAAAGCCCTCCGCTTCAAATAAGGTATTTCTCATGAAGCATTTATTTAATATGAAAATGGTAGAAGGTGGATCTGTTGCAGATCATTTAAATGAGTTTAATACTATTACTAGTCAATTATCTTCTGTGGGTATCAATTTTGATGAAGAAATTAGGGCTCTCTTGATTTTGTGTTCTTTGCCTAAAAGCTGGAATGGCTTGGTAATGGTGGTGAGTAATTCTGTTCCTGGATCTAGTACCCTAAAATATGATGATGTGATCGGTGTTATTTTAAGTGAGGAAACTCGTAGAAAATCCTCAGGTGGATCTACATCAGGAAGTGCTTTAAATGCACAAAGCAGGGGCAGAATGACTGAAAGAGGAAGTAACTCTGGAAATCGTGGGAAATCAAGAGGAAAGTCAAAGGGGAGGAGGTCTCAATCGAGAGGACCAAATGATTGCTGGTACTGTGGGAAACCAGGGCACAAAAAGAAAGATTGCTGGACTCGAAAGAAAAATGAAGGAGATAAATTAGATGGAGACAAAGAGGCAAATGTGGTAAGTAATAAATTCGAAGAGGATGCTTTGCTTTTGTCTTTAGAGAGTGTTGATGATTCATGGGTTTTAGATTCTGGTGCTTCTTTTCATGCTACACCTCATAGAGGTTATTTCATTGATTATGTCCAAGGGGATTTTGGGCTTGTTTATTTGGGGGATAATGAACCCTGTCAGATTGTTGGAAAGGGAAAAATTAAGATTAAGTTGCAGAATGGGAATCATTGGCTACTACATGAGGTAAGACATGTTCCAAAACTAAGTAGAAATTTAATTTCAGCAGGGCAACTCAGTGATGAGGGTTGTGTAGTTACTTTTAATGATAAAAATTGGAAGGTTTCAAAAGGTTCCCTTGTAGTAGCAAAAGGTGTGAAAGTAGGCACCTTATATCTTTGTACAGGTCATATTGTTCCTTCTACTTTGATTGTTTCAGAGAAAAATGAATATTCAGGAACAATTACTGCAGTTGAGCAGGGAGAACAAATAGCTGCTGTAGATTCTGATACAGCGCTGTGGCACAATAGACTTGGGCACATGAGTGAGAAAGGTATGAAAGTACTTCATTCAAGGAAAGTTTTACCAGGTCTAAAATGTGTGAATATGGATTTCTGTGAAAGTTGTGTGTATGGAAAACAAAAGAGAGTGAGCTTTGTAAAGACAGGGAAGGAAAACAAAAAGGAGAAATTAGAGCTTGTGCATACAGATGTATGGGGACCGGCTCAGGTATCTTCCATTGGTGGCTCTCATTATTATGTTAAATTTATTGATGACGCAACTAGAAAAGTATGGGTTTATTTCCTTAGACAAAAATCTGATGTATTTCAAACTTTTAAGAAATGGAAATGCTTGGTTGAAAATGAGACTGGTAAGAAATTAAAATGTCTCAGATTTGATAATGGTGGTGAGTATTGCAGTCATGAATTTGAAGATTATTGCTCCACTAATGGTATTCGTAGACAAAAAACTGTTCCAAGGACTCCACAGGAAAATGGAGTGGCTGAACGCATGAACAGGACTATAATGGAGCGCGCAAGGAGCATGAGGTTGCATGCTGGGTTGCCCTTACACATGTGGGCGGAGGCTGTCAATACTGCAGTATATTTGATTAATAGAGGTCCCTCTACTCCTTTGGGCTGTGGTATTCCAGAGGAAGCATGGACTAGTAAGAAGGTAAGTTATTCTTTTCTCAAGACCTTCGGTTGTGAAGCTTTTGCTCATATAGACTCTGAAAATAGAACCAAGCTAGAAGCGAAATCAAAGAAATGTGTCTTTGTTGGATATGGAATTAATGAATTTGGCTATAGGCTTTGGGATTTTGAAAATCATAAAATTATAAGAAGCCAGGATGTCATATTCAATGAAAAAGTGTTGTACAAAGATCTGTTGCAGCAACATGAGAAGAAAGAAGATGATTATGTAGTGCTGGATGATACTCCAAAAGCTGATGTTCCTGCCCTTCCTCATGATGTGCAACAACTGCAACAACAAATACCACACACACCAGTGAATGTTAGACGGTCAACAAGGCCAATTAGACCTCCACAAAGGTTTTCTCCCTCTTTGTATTCTATTTTACTTACTGATGCTGGTGAACCTGAAAGTTATGATGAAGCTGTGCAGGTGGATACTAAGATTCAGTGGGAGTCTGCAATGAAAGATGAAATGGACTCTTTGCTAAAAAATAAGAGATGGGATTTGTGAAAGTTGCCTGCAGGTAAAAAGGCTTTACAGAATAAATGGGTTTACAGGTTGAAAGAAGAGGAAGGAGGTAAGAAAAGATTTAAGGCCAAGTTAGTTGTAAAAGGATTTGCACAGAAAAAGGGAATTGATTTTGATGAGATATTTTCTCCTGTTGTTAAAATGACTTCTATTCGTACTGTTTTAAGTCTTGTGGCTACTGAAGATTTGCATTTAGAGCAGATGGATGTTAAAACAACCTTTCTTCATGGTGATTTGGATGAAGAAATATATATGGCTCAGCCATAGGGTTTTGAGGTCAAAGGTAAGGAGAACTTAGTGTGCAAATTGAAGAAAAGTTTATATGGCCTGAAGCAAGCACCTCGGCAATGGTATCTGAAATTTGACAGTTTTATGCATGAGCATGGATATAACAGGTGTCATTCAGATTACTGTGTTTATTTTAAGAGGTTGGATGATGATAGCTACATTATTTTATGTCTATATGTTGATGATATGCTTATAGCTGGGTCTAACATGCATCATATTAAGGGGCTAAAATGCCAGTTAGCACATGCATTTGCTATGAAGGATTTGGGGGCAGCAAAACAAATCCTTGGTATGAAGATTTGCAGAGATAGGAAGAACAGAACATTGACGCTATCTCAAGCTGATTATGTTGAGAAGGTGTTGCAACGTTTCTCTATGGAGAATGCTAAAGCTGTCAGCACACCTTTACCTGGTCATTTGAAATTGACTAAGGAGATGTGTCCCAAGACACAAGAAGAGGAGGATCAGATGTCCAAGGTACCCTATGCTTCAGCTGTAGGAAGTTTGATGTATGCTATGGTATGTGTTGGTAAACAGATTCGTTCTTTTTAATTTCTTCTGTCAATATGACTCTTGATGCCCGAACAATAAACAAAATCTGTTTGCAACAGTTGAAAAGCCGTTTTCTTGTTAACTGGCTTATCTCTAAATTTGTAGGTACAGCTCCCTATTATGAATGATATTCGATGAATTATGTTTGATTCCTAAAACTAATGCGGGGTATGCTCTTAACCCGAGAGCAGGAGAGGAAACCAAGTCTCACCCAGACAAGTGAAACTCAGGCAGGAATCTAAATGTTAGGATGTTATGTATATGGCACCCACAATCTTATGGCTCCCGCAACACAACAGAATGAAATGCAAGATATGGACCGCGAATGCAATATGAGATGATTAGTTAGTGCTACTGCGTTCGGATCTTCACGATCTCATGATTTCCGACACGCAACAATGTAATATAAGATCTAATGCAGATGACTGAAATATAAGGGAATGCATATGGAGAACAAAACACTAACCGAGATATTTCCCACTACTAGCTCCAATACTCTGATCGGTTCACTAGTTCAATTAAATAGAAACAACGAAATGAAACTCTGTTCACTAAACCATTTCCATCCAATATCGAAGAAGTATCTCATACACAAATGAAAAGAAAAGGACAGTAAAGAAATGGCACAAATTCAATTGTCTCTGCAACCGGATTCACACCAAAAATTTGCCGATCCTTTATTAATCATTCAAAATCTTACATATAGGGTGAGAGAGATGACCGTTACAATGGAATTTAAATCGGCTCATCTTCTCAAGATGACAAATGGCGAGATGCCAACTTATCATATCTACACATTTACAAAATCCTAAGATTAATGGAATAGAAAACAAAAGGGGGAATTTTGAATCATTTGGGCTTCTTCCCCTTTTCAGTTTTCGCCTTATATGCTTTAGCAGCCGCTATGATTGGGGTTAATTCATCATAGCTTGGTACGTGTACATTTGTGAATCTCAATAGCCACCTTGCATGTTCTTGAGTAAATTCTTTGGCTTGATTCTGCTGATTCACTGCTTCCTCAGCTACCACGTGCACGCATCCGCTAAGTGTTTGTAGTTCTGACACTCTGTTTTGGCTGCTTGAAGCTATCCCAGACAGATTGCTCAAATGCGTGGAGAAGTTGTTTTTCATCATATCAATGTCGATGAAGGACTTCCCTTGCCCACTGGTTTGTGATTCAGTGTGCAATCCTCGCATGAGCTCAAAACCTTTCTCTTGGGCCTTCTTTACTTTATCCCCTGTTTCTCTAAGCCATTTCTCGGCTTCCTGGATCATTTCCCGCTTGAATTGCATGCTTCTGATCCATTCATTCAATGGTTCATCTCCTTTCTTCAGAATCTTTGCTTCAATTGCATCCTTGGCTTTCATCTGGATGATCATATTCAGAAGAGAAATGGATTCTGTGCATTTCGCCTCTTCTCCCGCCAGAATATTACTATTGGCAGTAATATTGCCCTTTTCTGCTTCTAATCGGATGAGCACATTGCCGATTTGACCAATGAGGGCGATTCCATCAGTATTAAGCCTTTCGATCCACTCTTTCCCGATCTGACCGAAGTGCCTATCTTTCTGCAGCTGTGATATGAAGGCCTGCACTTCTTCTGCCGAAGGATCCTCTGTAGCGGGTAAACCGGTAATAGTTGCCAATGGGACAACTAACTGTCGGATGAATTTTCTTAGTTCTTCGATCTCAGCTTTCATCTTAATCTTTGATACCTTGAGGTTCTCCAGCTGCTCCTCTATTACTTCGTTACTTGATTTCCATAGGCCCACTTTAGTGTCATGCCTGGCTTCTCCGAGATCGATGGAATGCAGAGTGAAGTCTGCTGGAGTCAAATCTTCAATTTTTCCCACTCTGTTTGGTTTCGCCACCTCCATGGTTAGGTGCCCTGTTTCTGTATCATGCCCTAGTATGGATAGGGTTCTCTGCTTCTTGGCCTTCACCATCATCGATCCCGAATGAACTGCTTGAGACACTATATCTTTCGCAGGAGTGTTGTCATCTTTCCTCTTCCTCTTCTTCTCCAGGGTGTCTTCAAGCCAAGACTCTGTGCTAATTATCTTAGAGGCCGTTCCCAGAGACTCAATGGTGAACATCTTCCTCTTTACTTGAGTCACTGCAGCAGTAGTCGCAGAGAATGGGTTCCTCTGGTCTCGAGAGAGAAGTCGAGAGGAACTAGGGATCTCCTTTTCTTCTTCAGGTTCAGTGCTACTACTTTGATCATCCTTGATCTTTACAATTTGAATAGAGGAGCCAGTAGGCTTCAAGGACGGGGCACTTATGGCTGGAGTAGGGCTATGATGAGATGGTGAACTTGGGGCGAGCTGAGGAGATGGGGGTGGAGTGGAAAGAGAAAAAGGGATTGGAGAAGTGGATCCATCCTTTGGCTCTTTGGCCTCCTTTTCCTCTGCTGCAGCCTGAGTTCCGATGACTGGCAACGATCCGCCTTGGCATGTTGGTACTATCGGAATGTTCTTCTCTGGGGGTTGATCTCCTCCTCCGGCGGACTGAGCTGGTCCTTGTGCAGCTGAAGTTGTGGTACTGGGAGTAGCGCTCTGTGATGAAGTAGGGGTAGCTGTGGCTGGTGAAGCTTGAGTGGCTTTACTTCTGCTCCGACCTTTCTTAGCTGTCCATTCTACCCATTTTCTAGTCCGCTTGATGATTTTCGCCATCATAACATCAAAATCTTCCTCGACATTGAAGTATGGTTCGGAACTGACAGGCGTGTTCCGCAACTTGGTCAAATATGTATGACTATACATATTTTGGCCGTCATCTTTGATTCCTTCCACGTCTAGATTCACGCCATACATTTTTACCTGCTCCACAGTGAATCTTGCAAATGCCCGATCACGGCTCTCCAGCTCGTCTTTACAGTCCGCCCAGTAGTCTTCCATGGTAGTCACATGTTTGATCACGCTCCCAATTTGGAGCACATCTCGGGCATAACCATTGGGATCGAACATGGGCCTGACTACCTCATACTCTTCCAGCTTGTATTTGCTTTCAAACGCCTTGAGGATGTTCTTTGCATCCGGTCTGGCCTCGCAGCTATAAGCTTCGACTCTTATGGGGAATTCATACCCTTTCTTCCGCATACTGGCGCTCAGCACGTTCACCTGGACGGCTTGTCTCACGATCTCTACGAGCACGATCATGTCGTCTGGGTATCTGGGCAGCTTCATTGGGAAACCATCAAATGCTGCAAGACGCAAATAAGAAAAGGATAAGAACTGGATGAAATAACAGCCAAATTGACTGATTGCCGCCATCGCTTCAGGACTGAATCTCCGCTCCGGACATCCTTGAAGTTCCTTGCAAATTCTCATAGTAAAGGCGTCATTCACTCTGACATAATCTGCATAACTGTTTTGCAACTGTAAGCATGGATAAAACTCATAACTTTTAACATCTTCAGGAAATTCCTCAATTCTGGGAAGTCCTGGCCATAACTGAAGAGAAGCCAACATGTATATCAAAAAGGACGACATATAGAAAGAATTATAAAACTTAGCTGCGGCGAGAGCTCTAGCAAGATGCTCACTCACCTCATGCGCCCAATCTATATACTGAGTATCTGAGCAGATAACTTGCACTAGAAAGAAACATTGCTCCATAAAATTAAAAGCTTCTACCTCACCTTTGAGCCGATGCAACAGGACCAGGATGTCCACAATCTCTGGTTTGAGGTCAGTACCGAAGAGGGTTTTAGGGACCTTACTCTTGGCTCCTCTTGGCTTCTGAAACCAAGAGCTCATTATTTCTTTCCTCCAGATCATCTTCTTCAAGGAGAACTCCGACATAGCTCCACCCATGGTTAGGTCAGAGAATTCTTCTCTCTCCGAAATTCTTAGACAGTTCACCACTGCTTGCCTGTCGATTGAAATCAAAACTGATTGATCAGGCAAGAGGATTTGCTTGGTGTCCGGGTTGTAGTTGTTGATGCATTCGAGAATCAACTCTGGGGCTTGAACTGCTACTGGGAAGCCAGCTGCTTCCACCAATCCGCTTCCTCTGAGTCTCTCCGTGATAGGGTGGATAGGTTCCGTTTTCAATCTCCTCTGAAAGTCCTGCATGTCGTAGAAACGGAGTGAAGTGTCCGTTATGGTCGACCATGCGGACTTGATGCCACCCATGCTATCGAAACCTGCAAATCTCGCTGCCATATTGCTTGAAGGATAATAATGGATATGCGGATGAATAATAGTGATGCAACAGAAAACAAACTCAGCAAACTCGGGAATTATTGCATATACTAAGCAATTTTAACAATTCGACAGTAAAGCGGGAGTTTGAAAATCTGTTACATTCCCCTTTATAGAAAACTTCAGATTTGCCCGTTTAATTTCATAAATCGCGCCACACGAGCGAATTTATGATTGAATCCGTTGGGTTAGTGAGGGTAAGAATTTCTAACGGATTTAACCTTGTCTTTTCACTATTCCCGTTGATTTCAACGGTAACTTTCATTAATTACAGCCTTACCTCTCGTTTAGCAACCCGCGGAAAAATGAAAACGGAGTACTCCTTCGGGCAAAATCCGCATATGTCAATTCTCTCTGAAATAACTGGTGAATTTGGATGATCTGCTCTCAATTCCCCTCTGAAAACCATCTGCAATCAATCTGAATACTTACCATGCTTACAGTTGCGTCTTCTCATCTGATGCGGAAAATCGCCTCTGAGGGTAGAAAACCCGCAATGGAGAAGTCGATTTCTATTTTTCCGCCACTGCCTTCTCTTTATTTAAGTCACTTCGTTTCAACCCTTTTCGGAAAATCTCCAAGCGGCTTCGCCAAAAGGTAGGGCCCACCGTCTTATATTATCTCTTCGGAAAGCTCCTTTTCGAAAAATCGCCAAGTAGCTTCGCCAGAAGGTGGGACCCATATGTCAACTTTCCCTTCTAATAGTGCTTTTGCGGAAATCTCACTTAGGATTTCGAAACCCGCCGAGGAGAAGCCCTTTCTTCATTTTCCGCACATCTACCTTTTGATCATTCCATTAAGTTATAATTGATTCCGGTGGTAGGATCGCGACAACATACGAAAGATTTCTTAGAAACATGAACTATTTCGCTCCAGTTGAATTCCTTTACTGTATATACTGAGATCTGCGGAAAAAGGCCTTCGGGGTGCGAAATCCGCCGAGGAGAAGCTAGAACCCAATTTCCCGCCGACTTGATTTTCTTAACTCAAAGTGGGCTATATTGAAGGCAAGTCACATGATGCAGTACAATCCGAGAATCTTCATCGAGTAAGGATCTAAACTACCCCTCCGACTTATAATAGTCAAGGAACAACCCACCCGGCTCATATGTGATACGGAGGAAGGCTACAGGTGAAAACCCGATGAAGAAGCTCCTCACCTAAGAGGGCAAGTGTTTCTTTAAAGACACTATCTCATTGGATAGTTTCTGAATCATCTCTTCGGATGATGAAGAACTGCTTGAACTACCCTTAGCATGAAGTTCTCGCTTCCATTTTTCGGCAGAGATTAAATCATCTTCGCACTCAACGGCCTTCTTTTGTGCATCAGCTAAGTCAGTGGGCTTTGCTCTTCTTAAATCATAGTTGATGTCAGGAGGCATCACACTTATGAAGAAAGTTTTCAAATTACCTGCGGTAGGTCTGGCGGCAGCCGGGATCCTGCTGACAGTCTTGTTAAAGCTTGCAATGAAATCTCTCATGCTCGTAATTGGTTGCTTCTTTATAGACGTGAGCTGGGTCAAAAGGGCATGTTCATCCTCTGCGGTCTTAAACCTATCTTCGAATGCAATCCTTAATGAGGCCCAATCTGTGATTGAACCGTCATCCAAATGATAAAACCAATCAGCTGCACTATCAGTAAGGGTTTCTACGAACAGTCTCACAGCTACATCCTCATGTCCAACTCCTAGGATATGGGTAGCCGCGAAAAAGGCTTTAATATGTTCGTCCGTAGTAACCTTCCCATCACCTGAGAATTTAGGGAAATTCTTCCTGGACCCAGACGGAAGTGGATGATAAGCATTTAGAGCTAAGGGTCATGTCGCCGTGGCCCATGGAGCGGCCATGATTATCCTTGAATTGTAGGGAGGAAAGCCTATAGTTGATGGAGGTGTTACCCCGTGTAATGCTAACACCTGATAGGCAGAGTGCGAAGTGTTAGCGCCTTGATCTTTAACGGGTGAAGATGGTCTACTTCGACCCTGATTTTCACTTCTTCGCTTTGGAACTTCTAAGATAGGAAATCCGAGTTCTTCAAGTTTGTCAAAAATAGGATCTTTCCCACCTCGTTCCTTGGTACTTCGGAGGAACTTAAAACTTTCCAGGGTGCTGGGTCACAGCTTCTTACTGCGATTACCTTTCCACTCGTCTGATATTTCTTCTTTGGATGGCTCTTTCTAAGGCTTCAGCTCTTCTTTCTTCTTCCTCTAAAACCTGGTTTGCGTTCCTATAGTGCTCCGAGTTCCTTCTATTTCTCCAAACAAAGGTGTTGAGTGAAGAAATTATATCTTCTTGGTCGTCTTGAAAACCAAGATTTGGTTGGAGAACGGGTATAATGTTTTCATGAGGCAGTACCATCTTTCCTCATGACATATGCTTTCTTGATCAAGCGACTGTTTGTCTCCCCAGCAGAGTCGCCAAAAATCTGTTGGTAAACAGATTCGTTCTTTTTAATTTCTTCTGTCAATATGACTCTTGATGCCCGAACAATAAACAAAATCTGTTTGCAACAGTTGAAAAGCCGTTTTCTTGTTAACTGGCTTATCTCTAAATTTGTAGGTACAGCTCCCTATTATGAATGATATTCGATGAATTATGTTTGATTCCTAAAACTAATGCGGGGTATGCTCTTAACCCGAGAGCAGGAGAGGAAACCAAGTCTCACCCAGACAAGTGAAACTTAGGCAGGAATCTAAATGTTAGGATGTTATGTATATGGCACCCACAATCTTATGGCTCCCGCAACACAACAGAATGAAATGCAAGATATGGACCGCGAATGCAATATGAGATGATTAGTTAGTGCTACTGCGTTCGGATCTTCACGATCTCATGATTTCCGACACGCAACAATGTAATATAAGATCTAATGCAGATGACTGAAATATAAGGGAATGCATATGGAGAACAAAACACTAACCGAGATATTTCCCACTACTAGCTCCAATACTCTGATCGGTTCACTAGTTCAATTAAATAGAAACAACGAAATGAAACTCTGTTCACTAAACCATTTCCATCCAATATCGAAGAAGTATCTCATACACAAATGAAAAGAAAAGGACAGTAAAGAAATGGCACAAATTCAATTGTCTCTGCAACCGGATTCACACCAAAAATTTGCCGACCCTTTATTAATCATTCAAAATCTTACATATAGGGTGAGAGAGATGACCGTTACAATGGAATTTAAATCGGCTCATCTTCTCAAGATGACAAATGGCGAGATGCCAACTTATCATATCTACACATTTACAAAATCCTAAGATTAATGGAATAGAAAACAAAAGGGGGAATTTTGAATCATTTGGGCTTCTTCCCCTTTTCAGTTTTCGCCTTATATGCTTTAGCAGCCGCTATGATTGGGGTTAATTCATCATAGCTTGGTACGTGTACATTTGTGAATCTCAATAGCCACCTTGCATGTTCTTGAGTAAATTCTTTGGCTTGATTCTGCTGATTCACTGCTTCCTCAGCTACCACGTGCACGCATCCGCTAAGTGTTTGTAGTTCTGACACTCTGTTTTGGCTGCTTGAAGCTATCCCAGACAGATTGCTCAAATGCGTGGAGAAGTTGTTTTTCATCATATCAATGTCGATGAAGGACTTCCCTTGCCCACTGGTTTGTGATTCAGTGTGCAATCCTCGCATGAGCTCAAAAGCTTTCTCTTGGGCCTTCTTTACTTTATCCCCTGTTTCTCTAAGCCCTTTCTCGGCTTCCTGGATCATTTCCCGCTTGAATTGCATGCTTCTGATCCATTCATTCAATGGTTCATCTCCTTTCTTCAGAATCTTTGCTTCAATTGCATCCTTGGCTTTCATCTGGATGATCATATTCAGAAGAGAAATGGATTCTGTGCATTTCGCCTCTTCTCCCGCCAGAATATTACTATTGGCAGTAATATTGCCCTTTTCTGCTTCTAATCGGATGAGCACATTGCCGATTTGACCAATGAGGGCGATTCCATCAGTATTAAGCCTTTCGATCCACTCTTTCCCGATCTGACCGAAGTGCCTATCTTTCTGCAGCTGTGATATGAAGGCCTGCACTTCTTCTGCCGAAGGATCCTCTATAGCGGGTAAACCGGTAATAGTTGCCAATGGGACAACTAACTGTCGGATGAATTTTCTTAGTTCTTCGATCTCAGCTTTCATCTTAATCTTTGATACCTTGAGGTTCTCCAGCTGCTCCTCTATTACTTCGTTACTTGATTTCCATAGGCCCACTTTAGTGTCATGCCTGGCTTCTCCGAGATCGATGGAATGCAGAGTGAAGTCTGCTGGAGTCAAATCTTCAATTTTTCCCACTCTGTTTGGTTTCGCCACCTCCATGGTTAGGTGCCCTGTTTCTGTATCATGCCCTAGTATGGATAGGGTTCTCTGCTTCTTGGCCTTCACCATCATCGATCCCGAATGAACTGCTTGAGACACTATATCTTTCGCAGGAGTGCTGTCATCTTTCCTCTTCCTCTTCTTCTCCAGGGTGTCTTCAAGCCAAGACTCTGTGCTAATTATCTTAGAGGCCGTTCCCAGAGACTCAATGGTGAACATCTTCCTCTTTACTTGAGTCACTGCAGCAGTAGTCGCAGAGAATGGGTTCCTCTGGTCTCGAGAGAGAAGTCGAGAGGAACTAGGGATCTCCTTTTCTTCTTCAGGTTCAGTGCTACTACTTTGATCATCCTTGATCTTTACAATTTGAATAGAGGAGCCAGTAGGCTTCAAGGACGGGGCACTTATGGCTGGAGTAGGGCTATGATGAGATGGTGAACTTGGGGCGAGCTGAGGAGATGGGGGTGGAGTGGAAAGAGAAAAAGGGATTGGAGAAGTGGATCCATCCTTTGGCTCTTCGGCCTCCTTTTCCTCTGCTGCAGCCTGAGTTCCGATGACTGGCAACGATCCGCCTTGGCATGTTGGTACTATCGGAATGTTCTTCTCTGGGGGTTGATCTCCTCCTCCGGCGGACTGAGCTGGTCCTTGTGCAGCTGAAGTTGTGGTACTGGGAGTAGCGCTCTGTGATGAAGCAGGGGTAGCTGTGGCTGGTGAAGCTTGAGTGGCTTTACTTCTGCTCCGACCTTTCTTAGCTATCCATTCTACCCATTTTCTAGTCCGCTTGATGATTTTCGCCATCATAACATCAAAATCTTCCTCGACATTGAAGTATGGTTCGGAACTGACAGGCATGTTCCGCAACTTGGTCAAATATGTATGACTATACATATTTTGGCCGTCATCTTTGATTCCTTCCACGTCTAGATTCACGCCATACATTTTTACCTGCTCCATAGTGAATCTTGCAAATGCCCGATCACGGCTCTCCAGCTCGTCTTTACAGTCCGCCCAGTAGTCTTCCATGGTAGTCACATGTTTGATCACGCTCCCAATTTGGAGCACATCTCGGGCATAACCATTGGGATCGAACATGGGCCTGACTACCTCATACTCTTCCAGCTTGTATTTGCTTTCAAACGCCTTGAGGATGTTCTTTGCATCCGGTCTGGCCTCGCAGCTATAAGCTCCGACTCTTATGGGGAATTCATACCCTTTCTTCCGCATACTGGCGCTCAGCACGTTCACCTGGACGGCTTGTCTCACGATCTCTACGAGCACGATCATGTCGTCTGGGTATCTGGGCAGCTTCATTGGGAAACCATCAAATGCTGCAAGACGCAAATAAGAAAAGGATAAGAACTGGATGAAATAACAGCCAAATTGACTGATTGCCGCCATCGCTTCAGGACTGAATCTCCGCTCCGGACATCCTTGAAGTTCCCTGCAAATTCTCATAGTAAAGGCGTCATTCACTCTGACATAATCTGCATAACTGTTTTGCAACTGTAAGCATGGATAAAACTCATAACTTTTAACATCTTCAGGAAATTCCTCAATTCTGGGAAGTCCTGGCCATAACTGAAGAGAAGCCAACATGTATATCAAAAAGGACGACATATAGAAAGAATTATAAAACTTAGCTGCGGCGAGAGCTCTAGCAAGATGCTCACTCACCTCATGCGCCCAATCTATATACTGAGTATCTGAGCAGATAACTTGCACTAGAAAGAAACATTGCTCCATAAAATTAAAAGCTTCTACCTCACCTTTGAGCCGATGCAACAGGACCAGGATGTCCACAATCTCTGGTTTGAGGTCAGTACCGAAGAGGGTTTTAGGGACCTTACTCTTGGCTCCTCTTGGCTTCTGAAACCAAGAGCTCATTATTTCTTTCCTCCAGATCATCTTCTTCAAGGAGAACTCCGACATAGCTCCACCCATGGTTAGGTCAGAGAATTCTTCTCTCTCCGGAATTCTCAGACAGTTCACCACTGCTTGCCTGTCGATTGAAATCAAAACTGATTGATCAGGCAAGAGGATTTGCTTGGTGTCCGGGTTGTAGTTGTTGATGCATTCGAGAATCAACTCTGGGGCTTGAACTGCTACTGGGAAGCCAGCTGCTTCCACCAATCCGCTTCCTCTGAGTCTCTCCGTGATAGGGTGGATAGGTTCCGTTTTCAATCTCCTCTGAAAGTCCTGCATGTCGTAGAAACGGAGTGAAGTGTCCGTTATGGTCGACCATGCGGACTTGATGCCACCCATGCTATCGAAACCTGCAAATCTCGCTGCCATATTGCTTGAAGGATAATAATGGATATGCGGATGAATAATAGTGATGCAACAGAAAACAAACTCAGCAAACTCGGGAATTATTGCATATACTAAGCAATTTTAACAATTCGACAGTAAAGCGGGAGTTTGAAAATCTGTTACATTCCCCTTTATAGAAAACTTCAGATTTGCCCGTTTAATTTCATAAATCGCGCCACACGAGCGAATTTATGATTGAATCCGTTGGGTTAGTGAGGGTAAGAATTTCTAACGGATTTAACCTTGTCTTTTCACTATTCCCGTTGATTTCAACGGTAACTTTCATTAATTACAGCCTTACCTCTCGTTTAGCAACCCGCGGAAAAAATGAAAACGGAGTACTCCTTCGGGCAAAATCCGCATATGTCAATTCTCTCTGAAATAACTGGTGAATTTGGATGATCTGCTCTCAATTCCCCTCTGAAAACCATCTGCAATCAATCTGAATACTTACCATGCTTACAGTTGCGTCTTCTCATCTGATGCGGAAAATCGCCTCTGAGGGTAGAAAACCCGCAATGGAGAAGTCGATTTCTATTTTTCCGCCACTGCCTTCTCTTTATTTAAGTCACTTCGTTTCAACCCTTTTCGGAAAATCTCCAAGCGGCTTCGCCAAAAGGTAGGGCCCACCGTCTTATATTATCTCTTCGGAAAGCTCCTTTTCGGAAAATCGCCAAGTAGCTTCGCCAGAAGGTGGGACCCATATGTCAACTTTCCCTTCTAATAGTGCTTTTGCGGAAATCTCACTTAGGATTTCGAAACCCGCCGAGGAGAAGCCCTTTCTTCATTTTCCGCACATCTACCTTTTGATCATTCCATTAAGTTATAATTGATTCCGGTGGTAGGATCGCGACAACATACGAAAGATTTCTTAGAAACATGAACTATTTCGCTCCAGTTGAATTCCTTTACTGTATATACTGAGATCTGCGGAAAAAGGCCTTCGGGGTGCGAAATCCGCCGAGGAGAAGCTAGAACCCAATTTTCCGCCGACTTGATTTTCTTAACTCAAAGTGGGCTATATTGAAGGCAAGTCACATGATGCAGTACAATCCGAGAATCTTCATCGAGTAAGGATCTAAACTACCCCTCCGATTTATAATAGTCAAGGAACAACCCACCCGGCTCATATGTGATACGGAGGAAGGCTACAGGTGAAAACCCGATGAAGAAGCTCCTCACCTAAGAGGGCAAAGACCTATTGACTTGACCAGACCACACAAGACTATGATCTACTCCACTTTGTAAAATTGGGACAAGGTGTAAAAGTGGGGCAACAGCTGGCTCTGACTGGGGACTTGGGTAGAGTATATCCAAGCAAGGGACCTAGGATCTCTGGTTTCGCACAAGGATGGAATAAAAGGTGGCAACACAACAAAAATGAAACAAGACAAACAACAAGGAAAGGAAAAACAGCAAAGGAAAAGCTAACTAAGCAGAACTGGGAAAAACTAACCTACTATAGTACAGCACAGGGATTACCTGTTTTCAATTAATAACTTGATAGAGCTTGAGGTCCTGACCATTATAGGTCAGGGGTAGTACTTCGCCATCTTCATATGCCAGTTTGAAAGAATTATTCTCAAACGCCTGTTGGATCTTGAAGGGGCCTTTCCACAGTGTGTCAAACTTTTTATGCATTCCTTTTGGAGCTCTTCTTTTGTCCCAAAGCAATACCATGTCTCCTATCATAAATTTTTGAGGCCTTGCCCTTTTATCAAAAATTTCTTTTACTCGCATCTGATGCTGTGTGATGTGATCAACAATCTCTGTTCTTTCTTCCTCCAATTTGCTCAAATACAAGATTCTCTTTTCCAGGCCATCTCTATAGATATCATCTTCGATTACTGTTCTGATTTTACTTGTAGCCAATTCCAGGGGTAAAGGCAGATTAGCTTCAGTTCCATAAACTAGCTCGAATGGGGATATGCCAATCACCCTTTTAGGTGTTACCCTATCTGCCCAGAGTGCTTCATGAATCTTCTTGTGCCAATTTTTCTGATTATCTGAGACTAGCTTCTTAACAATGCTAATTAAGTTCTTATTGCTAGATTCAGCTTGACCATTTCCTTGAGGGAAATAGTCAGAGGAATGGCTGACTGTGATTCCATACTCAAAACAAAAACTAGTGATATCTAATGATGAAAAATAGGATGCATTATCCATCACCAGTTTGATAGGAATGCCAAACCTGACTAGAATGTTTTCTTTTATGAATTCACAGACCACCTCCGTAGTAGTTTTCTTCGTGGCTTTAGCTTCTACCCATTTGGTGAAGTAGTCCGTAGCGGTGATTATGTATTGGTGGCCAGCGCTAGATACAGGGGCAATTGGACCAATGAAATCAAGACCCCACTGTTGAAATGGACCTTCAATTATAACTGGTCTCAGTGGTAATGCAGCTAATTGAGGACGCCCAGTAAACAACTTACATTTTTCGCATCTCGCCACCCACGCGTATGCATCCTTAAACATCCCGGGCTAGTAATAACATTGCCTCAGTATTTTAAAAGCCGTAACTGAAGAAGAGAAATGTCCTCCACAGGCCTCGTCATGGAAAGTCTTTAATAGCTTCTCTTGCTATGGTTTATCTACGCATCTCAAAAATGTACCATCAATGGCCTTTTTGAACAGTTTGTCATCCCACAATACATATTTAGCAACTTTCAACCTAAGGTCTCTCCTTTGCCTTGAGTTTAGTCCTTCTGGACATTCTCCGTATGTTAGGAGATACGAGATGTTTTCAAACCACGAATCATACAGACCTACAGCGAGCACTAAATTTTTCTCGCTTAGTTCCTTGCTTTCTTCAGCGATCTTATTTTCTGCAATTGCTCTGCATAAAGCATTCCCTCTTATTAACTTGGTGGGTTTAATCTCTATATCATATTCTTGTATTTTCGCTACCCAGGCTCCTCTAGTATTACAATCTATATCTTGCTGCGTCAACACGCTCTTCACAGCTGCATCTGGTACATGAACTACAGAATGCGAGTGCAATATATAAAAACGAAAATTCTTAAGAGCTCTTACCACTGCAAAGGCGTGTTTTTCAATCTGTGAATACTTCAATTCATGATTCTTCAAAGGTACGCTCATGAAAGCGATGGGGGCTTGTATTCCTTCATCATTTTCCTGCACAAGGATGGCTGACAAGGTATGTTCTGATGCGTAGCAATAAATAATAAAGTCCCTTTTATAATTGGGATGGCACAGCACGAGAGCATTAGCAATTGCAGTCTTTATATCCTGAAAGGTTCGCTTGCCTGCTTCATTCCATTTGAAGCTCGGACTTCCCTTCATCATATCTACTATGTGTTTGGTGGTTTCTGCGAAGTCCGGGACAAACCTTCTGAGGAAATTCACCTGACCGAAGAAAGACTTGACCCCTGTTTTGTTCGCTGGCAGACTCAATCTCTGGATGGCTTCTACTCTGTCAGGATCAATTTTTATGCCTTCCTGGGACACTATATGTCCAAGCAGCTTTCCTTCGGTCACACAGAAAACTGACTTTTTTGGATTTAAGGAGATACCATGTTCTCTACATCTTTGCAGCACCTTTTTCAGATCTTCCATATGATCCTTTCTTTTCTTTGAGAATACAGTAAGATCGTCCAGGTATATGACTATAATCCTGTCCTTCATATCTGCAAAAGTTTTGCTCATACATCTTTGGAAAGTAGCTCCGGCATTGATCAACCCAAAAGGCATCCTGTGATAGGCGAAAGTACCCCAAGGAGTGGTGAAAGCCGTTTTATGTTGATCTTTCTTCTCTACTTCAACCTGGTTATACCCTGAAAAGCCATCGAGCATAGACATCATCTCTGATCCAGCAACTGTCTGTAACAAATGATCCATGTTCGGGAGAGCGAAGTTATCCTTGAGAGATGCCTGATTTAAGTTTCGAAAATCCACACAAATCCTTATCTCTCCATTCTTCTTTCTGACGGGCACTATATTAGCAATCCAGGTGGAGTGATAAATAGGGTAAATGATTCTTGCCTTTAACATTTTATCCACTTCCCTGAAAATGGCGTCCGCTACCTTCAGATTATAATTTCTTTGTTTTTGCCGGAAAGGCACTGCATCTGGTTTGAGAGGAATATGGTGTTTCACTTCTCCTCCTCTATAACTTTTTAGGTCTTCATAGCTCCAAGCAAAAACGTCTCTATATTCTTCAAACAAACTCTTCGCGGCTTCCTTTTCTTCCGGGGTACAACATTTGCCAATATTCACCATCTTTGGATTATGGGCACTTCCGATGTTTATCCCTTCGAACTCGCCCGTCGTAGGTTCCTTCTCCATCCTTTTTTGTTTAACGTAAGCATCATGTCTGTTGAACAACTTTTCCAGAGCTATAAAGTATGGAGGAATGATGTTATCTTTCAATTGAACTTCGCCTTGTTCACTGTTTCCATCGGATTCAGATTCGAAACTGGATTCGTCATTTTCAAGAAATAACTGCAAGCTTTTATCATCATTAAACACTTGCCAGGATTCTGTGTTATCTGGAACAGCAGACCGGTATACAATTTCGATCTGGTATTTTTTATCTTTAAAATCTGGATGAGGTAACAGTAAGGATGCAGAAACAGCAAGTGAATCAGCTTTAGTATTCATTTCCCTTGGTACAGCTATGATAGAGAAAGCTTTCAAACCTTCTATTTCATCCCACACCTTATTTCTGTAATTTTTTAGTTTATGGTTTTTCACTGAATATTGCCCTTTAACTTGCTTTACTATCAACTCTGCATCACCTTGAGCTCTTAGGATTTCTATTCCCCTCTCTTTCGCCGCGACTATCCCTAATATCAAGGCCTCATATTCTGCTGTATTATTTGTATTGCCAAACTCTAGTTTGAAAGCTAAGGGTTCGGCCACTCCCTCTGGAGATATCAATACTACGCCGGCTCCAGAACCAGAGGAAGCGCAACTTCCGTCGAATTCAAGGGTCCAGACGCCATAAACCTCTTGGTGTTCTTCGGGAACCTCTTTGTCCAAATTCTCATCTGTTTGTTTACCTGCATCCTCTTCCGTAAACAACATATAATTCCCAAATTCCAATTCCTGATATAAGATTTGGGCTTTGGGATCGTCTGACTTTAAGACCGTGAACTTGGCCTTTTCTTCTGGCTCCAATTTGACTTTCTTACTACCGATGGGTATTATAGCTTGAGACCAGTCCAGCTTAATTTCCCCTCCCAAGTCACGACAGAAACTTCTGCTCAAAAGGAGTCCATAACTCGCAGGGATATCAGCTACCAGAATCGTTAACAGGAGTTTCTTTTCTGGGTATGAGGCTAGAGCCACTTGTGCATCCTTAATTTGCCCAAGCAAAGGGACCTGTTTGGAGTCCATTGAATAGCATTTCCCGTATACCTTAGTAAGGTTGAGGCCTAAGGCTTTAGCCACAGAATAAGGCATGACATTATCTGAGGCACCTGAGTCTATAATGCAGTTACTAAGCTTACACCCGTTAATGTACAATGAAATATAAAAAGGCTCAGGTTTTTGTCCCGGGGAGGTTGCTAGGACTATTGAATCTCTCCGATCAGGAATGTCAGGTGTCAAGGTTTCTTTCTCTTCTTCCACTACTATGTTACAATTAGCACCAGTCGCATTATCTTTACACCGGTCTACCAGCTTTCTCAGCTCAACAGGGTGTGTCTTTAAATAATCAATGGCAGAAATTTGAATTTTCGAATCTTCACAAAATTGAATAAAATCAAAGGATGATTTACCCTTACCCATATGCGAAGCAGAAACTTCAATATCCGCCGGTGTATTACTTGTTGACGGGCCAGGATCATTTCTCTGAGCAGAGCTAGAGGAGGGAGCCTTTTGCTTTTGTCCTCGAGTAAGAACGGTGTAAGAAGTTCCGTCAATAGTCGCATAACATTCTCCTTTGGTCTCGGAATCCGGTTCATATTCTAAGAATAAATTTTCAGAGTCGCCATTTTGATAAGAATCGGTTTCCAAAACATTAGTTGCATTGTTCAACTCATTGGTAGACAACAATTGCATCATGCGAGCTGTTTCTGGACAATTTTCGCTGTCGTGATCTGTGGTTAGATGGAAGACACACATATTTCCCTTCCTTGGTGCCGCCTCGATTTGCAATTTAGGCGGTGGTCCCATGAGTTGTGGGACTTTACCTTCGTTGTTCCTCCCGGGCATGTTCTGGTAATTGCGCTGATAAGGATTGTTGAACGCTGGCAAGTGTTTCTTTAAAGACACTATCTCATTGGATAGTTTCTGAATCATCTCTTCGGATGATGAAGAACTGCTTGAACTACCCTTAGCATGAAGTTCTCGCTTCCATTTTTCGGCAGAGATTAAATCATCTTCGCACTCAACGGCCTTCTTTTGTGCATCAGCTAAGTCAGTGGGCTTTGCTCTTCTTAAATCATAGTTGATGTCAGGAGGCATCGCACTTATGAAGAAAGTTTTCAAATTACCTGCGGTAGGTCTGGCGGCAGCCGGGATCCTGCTGACAGTCTTGTTAAAGCTTGCAATGAAATCTCTCATGCTCGTAATTGGTTGCTTCTTTATAGACGTGAGCTGGGTCAACAGGGCATGTTCATCCTCTGCGGTCTTAAACCTATCTTCGAATGCAATCCTTAATGAGGCCCAATCTGTGATTGAACCGTCATCCAAATGATAAAACCAATCAGCTGCACTATCAGTAAGGGTTTCTATGAACAGTCTTACAGCTACATCCTCATGTCCAACTCCTAGGATATGGGTAGCCGCGAAAAAGGCTTTAATATGTTCGTCCGTAGTAACCTTCCCATCACCTGAGAATTTAGGGAAATTCTTCCTGGACCCAGACGGAAGTGGATGATAAGCATTTAGAGCTAAGGGTCCTGTCACCGTGGCCCATGGAGTGGCCATGATTATCCTTGAATTGTAGGGAGGAAAGCCTACAGTTGATGGAGGTGTTACCCCGTGTAATGCTAACACCTGACAGGCAGAGTGCGAAGTGTTAGTGCCTTGATCTTTAACGGGTGAAGATGGTCTACTTCGACCCTGATTTTCACTTCTTCGCTTTGGAACTTCTAAGATAGGAAATCCGAGTTCTTCAAGTTTGTCAAAAATAGGATCTTTCCCACCTCGTTCCTTGGTACTTCGGAGGAACTTAAAACTTTCCAGGGTGCTGGGTCACAGCTTCTTACTGCGATTACCTTTCCACTCGTCTGATATTTCTTCTTTGGATGGCTCTTTCTAAGGCTTCAGCTCTTCTTTCTTCTTCCTCTAAAACCTGGTTTGCGTTCCTATAGTGCTCCGAGTTCCTTCTATTTCTCCAAACAAAGGTGTTGAGTGAAGAAATTATATCTTCTTGGTCGTCTTGAAAACCAAGATTTGGTTGGAGAACGGGTATAATGTTTTCATGAGGCAGTACCATCTTTCCTCATGACATATGCTTTCTTGATCAAGCGACTGTTCGTCTCCCCAGCAGAGTCACCAAAAATCTGTTGGTAAACAGATTCGTTCTTTTTAATTTCTTCTGTCAATATGACTCTTGATGCCCGAACAATAAACAAAATCTGTTTGCAACAGTTGAAAAGCCGTTTTCTTGTTAACTGGCTTATCTCTAAATTTGTAGGTACAGCTCCCTATTATGAATGATATTCGATGAATTATGTTTGATTCCTAAAACTAATGCGGGGTATGCTCTTAACCCGAGAGCAGGAGAGGAAACCAAGTCTCACCCAGACAAGTGAAACTTAGGCAGGAATCTAAATGTTAGGATGTTATGTATATGGCACCCACAATCTTATGGCTCCCGCAACACAACAGAATGAAATGCAAGATATGGACCGCGAATGCAATATGAGATGATTAGTTAGTGCTACTGCGTTCGGATCTTCACGATCTCATGATTTCCGACACGCAACAATGTAATATAAGATCTAATGCAGATGACTGAAATATAAGGGAATGCATATGGAGAACAAAACACTAACCGAGATATTTCCCACTACTAGCTCCAATACTCTGATCGGTTCACTAGTTCAATTAAATAGAAACAACGAAATGAAACTCTGTTCACTAAACCATTTCCATCCAATATCGAAGAAGTATCTCATACACAAATGAAAAGAAAAGGACAGTAAAGAAATGGCACAAATTCAATTGTCTCTGCAACCGGATTCACACCAAAAATTTGCCGACCCTTTATTAATCATTCAAAATCTTACATATAGGGTGAGAGAGATGACCGTTACAATGGAATTTAAATCGGCTCATCTTCTCAAGATGACAAATGGCGAGATGCCAACTTATCATATCTACACATTTACAAAATCCTAAGATTAATGGAATAGAAAACAAAAGGGGGAATTTTGAATCATTTGGGCTTCTTCCCCTTTTCAGTTTTCGCCTTATATGCTTTAGCAGCCGCTATGATTGGGGTTAATTCATCATAGCTTGGTACGTGTACATTTGTGAATCTCAATAGCCACCTTGCATGTTCTTGAGTAAATTCTTTGGCTTGATTCTGCTGATTCACTGCTTCCTCAGCTACCACGTGCACGCATCCGCTAAGTGTTTGTAGTTCTGACACTCTGTTTTGGCTGCTTGAAGCTATCCCAGACAGATTGCTCAAATGCGTGGAGAAGTTGTTTTTCATCATATCAATGTCGATGAAGGACTTCCCTTGCCCACTGGTTTGTGATTCAGTGTGCAATCCTCGCATGAGCTCAAAAGCTTTCTCTTGGGCCTTCTTTACTTTATCCCCTGTTTCTCTAAGCCCTTTCTCGGCTTCCTGGATCATTTCCCGCTTGAATTGCATGCTTCTGATCCATTCATTCAATGGTTCATCTCCTTTCTTCAGAATCTTTGCTTCAATTGCATCCTTGGCTTTCATCTGGATGATCATATTCAGAAGAGAAATGGATTCTGTGCATTTCGCCTCTTCTCCCGCCAGAATATTACTATTGGCAGTAATATTGCCCTTTTCTGCTTCTAATCGGATGAGCACATTGCCGATTTGACCAATGAGGGCGATTCCATCAGTATTAAGCCTTTCGATCCACTCTTTCCCGATCTGACCGAAGTGCCTATCTTTCTGCAGCTGTGATATGAAGGCCTGCACTTCTTCTGCCGAAGGATCCTCTGTAGCGGGTAAACCGGTAATAGTTGCCAATGGGACAACTAACTGTCGGATGAATTTTCTTAGTTCTTCGATCTCAGCTTTCATCTTAATCTTTGATACCTTGAGGTTCTCCAGCTGCTCCTCTATTACTTCGTTACTTGATTTCCATAGGCCCACTTTAGTGTCATGCCTGGCTTCTCCGAGATCGATGGAATGCAGAGTGAAGTCTGCTGGAGTCAAATCTTCAATTTTTCCCACTCTGTTTGGTTTCGCCACCTCCATGGTTAGGTGCCCTGTTTCTGTATCATGCCCTAGTATGGATAGGGTTCTCTGCTTCTTGGCCTTCACCATCATCGATCCCGAATGAACTGCTTGAGACACTATATCTTTCGCAGGAGTGCTGTCATCTTTCCTCTTCCTCTTCTTCTCCAGGGTGTCTTCAAGCCAAGACTCTGTGCTAATTATCTTAGAGGTCGTTCCCAGAGACTCAATGGTGAACATCTTCCTCTTTACTTGAGTCACTGCAGCAGTAGTCGCAGAGAATGGGTTCCTCTGGTCTCGAGAGAGAAGTCGAGAGGAACTAGGGATCTCCTTTTCTTCTTCAGGTTCAGTGCTACTACTTTGATCATCCTTGATCTTTACAATTTGAATAGAGGAGCCAGTAGGCTTCAAGGACGGGGCACTTATGGCTGGAGTAGGGCTATGATGAGATGGTGAACTTGGGGCGAGCTGAGGAGATGGGGGTGGAGTGGAAAGAGAAAAAGGGATTGGAGAAGTGGATCCATCCTTTGGCTCTTCGGCCTCCTTTTCCTCTGCTGCAGCCTGAGTTCCGATGACTGGCAACGATCCGCCTTGGCATGTTGGTACTATCGGAATGTTCTTCTCTGGGGGTTGATCTCCTCCTCCGGCGGACTGAGCTGGTCCTTGTGCAGCTGAAGTTGTGGTACTGGGAGTAGCGCTCTGTGATGAAGCAGGGGTAGCTGTGGCTGGTGAAGCTTGAGTGGCTTTACTTCTGCTCCGACCTTTCTTAGCTGTCCATTCTACCCATTTTCTAGTCCGCTTGATGATTTTCGCCATCATAACATCGAAATCTTCCTCGACATTGAAGTATGGTTCGGAACTGACAGGCGTGTTCCGCAACTTGGTCAAATATGTATGACTATACATATTTTGGCCGTCATCTTTGATTCCTTCCACGTCTAGATTGACGCCATACATTTTTACCTGCTCCACAGTGAATCTTGCAAATGCCCGATCACGGCTCTCCAGCTCGTCTTTACAGTCCGCCCAGTAGTCTTCCATGGTAGTCACATGTTTGATCACGCTCCCAATTTGGAGCACATCTCGGGCATAACCATTGGGATCGAACATGGGCCTGACTACCTCATACTCTTCCAGCTTGTATTTGCTTTCAAACGCCTTGAGGATGTTCTTTGCATCCGGTCTGGCCTCGCAGCTATAAGCTCCGACTCTTATGGGGAATTCATACCCTTTCTTCCGCATACTGGCGCTCAGCACGTTCACCTGGACGGCTTGTCTCACGATCTCTACGAGCACGATCATGTCGTCTGGGTATCTGGGCAGCTTCATTGGGAAACCATCAAATGCTGCAAGACGCAAATAAGAAAAGGATAAGAACTGGATGAAATAACAGCCAAATTGACTGATTGCCGCCATCGCTTCAGGACTGAATCTCCGCTCCGGACATCCTTGAAGTTCCCTGCAAATTCTCATAGTAAAGGCGTCATTCACTCTGACATAATCTGCATAACTATTTTGCAACTGTAAGCATGGATAAAACTCATAACTTTTAACATCTTCAGGAAATTCCTCAATTCTGGGAAGTCCTGGCCATAACTGAAGAGAAGCCAACATGTATATCAAAAAGGACGACATATAGAAAGAATTATAAAACTTAGCTGCGGCGAGAGCTCTAGCAAGATGCTCACTCACCTCATGCGCCCAATCTATATACTGAGTATCTGAGCAGATAACTTGCACTAGAAAGAAACATTGCTCCATAAAATTAAAAGCTTCTACCTCACCTTTGAGCCGATGCAACAGGACCAGGATGTCCACAATCTCTGGTTTGAGGTCAGTACCGAAGAGGGTTTTAGGGACCTTACTCTTGGCTCCTCTTGGCTTCTGAAACCAAGAGCTCATTATTTCTTTCCTCCAGATCATCTTCTTCAAGGAGAACTCCGACATAGCTCCACCCATGGTTAGGTCAGAGAATTCTTCTCTCTCCGGAATTCTCAGACAGTTCACCACTGCTTGCCTGTCGATTGAAATCAAAACTGATTGATCAGGCAAGAGGATTTGCTTGGTGTCCGGGTTGTAGTTGTTGATGCATTCGAGAATCAACTCTGGGGCTTGAACTGCTACTGGGAAGCCAGCTGCTTCCACCAATCCGCTTCCTCTGAGTCTCTCCGTGATAGGGTGGATAGGTTCCGTTTTCAATCTCCTCTGAAAGTCCTGCATGTCGTAGAAACGGAGTGAAGTGTCCGTTATGGTCGACCATGCGGACTTGATGCCACCCATGCTATCGAAACCTGCAAATCTCGCTGCCATATTGCTTGAAGGATAATAATGGATATGCGGATGAATAATAGTGATGCAACAGAAAACAAACTCAGCAAACTCGAGAATTATTGCATATACTAAGCAATTTTAACAATTTGACAGTAAAGCGGGAGTTTGAAAATCTGTTACATTCCCCTTTATAGAAAACTTCAGATTTGCCTGTTTAATTTCATAAATCGCGCCACACGAGCGAATTTATGATTGAATCCGTTGGGTTAGTGAGGGTAAGAATTTCTAACGGATTTAACCTTGTCTTTTCACTATTCCCGTTGATTTCAACGGTAACTTTCATTAATTACAGCCTTACCTCTCGTTTAGCAACCCGCGGAAAAATGAAAACAGAGTACTCCTTCGGGCAAAATCCGCATATGTCAATTCTCTCTGAAATAACTGGTGAATTTGGATGATCTGCTCTCAATTCCCCTCTGAAAACCATCTGCAATCAATCTGAATACTTACCATGCTTACAGTTGCGTCTTCTCATCTGATGCGGAAAATCGCCTCTGAGGGTAGAAAACCCGCAATGGAGAAGTCGATTTCTGTTTTTCCGCCACTGCCTTCTCTTTATTTAAGTCACTTCGTTTCAACCCTTTTCGGAAAATCTCCAAGCGGCTTCGCCAAAAGGTAGGGCCCACCGTCTTATATTATCTCTTCGGAAAGCTCCTTTTCGGAAAATCGCCAAGTAGCTTCGCCAGAAGGTGGGACCCATATGTCAACTTTCCCTTCTAATAGTGCTTTTGCGGAAATCTCACTTAGGATTTCGAAACCCGCCGAGGAGAAGCCCTTTCTTCATTTTCCGCACATCTACCTTTTGATCATTCCATTAAGTTATAATTGATTCCGGTGGTAGGATCGCGACAACATACGAAAGATTTCTTAGAAACATGAACTATTTCGCTCCAGTTGAATTCCTTTACTGTATATACTGAGATCTGCGGAAAAAGGCCTTCGGGGTGTGAAATCCGCCGAGGAGAAGCTAGAACCCAATTTCCCGCCGACTTGATTTTCTTAACTCAAAGTGGGCTATATTGAAGGCAAGTCACATGATGTAGTACAATCCGAGAATCTTCATCGAGTAAGGATCTAAACTACCCCTCCGACTTATAATAGTCAAGGAACAACCCACCCGGCTCATATGTGATACGGAGGAAGGCTACAGGTGAAAACCCGATGAAGAAGCTCCTCACCTAAGAGGGCAAAGACCTATTGACTTGACCAGACCACACAAGACTATGATCTACTCCACTTTGTAAAATTGGGACAAGGTGTAAAAGTGGGGCAACAGTATGCACTAGGCCAGATATTGCACATGCAGTGGGAGTCGTTAGCAGGTATATGAGTCATCCAGGTTTTGAGCATTGGAATGCTGTCAAGTGGATTCTCAGATATTTGAGAGGAACATCCAATAAGTGTTTACACTTTGGGGGCTCTACTACTGATTTACAGGGCTATGTTGACTCAGATTTGGCTGGGGATATTGATACCAGGCGGAGTACTACAAGTTATGTCTTTACTGTTGTTGGGGCAGCCGTGAGCTGGGTTTCTAGGCTACAGAAGATTAATGCTCTCTCCACTACAGAGGCAGAGTATGTTGCTGCTACAGAGGCAACCAAAGAGATGATATAGCTTCAGTTCTTCTTGGAAGAATTGGGACATCCTCAGAAGGATAATTATTTGTTCACAGATAGTCAGAGTGCCATTCATCTTGCTAAGAATTCAGCTCTGCATTCTAAGACCAAACACATACAGTTGCGGTACCATTTCATTCGGTCAGTTTTGGAGGATGGACAGTTAAAGCTGGAGAAGATACATACAAATGAAAATCCAGCAGATATGTTGACAAAGGTTGTAACAAGGGAGAAGCTGAACTCCTCTTCAGCTTCAGTTGGTCTTTTAGACTAACTGTGAATAAAAGAACAGCAGAGTCCAGGGTGGTTTGATCCAGTGGGAGCCCCATGCGGTAGTTGTATTGCTACAGGATCAGTCTCCAAGTGGGAGATTGTTGTTTAGTGTGGAGCCTGATCAGTCCCCAAGTGGGAGATTGTTAGATTGTGGTGACTGATTAGGAAAGTACTGTACATACTTCATAAATAGTGGGGTTCGGGGCATCGCCCCAAAATTTTTTTTTTTTTGGAAGTAGCCAACATGGTAGCCGACATATTATGGCCGACATGTTATAACCCTAAAGCGGTTTAATACTTGTATAAAAAGGGCTTAGGGTTGGGTATTTTTTGGGTGTGGTGATACGAAATTGGTTCTTGCGGCGGTATTGAGCTGTAAGGGATTACGGATTGTAATCAGGTTGTAATCACTGGATTGTAATAAGATCGGACTTGCTGTTTGGTGGACGTAGCCCAGGGATTGGGTGAACCACGTTAAATCTTGGTGCCTTGTGTTCATTTCTGTGTGTTCTATTATTTTCTGTTATTGGTTATATTTGCATGTAGTTTTTATTTCTGTCTGTGGTTTATCCTAACAACTATAGATGCCGAGTGAAACAGAATTGCTATAGAAGCCGAGTTAGCTAGTTTTCCTATATGTGTCGAGCATCAACAACTAGTATGTGCCGAGTAACACAAAATCAACATATGAGTTTGTGCCTTTACAAACTCAGATGTAAACCATTTTTGGAGCCAACATGGGATGAATCTCGAAGGATCTTGAAGATAAGATCGAATCTTTTACATTACCTATGCAATCAACATGCAACCAATAAGAAAAATGGAGAAGACATGCAACCAATAGGAAAAATTCAAGAAATGAGCGGGAAATGAATATTTAATATTGATCGTAGATTCATACCTAATCCTAAGTCTTCAAAATCTTTAAAAGGAGAATGAAACCCCATTGTGTGTGTGCAGGAGAGGATATGTATGGGTGGAATATAAAGAAGTGCAGAAAGGGTAAAAAGACTTAGTGAAGAACATAACAACATTGCAGAATCCAGTTGTTGAAGAACAGAGTATCAAAACTTCGCAGAATGACATATCAGATCAAGCAAGGATTAGATCAATAAGAGCAGAACAAGGATCTGGAATCAGCAATTGAAGATTGCAAAGCTATGAGGTCAAAGACTTTCTAATACCCTCTAGCAATTGTATTAGATATGGAAATCCTATGGACTTAGGTTGGCCTAGCATCCATTTGTAAATCCTTTAATAGGGTGGCATTCCAAGTGAATGTACAAAAGTCCTTTAACTAGGCCTACTTTTAGTAGGGTAGTGAAATCCTTTAACTAGGTCACTTTTAACAAAGTGTAAAGTCTTTAATAGGACAAGCCTTTCACAGGGAAGACCATTGGAAGTGGTCAAACATTGTAACCTTGAATAGTTACACATTGCTGCAGTGATATTTTGTGGGTTTCATCCCCACCCCAGTTTTACCTTCTCATTTTGGAGGGTTTCTGGGTTACCAAATTTTTGTGTTATCTATTTTCATACATGTATTTACTTTCATGTTTATTAGATAAAATAGATGCATGTGAATGGTTTCATTTAAAAGGATTTGAAAAGGTTAAAGTTAGTTACTTCTGATTCACCCCCCCTCTCAGAAGTAAATCTTCCCACTTGTTAATTCCAACACAAATGGTGGGTAGACTCATTGAATCCTACCTAATCCAACTTAACCCTAAAATGGATGATGGAGGATGAATGAAAAAAGATCTTAATTTTCTATTTATAGAGATGGTTGGTCAGAAGCAAAGGTTCTCACGTGTGAGAACCTAAGGAAGACAAGGAGTCTAGGGTATTTGCTTCATTAGTGACATAAGAGAGGTGTCTGCATTGGAAACCAAAGAAAGAAGGCTTAACGGTATGAATGGTTGAAGGTTGAACAAGTTGTCAGAGATGAAGTGTATGAAAGTCAAGTAGAATGGAGGACTAAAACAAAGATCTGTAATCTGCAAGCGTGTTGTAAGTTATTATCAGATCAAGCCTTACTGTTACTTTCTAATCATTATACCAGTCTAGGGTAAATCCTTTGGATTGAGGTTGACCTAACAGTCATTTGTAAATTCTTTAACCAGGTGACATTCTTAGCGAATGATCTAAAGTCCTCTAACAAGGCTCACTCCTAACAAGGTGATTGAAATCCTTTAACCAAGTCACATTTAATAGTGTGCATTGTAACCTTTAATAAGGTTGGCGTTTCACAAGGCATCACTTTAGAAGAGTGAGAATGAGTAGCATATTAGTGGTGGTTTCTCCCAAATTGGGTTTCCACATTAAATCGTTGTGTCAAATGTGTTATTGAATCTGTTATGTTTCATGTTTACATTTCTGCAAAGTTGATTTGACAGTAACCTACAAGTTTAAGTGAATGTATGATCTAATGGATGCATGCATGATAAAAATATTGTATGGATATGGATTCACTAAGTTGTGAAAAGTTTTAGTTGTACATTTGGACCTTGGATAATTGATTCACCCCACCCCCCCCTCTCAGTTATTCTAAAGAATTCCAATAGATTTATCATTAGGATTACTCCCCTATGGTCAAATGATCATAACCTTTATAGGTTTTAGGGATACAACCTCTCCCAAATTCCTGATCTCGCCAATTTTTCTATTAGGTATATGAGCCCCCAATTAGGCTCCTAATTCACTTTTGATCCATAACTTTGACTTCACTTGGAATTTCCTAGAATTAACACGATATATGGATGCCCTTTTGGCTTTTCTACCAAATTCACAATTTTCAAGTCGAGGTGACACTATTTGATCAGGGTTGCCTTTATAAGGCACTTGTTTAGGCTTATTTGACTTGTTACATAGGGTTTTTGATGGACTCTCATTTTTGTCCCTTCATTCATTCAACTTGGCACTTCCAACACTTCAATTAGTTCAAATAAAACCAAAAAAAAATCACAAAGTGACCAAACCCCTTGATCTCATTCTTCAATCAAACTACACTACTTTGTTATGCAATTATGCCTATCACATAAAATGCCAAATTGTTAGGGATTTCCCACATAATTATTCATAAGAAGTGCAAAAAAAAGTCTTAGAATGTTAATGTACTGCATGGACCCGACAATCCCCCAAGTTTTAGATTTTTTCAATAGTGTATGCAGGCCCAAAATCCATTATTTATTCCCAAACCCTAGTTGATAAGGGTTTCTACCAAGTGATGGGAAAACTATTATTTCTTCCTTATCCTACGACTTTAGATCTTCGAAAATGATGCAAAAGAACTTGTAAAGAGACACTTTACACATAATAGTAAGTCATTAACTCCTACTAATCCAATAACAAGGAAAGTACAGACTAATAACACAAGCAATGCTACAAATTCTTATTGTTTGATTCAGCAACTTGCAAAATCTCCTTCACCACCACATGTTTGAGCCATTACATAGGTTTTATGAAAAAATTAGCAATGGTTGACAACAAATTTTTGAATTAGTTGCCTCTTATTACCTATTTTACAAAAGTTGTCATTGACAACATTGCAACATTTTTTGCAGTTTTGTAATATGCAAGTTCCTAGGTACTTTGAGGCCCAAAATAATGTGAATTGGTATGATGACCTTGAAACATCATGAAAAACATGATCAAATGGGTTTCCCACATTTTGATTGCACTTGACCACATATGCCCAATAATCCCTAATTGGTCCTAAAGTACAAATTAATGCCAACTTTGGCTATTATACTTTTTCTACTCTACTAAAAACCTAATTGGTTTTGGCCTTCAATTCAAGCTTGAGGTGCCCTTGCACCAAATGCCCATCAAAAATAAAATATGCCTTCAACAACACAAATACAATACTATGTCAACATTAGTGAAAGAAAATAAAACTTAAAGAACAAGGCACTGAGACCTTTTCTAAAACAAAGTAGGCCCAAATTCACACCACAAGAGAGGGTGGGCGAGAATTCTCCCAATGTGTTTGGATAACTATCATAACACAAAGGAAAGCCCAAAGAGAAGGGCCAAACTCACACCACAGTCTAGAAGGATGGTGAGAGTTCTTCGTACACTTGAACAACTGTCCAAGCAATACAATCCTCAAGTTCCCCAAAGGAGACATTGCAAAGGCAACTGACATCACAATAACTAGAGTGTTGAAGAAACTAAGCATTATCATAAGATTCATGGTGCAAGGTTACAAAAGAAGAGGGAGAAGACACCAATACAATTGGGGGCAACAACAAGGGATATAGTAGGAGGAAGACATGGAACAACACCATAAGCTTGTGCAAAATCATCAACAGAGACATGGACATGATTAGCAACATGTGCCTCAATAAGATATATTCTTATATTAATCATAACTTATTATTATATTATTCATAGTTTGAGTTTAGAATCATCTTTATAGGGTAACTGACATGTTGCATCGCTAGAAATAAATGTGTATGATATATCATCAAACTCTTTAATCTGGTTGAGCTAGAATTATTGTATTAGTAAATGAAAGAGAAGAGAAGGTATTGGTACTCAAATTCAAGACAATCTTTAATCTAAAGCTATGTCCAAAGAAAATAAAAAGGAGCATCAAGAGCATTCAAGAGCATTCATTACATTGTAAGCCTATAAGATAAGTAGTCATTGAAGTCTATAAGGAGATAGAAGCTTAGAATGCCCCTCCTCCAATGCTAAGACCAAAAAATAAGGGAGGATGATAATGTACATAACTAACCAATTCAGATCAACTACTTACCTAAGAATTGTATTCAACCATACAAATATTTTTTCTCTATAAATTTATTAGCTAAATTATATGTTCCTCTATTTACACTCTGTCTATCATAATTAAAGCTTGGAAAGCTGAAATTTGATTATCGTGTTTATATTTTATGTGACTATTTTCTTTTTCGCACATATATCTTATGTTAATATGCTCTTTTTAATAAATTACACACTTATATCTTATTCACCCATTCTCAAATGATTCTTATGTAGTGGCATATATTTCTTATGCTAATATGCTCTTTTTGAGATATTGCACACTTATATCTTACATTCACCTATTTTCAAATGGTTCTTATTTAGAACCTATACATGTGTTATCACTTGTTTATGCTTCTTACTAGCTGTAAAACTATAGAGCACCCTTCTTCCAATTTCACACATTCTTTCATAATCACAAATTATTGTGTTGTTACATGTTTATCACACAATAAACTATTTTGATATTGTTACATAATTATTTGGTTTTACACACTTTTAATTTCTTACATCAATTGTATTTAATAATTAGAAGGAGACATACAATACCACCAATATTTATTTGATTTTTATAATTGCCAGGATTTATTATATGATCACTTCTATTTCTCAATAGAACCATAAATTATGGGACATGTGTCTTCACAATAATTCATGTGCAAGTAAATTAAGAAAAAAGTTAACTTTCCACCTTTTCCCTTTTCAACCCATTTTGATAAGGATATCCTTGATGGAATGATGAAGAACAACTAACCTACTCTAACTTAAAAGATGCCAAATAATCTAAAGCCCTACTCGATTCTACCAACACACATTAATAAGAGACTGATCTTAATTTCTAGTCCATCCATTCCTTTATTAGTACTTGCCATAGGCTAAGTACTATTGTTTCACTTTATGGATTCCTGACGTTGTTATTAGTTCCTGCCTACGACAGGTAACTTATGCTTTCGCTTAGTCCATTGTATTAATAGCTGCACCAATCAGATTTTAGATTTCATTCATACAGTAATGTTTGCAAAAGGTTTTGTAATTTGCATGATTTTTTGAAAATCTTATTGGCTCATGAGGAAAAAGGCAATGAATAAATTTAATTTTCGTCAACAAAAATACAACTATTTTTTCCAACACGTCTATTAATGCAAGCATTAATTGCAACTTTATTTTTTCTTTTCTTGTGATAAGTGGATAAATTTTATTAAAAAATAATCATTTTCCTAACACCTCATGAATGCATTAATTTCAATTTTACCTTTTCCACATTTGTGACTAGTGGACAAACTTTTTTTTTAAAAAGACAATCACTTTTAATTGATGTTTATTTTTGTAATTTGTAAAATGCTATTAAATATAGATATTTTAATCAAGTATAGGTATTTTAATCAAATATAGACATTTTAACTCTTTTAAATTGTCAATTTTCAAAAATTATTTTTTATATAGCTTAATTTCATATTTATTTTAATTTTAATTTATATATAAGTTTAAATTAGAATTTAGTTTCTTTTATTTTGACATATCTAAACCAATGCTTTTAATAGATTTATTGTTTATTTTTTATTTTTATATATAATTTTTATTATATTGATATTTTTAATTTATACTTTAAAATACATAATACTAATTTTGTATAAATTTTAATAAAGTTCAAATTGTTTAACTTTGTATATTATCAACTTTATTTATGATAAGTGTGTTTGGTTTTTTTAAAGCATAAATGTTATTTTTAAATTAATTTATGTTTATTTATTTTTATGCGTTAGATTTAAGCTTAAGAATATTGTCCACCTTCTTCAATTAGATGAATTTATCACTTAAACAAGATATATCAAACAATTTCATCATTAAAATTAATCAAGCATTAATTGCAACTTTATCTTTTCTTTTCTTGTGACAAGTGGATAAATTTTATTAAAAAACAAGAGCTCTTTGCGAGCTGGAGTCCCTGCCTTTAGGGAATTTAAGGTGATAAAAAAATGAATTGTTAGAAGGATTATTCAGAGAGATGCATTTAGGAATTGTAATTGTAAATTTGTGAGAAAATTGTTTATCAAAAAATGTATGTACAAATATTTGAAGTTGAATGGTTATGGTTTGTTTGTAAAACTTTAATAGTAACGACTATTTTATAGAATAATAAAATTCAGCTTATTTGTAAAATTTATGATGATTTCAATGAAAATCATAAAAAAGACTAGGAAGATTACATTTATAAGTTCAAAAGTAAAAATTGTATCAAATCTAAATTTTATTTTAAAATAAACATTTTATTTTTTTTAAATTGTATCATATCTAAATTTTAGTTTTAATATTCAATCTAGTTTTAAAATCTTATTTGAAAATATGTCTATATGTTTTATTTTTATATATCTAAAATGATTAATATGACAAATCCAAAAAGCTAATAATTTATTTTCCTAAATTTTTCTTATAAGTGATTACTTTTGATAAAATTGTCTTATTATTATATTCAATTATATTCTTATAAATGATTATTAGAATTGAGCTAATAGAGAAAACTGGTTGATTCTCCAACTGCATAATGGCGTATAATATGTATCTGCTATGTTCCATCATAAATGGAAAATATGGTACAGTGGTTGTAGGGCACGGCTGGTTGGTTTACACAGATTATTCTCAAACGTTGGAAAGAAGAAAAAGAAAGGCATGCTTTTTCTGTTAAAATATTTGCGAATTGGTTTAGCAGTCCCATTCTACGGTCAAACAAATTAGCTGTTACGAAGAGGAAATCGGAAAGTGGCAACAAAACTTTCGGTGCCTAGCCAGCTCAAAATAAGTGACGTGTTGTATTGTAATAATAATAAAACCCACAACATAACAGATAAATTGATGGTGATGGATTAGTGTTAGAGGAAATAATGGCTTTGAACTGACAATTCATAAATGAACCTGACAGCATGGTATTTAGTATTTTCTGATTTTTCTATTTACTAAAATAGACATAAACCCCAACAAATTTGGTTAGACAAATCAAAAAATAGGAAATAATCTCTTATATTTGATTTATTAAATCTTAGCTTTCGAAACTTTAGCCTTCTGCATTTATCTGCTGTAAAATTAATTGGGATGGGGGGTAAACGATTACATAAGTTCCCTGCCTTTTACACGGCAGGGACTAATAATAATTTTCTTAACACCTCATGAATGCATTAATTTCAATTTTACCTTTTCCACATTTGTAACTAGTGGACAAACTTTAAAAAAAAAAGACAATCACTTTTAATTGATGTTTATTTTTGTAATTTGTAAAATGCTATTAAATATAGATATTTTAATCAAATATAGACATTTTAACTCTTTTAAATTGTCAATTTCCAAAAATTATTTTTTATATAGCTTAATTTCATATTTATTTTAATTTTAATTTATATATAAGTTTAGATTAGAATTTAGTTTCTTTTATTTTGATATATCTAAACCAATGCTTTTAATAGATTTATTGTTTATTTTTTATTTTTATATATAATTTTTATTATATTGATATTTTTAATTTATACTTTAAAACACATAATACTAATTTTGTATCAATTTTAATAAAGTTCAAATTGTTTAGCTTTGTATATTATCAACTTTATTTATGATAAGTGTGTTTGGTTTTTTTAAAGCATAAATGTTATTTTTAAATTAATTTATGTTTATTTATTTTTATGCATTAGATTTAAGCTTAAGAACATTGTCCACCTTCTTCAATTAGATGAATTTATCGCTTAAACAAGATATATCAAACAATTTCATCATTAAAATTAATCAATTTAACTCTTTCTTTAAAAAATTATATAATTTTATCTATATCTTATATATAATTAGTTCATAAATATCTTTGGTCTCATAAATGTTCTTTACAATGTCATCTAATTTTAATTTACCATGATACTATAATATTTATTTATATATTCTTTTACTATTTGAATTAATATATATCATTGCAGTTATATAATTTAATAATATACTGACTATACTCTGTAATTTAATTTAGCTTACCACTATGATATTCTATTTGTCATTACTATTTATTTGTTATTTTATTAAACTAAATACATTATATTTTAACCAAAACCTACTTCAATCAACCATAAAATCATGAAGGCAGGAACTTTGGCGCTTGCGCCCCTTGTTAAATGAGTTCCCATGTACCAATTAGAATTAATTTTATTTGATATATGTATATAATATTATATTTGTTAAATACTACATGCTAGACTTTTAACTTTTTTATTTTTATATACTAATTTACTATGTTTTATTGGTTGAAAGAATTAGAGTCTTATATGCCCATTTATGAATTATTATGGGCTTTCTACCTCCATCATTTGTTTTTACTTTAGAATTTTGAACTAATTTTTTATCCTTAATTTTGGGAGATTGTGGTAGTTAAATTTTGTTGTTGTATTGTCATATAATTATTTTGTTTTGAATGTTAGTACATAATATCTTAAATAAATCTATCTAAAGAAATGTCGATAGATATCCACTACAAAATAATTATAATTTAATTTACTACATCTAAAATTATTTATATTTTCTTTATCTCCATTTAGTTAGTTTTTTACTAACTTATGCTTTTTATTTTAATTTCTTAAAAAATGGATGATTTATATCTCTAAATATTATAATTTAAATAGATATTTTATGTGGTATTTATTAAATTATTTTTAAAATATATTCTATTTACAATAAGATTTAAACTTTTGACATGTAGATGGTTGTCAAATTTAACCTAAAAAATAAAAGTTAACATTAACACGCTCACACCATCTCACTCCCTAATTAATTTTTATATTTTTTAATACAACAAGATTTAATATATATGATACATATTACTATTATTCATTATACATAATTTTACAATGACTAAATGATTTGCTATATGTATCTACTTTCTATTAGGGTCCATTTGGTTCGTGGAATTTAAAAAATTGGGATTTCAACAAACCTTGGTTTAGTCAAATCAAGGTTTTGCAAATCTCCATTCCAATTTTTGGGATTTCACTTGAATTGTTTGTTTCACTCAGAAGAAGGGTGCGAAGACACATTTTTATTCGTAAGCTTTGAAGTTGAAGGCAAATTTCAAAAAGTAGTTCAATCTATTGTTTTTACACTCCTTAGAAAACATAATCAAGTTTTGATTTTCAATTGTTACTTGCTAGTAGGAAGTTGTAAAACTTGGTTTTGCGGCAAAATTGGAAGTCTGGTATGCTAATTCCATTTTGCCAATTTTAAAACAAACACAAAAAATTTCAAATCTGGATTTTGAAAAGGCCAATTCCTGTCATCTTCCAAGGAACCAAACGGACCTTTAATGCCAAAGTATTAAGAATAGAATTTTATTTTTGGCTTTTTTCATATGATACATTACTCAAAAATTTTAACTTTTTATCCATTTAAGTCATAGCACACATCACTAAATCTCATATAAAAATATTATCTAATTTGTTATTAAAAAATATAAATATCATATAATATATGCAATTTATTCAAGACATAAAATATATTATTCAATTTATTATAAAAAATATAATAAAATATTAGAAGTTTTTACTAATTGTAAATTATTGAAAAAACTTAAAAAATGCATTTTATGACAATTGACAAATTTATTATATTCTAATATAATTAATTTTATTAATAATAATAATTAAATAACTATTCATTTTAAGACAAGTACTTAGCTATTATTGGCACTTGTCTAAAACTATGCCCATTCCTTTATTTATCAATTAAAATCTATATTTGGATTTTGTTTATCCTTAAATACTTCACTAGTATTTGATTTTCTGGATAACTGAAATCCCTCTCCATGCTCTTCAGACAGCGATCAAGAGGGTTATCGAAGATTTCAGAATCTGCATAAATTATGTTCTGCTGTGTGAAAATGAGAAGAAATGGTCAGCGTTCGGAGAAAAGTAGCAGAATTTTCTTAAACGTCTCCCTGCAGCTGATTCGCAGTAGTTGAAATGTCGATCTGATAATATCGGGGTTTTAGGGCTATTCTAGACAAGATCTTTTTGCAGATTTTAAAATGAAATAAAACACATCAAAACAATAATCCGGCTGCGGACAGATTTTACAAAATAAAACTCATTAAATCCATGGCAAGCGACTTACCTCTAGACTATGCCCAAATTGTGTGGTACCGTCATAAAAAAATAGCAGAATTTGCAGGCAATAGTTTTCCTTTTGGTTAAATGAGGTAAAACCTAAACCAATCTTCTTATAGCTGCGGCTTCATATCAGGGATTTATGTGAGAATTACTGGATTCGGATTGGTAAAGGCCACACAATATGGCCTAACTACAGAGTACTCTTTCCAGATATATTGATCCCACATGTAGCAGCAAAAGGAATCCAGAGAAGAATATGTCAGATAAAAAAGGAGTGAAATAGCCGTTTCAAGGCATACCTTTCTCGGCCTTTTGGCTAAGATCAAGTGTAGTATCTGTTCTTATCAGTTTAATATCTGATACGTGGCTCAATGAGCCACACGATATTAAATTAATTTCTTGAGGGGGAAGTCTCAACAATGGTAGCTTGCTGCCAGAGGCTTCGAGCGTCGCTTCTGTATTGCACTACAGCGGAAGCCCGGCGCACCCCACACACCCAAAGCACAACACACAACATAAATTAGGGTTTTATCAATAACACTTACTCTGTATCTGATTTTATTTTTTTGTCTTGCCGTAGGGCAAGGCTGCTGGTTACGGGTGAAGGCGCGTAAAGGAACCCTAAAAATTGAAAATTTCGGCAATGTCTGAAAATCATGTAGTTGAATCCACTGAATTTTGGATGGACGTAATTTCCGCCATAAACGAATCAAAGTTGTTTTAGATTGTGAGAAATGGTTTAATAAAGTTGTTTGAACAGATACTACACTTGATTGTGAGAAATGGTTTAATAAAGTTGTTTCCTTGATTCTTAGCTCTGCCTTTTCCAGTTGAATGTCAAATATTTTGCATTTTTCTGGTTTGGTTTTAGAACAGATTAATGATTAAATAATAGGGAGGGGCGCAGATGTCTTCCTCAATGTGTTTAAGCAATTGCCAAGCAAGTGTGTTTAACTTATTTTTTAGGTATATTGCAAGGTAGTACTCGTTTTGCAGGGTAAAGCTGATGGATGTGGATGAAGGTGAGCAAACAGAAAATTTCAGCCTTGCAATCCACCGAAATCAGGAAAAAGAATCGCGTCTAAGGCAAATAAAAGCTGCTTTAGATTATCTTCCTCGAAGTTGTTTGAGGCATTCTTAGCTCTGCACAAAGAAAGGTATATATCTCAAAATTTGCTTGTATCTCTGTAGGGCAATTACTAAGAGGTGGGTAGCGGAGGGATGCCTGGACTCATGTTCGTTTTAACGCATAAATGGATTGGAAAGAGAATATGTGGGAGTAACAAGTAGTGATGAAACAGGCTAGGTTGACAATGAAGATCAAAGAATTGTAAATGGATCGAGCACTCATTTAACTATGCTAGGCCCGCATCCAATAGTGACCAGAAAGTACACGGACTATTCTTCAGGCTGCGTGAATGACACATTGACAAGCACTACGGCAAACAATGTTTTGTTCTAGACAGCGGGAAGAGAACACGCTGGTCTGGGAGATCTAACTATTGATACACAACACAATAGGGATGATGTGTGGACAATAGTTGTCAATTATTTTACATCTGTAGATCTCAAAAGGAAGTTGGACGTGATGGGCATTGAAGGACGGGACAAAAAATGTATGGTTGTGTTGGTAAACAGATTTGTCACAGTAGAATTGCCCAACGAATGTGTGGCAAACCGTTCACAACAGTTGGATAGGCCCTTGGTATGTGGCCTTCCTCTGCGTTTTGAAGGGCAGCTCCCTTGTATGATATAATTTTTAAAAGGTTTTTCGATTAAAGAATCTAAAACTGCAAAGTTCAAGACAAAGTCGTGGAAGATGAATGCACCACACGTCCTCACAACCTTCTGTGGTTAACAAGATCGATAACAGAGGTGCTCAAGAACTACGCTTGAAAGCAACCTGTATTATTAAGCACATTCATTATCATCCGTAAACACTCGCATAGCACCATGAGAACATTCATTATCATCCGTAAACACTCGCATAGCACCATGAGAATGTTCACTACAACGTATAACAATTTGGATTTTAAAATAAGAAACGCAAAGCAGATCTCATTTCATTTCCTTGCACCAAAAAAAACAATAGAGATTTTTCAATTCAGAGATAAAAAGTGTACATACTTTCCAAAATTTATCCCTAGATCAAAATTTCAACATAGTGTTCCCTTATTTTTCCAACCAAAAAGTCCCCTTTACAATGCTAAAAGATGTCCTTATATAGACATAGAGGTTAGTAACTACCTCTTCGTGGTTAATAACCACCTCCAAAATACATAATTTTGGAAGGTTAATTAACCTCAAGAAAATTAACCTATACAAAGAAGACATTCAAAAGCAAAACTTTTAGCTAGAATTCCTAAGAATGTATACATATTCAATCACTGATTCTTCTAGCTACTAACTCTATCTACCCGGACACAATTGATCTATCCTGAAAAGCCCTGAAATGTGTAGCTTCCATGACAATCTCTATAATCTTTCAACACAACTTGCTATAAGAGTATCTGTAATAATCATCTTCTTTAGTCCTTCCAGTCTTTCAAAACCTGGTGCTTGCCGCAACTGGGGACATCTAGTAATGACAAAGCTTTCCAGGCTTGTTAAAAATTCAATGCCTTGTATACTCTGCAGCCTTAGGCAATTCCCAATAAAGACACTCCTCAACCTCTTCAAAGAAAAACTCACCCTCCACTTTGGGCATTGGTTAATGAAGGTTCTCTTCAATCTTTTCAATAGTTCAATAACTTTAATACTCTCTAGCTTTGGACAATACACAATCCAGATCCTTACCAATCCGTTCAAACTTTTAATAGCTGGCACATCTTTCAAGATTCGACAATGATTAACAATGATCTTCCTCAAACAACTGGCATGCCCAATATTTGGCAACTCTATCAAACTGCTACACATTCTTATTTTGTAAGATTCAACATATCTTTTGAAAAATACATTCCTCGACTCTTTATATTTCAAGAGCACCAGACATTCCAGTGTGATTACCCCTCTAACATACACTTGTTTTCTGTCCAGCTAATACATCCATGAATGCGGTCTTATTGGCTCCACTAACTCCCACTAAAGCTATAAGAGTGCCAGGTTAAAAAGCTCCACTCACATCTCACAAAAGCTGTAGCCAGTCCTCTGTTATGCCTTGTTTTAATCGTGCTCAAATTAGCACAGGCCGGGAGGACACTGGTGAAGGTTGAGGCATATGGCTTTATGCCTGTCAATTGCATTTGATTAAATACCTCCAAGGCTTTCTCCGCAAACTCATTTTGAGTATACACTGCGATCACGGCATCCCAAGAGACAACATCTGGTTGAGGCATTTCTTTGAAGATCTTTAAAGTTGATTAAGATCATTGCTTTGTGCATATCCTGTAATTAGTACATTCCAAGAAATTCCATCTCATTCAGAAGCTTCATCAAACACCATATGAGCTTCTGCTAGCCTTCCACACTTAGCATACATATCAACTGATGCATTGGATACAAAAAGCTGAGATCAGAAGCCGGTTCTAACTATGTGGGTATGGATCTTCTTTCCCTGTCTCGGGTCACCAAGCTTGGCGCATACGCTCAACATGGTAGCAAATGTGAAATGATCCACTTTCATTCCCAACTCATGCATTTTCCAAAATGATTTCCGAACATCCTCGTAATGTCCATATTTTATTGAAGGACCCAATAACATGCATAATTCTCACATTATCAAAAGACACTGATTGGGGTATGTTTGTGTATGCACAATCGCACCAGAGAAGCCACACAATGTCTTTTGTGATCTTGCTATTCTCACCTTTCAAGGAATCCCCATTGGCTACCAGAATCTTTATAGTTTGCTTCTTGTTTGTGAGTCTAGTCCGATCTGACAACAATCGCAGAATCCCATTTTCATGAGACATTCTTTCAAACACTTGCCGTACATCACTCTTGATTGACTTGTTTCGTCCATTTATATTGCAGATATGCCTGTTTACGTAGAAAGGAACATACATTTCTCTTTACACAAGCCGCAACGCTCTCATGTACAGCAGAACTCTAATGTAGTAAGCAATGCTGCTGCCGCTGATTAACCATAACAGTGGTTCAAAGACATGGCATGAGGCTGGAGACTCTCAATCATTTTGTCAAATAAGTTATGTGCTACAGCCAGGTATGGTGCTCACAATATCAATCATTTGAAAATAATATTGGCCTACACCACTTCTGGTTGACCACTTAAATGTTTCAATTCTGATACTATCGTGTGATTATCATATGATTATGCACTTCTCCTCACAATGTTCCTTTTGATATACCTGATTGAATATGCACACATTATTCCTGAGAAAGCAAAAGCTATGAATCCTTGCTCAGGAAAACAGCTATCCCCAACACAATATAATCCATCTACAGCCGTTGTGTTAAATGGCATCCCAAGCAACCCTTTCAGATTTTTACGAGATATAGGTCCATAAGTTCCATCCTCGCGAGCAAGGAAACGTCTATGTGTCTTAGGTGTACCAACCTCTTTAAAATTTATTGCATCTTTCAAGCCTGGAAAAGGGGTCTTCTCCAACCTGCTAATAATTTCATTGGCCACAGTTTCTTTCTTGGCATTATAATCTCTAAATGAGAGGCCCTTCCAATCATCAATCCACACAGTAGTAAAGACATGAAGAATATGGCAGCTGTTAGGAGCTAGTGAAGGATCTAAAACAGTTGGAATTCTGAGAAAAATGATTCCATATGGTTCCTCTAGTTTTCCCTAGTCATCCTCTAGAATAAAATGATGGCAATCTATACCCGGTGGCAAAACACTCTCTTTCACTCCCAAGTGAATGGAAAGAAAAGAAGGCGCTTTTACATATAAACTCTGAAAATTTTGTTCCTCTTTAGGAAGCTCCTCTAGTCTTAAAAGTCGTCCAAAGGTATCCCATCTGGTTGCATTTGAAATGATCTTCTTGGCATAAAATTCTCTACCATCAGAGAGCCTCACTCCTACAGCTTTTCCATTTTCCAGTTTAATATTTGTGACATTTGCCTTGTATAGAATCGAGCCACCATTATTGATTAGACCTTTAGCTAGATTTGTGGCAATTCCACCTACACCACCAACAGGATAATTTATCCCTCCAAAATGTCTATCACGTAGAACCATACTTGCATTTATCATTGGTGTCCGCAAAGCTTTTACCGTGCTCACAATGAAGCACTCTGCATCAATGAAATTAAGTAAAACTGGATCTTTAATATACTTCCGGGCTATGTCACCAGCATTTTGTGGCAAGTAAGAGGCAAGAGTTAGGCATGCCACTGGATCTTTGAAAAACTGGCCAAAAAGATATAGTGGCTCCTCCAAAGATTTCAATTCCAGTGAATTCAAAGAATTAAACACCTTCCAACATTCATTGTAAAATTGTAAAATTCCTTCCTTTTCATGGGGGAAATAACTAGTAAGTTCAACAAGAAAATCTTCAAACTCTCTGTGCACACGAACAGAAAGACCCCCTGGCAAATGGTAATGAATGGTTATTGGATCAGGTATGACCTCCATTTTGCAACCAACAGTTGCTAATGCTTTTGTGATTAGATTTATAGAGCCCGTTTCATTCCTCACGAGCATCTTTCAATTCAACCTTTATTAGGTACCAACGATTTTCCAAGCTTTTGTTTGTTGAATCAAGATACCGTAGGAGATATGGTTTTGATCAAAGATGAGTTTCTTGATATACACATCTAGCCTTCCTGAATACTGTCTTCATCAATTAATCATTTCGATGCATATATTGTAATCATGACAAAAGAAATACTTCCACCATCTTGTGCCCGAGATTTTAAAGAGTGTGATTCTTTCTTCTGTTAAAATGATGGGGTGCCTGCATCTTTCTCCACTTGGGCATATGCTCAGCCAAGATAACTTTATCATCCCCATTTTCTATTTCGAACCATCTTCATGTCTGATTTGGAATTTCAAACAGCTTAATAACTGTTTTATAGAGGTTAGGAAAAACATGTTTTTGATGGTTATCATTAACCTTTTAAGAAGTTAATGGTTAGGAAAAACGTGTTTTTGATGGTTATCATTAACCTTTTAAGAGGTTAATGGTTAGGAAAAACGTGTTTTTGGGCGTTGACATTAACCTTTTGAGAGGTTAAGAAAAACGTATTTTTGAACGTTATCATTAACCTATTGGGAGGTTAGGAAAAACATGTTTTGGGAGGCGATCATTAACCTTTAATAACTTGAGGCTCAGAAGTTGGGTTTTAGCGATTTCAAGTGCTGTGCGGAGCTGCTAACGAGCAGGAGACATGGAGGCTTAAAGACTCACAAAATTCAAAGATAGAATGGCCAATTTAAGGCTTAAAACCAAGCAAGTTTCAAATATTAACCATGGCCTATAAAATTGAAACAATTTTATAACCGGGCAACAGGTTGGAGCTTCATTCAACAAATTTCTAAAACTATGTGCAGAGCCTAAAGCTGTAGTTGGAATGACTGAGAGCATTCGCCTTTTAGATGCTCTGAGAAGTGGGGAGCATGTGGCTTTGTAACGGGAGAAGATATTTATAATTCTGATCTGATGGGAGAAGATTCATTACAAGTGTGCTGGAGAAAAGTATAGCAACCTTGGGATCTTCTTAAGGTCCCATTGTCCTCTAAGCTTTGAAAAAGGTAGCAAGGTAGCAGAGGTTGTGCCAGTTCGACTTTAAGGGGTAGATTGTTGGAATATGAAGTCCAATAGTCACATGATTGTTCATTCTCCCTCAACTCGTTGTATTCGGAGAGTTCTTTATAATGATTGTGTGGAGCTCATGTAATTGTATCGGTTATTCATTAATAGTATTTCCCTGCTAGAGTGTGCATGTAGACAAGATTTGTCGAACAGCGATAAATATTTGTGTTCTTGCATTTTATCTTCCAAGTTTTCGTGTTCATCTTTTCTTTGCTTGTTTTTATAATTACAATTTTCACTTACCCATTTCATGGACGCTCACTCTTTTGAGCTCCTTAAATCTCCAAATTTCTACAAGTTTGTTTTAAAAGTTAAACTTTTCGTCCGCTCTATATGATTTCCTTGATTGTCATGTTTTAGTGATTCAATTTTGTGCAAATTTCACTATTAACTAGGTTTCAAATTACACTATTTATGCAAAGCTCCATTTTTGTCTAATGTATTGGAAATTTATGTTGTTGAGACAAACATTACTTGTTTGTAATCATTTATGTTTGTAATCATTTATTTATGTAAATGAGTTGTCTTGTTTTCACTTACCCATTTCATGTTCTCTCACTATTTTGAGCTCCTTAAATCCTTGGATTTCTACACATTTGTTTTGAATTGTTGTTTGTAGTCTTAGGCTTTCAATAGCTTAACAAGGTCATCCAAAGTTATAATGACACAAAAGTCGTGGTTTCAATCTAATATGGAAGAAGCACTTAAAGAAGTAAATGAAAATAATATGTCAACATCAAAGGAGTGATGCATCCCAATAACAACACTATCCAAATGGTTGGGTGGTATCATTACGATTGAATGGTGCAAAGAAACAATAGAGATTGGTCATAGATTGGAAATTGTGAACACTAAGGCAATTATTGCCCAAATTTGTGGAGGCATACCCAACCCTCTCAAAGGATGGGATGAGAGGCGAGTCTTGGTGCGTTGGCCTCAACACGCATCATTGAGAGCTCAAACTTAGACAACTCAAGGCCTTGACCAAGACATGGCATTCAACCTCAGAGGCTTTCTATGAGGCATTGTGGGCAACATATGGGGAAAATCCATATGTTCCAACTCACATTTGGAATTTCATGAGAGTGGTATAAGGCAGGAAAAAAGGAGTAATGAGGGTGTTGGCTAGAAAAGGGAGTTGGAGTGTTTCATAGATCATATCCAAGAGTTGAGAATGAATCACCATTTTATGATTTTGTTAACGTATTTTTTCTGGTTTGGTTTTAGATCGATTGAGGGACTTATAGAAGCTTTATGTTTATCATAGGATTGATCTCTATTCAGAGAGGAAATCTGTTGAATATGGAGTTAGGGGTAGAAAGATTATATTAAAAGATGATCATCTGATTATACAGTCTTTCCCTAAACCAGATGTTGAGATTATAAAAAAGTAAAATAGCAATTTTTAACCAGAACCTGTGTGGAGCATAGTCACAATACAATATGTTTGTTTGTTGTTAACCTCAAACATATCTCACAATGTGGATATCTTCTTTTCAGGGAAAAGCTACTGAAAACCCAAACAACCAATAACCAATTTCTTGACTGATCCAGATGGTCACCGTAGAGGTAAACATTACAAGAGAAATTCCTCTTTGTATCAACTCGCAAAAGATGTGAATGAAATCTTGAAGTATAGATTCTCTAAATTCAATTACACAAATCTAACAACAATGGGTTGATTGGTGATAAGAGAAATATTGGCACCTGAATTTTTTTAAAGCTTTTAAGAAAATAGATTTAGATCGTTTTGATTCTTATAGAAAAATAGTTTTCAGATGGAAATTTTGATGATGATTAATATCCATCTTTATGATATTTATTTTATGGTTAATACTAATGGATACGATATTGTATTAAGTCTTCTATTTATTTTTAGGAGAGAAGTTATCTTGTGAACTATTGTTTATATGCACTATGAGTCAATGAATTTTATAAAAAATCTTGATAGTAATATCATAATTTGACATGTTATGAAAAATATCTCTAACTTCTCAGCTGACTTGATACAGAAAATATCTCAAACATATCAATTGATAAACTAAAGGACCATTCTAATTAAAGATTATTAAAGCACTGACACTAGTTGAAGGTTTTGCAAATGACATTGCAAGCTAAGGGGACTTAACTTTGGAGTAGTTAAGTATGCTTCGGTTGGGGTAGTGTGTAGATGGGTCAGCTCTAAAGAAGGTCCAATGCTTCACTTTTGTGAGAATCCCCTAGATGAAATGAGTATTAGGTGTTCCATTTTTTTTTTAGGAGAGAGGTTCTTATGAATCACTACTCATGCAACATGGACCAATAAATTTGACTAAAAAATTATATAGTTGAATCTTGATAGCATATTATAGTATAGACCAATGCTTGATTCTAGAATCAAATCTTAGAAACTTGTGACTTAGTTTGTTTTTATGATTGATAATAATTTTCAAAAGAAAATCTTGGTGATTGATGTCACTCATTATTACTTCACTTGAAAGGTGTAGGTCTACTTTGTGAACAACAAATCTAAAACATTTCATGTTTCCGAGGAGTTCACATTAAGTTGAGAATAAATGTGAGAGAAAAATAAAAATGTTAAAAGATTGAATAATCTATGAGGTTGGCACAGAACTTTTTAACTCTTTTAGAAAGGAAATCAAGAGGCAATAGTTAGATTCATATAGAGTTCGCTCATTTTTATGACTAATAATAGTTTCCACATGACACTCTTGGCAAATGATGTCATTCATTGATTATTTCACTTGAAAGATGTACTCGTCTATTTTATGAAAAAAAATCTAAGACATTTGATGTTTTCAAGGATTTTACTTTAAGTTGAAAGTAAATGTGATAGAAAATTTAATTTTTTAGAAGACTAGCAATTGCACTTGAAGAAGGTGCAATGGGTACGTTGATAAGAAGATATAACCTTAGAAGTGATCACATAAAAGAGGAAAATATCATTCATTTCGCAAACATAAGCTCAAAAGTTCAAAATTCAAAATTTTAAATGGACCCCAATATATTTTATCAAATCATAATTTTTTTGTTAGAGTAAGAAGGTGTTTTCTTATTAGCTCTATTTTACTTAACCTAAAATTTAGGCATATAATAATTAATTCTTTTTAAAAGTACATGGGAACAACTTAGTCATAATCCTATAGTCATGAGCAAAAATCACTACATATAGTTAGGAAAGTTTTAACATGAATTATGGGATCTCTCTTACCATTATATGTGTCAAGACGAGGTACCTCAATATGTTGCAAGATAACAACATGAATGATATCTAAGGAAACAGGAGTAGCAACATCACATGTAGGAATAATGTACTTAAATTGAGTTAATTGAGCAAGTTGTTGTTGTAAAGTGGTGACAGTTTATATACTAACAGTAGGATAAGAAGAAACACTAGTAAGAATAGGTATGCTAGATGGATTAGAAAAGTTATAAGAAGTGGCGAGAATATGTAAGGATGTTGGTGGAGGGTTGGAAAGAATGGATAAAGGGTTCAGAAAAGGAAAAGGAACCACATTATATGAAGGTATTGAAGAAGGAATGGAAGTAGGAGGAACACTCATGGGAAGTGAAAGGCTAGGAAGACCAACACTTGGGTAGAAGTAGTCATAAGAGGCAGAGCATATCTAGGTATGCTAGAAAGAGTGGTAGAAATTGAGATGAAAGGTTCAATGGTTGTGGAAAGAGGAGGATATCCCATCTCTTGACCACATTTCCTCAAATACTTAGCATGAGTATTAACAAGCTGAGATACAACACGAAAGATAGAAAGATTTTTTTCATCATTATTAACAAGCTTCTTAAGAGATTCAACAAAAACAACATTGTTGGGTCAAACTGTATTTCAATTTATCTCTATGGTTTGGTTTTATTCTTAGACATTCCAGTTTACTCCTATTGAATAATCTGGGGTCATAGATTGATGAAAGATATTGGGGCAATTTACCAAAGGGATGAAGATAACAAGTTAGGTGAGGGTGAAATGCAATTTATGGGAAAAAGAGAAAATCTAATTTAGGAATTTACATATTAACCCTATACTAACAAGCACGAATGAAAATTTTAGTTTATTTAATGAAATCAAACATCATATGAAAGCATAATCTTTAATCTAATTAGGATTTTTTTCTAAGGTAATATTATTACTTTTACTACTGTCACGGGGTCAAAGTAAAACACCTACGCGACACTGCCTATGTAACTAGAAACTACCTTAGATACAAAACAGACTATGCCTACACCATTTATGCGAAACCCAGATTGCTTTGAACCAAAAGAAACAACATGCATTCAAGAAACATAAACAACATAATACACCATTTGGGTCAACACGGATTCAATACTCATAAAAGATAACAATCACTTACAGTATGCCACCCCATTGTAGCAAGTCAGATACCAACAAAAATACTTGCGCTATGTTATAAACCCATTTGACATCTTGCTCAGAATTGAATCTCGCAAACTATCTAAACCTCAATGTTGTCTTACAAAAACACTCAACAAACTTAAGAAAACTATCCTAGCTACATAGCACAACAACAAGACTACTCCAACGCATTGCATCCACTCTATCACTCTCTATCAAGAATGAATCCAGTGTGCAGACTATATAGGCATAGCTCGAGACATCTTTTGGAAGATCTCAGCGTTTGCTACTGTCGGCTAACAACCCAACAAGTCGAGTGTCGGCAACCCTCCAGCGAATGATCACCTTGCTCGGCTGTCGAATCCACCGCACAATACAGGTTAACTGAATTTTGATCTCCCATCAAATTTTGAACCATCCGATTATGATCTATGTGCTGCAATCCAATCCTAACTCACGGTAAGTCGTCGATTCAATTCAAACCAGGTGTGTTTTCTCTTGAAGCATTTCGCCTTCAAGGAAAGCACACTTGTGTCAAGCTCAATAGTGTGTTAGTTGTGTCATTCTGTTCATGCATATCACTATACAACCAACTCGTTTTGAGGCAAAACAACTCAGCCTAATTCATGGACACAACATCCTCCCTCACCTAGACCAAGCAATGTCCTAACGCCGGTGCAATCTCTCCAAGACTGCAAGGAAGAACATCAAGTACCGCATCAATCACTCTTGCCGAGAGGAACTCCTCCCAGTGAGAAATTTGACCACCTTCTCCTCATCACACCACAACGCTTCATATCTTTCCCATACTGGATCTTCAGTCTCTGCTTCTTCCCATAACACTAGGAATTCCCTTGTCACATTCTTCTCAATGCTGCACACCCTTATGCCCAAAATTTATTTCGCTCAACGAGTGGGCTTGTCTAACACGTTTGTAGGCCCACGCTTAGGAATGTTTCGAGCTAGATCATCAAGATTGACTTCATGAGCCCTCAACTGTGAAACATGGAATACAGGATGAACTCTCAAGTGCAGGGGTAGATTTAGCTTGTAGGCAACCTTGCCCACTTTGGCGACTATCTCAAATGGACTGTCCCAGCAACGAACCAAAGAGGAGTTGATACTACCAGGAGCCTTAAACTGGTCTGGATTCATTCTCAACAAAACCTTTTCACCAACTTTGAAATCAAGTTCCCACCTCCTACAGTCTGCAAACTTTTTCATTCGGTCACTAGTAAGCGTAAGATGATAACTTGCAGCATCTATCTGATCATTCCACCTTTTAACCACACCAACTGCAGTAACATCACTTCCTCGATATCCGCTCAACAAAGTGTGTGGTGTCAAAGGCTATTGACCCGTCGCCAACTCAAAAGGTGAGTACTGACTTGAACCACTCTTCTGAAGATTATAACTGAACTGTGCAATTTCTAACAACTTTGGCCAATTCTTTTGATCACCATTCACAAAGTGCCTTAAGTAATCCTTTAGCAGAGCATTAACCCGTTCAGTCTAACCATCCGTTTGAGGATGATAACTCGTGCTCATCAAAAGCTTAGTTCCAACTAACTTGAACAACTCTGTCCAGAACTTGGAAGTGAACCTCGGGTCTCTATCACTGATCATACTAAGAGGTACAACCCACAACTTTATAACATTACTAAAAAACAACTGAGCCACAACTTCAGTAGTGCAGGGGTACTTACATGGAATGAATGTCCCATACTTTTTGAAACAGTTTACTACCGCCATGATGTTGTCGAACCCTTCAACATGGGGTAACTGGGTGATGAAGTCGAGGGAAATGCTAGCCCAAGGTCAAACTGGAACAAGCAATGGTTGGAGCAATCCGCCAGGTAACATGGCCACTAGCTTATCTTGCTGACACACAAGACATGTTCTCACATACTGCTCTATATCATTCCTCATCTTTGGCCAATAGAACTCTCTTTCCAAGAGTGCAAGCATCCTATGCTGCCCTGGGTGTCCAGACTAGGCAGAATCATGACATTCTTGTAGCAACTCCTTCCTCAACTCTTTCCACTTCAGGATATATACTCTATTCCCAGTAAAGTATAGAATGTTGTCAACTATGTTGAACGTCCTCGTCTACCCAACACGAACTTGAAGCATAACTTGGTGAGCTTGGGTATCGGCTTCAAGAGCTTCTCTGATTCGACTCAACACATCTTCACTCAACTCCTGCTAACTTCCAAACACTTGCTGTTCTTCAACATCAGACACAACTCCTAACTAAGTCTTTCGACTTAATGCGTCTGCTACCACATTGTGCCAACCAGGATTATAAACCAAATCAAAGTCAAACTCGGCCATGACCTCCTTCCATCTAGCCTGTTTTGGTGTGAGCTTTGCTTGGGTTTTGAAGTAGGTTGAACTCACATTGTCTGTCTTAACAACAAAATGCACACCAAGAAAGTAGTGACGCCAAACCCTGAGACAATGGATAATGGTGGTCATCTCCTTCTCATGTGTAGGGTAATTCTTCTCTCTATTGTTCAGCTTTCTTGACTCATAAGCCACCGGATGACCATCTTGCATGAGGACTCCACCTATTGCAAAATTTGACGCGTCTGTCTGTACCTCAAATGGCTCACCTTATCTAGGCAACAACAGCACAGGCTTGCGAGTCAACTTATCCTTAAGTAATTTGAACGCTGCTTGTTGCTTTTGGCCCCAGTGCCAACCTCTTTCTTTCTTGAGCAAATCAGTGAGAGGAGCTGCAAGTCTTGAATACCCTTCTACAAATCGCCTATAGTAATTGGCTAGCCCCAAGAACTGTTGCACCTCGTGCACACTCTTCAGCGGCTCCCAATCCACAATAGCTTGAAGTTTATCTAATTATGGCCAAATCTTACCATGCCCAACCACATGGTCCAAGAAGTTCACCTCTTACTGAGCGAAGCAACACTTCTCCTTCTTGGCAAATAACCGGTTGTCCCTCAAAATGGAGAACAACTCTGATAAGTGCTCTTTGTGCTCTAATAATGATCTACTATACACTAGAATATCGTCCAAGTATACCACAACACAACGATCTAACAAGTGCCTAAAGATATCATTCATAAGAGTACTAAAAGTGGCAGGGGCATTGGTTAGCCTAAATGACATAACCAAGAATTCAAAGCTCCGATACCTGGTCGTGGTGGCCGTCTTGTCTTCATCACCAGGAGCAATTCGGATTTGATAGTAACCCTGACAAAGATCAAACTTTGTGAAATATCGTGCTTCCACCAAGTGGCCGAAGCTATCAGTGATTAGTGGCAAAGGGTACTTGTTCTTGATAGTGAGCTTGTTAAGAGCTCGATAGTCCACACACAACCTCAACGACTCATCTTTCTTCCTCTGAAACAACACAGGAGCTGCATATGGAGAATGCGATGGTCTAAGATATCCTGCCTCCACAAGCTCACCTAACTATCTCTTCAACTCATCCATTTCTGGGCCAGAGAGATAGTAGGGAGCTCGAGCAGGCGGCCTTGCATCCGTCATGAGCTCGATTGCATGATCCACATGCCTACGAGGAGGGAGGCCCATTGGTAAAGAATCAGGCATCACGTCCGCAAATATAGAAATTACATCCTTAATAGCATTTGGGTTAGTTGAATTAGAGGATTCCCCTTCATCCCAACCACCCACAATAGCAGCCAAGAACAACTCCATTGTCTACTTTCTTGCTACCTTTTTCAAACTTAGTGTGCTTACTCTAGTGCTCTTATCATCAGCTACCACTGTTAGCACCATACAAGGTCGATCTGAATCTAGCACCATGATGCATCCTAGATGGGGTGCGATCACAACGTTAGCTCGCCGGATAAACTCTTGTCCAAAGATGAGTTCATATTCAGACATCTTTATGGCTACAAGATTTATCACACCTTGCCAAGAACCAACCCTCATTACAACATTTCTACAATCCCCCTCAATTTTCTTAGCTAGGCTACTAACAACTTTAAAACAAGTATCAGAAGGGTTGATTTGCAAACCCAGACTTCTGACCCTATGTACTACCATGTAATTGTGAGACACACTTGAGTCTATCATTCCAAGAATCTTCTTGGATCGAAAGAACGCCTCCATGTAGAAAAGTTGATGTTGATTCAGCTTAGTCAACTGGCTGCTAGGAGTTTCTTTGAGTGTGTTTAGTAGTTGCAAAACCCCCACATTAGGCACCTTTTCTTCCAAAACAACAGCTACTTGCACACACTCAGGACATTCACGTGCCCAATGGTCTGGTCTGTTGCAGATAAAACACGCTTTTCCATTCCTATCCTTGCTCTTAGCCACTGGAGTCTTCTTCACCTGTTGCTTTGATCTGTTCGTCGTAGACTTTGCCTTCGACTTGCTCTCGTTCTTCTTGTATGGAGACCCATTTCGCCTCTCTCTCCGTGACTTGAAGTTCTTGCATTGGTCGTTTTGCACACCACCAAATCCTTTGGCTGCGTCCCCTTTATAATCAAGAAGTCTATCAACTGCTGCAATGGCCTCTGTCAAGGTCTCCACTTGCTGTCGACACAACTTGTCTGTTGCCCATATTTAGAGATTGCACATGAAAAGATAGAGCTTCTCGAAATCATTGAGTTTGCTACACTCCAGATCAAGAACTTGAATGCTCTTACGTAATCACACACCTTCCCAGTGTGTTTCAGCTTGTCGAACCTTGCTTGGATCTCCCAATCACTGTTTCTAGGCCTAAACTGTTCTTGAAGTGCCACCTTGAGTTCTTCCCAATTCTCAATCTTTCGAGTGGGTCTGCCAGCTCGCTCGTCGCCGAGATGCGTCCTCCACCATAGCTTGGTGCTGCCTATAAAGAAAGCCGTGACTCGCTTCAACTGGGCATCGTCTGCCATGCCTTTGGTGCTTGACAGGTACTCGCCAACATCCCAAAAGAAGTCGTCAAGCAACTTATCATCCCGATCGTCGTCATACTTAGCAGTAAGATTTGGTGGTTTGACACTGCCTGAGTTTCCTTGCAACAATGAACTATGCAAGGAATGACCTTCCTTCAAAAATTAGACATCTTCTTGAAACCTTTTCATGGAATCCTCAAACTCTTTAACTTTTTTAGTCAGCTCGACATGAGATGCCTCAACAACGCCAAGACGCTCATCAAACTTGTCGACCTCTAAAGTTTCAAGCCACGAGTCATGGTCGAGTAGCTAGTCCTTAGTCTTGGGCTGACTAGGGGTTGTCACTCGACCAGGCTGCGCTTGAGTGCTGTCATGCTGAGCAGTCTCACCATGCTCTGATTCTGCCATGACACCTAGGTGTCACTTTCCTCAACCTCAACCAAGATCCGTCAAACACCACCCAAGTCAATTCCACCCTCTCAGATTAGAAATCAAGAATGGCTGCAACAATCAAATTAAAATACCTCTAATACCAACTGTCACAAGGTCAGAGTAAAACACCCGCGCGGCACTGCCTATGTAACTAGAAACTACCTTAGATACAAAAAAATAGACTACGCCTACACCATTTATGCAAAAACCAGATTGCTTTAAACCAAAAGAAACAACATGCATTCAAGAAACATAAACAACAGAATGCACCATTTGGGTCAACACAGATTCAATACTCATAAAATATAACAATCACTTACAGTATGCCACCCCATTGTAGCAAGTCAGATACCACTGAAAATACTTGCGCTACGTTACAAACCCATTTGACATCTTGCTCAGAATTGAATCTTGCAGACTATCTAAACCTCAATGTTGTCTTACAAAAACACTCAACAAACTTAAGCAAACTATCTTAGCTGCATAACACAACAACAAGACTACTCCAACACATCGCATCCACTCTATCACTGTCCGTCAAGAATGAATCCAGCGTCCAGACTATATAGGCATAGCTCGAGACATCTTTTGGAAGATCTCAGTGATTGGCTAATATTGGCTAACAACCCAACAAGTTGAGTGTCGGCAACCCTTCAGCGAATGATCACCTTGCTCGACCGTCAAATCCGCCGCACGATACGGGTTAACTGAATTTCGGTCTCCCATCAAATTTTGAACCATCCAATTATGATCTGTGTGCTACGATCCAATCCCAACTCATGGTAAACTGTCGATTCGATTCAAACCAGGTGTGTTTTCTCTTGAAGCATTTCGCCTTCAAGGAAAACACACTCGCATCAAGCTCAACAGTGTGTTAGTTGTGTCATTATGTTCATGCATATCACTATACAACCAACCCATTTTGAGGCAAAATAACTCGGCCTAATTCATGGACACTCACACTTAAATTATTCACAAAGTAGTCACACTTATTTTCTTAATTAACAAAGTAAGATTCCTTGAAAGATATTGCTGTGAAACATTATCAGAATCGGGAATTTAGTTAGGAAGATTGTGGGATGAATAGCGACAGGAAGTAATTTGCGACAAAAGGTAAATGGTATTATGAGTGATTTTGATAGGTGCTTAGTAATTATGTGAGAAACTGAGTGAGAGTTTGAGACATGAAATTGTTTGGTCTGTGGTAGAGCTGATGGACTTATGATAGAGTATCAAATTGTGGCAGGAGAAAAAGGAGCGGAGATGAATTTTAACTGGCATATTAGGGCAGAGTGAAGAAAGGATGAAAGATGAAGTCCAAATTTTTAATCTTGATGACAAAGAGACTATTCAATTTCCTATATCTAACTATATTTGCACCAATCTTTAACCATGTGATCATAAAAGAGATTGTACAATAGATTAAAAAGAAATATACACAACTAAAATGATCTCACTAGGTTTCCCAAGAAGGGGACCTTCCTTCGATTTATGTGGCGAGAGATGACTTTACACCAATTGCTACACGAAAGAATTCCACTTTACTAATGCAATGAACTCGGAAGAATAGTTTTAATGGAGCTTTTTCATATATTCACATATTGTCTTATGATTAAACACTTGCTTATATAGGTTCAAAACATCTGTCTGACTAATAACTAAGTTGTAATGGCCAATGGCCTTCATCCAAAACATAGATAAATCCAAATTTCAGTTTGGCCACTCGTCACAAATATTTAATTACAAAAAAAACATGGCTAAAATAAAGTAAGGCCTCAATTGATCTATTCAAACATTTTCAAAACTAATTGCCCAAAATAAAATAGCAAGACAACGACCTCCAAGCTACTTATCCATCTGGGTCGTCAGCTCCATGTCCACTCATTCACCTATAGTTCTTGTAGCAGAATTAATCAAAATATGTCATTTTTCACATAATTGACAACTTTTAAGAATTATTCTTCCATCTTTAAAGAGGTACCAAATATTCTATTTCTCTATCAATAATTTGGCTAAAAGGTATTTTTATTACAAAGAAGTGAGAGATATATGAGGAAAAAGACTAATGAAAGCAAAGCACTACTAGGACTTATCATTTCCCCCGAACTAAGGGCTTTGCATGCCCTCATGCAAACAATGTATACAAACCAGGTGGATTACTATCTTTTGTCTATCTCCTGGAATCTCCCAAGACACTAGCTGTATTGGTTGGACTTTTGATGTTGTCCTATAATCTTATCTTGGCCCTTAGTTTTTGAAGTTCCTACTGAAGCTAAACAAAAGTGTAAAGGAATTCATTGATAGTAACCATTGGCGTGCTTGGTGTTGTCATTGTTAATGGAATAACATTAAGAAGAGCACTAGAAACACCCAAAAGGTCCCTTGAAGGTGGTTCAGAAATGGCCAAAGGTTGTAATGACATAGCTTCATCAAACTCAGGGCTACAGGGACTTTCTTTGTCATTTGTAGCTCTTCCTGGAAGATCTTCCTTCTGAGATGTTTCAACAATGTCCTCCACATCGTTTTCTTGATGATGTTCACCTTGTTCATAGGCCTTCTGGATATTACTTTGTGTTGTATCATCTTTCCACACAATACTAGGGTCAAGTTCTTCTCTTACATCAAATATTTGTCGATCAATGTTCCCAACTTCCTAATGAAGGGTGCTCCCCTTAATACCATAAACACATAACATAAACAAAGAAATAACAACAAATACGAGAACAAAATATGGACTTCTTATTATTGCTGCAAATGCAAAATTACAGAATTCAAAAGTATAATATGCTAACCCACATGGGTGCCTTCATTATAGTAATCTGCAAGACTAAGCTGCGAACTACCACCCAGAGTTGTTCTAGACAATGTTCAGGCCTTTCTTAACAAGGCAATTTCATGCCTCCCAGGAAAGTTCTAGACATTGAAACTTAATCCCTAGGGCTGACAGACCTTAATAATACACATAGAGTTAGCTAAATACATCTTTGATAATTATTTTAGACATTTTGGGTATCCCAACTTTGGAATGCCATAACTCTCGAATTGTTGCTTCTATTGTCTATTATAACCACTTTTTGGAAATGCCAGATGCTGATCTACAGGCTCAAAACCACAAAAACACCCTTCCATCGAGTATTTGGACCTCATCCGGGCACTCTAAAGCCTCCAACGGTAAACCTAAATATTTTTCTCCTAAATTTTCCACTGAAAATCCACAATAACTTCTCTGATACTTAAACTAGAGAAATGAGATTTTTATGGTAGGCTTATATTTCTAAAATGAACCTTCATGTAGAAAATGAGCACATTTTGAGCTCGTATGACAAACTTACTAAAAATAGCAGGTTCTTAGAAATAGTAACCACCCTGTCTACTAGTCCTTATTAAAATAGAAGAGACTAAAAAGAAAAAAAAAATGAGGTGATGTAAGATTTCTCTTACACCCAAGATGCTCTTGCATCAGACACCTGGGGTAATTTGAGAAGTGACTCTGTCACATCTCAGGTGTTTAGAGAAAAACCAAGATGGTTAACCTCCTCCCTTGCTATCCATGATGAATCCTCTACTGGCCTCCCTTTCCATTTGACCACGTATTCTTCAAAAGTTCTGTTCCTTGTACTTTTTCCAACACAATTGTCTAGTATCTCCTCAATCTTCTTTGTAGCCAAACTAGCTATTGGAATACTCCACTGCGCTTCTGCAACTTCATCTCCATCACCTCCTTCATGATACTCTGTCAAATTTGAAATATTAAATACTGGTGAAATACTCAATTCAGCAGGCAACTCCACTTCATAGGCATTTTCAGAATCATGCCTTTTCACTATCTTGCACAATCCAAACTTCTTCATCTTCATCTTATTATATGTACCCATTGGAAAATGCTCTTTTCTCAAATGAACCATGACTTCATCTCCAATCTAAAATTCATTAGACCTCCTTTTCACATTTCCCTTAGCCTTGTATTGTGTATTCATCTTTATGATGTGCTTCCTCACCTCCTCATGGATGTTCTTCAAATGTTCAACAAATTCTTCTGCTTCAACACTACTTATCTCTCCTTTATCCAACTGCCTCAATTCAAAAGCATTTCTAGGACTAATCCCATATACAATTTGGAATGGTGATTTACCAGTACTCTTATTGAAAGAATTATTATATGCAAATTCTACCTATGGTAAAATCAGATCTCATCCTTTTGGTGTGTCTCCAACCCAATATCTTGGCAAGCTTCCCAAAGTCCTATTCACCACTTTTATCTGTCCATCAGTCTATGGATGATGCGATGGACTGAACTTCAAATTTTTCTTCAACTTCTTCCACAATGTATGCCAGAAATACCCAGCAAATTTGGTATCTTGATCTGAAACTATACTCTTTGGTAGACCATGTAGTCTCATCACTTGCCTGAAAAACAACTCTGCCACATAAAGAACATCACTAGTTTTCTTTCAAGGAATAAAATGTGTCATCTTTGAAAACTTGTCAACCACCACAAAATAGAATCATGTCCATGCTATGTCCTCAATAATCCAAGAACAAAATCCATGCTGACATCCTCCCACGATTTCTCTGGTACAGGTAATGGTTGATACAACCCTGTATTGTACTTCACTCTTTTTTCCATCTGACATACTCTGCAACTCTGTATAAACTTCTTCACATCTTGCTGCAATTGTGGCTAGTAATAATTCTCCACAACCAAAGCAATGGTCTTATCTTTTCCAAAATGTCCATCCAATCCTCCACTGTGCTTCTCCTTGATGAGATTCTCTATTTTTTAACTTCTAGGAATGCACAACTGGCTTCCTTTGAACAACATACTATCCTGGATCATGAAATCCAACCAATTTGTCATGTCAAGTGTAATAGGTTCTGTAAAAGCCTTCCATGCCTCACCAAAGTTAGGATCATCTAGATACAAAGTACTGAGTTCCTTGAACCTAACCACCTCTATCTACATTTCTGTCAGCAAAAGTTGTCTTCTACTAAGAGCATCTGCAACTCTGTTAGACTTCCCACTCCTTGTTTTAAAACAAATGTAGAACTCTGCAAAAACTCAACCCACTTTAAATGCCTTTGGTTCAATTTTCCTTGACTATTCAAATATTGCAAAGCTTGATGACTAGCATACAAAACAAACTCCTTAGGAAGAAGATAGTGTCTCCACTTCTTCAATACTTGAACTATAGCATAAAATTTATGATCATAAACATAATATTTTCTTTTTGCATCATTCAACTTCTCACTAAATTAAGAAACAAGTCTACCTTCTTGGCTCAAAATAGCTTCTATTGTAGTACCACTAGCATCACAGTCTACTTGAAACACCTTGTTAAAATTAGGAAGTGCTAAAATAGGCTACTCAGAAACTTTCTGTTGCAATAGATTAAAACTCTTATATGCTCCTATAGTCCACTTAAATTCTCTTTTATCCTCTCTCATTGTTTTAGTCAAGGGTCAACAAATACTACTAAAACCTCTTATAAACTTTCTGTAAAAACTATCGAGTCCATGAAAATATCTTACCTCTATTGCACTCTTTGGAGTAGGTCATTCAAGGATAGCTTTCACTTTCTCTGGGTCCATTTTCAGACCTTCTGCTGAGACTACAAATCCTAGGTACACCAACTCCTTTACAAAATTGCACTTCTTTAGGTTTATCAGCAATTTTTCTTCCCTCAACTTATCAAACACTTTGCGAATATGAATCAAATGGTCCTCCAAGTTGGAATTACAAGAGGAAAGGTAAACTTCTGAGAGAGGGAGACGGGTGGGGGGGGGGGGGGGGGTGTAAATTAGTAGTTTAAATTTGGACCCATAAAACTTTCACCATACATTCATCACATGCATTCAATAAGTAAGCTGAAATAACATGTAAAGCATATGCATCTAAATCATATAATCATGTAAGCATTCACACACATAACACCAGATGTAATTACCCAGAAACCCTCCAAGTGAGAAGGTAAAACTAGGGTGGGGATGACACCCAAAAATCTTCACTATTTTAGTAATAAAGTGTATCCAATGAAGGTTACAATGTTTTGACCATGAAACATGATCTACCCTGTGAAAGGCCTGCCTTGTTAAAGGTTTACAAAGACCGTTAGGTCTCACCTTGTTAGAGGATTTCAACACCCTGGTAGAAGTGTGCCTTGTTAGAGGACTTCAACTTACAATGAAGTAAGTACCATATTAAAGAATTTCATATAGCCTGTTAGGACTACTCTATTAAGGGATTTAATTGAAATCACCTGTTAAAATGTCTCAGCATAGATCCTACGTACGATTGGCACTTGCTTGCCTGATAATAGATCACCTCTAAACAATATCTTACTGATCCTTCACGATCAAATCTCTCAATGTTGTATCCTTTTCTTTATCCTCCATTTTTCTTTAACTGATTTTGCAATTCAATCTTTCTTTATAACTTCTAAGTCACCTTGAATGCTCTGCATGCAAACTATCTTGTTCGCTCCTTCAATTCCTTCCACATTCACTCTCCTCTATCATAAAGAATTTAGGGCTTCATCCTCCTTAAGAAGACTCAGGTGGCTTAGGGTTAGGTATGAATCTACGGATGAGATTCATCCATTTTGCCACTTAAACCTTCCCTTTTTTTGATTGGTTGCATGTAATTGCGTAGGGAATCCAAATATAGATTCATCCTTATCTCCATAATATCAAAATATAATCTTAAGTCGGCTCAAAAATGTTTTATATTGTTGTTTGTGCCATTACAAACAAATATGTCAAAACTATGTCACTCGGCATATGAACTCTCTGATGCTCGACATGCACTATTATTTATGCTGTGACTCAGCACCTGCATTACTCGACATCCACTGTTTACTCAGCTCCTAAATCACTAAGCATGGTCTATCTACTCAACACTTGAGTGACTTGGCACTCATTGCAACTTGGCATGGTCTATTATTTACATGTGGTGCTCGACATGTATTGCTAGTTCGGCATGAACTAAGTAAATGACTTAAGTATGTTGACACTCATTTGTCAAAACCAATCTGAGATCAACAATGTCTTACTAAAGATCAAAATATCATCTAGGTAAAAAATGAAAAACTTATCCAGAAGCTCCTTGAGTACCTCATTCATGAGCTTCATGAAAGTGCTCAGTGCATTAGTTAGCCCAAAAGGCATGACTAACCACTCATATAGTCCTTCTTTTGTCTTGAAAGAAGTCTTCCACTTATCACCTTCTCTAATATGAATCTGATGGTACCCACTCTTCAGATCTATCTTTGTGAAATACTCAACTCCACTCAAATAGTCCATAATATCATCCATCCTTGGCAATGAAAATATGTACTTGATTGTGATCTTGTTGATAGTGTGAGAATCTATGCACATCCTCCATTCTCCATTCTTCTGTGGTGCTAATATGACTGGCACAACACATGGACTTAGACTCTCTTGAATCGACTCCTTTTGGAACAACTTGTGAACTTACCTATTCAACTCTTCACTTTTTGCTGGTGTCATTCTATGCACTGCCTTATTTGGAAAACTAGCTCCTAGAACCAAATCCATCTGGTGACTAATCTTCCTCATTGGGGGCAATCCATTAGGTACATTATCTGATACAATATCAAAAAACTCTCCCAACATATCTGCCACCTCCACAGGTACCTCCTCTATTTCTTCTTTACTATCTTTTGGAATTATAGAAAAACACATATGCCCACACTTCATACCTTTAAGAAACTCTTTTCCATCAACAAAACATATTCTGGCAACACTACATACCTTTTTCTTATTTCTTCGTTAGTGGCTTCAACTTATGCTTCACTCCCTTCTTGGTTAGAGTGTAGGTATTTGTTTGTCCATCGTGTACATCATGCCTATCAAACTGCCACAACCTACCTAGCAACATATGACATATGTCCATAGGTATGATATCACATAGTACCTCATCCTGGTAGCTTCCAATATTGAACTTTATTGAGCATTGCTCATTGACCATGACCTTGTAGTCATCTTGCAACCAAGCAATACGGTATGGACGCAAGTATTTCTATCTCTTCAGCTTCAACTTGGTGACCATCATTTCTTACTCTAGATTTTCAATACTTCCACCATCAATGATCACATCACAAAACTTATCTTCACATTTGCACCTTGTGTGAAACAAACTCCTTCTTTGATCAAGTTCATTCTCGCCACTCAGTAGGACTCTTCTCTTAACTAGGACTTCTCCTCTTTTAGCATCTTTGGAATGTGATGATCTGACATCTTCATCAACATGTGCAACTTTGGCCTAGCCTTCTATTCTTCGATCTATCCTTCCTTGGCACTGGGAACATTCAAATGCTCTATGCCCTTCTTCTCCATAGTGAAAACAATTCCCATGGAAGCCTCCTCTTCTAGATCCTTGTCTTCTGCCTCTTCCTCTTTGATGTCTATTGTTTTGATCATGGAAATGATTGGCATTGTTTCCCCTCTAGTTTTGACTGCTACTTCTCGTCTCATCCTTGTTCTTTTGATCATCATTATGAACACCATAAGATCATCCACAAGATCTTCCACCATGACCCCTTCTGCTATTCTTGTTGTCAAAATTCTTGCTTAGTTTCTTCTCAACTCTTAGGGAAAACTGGTATGCCTTCTCAATATTGTTCATTCAAACTAAACTCAACTCATCCTAAATACTTGACCTTAACCCATTAAGCTAACATGCCACTTTCTCCTTATCAGCTTCTACATGGTTGTTATAATGAGAACTCGGTAGAACTCTTCGATATACTATTGAACAGATTTTCTCACTCAACCCTTACATTTTCTTCAATAGATCGAGCTCATAATCCAGAAGAATGAATTGTCACTTCAATTTAGCTATCATCCGATCTCATCTAGTGATTCTATCATTTTCCTTTCTATTTCTCTCCGATTGAACCTCATGCCACTAGATCTTTGCATGTTCCTTCAATTTTTCCTTTGCAAACTTGACCCTATCAAAATCCTTAATATCTTCATACTCAAAGTACTCCTCTAATTCATTGATCCAATCGATCAGGTCCTCTAGGTTAAGATTTCCTGAAAATGTGGGAACTTCAAACTTAGGTCTTTTTCCAATCTTGGAGATGGCCCTAAAAATATTCTCTTCCTCTAGGTTTAGAAATGCCTCTGCTTCGACATTTTCTTTTACTTCGTTCTCATCCTTGCTTTCATCTCTTATGGGAAAATTTATTCCTTTATGCATTTTTTATTCCAATGCTTGCATTTGTCTTTGGAGGTTTCTAAAACCCTCAGGTGTAACACCTACAACTCTTCTGCCACAGTCTCTTTGTGGAGGCATTTTTACACTTCCACTAAAACCCTAGTACAAACTACCCCATAATTGGTGATCTGTCTACATGCTTAGCCCAAACCACAATCTTGGTACGAACTACCTTACAATTGACAATATGTCCACATACTCAAGAACTCTAGCTTTGGTACCACTTAATGAAGAGTGCTCCCCTTAATACCATAAACACATAACAAAAACTAAGAAACAATAGTAAATGTGAGAAAAAAATATGGACTTCTTATTATCATCACAAATGCGGAATTACAGAATTCACAAGTGCAATATGCTAACCCACATGGGTGCCTTCATTACAGTAATCTCAAAGACTAAGTTGTGAACTACCACCCAGAGTTGTTTTAGATAATGTTCGAGCCTTTCTTAAAAAGATAATTTTATGCTGCTTGGGAAGGTTCTAGAAATTGAAACTTAATACCTAGGGTAGATAGAGCCTAACAATACACATAGAGTGGTCAAATATATCTTTGACAATTATTTTAGAAATTTCATGTAGCCTAACTTTGGAAGGTCATAACTCTCGAACTGTTGCTCCAATTGGCTATTATAACCACTTTTGAGAAACACAAGCTTCTGATCTACAGGCTCAAAATTGCGTAAGAGCCTTTCCATCGAGTTTTCAAACCTCATCTGGGCACTCTAAGGCCTCCAATGGTGAGCCTAGAGATTTTTCTCCTAAATTTTCCACTAAAAATCCGCAATAACTTCTCCGATACTTAAGCTAGAGCAATGAGATTTTTATGGTAAGCTTATAATTCTAAAATGAACCTTCATGTAGAAAATGAGAACATTCCGAGCTTGTATGACAAACTTACTATCAATAGCAAGTTCCCAAAAATAGTATCCACCTTGTCTACTAGTCCTTATTAAAATAGAAAAGACTGAAAAGAAAATATTTTTGGGTGATGCAAGATTTCTCTTACACCCAGGATGCTCTTGCATCACTTCCCCACCAATGTTGTCCTTCAGAGATTCGACATCTTTCTTAGGGCTTACTTGGTCTACAAGTTGGAACTCATACTCATTGGGATTCATGGTTGCTTCTTCAAGGGTTTCCACTTCCTCAATAGCATTGCTAGCTTTAGGATTTTCCATTTCATCAATAAGGTCTCTTTATTCTTCAACTATATTGCCTTCTTCAAGATTTTCCATTCATCAATAGGGTTTGATAGGCCTTCTTAGGATTGTGTATCCCTCTATTTCTTTATGCCTCTAGTTTGATGACAACACTCTCTATTTGCTTTTTCTTTTCATTTCTTACTGGAGCTACTAGCTAAATTATCTAGGTGATTGGCAAATCGTGGAGGGTTTTGACGTACTAAAAATGAAATAGGTGTTTTTATGCCAAAAGGTGCACTTAAACATTTTTTCTAGTGTTTGAAGGGATTTATAAGTAGGGCTTTTCTTCAAATTTTTATTTTTAGAGGGTTGATCTTTGTCCATAATTTCTGCCTCCTTTGGCTAGAGTTTTGTAGCATTTAGATCTGGTTGTATAAATACATCCCATGTAATGGAGGATTCCTGAAGTTGAAGGCCATATATAACTAGTAATTTTATCAAACCATGATGTGCCAAAGAGGTCACATGGCCTTCCCTAAATTGATTACATGCTCATTTCAATGAATGATATAGGTAATAAGGGAGATTAATGAGGTGCCCTAACCGTAGATGAAGCAAGAGCCGCAAATGATGTGCATGAATAAAATTGAAACAACTTTCACAGGTGATATACTGACCTATAAATTGGGCTACCTCATCCCATGGTGGAGGAAGAGGCTTGTGTCAGGCACCTTGTCCTTTAACAATTTCCATGGACTCATTGTGTTGCAATAAGTTTGTTCGATCATTTTTCAACTCTGTAACCCTGGTGCTAGCGGTAGGAAAATAAATTTCTCTAATTTGGGGTAAATTGGTGATTGTAGCTACTGTCTGCATTGTTACTGGAAATGTGATGCCCTTGATTGTCACATTGTCCTAGACAAACGCCTAAGCAAATTCTTTGACAATGGCATGGTCATAACCCTACAATCTTTGGAAGTAATGATGTCATCTTGCATGACAGAAAATTTTGTAGGCTTCATTGCTCACCAGTAACTTGTCCATAGAGTTAGGTTCAAATCGCTTGTGTTTACCACCCATTGCAACCAAAGATAGGGAATTCACATAATACTATGTTTGAACTAGGTGAAAAGGTTATGTAAATAGACTAAGAATGGAGTGCATATTTGAAACAACCATAAATGGTGAGTGGGAAGGACAATAATTATGAATGGAGATGGGACTTCAAATTATAACTATATGTGAAATGATAATAAATTGTGAGTGGCAAGGACAAGAATAATTAATGGAGAGGGAACTTACACCAGTATTAAAAACAAGAGTACCCCCCAACTTTACCATGAAAATGTCCTGATTTCGCCAAAAGTAGAGATAGAGAATGATAGAAATAGAAAGAATCACTTAAAAGAAGGTAAGAAAAATTCCCTAAAAAGAAGGACAATGATCGATCGATGATTTGGGCTGGTGATGTCATGAGATATTAAAAATATTAGCCACGAAAGATGCCAAATGATGACGTAGTGAACGAAGTACGCAGAGGAGGTGCACGTGGAGAAAAAACAAAGAGCCTCAACAAAAAGAAATGCAGCAAGAAGTACCGCCCGCAAAGGACAAAGAGGAGCAGTGACAGGAGCCATTAGAACCCACAGGAGCTAGCATGGAAAAGGAAGGCGACAAGAGCTTGGAGAAGGGAACAACACAATAGAGAGAGACGATAGGAAGAGGAGGAAGCTCCTGTCACAAAAACAAGGGAAAATATAGATAATCTATTTTGTTTTTTTTTTGTTGATTTTTGAATTCTTGAATTCTACGAGCAAAGGAGCCCAAAAGGAACCATGGTGAATTCCTTGGTGATAGCAAGAAAGAAGGCTTCCTTTGACAAAGGCTTCCAATATAAGTAAGACGAGGCCCATTAACAAGAAGTTTGTGATGTTCTAAGTCCACAGTGTAGAGCTTTATGACACCATTATCAAATACCTGGGCAATTTCATAGGGTCTCGACCACTGAGTATGAAATCTTCCTTTAAAATCTTGAAATCGAGAATCATACAAAAGCTCCCAATCACCTGGATAGAAGGAACGTTGATGAATGTGTTTGCCATGCCACTGTGCACGTTGATTTTGAACAAGTTCAGTATGGAGTAGTGCTTCCTAACAGAGTTCATCCAAAGAGTGGAGTTGTGTTATGTGTTCTTGCTGAGCATCAGAGATACTCAAACCGAGTTGAAGTGCGGTTCAAAGAGTCTTAATCTTGAACTCAATAGGAAGAACAACCTTCTTACCATAGACCATTTCATAAGGGGTCAAACTAGTGGTGGTTTTCCATGGGGTATAATAGGCCCACATGGCTTCAGGAAGCCAAGTGGCCCAATTATCACGCTTATGAAGTGCAACAGTCTTAGTAATAATATTCTCCAGTTCCTGATTGGTGACCTCTACTTGTCTGTTTGCTTGAGGGTGATAGGGTGATGATTTCTGGTGGCATATTTCATACTCTTTGATTAATGGAACAATGAGGTTTGAAGTGAACTAGGGTTCTTGATCTGTAGTAATCTCTCATAGAACACCAAAGTGAGTGAAAATCTTAGAGTATAGGAAGTCAACAACCTTGGTATCACAGGCATGCTTGAGGTAAACCACTTCAACCCGCTTGGTAACATAATCAGTACAAACAAGAATGTATTCCTTGTTGTTAGAAGGTGGATTGATAGGGCCCACAAAGTTGAGACCCCACTTCTCAAAAGTTTCAATAGAAAGCTGAGGATGGAATGGCATTTCATCAAATCGAGTAGGATGACCCATTCATTAGCACTGATCACAATGATGAACATAGCGCTTGTAATCCTTATGGACTGTATGCCAATACAATCCTACAATAAGAATCTTTTGAGCAGTTCGTTGAGTAGCAAAGTGTCCACTACAAGGTTCAGTATAACAGGCAAAAAGAATATCAAAGACATCCTCCTTAGGAATACAATAATGTGTGATGTTATCAATGTCGATATAGAATAGAAGATCATTGATCCAAGTATATTGTCCACTGAGACCCACCAACTTACGACGTTCTCTAAGAGAGAAGTGTGATAGAAACTTGCATGTAACCAATTAGTTGGTGATGTCAACATACCATGGACTCCTTGTAGACATGGAAAAGAGGTGTTTATCAAGGAACATATCATCAATAGGAATAGGTTCATCATCCAGTTGATATAATCTGGACAAGAAATCCACAACCACGTTTTCTCGACCAAGCTTATCAAGTATAGTAATATCAAATTCTTATAAGAGAAGCAACCATCTAATAATGTGTCTAGTTACCACAGGTTTATTCATTAAGAAACGAATTGCAGAGTGGTTCATATGAACAAACACTTTATAACAAGTAATATAATGCCAAAATTTATTAATAGCATAAACAAGAACTAAAAATTCTTTTTTCATTTACTATATAATCTACATTGGCACTAGTGAAGTTTTTGTTGACGTAGTAAATTGAATAGAAGAGGTTGTCTTTCTTTTGACTGAGTATTGCTCCCATTGAAAAATCAGAGGCATTAGTGTGAATATGGAAAGACAGGTTCTAGTTAGGTTTTCTAAGAACGAGAGTGGTCACAAGCTTGTTCTTGATAGTCTCAAAGGCTTCCTAACACTTAGGGGTCCAAGTAAAGACAACATCTTTTACTAACAAAGCAAACAAAGAAGAAGGAATCTTACTGAAGTTTTGATTAAATCTCCTATAATATACAACATGACCGAGGAAAATCCTAACGTCTTTCTGGGTCAAAGGTGTAGGGAAGTCCTGAATTATTTGTACCTTTTTGGGATCAACTTGGATACCTTTTGAGGAGATTAGGTGGCCTAAGAAAATTCCCTCAGTCATTGACATATGATACTTCTCATGGCTTAGTGATAGGTTAGTGTCGATACATCTTTTAAGTACTTTTTCCAAGTTATCTCTGGTTTCTTCAAAATTATTCCCATGGATAGTTAAATCATCCATGTAAACTTCTACACAATCATTAACTAGATCAACAACAATGCTTAATATTGCTCGTTGAAATGTAGTAGGGGCATTACATAACCCAAAAGGAAGAACACTATAGGCAAAGGTTCCCCATGGATAGGTGAAGGTGGTCTTGTCCTAATCTTCTGGGGCAATGCAGATTTGATTGTACCCATTGAATCCATCCAAGAAATAGAAGAATCGTTACCCTGCAAGAGTATTTAATACTTGATCAATAAAGGGTAATGGAAAGTGGTCTTTCTTAGTAGCCTTATTTAAAGTCCTATAATCAACACAAATATGCCACTTACCATTTTTCTTTGGAACAACAACCAGAGGATATACCCACCTGTTATCTGAGATAGGATATATAAAACCAACATTTAATAGTTTTTGGAGCTCTTCTTTGACTACATCTCGCAAAGAGGGATTAAGTCTTCATTGTGGTTGTCAAACCTGGTGACTTCTTTCTTCAATGTAAATGTGGCAGGTACAAGTGTCTAGGTGAATACCTCACATGTCTTGATATTCCCACACAAATGCAACTTTGTGTCTTTTAAACATACCTATGAGATCGTTCATTTGAGTGAGTGTTAGCTGTAATGCCTACCCCTAGTGGACTTTTCTAATTGTATTGTCAGATTCTTTTAGGTTAGTTTTCTAATTGTGTTTTATGATTATCGGTACTTGGTTACTAGATTTGATTATATGTCATTTCATACTCAGTTGATATATGTTATGAGTTACTTAATTATTTCAGTTATTTCATGATTATTTCGATAATGATAGATGTATGTTCATTCAATGATTTCAGTTATCTCATGATGATTAGTAGATGGATTATTTATATACAATTCTATGGTTACTTACCCCATACTTGCATGTGTATGGTGTATCTATCTGTTTTACTTTATGTATGACGTTTCTGATGTGGTTGAGAAAGTGAGTCATAGTCACCTGCTAGTCAAGATCTACACGATGTACCACTTCCTATCATTGCTTGTTTAGTTTAGAATATATGTGTTTGTACATGCATGAATTTTATGTAGATTATAGGTATTGGGTATCGACTTCCCTGAATCACCAGGATGAGCATACCCTATTGCAGTATCTCAATGGTATAAGTGGGGAGATAACTCTTGAGTCCAAATCCTAGCCTAAGTCAATTATCCTATAAAATAGGACAAGTATCTAAGTTAGTTTCATCTTTCCAAATTCATAAAGTGACGTGAATTTGTGATTTTGACCTTGGAGTTTGTTTTGGTATTCTGTACTTTATGATGGGTTTTCATATTTGGTTTTGTGGGTCTGTGATGATTTTCTGTTATAATTAAATCAAATTGAAAAGATAATTTAATGATTTAATCTAAGGAAAATTCAATATTTAATTATATTTAATTAATTGAGAAATTAATTAAATAAAAGAATAAAATTTAAAAGATTTTATTAAAGTTCTAAATTTTGGCATATTTATATTTATTTTATTTAATAATAATTTATTTAGGAGGTTTATTTTACTAATAAACTCTAAATAATAATATTAGTAAAATTAATAAATATTATATTAAAAGCATCTCATGATTTAAAGAGAGAGAAAGAAAATTATTTAATAAGATGTTTTAATTAATTGCATAAAGTTGTTGCATGAAGATTAAAATATAATAACAGTTAAAGATCAATGAGTCTTCTCACATGATTACACAATCAAAGCCCCAAATTTAGGGGAGAACTCTTTATTAACAATTTAGAGTTCATTTTTCAGAAACTAGGTTTTGGAGGTGCAATTTTCCAAGAGGAAGGGTTTCAGAAAAAGGAGATTGTTTGCATGCTTCGTGCGATTGTCGTTTTAGCATAAGATCCAAGTAGGATCTTGTGGTTTATTTGTATAGTGATTTTTGTTCTTCAAACTTCTATCTTCTCTATGTCTATTGCGTATTCTGATTTTAGAATGTTATTTGGGTTGAAACCCTTGTATGAGAGTTTATTGTTCTTTGATTGAGAAATATTATTATTTTCTTTGAAAATTTGAAACCCTGGTATTGAAATTATTGCTCTTAGCTTCTTGAAAATATCTATAAATGAATTTTAGTTTTGAAACCCTTGTGTGAAAGGAAATTGATTTTTGTTTTGTGATGTCTATGATTTAATTTAAAAACCTTGTATGCAAACTATCATTCTTCAATTGAGATATATCTGTATATGAATCAGAAACCCTTGTTTGGTAGATGTTATAAATTCGCAATCCAATTGGTAAAAATTGAGATTTGGGTTTTGAAAAGAAAACAAATTTTGTTTTATAGAATTTGACTAGTTGGTTCAGATTTCTATATCGGAATTCTATTAAAAAATTGATATATATATATATATATATATATATATATATATATATATATATATATATATATATAATTACATAGTAATTTATTATTACTAAGTAATTATATTATTAAATATATTAAAAATTGCATGGGGGGTTGTTGTTTTGTTTTAAAAAAATTATATAATAAAAATAATAATAATAATTTTGGGTGGGCGGGGGCCACCCCCCAGCCCCCTTTCTCCCTTCCATCTCCCACCACTGGTGGTGATGCATTGCTACAGCAGTAGTATAAATAGGCTAGCTGTCCCTAAACATATTTTGTATTAAATAGTTTTTTTTAAATGTATAGTTTTTAAAGTATTTTTAAAATTGATTAAAATTTTATTCATAAATGTTTTAATTATATATTTTTAATCATTATATTAATTTATTTAGTTAACAATGTTTTACATTGTTATTAATTAATTAAATTATTATTATTAGATTTAAGGTGTAATAATATTAATTAATTAATTAATTAATGTTACTATAAATTTAGATTATATGTTAGTTTTAAATGACGAGTTTGGAGATGATTTTATGTTTTAAAACCAGTTAGGTTATTTGTGAATTAATTATTTTAAATCTAATAATGATTTAATTAAATAATTATTGTTTTGTGAATTGGAAAAAATTGGTAAACTTGGGTTTTGCTTAGTGATTCAATTTTATATGAAACTGATTTTTACTATTAGGGGAAATTGATTACATCTTTCGATAATTCGACAACCTTAGTAGTTTTGATACTTTGGTAATGAAAACTTGAACCTTGGTTGTAAACAAATACTTTATCAACCTGTCATGGTTGTAAAGATGAAAATTGTAATGTGTATGTTTATTGAATCTTGTATTCTAAAAATGATTTGAACTATGAAAACGATGTTTAAACAACTTCTTGTGATTTGTTGAGTGTTAAGACTCGTGTGGACTCAAAAACTTTAGCAAATTTGTAATACCTGAAAAAATGGAAAATGAGAACTTGGAAACTTATAGTACAAAAATTGAACCTTTGTGTTTCAAACCTGATATATCGAGAAAATTACTTTTGTATGCACTCTTTTTATGACATGTGATTTACAGCTGGATTTCGGGTTGACTTAGCTTTGACTAGTCAGAATGTTTACCAGAGGTTTGAGAGTTTTGTTCTGTGATGTCATGATGATGTTTTGATTTCGATCTTTTATACCCGACATGGTGATGTGTTATGTGTGTGCTATGATGAGTTTGATCAAATATTTTGATGTGCTTTCCAGTTCTTGTGCAGAACTAAGGTGGATGATGTGTCTTTCCTGATATAACCTTTGAGTCTTCGATTAGTTATCCTTGATTGCTTCCCAGTTGCTTGTATAGGACTAAAGTGATTACATTATTTGTTTTTGGTGATGTCATGTTATCACATGGATTTGGTTTATGTGTACTTGATTTTGGATCAGTCTTGTTAGGCTGACCATATTGGTGAAATCTGTGATTATGATCAGTAATATTTTAGTACTTTCCAGTTGCTTATTTAAGAATTGATGTGTTGTTTATAGTCATTTGAGATCTTTTTCTTTTGTTGAGCTTAGGGTAGGTTTTATGTGTGTCATGTTGGGAAGTGGCTTGCAATAGAGGTCGTGACACTAAAGAGGCTGATGGGTAACCCATTGTAGGTTGTTTTAATAAGTGATAACATTTCATTAAATGGGTTTAAAATGAATTAATAAGAAATTGGTACCACATAAATTCACTAGTGGGCCAAAGTATTAAAAGACTACCAAGGTAATCTTAGAGTTGACTTGTTAGTATGCCTTGTCTGCATGAAAGGATATTGACACCGCATAGAGACACTAGGGGATTAGAGTATTAAAAGACAATTGGATAACCTTAGAGTTGGCTCATGCGATGACACCTGCCCACTTGCATAGTAGATTTCCTACGTGTCTGTGTTGCCTCTGAGATTAGTTGATATTTGTGTCTTGGTACCCTTTGAGATAGTTTTCTTTCAGGTGATTCCTTGAACCTAGATGTTGGTTTTGACTTTTGAGTTTGTTATGCATTTGGGACTTGATTTCATCTCCTCATCACGGTGTGAGTGGGCCATTTGGGTTCTACGAGGTCAGGTGGTAGTGCAATTTTCTTATACCATTGAGATCCGACAGTTCAATGTCATGGGCGAAGTTCCTTGTTCTGTACTCTCCTTCATTACGTTTCTTATGTATTATGATATATGGTTGTACTGTATTTTATTGCATTTTATTTCATAGATCTTACGAGATGATGTAATCTATTTCATGATGCATATTATTTCAGCCTTCATACCTTGTGACTTGTACAATGGATGATTGTGCATTCTGTTTATTGCCAAGTGGCATCCTGTAATTGTATATTGTTTAATGGAATTTGTACTTGTAGTTATTCTTTAATATGAATGAGTTATATATTAGTTTTATTATTAATTAAACTTAAATGTGATTCAACGTCATGGAACCCTAAGAGATCTAATTTGTTTATGATGGTTGTTATGTATGCGAGTAAATGCTTCTGCTATATTATATTTATTGTTGTTTAATTATTATCTTACAAAAAAAAATGTTTGGAAAACTTAGTAAAACTTTAGGTTAATTTCTTTTGGGTTCCCTGGCGGGGCATTACATTAACGATGGCCTAATATTGAGAGTACACCCCAGTAATATCTCCATAGGTTTTGATAGTGTAGGAGTACTAATAATAGGCTTTGATGATGGTTTTGGTTTATCTAAAGATAGTAATAGACTATACAAACACGGATGCAACAAAAGATGGTGTAATATAAAAAAGTGTCAGATAGATTGAGGATTGCCTACTAAGGGAAAATTTCCAAAAGGACAATCAATAGTTGCATGAGAAGGAAAAGCCATAGTTTCAAGGATATTAGTAGACTCATACCTATTTTGAAGAAATTTCACCAAAAATAGTGTCATTAATAGGCTCCTCAAGGTGATGGACTTGTTCAATGGCAAGGATTGGTAGAGAGTCTTCTAGATCACTATCAACCCATTGAGGATCTTTTGTATCTAACAAGAGTTGAGCAGGGGGTATAAGGTCTATTGTTTTGTTTGTTATCCATTGGAAATAACCATGTTACTAGATTGACAATTGATGTGGACATTAGCAGCTACTAACCAGAGTCTCCCTAAAATCAAAGGATACCCCACCAACTTAACCTTTGGCTGCAGAATCATAAAATTATTTGGATAATCCCAACTGTCAATGGAAAGAACAACATCTTTTATAACCCCCTCAAGTTTGACTAAGGATCGGTCAGCCAACTAAAGCATTGTAGGAGTGGTCTAAGTCACTCCAAAGATAATTAGATTTTTGTTTTGTTGGTCATCACATTTATAGTAGCACCTAGATCTAAAAGTGTGTTAAGAATAACAATTGTACCAATACTTACCTGTATGGCAGGGCTACTAGGAGTAGACATTTTGGAATGGTTACATTCCCCAACATTGATTCTACTAATTATCCAACAACTTGAATAGTCTTTGGATCCTCCTTTTTCTGTCATCAGGTACATAACTCGTGTACCATTTTATTGTATACCAGAATATCCTTAAGAGCCTACAAAAGAATAATTTTGATGTTAACATTACGTAATTCATTTAAAATATCAAATCTCTAAATGCGTTGGTTCTTTAGGCCCTAGTTTAGGAATAAATTGGTCGGGAAAGGGAGGCTCTTTTTCTAACTCTTCTTCAGGTTCATCATGGACCTTTGTGATAGTAGGTCCTTTAATAGCCTCCTTGGATTTGAGTTGTACACCATCCAACTCAACTTTATTTATGGGGTAGGTAGGAAAATTGGTCATGTCATTATTATAAAGCAGTTGAGGAGGCTTATTATTAGGATTAGGACTCGGTTGCATTGGCATGGATGTTGGTTTAGGTAGTTGTGGTGGATTTGAGGAAGATGGAGGTATCAGTGGAAGAAATTGTTGAGGTTGTTGATAAGGACTTATCATTGGTGGTAGAGAAAAGGATTGTTGTGGAAGATAAGATTGTATATAAGGTTGTGGACATAGATACGAAGATTGTGGCCTCGATGCCTAATGCCATGGTTGAGTACTAGGTTGATAAGTTTGGGGCCATTGAGGATAGGGTTGAGGTTGTTGCCAACCTCCATACCATAGTCCTTGATTAGAAAGTTGTTGAGATGGTCCAGAAAAATGTTCATAGAGAACCCCCTAGGTGGAAACCATCGTCGTGGAGCCATAAAGAAAATGGGTTCTTTGGTATACTCCATCGAAACCATTCCCTTAGGAAAATATTGCAATGTTGAAGTCTTGCTAACTTCTTTGAGTGATGCTACATGAGTCCGATTATAGGGATAGTCTTTTCGGCCATGCTTCTTTCAACAAGCTGGGCAATATATAGCCAAGAACTTTTTAGCTTCCTCATGTTTCTTGCAAGAGTACAAAGTTTCAACTTGCTTGCCCGTATGATTTAATATATTAGTTTTAAGGTCTTCAAGTAGGCTACCAATTTCTCACTTGCAGATACTTGATGCATTACCCATGGTGGAAAACTTACTTGAGTGTCCACAAACAGATCTATGACCCCGCGAATAGTTCCTACATATATCATAGATATAATTGATGAATAATTTAGAAATATCACCTTTACCAATCAAATTTAAAGCATCCATGGTTTCATCGTGGATCCCTCTTAGGAAGAGCAATTTGATAGTGTCTATGGTTAAATCAGTGTGTCTAGAATGTTGTAAGCTAAAGGCAAAAAATTGTAAGAAATCTTCAATGGACTCATCTTCTCATTGATTCATGCAAAAGATCTCATCTCATACCTCCTTGATCTTACAATATTCCTATTTTTTTTCTTCAGAAAAGCATCTTTCATTTGGTCCCATGCTCTAATGTCCCTAAGGCTCATAAACCATCATAATGCAACATATTTCAAGGTAGTTGGGAATAGTTTTAACTTTTGTGCATCACTTTGGTAATCATAACTATTGCAAAGGACATTAAATTCAAAGAGAAACATATCAGGATTTTTCGAGGTTGACCCTCTAAATGTAGGAAGTGTTGAATGAGAGATATTCTTCATAGGGAAATTATCCTCAAGAGGTTGAATAGGAAACTCAAAGGTCATATTATGTTGGATAGTGGCATTACCAACATTATGTCATCCCCCCACATTTCCTAGATTATCAGCCATGATTTCTTCCAAGACTTGTGTTGCCCAAGGTGTGTAATGCATCGTAAAAGGTTTCTCCAGTAAACATGGAGGTGCACCACACCTAGTTTCGTATGAGTCTTTGAATTATTGAAAGATTCTAGAAGGTGTAGTAGGAGAGTTTGGTTGAGAAGGTGGTTGTAAACTGACTCCCTTGTTTGGTTTGGGTTCGTTGTTCAATGGCCTTTTTGGTTTTTGAATTTTTGAACTACCTACTAATTCTTTCTTAACAAACCCACCTTGACTATCCCTAGGCCTATTCATGTACCTAAATGATTTACTACAGTGCAAACCCTAGGTACTGAACTGAGCAAGGTTGACACTTGATCAAACACTCCCATGGACCCACTGTTCCTGGCTTAACTTGCTACGACTTCACACCTTTAATATCTTTACCCGACAACAACACCAAAAATGTTGGGTCAAATTATGTTTCAATTCATCTCTATGGTTTGGTTGTATTCTTAGATGTTCCAGTTTACTCCTACTGAATGTCAATTCGAGGTCGTATACTGATGAAAGATACTGGGGCAATTTATCGAAGGGATGAAGATAACAAGTTAGGTGCGGGTGAAATGCAATTTATGGGAAAAAGAGAAAATCTAATTTAGGAATTTACAAATTAACCTTGTACTAACAAGCATGAAAGAAACTTTCAGTTTATTTAATGAAATCAAACATTATATGAAAGCATAATCTTTAATCTAATTAGGATTTTATTCTAAGGTAACATTATTACTTTTACTCGCACTTAAATTATTCACCAAGTAGTAACACTTATTTTCTTAATTAACAAAGTAAGATTCCTTGAAAGATATTGTGAAGAAACATTACAAGAATTAGGACTTCAATTAGGAAGATTGTGGGATGAATGGCGATAGGAGGTCAATGGTATTATGAGGGATTGTGATAGGAGTTTAGTAATTATGTGAGAAATAGAGTGAGATTTTGCGACAAGAAGTTGTTTGGTCCGTGGTAGAGCTGATGAACTTATGACAGTTGTGGCAGGAGAAAAAGGAGTGGCGATGAATTTCAATTGGTATATTGGGGTAGAGTGAAGAAAAGTTGAAAGCTGAAGTCCAATTTTTTAATCTCGATGACAAAGAGACTATTCAATTTCCTATGTCTAACTATATTTGCACCAATCTTTAACCATGTGTTCATAAAAGAGATTGTACAATAGATTAAAAAGAAATATACACAACTAAAATGATCTCACCAGGCTTTCCGAGAGGGTGCTCTTCCTTCGATTTATGTGCTGAGAGATGACTTCACACCAACTGCTACAAGAATTCCACTTTACTAATGCAATGAACTCAAACGAATAGTTTTAACAGAGCTTTTTCATATATCCACATATTGTCTTGCAATTAAACACTTGCTTATATAGGTTCAAAATATCTAACTGGCTAATAACTAAGATGTAATGGCTGATGGCCTTCATCCTAAACATAGATAAATCCAATTTTTAGTTTGGCCGCTGGCCACAAATATTTAATTACAAAAATAAACATGGCCAAAATAATGCAAGGCCTCAATTGATCTATTCAAACAGTTTTAAAATTAATTGCCTAAAATAAAATAACAAGACAACGACCTCCAAGCTACTTATCCATCTAGGTGGCTGGTTCCATGTCCACTTGTTCACCCATAGTTCCTATAGCAAAATTAATCAAAATATGTCATTTTTTCATGTAATTGACAACTTTTATGAATTATTCTTCCATCTTTAAAGAGGTACCAAATATTGTGTTTCTCTATCAATAATTTGGCAAAAAGAGAGTTTTATGACAAAGAAGTGAGCGATATATGAGGAAAAAGACTAATGAAAGCAAAATACTATTAGGATTTTGATTTTCTTGATCAATTCAAGTTTCCAATCTATCAAATTCACTAGAAATCATATCAACTTGCAAAGGAGGAACTCTTAAAGCGTCATCATCATGGGTTGAGTGAGAAGAGTTATGCTCCATTGTAGGATTAAGATCATGACTAAAGATGTGAGTGTCATCATGAGTCCTAGCAATAAAAGAGGAATCATGATCAAAAGAGTCCACGAGTCTATGGCTTTTCCTAATAGGAATGCTATAGGAATGTAGTTCTAGTTAGCCCATTTAGATCGATATACATTTGGTCTTCTAGTTTCTGCGGTGCCTTTGCATCTGTTGCCCAAGCTTGATATTCATTTAGTCAAACCGTGGTGGAAGGATTGAAAGTGGTATCTTTCCACTCCCATGACCAGCTATAAGACCAAGTTGGGTTATCACTAGCTAGTTCTCCACCTATCTATGGTGGACACACTCAACCAATGATGGCATTTGCAATCTTCTTAGAAGACTTGGAGACTTAGGTTCACCACTATGTGGAAATTTATTACTAAGTCAAAGGTTGCACACTTTGCTTGGTGCATCCTCTTTCAAGGGTTGCCATTGGGCCCTCGACTCAGGCATTTGGGTGTTCCTAACTCTAGATGCCCCTTTTGTGGGCAACCACAAGCATTTCTGCATATTTTCTAGTTTTGCAAATGTAACCAACAATATTGAGACTGGATTCATTGCTTTTTCAAGTCTTTCTTCCTAGAACCCTTTTCTTGGCATATGGTGTTGCTGGGGGATTTGCCCATGCTTCCCTTTATGTACTCTCAAATTTTGCATGCTTTCATATTGATTTTTTTTTCACTCTTTGGAAAGGTCGAAATGTTGTCTTGTTTTCTCATAGCTTTCATGTACACTAAAGCTTGCATATACATGACAATGTAATGATGTAGATACAAGTACAAACTTTCAAAGTTGCGGTAGAGGTGGCCACCTTTAGGAGCTTCTTTCTCATTGGGGAAATGCTCCCTGTAGGATGGCTAGGGTGCCATCTGATTTTGCCTTTGGAGACTAAATGCCTCCCCGTGGCCACTGAGAAGGCCACAGTTCTTCTGCTCGCCGCACTCATACCTTGAGGTGACAATCTCCTTGGTGCTCTCCTAGTGGTGGTCTTGGAAACCTTGCTGGTGCTTAGTTTCTTTGCCCTCGATGCATGGTTATGGTTGGTCCCCAATAGTTCCTCCTACTCCTACTCTTACATGGCCTTCTTCCAACATGATCCTAAGTGGTCTTTCCCTCAGTTGGACTTGGTGATTTCACCTCCCAAGTCATAGGGAGAAAAAGAAAAAGAAGAAATTAATGATGTTGTTGATGGATGGGCTCCTCCTGAGCCATCCACTAATCTCGATGATATATGGGGTTCTGATGCTCGTGATCCTTCTCCCTTGGATGACACTACTCTTGTAGCCTGAGGGCTTTATATGCTTTTTTTGATGAGTAGTTAAGTTTCTAACCTCTAGCCATCTAAACTTCTGCAGGGTGATCCTTGTATCCCCCAACCCCTTTTTTTGTGAATGTGAAACTTTATTATTATATTAATAGAAAGGGACTATTCATATAAAAAAATGGGAGTATTTAAATAAAAACCTTTTCCATGCATTTGTTTGGCAGTTTTAATACATCATATATGAGGGCTCAAGCAAGACAAATTTCATTCTCATATTAGAACAGACTTGATGCACATATTATTTCATTTGGTAAAAGCTCCTTGCTTTATTTCAACTTGTTAGCTAGTTATTAAATTTTTTTTTCCAACCAATTTCAACCAATCACAATTAAATATTTCTTTCTATATATAAAAAAATATTTGCTTATATCTTATGCACATTTTTTAACCTAATAAATTGTGAAAAGTATTTATCCATTATGTGATTGGTTATGAAAATTTTAGTCTTATATGTGTAATTTATAGAATATTCCCCACATTTTTAACAATAGTACAAACAATTATATCTATAAGTACTATGAAATTTAACATGATTCTTAAGATTAAAAAAAATTGTAATCTTTTGTAAAAGGCAATAAATGTATATTTTAAACTAATATTTTAAATTAATATTTCATAATATAGTTATTTTAAATAAAAAATTATTAAATTTCATTTTTAGATATAAAGAATATTATATTTTTAATTACTATATATTTTCAAATATTTATTTAATTTTCTAAAGTTTCCTATTTTTTATAATATAAAATTAACTTTGCACTTTTTAAATTAATTTTTATTTTGTTTTCATTGTAGATTTTACTATTTTATTTGTGTTTATTATAATAATTAATATTATATATTATTTTAATTACAATTTAATATAAAATATAATATTTTGTCAATGGGCCATTGGTCTACTGGTGAGTTGAATGGCTCACAAAGAGCCTACTAGAGATCAAGTCTTGCAAGGCTTCGACATCATAAGGGATGAGGTCAGGATCATCTGAACCCTCCATAAAAAAAATTTAAATTTTTTTTATAGAAAATAAATATTATAAATAACTAAAATACAATTATAAAATATTACAATAAATATTTTATTTCTAAAGCAATATCATTTTTACATATTAAAATAAATTATATAACTTATTTATGATTAATAAATTATATTAATATGTCTTTTTTCAAATAGAATCTCTTATTTGAATTAAGAATAACAAAGAACAATAACAATGCAGGGCAACAGTGCAAGAGAGGCTTGCCACAAGAAAATCTTGGAGAGGGGAACAGATCATCTAGCCTTCATCTCTAGCGATCGCAAGTCTTTTGAACCCCCACGAGCTCCCTCTCATTCCATTCTTTAGGATGATAGCAGCCTCATCAATGGCGGCTTCTCTGGCAAAATTAACGTCGTCCGATCACACAAGTTTCCTACGAATTGTATTGCTCCAGCATGAAACCCTAACACATCAACAGATAAACTTGATCAATTTATGTGCATATCTCATAAAAAGGATGTTAAATTTTTTGACTAAACTGTTAAAACTTTGAATGCATTCTCCATTTTAGAGGGGGCATAGGATTTGGAACCCTTGATCAAACGACATAAATTATTCAATCCTAGGTCCATAGTAATATCAAATCAGGGGGATGAAGCAAAAAAAATAAAGTAGCAAACAAAATCAACGCCAAAAAAATGGTCAGCAATCAGTTTAAATCGCATGTTGTGGAAGGTGTTAACCCCAACTCCCTAGTTCTTTATTCCCCCTGACCTGTAATCCATTCCACTATTAGCTTGGATAATCAAATCTGCTTCTTTAGCCTCACTAAATACGCGAACCCTAACCATCAAGCCTTATATGCCCAATAGACAAGTTTCCTAACGGATCTCTCTACAGATCTGGCTCCAAGAGACTCAAATCTCTTTGCTTCTTCCCTTTCACCCAATATCTACATTTCATAGCATTCCAACACCCATTCCCTTAAAGCCACTCAACCCCTCTCGCTTGTCAGCCCTAAACCTACCATACAAAAGGAAAAAGTCCTAGTTATCAGTAATCAGGATAGCGAAGATAAATGGCAAGAGTGTCAAGAAGTTGGCATTTTTTCTTTCTGGAATGGGCCAAGATCAGAAATGCATAATCTAATTTTTTGGATTGAGGACTTTTGCAATTCCCAGGTAAGTATTTCTCATTATTCAGATAGACTAATTGTAAGAATTTGCCTAAGGGCAAAATTCACCTAGGAACTAAGAACTCAAACACAAGCACACAGTAGACCAAAGAGAGAGATAGTATGATTAGAATAATAATGTATTCAATAACTGGTTAAGAGTACACTAGGAGTGTCTGAATATAAAGGCCTCTGAGATACATCTAGAATGCCTCATAATCAGCACCATGATGTGTCACATGTCCACCAGATATGGGTTATCCTCCATTAAGCACGGAAGTAAGTGTGGTGATGAGAGGATAAGCCTACAAGAGTGTGACACGCAAAACAGTGTTGTAGACACCATGTGCTAAAATAGAGTTGCGTACTCCTGTGTTTTCTACATGACAACTCAAAAGGTGTGCAAACTCCTAAGTGTCTCACAAAATAAAAATAATAAAATAATGCAAAATAATTAAATAATGCATTAACCTAAGTAAACTTAAGTAAGTGTAATAAGTGAATACTTATTTACACCAACACCCCCCTTAAGTGCAACTTAGGGGAATGCCCTTAGGCTTACATACTAGGATGAAAATGCATAATGGGTCCGGGCTACCATGCCATATTAGGTACCCATGTACATAATGAAAATGCAATCTCTTGTAAAGCGGGAAAAGAGGGAAAACCTCATGGGAAAAACCCTCCCCCAAAAAGAGAGATAAATAAGGATGCATCGATGGATGGAGTAATCAAGACCCCCCCATTACGACATACATCTAGTATATACATAAGAGAATGAGAGAAGGAAGAGAGATAGAATAGGCTCCCCCCCAAAAGAAGAATGCCAACAAGTGAAAGCCACTTCGATGAAGAAGCTGGTCCAAGAATGCAAAATAGTTTTCCTCCCCTTAGGAAGAAACAAAGCCAAAGGTACAATCCTGAAGATGTATGGTCGCCCTAAAACCTGCTCAAGTATCCCTGTGCTGATGCTGAAGTTCACCCCTTCCAACTGTGCTGAAAAGAATGAATGCAGATCTGGCAAGGATGTTTGTTGAACCTGTTCCACTGAACCATTTGTCTCCTCAATTGACAAAGAGACCTCCACTAATTTCTGTTCATAAGGATCCACAATCATGCCAACCTAAGTAGATTGATCATGTAGAGAATGGACATGAAGGTCAGAGTGAGCCCTCGCAACAACTATAGAAGAATCATTATCAATGAGAAGATGTAAGTCCTCAAGTCTGTCTCCCAAGTCAAGTGAAGCTAGAGCTGGAAGACAAGATGTACCATGTTGTGTTGGACCTTTCACTGTGGCAATATAAGCATGTGGACTGGACTGATGTGACCTCTCACTGCAACTGTCGACAGAACCCCACGTGTCTGAACCTGTTGAAGCACTATCGCCGGTGTCACTATCAGTTTCCACTGTGTATGATGTGCAGAGAGGAGTAGAGGACAAGTTGGGAGAACTTTCCTCAAAGTGAACATCCTTCTCCACAAAAAACTCATGAGTCTCTAGATCCATCAGTCTGTAAGCCTTCACATTGTCTTCATAACCAATGAAGGTACAAGGCCTAGGTGTTGGTGCCTTGCAACTCCTGGAAGATAGGTTTGCCCATGCTAGACAACCAAAGACTCTAAGGTGACTCACAACTAGTTTTCTTCCGCACCATGCCTCAAAAGGAGTCTTGCCATCTAAGGTTGGATGAGGATACCTATTAAGTATGTGAGTAGCACTACTAATGGCTTTAACTTCAAGTGTAAGATCGAGAGACTTGGCCTTTATCATGCAACTTTCCATGGTCTTGAGAGTCCTAATCCTCATAGCTACAACATCTGTCTTGTGCGGACTGAATGCTGGTGAGTTTTGAAGATCAATCCCCTCAATTCTGCAAAAGTTCTTAAGTCTTCTGTCAACATATCTGTTCTCATTGTCCACCCTTAATACTTTGATGGATTTCCTTGACTTGAGTTCAACATGAGCCTTGAAGTCTTGAAGCTTATGAACCAATTCATTCTTATGATGAAGGAAGAAGACCCAAGTGAATCTTGAAAAGTCATCAACAAATATGAGTATGTAGCGGCCTTGGCTGACTGAAGTCACTGCAAAGGGTCTTGCTAACACCATGTGAACTAGTTGAAGAACAACTGGAGCTCGAGAAGACTTCCCTTTATCATACTTCTCGTTAAGATTTATATCCAATGAACAAGATGAACACTCTCCCTTAGAAAAGTTGATATTAGGTAGACCTTTGACCATGTGTTTTGAGCAAAGTTGTCGAAGAGAGCGAAAGTCAAGGTGACCAAACCGCTCATGCCATAAGTTGATATTTGAAGTAGACTGTGTCAACAAGGCTTGAGAAGAACTCTTAGGCACAAAGCGGGAGAAGGAATAAAGCCTCTTGTCATCATTGACTTTCCCCACTGCTACTAATGAATCATCTTTGAGACTTCGCACCATCACAGAATCTGGAAGGAACTCAACCTTATGATCATCTCCAAGGTGAGTGATTTTGTAAACTGATAGGAGATTGGAGCTTAGATTTGGAACGTAGAGAACATCTTTGAATTCCCCATTTTCCATTTCTACACATCCTTTCCCTTCAACTTCCATCTTAGTCTCATCTCCCACGAAGATGTCTGGTACCTTTGACTGCTTCAATGAAGAAAAGTCTTCCCTTGAAGAACCCATATGGTAAGAGGCCTCTGAGTCAAGTATCCATTCCGAAGAACTTGTGTTTGCCATAAGTGCTTGACCTTTACCTTTTGAAGAGGTTGGAGTAGAATCCTTGGAAGTACCTAGCACTTGAATCTTGTTCTTCTTGAGTAGATTTTCTAACTCATCGATTCTTTTTGTCTTGCAATGATGCTCGTCATGATTTGGCTTTTTACAGTATGCACAAAAGAGTTTGTCCTTCTTTTCATTACTTCCCTTTTTGTTTGAAGAAGAACCGCCTTGTTGAGAGGAGGATTGTTGTGTCTCAGATTGTGTTTTCTGCTTCCACTGCTTCTTCTTGTTGTTGCTTTTTCCCCCTTGACTAGATTTGTGATCATCACTAGCCACCAAGGCTTTGGTCTTAGATGACTTGAGAAGTCCAAAATCCACCAAGTGAGATTGTTCAAAAATCAACATGTTTGCAAATCCATCAAAGGAAGGCTTCTGGTAAACAGATCCCATGGTTAACCTATGAGTATTAAAACTCAAAACAAAATTGGCATACTCAGAAGGTAGCCGCTTCAGGATGTGATGAATCAACCTATCATCCTTTATGGGATTTCCACAATCTTTAAGAAGTGCCCTATACTCATTGACTTTGATGATATAATCCTGAATTATGTCATAATTCTTATGATCCAAGAGAAGTACATCATCTTCAATTTGAAATCCCTTTTCTTCATCCACTTTACCATACAACTGTTCAAGTTTATCCCATGCTTCTTTAGAGTTTGAACAATTTTTAATGTGAAAGAGAAGATCCCCATGTACACAACTCTTGATAACACCTAAAGCTTGTCGGTCTTGAATTTGTCAATGAATGAGTTCTTTAGCATCAGTAGGTTTGGTAATTGTACCATCAACATAAAGACTATATCCTTTTTCCATTAATCTACTCCATGCAATATCTTTCCATGTAGAATAGTTGCATGAAGTTAGAGGAGGACATTTAAAACCCTTGATGCAGAAATGAAAGGAGCACAAAATAGAGACACAAAAACACAATACACACCCCCCCTTTTCACTCAATCAAAAGACCCTCCCAAAAAAGATGCTTTTGGCACTTTATAAGTAGTGCGTTTACAATGGGCCACTTGTCAAAATGAACAAAGTGAACTTTTTGATTTTTCTTTTACAACAGCCTTATGAGGCTAAATCTGTCACTTGAGCACTGTAGCTCAATTTTACAACAATTTTGAAAAAGAACCAAAGCTTTATAATGCCAAAAAAGGCCTAATTCTGAAAGTGAGAAATTGGTCCACACAACCCTAGAATTTGACTTTAGATCTAGAAAGTAGACCAAAAAAATGCACTTAAAAAAAAATAGAACCTAGAAAAGTGACCAGATGTGCCCGTACGGAGCTTTTGAAGTTGCAAAACACAGGATTATGTAGGTACAGTCGCCAAAAAATGCATTTTTTGCAAAATCTGTGTATGAAAACCAAAAAATAGCACACCACTAGAACATTCGAGAAGTTTTACCCAATTTCAAAAAAAATTGTACCTGAATCGGAGTCCGGATGTCTGAGATATGGGCTCGCAAAGACAGGCTGCCAAACTGAAAAGCAATCTAGAGAGGGGTCTAGAGGAGAAACTACGAGTCTAAATTTGATGGTCAAACAACCGTCAATGCAGTTATAAAATGACTGGGTTTGACGGTTAGGTAGGCGTTAATTTTAACCCAATGAAATGATGACATCAACAAAGAATCAATGTCATTGGGTGATGTAGCAAGCTGAGTCATCGCCCATACTATACAGATGGTACATGTGTCAAATTCTTTACCAATGATGTGTCACTATTGGGTTCCACAGGTGACATGGCAGTCCTGGCTAATTTGGTAGTATTCGTGTCAACAGTGACACGTGGCGAATGTGGATAGGTCCACGTGTGTTGGTGTTGCGGATCACGTGGGTGAGAATCAAACACAGTACGACACCGAAATCAGTGCATGCACTGCCGAAGTTTGAAAAACGTGGCTGGAACTTTACTATCACTAGGAATCACAAGTCTATGGGCACCGAAGAAATTTCCTGTCGCCGGTAGTATATGTAATAGTCTCACATTCAATGTGTGGGGACTATTCTCCTTGTTTAAAAGTGCAGTGGCCGAGGTTCATAAAACAAATGAGCCCGCTTGACTAGAGACTTGGTCGCCAGGCTATTGTGTGCGTGGTCGCTGGTGGCGGGGCTCTGCCGAAATTCGTGCCACCGGTGATAAGGGGTTCGGTTGTAGGAAATTGCAGAGCTTGCCTATGTGTAGTTGCAGGGACCACCAAAATGGTAGGTACGTCCTCCTCTGCAGTTTGTGGAAATTTGTAGATGTATGGGCGGCTTAGGATTTAAGAAGTCAGTCGATAAAAAAACTTTGCAATAAAATTAAAATCCGCCAAACCAAATATAGAGCCGAGTTGGGGTGTCACTGCCCGGTTCAACAAAATTTTTTGTTCTCTATCTGGAATGAATTCTGAAAATTTTCTCTGAAAATTACAAAGAAAAAATAGATCCAAAAATTAAATTACAGATCTAAAAAAGACCATACCCAGACCGCAAATCGGGGCCTCTGGGTTCCAATTTGCAAAAAAAAATTTGCCTCACGGTCAACTTTGGGCCAAGGTAGCCGAGTTTATAGTCGATTTTCATCGGTTCAATGTTTCGGACGCAATGGCGAGGTCAGATCTGGTGCTAGACACTCCCAATTTCTGCAACACTCCAGATTTGGGCTGACGTGATGAAGCAAGCGAGGTCTCGAACGACTATGTGATGAGAAAATCTCCAAGTTGCTCTGATACCATGTAAGAATTTGCCTAAGGGCAAAATTCACCTAGGAACTAAGAACTCAAACACAAGCACATAGTAGACCAAAGAGAGAGAGAGAGAGTATGATCAGAATAATAATTTATTCAATGACTGGTTAAGAGTACACTATGAGTGCCTGAATATAAAGGCCTCTGAGATACATCTAGAATGCCTCATAATCAACACCATGATATGTCACATGTCCACCAGATATGGGTTATCCTCCATTAAGCACAGAAGTAAGTGCGGTGATGAGAGGATAAGCCTACAAGGGTGTGACACGTAAAACAGTGTTGTAGACACCATGTGCTAAAATAGAGTTGCATACTCCTGTGTTGTCTACATGACAACTCAAAAGGTGTGCAAACTCCTAAGTGTCTCACAAAATAAAAATAATAAAATAATGCATTAACCTAAGTAAACTTAAGTAAGTGTAATAAGTGAATACTTATTTACACCAACACTAATTTATATTCAATGTAGTGATAAGTATGTTAAGAAAGACTTCCTTTATGTCTTTGATCGCTTCTTTAAAGGATATGTAGTTAAATTTTTTGATTGGATTCCTGACTGTCAGGAAGAAAATTTAAACTTTTTAATCCCAACATGGATCTCTATTAATTCCATCCCTTCAGAATTAAAGCAAATAGAGATTATTAGGAAATTAGGCTTTTTAACTGGAGACTTAATTGGCATAGATGCCTCATTCAAATTTTGTAATAACATCAAATTATTGGTAAAATGTAAATTTAACATCAAAGAATTCGATCTCATCAAAATAATAACCAACGGATTTCTATATAAACTAAAAATACAAAGTTGTGAAGGAAAAATCTCAGAGATTATCAAACTAGATGATGAGAGGAAAATTACCTTCAAAAAGCTTCAAACTACCACTGATCTTATGGTTGCATTCCCTATGATAAAAATTATAAATTAGAGAATGAATCAAAAGGAAGAAAATAGCTAAGCAAGGTGACCCAAAGGCTAACCAAATTATAGCAGAAAAAAGAAGGGTAGAAATGGAAAATAATGCAGAAGGTAAGATAATCGAGTGAGGAACAAAGGACAATAGCAGAAAGGATACTCCTCAAAGTTTGGGAGCAGGAAATCTCTCAAGATTAGCAAAACATATAGGCACTCCTGAATTATCAGACACATAGGAGCCTAAAAAAACAGGTCTAGTCTGATAACAAAGCCCCAACAGAATGATCTAAGTATCAAAGATCATAATAGAGCAAGGAGTTTCACAAAGCACGGCTAACATAAAAAGTTAGAATAATATGATCAACATGAAAATATGGAAGAAAAAATCAGTGAAAGTAAAGAAGGGTAAGAGCTCAAAAGCATCAAATTAGGAAAGGAATTCTCTGGAGTTTGTATCAAAAAAGAAGGAGAAAGAGATTTCGAGAAACATGCTCAATAGGATAGAAGAAATTGAAAATAGTCAATTATTCTCAACCGAAGTACCAGATGAGGAAATCACTAGTCATACAAAAGATAAAGTGGAAACTCCGAAGCAATAGATAGAAAATTTCTCAAAGGAAATAGAAATCATGAGTACAAAGCAACAAATCTATTTACCAAATTTTGGCAGACACCCCCTACCTGGAAAGCATCTCTAGAACACAAACTTAATGAGGATAAGGCAAAGGATGATGAACAGAGTAAGAGTAAAGAAACCTCAATTCGAGTCATCCAGGAATTTTTGAATAAGGATATGGAAAAAGGCAAAGATTGTGAAGGTTATAAACTTAATGAAACTGAAAAGGAAAACTTAGACCTTCTAGCTGATGAACTAATCCAAGTTTTTGACTATGAGAACATGGATAATAGCAGTAGTTAATAGAAAGAGGACCTATTACAGCAAGTTTTAAAGTTAGGTGCAGATCAATACACTTATGAAGACCTAAGAAGAGATTTAATTTCATTTGAAAAAGATGAAACAAGTAGGAAATCTCCTCTAAGAATAGAATATAAAGAAACTACAACAAGGGTTGATGGCAACATTGATAGTACTTTGCATTTACCACAGGAGCATGACAACCTTACAAAGGCTCAAGTAGTTCTGGAAGCACGAATTTGGCATACCACAAAGGATAAAGATGCAGAAGAAGGCAGTCAAGCTAAAAAAACTATAGATTCTTCAGGAATCACACACTAGTTGGGCATCCTGAGAAATCAAGAATGGTTAGATACTCCGAATTACCGAAAAATTAAAGCCAAAAAAGGAAGGAAATCCCTCAAGGAACTGAGAGAAGCGGATGGACAAGCAAAGGAACAACAAAAGATCAGTCATCTACTCAATGTAGGGAAGAGGAAGATCCTTCCCAAGGCAGCATGGAGATCACAACATGGAATGCTAGAGGCCTAAATGCCCCTAGCAAAAAATGTATATTAAAATAAAACCTAACACTTTGAATCGAAAATCGTTATTTTACAAGAAACAAAATTAAATAAAGAAGAAGGTATTAAATTATAAAAGAAAATAGGTAGTTAGAACTACTACCTACATGAGTCTAGAGGGGCCTCAAGAGGCCTAGGTATGATCTGGAATCCTAGGAAAGTCATATTAAATATTTTAATTTCAAACCAGTCATGGTTATGTAGTAGAGTCAATAGTATCAAAACTAATCTACAATTTATCCTAATTAACATATATGGTCCAACCTCTAATAGTGATAAAAAAAAATCTTTGGGATGAAATCAACACCTTCATCAATAATCATAACAATGAACTCATCTTGCTTGGAGGTGATTTCAATACCATTTTAAATATAAATGAGAAATTCAGAGGCATCCAACAAACCTCCCAAGCTTCCAAGGATTTTAAAAATTAGGTAGACCTTAACAATCTGATAGATATTTCATTTAATAATGTAAGTATACATGGAACAACAAAAGGAAAGATTTTACATACATAGCAAAGAAATTAGATAGGTTTTTACTCAAAAGAACACTAAGTGAACTAAACTCCAAGATTCAAACATCAATCCTCCCAATTGTAGGTTCAGATCATTATCCCATCCATATTGAATTCTGTGAACCCAATAAACTATTAAGAAATCCTTTTAAGTGTGAAAAAATGTGGTTTTTAGACAACAACTTTATGGCACTAATCAAATAATGGTGGACACAAGTATTTCAAAGGTTCCAAAATGTACATCTCTATCTCAAAAATGAAAATGATTAAAGAAAAGATTCGTAAGTGGAATAATGAACATTTCAATAACATTTTTAAAGAAAAACTAGATATAGAAGAAAGTTTGAGGAAATTAAGCATAGAAGTGATTAAGAAAGGAATGAATAACAAAAGCTATAATTTGAAAAAATATTTACTTGCTAGACAAGAATCTATCCTAGCTAAAGAAGAAGTTTCTTGGAGACAAAAATCTAGAGAGAAATGGCTGGATGAAGGAGATTGAAACACAAAATTCTTTCATAACAACACCTTGTAAAATAGAGCCAATAGCAAAATTACAAAAACCAGAGACCATTTGGGGTCCTCCACAGAAAATCCAGATAAAATAGTGGAGATCTTTGTTAATCATTTCCATAGCATTTAAAATAATTATGATGGTTCAAATTTGGTAGCACAAACAAATACACTTAAAGCCATTCCTACGTTGATCTTGTTAGAAGACAATAAATTATTAAATAGCCCTATCACTCTAGAAGAAGTTAGGCAAGTGGTCTTCTACATGAACCCAGATAAATCCCCAGGACCAGATGGATTCCAAGCCCCTTTTTACCAAAAATGTTGGGATGTTATTGGTATTGATATGTGGAAAGTCATTGAAGCAACAAGGAACGATGGATCTATTTTATTTGAAATTAGTAATACCTTCCTTACGTTGATTCCCAAAAAAGAAGATCCTGAAACACTAGGAGAGTTCAGACCTATAGCCCTCTACAACACCATTTATAAGGTATTATCTAAAATCATTGCAAATCACCTTAAACCTATTCTCCCCAAGATCATTTTAGAAGAACAAACTGGCTTTATTCCAGGTAGATCTATTATAGATGGTTTACTTATTATTCAAGAAGCGCTCCACTCAGCCAACAAAAAAAAATTAACAAGTACGTCCATGAAATTGGACATACAAAAAGCATATGATATGGTCGATTGGAGATTTTTATGTAAATTTTTAGAAGCTTTTGGCTTTTTGCCCCAATGGATTAATTTCATCTATCAATGCATTTCTACAACAAAGATCTCAGTACTGATTAATGGAACACCTGAGGGTTTCTTCGAAACCTCAAGAGGTATCAGAAAAGGTGATTTGCTTTCTCTATTCTTATTCATCATTATGGTAGAAGCTTTTGGAAGGGCATTAACCAAATCTTGTTTAGAAGGAAAAATAAAGGGTATCACAGTTATGGGCGATGTCCCTAACATCACCCACCAACAGTATGCAAACGATACCATCCTTCCTTGCAAAAGTACTTTAAATGAGGCCCTTAATATTAAATATATCATTCAATAGTACATGGAAGCCTCTAGTCAAAAAGTTAATGCAGCTAAATAAGAATTTTTTTTCATAAACACCAAGCCTGAAAAGGAGGATCAAATATGTAACATCATGGGGTTCAAGAAAGGCTCTTTTCCTTGCAAATACTTAGGAATTGAACTAGAAAAAGGTAATAAATTTAACAAGGTATGGCATAATATTCTGAATAAATTAGATGCTCAGATAGGGGGATGGCAAGATAAATGGCTTACAAAAGTAGAGAAGATCTCCAAAATTAGAGTAGTTCTATCTACTCTCCCTACCTACCCACTTTCTTGCCTCCCCTTAGCTAAAAGCATCAATAAGCAATTTGAGGCCAAATTTAGAAGTTTTTTGTGGAACGACTCGGCTGAATCTAACAAAATAGCTCTCATTAAGTGGGACAACATCTATAAACCTAAGGATTTAGGAGGTTTAGGAATTAAAATTTTAAAGTGGAAGAACGAAGCACTTGGGGCTAAACTTTCTTGGTGCCTATTTGAAGAAAGAGATCATAAATGAGCCAAAGTGCTATATAACAAATACCTTAATCCAATAGACACTTACTAAATTTTCAGAATGAAGTCTCTCCCTAAAGTCTCTGAGAGATGGATTTTTTTAGTCAAAAATGGAGAAATCATTAGCAAATATCTTACCTAGGATGTCAGTAAGGGAGATGAGGCTCTATTCTGGGACGATTCTTGGGATGGTTTCCCCCTAATAGATAGTATAGGAATCCCAAGAAATCTTAAGGAGAATTTAGAAATTTCTTGGGGAAGTAAAGTTTATGACTATAGAACTAAAATTAACAATGATGGTATAACAAGATGGGCTTGGAAATCGGTAGAAAATATTAATATAGATTTTGCTGGAATTTTTTGTTTGAAAATCTCACTCGAAATAGGAAAATCAAGCAATGTGAAAGCAAAGATAAACTTATATGGGTTGCATCAAAGGATGGGAAGTATAGTGTCAAAAGTGGTTATAGAGTTATTACTCAATCCCATGACTAGGGAAAGGTAGACATTCCTTACAATCTTTGTTGGGATGTGTCCTGCTTGCCTAAGGCAGGGTTCTTTTTATGGTTAGCTTTCCAAAACAGGATTCTAACAGTGGATAGATTTCATAAGATGGGTTTTGAAGGCCCTTCTAGATGTGTGCTCTAGAGACAAGATGGCGAAGATACCAACCATATCCTTTATAAATGTCCTTATTCACATCAATGCTGGGAGTGGCTCAGACAATTGCTAGGCTGGACAGCTCCCTTGCCATCATCCCTCATTGAGCTTCTCAAGGGATGGCCGACAGCTATATGTAAGGGTGTATATAGCAAAATCTGGAACCTTAGTCCATCCATCCTTATGTGGGAAATTTGGAAGGAAAGGAATAGAAGAATTTTTAGTAATCAAGACTTGCAGATAGATGCAATCATTAATAAAATCAAAGCATGCATAGTTGAAACCTTAAATTCACACCTTAGAAAGTCTCAACAAGAGGAGGGCTCTTTCTTGAGATGGGATGGGTTAATCAAGAAAAATTGGAAGAACCTAATAAACCCCCCACTCATATATAATAAGAAAAGTAAAGAAGCAAGGGAAAATTGCAGATGGACCCCCCCACCACTAGAGTGGACCAAATTGAATTTTGATGGTGCCTCAAGAGGCAATCCTAGGAAAGTAGGCATAAGATGCATCATTAATAATACCGAGGGTAAATAGATAATGAAAAGAGCCAAATCCATAAACCCCACCACTAACAATCTTGCTAAACTAGAAGCTCTGCAAGAAGGACTACAAATATGTCTAGATTTAGGTGTGATGCAGGAGCATCTTGCATGGGAAAATTATTGGAAAAAAAAAAAAAAAAATTTAAAAAAAAAAAATTGGAGGAGAGAGAAAGTGACGAAAATTAGAGGAGAAATAATAAATAAATAAAAAGGGAAAAAGGAGAAAAAGAAAAAAAGAGGAATTTCTATTTTCGAGGTGCATAGGTGGCATAAAATAGAAAAATAAGAAAAATAGTTGTCATTCCATTAATCGAGGTGTGTAGGTGGAAATTTTAGAAGGTTTTGGATAAATCATGTATTTAATATTTGTTGGGTGCTTAGTTGTATTTGGGTGGGAATTTAATATTTATTTAAAGATAGTTGTATTTACCTTTTATCCCACATTGGTTGTGTTTGTAATGTCTTGGATTAGAAGTGCCTATTTAAGCAAGGCTTATTATCATTTGTAATCAAGTTCAAGAAATAGAAGCTCGAGGAGTAGAAACTTGAGAAGTAGAAGTTGTGGAAGGAGAAGCTCAAGGAGAAACTTGATATCATCTTGTGGGTGTTGTAAGGATCTTCAAGTATAATAAAATTTCTTATGAAGCATTTTTTTTATTGGTCTCCATATTGTTGCTTTCTTGATTGTGAGTGAGTAAGGGTGGTGTGGCCCTCCATCAAGTGGTATCAGAGCAGGAGATCCTGAGTGTACAAGCAGATCGCCGAAGTGTGAGGCAGTTTGTACCAGGACCTTGGTTGGGCAAAGTTTATCAGAGCTTGTGGATTGCAAATCCGTTGTCCTAGACTTGTGATGTGGTTCCTGATTGTTCGTGCGAGGTGGCAGGTTGCGATCTGACTTGCAAACAATTCAAGGTTGTCACAAGGAGCGTAGGAAGGATTTGTTGCAGAGGGTTTACGAAGATCTTGGGAGATGGCTCCAAGAGGATTGAACCCTAAGATGATTGCAAAAATCCATGATATAGTGGAGAGGAATTTTTCTAAGATGTTTGCTCGGTTGGATGCTAAAGCTAAGAAGGTCAAGGTGGAAGAGGATGGTTTTGCTGATTAGTTTGTGGAGCCTGATGCAGAACCTGTAGAGCAAATAGAGGTTGTTGCTAAAGATATTCATAATGTTGTTGGGACAGATGTTGGTTTTCATGATCACTTGGTTGAGTCTAACATGGAGATTGTGGAGCACTTGGTCGTGGATGATCCGGTTATTGGAGGTGAGTTATGTATTGCAGAGCATCTTGTTATGAGCAATGAGGTTACTGGTGTTGAGAGTTTGGCATGTATTGATGGTGATCTACATGTTGGTGCTGATATGGAGTTTGTTGTTGTTGATGCGGGGTTTGTTGCTATGGGTGTGAATTCACTAGTTGCTGATGTAAATGAGGGTTTGTTGATGAAGAATTATGTTCAGTTTGTTTCTGGGAGTGAGCACACTGATTGGATGGTTGAGATTCAGGTGTTTGATAGAGTGATGCAGATGTGGAAGATTTGTATGGTGGTTTTCTTGTCTCTGTTGAGGTGGAAACCTTTGGTGAAGATGAAGATGGTGGTAGATATTTCTTTTGGCATCAAAGTGTGGGACACACTTTTCTATTTACCGGGGGAGTCTGATGCAGGAGCATCTTGCATGGGAAAATTATTGGAAAAAAAAAAAAAAAAAAATTTGGAGGAGAGAGAAAGTGACGAAAATTAGAGGAGAAATAATAAATAAATAAAAAGGGAAAAAGGAGAAAAAGAAAAAAAGAGGAATTTCTATTTTCGAGGTGCATAGGTGGCATAAAATAGAAAAATAAGAAAAATAGTTGTCATTCCATTAATCGAGGTGTGTAGGTGGAAATTTTAGAAGGTTTTGGATAAATCATGTATTTAATATTTGTTGGGTGCTTAGTTGTATTTGGGTGGGAATTTAATATTTATTTAAAGATAGTTGTATTTACCTTTTATCCCACATTGGTTGTGTTTGTAATGTCTTGGATTAGAAGTGCCTATTTAAGCAAGGCTTATTATCATTTGTAATCAAGTTCAAGAAATAGAAGCTCGAGGAGTAGAAACTTGAGAAGTAGAAGTTGTGGAAGGAGAAGCTCAAGGAGAAACTTGATATCATCTTGTGGGTGTTGTAAGGATCTTCAAGTATAATAAAATTTCTTATGAAGCATTTTTTTTTATTGGTCTCCATATTGTTGCTTTCTTGATTGTGAGTGAGTAAGGGTGGTGTGGCCCTCCATCAAGGTGTATCAAAGGTCATTATTGAAGGCAACTCATAGATCGTTCTTAATGCAATTAGGAAACGTGCCACTCCAAACTGGGTCCTTAATTCAAAATTGGAAGAATTTCTCAAACTCTTGAACTATTTCACAAACTCTCAAATTCTTCATATTTATGGGAATGAAATATGAAAGTAGACCAACTAGCTAACAAGGGTGCCATTGGTGAAGAATTTTTAATATACATTTGATAACTTCCTTAGGTACCTAGTATTGGTTAACTTATTTCACTCTCACAAGTTTATATTTATATTAAGTATACTAATTACTACCCATAGTAATCTAATATTATTTTTTGCAATTTCCTAGCTTTTACTTTGTTTTCATTTTTCTTTTATCTTATTCCATTTCTAAGCCTAGGTAATCATTGGTGTCTTATATATAATCATAAGTTGTGTAGGCTAGTTTTCTAGGGGGTAAGGAGATTTAGCATTTAGGTACATATTCTAGTTATTTTTTAGCTTCTTTTTTAATCTCATTAAGTTGTTCCCGAATTTTATCCTTGCTTTAATTTGTCGATTTGGTTTATCCTTACCCTCAAACTGGTATGTCTTATCTGTTGATGATAGTATCTTTGGAGATCCTCCTCGACCTCCATCATGAGATTTACTTTGGCTCCCATCACACCTCTGATCTAGCTGGAGTCATTTATGGATGACGTCTTCATTTCTAGGTTCTTCTAGGTCCTTCCTTGGTTGTTTTTTTCCCCTTTATATTTTCTTCTGTCTTTTTCCACCTCAATCTCCAGAGCGGTTTAAATCTATCCGATGGATTCAAATATCTATCTCTTTCATACCTTGGAGGTACAGACGATGGCTTTCTAGGGAAACGTTAAACTAGAGAGATGGAGCAGATTCTTGAAGTCAGTCGACAATATGACCAAAATCATGGTTAGTCAAGCCATCAGTGAAAGTACTTTCAACTACAACTATGCATGGCAGACCAACAGTGATATTATTGTGGCATTTATCAGTTGCTTAGCCAGAACTAGGGTGGAGAAATGGGTGATAATTAGGCTATGCTACAACATTTTCGACCCAGTTTGGCGAATGGGGTTGGAAGAAGCAATTAAGAGCATCGATGAAAAATTCAGGGTCCCCCTTCTAGAAAAGTACATGACACTCCCGCCTGGCAGTCCTGATTTAGTTGTAGTGGCTCGGTGTCCTTCCCTAGTCATTTGTAAGAATTTGGCCTTTTACAAGGAATGGCCGAAAATGGAGGCAAGTATTCAATTCCTCCCTCGGTGGTGAGGAATTGTTGAAGATGAAAGTAAAGATTGGCTAGAAAATTACTTAAGCATTTTTAAGGCTTCATCTATACAGGGGTGGTTCTGGACAACCTTGACGCTACACCCCCAACATGGAGAAAACTAGCAGGGAGAAAAATGCTTTTGAATTCGCTCGTAACTTCCAGCTTGAGAAGCCCAATGACATATCATAGATCATTATGGTTTATAGGAAGTAGGTGTCTGAGCTTGGGTGGTTGGTTGGGGGTGTCCACTGTTTTTTCTCCCCTATTTCTCATAGTGGCGATATATGCTAGGGTGCTTGGTCTGTGTTTCTTTGACAGTTTGGTCTAGGTTTTCCCCTTCTATGTTCGCTACCAACAAGGTTTTCGTTGTAATATATCTTGTATGATCAACTTAGTTAGGTCAAGCTATTATGGGTAACAACAGTCTAGCTTTTAAGTTCTATTTGGGTGGCATGTTCATTCGACTGGTAGCCATTTCAGAGGCTACCTAGTTGAATAGCTTATATTGTATAGTTGCTTTGTTTCTTCATTCCGTATCAATGTAATTACTAGATATAATAAATATAAAGTTTATATTAGTACTGAGATCAATTTGTCTTAGTCCTCTTTGCTTGACTCTCTTTGTTTCGGTTAAAGTTTTATTATTCATTTTTGTATTTGGCAATCTTCTTTGAGTTTTTGTTATGGCGTCCGCAGTATCTATTGAAGTAATCAAAGAAAAAACTCTAATCACAATAAGTAGACAATTTAATCAAATCTATAGCTTAAGGAAGTGATTTTGTTTAGTAATATGATATTCCAGTTATTAGTTTATAACATTTTTTAGGATTCAATTAAATATCAATGGCTAATTAACGATGATTGGTACACTGTCTTTTTTACACATTGTATCATAAAAAGGTATTAGGATTTCATTAACAAAGGTATACACCGAAGCTATCTTTATTAGTACAAACCTTCAGTTTGATTAGCTATTCTAGTATTATTTAAATTAGTATAGAACTAGGAATTTCTTTGTATACATATAAGTTGAATAATAGGGACTCCTAGTTCAAAATAGTTTAACTCAATATGGATAAATTCAGTGTTAATCTAATGGGCTCTAGTTTCTAAATTTAGGTTTAGCCTTTATTATTAGTTCCCTTCAACTCTACCCCTCCTGGATAGCTGAAGGTTTTTGGAATTTCATCCTGGCAAGTTCTCATGTTTTATTATGGCTTTATATTTAAATCTAATATCTGTTTTAAGCTATAGAATTGAGTAATAGATTAATAAAGGGGAAAGCTTCTCAATCAAAATAAATTAGAAAAGGATCACATGGACACACTAAAACTTCGGAGATATATTCAATTTATCACTGGTTTAAACAGTAATAGTGAAAGTAACAGCAAGAGAGGATCGATATCCTTCTGCATTTATTATAAATAGATCTATAATCTTCTACTAGGGTATGCCCCTTTTAAGTTTGTAACAAAATAGGACTAAGGTCCCAGACAAGACTGAAGGTTTTCTTCTCCGTTTTTTCCTACCAATGCCCATACGGAGATACCCTGATGTATTTAGTTTTATTATTATTATTATTATATAATCAAAAGCTTTGACTGTTTATCGATAAAAAATAAATAAAAAATATTAATATTAATGAATTTTAAATACAAATTTAGACAATTTTTGTTTTGTTTTGTGTTTTGATATTGTAGATTGAAATGATTTGAATCATTGTACTATAAACATCAAACTTTGATATATATATCTATAACTTATATTTGTTACAAGATACATGTTAAAAAGAAAAGAAAATATTAAAATAAATGGTCTAAATGTATATAGATTAAAGAAAAACAAAAACAATTCTAAAATACAATATTATTGATCAGCTATGTCCAAACTACATACAAATTTTAAAAAATAAAACTCACTAAAAAGTGACCATGACAATTAATTCAAAAAATAAAACTCACTAAAAAGTGACCATGACAATTAATTCGAGTCTTTGATTTAATTCTAACATTCAATCTGATATATTTATAAATGTTTACAATTACAGTTGAATCTTTGATTTTATTTTAATTTTAAAATTGATAAATTATATATTTCGAAACAGAGAATATTTGCAGACATGAATACAAGTGATAACGAAAGCTTCTGAATACAAGTATGGAGATATCCAGCTATATTTCAGAGTAAAATGTAAGAAAACAGTTTCAAATGTCTTCAAATACAAGTATGGAGATATCCAGCTATATTTCAGAGTAAAATGTAAAAAAATAGTTTCAAATGTCTTCAACCAGGACAACAGCTCTAAGATTGAGATATTCATGGACATGTGAGAGAACATCAGCTGAATTGATCATAACCAGCCATCTCAAATCTTCCTGAAATTAAAAATCTTGCAATAGATATCAATATATAGACCATCCTACACTTTCCTTCACAATTTTTTTATAAAAAAAGCTGTAAAGAAGTAATGCATTAAACAATTACATTTTGTGTAAATACTCATGAATGCATATATTTAGATAGATCAAAGGCTCCTTTGTCCAGTGAATAAATGATGTTGAATGTCGAAATCTACAGTATTTCGTTTTCTGGAAAATTGAAATCCTTCTCCCTTACTCTTCAGACAGCGGTCAAGAGGTAGCAAATGAGAAAAAATGGGCAGAGTTTGGCGGAAAATTTTAAGAATTTTTATTAAAAATTGGCGGTGGATGAAAAATCGATCTGAAAAATATCAGGATTTTAGGGCTATTTTATTCCCCGAGCTCAAGACAAGATTTGTTTGCAGCCTTTTGAAATTAAAATATAGTTTGCGAGTTAAATTTTGTTTTCAGGCACGGGACGAGGAATGTTTTAACTGCGTGAAAGTTATTTTTCCTAGTGATGCCTTCATTTGAATAACAACAGAACTATTTTAGAATGAAATAAAACACAACAAAAAAAAAAAATCCCGCTGCGTACAGTTTCCGGAAAACAAAATTCAAAAAAATCCATGACAAACGACTTATCTTAGGATTCTGCACAAATTGTGTCGCTCTGTCGACTATGCCGATGAGAAAAAATTGGCAGGATTTGCAGGAAAGCATTAGGAACCCTAACCACAGCAGAACTATTTTCAAAATGGGGCAAACCCGAACTAGTGTCCCTGCTACTGCTGCTTCATTCAATCTGTTCACAGCAAATACAGAGTGGATCTGGAAATATCAGGTATTTATGTAAGAATTACTGGATTCCGATAGGTAAAGCCCACGCAATATAGCCTAATTACAGAGTCCTCTTTCCAGATATATTTATCCCACATGCGGCACTGCAAGTGTACAGGAAAGAAAATCTAATATAAATTTAGAAGGAAGATGAGTTTAAAAGCATACCTTTCTCGGCCTTTTGGCTAAGATCAAGTGTAGTATCTGTTCTTATCAGTTTAATATCTGATACGTGGCTCAATGAGCCACACGATATTAAATTAATTTCTTGAGGGGGAAGTCCCAACAATGGTAGCTTGCTGCCAGAGGCTTCGAGCGTCGCTTCTGTATTGCACTACAGCAGAAGCCCGGCGCACTCCACAACCCAAAGCAATTAAAAAAATTAGTTACATGTGGTTTTATTAATAGCACTTACTCTGTGATCAGATTTGGTGTCTTTGCACTAAATAAATTAGGGCTTAATTAATAGCATTTCTTCTTGATCTGATTTAATGTTTGTCTTACAGCAGCGCAAAGCTGCTGGTTACGGATGAAGGCGCGTAAAGGAGTAGAAATTGAAAATTTCAGTAATGTCTAAAAATGATGTAGTTGAATGCAATGAAATTTGATTGCCCGCCATAAATGAATCAGAGCTGCTTTAGATTATCTTTCCCAAGGCTGTTTCACTGATTCTTAGCTCTGCACAAATAAAAGCTGTACATATCAAAATTTGCTCGTCTTTGTTCCGATGCAATTTAAAAGAGGTATCTTACAGATGTTTCTTTACACAGTTATTATAACATGAAATTCTGGTTGTAATAAGCTTGTTAGGCTGGCGGGGACTAATGTTTTTTAGCTGTCTGTGAAAATTGTGCAATTATTTTATTTATCCGATGGTGGTCTCGGTAAATAAATTCTTGCGGTTTCCTTAAGTCGGTACCTGTTCAGCCAAAATGAAAACCCTACACGGTCGGCATTCAAACTCTCGTGCATGTTTCTCCTTCACAGCTTATGCTCTGCACTCTTGAGGAATTCAACGAAGCCGCCTCTTCTTCTTCTCTGTCTCATCGTGTGGGAATGGAAGTGAGTATGGATGCAACCTGTGCCTACATCTTACCTTTTCATAGAGCTGAAATACTCGGTCACTTTTCCTCCTACCCACAATTTGTAGTTTGAATCTTATAACACCCATTTCATTTGTTTACTATTTGAATGCATACGTCTAGCCTTGGAAAGTACCATTTTTGCCCAAAATGTCGAAACAAGACTTATATTTAGCGAATCTGTATTCCATTTTTCCCTTGCTACTGGAACACACCCACTTTGTCTAACAAATTAGCAGTATAAGTTGATATTATCTCATCCATGGAGATTTTTTTTGAGGAATTTAACGCGTTTAAGGAGTGGGGTTTGAATTGTAGGGTTTATGTCCTTTTGGAACTATCTCAAAGTGGTTTAGGGGTTTCAGAAGTGAATTCTGCCATATCCATCTCAGATTGTTGAACTCTTTTGAGGGCATTGGTAGTCTCGATACAGTGGTTGATCATTCCATAGCAAATTGTGAGATGACAAATTAAATATGACAAACCATCTTGTATACATGTCCAATAAAGTGAGTGTAAAATGAGTATACCACAGTCAGATCAATGAGCATCAAAATGTCCTGTCCGCTGAGATATAGCATATGTCAATTATATATCGATGTGTCATAAACTGAAATGTATACCAATCCAGTCTGAAATGTCTCATAAAGTGAAATGTATCATAAACTGAAATGTATCAATATATCAATCACCACTGAAATGTGAGAACATTAAGTTACATCTTTTGTTGACAAAGGGAACAAAGAACAACACAATTTGAATCTACTGAGCTTCAATTTTGCTTTGAGTGTGAATAGTTTAGCTAATTTAAGAATATAGATTTGAGCGTACCCCTTCAAACGTTTTAGATTCTATATTGTTGATTTTGCGGAAACAATGAATCCCTTCAATTGTCGGGTTAGTTTCTGTTAAAGATATTGGTTTTTGTAGTTTGGAAGTAAACTCGAATGTTGTAGCTGTTGACCCTTTTCTGTATTTTTTAATTCCTGTTGCGGTGAACCCTTCTTTGTATTCTTTTTTAATTTTGTTTCTCTATTTTTTTTCTGTTTCTCTATTGATAAAGATCACCAATGATCTCTGATATATGCCATAGATATACTCTGTCAGTGAGGCAAGGACATTATATTGGATGCCTAGGATTCAAATGAACATAACCCATTGATAGTGGCCATGATGAAATTGCCCTTTGCTGAGTAATAGCTGGAGTATAATCAACAAAACATTCCATAAAGAAATCACAAATTCATCCACATTTTCATTCAACAAAAATTGACAAAAAAATGTTTATGATCTTTATATTGAAAGCTAGAAGGTAATACAAGTTATATTCACTTTTCACTTGTTGTATCCCAAGAACGGTAAGAAATGATTCGACAAAAACACAACAAAGCATCTCTATGAGTGCATATTTACAGTTGAGTAGAGCCATGCTGTTTAACTAGGCACTTCTGAACCAATAATCCATGACATGCTTGCCCAAAATGATTCTATCAGATCACGGTAAATGTAGCTCAAACTCAGATTTGATTTTCAAGATCAGGGTTCAAGCTCAGACACATATTATATCTTTATTAGGAAAAGTCATTAACCCGTTTCAAAGCTTGAATGAGAAGGAATCAAAACCATTCCTCCATAAAGCAGTTGCCTGAATGTCTGTCAGATTTTCTCCTCCTATTGATTGTCTGTGCACCTCTTTCCTCTGTAGATGTGCCATTTTTCTTCTTTCCGTCCCCAACTTTTTCCTTCTTGTTGCATTGAGAGACTTGCTCTTCCAACTGTGAAATCCGCATACTCAGATCATGAATCATCTCACTCTGTTTCTCACTTTTCTTTAACAGATCAGATACAGTCCTCTTTAATTTCTCGTTCTCTTCTCTTACCATGCCAATATCTTCCATGGGTTCTACTTTTTCCGGCATCTTATCACCCGTTTCATTACAATCCATGAGGTCCACAGTTTCTGGCTTCTCATCAAGCTGGATTGTCTCCACCTTCAACGACTCGGGAGATTCAGATATACTGTCATTCTCCTTTGAATTTGCTGCAACACCGTCCTTTGTGCAAGGTGATGCATCAGCCTTCACCAAGTCTAGAGATTCAGAAGAATTTTCATCATCCTTTGATTTTCCAATAAGACTTTCCTTTGTATCTTAGATTGGATGAATTCTAATTATTGCAATCTATCTTTAATGGTCCGGACTGGATTGGATCACTCTTCTCTTTGGACCCCATTGCTATGAAACATGACTTCCCATTCAAACTCGAGAGAATGTGGACTTCCCGCCCAAATATTTCTCTTTGTATCTTGGAGTGGTGGAAGTGGAACATTCATATAGAGGGAACTGCCATGTTCAAGGTGGCAAAGAAGCTAAAAGACATAAAGCTAAATATTAGAAAGTGGAATAAGTCAGATTTTGGTAACATATTTCATTCTAAAGAATAGATCTCAGAGGATGTCAATATTATTCAAGATGTCATTCAAAAGGAGGGGTATAATGAAGAGAGGCTGGAGGAAGAAAAAATTATTCTAATTAAGCTTCACAATATAATTGGTCAAGAGGAGGCCTACTGGAAACAGAGATCAAGGGTTGTCTGGTTAAAAGAGAGGGACCAAAATACTAAATTCTTTCATATCTCTACTCTGAAACACAAAGTATATAACAAAATGAGTAGAATCAAGTTGGGGGATGTTGTCCTAGAAGAGGAAAATGATATTGTTGTTGGGCCATATTTTTCTTCTCTAATCTTCTTTCGAGAGATTTTAATCTTGTGGATGAAGATAAGCTGGATATTATTTTGAATATCTCGGCTCTGATCCAACCAGAGGAGAATGCAATGATTGAGCCTTCCCCTCTGGAAGTTGAGCAGGCTATCTTTTACCTTGCAGTCGGCTTGGGCCCGGATGGTTTCCCTACTTTTTTCTTTCAAATGTTCTAGAAAGTGGTCCATCAGGATGTCATCAACATCAAGAGTTTCTTGGAGCCAAGAGTCTGCTCAAGGAGGTAAATGCTACTTTCTTTGTGCTTATTCCAAAAGTGACACTGCGGATTCTTTGGACCAATTCAGATCTATCAGCCTTTGCAACTCGTTCTAAAAGATTATTTCTAAAGTTCTAGCTTCAAGGATTATCAAGGTTCTCCCAACTATTATACCTCCTCAGTAATCAGGCTTTGTCCCGGGGAGACAAATCCTGGACTCTATCATGACTGTCCACAAAGTAATCCACTCTTTGGAAGAAGGCAAGAGAGAAGGTTTCATCCTCAAGCTTGACTTGTCCAAGGCTTATGATTAGGTGGACTGGTCTTTTCTATTTAAGGTTCTAAGAGCCTTTGGTTTAAACTCAAGGGTCATCAAACTTATTAACAAGTTGGTTTCTACAACCTCTTTGGCTATTTTGGTCAATGACTACCCCTCTGCATTCTTCAAACCCTCTAGATGGCTCAAGTAAGGAGATCCAATCTTGCCCATTCTTTTTATTATTTTGGTTGAATGTCTAGGAAGGATGATATCTGCCAGCATAATTTCTGATGCTTTGTCTGGTATCAAACCTTCTTCTGGTCCTCTGGTTTTCTCTCATCAACAATTTGTTGATGACACTATTATGGGGGGAAAGCCTCGGTTGGAGTAGCCAGGGTGGTGAAAAAATCTTGAGCTCTTACTCTAGGGGCTCAGGGTAGCTTATCAACTGGAACAAGAGCTCTATTTTTATTATTAACACTCCAGCTAAGAGACAGAGGAAGATTGCTGCTATTCTACGCTGTGACTTGATTAACCTCCCTTCTATTTTTTTGGGTCTCCCAATGGTCTTCGAACCCCTTGACTCTTTCTCGAATAGCCTTATTGACAGGTTCAATAAAAAATTGGTTGGTTGGAAAGAAATCACCCTTAGCCAAGCTGGCAAGATTCAGTTGGTCAAATCCACTCTTTAGAATCTCCCAACTTATGCGCTAAGTCTCTTTGGGATTCCCTGCAAGTATGTCAACCAATTGGAGAAGATCCAAAGAAATTTTCTTTGGTTTGGATCGGAAGATAACAAGAGATTTCCCCTTGTGGCATGGGACAATGTGTACCTCCCCAAACAAAATAGGGGGTTGGGTATAAGAAAAGACCTTTTAATAAAGCTCTCCAAGTTAAATAGATTTGGAGAATCTTTTCCAGCAAGGGGGGCTGGCAGGACATCTTGGAAGACAAATACCTTCATAGACCTTCAATTAGACAATTGTTCTATGGAGATAGCATTCCCAATGGATCTAATATATGGAATGGTATACTAAGAGCCAGAGAGACAACCAACAACAAGGCGAAATGGAGTGTAGGAAATGGCAAGGACACCTTGTTTTGTGAGGACAACTGGGTGATCTAGGGGCCTCTTCACAACTTTCCTGAATATGAAAGATGGACTTATATTTGTATTCAGAGGCATGGCAGATTTGTTAGTGACTATAGACATGGCCAAGAATGGAGAGACCTTTCTTTAATATCCGAGGACCTCAAACCACTAACAACTATTCTCCACTTTGTGGTTTTGAATGACGATCAGGTTCAACTTGTTTGGGAGAACACTTCAAATGATATCTACTCGGTGGCTTTGGGGTACCAAGCTCTTATGAGGCGGGATTTCAAACCGGACTGGGCAAAGGTTTGGTTCTGTGGCCTTATCCCTAAAATAAACATATTATTTTGGCTTTTACTCCAGTTAAGGATTCTTACTATAGACAATCTATGTAAAAGGGGTCTTCATATTCCTAATAGATGTGTCTTGTGCGAAATGCAGGCCGAGTCTGTGGATCACTTGTTTATCCATTGCTCCTTCACTAAAGAAGTGTGGTCTATTTTCAGTCAAGCTTTTGGGATGAGCTAGTGTGCTCCTATCACGACCATTGAATTCTTCAGGGAGTAGGATGACTCTTGGAAGGGATCTGGGCTCCAATCCATAAGCAAATGGGCTCTGCATCACTTTGGCTATGGAATATGGAAGGAACAAAATAATCATATCTTCAGGGATGTCTGCCTTCCTGCCAAAATTGTGTCTAGTAAAATTCAAAATGCCCTTTTGGAAAATTATATTTTATGCAAAGGATCTAACCCGTTTGTATGAGATACCAGTAGCAACAATGACACTCAAAAAGGAAGGAAGGAATGTCACTAGTCTTTACTCCTAGAGGGTTGGCACAAAGCTAACTTTGATGGTGTGGCAAAGGTAACTCGGGAGTTGCGGGTAGTGGAGGGGTGATCAGAAATAGCAATGAGTATGGTATAGCGGAGGTTACTTTCCCTCTGAGACACCAAACTGATCACTTTGTTGAGGCTTGTGCAACCATTCAAACTACAAAGCTGGCTAAAGAGATAAGTGTTAAAAGCCTCTGGCTTGAGGGGGATTCTAATAACATCATTAAATGCCTCAGGGGTGAACATCCATCATCCTAGAGTATTAAGAACATGATGGAAGAAACCAAACAAATATTGCTCACCTTCGAGAGGGTCTATGTGTCACATGTATATTGAGATGCTAATGTGGTTGCTGACTGGATGGCCAATGAGGCAATTAGAAGGGACATGTCACATAGGTGGTTAAATGCTGAGGGGATTCTGGCAGTTGCTAAAAGTTTAATAGAGATTGAGAGAATCCAGGGAAGGATGGGAAGCATAAAGTGTAATAATGAAAGTTAATGTTGTCAATCATACATTTAAAGTTATGAAAGCTTGGCATGGGCCGAATCATAATCGAGGGGTTTTGTGGCACGTTTTTTGGGTGATTGGTAATTATTTTAACAATCACTTTCTTGAGAAAAAGACAAGAATTGTTTTGTTGAGAAAAACCAGATTTCGGTTGTTTGCACTTGGAGAACACAAAGAAGTTGTTCAAAGTTTTGCAACAACATGGTGGGCAAAAGGCATCGTAGAGAGCCGGAGGGTGAAGCGGAGAAGTGGAAGAGGAGGTTGAAGGTCCGGGAGAAGCTGAGGGAAGACAACATCACGAGTTTTATAGAGAAACTACATGGTTGGAATCCTAAGATCATTGATTTTATGGTTACGTGATGAAAAGATGGGAAGGTGAAGATTGACAGTATTGATTTCTAGGTCAATGAAGGTGTTATTGCGGAGGTCATTGGTTCTCTTAATCAGGGCATTAAACTCTTTAGGGATAAGAAAGTTTCCCTCAATACTGTTAAAGACTTTGCTAAGGATGCCAAGGAGATGAAAGAATTAGTGAAGATTGGTGTGTATTATGAACCTACATCAATAAAGAAACTATGGAGGTTTTTTCTAAGGGCAATTATCTCGTACATTACACTTGACATGAGGTATGATAGAATCTGAACTCACCATTTTTTCATCCTAAACCACTTTAGGTATGAAACAAAAATATCCATCCCCTACTACCTTTTCTTCTCAACAAATAAGAATATCATGGGTTTTAAGAAGAAAGTTTATGCTAACCTGACCTTCCATGAGGGTCTGTTGTTACTTATTTGTGAGCACTTTAAGGCTCAAATCCATGGTAGAGCTATAGCCCATAAAGCGGAGTCCTCAGAGGAAACAAAAAACTCTTACCTTCCTTCTGAAACTGAGGATAGTGCAGGGTTGCATTCGGATGATGAAGAGGAGGTGGCCAAGATTATGAAGGACTTGGGTAGGAAAAAGAAGAAAGAGACTGGAAAAGGCCTAGAGGATAGGAAGACTAAGCTTGAGGTAAATTCTGTAAAGGATTACAATGAAGAGGAAGAGGAGATAGAAACAGATGAGGAGGATGATGTGAAAGAGGTGGATACTAGTTGATGGAGCCCAAATTATTTGCAAAAATTTGGGGCTTCCATTTGTGAAACAATGCTAGAAATTCATGATATAACCGTTGATGTCAAAGTTAAGAACATGTGGTGTATAGAAGGTACACATCAACAGGGAAACAAATAATTAGGATGGTTGCTTCTATGTCAGTGAATGGCCTGGAGAATATTAAGAAGTAAACACATTCATTGAAAATTCACCGTATTACATGGAGACTCTGCAACAGATCTAAAGCTGGAATTGTAGTAATATAGTAGTCCAAGCCTCATAATAGCATCTTACATCAGAAATACATAGACGATCAATGATAATGAACAGTTTGTTTAAAGATTTAATACGGAGACATCATCATTTGAAGAAATGGAACATGATTTAAGCCTTTTATCTCTGCAATGGTGTGCATGGAAAGCACAACAAACTAATGGAAATCCATTAGAAACTAATTAATAAATGATCACCAGCAATCACAGATTGTGATAAAGTATGAAGACAACAGGAGGACAAGATGATTACATTATCTGGTAAAGATGTAGCACAAATAAACCAAGCAAATGCACAAGTGTGGAGTTAAACTGCCCAATTTTACACAGTGTATTCTTCAGATCGTCTCTTTAGCATTAAAGTTCTCATGGTCATGAGGATGGTGCATGTGAAAGAAATAAAGGACGAATACTTCATGTGATGATCTCAGTCGTCGGATGCTACATAAGGAGACACATTAGGATTGAACGTTTCTCCTACATGGTGATTTACAAACTCATATGGAGATGTACCAGATTTAAAATGCGTAGCATTTGCAGAGGGCCTAGGAGCCGTAGATTTGGAAAAGCTACAACTTCTATTCATTATAACGACACCAATTTGAACTCCCGCACCAAGTGTCGACAGTGAAAGAAAAAGTCAGCGCATTCCATATCGATCATTCATGGAAGTAAACTTTCATTGCGATTAGGGGGAATGATGTCTCTAATCGGGGGAAAGAAAAATGCTCAAACAAATGGCACCATGGATCTCAGCCAGGGGAAATATTTATTTTTAACTTCATCAAATGCTATAAACTATCGGCGAAACATAATTGTGATTAACATATAATAATAATATAAAGTCATTTAAAATGCAAAGAGGTGCGATTTGGATTAAATGAGGCAAGATATAAATTATGACTTTTCATTTGAAAAGTCATAATTTTAGAATAAGGAGATTTAAATAATAGGAGAAAATTTGTAACAAGACATATTCGACCATTTTATATTCTTTTAGAAGAGTATTATATTTTTTATTGTATGAAGGAATAAGGGGCTTATTATGGCTTTGTAATATAAATTCTATTATTTTATTTTAATAATGAAATAAAATGTTATTTGTTTATTATTAAAGGTGTGGAGATTTAAATTGCAGGTGAATTGTCCTTTGTAATTATTTTTTGGAATTCTGTATACAATTTAAATATCAGATAAGTGGACATGATCATTTAACATTTTAAATTTGATCATTGCAGATATTGTGAAATATTAAATCATTTTTGTACCTGTGTCCAATTTGTCTCCCTACCAGAGGAGTTAACATTCAATCTGGACTAATTTAAGATTGTATAAATATTTGATCTATCACATCTTGATTATTTAATTGTTGGCAGTATAAGTGCGTAAAACATTACAAAGTTGTACGTGAAAATTCACTGAAGTTGACTCTATTGCTCAGATGAGCAAAGACACTGGTCTTTTTATTATTGAAGTCAGAAAATCTATATATTCCTTCTACAAGTATCAAATTAATTATTATTCAATTATACAAAACATTTAACCATTATCCAGTATCTAGTTTCATTTCAATCGAGTTCAAGGACTTTGCCAACCGGAGAACTCCCAAAGTTTAAATTCACTATAGAAAAGCTTTGGACCAAATGATCAGGTTTGAGGAGAAGGTTTACCTGCCTAGGTGTAGTAGAGCTTGAAGTGTAGGGGAATCGAGAAGTATTCCTGTTCGTTGGCTAGAACTGATTGTGAAATCCTATTGGAGATGTGGCAAGCTCTTGGATTTCCAATCTGCAGTTTGGGAACCAACACAAGTAAGGTACAAGTTAGCAGGAAGGATGATAGCTTGACCAAAAGGAGGAGGGGAGGAGATAAGGAAGCTGAGAAGGCGCATTGTAAGGGAAAGGAGACCCATCTCGAAGCTCAGGAGGAGAGTAAAGAGGATTGTGGTTCGGAAAAAACCACTTGTACTCTTGGTGCTAAGGGCGGGAAAACTACTTGGAGGAACTTTGAAACTAGGATTGCGAAAATGGGCCTAGTGAGAGAACATATCTAGCGGGACGTCTTAGAATAAAGTGATGGAAGAATTAAGTTGGAGGATGATCAGAATTGAACATGCATATGTATATTATATTAAATCATATTATATTGTTTCTAATGACTTTTTAATTTGGATTTGTCCATTCAACTTCTAATAAGAATGTAGATGGAGTGACCTTTCAACTTCCATGAAGATCTATAAAGAGGCTCAAGTTGAATTTGAGAACAAAATGATATGGACATACATCTCATTTGTTGAGATTGCCAATTTGTATAAGATCTTATATACAAAGTTCATGGGTAGACATCTCAACCACGGGATTGCCCAACTTCTATAGAGTTCAGGGGCATACATCTCATTCATGGGATAGCCCAACTTTTATGAGCTCAGACACGCAACTCCTCCATAGGTTTGTCTAAATATGATTGATTTGCATACATGCATCTCACTTACGAGATTGTCCACAATTATATGAAATTCTATTTAATATTATGAGTAAATTGAATTCTTGATATTGTTTATTATGCGTTTACAATACCATTATTTCTTCTTTTGGTAATGTCTTCTGAATTGACAAAATGATTCAGATTAGTGGTATCAGAGCCAAGTTCAATCATCTTAGAAGATTTTTATCATCCTGAGTTCGTGGTATTTCATGTTCTTCATCAACACATACACCAGAATTGATTTCACAAGGCATCTGTTAGCTTGAGATCTAATATGATTTTGAATTTGCCGATAAATGCAAGGTATTCAAACTATGCAGAATCATTTCTATGGTTATGTAACGTATTGGTCATGGTACGAGTTCAAGAGTTGAAATGGTGTTTTTTCCAAGAATTGTTATTATTGGTTTGGCTCGGATTTGAGAGGGATGAACTCGATTTAAATTCTTTCAATTGTGATAAGGTGGTATTATGTCTATTCATATTCCATATGGATATCCTCTCAAAATTGTGCCAACATGACAAAAGGAGAGAGCTCGATTTTTGTATGAAACCTAAAACAGCAAGGATGGCTCGGGTTTGTAAAAGAACTTGATTCCTATCAATGTGAAGGTGGCAATATAGCTCGAGCTTTTCATACCTATGGATACATAGCAAGCCATACATGACAAAGAGGAGCAGTGGAGCCCAAAAGATAGGAAGAAGATCTCGAGTGTTTGAAGACATGAACCCACAGATAAGAAGCTCGATAAAACAACAAGTGGGGTAGTTGATATAGAAAGGTGGCATTGATGAGGATAAAGAGGCTCAAAATTCACATAGAGGGAGAAGCTGTAAGGGTAACATAAGAGTACGGGTTTGAGAAGTGAAGGCGAACGACATATTAAAATGGTGAAAGGTGGTGGAATCTATTGTGTGCAAATATATAAATTGCCTATGGGATGGAGGAGGAAACCGAATTTGAAAACTATAGCTAGAAGAGGAACCTGAACCTGGCTTCCTTCTCCACCAACCTGTCATGCTACTCTGCTGCAATTCATGATTCATGTTTTCCTTTTCCTCTTTGCATGATTCTATATCCAAGATAGGATGACGCTTTTGCTTCATATCCATCTTGCACTCAATGTTCAAAATTTTCCTTTTGTTTTTCTCTCAGGAACAGATATTAAATTGATCTCAATTTCCAAGTTGTCGAGCACTCCAGAGGAAGAGTTGATATCAGGCACCTGTAGATTTGAAGCATCAACTGAAGGTAGAGGAAAATGTTGAGATTTATTGTTCCCATTTCCACACAATTTTGACATTTGTTTCTTTGTAATTTCTCTAGTTTGTAAGTACCGCAATACATCAGGCTTAGATCAAATTCGGTTGCTAGAAACAGGGTCAATATAATACTTATCCCTTGTCCCTACTGTTGAGCTAGTTTCACAGCATTTCATTTCTATTATCCATCCTTTCGAAAGCCAATTGGGAGAATTGACTACTGTTGCATCAACCACTCTGTTTTATTGACCTCTAAGGGTCTTTATTAATTTAAATATGAGGAAATTTTTTTGAATCCTTTCCAGGAACTAGATTCAGAGCCTTCTCTTCATGTAAACATCGTTACTTCATTTTGAAGATGATGGGGCAATGGGGCCCACTGCCTCATAAGGAAGGAGGAATGATCAGAGTTGAATTAGCATATTATATTAAATCATATATTTTAATTAATTCTTGTCTTTAATTAATTCTAATGACTTTTCAATTTGAAATTGTCCATTCAATTTCTAATGAAGAGGCTCAAGTTGAATTCAACAAATGATATGTAGAGACAACTTGTTTGCTGAGGTTGCCAGTTTGTATCAATATAGAGTTCATGGGCAGACATCTTAACTATGAGATTTCCCAACTCTTATAGAGTTCATGGGCGTACATCTCATTCATAGGATAGCCCAACTTTTATGAGCTCGGACACAACTCCTCCACGAGTTTGTCCAAACTTGATTGATTTGCAGGCATACATCTCACTTACGAGATTGTCCACAACTGTATGAAATTTTATTTTATGAATAAATTGGTTTCTTTATATTGTTTATTATGTGTTCACAATACCATTATTTCATCCTTTGGTATTGTCCTTTGAATTGACAAAATGATTTAGATTAGAGGAACTCATCGATCCAACTTTGGTGATTCTAAGCGATAATGCTAAGGAGGTGGGGTTGAACCTCCTAAACAATGCCCGCAACAGTATGGTGGACAATTTCCAATCAATCAAGTGGATCTTCCATGAAATAGAAGAGATAAAGATCAAGATGTAGGGGTAGGAAAGGAAGGAAGGGGAGGACGGGGCCGTTAGAATTAGCTAGTTAGATGCGAGGGTTAATGAGATGGAAAAAAGAATGGAAAGGATGGAGAGCTCTCTCCATAGCTCGGTTAACCAAAGCCTCAATATTATCAAAGGATTAACTGATAATATAAAACAACTGCACTTGATGATGGAGGATAGCATTAGGGGGAAAGAGGATAAGGACATTGAGGAAATCAGGGTTGTTGAAGAAGATGACAACCTTTTGGTTGAGAGCCCAAGCAACATAAGGAGATCAGACAAGAGGAAGAGGGAAAAGGAGGATTGTCTGGTTCATATTCATTTGATGACTATTTCGATAGAGACCATGGGAGAGCTAGAGCTCAAGGTGGCAAAGATGGTCAAAGAAACAATGCCTTGATTGGCGTTCCTAGTTTTTTGTCTTGCCCGTGGCTTTTGGTGGTTTACGATTGCCTATTCCTCTTTCTGGTTGTTTTTTCTTTTGTTTGGTTCTAGTGGTCTGTTATGGCCTATTGTTATCTATTGTTATGTAGCTAGCTCTAAACTTGATTCTGTCTTTTTTTGTTAACTGGTGGGTTTCAAGCACCCCTTTAAAACCTATTTTACTTATCAAAAACATAAGTGACTATAACTTTTGAGCCAACCATTATTTTCAAGATCATTCTAGTGAGCCTCTGGCAAATTTGATTTTCAATGATACATGAAATCTAATGGCTAGGTCTAATGGCTAGGTGTCAAGATATTGCTCCCCCCACTAGACTATTTTAAGATCATTTTTAGAATTTGCTGCAACAAAACACCAATAACACAGTATTTGATTGCCCTTTTTCATTAGGATAAACCTCTACCAATCTCTGGTCGTTTTCCATAAAAAGGGACACTTTAGTGTTAATGTTAATTCTTGGGTTACTATTGCAAACAATAATAATGCCCGATGCCATCCAAACAGAACAAAAAAATTATAACTTCAAACATTAAATTTGAATTTGACCGACTTGATGAGAATCAATTCAGACCATGAAACCTATTCTATATAGAAACTATTAGATCAATCATATGAGTGGAGGACCAAAAGATCATGATTGTGTTTAGGTAGATTTAACACATCGGATATGAGAGGTTAGCAATATCAAGCAACACTCTCGTAAAATCCTCCCAAAGATGTAGTTTAAATTCTAAACTTTCCAACTCTTGTGCATGTATTCGAACAAATGTTGATAATCCAAATATTTGATACTGCCCATTTCCACTAGAAACTATCTTCTAAAAACTATGGACTGTGAAAGATTGAAGTCTTTCTTATTCTAAAAAAATTCTTCATCTCGCCCAAGAGTCATTACAATGGATGTTATATATTTGGGTTCCAATATTATTGTACTAATTTCTGCCATTATGCAACACATGCAATATCAATTTAACAAAAAAGAATATATGTCAAGAGATGTTTGAAAGGGGGCCTGCAATGGAATAATCACTTAATAGCTTTATCAGCACACATTCTAATGCTATTACAAATAAAAAAGAAGTTGTGGTCTTTAGTCCTTTGATTGGTCTGTATTTCTCTTACCACTTCTAAAACGATATGGATAAATATAAGATATAACATTCCATGAGAACATATTACTTAAAAGGGTTCCTAATTTTACTCAGAGGCAATCACTGTGAAAAAAATTAAGGAACCCTTCAAAGAGACTCCCAATTTAGTGTATGAGCTCAAGTATCTAGCATGTATTGCTCTTAGTTTACTTCACGAAGTTTTTGTTTCACATCAAAAATTGCATTTCGATAGTGCAACACAATAGATGGTCACAGTAAAAAAGTCAACTTATTGCTTTCGCAATGAAAATGTGGAAAACATACAAGAGAATCCAAATATGAATTGATAATTTTTTTTTGAAAAGAATGTTCAGCCTCCCACAAAATCAAGCATTCATTTTCATACACAAAATCCTTAATGGAAACTATGAGTGACCCAATCTTAGCAAATAACTACTCTCTTTAGTTCAATAATTATTGGATGGCTAAAAGTTTGTGTTTGGATTAATTAATATATTAAATTAAAGATAAATAAGGGTGAAGGTATTCTTCTACAGATTATGAGGAATATTAAAATGATTGTATTGTTGTTAACTTTATTATGATGTTACTCGTATTCCATTTTAATATATTAAATTAATTAACAATCTTGTTCGCTTGTGTCAAGATATATCCTTGTAATCCAGATTAAAGATAAAGCTATGGAGATTTAAGATTAATGATGGACCATAGAGCCACTGAAGAATTTCCGGCCATAAGCCAAACCAAGCCAATCAAAATGAATCAAGATAACTAAATATGGATTTCATTAATATTGTCTGATATATACAATACAAACTATCCATCTTTAATGCCCCAAAAACTATCCTAGCCACCTAAGTAAAACACAGCACGATTGCATCTATTAATCTTCATACATTATATACGTTGCCAAGGTAAAATGCAGCTAAGTCATATTTGAATTTTTTTACAATATATATGTTGTCAAGGAAAAAACTACTAAACCCATCCTCAAAAACTATAGACTAGCTACAATCATATTAGCTTTGACACTGTAATGATGGAAGAGGAAAAAAGCAAAAACATAGGTTTCACCTGCAGACCTGGTTAAGCTGTTTGGTTCCATTTCCTGAAGACCATGATAATTTTAGTGGCTTCTTGAAGGTTTCTCGCCCTTGAACCCAGAGGAAATTCTTGAGTGTTCCTGCTCCTGCTTGACCTCTCATAGTTGGGTAGGCAGAATTCAATTGCATCCAGGTCGAAAAAATTCACCTTTGGGTGAATGTAGGCATCAAAGGCTTGTAAGTAATTTGTAAGCCAATCCTTAGTTCGGTCCTCTATGATAGCTCGCTAGCACAATAAGAATTGCACACTTACCTCCATTCTCAGTCATTCTTTGTAAAAGAGGATGTTGTCTCAAATAACCAAACTAGGGCGTTTTAGGCTTCTAGTTACTTTAGGGCTGCCTAACTGGTACTCCATTTAGGCCTCCGGCACAGGAATTTTTAATTTCTCATCAATGTTGAATACTACTTCCTCCAGACCTATCAGCCAACTCGGGTCAAATAGATTGAGACTCAATTTGATAATGTCCCATTTTGCTACTTCGGCCCTTGCTAGGCAACCTATCCATAACCCTAGTATATCGCTATTGCTTCACCATGAGTATTCATAGTTGAAAACCCCTTCCCCCAGGGACCTACTAACGGCCACTCTACTCATGTCATCAATGGGTCAAAATGGCCGGTTCCATCTTTCTAGCTCAACAGGGCCACAAAAGGCCATAGTTCTACTTTCAAAGGCATGATACAAGAAAATGTTAGTTTCCATAATGCAGAAGCTAACCAGCGCATGTTGCTAGAAAGGAGGGGTGAAAATGAGGAAACCGGATTAAGGGAGGGTTTTATATAAAATTTAGAGGGAAGGATCTAAAACTACTCGAGGTGATGTCATTCCTAAGTTCTTCTTCTGATGATTTCCTTGTCAAGTCATGATTAAAGTATCACTTTGATATATTTTATTTCGACAATGCCGATATTATGTGATCATAGAATCGTGAGCCAATATATGTACTAATTAGGGAATCATAAAGCCAATTATCATGAGGAATAATTTTGGAAAGTCTTTGCATAATACATGAACTAGCTATGATTAAAAATTAAGACATGTGTTCTCCATCTGTACCTATGTTGGCTAAGTAATCTGCTTCATTGTCACCTTCTCTAAATATATAAGAGAATCTAACTTCTTTGAATTCTTCCAATAATTTTAACGTTGTTTCCAATCAAGAGTTTATAATCTAGTTTGGAGTTTTTCCTTTCCTAAGTGTGTTTAGGATGTGAATCTCCTTCAATTATAATTTTCTTAATTTTTAGTTTGATACACATTTTTAATCCTTCCTCTACTGCTTCTAATTTCACCATGTTATTTGATGTAACTTCCAGAGGTTTTGCTCTTTTAGCTATCTAGTTCCCCGTTTCTTCCTTAACTATACATCCTATTCCAGCCTTGCCAGGATTGCATCTGGAGGCCCCATCAAAATTCAATTTCTTCCAACCTTTCGGGGGTGGTTTCCATTTACATTCTTTTCTGGCCGTTTTAATATTCTTCATATATGTTTGGGGTGGATTGATTAGAAGTTTCCAATTTTTTTAAAAAATTTAGCATCCCATTCTATGAATGAGCCTTCTTCTATCATCTATTCTCTTAAGTTGCTATTTATAACTTTCACTATATTAGCTTCAATTTTATTGTAGAATGATAGTGTATTTAGCTCTGTCTTGAAAGATCTGTTTGTTTCTCTCTTTCCATATCTCCCATACTAGAATTGCTGGGGTGATGTTCCAGAGTTTTCCATATACTTTCTTGCTTGTATGTTTTGGCCATCTAATTATATGATCTTGCCATTTTTCTAGGTAGGGGGGCTATCCAATTTAGTTTTGATTTGAGCCATGTCCAACACTCCTTCGCAAATTTACATTGATATAGGAGGTGCTCTATAGTTTCTGATTCTTCTTTGCATAAGATACATCTTGATGGGCCTTCTAATCCCATTTTTCTAATTTTGTCCGCTATGAGGATTCTTTTTTGAATAGATTCCCAAAGGAATATACCAGCTTTTGGAAGCCCTGTTGGTTCCCAACATAGGTTCATTGGGATGTTTAATGTTTCCCATCTCTATGAGTTACTTATTTGTTTATAACCTTCTTTGACTTTATAGTTTTCGTCCTTGGATGTTGCCTAGATAAGCCTATCCTCCCTATTTTAAATTTTGATCGGCCTATCTTTTAAAATGTTTTCTAGGATCCCCTGGTTTGTCTGATTCAGGCAACAGTCGGCTAAGGAATTCCATTCCTAGGAGGTTTCTACAGGGCATTTGGCTACTTTGATGTAGTCTTTAACTTTGGAGCTCCGTCTATTTTTTAAGTGACAGATGATATTGTGATTCAGACCTGATTTTTCGAGGGGGGGGGGGGGTGTCCATTCTAGGAGTCTTCCCAAAATAATGTTTTATCTCCTTTCCCAATATCCCAAGTTGTATATTTGGTTATGAGGGGACGATACTTCATTAAGAAATTCCAGGCTATCAAACCTCTAGGGGGATTCCTTGTTCTAAATAATGAAGTGCTTTCATTTATATCTAGGTATTTGTTGCATAAAATTCTAGCCCATTTACTATCTCTTTCTTGATACGTTCTCCAAACTTGTTTTGCTCCTAAAACTTCGTTCTGCCATTCTAGGTTTTTTATTCCTAGACCTCTTGCTTCTTTAGGTCTGCATATTTTCTCTCATTTGATTAATGTTGATTTCTTTTTGTCTTCTAAGCCGTTCCAAAAGAAGTCTCTAAACTTCTTTTCAATATTTTGGTTTATGTTCTTAGGTAGTTGTAAACATGAGAGTTGATTGATAGGTAAGGCTAATAATACTAATTTGATTTTTGTAGCTTTTCCTGCCTTGGTTAGCCATTTTCCTTTCCATGCTTCTGCTTGTTTTATTCTTTCCAAAGTTTGTTCCTAGCCTTGGTTTTTTTGGTTTCCTTTTTCTAGGTATATTCCTAAATACTTAAAGGGGAATCTACCCTTTTTGAATCCCAGTCTATTGCAAATATAATCTTCTCTATCCACTGTTGTATTTAAGAAAAAGATTTCTGATTTTCCTACATTGATGTTTTGACCAGATGCTTCAGTGTAGTTATTGAGAATATTCTTGAAGTAGTCTGCTTCTTTCTTAGTACTTGCTCCGACTAGAATTGTATCATCAACAAATTGCTGATGAGTGGTATTTTCCACATTTTTGGTGACCTTTACTCCTAAGATTTTGTTTTGAAGTTGCGTTGTTTTGATTGCTCTTCTAAAGGATTCAACCATAATGATAAATAGGAAAGGTGAAATAGGGTCACCTTGTCTGATCCCCTTTGATATACTAAAGAATCCTTTTGGGGTCCCATTGACAAGGATTGACATTTTAGGGGTGGAGATACATTGAAAGATGATATTTATTCAATGTTTTGAGAAATCAAAAGCTTCAAGAGATTTACATAAGAATCTCCAGTCAACTTTATCGTAGGCTTTTTGTATATCTAATTTTAATAACATACATGCTTTCTTATTTTTAATTGCTGAATGGATTGTTTCTTGGATAATTGAGATGCCATCTAGGATAGATCTCCCAGGTACAAAATCTATTTGTTCTTCTGATATTAGTTTAGGGAGAAATTTTTTGAGGCGATTAGCTCGATTTTTTGAGAATAGCTTGTATATAGTATTACACAGAGCTGTAGGTCTATAGTCTCTTGGTTTTTCACTCTTATTTTTCTTGGGTATAAGAGTCAAAAAGGTGTGATTGATTTTTGTAAGAAGTGTTCCTCCATTCCTAGATGCTTCCAATGCTTTTCATAAGTCTTCTCCTATTACCTCCCAACATTGTTGAAAGAAAAAAGCTTGAAATCCATTAGGTCCGGGAGATTTGTCTGGATTCATATTAAAGAGAGTTGTTTTGATTTCCTACAACATGAATGGTCTATTGAGAATTTTGTTATCATCAGGTGTGATAATCTTGGGTATAGTTTTCAACATTTCTTCTTAATTAATTTATTGGATGTTTCATAATTATTAAGAATATCTTTAAATTATTCTACAATTTTTTTTGCTATATTGTCTAGATTATCAATAAGTACTCTTGCTTAACTTTGATTTTTGGTATGTTATTAGAGTCCCTCAAGTAAGGTGCTATTGTGAAAGTATTTCGTGTTATGGTCTCCTTCTGCCAACCATTTTTCTCTAGATTTTTGCTTCCAGTACACTTCTTCTTTGGCTAATATCTCTTCTTGTTTTATTAAATATTGTTTTTCTATTTGGTAAGTTTCATTATTCATTCCATTTTTAATAACTTCTTTGTTTAGTTTTTCCAGTTTCTCTTCTATAGCTAACTTTTCTTTAAATATATTTTTGAATTGTTTATTATTCTATTTTAGTATCTTTTTTTTTACACTCTTAAGTTTGGGTACAAAGCATAACATTTTAGGTCCCTAAAATTGTTCTTCTTGCCACCAGTTTTTTATATTATTCATAAAGTTTTTATCTATGAACCACATCTTTTCACATTTAAATGGATTTCTATCGATTTTAGTTCATTCTTTGAATTCATTTTTTACCGAAAAATGATTTGATCCTGCCATCGGTAGAATTTATGCCTTGATTTCTTTGTTCAGGTTGCTTAATTCTCCTTTAAAGAAAAATCTGTCCAATCTTTCTGCTATATAGCTAAAGATTTTTCTTCTGTTATTCCAAGTATACACTCCATTAGATGTTGGAATGTCAATGAGAGAGTTCCTATCTGTCCATTCTTTGAAATCTTTTGTAGCTCTAGACATTATTCTGACCCTACCATATTTTTCATCTCTGTTTAAAATTGCATTAAAGTCACCCCCAATAATGATGTTCTCTTCTTGTAATGTGCTGAGGTAGGTAGTAATCTTGTTCCAGACTATTAATTTTTCTACTGTTTGTATGGGTCCATAGACATTAATTACTATCATCTATATACTTGTCTTAGTGCTGGAAACTCTACTTCCCATCCAGTTTAAGTGTGAAATGATGTCTTCTATATTAACTTTTCGGTTGTTCTAAATAATGCCCAATCCTCTTGAGGCTCCCTAAGATGGTTTAAATTCTGATTTCCAGATTCTTAGTTTCTGTCCTAATTTCAGTCCTCCTTCTTTGCTTAGTTTTGTTTCTTGAATTAATAGAATATTTGTATTAAATATTGTTAGGTTATGCTTCAATAAGCATTTTTTGCTAGGGGCGTTTTGGCCCCTAACATTCCACGTAGTGATTTTCATTGTTCCTTGGGAAAGTTCTTCCCCTTCCCTCCTTGTAAGATTTCTATTATTTTAGTTTGTTCTTTTACCTATCCTATTGCTTCCCTTAACTCTTTCAATGATTTTTGTTCTCTTTTTTGTTTTAGTTTTCCACAAATGGGTGTCTTTATGCCTTCCTGATTCATTGCTATACCCAAGTTTTCCATATTAGCTTGGTTAATTACTCTTTCTGCAACTTCAGATTCTTCTATTGTCTGTTAAGATTTTTTTGATAAGTTGGTTATTTATTTGGTCCTCTTCTGCTTCTAGATTTTGCCCTTCTTTTTCTAGTCTTTTTTTCTCTTATTTCATTCTTCCTAGTGATGCTTTCCACCAAAGGTCCATAATCTTCCCCTATTTCCTCTACTTGATTTTCATGTTCTTCTTTTTGCATGCTTCTTTGCTTTTCTATTTGTACTGTTCTTGATGCCGCTTTTTCTATTTCTATCTCCTTCTTTGATTCTTCTTTATCCTAATTGAACATATCCTTTCCATCACTTGGTGTCTGCCAAAATTTATAGCTCTTCTTTTTTGTTTTTTTCCTGATAGTTTTATTACTCCATTGTGTTGATTCCGCTGGTGGGATACTTGGGCTTTGTTCTTTCTTTTTCATTGTTTAATCTTGTTCTTGATTTGTTTCTGGCTCTTGTTCAAATTCTCTATGAATCCCTTTTCCTGACTGGTTGTTACAAATCTCTTTCTCCACTTGTTTAGATTGTATATTGCTGTTGTTTGATTTTTCCTTCTCTACATCTGTCTCCAAATTTCCCTTACCTTTGTGTATTGTATGATTAGCCTCTGCTATGATTGCAGGATCTCATGAGTGAGCATCTTTATTTTGTTGGCATCACTCTCTATCTCATCTATTGAGTCCATCCCTATTTTGCAGTCCTGACATTTCTTGTATTTCTCTAGTAAATGTTGATAGTCTATTTTTGTCATCCATCTATATTCTACCTCTTTTTTCCTTTCCGAGTCCTCCGTTTGAGTCTCTTGGTTTATTTCTACTTTCTTTACATCTTTATTTCTGTCCTTCTCTGGTATTCTTTTTGCCCTGTTTTTCTCAAGTTTTCCATCATTTTTCGTGCCTGCCCTCAGTAATTCCTTAATGTTATTTTTTGATTGTGGTATTATTAAAATCGGTTCCTATAATATTATTGATTTCTCCTGTGTATTTAGTGAATGATAGTTTGTATATTGATCTATTTGTTATGATTTTCTTATTTATGGAGTTATTTTGATTAGTTTTAACTAGAAATTTTATTTTGCTTGTTTTGTTTTTATTTGATTCAAAACCTATTAATGTTCCCAGAGATTGGTCAACCTATTCTTTTTATAATGTGATTTTCATTTAATTCTGATGTTATGCTTGCACATTTCAACCATTTGATTGCCTGTTTATGATTGTTATCATTTTCATCGAAATTTGGCTTCCATGTTATGAAATCTATATGATGCCCTTTCTAATAACAATTTGATAATTCTAAAAGTTCATTTCTAGATTCTATGTCCAAACATTGCAAAAACCAATAATGCTTAGTGTGGGGAATTATGTTACTTACCTTTGCTTGAGAGATTTTCGCTAGATACCTTTCCAGATTAGCTCTGTATTTGTCTAGACTGTTCCAATAAGCATAAATACCTTTTCCTGCACATTCCTTCCATCTTGCTTCGCTATATATGTTGTTGCTGATTATAATATTAGTATAGTCTTTTTCCATAGGTTCGCTTTGTTTAGGGTTTTTTCCATCACTAGGTTTGCTTGATATATTATGCCTTTTTTGATGGAGTAAAATGTAAACTAACTGGGACTGTGGTTTGATTCCCCTCTGAATTGATTCTAGATTTTTTGGTCTAGAATCATATGCTTCCTTTTAATCAATAGGAGCCCTTGTTTGTGGTAGGGAGTGACCTAGAGGTATATTGTTGGGTTCGGATATTTGGAGGGGTTGATTTGCATAATTATAGTCTTGGCGTTGCTTCAACAAAGATTTTTTATTTACTCTGCTAGGGTATTTAGTTTTATTGAAGAATACCTATTGATTTTTGAACTACTAGTTTATATCTTCACTCCCTTTATATTGTTTTGAATTCTAGTTTCTATTTCTTCGTCTCTGCTTCTTTTTGTTTACCACGGTCTTCCATTCGTGTTCCTTCGTGCTATTCTAAGATGAATGTTCACATTGTATTATGAATGAAGTCGAACTAGGGTTTCAAATCCCATTGATTTTTTTGGGTGTTCTGATTTTGTTGATCCTCCTGGGACTTTGTGGATGCTCCAGGATGGTGTTTGACTAGGTTAAGATAATTTCCCTTAGGTTGAAGAAGAGGCCTAGTTTTGGACCCGAATGTTTCTTTTGCTATCTGAGCTTCATGCTTTTTAACCATATCTCAGAAAGAGTTTTCCTTCTGTGAGTGCTTTGAATTTATTACTGATTGGAATTTAGGGGTGTGCCTACCTTCCTCTCAGTTCCTTTGCTGGTAATGTATTGTTTATGCAACCATTTTTATTTACTTTCCCTCTACCACGAGAAGGTTTGTGAATTGTTCGAAAATCATTTTCACAACAGGTTGCTTTTTTTGCTTTTTTTGCTTTTCTCACCATACTTATGATATAAACAATTATATCTATAAGTACTATGAAATTTAACATTATTCTTAAGATTAAAAAAATTTGTAATATTTTGTAGAAGGCAATAAATGTATATTTTAAGTTAATATTTCATAATATAGTTATTTTAAATAAAAATTATTAAATTACATTTTTAGATATAAAGAATATTATATTTTTTAATTATTATATATTTTCAAATATTTATTATATTATATTTATTTAATTTTCTAAAGTTTCCTTTTTTTTTATAATATAAAATTAACTTTGCACTTTTTAGTTACTTTTTAATTTTGTTTTAATTGTAGATTTTACTAATTTATTTATGTTTATTATAATAATTAATATTATATATTATTTTAATTACAATTTAGTATAAAATAAAATATTTTGTCAATGGGTCATTGGTCTACTGGTGAAGTTAATGGCTTCAACATCAGGAGATGAGGTCTCCATCAAAAAAATCAAAATAAAAAATTTAGAAAAATAATATTATAGATAACTAAAATGCAATTATAAAATATTACAATAAATATTTTATTTCTAATGCAATATCATTTTTAAATATTAAAATAAATTATATAGCTTATTTATGATTAATAAATTATATTAATATTAATGATTTTTTAAATACAAATCTAGACTAATTTTTTTTGTTTTATGTTTTGATATTGTAGATTGAAATGATTTGAATGTAAACATCAAACTTTGATATATATTTTTAACTTATATTTGTTACAAGATACATATACATCTTGAAAAGAAAAGAAAATATTAAAATAAATGGTCTAAATCTATATAGAAATATTAAAATAAATGGTCTAAATGTATATAGATTAAAGAAAAAAATAAAATAAAATAAATCTAAAATACAATATTATTAATCACCTATGTCCAAACTACATATAGATTTTGAAAAATAAAACTCACTGAAAACTGACCATGACATTTAAATCTTTGATTTAATTCTAACATTCAATCTGATATATTTATAAATGTTTACAACTAGCGCTTGTACCCGGCAGGGTCCAAGGGTACAGCCGATAGGCATTGCTGTTGTCATGTGGAGTGGAGATGACAACAGACCCAGATTTTGAAAAATAAAACTCACTGAAAACTGACCATGACATTTAAATCTTTGATTTAATTCTAACATTCAATCTGATATATTTATAAATGTTTACAACTAGCGCTTGTACCTCGACAGGGTCCAAGGGTACAACCGATAGGCGTCGCTGTTGTCATGTGGAGTGGAGATGACAACAGAGCATTAGTTTGTTGTAGAAATTAACTGTACAATATTTCTTAAGTCATGAAGAGTTTGATATAGAGGGAAAACCAATTTTTGAATTTGATTGAACTTGGATGTTCAGATCTGATCTTGTATTTGAATGAATTAAGGACGACATTTTGACCTCTTTTACAATATTCCTTAAGTCGTGAAGAGTTTGATACAGAGGGCAAACCAATTTTTGAGTTTGATCAAACTCGGATGTTCAGATTTGATCTTGTATTTGAATGAATTAAGAACGATATTTTGGCCTCTTTTAACAGTAAGTCATAAGGTTGTATGGGTGGATTGTGTTGAGCTTATGTGGGTAACCATTCTATCTATGTAAGCCTCTAATTATGATTTATGTAAGAATCAGATAGGTCATTTAAGATACTTTACTGAAATCTGTCCACCTATTTTGAATTTGATCAAACCCAAATGTTTAGATTTGATCTTGTATTTGAATGAATTAAGGACAACATTTTGGCCTCTTTTAACAGTAAGTCATAAGGTTGTATGGGTGGATTGTGTTGAGCTTATGTGGGTGACCATTCTATCTATGTAAGCCTCTAATTATGATTTATGTAAGAATCAGATAGGTCATTTAAGATACTTTACTAAAATCTGTCCACCTATTTGAAACCTTGGCCACAAAGTCATTTTTGTGCATAAGCTGTAATTCATTTTGTTATTTCAAAAATTACAGTTACATTTCTATATGCTAGCTAAAGTATTACAAGAATTTTAGAACTTCTATGGTCCACAACACTTATCTTCACAACCCATCAACCGATTCACCTATGGATGCACTACCTGAACATTACTCCACAGGTGCATGATGGTTCTTTGCAGGGGGTCTGAATCACCTTAGCATAACTAAAAATAAGAAAATACCAAGCCAGTTATAATTTGATCATGCACTTTAGCAAGTTCTGGAAAGTAGCCACAGCCAGGGAGCAAGAACAGTAGCAAAGTTAAATTTCTCACAACGAACAAGCTAGGGTAGTATGAAAAAGTGTGATGGTGAGCTACCTCCGATGGGAGAATTATGATCTGCACCGCCTTGATCAGTTTCATTGCCTCAAAATACTTTGCTTCTTTCCTTTCTTCATCAACAAGTTTGTCCACAACCACTAATGAGCCTTTTAGTTGTGATGAACAATAATAGTTTTTCAAAACTTAAGTGAAAAGCAAATGTACTAAATATTATTTCTAAAAACATTTACTATCATGTAGAGATTAAAACGAGACTATACATATGTTACATAGATCCTTCTTTCTGCTATTCAAGCAGGTAATTCACAAAATATTTATGAAGTTCTTGCAGATTTCGCAATGAAGCCAATGTACTAGATGAAAGGAGAAATTCTGCACAAGCACAGACAACTGTTACAAAACAGCGAGTATTTTAGTTTATGTACTTCCTGAATCTTATATGCTCAAAATTTCACATCCCATCATCACCAAAACAAGGATAATCGTGCGTAGCGGACATTACAAGCCACATGCAAGAGGATCTAGCAAGCTATCCTCCACCCCTGCCATGATATGTATAGAAACAAAAAACACCGTGCAAATAAACTTCCAAATAAGGTGATATTTCAAAAGGAGCTCACTGTAGAAGAAATGTAACTTTGGCTTTAGCACTAATAACAGTGCTAACATAATGTGTACACAGTAAAATACACTTCGAGGCTAATGGGTCAAAACCTCCGAAAAAGGCAGCAAGGATGCCTATAAGATAATAAACTAACACCTAGCCTATACTCAATTCTATTTACGAGTAAAGGCCATGAAGGGACAACTACTAGTTTCTACCTAGCTTGTGTGTCCATATAGATGTAAAAATGAATAATATTACATTTCCAGCAACACCTTTCTACAAGAATATGTTGAAAAGGATGCAGAGCAAACTGATAAGGTACGATTCTACAGCAATGTCGCAATCACCTGTGACTTTCCCAATGTCATGAGATCTTCTCTCTAAATAACTTTGCTACTGTAAATAGTATGCCTTGCGCATCATTTATATATTTTAGCTAGGGCGGTAATTCATAGTGAGCACCTCCGTGTCTGATGCGAGTTCAAAGCAGGGTGTTCGATGGCATGTTTATCTAGCAGTCTGGATGGATGACGAGAAGCCCACCGTAGAAGCTTCATGGCACCATTCCTGCCAGTAACTCACTGGCAAAGACACCACTGTAGCTCCCATGCAACATAGACCAAGTGTTTGGACGTCGTGAGTCAGAGCATCTGCCAGCACAACAGGAATGATCGGCAATGAACATTCCGATGACAGAGTTCCTGTTTGGACGCTGCAGCATGAGGAATTCCCGGTGAGCTATCGCCCAGGTGAAAGCCTATCGACTAATTACAGTTGAATCCGTGATTTTATTTTAATTTTAAAATTGATAAATTATATATTTCGAAATAGAGAATATTTGCAGACATGATTACAAGTGATAATGAAAACTTCTGAATACAAGTATGGAGATATCCAGCGATATTTCAGAGTAAAATGTAAGAAAATAGTTTCAAATGTCTTCAACCAAGACAATAGCTCTAAGATTGAGATATTCATGGACATGTGAGAGAACATCAGCTAAATAGATCATAACTAGCCATTTCAAATCTTCCCGAAATTAAAAATCTTGCAATAGATATCAATATATAGAAGTAATGCATTAAACACTTCCTTCACAATTTTTTTTATCCAAAAACCTGTAAAGAAGTGATGCATTGAACAATTACATTTTGTGTAAATACTCATGAATGAATATATTTAGATAGATCAAAGGCTCCTTTGTCAAGTGAATAAATGATGTTGAATGTCGAAATCTACAGTATTTCGTTTTTGGAAAATTGAAATCCTTCTCCCTTACTCTTCAGACAGCGGTCAAGAGGTAGCAAATGAGAAAAAATGGGTGGAGTTTGGAGGAAAATTTTAAGAATTTTAGCAAAAACTGGCGGTGGATGTTAAATCGATCTGAAAATATCAGGATTTTAGGGCTACTTTATTCCCCGGGTCAAGACAAGATTTTTTTTGCAGCCTTTTGAACTGAAATGTTGTTTGCGAGTTAAATTTTGTTTTCAGGCATGGGGCGAGGAATGTTTAAACTGCCTTACTCTTCAGACAGCGGTCAAGAGGTAGCAAATGAGAAAAAATGGGCAGAGTTTGGAGGAAAATTTTAGCAAAAATTGGCGGTGGATGTTAAATCGATCTGAAAATATCAGGATTTAGCAAATCGATCCTTCTCCCTTACTCTTCAGACAGCGGTCAAGAGATAGCAAATGAGAAAAAATGGGCAGAGTTTGGAGGAAAATTTTAAGAATTTTTGCAAAAATTGGCGGTGGATGTTAAATCGATCTGAAAATATCAGGATTTTAGGGCTACTTTATTCCCCGGGTCAAGACAAGATTTTTTTGCAGCCTTTAGAACTGAAATGTTGTTTGCTAGTTAAATTTTGTTTTCAGGCATGGGGCGAGGAATGTTTAAACTGCCTTAAAGTTACTATTCCCAATGACGCCTTCATTTGAATAACAACAGAACTATTTTAGAATGAAATAAAACATAACAAAAATTTATCCGGCTGCGTACAGATTCCAAAAAAAAAAAAATTCATGAAATCCTTGACAAACGACTTGCCTCAGGATTCTACACAAATTGCGTCGTTTGTCAACAATGTCGATGAGAAAATTGGTAGGATTTTCAGGAAAGCATTAGAAACCCTAACCACAGCAGAACTATTTTCAAAATGAGGCAAACCCGACCCAGTGTCCCTGCTACTGCTGCTTCATTCAATCTATTCACGGCAAATACAAAGTGGACCTGCAAATATCAGGGATTTATATGAGAATTAAGGGATTCCGATTGGTAAAGCCCACGCAATATAGCCTAATTACAGAGTCCTCTTTCCAGATATATTTATCCCACATGCGGCACTGCATACGTACAGGAAAGAAAATGTAGTATAAATTTACAAGGAAGAGACATTTCAAAGCATACCTTTCTCGGCCTTTTGGCTAAGATCAAGTGTAGTATCTGTTCTTATCAGTTTAATATCTGATACGTGGCTCAATGAGCCACACGATATTAAATTAATTTCTTGAAGGGGAAGTCTCAACAATGGTAGCTTGCTACCAGAGGCTTCGAGCGTCGCTTCTGTATTGCACTACAGCAGAAGCCCGGCGCACCCTACAACCCAAAGCGATTATAAAAATTAATTACATATGGTTTTATTAATAGCACTTACTCTGTCATCATTTGATGTTTTTGCACAAAATAAATTAGGGTTTTATTAATAGCATTTCTTCTTGACCTGATTTGATGTTTGTCTTCCCGCAGCGCAAAGACGCTGGTTACGGGTGAAGGCGCGTAAAGGAGCCCTAGAAATTGAAAATTCTAGTAATGTCTAAAAATGATGATGTTGAATCCACCGAAATTTGGATAGAGGTAATTTCCACCATAAATGAATCAAAGCTGCTTTAGATTATCTTTCCCAAGGCTGTTTCACTGATTCTTAGCTCTGCACAAATAAAGCTGTACATATCAAAATTTGCTCGTCTTTGTTCCGATGCAATTTAAAAGAGCTATCTTACAGATGTTTCTTTACACAATATTATAACATGAAATTCTGGTTGTAATAAACTTGTTAGTCCGACGGGGACTAATGTTTTCTAGCTAACTGTGAAAATTGTGCAATTATTTTATTTATCCGATGGTGGTCTCGGTAATGGCATACTGTAAGAAATTCTTGCGGTTTCCTTAAGTCGGTATCTGTTCAGCCAAAATGAAAACCCTACACAGTAGACATTCAAACTCTCATGCATGTTTCTCCTCCACAGCTTATGCTCTGCACTTTTGAGGAATTCACCGAAGCCGTCTCTTCTTCTTCTGTCTCATCGTGTGGGATCGTTGTTGCAATTGAAGTGAGTATGGATGCACCCTGTGCCTACATCTTACCTTTTCATAGAAGCTGAAATATTCGGTCACTTTTCCTCCTACCCACAAGTTTGCAGTTTGAATCTTTTAACAGCAATTTCATTTCTTTACTATTTGAATACATACGTCTAGCCTTGGAAAACACCATTTTTGCCCAAAATGTCGAAACAAGACTTATATTTAGCGAATCTGTATTCCATTTTTTTCTTGCTACTGGAACACACCCACTTTGTCTAGCAAATTAGCAGTATAAGTTGATATCATCTGATCCATGGAGATTTTTTTTGAGGAATTTAACGCATAAGGAGTGGGGTTTGAGTTGTAGGGTTTATGTCATTTTAGAACTATCTCAAAGTGGTTTAGGGGTTTGAGAAAGTGAAATCTGCCATATCCATCTCAGATTGTTAAACTCTTTTCAGGGCCTTAGGAGTCTCGATACAGTGGTTGATCATTCCATAGCAAATTGTGAGATGACAAATTAAATATGACAAACCATCTTATATACATGTCCAATGAAGTGAGTGTAAAATGAGTATACCAAAGTCAGATCAATGAGCATCAAAATGTCTTGTCCACTGAAATATAGCATATGTCAATTATATATCGATGTGTCATAAACTGAAATGTATACCAATCCAGTCTGAAATGTCTCATAAACTGAAATGTGACAACATCAAGTTTCATCTTTTGTTGACAAAGGGAACAAAGAACAACACAATTAAATCTAATGAGCTTCAATTTTGCTTTGAGTGCGAATAGTTTAGCTAATTTAAGAGTATGGATTTGAGCGTACCCCTTCAAACGTTTTAGATTCTATATTTTTCTTCTTGTTGCATTGAGAGACTTGCTCTTCCAACTGTGAAATCCGCATACTCAGATCATGAATCATCTCACTCTGTTTCTCACTTTTCTTCAACAGATCAGATACAGTCCTCTTTAATTTCTCATTCTCTTTCTTACCATGCCAATATCTTCCATGGGTTTTACTTTCTCCGGCATCTTATCACCCGCTTCTTCACAATCCATGAGGTCCACAGTTTCTGGCTTCTCATCAAGCTGGATTGTCTCCACCTTCAACGACTCAGGTGATTCAGATATACTGTCATTCTCCTTTGAATTTGCTGCATCACCCTCCTTTGTGCAAGGTGATGCATCAGCCTTAATCAAGTCTAGAGATTCAGAAGAATTTTCATCATCCTTTGCTTTTCCAATAAAACTTTTCCTTATGAGAGAAACTGTAGGTAATGCATTTGTCTCCAACAACGGGCCTTTCATATTTGTTTCTTTTCAAATTCTCTGCATCTTTATCAACGACATCAATCATTGTGCGTCCCTCTGTTCCAGACACAATTTGTCCAGCTTCAGAAAAGCCCTCTTCAGAAATTTCTGCTCCAGCGTTATTATTGTTACCTTCTTCAGAGCAACCCTCAATTTGCAAGTCTTGCATTTGAAACGACAGAGACTCCTCTGCTATTGTTACTTACAGAGATTTCAATTGGCAACTCATTTCTCTCGAATCCCTCTGTGGGGCACTCCTCCATTGCCGCTTCAGAATTTACTGAAACTTGTGCAGGACCATCTTGCCTGCATTTGGCAGAAATTATTTCATCTACGGTCTCTTGCAAGTTAATCAGCTCACGAATCACAGCCTTTCTTGATTCACACACAAAAGGAATGGCTCTGTGCATTTTACAACGCTTATTTTAGGGAAACAAAGAAGATACTGATTTGAATCGTATAAAATAAAAGAGAGGAAAGAAAAAGAAAAAGTAAAATATATATTTTACGACAAACAAATCAAATCCATAGACTAGTTCAATGAAAAATTTCCAAAACTACAGTGTGAAGTTTTAAATTGTGATAAATTTGCCAAGTAGAAAAGCTCATAGCGTTACCGTTCTCTGTCAAACTAAAAAACTAAAGTTTTTGAGAGGTCATGCCGTTGGAGGACAAAGCTTCTGGCAGAGCACAGAGTGTTCCCACAAGCTTTGCAAACTAAAAATTTGCCAGTTTCAGAAATTCGTTAACATAATTTAAAAAACCCTACTCACTGGGAAAAAGGAATAAGAAATCAGTCAAAAGAAAACCTATAGTATCCCAAAATCTGGGACAAATCTCATTTTAAATAAACCTTAATTACCGACTAATAGCCTGAATTTTTAACGCCGCTGTATTTTCATCCATGGCAGGCACCTTTTTGCACTCGGACGTCTTAGAATCAACAAAATTTACTGGAATTGTGACAACGTTCTTAGGCTTCACCTTGGGCGTGCCATCCGATTTTACTAGAGTTGCACCGTAAGGATTGGGATAACAATAATTTGGCCTTTGATATGATGATCGTCTTTCGAGCACTGGGCTCCAATGATGTTTGTGCAAACTATTTGACGTAATTTCCAGTTGATGGCGTGCGAAAAAATTAGTACTACAGCCAGTTAGCCAAACAGCACCTTGCTCACTTAAAGTCACACTAATTCTTATTAAGAATTTCCAAACAGCACCTTGCTCACTTAAAGTCACACTAATTCTTATTAACAAAAGAAATTCTAACTTTCACATAGAATCAAACATAAGTGACTATAACTAATGGCACGTGGAGAGGGAGCGGGAGTAGGCCTAGGAATAGGCAAGATTGGAAATTTGAATTCAGCATCAAGATGTTCTGTCTGGGATGGTGCAAAGAAGGGTTTTGGTGCCTGCCAGGAGGAGGATGACTAGGGGAATAAAGTTTCCTCTTCTTTGAGTTCTCTTGCTTGGAGGATCTCACTAGGATTCTGTGTGCTGGGTCCTAGTCCTTTGGTCCTTCGACTCTTGCCTCGTAGGAATGGACCTCAAAGTTGGACCTCAATGACTCGTTCTTTGTTCAAACTCCGGTTTGGGTACACCTTCCTGAACTTCCAATGGAGTTTTGGTATGAGGATGTTTTTGATAGCATAGCTAAATCTTTTGGAGAGCTCCTATCCATTGATCCAGTCACAGTGTCAAGGAGCCGACTAACGTATGCTAGGATTTGTATAGGGGTCAGTGAGGGTAGAGATATGCCAGAGGTTGTGTATCTCCACTTAAAGCTGGGTACCCATATTCAGAAGCTGGATTTTGAAAGTGTCCCCTTTGCATGCTTTCATTGTAAGAAGTTTGGCCATGTTGCTAAGCTTTGTCCTAGGCTCCAAGAGGAAAAAGCCAGGAAACAGTCTCAGAATAAGACTAAGGCCAAGGGTATAACTAAGGACAAAAACAATAGCTCCAAAGAGGGAGAGAAAGTATGGAGACAAAAGGAAATTACTAACTACAAAGGTGCTTTGGTGTAGCAACAGGAGGGTTTGGTGGTTGCCCAGCCATTGGCTGATGTTGTGGTCCTAGGGGTAGAGTCTAGTGGAACAGCTACTAAGGAAGCCAAATCCCTAAAGCTTGTGGCTGTTCAACAGTGGTCAGAAAGTGAATCTGAGGATTTAGGTAACAAGTTGATATCTTCTCCTACGAGGGAAATCTCTCAAGGGGATTTCTTATTTGGGATAGCTAGGACTGACCCAGAAATAGAAGGAGAAATTTCAAATGTCCCCAATTCCTAGATTTTGGTAGGGAGTGTGTATGTAACTCAATCCAGTGGGCCCAACCCTAGAGGAACTGGCATATTCTGCTAGGAGGTAGCCTCTCCTGGGAAGATTTCAAGAGTGGTGGAATTGGTAAGGTCCGGTGGAACAGCTACTAAGGAAGCCAAATCCCTAAAGCTTGTGGCTGTTCAACAGTGGTCAGAAAGTGAATCTGAGGATTTAGGTAACAAGTTGATATCTTCTCCTACGAGGGAAATCTCTCAGGGGGATTTCTTATTTGGGATAGCTGTCATGCCCAAACTACGAGGGCAAAAACACACACCAATTTTTTTTTTTTAAGTTAATAATTAAAATTCACTAAGTTTGATAAGTTGATTCTCAGCTAAAGATATAGGTACACTGAAAGGTGGATACAAAATCCCTAACAAAACATTTAGATTACGTCTTAGTTTTAAAGACACCACGAAGGAAAAGATTGATAAGCTAAATCGTTCATTGTTAAATCGATTAATTAAATTAACAATTTAATTTGAATTAATTAAGATACCTAAAACTTGAAGATTTTAGTAACTTTTAAAACATTGCATGTCTATTACAATAGTTGATCCTTATGAACAGTAAATTTAAGTTCCATTAACTTTGATCAATAATAAATTTACTAGGCAAGATATCAATTAACATTATAACTAATTGATTTGAATGCTCAAATAAGTAATATCAGATTAATGATTCGAAATGAAAAAAAATAAGAGCACACTTACTACAATAACATTTCTCATAAAATTCATCTATAATTCATAGACAACATTTCTACGAAAGATAATATATAACTAGAATAAAACAACTAAATATTTACACTTATTTTAAATAGTTAATTAACCTTAAATTAAAACTAATAAATAACACATTAAAATTGTTTTAATTAAAATATACTAATTTCACATTTAAAACTTTTTAAATTAAAACTTATTTAAGATATTAACATCTAAGACACTATTTAATACTAATAAAATAAACTAATTTAAACTAAATTTAAACCAACATAAAAATAATATATCAAAATTCAATATTTAAAAGGATCATAATGATTAAATTATATATAAAAGATAAAGTTCCCAACTAACTAATATTAACTAATCATAAATTTAAAACTAAACTAATCTTCAATTTAATTCTATCTTAAACAAATAACAACTTAAAAACTTATCTAAAAAAAAATTATTACTAAACTAAACTTAAAATGATCTAACTAACATTACTAACACCTAACACCTAACATGACTAACTCTACCCTAACTCCCCCCTACACTAACTCTATTCCCCACTAACCCTTGGGCAAGCGCTTCCCAAGCGCTGTCCTTGGGACAGCGCGACAGCGCTCTGCCCGAGGGTACGCTAGCAGAGCCGCCCCCCTCAAAACCTGCGGCCAAGAGATATAAGGTCAAGCATGTTTTGTTTAAAAACAAACTTAAATGCTCCCCCTCCCTCATTAAAACGTGCGATCTCAGTGGAGGGCAGTTGGGGAGAAAGGCAAGTGGAATTACTTGCTAACTTTGTTTTATAACCAAAACTTAATTGCATTCCCTCTCCAAGATGAACGCCCCTTTTTAAAGTGATGATGGGGATGGGACATGGGGGCAGGGTGACGTCACCCCCCCATGATCATTGTTGACTAAGCACAAACATATATTATAAAACCCTTTAAAACATAGCATTTGAGATGTGACGCCCAAGGTAAAATGGGTAAGCATTTAAGACAAAGTTATGTAGTTAGACTAGGATATTTTAAAAGTTTATTTTTGCATTGATATATAAATTTATTTATAAATTTGTTAATCTAAAAATATTTTTCAACCACAATATAAGAAGGAATCTTTCAAAGATTCTCTGTTGCAAAGAGGTGGAATTAAATTGCCTCTTCATACAAAATCCAGAGAGTTTTCACTCTCTTGAAATACTTTTTTTTTTTGAAATTTTCTAAGTTTAGAATTACAAGGCAATGCCAATATATATATATTTTTTGGTCTAAATTTTCTAAGTATAAAATTTTCAGTTGATTAATAACCAAGGGGGAATTAAAATTTTCTTTTCAAAGCAAATCTATAAGGACTTGTTACAACTTAATATACCAAAAATATGAATTATCCGTTTTAATCAATAATGCAAGAATTGTTTGATTCAAATAATCATGCAAACTGAATCTACATCCATGATCATAATTTTCATTTTCAACATAAAAGAAAACTTGAAATTTTACCAAATTGAACATCATCAATTTCATCCTATTCTTGATGTGCAACCATCTAAATTTAAATCATGATTAAATCACATGATAACCAATTATACTCAATCACCACTTTTATTGGCAAACCTGATTCAAAGGCTCAGCTGGGAAAGAATCAGGAAGAAAACCCGGCTTCGTTGCCAATCCAACAAAGTTTTGAAATACAAATTACATAGGATTTCAATCCTGAATTACAACACTTAAATGAAATTTCCTTCATGACCCTCAACAAGGGTTCCATATCCAATTCTGCAACACATTTCTACGAACCGTGGAGGAAACAGAATCTGATCGGGTGACAACCAAGCATAACCAAGAGACAATCAAACATGCATATTCATACATGGTTTTCACAATATGATTCACAATGAATCAACACTAGGGAAAGGTGGATTCTTCCAACCAGGAGAAGTCAAGCACAACACCAAACAGATGCCCAATCGGGGCTATAAACCAAGAACTTCCGTTCTTTCATTTCAACATACCATAATCATACAAGGTTTGTGCTGACAGGTAGGGGCCCATAACACCCTACCCTTTCTCCCTCTTGTCATCCTGAGAAGAGACTCTACACTAGTTGGAGTCCAACTAAACAGACCTTTCCCAAAATTGGTCACTTCTGTCCTATCCAAGGGTGAGTAATACCAAAACACCCATGCAAGAAAATCTCAAAATTTCAAACATAAACATGAAAAGAAATCATCCAAAATAACATGGTTTTCAAATCTTCCCAACATACCCACAAACATACAAACATTCAAACAACAACAAGGTAGCATAAGCATGAAACAAGAATGAAATCTGAACAAGGGAGATGAAAATTCCTACCTGCACAAAGAGATAATGGCAAATGAACCAGTTTGAATAGAGTTTTCCCCTTCCTTGCTTCAATCTTCCAAGACTCCTCTCTAAATCTAGAGATTGGGTAACAACCTCAACTAGTCCAAGAAGGGCCTCTAAATAAGCCTCAAACTCAACCACCAAAGGGATCAATAACTTCTCCCACCCACATACAAATCTAGAAGCTCCTAACTCAACCCACACTATGGTTAAATACTAAGTGGAGGTGGGGTGAGACAACTCATGGTAGCCATAGTCAATTCTCGCACAAAAGCAAAAAGAGACTTTTTGAGTGGCCTCAAAAGTCAATAAAAGGGGCTTAGGGGTTGGAAAAGACCCCCAACCCATACCCATACCCTTTGGGTATAAATATTTCAAGTTTTAAAACCTTAGGAATAGGTTTAGAGCCAAACAAACGCCAGGAAAATAATTAGGACCAACTAACAACTCTAAAATGCAGATTAAGCACTAATCCGGATTAGGTATGACTAACCTCGATTAAGAGCCAAAAAGCAAATTGACACTAACTTAAACCAACATAGGTTCAAAGGTTACACAACTAACCCTACTCAGCACACTGAAGAACATAAACAAATTTATGAGTGTCAAGCGACACTAAAAGAACATAGTTACAAACACTAACATTCACTTAACACAGAAAGATACATACATACATCTCACAATACAATACTTGAATTATGAACAACAAGGTTTCCAAAATTAGCACATAGGGATCAGTTCTGTTTCCTCCGTGGGTTTCCTCGACTAAAATATCTGCACACTCATTGCACACATCAGTAGTCCCGGAAATCACATGTACATATGTATATACATATCAGGAATCACATAAATTTAAAACATCCATCTATAACAAAATCAGGGTTCCTCTCATCCTATTCAATTCTTAACCATTTAAAATATCTTAAAATCAAAGTATCAATCCTACATTTACTGATTTCATCAACATACATATACATAAAACATTAAATGACAAACATCAAATATCTGAAAAATAACATCACACAACATGAAATAATATGATATGTTCAGGTATCTGATAATGTCTCGACATCCCGAGTCGTGAGTATCAAAATGATAAAGTAATAACTAAGGCTACGAAGGGTCGAGGCGAGGCCTCACAATAGCTAGGACTGACCCAGAAATAGAAGGAGAAATTTCAAATGTCCCCAATTCCTAGATTTTGGTAGGGAGTGTGTCTGTAGCTCAATCCAGTGGGCCCAACCCTAGAGGAACTGGCATATTCTGCTAGGAGGTAGCCTCTCTTGGGAAGATTTCAAGAGTGGTGGAACTGGTAAGGTCCTTGTCGCTAGGTTAACTAACCATAATGGAGGTTTTGTTTGCGAGTTGTATTGATGAACGACAGGGGGAATGGATTACTGTCAAAAAGAAAAAGAAGAGTCGTGACCCTTCTCCAGTCTCCCCAGTTGCAACAAGAAGTAGAGTGAAAGCAGATGTTGGAGCAAAAGCAAAGACTCTTGGAAGGAACAATCACAGTTAGAACAGGAAAAAGGAGACTAGAAGGAACCTAGCGGATGGGAGCCAAAAGACCATCCAAGAGGCCCGCCATGCAAAGAAGAGATGAAGGTCATATCCTGGAACATTCGTGGCCTAAATGGAGCCCACAAACAAGAGGTAATAAGAAATATTCTTAGGGACCATAGACCGGAATTCATGCTTATTCAAGAAACTAAAATGAGAAAGGAGTCTGTGGAGAGAATCTCTTTCAGTAGGAGTTTTGAAAGGTTTTCAACGAATTCAGACGGGGCTTCGTGAGGTTTGCTTTTTCTCTGCAACTCTAATCTTTTCAAGTCCCAAGTCTTATATGGTGAAGGCAATATTCTCCTCATTCAAGTTGTTAATATCAAATAACATGAATGTTGGTATCTTTTGAATGTATACGCTCCCAACTCTAAGATTGGAAGGAGGAACTATTGGGTTAAAATTAAGAATTTGTTATCTAGATTCCAAGTGGGAATCTGTATAATCATGGGGGACTTCAACACCCCCTTAAGGGAAGATGAAGAACAGAGGAGTCTGGCTCTGGATCTGGTCGGTGGGCAGGACCTTTTTGACTTTATCAATGATTTGGCTCTGTTGGATGTTGATCTCCAGCGAAGCTTCTTCACTTGGTCCAATAAGAGAGTGGGTAGAGATTGCATTCAAGTTTTGTTGGACATGGCTCTTTTATCTTTAGATTGGATGAATTCTAATTATTGCAATCTATCTTTAATGGCTCGGATTGGATCGGATCACTCTCCTATTTCTCTCACTTTGGACCCCGTTGCTATGAAACGTAACTTCCCCTTTAGACTCAAGATAATGTGGACTTCCCACCCAGATATTTCTCTTCGTATCTTGGAGTGGTGGAACATTCACATAGAGGGAACTGCCATGTTCAAGGTGGCAAAGAAGCTGAAAACCATAAAGTTAAATATTAGAAAGTGGAATAAGTCAAATTTTGGTAACATATTTCATTCTAAAGCATAGATCTTAGAGGATCTCAACATTATTCAAGATGTCATTCAAAAGGAGGGGTATAATGAAGAGAGGTTGGAGGAAGAAAAAATTATTCTAACTAAGCTTCACAATATAATTGGTCAAGAGTAGGCCTACTGGAAACAGAGATCAAGGGTTGTCTGGTTAAAAGAGGGGGACCAAAATACTAGATTCTTCCATATCTCTACTCTGAAACACAAATTATATAATAGAATCAGTAGAATCAAGTTGGGGGATGTTGTCCTGGAAGAGGAAAGTGATATTGTTGTTGGGCCATATCTTTCTTCTCTAATCTTCGTTCGAGAGATCTTAATCTTGTGGATGAAGATTAGCTGGATATTATTTCGAATATCCTGGCTCTGATCCAACCAGAGGAGAATGCAATGATTGAGGCTATTCCTTCCCCTCTAGAAGTTGAGCAGGTTGTTTTTTCCCTTGCAATCAACAAGTCTCTAGGCCCAGATGGTTTTCCTACTTTTTTCTTTCAAACGTTCTGGAAAGTGGTCCATCAGGATGTCATCAAAGCGGTTCAAGAGTTTTTTTGGAGCCAAGAGTCTGGTCAAGGAGGTAAATGCTACTTTCCTTGTGCTTATTCCAAAAGGGTAGGGTGGATTCTTTGGACCAATTCAGACCTATCAGCCTTTGCAACTCATTCTACAAGATTATTTCTAAAGTTCTGGCTTCAAGGATTATCAAGGTTCTCCCAACTCTTATAGCTCCTTAGCAATCAGGCTTTGTCCTGGGGAGACAAATCCTGGACTCTATCATGACTGTCCACGAAGTAATCCACTCTTTGGAAGAAGGCAAGAGAGAAGGTTTCCTCCTTAAGCTTGACTTCTCCAAGGCTTATGATTGGGTGGACTGGTCCTTTCTATTTAGGGTTCTAAGAGCCTTTGGTTTAAACTCAAGGGTCATCAAACTTATTAACCAGTTGGTTTCTACAACCTCTTTGGCTATTTTGGTCAATGGCTTGCCCTTTGCATTCTTCAAACCCTCTAGAGGGCTCAAGCAAGGAGATCTGATCTCGCCCATTCTTTTTATTATTTTGGTTGAATGTCTAGGAAGGATGATATTTGCCAACATAATTTCTGATGCTTTGTTTGGTATCAAACCTTCTTCTGGTCCCCTGGTTTCTCTGTAGAGTGGGAATATCACTCAAGTTCACAAATACAGAATAACACAATTGATATACACATACGTAAAACATAGAATGTACTAGTAATACCACAATACCAAAAGGCAAGGGAATGATTTCTTTATTAATACCAGAAAAACAATATGAGTACATTGACAATCATCCAAGTACTTACAGAAGGGTCAATTGGTTGGAAACCAACCAACGCATTCCCTCACCTTTGAACTACCCAACCCGACTAGCTTAAACAAGCGCTAAACATAATAGTTACTTTATTCTAACTACCTTTCTCTCATCAACAATTTGTTGATGACACTATTATGGGGGGGAAAGTCTTGGTTGGAGAAGCCAGGGTGGTGAAGAAAAATCTTGAGCTCTTACTCTAGGGGCTCGGGGCAGTTTGTCAACTTGAACAACAGCTTTTTTTTCTTCATTAACACTCCAGTTGAGAGACAGAGGAAGATTGCTGCTATTCTGGGCTGTGACTTGGGCAACCTCTCTTCTATCTTTTTGGGTCTCCCAATGGGCCTCAAACTCCTTGACTCTTTCTCAAATAGCCTTATTGACAGGTTCAATGAGAAATTGGCTGTTTGGAAAGGAATCACCCTTAGCCAAGCTGGCAAGATTCAGTTGGTCAAATCCACTCTTCTAATCTCCCAACTTATGCACTGAGTCTCTTTGGGACTCTCTGCAAGTATGTCGACCAATTGGAGAAGATCCAGAGAAATTTTCTTTGGTCTGGATCGGAAGATAACAAAAGATTTTCCCTCGTGGCATGGGACAATGTGTGCCTTCCCAAACAAAATGGGGGGTTGGGTATAAGAAAACTGAGACCTTTCAATAAAGCTTTCCAAGCTAAACAGATTTGGAGAATCTTTTCTAGCAAGGGGGACTGGCAAGACATCTTGGAAGACAAATACCTTCGTAGACCTTCAATTAGACAATTGTTCTATGAATTACCATTCCCAATGGATCTAATAAATGGAATGGTATACTAAGAGCCAGAGAGACGACCAACAAGTTGAAATGGAGTGTAGGAAATGGCAAGGATACCCTGTTTTGGGAGGACAACTGGTTGATCTAGGGGCCTCTTCACAACTTTCCTGAATATGAAAGATGGGCTTATATTTGTATTCAGAAGTATGGCAGATTTGTTAGTGACTATAGACATGGCCGAGAATGGAGAGACCTTTCTTTAATATCTGGGGACCTCAAATCACTGATGACAATTCTCCACTCTGTGGTTTTGAATGACGATCAGGACCAACTTGTTTGGGAGAACACTTCAAATGACATCTACTTGGTGGCTTTGGGGTACCAAGCTCTTATGAGGTAGGATTCCAGACCGGACTGGGCTAAGGCTTGGTTCCCTGGCCTTATCCCTAAAATCAACTTTTTCTTCTGGCTTTTACTCGAGAACAAGATCCTTACTATAGACAATCTATGTAAAAGGGGCCTTCGTATTCCTAATAGATGTGTCCTGTGCAAAAAGCAGGCCGAGTCTGTGGATCCCCTATTTATCCACTGCTCCTTCACTAGAGAGGTGTGGTCTATTTTTAGTCAAGCTTTTGGGATGGGCTAGTGTGCTTCTATCTCGACCATTGAATTCTTTAGGGAGTGGGATGACTCTTGGAAGGGATCTGGGCTCCAAGCCATAAGCAAATGGGCTCTACCTCACTTTGGCTGGGGAATATGGAAGGAACTAAATAATCGTATCTTCAGGGATGTCTGCCTTCTTGCCAAAATTGTGTCTGGTAAAATTCAAAATGCCCTTTTGGAAAATTATATGTTATGCAAATGATCTAAACCATTTGCAGGAGATAACAGTAGCAGTATTAACGCTCAAAAAAGAAGGAAGAAATGTCACTAGTCTTTACCCCCAGAGGATTGGCACAAAGCTAACTTTGATGGTGCAGCAAAAGGTAACCCGGGAGTTGCGGGCAGTGGAGGGGTGATTAGAAATAGCCATGAGTATGGTATAGCGGCGGTTACTTTCCCTCTAGGACACCAAACTAATCACTTTGCTGAGGCTTGTGCAACCCTTCAAACTACGAAGCTAGCTAAAGAGATAGGTGTTAAAAGCCTCTAGCTTGAGGGGGATTCTAATAACGTCATTAAATGCCTCAAGGGTGAACATCAATCCTTCTGGGGTATTAAGAACATGAAGGAAGAAACCAAACAAATATTACTCACCTTCGAGAGGGTCTATGTGTCACATGTATACCGAGAGGCTAATGCGGTTGCTGATTAGATGGCCAATGAGGCAGTTAGAAGGGACACACCACATAGGTGGTTAAGTGTTGAGGGGATTCCGGTGGCCGCTAAAAGTTTAATAGAGATTGAGAGAATCCAAGGGAGGATGGAAAGCATAAAGTGTAATAATGAAAGTTAATGCTGTCAATCATCCATTTAAAGTTATGAAAGCTTGGCATGGGCCGAACCATAATCGGGGGGCTTTTTGGCACGTTTTCTGGGTGATTGGTAATTGTTTTTACAATCACTTTCTCGAGGAAAAAGACAAGAATTGTTTTGCTGAGAAAAACTAGATTTTGACTCTTCGCACTTGGAGAACACAGAGAAGTTCAAAGTTCCACAACAACATGGTGGGCGAAAGGCATCGTAGAGAGGCGGAGGGTGAAGCGAAGAAGTGGAAGAGGAGGTTGAAAGTCTGGGAGAAGCTGAGGGAGACAACATCACGAGTTTTATAGAGAAACTACATGGTTGGAATCCTAAGATCACTTATCTTATGGTTAAGTCATGAAAAGATGGGAAGGTGAAGATTGACGATATTGATTTCTAGGTCAATGAAGGTGTTATTGCGGAGGTCATTGCTTCTCCTAATCAGGGCATTAAATTCTTTAGGGATAAGAAAGTTTCCCTCAATGCTATTAAAGACTTTGCTAAGGATGCCAAGGAGATGAAAGAATTAGTGAATATTGGTGCGTACTATGAACCTACATCAATAAAGAAACTATGGAGTTTTGTTCTGAGGGCAATTATCTCGTACATTACGCTTGACATGAGGTATTATAGAATCAACCCACCATTTTGTCATCCTAAACCACTTCAAGTATAAAACAAAAACTCCATCCCCTACTACCTTTTCTTCTTAGCAAATAAGAATATCATGGGTTTTAAGAAAAGCGTATGCTAACCCGACCTTCCATGAGGGTCTGTTGTTACTTTTTTATGAGCACTTTAAGGCTCAAATCCGTGGTAGAGCTATAGCCCATAAAGTGGAGTCCTCGAAGGAAACAAAAAACTCTTACCTTCCTTCTGACATTGAGGATAGTGCAGGGTTGCATTTGGATGACGAAGAGGAGGTGGCCAACATTATTAAGGACTTGGGTAGGAAAAAGAAGAAAAAGACTGGAAAAGGCCCGGAGGGTAGGAAGACTAAGCCTGAGGTAAATTCTGCGGAGGATTACAATGAAGAGGAAGAGGAGATGGAAATGGATGAGGAGGATGATGTGAAAGAGGTGTGTACCAATAAGGTACAAATCAGCAGGAAGGATGATAGCTCGACCAAAAGGAGGAGGGTAGGAGATAAGGAAGTTGAGAAGGGGCATAGTAAGGGAAAGGAGACCCATCTCGAAGCTTAGGAGGAGAGTAAAGAGGATTATGGTTAAGAAAAAACCACTTGTACTCTTGGTGCTAAGGGCAAGAAAACCACTTGGAGAAACTTTGAAACTAGGATTGTGAAAATGGGACTGGTGAGAGAACATATCTAGTCGCAGGTCTTGGAATAAAGTGATGAAAGAATTCAGTTGGAGGATGATCAAAATTGAACATGCATATTATATTAAATCATATTATATTATTTCTAATGACTTTTCAATTTGGATTTGTCCATTCAACTTCTAATAAGCATGTATATGGAGTGACCTTTCAACTTCCATGAAGATCTATAAAGAGGCTCAAGTCAAATTCAAGAACAAAATGATGCGGACATACATCTCGTTTGTTGAGATTGCCAATTTGTATCAGATCTTATATACGGAGTTCATGGGCAGACATCTTAACCACGTGATTGCCCAACTCCTATAGAGTTTAGGGGCATACATCTCATTCACGGGATAGCCCAACTTTTATGAGCTCAGACACACAACTCCTCCATGGGTTTGTCGAAATTTGATTGATTTGTAGGCATACATCTCACTTACGAAATATTCCACAATTGTATGAAATTCTATTTAATATTATGAGTAAATTGAATTCTTGATATTGTTTATTATGTGTTTACAATACCATTATTTCTTCTTTTGGTATTGTCCTTTGAATTGACAAAACAATTCAGATCAATGGTATCAGAGCCAAGTTCAATCATCTTAGAAGATTTTTATCATCCGGGGTACGTGGTATTTCATGTTCTTCATCAACACATACACCAGAATTGATTTAACAACAAAGCATTTGTTAGCTTGAGATCTAACATGATTTTGAATTTGCTGATAAATGCAAGGTATTCAAACTATGCAGAATCATTTCAATGGTTATGTACGTATTGATCATGGTATGAGTGCAAGAGTTGAAATGGTGTTTTTTCCAAGAATCATTATTATTGGTTTGGCTCGGATTTGAGAGGGAGGAACTCGATTTAAATGCTTTCAATTGTGATAAGGTGGTATTATGTCTATTCATATTCCATATGGATATCCTCTCAAAATTGTGCCAACATGACAAAAGGAGAGAGCTTGGTTTCTGTATGAAACCTAAAACAGAAAGGGTAGCTCGGGTTTGTAAAAGAACTCGATTCATATCAATGTGAAGGTGGCAACATAGCTCAAGTTTTTCAGACCTATGGATACACAGCAAGCTATACACGACAAAGAGAAACAGTGGAGCCCGAAAGATAGGAAGAAGATCTCGGGTGTTTGAAGAGAGGAACCCACAGGTAAGAAGCTCGATAAAACAAGTGGGGCTGTTGATATGGAGAGGTGGCCTCAATAAGGATAAAGAGGCTTGGAATTCACATAAAGGGAGAAGCTGTAAGGGTAACAGAAGAGTATGGGTTTGAGAAGTGAAGGGGAGCGACATATTAGAATGGTGAAAGGTGGTGGATTCTATTGTGTGCATATATATAATCTGCCTATGGGATGGAGGAGGAAACCGAATTTGAAAACTATAGCTAGAAGAGGAACTTGAACCTAGCTTCCTTCTCCACCAGCCTGTCATGCTACTCTGCTGCAATTCATGATTCATGTTTTCCTTTTCCTCTTTGCACGATTCTATATCCAAGAGGGTGACACTTTCGCTTCATATCCATCTTGCACTATTCAAAATTTTCCTTTTGTTGTTCTCTTCAGGAACGGATATTAAATTGATCTCAATTTCCAAGTTGTTGGGCACTCCAGAGGAAGAGTTGATATCAGGCACCTGCAGATTTGAAGCATCAACTGAAGGCAGAGGAAAATGTTGGGATTCACTGTTCCCATTTCCACACAATTTTGACTTTTGTTTCTTTGTAATTTCTCCAGTCTGTAAGTACCGCAATACATCAGGCTTAGATCGAAATCGGTTACCAGAAACAGGGTCAATATAATACTTATCCCTTGTCCCTGCTGTTGAGCTAGTTTCATGGCATTTCATTTCTGTTATCCATCCTTTCGGAAGCCAATTGGGAGAATTGACTGCAGTTGCATCAGCCACAGTGTTTTATTGACCTTTGAGGGTCTTTATTGATTTAAATTTGAGGAGAGTTTTTGAATCCTTTCCAAGAACTAGATTCAGAGCCTTCTCTTCATGTGGACATCGTTACTTTATTTGGAAGATGATGGAGCAATGGGGCCCATTGCCTCATAAGGAAGGAGGAATGATCAGAATTGAATTAACATATTATATTAAATCATATATTTTAATTAATTATTGTCTTTAATTAATTCTAATGACTTTGTAATTTGAAATTGTCCATTCAATTTCTAATGAAGATGTAGATAAAGTGACCTTTCAGCTTCCATGAAGATGTATAAAGAGGCTCAAGTCGAATTCAACAAGGCTGAATGATATGTAGAGACAATTTGTTTTCAGAGGTTGCCAATTTGTATCAATACAAAGTTCATGGGCAGACATCTTAACCACGGGATTTCCCTACTCCTATAGAGTTCATGGGCATACATCTCATTCACGGGATAGCCCAACTTTATGAGTTCGGACACAACCCCTCCACAAGTTTCTCCAAACTTGATTGATTTGTAGGCATACATCTCACTTACAAGATTGTCCACAATTGTATGAAATTTTATTTTATGAATAAATTGGTTTCTTGATATTGTTTATTATGTGTTCACAATACCATTATTTCTTCCTTTGGTATTGTCCTCTGAATTGATAAAACAATTTAGATCAGAGGAACTCATCAATCCGACTTTGGTGATTCTAAGAGATAATGTTAGGGAGGTGGGGCTGAACCTCCTAAACAATGCCTGCAACAGTATGGTGGACAATTTTCAGTCAATTAAGTGGATTTTCCATGAAATAGAAGAGATAAAGATCAGGATGCAGGGGTAGGAAAGGAAGGGGAGGATGGGATCGTTAGAATTAGCTAGCTAGATGTGAGAGTTATTGAGATGGAAAAAAGAATGGAAAGGATGGAGAGCTCTCTCCATAGCTCGGCTAACTAGAGCCTCAATATTATCAAAGGATTAAATGATAATATAAAATAGTTACACTCGATGACGGAGGATAGCACTAGGGGGAAAGAGGATAAGGACATCGAGGAAATCAGGGTCATTGAAGAAGATGACAACCTTTTGGCTGAGAGCCCGAGCAACATAAGGAGATTATACAAGAGGAAGAGGGCAAAGGAGGATTCCCTGGTTGATATTCATTTGATGACTATTGCAGCAGAGACCATGGGAAAGGTGGAGCTCAAGATAGTGGAGATGGTCAAAGAAATGGTACCCTGATCGGTGTTCCTAGTTTTTTGTCTTGCCCTTGGCTTTTGGTGGTTTACGACTGCCTATTCCTCTTTTTGGCTGTTTTTTCTTTTGTTTGGTTCTGGTGGCCTATTATGGCTTGTTGTTATCTATTGTTATGTAGCTAGCGTTGAACTTTATTTTGTCCTTTGTTTTTACCTGGTGGGTTTCACGCACCCCTTTAAAACCTGTTTTACTTAATCAAAAACATAAGTGACTATAACTTTTGAGCCAACCATTATTTTCAAGATCATTCTGGTGAGCCTTCGGCAAATTTGATTTCCAATGATATATGAAATCTAATGGCTAGGTCTCGAGATATTGCCCCCGCACTAGACTGTTTTAAGATCATTTTTAGAATTTGATGCAACAAAACGCCAAAACACGGTATTTGATTGCCCTTTTTCACTAGGTTAAACATATACCAATCTCTGGTTGTTTTCCATAAAAAAAAGAACACTTTAGTCTTAATGTTGATTCTTGGGTTACTCTTGCAAACAATAATAATGCCCGATGCCATCCATATAGAACAAAAAAATTATAACTTCGAACATAAAATTTGAATCTGACCGACTCGATGAGAATCAATTCAGACCATGAAACCTATTCTATATAGAAACTATTAGATCAGTCATATGAGTCGAGGACCAAAAGATCATGACTGTGTTTAGGGAGATTTGACTCATTGGATATGAGAGGTTAGCAATATCAAGCAACACTCTCATAAAATCCTCCCAAAGATGTAGTTTAAATTCTGAACTTTCCAACTCTTGTACATGTATTCGAACAAATGTTGATAATCCAAATATTTGACACTGCCTATTTCGACCAGAAACTATCTTCTAAAAACTATGGACTGTGGAAGGTTAAAGTCTTTCTTATTCTAAAAAAATTCTTCATCTCACCCAAGAGTCGTTACAATGGATGTTATATATTTGGGTTCCAATATTATTGTACTAATTGCTCCCATTATGGAACACATGCGATATCAATTTAACAACAAAGAATATATGTCAAGAGATGTTTGAAAGGGGGCCTGCAATGGAACAATCACTCAATAGCTTTATCACCGCACATTCTAATGCTGTTACAAATAAAAAAGAAACTGTGGTCTTTAGTCCTTTGATTGGTCTGTATTTCTATTGCCACTTCTAAAACAATATGGATAAATATAGGATATAACATTCCATGAGAACATATTATTTAAAAGGGTTCCTAATTTTACTCAGAGGCAATCACTGTGAAAAAAATTAAGAAACCCTTCAATGAGACTCCCAATTTAGTGTATGAGCTCAAGTATCTAGCATGTATTGCTCTTAGTTTACTTCACGAAGTTTTTGTTTCACATCAAAAATTGCATTTCGATAGTGCAACAAAGTAGATGGCTATGGTAAAAAAGTGAACTTATTGCTTTTGCAATGAAAATGTGCAAAACATACAGGAGAATCCAAATATGAATTGATAATTTTTTTTCTGAAAAGAATGTTGAGCCTCCCACAAAATCAGGCATTCATTTTCATGCACAATAATTCATTTGGTTGTGTTAAAATGCGTTTTTACAATGGTTGCATTTGGAGCTGAATGTTGGCTAACCGAGAAAAATAAAATAGGATCAATTGATTTCCTCTAAATAGGATTATTTGAGGTCCTCTTTAGATATTCCTTTAGGGACTGTCATATACATTATTTTGTTAGATAATTGACAAAATTCTAACTGAATCACTGTAAGTCGCTATAGGTTTCTTCCGGTTGTTGTACATTGGACTTTCATAGTTTTCTTTGACCAGTATATGTGAATGCTAAGGTAAATAATACAAACCTCCTGGATAGGGGTCTGAAGATATCATTGTATCATAGGTGGAAGAGGGCTTTGAAGTGCTTCCCCCATTATCACTAATGCAGTGAAGAGCTTTAGCATTGTTTGCAACTGTTATTTTGGATGGCAGTTTGAATTAGACATGAACGCCAAATTATTGGAAGTCGTGTAAGTCACATCCACCTAACCAGAAGATTCTATGTTCATAAGATTATGCAAAACATAAGCATTTTGCTCCATGATTTATGGCTGAATTTTTTTTAGTGGATGTGTGCAATTGTGTTTGCAAGACTTGATTATGGGTATTGTACTCTTGCTTGCACCAACCAGCCCTCTATTGATTATATGCATGATGCTGAAATGCAATCATAGGCCATCCTGCATGCCCACTCGTGTAATTAGCATGAGCATTGGCGTAACTAGTTAAGGTGTGTGATTAGCAGCCTCTTCTTCAATCTGTTTGACAACCTTTGACACTTCGATCAGATATATTAGCTTCTTTGAGCTGTTTTGCAGCCCCTCAAATGGGTAAGGTGCTGCTTTCAATTATAATCTTCACATCTTATGTGCTCATATCAAAATTTGTCACAGCATTAAGGCCTCTGAACATGGCAGCAATGTCATATACTTCAACAGCCTCTTTTTGAATATTATGGAACTGATTGTCCATAAACTCTTGAAATTCTTAATGTATGTAACATTCCTAGACTAATCAAAATAATGTTCTTTAACAATCATGCACTCTTACTGGTTGTAGCAAAGAACAAATGAACATGTTGAACACTGAGCAAGAGGCATATAATCAACAAATCAAACTTACTATGGAAGAATGATGGAGGAAAGATCGTCAATATTATGCTCTCCATAGGGACGAGATACTAGCCTGTAGGCGTGAAAAGATAGCAGACCAGACTCAAAACCACCCCCAAGAGATCCAGATGCAATGCCTTAAAGACTCTACAAGAGTGCAATGCTTTCGTGTACGTTGCAAGGAACAAATAAGTGCACAAGAAACTATTGAAAATGCAAACAACCAGATGGGCCTGTCTTGTCCCCCTCCCAATCAGATGCTACATTGGGGCTGCTACCAAGGTGCCAAACAACACAAAGTAACTATACAGACAGTGAAACTGCAACATGGAGATTCAGACAAAGAATAGATGAATTATCTATCGTACGAAGATTTTTGGTATGCAATGAGTGTTACTCAAGGTTGCCGCTCCAAGCATCTGCCCTGCGACCTACATGCAAAAGATGCTTCAAAGAGGTGGGAATACAACAGTTCTCTGCACTAAACAACATGGACCCAGGTGAGCAACTCGCTGTTCTGAGCAAATTAACATAGGTGGAAGAAATCCTCATTGCTAGAGTCAACCCAATCATACAAGTAACACAAGTGTTTGGTGGACAATATAAATACCATGGACATACTATTAGCTTTGCACAAGACATCACAAGTATGAATGCCCTACCACGCAGAATTCCAGACTTGGATGTACTCATTGTACGAAAACAATACAATCAAACACAATGTTATGATTGCTATGTGAGTAGAATCCATGTTAGAGATGCGTTGCTATACAAGATCAAATATGACGAATACTATTATGATATAACCATAGATATGAGTTGTTTGCTTGCCCTACCAGAACAAAGCACTGATGTGTCGACCATGTTGAGCACCATTGAAACTGAAGATGGTCTCATAGTACTTGAAAATGAGATGGATGCAGATGAAGGCCACAATACAGGTAGTGGAGCCCACACATCATCATTCATCACCAAGATGCCAAATGCATGTCATGAGCTTGAGGCAATATGCCACATCTTGCATCTTGATGATCCTACAGGAAATACAATCAATTGGCCTAATATGGATTTATGTCAAATAAATGAGTACAACACTAAAGCATTGCTTGATATGGCATTTCCTACACTCTTTCCTACTGGAGCCATGCAATACATGCAAGCATGACTGAATCAAGTGGATCTCCATGAGTACGATGTACACATGCTACGGTTCCATGACAAGAGGTTCAGAAGGCATCCTTGATATTGATACTTCATCTACAACCTCATGCTATGACATCGTGCACAAGGCATTGCAAGTGTTTTAATGAAGAGGAATGTAGAGGAAAAAATACCAACAATTATTGAAAACCTTCGAGCACACCTACAAAATGTACTTGATACACAGCTAGCAAATGAGCTTATGCACTTTGGCTCTTCGATTAGAGGACCAAGACCGTATTGGAATATCTAGCGGTTAGAACTAAAGGACTTGATTCACTAGTTGGGCCCACCTTCTCTATTCTTCACATTAAGTGCAGCTGATACAAAATGGCCAATCTTTCAACAACTCTTCATTGGTAAAACCCCAACAACTATATTATCAAACAAGCAACACTTAGAAAATGTTGTTAACCACCCTCACACCACATTGCTCTACCTACAACAATGGTTCTAGATCTTTTGAGAAGAAGTTGTCCAAAAACTACTAGGTGTGGAGGACTATTGATACAGGACCGAATGGCAGAGTAGAGGTACAAGGCATGTACATGGGTTCATTTGGCTCCCTAATGCTCCAGATGTAGATAAAATTAATTGGGATAGCAACATGAATGTTGAAAGGGCAAGAGCATTCTTTGATACATTTGTAACAACGTGATATCCTCGAGAGACAAATGAAAGAAATAATGGAATATTTCAATCGCCACATGATGATCCATGCTTGCTAAATACGGTAGAAATCTTTTCTGTGGACCCCTTTGAAGACTATGAAGAGCTTGTTAATCGTGTCCAGAGGCACACAAACTGCACAGAGGGAAAATGCCTTCGTAAGAGAGGTAAAAGAATGGAATGCCATTACAAAGCTCCCTGGAAAGAGAAACCCAGATCTATACTAACATTTGACAATATTGGAAATAAAAAATATGAACCTGCAAGGAATGATGATAGATTAAACATCCATAACCAACGGATGCTTCAAATTTGGAGAGCCAACATAGATTGCCAGCCTGTCATTTCAAGAGAACTAGTTTCAAGATAACTGGTTCTCAAATACATAGCCAAGTATGCTGCAAAGGTGGAGAGAACGTTAAAAACATGCAAAAACATGTTATCAAGGGTGTGTGCAGGCCAACAAGCAGATAATCCAACACTAACAACATATAGAAAATTCATGGTGGAGATAATTGCTAAGCGTGACATAGGGGCACAGGAAACATACCACATGCTACAAAAATTGCCCCTTGTAGAGTGCAGTCGCCCTTTTGCCTCTCTGAATGTAGGTAGAAAAGTACTGCAATGAATAATGAGGATGCCATCTGCCACAATAATAGAGAACAATTATATATAAAGCTACATTAAACAACCACCCGAGCTAGAGACATTGACACTCATCGACCCTGCAAAGATATTTACCTACTCTGCCAAACGCAAAAAAGAACCAGTGGCAAAAGAGGCCAATAGAAGCAATTGTCCGTGTACACCCCAAATTTTATTGCATTCTAGAGGAGGACTCAGAATAGTTTGAAATATTTTGCTGGACAGAATAGCTCCTATATAAACATTTCCGCCACATTGAGCATGATGTGGGACTCACAAAAGATGCAATTGTAAGAAATTGGAGGCAAATGAATGCAACAAACTACATTGCGTGGCATGTCCAACATCTCGCTTCAGAGGCAACAACAAAAGGTGAAGAAGACAACAGTGGCACTGACAATGGCACACTAGAGATCAATGAATGGCAAATGCTATCACAAATGGGACCAACGTCATGTAGTAACTTAAGCGACCTTGAAATGCTTGGGAGATGAGACTTTGATAACAACAACAAACAGGATCAAGACATGGTGCCCCCCACTTTCACCAAATAGCGACAAAGTTTATAGAGCTTGCTAAAAAAGGCTCATCAACTATGAACATGCCATTTTCCATTGAAAACCATGTACATGTATTAGCTGACCACCAGAAGCAAGCCCTAAACATAATTATCAGCCATAGCAAAGGTGCCTCTACCATACCATTGTACATGATCATACAAGGAACGATAGGTACAGGGAAGTCATACTTAATTAGCTGTGTAAGATTTGCATTGAATGAGAACACACAACAACAAACAATCCAATTGCTCACACTTGCTCCAACCGGAGTTGCTACTTTCAACATACATGCAACAACAATACATTCTACATTGTGTATTCCTATCAAAGAGATGTGAGCATTACAAGGGCAGGCATTGACAACCTTTCAGGAAGATTTGAAGAACATAAGACACGTCCTCATCAATGAGATGAGCTTTATAGGCCCAAAGCTATTAGTAAAGATTGATAGTAGGTTGTGCCAAGCATTCCCCCACAATAAGCATCTATGTTTTGGTGGGCTCTCCATAGTCTTAGTTGGAGACCTTTCACAACTGCCACCTGTAATGGGCAAGCCTATTTATGCTGCCCATGCGGGAGCATGATTACTTTGGGAAAAGTTCACGACAGTTATCACCTTACAAACATTGTACCGCCAACAATGAGAATCAAGTTAACAAACACAATTCCGCCAAGCACTAGAAAACATACGAAATGCAAATCCAACACAAGAGGATTGGGAACTCCTGATGACATGTGCTCACATAAGAATTGTGTCAACCAACAAGGAGGAATTTGACAATGCAACCCACTTGTTCTCCACTAATGATCTAGTCAAACAATACAACAAAAAGATGTTGAAGCAGTTAAACCTCCCAATAGCATTGAGTGTAGCAACAAGAACCAAGAATACAACTAATAATACTAAAGAGGATGAGAAACTAGAGGTGCAAGTGTTACTTTGCAAAGGCCAACAGATCATGCTAACAAAAAAAATTTGGACACAGGCTGGACTTGTAAACGGAGCATTAGGTGAGGTAATGAGCATTGTTTACGGTGCTGGTTCAAAGCCACCCGATCTCCCATTGTATGTAGTGACAGGAATAGACAAATATGTGGGCTCTCCATGGAATGCAGAGGACTCCATGATGGTACCGATAACACTTGTATCTCTAGGCAGCATGAGGCAGCTACCAATCAAAATGTCATGGGCAATGACAATACACAAATCTTAGGGGCTAACTCTCCAAAAAGCTACAATCGACATTGGAAAAATAGAGGCAAGGGTTAACGTTCACAACCCTGTCTAGAGTCAAGACCTTAGGTAGCCTCTGTCTCCAACCAACTTTCTCCTTTGACAAGATTGTAAAAATGCAAAACCACCCATACATGATCCTTCAGATTGAGGAAGCTCGACTACAAGTGATGTCTCTCTACTGAAAATTAGTTGCACAGTGTTACTAAAGGTGCACCAATAGAAAATATATTCGACACTCCATGTTCTTTAGTACATGTTTTAAATCTAACCATTGAAATACATGGCAACGTATAAATACTCTTTTTAGAAATTGCTTTCTAGGTAACTGCATAATTTCAGTCCTTTTATGTTGATTCTCTAATCAATGATATCTTATTATCCTTTTTGGCAGGTATCTTTTTATGATCAAGCATTTTTTTCAGATGTTCAAAATGTATACACGAGGCAACAGATACTTTCGTAAGAGATTTGCCTTGTAAGCCTTGAGTCGCTTCAACATTCCACATTAAACACTCCTTTGTGATGTGCAAAGATATAATGTAGCAAATTTTGATCCAATTCTGAATTGTTCCACAAAAGAACAAAGATCCCATATATATATTGTTATTTAAACCTTAATATCTTGTATGTACAGTTCTATGTCCATGAATGGAAAAAATAAAGAGAAACTACTCATGCAAAAGGTAAACATATTTTTCCTTAGTATCTGTAATTGTAAGCTTAAATGGATGTTGTTGGCCTTATGAAGGCCGACATCTTAGTTGTACAGATATTAGCAAAATAGGAAATTAAACCAAAGTAATGTACAGATCCATTCTTGGTAAAATTGTGCAGATTATGATATTTCTTAATTGTTTGTTTTTTTTCTCTTTCTTGGTTGTAGTCTGCAACATATCTCATTCTCTCGTTTCACTTTCTTTCCTTCAATCTGATAATGAATCACAGAGTGTGATCCGAAACATTGATAAAAATATGAAATTACGTTGAGTATTCCTATGTTTGATTCAGAACATAGTTTCCACAGCCATTCCAAAGGACATAACACATGTCGTAAGAAAATGAAGAGAGTGTTATATGAGTGATCAAAACTAATTACTCCCTGTTATCAAATTAATCATTACATTTGGTAAGGTAAACATAATTTTTATCTCTAAAGTAATTATTGTCATCCACGAATCTAATATTTACAGAGTCTCTACAATTCTAGCATTCTAGCACACTGCATTGAAATATTGTGCTGCTGACATATCTAAAAGGTCAATCAAAATGGCACTTAAAGATCTGGACACTGTTCTTGTCAGTGTCATTTAATTTCATTATGTATATTATTGACACAGTTGTGCATAGTAGAGCTTTGTGTTCCCTACAAAAAATTGGGGGAAATTTAATAGAAGACTGTACCATTTACGACTCAAACTGACTGCTATGAAAGATCATCTAAGCGAATCCTTCTAATTTGGTGCAACTTTATATGTTGAAGATAAACTACCATTTTTGTGTTCTTATATGTATCGATTTGACAAGTCAAAGTAGCCTCAATTTATATATTAGGGAGAGATTTCTGATGTTGACATCTTTTATTTCAATTTATATTAATATTTTAATTTCAAAATCTAAGTTTTGTCATCATTTGATAACATTTCAAATCAGATATCTGACAATTTTTATACAAGCAACAACTTTTAAGCTCATTAAAAAATTGTATGTAATTATAGCAGCGTTTATATTTGTTGCACCTACACTATGCATGCCTTAGGTTGCTTTAGATATCTATCATTTTTTGAGGTTGCTTCAAACAACAAAAACGATGCTAGGATCTTCAACATCACATCTGCAAAACTTTGTGAACCAATTCCTGCCAAGACCTCAAAAGTCTTCTATTTTGTGTTTGCCTGTATGCTCTTCAAAACTTTGTGAACTAATTTCCAGCCAAGACTTCACAAGTCTTCTATTTTCTGTTTGACTGTATGCTCCTCAGGATTCTTGAACTCGTGCTTGTTAATCTCCTTCTTAACAATTTCTTTCTGACTTCTCTTTCTTCACCGGCTCTCCACTTTCTCTTTTTCGACCTCTCTTAATTTCACTTGTAACTCATGCTTGTTAATCCCCTTAACAATTTCTTTCTGATTTCATTCTGACTTCTAAGTGAGCAACATATATCCATTGTCTTAGTGTTTTCTTGTAGATAAATGGTTTGTTCCTCCATGGTTGTTATACTACTCCTTGTGACTGCTATGGTTTATGCCTTATAAAAGTAATTTGGTTCAGGTTGGTGGAGTAGTAAACTGATTGAGAATGCCAGATATTTATTTCCATTTTTAGATTTTAACGTGTTGAAAACCACTTTTTATTTATAAGGACTTATGATGGGCTCTACATCTTTACCACTGGGTTACGACTCAACTTGTTAGTTTCCTGCTGATTTTTCAATATTATTTCAGTTTTATTTAATATCTCTGTCGGTGCAATTATTTAGAAGGGAAATTTACCTCTTTGCAAAAACAGTTAAGAGATTCTATCTTTGCAAGGTCCCATGAATTTGTGACAGAATGGGATACTGGACAAGAGGGATCAAGTCACATGAACTTGTTCCTTGCTTCAATTCCCCGTTCATGTTTTGGTTGACAATACTGGACTATGATATGCTTATTTTTCCATCGCCATTTCAATGGCATGAAACGTTGTGCAAGAAATTCAATATCTGTTGTTTACTAATTCTGAATCCAAAAATCAAATTTTGAATAGAAAGAACATGTTCTCGCCTATTCAAACAACTATTTCTAAGGTGTAAAAAATAAAACAAAAAATGTTCAGTCCATTAGATTACTGTGCTAACTATATTTTAAACAACGCAACTTCATATCCAACGCTTGTTCCCTGTACAGTTCTTGAATTACTGCTATATCAATGTTCTTTTTATACCTGTGAATCAATGTTCTTCTTATACCTGTGAATGTTGGATTCCAATTTTAAAATGACCGGAATGGTAGTAAAATCCAATTCTTTGGTTTCTAAGTATTCCTAAATCAATTTGACAAGAAAACAATTGGCGTGATCCTTGGACCTACCTATCAGGTACAAGTGCTAGTATATTCTTCTCTTTAGTAAATTTGGTTGAGCTTGGTGGGTTAGATTTAAGGGCACCAATATGCACCACATTTATTCTATAGTGGATTGAAGCATGTTTAAAAAGTTAGGTCTTACAAGTTTTCTCATCCACACCTTGAGTTTTAACATTCTTAGGGAATGCAAGGAGTACTCCTCCTTCCTTGGGCCCTGCATATAAAAGCATACGAATATAAGAATCACATGGAACAAATATAACAAAATGATCAAATGTAGTTACAAAGTATGTCGAAAACAAAATTAAGAAATGAAAAACAAAATTTTATTTATTACCAACCATTCAAAGCAAAACAAGTAATGTCATTCACTCTTCAAGTTGGCAATGATTTAATTATCTAACTATTATTCAAAAATGTATTTAACAAAAGAAATCTGAAAAATATATATATGAAACTTTAATTACTCTATACAAGAATGAGGGAGAGTGAGCCTAGAGTTGAGAAAATAGAAGGGAGTGAGCTCAGAGTTGAGAAAAATAGAAGGATGAATGGAACATTGAGGAATGATGGCAATTGAACATGGCCAAGTTTAGGCACTGGCCAAGACATAGGACAAAATAAGATACTAAAAACATTAGTAGAGAATATTATAGATACATAAGTAGAAGGACAGATGCCTTAATGGATTTACAACACAAATGTTTGTTCCCTGCACTCACTAGTAAATTTGGACCCAATTTTTGATGCAGGTTGGTCAATTTTTCTACTCCAATTGGTTGAACTTTGGACCAAAACCTTTGTCACTAAAATTTCGTCGAAGTTTTGACCAAAGTCTATTAATGAAGAACGTCGTCAAAAAATAGCCCAAACTCTGATAGGAGGCATCGAAAATAATTTGATTCAACAAGCATATACCTCAACATAGTTGAAACATCTACCTAATTACGTCAAAACTTTGATGAAATCCCAGTGGTTTTTTGACGAGGATGTCATGTCAACAACAATAGTCCTCGTCGAAAGATCTACCTAATTACGTTGAAACTTTGACGAAATCCAATAGTTTTATGATGAGGATGCCATGTCATCAACTACAGTTCCCAATAAAACATCTACCTAATTACATCGAACTCTTTGACAAAATCCAAATAGTTTTTCGATGAGGTTGCCATGTCATTGACGACACTCCTCGTCGAAATATCTACAAGAGGACGTCGAAACTTCAATGAGTTCCCTGTATTGGAAAAAAATAAAATTTGATAACGGATCCTCAATTTCAACTACCCTAGCCTCGAGATCAACCTGATGAATGAAATTAGGATCCTTAGTTTCAAAAATCCAATCTAATTGTGGATCAACCTCTTGGCTACAAATCTTTGTTCAGAGTTGCGAGTATGGAGTTGGTTAACTTGCACAACAAGTTTTCTTCTTGTTCTTCTTAGAGCGAGGAGGCAAAGGATGTGTACAGAGAAGTGGCAAGGATTGTGAATATGGTTGGGTTGACACAAGAAGATTTGATCAAGATACCTGACAAGTCTATGAGTGCACTGCTGCATATTCTTTCACATCTTAGGAAGTCCAAGTATGTCAAGATTTAGAGCTTGGTGCTAAGAATCTATTGCTGGATTTTTCATGACTGCTTAGATATGCTCTTTTCAACAAAGATAAAGTTATTTGTCCCTTACGTTGTTAATATGCCCATTCAATTGCTAGGTGTGTAATTTATATATTTTCTCTGTTGAAGGTAGTTTTCTTCCGACAGATAACTACTTTTACATCAATAGTTATCATACATTGAGAATATAAAAGGAAAAGAAGGAAGGTGTTTTAATAGTCTTTAATATGTTTTTAGGTCTAAAATTGTCTTATAATAATATGGACTATCCTATATTCTTTGAAAGAGACACCTAACTGTACATACCTCAAACACTAGAAAATTTAAATTTGAAATATGTTTTTTCCATTTTTCACAGATATTTATTAGCTTTATAGATGTGATTTTGCGTGATTGTATCTGTATTCTCCAAGTATTAGTGTGTGATCATTACATATATTCTTCTTGTATCTCTTGCTTATGGGCTTTTAAGTATCACCTTGTTGAAGCTCTAATTTTTTTTTTAAAAAAGAGGGGTAAACGCTTTGACCTGGAGCTATGAACCAGTGAGGCCACAAACAAGGGACCTCATCCCCATGAGATTTGAACTTCGATGGCAAGGATAACAATGCAACAATTTAACCATCACAACATGCCACTAATGGCTTGTTGAAGCTCTAAATTATTAATCAAGTCTGGTGACAATTTCTCTTACCACTGTCATTTTGATATAGCTGAAAAGAAGCTCCTAAGTATGGATATTATAAACAATATTGTTAGTATGGGTAGGCTCATGGTTATTGGAGGGTTGAAATTTGATTCATCACATTTGGAATTATCTTTAAGCTGCATGACCTCTATCTATATATAGAGAGGTCTTTGTATTACAAGAAGAGAGGATGTTCAAATTTTAGGTGTTGCTGAGGAGTGATGATATTTTGAAGGAGTACAACATGTAGGTTAAAGATTCTATTGAAGCAATTGTTAGATATGTTGAGCATGTAGGAGTTGAGTCAATCAAGGGTAACTTGTTTTAAAAATGTATTAGTGTCTACGCATTGTGTGCTCAATCAAAAGTAAAAGGAACATACATGAAAAACCTTGATTTGCCTATGAATGTATTGTAGGCACTACAAGTTTGAAGTAATAAAACGACGATTTTGGCTGCAAACTTGATCTAAATATGAGTGTTATTATTGCTAAGAGTTCAGCATTGACTATCAAAATTTACATGACAATCATAAATGCATCAAGAATAGACACTTATTAATTCAATATCTTGTTCAAGGCTCACATATATTGTATACACGTATGTTGTGCAAGCACATGCAATCTAGTATACAATTATTTTGTGCTTAAAATTTAATTGAACTTTCCAATGACAAAACAATAACATGAAAAGAGAAACAAATAGACAAACTAAAAGAAAATAAGTGTGCTACCAATAGCATATGCATCACAATAACAAGCACATGAATAATAATTGAAGATACTAGATATATAATGCCAAATAAGGGGGAAAGAGCAAAAACACACACTAAAACCATATGTATCATGCAGTCCATAATCAACAAAATTCTCGATATTTTTTATTTTAAAAAGCATATGATACTAAAAACTCAGTATTTATACCATCATGCTAGAAACTTAGTGTTTATACCATCAATCAGAAGAAAACCCTATCTTGGCTGCTCCTATTTTAGGTGTGTTTTTATATTGAGATATAATGGCGAAGTCAAAGTTGGAAACAATGTCATCTACTATGAAAAGTAAATAGCATTTCTACAAGGTAATAAACTAGGGCAGGAAGAGATTCTAGGCAAGGTGTTGGTAGCTCTGCAAATTTGGTTGACCTAAACATGAAATTATTTAACAAAAAATATAAATAGCCAATTAATAGTATATATTTTTTGCTTGACATAAACGTGAAATCATTTAAAAGAAAACATAAATGACTACAAGAACCCAAATGGGTACCATCAAATACTATCAATAGCTAATTGAGGACTAATCATTTATAAAGGGACACATTTTTAAGTACCTCTATGTTTTAATTTGTTAGATTTGAAGGCATATGTTATATTGTGCTTGAAAATTTTATCTAGTTATTGGCACTTGACAACGATCCTTGCTAGTATGGGTGGTATTCAGAACCCAATTCCAACTAGACCTTGCAAATAATTACTAGTATGATGTTGAATATAATTTTTCCATACATGTGGATGTAAGGCCTGATGCTTGTTAAAAGAAAGAACTTCAAAACATTTGTTCTTATATTATAGCATGATACTCATTTTGGATATTTATTAAGTTTCTAGCATGATACATATTCTGGATATTCTTGATTTTAAAAAGTATATGCTCAAATGACTTAATAGCCCATAATCAAAAAAATTAGATTAGTGCTCTTTTTATAGAAGAATAAAGTTTGAAATTCTGGATATTCTTGATTTTAAAAAGCAATATGATACTCAACTTCAAGGTTTCAGCACAAAATTTGGAAAGCAATATCATTTTACCTTGTTTTTTGCCTCATTAGAATCATTTAGAGTAATCATCCATAGAGAAGTTGATGGATTTGTCCTCCAGCTTGAAATGAAACAACAATAGGTTACAAATTGTAAATGCACGATACAAAAAAATTCAGCTATGCTATTGCTATCATGCAGATCTAGAATTCCATGATTATAAGTATATATGAACTTAATTTATTATCTAAAGCTGATGTCAAAGTTCTAGAGTAAGTTATCTATCAAAATTTACATGACAACCATAAATGCATCAAGATTAGACACTTCTTAATTCAACATCCTTTTCAACACTCACAGTATTATCATATTGTAAAGAAAACACACTCCTACAAAACTAAAACATTGCAAGATTTGTAGCATAGTTTGTAGTTTTGTAGATCAAACCATATGCAATACATCTATGGTATATAATTTTGCATTCAAAATAATGAGTTCAGGATAATCATCGAGAAAAATTTAAGTTCAAATCTACTGCTACTATAGTGATTTGTTTTTCAATAAAGGTTCAATTTTTTTAAGTGAAACTATGTTGATTTCTTGAAGCCCGACCAAGACATTCATGATGGGATTCAAGAAATCAACACATTAAGCATCTCTAGTTTCCCTTGAGCAGAGCTTGAGTTGGTCTATGGTGATACCCTCATCGTACTCTGTCATCCAATTTTCAAAATGGGTCATCAATTAATTTCCTCATTCAATTCACAGCCGCTATAGTACATGTCCCACCATGCCCCATCCATATCCTATAGATTAACACCCTTGACCTGTTGATTGAATGAGTTTGCATACCTTACAGTTGAACAAAACAAACTCAATCATTGTTAAAACAACAAGCTATTAAATTTATAATCCATAATAATGTTGCTTAAGTAATTAAAATATATTAACAAAATTTTAAGTTATAGAAAAAGAATCATAAACTCATAATAATCACATAGTTCAAAAAATATTTATGTCGAATGTGAGAAAATGAATCTAAAGCCTTGACAAGAATACATAATACTTACTTCCTTGTCAGATCCAGCTACCTCAAGAAGACATCACCATGTTTGATCAGGTCATATTGAACATATTGTATTATATTGTTCGCACTAATCCATCTTACTTTCATTTGCCCACAAAGAAAAGTTTAATACTTCAAATATGATTTTTTAAAGAACCTGATGAGTTCCACATAACTATGGTACTCTTTTGATTCTACCCTATGCTGGAAAAATCTTAACTTCTATACTTAGGTGACCGTGAGACTAGTAGGATTTTAAAATTTGTAGGGAAGATGCTTATTACTATTTCTCTACAAAATATTCATATTCACGTGGATATGTGTGACAATATAATAAAAAAACGGTTCCAGACCTACAAAGTGACATTATTTTCCCATCTTCTGGTGCATATCCTTTATGTCTTTGACTTCTCCTCCTCCCATCCAAATTAAGATTCTGCCACTTTGAATCAAGAATGCACATGCAGTTGTGTTCCATATGCATGGACAACAAGTGGAGTTGAAAAAATGCACCACGTTTATATTTTTTTTAGTAGGTCTATAATTTTTTTAATTTTTAGACCATTGCGAATGTTAGAACTTTGGCTGTGATGGCCGAGTGAATGCATTTAGCAAGCCAACAAATAAAGTCTTGATTTGCTTGAGGACATTACCCTCAGCTATAAGAGTCAAAATTACAATGTTTATGATGGTCTATAACTTAAAATACCTAATTAAAGACCTCTAAAAAAAATGCAAACCTATTGCATTTTTCAACTCCACCTAATGTCCTATGCATATCAATTGAGATTGCATATTGAAATAGGATCTCCTTCTACATTGCTTGAAACCAAGAGATTGAGATTGACACAGTTAACATCTAAAACTAGCATCATATTTACTACTACATTCCTATTGAAATACAAGTTTAAAAAAACCCTTCAATTTACCCTACTCCAAATATTTACCGTTAAATATTTAATGTTTGTCAATTTATTAAGCCAAGAGGCTTTCCACAGTGGTAGCAATCTTCAATGTAAACATATTTCATTTAAAAAAAAAATCGACGTTCATTTACTTGTCACAGAAATAAAATAGAATCTTAACAATTAAAATCTTGAAAGTTGCATGCAATGGATAGTTTAACTTAATATGAACTGGTGCGTTTTTCCTTCCACTTTCCAAAATATGGTTTACAATCTTCTTACGATTATCCTACGAATTAGAGCATAAAAACAAAAACTAAAACATTTATTAACGTTGCTTATTTTATTGCTATGATTGTTTTTATTGCTATAATTTTCTTTAATTTATACATTTCATGTTTGGATGTGCTGAAGTAAATCATTTTCTAAATTTGATTTGTTGGGATTTTTCAGTCTCATAAAACTAAGAAAGAGTTTCAAAAGTTAAGATTTTTATGTTTTTTTTTTGGGATAAATTTAGGATTTATAGGTATTAAGGGTAGTATATATAAAATAAATAAACTTATACTAATTCTATTGAAATTGGATACCTCAGTTTATTTTTTTGTATTAAGAATAAGGAGTTCACAAAATCATCTAAAGACCACCGAGAGTCAAAGTATCAGAGGACCAACCCCAGAGAGCAAAAAAGTCGAATACTATATACAACTAGATCAAAAAGCAAAAAAGGACTGAATCATAAAATAACAGCTACTGCAGCACATCATCAAAGGTGTCCAACCCATATCACCTTCCATCCAGACCAAATTCTTCTAATCTTGAATCTGCTTTAGCATGTAAAACATCTCGCTAGTAGTGTTCTGTGGGTTTCTTTTAATTTCCTTGCTGATGCGGTGGACAATTTGGTTGAAAGCATGAATATTATTTAGGTGCAGCCTCCAAAAGTAACCATTCTTAACTTCATTAGCAAAGAACGTGGCATCCCCATCCTTAAGTAGTCTTTTGAAATTAGCCTTGTTGACCTTCATAGTTATTTGAATCTGCAATTTTTTTTTGAAATAAGTGAGACTTCGAAAAGACTCAGTAAGCAATCTAGGGACATTTTGAAAATTTTCTTCATTTTTGCACTTCCAAATTTGCCACAAAATGTTCGCTGAGAGAATATCCCAAAACATGTTAACCTTTTTTTTAGCATTGTAAATAAATCCAGTAATAACTTCAAGAATATTGAAAGAAGCAGGGATAGAAATACCAAACATCAACCAAACCTCTTTAGCAAAAGAGCATTCAAAGAAAATATGTCTTCCCATTTCCAGGGTTCTGCAAATGCTGCACAAATTAGTATCAGAAAAAGAATTCCCAATAGGCAACTCATTAAGAATAAGTAACCACTTGAAACATTTGATTTTAGGATCTATAGAACTTTTCCAAATACTGTCAAAAATCTTATTACGTGAAGGAACATCTAAGTTAGCATACCAAGTATCATTAATATGCCTGATAATATCATTATTGCTATTAATAATAGAGTAAATGTCCTTAGCTTTAAGCGTGGAAATGATAATATCGCCAGGCCACTTGATTTTCAGATAACTATTAGAATCAACATGGCAAATCGTAGGAATATTCCTACTAGCCTTGACAATCATATTATACATTTTCTTATGAGAGTCAGAAAGATTAAATTTAAAATTTAACTCATCCCACTGAATAAGTCTATCATTCTCAAAAATATCAATAAACTGCTTGATCCTAAGGTTGGCCCAACACTTGGTGGAACAACCTTGAGTAAGAGCAAGGGGCTTATTACCGACCTTTAGGTTCCACCAAATGGACCTCTCACCATGGAGCATCTTATCATCAAAAAACTCCTTATTCTTTATGAATTTCCTAACATGGTTCTAGGCCTTCCAGATAGACTTAAATACAACCGAGCCTTGAACAATGATAGGAAATTCACTACAAATAAGATCAGTGAGAGGGAGATTCTTCCATAATTTAGCATTTTTAGGATAACCCCTTTCAATATTGTTACAAATTAGCACTCTCCAATGGTCATCTCCCTCCAAGGCATGAAAGATCCATTTGGAGGCCAAAGCAAGACCACTTAGTCTTAGGTCTTTGAGCCCCAAGCCCCCAAAGAGCTTATGAACATGACACCAACTCCATTTAATAGAGTGAGTCTTATTATTTCCTTTCCCATCAGACCAGAGATAGATCCTAATAACCTTTTGAATTTCCATAACTTGGTAATCATTAAACATCCAAGCCGAAGCATAGTAAATATTATAAGAGGAAAGAATCTTTTGATAGACTTGTAATCTACCAGCAAAAGACAGAGACCTATTGTGCCATTTATTCAACTTATTATTAATCTTGTCCTTAACCCAACTCCACATATCTCTTAAAGAAGGATCAACAAAGAAGGGAATTCCTAGATATCTAACAATTTTTGAGGGACCTCCCCACTAGAAACCAAACTTACTAAACCAATTAGGAGGTTGGTCATTCCATCCAAGACAAATAGATTTGGATTGAGATAACTTAGCTCCATAAATCTTATAGAAAAAAGAGAGCTTATTGATCATAGCAACAAAGTTATCCTCATAAGCTTCATGAAAAATAGAAGTATCATTAGCAAACTGACAATTGATAAGAATCTTATTGTTAAGAAGGGTGATGCCTTTGATGACAGGGGATAAAGTCTTGTCTCTAAGAATATAGAAAAGGGCTTCAAAAGCAATAACAAAAAGGGCAGGGGCAAGTGGACAACCTTGCCTGATAGATCTTCCCAAGGGAAAAGGGGCTGAGAGAGAACCATTAATATCAATTTGAGAATGTGCATCTCTAAGAAGCATCCTAACAATGTCACAAAAGAAGGAGGGGAATCTGAAAGTATCAAGCATCATAATGATAAAATCCCATTCAATTCTATCATAAGCCTTTTCAAAGTCCAACAGAAACATAGCAACATTTTGATCCGAATGCTTAGCCCAATTAAGGGCTTCCCAACTAGTAATCAAGTTCTCAAGGATATATCTTCCTTTAACAAAACTAGTTTGCGTAGGGCAAACAAATTTAGGAAGAATAGCTTCCAATCTTTTAGACATAATTTTGGCAAGAATCTTGTAAGAAACATTTAGAAGAGTTATAGGTCTCCAATTCTTTAACAAAGATTTATCTCCCTCTTTAGGGATGAGCTTAATGATTCCAAAATTAATCTCCCTACCCAAAGTACCAGTATCAATAGCTTCATTATAAATATTAAGTAATTCATTGCAAATCCATTTACTGTTAGCTTTATAAAATTCCACAGGTAACCTGTCGGATCCTGGAGCTTTGTCATTGTTAAGTGAATTGATGGACTTCTCAATTTCCTCCAAAGAAATAGGTTGTTCAAGAAAAAAATCATCATTAATCAAAATTCTTTTGGGGATAAGATTTATACACTGATTCTCAAGAGTCCTAGCTTCCTGAGAATCCTTAGAAGTGATAAGATCTTCATAAAACCAAGCAAACTCTTTTTTAATAACCTCAATATCATAAATCATTTGATTATTAATAAGTAATTTATCAATAGTTTCTTTAGCCTGCTTTTGTTTAATAAGATTGACGAAAAATTTACTACCTCTATCACCAAACTGAAGCAAGTGAGCTCTAGAATGAATTCTAGCTCCTAAAGCCTTCTAGTGTTTATGTTTTCTTAAGGCGTTCTTGGCATAAGCCAGGTGGTGACAGAGATAGGGGTCATCCACATTATTTTGGATGGCCATCTCAACATTGTAAAAATTATTGATAAGCCAGGATTCCTTATGTCTGTAATCCTTGGCCTTCTTTTGGCCCACCATTCTAAGGAGATTCTACCAGGCAGAAATATCCATATTCCACCTATCAATATAGGATAAAGTAGGATACTAAGACTCATTAATAAGTCTAATAATAAAGATAGTATGACGAAGTACGGCTCTAATACCACTAATGTAGATATGCTCTGATACCACTGACGAAGGTACGCTCTGATACCACTGACAAAGGGCCACACCACCCTTACCAACTCATGACAAAGAATGCAACAAGATCTCTCAAGATCCAATCCAAACCCAAGCTAGCCCAGATCCACACTCTGGTAGAAACCTCTGAGATCTCAACTTGTGCTCGCAAGCCACCAAGCAACCTCCTTGTTTCTAAACCGCAGTCACTAGCTCTTCTCAAAAACCTAATCCAAGATCCAAGTGTAAACTGCCTCACATTCGACGCTCTGTCTACACACTCACAAGTCCACCACAATCCTGTTGTAAACTGCCTCACATTCGTCACTCTGTCCACAGACTCAGGAAAACTCACTCTTCACTTCCTCCTTCTCTTTCACACCTTGAAGCCTTCCAAGCTTTCCAAGCTTCCACTTCTCAAGTTTCTACTTCTCAAGCTTCTCTTTCTCGAGCTTCTACTTCTTGAGCTCCTTCTTGAGCTTCTCCTTGAGCTTCCACTTCTCAAGCTACTCCTTAAGCTTCCACTTCTCAAACTACTCCTTGAGCTTGATTAGAAATGCTCATATGCCTTGCTTAAATAGGCACTTACCACCCAATACATGACTTATCCACAACCTTCTAGAAATCCTCCACAACCTTCTACAATATTCATAACTTTCTAGAATTCTACCCACACACCTCGATAAATGGAATGGCAACCATTTATTTTTTATTTTTTTCTATTATGCCACCTATGCACCTCGAAAATAAAAATCCTCATTTCCTTTCTTTCTCCTTTTTATTTTTTAAATTATTTCTCCTCTAATTTTTGTCACTTTCTCTCTCCTCCACAATTTTTTTAAAATTTTTTTTCAACTTTTTTTTTTCCCAATAATTTTCCCATGCAAGATGCTCCTGCATCATAGTAGCAAGAATATCCTCATCTTCCAACAGGCTAGTATTGAGAATGAATTTATTATTAACACTTTTACTACATGAAGGGAGACATCCAAGCTTAACCGAAATATAAATAGGATGATGATATGAAAGAGTAGTGGGAGAAACTAGAACAAGGTTGTTAAGTTTATCCGAGATCATAGAGAAAAAATATGATTAAGATAAAATTGATCTAACCTAGAATAAATTCTAGCCTAACCTTTCTAGTAATTACACCAAGTATACCAGAGACCAGGATTATTGTTCTTGTTCCCTGTTAACAGGTCAAATAGAGATTTAGAAAGTTTAAAATTGTTCCAAGCAAGTCTTTCCCACTCTTTCCTAGAGAAGGGGAGACCCCCCATCTTATCCTCTTGATGTTCTATCATATTAAAATCACCTCCAAACATCCAAGGGATATCTGGAAGCGAGCAAAGCCAAGACCAAAACATAGATCTTTCATTATAATCATTGGCAGTATATAGAGAGTAGATTCCAAAATCCATATTATTATGATTAAAAATCAGCCAAATAGCTCTGTTATACGGAGAAAAGCCAAAGCTCTTAATTTTAGGTCCCCATATAGGGTTAACTAAAATCGCAACTCCTCCTCTCCCTTGAGAATGATTAGTACAAAATTTGATCGCATCTTAATAGAACTGAAAAAAAATTTAACCACAATTTTTCTATCAAAACATTCAAGTCCTCTGATATTCAAAGAAATGCAATTCATTGTGAAAGAGTTTTAGGGATGGATGCCTTAGAAACAACATCCTCCATAGGAGAAGAATTGTTTGAGAAATTCTGATTCTGCTTTTTATTATTCTTATTTTTTATTTTTAGAGCCAAGAGGTCTCCCTTTTCTCTTTGCCATGAGGATATCCTCACTATCTGAAAGCAAAGGAGAAACCACATCTTGTTCTACGGGCTGATTGGAAACAGAGGTCGCAGGTATGACCTCAAAGAAAAATTCATCAAATATTTCTTGAAAATTTTTGATAGGCAACTTCGGGTTGTGGGTATTTAAGGCGGGGTGAGATACCTTAACGGTTTCCTACCCAACTAGATTGACTAAAGGGGGAGAAACCATAGTGGCTTCTATCACAACTTTATTAACCAAGGAGGAAGAGGACTTTGTAAAGTCCTACAATTTTTCTGTAGACTTAGCAGATGAAGGAGGTGGGACTATTTTTGAGGCAACATTATTCTTGGTAGACCTATTTTTCCTCTTTTTAGTAACTTCCTGAAAACCAACGGCATCCACCATAACAGTAACAAAAGCATTACTAAAAGAGGGAACAGGCAAGGGGGAAAGAGGCGATTGTGATGGCGTGAGGGGGGAAGGCGAAGGATTAGTTTTAGTGGAGGAAGAAGGAATCACTTGAGTGGGGGTAGGGTTAGTCACCAAAGATGGGTTCTTTGAAACTTTATTCTTGATGATGGGATAACTTTTCTCAGATGCCCCTCTTTCCTACATAAAAACATGCATTTAAACCACCTAGGGTTTCAACCTGGCAAGAAATCTTCTCCTTATCAATATCCATAGAGATTTCTTTGGGAAATCATTACTAGGTTTTAGGGCAATAAGAACCCTAGCATCAAGATGGGGAACCAACCTAGCCGATTCATCCATTTGGATAAATTTTTCAAGAGGTTCAACCAAATAAGGGATAAAACACCACAAAAAAGGAGGTATGTTCTTAATGAGAACCCATTTGGGGGCTGATAAAGCAACTATTTTATCTAGATTGGCATTAGCGTTCCATGCTAAGGCTCTAAATGTGGTGTTACCTACTGTCCAATATTCCTTCTTTAAAATAGCAACTTGTGAATCATTATTATTAAAGAAAACCACAAAGAGGCCTTTTTGTATTTGCCTACAAAAAGAAATTTGATAACCTAACTTAAGATTCCAATAATTATGAAACCAGTCATCTAAAAATTTCCTTGCTGGAACCTTGTCAATTTCTATAACAGAGAAGAAAATGGCAGTGTTTCGTAGTCTTTCATTCTCCCTTATTATCTCAGCTAACATTTCTTGGTTCAGGCTAACATGAAAAGAAGAAATGTCTCCATATTGCTTACCATTTGAGTTTTCATCATTTGCAGATGAGGTAAAACGGGCTCTAGAGACAATCACCAGAGTCGACTTAGCAATTGCCTCAAGGAAGGACCTCGGCTTACCTCCTGCACTGTTGTTAGATTTTGACACATTGTTAAGATTATTACTTTGAACATTGTTTATGATCGCAAGAGGGTTCGTGTTTGGCAGTATACGCTTGCAGAAGCATTAAATGGAGAAGCGTTCGAAGGGTTTGAGGGAAAGGAAAGATCACACCTGTTTAGGATGTTATTTGGCGGATCACAATTAAGAGAGCTCCCATTATTCGCCACCTTGCTAATAGCATTGCCTTCAACGAATGCCACCTTGTCATTGCTGTGGTTGTCGAGATCCGATGTGATGCCAACAGGATCTGCCGATGGGTCACCATCAGGCATCCTTTAGCCGAAAAAATCAATCACCAACAATCAGAAAAATTCGCCTGCAAAATTGCAGACCGATTTTCAAATTTTCGAATTTTTTCTCCCTCAATTTATTTTTTAAAAAAAATTGAATTGAATTTTTAGATATGCTAATTTACTACATTCCTATTGAATGTAATCACATAGGCAAGACATATGAACCGTTTTATAGGATTCCTCAAAGAAATGTGGTCTCGTGGCAAGCCATGAGTGTGGGATATGGACAAAATTGATTTGTTAAAAACACACGAAGTATTTGATTTTCTAAAATACTTTACCGGTATTTGATTTTCTGGATAACTGAAATCCCTCTCCATGCTCTTCAGACAGCGGTCAAGAGGGTTATAGAAGATTTCAGAATCTGCATAAATTATGTCCTGCTGTGTGAAAATGAGAAAAATGGTCAGCGTTCGGATGAAAGTAGCGGAATTTTCTTAAAAGTCTCCCTGTAGTTGAAATGCTGATCTGATAATATCGGGGTTTTAAGGCTACTCTAGGCGAGATCTTTTTGCAAATTTTTAAAATGAAATAAAACACATCAAAACAATAATCCGGCTGCGGACAGATTTTACAAAATAAAAAGCATAAAATCCATGGCAAGCGACTTACCCGCAAGACTATGCACAAATTGTGTGGTACCGTCATAATTGACGATGAGGAAAAAAATGGCAGAATTTGCAGGGAAGAATTACAAGCTTTACTTCAACAGTTGTCTTTTTGGTTAAAAGAGGTAAAGCTAAACCAATCTTCCTACAGCTGCTGCTTCATTCAATCTATTCACAGAAAACACAAAGTGGATCTGCAAATATCAGAGATTTGTGTGAGAATTACTGGATTCCGATTGGTAAAGCCCACGCAATATAGCCTAATTACAGAGTCCTCTTTCCAGATATATTTATCCCACATGCGGCACTGCATGCGTACAGGAAAGAAAATGTAGTATAAATTTACAAGGAAGAGACATTTCAAGGCATACCTTTCTCGGCCTTTTGGCTAAGATCAAGTGTAGTATCTGTTCTTATCAGTTTAATATCTGATACGTGGCTCAATGAGCCACACGATATTAAATTAATTTCTTGAGGGGGAAGTCTCAACAATGGTAGCTTGCTGCCAGAGGCGTCGAGCGTCGCTTCTGTATTGCACTACAGCGGAAGCCCGGCGCACCCCACACACCCAAAGCAATTCACAAATTAATTTTATGACTTTGTTGATAGAATGAATGAATATCTTTGCCATTTGAGTGTTCAGTATGATTTGATTTTAGACCAGATTATGATTAGATTACGGGAGCTGTTTGGTTATAACTATTATATCAGAGGGCCGTTGAAAAGATCATATGTTAAAAACTATCGCTTGATTACAAATAAGTAAAATGGCAATTTCTGACCATGTGAGTAGTCAACATACAAGAAGCTTTGACATCATTATATTCTTCCAATGAAATTTCCACCCCGTCAATATAAGAACATTCATATACAATATGGGTATCCAATTAGAAAAATATTATCATCATTATTGATAATACATAAAACCATGTTCATGTCGCTCAAGCGGAATGACTGCACACCCATCTCTAAAAACATCATTATCAACTTGCAAACCGATTTACAAACTCTCATTCTCTGCATAATCACTAGAAAAAGCACCGTTATAGATTTTCTTGTTCTCATCTTGATAAGAACAAATTTTCCCAAATACTTCAAATGTTTCACATGAATGATTTCCTAGATTTTCTTGTTCTCATCTTGATAAGAACAAATTTTCCCAAATACTTCAAATGTTTCACATGAATGATTTCCTTACCCAACCCCAAATGATACACTCACCTCTTTCCACGATTAAGTTTTCCCTGCCTTCAAATTTTCACTTCAACTGTACCAGGAAATAAATTCTCCCTTCTTAGATTGTCCGAGTGGACATGCATGCAAAATTAACAATATCAGATTCCCACAATCCATTTGTAATGCAGGTTCATTTTGGATTTGATTGTGTGCGTTTTTTAGCATCATCGTTTCAAATCACTCTTCGTAATCCATCATCAACTGGATAAGAGAGTGCAGGATGCATGCAAAATGTCATATCATATGCAAGGCATGTGAACAGTTTTATAAAATCCCTAAAATACTCCCTAAAAAATCTATGTTGACATAAAAAAAATTATTTATTTCTGAGAATAAAAAATCCCCGCAACTATAATGAAATATGAATCTACAACTTTAATAATACAAAGATGATATGCAACAAAAATAGATATATTACAAATTGATGCTGAAAAACTTAAACCATGAGAATTGTTTTATAGTACCTGAAGGATACAATGTTGATGCAGCTTCAGAAAGATTGTCTGAAGGACATGATATGTTCGGGTTGAAGGAACTTTGAGATTCATTACTACAGTCGGGAATGGGTTCATCTTCAATATTACTATAGTCGAGAATGGGCTCATTTTCAATCTTCTGAAGATTGAAGATGAGCCCATTCTCGACTGTAGTAACGAATCCCAAAGCTCCTTCAATCTCATCTATGAAGTGTATTAAAAGCTAACAGAGCATCTTCACGAGCTGATCTCCCTTGTGAGCTCAACTAAAAGACAATTCCTAATTGAAGAATGCTGAAGATAGTCACGATGTGCCTATTGCTAGGCACATCGTGACTATCTTCGACATCTATGGCTCTTATGGTTCTAATCTTATAACATGAGGCTTCCTCTTCTTTTTTCGAGCATAAGGCTGATGCAACCCTGTAATAAGAAATAAATGAGTTTAATTTGGATTATGTACAACACAAAGAAAATCAAAATGTAATAGCAATTTTTAACAGAGAAATAAACTATATTAACTATATTAACACATGAAGCGTACCTGATTGATCAAAACCAAATCACTGCCAAGCCTTTTAACCACTCCTTAATAGCACTTTCTCTATCACTAAGTTTGCAGCAGGGTTTCTGTTTATTTTTGGATCTAACGTTAATTTGGCATCTCCATCCAAAAATTTCTCTAGAGCCTGGAAGATTTATACATGAAGAGATAAAAAACTCAAAATCTATCATGAGAAAAATAAAGCTCCAACAATAATAGTTTATACATCTGTATTTAGAGGCAAGATAAATTCAACTGAATATTGAAGATCAAACAAGTTCTTCAAAATATGAAATTTGAAATAAAAGTATAATTCTTCCAACACTGATAGTTTATACATCTATTCTCCCTTCATTGTTACCTTAATTCTCTGCCACTTGAGCTCATAATTCTGCATTACCAACACAGGTTGGCAAGTTGCCCATCTTCAAATACCAATGAAATAAACCACATGCTTGAGTAATAAGTGATGCACTTCTACCAATGCTACTTACAGAAAAAATAAATTGTAAAGACTGTCGATTTAACATAATTAATCGTAGTTACTGGTACTTCATAATGACATTAAAAAAATGCAATATGTAATTACTGATATTATTAATGAAATGTAGAAGGTCCCTAAGATACCCGATTACAAAATATACCATAGGTTCAATGGAAAACCAATCCAGACCTCAGATTGCAACCTAGAAAAACAATTATAGGATCACAGCTCCTAGAATGCAATTCCGCTTTAGCTCTTGAACTATTCAGCATAGTGAAAACTTGTTTGCATTGTAAATCTCTTTTCATTTCAATGTTTCTTTGCTTTATTGATGTTGGGAGACATGCAACAAACAAGGATTTAAATCCTCCTCCCAGCAAAGAATCAACATCAGATATTGGTGAGTGTTATTGCTGCTTCACTTCAGATTGGTAGTTCGTCAATCTCCTGGCAGGTGCCCCATAGTGAGTATGGATTTACATTAATTAGCACACTACCTTTTTTTCTCAGCGCACATTACATTCAATATTCAATCGAACTATGCTCTACTGTAACTTTTCTGCGATGGTAATGTTGCAATGAAATGGGATAAGGGTATCCTCCTATACAAGTTGGTCTCCTGAGGTTTTTGTCTCACAAGGCCTGCACAAATGCGAACTGTAATTCATGTGTAAAAGTTCATGCCTTCCTTTGATTGAGCAAGCGGCCTAAATACCCAACCATGCTAGGAAACAACACGGGTCAGCCCAAAAAATAGAAAATGTCAGTCTCAGCACTAAAAGACAAATGAAATTTATCTAATATTTTATTTATTATTTAATAATAATAATTTATCAAATCAGTTGGTGTGACAACCCAGCTCAAGGTGTAAACATGACACTCATCCTTGGCAAAAAGAGTCTAGTATAAGGTATGTGAAGATATATTCAAATCAATCAACATTTGTAGAAATCTGTATATATAAACAAGAGACTAATACAAGGTATATGAAGATGGAATCAATCTGATTAGTAAATTCAAATTGTACAAATACAATGCTTTTTTTATGTTTTATTGACACAAGCCTACTCAAAACGTATAGGGATCAAATGACAAAGTCCTTTCCAGTTTGATGGTGGATTCCCTTTTTATTAACTTAAATTCTACTAGTCAGATATTAGTTACAATTGAATGATACAACTACAAATCCATTTTCCATATAGCTATTAACTGACGAAGTGAATAATGGCCAAGGCTAGTCTAGCTTAAGTTAATGGGTTCAAGTTCCCAGCAAGTTTTGACAAACTCTTCATGAACAAAGGAAGAGTGCTACAGATTGCTTATGGGATAACCAAACCCTTTCACAAAACAAGGACAGACAAATAATATGGGAATCACCTGCTATAATAGGTCCAAGTTCACAACAAACTTTAGTAGAATAGCAATCCCTAGTGTATTATTTTTTGTGTGTGTGATGTTGGATTGCTCTATATTTGATTATGCACTTATTTGGTTCACATAAACTGTTGGCAAGTCAAATAATACATAATAACAAATAAAGATACTTATTCATCTAATGATTAGTCATGTCAAAATTGGCCACACCTCAACTACTTTGTTAATGGGGATTCACCCAACCATGGACTCTATGCAATGATAATTCAAAATGAGAAGTTTGATGGTGTGTTCCTTGATATAACTAAGAGGAAGATGAGTGTTAAACTCCACTTATATATAAATTCAAAGACTTCCTCAAGGGTAGTAAATCATAGTTTAATGATAACAATTGCGATGTTGGTTATAATATGATTTTAATCCCTAAAGTGCATGCTACCTATTTTAAGGGGTCCATGCAATGTGTCAATGGGCTTAAATGACAAGAAAATTTTGGCAAAACAACTATCCCTAAAAATAGCGTAATAGTCAAAAGTTTATCCATGCTGATGTATATTCTTTTCATATATTAATAGCAAGACCATTACTAAAATTTTACTTCTTAAACAAAGAAATTCAGATAACAAAATTCCAAACAAAAACCCTACCTTAGTGGCCATTAAACCCTGGTATAGTGGTTACACAAAGCGATTCCCAATGACTACTTCAGGTTGAGCCTTATCAAGCATGTTCAATATACCCCACAAACAAACTAGGTTACATACTAGGTTATTATAGTAGCATTTAGTTTTCAAAACTAAGTTTCCACCAGTGTTGAAGGTTCTGTGGCTCTGACAAAAAGTAAGTACACAGCTTGAAGTCACTCATACATTTTAATACAGGGCAAGTTTAATACATTTCGTCAAACAATTTACTTCTAGTTGGACTAAATTCATTTTCAACTTGTTTTAAAGAAATAACATAATTAACATCACAATATTAACTTATGCATTCAAGATATTGATAGCAATTTCATTGTTTAACTAATATTGTTGAAAAATGTATGCAACAGAAATCACTCAAAACTGTGTATTGTTGATGTAAGTAGGACTAAATTAATTTTCGACTTGTTTTAAAGGAATAACATTATTAACATCATAATATTAACCTATACTGATGGCAATTCCATTGTTCAACTAATATTATTGAAAAATATATGCAATAGATATCTTTCAAAAACTGTGTTGTTGATGTAAATTGATAGACCTAGGAATCTCATAAATAGTTAATGATATAAACTTGTGAGGCTATATACATCCTTACACTAGACATGAGAAAGCAATGAAGGATATAACATTCTCATAGTGATGCAATTTCTAGGTATGTTATCAATGATGAATGCTTTACCATTTTAGAAGGCACACCAATCTTCTAATACCCAACAACATGAAGTGGCTATTGATAACAAGAGCCTTTGTTACTTCCAATGGAATACATATTAAGAAAATGTCAAAATTAGAGTATGTTGTAAAGAAACAATATTCAAGAAGTTTGCAAATGGATGTACACAATAAGACAACATATTTCTTGACTGCTAGTACATGTGAAACAATGATTCTTCCAGTAAGAAAATATTTGGGGATTACATAATATGAAGGGTTGAGGGCAAAGGCTATCTATTGATTCAAGTGTGCAACCACCCAACATACAAATTTTATGACAGAACCTACTAATTCAGTTGTGCAACCACCCAACATACAAATTTTATGACAAAGACACGATATTAAAGTGTCTTAAGGTGGCAATGATATAATATACAGTTTACAGCATGAGATAGGACTACTTTGTGAAGTTAAGATTACTAAACAGTGATAGAAAAAGTAGTTAAAATAAAGATTTGTGGTAACAATATTATACTTCAAATATAAGTCAAAACTAGAAGAGCCAAATAGACAAAACTAGAAGAGCCAAACATCACAAAATGAAAAAAATAAGAATAAGACAAATTTCATTGTCTTATCCACAAACAAAAACAATGAATATTTCTTTGAAAAGTCATGTAAGACAAAAATGAATATATTATATAGAGCTAATCGTGATATAGAGTGAATAAGCTATTGGCAAGAGACAAAAAGAGCCAGGATGAAAGTCTTGTGATTTATACTGTGTTCGATATATCTAGAGTATGCAACAACAATGTCAGATACTCTTTGTGAGTCTCCAATCAACATTGAGTCTTCAATGATATTTTGATACATGATTTTTATAATTGTTGGTTAATAGTTTGTTCTCCTATTTGATTGTAAGGATGTATATAGTTGTTGATGTAAATTGATTAAGAAGACAGGTTTAAGTTTTAATTTTTTAAAGTCAAAACCTTTGAGGCTATAGGGTTTCTGCCCTAAGGTTTAAATGTGAACTCACATTCCAAACTTTCAAATGGGAGAAATAGAAAAACAACGAACATAACAAAATAATTGTTAAGTATGAAAGTTACGATATATGGAATAAACCAATTGGTATCATGAAGAGATGCCATCTCTTAGACATGTCAAAAGATCCATAGGAACATATAATCTGCCACCACCTGTAGGTGAAGCAAGGAAAGCATGCAATATGTTAAAGGAGTCAAAAATCATTTAGAGCCTTTGGAGGCAAGTAAAACAGCCACTAACATTAGAAGTTCCCACTCCAACTTCTAGCTGTTACAAAGGTCTTAATTTTAGCTGCTTGTTGTTGAAGTGAACGAATAATTTTAGGGTTAAGGATTGTTGGAAGAGCCTCTAAACCAATGAGCAATATCAGACTAGAGTATAACAATTTCAAATAGTTATGGGCAATTTTTGAAGTGTAAAAAACTTATTCCCATTTGGACATAATCTTCCTACATTGCCTCACATCTAGATTGAATATATAACCATATCTGATCATTATTGGGGATATTCTATGACCATCAGTCCCTATAGAAACTATTGGGGAGAAGTTCAAATATAATGTTCATTAAATGTTCAATGAAACACCAACATTCCCATGTGACAAAATTTGTACAATCTACCAGTAGTATTTCAATATATCCAATCCACTTAATACTAGCTAGTACTCTATGTTCAATCTATTTCTTGACTTGTAAATAAAAGCTCTAAAACATGCCAATTGTTTGATGCAATGATTGCATATCCATTTAAGTGTTTATGAAATTAATGATGCAAATTGTTTGATAAAATTCCTAGTCATTAAACTTGGAAAGGGAAAAAGGAGAAATTGGTTAGCAAAGTAGGGTTGTTCATTACAATTTCATTACGTCTGTTGCTCAACTAATAAATTACCATTTACTTACTAATGTAAAATAAGATTCATACTTCCAGAAACTAATTGTATACTATTGAAAAAGATATCAATAACAAAATTCCTAGATAATGGAGAACAAAAGTGTCTCTTGCTTTGGTAATTTAATTTTGAGCACTAGCAAATATGATGCTTCATTTCCAATAGTCAAGTATGAAGTTATATATCAATTATAATCCATAGCTAAAACTAAGGAGCTGGGCTTAGCTACTTACTTGTTCAGAGCCCAAAACTAGGGTTTATGGACAGAAATCCAAAGTTCACAAAATCTGCACAACATAAAAGTGAGATATTAGTAAAAGAGATCTAATGTAATATCAAATAAATCACAAAGATGATCTAGTGACAACTCACAAAAATATCAAATAAATCACAAAGATGATCCTAAGTACGGAAAATAGGTTGCATTAAGTTTGTCTGTGAATCAACATTAAATCAGGAATAGTCAACGCAAATATTGATGTTAGATAGGTTAACCATGGAGGCCTGCTTTTACAGCTATACAAGTTTCATCAAGTGAAACACACTTGCCTTGAATGTTGAGAGAATATTTTTTGACTCTTGTACTATAGTCCACTCATGCTCTTTAATCATCCTAGTGTTCATTTCACATACCAACATGAGGTGAGTTGGATATCAGGGAAAAACTAAATAAAAAGAATCATTTGACCTTAGATAGTATTGGACAAGTGTGCAACCTCACATACCAAATAGAGTTCAGCGAGTACTACATTTTTTAGTGTTGGATCAATCAGTGCCACTGTCTGCTCCTTTATTTGCAAAAACTTCAATGCCTGCTTAGCCAACAAATCATTTTTTTTTATAAGATTTGTAGGAGGTCCTTGCTAGTATTGGCCTATTAAAAAACAAAGGAGGTCATTTAAGTAAATTGACATATCCATTCAACTAGCAATCTCCCAGTTACAGTTTCAAGCAGAAGAATGCCAAAAGGATATACATCTCCTACACGACTATAGACACCCTTGTGCACGGTCTTTGGATATACTGAGGTGCCTAATCTTCTAACCAATGCCAGCTTTGAACTTGCTATGATCGACACCTTCCCAATACCGTTTATCTTGCTATAGAAAGAAATAACGTAAATCTTGGCATTTATATTGATTGAAGATGTAATGCACTGTGAATTATAGAAGAGTGAGAATCAGAAAAAGAACAAAAGAAGTAGGGGAACTCTCTTTTAAATTACACATCACAACAGCTTCAAACTCTCCCTTATTCATAATAAAAAAATATTAATCATTTATTTCAAACTCTCCCTTATTCATAATCAAACACATTAATCATTTAGTTATGTGAGCTTTAATTAACCTCAATGAATACTTTGTATTTGATTCATTCTTATGAGAGATGGGTTCATATGAACCACTACTCATGAAACATGAGTCAAATAGTTTGACTCAAAAAGCTACACCTAATAGAAATATCACAATTTAACTGACTGTGAAAATATCTCCTACTTATCAATTAACCATTCAGCTTTTAAAGAGCTTTTGAATAGAAAATTAAAAGACATAATATTTTGACGGGAAGAAAATGAAAAGTCCCAATATTTGAAGGAGAAAAAAGACAAATTGTTAGACATGCTATACCCAACACAAATCGTTAGACATACAATACTAAAACAACATATCCAGGATCTCTAGAATGGATATAATCAAATAAAATTAATTATATGACCCTCTTATTGTGGTAAATCACCTTTGCAGCATAGTCTTATGTTAGAAGAATATTACTAGATTAGAGGTCTCCATGAATAACAAGGGGATCACAAGAATGATGTTGGTACACTAAGCAATATGCTATTCCAATGATAATTCTCATCTGCTGCTTCCATGTGAGACGCTCATTTCTTGTACATACTACAGACAATAGCTGGACAATGAGTCAGTGTGTGCACTGAACAAATTAAGATCGTAATTATAAAACTATGCAGAGTACATCGCACAAACTAACCCTAATTTACAAAGATGATTACATATGCAGATGTCCAAGTTGCACACCATGTAAATTCTCAAAAAGTGATCCATTTGAAGCATACTGAAAGATGAGTATCCTGCATATACTAAACATAATAAGTCATCTCCATAATAGTTTGCAGGAATAGGCTAAGTCATCTTTTGGAGGTGGCATACCCGAGCTTTATGATGCATTCACTTTTGCAACAATAAGAGGGTTTTTCAAGGACACTCGACTATGATGTATATATACACCATATGCCTACCCCCATAATAAAATGAGTAATTCATCGAGTTTCATACTCAAATTTTCTTTGGTGAGGATATTTAAAGCTTAGAAATGTTTATCAGGCATCAATGGATAAAGTCTAGTGTTGAGAATAACAAGTTCCCTGTTGATCTAATATTATTTATACATATCTATACTTCTTCTTTCCAATTGGGATCACTTTCGAATAGATCTCTTTTCCATCAATGAGGTCCGATTAGAAAACCCCCCAAAACCCAACAAATGGCTCTAAAAGGGGGACAACTTTTTCTTGAAAAAAGTGGAAGACTCCAAAATCTTGGCAAGGATCAGGGTTAAATCCATTGGGCATACGATTCAATAATGTGAGTGCAAGGAGTTGCTGAGAATGTGGGCAATAAGTGAAAATTGAACAAGCCAAAACTTTCTACAGCCTACAAAAGAACATAATCTTATATACAATTATGTATATAGAATGAACTCCTTACCTCAAGAAATTTCCAACAAAGATCATCTAAATCCAATAGTAGATTAAATAATTACACAAAACGGATAATATCATTATCCAAAACATAGATCTGGAAATAGATTCCAGAGGAAATAAAATTAATGAGATTACAACAAATAGAAATATGAGAAATAATAATGAGATTAAAAGAAAGAACAAAAGAGATGAAACCAAAGGGAAATAAAAAGATTCATTGTCAGATGAACAACTTAATAAGGAGATATTAGCTTATTCATAACAGAAGGATTCATTATCACAAGGAGAAGGCACAATGATAAGTCTCATATACACAAAAATTAATGAGACCATGAACAAAGATGAAATGCATTCTTTAGACATAAAAAAATAAAAAATAAAGATAAAAATATGTGAAAAGAAACAGAAAGTTTCATCCAATTCTCAAGAAAGGAGGGATTTAGGAAAATAATTAGAGTCTGAAAATCAAGAAAGAAGGGATTTAGGAAAATAATTAGAGTCCGAATAACTATAGGCCACTCCTATGCTTCGAATAGAGTGTTGAAATTGGTGATATCAAAATGTATTTCACAAATTCATTTTATGGGCAGCAGTAGTCGTGGATCATTTTAGACCTACCATATGTAAAGTGTTAATTTTATGTTAGTTTGAGCTTCACTTGGTTTCAAGAATACTATAATATTCTCTACTTAACAAGGCCAACCACGTGAAGTTGGAAGCTCATCTGGCCTCACCCCCTTCCCCCTAACATCAATCTAAATTTCTCATTATCATCTAATTACACACTTCATTCATTCATTCATCCACTTATGAACTATAGCATTCAATCAATACAATCACATAACATTCATTAATATGATATAAAATTCATTAATACACAATACTAAACTAGACTTCATTAACACATAACAATATTCATTAACATAAAATAAAAAACAGTATTAATATGCATCATTCATACATAATTACTTAAAACAAAGTTCTTTCATTATCCAACAAGGTTTATCAAAGAAGATTTTTAAAACATCATTTCTTCTTTTTGTTTTTCTGAGCTCTCTTAAGAAAAGCGCTCATAGGAGCATCCATATTTGCATCCATATTTGCATCATTCTCCTCCTCTTCTGGCACGTGTAATGTCAAATTACGATGGCTCCTTCTCTTTGGAGGAGTAGGAGGTTGCTGCACTAAAGGGGGCTCTGTTGCAAGAAGAAGTAAATAGGATAAATTGGCATACTCTTTTTCTATTTTCAACTATTACAAGTCTGTAATTAAGTACTAGTACAACATAAAATGCATTTCTCTTACTTGAAAATGCCACATCATGTACATTAACATTTTGATCTACCAACACACCAACATGTTGAACACTTGGAACATGCTCCACTCCTTCAGCATGATGTTCAACATACTCTGAAAAATTCAAAAAAAGGATACACGTCAAATTGCAATTGAAGATGTTAAATTGTATTCATAATTGCATAATTAATTTCTAATAGCAAATTAATACCTCCACCACTATAATGCACATCATGGCCTTCATCACAAGTAGGTTCTATGGTAGGATATGAAGGCTGCAGTAAAATGTTATGCAGTCAATTTACGTTCAAAACTAATACCAAAAAAGAATCTTATCAACTATTCAATTTCATTTACTTTTCATCTGACCAAATTACCTGTGAGATATCATTTGGTGCACTCGATTGTTGGGCAAGGCTTACAGATTTTTTGCATAGGTGTGCAGCCATGACTTTATAGCCTTCCTTCAAGGCAATTTTTCTATCTTCATCTATGACCTCCACATTGAATTCTGTGCCCTGTATTTTTTTCTTAATATCGTCAGTTTTCCATGTATGGTTTCATTAAACAAAACTGTTTGCAACATTATATATATATATATCTGAAATTTCATTGCTCCTACTTACAAGTCGAGACTGGGGATTCATATAGCCACCAGAGCCAAGTTTGTGTTGACCAAACTTTTCTAGTCTCACTTTTGTAGCCACAGATGTGCCTTGCAATCTATGAACAATTTCAAACATCTTAGATTATATATTTACAAATATCGATAATTAGTGCATGATTACAATGTACTTAATATTATCATGACATACCTTTTTCTGCCTTGTGCTGCTTCATTATCTCTATCTTTACATAGCCTTTTCTCCTTTGCATCTTCTATTATTTCATTCCACTCCATTGGTGGAATCAAAGGAAGATGGTCATATTTTGGGTTCTCCTTAGGAGCCCTTCTATATTGATCCCTCATAGTCTTTATATGCTTTGCTGCTCTTTTGAGAAGTAGGCCAGTGTCAAAAATGTTTTCTCCAAATTTCTCCTCAAAAGATGCAATCAGTTGATTTTTTAATTCCACAGCTTGTAAATTCCACCTTTTTAAAAATAAATAGATTGTTAGATCAATAACTTTAATATATTACAATAAATGGAAGAAAAGAAAAATTATGTAGCAATGATACGAAACTACGTACCTTTGACGCATGGTGGGTCCAAAATAGTCTCAATGTTGTATGAAAAAGATGTTCAAAGAAAGCATTATTACCTACAAAAACATAAAGGATTTATTAGTCCAAAATGAGTAATGTAAAAGTAAACTAAATTTACACTTTAAATAATAACAATTTTAAAGTACTTGGAAACTTTCGTTCTTTTAATGAAAACATAGTTTTCTTATTCACCAACAATGTCCCTTCATATACTAATCACACGGACTGCTCCAGGAAATGGATCAACTTCAGCAATACTGCTCTTTGTTGGTAAGTCTTATGCACATATGGTAACATGTATATCAAACTCTAGGACCATGCAGTAACATATGGTAACTCTTATGCACATGTACACAAATACACAATAAGCTATGTAGCATAATAATAAGTGCATGTCAAACTGTAGTACAATATACCATATTGTAATATAGTAATTTTACACACATAAGAATATAAAGTTACACTTGATTGAACACATAAGAATATAAATGCACTTGATTGAACACATAAGAATATAAATGCACTTGATTGAACACCTACAGAAAGTGACCCCACCTCTAACATTCACAGACCATTCATAAAAAAATGAATACTAACAATTAGCTAACACTACAATTCACTCCACAAATGCACTTAACATAAAAACTGTGTCTACTATCAGAAATAGGCAAATTCAGTTGCAACTCAAACAAATCAACGTGGCCTTCAATGACAATCAAGGTACACAAATATAGATAAGCAAGATCAACTAGTTCAAGTATGCAAAACCACACTTGCATCTTAGAGAACTATGGCTGCCACAATGATCAAATCAAAGGGTTAGTGTTACAATATAATCATAGTTAACCCTATAACAAAGTAGAAAAGGGTTAGTTTAAAAGAGGAACATATGTTATGACACTAAATTAAGTAAAAATAGTTAACTGCCATGTAGTCTTGTCAAAAAATATGTAGGATTTTATTAGAGTGCTCTAGGTTCTAAAAACATGAAGAGATGTTTTGGAAAAAATGACATAATTAAGAGATACTAAAATCTGTTAAAGTTGGTCAAAATTGCATCTGACTAGGTGGATGCTAAATAAGGTACCAATTGATTATTAAATTTGTGAAAAACATTACACAATTATCAAAGATGAGTACAGTTTTGCATACAAATTTATGAGTGCTCGAAGAAATAGACCCAGATTATGAAATGATCATATATCACATCCATCTTGTCGGGTATTACTTTCATTCATCTTATCTGCATGAAATGTTACATATCAATCATTGAAATAATTGTGTAAAATACACCATTAAACTTGTTGGATTTTAAAGTTCTCCCAATTTCTTGAAATCAAGTAATTTCTATATAAAAAATGTTTTGATGTTGTTATACCATAAACCTCAAGAAAAATGTAACCTTAAGGTACAAATAACCTATATCAATATGCTTTACAACTTGAACTATCACACTAGCTATAAATAACTTACAGTACTAGAATCTTAGAATCTATAGCAAATGATGAGCCAATTAAAGCTTCATAAATTCAATCCTCCAAAATTGACAATGTTGACGCCTATGTACTCCTATTCTATTAGCTGCAAATCAGTAGCAGTACTAAATTTAGACATCTATATAATCCAAATGTCATCTGCAAAACAAGAGGAATCTTTGCATATACCATGAGCAAAGTGATTCAAATGTTAGAAGGCACTGTTGATAGCCTCAACCTTTTCCTATTGATACACCAGTCCAACAAATAGCCTCGAAATTGTCTTCTAGCATGTGATGTGTGATCACAAGGTTGTAAAAATCTTAAAAACTGGGGACCAAAAACAAAGAAAAACAAGATACTGCTTTTGAGTTCTGTGATCTATTAGTTCATAATAGATGCATGGAGGAGAATGCCTTTCCTATAAAGACATCATAGCAGAGACAATTTAAGGTTCAGACTTTCCATATCAACGAAGAATCTATGTTTTTAGTTGACATATTTGGTGCCCTGTTTACTCTATTTTTAACTCTTTTATTTTCCCCTATTTTTAAGGATCTACAAAGATCTCATTCACAACATGTCATCTGTGTTGCATTTCTTATCTTCATCTTAACCATCGCCATTTGTAGCCTATTGGCTTGTTATTTAATCTACATAGACACTTTAATCTATCAGGTTAACACTGCCTTAAACTTTCTTGCATTGTAATTGTGAAACTTATAGAAATGCATTATAATATACAAAACTGTGCATTATCTCCTATTTTTAATATTTATGATATTTATGCTTTCAAACCCCCTATTGCTAATGATATTGCAGGTATAGGTGTTTCTCAAGGTGTTGATGTTCAGGCAGACCTCACACAACAACCAAAGCATACCCCACCTCAAATTGAATGCATACTCGACAAGAAGGTTACCTAGCACACTAGGAGGGGTATTTATTATTCCTATTTGGTTAAATGGAAGGATACACCTCAAGAGGATGCTACATGGTTGACTGAAGTAGGGATTTTGAAAGCTGGGTACACTCGTAATTCCATCCCAACTCATAGCCTGAATTAAGAGAATTTGATCAATCAAATGGTATAATCAGAGTTATGAGATGTTCCTAGAGTAAACACCACAACAATATCTTATCTATGCACCCATTTTGTTATAGTTTCTTTGTCATCAAGCCTAATTAGGCCTGTTAGGTCTGCATAGACATAGGACTATCACATTGTGCTAGAGTAGGTTTGTTTGTTGATTGTTAGGAAGTTGTTTTAGATGTTTGAGACACATTGTATTGACACCTTCTGTCTGGTCAAAGACTTGGTGTTTTGTGTTTTCTAACAAAGTCAGTAAAGACAGAGTTTGGTAAGATTGTCACATACAATAGTGACTGTTTTGGTGCAACTTGAGTGTGGCAGTAAGTAGTTTACAATTGATGTCTATGAGTTTAGAGTACAATTAGGCAGGGTTGGTAATCATTGGGATTTGAAAGGGTAATAGGTTAGTGAAGGAAAGAGAGACTTTCAAAGAGTCATTGAAGTAGGGTGAGTTTGGGAATACCTCTCTAAAGTACTAAACCAAATAAGAGTCAATCCTTTTTTTTAGTGCTTTTAGGAGACTATAAGGTTATTGAATACTTGTAGATTCCTTGAAGGACAGAGGCATCATGAGACTAGCAATTATTCCAATGATCCAAGATTCTATATGCATTTTTCATAATTTATTTTAATGGTTGGGTTATGTCTTAGTTTTAAAATGATTGTTTTAATGATGCAATCAAGGGGACAAACATTAGTGTTTTTGATACAATAATGAGTTGTTTAGAAATTAGGGCTAGTTGAGGAGTCGGTTACGGGAAGTTATTGGGTCTATTCAGTCTTTGCAAAGTTATATATACAATGCTATATGTCAAATATGTCATAATTTATCATTTAATTAAATTAAGGAAAGAAACTTATCTATATCTATATTTTAAAATATGACAAGTACAACATCTTACTGATATACAACAAAATTTTACCATCCTATATATCTCCTAGTAAAGCATCTTTTTTCATAAAATAGTTTTTATGGGAGACATATATGTTGATTTGGTCCTTGATTTAGTGCTCATTACAAAATATAGCACAACAAGGTTTTACCAGTTCTAGTGGGCATAGACGAGGACGTTTGCATGGTCCTTGTTGTTGACAATGCACCAGGCAATACTGGACCGCCAATCGAAGGAGGAGTCCGCACTTCATCATGAGGTGAAGAATACAATATTGTTAGGAAATACATTTGCAATGGATAATAATCAAATGAGATACTAGCTAGAAACGTCCACAAAAAAAAAAGGTAAGTGTTATAATGTTGATGAAAACAAACAAAGTGTTACTTACACAAAGGTTGTGTGCGACAACCCTCACCATGTTCACCATGTAATGTCGCAACTGGCACATATGTCTATACAAGAACACATAAAATTAGAGATTATGATCCATAAGATACTATAAAATATTAATATCTATTGAACTTCTATTATTACTTTAGTCAAATTACTACTTACTTTAAAAGATTGGATTCTACGACCCAATTCTATTCTCAGTGCCTCTTTCTCCTCGGTTATGTCACCCTCAATGATAATGTTAACAAGTTCATTAGTGTATCTTTGCTTAATTTTCTAGGTGTAGAACATAGGGTCAGCACTAAGGGCGATGTCATGTAGATATGACACCGTATCTCAGATCGCATTTGATCAACGATCATTCTAGCTTTTTCTTATCATTTGTGACATCAAATATCAATTAAATTTCATCAAAATAACTCCAAAGCCATAAAGAAAAGAACATAATAATATGATATTTTTTTTCTATATTAACATTAAAATTTACAATAATTAATGTTTACCTTTGTTGAAGGCGTCTGAGATGGTGGATCCATATTGCCCTATGAAAAAAACTAGTTAGTCTAAGAAATCAGCAACGAAATTAAAGTAATAGACTTACCAAAAAAAAATTAATAATAAAGTAGATTGTATATGTAAATCATTTGTCTTAAGTTAAAAATTTAGTGTAATTAATGTGTATATCTTAAAAAATATTTGGCATTGATCCTACCTAGACATTTCATTGATCATCATGATCTTCATCCATGTCATCATCATCATCATCATCATCATCATCATCATCATCACCATCATCGTACTTGTCACTTTGATCATCGTCATCACCACCACCATCTTCATTGCCATCATCATCATCTTCATCACCATCATCATCATGACCATCATCGCCATGATCATCACCATCTTCATCACCATGATCATGATCGTCATCAGCAACATCATCATCATTATCACCATTATCATTAGCATGAAAAAAATCATCACCATCTTCTTCTTCTTCATCATTGGGTAACTGTCATTCCTGATAATCATTTACTTCCTCTTGTGCTTCTTCAATATCTTCTTCTTCGATCACATTATACTTTATTGGCCTTCCTCTTGGGTCATTTCTAACAACAAATGACCAACCTAGTTTATGTGGAACACCAAAGTAAAACACTTGCTCGCATTGGCTTGGAAGAACATAGGGCTCATCTCTGACTGGCTCAAATGACCTTGTATTAATCATAGTAAATCCACTATCATGTTCAATAACAGTCCTATCGGGATCATTTTGATTCAGTCATAACCTGAACCATTTGACGACAAATAGCACTATTTTGAATGAATTAAAGTCGCACTCAAGTATATCATCCAAAATTCTATAGTTTTGATTGTCAGATTGTTGAGGATGTATGTTAGTTTTAGATAAAATATTGGTGACCGCAAAGACATCACTTATCCTAGAATCACACATTTTCTTCGTTTCGTCTAACTTTTTCGTGCAAAATTTATAACCATGGTAGTACATAGCTTTGTGGTGTTTGACCTGCAATTATTCAAACATGTCAAGATTATTTGCATCGATCTGTGTGTTGATATTAAACTTATATTTCATGATTAGTAATCTTATGCATACCTTTGTATCTCTTAAGCCATGTATTAGATCAAGTACCATTGGCATAACATTGGGATCTCCATTATGATGAGCTTCTTTAACCAACAATACAACACCATCCCATGTTAATGAGAAACCATTTTCTTGAGAGTGTTCAATCTTTATCGTCATCCAATCAAGATTGTTTGCAATATAAAAATGTTGTGCATCCCACTCACGACCAACTATAAAGAAGACAATTACACCAATTAGAAACAACTTATATATATTGATGATGGATAAGAATTATTAAACTACAAAAAAAAAAATTATAATTACCTCTCACCCTCCTTAATCTACCTTTCCCCGTCAGGTATTCCCCTTCAAATTTGTCATTAGAGTTGGGATCCGAAATGCAATTTACATAGATATTTGCTACAAACTTTAGAAAATATTCACTAATGTACACCATGGTCTGGTATATCATATATCCCTCTATCATAGAACCCTTAGGACACGCTCTTTGTCGAACCAAGCCCTTCATAAATTTCAAGTGCCTCTCAACCATCCACATTGATCTAGCTTGTAAAGGTCCACACAATTCAATCTCCTCAACTTGATGTATGAGGTAGTGTTCTTGAGAATTGAAAAATGTTGGAGGTAAATACTTTTGCATTTCACACATAAGTTGTGAAATTTTTCTTGGCCAATATTTTATATCTTTTTTTATCAATTTCTTTAGATGATAACCACCTAAAAGAGATTCAACAGGCAAAAACACATAAACAAGATTTCAAATGAAATTATACAATAGATTTCAAATAAAAAGCTACAAATCTAAAGAAAAACACTCCTAACCTCATGTATTTTCCAAGATTGTATATAACTTGTTTAATACTGTTGTCAAACTGTTGTGGAAGGGATAGAGGTAGGATGAACTGCAATCATTAAAAAATGATCATTTCAATATTTTATTAAATAATGTAATAGGTACTACATTCAATCTTACAAATATACTGTAAATAGAGAACATGACTTATCTTGACGAAGGTATGCCAATCATGTGTTTTCAACCTTGGCCCAAAATCATCTTTCTTTGATAAAAGAGTTCTTATATTTGCAGCAAATCCCATTGAAACTTTTTCTTTTTTATGACTTCTTTTAATGCATCACTTTGTTGCTCCATTAATAACCAAGGAAGGGCACTTGTATTTATGTGGTCTCCATTGCTATTTGATTCAATGAAAGCTTTTAGTGCATGATTGGATTCATGAATGTTAGTACAAATTTTGGCAATTTGTTCTCTATCATGCCTTCCATCCAACATTTTCCATAATGTCTCTATTACATTCTTTCCAATATGCATAGCATCAAACAAATGCACGATTGAGAGATCCTTGTAATATGGTAACCTACTAAATTGAGTAGGATAAATTTTCATTCCTCTAGCAAGTTGGTCATTGATGCCTTGACGACCTTCACGAGCATCAATTATAGCATTAGTAAATATAAGACAATATCAAAATACAAATTTTAAACTTTGGATGACAAATTGGACATTACCTCGACGATTTAGTCGATCGTATTCCAACTTCCATAGATGAGGTGTCATTCTTCATGGCCTTGATGATGTCTCTTCTTTCCTATTGAAAAGATGTTTTTCAATAATTCGACACCCATGATTATTGTGGAGAAAGTGTCTAAACTCATCAAACACTTGTTTTCCTAAACTTCTCGAATGACAAGATTTCATCTTCAGACCATAAACTAGACATGTGAATTTTCCCTTTGTCTGAAGACCTAAAAGATCATGTATAATTGGATCATGCACAATTATCATGCGCAACTTAAGCATTCAATAGTAATGTGTAAGCACTATAACAAACCAAAAATATGTGATCTTAACAATACAAGCATTGCATGGAATTTAAATTGTCAATGTCTTATCGGTCTAGAGATGTCATACATAGTGATGCCATTCCATAACTTCAACAACTCATTAATTAGAGGCTCAATATATACGTTCATATCTTTAAATTGGTATTGCCTAATAATTAAATGACATTACATAATTATTATGATCATTTTCATGCACTATTTATAAATTAATTTAGATAACTATAAAATGAAAAGATACCTCACACAATCATTGACAACATTATGTGCTCCCTTTTTATGGACATCCAAGGAGGAATGTTATTGTTAATAACAAAAATAGCCACATTGAATAAACGGATCTCATATCTCCATATGGATTGATACCGTCCGCTACCAATAAAAGCTTTAGATTATGACGTTCTTCTTTAAAGTGTGACCATGTTTCTTCTATCTCTTTAAATGTAAAACCATCAACATGCATTCACATAATGTCATCTTGACTTCTATTGTGTGCATGGTAATCCATAAATTGTGCCAAGCTAGTGCACTTGAATAATCGTTGAAGACGTAGAATAATGAGAATCTACGAAAGAACCTTGTGAGACATTTTTTTTGTTATTTGATCTGACTGATATCTACTAATATGACAATCAAAAAATTCTGTTGCAAATTCATGTTGTTTATGATATAGAATGTGATCATTGAGACATGCATGTATTGTCTGATACTTCATTCCAATCTTATTCATAATGTTAGATAATTCTCGGTACGAATGAGGCAAAATGTTTGATGGTGGTAAGAAAAACTCACTAATCAACCTACAACAACAAATATGCATTATTAATATAATGAATAGTAATTGTATGCTAACATTGAAGATGACAAAAATGACATACCTTAGCATACATGACATTGCTACATTGGATATACCATTCATAACCTTTAAGTTCACCAACAACACTATAGCCGAGAGTAGAGTTGTTTGGGAGCCTTCATATAAGGGCTCGTGTGCCTTCTCAAGTAAAGGTATATCAAGACCATCTTCATCATCATTATTAGATTCCCTAGTACCATCATTGTGAGTCTCTTCATCACCTGCCCCAATACCATCTTCTTCAATCATGTCCTTTGGCACATTATCATCTTCTTCCATGGAAGCGTTATCCTTTGCTTGGATATTCACACCTCCATGTTCCTTCAGTAGTAAATCCACAATCAACAATGGACAAAAATCGTGGCCCCCTTCAACGTGACCATGTTTCCTACAATGACTCTGGGCAATTGTAATTAGAATTCTTCGATTCTTTAAGCCCTTACACTTTTTGCAAGGACAATAACATTTATCTGGTTTTCTTTAGAATTGAGCCCACAATGTAGCCATTATCTCATTACTTTGTTCTGGGTTCATATTGTCAGGGGTGGTCTTTCTTCACAGGAAAATATATCTGCAAATAAATTGGACATGTTGTAGTTAATGTTTATATCTACACATATGGAAAATGTGGAGTCATATCACTTTATCAAATATGGCTTGAATACAAATTGGAACCCACACATGCCCAACAAACACATTCTTTAGCTCTGTTAGATATTGTATGACTTGATTTTTAAATAGTCTGATATGAATTCTACTAAATTTAATTATTTTTCTAAATTCACTAGTGCAATTCAATTGTACTCTTTCTATTAAGGTGGCCCATTTTTGGGGTTTTCTTCCAATGTGATTCTACTATTTTTTAGCAATTTAATTATCTAATATTTAAATAAATAATTATTTATAATTTTGTATTTCTATTATCTTGTTAGAACATTCAACATTTTTCACAAATGGGGAACCTCATCCCGATTTAACAAATTTGAGGCCTAGACCCGCTAGCACATTTGACCACCAAAGGCAATCACACACAAACATCAAATCACAAATTTATTCAAATTTGTAGCAGATATTAAGTTCAGAATATCACATAAGTACTAATTAAATTCAAAATACCACACAACATCTTAAAATTAACTAAACTACCATAAATATTTAAGATACTGTAATGCAAATGAGTTAAATGTCATGGAAAATGTCCAGCTCTGCAATGTCAATTTAAAGACTCCCCAATAGTTAGAGGAAAATGTTCTAACTTCATTATTAAAATTAAAAATAATAATGTCAATAAGCACCCAAAAGCCTCAACATCACATGTCTTCAAAATTCTCATCGTCATCATCAACACTATGTTATGTTCTTTCTCCGTATTGGATTTTTCCTTCTTTCTATTGGCTTTTTCCTTCTTTATCTCTATCTTTGGTTAAAGCTAAACCCAAAGAAGGGGTCCCTTTATAGAAATTTTTTAGTTATTTGTTCATACAATTCCTATTTGAGTCTCACCTCTCAGTCAAGTCTGACCCCCTTACTGGTGATCACCTAGTGAAGCATAACACTTCCTCTGTATCCAAAAACAATTTAGCTGCTAAAGCATAAGAGCAGAAGTATCTGCCAACATCTGATAACCATTTTATTACCTGATAAAAGTGAGTGGGGCAAGGTTTATTAAAAAATAAAAAAGTATGAATGAATGTAGAAATCCAATCTCTAAAAAGGCTTAGTTCCATCATTATTTTATTGTTTCTTGTATGGCTGAATCAAATCAAGATAAATATGAATCCTGAAATGAAGAGAATGTTAGATTAGGAGAATTAAATAGGAAAAATTATTTGGGGAATACGAAAGGAGATGTTTCAACTTTCAAATATTGAGATATCTTAGGAACAATCTACTGCAAATTTGGAAATGTTTGTTATACCCTAGGGCCTAAAATCAAGTTTTCAAGCTTCATCCTTTTAGATTTACAACAAACACCAAGATTGAGGTATAAGACCAAGGTTGAGGTATAAGACTGCCCAATAAAGTAAACACTTGAAGTGAAGACCTAGAGAAAGAATACTATACTATTCTATCTATAATAATCTTCATATGAAGATAGCTACAAAGGAAGAAAATCAATATAAACAGGTATAATCCAATGGCTATAGGTCCCCTCAGGAAAGATCCAAATATCCATGCTCTAGTCATTTTAAAGCCTCATAGCTACAAAAGTAACTCTAGCTAATTAGGCTATTTGTTACTTCCGTAGATAATTGAATAACCCTATATAGAATCAAGCCTCAAATTTTATCTCTATTAAAAATATTTTAAGAGCCTAATCTTTATAGAAATAACACTAACCCCTTTTAAATCTAAATCTCTTTTCACCAGCAAATTTTAGAATTCCAGTTTCAACTAAACAAACTCAGAGGCAGAGTAGATATAGATTAATAATCACAACATTTATAATAAACCCACGTTCAACAAATGGGAACTTACTTGTTAAGTGCAATAAACACACCACTGAGAAAAATTAAATGCTCCCATCACAAGCAACCATCCAATAATGACCAACCTGCCATAAACAGTAAATCTTATCAAGATGGCAAAAAATAAAAATAAACTAAAAAACCTACTTTTCATAAAGCATATTAAAATTTTGAACAAACCAAAATAAGGCTTACCCACATATAATATGCTTGAAGCCAAGAATAGTCAATACTGTCAGTCAGTCAATGTAAGTAGTGTGTGGATTACTTGAGTAGAAGTGGTAGAGTACTGAAGCTACAAAGAAACTACCCTACAAAGTTGTTCATCAAAACAATAGACATAAGCTACGTCCAAAGGACCCTAAGAAAATCTTAGAAATTAGTGATAAAATAATCAATTTCATACCCCAAAATCAGATGTACATAGACAAGCATGTGATTCTTAAGATAACATTAATTATATCCAAATTGCCATTGCATTGATTAAAGACATTAAAAATAAAAAGTGATTACAAAGATATCTTAAAATAATTTAGCAATAGATAATGTAGAAAACTTTCTGGTAATATCTATTAAAAAACCAGGAGCTCCTATAGATATGTGTATTCTAATCCATACCCAAAACCAAAAGAATGAAGCCAACTCAAATGCATTCTCCAAAATCACACACCAAAGAGAACACATTGTTATCCCAACCCAATTCAATGCCATAGGGACTAAGAGTAAACACAAAAGTAATCTATAGTATTTTATACCTGAAAAAGTATGAAATGGATCAGAGAAAGAAGCAACTCTGGCTTGTTAAACCAAAACAATTCATCCTGTGGCTTGATCTTTCAACTAGATAAACGTCCACTTCTAGCCACATTCTCTAGTGCAAGTGTTGCAATAACATGTTGCAGCTTTGTCCCCACAACAAGAACAAGCTACAATAGACACATAATATGTGGGAAAATAATTAATTTCGTCAAGAAGCTATATTTATAAATTAATTTGGATAAGGAGAGAAATCATTAGTGAAAATAAGAAATAAATTTAATCTCCTTTTATCCTCTCTTCCTTTTCTATTATGAAGATAATTGTAAGCCATATGAAGATAAGTCTTTCTAGTTCCTTTCTCATCCTCACAGAAAATGAACGGAGGGTGTGGGAGATAGAGGGGACAAAGGGTATACATAGATGGATAGACAACACATTGAATTTTGGCATCCAATATAATTGAAGCAACTACAATTTATGAAATTAGAGCATTGCTACAGTTCAATAGATGGAAGAACTACACTGAACAACTAGATTAATCAAATGCATGAGCTATCCTTTTGTGAAATTTATCATTGAAGGATGAGAAAGGATAGGAAACTCCCTAGTTAAGTGCTATCAGGCTGGAATAATACTGGGATAGGTGATCTCCCGGAATGTACGCATGATTCACCTTTGTGAGTATCACCTAGATGCAATGAGCGCCAAGTGATCCATTCATTCTAATGAGAGATGGATTCATGTGAACCATTACTCATGAAACATGGGTTCATGAGTTTGACTCATGAAACTACATAGTTGAATCCTGATAATATCACAATTTCACTTTATGTGGAAAATATCTCCTACTCATGAAACATAGGTTCATGAGTTTGACTCATGAAACTACACAGTTGAATCCTGATAGTATCACAACTTCACTTAATGTGGAAAATATCACCTACTTATTAATTAAAGCACACTAGAGTGCCTTATAGGAGACATACATGCGGCTATTAAGTAGAAACATATTTGGTTTTAACATTTTCCTTGATACTATGGAGACTTTTCTTGATATCTAGAGATGATTTTTATTGCTATGGGATAATTTTAATGTTTATGATCTCTTTCCATTTTATTAATGCGCTTTTAAGATTTTATCAACTGAGCAGATCGCAAAAAGTGCAAATGTTCCTGTTATTCTTGATGCAGGAGGCATGGATGATCCTATTCTTGAGGACCTCCTTAAGTCGGTTACTATTCTAAGTCCAAATGAAACTGAGCTGTTCCGATTGACAGGAATGCCTACTGAGACTATTGATCAAGTTGTTGAGGTAGCTAAAAAATTACTCTAAATGGTATTTTTCTATAACCTATTCTTTTCATTAAAGATTTTGAGTCTGTTTTGTTGAAAATGCCTTAGCTTGCTACCATAAGACTGACTATATTTATGAGCTTTTAACAATCTAATTAGTTTGAATTAACAGGGTCTTGATCAAGTTCTCGTGAAACAGGGAGGATAGGGATCAATCCTTGTGACTGAAGATGCTCCTCCAATAATACAACCTGCTATCCTTGCTCTTGTGGTACTAGACACAACAGCTGCAAGAGATACTTTTACTGCTGCATTTGTTGTTGGTCTATTGGAGAAGAAGTCGCCATTAGACAGTCTCAAGTTTGCAGGTTGTATGCTTATATTTAATTCAAAGTACCATCCCGGCTTTGTTGATGTTGGTGTTGAAATTGTGATGTTTTGGCTTGACTGGGGTAGGTATATTGCAAGATCGTTTGGAATTATAATATTATTTTTGACTATGTGATGTGGTCTAGACTCTAGACTATTCTATCTTTGTGAGATACCGATGGCTATTTTTGCATTTGACCAAATTAGCTTTCAGGTTGTTTCTGGAAAATATTAAATTCATCACTTTATTAGTAAGTTTTGGTGAAGTTAAAGCATGCATATCTTTCAAGATGATACATGGCAATACAAATAGATCGAGTTTACATGAAATGAGTTGTAAATTAGTCTATCAAAGTACTTAGGTGTCATTCATTCTTTTGATTTGCAATTTATTGGTGACAACAACAAAAAGACATTGGAAGCTTGGGTCACCAAAGTTTAATTGTGTTTCTTTTTATTTGTCCATTAAGGAAATTTTTATTTTGGGCTCTGGTTTTCATAATTTTTGCTGCCTTAAACTCTTATCTACCTTGCTTTCCTACTAAGCATGCCTTGTTTTCCTCTATTTTCAATAGGGTTGTTCACATAACTTCTAGATGGGTGCCTTTCACAGGAAGCATCTTTGCTCAAGTTATCACAATAAATACAAAAATCATTGAATGCTTTGAATTATGTTTCATATTACTTCGTTTTTAGAGGGATATCAAATATTTACTCAAGAAATATATAAAGCTGCAAAACTTGTGTCTTTCTTTCTTTCTTTCTTTCTTTGTATTTTATATTTTGTATAGACCTTTCTATTAAGGAACATAGAAATGGATGTTTAACATATTTATCTGAATTATTCTGAACCTTTTGTATTGGTTGTTCTGGCAGCTGCAACAGCATCTTTATGTATTTAGATCAAAGGTGCCATTCCTAGCATGTCCAATAGATCAGCAGTATCAAAACTTTTGCAGGGTGATGGCATGTAATTTTTTTAAGACGCTAGGGTCTACATGTTTGTTTTGCACCTGGTTTCTTCATTTACATTAGAGAGGTACCTTGATCCTTTGTCAGGACTTAGTAATTATGGTGTCTATCATTGCCATAAGTTCATTATTTGGAGTAGGATGATTATTATTTTTAGAATGATGTGAAGCTCTTGTGTATTTTCCTATTTTGTTTTGTCAGTTTTTGTTTTCATATTGCGAAAGAGATAGGAGAATATATGCTTGGACACAATAGTTAGACCTTAAAAACATATAGCAAAGTACCATAAAGAGCATTGTTAACAAAGGGAGTAAGTGACGAAGACAAGATTTTATCATGAAAGGACAGTCATAACTTGAGTGTAAGAGGGATCCTACACTATCAACCATGAAAGCATCCTAAAGAATGAACAAGAAGAGACAATGCCAGAGCGTGTGCTTTCAAGAGGACAGTCAAAAAGGACTTTCAATGTATAGTATATTAGCTCCTATGACACTTTAAGGAGGATTTATCTACGGGAGCAAAGACAAGAAAGACATGGAAGGAATAGAGGATTGTCTTATTGTAATATTAGTGTGCAAAATATTGAATTGAAGATAATATTTTGATCGTGGCATCACACCCAACTAACTTATGAAGAAGCATGCTCAGTTACTAAAGAAAAAGAAAAAGAAACTCGCAATGGCTAAATGATTAGATACATAAAGTGAAAATCTTTTAAATATAATGACAAACTTTTACTTATAATTATTTTTCATTCACATTATTGGAAAAAATTACAACTCGAGGGCTAAATGATTATTAAGTATTTAAAGGTAATTTTTAAACATCCTGCATCAAATGCTCATAGAACCACTATATACCATGCTTATTATTACTTCTCAATGTGCCATGAAACGTTACATACAAAAATCTAATCTTGCTTTAGATTTTTGTGACAGAAAGGCATTCAAAATGTTTTCCATGTCCAAAGTTTGCTATTAGTCTTGCGCAAGAAAACTATTTATATCTTCATGTCAAGTAGATCAACAACCATGGATTTCCTTTTTTTAGGCTTTCAGTTTATATCTTTCATCTGATTCAAAAAAAATGAAAAGAGATTGGATGATTATAACAATGGTAGGTTTGTTGGGTTCAAGCTGGCTTATGCATGGCTTGTGTCCCACAAACTTTATGCCATAAATGAACGCAACAAAGTGTAACTACAACAAAATAACTAAGAAATTGTTGTGGTGGTTTATTTTTATTCAACCACTCATTCCATGCAACTGCCTATCAGGGATCCATGACTATAGTATCGTAATGAGTTGAAACTTCTTTTATTCCACTTTAACCCAAAACAAAGACATAGATTTGTTCAATAATGTTTGTGGTTTTGAAAATGCATATTAAACAATTTTCAGTCAAACTAATTTTACAAATACAACTATAAGATTGAGCAATTTTCTAAGAGCATACATCCAACCAATTAAGCATATAATCAAAACAGGGAAACAAAAGGAATCAAATATGATCAAACCAAAAAATCTAACAATCCTACACATTAAACAATCTCAATTACAAACACACTTGGGCATAGGGCAGGGACAATAGAACCATCTAGTGAGCTGCTCAATAATACATGCTCAATTTAATCAACTTCACGCATGAGAGAGATATTAAAAATATCTCACATCATTTTGATGATGACATCCATCTCAGTTCCTCGATATGCAACTGCAACATAACTAAACCAAAGCCAAACCATTACAAAATGAAGAAACGACATCAACTCAACACAAGTGAAACATGTACTTTCACAAATGAAATTTAAAAAGAAGGTAAGTTCTATATCTTTCAATCCATCAATTATTGGTCTGGTGATATAAGAATCTCCATCTTTACAGGGAGAAGATAGAGGAAATTATTAGAATATATAAAAAGAGCCAGCCAAAAAGAAATGATCATTTAGAATGTATAAGAAAAAATCTAAAATAATGGAGTTTTTGGTTGTAGAAACCAAATCCTTACTAATAAACTATAAGAATTTGGAGGAAACAATTTGGTTTTATTAAAAAAAGATAAATAAAATCTACCAAATAATTAGGGGAAATATTTTTTGGAGAAAATAGAAATTGAAGATTAGTAGAAATATAAAGCATGCTTGATAACCCTTAGTTCATAAATTTCAAGATGAAACCCTCTAAATACTTATTATGTTCACCTTCCTTTTATAGAGGTTGAAAAGCCAAGGATTCCACTCCATGTCCAGATGTTTTATTCACATAAATGCATAATGTAAAATGTCACATTAGTCTTACTTGTATGTTGTCTATCCAAATACTTACAGCTGTTTATGAAGGTGAATTGAGGTTCTTGTTTTCTCTGCATCTACAATTCTTTTATCCTAATATACATGGAATGAACGGTCTACGTCAATCTAGGAGAATCGTGTATTTGCAAAGCAATTAATATGTGCCATGAATTTCACAGTTTCAACAATCAAACCTATTCCAATTCATAACTATAATGGAAAGAAAATAGATTGCATTTGAGGCATAATTCATTAATATTATCAGCAATATTGGAACAGTACCGTCTTTCTTTCTTAATAGAAAATGCTCATTATTAGTTATCTATCTCTCTGTGATATCAACAAAGAAAATTGTTAGTCATTTTTCAAATATATAAAATAAAATCGCCATTACCAATTAAATAAAATTTTATATTATCCATCTCATTAAAGTCCCTGCCTTGGCAGAGGCTATCATAGGCACCACCACTAGATATATTTTATGAAAACCATCCAAAGCTAAAAATATTTATTCATCTTTATGTTGTTCTGGAAGTTCAGAAAAGTGTATTGATTTCTGATTTATTTCCAAGTACATTTCAAGAAAAACGGGCACAAGTTAATTTCTCTCCCTTGTAAGAAGGCTCAATGTTATGTTATATTTAGTAACTGCAGTAAATTGATTGATTAGAGGGGCTTACTATTTTTCTATTATTAGTGGTTTCACGAATACCCATTTGGAGGGGGATTCGATGATTATCACAAATGCTATTGAAAGGGAAAACATTGCACCCTGGCATTTACAACCGATTATTTTGGTGGTTAAGGAAATTCTTTAATAGGTAGAAAATTTAAAAGTCTCGCATATTTGTAGAGAGGGTAACATGGTGGCGGATGAACTTTCCAAATGGGCACTACCCTTGGAGCGGGAAGTTAAATTTAAATTTGAATATCTTAGGACAATAGTCCTTGCAGTCTAGAAATGCAAACAATATTATAAGTTATGATGTGTTTGAAGTTGATGAGGTGGTGAAAGATGTATGCTGGAGGCAACAATAGTAGCATGTCAAATTCTTTGTGAAGCTAGGTGGATTTTTCAATCTAAGGTCAATCTTTTAATGATTGTATAATCTCACATCAAGTAACAACAACAACGTTTGTGGTCTTTTCTAGATTGATAAAGGAAAGGAATGTCTTCTCACCGCATAGAGAATGCGAGTGAAATCACATATTACTACTTGCATTGTAAACTACTAGAGACAATCATTAAAGATCAATGTGGCCTCTTTCCTATTATAAGATGATGTTTTTTCACATTTTTTCTCATGAGTGGTTGGCTGTGTTTAACCAATCACTGGTCTTGGTACACCAGTCTAATATCTTTCAACAAAAACTCAATAAAATTATGAGAAGAACATAAGAGAGTGTGGAATACAACTAATGTCATGTTCTAGATCATTCATACATCAAAGCCACATTGCAAACAATTACTACAACTCGTTGTCTTAGACTGTACCCGTGGAACAGTGGGCAGTTAACAGAGAAAAAACTTGCTTTTATTGCTTCCAGAACTTATTACATATCTTCTTCGACCAAACACCAACTCCTCCTCCCTCTAAAATTTAGTGATGAGCAAAAAGGAGGCTAATTGTTCTACAACAACCAAATTACAACGAAAAGCTCTCTTGCGGCCAATTTCTAAGCAAAGAATGAAGGGTCTCTTGAAGATTAAAGCTAGATGAGTTGTGAAGGTGGTTCTCAATGTTGTGGGAAGTAAATTCTAGAATCATTGGCGATAGAAACTCAAAATTGACATAATTTCCATGGTGTTGGTATGGGGGCTAGAGTTGGCAGTTGAAGAGGACATGGTGAAATAGGTAATGAATTCTCTGCTTGATGGGGGAATCCTATTGGGAATGGACTCCATCTTAGAATGGGTGGTCCCTGAAAGAGGAACTAACATTTTAGAGTGTTACAAGGATGAAAATGTTGCAAAGAAATAAGGGCTCATTTCTTTCATTAGGTGGGTAGGGAAGAATGACCAAGATGCTTGTATGAAGGAGCATTGGGAGGCTTGGTTCAAACACATTAGTGAATGGGTTGCCACAAGCCCCTGTGCTTCAAAGAAACTCCCAAATCTTGTTCACCAACACACAAAACTATGGCTGCACAAAACCAAAATCCTTTTTAGCTGTATCACAAATTCATGAAGCAAATTTTCAAAAACTCAAGGCTAGGGTTTAATGGGCATCACAAAAATGCCAACATAAGTTGATACAATTGATGGAACATTGTGAGTATTCCTTCTTTATCATGCAATTCAGTCAATGCTAGCAAAGAAAAAGGGAAAAAATATACAATGTTGAAAACCTATCTCGAGAAATACACAACACACAGGGACCCAATTCAACCTACCAAGAAAAGCGTTATAGACATACTCTTGTCTTTGATGGAGAATAGTTGAAACCCTTCTGCAACCATGTTACGATACCACTGATGCACCAACTAATATCACTAACACATTTTACCTTTAGTATCCCCTACACAGCAACGCCAACCACCATTTGTCTCCATTGCCAACAACCCTAGCCCTACACCTCAACACTCTCCACCTTAACTTGCCACCTAAAATTATAGGGCTTTTGCAGCCGTGAGTAATGAAGATGGCAATACAATAGTGCTGATTCAAGGTGTTGATCACACGACGAAACCCTTCTACAACCATGAGTAATGAAGATGGCAATACAATAGTGCTAATTCAAGGTGTTGATCGCACGAAGGAACCCTTCTACAGCTGTGAGTAATGAAGATGGCAATACAATAGTGTTGATTCAAGGTGTTGATCGGACGAGTGTTAAACCTAGCTCATTCCATTGATATGAATTAAAAATTGGATGAAAAATAGCAAAGCTTATAGTATCTATATTTAGGTTAGCTATTATAGGTATTAACAAGTGATAAGTGAGGGGCACCTATGACTTTTTGGGCAAGTCTTTATGTATATATTTTTTTCACAAAACCAGGGTTAAACACACATGTCTTCCATGAATGAATTTATTTATGAAATGCTACAATATGCCACATCACATACAATATGAAGGAAATGTGTTGATCATAAACTAAAATGTGCATCTTATCAAGGATGACACTTAATTTGTTTTGAAAACTACCTTAATAAGTCTTACGTTTTAGTTTACAAATTAGCTTAAAAGTCTAAATCCTAGAATACTCAAAATTACCTTTATAAGTCCTACTTTTAGTTACGATTTAGCCACTGCTCAATATGAAAATATGTAATATCTTGTGATTGGGTTAAAAAAAGTGGTAATGTCTTTAATCTTCCTATTGCAATACAATAATAATATATGTTTCTCTTTATTAGAAAAATATATTTGATATTTATAATTTATAAACTACTAAATAATCTCTCTTAAACCTCTTAATATGATCAAAACCAACTTAATGGTATTTTTCTCTATCTAAATAGTAGTTTAGGTACCAAATAATCATAATTAAAATATAAATATAAAATGTTTATCTTTATTTAATAGATATTTAAAATATCAATTAAATTATGTAAGGCTGAGGTAGGTGGGTTCATACAAATTCTAGGTTTATACAATTTAGAAAATATGTTTCATTTTTTCCCTCATAAGATTTAATTCTTAGGTAATGCACAAAATGGATGGAGGTTTCTAGTGATGAAAAAATGAACTAAATAGACAACACTACTCATATGCAATTGAAATGTTGTCACCCAGTAACAAATATGTACAATAATGCCATGTTAGCCAAATAATAGACTACAACACTATATTAGAATTTTCTGATGTCTATCATTAACCTCTCCAATAAATTAATTTTAATCTCAAGATATTAAAATTTCTTCCATTTTAGATTTGAGGCATATCTTTCACCTAAATGAACCATTCATTAATTGACACAAATTTAAATACTTTTTATTTTGTATAATTATTTTTATATCTTGATATTTATTGAAGATCCCACTTTTCATAGCTTATTGATTAAGGTGCTTCTCCCATTCATTTTCCATCATCCTTTCTATACATGGCAGTATTGGCTTCTTAGTTTTTTTTAAAAATCCATGTCCGTGTTGGTCGAAATTTCGACCAACACCTAAATGTTGGTCAAAATTTTGACCAAATCTTAGTTTTGGTCAAAATTTCGACCAACACAGGCATGGATTTTAAAAAAAACATAATTTTCATTGCATATTTCGACCAATTTGACCCCATTTTAATAATGGTCAAAATTTTTGGTCTCAAAATGGGGTCAAATGTACTAATGAAACCCTCTTATTCAGTTACCCATTTCATGTTCTCTCACTGTTTTGGGCTCCTTGAATCCTTGAATTTCTACAGGTTTGTTTTGAGTTGTTATTAGTAGTCTTAAGCTTTCAATAGCTTAGCTAATGGTTTGTAAGACATTGCAATCCTAAAAAGGCATTGCAAATCGCCATGTAATTAGAGCATTGTAAATTTACTTGTAGATAGAAAGGATTGTAAGTCACTATACATATTATCTTCAACTGTGTTCATTTGAAATAAATTGAAGTAAATGTAATGACAAGCTAATTGCATGGTGTTTGCAATGCCTTTAATTGAATCCATATTTTGTACAGTTATAAATTACTTGTTATTTGTAGTGTTCAAATCACATTACTTTCAGTTACCCATGTCATGTATTGTATCTTTCACTTTGATCAATGCAGTTTTTGAGACCTCAAGGTTAGCTCCTTGTGGAATAGTCTTGAATAGGTCAACCTACATCAACCACATCTAGACTAGGTTGACCCAAGTTGACCTATTCCCCTAATATTTTAAATCGTAGGGCCAATTTTGTCTCAGGGTTATAAATTTAATAATCAGGTAGTCATGTTAGGTTACTTTATTTTCATGCCCAAAAACTAATATAAAAGGAAGTTTAGGTATCTCATTTGGACACACATGAGACATCCACATCCATTATGGAAATCATACGTGCACGTTGAAGCATTCAAGCAAGTAGAGTTCCATTAAACATTCAAGGCACTCAAAGACTCAAGGATCTTGTGAGCATTTCCTCTTCAATATCTAATGTTTTTGTGGCCATCAAGAGAGGAGATCTACATTGAGGCATTCATCATCTTCTTCATTGATGCACATTTACATCCATGAATCCATGATGCAGTTTTAGTATATCTATTGCATTTGTGGAGATTTCCTACATCCTTTATTACAAATTTAACATCTACAACATACAAGCATTGCAAATCATTATTGACAAGGGTTTTCTACAAGCAGGATGAATACTTACATTTGTCTTGCTTTTCTTGCAAATTTAAATTTCAATTTGAAGGTTGATTCTTCTATCTAGGGCTTGACCAAAGCAAGTACTCATCCTCATAAAATAAAAAATAAGTTTTACTTTGTGCAAGAGTAGGATAGTTGAATTGTGACCACAATTCTGAAAATCATTCACTGAACCATTTCCAAAGAAGTTAACTTTTTTATTGTCCCTAGGGAGCACATTGACTTCATTGTAAAGCATCTGAAACATGTTGCACTAGGTTGACATTTTCTTGAGGCCCTAGGAAAAATAACATTTTCTAAGTTTTTTGTTGTGATCACGAATCTGCAATTGAAAGTTTTGCCATGGGTTCAAATCCATGATTTTCAAAGAAAAAAGACATATTCCTTTACACATTTCAAGGTTAGTACTTTATCATTCATTTTATCTTTTAGTCTATACTTATTTCCATATCTTAATTAGGCTGATCTTGCTTATGTTTAGCACTTAGATCTATGTTACACTTCTCATTAAATCAATTAGCTCAATTGAACATTCACATTTTTATATCTTTAATCAAATCTTATATTGCATGAAAGAAGAATTCCTTGCATACTTCCTTGATATAATCTGGGTTTAGCATTAGCATCTATTTAGTCCTTTGGATTTTGCTAATCTAACTTGAGTTGTATTGATAGTACATTTAGAAACCTCTCTTTCTCTTATATTGAATGTTAGTGTGGAAATTGTTAGTTAATAAATTTTCCTCACATAGTTCATATTATTCAATTCATTATCCCCATCCATTTTCAACACTAAATAATACTTATATCCTTAGCAGTAGGCATCAAGAGATAGTAACTTTGACCTTTCATGTTGAGCCAATGTCGTCCCTGTATGAGCCATGTATTTGTATATTTATTATTATTGTTCCTCCAATAATTGCTAAATCCATATAATGCAATTTGTTTTTAGACCCATGAGAAAATCTATGCATTGATGGTTCCACAGTCATCACATAATTTTCTAATTAAAATATTGATTTAATTATAATTGGTAGACGTTTTGTAGTTGACTTAATTTAACTTATTTACCAGCTAATTTGTCGTAGTAGAATTCTAATTGTCTAGAATTGTATAATTTATTTTGGAAAATGGGCCAATTAGATTACTAAGTGTTTTAATAATCTAATTTATAAGTCACTTTAATAAAAAAATTGGCAAAAATGAGTTTTATTACTCACTTCTCAATTTGTTATTTCATATTTTAAGGAATTTGTTCTAAACTCCTTTGGGATAATTCCTTCTGTTTGTTGTGGGAGATTGGCTACTTGGATCATTGCAAGGATAGGCTTGGATTCTCCTTCTTTATTAAGCTTTGCATTACATTCAGTGCCCTGATTGCTTTTTGGTTGCATTTTTCAGTTTTGAGCAATTTGTGAGAGGTGGGGCTCTCTCATATCTTTCTATTTTGTCTATTATAATGTTTTCTTTTGATTGCTAAATGGTTGTAGGTTGATATTTAGTGTTCCCCTCCATTCCCATACTTTAATTTGATCCAGTTGGTTGGGTATGAGCATTCAATAATTTTTTGTAATTTAATTAGAAAGTTCTAGTAGAGTCATGTTGTTGGATTTTTCCTGAGACCTTGCATCTTGAATTATATTTGATTTATGGGAATTCAAGTATGATTTGGATATTGGTTTTTGATTTCATCTAATTCTAGGATGCCCAAATTTAAGGTCTTGTCAGTGTTGCCTCATTTTGCATGCCACCTGGTATTTTTTTATTGCCTTGTTTGGCTTGACTTAGATTATATGCTAGTAAGATTTTCTTCAATATGGAGGATCATAGCGTTGGAATGATTAAAGGACATTCCATGGTATTTTATATCTTGATCTAAAAGTGTGTTTTTAATATAAATGTAGACTTTTTGTTCTTGTTAGATTTTGTAAGCTTTTGGTCTATTGGTATATTTTGGGCATTATATGTCATCCTTGTGTTATAGAGAGATGATTGAAAGATTCCATGGGAATTTGTGCTCTTGGAAAAGTAATCATCAAAGATATTTTTTTATGAGCTTCATTATGGTTTGCATTCATTTTTATTTTTTGAACGTGTTTATGCTTGTATCATTTATTATTTTTCTTGAATCCAACCCTTGCATTGATTTTGTCATGATATTATGTGGAGTTATTTGTGAACACCTACAAGCATGTGCATGTGCATATGGAAGGATCTTGTGAGACCTAAACTCCTAGATTTAGATAAGTTGAGTGATTTTTCATTTGGGAGTTGTGTTGGGAAATTGCATTGCCTACGGGCACTTGTCATGTGATGAGAATAGGTATGTAGGGTAGAGATGTGGAGTGGCTTATCATAGTTACCCTAGCCTAGAAGTGGATAACAAGGTAATGTGGAGAGGTCTAATAAGTGATAATCAAATAAATGCTTGGGTAATGAAACTTAATGAAAGATAAGATAATTGAACACCTAGCCTCCTGAGGGAGTTAAAATGAAGGTGTGTCTAGCCTTCCGAGGGAGTTGGAATGAAGGCATTGTATCTGGCATCTCGAGGGAATTTGAATGAAGATGCATTTTGAGTCTGACCTCTTATAGGATTTAGAAAGAAGGATCAATGCTACTTGGGCTACATGAGACGAGTAATAACATTCCACTAGAGTCCCTACATAGTTATCATATTGTATTTCTGGATAGTGACCTAATGTAAATTGTATTGCATTCATGATCATTGTGTTTCTATATCATTCAAAGATTGACATCAGTATTATAATTGGATGTTCTATCTTTTGTGATAGTGGTTGGTTCGTTATCTCCATAAGCATGGTGGGATTGGCCTATAGGTTCTATATAGTTGCAAGGTATTGCTACCTATACCACTACTGGAGATTAGAGAATAGAGATAGCTATCTTCCAAATGCAGGATTTTGTTGACTTGTCACATCTTCCCTTATCCTCTTAAACCTCTACCTTTGTACTTGCACTTTGGTAAGACTCTTCTTATTTTAAAATTTTCTTCTAGATCTTGATGAATAATCTAGATGTTTTACTTTTGTGTAATTGCTTTGTAATCAAGTGGGTAATGCCTTGACATTTCTGTATCCGGTATTCCCCAATGTGGAGTTATCTTTCATTTTATGTCGTACATTAGTGTTGGCATGTTCCTTCTTTGATTGTTAAGAATATCTTACCCATTGCATGTTTCGACAATTATGATCACATGTTTATATTATGTTGGATTTCTTTGTGTGGTGTCAAAAATGGTCACGTTCTAAGGTAGTTTTAGCTTCATCAAGTTGTATATCTTTTTGAGAGATTTTCAATGCTTTCGGAACTAAGTAAAATAGAGTTTGGATGTAAAGTTTATAGCCTCTAAAATGAAGGCATTTTTAGCTGATTAAGAACTCCCTCATGATGACATGCATTATTTTACATATTTTCATATAAGATGAGCATATTGTCATTTGGCATTTTAAGAATACAAGTTTGTAGGAGACTTTGGTTATTAAAAATATCATTTGGAAAAGAGTGTATATTTTTCCCCATGTCTAGAAGGTGAAAGATGGTGTTTTAGAAACCCATTTGGGAGTTGCACCTTCTGGCGTAGGAGCACTTGGGGGTTTTGTAAGATCTCTCCTCATATGCACTTAGTAAACCCTAACTTTATGAATGTACTCCCTATTAGAAGAATAGATGTGATGTTCATTCAAGAGATAACTAATGGTCTTCCTTGAGAATATTGTTGAGATTCAAAATTGATGTAGGTATGTCATTTAGAGGATTTCTAGGATCTTGGTTTATCATTCTCTTCATCAATTGAAAAATTCAGAGATCTCAGCCAAGGGTGATATAGATTTCCCTATATTTTCATTATTTGGATAGTATAGATCAATATGCTTTAGATGCTATATGTTAGGAACTTGCTACTATTATATCGATGATGATGATGCATTATCTACATTGTGATTTGTTAATCTAAGTTATTTAGATGATAATGCAATTGGCGTATTGGACCCTCTATAAATTATAAATGATATTAGGAAAAATGCATGTAACTAAAGGAATCCCTCTATATAATCAAGTCTTTAGTTAATTTATGCGAAATTATTGATGAGACATGAGCGGTTGCATGGTAATATTTTTATATGTTATTAAATTACTATGTTAGTTTTATGAGTTAGACTATATTGGTAACTTAGGACATAGTGTTTGCATCATACTAGTTGATTATCAAACTTATATTGACATCAGTATGCATGCATCCCAACTAGTAAACTTAAGTATTTTATGAATTACTCACCTAATTATACTATACCTTACTTCCTAATGATAATTGAATATTTTAATTAATTTTATAATGGTCTATTAATTTGAAAGGATATTAATGCAATATGAGGCCCCACCCTAAGGCCAACATAACATTTGATACATTTTATATGTATGTTTAATGTATCCAATCTATATTGATAGCTTAGGATGTGGTTTTTATATTATGTTATCTATTTCACTTCTGTTGACATAATTTTTCATGTATCCTAGATTACCAGACATACATGATGTTAAGGTTATTCACCAAATCCTTGATGATTTTCTCATGATGATAATATTAGGAATTCCATTAAGGTTAAATGAACTAAAATGATATGATGTGTGATGAATACATTTTCTATTTGAGATATTTTTTAAGTGGATATCTTAGTTAACTAGATGTAATTATGGTTTCTGATGAAAATTATTTATATTGGATATCATATAGTGGAAAACATTGAATTGAATTGATAAGTTCAAAGATCTCACCCACATAGCCTCTCTCTGTGTTAGTCCTTTTTTTTTATTTAGTTTTTAGTGCTAGTTTTTGTTAGGTTAGACTTGTTGTGGTTTTGGGTGTCTGTTAGTTAGAACACTATTTCATTTAAGGACTTAATGCTTTCTTTTTTCTATAAAAATTCCAGGGTTTTGGGTCCCCTATTAAAAACCTATTTTAGCCTTAATCAAAAACAAATTCTTATCTTCTAACCTAAATAAAATCTAGAAGTACTATATGTTATTAATATACTCATTTGGATACAAATTGGTAGTAGCATAAATATCCATAGTCATTATGTCATTAGGATATTTTTGGATAGAAACAAGATGTAGGCTATTTCAAAAAACATCAAGGGGATTGCATTCTTCAATTCACTCATCATTTTTTAGCTTTAGGGCGTTGCCTACTACAAATTCATTAACTTTGTAGCGAAATCCATGTTGAAACTGAAGAGCATAAATTGATTTTTTTAAATATGAAGATAGATGAATTGAAATATCATTAAATTAATATCATACTTGAGAGATGTGTCTCTTGGATGAGATATGAATTTATATAAAGATTATGATCAAACACAATTATTTTTTCTAGCAATTGAAAATGAGATTATCGTTTTCCAAAACATAGCCTCAAATCCTTTTCCAAACATATATGTTTAAGAATGTTATATTAAATCAATGAGATTATATAGATAAATTCTTAAGCTTGTTTGCATCCATAACAATCAAAATCCCCCACCTAGCCTATCAAAGGTCACTAAGGAAGAAAACCGATTTGAAGGACTCCCCATTAGCATTCAAATCATTATACTCTGCATATGTTAGAAACCTCCACCTTATCCCTATTAGAAGTTATTTCTAATGGGGGACCATTAAATATTATCATCATAATTGACAAAGCATGGAATCACATATACATAAAACTATTTTCATGTCTATAAGAACTAAAATTCTAAAATGTTACCACATACACAAAAGAACCACAAAATGAGGAAAACTAAAGTTTGAAAAGTCAAGACAAATGATGTACTGCAAATTTATTCCATTTAAACTAAAGTTGGAAATCACACATAATGCCATTTAGTCGAATTGAAACTAGTTTCACAGGTCATCATTACATAAGCACCATAATGTTTCCATTTAATTGATATTACATTGTCGACCACATGTTAGTTTCAAAATAAATAATGTTATACATTCTACACATCAAATAGGTGTCAAAATTATGTCGACTTGCATGTCAAACATTAAGAATCATGAGTACGTCAAATGAGATAAATGTACATTAACATAAAACACTTAAAATAACATGCCATCGGACTTGTGAGCCCATCTGAATGTAGTCCTATCTCCAAGCCATCGTAACGTTGTCCATCTATAATCATGAGGCAGAAGAGTGGTCCAAGCACTTTTACCACCCAACCATGGAGAGGTTAGCTACCCAAGGTTCTCCAGTTAAGAAGAACTACCTAACCCTGACATGAGAAGGCTAGCAACTTGCCATAATTGGATCAGAAGGATCTGGTGTAGCCAAGTGTCTAATTCTAATTTACACTTATGCCTAATAGAAAACATACACATGGATGTAGAAGAAGGAAAACAATGTAAAATAACCAATGCATTTCAATCATATGCATAAATGTTTTATTGAGCTTGGCTAAGCATCATAACCAACAAAAGTGTAAAAGACTAGTAGGTAGCATTTAAGGAAAAACATCACAAGTTTTCCTATCAAATCTAGCCTCCTCTTTTATGCCCACATTCGACACCCTTCCCAAAGTCAAAAATTTTATTTTCAAATAAAAATTTATAAGAAAATAGATAAACAAGTATACAAGATCGTTAAGAGAGAGAGTTAAAAAATTACTATTTTAAAAATTACATAAAATTTTAACACTAAAACAAATAATTAAAATTCAAACTCACAAACACATAAAATGAATCCAATTTTTCCTAGGATGTCAAGAATGGGTAAAACAAGAAGTTAAATTTTGCACTTAAAAGAAAGAAAAGTTTACCGATTTAAGTGAAATAAATGTTATAGAATGATTCTAGAGCAGGATATACAGTCACACCTGTTGTAAAACTGTAAAAATTATGTTATAGTTGGGACTTGAACCGATGACCATCGCACACCAAGTCTCCTGCACTTGTAGCTACACCACACGAAGGACTTAGCGACTTTTAAAGGAATGCATAGAAGAAATTATAACTGATATTTTTATTTTTATTCACCTGCTAAGACAAGAAAACAACTATTGACCCAGAGAGGTGGGCGCCAAAAGTCAGAATCTCCCTTAACAACAGAAAGTCAACTATAGGAAACAAGATTTTCAATTTCCTATACTTCCAGCAATATATTGATGAGTCCAGATTTCTATTAAACATCATAGCAAAAATGCATTGTTCAGTTTTCCACCCAATCTCACAGCAAACACCGATTACACATAATGCATCAATTCACAGTAGACATGGACTTCACAAAATTTGGCAGAGAACTCTCCATAACTACATGGTGCGGCATACATTACTTAACAAAATAAAAGTCAAACAAATCTACAACACAAGATATGTTTACACCTCCAATCAGGAGGCCAAGGAAAAGATCAAACGTCTACCTCCACACTGAAACGTCAGCCTCCCAACATCACAGTTCCTTAATTTAAAAAAAAACTCCTTAGCACAGTTCAGAACAAGACCAAACAAATCCAAACTAGAAAGTAAACAAATCCAAACTTTAATTCATCATTTTTATTTGTAAATCGAACTAACCTTGTAATCAAAATATAGTAGATTTAATATGAATACAAAAATTACGTGTGTGCGCGCATAAACCATACCATCCGAACCAACCCTACCAAGGAGCCACTCTTCTGGCTTTTGTACCTGCACACTCACAACCTCAAACATGCCAACACATCAGTACTATCAACCATATTATTAAGATTACATCATAGAATAAAATACACAAGACATCTCATATCGTAATTCATAATTTCCTCAATATTTATATAAGATGAATTTTAAGCATTCAACTACCATATACAAACAAATTCATAACATGATTTTACATAATCAAATAAAAAGATCTAGCAACTTGTAAATATAACCATACAATATCCATCACTAAATCAATATTACACATTATCAAGAAACTGTTAAACTTAGTTTTAAACATCATAATTAATCCAAACTTGTACAATAGCTAGCATAATGACATCATAGTCAAACAACACTCATAATCAAACAAGGTCTTCGTCATATAAAATAAAGAAACCAAAACCATAGGTTATATAGTCGGGACGCATATCGACCAAGGACATATCAACTATAGTTTTAAGTCGAACACATAATGACTTAATGTCTAGCTCACACAAATTGATGCAAAGATAAAATCCTCCAGTCAAGGTCAACTAACCAAATCAACTGAGTAAAAAACTATCAACATCATCCTACATAGGAGGAGTCGCACAAAGTGGGTTGTGACAATATCCCTCACTTGTTGAATGGGTGCATGAATTTCCACAACACTATCATTATCAACATATAGTCACTTGCAAGTGCATATTTATTCATCTCTTCCTCATGTGCGTAGGTGGCTACAAAAGCATGTATACCAAGTATGGAGTTATTCATCTCATCTTCATGTGTGCAAATGTCAACAAAAGTATGTCTTGCTAGTACAAAGTTATGCATCTCATCTTCATATGTACCAACATCTGCAAAAACTTGTCTTGCAAGTACATAGCTATTCATCTCATTTTCATGTGTACAGATGTCTACAAATGCATGTCTTGCAAGTACTATATTATTCATCTCATCCGTATGTGTGCAAATATCTACAAATGCATGTCTTGGAACCATGTTCTAACTCCCTGAAATGATTAAGTATAGATCAAAGACAAATAATATTATATATTGGAAATCAATATTACATTAATTTTCTACCTAAATGTATGTACAATAACAAATGTAAACGTTAAAGATTCAATAAATTTTATTAATAATTTTTCAAAAAGATTAATTGATTCTTACACATAATTATAGAGTTAATATATCAAAATAGATTTAAGAATAACCTAATTTTTCTAGATCGTGTAATGAAGACTAACCACAGTAAAAACCCACAAATTTTAAATTTTAAAATAAGAAATTCTTAAATTTAATTAACAAAACTAATACTTCAAGCCCTTCTCTTTGAACTCCTCAGCCACATATATACACAACACCTTTAAACCTAACCTTTTGATCTCATCCCAATGATCAAATTCCTCTAGAACACCTTAAATATTTTGCATAAATAATTTTCTTATACAATAAGTAAAGTATTTCATCTAGCACTTTCACTTCAACTCTACCCCACAATGAATTTTCCTTTTTAAAATATTTAGCCCAACTATTTGAGCCTTGATGTTTAGTTAAAAATAATAAAAGAATATAGATTTAAAAATGGGAGTATTTTTCCATTTGGTTAAACAAGTTTTCATTCATCCATTTTATACTTGTTTCCACATTTCCCTTTCAACCATATTTACATATTATCTAATCAACATCTCACAATTATCTCCTTTTGTTGTGAAGAGCTCTATTTATGACTCCTCTTCTTACTCCTCTTCTTTGTACATTTTCTTGTGTTACATTTTTATTAGAATTAAAAATAAAAACTGTGTAGAAAAGTTAAAAAATAAAGAAAATGTTAGAAAAGGGTATATAACTTAGCATAGTAATAATATTTTAAAATATAAATTTAAACTAACAATTTTTTTTGTTTTGTCTTTTAATTTTTAAAGAGGGGTAAACACTTTGATGTGGAGCTTTGAACCTTGATGACAAGAATAACAACTCAACAACTTAACATCACAACATGCCACTATTGACTTTTTTTGTTTTGTTTTTTGATATTATAGTTTAGAATGATTTGAATCATTTGTATTATGAATATTAAACATAGTATTTTGTTTTGCTTGCATTTGTTATAAGCTACATGTTAGAAAGAAAATGAAATATGAAAATAAATGATCTAAATGTATAAACTAAAATGCAAATGTCAAAACTGTATACAGATTTTAGAAACTAAAACTCCGTGAAAGGTAAATTTTAAATTTGATAAATTTAATATTTTGACACACAGAATATTTGAAGACAATCATATAAGTGATGATGAAAGCTTCTAAATACAAGTATGGAGATATACAGAAGCATTCTTAATCACGAGGGGAAAATGCTGTATTTGGGAGTAACATGTAAGAAAATAGCTTCAAATGTCTTCAACCACGCCAGCTTTAAGGTTGAGAGATTCATGGAGATGTGGGAGAACATCAGCTAAATTGATAATGACAAGCCATTTCAAATCTTCCTGAAATTAAAAATCTTGCAACAGAAACCAGTATATAAATAAACGTCCGTACAAATTCATAAATTTTGGGGAAAAAAACATGTATAGAAGAAATGCATTTACATTTTGTGTAAATACTCATGAATGCATATATTTAGATAGATCAAAGGCTCCTTTGTCCAGTGAGTAAACGATGTTGAAATTGAAATCCTTCTCCCGTACTCTTCAGACAGCGGTCAAGCGGTAGCAAATGAGGAAAAATGAGCAGAGTTCGGAGGTGAAATTTTAAGAATTTTTATTAAAAATTGGCGGTGGATGAAAAGTTGATCTGAAAAATATCAGGATTTTAGGGCTATTTTATTCCCCGAGCTCAAGACAAGATTTGTTTGCAGCCTTTTGAAATTAAAATATAGTTTGCGAGTTAAATTTTGTTTTCAGGCACGGGACGAGGAATGTTTAAACTGCGTGAAAGTTATTTTTCCTAGTGATGCCTTCATTTGAACAACAACAGAACTATTTTAGAATGAAATAAAACACAACAAAAAAAAAAATCCGGCTGCGTACAGTTTCCGGAAAACAAAATTCAAAAAAATCCATGACAAACGACTTATCTCAGGATTCTGCACAAATTGTGTGGCTCTGTCGACTATGCCGATGAGAAAAACTGGCAGGATTTGCAGGAAAGCATTAGGAACCCTAACCACAGCAGAACTATTTTCAAAATGAGGCAAACCCGAACTAGTGTCCCTGCTACTGCTGCTTCATTCAATCTGTTCACAGCAAATACAGAGTGGATCTGAAAATATCAGGGATTTATGTGAGAATTACTGGATTCCGATTGGTAAAGCCCACGCAATATAACCTAATTACAGAGTCTTCTTTCCAGATATCTTTATCCCACATGTGGCGCTAAACGAATTCCCCAAAGAAAATGTCAGTATAAATTTTGAAGGAAGACTAATTTCAATGCATACCTTTCTCGGCCTTTTGGCTAAGATCAAGTGTAGTATCTGTTCTTATCAGTTTAATATCTGATACGTGGCTCAATGAGCCACACGATATTAAATTAATTTCTTGAGGGGGAAGTCTCAACAATGGTAGCTTGCTGCCAGAGGCTTCGAGCGTTGCTTCTGTATTGCACTACTGCAGAAGACCGGCGCACCCCACAACCCAAAACAATTAAAAAATTAATTTTATGATTTTGTTGATAAAATGAGTCTTTCTGATTTGTATATAACTATTATATCAGAGGGCTGATCTGAAATCATTTCCATATTAAGTACAAGAAACCATGTGCAGTAAAGAATGCAACCAAATTTTGTGCTGGTTATATCTATATAGTTTATGAAAATGCCCATGGTTAGCTCCACCAAAACTTCTTCCAAGATGATGCTTGTTAATGGAATCGTGTCCAAGTGATGCAAGATTAAGCTCCACCCAGAATCATGGAACACCCAATATTTGAACAAAATTTTCTTCGAAATTTATGGTCAAGAGGTTTGAGAAGGATCTCAGAATATATCATGGAAACAAAGGCTAAGAAGAGTTGTGCATGAGCAAATCTCTTCTGCTATTAGAAAATGGAGGAGCAAAGGAAACACAAGGAAACAAACAATCCACATAAAACCAACACAAGGCAAACATGAAGAAATGAAGTAAAACATTGCTTCATTTGAGGGCACACAAGATCATGAAACCTTGAATCCTTTTTCTTAACATTGCATTTATTTTTGCTTCCAACCAATCTTCTTCCTCACTATTTGCTTCTACTCTAGCTCTTTGCAATTCAACCTGTCATTCCTCATCAACATCAATCCACCTGACTTAAGCTTTCATTTTAGTTATGTCCTTGTCAATGATGTGTTTCATGAAAAGTAGCTTGAGTGTGTATAGGGCCTTTCCTTTCTCTTTGAATCTTTTATGCCTTAGGTTTTCATCAAATATCCACACAAATGGACTGCATTTTATACCTAGAATTCTTTCAACTTTGGTTTTCTTCTCACCCAAATTTATTCCAATTCCACAGATTGAGGCATCTAAAATCTCCTCTAAACCTAATAAAGCATCCTTAGGAACCAATTGGAGCATCAAGAACCTTATAATGTCCTTACCTTCTCCAAATTGCGAACCCTAGGCCAAAATCATTGAGTAGATGTTTTTGTTGGTGTGGTATCTAATTTCTACAACATCCACCAGTATAGGGTGAGTGAACTTGAACATTTTGTCCACCCCAATTCTTCTGCTACAACTATGAAATGGGTTATGTTTCTTTCGGTATTGAAGAGCGAAAGTTGATTCCACTTTCATAGCACCAAAAAAAAACCTTTATTGAACCTCTGCAAATTAAAAGACTTGCAAGAAAGAGGGAACACACTACAAAGTTTTAGGGTGTTGAATGATGGCGTACAATAGAAGCATGTTACAACCAATATTTTACTTAATGGGATTGGAAACCTCTAAGATTGGAAACCTCTAAGTGCCCCCATTTGCATTTTGCATTTATGAGGTGGGTGAGGTGTCTTGATGAGGGAAAGAGAGAATAATTGTTAAGTTGATTTATTATTCCCAACTAATATAAGAATAAGTCTCCATGACAATTTCATAAATATTGAGATTTAAAGCCTAATTTGACATTGTGTGTGCTTCTTTCTTCCTTGATCTTTTAAAATGTGTGATCCTATAATCCTCCAATGATGATAACTCATTTTTTTATTTAGAAGATAATTTTGAAGATTTCAAGCCACCATGTCACCTTTCATAATGGCATTAATAATAATTAGTGAATCACCTTCAACATGTAGCTTTTTGACCCCTAGTTTATTTTACTCTCTAATAGACAAAAGAGTCACTTCAGCTTCAGTCATTTTGTTTATTCCATCTTGAAAATACTTACCACTACAAGCAATGAGCCCCCTTAGCATCTTTGATTATGAATTCTAATCCAAAAGGTCCCAAATTCCATTTAGAAACACAATCAAAGTTACATTTCCACCACCCTTCTTTGGGTCTTTCCCATTGGATCGACTCCAAAGATGAGGGGGGAAGGATGAACCCTAGAACACTCATACATAGGTCTAAATTTGATAGTAGGTCATTCCTGTTGGATTAGTTTATCACCCCAATAGAAAGGGGTTGAGGGATTGAAGAACCTAGAAGTTGGTGCTCCAGTTGCTTCTTGTATAATATTATTGATTCTTGACTTTACTCTTTCAAAAGGTTTTTCTTTGTCCTAAAAGATCATTCTATTACATTCTTTCCAAATCTCTTAAATTAATAGAGTTGGGCTTAAAATCCAAATATTAGAGAAGGAGGACATGGAAAAGGGGTTTTGGCCTATCTTGAAACAAAATTTTTATTTTGTTTTATAAAGTGCCTTGTCATCCTAATTTACTTTGCAACATTAACCAACATTCTTCTATGAATTTACAAGAAACTAACAGATGATCCACATTTTCATCTACACTATCACAAAACACACATTTGGAAGGTCGTTGTAAACCCAATTTTTTCCTTCTTTTTCTATCAAAACTCTGCTTCTATTTGCAAGCCATGCAAATAGTCCTACCTTTTGAAGACAATCTTTTCCCTAAAATATCTCAATCAACTAGTGTTCCTATTATAAAGCTCTATCTAGAAGGGTATGTACTAGTTTTATTGAATAGACCTCATTTTTAGTTGCACACTAGATAATTTGTCAGCCTTGTTACTCCAAGTAATCTATCTAGCATTCAAGAGTGTCTATAATTATTTTTGGGTATTTTGAGTAATTGAAAATTTCAACATTATTCCAGTCTCTAATTATGTCATAAGGGTCCTCCCATAGTTTTGTATAATCTCGTATGTTTTGTCCCTAGTTGGATTTGCACCATTATTTGAGAGGGGTCACTTCTAAATTGTCCAAAATAATTTCATAGCCACTCCAAGAGTCATCCCAAAAGGAAACATAAGCTCCATTACCCACTTTCCAAGTTAAATAATCAGTCAGTACCTAACAATAGGACACTAGTAAATTCCAAATTGTTGAACCTTTAGAAGGATGGTTTATAGTCAGAGTTCTATCATTATGATTAGAATCTAACTATTTTGATTTTAGAACTTGCACCCAGAGTTGGGAAGGTTTTGTATGTTCCACACCATTTTTGCACCCAAAGCTTCATTTATATCGTGCCAAGTTTTTAGTCCTAATCCTCTAGCATTTTTATTAGTATACACATTGTCCCAAGCCAAAAGTGGGAGTTTATCCTAATCAGTAGTGTCATTCTAGAAGAATCTCCTCATTTTTTGTTCAATTTTTTAAAATAATATTCTTGGGTATTTTAAGGCACATCATGGAATATATTGGAATGACAAAGAAAAATGATCTCAACATGAGATTTCTATCAACTAAGGAGAGCCACCTGCTCTTCAAGCTTCCCATATTTTGAAAAAAAAATCATTGACAAGATTTTTCCTCAAAGAATATATTTGTGCACCTAAAAAAAGAGGCATACCAAGTTATTTACATGGTAATGTACTCATTCTAATGCCCAAGATTCTTCCTATCTCTCATTGTTATAAACCTAGAGTGTGGAAGAAGAAGATGGTTGATTTTAGCCAGTTGTTTTTTTGTCCTAATGACAAACTGTAGGCATCCAATATTTTTTGCATCATTCATGCTTCTCTAAGGGATGAAACACCAAAGAGTAGTGTATCATAAAACAAAATTAAATGAGAGACGTGATCCATATTTAATGCCATCTTGACCCCCTTTCAGCTTCCATCCATTGTTTTACTTGAGATCAATCTACCTAGACCTTTTACCATAATGGTAAATAAGAAAGGGGACATAGGCCCCCCTTGAGTGATTCCCTTTGTTCCTTAAAAGAAGCCTTGAGGGATACCATTAATCAACAATGAGAATATTGGGATACTAATATAAGGTTTTAATCCAAGCAATCCACTTGTGATCAAAATCCATTCTCTAGAGTACATCTAGGAGAAACGTACAATTCACCTCATCATAAGCTCACTTTATATCTAACTTGACTAGCATTCTTTTTGTATTAGCTTGTTGTATTGTATGTACCACTTCACGAGCCATTATAATACCTTCATAAATTAATCTGTTTGGAGAAACTCTACTTTGTTCTAGGGAGATAACTAAGTGTAACATTGATTTTAGCCTATTTATAATGAATTTGGAAATGATCTTATAGATTATGTTACATAAAAAAATCAGTCTATAATCCTCAAAGGTTTAAGAGTTTGTCTTCTTTGGTGTTAATGTGATGAAAATGTTGTTCAAGTATTTAAGTATGAAGCCTTCTTTTCTAGATTCCTCAACCACCTCCCATATCCTATACAAAAAATGTCACATAGTTCTTGGAAAAATATTATAGGGAATCTACTAGGTCCTAAAGCTTTGTACCCATTCTAAAGAGGGAATATCTAACTTTAGAAAAGGACACTATTATTTTGATTCTCATTAATATAAACTAGAATCACGTTTATAACTTCACCAGAATCAAGATCTTGAGTTGCCTGCTAAAACTCTCTGAGAAAAACCTTATACCTTCTTTGTGTATTGTATCTTTCTCAATCAATAGAGTGCTTGTATAATCCTTTATGGGATAAATTGAATTGATAGACTATCCAAATTTTACTCAATTATGTTTAAAATAAAGTGTTTTATCCCCTTCTTTCAACCAAGTTTCTCTAGATTTTTGTCTCTAAAATGTTTCTTCTTTCAGTAGGGTTCATAACTACTCATCCTTTAAACTTTTCTCTACTTCAAAGCCTAAAATAGACACACCCTCCTTGATAACCTTTTCATTTAGCTCTTTAATTTCCTCTTCAATTCTCAATTTTTTTGTTAAGGTGTTTTTTAAAACTACTCTATTCTATTTTTTCAATTGATTTTTTAAAAAATTGTACTTTTAAAAAAAAAAATGTTTTTTTCAATTAACAGTTCAACAGTGAACTAGTGTACATGCATAATAATTCATGGGAAAACCATTCATATAATTACATACCACTCACATGTATTAATTATAATGCTTTATTTGGTAGATACAAGTGGATGATGGTGTCATGTAAAAGGGGGTCAAGGGAACATTGTAACTAACACTAATACTTTGACCCTTTTATTTGATCATAATAATTAAATACTAATTTAGTTACTCGTAAATTAAATATAATCAACTGAACAAAATGAACTTGCAAATACTTATAGTACGTGTATCAATGCCAAATGCTACATTGAGAAAATTACCAGGCATAATTCCATCATCATTTCCATTTCCACCATAATTTCCATATGCACATAGGTTCCCACATGATTGAAAAATATGATCCTAAAAGACTAACCACGTCACCCTTGACTAAAGGAGTGACATGTTGGAGTTGATGAAATCCAACTCCGAAGACGCCCAATATCACCTGCATGCAAAAACTTGTCAAAGGGAAGCCAAGGAAGGAAGAGTGTGGAGCAAGAGAAAAATCTTAAATGGACATGAGAAATAAAATATTGTAAACACAAAAAAATATGTATTTACAATGAGAATGTGATAATGTTGTTGTGAAAATACAATGAGGGAGCCCGAATATAAAGAGCTCAAGGAATCTCCTAGAACAAGCTAGAAGATGCTAGGAGATAAGTGTGACAACTAAGCATACATCCACATGAGGTGGAAAGTCCTTGAACAATGTGAGAGGATAAGTATGACTTAGGAGAGAACAAACTCCTGTATTGTCAACAACTTATAACAAACTCCTAGACTACAACTAATTAATAAATGCGTTAAACTAAGTAAGCTTAAGTAAATAGAATAAATAATTAGTAAATTAATTATTTACTCTAACACCCCCCTTAAGGGCAACTTAGGGAAATGCCTTAAGCTCACAAAATTAAGATGAATGCAGAATGAGTCTCGGCAATAAGGCCATGTTTGGTACCCATGTACAATGGAAAAGATGCAACCTCTGAAAAAGAGGAAAGAGAGAAAACTACGTGGGAAAAACCCTCCCCCAAAAAGAGGTGAGAACCTAGTGAAAAACAAAAGAAGCCTCCAACTAGGGAAATGTCCCCTAAAACAGGAACAAGGAGTGATCATGAAGAGCATCACTGAAGCATGAAGAAGCTGCAAATCTGCCAAACTGCTGATCTGAAGTACCACCAAGGAAGAAGATGGCATGAACCAATCATGTCTATATGGTAGATGATCCATCTTACCGAAATGCATAGGTAGCCAACCACTGCAATCGCCTTGTATATAGGATCAACCACTAAATGCATAGCTCACACTAACAAACCATCGAACCAAGGATGCATTAGAACAATAGCATAACCCCCTCTCAATGCAGACGGGGTGAGATGACAGGCAATTGAAAAGGTGGGCCAAAGTCTCTTGCAGACGAACCAAGAATGACGAGAGAGGAAGAGGTACAAACACCTATAAAGACACGGTCACACTGATGCTGCATGGGGCTAATGTCATGGAAGGGACACTCACTTGTCAAAGGGAGAATGCCTAAAATAGCAAACAACTATCCCTCCCATGGTGCTTTATAAAAATAGTGTAGGTACAACTATCTCAAAATAACATTCATGAACCCGAAATGCAAAAGTGACACTTTATCTCAGTGCGTATACAAAAGTTCTTAGAAATGATATCTACAATGATCAAAATAGGAAAAAAGTTGACACAAAAGATAGGACAACCTAAAACAAAAGAAACTATGCTAGGAAAATGATCCTCGGACCTAAAACACCCAAGATATCCACCATGGACCGAAAATGCCAAAATAATGATAGAAAGAGCATGGGTCAGAATCTGAAAGAAATGACAACATTTTTGAAAAGTACACAGAACTAGCTTTTTAGAAATATAACATTTTCAAAAAATTGACATGAGACACAAAAGATATGCATGTCGGAGTCAAAAATAGAACTTCAGACTTCAACTAAAAAAAGGCAACAAAGCTACATAAAAAGCTAAAAATACCTTCACCAATGTCTATATCTCGGAACTAGCTTTCCAACGCTTCTTTCGGATTAGAAAAATACCTCTGTATGTTCAAGTTATGGCAAAAAACCAAAGCTAGGTCAAAAAAGACCTTGGAGAGGTGCAAGGGCTAAGATGCAATGATGTCATTCTGACGTCATCAATCCATGGGATTAAAATTGACGGCCCATGGCCCATCACAACAAAAAAAGGCCACATGGCAGTACCACATGGTGAATAAGATGATGTGGCAAGGGGACGTGGTGGGTCCACGTGGCACCCAGGCCACGTGTCACCCTCGCGTTGCGCTAACTAGCGAAAAACCTGTGGACTTGGCGCTGAACTGGCATTGCTACTAATGGAGCAAAAATCCATGTGTCCTTCACAAAGTGGGAGCAGGAGCTAACTGAGCGATGACTGTACCGGGTGGAGGACGAGCGAAAACCACCAGCGAACGAGCTGAGATCACTGGCGGAGCGGCGAAGCCAGGGGATGAAAGCTGGCGAAGGTTGCTCTGCGGAGGAGGCCGGGCAGAGCAGTGTTGTCAGAAGCAGAGCCTCTGGTGGAGAATTGTAGTTGGGCGGCGGCCACTAGTCGTAGGTGGCGCACGGGCTGAGCGCGGGCTGCCCCGCAGTGACCGCTGGGCGGAGCTGTGGTGGCACGCTTGGCAAATGAGCAGAGTTCGGAGGTGAAATTTTAAGAATTTTTATTAAAAATTGGCGGTGGATGAAAAATTGATCTGAAAAATATCAGGATTTTAGGGCTATTTTATTCCCCGAGCTCAAGACAAGATTTGTTTGCAGCCTTTTGAAATTAAAATATAGTTTGCGAGTTAAATTTTGTTTTCAGGCACGGGACGAGGAATGTTTAAACTGCGTGAAAGTTATTTTTCCTAGTGATGCCTTCATTTGAATAACAACAGAACTATCTTAGAATGAAATAAAACACAGCCAAAAAAAAAATCCGGCTGCATACAGTTTCCGGAAAACAAAATTCAAAAAAATCTATGACAAACGACTTATCTCAGGATTCTGTACAAATTGTGTCGCTCTGTCGACTATGCCGATGAGAAAAAATTGGCAGGATTTGCAGGAAAGCGTTAGGAACCCTAACCACAGCAGAACTATTTTCAAAATGAGGCAAACCCGAACTAGTGTCCCTGCTACTGCTGCTTCCTTCAATCTGTTCACAGCAAATACAGAGTGGATCTGAAAATATCAGGGATTTATGTGAGAATTACTGGATTCCGATTGGTAAAGCCCACGCAATATAACCTAATTACAGAGTCCTCTTTCCAGATATCTTTATCCCACATGTGGCGCTGAACGAGTTCCCCAAAGAAAATGTCAGTATAAATTTTGAAGGAAGACTAATTTCAAAGCATACCTTTCTCGGCCTTTTGGCTAAGATCAGGTGTAGTATCTGTTCTTATCAGTTTAATATCTGATACGTGGCTCAATGAGCCACATGATATTAAATTGATTTCTTGAGGGGGAAGTCTCAACAATGGTAGCTTGCTGCCAGAGGCTTCGAGCGTCGCTTCTGTATTGCACTACTGCAGAAGCCCGGCGCACCCTACAACCCAAAGCAATTAAAAAAATTAATTTTGTGACTTTGTTGATAAAATGAGTCTTTCTGATTTGTTTATAACTATTATATCAGAGGGCTGATCTGAAATCATTTCCGCATCAAGTATAAGAAACCATGTGCAGTAAAGAATGCAACCAAATTTTGTGCGTGTTTTATCTATATAGTTTATGAAAATGCCCATGGTTAGCTCCACTAAAACTTCTTCCAAGATGATGCTTGTTAATGGAATCGTGTCCAAGTGATGCAAGATTAAGCTCCTCCCAGAATCATGGAACACCCAATATTTGAACAAAAATTTCTTAGAAATTTATGGTCAAGAGGTTTGAGAAAGATCTCAGAATATATCATGGAAACAAAGGCCAAGAAGAGTTGTGCATAAGCAAATCCCTTCTTGGATATTTACCAAAGTGTATGTTTTAGCTCATGTCATCTCAATGTTATGATAACTAACATACCTTGTCATGCCTACAAGCAAATGATTATTTGGAAAGTGCATGGCCCTACAATACCACCCCATCTGGTTTAGGAGGAAGGATTCAACTATGAATCCTTTTCACATTAAGTGTTATCTATGTTGACTATGAATCCTTTCCCCATTAACTAATATATGTGTTCATCTATTATACTTTATCATCCTTACTATTTCCCCTGTGTGACCGATTGACTTTATCACTTGTTTGGGACCATACTTCTTCTTTTCAAGAAAGCATGATTGTACAACATGCCATGGTCAGTTTATTTCAATTGTTTGTTGCTAATTTTCAAGTAAAGCTCAATTTTATAGAGACTAAACAAGCAACTAAGAAATGTATTTTCTTGATGCCCCTAGTAGCATACATATTGTACTCACTACATGCAGATTTATGGGTAAGTCGTAACAAAGGTTCCAACAAAGAAAAAAAGAACATCTATGGGGTGGCCTTCTAATAAAAAAGTAGTAACACTCCCTCCAGAACTTAAAATAACTCTTCTTGATCTCATTAATTCACATGATGCTCCACCAATAGCAGAAGTTATCACATCAACAAGGGTGCCCAAAGTTACAGTGACAAATAAACTTTGTAGTCTCAATCTAATCTGGAAGGAGCACTTAAAGCTCTGGTAGAGGAAAAGGATATGTTAGCATCAAAAAAATGATGCATTCCAACACAAGCACTATCCAAATGGTTGATTGGTATCATTATCACCTCTAAGAAAGACCTCCCAACAATACTTACAATAGTTAAAGAAGAACAACTCATTGAATGGTGCAAAGAGACACCAAATCTCAGTCATGGGTTGGAAGTTGTGAACTTGATGGGATGCTAGACAAGTTTTGATAGGCTAGTTTCAACAGGCATCATTAAGAGATCATACTTCAGAAAAGTTAAGTCCTCAACAAAGACAAGGAACTCAACCTTAGAGAGACAATGGTGTATGCTTTCTACAAAATATTGTCAACAAAATATGAGGCAAATCTATATGACTCATCTTGTATTTGGAATTGTAACGAGACTATTATCAAGATGGGAAAAAATGGGTCAATGAGAATGTCGGATAAAAAGGGGAGTAGGAGTGTTTCATACATCATACCCAAGAGTCAAGAATGAATTACCATTCTTTGTGTCAATGCTTTTAGGCCAAGCATTTCAGTATTCTACTTGTTTAAGGGGCATAGGTTGTTGGATAATAACATTGCCAACATGAGCCAAGTACATCCCAACCACATGCCTAGATGACAAAAGAACTCTTCCTAAATAAGTTGTACCACTTTTTGTAATCATTTCCAATAGGTGCTTCCCCTACAAAAATGCAATCCTCATTCTCTTATGGCCATGGTAGCCACATTATCATGAAAACCATCCAGGAGGAAAGTAGGCTCAGTGTTGACCTGCTAACACTGTCTTCTCACACCACCCACAAATTGCAACCCCTAGATGTGAGTGTGGTTTTTCCCTTTCAAAATACACTTCTAATTTGAAAGAGCATTATGGTTGGAAAAGTACCCCAATGTTGAAATCACATGGGTAGAACTTCCAGACCTATGAACACAAATAATTGGAAAAATCATTAATGGTTTCCAACATTGTGGAGGTATTTAGGAGGACGGGAATATGTCCCCTTGACTTGAACACACTCAAACATGACATGTAACCCAACAATTGTTTCCAGATTAGTGAGGTTGATGATGCTTAGGAAATGCAGAACATGCTCAATCTATCTGGTGTAGACATTCCAATTGAAGATGTTTCATACAACATTGCTTAGATCCATCAAATGGACCCAAACAATGAAGACCAACCAACATAGAACATGGATTAATTCAAGTAGAGAACATAGAGGAGGGTCCTTCTCTTCCTTCACAATGAATACCAATAACTTGGGTAGTTGATGGGGTGATGGGTTGAAGTGTTGATTTGAACAATTAACAAAAAGAGGATAATTTATATCTACCATTTCTACCAACCACCAGCCTCCATAAGTGGTGTATTTCTATATCAATTACATCCCATCCAATAGTGGAATTGAAGAATATGTCAATGTAGATCTCACAATGCAGTCAGTTAGAGGTGACAAATGAGGTTGACTAAAGATTACTCTCCAACTTTTGAAGACCTAGGATTCTCAACTAGAATCTTCAATCAACAAGTTCTTAAAATTCCTAGTTTACACAGTGAACCCAAAAAAAGAAGGGGTGACGATGTTGGGATCTAGTTGAGCTATCAATGTCTACTATTAACATCAAAGGACTAATGCATCTTTTGATGGAGGAGCAAAGGAAAATCAGGCTAGAGGAGATAAAAGTATGAAAGTGAGAGAAAACCAAAATGAACAAGGAAGAATGGCTGGTAACAATGGAAAAGAAGGATACTAAAAAATTAAAGAGAAAGAAGCACAAGGAAAAGGACCTTCACAAAGAAGCATAAAATAAGGAGAAGAATGGCAGAAAAGAATGAGAGTTGATGTCTTATAATACATAAACTCCTCAACTCCCCTGCCTGATACACAACACAACATTCTAGCTAACATTATCAACATTTAAACATCCCATATATTCAACGACAACGAACTGTGTAGTCGATACATTCTCTAGTGCCCTTGTGAATTCCTACTTGTTGTTACTCTTCTCCTACTCTATTGAGTATCTCACCCAATACAACATTAGGTGATTAGAATGTGGTTCTCATTTCATCTAATTTGAGTGAAGTTGCCTCATGAGAACCTAGTTTTCCTCAAAGGATGTTGTAATTTTCCTAATGATACAATTGTGAACACATTTTTTTATTGTTTTCTTGTATATTTTTGCCTATTGATCAGAACGAACATGTGTGATCTACAAATACGAGATTAATGATGCTAATTTTTTGGTTTCTATTTATGTCTAATTGTGTTCAATCGTGTGCTTAATTTTGTTTTCAAATATTTTACTTAGTTTAATTATGTTTTCAATTCTAAATGGGGTTTCAATTAATTAATTTTATATAATAAAGATGAAAGCAACATGATATTAAATAATAAACATACACACATACACATTTATAATTCATTAATATAATGTAACATAAAAGTTATATTACATTATATATGAAATATAAAGAAATTAAATATTGCATTTTCACCAAAAAAAATAGTTATTTTTTCCTCGGTAATAATTTTAATTTTATTAAAAGATAAGTAACATTACATAAAGTAGAACTTATCTAAACCACCTTCGAACTTACAATGTTGAAGTCATAGCCATGAATAGTCCATCCCAAAAACCAACCACTGAACTTATAGCACAAACTCATTTCATGAGATCTACCTCTACCATTGCAAAGAGTTTTATGATGTGAACTCATGTAATGCTCACAAAATTGGGCATTCAATAATGCCCTAACAATCCCAAAACTAGATCACAAGTGGAATACTAATTACAAAAACTTAACATTTTTATATTTGTCAAAGAATAAATTTTTGCATTGAAACTTGCATACCCGCTCTTTACAATATTCTCATTCATTCCTAATTATTTTTTTAATTCACCATTATACATGATTATCTACAATTGGGCTTCAAACCTACCCTAACCAGACCTTTGAACAAATTGTTTACCATCAAAGCTTAAAACAAAATTGGCATTAAAACTTTTTCCATAAAGAGTAGTCTTTCAAAAAACTAGACCTTTCTTACTAACTTAAAGAATAGAATTAACACTTCAAAAAGAAAATAGGATAAATAGAAAGAATAGAAAAACTTTCCACAAGATCTATTGTTTACAAAAATATAAACAAAATGGCCTCATTCTACCTTTTTTTATTGATCCTCACCTTGTCATTTGCATTATCAAAATGAAGGGAAATCTTTGCTAATTCATTCTTGTTCATTGGGGCATTTTGTTGCCCCTTTTCACCATTTACAAACCAAAATTGGTAGTTCCAACTACTATCCTAAAGAGAGAACTCACAAAAGAAAAGAAAAGAAACATGGTTTACCTACCAAACACTAGAGACCTTATTTAAGTTTGTGTAAAAGATGATAATAAATATCACAAGGAAACAAACAACCCACATAAAACCAACACAAGGCAAACATGAAGAAATGAAATAAAACATTGCTTCATTTGAGGGCACACAAGATCATGAAACCTTGAATCCTTTTTCTTAACATTGCATTTATTTTGGCTTCCAACCAATCTTCCTCCTCACTATTTGCCTCTACTCTAGCTCTTTGCAATTCAACCTGTCATTCCTCATCAACGTCAATCCACCTGACTTAAGCTTTCATTTTAGTTATGTCCTTGCCAATGATGTGTTTCATGAAAAGTAGCTTGAGTGTGTATAGGGCCTTTCCTTTCTCTTTGAATCTTTTATGCCTTAGGTTTTCATCAAATCTCCACACAAATGGACTGCATTTTATACCTAGAATTCTTTCAACTTTGGTTTTCTTCTCACCCAAATTTATTCCAATTCCACAGATTGAGGCATCTAAAATCTCCTCTAAACCTAATAAAGCATCCTTAGGAACCAATTGGAGCATCAAGAACCTTATAATGTCCTTACCTTCTCCAAGTTGCAAACCCTAGGCCAAAATCATTGAGTAGATGTTTTTGTTGGTGTGGTATCTAATTTCTAGCTAATAGAACATTTCACCAAGCAACCAATCTACAACATCCACCAATATAGGGTGAGTGAACTTGAACATTTTGTCCACCCTAATTCTTCTGCTACAACTATGAAATGGGTTATGTTTCTTTCGGTATCGAAGAGTGAAAGTTGATTCCATTTTCATGGCACCAAAAAAAAATCTTTATTGAACCTCTGTAAATTAAGAGACTTGCAAGAAAGAGGGAACACACTACAAAGTTTTAGGGTGTTGAATGATGGCGTGCAATAGAAGCATGTTACATCCAATATTTTACTTAATGGGATTGGAAACCTCTAAGATTGGAAACCTCTAAGTGCCCCCATTTGCATTTTGCATTTATGAGTTGGGAGAGGTGTCTTGATGAGGGAAAGAGAGAATAATTGTTAAGTTGGTTTATTATTCCCAACTAACATTAGAATAAGTCTCCATGACAATTTCATAAATATTGAGATTTAAAGCCTAATTTGACATTGTGTCTGCTTCTTTCTTCCTTGATCTTTTAAAATGTGTGATCCTATAATCCTCCAATGATGATAACTCATTATTTTATTTAGAAGATAATTTTGAAGATTTCAAGCCACCATGTCACCTTTCATAATGACATTACTAATAATTAGTGAATCACCTTCAACATGTAGCTTTTTGACCCCTAGTTTATTTTACTTTCTAATAGACAAAAGAGTCACTTCAGCTTCAGTCATTTTGTTTATTCCATCTTGAAAATGCTTACCAATAGAAGCAATGAACCCCCCTAGCATCTTTGATTATGAATTCTAATCCAAAAGGTCCCAAATTCCATTTAGAAGCACCATCAAAGTTACATTTCCACCACCCTTCTTTGGGTCTTTCCCATTGGATCGACTCCAAAGATGAGAGGGGAAGGATGAACCCTAGAACGCCCATACATAGGTCTAAATTTGATAGTAGGTCATTCCTATTGGATTAGTTTATCACCCCAATAGAAAGGGGTTGAGGGATTGAAGAACCTAGAAGTTGTTGTTCTAGTTGCTTCTTGTATAATATTATTGATTCTTGACTTTATTCTTTCAAAAGGTTTTTCTTTGTCCTAAAAGATCATTATATTACATTCTTTCCAAATCTCTTAAATTAATAGAGTTGGGCTTAAAATCCAAATATTAGAGAAGGAGGATATGGAAAAGGGATTTTGGCCTGTCTTGAAACAATTTTTTTAAATTTTTTATAAAGAGCCTTGTCATCCTAATTTACTTTGCAACATTAACCAACATTCTTCTATGAATTTACAAGAAACTAACAAATGATCCACATTTTCATCTACACTATCACAAAACACACATTTGGAAGGTCATTGTAAACCCAATTTTTTCCTTTTTTTCTATCAAAACTCTACCTCTATTTGCAAGCCATGCAAATACTCCTACCTTTTGAAGACACTCTTTTTCCTAAAATATCTCAATCAACTACTGTTCCTATTCTAAAGCTCTATCTAGAAGGGTATCTCTAGTTTTATTGAATAGACCTCATTTTTAGTTGCACACTAGATAATTTTGTCAGCCTTGTTACTCCAAGTAATCTATCTAGCATTCAAGAGTGTCTATAACTATTTTTGGGTATTTTGAGTAACTGAAAATTTCAACATTATTCTAGTCTCTAATTATGTCATAGGGTTCCTCCAATAGTTTTGTATAATCTCGTATCTTTTGTCCCTAGTTGGATTTGCACCATTATTTGAGAGGGGTCACTTCTAAATTGTCCAAAATAATTTCATAGCCACTCCAAGAGTTTTCCTTCTTTTTCTATCAAAACTCTACCTCTATTTGCAAGCCATGAAAATACTCCTACCTTTTGAAGACACTCTTTTTCCTAAAATATCTCAATCAACTAGTGTTCCTATTCTAAAGCTCTATCTAGAAGGGGATCTCCTAGTTTTATTGAATAGACCTCATTTATAGTTGCACACTAGATAATTTTGTCAGCCTTGTTACTCCAAGTAATCTATCTAGCATTCAAGAGTGTCTATAACTATTTTGGGTATTTCGAGTAATTGAAAATTTCAACATTATTCCAGTCTCTAATTATGTCATAGGGGTCCTCCCATAGTTTTGTATAATCTCGTATCTTTTGTCCCTGGTTGGATTTGCACCATTATTTGAGAGGGGTCACTTCTAAATTGTCCAAAATAATTTCATAGCCACTCAAAGAGTCATCCCAAAAGGAAACATAAGCTCCATTACCCACTTTCCAAGTTAAATAATCAGTCATTACCTGACAATAGGACACTAGTAAATTCCAAATTGTTGAACCTTTAGAAGGATGGTTTATAGTCAGAGTTCTATCATTATGATTAGAATATAACTATTTTGATTTTAGAACTTGCACCAAAAGTTGAGAAGGTTCTGTATGTTCCACACCATTTTTGCGCCCAAAGCTTCATTTAGATTGTGCCAAGTTTTTAGTCCTAATCCTCTAGCATTTTTATTAGTATACACATTGTCCCAAGCCAAAAGTGGGAGTTTATCCTAATCAGTAGTGTCATTCTAGAAGAATCTCCTCATTTTTTGTTCAATTTTTTAAAATAATATTCTTGGGTATTTTAAGGCACATCATGGAATATATTGGAATGATAGAGAAAAATGATCTCAACATGAGATTTCTATCAATTGAGGAGAGCCACCTGCTCTTCAAGTCTTCCCATATTTTGAAAAAAAATCATTGACAAGATTTTTCCTCAAAGAATATATCTATGCACCTAAAAAAAGAGGCATACCAAGTTATTTACATGGTAATGTACTCATTCTAATGCCTAAGATTCTTCCTATCTCTCACTGTTTTGAACCTAGAGTGTGGAAGAAGAAGATGGTTGATTTTAGCCAGTTGTTTTTTTGTCCTAATGACAAACTGTAGGCATCCAATATTTTTTGCATCATTCATGCTTCTCTAGGGGATGAAACACCAAAGAGTAGTGTATCATAAAACAAAATTAAATGAGAGATGTGATCCATATTTAATGCCACCTTGACCCCCTTTTAGCTTCCATCCATTGTTTTACTTGAGATCAATCTACCTAGACCTTTTACCATAATGGTAAATAAGAAAGGGGACATAGCCCCCCCTTGAGTGATTCCCTTTGTTCCTTAAAAGAAGCCTTGAGGGATACCATTAATCAAAAATGAGAATATTGGGGTACTAATATAAGGTTTTAATCCAGGCAATCCACTTGTGATCAAAATCCATTCTCTAGAGTACAGCTAGGAGAAACGTACAATTCACCTCATCATAAGCTCACTTTATATCTAACTTGACTAGCATTCTTTTTGTATCAGCTTGTTGTATAGTATGTGCCACTTCACAAGCCACTATAATACCTTCATAAATTAATCTATTTGGAGAAACTCCACTTTGTTCTAGGGAGATAACTAAGTGTAACATTGATTTTAGCCTATTTATAATGAATTTGGAAATGATCTTATAGATCATGTTACATAAAGAAATCGGTCTATAATCCTCAAAGGTTTAAGAGTTTGTCTTCTTTGGTGTTAATGTGATGAAAATGTTGTTCAAGTATTTAAGTATGAAGCCTTCTTTTCTAGATTCCTCAACCACCTCCCATATCCTATACAAAAAATGTCACATAGTTTTTGGAAAATAATTATAGGGAATCTATTAGGTCCTAAAGCTTTGTACCCATTCTAAAGAGGGAATATTTAACTTTAGAAAAGGACTCTATTATTTTGATTCTCGTTAATATAAACCAAAATCACATTTATAACTTCACCAGAATCAGGATCTTGAGTTGCTTGCTAAAACTCTCTAAGAAAAAACCTTATACCTTCTTTGTGTATTGCATCTTTCTCAATCAATAGAGTGCTTGTATAATCCTTTATGAGGTAAATTGAATTGATATACTATCCAACTTTTACTAAATTATGTTTAAAATAAAGTATTTTTATCCCCTTCTTTCAACCAAGTTTCTCTAGATTTTTGTCTCTAAAATGTTTCTTCTTTCTGTAGGGTTTCTAAGTACTCATCCTTTAAAATTTTCTCTACTTCAAAGCTTAAAATAGACACACCCTCCTTGATAACCTTTTCATTTAGCTCTTTAATTTCCTCTTCAATTCTCAATTTTTTTGTTAAGGTGTTTTTAAAAACTACTCTATTCTATTTTTTCAATTGATTTTTTAAAAAATTGTAGTTTTTTTTAAAAATGTTTTTTTCAATTAACAGTTCAACAGTGAACTAGTGTACATGCACAATAATTCATGGGAAAACCATTCATATAATTACATACCACTCACATGTATTAATTATAATGCTTTATTTGGTAGATACAAGTGGATGATGATGTCATGTAAAAGGGGGTCAAGGGAACATTGTAACTAACAGTAATACTTTGACCCTAAAATTTGAACATAATAATTAAATACTAATTTAGTTACTCGTAAATTAAATGTAATCAACTGAACAAAATGAACTTGCAAATACTTACAGTATGTGTATCAATGCCAAATGCTACATTGAGAAAATTACTAGGCATAATTCCATGATCATTTCCATTTCCACCATAATTTCCATATGCACATAGGTTCCCACATGATTGAAAAATATGATCCTGAAAGACTAACCATGTCATCCTTGACTAAAGGAGTGACACACTATATGATAGCATGTGCCAGAGCACTAATTGTGCTTAGTGTGTCCACCTCCACATGTTCCTTCATGATAGAAGATATACTAATGATTTGATGTTTGGCTTGACATTGGGCACCCTAGGTGCATTGGGGTTAGGATTTGACCAAAATATATCAGATGGTAACCCACTACCTCTATCTTGTGAGTCTAGAATCTCAAAATAATTTGGCACCTCCTTGAGGAAAAACTCATAATAGATATTTTTCAAGAAATATAGTGGAACCTTTTGATTATTATAGGTTTTGGAATAAGTGTGTGGGAAACAAGATACTGAGAGGGGGGAGGAGTGATCAAGATCTTAAACTTTTAGCTTTAAAACCAATAACATAAATCCACATCTAATTCATCTCATAGGTCTACCATTAAAATATAAATGTTGAAACATAAATGAAATACATCACATCCATAAAGAGTTCAACACATAATACAATGATTTGGTTATCCAAGAACACTTCAAGATGAAGCTAAAATTAGGGTGGGGATCAAACCCACAAATCTTCACTATTGCAACAATAAAATTAACATGTTATGGTTACAATGTTTGATCATAAAATATGATCTACCTTGTGAGGGGTCTGCCCTATTAAAATATTAAGAGAATATTAGGTCTCACCTTGTTAACAAATTTTACACTCACAATAAAGTAAGGACTCTATTTGGAGATTTACATAGATCTGTTAAGACCACTTTGTTAAGGCATTTATCCTGTCTTAATTAACAATAACTAACTCAATACCCGACCCTCATTTTTCTCTACAAGATGATCTTGGGTCTCCTCTTTTTTGTATCTATAATTTGATCTTTTGATTTGAGAACTCTATTTAGTCCTTCACTACTATGATTTCTCTCTGTTTGCTCTTCTTTCAGACTTTCCCTTCACATGCACATAAGGATACTCTTACGCATCTTATCAACCTCTCATTGATTCTAGGGTTAGAATCATCCTTAAATAGATTTTTTGTAAAGGTTCTAGATCTTGATAGATGACTTACACTTCATCATCTTTTGTATTTTCAATCTCATTTTCTAATTTGGTTGGATTATACACCTTGGGATCATTACCTTTTGTAATGACTCATAATCAACTCCTTAGCTAGCTCTTCAAATATTAATATCACAGAAAAGTCAGCCAAAATGGTTTATATATGTGTTTGTGCTATTACAAACTTATGTGTCAAAATTGAACTACTTGACACTTTAATGCTCTGACGTTCGGTCATTTAAACATCTTCATAATGTTACTTGGCTTCTATAATCCTATTTTCTTGACACTTAGTAACTTCACAACATACTTGATCTCTACTATATTTCTCGGCTCGTTCATCTACTCGGTCACTACTAAATACTAGACAATCACTATCATGCTCGGTATAAACATTGTATGCTCGGCCTTTACTAGATAATTTAGTCGCAGTGATGACCTTGTAATCTTGCCTAGTAAATGACTAAGTGTTTGGACACTAAGTGACAACATAGGCTTAGAGATCAACAATCTCCCCCTTTGACATTAGTGGCAAAAACACTTTGTCATGAAATCATTTCATTAAAAAATGTATGCCCCCTCTAAGATTTATATCCCATTTTGTTTCTAATTTGCCTCTCTCTTTGAGTTTTTCTGTATTTCATATCCCCTATTACACTCATGTCCCTTGTTACACTTTTTGATCCCCCTTGTTTTTGTCACTGATGGAACTTGGGGCTATAGGGGCTAACTGGTACTTATCAAAAAATTGTTGATGACTTGCCACAATATTGGCATAGCCTTTATCCCATCATTCCTGTACTTGCTCCAAAATCTGAAATTGAATCTCTAGCTCGGTAGCTAGATCAATAAATCCTACAATAAGTGAGAAATGTGTCTCTCTTCAAAATGTCTTTAGCAAAAGAGACCACCTTTTGAATAATCTCGATATGTGGCACTACCTAAAGTTGAATCAGTGACAACTTGATCCTAATCTTTGTATCTTTAGCCATGAGCTTGGCTAACCTCTTTTGACTAAATATTAGTTAACTATAAGAGGATGAGCTTGAACTTGCATTCTTCCCCAATGTAATAACATTTTCTCTTATGTTTTCATGCAATAGCTCTAATGAGTGTGTAGTATCTACTATAAATAGGTCTATATCACACAATTTCAAATATAAAGAATTATTGGTTTGCAAAATTGTGTCTAGCTTGTTGATTGATGTAGAAATCTCAAGTTGTCTGTATACAAGTTCCTGTGAGACTTTATGTAATACTTTATGCTCCATTCTTCTCCCAGACCATTGTAATAGTTTCTCATTTGTGTTGATGTCTTCTGACTTAATTCTATCAAATAAATGTATTAGTTGATCCAAAATTGTATTTTGATTGTTCACATCTGTGATCCAAAAATGCATATGTAAAAATATCTTTGACAATATGAAGTACCTATCTTATCTTCTTGCTCTCTTTTTAGTTGTTCTTGTTTTTCCTTACGACTCAACAAGATTTGCAATTCTTGTATTTTCTCTAGTGCAAGACTATTCAAATCATACTTAGGTAATGTAATTACCTCATCAAGGTTCACTAACTCATCATCCTCCTCACCTACATGAGTCACATCCTAAGATCATGAGGGTGTATCACTAGGTAGTGATAATTGAAACTGTTTCCCATTTTCACTCGATCTTGACTTTGGTTGTTGCACTTTTTTAGAAATCAAATGTTACAAAGGTGTTAGTGGTCATATTTGATCTGTAGGTTTTATAGCCTTTTCACTCATTAATTGAATAAGATCTTGAGTAGCCTCTTTCTCTTTCTGTGGGACTTCATCCTCTATCGATTTAGTGCAAGAATATTTCTCACAATTTTCTTCCTTTTTCAAAATTTGCATACAAGTGAATGGTGTTTATACAATTAATGCCTTACCAAGTTGCTTGGCACTTGTATCCTTTGTAACTAATGTGATATTAACATCCACTACAACATTTGGGGTCAAATTACGATTGTAATTTGCGATGGTGGTGTAATTTGTGTTGATTTTCTTTTTTTTTGTGCAATTCTCCCCGACACAGTCACAATATTGACGTTGGCGTCATCATTGTGACACTGCCTAACTATATTTTAAAAAATGACATAAATCAGTCCCCATTTGTTTTGATTGTGGAGAGCTGCTTGGGAAAGAGGGTTGAGAGCTTAAACCAGGGTGGAGAGTTGTGACCATTTTCAGGCCCTTCATTGTTGTGATCTTTGCACTTTTTTGTTGTGATATTTGCATTTCATTGTCGTTCCCTTGGTGTGCAATTTCATTGCTATGATCTCTATAATTCATTGTCATCCCTTGCTCTGTGATTTGGTTGTCGTACCCTTGTGATCTCTTCATTTCATTGTCGTGCCCTTGCTCAGTGATTTGGTTGTCGTGCCCTTGTGATCTCTACATTTCATTGTCATGCCCTTACTCTACAATTTTGTTTCCATGCCGTGCCCTTGTGATCTTTGTGCCCTTGCTCTATGATTATATTGCCATGTTGTGACCTTGCTTTGTAGTTTCATTTTCATTTCCTAGATCTACCATTTTCTTCAAAGGATATGTAAATTTTCATTTCTTTTCCTTCTAAATAGGCATCTCTTTATATTTCCTTCTTAACATGTATATTTAGAGATCTTTTTTAAGGTGCTTATTACATCTTAGCAAAACATAAAACTTGATCCAGATGCATACATATTCTAGAATCCAAATAATAAAACAATAAAATTTACTCAACCCATGCTAAGTGACTTACCTCAAGATCCTCCACAAAAATAATGCAGACCAAGAAAAAAGGGTAGAGTTTGTAATAAATTTTACAAAAAGACATCATAGCAGATATTTTTAGAAAGGAGCTAGACATAACCCAGTAAATTGGGTCTAGTTATTGATTAGCTGGGCTGAGTACAAATTCTTGTAGAAATGTCATCAAATTAGGTGCAATAAAATGAAAAAATTAGTTGTTCCCATCTAGCAAGATAAAATACAGTTTTTCATGATTCTTGTTTGACAGTCACAAGAATCTTCTGATCTCTCCCAAAAGATAAAAATAACAAGATAACTAGTTATAGGGGTAAGAGAATTGTAGTCTCCTGATAATGTTCATAACCAAAGTTGAATTTTAGAAATATATTTTTTAGGAAAGCACTCTCTCCAATGTCACACATTCCATATTTTTTTCTATTACGTTGACATCACAATTTTGACGGCTAGTCGTCGATTCCATAGCATTGCTGCCACAAATTCGTCTCTATTGCAATGGACAAGTTTGATGGCTATTCATTGGACCCACAACATAGTTGTTGCATAAATGTTGCACATGTGATAGAGCCTCCATAATATAGTCATCGTAATGGTGATGGTGTATTGACCCGTCTGGCTTCAATTCACAACAACTTTATGCATTGCAATTGCGACGGAAGCCCCTGTTGTCACAATTTATGATGGAAAAAGTTTGACATCCATTTGACATGAGCCAATTCCTATATTTTTTCTTGGGCAACAGGTGGCCTTCATAATTGTGATGTCCTACCGTTACAATTTGACCCCAAATGTAGTAGTGATATAATCAATCTTCTTATTTTCAAGCTTTGGATTAAATTATCTATAAAAAAATTGGATTAGTATAGAGTTTTCTTGAATTAATCGTTAATTAAGCCTTGAATTTCTTTTCTATTAGTATATTTGGATTAGGTGGAGGGGTGTCAGTGTCATCTTCAATTGTTTCTGTTCACATCGATTGACAAGTTGTTGAATCTCCTCAGTCAGCTTGGCCATTTCTTGTTTGTATTCATCTTCATATTCTATGGCATCTTGTCCTTCCCTCACTTCCATAGATGGAGTAAGATATACAAATGCTTCTTTCCATACTCAAATATTATCTTGGTAAACTTCATGAGCTTTATTTTTCAAAACTTTAAATGCCCTGTCCCTTGGCATAAACTTCATAAATCTAGCATAGCTTGTGCCAATGTTGTCTCTCTTATTTTCTTCTAAGTGGATAATGCCCACTTCCACTTGGCATCCACTTTTCTATATAAACCTACTGGGAAACTAGTTCCCAATTCTAGGGGTGTGCACTTGAACTTGGTCATCATTTCTATCATTACGCCTTCAAGCTTAACTTGATCATCATTTCTATCATTGCGCCTTCAAGCTTAACTTGATCATCATTATTCAAAGAATCATATTGGATGTCTTTGAATCCCAAAATATGTTCAGATCCAACTAATTTTTCATATACCTAGAATCCAAATTCATTAGAGGGAGTTTATTCACAATTTGTAATTTGTTAGGTTCATCAAACTCTCTCTTTTCATCATTTTCCTTCTCATCTTGTGCAAAAATCAATTTTGTCTTCATCTTAGCTTTCACTTCAGTTGATTTACTCTTCTTGGATGGACTTCCAGTCAATAGCTCGGTAGGGGGTTGTGTGGTCATTTTTCTGGTAATGATCACCATGACCTTTGGCCTCTAAGGTGTCACCGTTTCTTGCATGTCCTTCTTCAGGTCTTCCTGCACCTTAGGTTCTATCACAACAACAAAAAAATTGTTTGGTGGCCCTTGGATTGGCAATTGCAAGCTCCTTTCCTATGCCTTCCTTGGCTCCTATAGGTTGTCCCAACTATTTTCCTTGTTCCTTAATGCCAGCCTCGACAACTTTTCTCTTTTTTTTCTTTCCTCTTTAGCTGTGCCAATTTCAATAGTCAGCGTGGCAATTACAGTCTCATATGTGCCAAATTACTCGACACTAGCATCTATGTCCTCTACCAAAAGTGCAGTAACTATTGAAATTACCTCATACATTTACTTCATAGGGAATTGACCTTAGCCATGCTACCCTCAACAAAATAGTCTGTGCACACAAAAACTATGTGTCCACAATGAAACATACTTCATCATAATATTTGTCCACAATTGACTTTGGAATTCTCATTCTATTCTTCATCTTAATTTTGAATTCTTCAAAGTAGTTGTCCATTACTGCTTCAAAAGTCTCTCCCAATCTGCTTATTAAATCATTTAACTGCTCCATAACAGTTCTATTCCTATCCCATGTAACTAGACCAATGGTAGGGAAATAGTTATGTACATAGAAAAATATGCAAACTAATAGGGATCCCAACTTACAAAAAGTGTTCTTTTCTTTTCTTACTACTTCTAGGTTCTCTATAAGTTGGTGAAGTTACAGCTCAACAAGATCACATGAATGATCCTTCTTCACAATTTTGTAGCCCAAAACCACTCCTACATAGGGCACGTTGTTCAATTTGCTAGATTGATAGATTTTGTGTGCAATCACATGAACATAAAGTTCAATTAATGGGTCCTCAATTCCATCAATTGACATTCCACAACCATTCCACTTCACCTTGTTTGGATTTTTTATTTCTTTCTTCATTCTGCTCCTTATGTTGTTTGGTCGGTCCAATGTAGGGTACCCAGTTACCTTGTAAATGATTTCCTTGTTGATTTTGATTGTCCCACCTTCCAACCATATTTTCATATCATGAACTCAGCTGAGCACAACCTTAATCCATTCAACTTTAGAAACTTTTGTAAATCCTATGGCATGGGTAAACCCTTTCTTGATAATGATCTTATATTCTTCCTTTAGGATTCCATCAACACATAGCTTCCCATAAGCTATTCTAATCTTGAAATCTCCGATTTCTCCAACTTTGCATGAATAACATGATCTTAAATCTTGAACAGTCAAGACTCTGGGCAGAATTGGTGATAAATCTCTAATATTATCAACAATACTTTCAATATTAACTGAATTTCTGAAATTGGGTGGACTTTGATCATTCCTAATGATTTGTGCATTGTTATCTTTCATTATTTCGCTTCCACATGCCATTTTAAACTAGGGTTTTAAACAAAACTTTTTGCAAATATATTCACTGAATATCTAACTCAGTATTGCAAATGATACTTTGTTCCACCAATTCATTATTAAAATGTTTTGATGCTTTTGCTCTATTTTCTAAACTCGCTTTGATCACCTTGAAATCTTCTTGTGAGCCCTTTCATCTCTTTGTGAGTGTGAATGAATCACCAAATTCAATAAATAACTATAATCTTTCATTTTAGGTCTGCAATTAATGTCTTTGTACTTGGTGTATGACAACTAGCTCGGTCAAGGTTACTCACTTGATCATAACTGACTCATTTGGTCAATGTAATATCTTCCTTGATTACTTAGCCTATACTGTAAAGCTCGGTCAATATATTTTGTACCACTAATGCTTGGCACTTGATGATTTTATTTTTCTAACAATTCTTAATACATTTTTACTTATGTAGACCTGAAACTTTATCACTTTTATGCTAGGAACTGATGTACAATTACTACATACCTTCTTTCTATGGTGAGATATGGTGTGATCACCCTATCCATCAAATTGGGTGATCATGTTTTCATCTGTGCTATTGCTTCCATCTCTTACTATCTCTATCCATGTTTTCTTTCCTTTAGGTTTGTCACTTCCATTACATGGTGCTGGTGCTGGTGTTCTAGTTTTGTAGTTTCTACTGATGTGTCCAACTTTGAGACAACTAAAATATACTCTCTCCATTCAACCATTTCTTGTAATTTTCTCTAAAATGTGTTTTGATGCAATTCTCTAGAATGTGTCCATATTCTCCACAATAATGACAACTGTATCATGTATTGTAATCCCAATTGTAGGAATTGTCTTTCCTTATTGTATGAGTTTGTTTTTTAGGTAACCAGGTTGACTTTTTCTTGAGTCTGCACTCATGAGCTTTATGTCCATACTTTTGACAATTGTAGCAATGACCTTGGAATTTAGATATCTGCTTGGCTGAGTCATTGTTCTTTGATCTACATTCACGTGCTTGATGTCATGTTTTCTTGAAATTAAAAATAATTGCCACTTGTTTTAGGATTTGGAATTTTCGTACCATATCTGCTCTTGCAAATGTTGGTTGTATGACCCATTTTCCCATAGTAACAACATGTAGGTTTGTATTTTGACTTTTCATTCCTTTTCTCTCCACTCTTGGATGATTCTCCTTCTTTAGTAGAGGAAGATTACTTGTTTTATATATCCATGTCCAGAGGTGTCTTTTATTCTAGGTGACTTCATCGTTTCTTTAAAGTGTTTGATTTCTTCATTGGGTTTGTTCAATCTCTCCATGAGTTCCTTTTCATGCCTTAACTCACCTTTCAATTTCTCATTTTGTAGTCTTAGATTTGTGATCTCCAAATCTTTTCTGTTTGCTTCCTGTTTTGCAATTACTAATTGATTTATCATATCAAGTTGATTATTCGTAAGCTTTTGTACCTCAGATGATCTTTCTTGAAATCTACTAGCCATTTAGTTTTTATCTTCTTCAGCCATGATCTTGTCTTCCATTGATTTCTTCCTTTGTTCAATTACTTCACAAAGTGTAATTGATTGAATTTCTTGTTCTATCTTGAGATCTTTTGCTTCTTTTGCTAGGGCGCTATTCTTCTCTAGCAATTTTTTCATTGCTTCATCATTGTTGCTAGTATTTCCACTATCTAGTGGTCCTTCTATGTCAACTTCTTTGTATTGAGTGTCATTTAGTTGAATAGTTATCTCTTTTCTTATTTTTAGGGTTTTCCTCAACTCTCTTTTTTTGGCATCTAATTGTTGCAATATGATATGGATTTCAATCATCTAATTTTCAATGATCTTTCCTATCTTGTACACTTCCATTTCCATGATCTTATCCTCTCAAGTTGTTAGGCTTCCTGACAAGTTAACTAGGCTTTGATACTAATTTTTGGAATAAGTGTATGGGAAACAAGATACTGAGAGGGGGGTGAATCAGGATTTTAACTTTTAGCTTTAAAACCAATAATATAAATTTACACCTAATTCATCTCACTGATCTACCATTAAAATTGAAATTTTGAAACATAAATGAAATACATCACATCCATAAAGAGTCAACACATGACACAATGATTTGGTACTTTAAGATGAAGGTAAAACTGGGGTGGGGATGAAACCCACAAATCTTCACTATTGCGACAATAAAGTTAACTTGTTATGTTTACAATGTTTGATCATAAAATATGATCTACCCTATGAGGGGTCTACCCTATTAAAAGCTTAAAAGACTATTAGGTCTCACCTTGTTAAAGGATTTTACACTCACAATGAAGCAAGGACTCTCTTAGGAGATTTACATAGATCTATTATGACCACTTTGTTAAGAGATTTACCCTGTCTCAATTAACAATAATTGATTCAGTACCTAACCCTCAATTTTCTTTGCAAGCTGATATTGGGTCTCCTCTTTGTTGTATCTCTGATTTGATCTTCTGAGCTGACAACTCTGTTCAGTCCTTCACTGCTTTGATTTCTCTCTATCTACTTTTCTTTTTGACTTCACCTTCACATGTGCATAAGGATACTCTTACACATCTTATCAACCTCTAATTGATTTTAGGGTTAGAATCATCCTTAAATAGATGTTCTATGAAGGATCTAGATCTTGATCGATGGCTTACACTTCATCATCTTTTTCCATTTCAATCCCATTTTATGATTGGTTGGATTACATGTCTTGGGATCATTACCTTCTATAATGATGCGTAATCAACTCGTTAGCTGGCTATTCAAATATTAAATATCATAGAAAAGTCTGCCAAACTGGTTTACATATATGTTTGTGCCATTACAAACTTATATGTCAAAACTGAACTACTCAACACTTAAATGCTTTGATGCTCAGTCATGTAAACATCTTCATGCTGTTACTCAGCTTCTATAATCCTATTTTCTTGGCACTTAGTAACTTGTCAACATGCTCAATAATAGGGAGGGGTTTTCGTTTCTTATTTATGTATGCACATGTTTGTGGATCAAAAACGTCCTTTTAGTTTTAAGGGTTTCCTTCCTTTTTGGATTTAAAAAGATTTTGCAAATCTCCACTTTTATTATTTTCTAATTTTCTATGTCCTTATATGATAATCTACCAGAAAAATATAGCTTTTTTTCCTATCATTTTTTAAACCTTTAATTAAGTTTCTAAAAAATTGAGCTTATTTGGGTCAATATTTATTTAAATAATTTGGCAAGTGTTTCCCTTCCAAGATTTGTATTATTAGATTATTTTAACATCCCAATGAAATATTCTAATTCACTTTTCCAACTTTCAATTTGGTTTATAAAGTATCTTACATTCTAGATGGAGGTTGCTAGATTGATGGAGGAGGTTGGGGTTCATTTTGTTCATTCAATTATTCATGAGGAGAAGGTAGAGGGTTTGGTTCAATAAGGTTGTGTTAGAAAGTAAAGTCCACCAAGATAGCTGAGAGGGGGGTGAATCAATTATGCTCTTAAAACAACTCTTAATATCTTTATCAATTCTAAAATATGTGAACAATATATACAACAACCTAAGAAAGATAACCATGCATAATAACATCAAATTTTTTAACTAGGGAAACCCTAGTGGGAATGATGCCCACAAGATGATGCACTAATATAAAAGTTCCTTATGAAAGGATAGACCCTATTAGGAGTTAATGAGATATAATTAGTACATATAAGTCCTTGTTTGGAGACTTTGAATCCCTATTAGGATATTCCGACCATATTAGGAGTTGTGCCAACCATGTTAGGAGTTGATAAGTGTAATTACCCAAAAATGGTCATCTAGACTATGAGCCCCCTTTCTAGCATTTTTGCATAATTTATCTAATGCTTATCCTTGATCAAATCTCCAAAAAATCATTTATTTCATTTTATCCTATAGTTTGACCACTGTAACCTAAGTTCATATTTAATTAAAAGAACATCTCCCCCATTTAATTAAATAAAAATCCCCACTTCCCACTTATCCTAAGTGTGTGCACACAAAAGCATTATTCCTATTTTAGAAATAAAAGAAAAGGTATTTTTGTCTACACATGAATGCACAATATTTTAGGTGGCAGGAATCTTCTATTTTAAAAATAACTTTAATTCTCCTCCACACATTTGAAACCTTCTCAAAAGTCAACCATTAATTGTGATTGGTTGAGATGCTTGTGCACATGGATCACTCAAGATGCATTCTCCTCGCTTGATTATGCCTCTTTTGCCTCTTAATCTCTGCCATCCATTTTTCTTTAAAAGGGAGGGTTCTCTCCTCATTTAAAAATATTAGTCTTCTATGCTATTGTTATGTTGCAGGTTTTCTTGGTGATTTTGGAGACTTGGAGCATTCTTGCATTTTTGCATTTTAGCTTAGCTCTCATTCTACTTACATTATGGCATACTTTTTAGCTTATTTTACTTTATGATTTAGCTTATTTCTCTTTGTTAGTTTGCATTTCATTTAGAATAGCTTGAATTTGCATTGCATTTTATTCTAGATTCTTGGATATTGGCACTCTTTCCTCTACTCTTTGAATCTCTCGTTCTATGGTGCACCTTGCAAGGGTTGCATAGCTTGGCTCATTTGAGAGCCACCATCTCATAACCTTTTCACATCATACATATAGAGATATAAGCCACCTCTTAGGACTCCTCCTTCAATGGGTTCTCTCAAGAATAATGGTTTATAGAAGTGTGACACTTTTTGTACACACATTTTTGACACCCACCATGGGGCTAGAACCAAGTTTCTAGCTCCATTTTCTTACTTGAATTTTGGTTAAATTCTCATGTTTGGTTTTTTCTAAAGAAACTTATTACATCTAATCAAGTGGTTTTGTAGGTTTCGTACTTTGGTTTTAAGGCTAACCCCTGTGCAGATTTGTTTGAAGACCACAACCCTTATTTTTGAAAGATTTGAGCATATCTTCTAAACCACTTTGAGTTTGGATCTAAAATTTTTTTTTCAGGTTTGGAATGCATCTAAAATGTCTTAGTCCAATTTACATATTTATTTGAGTTGATTTGCATCTATTGTGAACTTTTCTTTGTTATGATCTAGCTTATTTCTGCATCTCCTCTATCTCATTTAAATTTCAATCCCAAGGGGGCATGAATATTATATCATTGTTGCAAATTTATTTTCTTCTACAACTATTTTTTTTCTCTTGATCTATATGTTTTCTTTTCTCAACATATTAGTGCTCATCTCATGTACTGATATTCTATTTTCTCTCTCCAAATGTCCAGTATTGTTGCTAATAGACTATACATTTAGGATCTGTTATCTCTCTTTGCTTTGTTCTTCATAATCAAATCTCTCTATCATCTTGGCTTCTTCATTCTTTGATGTAATGTGTTTCCAAACCAATCACACATTAGTCAAAGAGGGGTAAATGTAATTACCCAACAATGGTCATCTAGACTATGAGCTTGCTTTCTAGCATTTTTGCATAATTTATCTAATGCTTATCCTTGATTAAATCTCCAAAAAATTATTTATTTCATTTTATCCTATATTTTGACCACTGCATCCTAAGTTCATATTTAATTAAATAAAAATCCCCACTTCCCACTTATCCTAAGTGTGTGTACACAAAAACATTATTCCTATTTTAGAAATAAAATAAAAGACATTTTTGTCTACACATGAATGCCTGATTTTCTAGGTGGGAGGAATCTTATATTTTAAAAATAACTTTAATTCTCCTCCACACATTTGAAACCTTCTCAAAAGTCAACAATTAATTGTGATTGGTTGAGATGCTTGTGCACATGGATCACTCAAGATGCATTCTCCTCTCTTGATTATGCCTCTTTTGCCTCTTAATCTCTACCATCCATTTTTCTTTAAAAAGGAGGGCTCTCTCCTCATTCAAAAATGTTAGTCTTTCATGCTATTGTTATGTTGCATGTTTTCTTGGTGATTTTGGAGACTTGGAGCATTCTTGCATTTTTGCATTTTAGGTTAGCTCTCATTCTACATACATTATAGCATACTTTTTAGCTTATTTTCCTTTATTCTTCAGCTTAGTTCTCTTTGTTAGCTTGTATTTCATTTAGAATAGCTTGCATTTGCATTGCATTTTATTCTAGATTCTTGGATATTAGCACTCTTGCCTCTACTATTTGAATATCTTGTTCTATAGTGCACCTTGCAAGGGTTGCATAGCTTGGTTCATGTGAGAGCCACCATCTCATAGCCTTTGCATTTCATAGATAGAGAGCTATAAGCCACCTCTTAGGACTCCTCCTTCCATGGGTTTTCTCAAGAATAATGGTTTATAGAAGTGTGACACTTTTTGTACACAGATTTTTGGCTCCCACTATGGGGCTAGAATCAAGTTTCTAGCTCCATTTTCTTGCTTGCATTTTGGTTACATTCTCATGTCTAATTTTTTTTACAGCAACTTATTGCATCTAATCAAGTGGTTTTGCAGGTTGCTTACTTTGGTTTTAAGGCTAACCCTTGTGCAGATTTGTTTGAAGGCCACAACCCTAGTTTTTGAAAGATTTGAGCATATCTTCCAAACCACTTTGAGTTCGGATCTTTAAAAAAAACTTGAAGGTTGGGAATGCATCCAAAATGTCTTAATCCAATTTGTAGATTATTTTGAGTTGATTTGCGTCTGTTATGATTTTTTCTTCATTTTTCATAAAAACTCATTTCTGGTTGCAAATCAGTGATTTTTTCAAAAAAAATTACATTTTTGAAAATTCTTTGAATTCTACAGGGGGTTAGTTCTTTTTTAAAAAAAATTTTGAGCTCATATTAGGCCTCAAAAACTTGATTTGATAAATCTGATCTATTTTGACAAAATGGGTCCCGAGGGCACAAATGAAGAGATTTTTCTAAATTTCTTGCATTTTTGGAAAGCTCTCTAGTTTTTAGCTAGGGTCTCTTCTTTTTATTTCTATTTTTGTATCCTAAATCATAGAAAACAAGTCCAATCTTGTTGACTAGGTCAAAGTCAAAGAGTAAAAAAGAGATCATTTTGTGATTAGCTTGCACTTTCTTTGCATACACTTGGTTAGAAGATAACTTGGATTTTTAAGGCAACTAACCACTTTGTGTTGCAAGTCTTACTTGGTTATTATGCCTTAATCTTGGTTTTTTTGTAGGGAGATCTCATTTCATTGCTAAAAAGAACATGTGTTGAAGCTTCAAATGCGCAAGGGCTACTAACACTTGTTTGCAGGGTTGCCCAAAGCATAAAAACCAAAAAAACAAAATTCTTTTTCTTTTGTTTCATTTTTAAGTGCAACATTATACTAATTGTTCATTTTATTAGGCACTTAATATCTTTTCATTAGAGGCTTTTGGTGGTAGGAAAGTATGCTCTTCATCCTTGTGGTGAATCATAATCTTGACCCACCTCTAGATTTTGAAAGCAAGAGGGTTAATTGAACATTGTTTGGCATGTTTGGGAAAATCTTTTGAGATAGGAGAGTATGCTCTTCACCCTAGTGGTGAATAAAAAATCTTGACTTTCAAAGTTTGATCTGCTTCGTGTTTAGTCTAGAATCCTTTATAGGGCCTACTCTTGGGAAACCAAGAGGAACAACCCAAGTGAGGACAAGTGAACATGGCTATTCTGACCCACTATAATCTCAAGGTTATCAAGGACACAAAACCTTGGTAGACATAACACTTTTCTTACCTAGTGTGATTGCTTGTGGGATTGCAACCATGAGGACATCACTAGGGAGGGATGCTTAAGGTACTCTTGTGGTTGCAAGACCGGTCACTCATCGGAAGGTGAGGTGTCCTATATCAAGAGAAAGATGAGTGCTATGAACATAAATCCTTTCTAAAAACCCTAGGTTAGTAGCTACCTTATTTTTTCACTCAACTTATTGGTGCAACGATCGATCATAGTGGATTACCTGGATCACCCCAAAATTTTACACTCACCATTTGTGCTCCATTGATTGTGCTTATGGAACCTCCATGAAAAAGCCAATATCTCTTGTGGGCAACCACTTGGTGTGAGGCAAAGGAGCACTTAGTTTGGTCCAAGTTGTTGAGTAATGAACTGTGTCCTTTAAGTGGATATTACTTGATGTGTTCTCGAATGTGCTAGACCCATGGAAATATTTTGAACATACACATGACGATAGTTCTAGGGATTTCTTTTGAGATTTCATATATGCTTGTATCATGCAAGGTTGCTTTGTCCTTTGCTTGATTATTTTAAGACTACTCCATGTGTCACTATCTTGCTTGAAAAAATATGGTTTTGAACATCAAACTTTCTATGCTATCAACTATCATCAAACTTTGTCAACCAAGTCAAAACATCAAGTATGAACATTTTCTTGTGTTGCTTGCTAAGGGGAGTCTCATCATTTAACTTTTCTTTTCTATGTCTCTAGTGCTTGGACATGCTTAAAGAGACTCTTTGGTCTTATTGCTCTTGGGATTTCTATCTTCATGGTCTATGTCCGCTTGCTAGTTTTTTTTTTCTAAAATGGTTACCTTGATTTCTTGACTACACTCTTGTGTTGGGAAAGCTATTCACTTGTCACCTTTCTTGCTCTATCTATTTGGCTATTTGGCTTCTTGCCTATCGCTTGACTTGAGTCACTAGTGTCATAAATTGCTTGGAAACTTTTCTTGACAAGTCACTTATTTATTGCTACCTCTTTTGGACAAGTGACCACTCTACCTCTCTAGTTTGGACATCAAGTTATCTTGTGTCACCTTCTTAGCTTCCTCTAGTCTCCTTCACGCTTGATTATCTATCTACCACTATGGCATTCAAACCTTGTGCTACTAAACCTCAACCAACTCTAGATGATCATGATATCCTCCATGCCACTATAGATTTTCAAGATCTATATGCTCAATACAAAGAACTAGAAGAGAAAAATGATATTTCTTACCTTCATCTCTCTAAGCGCATGATATAAATGAAATCTAAACTTGAGAAAAGGTTAGAGGAGAAGATTTCATTCTGAAATAAATATTGCTTAAGACCTTTACATACACATGGGTTATCTTTTTCAAGGTCTACATATTCTACTCCAAGACAACAAATGTCTTCATCTTCTAGATCTAAAGACCTCTCTAGAGAACAAGCAAATGATACCTCATTTGAGCCTATGTCAAGCTTTCATGACAAGCCTATCTTTGACCAATATGATGAAGACATGGATGCATGCTATGCACTTAAGAAGAAACAAAAAGAGCCTAGACATACTTTTGAGGTGAATTTTACTCCATTGGAAGATTCTTATGACATCATCTTGCAAATACTCCTTGCTAATGAGCTCATCACATTGCCTAAGTTTAGCTCATATGGAAACCCATTATTAGATATCTATTGTTCTTATCATTGACATGATGATCATAATACTTCAGATTGCATTGAGTTAAAACATTAAATCCAAGATCTTATTGATGATAGAATTGTTGATACCTCTAATAACTCATGTGATGAGGATACTTCTCTTGAGAAAGTTCATGTTGATGAACCAATGTCTAGTGATGGTCTCCTCGACACCCCTATTTCTCCCAACACTTAAAATCTTTCTAGCATGCCTCCATAAAAAAAAGAACCTAATTCTTTCCACATTGACTATTCCTATCCTCAAGGGCTACCTCTAAAAGAAACTCAAGCTAACCTTCACTTGGCTACAAACCTTTTTCATGTTACTACAACTAAAAATCCTCAACCTTCATACAATTTTATGCCTACTATTCCTACTCCAGCTAGTCCTTCATTATCTCTTCAAGGTGCTATCATGCAATCCATACTTTCTCCCTTGTCCTTCGAAGTGGATTCTCAAAAAGAAAAATCTATAAATGTCAAGAAAGATCAAGATCAAGCGCCCTTTCATCTCCTTCAAAATGTCACTCCTCCATATCCTATGTCTTATCCACCTCCTAAGCATGATGAAGACACCAATTCCACTATTTTCCTTGAGCTTACTAAAAATTATGAGAAAACTTCTCTTCCTATGCTATCCAAAGCTACTTGTCAAGATCAAAGTGTCCCCTCATGTTCTACTTCTCCACATCCACTTCAAAATTGTGCTCAAGCTTCAAGTGATAACATTAAAAATGTTGTTCCTATCAAAGCTACTCATGAGTCTATTGATGGCTTTGACCATATTGCTCACTCTAAAGATGTTGATATCCCTTTCCACTATCCATTTGCATCTCCAAAATTTATCCTTGGTCCTTATCCATCAAAGCTAATTCCTTCAAACCTTCCATCTATGTTGGGGCCTTATGTTCCTTCATCTCCTACATACATCTTAGCTCATCCCATAGCTCTCCTATCATACCTCAAGATCAAAAAAGATACACATCCTTGAACATTTCACATCAATCTATCCATCTAAACCCATCATATCATCCTTATTCATCCACAAGTCCCAAGTCTTGTGGAAGTAATTTGGATGATCAATTCAAACATAAATGCATGATTCCATCTTCAAAAGTTCACTATGTCTCCTCTAATAGACATGTGAATGCTAAGAAATAAAAAACATTCAAGAGACCGCAAAGGTCTACTACCCAAAGAGATAAATCAAAGAAAATATGGGTTCCTAAATCTATCATTGAAGAAATGCGCTCTAAAGCATCCAAAGAAAAAGAAAAATCTAAAGCTATATGGATTTCCAAGTCTCTCTTGATTGACTTGAATATTGAAAATAAATCAAAGTTGACATTCAAGCTTCCAAAGGCTTCCACTTCATCTTCTTCCAAATATCTTCCTAAAACTATTTCAAAGCCTTCCACTCCATCTTCCTCCAACATTACTCTGCTACCTCATATGTCTAAACCTCAAAATATTTTCTCCTCTCCATCATTCAAAACCCTTCAAGGTGTGTGTCAATGTTGATCTTTCCCAATATTTCACCTACCCTCATGAAATCCTCTACAACTTACACTTACTTGCTATCCATACTCATTCAGTTCTTTCAAGACATGAACTCTATCCTCCATATACTTATCCTACTACCATCTCTCTTCCATCACCCTATCAACATCTTTGAGCATACTTATCTATGGTCTTATATTATCATGACTTATCCTTCCTATAGGAGCATTATCTGAATTGAAAAAGCTTGACCTATTTCTAAAAAGAAAAAAGAAAAAATTTGCCTTGGTGAAAACCACTTCTTGTGGTACCCTAGTTGCAAAAGCAGAGAGAAATAAATTCATCCTATTGTGAAAACCACTTCTTTTGGCACCTTAGATAAGTATTATGATGAAAACCTGGTAAACAGGTGTCATGTGTAATTCTTTCATCATCCATCTATTCCCTCTTCTTTCTTTGATCTTGACAATTTTGAGCTATACAAGTGCATTGATTATCTTATACATCACTCACCTCATCCTTCTCATTCACTCATATCATTAATATCTAACTTTATCCTTATTGTTATCTTATCACTATCCTATCTAGTTGACCCCTTGATCTTTATCACAATAAAGAAAAGCATGGTTCTTAGGTCTCTTAGCATGCCTACTCTTTTGAACTACACACTCCATGCTATCTTGTTTATTTTCTTCTACTACTTATGTCATGATACATCACTTGTTGGCTTTCTTGGATTATCCAAAACATGCTTCATATGACTATTTCACCTCTTTTCGCAGCTTGGGTACTCTTGAGGAGTCAATCCTTGAGGATCACTTTCACTTGCTTCATACTCCTTTCTTATCCATCTCTACTTATCCACCAACTTTTTGCTCCGTCAATATCTATACCTTACTAGAAATTGGGAGAAAATGATGTGATCTTGCTTTAAAACTAGTGATCTCTAAAATGTTCTAAAGATCCAAAAAAAACAAATCATATGTGATGCTAAAAAATTTCTAAAAAGAAGAAAATGTCCTGAAAAATGATCGTCTTAGTGAAAATCTAGCAATAGGCACTTTGATGTATCACCAAAAAAATAAAAAAATAAAAAAAGGAGAAACATACAAAAAAAATTGAAAAAAGTCCTGAAAAAATCTGCCAAGTTGTGAAAACCTAGAAACATGCACTACTTGAGACCCTTACACCTATGTCTATCAATCTCAATTGAATCACTCTACAACACATTTCCTAGCTTGGGATTGTTTCTTATCCTCATCTCAGGGGCACAACTACTTAGCCTATTGAGGTGTCCTTGTACATTAGGGTTCCTTTGACAACTCACAAAATAGTGTTTCTCAACAACTCACAAAATAGTGTTTCTCAACACTACCCTCCCAACTTGACATCAAGCATTTCTCAACACTTTTTAGATAGTTTTGCTACAGTCTCCAATGTCACGATATTTCTCACTATCAAAATCAAGTCTTGAAAAATGGCCAAGTTACTTACACACATGCACTTAAACATTTAAATAGTTGAGCCATGATGAACTTTATCTACTTTGTGTGTTGTCTATGATGATTTCTTTGCTATATGTTCCCTCCCTAATAGTCTTTCAAGGATGTCATAAACTAGAAGACTAGGGGCATGGGGTATGTTTTCTTGCTTTTTGATTGTGGGTATACTTTTTTCATTTGTTTTGAGTGTTCATGCTTGTCCTAATTAACACTTTGGCTTACAAACATATCATCTGTCACTATTTTTTTGCAAGACCGCACTCAGGGGTTATCCTAGTGCTTATGCCTTGATACAAATGTAATCTTGCTATACTAAACTTAGGGAATCTAACTACATAGTCATCTTGACCTATCCGTCTTTGATGCATAGGTTGGATTCCCACATTCCTATTTGATACAGATCATTTCATATCCTCATAGTTTATGTTAGTGATGATTGTATGATCTTCTGATTTCCCTAATAAGACATGATGATAAAAACTAGGACCTACTTATGTAACCCTTGCGATTGCACCTTTTCATACTAGCTTGCATTCTAGGGTTCATTTTAGCTTAGCTTTGCATTTTGCATGTTGAGAGAGAGATCTCTTCTTTATCTTTCATGGATGTGTCATCTAACTGTGTCCATCCTTCTCTTGCCTCTTCTCGATCTTATCTTATCTCTTCATTCCTATTTCTCTCTTCTTTTCTATCTTACCATCTTATCTATGTTTTTGACCTATCTTTTCTAATCTCAACATCCTGGATCCATTTCGGGATTGAAACCCAAATTTGTGTTCATCTTGCTAATCAAAATTTCTTCCTTCTTCTATTTAGTTGGCTGATCTATTGATGTTTAATCTTTAAATGTTGTTGGGGCAATCATCATTTCTTCATTTCTCCTCTCTTCCACTCTTCACTTTCATTTCTATTTCATCTCATTTCATCTTTCTTCTTTCTTTGACCTAATTTTTATGCTTTATCTTTCTTGTTCAAACTTAGTCAAACAAGGGCATATCTTCATTGCTTGGTGGTGACTCGTTGATCTTAATCTCTTATCTATCATCATGAACTTTTCTTTGTTCTGATTTGATCAAATCTAGCTTATTTTTGCATCTCCTCTATCTCATTTTGATTTCAGTCCTAAGGGGGCAAGAATATTCTATAGTTGTTGCAAATTGCTTTTCTTCTACAACTATTTATTTTCTCTTGATCTATCTGCTTTCTTTTCTAAACATATTAGTGCTCATATCATGTATTGATATTGTATTTTCTCTCTCCAAATGTTCAGTATTGTTGCTAATAGACTATGCATTCAAGATCTGTTATCTCTCTTTGCTTCATTCTTCATAATTAGATCTCTTTATCATCTCAGCTTCTTCATTCTTTAAAATAATGTATTCCCAAACTTATCACATATTAGTCAAAGAGGGGCAAATGTAATTACCCAAAAATGGTCATCTAGACTATGAGCCCCCTTTCTAGCATTTTTGCTTAATTTATCTAATGCTTATCCTTGATCAAATCTCCAAAAAATCATTTATTTCATTTTATCCTATAGTTTGACCATTGTATCCTAAGTTCATATTTAATTAAAAGAACATGTCCCCCATTTAATTAAATAAAAATCCCCTCTTCTCACTTATCCTAAGTGTGTGCACACAAAAGCATTATTCCTATTTTAGAAATAAAAGAAAAGGCATTTTTGTCTACACATGAATGCACAATTTTCTAGGTGGGAGGAATCTTCTATTTTAAAAATAACTTTAATTCTCCTCCACACATTTGAAACCTTTTCAAAAGTCAATCATTAATTGTGATTGGTTGAGATGCTTGTGCACATGGATCACTCAAGATGCATTCTCTTCCCTTGATTATGCCTCTTTTGCCTCTTAATCTCTATGATCAATTTTTTTTAAAAAGGGAGGGCTCTCTCCTCATTCAAAAATCTTAGTCTTTCATGCTATTGTTACGCTGCAAGTTTTCTTGGTGATTTTGGAGACTTGGAGCATTCTTGCATTTTTGCATTTTAGCTTAGCTTTGATTCTACTTACATTATGACATACTTATTAGCTTATTTTCCTTTATTCTTTAGCTTAGTTCTCTTTGTTAGCTTGCATTTCATTTAGAATAGCTTGCATTTGCATTGCATTTTATTCTAGATTCTTGGATATTGGCACTCTTTCCTCTGCTCTTTGTATCTCTAGTTCGATGGTGCACCTGGCAAGGGTTTAAAGCTTGGTTCATTTGAGAGCCACCATCTCCTAGCCTTTGCATGTCATAGATAGAGAGCTATAAACTACCTCTTAGGACTCCCCCTTCCATGGGTTCTCTCAAGAATAATGGTTTATAGAAGTGTGACACTTTTTGTACACACAATAAGAAGTCATCTTGACCCACTGCCCAAACAATTTTAGTACTATCCTCATAGAATAATACAAAGAAATATATTTCAATAGTGAATTGTACAAAAAAAAATTTATATTTTCTAAATATAGGTCCTTTGATGTTTTATCAATATCAATAGACTCAACTTCTTCTCTCCTCACAAATTTGCATATCCAATTCACACTTCATGAATCCATTCACATGACCGCATATGATATATTTTTCAATCAAAGCATTCTTTATTTTATACCAAGTTCTAATAATTCTTATTACTCAGCCTTAGGGATTTCTCATTTACATTATAAACATAGGAAAACTTTAAGATATTGCATTTACATGCTACAACTCAATTTTACACTTCTCAAAACATTTTAAGAAAATAGTCAAATCAACTAGAAATACACACTGAATAGTTAACATAACTTCTCACAAAATGAACATCTAACTTTTTCCACTTAACTAGACAATCTTCAACATTTCTTCAACATCCATGCAAACTTGCTCAAACAGATTCTATCTTTGTTAGGAGATAAAATCAAATTACAAGTAATTGTTCTCTATAAATGTTGCTTCGAAATAATCTTTTGAAAAACCTCCAGAACTCTATACATATTTTATATTTTTGTATGCGCACTAAAATGTAGCATCTACATATGTGTATGAATGTCCAGACAATTGTGCAAACTCCAACTCACTATCCACAAACCACGCAAAGCCAATCTCTCACTACTACTCTACCAATCTTCACAAAAAGATAACTATATTGATCAATGGAAAACATTGTCATGGCTACAACATACTAGTTCATGAACATATCAAAAATAGCCTTCCAAACATGTTGAAAATCTCCCCCATAGGTCTTCATCATTGCATTCATGCTAACAAGTTGTTCTTTCCTAGAAATTTTAAAAAAAAACATATATTAAAATCCTAATTAAACTTAAATTTTAATAAAATAAACTGAGAATAAAATTTGATTACAAGCCTAATTAAAAATTCAATTTCAAAAGGAAAAAGAGGTACACCTTATAAAATTTACTTACTTATTCTGTGTGTATGGCCTCTTCTACATGGTGGATACATTCTTGATGAGATTTGATGATGTTAATAAATAATGTCAACAACAAAAATGGTGTACACCCTTCTCTATGTACAAAACCTATGGTGGCTCACACCTGAATGATAGAAAATGGTGTCTAAAATTGACGTTTTAGGGTTTTATGTCTATTTCACCTAGGGTGCATGCCCTATGAATCGGATTGCCTAAACCTCTATGTTTTGAATTGCCCAAGCCTTAGGCTCAAGCATACAGGTCATAAGGTGTGCACCCTCTTTCTTTTGGGAACCAAAAAAAAAATTTGGCAGCTTTTTAGTCCCTCATCTTTGTGCACATACCTAATACCTTAGAATGAAAATACTCAAGTTGTCCCATTATTTTCTGTGAGTATTTGGTAGCTATATTCACACCACAAGACTCGAGAAATATATTTTACTTTTGAGGGGCATGATGATTTTCTATTTCAATCAAGTCTACATTTAGATTGCCACCCAAATAATTCTATGGATAGGAACTTCACACCAAAGAAGAATCAGTGCTCCTCATTAATGGAAATGAAATAACCAATTAGTTTTAAATGGATTAGTTAATTTATTTTTATCATATTTCATATTAAGTAAAGGTATAACCATTATACTTGGAAATAGACTAATTCATTTAGTATTCAAATAGTAATATGTGGAGAAGAAAAAAAGGGGACATGTTGTCTCATTGTACATTTTTAATAGGATCTCACAACACTTTTTTGTGGCAATACTATGGATAGTCCAACTTCAACTAACTTCCCAATGAAATATCCCCTCGTGGCTATATTTGGTATATTTCCACCTTCTAACCCCTTTTCTTCAAGTACTCTATGGAAAACCATAATTTCACAAAATTTTGTAATAAAAACTCATCTAACATATCGGGTTGAAACTCCAATTGGCCACAACTAAAGGGAAGTGTTTAAAAATGATATAGGAGTACAAACAATTAGAAAATATAAAATCAAAACCTATATTACAAAAAAGGAACATGAATATCTCTAAATATAGGATGTCATTATAAATCTTAAATACACTTTAAATTTGTGTGCACATGACATGCCACACATATTCTCTCAAATACTAATCTATCAAACTTTACAAATGAAATATCTCTAATCTAAATAATTAAATTCCTAAGTAAACTTGGACCTCACTTCTAAATATCTTGGGAAGTCTATAAGGAGACAAAACATTGTTGAATACAGATTGATACAAGTATGAATATGTTTTTCAATCATTGTTTTGTCATTGATGTCAAACCTGCTAATTTATGGTAAGACAATTGCTTATATGATTTAAGTACTATCATTTTTTTTATTAATGAAGAGGATTTGATCAAATCATGTAACAATACCACCTAGATGAAAGGTTGAGTTATGATATGAAAAGGAGTACAAGGATTAGTTAAGATAGTGATATTGTAGTGCATTGGTAATCTACTTAAGGTTGCAAAAGATGGATACACCAATTAAGTTCAGAAGAACAAGTTAAAAGGATTATGTATACCAAGCTTAACAATCTGCATAGTAGGTGCCGAGCAAAGTTAGTGTAAGCTAAGTAGAAAATAAATTGGAGCCAAGAAAAGTCAAAATCTAGTGCATGCCAAGTGATACATTGTAAGCCGAGTAAAGTTTAGTTGATGTCAACCACCAGTAAACTTTAGTACGTGCCAAGTGATTTGATAGTGGATGTCAAGCAATGCAATATGTTTTGAGCATCAAAAGCCAGTTAATGTAGAGTCTTAGCATTTTGAGAAAGATTGAGAATTCGATGAATCTAAGCTGATAAGTTTGATTTCTTGTATTGTGTGAACTGTGTGGAAGATAAGTTTGATGAGCTGGTGGCACAAAATGCAAGGTAAAGCATTTTTTAGGTGAATTCAAAGAGGATTGAAAGAGAAGTTTCTAGAAGGGGATGAAATGAAAAGATGGATAGATTCATTAAATCCTACCTAATCCAACCTAACCCTAAAATGGACAATGGAGGATGAATGGAAAAATATCTTAATTCTCTATTTACAGAGATGACTGGTCAGAAGCAAAGGTTGTCATGTGCGAGAACCTAAGGAAGACAATGAGTCTAGGATATTGTTTCATTCAGTGACCTAAGAGAAGAGAATGTATTGGCAAACAAAGCAAGAAGGCTTAAGGGTATGGATACTTGAAGGGTGAACAAGATGTCAGAGCTAAAGTATGTGAAAGCCAAGAAAATGGAGAATTGAAATAGAGATCTATAATCTACAAATGGAGTTTTAAGTTGTTATCATATCAAGCCTTAATGTTACTTTCTAATCATTGTAATAGTCTGAGGTGAATCATTTGGATTAAGGTTGACCTAACAGTCATTTTGAAATCCTTTAACCAGGTGACATTCCAAGTGAATGATCTAAAGTCCTCTAACAAGGATCACTCCTAATAGGGTGATTGAAATCTTTTAATTGGGTCACATTTAACAGTTTGCACTATAACCTTTAATAGGGTTGGCCTTTCATAGGGAATCACTTTAGAAGAGTGAGAATGAGTAGCATGTTACTGGTGGTTTTTCCCAAATTGGGTTTCCATGTTAAATCATTATGTCAAATGTGTTATTGAATCTATTATGTTTCATGTTTACATTTTTGCAAAGTTGATTTGATAGTAACCTTCAAGTTTAAGTATATGTATGATCTAATGGATGCATGCATGATGAAAATGTTTTATGGATATGGGTTCACTAAGCTATGAAAAATTTTAATTGAGCATTTAGACCTTGGATAACTAATTCACCAACCCTCTTAGTTATTCTAAATAATTCCAACAATTGGTATCAGAGCCATCTGCTTAAGAGGACTAGTTTGAAGGTACTAGAAGCAAAAAGATCAAGATGTCAAAAAGGGAGGTACCCAAGCTTAATAGAGATGAATTTCCTACATGGAAAAGTTTGATGAAGCTACACCTTGACGGTCTTGGGGATCATGCACAATATACCATCGCCACAGAGCATGTTAATACTGCTAGAGCCCTAACTACTGAAGATCTAAAAAAGAAGAAAGAACACAACTAGGCAATGTTGGAAATTGCCTCTACCCTAAGTTATGTCAAGTTTGATGATACAAAGGGTTGTGAAAATTCAAAGAAAATTTGGGATGCTCTAAACGCTATCTATGGAAGTGACGAAAATGCTCCAAGAACCAAAGCTGAAAGTCTTAGAGGTAAGTTCAATGATATGATAATGCAAGAAGGTGAGAATATTGCTCAATGTTGCTCTAGGATAAAAGATGTTGTTAATGCAATAAGAGGAGCTGCTAGTAAAATAGATGATAATATTGTACTAAGAAATTTTTTGAGAATAGTACTACCCATTTAAGCTTTTAGATTTTTTGCCATGGAATGATCTGACTCTTGAAGGTCTTGTAGGTAGGCTCACTGCTTTTGAGCTATCTAATTTTGATAATTACAAACCTAAAAATATTGAATCTACTTTCAAAACTAAGTTTTCATTGAAGGAACCTAATGAGAAGAAGAAGAAAAAGGCAAAATGTGTCCAACGATAGTGATACAGATGAGGAAGTTGTAGATCAACTTGAAGCACTAGTAGAAAGGAGATTTCACAGAGGTAAAAGCAAGTTCAAAGGTAAGTTACCTATCATATGTTTCAATCACAATGAGGTTGGTCATATTGTTTCTAGATGTCTAGAGAAGAAGAATTACATAGGTGGAGATAAGTATAAAAGTAGAAGAGATGAAGACAACATAGATTACAAAGACAAAGGCGAGAAGTCTTGCTACACTGCTGAAGAGGAAACAAAAGATGAATCTGATGATCATGATGATGAAGTGTTGTATATTACAATAAAGGATGAATCATATGAGGATGAGGCAACTGCACTAGTGTCTTGAGTGAACAAGAATGACAGATGGATCATTGACAGGGGTGTTCACATCACATGACTGGAGATAAAAGTAAGTTCATTACCTTAAATTATTATGATGGAAATAGTGTAAGGTTTGGTAATGATGCACCATGTTTGATAAAAGGAAAAGGTTCTATCCAACTCACAAATTATTTTTTATGTGGCAATGCTTATTATGTTGAAGGACTTAACTATAATTTGTTGAGTATGTCACAACTGAATAATTTAGGTTGTCAGGTTGAGTTTGAGAACAAGATTGATAATATCTATGATACTGATAGAAAACTAATTGGAAAAGGTGATCAAACTAGAGGTAATCTATTCTACCTTGATATAGAGGATACTATTTGATTAGTTGTAGAATTTGATGATGTGTGTCTATGGCACAAGAGGTTATGTCATGTTAATTTTGATAACTTGGTTAGTATCAGTAACATGAGAAGAGTTAGAGGTTTGCCTAAGTTAAAGAAGCTTGACAATATAATTTGCAAACAATGTCAGCTAGGCAAAATGATAAAGTCAAGTTTTAAGAATAAGACTCATTCCTCTAAAGGAATATTAGAGATTGTTCATATTGACTTGTGTGGACCAACTGAAGTGCAAAACTATAAAAGGAGATAAGTTCATTATGCTATATGTTGATAATTATTCTAGAATGATGACAGTTATGTTTTTGAAATAGGAATCTTATGCTTTCCAAATGTTTAAATGGTACTTAGCAAGAGTTGAGAAGGAAACAGGTAAAAGTCTAAAATGTTTGAGATGTGACAGAAGAGGATAATTTACATCAAATGAGTTTGAGATGTTTTGTAATGACAAAGGAATCAAAAGATAGACATCTACTCCTAGAACCCCTCCACAAAATGGAATTGTTGAAAGGAGGAACATGTCTATAATTGATTGTGCTAGGACACTCAAGATGGAGAAAAATGTTGCTTTGAAATATTGGAGAGAAGTTGTAAGTATAACTATTTATACCTTGAATCAAGAAAGGTACTCATTCAACACCTCTTGAACTATGGTGTGGATAATCACCCAATGTAAAATATTTTAAGGTATTTGGAAACAAGTGTTATATTCTCAAAGATTTTAGGAATGATAAGCTAGATGCAAAAAGTGAAGAAGGTATATTCCTTGGTTATTCCATAAGAAGTGAAGCTTATAAGTGTTTAGATACTAACACTAACAAAGTTGTAAAATTTGATGAATATACAGAAGTGTATGAGGCTGAATCTATGAAAGAATCAGAAGAATATGAATCATTTGTATACTTTTATGAAGGTATGCCTGCGAATGAAGATGTTGTAAATCAAATTGCAAACCAACAACAAGTTTTAGTAATCACCGAGTCACATACTATGAATGTCAAGTTACATTTAGGAACCAAGCTACATTTAGGTGCCGAGTTATAGAATGAAGTTGAGGAGCATTTTGATTCAGAGGTTACTGTACATGAAAGAGATGTTGAACTACCTGAAAGAGATGTACATAGTGATTCAGAAGTTGAGAGAACAAGTGAAGAAACTAGAGTAGAACCAAGATTGTCTAAGTATGTCAAGAGACATCACCCTATTGCACAAATCATTGGAAATGAAATGCTAGACCAATGACAAGGAATAAGTTGAGAAATGATACATGTTTGCTGAGCATGCAGGAACCTAAAATAGTGAAAGATTCCTTAGAAGATGTGGACTAGAGTAAAGCCATGGAAGAAGAGATTGAACAGATTGAGAAAAATAAAACATGGAGTCTAATTCCTAGACCAGAAGATATAAATGTGTTTGGTACCAATTGGGTATACAAAAACAAGTTAGATCAAAATGGTGAAGTGACAAGGAACAAGGCAAGATTAGTTTGTAAAGGTTATGCACAAGAAGAAGGGATAGACTATGGAGAAACATTTGCCCCTATTGCAAGATTGGAAGGAGTAAGAACTCCACTTGCTTACTCTGCATACAAAGGTTTTGAAAGATTATCAAATGGATGTTAAGTTTGCATTTTTGAATGGTACATTAGAGGAAGAGGTTTATATAGAACAACCAAAATGATTTTTTGATGCTAACAACAAGAACATGGTATGTAGACTACACAAAGCTTTATATGGTTTGAAGTAAGCACTAAGAGCATGGTATGAGAGGCTTCATAATTATCTTGTGAAGATTGGATTTGAGAGGATTGATGATAATTGATGATAACAACAATTTGTACTTGAAGACAGAGAAAGGCAAAGGTATTTTACTTTCTAATTTTTTTGTTGATGATATCATATTTGGGGGTCAAGATACTTTATGTAAGGCTTTTGCAAATGAAATGAAGCAAGAATTTGAGATGTCTATGTTTGGAGAGATTGAATTCTTTGTGGATTTGCAAGTACTCAGATGAAATGTGGTATATGCATCACTCAATCAAAGTATATTAACGAGATATTGAAAACTTTTGGATTGGAAGATTCCAAGCCAGTAAGTATACCTATGGTAACAAGACAAATTGTCATCAACTGAGGTGAATCAAACATTATACAGGTCTATGATTGGAAAATTGCAATATGTAGTACATAGCAAACCTGACATTGCATTATCAGTTGGGATAGTTGCAAAATTCTTTGCTAATCCTAGGGAGAATCATTTGATGGTAGTTAAGAGAATAATGAGATATCTAAAAGGAACAAAAAACTATGGTCTATACTATAAGAAAAATGAGAAATTTGAATTGAGAGCATACATTGATGTTGACTGGGCTGGAAATATTGATGACAAAAAAAGCACTAGTGGAGAAGCATTTTTCTTAGGCAAAAGGTTGGTTACATGGACTAGCAAGAAACAAAATTGCATCTCTCAATCTATTGTTGAAGCTAAATATGTTGTTGTTGCAGTAAATTGTACAAATATTGTATGGATCGAACAACTACTCAAAGGTATGAAGGAAGAAATCACTGAACCTATGATACTTTATTGTGATAATACAAGTGCTATAATTATATCAAATAATAATGTGATGCATACAAAGACTAAGCACATTGAAATCAAGTATCATTACTTGAGAGAGTTGGTTCAAGATAAATAGGTGAACATGGAATATGTCAACACAAAAGAGAAAATAGATGATATCTTCACAAAAGTATTACCAAAGGATGCTCATGAGTATCTAAGAGGTAAACTAGGGGTGATACCCCTATCAAAGGCTATCTAAGAAGCATGAGGAGTACCTTGCATCAAACAAGTTGATTGACATATGCTACACATTGATGTAATGGATCCTTACTTTAGGAGCTACCTAAAGTAATCAAAGAGCTGGAGTTACAAATTAGTCACAAGCTAGATGATAGAGGGAGAACCTATAAATTTTCATACGTACATATTGAAGATGACAAGTCTTTGGAATTTTTGTTAAAGAGGGAGATATTGCTAAGGGAGATGAGGGAGAAATCTTGATCATCCTGACCTTGAAAGTTATCAAAGAAGGAGAAATCCAGAAAGAGAGACATAAAGGGAGATAGAAGATACAGATAGAAGAAACATGGAATATCTACTCAAAGGGAGAAAGAGCACCTAATGATGGAGATAATGTTGAGGGAGATATAAGAAGTGATCAAAAGGGAGTCATAAGGATGAGTTGATTGATTGTCTATTGATCAAAACAAAAAAATTTAACCTATTCAAAAGATGTAAAGTTACTGATAGAGGGAGAGATTTCAATACAAAGAATTATTTTCTTTTTGGTATTTTGTTGGTTGTAGTGATTAAGTTTGGTTAGTCTAATTTTCCATTAATGCCAAAGAGGGAGATTCTTGAAAACAAATTGATACAAGTGTTAGAAATAGATAATACTAAGAGGGGGGTGTATCAGTATTTTCAATCTTTTTGCCCACAACTAGATATTATTAATTACTTTACCACATGCATAAGAAATTAAACCAATAATGTTGAATAGTATAAACAACCATACACAAAGAGAGATCATAACACCATATTTTGTTAACTAGGGAAACCCTGGCCAAGGGAAAACCCCAATGGGGATGATACCCACTAGATGATTCACTATATAAAGAATCTGGTTAAGGATATTGACCCTGTTAGGAGACTAGTCCTTGTTAGAAGCCTCAACCCTATTAGGAGTTGCTTCAACCCTATTAGGAGTTGGTGGATCATATACAAATGTGTGCAAGAAGAGCCCACTACCCAACATGCAACTATACAATAAGATCTTCATGAAATAAGTATACATACAATTATGTGATACTTCTTGTGCTTTGCAAATATTTTGACTAACAATTCTTCATACAAGAGTGACTGTGCACATATCAATCTGCACCATATCTTGCATAACAATACTTCACATCATATATTATAATATTGTATTCACTTGTTACTCTTATTTTACAAGATCATATCAAGTTCGCAATCACTAATCATATCTTTATCACTTATTCACTTTGCTTCACACTAACTTCACAAATGAAGTTCTTTACTTATGCCAAACATATTGGTAAATTCTTCCTTAGTTGGCTCACATAACATCATTAGAGTTAGCTCATTAAGAAATGGTAATTCAAAATAATAAATCAAGTCATTTAACACATTCTGCTGATATGCTCTGTTCTATGATGTATCATTACTGCATTACAAATTCCTTCATAACTTGGACTTGGTTGATCATGTGGACATGCGCATTGGTAGACTTCATCAGTATGATGTCATACACCTTTGATTAATTGCACAAGAGAATATTCCAAGGGAATATTTTGCTAGCATCAAATCTATCATGCTAATGTGATGTTGTTTGATACTTAGACAATTTTCCTTCGCCAATGAACGTGACTAATCTACAAAACAAATATGTTGCTATAAATGGAAACCATGTTACTTACCTTATTTGATTGATTGGACATATTGCCGACAAAAAGTATGAATATGTGTTTCAATCATTATTTTGTCACTGATCTCAAACCTACTACTTGTTGGTAACACAATTGCTTATATGATTTGAGTACTATTATTTGTTTGATTGACAAAGAGGATTTGATCAAATGAGGTAACAATAGCACCTAGAGGAAAGGTCGTGTTATGATATGAAAAGAAGTACAAGGATCAGTTAAGACAATGATATTATAGTGCATTGGTAATCTACTTAAGGTTGCAAAGGATGGATAAATTGACTAAGTTTAGAAGAACAAGTTAAAAGAATTATGTCTAGCAAGCTTAACAATCTGAATAGTAGGTGTTGGGAAAAATTAGTGTAAGCTGAGCAAAAAATTAGTTGGAGTCGAGCAAAGTCAAAATATAGTGTATGTCCAGTGATATGATATAAGCCGAGTAAAGTTTAGTTGATGTCGAGCACCAATAAAATTTAGTATGTGCCAAGTGATTTGATAGTGGATGCTGAGCAACACAGTATGTGTCGAGCATCAGAATCTAGTTAATGTCGAGTGTCAAAATTTTGAGAAAGATTGAGAATTTGATGAATCTAAGCTAACAAGTTTGATTTCTTAGATTGTGTGAACCGTGTGGAAGATAAGCTTGATGAGCTGGTGGTACAGAATTCAAGATAAAGCATTTTTTAGGTGAATTCAAAGAGGATTGAAGGAGAAGTTTCTAGAAGGGGATGAAATGAAAAGATGGGTAGATTCATTGAATCCTACCTAATCCAACCTAACCCTAAAATAAACAATGGAGGATTGAAACAAAGCAAAGTGGAGGATTGAAACAAAGATTTGTAATCTAAAAATGGAGTTGTAAGTTGTTATTTTATCAAGCCTTACTATTACTTTCTAATCATTGTACTAGTCTAGGGTAAATCCTTTGGATTAAGGTTGACCTAACAATCATTTATAAATCTTTTAACTAGGTGACATTCCAAGTGAATGATCTAAAGTCCTCTAGCAAGGCTCACTCCTAATAGGGTGATTGAAATCCTTTAACTGGGTCACATTTAATAGTGTACATTGTAACCTTTAACAGGGTTGGCCTTTCATAGGGCATCACTTTAGAAGAGTGAGACTGATTAGCATGTTACTGGTGGCTTTTCCCAAATTGTGTTTCCATGTTAAATCATTGTGTTAAATGTGTTATTGAATCATTTACGTTTCATGTTTACATTTCTGCAAAGTTTATTTGATAGTAACCTATAAGTTAAGTATATGAATGATCTAATGGATGCATGCATGATGAAATTTTTTATGGATATGGGTTCACATAGTTGTGAAAAGTTTCAATTGTACATCTGGACCTTGGATAACTGATTCACCCCCGCCCCCCCCCCCGCCCCTCCCGCCTCTCAATTATTCTAAATAATTCCAACTCTTAGTACACAAGTGATAGACTATTAGTACATGTATTTTCATTTTTGGGGGCTCTTTTAAGAGTTAGAATTGAGGGGTATCTATGAAAAAACTATTACAATTATTGAAACCCTTGTTAGAATTAAGGGGTCTCTTCCCCTATACATTTATTAGCTAAAGTATGTGTTGTTGTATTTACACTTTGAATAGTAATTAAAAGTTGGGAAGGTGAATTTTTATTATCATGTTCATGTCTTATGCCACTGCATTCATTTTTGCAAATTATATATATCTTATGTTAAAATGCTCTTCTTATGATATTATACACTTGTATTTTACATTCACCCATTCTTACATGATTCTTATTTAGACCTTGTATATTTTATCACTTGCTTATGCTCCTTACTAGTTGCAAAACTATAGATCACCTTTCCTCCAATTTCACATATGCTTTCATAATCACATATTTATCATGTTGACACATGTTTAACATAGAAGATGATATTTTTAATATTCTTACATGGTTATTTTGTTTATATGTTTTTTCTTTCTTCTTTCCTCTAATCTTGCATCTCTTGTATGCAATAATTGCAAGGGGACATGTTACACCATCACATTTATTTGATTTTCACAATTGCAATCATTATTCTATAATCACTTATAATTTTAGTTCTACAAATCATAAAACATCCCAAACATTTATGCTTTAGATTTAAATTTGGACCCTTATTAACTTCCTCTAACTAGTTATCATGTATTGACAAAAGTAAGAAATATGCTAACTCACATGTTATATTCTTGTATTTAAGAAAAAGTTCTAAATCATCTCTTGAATTATACATGAGTGTCCCAATCTCTCATTTGAATCCTCATTATCACAAAAGAAAAATAATAATTAATTAATATTTTAAACATTCACTATAACTTTTCTAATTGTTCTGAACTCAACCTTCTAATCAAGCCATTATATATGTAGCTGACAAATATCAAGACAAACAAACTGCCTCTCATTCCTTACATCACTTATATGCACTATAATCAGAGGGGGCTTGTAATGCCACCAATGTTCAAATATATAATCATATTCATTTTCACTCGTAGAGATTTAATTGACACATGATGATATATTTATATTCTTTCATACTTAATTAGTTCATGTTTGTCCTTTCCTCAATTCCTCACATCACTTGTATGGAATAATTAGAGGAGGGCTTGTAAAGTCACCATTATTATATTATTATTTCTTTGATGTGCATGGTTGCAAATGATCACTTTAATATAAAAATTAGCAATAAATGCCAATATTAAATATATCAAAGTTCTACAATTTATGTTAAATGTTCAATTTATTTTTGAAATTGATTTTGTGAGTATTTTTAGCACTAATGTTTGGGATCATACTATAAGATCCATCATCACAATGTACGAAAATAAAGGAAAAAAGATAATAGATCATATAGTATGATTTGGTGCTAAAAACTCTCACACAATTAACCTCAAACAAAATTTGAACACATGCCAATATATTTACTTATCGTAATATTAAAAACAAAGAATAAATTATATTAAATCACCAAACTCTTTCCTTGCAATGTTTGAAAAATAAACTATAAAAGAAATGCATTTACATTTGTAGATGGGGATGAGGATGAAAATGGAAGAATTTGCAAGTCAGAAGGAATTAGGAACCCTACCTACCACAACAAAATTATTTTTAAGAAGAGGCAAACCTAAACCAATCTTCCTACGTATACTACTTCATTCGATATATTCACAAAAAATACAAAGTGAATCTGAAAATAAAAGTTTCTTTAGATTATCTTCCTCAAAATTGTTTGATGCATTCTTATTTCTACACAAAGAAAGGTATATATCTCAAAATTTCCTTGCATCTGTTATATGCAATTACCCAGGCTCATGTTTTTAATACCAAATGGAATTGAAATTGTCTCATACAAGAAAAGGCATCAAAGAGGAGGAAGAAGACAATTCATTCATTGGGTTTAATAGTTCAAGGAGTTTCACATGATTTAGCAATTACACTTTTCCACTCCATATGATTTCCTCCATTACCATGTTTTTGTAGTTTCATTTTTTTTTAAAAGAGGGGTAAACGCTTTGACCTGGAGCTATGAACCAGTGAGGCCACAAACAGGGGACCTCATCCCCATGAGATTTGAACCTTGATGGCAAGGATAACAATGCAACAACTTAACCATCACAACATGCCACTATTAGCTTTCATTTTGTTTTAATATTTCACTATTAGCATGATTTTGAATGACACTACATATGTAGAGTTCTATTTTTTTTTTTGTCTTCAAATATCATGTATTAGTAGCTTATATTATTACAAAAATTGATACCTTTATACTAATGAATTATTATTAGTATTTAAATCATCTTTTTTTTTACTTATCCATTTGATGTATACACTCTTTTGAACTCCTTAAATCTCCAAATTTCTACAAGTTTGCTTTGAGTTGTTATTAGTAGTCTTAGACTTTCAATAGCTTAGCTAAGGGTTTGTATTACATAGTAGTCCTAGAAAGGTTTTACAAACCATCATATGATTAGCGAGTTGTAAATTTACTCATTAATAGAAAGGATTGTAAGTAACTATAAATAATATCTTCAATTGTGTTAAATTGAAGCAAATTTAACAACCTAATTGCTTGAAAGGATTGTAAGTAACTGTAAATAATTTCTTCAATTGTGTTCATTTGAAATAAATTGAAGTAAATTTAACAACATCCTAATTTCTTGAAAGTATTGTAACTAAGTGTAAATAATATCTTCAATTGTGTTCATTTGAAATAAATTGAAGAAAATTTAACAACATCCTAATTGCTTGAAAGGATTGTATGTAACTGTAAATAATATCTTCAATTGTATTTATTCAAAATAAATTGAAGCAAATTTAATGGCATCCTAATTAAGTACTTGTTATTAGTACTGTTCAAATCACATTACTTTCAATTACCCATTTCATGTACTCTCTATTAGAAAATTAGAACAATAGAAAGAAAGAGCTTGCAACTTATTTTATTGAATAATAGATGCAAATTTATACAATAGCTTGACCCATCAACATTCCTAATGTATTGATGATTAGATTGACAACAAAATACTTCATGATTGACAACACACACATAAACTTGGCAGCTAACTAAAACTTATGGACACCTAACTCAAACACATATACAACTAGAAATTGATTCAAACTAAAACTCTTTAACTCACACCTAAACTGAATTTGTATTGCTAGCAACTCAAACAAGGTTTTCCATGTGACCAATAATCATTTATTTACTAATGTTGGAACATTAACTCTAACACTCTCATTGTTCCTAGTTCCTTAAACCCTTGTTTTCCATATGTATAAATGAGTAGTAATTATTAGAATATGAGAAACAAATAGATTCCTAGCACTCCACAAATATCAAATTACAAAAATGTTGTACTAATTGCATGCCAAACATGATGATAAAAAACAAAGATGTTGTAAGTATATGAGAAACATACTTTTTTTTTTCAACACTAGCCACCATCTTACACATAATATACTTACAGGTGAATGTCAAATAGTTTTTTTTTTATATCACATTATGCATCATTCTTCAAAGACATCACTATCATTATTACTGTAAAGCTCACACATCATATTTAAACAATTAGAAGACCCTACAAATCATTAACATCCAATACATGTAGAGAAGTGCTAATGATTCAATTTAGGAATGAATATGGACCTAGTTGAGTTTTGACATCACTCACACATATCAATGCAACTAGAATCTACACACACATAAACTTGATAGCTAACTAAAACTTATGGACACCTAACTCAAACACATATACAACTAGAAATTGATTCAAACTAAAACTCTTTGACTCACACCTAAATTGAATTTGTGTTGCCAGCAACTCAAACAAGGTTTGCCACATGACCAACAATCATTTATTTACTACTATTGGAACATTTGTTAGAGTAATTATTTTGTTTCACTTATTAATTAGATCATCTTGATTTAATTAATTAAGTGGTTTATTACTCTAGTTCTTAAGCTTTCTTTTAGGTGCATATAATTAATATTTTATATTAATTATAATGTGCAAACCTAGTTAGGGTTTCGTGATTCCTTTTATAAGGATTCACCTCTTTGTATTTTTTCATTCAATTATTGGATCATAATAGATATTTCTCTTTACATGTCCATAAGATGTCTCTGGCTTTTTGGCCTCCATAATTTTTTCTTGCTTCTGTTCTTTGCTTCATCCATGTGACAGGGTTATGCATGCAGGTGTTCTTGGGAGATTAGTTTTTCACCTAATCTAACAACATTAACTCCAAAACTCTCATTGTGCTTAGTTAATTAAACCCTTGTTTTTCATATGTATAAATGAGTAGTAATTGTTAGAATATGGGAAGAAAATAGATTCCTAGCACTCCACAAATATCAGATAACAAAAATGTTGTACTAATTGCATGTCAAACATGATGATAAAAAACAAAGATGTTGTAAGTATGCAGGAAACATACTATTTTTTTTTCAACACTAGCCACCATCTTACACATAATATACTCATAGGTCAACATTAAATAGGTTTTTTTATATCACATTATGCATCATTCTTCAAAGACATCACTATCACTATTACTGTAAAGCTCACATGTCATATTTAAACATGCAGAAGACCCTACAAATCATTAACATCCAACACCTATAGAGAAGTACTAATTATACAATTTAGGAATGAATATGGATGTAATTGAGTTTTTACATCACTCACACATATCGATGTAACTAGAATCTACAAAATTATAAAAGTGATAGGGCAGATCATTTGAATGCTCATCACACACACTAGATCTAGTCAGGGTGTTAGTGCACTTACAAAGTAAGAAATCCTGAGCTATCTCAAGGAATCAGTCCATGCATCTCCTACATCATTTCTGACACCGAATGGTCTATTACCATTCCATGCTCACCAATTCAAGCACCTCAAACATGACTTCAAAACTTTTCTCATATTATTGGTGAGTTCTTTGTGGGGCCAAATCCTGTTAACAATCTTATATTCCTCGCATGGTATTTTAGCTCAAAACTATTCAAGCTCATCTTGGAATCATCGAAAACCCAAATATTTCTTACAAAGTGATAGTCCATAGGTTCAAGAAAGCTCTGAGAATATATCATGGAAATAAATGTTAAGAAAAGTTGTGGATGAAAAAATCCATTCTTTGATATTTACCAAAGTGTATGTTTTACTTCACGACAATCTCAATGTTGTGACACCTAACAAACCTTGTCAATTCTATAGTCAAAAGATTATTTGGAAAATCCCTAGCTCTAAAACATTACCCAATCTAGTTGATTAGGAAGGATTCAATTATAAATCCCTATCATGTTAAGTTTTATTTGTGTTGACTTTGAATCCCTACCTCATTAATAGATATGTATTCATTTAGTACACTTTATCATACCTATTATTTCCCTATGTGACCAACTAACTTGATCACTTGCCATTGGCCTTGTTTCAACTGTTAGAATATGTTTCACCATGCTCACCAATAATTTTTTTATGTACAATGAATTGATAAAGTATAAGATATGAACACATATCAATTAAAGATGAATAGGGGTTAAGATTCCCAAGGCGAAGAAATATTCCTAAGGCTAAGGGAGTATCCCAATGTGAAGGGATGTCTCGATGTGAAGGAAGATTATTAAGGTGAATGGAGTGTTTAAGGAGTGATAGAGTGACTGTATGTTTACTACCAAAGGGAGCATCTGTTGTGTAGTGATGCTCTTAGCCAATAACCCAACAGATGTGTTGGTAGATCATTTTGTAATGTAATAGTTTTCGTACTGAATTTTGCAATGAATTATAGTATGCATAAATGATTGCAAGATTCATAAAGAAGGGTGTAGTGAAAAGCAGGCTATTTGAAGATCACTCTATGCCTATAAAAAATATGGAGTGTTGTATATAAATTTTTTTTATTGTAGTACAAGAGTTGCTTAGGGTTTTTGGGTGGTGGATGTTTTTCTCAAAAGGGTTTCCCATGTTAAATCTGGTGTTTTCTCTGTGTTTTATTTTTTGGTATGTTTTCATCTCTATGTTTTATTGTTGCATAATTCCTTATTAATTTTCCATTTGGAATTTTTTTCTATGCCATTACTTTTCTAACAAGTGTTATCAAAGCGTAGCCAGTTGTGTTATCCTTGTCGGGTAGGGTTTGGTTTTTGTGCCAAATTTATTTTCAGTGGGAGTTTGCAAGTTTCTTTTGTAAATTAAGATGGTCGATATGTCAGGAAGACTAGACATTTAAAAGTTCAATCGCACAAACTTTGAGTTGTGGAAACTTAAAGTTGAAGATATGTTAGTTGATCAAGATTTATGGATCATTGTGTTTGGTAATAGATCTTCTAGTGTGAAGTAGGAAGATTGGGATCTAGTACATTGGAAGGCTAGAGGACTGATAAGACCAAGTGTTGTGGATTCAATTATTGAATGTCCATGAAGAGAAAACCACACATTCCTTGTGGAAGAAGTTGGGAGAAATTTATCAGAGAAAATCCTTGGTAAACAAGCTTTTCTTGAGAAAGAAATTGTACTCCTTGAAGATGAATGGAGAAACTAATGTGGAAAATCATCTAAACTCAGTCAATATGGTGATTGTGTTGGAAATATAAGAGGAGTAACTGAGAGGGGAGGGGTGAATCAATTACTACAAAAATAAAACCCAGATCCCTTAGATGTTATTATAAAATAATCTTCTAAAATTGAACTCTGTTGATGCTTGACAAACACACTGGAAATGTTGTAACTCGGTAAACACTGTAAATGTTTGGTAAACATTTAACATGAAAATCATAGGATGTTATCTGTGATTACTTATTACTTTAACTTAGTTGCAAACACATAAAATAAATAACATGAACACATTTGACATCAAGATATAATGTGGAAACCCAATTTGGGAAAAACTACCAATTGTGACTAGTTACTATTTTTCACTCTTCTAAAGTGAGCCCTGTTAGGAGCCAACCTTGTTAAAGGTTACAAAACACACTATTAGGTGTGACCTTGTTAGAGGATTTAATCACCCTATTAGGAGTGGCCTTATTAGAGGTCTTTAGACAATTCAATAGAACTACCACCTTGTTAAAGGATTTACAAATAGTTGTTAAGCCAACTCTATTAAGAGATTTAGATCACTGTTACAATGGTTAGAGAGTAACAATGACATGACTTGATTTCTTATGCAACTGAATTGCTGATTATAGATCTCAATTCTAGCTTATACTTGATCCTTCTTGATCAAATATATCTTTTCTTCTTATCCTTCTGATTCACTTCCTCTTCGCATCTTCAAATCTTCATTTTACTTCCACATACACTTTACACAATTCTAATCCTCAACTTAAGCTTTTATTTATATCTTTCATATTATCAAGTCAACTCAAATAAAATTTAGAATAATTAATATTCATCTTCTTAGTCAGCTAGAACCAATATATAAATCAATTGAACTCAATATGTTCAAACAAGAAAATCCTTCATTACCCAACCCTGCTCGGTAGACACTAACTCAAAAATGATTTTCTTGTGTTAACCAAGTGAACTCGGTCAACACTGCATATATGCAAAGTTCTTTTAGTAAATGAGTGAGCTTAGTTAACACTGGTTCCATCCAACATTTTCTTCACTAACTGAGTGAGCTCGATTAACACTCATCTTCTACAGACTTTCTTTTGGTGCCCAAGTGAACTCGATAGGAACTGTCTTCTAAACTAGGAAAATTTAGGAATGCTCAACAGACACGAAAAATTGTCTTTAATGCCTGAGTGAGCTTAGCATACACTAACTGATAACGATATGACATTTTGTGTAACATCAAAGACAATACAAAATTAATCAATTGTATTCAACAATCTCTCTCTTTGGCATTGATGGAAACATAACATGTCATAATACATTAAAATTTTAAGAGCAAGAATAGAGTAAGGAAATATCCTTAGTTTTATTATGTTTCTTATCAATGAAAGCTCCCTCTTTTAGTGTGAACTCTTCCTACCTTCAGTTTCTCCTTCTGTTAGAAAACTTCTTCTGATATCAAATTCTACCAAGTTCATTCTCCCTCTTTGACAATTCTTTCTATGATAGAAAACTTCTCCCTCTTTTCAACAAAAATTTCTATGAGATATGACAGTAAACTTCTCCCTCTTTGACATCTCATGCCAAAGAAAATAATTAGTGAATATCAATGTACCTTAAGTATAGATTCATTTGCAATATGCCCTTGCCAATTCTGCATCAACTAATTGATCTTCAACATACTTAGGTTGATGCATCACTAAACTTCATTTAATGAGCTTCAGATAGGGGAATGACCCCTAGCTTACCTCTTAGATACATAAATGAATCCTTAGGTAATGGCTTGGCGAATATGTGTGCAATTTGTTCTTTTGTATTCAGATGTTCCAATCTAACTTCTTTATCTTGTACCAATTCTCTCAAGAAATGATATTTTATAGCAATGTGTTTTGTTTTAGCATCACTAGATTCTTTGATATATTGATTGCATTGGTGTTATCATATTATATGACTACTGGATCCTTGATCTCTACATTCATACCTGTCAATAGTTGTTTGAACCAAACAATATTTGAGCAATTGACTGCTATTGCCACATATTCTGCCTCTGTTGTGGACTGAGAGATACAATTTTGTTTCTTTCTTATCCAAGACACTAGTTTTTTACGAAGAAAGAATGCTCCACCACTAGTGCTTTTCTTGTCATCAATATTTCCTGCCTAATCAGCATCTGTGAATACATATAAATCCAAATTACCTCCTATTTTGTACCATAAACCATATTCTTTAGTACCTTTCAAACATCTCATGGTTCTCTTGACTACCATCATGCAATTTTCTTTGGGGTTTTCTGAAAATCTTTCCACCATACCTACTACTAATGCAATATCAAGTATTGTGTGCACTACATACTGCAATTTTCCAATCATTGATCTATATGTGGTCTGATCTACCTCTTTGGAATCATCATTTTTGGAAAGCTTATGTCCAGTAGACATAGGGGTTCCAATTGGTCTTGAATGTTCCATTCCAAAAAAAATTTAGTATCTCCTTGATATATTTAGATTGAGTGATGTAGATACCATCTTTCTTCTATTGAATTTGCAATCCAACAAAGAATTTTATCTCTCCAAACATATAAATCTCAAATTCTTTACTCATTTCTTCCTAAAATGATTTGCACAAGTCATAATTTCCTTTGAATAAAGTTTCATCAACAAATATTTCTACCAACACAATCTTCTTATCTGGTTCTTTGATATATAGGCTACTATTATTATTTGTTCTTAGGAAACCAATTTTTATCAAGTAGTTATGAAGTCTTTCATACCAAGCTCTAGGAGCTTCCTTGAGACCATATAAAGCCTTGTGTAATTTGTAGACCATGTCCTTTTTTCTAGGATCTACAAAACCTTTAGGTTGTTCAATGTAGACTTCCTCATTAAGAATTCCATTTAAGAATGCAAATTTTACATCCATTTGATAAAATTTAAATCCTCTATGAGTTGCATATGCTAGTAAAGTTCTAACACCTTCTAATCTTGCAATAAGAGCAAAAGTTTCACCATAATCAATACCTTCTTCTTGAGAATAGCCTTTACATACCAACCTTGCTTTATTTCGAGAAACTTTACCATCTTCATTTAGCTTGTTTTTGAACACCCACTTTGTGCCAATTAAATTTTTTATCCTTAGGTCTATGAACAAGAGTCCAAATTTTTTTCTTCTCTATCTGTTCTATTTCTTCATTCATTTCTTCAATACAACTTTCATTATCCAAAGCATCTTTTATATTTCTAGGTTCAAATTCAACAAGTAAACATGTACCTTTCAATTTGCTTCTTGTCATTGTTCCATCTGATTTGTCTCTAATGATCTAATTAGGTGCATGATGCTTTTTGACATATCTTGCTAACACAGGTTCTTTGGATATACTAATTTCATTATGAACTTTAGTATCAAGCTTGAGTCCCATTGTTTGTGACTCTAGTTCATCAAACTTGGTTTGCTCTAGCTTAGTAGCCTCTGACTTGGGTCCTTCAGGCTGTGACTTGGGCTGCACTATCTACAGCTCAATAGCTGTTGGAGATTTTGGGGACTTGGGAGGTGAAGCGTCCTTTCTTTCAGATAGATTTGGCAAGGTATTAGATTCATAGTAAACAAATCTTTTGTAATCATCAGGCTCTTTGTTGCTTTCTTCTTCACTCTTTTCTACAAACTCATCAATTCTCACATGTGCACTTTCTATGATTTCAAGAGTAGACAAATTCAAACACTTGTATGCTTTACTTCTGTGGGAGTATCCTAGAAATATGCCTTCATCACCTTTGACATCAAATTTACCTTTCCTAGATTCTTTCAAAATATAACATTTGCTACCAAATACTTTCAAGTAATTTACATTAGGTTTGAGCCATACCATAGTTCATAAGGATTCTGGTTTGAGTCTTTCTTCAACTATACTATGTTCAAGGTATGAACTACGATGTTGATAGCTTCATTCTAGTATTTGATTGCAACATTATTTTCTATCATTAATGTTCTTGCACAATCCATGATGGATCTGTCCCTTTTTTTAGCTATACCATTCTATTGAGGTGTACCAGGAGTTGATACTTGTCTTTTATTTCCTTTTTCAATGCAGAATTCATTGAATTTATTGGAGATGAATTCACCACCTCTGTCTGATCTCAAACATTTCAATTTCTTTCCAGTTTCTTTTTCTACTCTTGCTAGATACCACTTGAATTTTTGAAAACCTTCTGATTTCCTTTTAGGTACATTACAGTCATCATTCTAAAGTAATCATCAACAAAGAGAATGAAAAACATTTCTCCTAACCCTCTATTCCAATAGGTCCACATAAGTCTGTATGCACAAGCTCTAAGATTTCTTTAGAATGATATTTTTTACTTTTGAAACTATTATTTCCCATCTTACCAATTTGACAATTCTTGCATAGACCCATATGAGGTTTCCTCAAGCTAGGAATTCCTCTTACTCTTCTTTGTTTGCTTATCTTAACTAGATTATCAAATTTTACATGACATAATATTTTGTGTCATAATTAACTTGATTCTATTTGAGTAATAAAACATGAACTTTCATTGAGATGAAGATAAAATAGGTTACCTTTTGTTTGTTTGCTAGATCCAACCAAATTTTCTTTGTCATCCAGCAGTTTGGCCTTCTCATTCATAAATTCTACCTTGAATCCAATGTTATTCAATTGTACTACACTCAGTAGATTATGCTTTAGTCCTTCAAACCAATAAGCATTTTCACATATAAGTTCATTGATTAATGAGATACAACCTTTTCCTTTTATGCAACAAGGTTCATTGTTTCTAAATATTACACTACCACCATCATAATGTTCCATATATTCAAACTTTGTTTTGTCTCTAGTCATATGATGTGAACAACCACTATCAATAATCCATGTATCATTTTTGTTAACATGAGAGATAAGTGCCATCTTATCTCCTTCATGATCAGATTCATCTTTTACATCAATATATACCATTTCAACTTCACTGTTATCAAAATCTTAAGCCATAAAACAAGATTTCTTACCTTTGTCCTTGTGGTCCTTGTAGTTCTTGAATTTCTTCTTTCCATTGTACTTGTTGCTTTTCTTCTCACCCTTATTTTCTTTGCTTGGGAACCTAGCAACAATATGACCAATTTCTTCACAAGAGAAGCAGATTAGAGGAATCTTGCCTTTGTACTTTCCTCTACCTTTGGAACATTTCTTTGCAAGTAGGGCTTCAACAATTTCAAGATCACTGTCAAAAATTTCTTCAGTTTCTCCTTCACTTTCTGATTGATTGGTCTTTTTCTTGAGTGAGAGTTTGGCTTCAAATGTAGACTCAATATTTTTGCAAATAGGAACATAGTTATCATAGTTATCCAACTCAAAAGTTGTCAGTCTTCCAACTAGAGCATCCAAAGTTTTTTTTTTTATTTGGATCACATCTCATTTCTTGAATAGTTGACACTCTAATTACATAAATAAGAAGAAGATTTTTGAGTACCTTTCTTACAATTGTTTCATCATCAAAGTCTCCTCTAGATGCTTTGATTGCACTCATACTTGCTTTGATTCTTTCCACATATTTTGTAATGTTTTCATCTTCTCTCATTTTCTTCTAACCAAATTGACCTCTGAGACTTTCGACTTTGGCTCTTCTTACATTGTCCTCTCCTCCATAAATGTCTTTTAGTTTGGTCCACATTGCATGAGTTGTTTTGTAGTCTTTTACTTCATCAAATTCAGCATAACTAAGAGCAGATGCAATATCAATCATCATGATGTTATGATTCTTCTTTTCAGCAATATCTTCAATTGATAATGTTCCAGTGGGAGTCTTGTATTCAACATCAAGATACTTACAACTTGAATTACTGATAGTCACCAGATGTAATCTCATAAGTCCTTTCCATGCTACAAAATTGTCTCTGTTCAACTTGGGAATATCTCTTCTGTAAGACATCTTGACCTTTAGCTTAGGTCCTTGAAACCTTCTCTGCAAGCACCAAAATCTCTTATATCAATTGTTGGAAAGATAAGAGGAGTAATTAAGAGGGGAGGGGTGAATCAGTTACTACAAAAATAAAACCTATATCCCTTAGATGTCAGTACAAAATAATGTTCTAAAACTAAATTATGTTGATGCTCGACAAACACACTAAAAATGTTGTAACTTGGGAAACATTTTAATTACTCGGCAAGCATTTAACATGAAAATCATAAGATGTTATATGTGATTATTTATTACTTTAACTTAGTTGCAAACACATAAAATAAATAACATGAACACATTCAACACCAAGATTTAACATGGAAACCCAATTTGGGAAAAACCACCAATTGCAACTAGTTATTATTTTTCACTCTTCTAAAGTAAGCCCTGTTAGGAGCCAACTCTATTAAAGGTTACAAAACAAACAGTTATGTGTGACCCTATTAGAGGATTTAATCACCTTGTTATGGTTAGAGAGTAACAATGACATGACCTAATTTTTTATCTCAATTCTGGCTTATACTTAATCCTTCTTGATCGAATATATATTTTTAGCATCTCAAAGATATTCTACTTATCCTTTTGATTCGCTTCCTCTTGACATCTTTAAATCTTCATTTTACTTCCACACACACTTCACACCATTCTAATCCTCAACTTGACCTTTTATTTATATCTTTCATATACAACTTAGAATAATTAATATTCATCTTCTCAGTGAACTCAATCAATACTACATATACGCAAATTTCCTTTGGTAATCAAGTGAACTTGGTTAACATTGGTTCCATCCAAAATTTTATTCATTAACCAAGTGAGCTTAGTTAACACTCATCTTTCACAAATTTTCCTTTGGCACTCGAGTGAACTTTGAATAAAACTATCTTTTGAACTAGGCAAACTCAGGAATGGTTGGTAGACATAGAAATTTGTCTTCAATGCCTGAGTGAGCTTGGCATACACTGACTGATAATGATATGACATTTTGTGTAACATCAAAGACAATACATAATTAATTGATTGTATTCGACAGATTACACAATTGACATATGTTGGCATGTCTATTAGTGAAGAAGAGCATTGCATGTTATTATTGTACTCATTGCCTAAGTCATGGGATCACTTGGTAATGGCCATTGGATGCGCAACTACCTAGTTTAAAATGGATGAAGTAGTTATTGCACTTCTATTAGAAAAGATGTGAAGGAAGTCCTTTGAAGTGATAAAAAAATCTCTCAGTGTATGAGGCAGATCTAAGGACAAAGGAAAAAAGGACACAAAGTTAAAGTCTCAAGAGTGACCCATCACTACTAAAAAGAAGTCTAAGGTGAGGTGTTGGAGTTGAGTATAGAAAGTTCATAACTAAAAGGATTGCAAAGAGAAGAAAAATAAGAAGAAGAAATGCACTTTTGATACTAAGTCTTCTCCTAGTGATGTTGATGCCTTCATAGCATCCTTGGCAGTGCCTACGTCCGATGATGTGTGGCTAGTGGATTCAGAAGCATCGTTCCACATGACATCTCATAAAAATGGTTCTCAAAGTATGAACTCTATGATGGTGGAAAGATGTTCCTAGTGTGCTATTCCACATTAGAGATCATTAGAAGAGGAAGAGTTAGAATCTAGTTCCTCGACGGTAGAACAAAAGGAATTGATGGAGTACTTCATATACCCAGTCTAGCTTGAAACTTACTTTTTGTCAGCAAGTTGAATTATGTCGGAGTCTAGGTAACATTTTTCCATGGTGGTTGCAAGATGACTAGAGGTTCTATTGTTTTAGCTAAAGGTGAATGCATTGGAACACTGTATAAGTTAGATACCAGACATGTATGTTTTAATAGTTTCTCTGTCAAGTCTGGTAAATCTTGTATGGCAACACATGGTATAAATGATGTAGAAGTTAAACTTCCTATAGAGAAAATAATGCTCTAGAATTATAGGCTTGGCCATATTGGCAAGGAAGGTTTAAAAACATTGAAGAATAAAAATATGGTCAAGGAGTTTGTTGATTGTAACCTTGAATTTGATTTTTGTAAACATTGCATCTATGGAAAGAAAAACCATGTTAAGTTTTATTCCAATTCTCAAATATCTTATGGTTTGTTGGACTATATTCACTCTAATGTATTTGGTCACGTGGATGTTCCTTCTCTATCAAATTCAAGATATTATGTATCATTTATTGATGATTATTCAAGAAGTACATTCTTTTTTTTTTTTAAAGAATAAATCAAAAGTGTTCAGTCTATTTAAGGAATTTAAAAACCTTGTTGAAAATTAGACTAGGAGAAAGATTAAATGCTTAAGGAAGCATTAGTATATTTGGGCCCACTTTTTGACCTTTATTGGTCGAAATTTTGACCTAGATTTTGACCAATGTTTGACCAAACTTGACTAGCCCATTGGTCAAAAAAATTTTGGTCAAAATTTTGACCAATCTCTGGTTGGTCAAAATTTGGACCAATTTGTTGGTCAAAAATCATCCAGAGCCATTGCTCAAGCTAAACCATGAAGTGGTCAAAATTTTGACCAATGAAGGTAGAAATTTTGACCAACTGAAGTGGAAACTTTTGACCAATAAAGGTAGAACTTTCGACCAATTGGTGTGGAAAGTTTTGACCAATAAAGGTAGAAATTTTGACCAATTGAACTGGAAACTTTCGACCAATAAAGGTAGAACTTTCTACCAATTGATGTGGAAAGTTTCAACCAATAAAGGTAGAAATTTTGACCAATTGAACTGGAAAATTTCGACCAATAAAGGTAGAAATTTGACCAAGGCTAGGAAAATTCAACCAATGAAGGTAGAAAATTTCAACCATTAAAGGTAGAAAACATCCAACCGTTGGTAGAAATTTTGACCAATGAAGGTAGAAATTTTGACCAACACTTAGGTGTAAAAAAATTTTAGGCATTCTATAAAATAGTTCACATGCATTGCATATGATATGACATTTTGCATGCATCCTGCACTCTCTCATCCGACTGATGATGGATTATGAAGAGTGATCTGAAAGGATGATGTTAAAAAATGCACACAATCAAATCCAAAATGAACCTGCATTACAAATGGATTGTGGGAATCTGATATTGTTAATTTTGCATGCATGTCCACCAGGACAATCATAACTTAAACAAATATCCTTTTCCAAGTCCATGTTATCATAACACTGAGTTCATCTTTTGGACGTGGCATACCTGAGCTTTGTGATGCATTCACTTTTGCAACAACAAGAGGGTTTTTCAAGGACACTCAACTATGATGTATATATACACCAAATGCCTACCCCCATAATAAAATGACTAAGTCATCAAGTTTCATACTCAAATTTTCTTTGGTGAGGATATTTATAGCTTAGAAATGTTTATTAGGCATCAATGGATAAAGTCTAGCATTGAGAATGATAGGTTCCCCGTTGATCTAATATTATTTATACATATCTATACTTATTCTTTCCAATTGGGATCACTTTCGAATAGATCTCTTTTCCATCAATGAGGTCTGATTAGAAAACCCCCCTAAAACCCAACAAATGGCTCTAAATGGGGACAACTTTTTCTTGAAAAAATTAGAAGACTCCAAAATCTTGGCAAGGACTAGGGTTAAATCCATTGACATACGATTCAATAATGTGAGTGCAGGGAGTTGCTGAGAATGTGGGAAACAAGTGAAAAATGAACAAGCCAAAACTTTCTGTAGCCTACAAAAGAACATAATCTTATATACAATTATGTACATGGGAATGAACCCCTTACCTCAAGAAAGTTCCAAAAAAGATCATCTAAATCCAATAGTAGATTAAACAATTACACAAAATGGATAATATCATTATCCTAAATACAAATTCGGAAATAGATTCTAGAGAAGAGAAAATTAAAGAGATTACAACAAATAGAAATATGAGAAATAATAATGAGATTAAAAGAAAGAACAAAAGAGATGAAACCAAAGGGAAGTAAAAAGATTCATTGTCAAACAAATGGCTTAATAAGGAGATATTAGCTTATTCATAACAGAAGGATTCATTATCACAAGGAGAAGGCACAACGACAAGTATCATATACACAAGAATTAATGAGACCATGAACAAAGATGAAATTCATTCTTTAGACACAATAGAATAAAAGATTTAGATAAAAATATGTGAAAAGAAACAAAAATTTTCATCCAATTCTCAAGAAAGGAGGAATTTAGGAAAATAATCAGAGTCTAAAAACCAAGAAAGAAGGGATTTAGGAAAATAATTAGAGTCCCTTCGAATAAAGTGTTGAAATTGGTGATATTAGAATGTATTTCACAAATTCATGTTATGAGCAGCAGTAGTCGTGGATCATTTTAGACCTACCACATGCAAAGTGTCCATTTTATGTTAGTTTGAGCTTCACTTGGTTTCAAGAATACTATAATATTCTCTACTTAACAAGGCCAACCATGTGAAGGTGGAAGCTCATCTGGCCTCACCCCCCTCCCCCTAACATCAATCTAAATTCCCCATTATCATCTAATTACATACTTCATTCATTCATTCATCCATTTATGAACTATAACATTCAATCAATACAATCACATAACATTCATTAATATGATATAAAATTCATTAATACACAATACTAAACTAGACTTCATTAACACATAACAATATTCATTAACATAAAATAAAAATCAGTATTAATACACATCATTCATACATAATTACTTAAAACAAAGTTCTTTCATTATCCAACAAGGTTTATCAAAGAAGATTTTTAAACATCATTTCTTCTTTTTGTTTTTTTGAGCTCTCTTAAGAAAAGCGCTCATAGGAGCATCCATATTTGCATCATTCTCCTTCTCTTCTGGCACATGTAATGTCAAATTACGATGGCTCCTTCTTTTTGGAGGAGTAGGAGGTTGTTGCACTAAAGGGGCTCTATTGCAAGAAGAAGTAAATGGGATAAATTGACATACTCTTTTTCTTTTTTCAACTATTACAAGTCTATAACTAAGTACTAGTACAACATAACATGCCTTTTTCTTACTTGACAATGTCACATCATGTACATTAGAATTTTAATCCACCACTATGCCAACATGTTGAACACTTCAAACATGCTCCACTCCTTTAGCATGATGTTCAACATGCTCTGAAAAATTCAAAAAAAGGATACATGTCAAATTGCAATTGAAGATGTTAAATTGTGTTCATAATTGCATAATTAATTTTAACTAGCAAATTAATACCTCTACCACTATAATGCACATCATGGCCTTCATCACGAGTAGGTTCTGTGGTAGGATATGAAGGCTGCAGTAAAATGTTATGCAGTCAATTTATGTTCAAAACTAATACCAAAAAAGAATCTTCTCAACTATTCAATTTCATTTACTTTTCATCTGACCAAATTACCTGTGAGATATCATTTGGTGCACTGGATTGTTGGGCAAGGCTTACAGATTCTTCACATAGGCGTGTAGCCATGACTTTATAGCCTTCCTTCAAGGAAATTTTTCTATCTTCATCTATGACCTCCACATTGAATTCTGTGCCCAATATTTTTTGCTTAATATCGTCAGTTTTCCATGTATGGTTTCATTAAACAAAATTGTTTGCAACATTATATTTTTTTTTTAAATATGAAATTTCATTGCTCCTACTTACAAGTCAAGACTAGAGATTCATATAACCACCAGAGCCAGGTTTGTGTTGGCCAAATTTTTCTAGTCTCGCTTTTGTAGCCACGGATGTGTCCTGCAATTTATGAACAATTTCAAACATCTTAGATTATATATTTACAAATATCAATAATTAGTGCATGATTACACTGTACTTAATACTATCATGACATACCTTTTTCTGCCCTGTGCTTCTTCATTTACTCCCTGTGCTACTTCATTTACTCTATCTTTACGTAGCCCTTTCTCCTTTGCATCTTCTAGTATTTCATTCCACTCCATTGGTGGAAACATAGGAGGATGGTTGTACTTTGGGTTATCCTTAAGAGCCCTTCTATATTGATCCCTCACAGTCTTTATATGTTTTTCTGCTCTTTTGAGAAGTAGGCCAATGTCAAAAATGTTTTTTCCAAATTTCTCCTCACAAGATGCAATGAGCTGATTTTTTAATTCCACAGCTTGTAAATTCCACCTTTTTAAAAACAAATAGATTGTTAGATCAATAACTTTAATATATTACAATAAATGGAAGAAAAGAAAAATTATGTAGCAATGATATGAAACTACATACCTTTTACGTATGGTCAGTCCAAATAGTCTCAATGTAATATGAAAAAGATGTTCAAAGAAAACATTCTTACCTATAAAAAAATAAAGGATTTATCAGTCCAAAATGAGTAATGTAAAACTAAACTAAATTTACACTTTAAATAATAACAATTTTAAAGCACCTAGAAGCTTTTGTTCTTTTAACAGAAACATAGTTTTCTCATATAGCAACAATGTCCCTTCATATGAACCAGTACTAGTCACACAGACTACTCTAGGAAATGGATCAGCTTCAACAGTACTGCTCTCTATTGGTAACTCGTATGCACATATGGTAACATGTATATCAAACTCTAGGACCATGTAACATATGGTAACTCTTATGCACATGTACACAAATACACAATAAGCTATGTGGCATAATACTACGTGCATGTCAAACTGTAGTACAATATACCATATTGTAATATAGTAGTTTGACACACATAAGAATATAAAGCTACACTTGACTAAACACATAAGAATATAAATGCACTTGATTGAACACCTAGGGAAGTGATCCCACCTCTAACATTCATAGACCATTCATAAAAAATGAATACTGACAATTAGCTAACACTACAATTCACTCCACAAATGCACTTAACATAAAAATTGTGTCTACTATCATAAATAGGCAAATTCAATTGCAACTCAAACAAATCAACCTGGCCTTCAATGATGATCAAGGTACACAAATATAGATAAACAAGACCAACTAGTTCAACTATGCAATACCACACTTGCATCTTAGAGAACTATGGCTGCCCCAATAATCAAATCAAAGGGTTAGTGTTACGATATAATCATAGTTAACCCTCTAACAAAGTAGAAAAGGGTTAGTTTAAAAGAGGAACATATGTTATGACACTAAATTAGGTAAAAATAGTTAAGTGCCATGTAGTCTTGTCAAAAAATATGTGGGATTTTATTAGAGTGCTCTAGGTTCTAAAAATATGAAGAGATGTTTTGGGTAAAATGGCATAATTAAGAGATACTAATATCTATTAAAATTGGTCAAAATTGCATCTGACTAGGTGGATGCTAAATAAGGTACCAATTGATTATTGAATTTGTGAAAAACATTACACAATTATTGAAGATGAGTACAATTTTACATACAAATTTATGAGTGCTCGAAGAAATAGACCCAAATTATAAAATGATCATATATCACATCCATCTTGTCAGATATTACTTTCATTCATCTTATCTACATGAAATGTTACATATCAATCATTCAAATAATTGTGTAAAATACACCATTAAACTTGTTGCATTTTTAACAAATCTCCCAATTTCTTGAAATCGATTAATTTCTATATAAAAAATGTTTTGATGTTGTTATACCATAAACCTCAAGAAAAATGTAACCTTAAGGTAGAAATAACCTGTATCACTATGATTTACAACTTGAACTATCACACTAGCCATAAATAACTTACAGTACTAGAATCTTAGAATCTATAGCAGATGATGAGCCAATTAAAGCTTCATAAATTCAATCCTCCAAAATTGACAATGTTGACACTTGTGTACTCCTATTATATTAGCTGCAAATCAGTAGTAGTACTAAATTTAGACATCTATATAATCCAAATGTCATCTGCAAAACAAGAGTAATCTTTTCTTTCTTATGCTCTGATGATCATAAGTCTTTCATGTTTTCTTGTGCTCCATTGACCATAGGCCTCTATTTAGAGCCATCTTGTATAGAAGAGGCCCTTTAGTAACCATAAATACCAATCTGCAAGCAACACAATCAAGATAATGCATATACCATGAGCAAAGTGGTTCAAATGTTAGAAGGTACTGTTGATATAGCCATACTACCTTAGCATTTTCCTGTTGATACACCAATCCAATTAACAACCTCAAAATCATCTTCTAGCATGTGATGTGTGATCACAAGGTTGTAAAAATCTAAAAAACTGGGGACTAAAAACAAAGAAAAACAAGATACTGCTTTTGAGTTCTGTGATCTATTAGAACATAATAAATGCATGGAGGAGAATGCCTTTCCTGTAAAGGAATCATAATAGAGGCAATTTAAGGTTCAAATTTTCCATATCAAAGAAGAATCTGTGTTTTGAGTTCACATATTTGGTGCTATGTTTACTCTATTTTTAACTATTTTATTTTCCCCTATTTTTAAGTATCTACAAAGGTCTCATTCACAACATGTCATCTATGTCACATTTCTTATCTTCATCTTAACTGTCACCATTTGTAGCCTATTGGCTTGTTATTTAATCTACATAGACACTTTAATCTATCAGGTTAACACTGCCTTAAACTTTCTTGCATTGTAATTGTGAAACTTATAGAAATGCATTATAATATACAAAATTGTTCATACAATTTAAGGGGTAGTGGTAATATTGATGAACTACAAAAGACAGTTCCATTTTGAAATTAGAACAACAGACAATATAAATGGGGAATGATGAGAACTAATGACATATGCTTACCCTAAATGGGGGCTTTCCAACCAATTTAAAGCAAATGGTTTTGCCACCAATTTCACACCTTGTCATTCTATATGCCACTTCCATGGAATTTAAAGTCTGCATCTATTGCTAATGATATTATAGGTACAGGTGTTTCTCAAGGTGTTGATGTTTAGGTAAACCTCACACAACTACCAAAGCATACCCCACCTCAAATTGAATGCATACTTGATAAGAAGGTTACCAAGAAGACTAGGAGGGGTACTTATTATTCCTATTTGGTTAAATAGAAGGATACACCACAAGAGGACGCTACATGGTTGACTGAAGTAGAGATTTTGAAATCTGGGTACACTCTTAATTCCATCCCAACTCAAGGGACTTGAGTTCCTTTGAAGTTGGGTAGTATGGTGCAGGGCACCCATATGTCAAGGGGGTCATCATATTGAAGATCACTGTCTTGATTGGTCATTCAAGATAGGCTTAGGTTATGATAGTTATTTTGGTCCAACTATAAAGGTTTTAGGCCACTTGGTGTTTTATAAACCAATGGCTTCTAACCTATGGGAAAATTAGGCTTAGGTTCATGCCAATGGCATCTAGTCTTTGGATTATGCACATTGCACTATAGGTTTGTAGGCACTTAGTTTGTGAGCAAGGATGCTCAACAATGCCATAATGTTGCAAATATGTTGCAATGCAACTTTTTGCCAAATTTGCAAAATGTTGTCATTAGTTATGGATCCAAAACCTATGTAGGAAGAAAGAGCATCGAGTTGCCTTTTGAATGAAGTTGGTTTGACTAAATTTGGTGTACTATTGATCAAGTTATCAATATTTTTCCAGAAACCCTCCATTCTCCAGGGTTTTGAGCGAATGGGTGTTTAACTCTCAAAGTAACTGGCCAAATTGCTTGGAAATCTGGAGTTGTATAGTAACACGAGTCTAGTACATGATTCCAAAAGGAGGGATCCAGAGGAGTTGTTTTTCTATTTTAAACTCGTGCCCTAGGGCAAACTGTCAGGTAAGTTTGGCCTAGAAACAGTCAAATATGAACTCACTGACCAAATTAAGAGATTTTTATTAATCAAGTAAGTTTGGCCTAGAAACAATAAAAAATGAACTCACTAACTGAATTAAGAGATTTTTATCAATCAAATGGTATAATCAGAGTTATGAGATGTTCCTAGAGTAATCCTAACAACAACATCTTATCTATGCACCCATTTTGTTATATTTTCTTTGTCATCAAGCCTAATTAGGCCTGTTAGGTCTGCATAGACATAGGAATGTCACATTGTGCTAGAGCAGGTTTGTTTGTTGATTGTTAGGAAGTTGTTTTAGATGTTTGAGACACATTGTATTGACACCTTCTGTCTGGTCAAAGACTTGGTGCTTTTTGTTTTCTAAAAAAGTCAGTAAAGGTAGAGTTTGGTAAGACTATAACATACAACAATGATGGTTTTAGTGCAACTTGAGTGTGGTAGTAAATAGCTTACAATTGTTGTCTATGAGTTTAGAGCATAATCAGGCAAGGTTAGTAATAATTGGGATTTGAAAGGGTAATAGGTTAGTGAAGTGAAGAGAGACTTTCAAAGAGTCATTGAAGTAGGGTGAGTTTGGGAATACCTCTCTAAAGTACTAAGCCAAATCAGAGTCAATCCTTTTTTTCAGTGCTATTAGGAGATTGTAAGGTTATTGAATACTTGAAGATTCCTTGAAGGATAGAAATTAGTGTCGTTGATACAATAATGAGTTGTTTAGAAATTAGGGTTAGTTGAGGAGTCAGTTATGGGAAGTTATTGGGTCTATTTAGTCTTTGCAAAGTTATATATACAATGCTATATCTCAAATATGTCACAGGTTATCATTTAATTAAATTAAGGAAAGAAACTTAGCTATATCTATATTTTAAAATATCACAAGTACAACATCTTACTGATATACAAAAAAAAATTACCATCCTATATATCTCCTAGTAAAGCATCTTTTTTCATAAAATAGTTTTTATGGGAGACATATATGTTGAATTGGTCCTTGATTTAGTGCTCATTATAAAATATAGCAAAACAAGGTTTTACTAGTTCTAGTGGGCATAGACAAGGATGTTTGCATGGTCCTTGTTGTCGACAATGCACCAGACAATACTGGACCACCAACCAAAGGAGGAGTCCACACTTCATCATGAGCTGAAGAATACAATATTGTTAGCAAAGATATTTGCAATGGATAAAGATCGAATGGGATACTAGCTAGAAACATCCACAAAAAAAAGGTAAGTGTTATAATGTTGATGAAAACAAACAAAGTGTTACTTACACGAAGGTTGTAGGCGACAACCCTCACCATGTTCACCATGTGATGTCACAACTGGCATATATGTCTATAAAAGAACACATAAAATTAGAGATCATGATCCATAAGATACTATAAAATATTAATATCTATTGAACTTCTATTATTGCTTTAGTTGAATTACTACTTACCTTCAAAGATTGGATTCTATAGTCCAATTATGTTCCCATTGCTTCTTTCTCCTCGGTTATGTCACCCTTGATGATAATGTCAACAAGTTCATCAATGTATCTTTTCTTAATTTTTTGGGTGATGAACACAGGGTTAGCACTAAGGGCGATGTCATGTAGATATGACGTTTGTATCTCAGATCGCATTTGATCAGCAGTTGTTCTAGCTTTTTCCTATCATTTGTGACATCAAATATCAACAAAATTTCATCAAAATAAATCCAAAGCCATAAAGAAAAGAACATAATAATACGACAGTTGTTTCTATATTAACATTAAAATTTACAATAATTAATGTTTACCTCTGTTGAAGGCATCTGAGATGGTGGATCCGTATCGCCCTGTGAAAAAAATTAGTAAGTCTTAGAAATCAATAGCAAAATTAAAGTAATAGACTTACTAAAAAAAAAATATTAATAATAAAGTAGATTGTATATGTAAATCATTTGTCTTAAGTTAAAAATTTAGTGTAGCTAATGTGTATATCTAAAAATATATTTGACATTGATCCTACTTGGACATTTCATTGATCATCATGATCTTCATCCATGCCATCGTCATCATCATCACCATCATCATACTTTTCACTTTGATCACCGTCATCACCACCACCATCTTCATCACCATCATCATCATGACCATCATCGCCATGATCATCACCATGAACATGATCATCATCAGCAACATCATCATCATCATTATCACCATTATTGTCAGCATGACCAAAATCATTACCATGATCATGATCATCATCAACATCATCATCATCATTATCACCATTATCGTCAGCATGACCAAAATCATCACCATCTTCTTCTTCTTCATCATTGGGTAACTGTCATTCCTGATAATCATTTACTTCCTCTTGTGCTTCTTCAATATCTTCTTCTTTGATCACATTATACTTTACCGGCCTTCCTCTTGGGTCATATATAACAACAAATGACCAACCTAGTTTGTGTAAAACACCAAATTAAAACACTTGCTCAAATTGTCTTGGAAGAACATAGGGCTCATCTCTAACTGGCTCAAATGACCTTATATTAATCATAGTAATTTCACTATCATGTTCAATAACAGTCCTATCAGGATCATTTCAATTTAGTCATAACCTGAACCATTTGATGACAAATAGCACTATTTTGAATGAATTAAAGTCGCACTCAAGTATATCATCCAAAATACCATAGTATTAATTTTTAGATTTTTGAGGATGTATGTCAGTTGTAGATGAAATATTGGTGACTGTGAAGACAAAACTTATCCAAGAATCACACATTTTCTTCGTTTAGTCTAACTTTTTCATGTGGAATTTATAGCCATGGTAGTACATAGCTTTGTGGTGTTTGACATGCAATTATTCAAACATGTCAACATTGTTTGCATTGATCTATAAGTTGATATTAAACTTATGTCTCATGATTAGTAATCTTATGTGTACCTGTGTATCTCTTAATCCATGTATTAGATCAAGTACCATTGGAATAACATTGGGATCTCCATTACGATGAGCTTCTTTAACCAATGATGCAACACTATCCCATGTTAATGAGCAACCATTTGCTTGAGACTGTTCAATCCATACCGTCATCCAATCAAGATTGTTTGCAATATACAAATGTAGTGCATCCCACTCACGGCCAATTATAAAGAAGACAATTACACCAGTTAGGAACAACTTATATATAATGATGATGGATAAGAATTATTAAACTACAAAAAAAAAAACTTATAATTACCTTTCACCCTCCTTGATATACCTTTCCCCATTAGGTACTCCCCTTCAAATTTTTCATTAGAGTTGGAATCCCAAATGCGATCTACATGTATATCTGCTACAAACTTTGGAAGATATTCACTAATGTAAACCATGGTCTGGTATATCATATATCCCTCTATCATAAACCCTCAGGACATGCTCTTTGTTGAACCAAGCCCTTCATAAATTTCAAGTTCCTCTCAACCATCTACATTGATCTAGCTTGTACAAGTCCAGACAATTCAATTTCCTCAACTTGATGTATAAGGTAGTGTTCTTGAGCATTGAAAAAGGTTGGAGGTAAATACTTTTGCATTTTACACATAAGCTGTGGAATTTTTCTCTTCCAATATTTTATATCTTTTTTTATCAATTTCTTGAGATGGTAACCACCTAAAAGAGATTCAAAATGCAAAAAAACATAAATGAGATTTCAAATAAAAGTATACAATAGATTTCAGATAAAAAGCTACAAATCTAAGAAAAAACACTCCTAACCTCGTGTATTTTCCAAGATCATATATAACTTGTTTAATACTGTCATCAAACTATTGTGGAAGGGATAGAGGTAGGATGAACTGCAATCATTTTTTGATCATTTCAATATATTATTAAATAATGCAATAGGTACTACATTCAATATTACAAATATATTGTAAGTAGAGAACATGACTTACCTTGACAAAGGTATGCCAATCATGTGTTTTCAACCCTGGCCCAAAATCACCTTTCTTTGATAGAAGAGTGCTTATATTTGCAGCAAATCCTATTGAAATTTTTGCTTTTTCTATGACTTCTTTGAATGCATCACTTTGTTGCTCCATTAATAACCAAGGAAGGGCACTTGTATTTATGCGGTCTCCATTGCTATTTGATTCAATGAAAGCTTTTAGTGCAATTTATTCTCTATCATGCCTTCCATCCAACATTTTCGATAGTGTCTCTATTACATTCTTTCCAATATGCATAGCATCAAACAAATGCACGATTGGGAGATCCTTATAGTATGGTGACCTACTAAATTGAGTAGGATAACTTTTTATTCCTCAAGGAAGTTGGTCATTGATGCCTTGACAACCTTCACGAGCATCAATTATAGCTTTAGTAAATATAAGACAATATCAAAATACAAATTTTAAACTTCAGACGATAAATTGGACATTACCTCGATAATTTAGTCAATCGTATTCCAACTTCCATAGATGAGGTGTCATTCTTCATGGCCTTGATGATGTCTCTTCTTTCCCATTGAAAATATGTTTTTTGGCAATTCGATACCTATGATTATTGTGGAGAAAGTGTCTAAACTCATCAAACACCTGCTTTCCTAAACTTTTCAAATGATGAGATTTCATCTTTGGACCACAAACTGGACATGCGATTTTTCCCTTTGTCTGAAGACCTAAAAGATCATATACAATTATCATGCACAAATTAAGCATTCAATAGTAATTTGTAAGCACTATAACAAACCAAAAATATGTGATCTTAAAAATATAACATACAGCAAAAATGAGTTAGCCTAGGGACATCATGTATTGTCCATACAAGCATTGCATGGAATTGAAATTGTCGATGTCCTATCAGTCTAGAGATGTCATACATAGTGATGTCATTCCATAACTTCAACAACTCGTCAATAAGGGGCTCAATATACATGTTCATATCTTTAACTTGTTATTTACCTAGTAATTGAATGAACATAAACATTACATAATTATTATGACCATTTTCATGCATTATTTATAAATTAATTTAGATAACTATAAAATAAAAAAATACCTAGCACAATCATTGACAACATTATGTGCTCCCTCTTTATGAACATCCAAGGAGGAATGTTATTGTTAATAACTAAAATAGGCCACACTGAATAAACAGATCTCATATCTCCATATGGATTGACATAATCCGTTGCCAATGAAAGCTTTAGATTACGAGGTTCTTCTTTAAAGTGTGACCATATTTCTTCTATCTCTTTAAATGCACAACCATCAGTAGGCATTCACATAATTTCATCCTAAATTCTATTGTATGCATGGTAATTCATAAATTGTGCCAAGCTAGTGCACCTAAATAATCGTTGAAGATGTGAAATAATGGGAATGTACCAAAGAACCTTGTGAGGAACTTTTTTAAAAATTTGATCTGACCGATATCTACTAATATGAAAATCAAGGCATTATGTTGCAAATTCATGTTGTTTATGATATAGAATGTGATCATTGGGACATGCATGTATTGTCTGATACTTCATTCCAATCTAATTTATAATGTTAGATAATTCTCGGTATGAACAAGGAAAAATGTTTGATGGTGGTAAGAAAAACTCACTAATCAACCTACAACAACAAATATCCATTGTTATAATGGTGGAGAGAGGGAGCATGAGAGGTCAGGGGAGCGGACGGGAAGCATCTGTCCAAAATTCAAACCTGGTTTCAAGCGGGAGTCCTCAAGGAGGGGGATCTAGGAAACTAGGTACAAAGGAGGGCTTTCAGGTAGAGTGTGGAGAGGCAAAAAATGGGGATGGGGATCCACGTTCTAATGGGGAAATCTAGATCAAGCCAAAAATGCAACCCAATGTGGTCAGGCCAAGGAATCTTGTAGTGAAATGGGCCTCGCTCTTCGGTGTCAAACCATCTGGTAAGTCATCTTTTCCTCCGGTTAAGATTTTATTAAGCTTGGAAAAGGGATCATGCATGATTGCTATTCCAGATGAATTAGTTGATCATAGCATAGCTTCGATGGCATCCACACTGGTTGGAAAGTTTATCGATCAGAGACCAAACATTGATGTGGTGTGTTCTTTCACCTTGAAGAAATGGCATTTAAAAGGTTAGGTTAGTGTTACTGTGATGGCTAAGGGATTTCTCTCTTTTGACTTTACCTGTAACAAGGACATGGCTAATATTTTGTTTTCAGGGCCCTGGAGTATAGGACAGGCAACTCTGGTGTTGCAAAAATGGTCTTCTAAACTAGACCTAAATGAATCTTTTTTTTTTTGCAAGCTCCAGTATGGGTTAGACTCCCTGAGCTGCCCTTGAAATTTTGGAATGCGGATGTTTTTATGGGTGTGGCTAGTTCTTTTGGAGAACTATTATCTATTGATCCTATTACTACATCTAAGAGAAGACTTACCTATGCAAGGATATGTATAGGAATAAGGGAAGGGGATGATATGCCGAAAATGGTGTGCTTCGAGTCTAAGCTTGGCACTCACATACAGTAGTTGGACTATGAGAGCATACCTTTTGGTTGCTTTCATTGTTTTAAGACTGGACATAAGGCTTTTCAATGCCCAAAAGTGAAGATGGACAAGAAGAAGAAGCCTCTCTGTTCCTCTTATCTCAATAGGGACAAAAAAATTTGGAAGAGGACAACCACCAGCACAAGCCACAAGGCTGATCCTATTATGGTTGGTCAGAAGGCTAGAGAAGTTAAGAAGGATGTTACACATGAGCCAACACCTTCTGTTGTAGTAGCTCAGACCAAAGATAAGAAGGATTTTGAAGAGCATGCCCAGAAAACTTCAAATGATGAAGTATCTGCAGATCTAAAGGAAAAGCCAGAGGCAAATGCCCTAGAAGGAAACCAAGTTGACTTTCATGAGTCAGATGACTCTCAGATTGTGGAAGGGGCAGCAGATTTGCAATAGGTAAAGCCTATGGTTAAAGATTGCAAGGGAGCTACTTAATAGATTATGAAGGAAGCAAATTTGGAAGGGTTCCTTGAGTTGGAAGGGAGAAGTATTTTGGTTTCCAAAGATAAAGAAAAGGATAGAGCCAATAAGGATATAATTATCTATCAAGGCCCAGAGGATAATTTTGTTTCCTCTAGAGCAAGAGCTGAAAGCGTTATGGAGAACGAGAAAGAAGTTTTTGTGAGGGTGCTCGATGATTGGGAGGATCCTCCTAGAACTCCAAAGAAAGCTCAAATAGTATCTAGGTCTTTGGAAATTGTTTTGGAAAGAGAAGATTTTCTTTCCCCTAAGCCTAGGAAGAAAAATCTTAGAGAACCCTCTTTGGCCTCTTCGGTGGAGACAAGAAGCAGCTACAAATCGGATGTGGGAATAGAGGCTAGAAAAGGTAGAAGAACAGAGAAGAAAACTAGAGTGGAGGAGACCAAAAGATGCTTGGTGAATGGACACCAAAGAACTATTCAGGAGTTTTCCAAGATTGGAAAATGAAGATCATATCATGGAATATAAGGGGCTTAAACGGAGCCCACAAATAGGAAATTATTAGGAATTTGATCAGAGATCAAAGACCTAATATTTTGATGATCCATGAAACTAAGATGAAAAAGGAATCTCTAAGGAAAATTAAGTTTAGTAGCATGATGAGTGGGGAGGATTTGGATGTAGGGGGTGCCTCTGGTGGTCTATTGACCCTATTTAATACCAAGCATTTTAGAGTTGAAGCAGTGTTTAATGAGGGTAATATTCTTCTCTGTCATGTTCATCATATTCAATCCAATTAAAATTGGTTTTTGCTGAATTTATATGCTCCTATTAAGGGGATAGAGGAAGAAAAAAGGAAGGACTCTGCTCATCCTAAGGACTATGCCGAGGGTCGAAAGGAGGATCAAACAGAAATGGAGGATATCAATGACAATGTCTGCTCCCCCCCACACGAGACTGTTGAAGATGATTGTGATGCTATGCAGAGGGATACCATGCTTACCTTCCTGCATTCACTAAGGAGAAAGCTAACACCAGTCTCAAGGTTGATTCCTGGATCTACAATGAAATAATGGGTTTGAAGAAAAAGGTGGAAATTCTGCAACATAACCTAGATACTATCAATGCTAAACTTAGTCATATGGAAGGACAGATGGGAGACATCCCTAACAAACTTAACAACTATGAGAAAAACCTCACAATGTTAATCAAGGAGAGTAGCACTAAGATGGAACAAGTCACCTCGAGTATTTGGGCAGCCGCTGCTAGCCTGGGCAAAAGGGTGAATGAAGATATCATTTTGGCTGAGGATTTAAGCAAAAGAACAAAGCAGAGCTCAAGGAAGAGTGCTATGAAAGATGTTTCTACTATGGATGTTGTTTCCATTCAAGAGACTACTGCAATTGGTAAGGAAGTAGCTAAATTGATCCTGGCGCTGCAATAGTGGCACTAGGGTGGGTTCTCTGGTTTGGTGCCTGTTTGGTATTGGTCACTGGTTGGGGACTCTGGTCTTGGTTTTTGGTTTTTTATAGTTTAGACTGTTTGTGGTTCCAGGTCCCTGTAAAACCTAGGTTGGTTTGTTTTTGGACTTTTCTAGTGGTTTCAGGTCCCTGTAAAACTTGATTTTGATACTGTTCTTCAGTTTGTTGCAGGTTTTTTCCTGGTTGGGTTGTCTTGCTTTATCTTTCTATTTTTTGTTAAAGGGTTTCAGGGTCCCCTCAAAACTTGCTTTTACCATAATCTAAAACAATAAAAGAGATAGAAAGAATCACTGGACTAAAGTAGGAAACCTGGTGCAAAGTAGTAATCTAAAGAAAGGCATCATTATGGGAGATTTCAACACTCCTCTTGTAGATGGGGAGAAGATGGGTGGTCTGATCTCGGATTGGTAAAGTAAACAAGACCTCTATAACTTCATCAATGGTTTGAATTTTATGGACCTGGATCTTATGGGAGGTGCCTTTACTTGGTCAAACAAATGCTTGGGGAAGGATTGCATCCAGGTTAGATTGGACAGAGCTCTAATCTCCCCTAATTGGTTGAAGCATTTCTCTTGTAGGTTAGCTCTTCTGCCTAAAGTGGGATCTAATCATTCTCCTATCTCCCTCTTGGTTGCTCCTATAGAGCCTAGAAGGAACCCCCCTTCAGATTTGAAAAAATGTAGACTTCTATCCTGATCTTTTGGATAAAGTCAAATTTTGGTGGAGTTTAGAAGTGGAAGGCACTGTTATGTTTAGAGTTGCCAGGAAACTAAGCAATGTTAAGAGAATGGTTAAGGTTTGGAATAAGACTAATTTTGGCCATATCTTTCATGAGAAAGATGTCTTGTCTGACAAACTTATTTATGTTCAAGCCTCTATTCAGCAGGATGGGTATGATGAGCTTAGTAAGGAGGTTGAGTTGTCTATTCTTACAAACTTACATAACATCATCAACAAAGAGGATAAGTTCTGGAGGCAAAGATCTAGGGTCAACTGGCTTAAACATGGTGATCAAAATTCAAAATTCTTTCATCTAACCACCCTCAAGCATAGAGCTAATAACAGAATTGATGGCATCATGAAAGGGCAAGATATAATGACCAAGGAAAAGGAAATATCAGCTAAAGCTATTTCCTTCTTCTCGTCTCTCTTGTCTTGGGATCCTCTTCTGTTTAAGGTGGACCAGGAAGACTTGGTTGCTTCTATTCCTTAGATAATCCAACCTCATCATAACTTAATGCTTCATGCCATTCCTTCTATTGTTGAAGTTCCTGAAGCTCTCTTTTCCTTGCCTGTAGATAAATCTCCTGGCCCTGATAGGTTCCCTACCTTCTTTTTTCAGATGTATTGGTAGGTGGTGATGGAAGATGTGGTGAAGGAAATTCAAGAATTCTTTGGAGCCAGGAGCAGCATTCTTAAGCAGATTAACTCCACTTTTTTGGTCCTCATCCCTAACATGCCTGAGACTGACTCTTTGGACAAGTTCAGACCTATTAGCTTGTGCAATTCCTTTTACAAGATTATCTCGAAGGTTCTTACCTCTAGGTTGCTCAAGCTCCTTCCTTTGATTATATCGCAGCAACAAATGGGTTTTGTCTTGGGCAGATAGATTTTAGACTCGATCATGATGGTGCACGAAGTGATCTACTCTTTGGAAGATGGCAAATGAGAAGGGATGCTACTTAAATTGGACCTATCTAAAGCCTATGATCAAGTTGATTTGACTTTTCTTGATATGGAGCTCAAGGATTTTGGGTTTGATTTTAAAGTTTGCAAACTGATTTCTCAGCTTGTCTCTACTTCCTCTATTGTTGTGTTGGTTAATGGAGCTTCTTCAATTTTTTTCAAACCCTCAAGAGGGTTGTGGTATGGGGATCCTCTCTCACCTATTCTCTTCATTATCTTGGATGAATGTATGGGAAGGCTTATTGAGAGAAAAAAGAAAGAAGGCAGAATCAAAGGGTTAAAACCTTCCTTTAAAATTGATCCTTTCTCGCATCTGCACTTCGTTGATGATACTATCATGGGGGGAGGCTTCTATGAAGGAGGAAAAAGCCATGAAGGATGTCTTGGATAGCTACTCCAGAGGGTCAGGAGAACTAATTAATTGGGATAAGAGCTCTTTATATTTTATTAACACCCCAAAGGACAAACAGAGGAAAATTTCTAGGATTCTAGGTTGTAATGTGGGAAAGTTTCCCTCTACCTACCTTGGGCTTCCTTTAGGTCTGAATCCTCCTGACTCCTTCTAGAACGACATTATGGATAGGTTCAGTAAAAAGCTTGTTGGCTGGAAAGGAGCTATCCTCAGTCAAGCTGGAAAATGTCAGCTGGTTAAATCCACCCTTCAGAATTTGCCAATGTATGCTTTAAGTCTCTTTGTGATCCTAGTTAAATTCATGGAGAGGATGGAGAAAATTCAGAGGGATTTCTTATGGTCAGGTGTTGAAGGGAAAAAAAGATACCCACTAGTTTTTTGGGACAAAGTCTGTCTACCTAAGAATTATGGAGGTCTTGGCATAAGGAAGCTTACTCACCTTAATAAGACTCTTTTGGCAAAGCAATTATGGCACATCTTCAACAGCACTGGGGAATGGAGAGACACATTGGTCAACAAGTACATCAAGAGGCCTTCTATCTAGTTCACCCTTATAAGTGAGGACATTCCTAAAGGATCTGCTATCTGGAATGGTTTTCTAAAGCCAGGGACTTGGCAAAGGCTAAAGTTTCTTGGAAATTGGGGAATGGGGAGGATGTCCAGTTTTGGTCTAATAATTGGCTTATTCAAGGCCCCCTAATGAGCAATCCTATCTATGTTTTTTGGGTGAACCATTGTATTCAACTTTTTGGGCTGAAAGTCTGCAACTATAGGAACGACTAGGGTTGGATAGATCTATCTATAATCTCGGATGATCTAAATTGAATCATATTAATGTTAAATTCAATGGTTCTCAACAATGAGAGGGATGAAATGATCTAGGGGGACAACTCCAATGGTAATTACTCTGTTGCTTCTGGGTATATGGCTCTTTGGAGCTTAAAAGAGAGGCCTCCTTGGTCAAAAGCTTGGATCCCAGGCCACACTGCTAAAATCAATATATTTTATTGGTTGGCCTTACAAAACAAAATTCTCACTCAGGATAACATTATAAAAAGAGGACAGATTCTACCAAGCAGATGTAGTTTATGTAAGAACCAGCTGGAAATAGGCAACCACTTGTTCATTCACTATTCCTTCTCTAGGGAGGTCTAGGACTTCCTAACCCAAGACTTAGGGATTAGCTAGTGCATGCTAGATAATCTCCTAGATTTTTTCTGCCAATGGAAATCCTTGTTCAATGCCCCTGTTTTGTAGGAATTAGGTACCTGGATCTTACCCCACTACTGCTAGAGCATATGGAAGGAGAGAAACAGTAGAATCATTAGAGATAGAGAGGAACCAACCATTATTCTCAGGAAGAAGATTAACAAAAATATAAAGGAAAACTACCTAGTAAGGAAGGGGGGAGATATCGAAGTGGGCGGTAGGAAAATGGAGAAGGAAAAAGAAAGATTGTTAAAAAGATAGGAAGCCAAGTGGCTTCTCCCCCCAAACGGATGGCATAAAGCCAATTTTGATGGGGCCTCGAAGGGAAATCCTAGCTCCTCAAGATGTGGAGGCATTATTAGGAATGAATTCAAGGACAGAGTGGCGGCCTTCTCTCTCCCACTGGGATTCCAAACTAATCACTTTGCGGAAGCAAGTGCGGCCTGCCATGTGGTGAAACTAGTTTTTGAAGTTGTAGTTACTAATTTATGGCTTGAAGGGGACTCGAATAACATTATAAAAAGTTTAAATGGAAAATCTCATTATTCATGGTCAATTGCAAATCGTATTAATGAGACACTTGAGACTCTTGCTAAATTTGATAGAGTCCATGTCACTCACATTTTTCAAGAAGCAAACCCGATGGTAGATTGGTTGGCAAATAATGGTGTCTAATCTGACCAAAAAATGACCTGGCAATCGGGAAAGAGTTTTTCAACAAATGTTAAGAGCCTAATCGAGCTAGATAAGATCTAAGGGAGTACGGAGGAGATCAATCTGCAATTATGAATAGGAAAGGCTTATGGGGAAAGGGTACAACTCTTAAAGGTTGCATTGGTAAATGCAAGAAGTGGGAATTATTACAATTTATCTAGCATGCTTCATGGGTCATTTTTTGTATTTGTAATCTAAGCAATGACAAGGCTTATTTCTTCAGGCACTCTCTAAAACACAAAGAACCCTTTCAGGTGATGAGGTTTCAGAGAGCTATGCTTATGAGAATTGTGGGAGAGCAAAGTGCCCATATGGTGGTGAAAGGTGTAGAAAAGAACTGGTGGGAAAAATGGAGAAATGGAGAAGCTAGTTCAGGGTAGGATTTCACGGTATATCACGAAGCTACATGGTTATGACCAAAATGTGATTGACAGCATGGTCAATTCGTGGAAGGATGGTAGAGTCAAGGTGAATGGGATAGCTTTTCTAATAATAGAGGAGGTGATTTTGGTTGTTATTGAGATTTCGATGGTGGGCTTTAAGTTCTTTAGGGATAAAAATCTTTCAGCCAGTGCAGTGAAGGACTTTTTCGACAACCCCAACGAGTTGAATGCCCTAAAAAAGAGTGATACATTTTATGATCTAGAGTCTATAATGAAGATTTGCAGGTATGTTGTGCTGTCATTGAGTACATTACTCTTGAACCTAGGTTTGATCATGTTCACACCCACCATTTTGTTCTTTTGAATAATTTTCAACATGATAGAAAAGTTTCTTTCCCTTTCTATTTGTTGAACTCTATGAGCAAGGCAATATCAAGCTTCAAAAAGAAACCCTCTGCTAACCCTACTCTGCATGAGGGGCTGTTACTATTCATCTATTAGCACTTTAAGGCTCAGATGATTAGTAACATCCCTTCATAGGCTGGGAATGAGGAAATCGAAAGCTCTAGCTTATCCTCTGACTCAGATGATATACAGAGCATTAGTTTTGAGGAAGGAAGGCTTGCCTTCTCTAGTAAAAAAGCTATGCCTTATGTTAAGAAGTTGCCCTCCCCCATTATCCCTAGAAGAAAAATCCCTAGAGATCATGGTCAGAAGAAGCTTGAGAAGGAGGAGTAAGACACCTGTGATGAAGAGGAGGCTATGGAGTCTGAAGATGAGGAAAAGGAGAGGCAGGAAGGAAAAAAGGATTCCCAGGGTGGGAAGAAATGCAAGAGGGTGGGCACAGAGGATGAGAGGTTGAAGCAGGACCTGGACTCTTCCCTGCTCCCTCTCTCCCCCATCCATCCCCAAGACCACCTGGAGGAGTAGATTCAAGATATTTTTGGAGCTGAGAGTGGGGAGGTGTTGGCCAAAGATAGGAGGAAAGCTTGGAGAAATTTTAATGTGAGGACCTTGAAAATGGGTATTTTCAGGGAAGTGATGAACCTCCAAATCCTGGTGGATAACCAGGAGGAACCATGTCTTGAAGAGCTCATTAACCCTGTGATTGTGGCTATCTCTAATAATGCCAGGGAATCTAGGATGAACCTCTTGAACAATGCCCGCAACAACATGATTGACAATTACAGGTCAATCAAGTGGCTTTTTCATGAGCTAGAGGAGGTTAAGGAGAAGGTGGTTCAAATGGAAGGAGCCAGGAATCTTAAGGGCTTGGAGAAAGGGACAGAATATGATGATAGGCATAGCCTGGCAAAAAGGAGGATCCACAATCTAGAAAATTATAATCATAATCTATCAAGCCAGATGATCTCACTACTCAAATTGATCAATAACAACATTCTATCTTTAACTGATTAGCTTAAAGATAGAGGCATGTAGGGGGATGTGGAGGGAAAAGACAAGGGTAAAGCCAAATATGATGAAGATAATACCATTGGTATCACTTTTTCTACTTTGGACCAGGAAGAACACAGGACTCACCAATAGGAGGCCAAGGAGAACAAGATGGCATAGAAGGTTGTCCAGGTCATGCAGGAGCTGGAAAGAAAGATCGAGGATTAGTTCCTATCTTTTTCCTTTTTGGCTGGCTTTTCATTCTGGATTTTGACTGTTTTGTTTCTCTTGTCTTTTTTGTTTGGCCTTTTGTTTGGCCTTTGTTTATTTGGCTGGGCCTTGTGCTTATTATCATCTTTTAGACTTTTTAGTTTTGTGGCTGGGCTTTTAACACTTATTTTCAGCCTATTTTGTATTAACTCTTGGGTTTTGGGATCCCTGTAAAACTTGTTTATCTAATAAAAAACAAATATGCATTGTTAATATAATGAATAGCAATTGTATGCTAACATTGAAGATGACAAAAATGACATACCTTAGCATACGTGACATTGCTACATTGGATATACCATTCATAACCTTTAAGTTCACCAACAACACTATAGTCAAGAGTAGAGTTGTTTGGAGCCTTCATATAAGGGCTCATGTGCCTTCTCAAGTAAAGGTATATCAAGACCATCTTCAACATCATTATCAGATTCCCTAGTACCATCATTGTGAGTCTCTTCATCACCTACCCCGATACCATCTTCTTCAATCATGTCCTCTGGCACATTATCATCTTCTTCCATGGAAGTGTTATCCTTAGCTTGCATATTCACACCTCCATGTTCCTCCAGTAGGAAATCCACATTCAGCAATGGACAAAAATCATGGCCCCCTTCAATGTGACCATGTTGCCTATAATGACTCTAGGCTGTTGTGATTAGAATTCTTTGATTCTTTAAGCCCTTACACGTTTTGCAAGGACAATAACATTTATCAGGTTTTCTTTGGAACTGAGCCCACAATGCAGCCATTGTCTCATTACTTTGTTCTTGGTTCATATTGTTAGGCATGGTCTTTCTTCCAGGAAAATATATCTACAAATAAATTGGACATGTTGTAGTTAATGTTTATATTTGCACATATGGAAATTATTGATTAATGTTTTCAAATGTAACTAAAATGATCCTATAATTTCTAGAAGACCTAGATGTTTGCAAAGTGTGGAGTTATAGAGAATGTATCTTAATTATTTGCAAAATGCCTCAAAGAGATGTCACAAGGTGAAAGTTACTTAGGTGTTATTAGTAGCATGCCTTGACTAATCCTGATAGCAATGACTAATGTGATCAATGCATCAACTAATGAAGATGACTAAAAGATCGAAACATATTAATGTATAGCAATATTTTCCTCGAGGAAAGATTATTCTAAAAATCAAACAAGGAAACACTTCAAGACCTTAGAAGTGGCAATATGATGAATTTACCATGGCTTTTGAAGGGGAGCTTATAGTGAAGGATTCAAAAAGTTGTACAACCAATAAAGGGCATGTGTTCAAATATAAATTCAAAAACCAGTCTCATACAAGGATCCTCACTGAAAATACACAAGCCAAATCAAACAAATTTTCTTGGCATACTCCAGAAAAGAACAAAGGCTAGCATCAAAATTTCAATCTAGGTAGCAGTCTTATAGCAGAATTAATAAATAGGCCTCTCTTCTATGCTCATTAACGACATCAAAATTAAATGGTTCTAATTTAGGTTCAATAACTCTGCCAAAAGCTTCTAGGGTTGGCTATTCTGCATGGAAACTAACTAATAGAAACATGTAGCCAATTAGCTATTAAGAATGGAATCACCCAGCTTCACATTGAGCTATATTCTAAGATTACTATAAATATGTCCACATGTAAGACAATTTTGTGCTCAAAGAAATACATCTTTCACCAAGCTGCCCTAACCAAATAGAATGTGACCAGACCTTACCCAGGTGCATATATAGTCATATCACTTTATCATATATGACTTGAATACAAATTGGAACCCAAACATGCCCAACAAACACATTCTTCAGCTTTTTTAGATACTGTATGACTTGATTTTTAAACAAACTGATGTGAATTCTACTAAAATTAATTGTTTTTTAAAATTCACTAATGAAATTCAATTGTACTTTTTCTATTAAGGCGGCCCATTTTTTGGATTTTCTTCCAATGTGATTCTACTTTTTTTTAGCAATTTAATTATTTAATATTTAAATAAATAATTATTTAGAATTTTGTATTTCTATTATCTTGTTAGAACATTTGACATTTTTCACAAATGGGGACCCTCATCCCGATTTAACAAATTTGAGGCCTAGACCCAAGAGCACATTTGACCATGAAAAGAGACATTTCAACTTTCAAATATTGAGATATCTCAAGAAAAATCTACTACAAATTTGGAAATGTCTATTATACCCTAGGGCCTAAAATCAAGTTTTCAAGCTTCATCCTTTTAGATTTACAACAAACAACCAGGATTGAGGTATAAGACCAAGGTTGAGGTATAAGATTGTCCAATAAAGTATAACACTTGAAGTGAAGACCTAGAGAAAGAATACTATACTATTTTGTCTGTAATAATCTTCATATGAAGATAGCTACGAAGGACAAAAATCAATATAAATAGGTATAATCCAATGGCTATAGATCCCCTTGGGAAAGGTCCAAATATCCATGCTCTAGTTATTTTAAAGCCTCATAGATACAAAAGTAACTCTAGCTAATTAGGCTATTTGTTACTTCCATAGATAATTCAATAACCCTGTAATCAAGCTTCAGATTTTATCTCTAGTAAAAGGATTTTAAGATCCTAATCTTTATAGAAATAACACTAACCCCTTTTAAATCTAAATCTCTTTTCACCAAAAAAATTTAGAATCCTAGTTTTAACCAAACAAACTTAGAGGCGGAGTAGATATAGATTAACAATCACAACATTTATAATAAACTCACATTCAACAAATGGGAACTTACTTATTAAGTGTAATAAACACACTGTTGAGAAAAAATGCTCCCATCACAAGCAACCATCCAATAATGACCAACTTGCCATAAACAGTAAATCTTATCAAGGTAGAAAAAAATAAAAATAAACTAAAAAACCTACTTTTCATGAAGCATATTAAAATTTTGAAGAAACCAAAATGAGGCTTACCCACATATAATATGCTTGAAGCCAAGAATAGTCAATACTGTCTGTCAGTCACCCTCAAAAGCATCAGTATAGATATGATATATTTTACCTATAGTAGAATAGAGGAACCAATAACAAAAACACTAGAGTCTAGAACCACTAAAGTTGGAACATTGTGTTTTAATGTTTTTAGGAAATGATGGACAAAGAGAGAGAGAGAGAGGTATAGAGGGATAGAGTTACATGCAGAAACTGAGGTGGGAGATTAAGAATTCGATAGACCAAAGATGAATCCATGCAACCCTTGTGCAAAGTGTTATGTATGTGTGTCTTCTCATTTATATATTTTCAAAAGCAATCTGAAGGCCTTCTAAAATTCCTGAAAGGGTAAGTAGTGTGTGGATTACCTGAGTAGCAAGTGCATGAAGTGGTAGAGTGTTGAAGCTACAAAGAAACTGTCATGCAAAGTTGTTCATCAAAACAATAGACATAAGCTACGTCCAAAGGACCCTAAGAAAATCTTAGAAATCAGTGATAAAATAATCAATTTCATACCCCAAAATTAGACATACATAGACAAGCTTGTGATTCTTAAGATAACATGAATTATATCCAAATTTCCACTGCATTGATTAAAGACATTAAAAATAAAAAAGTGATTACAAAGATATCTTAAAATAATTTTACAATAGATAATGTAGAAAACTTTCTGGAAATATATAATAAACAACTAGGAGCTCCTATAGATATGTGTATTCTAATCCATACCCAAAACCAAAATAATGAAGCCAACTCAAATGCATTCTCCAAAAACACACACCAAAGAGAACACATTTTTATCCCAACCCAATTCAATGTCATAGGGACTAAGAGTAAACACAAAAGAAATCTATAGTATTTTATACTTGGAAAAGTATGAAATGGATCAGAGAAAGAAGCAACTATGGCTTGTTAAGCCAAAACAATTCATCTCGTGGCTTGATCTTTGAGCTAGATAAATGTCCACTTCTAGTCACATTCTCTAGTGCAAGTGTTGTGATAACATGCTGCAGCTTTGTCCTCACAACAAGAACAAGCTACAATAGACACATAATATGTGGGAAAAGAATTAATTCCATCAAGAAGCAATATTTAAAAATTAATTTAGATAAGGAGAGAAATCATTAGTGAAAATAAGAAATAAATTTAATCTCATTTCATCCTCTCTTCCTTTGCTATTATGAAGATAATTGTAAGTCATATAAAGATAAGTCTTTCTAGTTCCTTTCTCATCCTCACTGAAAATGAATGAAGGGTGTGGGAGATAGAGGGGGCAAAGGGCGGGCATAGATGGATAAATAGCATAGAAGATTCTTTAGGAGAAGAAGAGGAGGAAAACTAAGGTTTTGAAGACTTAGAATCTTTTGTTGAACCTTAAAGTTGAATTATCCTTTAAGAGTATTCCAAGGTGGTGATTCAAAGTTGGATGGATCTTAGTTTGTAAAGGAATTCATATTGAAGGGTAAAATAAGTTAAAGCCATCATGAATACAAATTTGGAGACTCATGGATACTCATAATTCAAAACACAATGCAAATATATAGGTAAGGTTTGCAGAATGGCCATTTCCAGCAGTTCATTTTTCAATTTTGTTTTAGTTGAGATGGTTGAGAAGTTGAACCTACAACAACTAGTGCATAGAAGACCTTAAATGGCACAAGGATTGCATGATAGACACCAACTTGAGGTTAGAAGGCAAGTATATGTTCCTTTTAGCATTGGAACCTATGAGGATTCTGTTTTATGTGATGTTATTCCATTGGTAGGATGCCATTTGATCCTTGGGAAGGCATGGAAAGTAGAGAAGCATACATTATATGATGGGGCATTGAATAGTTACACCTTCAAGCATGGTAGAAGACAAGTGATATTGAGATCTTTGAAAGAAGATGAAGCATCATGGAGGATGCCAACTAGTTTCTTGTTTGAAAGAGTGGGGTTGCTAGGATAAAGGGAACAAGAAGAAGATAAGGTAGACAGAAAGATAGCAATTGATTTGGTACATCAGACCTATGTTGAGGCACAAGGAGTTATGGATCAAACAAAGATCCTAGAGAGGGCAGTGGTCGAGATTATTGGTTCAGTTGAAGAAGAGATAGAGATGCAAGTACAGATACATATGGAGAACTCAGTACCTAAAGATCATAGGACAGTGAAGATGCTGATAGGTGAGCCACAAAAGGAAGAGGCTCAAAAAGATGAGAAGACAGGGATAGAGGAGAATATCTCAGAGGTTGATGAGGTAATAGAAGAGTGCATGGGTGGAGATATTCAAGTTGGGACAGTCATATGTCCCTTATATGATGTTGTTAAAAATAGAGAGGACAGGGTTGTTGAACAAGTCATAGATGAGATATTGGAATGCCAAGAAGGATGGCATTGGGATGATAAGTTGCAGGAGGTCTCAAAGATGATATGGACCTTAAGGGATAAAGAGTTAAGACTCTTGGAAATAGAGATGGTGAAGAATGCCATAAGTTGGCACATGAAGATGACAAGAAAGATTGTTTGGCCCATTAAGAGACTGATTGAGAAGAGGAAGTTGCTAAGTGAACCTACTAAGATAAAGGTTCTAGAGGATGATTGTGAGGTAAAACATTGTGTTGAAGATGGTGGAGCAGCAAGTCTACAAGGACTTGATAAAGAGACAGATTTGTGGGATGAGATGAATGCCATAGTTGAGGAATGGCAAAAGAAAGGTGGAGTAATGAGAGAATGCCTTGAATAGAGGCATGAAGAAGAAGAAGTATATGGTCATGAAGAGACCTTAAAGTTAGGGTTGTCTATAGGGACAAGGAACTCACAAGAAGTGTGGGAGCGATCCTTGTTTTTTTAATTTTTTGATGTAGATATGGACTATGAATTGTTTATGCAAAATGTGACAATTCTTGAAACCCAAAATATAGCTATCGAGCAAACAAAATAAATTGTTTAAATGTCCATGAATGACCAATACAGACCTAAAATATTACTTCCAACATACATATCAATGAGGACCGAAAGGAGGTGGAAAAAACATAAGCTCTGTTGCATTTGTAGTTCTTCGTACTTTGGATTCAGATCTAATTTGCAAGGCATCAGTTTCATATAATTTCACTATTAGGTGTTGCTTCTACAATAGAATTTAACTAATACATGTCATAGGATGTTGTGCTAGGTTCATTAGTTTGTATGTACGACATGAAATTCTTTTTGCATTAGTTGTTGTATAATCACCATCTTATGTATTTTGCACATGATATAATCAATTATTAGTCATATCCTACTAAAACATGGAACTACAATGGGTGTCAGGTGATAAATTTGTTCACTGATAAATTGCAAATGATTTTTTCTTTTATATTGTTTGAATGATAACATTATTTGGTTATGGGGTTCCCCTTAGCAATGAGCATCCCGAAGAGCTTGATGGATAGTTCAATTTTTTGTGATGCATTTTTCCCATTAATAAAAAGATCTCTAGAGACATAAGCTTACACCAGTTCATCATTGTTTTTCTTCAACTCTTAGTACCATTATCATGTCAAACTAAATTACTACATTTTTTGTTCTTGTTTAATGATTAATCAAATATCATAGCGATCACTAAAAATATCATCTTTATTATCCATATTATATGAATATACTATGTACAAAGGTTGTACTATTTCTTCTTTTATTTGTGAGTTTGTGCCCCATTGGACCTCCATTTCACGTGGTTGAGTGTTTATAGATGGTAAGTTTTAGTGCTTGGTTTAGTAGAAGTTTCTAGAATTGTTTAATTCTCATCCATATCAATATAATAATTTCTTTAGGAAAGCTCTTGCAAATACATTTCAGAATATTTATATCATTGTCTATCTTTGCTAGGTCAAAGTTTTTCTTTTCTTTTATTTTCTTTTATTAAAGATGTTTTGTCAAGGGAGCTGGGAACATAGATTTGGATTTTTTGAATGAGATATCAATTGCATTTTGGTATTGAATAATCAATGGAGAAACTAACTCTAACATTAAATTTCAAATGTGACTCTCAAAATTTCTTTGTAAAGAGAAATATCTACTTCTACACTGCAAACATATTTCTACTACTAAAATAAAGCTAATTGTTTACATATTTTATCCATCATCCATGTTATCCTTTCCCCATTCTCCACTTTTTAATCCAATCATGACGCATTACTAAGAATGCATAAATTATCTTCTAGACTGTACAAATACTTAAAATAAGATTTTCAAACCTGGACCTTCATCCAGGATAATGATTACACTAAAAGAAACAAGAGTGGTGCTATGGAATTTTATGAATAGTGAATTGGTAGCCTATACCACTTTTTCTTTTTAATCAAGCTAGAGCGGCATAAATAAGAGCAACCAAAACTCTCAATTCAATAAAATTAAGCAACCCATATATCTTCCTAGTCTAAAAGAAACTCAGTCGAAATAGTAGATACCTTAGTTTTTTGTGAGCTTTAACATATCAGTCAGTCTGTAGTGTTTTCTTCTCATCCCTACCATGGTTCCACTAAATTCTAAAGGTGTGAAAAGATGAGCTCAATTTTAATGTCCCTATCCAAGGGTTACAAGTAAGAATTGTGCTAAAAACACTACATGTTATGTATTAGGGTTACAAGTATGCAGAAGGCATGGCACAAAAACAAAAACACAGGATATGTGTTTTATTATAATTTAGAAGGCTTAATGAGAATAAATGGGTTGTATTATCCTCTCGTTAAATTAAAAAGACAATCTTCTTAGAACTTCAATGACTAGGGCAACTATTTCAACTTAAGATTCACTAGCAAGATAATCAAATAAAAATTGTTAGTTTAAGTTATTGCATCATTTTGTACAGCTTTGGTTAATAGAATTTTTATAGTAGAATATCTAAATTTGGAGAGAGATATGAGAGAAAATGAAATGATTAACTTTTAGCAGTTCTTTCCATTGTATGAAGCTATCAATGCCTAATTTGATGGACCACACTGCACCTACATAGGCAATTTTTGTGATGAAGAAAACTGCATCCATGTCTCAATATCTTTGTCTTTTATTAAGACCAACATTTATTTTCACATGGGTGGCTAGAAATTGTTTTTCTCTCTCAATCATTTGTACACATGATAGTACACCCTTCATTTTCATGAATTGAAACAGACAAAAAGACAAAGTTCTTATAACATGAATGCAATCAGACATTTTCGCTGAAGTTGTAGTGTGGCCCACAACCCAAGGATTCCATTGCTCTATCTAAACTCTAATGAAACATATAATTTCATTTTCCATCCTATCTATTCTAAACTATACTTTATCAATAATTGGATGAAATGTTATAAGATTTTAAACTTACAACTCTCATGTCATTCTCATTAAGCCTTCTAAATTATAATAAAACCCATTTATGCAACTACAATAAGCACACAATTTTATAAATCTTAAAAACCCTAAAAAACTTATGAATGGTTAAAACAATTTTATAAATCTAAAACCCTCTAAATAAAATAAACCCTAAAATGGGGTTAAACATGGGATGCCTGAAAATTACCAGAAGACCTTGACCCTAATCCAAAATCGACATAAAATCTCCATTTACAAAATAGCACTTGTCCTCCTCACCAGACATTCACCAAGCACTCGTCCTAAGTCTTTGCTCGTGTGTCCCTTCTAGCTCATACAAATAGCCCAGGAAATCTGAAATACCAGCCATGTGCCATGAGAGCAGTTGTGTTATGAGAGTGCCACAGAGACTATGGCTCACAAGTCTTCAACCAACACTCGACAACAGAAACAAGATGTGAATCCTTGTGGTCATGAGTCTTCAACCACTCTCAGTACTCGACAACAGGCATCCATGAACCATGGGTTTGAGAATATTACAGGGCTAGAAACAGTTAGCACATATTCACAAATACCAGACCTAATTGATGTACTTGGTCTCTCTCTTGAGTACATGTGGTTCATGGTTTACAATGCCTCAACCTCATGTTGAGTAAAGAGCCCTTAGTACGCGTGAATTCAGTTCACTGAAATTGTTGAAAAGTGGGATGATGATTTGCCACATCTACACGCGGAGGATATCCTCTATGAAAGCTATATCATCAGGCTAATTATAAATTCCATTTGCTCAATATTAGGTTGCAAATGAGGAGCATTTATTTTGTCCTCCATATTACTTAGCCTTCTAAGAAATGCTCAAATTTAATTAGTGGTATTTGTATTCTTATTTTTAATAAAGATATTACTTCTTAAGGACTATTATTAATTTTAAAAGTTATCTTCATTTTAATTTAACTATTAAAAATTTATTAGTTATTATTATTTATTAATATTTGAATTTTAGTGTAAATATATTTTTTGTTAACTAATTCTATAAATCTAATTGTGTCCTACAGTATAAGAAGAATACACCAATTTTGAATATTTTCTACATGATAAATACGTATATTTAAATGATGAAGATAGGTGTATTTTTAAGTATAATGAAATCATCTTTCTTATATTAGGGATGTATAATTTAGGTAAAAAAATAATTATATACTTTTAATTTTAGATTCAAATAAATATTTATATAGATGTGAAAATATCTTAGTTGAATCAATCTAATCTACTTAACTCTAATGTAGGAAAATTGATTTAATTTGATCACTTGAAATAGGCATTCACTCTTCATTGTGTGGCCATTTCCTCTTCGTGTGTATTAGTGTATGTTGCAATAATTGTAATCCATAATCTCATTTTCCTTTGATCATAGGTTAAAAATAAATATTAATGCTCACTAAACTTCTACACTTGACATGTATGTAAACAAGATCTTTATGTATAGGATTAAGATTGTTGTCATTGCAAGGGTAAGCATCATGCATTTTATTATGGTTAGGGTTACAATTTTGATTATGATTATGATTAAGGTTAGGTTTGAGGGTTTATTTAATAATTTAGCTAATTTTATGGTTCAAGTTAGGGCTTTTACTAGAGGTAGGATAACGGTTTCAATTTATGTGGCAACTAGGGTTAGGAGTGTATTTACAATTTGGGTTCTGATTTTATTTAGAATTATAATTATGGTTAAGATCATGCTTCAATATTTGCAATAAGATTCAAGGTTAAGGATTATGAAAATAGAACACGATTATCTTCCTCATTGATAAGTTTACCTAAATTTAATTGAGGTTTACGATGGATAGTAGAAAAAATGGAATTTTTTTGCTTTCCATGCCAACCTCATTTGCTTCATTCCATCTATCCATTTTAAACCCTTAAAGCTCAAAAAATTGAAAACTCAAATATCGCTTAGTCTAAATAAACCCAATATGTGTGTATGCTTTAAACTAAACTAAATGCAAAAATGCAAGCCAATAATGGCATGTTGTGATGGTTAAGTTGTTGCATTGTTATCCTTTCCATAAAGGTTCAAATCTCATGGGGATGAGGTCCTTGTTTGTGGCCTCACTGGTTCATAGCTCCAGGTCAAAGCATTTAACCCTCACAAAAAAAAAAAAAACTAAACAAAATGCAAATAAGAACAATCTATGTATTGGAAACCCTAAATAAAATCTCTTTGGTTGTTTGAGTAATGAATTAGCTCAAACATAGATGGATCCATTTGTATTATTGTAAACTATTATCCAAATAAAATAAGACCAAATATTTCTATGAATTGAACTTTAATATATCTTCAGCGTACCCATTGCACCTTAAGGTGTGATTGCTAGTTATAAATATTGAATCAAATTCATAGACCATTGAAATATACCAAGACCAATATCTTAAAGAGGCCTTGTAAGAAAGGGACTAAAACCAAAACGTGAGGAGTACACAATAAGTGTTAATAATACACACAGATAAACATAAAACATATTTTTCCCACAGACAATATAAGTGGCACCAATGAATATGTTCTGATCATAATTTGTAAAGAATAAAACAAAGATTTGTAATCATATAATTCCTTAATCAAGTCAGTGTTGGTCGAAATTTTGACCAACACGGGCATGGATTTTTTAAAAAAACATATTTTTCATTGCATATTTTGACCAATTTGACCCCATTTTAATAATGGTCAAAATTTTTGGTCTAAAAATGGGGTTAAATGTACTAGTGAAGGATAATGGTGGTGAGTTTTGTAATGCATATTTTGACAAATTCTATGTAGATCATGGTATTAAGAGGCATAAGATGACACCTTATACTCTATAATAGAATGGAGTAGCAAAAAGGATGAATCGTTCATTGATGGAGAGAGAAAGGAAAATGTTGGGAAGTGTCAAACTTGAGAAAAAGTTTTGGGTCAAAGCAGTGGCTACAACATGTTACTTGTTGAACCATTCCCTTATTGAAACACTAGTTGACAAAACACCTATGGAAGCATGTTTTGTTAAGAAGCCCTTGTTAAGACATTTGCATGTCTTCAACTATGAGGCATATGCTCATGTGACTAAAATGAGTATGTCCAAGTTGGATAATAAAGAAGTGAAATGTATTTTCATTGGGTACAACATTGATGTGAAGGGATACAAATTGTGGAACCCTCTCACTAAAAAAATTTTGTACATCAAGAGCGTTATCTTCTTGAGAGATGAAACATGTCTCACTGATCCAGCCAGAGAAGACAAAAAAGAAAGATGACTATGTTGAAATCTCTTTAGCTTCTATGAGGTATTTTAGACTCCAAATGAACCTAAGAATAAGGATCCCAAATTTCTCAAGGATGGAGATGAGGATAAGTTTAGTAGTCACACAAGTGAAGAAGAACGTGAACTTGAACCTCAGGAAGCTTCACCACATATGTACCCTGGGGCATTCATGGTGCCATCAACTCCTACTACCTTATCTATCCCAAAAATGGTATACCTGAAATACTTGCAGAAGAAATCAAGTGGCATAAGGTCTCCTATCTTCTTTGGCATTTCACCCTTTTCTAGTTTTGATTTGGGAATGTGTCGCTTCATGACTCTTTTAGTAAAGAAACTCTTAGAACTTTTGAATGTTTCATTCATCTTCTCCCTCTCAATTAGCTTGGTCATAGGTCCTCCTAGGTAAAAGACCTCAATGAAAGTCTCCCTGTCTAGTCTACATAGGATATTCATATCCTTCTTATGGAAAGCTTTAGTTGTAGGATTCTAGGAATTTATCAATGCCTTCATTAGATCAACATCTATTATTACTTTTGGCATTTTCAATTTTACCTTGTTCCTAATCCACGAGTTGTAAATTGGTGATTTTTCAAACCTATTTTGATCAAATTACCAAAAATCTCATTTTCATTAGTATCAAGTACAATGGTCTCTCTGTAGAAGGAGCATACATCCTTGAAGATATGGGCATTCATAGTTTGAGCATGGGAAGACCCTGGAAGGAAATACACCCATTCCTCTGCATAAAAACTTGCCAACTTTGGTTTTCCTTATTCAGCGGCCCATGAAGACCCTTCTATGTCAACCTGAGCTATTATTTTCCCTTCTTCCTATGCCATGATTCTATAATCAATTCTTCAAACTAATCATCGTCGATACTAGCTCTGAGAAAAATGAATGTCTCTGTAAACTCTAAAAATTCTTAGTGTTCACACTCTTGTCTCTAGACTATGCAAATACATGTGACTCAGAAAACTGTTATATCAACTCATTAAATAGAGAATGAGCAACAGAGAAGCATTTATGGGCCTTTTATGTCAACGCATATAAGAATTCTCAAAATTTGTAAAAGTGTCAAAAAATGACTTGTACTTCCAGCTCTTCAAATCTTTTAAGCACCTTTTGATAGGACATTACTTTTCAATCCTAATGAGACTCTTAATAGTCATTTTTTTCTTTAAAAAACATGCTTGTGACCCATCGACCCCTTTCTATCATCATTTTGAGGTTAGTTTCTTGCCTTGGTCTTTAAAACCAATGACCTAGCAATCACAACTTCAAACCTTCTATCGCTACTTCATCACTTACTTCATAGTTTGGATGCTTAGTTGTGTGACTAAGCACTCAAAGGAACTTAACCCTTTTTATAAATACTTGATCATGTGGTCGTCACTTCTTCTTAACATTATCACTTATTTCCTACAACCATGCGACTACCTTTAACCTTCTTGACTACATTTCTCTCTTCTGGACTTTTCTTGCTGCAACCCTATGATCACCACTTCTTTAAAAGCTACTTAGGACTTCTCAAAGTTGTGGCTCTTCCAATATTCTAACAGCTTGACCTCGCAACTGTGTGACTCACTATATTCTTGTTGCAATCTAGCTATTTGTGTGGTCATGATCAAAATGTTTCTTACTCATCTTAATTGCACAACCATATGAACAAGCATATTTTAGGTATCTTCACTAGGTCGCAACCTTATTATGATTACTTAAAAGTTGTGACTGCGTGACTGTAGAGTAACCCTAAAAGTTTTAACTTAGTCGCTCCTTCATAGTCAAATTTCTTAACCATCTATTAACCCCTGCAACCACGTGAACAAAGGTTCGTTGCATGCCCTTACCATTTTTTCCCAATCGCGGTTAGTTTAAAGTCCTTATCCTTTGAGGCCCCGACCACACAAACAAAGGTTTTCTAAGTCATCATTGACATTCTTTATACTCTTTTCAATCAAACGACTAATTGACTGAAGTCTCATTGACTGCTTCATTGGGTCGTAGCCTTTGTATTCTATACCCATCTTGACTATATGACCAAGCAAACAAATACTCTATTGAATCTCATAGTTATCTTCGCTAGGTCACATATCACTTACACATGATTATTTAACTATTGTGACTACGTGACTAAAGAATATCCCAATTGATTTGACTTGGTCACATCTTCAAACTTAAATCCTTTTATCTCCTACTCATCCTCATGACTCAGTGAACAAAGGGAAACTTAGCCTCTTCAAGGGGTCATGGCATAAACTACTGCAGTTTGTAAATATGCCTTGCCCATGCAAACATACTTGGTCACAGGGTCACGCACTTAAAACTTTTTTAGAGACCACATTAAAAATGTAAAATAGGCCAAAACATAATAGAAACATTTGATTTTCTCTCAAAATCAAAAGTTAATAGATTTAAAACCCAAGGGCTTCCTACGGTAATTGAAAAATAAAATATCAAGCTAGGGTTTTCCTTGAAAAAGGACAACAATTGTATAATAAACCCTAACTACATAACACAAATCAAAGAACTCTCACCTTAAAAATTTCAAACTAATGGTAAAGTGAAAATGAGGGCTATCACACCTTAGGGATGGAAATGACTGGTTATTTGATATTATACTTTAAAGTTCCTTCACTTACACTCTTTTCTTTAGATTTATCCCCTATAGTAAAAAATGGTCAATAATCCTTCTTATATTTGTAATGACTCATTGATTACAGTAGCTAACTATAAATCAGAGGGAAAATACTACAAATAAGTGATGACCAGCAGTTGATTATTCATTACAGAAAAGTAAAATTGATTTGATTTTAAATGTTCTTTGTGCAACCACATGAACCTTTCAATTTACATTTGAATTGATGATCAGTGCCTTATATATTTCTACATAGAGTCTCACTAGTAAAACTTGACCTATTTAATTGCCTTGCAATTAAAACATTAGTAGTTAACCATAAAACCCATTCTTATGATATCCCTTTCATATGACTAGAAACCCTACTAGTCTATTGAAGCATTTACTTAATTCCTTGAATTAAAAGCAACAATAAATTGATATACAACCTATCCTAGTTGCTTTAATTGCATGAACCTTGCTCATTCAATCCCAAAATAACTAGCATATGAAAAATAGAGACAAAATTTACAAACACAGATATTGTAGAATTTCCTCGTATTAATATTCTTTGAAACTAATACATTATTGATATAAACTTAGGAATAACTCAAGATATGATAGAATTTTCATTCAAGATCCATTTGTATTCTCAAAATTGCACAATTGAAAACATCACAAAATTGACACAAAGACTAACTAGACTAACTACAAAAATAGCATAGCACTAGAAAGTATACAGACTTCAGACCCTCCTCTAGCCTTGGGAACTCACTTATATAGCATGAGTTGCAAAAAGCTTTAGGCATAGAGGGACAACCTTTCCAAGCCATCTAAAAAAACTTCTCAAAGGTTTAAGGACAACCTTTAAAAATAAACTAACTCATAAACCATTACTACTAACCCCTACTAACTCTAATTAAGCCTTTTTAGGCTCAAATGGCCAATATAGGCATTTTACAACTTATTGCATTCTTAGTGCTTTTAACACCACTTAGAGGCTTTAATAACCTTATTTCATCATTTAAAACCATTATTGATCATTTCCCAATCATCCTCCATTCAAATGGGCACTAGTAGGAAAGAACGGAGAAGAAAACCTCCAGTCTTGCCCAAGATCAAAGTCGTGTATTATTACAAAAATAAAAGCGGCATAACCCAGTTTACAAAATCTCAACTTTAAAACTATTTAATATTGTTTATATATTTCACATATTACAACCTTCCTCTTTATGTATCACAAAGTGAAGAATTTAGAGGAGGGGTCAAGAAGAAAATCGAGCACCTTGCTCCTGAAAAATTTGTAGGTGAGAGGTGGGGATAACAGAAGGAGACTTAAAAAATAAACCTGTCAATGTCCTACAAGAAACAAATTTTCCTTTCCTACTAAGGCAAGTTAGATATCAAATAGCATGACAGTCTTCCTTTGATGTAATATCAAAAATAGATAGATTACATATTAAATATGTGAATTTATTGAGGAACTTGAACTGAAAGTGTCAATGGGAGAGAATAAAAGGAGCAAGAGGATAAACAAAGAGTTTTAACCTTCCAATGCCCTGCACTTATTGAACCACTCCTTTACTACATAAATAGATTAGATCCTACTAAACTAGATTAATAATTACCAAATCTAATAGAGGGTTAGAACTGTCAGTTTAAACTTCTAATCTGTCAGGGATATCCTAGATATCAAACCTATCATAGCATAAAGGAGACAATAGAAAGCCACCACAGCCCACACATAGAAAACAATACTATCTTGGTCTTTATCTATTACCACTAAAAGCTTGAAAATGAGTTTAAATGAGTTGTAAAAATAGAAACATGTTACCTTCTCCCTAAGAAAAAATGGGAGGACAAGGTAGTTGAGGAAAAGATAAGAAACTAAAAACAAAGACTAGCCAAAAAAAGTCCTATACAGAGATATAATACTACTTATGCTACTCTGAGTCATCATCAAACTCCTCTCTGAGTTCCTGCACTACTTCCTCCATTCCTTCATCTTCCAGCACCCCATTCTCTATAATGTAATCTTCTACCCAGTTGAAATTTTTTGGATCAAACATTCCATGATAATGTGCTAAGAAACTCAAATTTCTCGCAAAGATGGGCCTTGTTTCCCAAAAATCTACCTTATCTTCTATAATAATGATCGAATATGTTGGAACTTCTTCCCCCCTAACATATACAATTCCATAGTTGGTAGTTGATGGAATTGTTAGGTCACCCCTAATGTTCCATATGGCTTCTTCCAAACCAAGTTGAATATTAAGATGGAAAATTTTAGAGTAGATCTCTACTATTCATATCATTGTCACCATAAACGTGATGGGCTATGGATACAAATATTGCCACTATATCACAATTGGATCTCCACCTATTTGGGCATCTAACATATTGATCTCCTAACACCCTCGTCACTGCCCTCATAATGACCTTGTTACTTTTATTCAACATCAGTCTTATTCTATCTACCTTGATAGGTTCATCAAAGGTCATGAGTCTAGAGTTGCTACAAATTTTAATTGGTGTGTCCATTATAAGAAAATTATAGAGAGAATGCCCACTAAGACCCATAAGTGAGGGGAAAACTACCTTCAATAGTGATATCAAGTGGTTGAACTGAATACCACATAATCACGAGTAAATTGTCAACCCATAAAGCTGCAAAAAGGAAAAAGGGTTCTACATCAACAAGAAGTCCAAGGTACAGGACTAAGAAATAGTGGTGGTGATAAGATAGGAGAAAATGAAAAATGAGTCCTAGATAATCATTTTAGTCGAAGACAAAATCTAAACATTCTCTCATATTGCAAAATTTAGAGACACAACTATTGCAGAATTTCCTCCTTGTATTAATATTCTTTGAAACTAATACATTACTAATAAAAACTCGAGAATAACTCAAGATATGATAGAATTTTCATTCAAGATCCATTTGTATTCTCAAAATTGTACAATTGAAAACATTACAAAATTGACACAAAGACTAATTAGACTGACTGCAAAAATAGCATAACAATAGAAATTATATAGACTTCAAACATTCGTCTAGCCTTGGGAACTCACTTATATAGCATGAGTTGCAACAAGCTTCAGGCACAGAGGGAAAATGACAGTTGTCCTTAGCACAAAAAGATTTACAAAAGAGGAAATAAACTCACTATCACAAAAAGACAAAATTTGGTGTTTGTTTGCCTCTTTGTAATAGAATGGCCTTCTCATTAATTTTCTTATGGTGGGGTCAGTTCTGCTCTAGCAACTTCTTGTTGATCCATTGCATCTAATGATTGGCCTTGTTGTATCTGTTGCTCTTCCAACTATGGGACCACTTGGCTTGCACGTGATGTGTCATGCTCTGATATTTGGATATTGATTACAATCGATTTCTCTTCTTCCAAATCATTAGTTTGAGTAGCCACATCCACTATTGTATTTGGTTGTTCTTGTTCCACATCACTAGTTTGAGTAGCCATGTCAACTGTAATAGTTGGTTGCTCCTTTTTTCTTTCTTTTGTTCAAACTGGTGCATCAATTATTTGTACCTCATCTTGGTCCACATCTATTTCTTCAAATTTTTATGGTAACAACTAATTTGCTAAGGAATATTTTGTCATCCACCTATTTAAAAGTGTGTCATTTATCTGCCTGCTATACTATCCCTTATGTCTTATCATTTTATTTTTAAGGTTAATCCTCTTTTGGATTTCCTTATTGTAGGCATTTAGGACTTGTTCATATTTCTCCAGTAGCTCTTGTATAAACCTTTTCTCTTTCCTGACAATAGCTAAGGTAAGAGTGGTTGTTTCAACATTTAATTACGTTGCCTCTTCATTTGGAGTATCCTCTACTCTTTTGACAATCAAGTTCCCCATTAATTTAGAATCACTAGTTTGAGAATAACTAGTTCTAGATCCTTTTTTTAAGGACCAAATAACCAAGACAGCACGGTCTTCACTATATTTAGCACCACTAAGTTCCCTTTTTTTTTTTCTCCTCAACACTCAACTTCTTTGTAATAGTATTAAACACCATTGCATCTGCAATATCCCAATTTGGAAGAAGCAAAACTCTAACTAATCTGATCATTTTTCTTCCCTCTTCAAGAATCACACTATTGAATTCTTTTTGGAAGCATGAATGTTGATGATACTTCTATGGGGGAGTATTGAAGAAACATGATTAGATCATTATCATGATGATATGTTACATGCATGACTATGTTTTTCATTGATGTCAAGATAGCAATTTTTTGTGGTATCTAATAGAAGAATAGTGGAAAGATCAAGTTGGTATAGATAGATTGTTGAGTACTTTCACTAGAAAGGTTAAAGGGAGATAATACTAAGTGTCTAGTATATGTAGCTAACCTTAGAATCATAAGATACTAAGTGTTGAAGAAGTTATGCAAGTTTCGGTGAACACTATTCTGAGATAGAGTTTATAGAAGCATGTTCTAGTAAACTTGTTATATCTCTTAGCAGAGTTGTTATTCTTGGAAGCTGAAGTTAAAGATGTGAAGAAGAAATTTTGGAGATGATGTAGCTAAGCTCGCTCGCCATAATGTTACATGTATGGAAATTTATTCAAGTTACAAGGTGAAAGATTAATGTTATTGCTAAGTGTAAAGTGTTATTAATGAGCTCCTATAATAATTAATTTAGAAGGTGTAATAGTTGACTCAGGGAATTATTTTATGGATTCAGTATAAAGGAAGGACATTTTCTTTTATCATGTAGGGATGTATGAATGATTGTAAGAAGCACAAAGAGCAGAATAGGAAGATAAGCAGAGCAGAGCGAAGGTGAAGAAAACTTCATTATTGAGGTTTTAATATGTGATTTGAAGTTTGATATTTTGATTTGAGGTTCATTACTTGGTCTACAAGGTCTAACAGTGATTGATTTGGTTGATAGGATAGAGGAAGGAGGTTAAAGTATAGTACAGACAATTATTCTACAAGGAATAGTTGAAAGATCAATTGGACAGTGAGTTCGGTGGTCTTTCCCTAGAAGTTGTTTGGACAGTGGGTCCTTCTGCCTTCTACAACTCCTAACAAGGTTGGAACCTCCTAACATGGATTCAAAGTCTCTTAATAGGGTCCATTCTCTAATAAGGAATATTTATATTAGTACATCATCTTATGGGCATCATTCCCACAGGGATTTTCCCTCTTATCAAGGGTTTCCCTAGTTAACAAATCTGGTGTAATTGTGTATCTGCATTTTAGTATGGTTGTTGTTTACTTTGATTGATTGGTTAAGATTAATTAAGCTTGATAAATGTTTTAATTGGATAATTGATTCACCACCCCCCCCCCCCCCCCCCCCCACCTCTCTCAATTATCTTGGTGGACTATTGTTTCTAACAATTATTGCATCATTTCTTCCTTGATCTCATCTTGTATGACTAAATCTTCCTTGTTTGCCTACTCAACTTTCCTTTTACTACATCTTTCCTCAAAATTTTCAATACTTATTCTCTATGCAAATTGGTAAAAGGCCCTTGACTTTATAAAACTATCATTAGATAAGAATTCATGGCTAGCTTGTTATATTATAGGATCTAGCTCTTTTCCTTTGAAATTAGCCATAGTCAATTCCAAGTTGGGCATGGGAGGCTCTTTTAGATTTTCTTCTTCCAATTTTGTAGTGGTGATGAACACTCCACCCTGAGATCCAAGTTGTTCAATTAGCTCTTTAGTGAGTTGTTATTCTTCTACATATAGGGGAAATTGGGATGGCATATAATCTTCCCCTTGTGACACCATGTGAATCCATATCATTTTCAACTTCATAACTGTCTTTGCCAACTCATAGCTCATCGTGCATATCATGACTTACCTACCATGACCACACGACTAAAAATAATTTCAAGTGCTTTAACTTGGTCACTTCTTCGCAGTCAAATATCCTAACCATCTGGTCACCCCTATGACTATGCGAATAAAGTTCTTTATGTGCTTCTAACCAGTTTTGTGCAATTATGGTTATCTTTTAGTCCTTGTCTTCTAAGGCCCCAACCATGTGAACACAACAGTTCACCCAATTGCTATAAAGGTTCATTATACTTCTCACATTCAAGTGACCACGCGACTAAGACTTTACTAACTATTTCACTCAGTCATAGGCTAAAAGGCAGTTGAGTGCTTAACTGTTGTGACTCATTGACCAAGGAAACTTCACTACTTTTCCAGGTCATGCTATAAAATGTTGTTGTCTTTTGATAAGATTTGACTGTACGATCAACTTCATCGCCAGGTCGCAAACTTAAAAGCTTTATGAACTTAGATCAAAACTCTTTACTCTTGGAGAGTTTATTTCATTGACCATCAATCATGTTAAGATCAGTGATGGTTGCATCCCCACATTCTAGAGTTGTGCAAGGTTTAAACAAAGTGGGGATGCGAGGTTGTGACACATGGGTGCCTTTTCCTTAGTCTTAAAGCAATTTATATCATGCGAGTTCCTGATTGTTGATCAAATGATGATCAATAATCATTGCTTCCCTAGATTCTAAAGATGTGTGAAGTTTAATGAAAGTGAGGAAGTGAGAAGCTACCATATGGACAAAGTGGGGCCAAGTTTAGAATGTGGGCCACAAAAGAAAATTTATTAAAGCAAGTGACAGATTGGCATCTTCCTATTGGTTCAAGGTTTTTTACTAGGATAGTGGAGTGTTTGTTTTGTGGAACCGTTGATCAAATGATTATCAACCATTGTCACTTCCCCACATTCTAAAAGTGCACACAGCTTAACCAAAATGAGGAAGCAAGGTTGTGAGACATGGACTTGGTGGGGCTAGTTGTTTCATGAGTTGTGAGATGACATTGAGTTGAATAAAATGCCAAATTTTTTGTTCTAATTCGCAAAAGGTACATCATGTAAGAAAAGGTGGATACTAAGTTGGATTAGTGGGCCTGATGTCTTTTAAGTGAACATAGTAATAGTTGGAATCACTCAGGATCATCAATCAAATGATGATTGACGATTGTCACTTCCTTAGATTTTGAAGATGATCGAACTTTAACCAAAGTGGGGAAGTGAAACATTGGCACATGTCTGATTTCTAAAAAAGGTAATGCAACTTTTTAAAGTTTTAAAAGGAATCATCCAAATTGGCATAAATTGGCAGATAGGTTTCAAATTTTGCGGTGCGGCTTGAAATATGATTGTTACAGCATTAATTTTGATCAATGCAAGTTTGTGTGAAGCCAATTGCCATAAAATTTATGATTCCTCTCATTATTGAGTACCAAGAAACAAAGAATTTTTAGTGCATAAATATTCATAATTTCAAATTGTATTTCCTTGAAGCCATGAATTATTGGAGACAAAATTCTTAGTGCTAAAACAAGTTTGTCTAGGTGAGTAGTGAAAATCTTTGGTTAGTCAAGAATTTGTAGTTGTAATTGAGATAATATAGATAAAATTCCTCCATGAAGGGATTTTTCAGGAAAGGTAGATTATCAATTGAGAGTTTTGTATGATGATTTTTTGTAACAATTACCACAATCAACTAATGAGTCTTCAAAAGGAAAAGAACTAGTGCCTAAAAAACCTAGATTACTAATCAGTGAGGGTTTCTATGACAAGGCCAATTGGTTAAGAGATACCCAAACATCTGTTCGGGGTTTAGAGCTTAGCTACAAATGGTTTTCAAAGAGAAAACTTGATACTCCTCTAAACAATGTATGGGAGTTCAACATTGGTAAGCTAGTTGTCCCAAGTGTTTTCTTTAATGATGATTTATTGGCCATGATAGCAAAGAGATATGACCCAATGTCAAGGATGGTCAAGAATCGTAGTGGAGATAATCTCTTTAAGGTTTCACCAGAGTTGATTAGGGAAGTTTTTCAAGTTAAACCCTAATCATGTAGTACATGAGAAAATTGACATGGAGGATTTGTAGCAAGATATGATGCACAGAGCGTGTACCTAAGGAGAGGGTCACTACAGGAAAACTTTGTTAAAATAGATCAATTACCATTGGTGACTGTCAAACCCTAGAGCCATTGTTAAGGAAATATTTCAATCCTAGGGCTCAAGTAGTATATTTTTCACTTTGAAAAATATTTGGAATGGATTAATAGGATCAAATCCAAGGATCCATTGTTTTTATCATTGCTTAGACACTGGAATATGGCATGAGCTCAATTTTTTATTTTGCTACATATTTAGTAGAAGAAATCCATGATGGATTAATAGGCATAAATAAGGCTAAAGTTGTAAAACCATTCTGTTGGCACTCAATGTTGATGTACATATGTTTGTACAAGGGTGTTACCTTTTTCTCCAAAGAGATGAAGTTGGAGCTAGAGAAGGATGGAGAGAAATTACCAGTCTAGCTATCAAGCATTGATATGACTTGGGAGGTCACTGATGCCAATTTTGTTAGATTTGATAGGTATTTTGCTTCCAAGCTAAGAATTCTATTGACTAGAGATAACCCTAGAATACCTTAGTCCTTGCTAGAATTGATTAGACCAAAGGATCATGCCAAAGGACTAAAGGTGAGCCATAATTAGGGAGACATTATCCCATACTCAATTTCTACTGTGTTTAGAGTGTATGGTTTTCTAGGGAAACTATATGTGTTGCCATATTAAGTACCTTTGAAGGTGGGGATTGTAGAATTCTTATGGCAAGTAGGAGGGTTAGAAGAAAAAGAACTATTAGGTAGATCTAAAGGTACTTTCTTCCCTCAAATTATTGGTGTCCACAAATTTATTTTTTTCAAGAAGGGTTGGATGCAATTAGAATTTTTTTTGGACAAATACTAGATGGCCCAGTCTCATTCTCATTTTATAGATCCTAAAGGTTTATATGATTTGTTTAAGGAGAGAACAAGAGATAAATCACATGAACATATTGTTTATTTTCTTGAAGATATAATTAGAAATCAATTTTCACTACAAGAGCAAGAAGTTAGAAAAGAAAAATGGAAAGTGTACAATAGGGTGCTTGAATTTTTTAATACCTTTGAGCTAGAGTATAATCCCCTTGCTGATAAGAAATATTGGGGTGCCAAAATAGACATGCTTATGAATAATTTTGATGGGTTTATGCAAACTTTAAATGAAAAGAAAGCAATTTTGACTCAAACTTATCCAAACAAGGCCATTGAGGTAGAAAATACAATGGCTAGTAGAGCAGTCATAAACCCAGACCAGTACACATTGCAGAAGAGAGTTTTTTATGTTGTAGCAAGAAATATTCAACCTGTGCCTCTTTATAAGATACAACTATTAGAGAGTCCACCCACTACACCTATTGCAAAGAAGAAAAAGTTAGAACAGGGTTCCTCTTCTGAGATTGAAGAGTATTCTCCTTTACAAACCCCTATCTGAATAGATGATGAAGACTCCTTAAGGGAGCAATTGAAATAGATGGGAGATGAAAGGAATATTATTATAACTATAGCAGAGATAGAGGAAGGAGCACTAAAAGAGCCTCCCATGCCATCATTAGCTCTTACTATAGGAGATTTTCAAGGTAGAGAAATCGACCCACTGGTGGAAAAAGAATCTAAGAAGTTTTTGGATGATGAAAGCTTTGTAAAGTCTAGAACATTTACTCAATTTTTGTGGAGGAGCAATATTAGCAATTTTGAGGCAAGGTGCAAGAAAATTAAAACAAAGCAACCTGATAGACAAGACTCTCAAATTGAAGAAGAGGTCAAGGCTACCCTCATAGAAGAGTTTAATCAAATAACCCCTAAGGGAAGGAGGCAATTGCTAAAGGACTCAGGGATCATGATACTTCCTGAATGGGACATTGCTAATGCAATAATCTTTGATGCAGTTAGAAAGGCAAAAGACACCTAGTTCAAAACTGAGGAGGAAGTTTTGCAAGCCTATAAAGGGTTGAAATACAATGATGACCATCAAAACTTGGTCATATGGTCTATTCAGAAGAGAGACAAGGCCAGTCAAGAGGTCTCAAATTTTGAGCACACAAGCAATCTCATGGTTTATAGGGCAGAAGAGGTAGATAGTGACAAAGTAGCCCAAATAACTAAAGAAATGGTTGATTTTGGAGTTGTGGTTGTTGCTAAATACAAGAATAAATTCTTGAAGTTAAATGATAAATTTGAAAAGGTCTTGGATGCCTATGAAGAAAGAGGAAAGAAGATCAATCAAATGGAAAGCATGATTTCACAAATGGATAAATAGTTTAGGAAAACAAAGGTAGGTACACAATTTGGTCGGCTCAGGATTGCTTATCCTCCTCCTCCAATACCACCTTTTAATACCATCCCAATTGTAGAGATTCTGAGTACTTCTCAAGAGCCAGAAATGTATACAAAAGAGGAACTTGATGAGGAAGGAAAAAATATGGTCATTACATGTGGAATTGGGCATCAAGCATTAAATAGAATCAGAGATACAATTTTATATCTAGTGGACAAAGTTGGTTGGCCTTCATTTTATTTGGAATTGTCAAAATTAGTAGAGATATGGAATGAGTTAATGAATAATGAGGCAACTTTAAGGCCAATTTTGGACAAATGGATTAGTAGGGATGATATCATCACATCCCTTCATTGTCATGTGATTGATTTTTCTAATGAATGAGTTGAAAGAACTTTTGACTATGCTATTGATCTCTTAGATTTTGATTGTAAGAGAAATTTGTTGTAGAGAAAAATAAAAATAAAAAAAATCTGAAATACCTTCGTAAAAAATTGATCTCTTTCCACATGTACTTAAAGGTATAGACTAGATAAGAGAAAAGAAGGAATGGGCTAAAGAATTGAATGAATTAATGAGCATCAGGCTTAATACAGTTGTAAATGATAAAAAAGTATATTTGGTTTGCCAGAACTATAGAGGAAGTGGTACAAGTACAATTTTTTTTATTCTTTTAAACAAGATTTTAAAGAAATAGGGAGAATTGGAAGAAATGTCTTAAGAAAGGAACAATAAATATTGAGTTTCAATTGGCCTAATGATACACTTTTTGACAAGTGGATAACTAATTATGCTTTAGCATTAACATAGTTATTGAAAGAGGTAGTTGAAGAAGAAAACGTGGACAAGTCTATTGCTATAGAATAGGTGCAGTTAATTGATGTATCAATGCAAACAAAGAGATTAGATGAAGAACAACCAATTGAAACTATGGACATGGCAGTTCAAACTGATGATATGGAAGGGGATCAACCAATTGTGATAAATATCCGAATAACTGAACCTAATACATCAAGTATAAGCCAAGTGGTTCCATAGTTAGAAGAGCAACAAATCCAATCACCAAATGCAACAGATTAGCAAGCAGTTGTTACAATAGAATTGGTCCCACCACAAGAAGATTAGTGATAAAGAAATTATGTTATAAAGTCACAAGTGAGCACCAAAATTTGTCTTTTTGTGATAGCAATAGCTTTTGTCCTTTTGTCTTTCTTTTTTTCTAAGGACATTTGTCCTTTTCCTTCTATTCCCATGGCTTGTTGCATCTCACACTATATATGTGAGTTCCCAATGCTAGAGGAGGGTCCAAAGTCTGTATAACTTTTAATGTTTATGTTATTATCTACAGTCGGTCTAGTTTTCTTTGTGTTAAATGTATGATGTATTCAATTTTGCAGGTCTAAGAATATTGAATAATAAGTCTATCATATCTATAATTGTTATTGAGTTTATACCAGTAATGTATTAGTTTCAAAGAATATTAATACAAGGAGGGAGTTTTGAATATCTATGTCTCTAAATTTTGTCTCCATTTTCATATGCTTGTTACTTTGGGATTGAGTGAGAAAAGTTCATGCAATTTAATGTAGCTTAGATAGGTTATATGTCAATTTATTGTTTCTTTTAATTCAAGGAATCAAGTAATTGCTTCCATAAATTGATAGGGTTTCAAATTTTTTGAGAGGGATATCATAAGAATGGGGTTTAGGGTTAATAGCTGATAATTTTAATTATAAGGAAATTATATAGGTCAAGTATTTACTAGTGTAACTCTGTATAGCAAATGGATAAGGCACTGATCATAAGTTGTGATGCAAATTGTGTTGAGATTACATTGAAATGATCATTGTAGAGAGAGATTGTTGAAACTAGATTGAAAGAGGGAGATTGTTGAAGAATACTATGTGTTTCAATCATTGTTTTGTCACTAATGTAAAACCTACTATTTTCTAGTAAGATAACTACTTATAAGATTCAAGTACTATCACTTATTTGATTGATGAAAAGGATTTGATCAAAAGATGTAACAATAGCACATAGAGGAAAGGTTGAGCTATGATTATGTAATGAAGTACAAGAATTGGTTAAGATAGTGATGACATGATGTATTGATAATCTACTCAAGGTTACAAAGGTTGGTTACACTAAGAAAGTTTAGAAGAATAAGTTACACAAAGTTTTTCTGCCAAGCTTGACTGAGTGGATAGTAGGTGCCGAGAAAAGACAAAGCAAGTTGAGTAGAAAATCAATTGGAGCCCAAGTAAATGTTCATTCTAGTGTATGTTGAGCAGAACAATTGATGCTGAGTAAAGTTTAGTTAATGTTGAGAACTAGTAAACTTTAGTTCGTGCTAATTAATTTCACAGTGGATGCCGAGCAGTGCAGTATGTGTCGAGCATCAGAAGCTTGATAATGTCAAGCTACTGCATTATTTAAAAGATCATGGATTTGATGAATCTAAGCCAACAAGTTTATTTTCTTAGATTGTGTAAACTAGGTGGAAGATAATGTTGATGAGCTGGTGGTACAGAATTCAATGTAAACTATTTTTAGGTGAATTCAAAGTGGATTCTAGGAGAAGTTTCTAGAAGAGATATGAGATATGGGGTAGATATATTTTATCCTACCTAATCCATCCAAACCCTAAGTTGGACGATGGAGAATCAGTGGAAAAATATCTTAATTTCTTATTTATAGGAATGGTTGGTCATGAAGCAAGGTTGTCATGTGCGAGAACCTAAGGGAGACAAGGAGTCAAGGGTTTTGCTTCATCAAGTGACCTAAAAGAAGAGTCTGCAATGGCATGTTAAACAAGAAGGCTTAAGGAGATGAATGATTGAAGGGTGAACAAGCTAATAAAGCTACAAAGTATGAAGGCCAAGCAAAATTAAGAACTAAACAGTGATCTGTAATCTGCAAATTAAGTTGTAAGTTGTATTAGATCAAAGCCTTACTATTACTCTCTAACAATTATATCAGTCTAGGGTAAATCCTTTGGATTAAGGTTGACCTAATAGTCATTTGTAAATCCTTTAACTAGGTGACATTCCAAGTGAATGGTCAAAAGTCCTCTAACAAGGCTCACTTCTCATAGGGTGATTGAAATCCTTTAACAGGCTCACATTTAACAATGTGTATTGTAACCTTTAACAGGGTTGGCCTTTCATAGGGCATCACTTCAAAAGAGTGAAAAGAGTAGCATGTTACTGGTGGTTTTTCCCAAATTGGGTTTCCATATAAATTATTATGTCAAGTGTGTTGATGAATTTGTTATGTTTCATGCTTTACATTTCTACAAGTTGATTTGACAGTAACCTACAAGTTTTAAGTGATTGCATAATCTTATGGATGCATGCATGAGTACAAATATTTTATGGGTTCACTAAGCTGTGAAATATTTTATTTATACATCGGGACCTTGGATAACTAGTTCACCCCGACCCCTTCTCAATTATTCTAAAGTATTCCAACAATTGGTATCAAAGTCATCCACTTAAGAGGACTAGTTTAAAGGTACTAGAAGCACAAAGATCAAGATGTCAAAAAGAGAAGTACCCAAGATCAATAGAGATAACTTTCCTACATGGCAAAGTTTGATGAAGCTACACCTTGGAGGACTTGGAGATCATACACAATCTACCATTTCTATGGAGCACGTTGATCCTGTTGGTGCCCCTACTACTGAGGATATGAAGAAGAAGAAAGAGCAGAACCGGGCAATGTTGGAGATTGCCTCTACCCTAAGTTACACCAAATTTGATGATATCAAAGGTCTTGACAGTGCAAAGAAAATGTGGGATGCCCTAACCACTATCTATGGAGGAGATGCAAATGTTCTAAGAACCAAAGATGAAAGTCTCAGAGGTAATTTTGATGATATGTGAATGGAAGAAGGTGAGAATATTGCTCAATATGTTGAAAGGATAAAAGAAGTTGTTAATGCAATAAGAGGAGCTACTGGTAATATAGATGATGATATTGTACTAAGAAAATTTTTACAGATATTATTGCCTATATATGTTATTAGAGTTTCTGCAATTCAAGAACTGAGATGTATTCTAGGGAATAAAATATCACTTGAAGGTCTGGTAGGTAGACTCACTACTTTTAAGGTAACTTTGATAATTACAAACCTAAAAATATTGAATATGATTTCAAAGCTAAGGTATCATTAAAGGAACCTGATGAAAAGAAGAAAAAGAAAAAGAAGCATGTGTCCAGTAATAGTGATATAGATGAGGAGGATCTTGAGCAACTTCAAGCATTACTGGCAAGAAGATTCCACAAAGGTAAAGGCAAGTTCAAAGGTAAGTTACCCATTATTTGTTTCAATTGCAATGAGGTTGGTCATATTGTTGCTAGATGTCTAGAGAAGAAGAACTACAGAGGTGGTGACAAGTATAAGAGTAGAAGAGATGAAGATAGCAAAGATAATAAAGACAAAGGCAAGAAGTCTTGCTACATTGTTGAAGAGGAAATGAAGGAAGAATCTGAGGAACATGATGATAATGTGGTGTATGTTGCAATGAAAGATGAATCTGATGAAGATGAGGCAATTACACTTGTGACTTGTGTGAACAAGAATGATAGATGGATCATTGACAATGGGTGTTCACATCACATGACTGGAGACAAAAGTAAGTTTATTACCCTAAATTGTTATGATGGAAATAGTGTAAGATTTGGTAATGATGCACCATGTTTGATAAAAGGAAAAGGTTCTATCAAACTCAGATAAGATTTTATGTGACAATGCTTATTATGTTGAAGGACTTAACTATAATTTGTTGAGTGTGGCACAACTAAATAATTTGAGATGTAAGGTTGAGTTTGAAAACAAGATTGCTAAGATATATGATACAAATGGGAAATTGATTGGAAAGGGTGATCAAACTAGAAGTAATCTATTCTATCTTGATATAGAGGGTGCTACTTGTCTTGTAAAATTTGATGATATATAGCTATGGCACAAGAGGTTATGTCATGTTAACTTTGATAACTTGGTTAGTATCAGTAACATGAAGAAAGTTAGAAGTTTTCCTAAGTTGAAGAAGCCTGATAATGTAATGTACAAACAATGTCAATTAGGCAAAATGAAAAAGTCAAGTTTTAAGAGTAAAACTTATACCTCTAAAGGAATACTAGAGATTGTTCATAGTGACTTGTGTGGACCATTTGATGTGGAAAGCTACAAAGGAGATAAGTACATTATGTTATTTGATGATGACTATTCTAGGATGATGACAGTTATGTTTCTAAAATAGAAATCTAATGCTTTCCAAATGTTTAAGTGGTACTTAGCAAGAATTGAAAAGGAACCAAGTAAAAGTTTGAAGTGTTTGAGATTTAACAGAGGAGGAGAATTCACATCAAATGAGTTTGAGATGTTTTGTAATGATAGAGGAATCAAAAGACAGACATCTTCCATTAGAACACCTCCAAAAAATGGAATAGCTGGAAGGAGGAACAAATCTATAATGGATTATGCTAGAACACTTATGATGGAGAAGAATTTTGCTTTGAAATACTAGAGAGAAGTTTTAAGTACATTTGTTTATACCTTGAACCATGTGAAAATCAAAAAAGGTACTCATTTAACACCTTTTGAACTATGTTATGGATACTCACCCAATGTAAAATAATTTAAGGTATTTGGAAGTAAATGTTACATTCTTAAAGATCTAAGGAATGGAAAACTTGATGCACAAAGTGAAGAAGGTATATGCCTAGGATACTCCACAAGAAGTAAAGCTTATTAGTGTTTAAATACTAACACTAACAAAATTGTGGAAAGTGCAAATGTGAACTTTGATGAATATATAGAAGTGTATGAGGCTGAACCTATGAAAGAACCAGAAGAATACAAATCATTTGTATACTTTTATGAAGGTATGCCTTGTGAAGAAGATGTTGTAAATCAAACTACAAATCAACAAGAAGTTTTAGTGACTGTTGAGTCACACCCTATGAATGTTGAGTTGCATTCAAGAACCAAGCTACATTCAGATGCCGAGTTATAGAATGAAGTGGATGCACATTCTAATTCTAAGATTAGTGTACATGAAAGAGATGTTGAGCTACCTGACAGAGATGTACATAGTGATTCTAAAGTTGAAAGACAAAATGACGAAACCAGATCTGAACCAAGATTGTCTAAGTATGTCAAAAGACATCATCCTACTGCTCAAATCATTGGAGATAAAGATGCTAGACTGATTACAAGAAACAAATTGAGAAGTGATACATTTTTGTTGAGCGTAAAGAAACCCAAATCAGTGAGAGATGCTTTAGAAGATGATGGCTGGAGTAAAGCCATGGAAGAAGAGATTGAACAAATTGAGAAAAACAAAACATGGAGTCTAGTTCCTGGACCAAAAGACAAAAATGTGATTGCTACCAAGTGGGTATTTAGAAACAAGCTAGATGAAAATGGTGAAGTCACAAGGAATAAAGCAAGACTAGTTTGGAAGGGATATGCACAAGAAGAAGGAATTGACTATGGAGAGACATTTGTCCCTGTTGCTAGATTTGAAGGAGTAAGAACTTTACTTGCTTATTCTGCATACAAAGGTTTCAAAGTTTATCAAATGGATGTTAAATCTGCATTTTTAAATGGTATATTAGAGGAAGAAGTTTGCATAGAATAGCTAGAAGGTTTTTTTGATGTTAACAATAAGAACATGTAGACTACACAAAGCTCTATATGGTTTGAAACAAGCACCAAGAGCATGGTATGCAAGACTTCATAATTATCTTGTGAAGATTGGATTTGAAAGGACTGATAATAACAACAATCTATGTAGGAAGACAGGGAAAGGGAAAGGTATTTTGTTATCTGAATATTTTTTTGATGATATCATATTTAGAGGTCAAGATGCTTTATGTAAGGAATTTGCAAATAAGATAAAGCAAGAATTTGAGATGTCTATGTTTGGAGAAATCAAATTCTTCATGGGTTTGCAAGTATATTAGATGAAATATGGTATATACATCACTTAGTCAAAGTATGTCAAGGAAATATTGAAATTTTTTGGATTGGAGGATTTCAAACTAGTAAGTACACCTGTTGTGATAAGACACAACTTGTCAAAGAATGATGATTCAGCTGGGATGAATCAAACATTGTACAGGTCTATGATTGGAAAATTACAATATGTAGTACATAGCAGACCTGATATTGCATTATCTATAGGGATAGTTGCAAGATTCTCTGCTAATCCCAAGGAGAATCATTTAATGGTTGTAAAGAGAATAATGAGATATCTAAAAGGACTAGAAGAGTTTGGTCTATACTATAAGAAGAATGAAAATTTTGAATTGAGAACCTACACTGATGTTGATTGGGTTGGAAACATTGATGACAAGAAAGAGCACTAGTGGAGGAGTTTTTTTCTTAGGCAAGAGACTAGTTACATGGACTAGCAAGAAACAAAATTGTACTTCATAATCTACTACTAAAGCTGAATATGTTGTTGTTGTTATTGTTGTAAATTGTGCAAAAATTGTATGGATCAAACAACTACTCAAAGGTATGAAGGAAGAGATCACAGAAGCAGTGATACTTTATTGTGATAATAGAAGTGCTATTAATATATCAAAGAATCTAGTGATGCACACAAAGACTAAGCACATTTCATTCAAGTATCATTACTTGAGAGAGTAAGTTAAAGATAAAGAGATGAAGATGGAATATGTCAACACAAATGAACAAATTGTTGATATCTTCACAAAAGCATTACCTAAGGATGCTCATGAGTATCTAAGAGGTAAACTAGAGGTGATACCCCTATCTAAGGCTATCTAAGTAACAAGAGGAGTGCCCTACATCAAACAAGTTGATGTTCATATGTTACACATTGATGTAGAGGATCTTACTTTAGGGGCTTCCTAAAGTAATCAAAGAAGCTAAAACTTCAAATCAGTCACAAGCAAGGTGATAGAGGAAAAAAATGAAGAAACTAAAAAAGTTTATATATGTCATGTTAAAGATGACAGGTCTTTGGCATTGTTGTCAAAGAGAGAGATAATTTGCTGATCAAGAAAGATTATATCAAGAGATTGTTGTCAAAGAGGAAGAGTTTACTAATTCTAAGAGGGAGATAATTGCCTATTAGAGGGAGATATAGTAATAGGGAGTTATAAGAAATAATTTTGTGACCTAATCAGAAGATTGATGTTGTTGATAGAGGGAGAGATTTCAATACAAGTTTAATTTTTGGTATTGTCTTGTTGTTTAAACCTAGTCAATTTGGTTGAATAAAGGTGTTTTACCATTTGGTTGATTTGGTGTTTTATAGTAAGAGGGAGTTATAAGAAAGAATTTTGTAACCTAATTAGAAGATTGATGTTGCTAATAGAGGGAGAGATTTCAATGCAAATTTTCTTTTTGGTATTGTCTTGTTGTTTTAACCTAGTCACTTTGGTTGAACAAAGGTGTTTTACCATTTGGTTGATTTGGTTAATCAGTTTGGTTTGCCATCAATGCCAAAGAGGGAGATTGTTGAGATTAGATTCAAAAGATCATTATTGAGAGAGATTTTTGAAACTAGATTGAAAGAGAGAGATTGTTGAATCAAACTATGTGTTTCAATCATTGTTTTGTCATTGATGTCAAACCTTCTATTTGCTAGTAAGACAACTACTTATAAGATTCAAGTACTATCACTTATTTGATTGATGAAGAGGATTTGATCAAAAGATGTAACAATAACACCTAGAGGAAAGGTTGAGTTATGATTATGTAATGAAGTACAAGAATCAATTAAGACAGTGATGACATGATGTATTGATAATCTACTCAAGGTTACAAAGGTTGGTTACACTAAGAAAGTTTAGAAGAACAAGTTACACAAAGTTTGTCTGCCAAGCTTGATTGAGTGGATAGTAGGTACCAAGCAAAGACAGAGCAACCCGAGCATAAAATTGGTTGGAGACATGTAAATATTCATTCTAGTGTATGTCGAGCAGAACAGCTGATCCTGAGTAAAGTTTAGTTGATGCCCATCACTAGCAAACTTTAGTTCGTGCTGAGTAATTTCATAGTGGATGTCGAGCAACACAGTATGTGTTGAGTATTAGAAGCTTGATAATGTCAATTTGTTGCATTATTTAAAGATCATGGATTTAATGAATCTAAGCCAACAAGTTTGTTTTCTTGGATTGTGTGAACCAGGTGGAAGATAAGGTTGATGAGCTGGTGGCACAGAATTCAAGGTAAACCATTTTTAGGCAAATTAAAAGTGGTTTCTAGGAGAAGTTTCTAGAAGAGATTTGAGATATGGGGTACATACATTGTATCCTACCTAATCCATCCAAACCCTAAATTGGACGATGGAGAATGAGCAACAAAATATCTTAATTTCCTATTTATAGGAATGGTTGGTCATGAAGCAAGGTTGTCATATGCGTGAACCTAAGGGAAACAAGCAGTCAAGGGTTTTGCTTCATCAAGTGACCTAAGAGAAGAGTCTGCAATGGCATGTTAAGAAAGAAGGCTTAAGAAGATGAATGCTTGAAGGGTGAACAAGCTAACAGAGCTACAAAGTATAAAGGCCAAGCACAATTGAGGATTGAACACTGATCCATAATCTGTAAATGAAGTTGTAAGTTGTATCAAATCAAAACCTTATTGTTACTCTCTAACAATTGTATTAGTCTAGGATAAATCCTTTGGATTAAGGTTGACCTAACAGTCATTTGTAAATCCTTTAACCAGGTGACATTCCAAGTGAATGGTCCAAAGTCCTCTAACAAGGCTCACTTCTAATAGGGTGATTGAAATCCTTTAATAAGGTCACATTTAATAGTGTGTATTGTAACCTTGAACAGGGTTGGCCTTTCACAAGGCATCACTTTAGAAGAGTGAAAAGAGTAGCATGTTACTAGTGGTTTTCCCCAAATTAGGTTTCCACATAAATCATTGTATCAAGTGTGTTGATGAATCTATTATGTTTCATGCTTTACATTTCTGCAAGTTGATTTGACAGTAACCTACAAGTTTTAAGTGATTGCATAATCTTATGGATGCATGCATGAGTATAAATGTTTTATGGGTTCACTAAGTTGTGAAAAATTTTATTTATATATTTGGACCTTGGATAAATAATTCCCCCCCCCCCCCCCCCCAGTTATTCTAAAGTATTCCAACAAATTGATGCAATTGTTTGGTTACACAAAGTACATATAAATCAAATAAATTTTACTTTTTTGTAATGAAGAATCAAACTGTTGGTCTTCACTTATTTGTAATAATATTTCTCTAAATTATAATTAGTTATTGTAATCAAGGAGTTATTACAAATCTAAGAAGAATTGTGATCATTATCTACTATAGGGGATAGATCTAGAGAGAAGAGTGTGATTGAATGAACAATGAAAAAGAATATCAGAAAATATCCAGTCATTCTCATCCCTAAGGTGCACCCACCTTGGTCCTGTAGAGCCTAAAGTGTAGAGAGTCCCTTTGATTCTATGGAAGTTGGTCCAGATCTAAAGAGAATTCAATTGAATATAGGAAGTAGTTAACGCTTAGACCGAGTCTTGTCTTTTGCATCCAGTCTCATGAAATCTAGGGTAACAACCATGTCTATGTCCTTTGGACTATTCATTTATTGCTATGCAAACTTGATAGGGATACGTAAAAACCTAATTCATTCATTATATCCCTAAGTCCTTTATTTCCTTTGCATCAAATGAAGATTTTGAATTTGTCATGATGTGATTACCTCTTTTGATTTCATCACCCCAATTCATTACTTAAATATTAGAGGAGTCGTGAAGGTGCGACATGGTCATCTCAATAGTTAGCATAGCTTTGCACCTCAAAAGGATAGCATTTAGTTTCAAGTCATGAAGTTGCAACTAATCATACATTGCATGCTCACTGGTCAAGTTTTGCCTTAAGAAAACCTCAAGGGGCCCACGATTTTCATAACCATCAGATCCTGTTAGATCAGTGGTTAATATATTCACACTTTTTGAAGATGCGCAACACTTATCCAATGTAGGAATATGATCTTTTGACACATGTCTTGGTGGGCCAGGTGCATATGAGGTCCTCATCATATTGTCGCAAGGGTTAACAACAAGTTAGGACTTTAAAAATTTAAGCGGGAAAACTCTTGCACATTCTTAAAAATGTGAACAATGTAAACCCACTTTTAGGAATCTAGGGAAAAAATTCATTAGGGTAACATAATTTTAGGGATTTTTTCTAGGGCATAGCCAAACAAAAGACACACAATCCCTAATTTCAAATAGATAACTAGATTTTTCATTGTAATTTTGCAAAATTTTAAAAATGTAAAAAACCAGGCCAACATCCTGAATATGGATGACCTTCGAATGTACCTTACATCAATATTTTCTTCCATGATGACCACTATACCTGCTATCAAATCTCCTTGCAATCAATAACCTCTAAACTCACCTTCAATTCAATCTATACATATACATATATAGAAAAGGATTTCATATATCTAGCTAAATTTTGTATCTAAATAATGCAGGGAGTCATGATAGGATTTGTTGGATTCACAAACAACGATCTTGCAAGCCTTGTAAATAGAGTTGTAATGCTTAGGATTGTTGCTTATCTAGATCATGTTACTTCTCCCCTATCAAGAACTACAACAACAATCAACCTTGATCAGGTACTTTTTTGTAATAGTTTGTTAACTACATTTCTATACTTTAATTCATATGTATACCAACTTTCTTTAATGCTCACCATTTTTGTTGACAAGTATACTTGGTTCTAGGCATCTATGAATACAATACATCAACATAAGTTGCAGAATCATCTCTTGAATATCAATACAAATTTACAAATACAATACAATACAAATTTATGAATATCAATATTGCATTTTACATTCTCTCTTTTACTCTAATTTAATCATTATTTAAATCACATTTGAGATTTTTCATTTATTTTAGGGAAAGTATAGCTAGGGATTTGAGGCTATGGATCTACATATTCTTCTAGGAGTTCAAAAGATGTTGATCTTTAATTACTGGTGAGCATATAATAAGTTTTGATATATATTTCTAAATATTGAATATATGAATTAATAGTATCCATTTGAAGTACACATTCACTAAGAAGGTTTTGCAGAGATAGTATTGGATATATACATCACATGGATGGACAATAGTGGTCTAGCGCAAGAAATATTCTTCCAATATTTTGTGTTGCTAATTATATTTATAGTTCTCATAGACATAATGCTTGCTAAATTAGGATATGTCCCTCTTATTTAGGTGTCACAAACAGATAGGTTGTGTATCCTTAATTTAGATATCACGAACATCCAAGATGCATGTTTGTAATTCAAGAATTCATGAATAAGGTCATTATGTCAGTAGGCTACAAGAATTTGAATGACAAGAAAGAAAAAACCTCTACTTCTAGTGCTCATTAACCATTTCCATTAATTAGGAATTTTTATTTCTTTGATCTTTTAGACTACATATGTCTAAGCTTATGATTACAATCAACGTCTTTTGGTCAGAAGTTAAGCTTATGTGCACTACTTCATGGGTTGGAGAGCTAATAGGTGGGAGCCAAAGGGATGAGCGATTGGAAGTTATTGAGAGAAAATGTATGTGGTGAATTGGGTTTTCTTTTTCATTCTTTGTAAAAAAAATGTTTGAAAAATAAAAAAATTCTGCATAACTTGTTTTTGATGTATGGTTGTAGCACTGCTGAAGAGCCACCTTAAGTTAGCAATCATTGACAGTATCTTAATTTGAGATAGCTACATTTACTTGATTATTAGAAAAAGTTTTCACATTCAATTTTTGAAGGAGTATCCCTTCGATAAATGCAGACTAGTTCATATTCAATTTTTGAAGGAGTATCCCTTCAATAGATGCAACTAGTTTTGATTGATACATTTCATCAAAATGAGCTTCAAAGTTTAAGTTGCGACGACACGAAAGCTAACTAGAGCAATCCATTTTGCACCATCATAAGTGATCAAGGTTAACCTGGGGTCAAGATGGCGATGATGTGGAATGCATTGTTTGCACTATCATAGAGAGTTAAGTGCAAACTTTAGTTAAGGTTATGTAGCTGCGTAGTCATTATTTGCACCATCGCAAGGTTACTTGTTGAGTTAAGAACCTAAGTCGCGATGGTGCGATGGAAATTAGTCTAGTGGTTATTGTTGTTTTGTAGCATTTAGTGGAAATAAACAACAAGCAATCATGATGGAGTGATCAATGGTTGAAAGTTTTCTTCCCAACTTCGTAGGTCTACATGATCAATGAAGAAATGAAGTAGCAAAGCTGCGATGTCATAAAATAGTTGGCTATAGGCAGTTATTGCAATGTTGTGGTTAAGGGGCTTTGAGAGATTTTCAAGTCACAAAGTTGTGAACAAATAAATATGAAATAGTTAATGGTCTTTGTGGCTTTGCATGGATTTACCCATAGTTACAATTTTGAGTCACAAGGTCACGAAATTAGGGATGGCAGTCATCAAAATAGTGATCATGGTGTTACATGACATTAAGGGATTTCGTGTTTGGCAAAGATAACTATCTTGTAGCCTCACACAATTAAATAGCAGTTAGGTCCTAACTATTGTGAGGGTGTGAGGCAATCTGTTTTATAACATTCGCAAAGTCACTGCAGTTAGTCAAATTTTTTACTAAAAAAAACATGTTGGTCAAAATTTCCACTAATGCATCAACCAACATTGGTGGACACCAGGACACCAGTGATGAACAGAAAGTCCAGAGGTTTGATTCCATCCAGAATATCTACAACAGCTAGGACACCAAAGATGAACAAGAGAACATACTCTCCTTGGTTGAACAAAAATTCTAGAGGTTTGATTCCATCCACTAGATCATGACAAAACAAATAGTGGACACTCTACACACCCTGAATGAGAACATTGTCAATATGGGGGATTCTCTGATGAGAGCTGGCCTTGGTGGGGACACAATGCAGAAGACCAAGCTGGACTTTGGCCAAGAAGAGGCTACTCAGGAAGACTCCAGGGACCAGGTGGACCAGGTGGAAACCCAGAATAAGAACCAAGAAGGGACAGACAATTAGAAGGATAATGAAGCTGCATAAACTTTGCAGGATCTGGATAACAACAACCATTAGTCTGTTTCTCTTTTGGTTTTTCTCATAATTTTGTTAGGTATTGGCTTTTGCCTCTTGGCCTTGGGCCTTTTTTTGGTTTTGATTTTTTGTAATAGTTCCATGTTAGCTGGACTTTTTAAATTTCTATCTTTATGCTGTAAAACTTTTAGGTTTTAGGATCCCTGTAAAACTTGTTTTACTTAATCAAAAACATTGGTGGAACTTTCAACCAATCTTGGCAGAAATTTCAACCAAAGATTTGTCAACATTTCAACCAATGCAACGACCAACACTAGTGGAACTTTCAACCAAATGGAAATTTTGACCAAAGATTATTGAACATTTCGACCAATGTAGCAACCAACACTGATGGAACTTTCGAGCAATATTGCTGGCAATTTTGACCAATGATTTTTTGACATTTTGACCAATGCATCGACCAACATTGGTGGAAATTTTGACCAATCTTGGTCACAATTTTGACCAATGCGTCCACCAAGATGCAATGACAAGAGAGTTCAATTTTGACCAAATAAATTGTTTCAATTCTGACACCTACAAGTTTTGGTCAAAATTTTGATGATAAAAATAGCAACAAACCAATTGGTCAAAAATTAGACCAACATGAGTTGAAATTTTGACCAATTTTCGTCGAAAAATGAGTCAAATTTTACTAGTACTTCCTGAATGAAATAATCAATCCACTTATCTTTCTTATTAGTCACAAGCTTCTTACAAGTTTTCCAAGGTTTTCCAAAATTGGTATTAGTTTGAAACAATTTCTTTAGATCATTAAAACCAAGTACTCCAACTCTGATCTATGTCAACAAGATTCTTCTCCTACTCAAGGCATCAACAACTTTATTAGATTATCCACTTATGTACAACTATGTTGATTTCAATACAAAAGAAAAGTTTTGCATGTACTCAACCCATTTCATATGTCTCGGATTAAACTTATTCTAACTTCCCAAATATTGTAAGGCTTTATGATCCGTGTACAATACAAATTCTCTAAGAATCAACTAATGCCTCCATTTCTTCAAGGCTTGAATAATAACATAGAACTCTTGGTCATAAACTAAATATTTCTTCTTAGCATCATTCAAACTCTCACTATAAAAGTCTATAGGCTTACCTTCTTGATTCAAATCAGCTCCAATTGCACTCCCACTAGCATCACAATCAACTTAAACAACTTCAGTAAAATTAGGTAAGGAAATCACATGTAATTTTTTTTGTAAATGATTGAAAACATCATACGGGAGATTGTTGGAAATGATTGAAGAGATCATACATAACAAGTAATGGAACTGGTAAAGAATGTTCTCAATCGTTGTTTTGTCATTGATGTCAAACTGGCTACTTGTAGGAATGACAATTGCTTTAGTGATCCAAATACTATCAATTGGTTGATTGACAAGGAGGAGGCAATCAATAAGATGTAACTAGAACACCTAGAGAAAGGTTGAAGTTATGATGTTGTAATGAAGTACAAGGATCAACTAAGCCATTGATGAAAAAGTGTATTGATGACGTACTTTAAGACATAGAGAATGGGCACACTGAAACATATCAAAAATGTAAGGTTTTAGCTAAGTCATTTTGTAAAGCCTAACTAAGTTTATTAGAGAGAAAGCCGAGCAAGCTAGTTAGTGTTGAACAGATTCTTAATTGAAGCTAAGCAAGTTCAACTTTAGATGCCAAGTGATCTTCAAGTGCTGAGCAAGAATCAAGTGTCGAGCAGATACAAGTGTCGAGCAGATACAGGTGCCGAGCAAGAATCAAGTGCCAAGCAGATACAGGTGTCGAGTAGGATACAAGTGTCGAGTAACACAGAGGTGCCAAGCATCAGTAAACCAATAATGCCGAGTTGCTGCATTATTTCAAAGATTGAAGATTCGCCTGGTTTGAGCCGACAAGGTTGTTATCTTGAATTCTGTGAATCAAATAGAAGATAAGAGTGATGAGCTGGTGGCATAGAACACCATGTAGAATGTTTTTGAAGAATACAATTGGACTCTAAACAAAGTTTCTAGATAAGAGCAAGATATGGGGTAGATACATTGTATCCTACCTAATCCATTTGAAACCCTAAAGTTGAAGAGGGAGAATCGAGTGACAAAGGCAATCCAAATTTCTATTTAACGAGTCATAAGGTCACAAAGCAGAAGAGAGAAGGTCAAGCATGAAAGCTTAAAGTGCTGAAGGAGGTAAGAGAGCACGGTTACTCTGCTTCAACAGATGACCATAGATATGGTTGCATTGGTATGATGAGTAAGAAGACTCAAGAAGACAAAGCTTGAGATGACTAGCTGTCAGAGCTGAAGTGATTAAAGGCAAGCAAAAGGATTGAACTAAAGTGTGATCTAAAATCTGCAAATTATGTTGTAAGTTGTATCAGATCAAAAAGCCATTATTGTTACTCTCTAGCAATTGTAACAGATAGTTTAAATCCTATGGACTTAGGTTAGTTTAATAGCCATGTTATAAATCCTTTAACAGGGTGACATTCCAAGTGAATGTTCTAAAGTCCTTTGATCAGGCCCATTCCTAATAGTATGGTGAAATCCTCTAACAAGGTCACATTTAACAGTGTGTAGTAAGCTTTTAACAGGGCAGGCTTTTAACAGGGCATCACTTTAGAAGAGTGAGAATTAAGTAGCATGTTATTGGTGGTTTTTCCCTAATTGGGTTTCCACGTAAATCACTGTGTCATGTGTTGATCTTGCATGTTTTATCCCTGCACATTGATTTACTATAATTTTCTAAGATGATTGATTTAAGCTTGGATGGATGAAAAGTCTATAGATTCATTATAATTTGAGAAAAATTATTATTAGGGCATTTAGACCTTGGATAACTAATTCACCCCCCCCGCCCCCCCTAGTTATTCTAAAGAATTCTAACAATTTTGCAACCTTTTCCTTCAATATTTCAAATATTTTATTTTCTCTATTTTTCCATATGAATTATCACCTCTCATAGTCTTTGCAATAGCATTACAAATTGAATTGAAATTTATGATAAACTTCCTATAGAAACTTGCATGTCCATGAAATGATCTAACTTATCCAACAATCTCAAGCATATGCCACTCAAGAATAGATTTCACTTTCTCAAGATCCATCTTCAAACCATTGGTAGAAATCAAAAAACCAAGATACATAACCTCTTCTTTCGTAAAGGAACATTTCTTCAAATTTACTAGCAACTTTTCCTCTTTCAACCTCTACAAAACTTGTCAAATATGCATAAGCTATTCTTTCTTTGTCTTATTGTAGGTTAGTATGTCATCAAAATATACAATCACAAACTTTCCCAATAAATTCTTCAAAACCTTGTTCACCAGCCTCATAAAAGTACTAGGTACATTAGTTAAATCAAAAGGCATAACCAACCACTCATACAAACCTTCATTAGTCTTAAAGGCAATATTCTATTCATCTCCTTCTCTAAGTCTAATATGATGATATCCACTCTTTAAATAAATCTTTGTAAACTATTTTTCTCAACTTAGTCTATCCATAATTTCATCCATTCTAGGCAAGGGAAATCTATACATAACTACTCTTTTATTTATAGCTCTACAATCATTGTGCATCCTCCATTCTCCATTTTTCTTAGGTGCCAATACAATAGGTACTACACAAGGACTCAAAATTTCTCTGGTTAAACCTTTCTCAAGAAATTATTGTACTTGTCTATTAAATTCTTCATTTTTTGCAAGTGTTAGACTATTTGGTGCTTTATTAGGAAAACTAGCTCTAAGTATTAAATACATAAAATGACTTATATTTCTCACGAGGGGTAATCCATCATGTACATTATCAAAAATAATATCTTGAAATTCAACCAACAAAGATCTAATCTTAGGTGCATGCTCAAGTTCATCTTATTTCTTAGTCTTTCTAGGGATCAAAGCAAAATAAACATTTTCTCTTTTCATCTCTTTAACAAATTGATTTCCTTCAACCAAAAAAACTCTAATTGTAGTACAGTGATTCTCCTCAGGTTTCTCAATCAAAGGCAACAATACTTGTTTCTTCCCATTATCCCAAATAGTATACTAATTCAATCTACAATCATGTAAATCTTTTTTATCACAATGTCAAGGTCTTCCCAAAAGTATTTGACAACAATCCATGGGCATGATATCACACAAAACTTCATCAAAGTAGTTCCCAATCTTCAATTTCACAAGGCATTGTTCACTTATAGTAGTTTAAGTTCATCCTCGATCCATGAAATGTGAAATGGGTTAGGGTTCTTCAATCTTTGCAACTTCAACTTAGTTACTAACTCCTCAAATGTCAAAATATCAAAAATACCATTAACAATGATCACTTTGCAATATTTATCTTAAATCTTACATCTAGTTTTAAAGAGACTTTTCCTCAAAATAGGTATATTATCCAACTTTTTATTCCACAAAGTTATTTGCATCATTAGGTTCTCACCTTTCTCAGGTTCATTCAGTGGATTAATATCTTCCTTTTGAATTTAAGGATTTGTGCTACTACTTCATGTCTTCTTTCCAAAAAATGTACATTCAAAAGCTCTATGTCCTTCTCTTCATTTAAAAAAAGTTCCTTAAACCAAGATCTATCTTCCCTATTTCCATTAATATTATTGTTGGTTCCAACCAATACTAAGAGGGGGGATGAATCAATACCCACTTCAAAACTAGTTATTCTTTTAACTTCTTTAACTATGCTTAATGTAAGCCACTTGACAACTAAAACCAAGACAAATGCAATGACGTAGAAACAAGTAGGTTCACACACAAAATCATTCATATAGTTGACACAAAGATTTTTATACATGGAAACCCTTAGTTAGAGGGTGAAAACCACAAGAGGGATAATATACCCACTAGCACTTATATTGCATGTAAAGGGTTGCCCTATTAGGAGCTACAATTGTTTCTTCTGGAAGTGCATCCTATTAGCAATGCCTATAGCCTATTAGGGTTACAAAAGCATATGAAAACTACCTTGTTAGAGGATTTATAAATCTCCTTCTTAGAGACACCTTATTAAAGGATTTTAATTTAAGCTTGCTAATGAAGCTTTCCCTGTTAAAAGCTACAAATAGATGCAATGGTAAGAAAGCATACTACTTAATCTAGACCTTAAATGTGGCATTGGTTTGTTGTGTAGATCTTCACTTTGTATCTTTGAAGATGCATTGATCTTCTCTTTCACCTGGTGAGGTTTCTCATCTTGTCTCACCTCTCCCCTTGGTTGTCTACAATAACCTATAGTTGTAATCTCTCTCCTTTTATCTTGGTTGTTTGTTTCTCTCTACTCTATGTGTTTTTCCTACACACTCTTCTCTCCCTCATTTTTCTCTGCTCTTCAAAAACCAATCTCTTCAACAACTACAACATTATTTTCCTTTGATTTCTTATATTCATTATGAATTGTCAAGGCATTTACCCATAACCAAATTATCCCGCTCATTTTTTAAATCAAATTTTGAATTCCATTACCTGGTCCATTCACAGGACACTCATGACCCTTGTAGTTAGGGTCTAGATTGGTAGTCCTACTAGGCTATTTGTGAACCAATAGTAACCTTTTTCCTTTCTTGTGTGCACCACTCTGATCCATGCTTATGTCACATCTGCCCTACCCATTTCTTGCCTATCACATTCATGGTGACTCACTTCATCAATGACCTGGATTCTCCAACATGCATACTTATTCACCTGCATTGGCATAGTACATATATGTGCATACATTTTTTCTCTTCTACCGATAGTAACATCTCCTTACATCTTCTTTCACCAGATTGTCAATCATTTTTCCAATCAAAGACTTTGGCCATCAATGAAAACACTCCTTACAACATCCTTCTTTCAACCTTTATGCCAAAGAGACTTGTTAGGTCAATAATTATTACTAGGATAAGCAAAAGAATTACCTCTAGTGTAGTTACCTCTTCCTCTATCTACATTATCATCTTTCCATTTAGATTTACCTCTGTTATGAAGTGTATTGTCAAATCTATTGATTTATCCACAAGATCTACATCTGATCCTCTAAAATCTTCCACCTCTTGCTCTCTGTCTCTACTCATGTTTCCTTGTCAAAAAATTTATAGCTCTTAAGGCATGCAAATATGTTTCTTCAATACTTTCCATCTTTACAAAGTTAATCTTATCTTGTATAGAAGTCTTTAAATCATTCAAATATCTAACAACTTTGTCAACCTCATCATCAACATGTCTATAGCTAACATCCAATTTATAGAATTCCTCAATATTATCTTTCACGCTCATGTCTTTATGTCTCAATTTTTTCATTCTTCTCAACAAATTCACTTGATAATCAACACGAAGGGATTTTGTTTTTAACTTACCAACCATCTTTACCCAAGTCTTGATATTTTTCTTTGTCAATTTTGTTTTAGCTCTCAAGGCATACAAATATGCTTCTTCAACACTTTCCACCTTTACAAAGTCAATCTCATCTTGTATAGAAATCCTTAGACCATTCAAATATGTAGAAACTTTCTCAACCTCGTCATCAACATGTCTATATCTAATATCCAACTTATAGAATTCCTTAGTATTATCTTTCACAGTCATGTCTTCATGTCTCAAATTTTGCATTCTTCTCAACAAATTAACTTGATAATCAACATGAAAGAACTTATTTTTCAACTTACCAACCATCTTTACCTAAGTCTTGATCTTTTCCTTTCCTTTTCTTTTTTTATCAATCTGCAAGTGTTCCTAACAAATAGAAGCATGGCTTCTTAACTTTGTAGTTGTTATCTTCACCTTTCATCTTTAGGAATACATCCATAATCAAAGAACTTTTCAATCTTAGAGATCCAATTAAACAAGGTATTTGCATCCAACTTTCCAATATAGCAAGATAGTTTAAAAGAAGGTCTAGAATTCACTTTTCTCAAGGCTCAACCTCAAGTTCAAGATTAGGTGCAACTACTTCTTCTTCATCACTAAAATCATCAAGATGCACTCCTCTTCTCTAGTTTGTTTCAAAAACTTCAAGTATACTTACAATTTGTCTCAACATGACCATAATATCATTATCTACATCTCCTCTACCTTGAACCATTTTGACAATAGTTCCTACAAGAATTATAACCTTCTGCAAGTTATAGGTCATAAACTCGGTCTACCACCCTACAACCAATCCATAATAAGGTTATCCATTATCCAAAACTTCACAAGGAAAGAAACCACACTATGATACTAGTTGATGTAAGGTAAGGAAGCCTAGAGAAGGGAATCCTAAGTTTCCCTTGCTAAGAGTTACACACAAAAGAAAATACACAGGAGAAATTACAAGAAATTATAGGGAATTCCAATGTAGATGTGTGAGAAAATTTTCCATTAATATGTTAGGCATAAGGCCTACCTAGTTGCTACCATAAATATCCAAAAGACAATATGCAAGCTTATGAGCTTGGGCCTATGGAGCTAAATCTAAATAGTTTCCTTCTATCTAACTCCATTATACCTATCCTAACTCAATATCTCAAAATATATAGCCAACAATACCACAAGATAGCTTATCAGGAAAATTATTACAAAATATAGGTCTTGCCCCAAAGGAGAGTACAATGACATTATAATTAAGAAAATTAATTTGTGCAAGGACAAAGATAGGTCCACATGTAATCCAAGAAGATAGCCCCAAGATCATGGAAAGCCTTGATACCATACAAAACCTCACCCAAGCCAAAACCACACATTACTCAAGTTGCCAAGAAAAATGTGCTATGAGATAACAAAAAGGATAACTCCAGCTAATAAATGAATTAGTTTCTACAAGCTTAGGTACATGATGCAGGAGCATCTTGGGTCTTTGAGCAATCTTGCATCAACAAAAAATATTTCTTATTTTTTGTACCAATGTGTTGTTCGTAAAGTAGTCATTGCTATTGTTGGTTTAATGTTATGTGTGGTTAACATGATGATGGGGACCTATCCTTGATTCTCCTCCAGAGAGAGTAAACCTTGATCCTTTGTATTACTCTAGTTATGAACCATTCTTTGTGGTCCCTCTTTTCCTTTATTTTCCTTCTAGCATGGCATGTTGTTATATTTGGCATGGTTTCTTATGTTAACATGACATGTTGCAAAGTTAGGAGATGACTCCTTGGATACGTGTGGATCTGCCTTCAAGTGCACAATGCTTTATGTTTCATTAGTGTCAATTTTGGTTTACTCTACCTAGGTTGGACCTATAATGTAATTAAATGCTTGACTAGCTGACTTGTGTCTTGGTTGGTTATATAAGAAGCTTGGTTAGAGATAAAAGGGTAGTAGTAGGATGATATGTGATACAATGGAGCAACAGAGGATGTGAATTTGGATTCTAACTTCATAAATTCATTGTATATGGCTGAAACTCAGAAGGCCTAACAGTCGGGCATGTTGACAGACTTCTTTTAATTATTACATCAATGTGGTTGCCAAATGCCTAGCCTTATATGGATCTTATTTCTATTGTTTTATGTGATATTTATATTTCTTCTATGTATAACTCTAAGCAAGGCTTGTTGTATGTTTAAGTTTGAGTTTTTAGGTTGAATATACCCTATCCTTGTATCAGGTGGTATTAGAGCGAGTTCTTTCTTGTCGATTGGATCATGTGGAACCTTATTGGATTGGTTGTAGGGTGGTAGATCTGATATCTAACCTATATCTTGTAGAAGGTTATGATCTTGTAGGAACTATTATCAAGATGGTTCATGTTAGAGGAAATGTTGACAATGTTATAATGGATATATTGAGGTAGATTGCAACCAAACTTGAAGCTGTGGAGACAACCCAGAGAAAAGGAGTGTTGGAAAATTACAATTGGAATAATTGTTGTTTTATATTGATTTCATATTGCTACCTAATATAAATGTCATATCTATTTGATTGATGAAGAGGATTTGAGAAATTGCTCATAACAATAGTACCTAGAGGAAAGGTTGAGTTATGAAAAGGAAGTGACAATGGACATTTGATTAGATAGACTTTGATAAAGCAAAATGATTGTTTATGTCAAGAAAGCTAAGCCAAGTTGAGCAATGGAGTAAATGGAAAAGGGATGTTGAGTGAAGCTAATGTCAACCAAGCCATAGTTAGTGTCAAGCAAATCTAGTGTTGACCAAGCATCAATATCAACTGAGTAAGCTAGTTGATGTCGAGCCAGAAGTTTTACAACACCTAAGTGTTAAGTGATAAATGAGTGTTAGAACTTAGTGATTGTCGAGTAACACTATTGAAGATGAATTTGAGGAAATCATGATTCCTAGTTGGATTAATTGATTTCTTGGGAGATGTAAACTATGTAAAAGATAATATTGATGAGTTGGATCATTAAATTCAAGGTGAGGATTAGGAAACAACATAACAAATGGATTCCAGAGAATTTTCTAGAGGAAGATCAAGAAGATGGACAGATATAATGAATTGTGTTGAACCTGATTGTAAACCCTAAGATCTATGATGATCGTGGAAAATGGTAAAGCAAGAATTGCCTATTTAAAGAGGTATAAAGCCGAACAAGAATGAGAGTATGGTGTGTCTAAGAAAGATATAAAAATAGAGGTGGATCAAAGGTGCACAAGGGTGGACACAAGAGTGTGCTAGTGAATTCAAAGCTAAATGAGATAGCTTGCATAGATGTTGTTGATATTGATAAGTGAATCTAAGTAGGAAGGTTTAAATGTTGTTGAAGGGGGAAGACTAATTGCTTGAAGGGTTGTCAAGAAAATCAAGAATAGAGATGACAATGAAGAGCTTATCAGTGAGTCAACACTCGGACCAAATAGAGATCTAAACTTACAAAGTGAGTTGTAATCGCATAGATCAAAACCTATTATAGTTTGTATTGAAATCCTTTTAATAGAGGTTAACCTAACAGTCTATGTAAATCCTTTCATAAGGTGATTTTCTAAATGGAATGATCAAAGTCCTATGACAAGGCTAGTCCTAATAGGGTGATTAAATCCTCTAACCAAGTCACATTTAATAGTGTGTATTATAACCTTTAATAGGGTTGGCTCCTAATAGAGCTCACTTCAAAAGAGTGAAAAATTGGTGACATGTTGCTGGTGGTTTTTCCCAAATTGGGTTTCCATGCAAAAATCGTAGTGTCAAATTTGTGTTGAATGCTTTATATGTTTTACATTTTATATTCAGAAAAACATGTTATGTTTAAGATAATATTTTTGCAATAAAGACCGAGCAACAATAGGATAAATAGAATAATAAGTGTTTTATTATTTAAAAGTTCAAATAATACTTAAGGACCTTGAGTAACTGATTCACCCCCCTACCCCCCCCCCCCCCCCCCCACACACTCTTAGTTATTCTTAACATTTCTAACAAGGAGTTCATCTTGAAGATGTTAGTGACAAAGAAGAGGCAACACCTAACCCTAATCCTAAACCTAAAGTTGAAATAGATGAAGAAAAGCTTATTAGAGTTCTATCTAGAGTAAATGCTAGATTAGTTGTTAAAGTTTCTTGTTATGATGCAAAACTTGAGACTAATGTGGTATTGGACTAGATCTTTGAAATGGAAAAGTATTTTGAGTATGAAGGTACTCCTAATAATAATAAGGTTAAGATAGCAGTTACAAAGTTGAAAGGTCATTCCTCTCTTTAGTGGGATCATTTTCATATTGATAGACAAAAGAGAGGAAAGGAAAAGATCAAGACATTGATGAAAATTCTTGGAAAGATGAAAAAGAAGCTTCTCCCTACAAACTACCAAGTTAGTTGTTAAGCAAGATGCAAAATTTGAGACAAAAAGACATGAGTGTGAAGGAATATACTAAGGAGTTCTACAAATTAGATATCAGATCTTGACATGTGGATGATGAAGTTGAAAAGGTGGCTAGATAGCTAAATGGCCTGAGAATATCAATTCAAGATGAGATCAACTATGTTAAGATAGATATTATGGAGGAAGCATATCAGTTTGCTTTAAAGGATGAAGAAAGATTGACAAAGAAACATGATCAAAGATAGAGAGGAAGAGGTGGTAGATTTTAGAGAAGTAGAGGTAGAACTTTTGGATAAAGTATTAGATCTGACAGTATAGTGTAAGATAAAGGATGGAAGGATGAAACTGTTGGTAAAAAGAAAATTACTCTAGAGGGAACTGTACTAGTTACTCTAGGAATAACAGTAATGGAAAAAGGGAAGAAAGATCTTGGTTTAAGGCTACTCGTTCCAAATGTGGAGAAGGTCATAGAGCTTTTGAATTTATTAACTCAGGAAAGAAAATTAGAGGTAATAGCATAAATACTTTGGCTTGTGAAGAATTTGATGAAACATCTAATGAACCTAAAAAAGGGTGAGAACTTGATGGTGAGAAGAGTCTTGTGGAATGAGGAAATCGATGAAGAATCGGTTCTAAGGGGAAGCTTATTCAAGACCAGATGTAAGATTGCTGGAAAATGTTACAAAGTAATCATTGATAGTGGAAGTTTTGATAATTTGGCATCTGAAGAGTTGGTTAACAAATTGCAGATGCAGAGGTTGAGACACCCTAAGGTGTACCACATTTCTTGGATCTAGAAGGAGCATAAACTACTTGTAAGTAAACAATGCCTAGTCAAAATTAGAATTGGAATTTTCATGATGAAGTCTTGTGTGATATTATGCTTATGGATTGTTGTCATATTATTTTGGGTATACCTTGGCAGTATGATAGACAAGCTTTGCATGATGGTAGATTGAATCAGTATACTATTTGGGTGAATGGAAAGAAACAAATATCATTACCTTTGGTAGAGAAGTTGAGTGAAAGTCATTGTACTACAGTCAGAGTATGCTTGGTGGAGGGTAATAATTTTACAAGAGAAATGAAAGAACATAATGTTTTCTATGCTTTGATTCCAAGGAAAACTGAGAAACAAGGTGCATTAGAACATGCACCTAAGATTAAACCTTTGTTGATAGAGTTTCATGACATCATTTCTAATAATGTGCCTGATGGTTTTTCTCTTATGAGGAGTATAAGTCATTGTATGGATTTGATACCTGGAGCTAGCTTGCCTTATAAAGCACCACATAGGTTAACACCTAGTGAGAAGATTGAGCTAAATAGACAAAAGTACAAGAATTGCTGGAGAAGGGGTTGATTAGAGAAAGTTTGAGTTTGTGTGCTATACCTGTGTTATTGGCACCTAAGAAAAATGGAGAATGGAAAATGTGCACTGATTCTAGAGCTAAAGATAAGATAACAATGAAATAAATATTTCCTTTGCCTAGGATGGATGACATAATGGATAGTTTGAGTGGAGCAAAATATTTTACAAAGATTGATTTGAAAAGTGGATATCACCATATTAGAATGTAAGAAGGAGATGATTGGTGTAATACCCCAAAATTGGCTCATTGCCATTATACCAATTCTGGTCTATTTCTGATAATTTTTAAGTCCTATTCTAATAGGCAATTCTCATTCTGCTATTCGCTACTTGACTTAATTGTCAGATGCAGAAAACCTAAATCTACATTCATCATGCTTATTATTTAATTCCTATAGTATTTACTCATATTAGTCACATTAAACCAATTGATTAATATTTAATTTAATTATTAAGTATTTATACTTTAATTAAATTAAATTATATCCTAAGGCTAATGTACTATGGAATTAAATTTATTTAATTTAATAAATGTGCCTATCTTCATTAATTAAATGTAATTATTTAATTAAATGGGAAAGGTATTTCTAATTAATTAAATGAAATTATTTAATTAAATGGAGTACTTACTTCTAATTAATTAAACAAAGTTATTTAATTAAATGGGAAGTCATTCCTAATTAATTAAATGAAGTTATTTAATTAAATAAGAAAAGTGTCTCTAATTAATTAAAGATTATTTAATTAAATAGAAAAAGTAATTATGAGAGCATATCTCATTTTATTAAATTAAATATCTCAACAAAATCTCTCTTCAGTTCAAAAAGGGAAATTTCCAGTTCACTATTGATCAAAAATGAGTTAAATCAGTTAACTCCTTTGTTTACTCAAATTAAAACAGTTAACTCCTTATTTTACTCAAATTAAATCTGTTAACTCCCTTTAATTTGGGAATCTCCCTTTATGACTGAACCTCATCTTCAATCCTAACCGTTGATCTGAATCGATCTCAACTGTTGATGGATTCCAAGAAAGTCTATTTAAGAGACCCTCATCTCTTCATTTTAGAGGATGAATTGATTTGCTATTGAAATTCATGCTCACATTTACTTACATTTCTTGCATACATTCTTATTATTAGTTTAATCTCGTTTTAGTTTAATCATGCATATGCTTAATCTAGTTTGCTTTATTTGTTCTTAGATTACATTGCATCTTTCATTTTAGATTAATCTGCATACTCATTCTTAGCTTAATTCTATTGTCAAATCCTTCATTCTTAGAGGGTCTGGTTGCTTGCACCTTGATTCTGAGGATATTAACAGGCAAAATCCCTTTAGATAGAAGGCAATAGGTCGCTTTGTAGGTCAATTTTCGGATGAACAATCCAATGTTCATTCTGAGATGAATCCGCATGCAATGACTGTGTTGAAGTGTGTGTGTTAGCATAGGCCGCATTTTCATATATACATTTATGGTGCCCACTGTGGGGCACGAAAATCAATTTTTCTGGCCTCTTTCTATATTTTTTTAATCATTTTTTTGTTCTTTGTCCAGACTGTTTCGTACAGATTTGGGAATCTTTGCGCGAAGATTCTGTCCACATCGCACGAGAAAGTTCTTTGGCACACGAAACTTCGCGCGAAACCTGTTTCTTCGCACGAGCCGAATATAATTTCACGCGGGCCGAATTTAATTTTGCGTGGGCCATAAAACTTCTTCGCGCGGACTGTCAAGAATTTTGCGCGAGACTTTGCTGACAGAGACATTTTTTTGCATTGATTTTCGTGTTTTTTGATTTTTTGCTGACTGTTTGCAGTTTCTAGTGTTTCTATGTTTTCTAATTTTTTTGGAACAGCATAGCAGCGTTTTGTGGGACAATGGGAAAAGCATGCTAAAGTTGCCAGAAACAAGTAAAAATCTACTAAGCGCATTGCGAGGATTACTAGGTAATTCTTTTTGACTGATAACACTTCATTTAGAGCTAAAACGAACATCTCTTGTGTCAAGCTTGTGTGTGTATTTTCTTTCATATTCTTATTTTACAACACATGCATAATTTGATACTAGGTTGTGATCTCTATTAGTTTCATTTAGCAGGCTTAGTCTTTAGTGATAGATCTAATTAGCTATCTTGGGTTATTGGACTTGCTAATACGTCGGCCCCTCATTCCACCCTGTGGTTGCAAGCTCAGCACCACGTTAAATAGGGGAGGGGTCTACAGGACATAAGCGTTAAAGGCTCCACAAGGCAACCCTTTTGTGCTTTCTAGAACTCACTAATTTTTGAGTTGTGGACTCGTTTTGGCTTGTGTGAGGGGTTAAATGTTCCACATCTTTGGACTCACCTCACATTAGTTAAAGCGTTAAGTGTACCACCTTGTGCTTTTTTATTACTTTTAGATAGATTTGTTTTCAAGAATTAACATCTGTACACACATAGTAATTAAGCCCCCATGAACACTATTCGTGGATCTTGAGGGAGTGGGTTCCTAGTGAAACTCCTCTCTAAGACGGATTCCTTATGGGTGGGGAGGATACTTTGAGCATCTCATAGATAGATGAATCTTCGACTTGTTGATTAAGGCATCCTTTCTCCAGAGAGGTTGATAGATCACGAGGAGATGATATCATAGATCTTTAAGAGATAATCTTAGTTTAGCATGTCGAATTAATCTGTCTGTTTTGATTAGGCTAAAGGTGAAAAGGTGTCAAAACCTTGAATCTGGAAGCTAAGTCCCCTCGTGGTACACTATTGTGAGTCGATCACCTTTAGAGAGGGTTAACCGTAGCAGACAATCCCTCTACAGGGAAAACTGCGTTGACGGAACCTCGAGCGGTAATAGCCATTTTTGCCATGGTAGTGACAACCGCTATATAAATGTCCTTGTGGAAGAAATCTCCATGGGTGTGGTTCATTGTGGGTTGTCAGATCTCCCTAGCAGCTCTTGAAGATTAAGTTCTCAGACTGTGTAAAAACCTCGGTGTGCCGGGATTGGAGGTCACCCCTGTGAGTCATAAAAGTTGCAAAGTCAAACCATTACTAAATACCTTAGAGAAGCCAACTTTTATTTTCTAGGAATGTGTGCAATGATTGCAAAACTCTTTGAAAATGTACACAAATAGCTTTCTTAGGGATTAGCACAAACTAAGTCACTTGATTGTTCATGCGCAAGGTTGCTTTTGCCCTTGCTCATTGTTTTCAGACGTGCTTAAAATCACTTGCTTGGTGTTCTACGTGCCTGTTTATCTGCTTGGTTATTGGAACGATCAAATTTTTTGTCAAAATCAGTCGTTGATGTGAAATTGTTTTGTCCTTTCGTGCGAAATCATTTGGGTCCCGCGTGAAATCATTTGGCTCTCGCGCGAAGCCATTTTGTCCTCGTGCAAAATTAAATTTTTGTTGCGCATCTTCACGCGATCCGGAAAACATTCTCGCGCGAAATTAAAAACTATTACTGATCTTTGCGCGGCCCGTAAAACTTCTTCACACTGATCGTAAAAGTTTTTCGTGCGAGACTTTGTATCAGCATTAACAATCTGGGTCGGTTCTAGCTATCTGTGGCCTACACGCTATCCTTTTTTGCGTCTGTTTATCACTCTCTATTTGCAAATAGTCCTGGAATAGCGACACTTCGCTTAACTGAAAACTTGTGTCTTATACCTTGACTAGTCTCGTCTCATAAGTAATTTTGGTCCTCGTCTTAATGCTTGTCATACTTTGTGCCGCAGTGGTCATAATCTCTGGCTATTCTAGCCTTTAAATTAGACCATTTGTGCCTTAGTGAACAACATTCTTGCTACTATCTTGTCCTTTTTGAGACTCAGTCTTAGTATAGTCCTTGTCGAGGTTCTAGCTTCTTGTCCTTGCCTATGACTATCACAACCAAAAGTGGCAACGTGTTTTATCCTAATAACATTAGAAGTGGTCGTGCTAGGGTTTGTAATTGCGACAGAGGTAGCTTACCTTTTGCTACACAATCTATATCCAGTTTGGCTAGTGAGGCGTCTTCACGGTCTTCCTCACCTGCAAGGTCATCTCAAGTTCAATGAACATTTTCCAATTTGTGAAAAATTAGTAATCCTTTTTACCAAAAGGATATTGAGACAGGTAGGAGTTCTACATTCTCAAACACAATGTATGATCCTTTCTCCACAGACCCTTTTGAAACACAACATATGGAAACTGAACAAGTTCCTATAATGACTAATCGTGAACCTGAACGGGGTAGTCATAGTCGATATCAAGAACAACCTAGGGATGACAAGGAGAAAGAGAAAGAAGATGACACTGATGAAGAACAAGAAGAGGTGGAAATCCTTCTTGAACACATAGCAAAATGTCGAAGAGACAAAAACTTTTAGAAGGTCATGGGAATCTTACTCCACGAAGAGAAAGAAAAATACTTTCTCAAACTCACCCAAGAGGGAGCTAAACTACCCACACATTTCAATGTGGAGACCATTATCACACGTGAAGAAGAAATTGAGACCACTAAACTCCAAAAACAACTAAAAATTATGCAAGACCAATTGGCTTAGATGATGCATGAGAAAGAGAAACCCAAAAAGACATACACATTGGATGCCCTTTGTTCATTTCCATTTGACAAAAGTATAAACATGCCGCCTTTCCCAAGAGGCGTAGAACTACCCAAATATGATAAGTACTTTGGTACTACTAATCCCCAAGATCACTTGCGAGAATTTGGTGCTTTGTCTATGGAGTTTATACACAATCAAATGTAACTCATGTGTTTATTCCCTAGAAGCCTAGGTGGTCAAGCTTTGGAGTGGTTCTCACATTTACCTCCTGGTATCAAGACGTTTAATGAAATTGCAAATTCATTTGTTCAAAAATATTCTCATAACATTCAACATCCTATAAATATTCAAGATCTATGCAACCTTAAATAGAAGGTTGGTGAGCCTTTTCTCACTTTACTCCAACAGTGGAGACAACTTTACACTAAGTATTCAGGTAAAATCCCAGAAATGGAGAAGCTCGACATTTTCACTGATAACCTCTTACCTGATTTTGGGTATAGAGTCCAACTACAAGGTCCATGTACCTTCGAAGACATGATTACACAGGCTATCTGTATCGAAGAATTTATGGTCAAGAAAGGTGAGCTCACTCTTCAGAGAGACACAAAACAAGGTTCCACTTCCAACAGGGATAAAACCAAACATGTCAACAAGAACCGAGAAATTGTACATGATGGGGTTGTTGATAATGTCACACCAAAACCTGCTAAAGCAGCATTTAATCTCACAAACTGCTTCAAAGCGGCCAAAAGTGTTGAGAAGCCTCCTCCTGACAATAAGGCGTCTAGGAACAAACCGAGAAACTCATGGGCAGCACGACCCAAGCGAGAGTATACGCCTTTAGGAGAACCTTTGGATGTGGTTTACAAAACATTGCTACAACACAAGCTTATCTCACCAATGGATAACCCTCATCCCTATGATCGACAACCACGTCCACCATGGTGGAATGAGACCTCATTTTATGATTATCACCAAAACAAGGGACACAAAACCAGCAACTGTATAAACTTACATCATAAAGTCTAGGACATGATTGATGCTGGTGAACTTGTGGTAGATGGACATAACAAAAACTCAGACCACAAGGCGTTCAAAGAGCCTTTCCCAACTTATGAAAAAGGAGAGACTTTGAAACCAAAACCCTACAATAAGGTCAAATATACGTATTCCAATGATGACAATGTCATTCACATGGTTGAACCTGTAGATTCTGAATACTACAATGTTATTACCATAAAGGGCAAGCAAGATAATGATAAACCCAAGACACCATTTGTCTTGAGAGGCCCTACTTCCAATAACATGGATAATGCATCTTCACAACATTGTGCTAACGCTGTTACTCGCTCTCATGCGAAGTTGGTACTCAAAGGCCCTACACCTCCTATTTCAAATACCCAACAACACAAGGACAAAGCCCTTGCTGGTCCATCAGGTAAGGGTGCAAAACACACGACGAACTTGACTGCAACCAGTTATAGTGTTCTAGATCAGCTGAAATGAACCAATGCTCACATTTCCATATTTGAGCTACTTAAAATCTCGCCTGCTCACAGGCAAATTCTAGACAAAGCCCTCACTGAGGCAAACGTTCCTCAAGATCTTGATCTTAAGTGATTTCAATCCATGGTAGGTCATCTAACCTCACCTCATCTTATGACCTTCTTCGAGGAGGATGACAACTCACTGAATCACCCACACAATCAGCCTCTACACATTGAGGTTATGATCCACCAGACATGTGTTCGTTGGGTACTCGTTGACAATGGCGTTGGCCTAAATATTATTTTTGTTGCTCTGCTTAGAAAATTGGATTATTCTAAGTACTTTGTTGATCCTCGATGAAAGATCACTATTAAAGCGTACAATGAAGTATAATGAAAGTCACTAGGTCTTATGACTTTACCAATTCGCGTCGGTCCTGTCGAAAGGGATGTCACCTGTCAGGTACTTGACATTCCCTTAGCCTACAACATTCTGTTGGGATGGCCATGGATACATGAGATGCGTGTTGTGCCATCCACATACCACCAATACATTAAATTTCCATTTCATGGCTCTAAAGTTACTATTCCTGCTACTACTAGCTACACTTGCAATATGCTCAAAGTTGCTGGTTCTTTTGTCCCTGCTAACCGTGAGTCTACTGATTGTCACAACAATAAGCTGAAATAAATTAAGAAGTCATTTAAATTGAAAGAAACTGGTATGGGAGAGTACCACATGGAACCAGTGTTGTCATTAACATATATTCTAGAGTCCCCTCGATATTTTGGGAGACCCTCAGTAGTAAAGAAGCCATTCGTGTTGACACCTCAGACCAAGTTTAATGGCTCTTTTGTCAAAGCTACAGTTCCCTTAGAAGATGAAAGCGAAAACAAAGCCATTGCTGCATGGCTTTACAAAGAAGAGTCTCCAGTAGACCTAACAGAACAAGCTCGAGAAATCACTCCTAAGAAGTATGGACCTGGTCTTAAGCTTATGAAGCATTTTGGCTACAAGGGAACTGGCCCTATTGGGTGCAATAACAATGGTTTAATAGGTCCTATCAAAGCAATAGTTCGAAGCAACAGTGACACAACTGGCCTAGGGTTCAAGAAGGTCCCTTTCCATTTGGGATCCAATAAATTCATACCCATACCTAAGAGTTCATTTGAAAATGAGTCACAATCTGAGTTAGGTACTCGAGAGGAAGAATCTGATGATGAGGATTCTTACCCTCGTCGTATTCCTTATGATCTTGCTAAATTCTTTGTTGAGCTAGATGACTTTGTGCCACGTGTTAGCACTGTGGATGATATTAGTGATTCTTCTGAGGACAATGCTGAGCAACTCAAATATCATTCATAAAAGGGAGAATCTAGTTAGTCATGCCATATTGAGTATTTGTGTAAGAATCCAGAGGCTGAAGGAGAGTATGTCCCTATCACTGTTGGGGAGTTCTATAGTCTCTCACCATGTAGCACCGATTCTCATGAATATGAATTTGACTACTGATAAAGACATTGACCAAGTGCATGTCTATGAAAATCAAATCGAAGTGAGTGAAATGTCTAGGGATAGGTCATAGGGGTCTGATCCAACTAGTGTCCTAGAGTCATCAATTACTAATGTTTGTACTCCGAGGCATTTGCATACACCTGTGGGTGAGGTTGCCGTAGGTCTCGAATTGCTAGTCCACGCATTTAATGACTATACTGTGAACGCAATTGAACCAGCCACTACTCTCTCACTCGCACATCCCGAGCTTATAGACTGGAACCTAATGCATCTAACAAAGTCCCCACGTTCTAGAATGACTATGCTCTTGCCTGTTACTTAAATGCTATCAAACTTGTAACGTCTTCCACCAATGAGAAGAGCATCAACATGATTGAGGCCAACATCAAATATCTCAGTCACATCATTAAAAAGAAAAAATGCAAGAGGTCCGATGGTGAAAACTACATTGTGGCAGTGTCGGATCCCAAAAAAGTAAAAACAAAAGACGTATCCAAGGGTGAAAACCTCTCTGAGGTGCCCGTGGATGAGATATTTGATGTCCTTCCTAGTCACTTTTAGGAGAGATCATTAGTATTAATAAAGCTGACACAACCAATTAACCTGGGCACAGAACAACATCCTCAAGTGATACATCTGGCGCAGTCATTGTCACTTGAAGAGAAGGAACAATTCATTACCTTTTTCAAGGGAAACAAAATAAATTTTGCCTAGACATATTTTGACATGCCAGGATTGGATCCTGATCTTATTATGCATCACTTGTCCATAACACCAGGCATAAAACCAGTTAAACAGAAGCTTCGAAAAATGCATCCTCATGTTGCATTACTAGTCAAAGCTAAATTGGAGAAACTTCTGAAGGCTGGTTTCATTCATGCAATTGATTATGTTGAATGGATATCCAATATTGTCCCTGTGTCCAAGCACGATAAGTCTATCAGAGTTTGTATAGATTTTCGTGATCTTAACTTGGCATGTCCTAAAGATGACTTTTCGCTCCCTAATATTGATATGATTGTGGACATGACGACTGGCTATGAGATGTACTCACTTATGGATGGTTTTTCTGGATACAATCAGATAAAAATTGCACCAGAAGATCAAGAGAAAACAACTTTCACATGTGCATGGGGAACCCTTTGTTGGAATGTGATGCCATTTGGTTTAAAGAATGCTGGAGCTACATATCAGCGGGCTGTTACTACAGTTTTCCATGACATGATGCATAGAACTATGGAGGACTATGTTGATGATACTTCGGTCAAAAGTGCTAAATGCAATACTCATTTGCATGATTTGGGACCAATCCTAGATCGTATGGAAAATTTTAATCTTCGGCTCAATCCTAAGAAATGCGCATTTGGTGTTACATCAGGAAAATTGTTAAGATATATTGTTTCTGCAAAGGGGATTGAAGTAGATCCAGAAAAAGTACAAGCAATAATGGACATGCCACCACCTCGAAACATCAGTCAGATGAGAGGACTACAGGGAAGGGTTCAATCTATTTGCAGGTTCATTTCACAATTGGCGGATAAATCACAACCCTTCACAAAGACCTTACATAAGGGTGTGAAATTCAATTGGAGCCAGGATTGTGAGCAAAGCTTAACACAAATTAAACAATATCTTGTCAATCCACCAATCCTGATGCCTCCTATGCATGGGAAACCTTTTCTTTTATACATTTCAGCCACTGAAACATCTTTGGAAATCCTGTTGGCTCAAGAAGACAATGATAACAAAGAAAGAGCTATTTATTACTTGAGCCGAGCATTGGTCTCTTATGAGAAAAACTACAGTATTATTGAGAAAGCTTGCTTGGCAGTTGTCTTTGCTTCCCAAAAGTTGAGACACTGCATGCTTGCCCACACTACACGGCTTGTGGCTAAAATAGATCCATTAAAGTATTTGCTCAGTAAGGCAGCTCTCACAGGAAGATTGGCTAAATGGGTCATGATACTAAGTGAGTTTGACATCCAATATGTTGAACACAAAGCTATAAAGGGATAGGCAATTGTAGACCAGCTGGCCGAGGCACCCATACAGAGTCTTCTACCAATAAACATTGATTTTCTAGATGAGTCAATTATAACACTCACTCATCATACATGGGTTATGTTCTTCGATGGATCCTTCACACAACAAGGATCAGGTGTTGGATTACTTTTCATTACACCAAAGAGATACTCATTGCCCAAAGCATACAAAATTTTGTTTCCTTGTACAAATAACATTGTTGAATATGAAGCTTTGATCAATGGTATGAAAATTGTAGCTGAATGGAGAGTAGATCAGTTGGATATCTTCGGTGACTCTCAACTTGTCATCAACCAAGTAAATGATGTGTATCAAACAAAGGATGAAAAACTAATTCCTTACAAACACATGGTTGATGACTTGATGAAATATTTTGCACATATCACCTTCCAACAAGTTCCACGCGCAGATAATAAAGTGGCTGACGCCATGGCCACTCTGGCCTCCCTTCTACAAATGCCAGAAAATGATCTATGACACGAGTTCTTGGTGGAAGCGTTACACTACCCAGCCTATGACACACCTGATTCCAGGATGATATGTTCTATTATAGGACAAGAATCATCCCGCTACCATCACATCTATTCCTACATTCGTAATCAAACCATTTCAAAAGGTTTGACCTGGAATTAGAAACGTTACCTAATCTGTAATGCTTCACATTATGTCATTATTGTTGACGATCTATATAGGAGAGGTCTCAACGGAACACTCCTTAGGTGTTTAGAACTTGACGAGTCCAAACCTACACTAATTGACGTTCACAAAGGCATTTGCAGATCTCATTCCAATGGCCTAACACTAGCTCACAAACTCCTTCATGCTGGTTACTACTAACCTAAAATGGAGCAAGAAGCTATTAAATATGCTAGATCCTGCAAGCAGTGTCAGCTACACGGGAATCTCATTCACGCTCCAGCTAGAGAGTTGATTCCCTCTACTACAACATGGCCATTTCAACAATGGGCCTTTGACTTGGTGGGGAAAATTCACCCAACCTCTTATAATGGACATGAGTTCATTACCACTGCTACAGATTATTTCACGAAATGGGTAGAGACAGTCCCTCTCACAATTGCTGATGGTAAAACTGTAGCACTTTTTATCACAAACTAAATCATCTGTAGATATGGTATACCATCCTCAATCATTACTAACAATGGAGGACAGTTCAAAAATAAGGACCTCAAGGAACTGTGCAAAAAATTCAAGATTACACAACATTGGTCTTCCATTTATTACCCTCAGGGTAATGGCCAAGCTGAGGCATCCAATAAGGCGATCCTCAAAATTCTTCATCGCACAATCAGTAAGTCAGGGAGAGACTGGCATCTCCAGATCAATCCATCCCTGTGGGCATATAGAACAAGCATTAGAACTCCAATAGGCACGACTCCTTTTGCGTTGGTATATGGGGCGGATCCTGTGCTTCTGATAGAGGTCGAGATTCCTACCTTGAGAATCTCTATGAAAGGTCTTATCACTGATGATGACTATAGGATAGCTCAGCTTCAAGAGCTTGTGTTGCTGGATGAACGACGACAAGTGGCCTGTGATCATCTACGATCATATCAACAAAGAATGGCACGAAGCTACAATAGGAGAATTAGGCCACGTGACTTCCAGCTAGGTGATCTCGTCTTGAGAGAGAACCTTAAGAATCAACAACAACGAATGCAAAAGGGAAAGTTTGAACCAAACTGGCTAGGTCCTTACATCATTACTGCAGTATATGGATCTGGTGCCTATCAGCTTTCCACAACTGAAGGAGAAATGCTTAAAGAGCCTATGAACACTCTCCACTTGAAGCGGTTTTACAGTTGATTCAATCTTAGCAAGCTCTCTGTACATATCTAAATGTCCTGAAAAAAAATCTAAAAATTAGAAAAAGTCCTAAAAAAAAAAAAAACAAAAAACAAAAAAACAAAAATTGAAAAACAAGAAAAGTGCCATTGGTGAAAACCTGGAAACAGGCATCATGTTAGCAAAAAAAGGAGAATTTTGCCAAGAAGGTGAAAACCTGGTAAACAGGTGCCTCTTATTCCCAATGCTCCATCTTGCAGCGCATCTTCTAGCCATTCTGTATAGTTGCTTTCATGCTTTCGCTTTCCTGCTTTTCCTGCTCATGTATCCATGGATTGAGTCTTGTCATAGCTTGGGGGCATTCCCTCCTTAGTATCACTTTTTCGAGATTCTCCTCATAGAATCTCCTACGCGACAGTCACCAGTCATTCTGACTGTGTCTGCCTACTGTCGCCAGTGTCACTCTTTTCGAGATTCTCCTCATAGAATCTCCTACGCGACAGTCACAAGTCGTTCTGATTACGTCTGCCTACTATCGCCAGTGTCACTCTTTTCGAGATTCTCCTCATAGAATCTCCTACGCGACAGTCACAAGTCGTTTTGACTGCGTCTGCCTACTGTCGCTAGTGTCACTCTTTTCGAGATTTTTCTCATAGAATCTCCTATGCGACAGTCACCATTCGTTCTGACTGCGTCTGCCTACTATCGCCAGTGTCACTCTTTTCGAGATTCTCCTCATAGAATCTCTTTCGCAACGATCACCAGTTTTTTCAACTGTGTTTGCCTACCATTGCTCGGGTCATGTCTCAAGATTCCTTTATGGAAGATCTCTTTTGCATCAGTCACTAGTCGTCCTGGTTGTGTCTGTCTACTGTCGCTTAGTCCTCTTTAGGTTCTTCATTGTAAAGATTCCTCTTTGACCTCAGTCACCAGTCATTTTGATTGCGTTTGCCTACTGTTGTCACCCTATTGAAGAGATTTCTTTCAAACATGTTCTGGACATTGACACTTGACATCAATCCCGAAAACTATTGAACTCAAAAAAAAAAATGATATACTTGTTTGGATATGCTGAGCATTTTCTTTGTTTGCTTTGTTTTGCTTTATCATATCTCCTCGAGCAACTCGATGATGTCATCTTTGACTAGAGAAGTAATGACTGGGGGGCATGATCTTTTTCTTTGCTTTCTATTTGCGGTTTAGTTCCAATAAGTTGATCTATTCCTATAAGAGGGGTGTCCACTATAAGAGCCTCCATCTCGTATTGGATGGCCTTGTGTACCTCGACTCCTTTTATACAGATACGTCAATGACATTGGTTCTTCTCATTGTTTGTTGGAGTGAACTCTTCATGCTATAGTACATACTGATACTCGTCCTATTAAGTGAACGTACGGGTCACTGTGAGTATATCTAGCACACTTCTATCTCAGGTTACCGACACAAGGGTCGTTGCGGACAGAATGAATATTGAATACTTAGCATAAGAGAAATCTCCCATGTGTTTGGTGTGCTTGTCATGCAAGCAACATTCAGGTCATCCTAGCATTTATGCTTTGATGCTTATGTTAACTTGCTACATTAAAAGGGACAAATGTTCTGGTCATTCTGGCTTCTCGTGCCTCGAATGCTTACATTTAATCCTGACATCTCAATAACGTATGTTATATTCATATTTTCATGATTGCAATGTCAGTGGGAATTGTATAACATATGAGCTTTATTTTATATCCAATGATGATAAATCATCGAGGCTTGGTAACTAGACCTAGGGTTGCATTTAACATAGTCTTGCATTACATACTCCATTTGCATTAACACGCAATTCAATGGTAATTTTGTTCATACTCCACATGCATCAGATTCTTCCACGGTTGCACAAGAGTTTGATTCGTCGATTCACGCTTCTCAATAGAATACCTGTGACTGTCAAAAAAAACACGCAACACTACGTAAGATGTCAGTTCATCCATATGCATTCTATCTAAGTACAACATACATCTCATGTACATCAAAGCAAAACAAAAATAGATAATGACATGTACACAGGAATACTCGGATGACAACGACATATATATATCAAAGAATGGGTCAGTACAAAAATGGGCGCTACTCGAGCACAATCGATCAAAAATGATACATGTGGTGCTGGCACACCAATCAATACATAGCCAAAGATCAAAATCAAAACTCAGACACAGAGCATCTAACTCTGTCCCACACCCTCACCTCCAGGAGGAGCAGGAGGTGTAGGGGCAGCAGGTGGCAGAGGTGGTGGTGGCATATTCGGCCTGACAGGAGGACGTGCGCCCCTAGACTCTCGCGCATACTGAGAAAATCGTTGCACCTACAATGTCTCATTTGGCACGGTGCTGGTGTATGCAGCATAATAATATGCAGCCCGAGCAGACTGGAAGCGAATCTCATCCTATGCCAGCTCTAGCCTCTGCTCTGCAGTCTCCGCGCGCTCTCTCTAATGATCTCTCTCGTTGTCGCTCTACCAGCTGCGCATCCCTGACTGCTAATGCAATCTACAACTCTCCCAACTGTCGAGAGGCCGCACGAACCTGCTCTCGGTACCGCCATACCGCATCATGTACCCCACTTGCCGGCTGATCCGGCATATCCTCATCAACCATCTTTGGTGCCTGCTGCTATGGAGGTGCCTGCTGCAGTGGAGGTACCTGTGGCTATGGAGGCACCTGTTGCTGTGGGACCTCCTACTGAGGGGCCTGCTCCTCTGTCCTCTGCCTCCTCCGCTGACTATGTCCTGCCCCACTACCCCTAGCACCTGGGTTTGATCCCATCTGACGTGGGGGAATAGGTATCTGCTGTACCTGGTGCTAGACCTGTGGTGGCACCTGTGGCTGTGCCTGTTGCTGCTGGAGCACTTGTCCCTCCCCCTGTACCTGCCCAGCCATCCCTAGTGGATCTGTGAAGCGTGGGAATGGATGGCTCATCAAAAATGCCTGATATGCAGGCGTCATACCTGCATCTACTACCTCTGGCAGGTAGTCCCACTGAACAGCAACCAAACTGTGGATATCTATCATGGATCGTCCTGGATCCATCTGTGGAGGCCATCCCCGCTCAATATCCCTCTACACCCTGGCATAGGCATAGTACTCAGCTGAAATGTCCTATGGTTAGCCATACTGCCGCCACACTCGTGAGATCACGAATCTCTCTATGACTGATGTCGTCCTGCCTGCCAGGGGTCGAGAACTAAACATCTAGGATAGCTCTCTCAGGGCATCATCCCAGTCCTCTATCTCTCTCCAAGGTCACCATATAACTGACACCAGGTCATTGAGATGTGTCCGCCAGTGCTCAGTCTTACCCAGGTGGGCCTGGGTAATATGCCCTCGATATCTGCAAATGTAGGGCTCCATGGGCTCCCGAGAATCCTCAAAAATCAGCCTACATACAGGGAGATGCTCCCAGGCCCAGATCTATAGAACATAAACACTCGCTGCCATGGTCTTCTTCTCATGGAAGACGACCTCATGCATCTCGTGAAAAAGATGGGCCAAAATGCACTGACCCTACCCAAAGATCTCGAGTGCCTCAACCATCCTACGGAGCATGACACCCCATCCACTCTCCAACCCATGTTGTCCCTTGTCAGGACATAGGAAGCAGCTCAAGAAAATACCCAGCACGGATGCCAACCTGTGTGTGGGTCCATAGGTATGCATCAACTCATCCCAGCTGATGGCTCTACCTCTCGGTAGCTCTCTCCCGAATACAATGGAAAGTGCCTCTGTCCCTAATCGAGGCACTGTATCATAGACGACTCAGACGCCGTGAAATGGGATCCTCAGTATCCTCCATATATCCTCCGGGGTAATCGTCATCTCACCCATCGGCAAATGAAATGTGTTCATCTCCGAATGGAAATGATCTACCAAAGCAGTCAGTAAGTCGTGATTCATCATCACGGCTGGAATCCGGCATAGTGAAGACAAACCCAATCGGGCAATGTGTGCCCGATCTGCATCATCCAAACTCCGCAATAACTCTCCATATGGCGAATAATGAGATCTAAAAGAAACGTCTCTAAAGACCTCCTGCACGCACAACAAAAAAACAACAAACAAACGATTAGTATCAAGTCAAATCGAAGCATCAAAACAAAATAAAGTACAATTTCTAAGTGCAAAATCACAAAACTATCATGGGATTTCATGCGAGATTCGTGAAATCTCTCGCAAAGATATACAGTTTCACGTGAAATAATTAATTCTTCACACGAAGAATCTCTCCTTCGCACGAAGAATCTCGCCTTCGCGCGAAAAAAGATCTCCTCGCGTGAAGATAGAGCTGGCCGCGTAAGAAAAGATATTCTCGCGCGAAACACGAATTGCCTCGCATGAAGAATCCCCATCTTCACGCGAAACCAAATTCACCCTGCGCGAAGATTCTCCGGCTGCGCGCAAAGAAACAGCGCATCCTGTTTCTTCGCGCGAAGAAAGAACATCTTCGTGCGAGAAGAGATCGGTCTCGCGTAAAGAAAGAATTGACAAGCCTAAAACATGCTAAAAACATGCAATAAATGACCTAGAAATGTGTGAAAACAAAAGTACGAAGATGGGAAATTGATGACTCACCAGTGGTCCGTAGTCTGCTGGCCGGCTGTGTCGTCTGGAGTGCTCAAAATGATGATATCTCATGTTCACTGCCATGTCTCTATCAGAGCTCAAAATCACTACAAGACAAAAGCACAAATGAATTGAAAATGACCCTTCGAGCCCTTATATAGGTGTTGACCAAATTTTTCAAAGTGCTCGGATTTGTGCAAAAATTGCACCCCTAGCTAATTGGACCGTTCTGGATCCATTTTTGAGATCAAATTCAAAATTTGACACACCTAAGAGCCTTAAAAATGCATTTTAAAATTTTGGGGACCAACGTGATCGAACGCTTATGCAGCCCAAATCTTTCTGATACTTTATGATTCTTGGAATCCTTTCAACTTTACATTCTCCATATTTTCAAAATTCATTTTGAAAATAGTCAACTTAAGTCAACTATGGCTGAATCTGGTCAAATTTTGGTCAAACTTGGTTTTTGCGACTTCACAATCATTTCAAATCAACCCAATCTTTAGATCGTTCTAATCTCTTCTAGATTCTGCTGACATAATATACTGCTTCAAATCATATTTCTGGTGTGTCATATTTTGATTTCACTCCCGAGGGGGCAGGATGATTACATCATTGAATACTTAATGCTTGGGGCATCTTGTTCCCTTTTATCTGGCATCTTTGCCATCTATCACTCGGGGCATCTAATCACTCGGGGCATCTTGTTCCTTTCTATTTGGCATCTTTGCTATCTATCCTATCTTTTCATCAACTAATCAATCTTATTTCTCAGAGTTCGATGGACAGGTATTGGGATAGTCTAAACCCCGACTCCTGAGGATCAAGCCTTGTTTTGGGGATGATTCTATGGCTTATGATTGGACCTTGTTATCTTTTAATCAATCTCAAGTATCTAGGTGTTTTATCTAGATCCTTGAAGGTTAAGCTTCGTGCTAGAGATAATCTTCTAAATGCTTTCAATTCTAGGTATCTAGGTGTTCTATCTGGATCCTTGAAGATTAAGCTCTGTTCTGGAGATAGTCTTCTAAATGCTTTATCACTCTCGGGTATCCAGGTGTTCTATCTGGATCCTTAAAGGTTAAACTTTGTTCTGAAGAAACCTTTTAAATGCTTATCAATTTTAGGTATCTAGACGTTCTGTCTAGATCCTTAAAGATTACGCTTCGTTCTGGAGGTAGTCTTTTAAATGTTATCGATCTTAGGTATCTAAGTGCTCTGCTTGGATTCCTTAGGATTAAGCTCTGTTCTAGAGATGGTCCTTAAAAAGCTTATCAATTGGTCTCTGTATCATCACCTTCGGAACCAATCTCATGTTCGCATCATGCTTTCTGATTATCTTTGAATTGAACGTGTCGCTCGCACATTCATTCAAAGAGGGGCAAAATGTAATACCCCAAAATTGGCTCATTGCCATTATACCAATTCTGGTCTATTTCTGATAATTTTTAAGTCCTATTCTAATAGGCAATTCTCATTCTCCTATTCGCTACTTGACTTAATTGTTAGATGCAGAAAACCTAAATCTGCATTCATCATGCTTATTATTTAATTCCTATAGTATTTACTCATGTTAGTCACATTAAACCTATTGATTAATATTTTATTTAATTATTAAGTATTTATACTTTAATTAAATTAAATTATATTCTAAGGCTAATGTACTATGGAATTAAATTTATTTAATTTAATAAATACACCTATCTTGATTAATTAAATGTAATTATTTAATTAAATGGGAAATATATTTCTAATTAATTAAACAAAATTATTTAATTAAATGGAGTACTTACTTCTAATTAATTAAACAAAGTTATTTAATTAAATGGAAAGTCATTCCTAATTAATTAAATGAAGTTATTTAATTAAATAAGAAAAGTGTCTCTAATTAATTAAAGATTATTTAATTAAATAGAAAAAGTAATTATGAGAGCATATCTCATTTTATTAAATTAAATATCTCAACAAAATCTCTCTTCAGTTCAAAAAGGGAAATTTCCAGTTCACTATTGATCAAAAATGAGTTAAATTAGTTAACTCCTTTCTTTACTCAAATTAAAACAGTTAACTCCTTATTTTACTCAAATTAAATCTGTTAACTCCCTTTAATTTGGGAATCTCCCTTTATGACTGAACCTCATCTTCAATCCTGACCGTTGATCCGAATCGATCTCAACTGTTGATGGATTTCAAGAAAGTCTATTTAAGAGACCCTCATCTCTTCATTTTAGAAGATGAATTGATTTGCTATTGAAATTCATGCTCACATTTACTTACATTTCTTGCATACATTCTCATTCTTAGTTTAATCTCATTTTAGTTTAATCATGCATATGCTTAATCTAGTTTGCTTTATTTGTTCTTAGATTACATTACATCTTTCATTTTAGATTAATCTGAATACTCATTCTTAGCTTAATTCTATTGTCAAATCCTTCATTCTTAGAGGGTCTGGTTGCCTGCACCTTGATTCTGAGGATATTAACAGGCAAAATCCCTTTAGATAGAAGGCAACAGGTCGCTTTGCAGGTCAATTTTTGAATGAACAATCCAATGTTCATTTTGAGATGAATCCGCATGCAATGACTATGTTGAAGTGTGTGTGTTAGCATAGGCCGCATTTTCACATATACAATTGGAAGCATGCTTTTGAGACTAATGAAAGTCTGTATGAATGGTTGGTTATGTCTTTTGGTCTAACTAATGCACCTAGTACTTTCATGAAGTTGATGAATGGAGTTTTGAAAATTTTTTGGAGTAAATTTGTGATTTTATATCTTGATGACATTCTAATATTCAACAAAAGTAAGAAAGAGCACCTTGAATATATTAGACAAGTAGTGCAGATATTGAAAGAGGAAAAGTTGTTGATTAACTTGAAGAAATATTCATTTATGAAAGAGGAGATTGTGTAGCTTGGTTTTGAAATTTCAGGTGATGGGTTGAAGATGGACCCTAAAAAGGTGAGAGTAATTCTTGATTGGCCTACACCTAAGAATATTGGAGAGGTAAGACCATTTAATGGATTGGACAGCTTTTATAGGAAGTTTATTAGGAATTTCAGTTCTATTTGTAATGCTATGGCTAGGACTATGAGAGGTGATAAAAGGGATTTCAAATGGAGACATAGAGCACAATAGAGTTTTGAAACATTGAAACAAAAGATTGCATAATTGCCTACACTTGCTTTGCCTGATTTTTGTAAAGTTTTTCAAGTTGAATGTGATGCTAGTGGAAGTGCAGTTGGAGATGTTTTGGGTCAAGAAGGAAGACTTATAGCTTTCTTTAGTGAGAAATTGAATGATGCTAAGAGAAAATATTCAGTTTATGATAGGGAATCCTATGCTATTGCTCAAGCTTTAAAAAAGTAGAGACATTATTTGATGCATAAGGATTTTGTATTGTACACTAACCATAAAGCTTTGCAGTATTTGGGAAGTCAGAATAAGTTGAATCAAATAAATGCAAAGTGGGTTGAGTTCTTGTAGAATTTTTCCTTTTCTTTGAAGCATAAAAGTGGATAGTTAAATGAAGTTGCTAATGCATTGAGCCAAAGAAAAAATTTGTTGACAGAGATGAGAGTTGAGGTACTTGGTTTTGATGACTTGAAGTGTTTGTACGAGACTAATCTAGATTTTGCAAAACCTTGGAAAGTTTGTAAGGAACACATAGTGAGTGACAAGTGGTCTTATTATTTCATTCAAGAGAATATGTTGTTCAAAGGAATTCAATTATGCATACCTAGAGGATCTATGAGAGAGAACATAATAAAAGAGAAACATAGTGGTGCAGTTGCTGAACATTTTGGAATTGATAAGTTTGTTAAACTAATTTTTGAGAGATACTTTTGGCCATAGATTTATAGAGATGTGCAGTGAATGGTTAAAGGTTGCATAATTTGTCAAGTAGAAAAAGGAACTAGTTAGAATGTAAGATCATGTTCACCTTTACTTGTACCTAATAGACAATGGGAAAATGTGAGCATGGATTTTGTTCTTGGATTGCCTAGAACTCAGAGCTGTAATAATTCTATTTTGGTAGCGGTTGACAAATTTTCAAAGATTGCTCATTTCATACCTTGTAGGAAGTCCTCTGATGCATTTCATGTAGCTGAGTTATTCTTCAAGGAGACAGTGAGATTACATGGTTTGCCTAAGACCATTGTTTTAGATATAGACACTAAGTTTACTGGTTATTTTTGGAGAACACTTTGGAAAAAGATGAACATAGAGTTGAAGTTTAGTTGTACATTTCACCCTCAAATGGATGTACAAACTGAAGTAGTGAACAAAAGTTTGGGTAACTTACCGAGATATTTAATTGGAGATAAACTTGCTAATTGGAATTTAGTTTTGGCACAAGCAGAGTTTACATATAACAATTATGTGAATAGAAGCATTGATAGGACACCATTTGAGATTGTTACTAGATTTCATCCTAAAGGAACCCATAGAGTTGAGAGAATTGCCTATTAAGACAAGAAGAAGTGATGAAGCTAAGGACTTTGCAATTTTCATAAGGACTTTACATGAGGAAATTAAAAGAAATTTGGAAGACAGTAATCAGAAGTATAAACAAAGAGTTAATAGAAGGAAGATACACAAATCTTTTGAAGCTCGTGATGAGGTTATGATTCATTTGAAAAAAATAGATTTCTAGTTGGTACCTACAGTATGCTGAAAATTAAGAAGTTTGGACCTTGTAAGATTTTGAAGAAGTTTGATAGTGGAAATGCCTATGAAGTGGAATTACCAGAAGATATGGATGTATCACCTATATTCAACATTGTAGATATCACTGAGTACTACAAGTCAAAAGATGAGAATGATAATAACCCAGATTATCCTAGAGAGTAGAAAGAAGACATAGAAAAGATTTTGAATAGTAGAGTAAGCAAGAGTACCAAAGGAAGGGGCTACATGGAATACCTAGTTCAATGGAAAGACAAACCAGTTGAAGATAGTTCATGGATTACAAAAGATGAGTTGGATCCTTATGATTCATGTCAGAATATGAGTAGTGCTTGATGTGGACATCAGTTCTTTATTAACCCCAGGTGTCTGATGCAGGAGCATCTTGGGTCTTTGAGAAATCTTGCATCAACCAAAAATATTTCTTATTTGATGTACCAATCTATTGTTTGTGAAGTAGTCATTGTTATTGTTGGTTTTTTGTTATGCATAATTAACATGATGATGGGGACCTATCCTTGATTCTCCTCCTAAGAGCACAAGCCTTCATCATTTGTATTTTTCTAGTTATGAGTCGTTCTTTGCAATCCTTATTTTCCTACATTTCCCCTCGAGCATGACATGTTGTTTTATTTGATGTAGTTTCTTATGTTAATGTTACATGTTGCAAAGTTAGGAGCTGACTCCTTGGACTGGATCTGCCTTCAAGTGCACAATGATTTATGTTTTATTTAGCGTCAATTTTGGTTTACTCTAGCTAGGTTGGACCTATAATGTAAGAAGCTTGACTAGCTAACTTGTGGCTTAGCTAGATATATAAGAAGCTTGGTTAGAAATAGAAGGGTAGTAGTGGGATGAGATGTGATACTAAGGAGCAAGAGAGGATGCGAATTTGGATTCTAACTTCATAAACTCATTGTCTATGGCCGAAACCTAAAAGGCCTCATAGTTGGGCATGTTGATAGACTTCTTTTAATTATTACATCAGTGTGGTTGCCAATTGCCTAGCCTTATATGGATCTTGTTTCCATTTTTTCATGTGATATTTATATTTCTTCCATGTGTAACTCTGAGCAAGGTTTGTTGTATGTTTAAGTTTGAGTTTTCATCTTGAATATACCTTGTCCTTGCGTCATTGCAAGATTCATAATAGGTCCTCATTAAGGATCTAGCTGTGTAGAAAGAGAAAACTCGAACAACAAAGGTCATTCCTCAAATGAAAAACATGAACAACTAAAAGGAAATATTTTTGGTTGATGTAAGATTTCCAAAGTACCCAAGATACTCCTACATCAAGATCTCATTTCAATAGATGAAAATATTTTATCCTTAAGAAAAGAATCCCATCAAACAAATCTTAAAGATTTTGAAACACATTAAACATATGACTATTCTTCCTAGTTTTGACAGTTTAGTTATTGGTTTTACTAGGTAATTCAACTTGTAAGCTTGAAGTTGAGTATGCATCCTAATCCAATATTGAAACTCTCATGTGTATTGATTTTTAGATATGATTTTTTTGATGTATAAAAAAATCTTGTAATGGTAAACCATCATATTACTTAAGAAGAATGATTGCAAATGGGCAATTGAATAATTAAAAGTAAAAATTAGTGAATGGTAGAAACCTAAGAAAATTTCAGCTATTAAAATGACAAATTAATATCAACTAATGCATGTGTAATTAACCAATTAATATGTAAATGCTCATTGATATAGACTTGACGATCAAATCCTTATCTAGAATTGAGGAGTCACAATAAGACAATTAAAGCATTGTTAACATCAAGTAAGAATTAACCTGGTTTTAAAACATATACTTTTAAGAAGGAATTTATTTATAATGTTTATAAAGAGAAAAAAATTATATAATGGAGATCTCATTTCAATAGATGAAATTCTCTATCCTTAAGAAAAGAAGCCCATCAAAGAATCTCAGAGATTTCACTTCTAAGGGTTAAATCCATAGAAATAACTTTCCAAATGTACCTAAAGCTACCAAAGCTTATTTTAGTTTGAATTCTTGGCCTCTTCTTAGACACATTTTCAACTTCCCGACAAGCTTCATGCGCCACTACAAAAAAATGTCCCTAGAATTTATTGTTGTGATATGGAGCCTAATCACACTCGAAAGTTTATTTGGTGTGGTTTTCTCAGCATATTATTTCTACGAGAGTTTAAGGGCAGTGCCCCCAAGACAGGGTCAGTGGGGTCAAGGGGCAATACCCCCACAAAGATTTTTGGGGGCAACGCCCCCAAAGCCAAAAATACCCTTATATAGTAAAAGGCGTCGACTATTATTTTTCTATTATTCTAGCCCTAATTTTTAAAGTGGCAAAAGCTTATATAAAAAGGCTTAGGGTTAGGGATTTCATGATGTAATGGTGATATTGTAGCTTCTTGCGGTGGTATTGAGCTATATGGGATTGTGGATTGTAATCACTGGATAATAATACTATTGGACTTGCTATTGGTGGATGTAGCCTAGGGATTGGGTGAACTACGTTAAATCTTAGTGTCTTATGTTCTCTTATGTGCAATCTATTATTTTATAATATTGGTTATATTTGAAAGTAATTGTTATTTATGTCTGAGGTTAATCCTAACATTTATTTTCTTGATTAAGAGGCCACATTTTCAAGGTGTCAGGAAATGGAACCAAAATTATGTAAAATCTATTAATATCAATAAAATTGTAAAGTATAACTTTCTTAGGTTAGACATGAAGAAGTCTTCGCATATATTATAAGATCTAAGGAAAAAGATAGGAAAACCACACTACCTATTTTTTTCAACGTCTTTTTTTTGTAGGAACTCCCAAATTGATTAAATTTATTTTTTGCTCAAATTCACAAGACTCTCCACATTTGTCCTGAAAGGTATTATAAATGGTCCTCCTAAGAAAATCAACATTACCCTTGCAATGATCTCAGAGGTGAAATGCACCTTTAGGAATACACCGTTGAAGTTGATGAAAGATCAACCCCACAGCTCCCAAGAATCACTTGCATGCAAACACTTGTCATACAAAGAGAGAAGAAAAATCTATAGAGGCTAAAATTCCCATATCCATAGACGAGACATTCTTAGTGAGAAAAAGGAGAAATTGTTTTTATCAAAAGTGAATGAATCAATAATTGCAAAGAGAGATTGTCCTTATAAAGGAGATCAAAACCCTAAAAAGGTCTAACCTAGGTTACATCATAATAATTAATAAAAAAAATTAATTATTAGATGCCTAAAGTTAATCTTAAGAAAACTAGACTTAATTAGGAAATATCTAATTACTCTAACCCCCCCCCCCCCCCCAAGATAAACTTAGGGAGTAGCTAAAAATCTAGAAATTACTACAAAAAGTAGATTTGGGTCTCAACAAACAAACCCTGATGAGGTACCCAAGCACAACCAAATCTTTGAAAAGAGAAGAAATAGAGAAAACCACATGGGAAAAACCCTACTCCAAAAAAAATGGAAATAATGTTGAAGAAACTAGTGAAGGACTGAAGAAGCCTCCAAATGTTCTAGAAGATAAGGACAAAAGATGATCATGAAGAACACCATTGAAGCATGTAGAAGTTCCAAAACTCTATCAAAAGTAACAGCTAATCTGAAGAACCTCCACTAAAATATATAACCTAACTAGGTAGAGAAGACTATAATATGCATTGAATCAAGAGGCACACAAAGGAAAACAATTAAACTCAAAGATACATATGGCATGAAATACTAAAGCCTAAAGAGTTGATCAATCAAATATGGAAGGCTGCAACCATAGTAGGAACAAAAAGAAGAGTGTCTATATGGTAAATGATCCATCTCACCGAAATGCATAGGTACTCAGTCACTACATTCACCTAGTACATAGGAACAAAAACTGAATACATAGCTCAATCCATCAAACCAAGGAAGCATGAGAAACAATAGAAGAAACCCCCTAATGTAGACAATGGTGAGGTGACATGCAATTGGAAAGTGGGCCAAAAGAATTTCATGTCAAGGAACCAAAATCAACATGCACAAAAGAGTACATATGTGTGTACTAAGGTGATCAATCTCAGACACAACACGAGGCTAATGTCACATAAGGGACACTCACTGGACAAAGGAAGATAGAAAATAAAGGCAAAACATCAACACCCCATGGTACTTTAATCATGATTAGTGCACGTATAATAAGGCACAATATATAATGAATCCCAAGAATACAATAATCTGCATGAGTGTCCTCAAATGACACTGCTTGAACCGGAAGGCAAAACAAGGAAAAACTTTTGAACAAAAAATACAGATGGAATATGGCACTTTATCTCAGTTTATTTGAAAGAATGCATACAAATGATATCTAAATAGATTAGAAGAGACATAAGACTGATACAATAGATAGTAAAAGTCACGACAAATCATTTGAAGCAACAAAATCGATCCTCAAACCTGAAACAACCAAGATATCCACTAGAATACAAAAGTGTAAAAGACTGAATAGAATATGCCTAGAGCAAAATCTAGGAAGACTACCAGCATCACTAAAAAGAGGTCGAAAAGATATTTCCAACAATATAAATAATTCCCAAATTGAAGATCAAATGCTCAAGACATGTCTCCCAAAGTGCAAAATTGTACCCCTAATTTTGATAGTAGACAAAGCCATAAAAAAGGAATCAAAAATAAAAATTAACTATACCACTATGACGGGCTCGAAACCAACTTTCTAACAATATATTATTTTTGGAAAATGGAGTCTGTATGCCCGAGATATGAGCAAAAACATGAAGGTAGGTCCAAACAGAGCCTAAAGAGGTGACATAAGTGTTAATGCAATGCTAATGTCAGCAAGTGATGAGCATAAATTTGATAGTCAAATGGTCATCAAGGAAAAAAAAGCCTAAAAAATGACCCCTATCAGAAAAGAAATTTGATCGCTCGAAACACTATGTCGGATCAAAGGGCCAATGCTGAAAGAAAAATCCAGTGGCCAAAAATAGCACGTGGAAAAAATAATTTTCCAAAAAAGGAAAAATCCACCATCCAAGAGCTTGAACCACCACAAATCATAGCATGGTGATAGCTTGAAAGGAAACATGCTAAACAATCATCCTCCAAAAGACAATTGTTAAGTCCAAATGCTTGTTCCAAGGAGATGTTTGTGCACAGGCATCAGAAGTAGCGCCAATTCATCCACCCAGAAATGCATGAACAAAAAAATGCTCAATCTAAGGAATGTACCAAAAACTAGGGCACAATTCTTAGTGAGCGTACACACCACAAAATTCCAAAAGTTCATTGAATATTTTGGAAGATCGGTGGCATGTATTGATAGAGTGCATTAAAAAGCATTGAACAAGGTGTTCACATAGAGGTCGAAGGCTGAGAACCACTAATGGTATGGGGAGAAGAGTCAGCCATGTGGCATCTCAAAAACTTTCAAACTTCACACAAAACTTTTAATTCATTTGCATTTAAATTCCCTTGACCTCGAGCTAGTGGACATTGCCAAAAAGAATGCAAATGCAATAAAGTAAAATTGCACGAGGCCCAGGTTAGTGGAGTGGGGCACCTCCAAAAAACATAACCACACACCAAAGATAGAGATCGGTCCCCAATACAATCCGTGGATCCAAAAAAAAATTTGTGGGTTCCACAAACAATGGTAGCATGTCTCCAAGTATAACATGCAGGTTTGAAAAATAGTTGTCCATATCTGTTGTCCAAACACGTGATTGTAGATCCCAAACCACCTATGGATATTAAACTCGTCCAATACACTAAACCAAGAATGCTTCACTAAATGGAGGATAGTTGTGCTTGTGGAGGATCTGACAAGGAGGAGCGCAACCTCCAAAAATAAATCACTACCCAAATCCAACTCGTGACAATCGCATGAAAAGACCGCCAAAAACTCATAGACCAAGGAATTTACCTAAAACATTGCAAGAGAGAGTAGATCACATAACACAGGGCTAGAAAAAATGGCATGAGTGGGGTTTCACATCAAGTTCACTAGAGAAGGGGGGCAATAAATGTGCTCAAAAAATTGCATGCATTGGAGAAGATTGCTAACAGGTATAGAAGGTCTGCCAATTATGAGGGTGCGCCAAAAATCACTTCTCAACCTTGTCATGTCTCCATAAAATGCACACTCTCCAACAAAATTCCACATATCAGAGGTCAAGTGCCATAACAACCTATTGTGTTGTCCAAGGTGGGCAAGGGGAGACCAAGGTGCATGTAAGTGTAGATATGAGCATGAGGATAGGCCTGCACAAGTGGTATGAGTGCTAGCTCAAATAAAAAACCTCTTTTCTAAAAATGACGCTTGACCCAAGGGGTGTCCAATAGTCATTTGCAAGGGGCCCACTAGTGATACATGACCAATCTGCAAGAAAATATGGACACACTTCCCAAGTCCATCAAATCAAAATGAAGACAATGCCTCCAAGAATTACATAGCGATCCAAGAAAATTTCCAAACCACCCATTCAAAATGCATGCACGAAGGCCAAAAAAGGTCATGCGAATACCAAAGCAAATGCCAAAAGAATTATGATTTGATTTATATGTGAATGGGATCACATGCACTACCTTAATTTGTGTGCCCAGGTCAAATTGACATAGATGTAAAGGAATTTTACCTTAGATTCAACAATGCCCATACTAGATGTATTTTATATGGAAATGGGGATTTTCAAGTGCTCTAAGCTCAATGACGATGTTTGTTTGGGCTCAAAGTACTCTAAAAAATAATGACCCCCTAGATCCAATAAAAAAACTACTGAAAGCTCAGATCTGAAAACCAATGCCAAATCTCTCAAGAACAAAATAGGGGCATGAAGATTTGGAGCTCTGATAGCATGTTGAAGTTGATGAAAGATCAAGCCCACAACTCCCAAGAATCACCTACATGCAAACACCTGTCACACAAAGAGAGAAGTGAAATCTATGGAAGCTAGAATTGCCAAATACATAGATGAGACATTCTTGATGAGCAAAAAGAGAAATTGCTATTATCAAAAGAGAATGAATCAATAATTACAAAGAGAGATCGTCCTTATAAAGGAGATTGAAACTCTAAAAAGGTCTAACCTAGATTGCATCATAATAATTAATAAAACAATTAATTATTAGATGCCTAAAGTTTAGCTTAAACAAACTAGAGTTAATTAGGAAATATCTAATTACTCTAACACACACAATTATCCAAAATTGTGGCCCCAGGAATGTGAATTGTGGTGCCAATGGAAGTAAACCAGATGAACACAAAATGTTCATGTTCATTTAGATAATCTCTGAAACCATCAATATTGCCAATAAGAAAAGGAATCATGCCAGGATTGTCTCAAAATACTGTTATAGTTCAATGATCCAAAATAGCCCCACCCATACCCACAACTTCAAAAATCTTCCCTTGCCCATTGGTACAACTTGCAAAGAATCTTCTAGCAATTGAAATATCGACAATAAATGAAAAAATAAATCACTTCAATCAAACAACATGATGGTATAGCTTGGTAAAGATATATGGCCAACTAGAAGACTTTCTCAACAAAACTCCAAAATCACTAGAAACTCTAGTTTCTATCCAACTGAGCAAGAGCATTTTAGCCCATTTTTCCTATTAAATTGCAAATATTAAAATGTATATGTAAAACTATTTTTATGGTGGAAAAAATGCCAAAAAAAAAAGAGAGGAAATCTTAGTGTCCTATTCCCTAGAACTTGTGATTCTGACAATTATTGTCATTTTTTTGGAAAACTTGTACAAAATCACACGATCAAATTTATTGATAAAGTACTAATTTTGCAGGATAAATTTTCCAAAAGTATTTTCTCATCATAAGGGGAAAATAAGTCATAGTCAATCATACCAGAAGCTAGTTCACACTATAGAAAAAAATGATTTATTTTACAAGCAGATACACACTTACCAATTTTTACATCAATGTTACATTTAAATATGAAAGTCTCACACATAAATTCAAAGAGAAAATCCATTGTCTATGATTTTGGATTCACATGATAAATTTAATTAATATCAATAAAGTTGGTTGAGAAGAAGTAATTGCGATATAAATCTCAAATTCTCTATAGAATTAAAACCATTAAACATGATTGCCATTCACTTATGAGTCATATATTTTTAAAACAAAAAAGTGCATAAAGCACTTGATAACTTTTATAACTAAATAAAAATTAATTTAAAAAAAAATATTAGTAGAAAAAAGCACAATAGATCATACACTATTGTTTTCAACCAATTTTTCAAGCTAAATTTAACTATAATTTACAAAGATTTAAAAGGGTAGGCACAAAAAATTATAATTTCAATTTCAAACTTTCCAAATCTATCCACTTGAATTTTTCAGCTCTATTTTTTCACTAAATAGGCTAACAAATTCAAATGTCCATTGAAACTAGGCAATTGGTAGAATGATTGAACAAAAATATCAGTTGTGTATCTCACAATCATTTCAAGAATGTGCTAGAATGCAGAATATGAAAGCAAAGCCTAGATACATGAATTGTATTGTTGAATGACATGTGGAGTGAGAAATACACAATTAAGAATCCTTCAAAATATTTTGTTTGACACTACATTGTAAACATCTAATATGCAAAAGTAAGCACTTCTTTTACGTAATTGTTATTCCTTAGCATTCAGTTTGGTTATTGCTTCAACTAGTGCTCCATGTCAGTTGAGTGGGGTTGTTGATATCATTTCCATAAGATTCACGTTTATCTATATTGTTGGTGCTGATACGGTGAAATGTGTTCATATGACCATTGTAATTATGTTTGAATAGAAGAGATGAGTTCAAACACAAATATGCATGCCCTATTTTCCTTAACTTCCACTTCATCCTCTTTACACTGATGACACAACATTGTTAAGGCACGTGGGCTTATAAATTTCCATATATTCCTATCATGCAATACATATGTCATAATCTCTTATTTCTCCCTTAACTTTTAGATGGGAAAACAAAAATACCACTAGCAAAACCGCATTTAGCCAATGAAAACATTAGAAATTAGAGTTCTAATGAGCAGAGTCCCTGTCTTTGCTCTTGCTCATATTAAGACTATTTAATCTTATTAATAATATTATAAATTAATTATTTTGTTAATTTATCTAGATAGAAAGTAACTGTGCATTATACATGGTATATTATTGAAGTTAAATCCAAATAGATAAAAGTGGAATTGCTCTACACCTATACTTGTAGATTTATAGCTATATTAAGATTTAGTCTAGCAATATTTTGAAGATTCATAGTCTAAATGAATTACTTGCTAAAACAACTCTTTATAAAGTGCTAGCTTTGTTACACTAATATTCATTGTAGAAGAGCTAATGTGTAAATAAATTTATTTATTTTTACAAGAAAGCACCTCTTCTATTGATCTCTAAGCCTTGTTGCCTATTAGTGTCCAACACTTAGTCATTCTCTAGGTAGCGTTGGTCAGTCATCACTGCGACCGAGCCATCTAGAGCATGACATGCTACATGGAATTGTTTATATTTCACTACATGTTGAACAAGTCAAAGGTTGTTGAGCACCCCACTAGAGACCATGCTACTATATAGGCCGAGTAAAACTTATGATGATCAAGCGATGTAAAGTGAACTTATGCCAGGTGAGTCAGTATATGTCAAGCCTATAGAAGTCGAGAGACATCATGAATTTTAGTTATGACTGAGTGTCAGAACATTCAATTGCTAAGTAAACCAGTTTTGGTATATGTGTTTGTAATGGCACAAACATTTATGTAAACCATTTTGGCCAACTTCTATGCGACATTTAAGGATTGTAGAGACAGTCAAGGAGAACATTATGTGTTTTGTTAGAAGGCATTAATCCCAAGAAAGGAAGATTAACCAATCAAAAAATTAGAAGGGTTAAATGACAAAAGAACAAATTATGGATCGTTGATTATGATCTAAAACTTTCCACGATTATTTATTAAGAAGGGGTCTAACCCTAAATCATTATGGTAGCAGTATGAAAGCGAGATGAAAGTGTGAAGGAGTGAACAAGCTAAGGACAGAGGAAGGAAGGTTAAGTTTGATAAGGATTAGACATAGCGACCTAGTAGTGAAGGGTTGAACAAAGAAAATCAGATTAGGAGATCAGATTTAGACATTGAAGAGAGAAGATTCGTAATAAGCTTTTTGAGACAAAACCAAAGGATCAGGTACTGAGACATTCTAACCAGTGTGTCAAGGAAAATCTCTTAGTAGATTGATTTTAACAAACCTTGTTGAATCTCCTAATAGAGTGCTTACTTCATTGTAAGTTTAAATCCTTTAATCAAGGTAGGCTTAATAGTCTTGTAATGTTTTTAACCGAGAAGACCCCTCACAAAGTAGATCATAAGAAGTGATCAAATTGTAGCCCTAACAGGAAAACTTTGTTATTGTAGTAGTAAATATTTGTGGGTGTCATCCCCACCCTAGTTTTACCTTCACCTTGGAGGGTTTCTAGGTTACCAAACTCTTTGTGTTATGAGTTTACATTTTCATGGTTGATGGATGTTATGCTTAGATAGATTAAATTTTATTTTTACAATTTATGAGTATATTATATCTAATATAAGATATAAGATATGAGATGGATTAGGAGTGAATCTAGTAAATTTGTTATTTTGTTCATGAAGTGAAAATTTTTGTAGATCCTGATTCATTCCCCCCCCCCCCCCCCCTCTCAATATTTTGTTTCCCAATAAGACTTCCAACAATTGGCATCAGAGCTTAGTTCTCTCAAAAGAAGTCTAACAACTTGAGAGTTTCAATCTTGGATATGGAGGTTTATAAATTGGGAAAGATGATTAAGAATCAGATGATTGAGATCCAGATCATACTATAGCAACTTGAAGCAACAAAAGAAGAGTTAAGGAAATCCTTAAAGAAAAGGAAAAACATGGCCATTCAGTAGAGTGATGTAGTATATAAGGAGGTTGATACCAAAGGATTGCTAAACAGTGGGAGTTCTAGTGACATTAATGCAACAATAGCAAATCTATTGGAAAAGAACAACATTTTGAATGAAGAAGTTAGAGGACTGAAGAGAGAGCATGGAATTCAATCATTAAGACTATATGAAGTGACTGAATAAAAGAAGAAAGTTGAAGAAAAAAATCATGGCTAAAGAAGACAAAAGAAAAATGGCTACTATACTTGAAGAAAGGTCATTTGATGTGCCAAAGATAACAAATACTTAGCTGGACATGATGAATCAATTGTTACTTGCAAATCAAGAGCTGAATAGAAAGGACATGGAGATTAAAAATATGAGATCATAGAGTGACCAGCTAAGAAATGAGTTAATATCTGAGAAATAACTTCTAGAAATGAATAAGCCAAGTGAAGTTATAAGGTACTTTGAATAATTGATGAGATCACCAAGGTCATATAGTGATACTTTTGGTCTAGAACATGTCAAGCACTATTCATCTATTGAGGAAGGAGAGTCATCCAAGAGTGGAGAACAAAGAAATGAAAAACCTAAAGGCAAATCTACATGTTATCATTGTGGCAAAGTATGACACACAACAAATATTTGCAGAAGCAAGAATGGTATGCAAAACCCTAAACCCAAGTTTACTGGGAATTATTTTAATTGCAAGAAATGAGGACACAAAGCACATGAAAGTAGATCAAAGGCTATTAATATACCTAATACACCTATATTTGAAGGATGTTACTATATTTGTCAGAAATATGGACATAGAGCTCAAGAATGCAGATCCAAAGCAAAATCCAACTGGACATCTAAAAAGCAAGCACATGCACTGAGGCAAGGTAACTCTTACAATTGGGATTATAACACATGGTATAATTATCATTATTGTGGAGAGTATGGACACAATCCAAAAAATATATTAAGATACATTTAAGAGGTAACTATAAGATATGGTTAAATGGAAACCTAGTTTGTTTTAGTTGTCTCGAGGTTGGACATGTTAGTTGTTAGATTGTGGTGACTGATCAGGGAAGTATTGTACATACTCCATAATTCCTTGGTGGCCCCAAGTGGGGGTAAAAAAATATTTCCAGGCCCTATTTTATTGAGATTTTGGGTCAACATGTAATTATTAATTATAACCCTAAAACGATAAAAATACTTGTATAAAAGGGCTTAAGGTTAGGGATTATTTTATTGTTGTGATGTGAAAATTGGTTCTTGCAATAGTATTGAACTGTAAGGGAATACAAATTGTAATTAGGTTGTAATCACTGGATTGTAATAATATCAGACTTGTTGTTTGGTGGACGTAGCCCAAGGATTAGGTGAACCACATCAAATCTTGGTGTCTTGTGTTATTTTCTGTGTGATTTGTTATTTTTTGATATTGTTTATATTTGCAAGTAATTATTATTTTTGTTCGTGGTTTAATCCTAACATTAGTAAGAACTGTAGGACCCGAGCACCAACACCAAACAATGAACACGACAAAGGAAAAGGTAAGATTAAGATGAAACCAATGTGGAAAAAGATAGTAGAAGCTAGAGGTAGTGGATCAAGAGAAGTTGAGATCACCCAATCCAATGGATTAGGTGATCACTCCACATCCAACTAGGTAGAGAAGGTTTGTAAGGAATTGTACACTTGAATGATATATAATACACCAGTTCCTAACAATAAATGTGATTAAAAGTCTATACCTTCAATCACACTATTAAGTGTCGAGCATCAATAATAGTGTTTGTATTGACCAAGCATTACAATATAGACCAAAAGTTTATAATGTCTGAGTTAATATGTTGGTTGAATTAAATGATATTGAATGAGCTAAGCAATAACAACTAAGTATTTGAATGGAAAGTAGCACGAACACAACATGTGAAGATCGAGACAATTGTTATGCACCTACTTCAGTACAATGCTTTTATTACATACCTAAACAAAAAAGATTGAGGGTATATATCTAATTTTGATGATTATCTTCATTTACCTAGTGATTTCAGTGCACACAAGTGATCCAAAGGTGATTAAAGTGATTTCAGTGAAAGGACAAGAAAATCATAGTGTGTTAAAGGTAAGATTTAAAGACTTTAATAAGTAAGATTTTACAATTCCAAGTTAAGTTGATTTTGAAATTATTGAAGCAAAGTTGATTAAACCCTAGTTTCAAAAATGACATCCTCTACAACTGCATTTGGGAAATTAATGTTGAAGGAGAGCAATACATAGATTGTGAGGAATGATCAATGTCCCCCATCAAAATTTATAGCATATCCTAACATTGATATGATTGGTGATGCATCTGGAGCCCTGTCATCGATTCCACCAAGAGTGTTAATGGTTCATGATGTTCGAGTGTGTTATATGTGTAACATTGTAGAAGTTGGAGACTACAAATCATGAGAAGCTTATGATAAGTTATGTGATAATGGAGTTATGAAGGATGAAAATAAGATTGTTGTCTAGAAAGGGATTACTCATGCCCTAACATTTTTGAAAGTATTTAAGCTAAAATGGATCAAGATTGTATTGAACTGAGTACATGACATGGAAATCTGGTTGGAAGGTGGACCAGTAAAGATTAATAAAGAAATCATTCGCTGAGTTACTGGTTATCCCACCTTGTACAAACTAAATATAATGAGATGTGTCATGAAAGATGTCATTGAACAACAAATGAAGGCCAAGTTGAATGACTAAGGAATGTCAATCGATGGGATTGAAGATCTAGTTATTGAGTTTGTTTTACATGTAATTGCACACAAATTTTACTAGTCAAGTCGATTGAACAATGTTCCTTGTGTGGCAGTCAACCTAGGTTATAAGACAGTGAAGAAAGATCATAGTTATGATTTGGCCGAACTGCAGCTACAACAATTGTTAGAAAATCTTGGAGCAAAAAGGAAGGCAAAGAACACATCTTGTGAGTTTAGATCATTACTAGTTTGTATATTTTTCCATGTACAAAATTCATTCCCTACTGTTGGCACAGTTGCATGGGATAGGAGTAGATCGGCTACTAAACAGATAAATGATCTCACTAAACAATTGGGAGAAAATTTTGAGGCTATTATGGACAACTATTTTGATGAATTTAAGAACAAAATGAAGAAAATGATGAGGATACCAGAATTAGTGGTAGATCATTATTTTGATGATATATGTTTCATGGTAGACATAGATTATACATATGCCCAAGCAGTGTTACCGAGGGTTGCATGGCTAAGGCCAATGCAATATGAAGTCAATGTTGATGAAATCACAATAGCAATGACAACATTGTTATCTAAGGAGATAGACAAGAATGTCAATCCCTTCGACAATTATGAGTTTTCCAAAATTAAAATGCTAATGCAAACAAAAGTGCCCAAGATGGAGAGAAAATGAAAGAAGATGGAAGATCTTGAGGGAAAGCTTGGCATAGGACAATTTCAGATAACTAAGGGAAAAGATTTGGATGAAGAATCTGGTGAAGAAATAGAAGATGAGGAATCAAAAGGTAAAGAGTTAGTTTTTGTCGAGCCCAAGGCAACTAAACAAAAGAAAGTAATCATTGTTGATCCTAAGGTGAAGGAGGATTTGAAGAGAAATGTGAAGAAAGCTATTCCACCTTTTGAATCTGAGCCAATGAGGAGGATAATTACTAGATCCAAGGTAGCTTAGTCCCCATCTACAAAGACAAAAGGAAGCCCAACATAAAGGAAAAAGACTAAAGAGGCCGAGAAGAGCCTACCTAAGAGGGCGAGAAGATAATTAGTTGTGACACTTCATGAGCAGGAAGAAGATGAAGAAGAAACTAAGTGTGATGATCTGAGAAAGCTTCAAATTGTACCTAGACTACCTCCCATGACTATTGATCAGGTATGTGATAAAATTAGAGATTCAACTAGCATAGAAGGTTGTGATATTGCAATTAGGATTTAACTGTGTGATTCTTTAAATAAAGATGATTAATTATGATTCTTTAAATAAAGATGATGAAGAAAAGATTGAAAAAGCAATGATGGATATGATGATAAAATATAGATATACACCTTTAGAAATAGGTGAAGGTTTGTATAATAAATTAGATGCTAAATGAAAGTGGGCATTGTCCACTGAGAGGCAAATAAGAGAAACAACTCTAGCCCAGACAATGCCTGATTTAGGGGAAAAAACATATGTCTATAGCTCTAAAAGATTTTGTAAAGAAATTTGTACCTAAAGAGAGGGCATACAAAATTTTGAAATATAAAGCTCATGAAGTTGAGAAGGAGAGCATTTTTATATGGAAGAGAGCAATTGGATTGCTAGTTCCATTAGTAGAAGAAGAAGAGGAAGAAGGTAGAGATGTTGTAGAGTTAAAAGGTCAAGATGATGATGAACTTGCAAAATTAGAAAAAGAAGTGAGAAAATTAGTAGAGGGGAGTGAACAACAGGATGTTGTTACTATAGAGGATATTCTCGATTCATCACCACAAAATCATAATATATTAATTGGGGAAGACTTGAGAAATGCCAAATTAGACACCTCAGACACCTCTCTTCCATACACCAATCCAATTTTATTATAAATACAAGACTATACATGGATTGACAATGCACAAACAGATGGTTTTAAAGTTACATTAGTTACCGTTATTCCTTATATTAGTTTCAAGTAGTAGGGCAAGGCAATCATTGTGCTTCCAAAATTCACTCATGTCATTGATGGACAAACATATGAGAAAGGTGGTGCAGATCACACCAAAGAGGAAGAAAAGAAGACGGAGTCGGTGGGTCCTAAGAAACCAAAAGAGTAAGAGGCTATTAAAGCTCTTATTTAGGTGTTGAGTGCCATCTCAACTAAAGCATTAACTGTTACACTTGTTCAACAGGTTATATCAACTCAACAAGAATGAACACCTAGATTGAGTACAAAGGGGAAACAATTGTAGATATCACTACCTAGTGATAGTACCCCTCAATCACGAATAGTGACACACAAGGTTGATACACCAAAGGATATAGTCAATTGAGATGAGGCCATCCAACTGCCTAAATATGATCTTTGACAATATGACTCTAGAACAAATTCAAAATTTACAAACTTTACTGAGTCACAAGACAAAGCAAGAGAAACTCATAAGGGAGTTGAGGCAAAAATAGGTACTACATGACATTAAGACATTTTTGTTGATGCTTTTGATATTAAGGATGTAAATTAGCAACATCTAATTTTGGATAAATTAGTGTATGTAGTTGATAAAGTACAAAATGAAGATATAGAGACCAATGATAAAATGATGAGACAGTTTAACAAAAGTTTCCAACATAGAGTTTTGGAGAAGATTTTAACTGAACTTACAATCAGGCAAGTTGAACTTTCTACCCTTACGACTAGTTTGGAAGGAATTTTGACAGTAATTCATTCTTTGTATATGAAACTTTGTGGTGTTGATTTCTTCACATTGGAGAATCACCACTCTATTGATCAAATACAAACAAATTTGAAGGCTTGTGTCATTTCATTGAGCAAGAACACAAGTTCAAGCTCACATTCATACAATAACATGACATTTGATTAGGGAAGATTAGCTGAGTTGATGGCTAGAGACAATAGCATTAGGAATAAATTGATTTCTATTCAATTCATGCTACTATACCATCTAGAAATAATTTAGAGAGAGTTATCTAGGGCCCAAAATCTAATAAAGAGAGATCTACATCTCTCAACAATAGAAATCTTAATTGATCTAGCTGCCCAGCTAGAAATTCAAATTCAAGTTCTGGAATTAGTCAGGAACCAGATGGAATAAAGGACTAGTGGTATTTTGGATAATCACAAAACATTTTTGGAGAGATGAAAGTAACCAAAACAAGTGGGAAATTATCATGAAAAAAGTTATTCAGTAAGGGGGAAATCATTTATGCATTCAATCAACATAGGAGAAGTCAAGAGATCAGATCAAAAGTAGACTTATTAGATGAGTCAACATCAGGGTTCACAAATATGTATATATGTTGTATAACAGAGTTAAGTCTTTGAAGACTGAATCACAGTCTCAGGGGGAGTGTTATTATTATTATTTGTTTAGTAATTTGAATAGATTGATAAGTCATGAAAAAGTGTTTTTGTCCCTAATGTCAAAGGGGGAGATTGTTGATCTCCAAGCCTTCTTGCCTATTGGTGTCCAACACTCAGTCATTCTCTAGGCAATGTTGGTCAGTCATCACTACAACCGAGCCATCCAAAGCAGACTGAGCTACATGGACTTGTTTATATTTCACTACATGTTGAGCAAGTCAAAGGTTGTTGAGCACCCCAATAGAGACCGAGCTACCATACATGCTGAGTAAAACTTATGAAGACCCAGCGATGTAAAGTAATCTTATGTCGAGTCAGTCAATATATGTCGAGCATGTAGAAGCTGAGAGACAACATGAATGTTAGTTGTGACTGAGTATTAGATGATTCAATTGCTAAGTAAACTAATTTTGGCATATGTGTTTGTAATGACACAAACACTAATGTAAATCATTTTGGCTAACTTCTATGTGACATTTAAGGATTGTATAGATACTTAAGGAGAAAAGTACATATTTTTCAGAAGGCATTAATCCGAAAAAAGAAAGATTAACCAATCAAAAAATGAGAAGGGTTAAACGACAAAAGAACAAATTGTGGATCATTGATTATGATCTAGAACTTTCCATGATTATATATTTAAGAAGGGATCTAACCCTAAATCATTATGGTTGCAGTATGAGAGTGAGATGCAAGCGTGAAGGAGTGAACAAGCTAAGGATAAAGCAACGAAGGTTAAGTTTGATAACGATTAGACATTGCAACCTACCAATGAAGGGAAGAATAGAGCAAATCAGATTAGGAGATCAAATTTAGACATTGAAGATAGAAGATTTGTAATCATCTTTGTGAGAGCAAACCGAAGGATCTGGTACTAAGACATTCTAACTAGTGTATCAAGGCAAATCTCCTAACAAAGTGCTTACTTCATTGTAAGTTTAAATCCTTTAATCAAGGTAGACTTAACAATCTTGTAATACTTTTAACCGAGTGGACCCCTCACAAGGTGGATCATTAGAAGTCATCAAATTGTAGCCCTAGTAGGCAAATTTTGTTGTTGCAGCAGTAAAGATTTGTGGGTTTCATCCCCACCCTAGTTTTACCTTCACCTTGGAGGGTTTATGGGTTACCGAACTCTTTGTGTTATAAGTTTACATTTTCATGGCTGAAGGATGTTATGCTTAGATAGATTTTATTTTATTTTTATAGTTTATGAGTATATGACATATGATATATGATATGAGATGGATTAGGAGAGAATCTAGTTAATCTATTATTTTTTTCATGAAGTGAAAATTTTAATAGATCTTGATTCACCCCCCCGGCTCCCAGTATCTTGTTTCCCAATAAGACTTCTAACACTATTCATCTTGTAGACTACTTGATCTTGTGAATATTATTTTTGATTAGGTAAAACAGGTTTACAGGGATCTTGAAACCCAAAGTTTTATAGCAAAAAGAGCGAGATGAAACATACTAAACAAACAAAAAATTGCCACAAAAGGCCAGAGACAAAAGAAGGCCCGAAGCCAAAAAACAAAGGCCAGAGATAGAAAAGAAAAGCCAGGCGAATAGGCTAGTGGTCATCCGTGTCCATGGCCTGTAGGGTTTCTATAGCATCATTGTCCTTCTGACTGGCCACGCCCTCCTGAATCCTGGTAGGAGTGTTCATCTGGTTCCCCTGATTCACCTGGTCACTGGCCTCTTTCTGAAATTCATCCTAGTTGAATCCTTGCTCTGTGTTCTGCTCCACATCCCTCTATAACTTTTTGATGGAATCAATGTCGTAGTAGGTGTCAATCTTGACCAGTTTGCTTTTCTTCTTATCATCCTTGACAAAGTCGTTGCCAGCATTGGCGAACATCTTCTTGTCCCTATAGAAGTTCAAGCCATCCTGAGAAAAGCCAGTCAACTCCGCAATAAGACCCTCAATGATTTGGTGGGAAACACCATCAATTTTGACCCTGCCATTTTGCCAGGAATCAACCATAGCTTTAGTAACTCTCGCATCAAATCCATGAAGCTTCTCCATGAATCTAGTTATATCACCCTTATGGAGCTTTCTCTAGAGCTTTCTCTTCTCTTTCCATCTCTCCGCTTCGCCCCATGGCTCTCTTCTGATCCTTTCTCCCACCATTGCAGTTTTCGGCTCAACTAACCCTAAACCACTAGCAGTATTGCCGAGTTCAAAGTAGCAAAAGGCGCTGAGAGAGAAAATAATATTGCACGTGTTTATGGGTTTATTTCTAGCTTCCTTCAGCTCGTGTCTTTTGTACACGTGATTATGGAGCGAGGGGGTTCCGCGTAACTCCAAATAATTCTCTTTTTGAAGTATGATTTTGCAAATCCTATCATCATTAAAAAAGACGTTATGTTGGTGCCGTGGATCTTGTGAATATTGTTAAAATTCATTGTTTTATTCATTCCTATCATATCCCTTTTTTTTAAATTGCCACTTTTGATCTTTTAAATAATTTGAAAACATTGTGTTAAACTTTTTTTTAATCATATTTATTGCACACAATAAAATTTTAAAATATTTTCAAAATATAGAATTTATCTGTTAGGCTGCTTAATTTTGTAAACATCAGTACAATTCTTCCATTCATATGTGATAAAAAGAACTAAAATCTTAAAAATAAAAAAATAGTAAGTGAGATGGAAATATAAAAGATGAATAACATGTCTGTTTGTTATTAGTCTTGAGAATATTTTTAAGCCAAAAAAAATTCTACAATGAATAATGTGGCACTTTCTTTTCATTAATGGCTAGGTTTAGATTGTAGGAGGATAACACAATAATTCACTGCTTTAGTTTGGTTTGGATGGGTTCAAGAATTGGTCCATTCATGACTACGGTGGATGACCATTCATTGATCAACAACCACAGGAATGCAACAAACATATTTAACTCACCTTAATTATATTGTTACTTGGAAACATTGCAAAGAATGACCCTACATATTCTTGAAACTTTTCTATGCAACTTGTAATTCAATTACACAATAATAGTACGATTCAATTTCATCGAAAAAATAAAAAGACAAGTAATAAGTTTTTGATACCTAACACAAAGAAATATTTAGTTTTCTTATTATATCACTGGCAAAAGGAAATTCATTCTTGCAACTAATGGATTTTCTCACAATTTGTCACAAGGATAATTTCCTTCTACCCAAAAGCAAAAGAACCTAAAATCCATCCTTGTCTAGTGACTTGAGCATTTCCCCTTCCAGATCTTGTAATCATGACATTCTACAAAACCATAATTCTTTCAGTCATTCTATCCAAAAATTATCATACTTTGTGTATGGTTCCACATTTTGCATACATGTCTACAAAGATAGGTGCAACTATAATATTTGAAATTAACTCCCCTTTTTATCACTTGATGGATGGACATACCCCATTTCAAAGCTCTTATTTAAGCACTACGATGAATGACTATACCCTATACCAAAGCTCTTATTTTAGCACAGGATGCGAGGATCGTGGAAAAGGTTGGGGAACTTGGCTTTACACCCACCAATTGAATTTTCTCGAATGTATCTAAGACCCCATCAATAATTTATTTTTTTTGCATATCCTGCAATAAAATTGAAGTCCATAAGGAAATATCTCTTTGAAGCGTTATGTCAAACACTATACGTGCCTTCCGCATGTTGCATACATATCTTGCAAGGAACTTGCAACCACATACGATTAATTTCCTTTATCCTCTACGCTTTGATATATGTTTATATCTTGTTCGAAAGATCCCATTTTAACTTAGGTTGGGATGGTGTTGCCAAATCTAAACTAATTGGGTCAGAGACTTGCTATTTTCATTTGGTGATTTACATAGTGAGTGCCTGGCGATGTTGCACTACGATATTTATTTTCAATCAGATACTCTATCATTCTGTCATTTGCTCTCGAACATTTTATGAGTATTATGCAAAATTTTACACTTTGTAACCATGTAGATAAACTATTACTAAAAGTTAGGCTAGACCAAGTTAGGCTAGACTATAGCAACTTGGTCGATTGCAGGTTACGAGTGATGTAAGAGTGGATTTTAATTTGTAAAATGTAGTTTACAACTATTAGCGCACACTCCACTACTCGTATTCTTCCCCTAATAGTCAATGCTTTTATATAAGATAGATTATTAAATTTTATGTTAGACTTTTAGACCCATCATTTTACAAGATGCAAGATGATTATAAAATTCTATATTGGAATTCAAGTCTACGAAGGGTCATTTGGAAAAGGCCTGAAGATATAAAATGGATATGGTGCGCTGCTCACATGGCTTGCTAATAAAGCAACATAGATTTCCTAAAAACTCTGAAATTTGAATCATGAAACTTCAACATTCTAAAAGCAATTTAGATTGTCTAGAACACATTCACCTATGATCTCACAAATTGATCCAACTCTTAGACAATTCAAATTATATCACTTAGTGAGTAGGTACAATGTATCAACATTAAAACATTCACAAACATTAATTGCTAATGGGGTGATGATGAAGTTTGTTCACTCTGAGAGATTTAGCCATTCCCATCGACATTAATGTTTTTTTAGGTATATGCTCTACTCTATTTTTGTAGTCTCATCTCTACTATGTTCTTGTGATCTCTACTTTGTTTTTGTGATTTCTACTCTATTTTGATGAGCATCATAGTCTTGGCAACCTAAAACTAGGCATTGAATTGCAAAGGAGTCATGACGAAAATGAAGCAACCCCAGAGAATGAGGTTACCAAATAGACTCCTCTATTCAACAAGGTCATGATGTCATTGGACGTAGGGAAGCTAAGCCAACTGGTGATTCCAAAGCACTAGATAGAGAAGTACTTTCCAATGGACGTGTATTCAAATGAGATGTTGCAAAAGATGAAGAAAAACTTTGTAATTTGTTCACTGGTAAGCCATTTACCTTGGCGCACAAACAAGCCTGCTTGAAGAACACAATACAAAGAAATCTGTGTGCCACAAAGAATTTTAAAATGCACATCCAAAATATGATTACCCACTAAGGGAGTCATGGCCTCAAGATTCAAATCCCCAACATGGATTCTACCAACAACCTTTGAAGTATCTAGTAAAAATAGGATGAATTTCCCAAAATTGGTAGAATATTCAGTTCAAAAGCATTCTCTCCAATCGTCTTGAGAACAATATATGGACCATATCACAAAGGGTGGTAGCCAAAATTTGTCACCAAACTGAAATCTATGAGGTGTTCGCTATTGATCATGGTGTGCCTTTTATTTTTGATGGACTTGTTGCACTATCTTATGAACTTGACTTTGAAGGTGACAAGTTTCTTCAACAATTTTTGGGGCTTTATCTATCGTCTTCTCTTGAACGTCCATGACATCGTGAGCAAACTGTTGCAGTTCTTGAGGGTTTTGAATTGTTCTGGATCACCATACCCCTCCAGTCCTCGCAAACAACACCATGTCGATGCTCCCTCTAGCTTTTTTCGCTAATTTTTTCTCCAACCTTTTTGATGCACAATGAATGCATCTTTATCTTGTCCAAACTGTCTCTTCATATTTTTCTTTCATTTTTTATTTCCAAAAAAAGGATTTAAACCTCAAAAAAGTCTTTTGAACCAATCAAATATTATAAATTACAATCAAATAAATACTTTTTAAAATCTAACCTTTGTAACTTTGAAATATGATACTAGATTACCCATAAAAAAATAAATAGTAGAAAGTCTACTTAAAACATTAGTCCTCTGCCTTCATAAAAAAGCTTAAAACTTATTTTAATAGGAACATGCACCATAAACTTAGATTAAATTATTTTTGCACATTTTTAAAAAATAGAATTAATTGACAAATGAAATCCTAAAACATAAGTCTCCTCCTTAACTCAATACATTTTTATACAACAAAACTCATACATTTTAGAAAAAATAACATTAAAAATTAATAAAAAATGATAACTCTCCATTATTTACTAATATAATATATATTTTAAAGATTTGGTAAACATACTATTCATGATGGCATTTGCTAACCTAATTTAGAATTTCTTATGCCCATTCTTGTACCGCGTAATGTGCCTAGGGTTCGGGAAAACGAAAAATGAGTTTTGAAACCCTGTTCTCAAAACAATGAAAAGGGTTTGCCTAAATCGAAAAACCCCATTTTATTTTTTACGGGAGGAGGAAACCCTAGCCGGCAGTTCCCTTCGGGGAGAGTATATTATTAACATGCCCGGTCCTCGCTAATGGTATGGTTTCACCATGGTTTGTTCTGAATTCCTTTTCTCTGTACCTGTAATATTATCGGAGTTTGTTTTGATATCAGGAGACTGGGCTCTTTGAAGTCCATCGCTCATTATGAGTGTTTTAATCTGAAATAATCACTTATGTGGTGTGTTTCTGAATTTCACTGTGTCAACTCAATGATCCTCAATGCTAAAAAAATTGACACAGTGAAGTCCAAAACACGTAACATAATTGCTATGCTAATGTGTACTATTGAAATAGTCGCTGTTTGTTTGGGTGAGTTAATGCCTTTTGTTTTGAAAAAATGGTTTTTGACATTTATTTATGTTAATGTTCCATGGCCAACTATAACTGTTATTTATATGTAATGCCTTATGAAATGATTTTTCGATGTTTGATAAAGTATGTCGCTGAGCATGCAATTTTTTTGTGGGTATTCTTGGCATATGATGAGACATATTGAACTAGAATCCTACAAAATAATGAGGATACAACAATACAAAGATTCACTTGCGCTCTGATGCTTCTTGCCCACTTGATTTCGTTATTATGACTTCTTTGAATGTGTTTATTTGTAAGTGTTTCTCTTGTTACTAGTCAGCTTTGAGGCAGTACGTTTTTGTACTGTTTTTCGTCTCCATGTTTTGTTGGTCTAGGCCATAGTATGCTTTGCGGGGACGGGCTATATCTATGTTCTACTTCACTGTTGTTGTTCGTATGCCTGGAGGACAAAGTTATCACTGTTTTGAGGCAAACAAATCTATCAATATTTTGCTTTCTTTTGGCTGCGGGAGAAAGCTAAGGCTTGCAACAAATGTAATGTTAAATGCCTGTAGGAATGGTTGTTTGATGATATTAATGTTTTTCTTTTGATCTAGGATGAGTATTAGATAGGTGAAATGGGTGTGATACAGATTTGCAAGTGTCAAGCTGGTTGGAAGAGTGGGGGTGTGGTTGTAAATGGTTATACCTTCGAATTTGTGGGATGCCATCCTTTTTTGATGTAGATTTGTTAAGTATCAAGCTGGTTGGATTAGTGGCTGTGGTTGTAGATGGTCATACTTTCAAATTTATGGGATGCCATCCTTTTTTAATATAGATTTGTTAAGTGCTCAGCTGGTTGTATGAGTGGCTGTGGTTGTAGATTTTCATACCTTCTAATTTGATGGATGCCCTCCTTTTTTGTTAAGGTATTAACAATCACTGAGGGATATTTTCATATTTGTAGAGTTGTTGAACAGTCTATGAGGTTTTTTCCACTCACGTGTAACATTTTATTTAACAATAGACAATAGTTAAATGAGGCACAGGGCTTGTATTAGATTAGATTACATGCATTTATTATTATTTTAGTTTTAACATCATCAGTGGATATCTGAAACTTTAAGTAACCATGGAATATTAGCTACCTACACAGCCATGTTCATTCTACATTGTGTAGACTGTTAAAGCAAAGCTGCCTATTAGAATGAGAATTACACATGTACTATGCTGATTTAAGACTTTTTACTAAACGTTCATTTGCTTGTCTATAAACTTAGTTAATGTTTTTGTCTAATGCCATTTCAATACAATTAAGGGTTTGGGAGGTCCTAGCCTAGATTCGGTTTGAGGAAGCCTAATGATGTGTTAAATTGTAAGGGTTCCAAATTTTCGAGTTTTACTGTATTCTCTGCTGGATTGTAGGTTCTGCACCTACAACTTTCATGAGGATGATATGCATTATAAGCGAAAAGCTCTGTCAAATACATTTGAGGAAATGAGTAACTGCTCTGCTGCTGTAGTACATTGAAGTGGCCAATTCTGGCTTAAAAGCATTGTCTTATAATGCTATCAGTACTTTGGGGTCATAAGTTTCCAAATTATCATGTTTGACCTGGATAAATAACATGAACAAGAAGTCTCTGATCCCTTTTATTAGCTAGAATTTACTGTTTTAATCAAGAATTAGATGGTTCCCGATGATCTTTGACTTAATTTATGCCCATTTTTTAACTTCATATCATGTTTGTGTATGTGTGAGGAGCTTTTCTAGGCACATCATCTTGCCTAGAGATTAGTCATGGAATACTGTTTTGAGTTGCCTTAAGCCATATTTTAGCTCTCTAGAACCAAAGTGTAGCTCTAGACCGATTTCCTGGAATACTGTCTTTCTACTGGAAGGCATTAATAAGTCACTATTTTGTGAGATACTTTGAAGGTCACGTTCTCTGCATCAAGAGATCCAGAGAATTGCTCATTGTTTGGAGAAATTGTTAGCAAAAATTTGTATTGTGTAGTTTATTTATGATCCGGACCTTTCTTGAGCTAAACTGTTGGGAGTTTATGGCCTCTGTGACATTCATTGGCGGGGTTAGAAAATTATGTGGGTCCAATCTTACAAAATCATTGTTTTACCTTGTGTTTTTGCACTATATCTTGCCATTTGGAACTAAAGGTGTGTGCACGCTCTATGTATTTATCTGTTGAAAAAATATCTAGCCTGGTGCCTTTTGGGATGTACATTAGCCTTCGTGATTGACACTGACCATTTTAATGCCCAGGGGCAATATTACTCAGTGTTTTCTAATTGGAACTGATTTACATGGGGTTTGTGGTGTGCCTGAATGACCAATAACGCATTTTGTTTGTGCATCTACCCTCCTATGTTTGTGGAAAGTTTGTTTTTGCTTTATTGGTGTAACTGAATGACTGATACTGCATTTTGTCTGTGCATCTTATCCTCTTATGTTTGTGGCAAGTTTGTTTTTGCTACTTTGCTGTTTTTTTCAATTTAATTTGCTGAGTAGGAATTTTCAGTGGTGATAATTTATGTAGATAATTAGGGGCTCAAAGAGACCAATGATGTAAGACAATATTTGCTACTCTTGATGCTTTGGGCATTTGATGATAGCTAACCACCAAGATCTCTGAGGTCCTTTTAAGTGCTGGTATTTTGATTTTGTTGCTGTGGATTTATAAGATTCATATTCCTTTTAGCGTTGCTCTTTGTAAATAATATTATCTTGCCTATTTTTTTTCAATAAATTATGTTTCTGTTATTTGTATTTTCACTTTTGTGTGCTCCTGCTTTTAAATGTACAAGCATTTGGATCTTTTGTGTTTGAATTTGTGTAGATTTCCGTTCGATAGCAATTTTGTCATTGTTGATGGGTTCTGTGTCTCTTACCTCCACTTCTCCCCAACAAGGGATGGCCGTATAAGCTTAATTAGCTCTACACTTGAATGCTCTATTACTTGCTGCCTTAGGCAAGTTGTTTGGAGAAATTCATGGGCATTCCAGTTGTACAGGCCATGTGAATTCAAATATCATTTATATGAGAATGGTCCAAGTTGATCTAGTGGTGGAGAAGTCGTGTTCTTTAAAAAGAGGTTTCAAGTTTAAATTCCATGGAACTAAGGTATGTACACTTAGTTTGTAAGGGTTACACGAACAAGAAGTCTCTGACTCCTTTTATTAGCTAGAATTTACTGTTTTAATCAAGAAGTAGATGGTTCCCGATGATCTTTGATTTAATTTATGCCCATTTTTTAACTTCATATCATGTTTGTGTATTTGTGAGGAGCTTTTCTAGGCACATCATCTTGCCTAGAGATTAGTCATGGAATACTGTTTTGAGTTGCCTTAAGCCATATTTTAGCTCTCTAGAACCAAAATGTAGCTCTGGACCGATTTCCTGGAATACTGTCTTTCTACTGGAAGGCATTAAAAAGTCACTATTTTGTGAGATACTTTGAAGGTCACGTTCTCTGCATCAAGAGATCCAGAGAATTGCTCATTGTTTGGAGAAATTGCTAGCAAAAATTTGTATTGTGTAGTTTATTTATGACCTGGACCTTTCTTGAGCTAAACTGTTGGGAGTTTATGGCCTCTATGACATTCATTAGAGGGGTTAGAAAATTATGTGGGTCCAATCTTACAAAATCATTGTTTTACCTTGTGTTTTTGCACTATTATCTTGCCATTTGGAACTAAAGGTGTGTGCACGCTCTATGTATTTATCTGTCAAAAAAATATCTAGCCTGGTGCCTGTTGGGATGCACATTAGTTTTCTCGATTGACACTGACCATCTTAATGCCCAGGGCAATATTACTCAGTGTTTTCTAATTGGAACTGATTTACATGGGGTTTGTGGTGTGCCTGAATGACCAATACTGCATTTTGTTTGTGCATCTACCCTCCTATGTTTGTGGGAAGTTTGTTTTTGCTTTGTTGGTGTAACTGCATGCCTGATACTGCATTTTGTCTGTGCATCTTATCCTCTTATGTTTGTGGCAAGTTTGTTTTTGCTACTTTGCTGTTTTTTTCAATTTAATATGCTGAGTAGGGGTTTTCACTGGTGATAATTTATGTAGATAGTTAGAGGCTCAAAGAGACCAATGATGTAAGACAATATTTGCTACTCTTGATGCTTTGGGCATTTGATGATAGCTAACCACCAAGATCTCTGAGGTCCTTTTAATTGCTAGTATTTTGATTTTGTTGCTGTGGATTTATAAGACACTCATTCCTCTTAGCGTCGCTATTTGTAAATAATATTATCTTGCCTATTTTTTTTCAATAAATTATGTTTCTGTTATTTGTATTTTCACTTTTGTGTGCTCCTGCTATTAAATGTACAAGCGTTTGGATCTTTTGTGTAGATTTCTGTTTGATAGCAATTTTGTCATTGTTGATGGGTTGTGTCTCCTACCTCCACTTCTCCCCAACAAGGGGTGGCTGTATAAGCTTAATTAGCTCTACACTTGAATGCTTTATTACTTTCTGCCTTAGGCAAGTTGTTTGATCAATACTTATCAATTTATGATCAAAATTTATTGAGAGATTTCACGCAATGAAAGTTTATTGCTCAATCCTTTGTACTTGTTCTATTGTAGGTCAATTGAAATTACCAAAAATCATCCATTTGTTAACCCATTGGAAATGACAAAATTAAATGCCCTTTAAAGAGTAAGCAGTTGCTAAAGATTGCAACCTTTGTTGCCTTTTGAAACTCTTTGACTACTGTTGGTCGAGCCTCCCATTTTTTTTTTGTTCTTGAAACTCAAAAAGAGCAAAATAACATGCCTATTATTAAAGTCAGCAGCAAAACTGTGGGACAAAATAATATGTTGCAATCCTAATGAAATTTCAAATTTTGATTTCAAACTGAATAAATTGTTTATTTCGGTCTCCTCTTTTTAATTAAATAAAATGAAATTCCTGTGCTATTCCATGCTACCTTGTTCACCCCTTCTAACAATGTGTTTTGCATCATTTGCGTTTGTGTTTCAATGAGAAATTATTTCTTTTGCAGTAGGCCTAAGCCTAGGTACCTGCCTCCAAGGATAACTTCTACATATTCAACAAGAGCTCTAATAGAGCTAGAGCTAGAGTCCCTGTGTATTGCTTAAGAAAACACACCTACATAAACGAACATAAAATCAAACAAAGCAAAAAAAAAAGAATTTTCCTCTCTTCTGTAAAAGGTTAAGCACAGTTGCAATGTACCAAAAAACCAAAACAGATATATATTAAACATATTTTACAATACCTTGAATTAGACCCCACAAAGAGTTTGTAACTGCTGCAAGATTAAGCAATAACTTCTCCTACAAAATATCCTTCCTCTGGATTGTTGGACCAATTCTCGAGTTTTAAAGGAAGTCTTGCGCTTTTTACTGAGTATTTGATGCTGCAATTATTCAGAAATATATCAAGCAATGCAATCTAAACGTTCCCATTTTGCGATCATATTCCATTCATCTTCCAATAAGTCATAGATAGTCCCCGGACTCCACGATTTGCTCTCTTATAAGCCTCTTACTTTGACCTTATCCTTCATCCATTAAGCATACAAATCATAATATTTCACTTTCGTAACCATGGCTAACAATGTCACCATCCTCCTAAGTTTTATGAAACATGAATCTCATGGAAGAAAGAGAAAACTTGTGAACCAACAGCATGCAAGCATGACTCACAAATCTTTGACGCTCTCTTATGTTCTCCATAAACAACAAAGGAAATAGATAAAAGGAACCATCATGCCATCTCTCACATGACATATGAACACAAATTAGTGATCACAAATCTTCAATGAACTCAAAATTGAACAAGAGTAATTTAATATCAAGGAAGTTCATTAAGATCAAAGAGACATTGTAAATCAAGACTTGTATCATCAATGTCCTACATCAGCTTTATTGAGTAACAAAGTTAAGAACATATTTAACCTCCTTTTTAGACCAAAACTAAACACATCATGTAATCATCATGGATGAAAGCCTCTCATAAAAAGATTAAACTCATACAATTCTCATTCCAAATAATACACCCAATAAAATGTCAGCTATCTCTCAAATAAACCCTAAAAAAGCTAGCTCCAACAATAGCTCAAGATCTATATTGATGAAAGATAAAATTTTAATATTAAGCACTCGAAAGGAGCAATCTCAAGTAGTAAACTACAAAGTAGAGTAGGAGGGGACAAAAGTGATATCCTCTCAAGTCCATACTAGGACAATGCTCCTTGCTCTTCCTCTTTAAACCATCAATTGACCCAACACATATCATTAATCACAAAGAGAATATTAGCATCACCTAAGTTTGTAAGTACCGAGGAGTACTTGTAATGGATCAATCAATCCATGCCAAATTACAAATGCAACTAAACACAATCACAAAGTGTCAAGCAAATGACCAATGCACACAATTAGGAACTTAACATGGCAACATGAATAAACCATCTCCAAAGAGATAACATTCTCAATATGAAAATATCATATCAAATACTCATATCATGTTGAAACTCAAATGTAGAATCAAAAGTGCAACTATTCTATCAATAAGGATAACATGTCAAATGAAATCTTAAACCCCACCTCTACCAAGGGACCCATTGAATCCTTAAGATGTTAGCATCTCCAATCATACGAAGATAATCGCCAACCACTTGGGTATCTATAAATGCAAAAGACCCTTCTATAGCAATAGGATTTGAGACACCCTATAACATTTGCAAACATTAAGTACACATCATTGCTGATAACTCCCTTGATCCTCAACAAAGATCCTCAAGGTCTACACATAGCTAATATTCTAGTAATATCAAATGAAACCAATATCTCTAAACCAAGAAAACAGCTCCCAATAAAAGCCTACACAAGCTATACATGACATTAAACCTCCTTTGATAAGAGAACCAATTAAGACCTCACACCATCAGAAAAGCTCAAAATGTGTTCATGAGCTCCCTAAAAGAAGCCAAACTAACCATGATCCTTAGCCTAGGAGAGGAGAGAAGAGAACATAGAGGTTGATTACAAAGTGTTTGTTCGAATGAACTACAGCTCCGAGTCCAAGTTTCTTCTCCAAATCCAACTAACTTTGTACGGGCCCATATCCCCAATTTTTTTCTTTTTTTTGGAATGATGGGAATGGTAGGTTAGTTTAAATAAATCCAATACACTTTATATTTTGAAATGTGTCATTGGTAGGTTGGCTAGAGAGAGCTCTTGCTTCGATAGAGGTAGTAGATTACAAACACCATGCTTCAACTTTTTTTGTGGCGACAAACTTAATGCTTAAATAAAATGTGCCACCATTAATTTTCAACATGAATATGTGGCATGTTGGTTTAAAGAGGGAAGGTTGCAAGTTCCACTATCACATTTACATTTAATTGTATTTAGTAATATTATTTTCCTTTTTAAGAAAATGTTGATCTCATCATCTTGATCTGGTCAACCTGAAACTTTGACTGGTCATATCTTTGTTCTATGAGCTCTGTTTTATGTGAAACAAATAGCACCAAAATTATGGTAGCGAGCACTTCTCATTGACGCCACCGTTGCTCACTTTTGAGATTTTTTTAATTATATATTTGGTCTTTTTTAAGGTTTCATTGCACACTATTTGTGTATATGAACTTTGTTTTTCTTTGCTCAAGTTGGATTAGAGTCATGTTGGAGAGTACTTCATTTTGGCATTAGTTTAGGGAACTTTAGGAACACTTTGATTTTGACTTAAAATTTCCTCTTGGATCATGTCAACAAAAAGTGTTTATGGTACCATGATAACATCCACGAAAGCATGTAATTCTCAATATGTCCAACTCTCAACATCACATAGTCAACAACATAGGTTCCCCATCATGACTGCACCTGATATCAACATCTCTACATGAAAATAAACTACAAACTAGGTGACAAGGTCATGTCACAAATCTAAATTTGCACCAACAATGAAGGTCTATGGGCGTATAACCTATTTCCAAGACATGTATGAATGATAAGTACTAGCCACCTATAACACTGCACAACTTGTAGACCCAATATCATAACATGTGCCAAATACTACTAATCATGTCAAATCACCAAATATCCAATATGTAACATGTCATAAACTCGTAATGCTACCATAGCTAAAAGAATCGATAAAAAACTTAGATCAAAATATCAATAAATAAAATATATCAAACTTGCACTAAATTTGAACCAAAGTATAGAGCTCTCTAAGAGTTTTTAATCAACCATTTGAAGTCCAAAATTTGACTTTGTATGATCAAGTTATAACCCCTCAAAGTCATCAAGGTAACTCTATCTTCCAACTGACATTTCACTGTCGAAACAACATAATAAATAAAAACTAATGATAAAATCATGTAGATATATGTATCATCTTTCCATTTATTATGTTGCTCCCTCCTCCATGATGACTACCTTTTCTTCCATTAATGGCATCAATTTTCATAAACTTTGAATACTTCATGCACCACTCTTATAAAACTCTAGCGTTGCTTCCTCTCCTCCATCTACTTTTAGCTCTTTTTTCCATCAAAGAGTTTTTATAAAGAAATATAAATAAGCAATCAATTATTTGATGTGATTTGATATGAAAATAAGTATAGATTATAGATGAATCTTATTCTAAGTATTCATTTTACATGAAAACATAGAATCTTACAAAATTATTTTCTCGCACTAATGTTTTAAATAAATATCTCAAAATAAATCTTAGTGAATGTATAAAAGACAAATAATATTAAATTTATAGACTTATAATAACTTTTAAAAATTATAGTTCTTATAATAAATTTTTAATTCACACACACACACACACACACACACACACACACACACACACACAATTTTATTAAATAAGAATAATAATATATTATGAATTTTTAAATAAAAATTTGGTTTATAATTCATAATATCTTTTTACACCTCTAATGGGTAGACTAGAGTTTATCCTACTAGTAGGCCAAGAGATGATGTGATGCATATGAATCCAGATGGTGGATGGGTTAAATAAATTTTGATGGAACCTTAAAAGGTAACTTGGGGTCATTAGGGGCTACTTGTGTAGTAAGGGACACCTTAGGCAACATATTGGCAGTTGAATTGAGAAAGTTAGAAGATGAGAGAAATAATGAAGTGGAAGCTTAAGCTACCCTTCTTGTAGTTGAAATGGCCAAATGCATTTAAGTAGAACAAATCCACCTTGAAGGAGATTCACTAAGTTTTGTAAATGCGATTGCAAATGGTTGAGACTATGCATGGAAAATTGAAAAGTTTATCACAATCATAGGAAAGAAATAAGATAACTTCTATAGTTTCAAATATCCCACATATAGAGGGAAGGAGACTCTGTTACTATGCCCAAGTTGGAAATTGATTTGATACCTTGATATGTAGGCAATTAAATGGTTTGTTGACTCATCAGCTAAGTTGTTAGAGGATTTGGCATATCACTTGATGAAAATAGATGTTTTTAAAAAAAATTATGAAGTAACCTTATTTATGAGGAAAATATGGTGAAAGATGTTAGTGTGATACAAAGTACATTTTCATTACTATGCATGATGTTTGTGACCTTGATTTTTGTCAAGGAATGATGTATTGGTTTAACAACATTTGGTATATTGGCAGTGAAGGAAGAATTAAGAAGTTTGGCCTTAAAGATGGAGATCAATTTTTGTTTGCAAGAAACCAAGCAACAAATGTCTTTCTAGGGAAAAGCCTCATAGAAAAGGTTGAGAATTATTTTCTCCTTAGATGATCTTTTCTTCTTTTCCATGGCGAAGGGGTTGTTGGGATTTAGTACCTTCTTTCCAAATTCAAGTACATAACCAACACAAATATCTCCATATTTTTACATCGAGTCTCGAGGTGGATGGAATTGAAGAGATGCAAAGAGTGGTGAAACACTATGTGAGTCAGGAATAATGATGAATTTTGGGATGTGAGTCAGGAATAATGATAAATTTTAGGGTCCATTATGATATATTTTGAACTAGAGCATGGTTTTATCACTAATTTGGATGATTTGGTTCATGTGTATCTCTTTCTATTATGGCACTCATTAGAAAAAGGAGAAAGAGGAAGGGTGAAGCAATGATGATGCAGATTGTCATCTATGACTAAACAAACCAATTGAGAGTTTGTATTGCAATGTAGTTTGAAGTGGATTCAAATTGACATGAGAAAAATTAAAAAATTTAAGCTACTTGATAGGTGAAAATTAGGAAAATATTGCAAATCAAGAACCCAATGGGAGTGGGGAAGGAGTGGATAGAGGTGGAGGGTAAAGCACAAGGTTTTGGGAAAGGATGTAGATGAGTGCCCCATGGATGAGGAAGGGGAAATGCAACTTTTTGGTGTGGAAGAGGCCAAGATGGTAGACAAAGTTGAAGAGTGGTGACTTCTGTCTTCTTTGGGTTTGAACTTTGTTTGTTTCATTAGAATTTCATGATACAATTTCTGATAGACTTGAGATTTTGTATTTTGTATACATGATAGACATGTACATTTATTGACACAATAGGTTACTTATTTTAATTTATAAGGGACCATCCTCTTGTACTTGATTAAATATGTATACATGATTGCAAGGGTTGAATGCCCATTTTGTTTGTACGACAAGTGGTGATAAAAGTAGAAAATTTAACGTTGCACATTTTGTAATCTTTTATATGTAAAGGTGGAAGACTATTGCAAGATTTTTTTTTTTTTTTTGGGGGCGGAGGGTGGGGGTGTGTGTATGCTATTATGAAAAATTATTATTTTTCAATGTAAAACTTTATAGTTAATAAAGTATATAAATATTTGCTAACCATTTTTTTAATCTTTTACAAATTAAACAATTTTTTAATGAACTTATAGTAACACATTATCTAATGAGAAAACAAGCTAAACTTATAAATAATAGTCATAAAAAAAAAAGCACTAAAATAATAGTAAAATATTATACAAGGTTTGTTAAATGTGAAAACAAGCATGGATTTCAACTGTGTAGTCAAATTCCGTGCTTTTGTGAAAAAAGTGAAATGGCATATGAGCATGCTTTCAACTGTTGTCTTTGTAGCACCCAAATGTACCATACAAAAATTATATTATCATCTTTCAAGTTTTAATTTTAGTTAATTATATTAATTTTTAATTAATTAATTACAACATCAAATGGTGCATTAATAATCAATGAATAAAATGTATAACCATGGAATTGAGGCCCAATGAAGATCCGATGAATGGATGAGAATTTCTCAATTGTCTTTAATGCATATAATTGCTAATTAAATAGATTATCAAAGTGGAGAAAAAATAAATGATGAAAATAGTTTTGATCATCATGCATTAGTTCTGGTAAAATTTTGACCATTGATTTTAAAACATAGGTCATCCTTTCCAAATAATAAATGCCTTTGACATAATTAGTGTACTGGCCTTAAATGAAATAAATTTTATTTTAAAATCTCTCATGAGAAAGAAATAATCAAATCATTTTTTGGACTATCAAATTCACAAAAAAATCTTCTTTGGTAATATCAAATTTATATAATATTATGTACCCTTAGATACATTGTTAAAGGACACCAAAATTTATTGGACCTTATATAAGCTTACACTCCTTTTATAGAAACCTTGAGAAATCAATTGATAACACAATAATAATTACTCTCGTGTCTTTATTTATTTATTCAATAATCGTAGAGCATCAAATGACATGAGTTTGACATAGAATAAAGGAGGTAGTGAGGAGGAGCCATTATTATATATGATTTTGCCTCTTATGGACGTTGAAGCCAAATATTTAATGTTGGTTAAAATTTTATGCTTATAAGATAATCATTAGGAGGTTAAAATAATATATCTCACATAACAAAATCTTTCTCAAGTTTTACACATGTAAACACAAAATGAATTAGGAGAACATGAGGAAAATAAATGACTATTCAATAGGAGTTTGAGTTAGAAAGTTTAACCCATAAAGATTGTGAATGGATACACATTGATTTGTAGAGACTCTACACTAAATACACAGTGAAAAACAATTGAGAGTATTGAGTCAATCAGGAAACTCCTATAAGGTTGGGACAATATATTATAATATTCCCTATGATATGATTGAATAATAATTAAATCTCCTTCAGGAACATCTCTATCTTCTAATTTTATTTGTAGGACCACATATTTCCAACAAACCTTAGATTTCTCACTCTATGATTTTGAATGATTATTAGGAACTAATAATAAGTTAGAGGCCAAATTATGTTGAGAAGAAAAGGGTGTTGTTGTTTGACATGGGGTAGTGGAAAATGGGCTGAAAAAATGGCCTGACAGGGTATTTGACAAAAGTTTTGCAACTTTGAATTCTGTTATGTTGAGATCAAACATATTAAAAGAAAGGTAGACTACATCATGTTTACTTCTCTTTAGTTATTTAGATATCTAATATTTTAGATGAAAATACCTTTAAGATGCCAATTTCAATTGGAGTATTTTGAATGGATGCTTTCTCAAACATCATTTTATACCTAAAGGTTGTTGATCCTCCAATTTTAAATATATTTTTATTACATTTTCCTATTGTGAATTAGTGGTTTTTAGTCCTTATGCTTTGTTATTGGTATTTTGCCCTTGGTGGCTAGTGGACTTTGCGGTTTACTCATGTTTTCTTTAGTAAAATATGGGATTGAGTTCAAGAATCCCTTGGATTATTTTTCTTTAGGGTCCTTTTTAAGCTCTATGTAATAACAAGGGCTCTTTGCAAGTTGGAGCCCTTGCCTTTTGGATACAATTTGTAGTGTTCTTAGTTTTTAGGTGGAAAACAGGTATGATATTGAGATGCAACAACATGATTTTTGTATTAATTTGTGTAAGGAAATTGATTGCAATGGTTAAATTTAGAATAGGAACTAAAACAAATTTGTAAGAAAAATTGCTTCTTGCTTATCAAGACAAGAGAATTAAACTTTAAAATAAAGCTTGCTGTAGTAGGTTGCATCATAATAGTGATAGGCAGGGAAAGAGATGGACAAAAGAGTTGAGTCAACTATTTTGAGCTATTTGCCAAGAACAAGGAAAATAGAAGATGGGGTGAAAGACAAGTATAAGATTCTTCTTCCATGCATTGTCAAATAGATGGAATCATATGAAGCATTGAGAAGAGCCTTGAACAACTCATCTGCGAAACCCACTTGCTCAAAGTGTTCAATCAAAATACTAGATTTAGATATTTCAACAACAACTCCTCCAAATATTTGCATGCAAGGGTAATTATGTGTTCTGTGTTCCCTTAATGGTGCCCTCAAAGACATTGAAACTTGTGCTTGTGAATGGTTATGTGTAGAAGCTTCATCAAAGGGTTAAAGTTGTGGAGCTCATGATGAAGAATCCACAATAGTTTGTGTGTCTGCAAATTGGGTGCATGATAAATCCTCTCATGGTAGATCAAGATTTGGAGCTCAGAGAACTTTATTTACTTCTAATGTAGAAGATTAAGGGACATAACTTCACTTGCTTTAGGATTAATTCAACTACTAAAGGTAGTGACAATCGTGGAAAAAGGCAAAGTTTCTTCAGCTTTTGTTTGGCGACATGATTTCTAAGAGAAGAAAGGATGTTGATTTTTTGAATGAAGAGAAAAATTAGGAACTGTCGTGGCTAATTTAATGGATGATTCAAATTTCACAATGGTGCTTGAGCAACTGAGATTTTGCCACAAACATTAACAAAGAATGCACTTATCACTGCAACTCTTGTCTATGACCCTGCAATCATTACAACTCATTTCTCAGCTGAACTATAAGAAGATTAGGAGGATTGAGCTTGAGGAACATTCTAGAGTTTTTTTGTAATTTTTTTATTAAAAAAATGTATTTTACCCTAGTAAAAATGACACCAGCCAATAAGAATTCAAAAATTTTTGTACAAAATTGATTTGAAAATGAATTAATTTATATTGTAAAAAGTAACATTCAAAAATTGAAAAAATTAGCAGGCAAGAAGTCTAATGAAAATATTAGTTCCCTAGGCAAAGGACTAATAATTTTAGTTTGGGGCAAAATACTATGTGGTCAAACTAATTACTAATATTATGATGAATTAGATTAGCTTGGAATTAATATTAAATATTTATCTTGTCTTGGACATGTCACTCACATTTAAATACACTTGTAGATGTGGATGAATGGACTTTCTTGTAAGACCTTTTAGCACACTTCCCATAATTCCTTTGTCAGACAATGGGTGGACTTGTACTTGATGTCTCTTGTTCTCCTCTCCCCTGCCATTTCATTCTTCTTTATCATCTCTCTCCTTCTGACATGGTCTTCTAGGTGTCATTTTGTCACCCTTTTGACCATATCTCCTAATTAGTCTATCGTCTTCTAGTTTCACCTATACCACATTCTGGAGTTTTTTGTGTTCTTCCTGACTTGTCCACTAGGACTAGGTCGACCTAGTCCTTAGTGATTGTAGAGTTTGAAGCTTGAAAGTTCTCGAGTTTACCAATTAATTAATTTTACTCTCTCGTCAGCTTGAGTTGTTTTACCACCCAAAAATGAGCATTTATGGAGGGTTGGGGGCTTCATTTCCATATCTCATCTTATTTTTAAGACATCTCATCAAGAATTCAAGGCAAGGAATTCAAGCAAGCAAGTATCTTCAAGCATTCAAGGATCTTTTGTTAGCATTTCCTCTTCAAGATCTAGCATGTTGTTGGCCATAAAGGGAGGAGATCTACATTAAGGCATTCATTATCTTCTTCATTCCTGCATATTTACATCCATGGCTCCATGATGTGGTTATGATAGATCCATTGCAATTGTGGAGATATCCTACATCCTTCATACCCAATTCAAGATCTACAACATACATCACAACAAATCCTTATTGACAAGAGTTTCTACAAGCAAAGTGAATATTTACATTTATCTTGTTTCCTTTATATTTACATTTCTCAATTATGGTTAATTCCTTAACTTAGGGCTTGACCAAGGCAAGCCCTCCCACAACAAAACCCTCGAAACCCTTCTTTTTTGTATTGATTTGTAGGATATCATCGAAAGGATTATAGATATGGAACCTACTTTTCTAGAGCTTTTTGGAGAAGTCAATTTCAGGTTGTCGAACTATGTCAACCTAGTTATAGGACATCTTCCCAAGTCAGCCTAGTCCTTTAGTCTCCATTTTCAGGGATATTTATGGGTTTTGTTCCTTTTGTCATTTTATTTCAAGACTCATGATTAGAAGTTCAGAAAAAATTCATATCTGCAAGTTTTGGAGCTAAAATACATCTTCTTCTATGCATTTCAAGGTGAGTCTTTCATATCTTTATCCTAGATTTACATCTTAATTGGGCTAATGGTACATACATAACATTTAGATTTACATTATTTAAGCAATTAGTTCAATTCTACATTCACATCATCCTATCAAGGGCCAAAAAGAGTACATTCCCATTTATAATTTGAATTTAGTATTAACACCCTTTTTCCTTTGAGTTCTAGCTAATCTAATTTGGATCATAAGTGGAATCATATTTTGAAATTTCCCTCTTTCCCTTATAGATACATTTTTGAATGGTCAGTGCCTCGTAAAGTAGAGGTTTACATCCTATTTAGTGCTTCCATTTTATCACTGAACATAAAGGACCACCCACTATTTTCCATAGTGGTCCCCAACATGAGAATGTGTTGTTCACACCTATAAATTGAGTAAAAGTGAAAGAATATTAAGAGGAGAAAATGATTATGCTAGGTGAAAAAAATTAATGTTGAAAATCAATTAAGTGATTTGAGTATTTCTATTATGCTTGTATGCTTTGCGTGAAATATAACCATGCTTATAATGCAATACAAAATGTTAGTGTAAAGTGTTAATTTAATTTAATTTATTAAATTACCTTTACCCCCTTCTTAAGATTTCCCTTTATGCACTGGCATTCTCATTTAATAATTAAATAGAAATTATTAAATGTCATATACCTCTTAGGGTTTTCCTTTTAAGTTTTATGATCTCCTTTTATGATGATTTATCAATTGTAAATTTCAATTTATCTTTTCAATCTAATAATATAATTTTCCATATTTTCAGAGCAAAACCCTTGCCTCTTCTTTGTCTTTTCTTCTCTGTGACAGGGTCTTGCATGTAGATGCTCTTCGGGTTTTGTAGATTGTATTGCTCAAATCCTTCATGATATCAGAGCCTGACCTATCGTAGCTTGTTATTATTTGGAGAAAAAGAAGAACGAGGGTTTGACAAAATAGATCTAGTTGTTTTTGAGTATTTTATGTGAAAATACGGGGATTCTGATTTTCATAGCACTTTAAGGTCAAACAGACCTTACAATTGGCTTCAGAAGATGTCAAATCCCTATTTTCATACAAGATTTGTCAATTTTTGGACATTGAGCAAATCTGAGGCAATTTTTTTTGCCTCGGCACACAATCTGAGGCAGAAAATTATAAATTTTCCAAAAAAGGGGGATTTAAAATCGCAATTGGTATTAAAAATATCGTTGCAATTAAAAAATCACTTGTGGTTTGTTGTTAACCACCAGCGGTCACTGCAAGCGGTCTTCATCGCCGCTCCCGTGCTTAGCCCTCTGGTCATTTCCACTGGCTGCATGCCACTCTAGCATCTCCAGCCTACCATTGTCATCAACTACACACTGCCTAAGCCCTTCTCGGCGTCCACTGCCACCTTGTGGTCACATGGGTGTTAAGTATGTAACCTAAGAATCCTATAGGTGTAAATGTGCAGACTGCACTTGATCTTGTCACCTTGAATATCATACGATTGGCATTAAGTTTTATACTTTCCTTGTGAGCCGAAATTTTCTAAAGGATTTGTTTAATATTCATTACTAATCTAACACATTGTGTTAGTTAGTAATTAATATGTTTTTCTTTATAGATCATCGATTTTTAGAGAGGAGATATATATCGATTAAGGAAGGGACATGTCCCTTTGAAGGACATTCCCTTTAGTGATGTTATATAGGTAGGTTATTGTTGTAGTTTGAAAGACACACAATTACATTTCCAGTCTGCTCCTTCCAATATCAAGCGAATATATATTGCAAAGATACTTCCATTTTAGATCAGATCAAATGTTGATCATTCCTCCTTGCATCATAATTTGAGTTCATTATTCACCACATAAGGATTGTTGATAAGTCTAATCAAAAGCATAGAATTAGCAAACTATTTACATGGTATTAGAGCTCTGGTAGTCAAACCTAGGCTTTGCTAAATTCAATCATCAGACTTCATATATATCTAGCAAATATCTCCTATCTTCAATGGCATACACAATCAGACCCAAGGACAGGTTTGATGGGAAAGAACACTTTGATGGCTGGAAATTCAGAATCATGATGATTCTTGAAGAGAATGATGTAAGACAATTTGTTGATAAAGCATCCAAAAAACCACCAATTGAACCTCATAAATCCATCTAGAGCAAAGGAAACAAGAAAGAAATTAAAATCATATTAGATGGAGTAAAAAATGACATCATACCCATGCTTACAAAACATCAAACTGCATTTGATATGATGAATGCATTACGAAATACATATGAGATCAACAATGCAACTAGGGTTCTACCACTAAAAAGGAAACTAAATCACATTCAGACAAAGAAAGGAGAATCAATGAATTCTTACTTGCTAAGGATTGCTAGCATTAGAGATGAACTGTCAAGTATAGGAACCATTATTAGTGACACATAATTAACACTAATGGCCATAGATGGATTACTGAATTCATGGGAGACTTTTGCACAAGGAATAAGTACTAGAGATAATCTTCCTGACTTAATAGACTTAAGAACGACTATCTTCAAGAAGAATCCATAAAACTAAAGAAAGGAGGGAAACTGAAAACAGAAGATGAAGAACTTCATGTTCTTAATACAAACTCCTATAAGGGCAAGAAGAAGCATTTCAAGAAGAAAAAGGGAAATCAAATGAATGGGAAACCCAAGAAAGATCTATCAAAAATAAAGTTTTCCAAATGTGAAAAATTTGGACACTACAGATCAAATTGTCCTAAAAATTCTAAACAAGCAAAATGTACAAATGTTACTAGGGAAGAAGATACCTATGATCCTGAGAATCGTGTATTGTACTCCTCACTATCAAATGAAATTTTAAGTAAATCATGGGTACTTGATAGTGGATCTTCTAGACATATAACGGGATACAAAGAAATAAACACTAGACTCTTTATTAGAGAAGGTTAGGGTGAAGTTACCATTGGTGATAATTCAGAACATTTCGTTGAAGGAATTGGAAATTACATCTTGAAACTAAAATTAGGAAATACTCTTCTTCTCAAAGGTGTACTCTACGTACCAAGAATTAAAAGAAATCCAATCTCAATTACAACGCTTGAGGATGATGGGCATAATGTTGCATTTGTAGATGGCAAAGTATTAACTTGGGCAAAGAACTCCTCAATCAAGAAAGTGAAGTTGATTGGTCAGAGAAAAGGATATTTGTATGAATTGAATACAGAATCTAATCGACCTATTCAAGCCTTAGTTCATGAAGTTGCAGACATAAACGACATATGGTATAAAAGATTAGGGCATCTAAATTTCAAAACCTTATCAACTATGGAGAAGATGGTTACTAGATCACCTAAACTAAATAGAGACCACTCAAACATATGCAAAGGGTGCACTCTGGGTAAGAACACCAGAAGTCCATTTCATGATAGCACTAGGAAAACAAATAATATTTTGGAATTATTCATTCAAATTTATGTGGGCCTATGTCTGTTCCTTCTCTTGGAGGATTCTAGTATTATATTTTGTTCATAGATGACTTCTCTAGGAAAACATGGATTTACTTCTTAAAATGCAAAGAATCAAAAGAAATTCGAAAGAGATTTAAAGAATTTAAAACATTAACTGAAAACCTTTCAAGACAAAAAATTAAAACCCTTAGAATTGATAATAGAGGGGAATATACCTTAGACTTGATTAAAAGGTTTTGTAAAGAATCGGAGATTAAGAGGGAGTACACCGTTCCTTATAATCTAGAATAAAAATGGGGTAGCAAAAAGAAAGAATAGAACAACTATAGAAGCTACTAGAGCTATGTTTTTTGATCAAAATCTAGAATATTACCTTTGGGCAGAAGCCTCTTATACTGCTGCTTATATTCAAAACACAAGCCCGCATTCTTACCTTAGAGATAAAACTCCTGAAGAAGTATTTACTAAGGTCAAACCTAATATAAGTCATCTTAGGATTTTTGGGTGCCCTGTATATATCTATGTTCTAAAAGAAAAGAGAACCAAGTTAGAACCCTCTAGGAGGAAAGATATTTTTGTAGGGTATAGTGAAACATCTAAGGCATATAGGATTTTCATACCTAGATAAAAAAAGTATTGAACTTAGTAGGGATGTGATTTTTGAAGAAGATCTTGCATTCAAAAGAGCCCTAAGTTCTAAAGAATCTTCTCCTTTATCTAGTTCTAAAAGAAATAATGAATCTGAGTCCTAGAGGGAGAACTTAGAAGAAATTCAAAATCTGAATCTTGAAGAAACTCAAAATTCAAAGAAAATACCACTTTGGGCCATTAAAATAGTTGAGGCAACTCAAGACTTTGCTACACCTTCCAGAACAGTTAGAGCAAAAGACCTAACAGATTCTCTAGTTATAAAACAAACATGAGTGATTTATCCAAAACAAAACCAACCAATCCTTCTAATGCTATTAAACATACAACTTGGAAAGAAGCTATGACAAAAGAATACCAATCTATTATGAAAAATGATGTTTGGGAAATTGTTCCAAGACCTAAAGGAAAATCTGTTGTTTCTTCCAAGTGGATATTTAAAATAAAGCATGCTATTGATGGTAGCATAGAAAAGTATAAAGCTAGATTTGTAGCCAAAGGATTTTCACAAAAGGAAGGGATTGATTATGAAGAAACCTTTGCTCCTATTGCTAGATATACCTCCGTAAGAGCAGTCTTAGCAATTGTAGCATTGAAGGGATGGAAAGTACATCAGATGGATGTAAAAAATAATTCCTAAATTAAAAGATTATAGAAATAGTATAATTGGAGCAACCTGAAAGATTTGAAACTCATGATCCTAACACTTTTATTTTTTAGAGTAAATAATTATTTACACTTTTACTTAAGTTTACTTAGGTTAATGCATTTATTTATTAGTTTTAGTTTAGGAGTTGTTGACAACATGGGAGTTTGTTCCTATCTAAGTCATACTTATCTCCTCACCTTGATTGAGGACATTCCACATTTTGTGGACGTATGCTTAGTTGTTATTCTTACCTCCTAGCATCTTCTAGCTTGTTCTAGAAGTCTCCTTGAGGCCTTTATATTGGGGCTCTCTCATTGCATTTCTCAACTCATTTTCAAGGCATATTGTATAGCAATACATTTTTCTTTGTTTGCAATATCTTCTCTCTCAAGTTTGTTTAGTTTTTCCAAGCTCCACCTCTTTCTTCTTTGGTTTCCCTTTGATAGGTTATTTGCATGCAGGTAATCTTGGTGAGCTGTGAAGTTGACTTTCATTAACTTCTACATGGTATTAGAGCCTCCTTGCTATTTCTTCATTGAGGAATTTTTGAAGCCGCGATTCAGAGACAAAAACCCTAGTTTGTTTGTGCATTTTTCTTCAATTGGGGGGAAGAGCATTTTTTTAGAGCACTTTGGGCCTAAATGGATGCTGCCATTGAGTTTAGAAGGCTAGTTACAGTTAAGATTCATACAAAACTTTTCAATTTTGGTTTTTAGAGCATCTGAATTTTTTTTTGCCTCTACAGGTCGGCCATACGGATTGTATGAAATTTTTGTGCAAAAGAAAAGTTCTCAAGCGCCGTCACCCAGCAACAACCAGATCTCCATCGCTACACCACCTGCTCTCGGCCAGTGCATAGCTTGGGAGTTGTTGTAGAACCGCCGCGATGACACTGCAGCCCGACCATTACCAGTGTGCCTCCCACTAGCCACCTCGGCACTGCTTCTACCAGCCCTCTACCCTATTCTGTAGCTCTGCCTTTGCCTCAACCAGGTTCCACCACCCACTTGCGACCTCCCCACATTTGCAACCCGATTGGCATTTCCAGCACATGTGGTGATTTTTCTGAGTGCCATGTGGCACAGGTGCCACGTTGGCATCTACCACATGGCCTTTGCCACGTTAGCGCCTAGACACTTGTATCTATCACATGGCCTCTCTTTTTGCTACGGTAGCACCCTGGCCATTAATTTTAACTTAGTGGAATGCTAATGTTAGCATGATGTCAACTTGCATTAGCACCCCTACCAACACTCCAAGTCCCTTTTTGACCTACTCGTAATTTTTTGGCCATAACTTGAGTATATAGAGGTATTTTTTGATCTGAAAGAAGTGCCGAAAAGTTGGTTTCGAGACAGAGACATTGGTGTAGCTATTTTTTTTGGTTTTGATATAGTTTTGTGGCTCATTTTTTTAGTCAAAGTCCAAAGTTCTATTTTTCACTCCGACAAGCTTTTCTTGTGCATCCCATCTCTATTTTTTGAAAACGTTATATTTTTGGAAAGCTGGTTCTGTCATCTTTTTAGAAATTCTATCATTTCCTTCAAATTTTGTCCCATTCTCTTTCTATTATGTTTTTGGCATTTTTTTCTCTATGGTGGATATCTTGGGTGTTCTAGGTTCGAGGATCATTTTATGACATGTGATCCTTTGTTTTGGGTTGTACTATCTTTTGTATCAACTTTTTTCCTTTTCTGATCATTGTAGCTATCATTTGTAAGCATCTTTATGCAAAAGCACTGAGATAAAGTGCCACTCTTGCATTTCGAGTTCAGGAATGTTGTTTTGAAACAATTGTACTTGCACTATTTTATAAAGCACCATGGGGGGATAGTTGTTGCCATTTTTGTGCCCTCTCCCTTTTTCAAGCGAGTGTCTCTTCCATGACATTAGCCCCATGCCGAGTCGGTGATCGTGTCTTTATAGGTGTTTGTACCTCTTCAACTCTCTCATCAATCTTGGTTCTTTCTGCAAAGGATTTCGGCCCACTTTTTTAGTTACCTGTCACTTCACCCTGTTTGCATTAAGGGGGGGTTATTCTTTTGTTCTAATGCTTTCTTGGTTTGATGGCTCAATAGTGTGAGCTATGTATTAAATATTTGATCCAATATACTAGGCGATTGCAATGGCTGGCTACCTATGCATTTTGGTAAGATGGATCATCTACCATATAGACACGTTCAGTTCATGCCTTCTATTTTCGATGGAGGTTCTTCAAATTAGTAGTTTCTTTCTGACAAAGTTTGTAGCTTCTTCATGCTTTAGTGATGCTCTTCATGATCTTCCTCTAGTTGGAGGCTTCTTCAATCCTTCGCTAGGTTTTCTTACCTCTTTTTGGGGGAGGGTTTTTCCCATGTGGTTATCTCTCTTTTTCCGTTTTTTCAGAGGTTGCATTTCTTTGCATTGTACATGGGTACCTAACATGGCCTTGTTGTCGGGACCCATTCTGCATTTTATCTTAGCTGTTGTAAGCTTAAGTGTATTCCCTTAAGTTGCACTTGAGAGAGGGGGGCGGGGGTGTTAGAGTAAATAATTATTATTTACGCTTTTACTTAAGTTTACTTAGGTTAATGAATTTATTTATTAGTTGTAGTCTAGAAGTTGTTGACAACATGGGAGTTTGTTCCTATCTAATTCATACTTATCTCCTCACTTTGATCGAGGACATTCCACCTTTTATGGACATATGCTTAGTTGTCATTCTTATCTCCTAGCATCTTCTAGCTTGTTCTAGAAGTCTCCTTGAGGCCTTTATATTTAGACTCTCTCATTGTATTTCTCAAATCATTTTCAAGGCATATTGTATAACAATACATTTTTCTTTGTTTGCAATATCTTCTCTCTCAAGTCCATTTAGTTTTTCCAAGCTCCACCTCTTCCTTCTTTGATTTTTCTTCGACAAGTTATTTGCATGCAGGTGATCTTGGCAAGCTGTGAAGTTGGCTTTCATCAACTTCTACATTGTTTGTAGGCTCAAGAAAGCTCTCTATGGGCTTAAGTAGGCTCCCAAGGTCTGGTATGAAAGAATTGATAAGTATCTCATCAGCTTAGGATTCTCCAAGAATGAGGCTGATCCAAATTTATATTATAAAAGAGATAAAGATGATATGGTAATTTTGATATTGTATGTTGATTATTTACTAATAACGGGTGATGATCATCTCATAGATAAGTGCAAGAAAGATCTAACTAGAGAATTCAAGATGAAAGATTTGTGACTCCTTCATTACTTCCTAGGACTGGAAGTATGACAGAATTCTGATAGTATCATACTTAATCAAGGGAAGTATACATTAAACATTTTGAAGAGATTTGGAATGTGGAATTGCAAGCCTATGTCTTCTCCAATGGAGACTAATCTACATAAACTTAAGGAAGGAACAGTAGAATCACTTTCCATAGATTTTGCTCTCTATAGATAGATCATTGGGTCTCTTATGTACTTAGTAAATACAAGACCAAATATTTGCTATGCTGTTAATGCCTTAAGTTAGTTTATGTGTGAACCAAAGGAGATTCACCTAGTTGCAATTAAACACATTATGAGATACTTACAAGGCACTCTTAATTTTGGACTCAAATATGAGAAGGTTGGCTTGGACTTACATGGATTCACTGATTTAGATTGGGGTGGAAGTGTTAAAGACATAAAAAGTACTTCAGGATGCTATTTCAGTTTAGAATCAACAATGATATTTTGGATATGTAAAAAGTAGTCTTCAGTAGCTTAGAGCTCCATAGAAGCCGAATACATTGTAGTAGCCATGATCTCTCAAGAAGTAGTCCGGCTAAGGAAGTTACTTGTGAGATTATTTGGGCAAGCCATGAATCCTACAATTATTCATTGTGATAATCAGAGTTCCATCAAGCTTTCAGTGAATCCAATTTTTCATGACAGGTCCAAGCATATTGAAATTCCTTACCATTATGTAAGAGATATGGTAGACAAGAATTCTATAAAATTAGAATACATTTGCACTGTGGATCAGACAACATACATACTCACCAAACCTCTATCTAGAGTGAAGATAGAACACTTTAGGAGGAGACTTGGTATGGTTGAGTTGTAATCCATTTGTACTCTTTAAATTGTTAATAAAATAATTTTATTTTGTCAGGCTATTAACTGTTGTGGGATCCACCATTTGTGTTCATTATTTAAGAGGTAATGATCTCTGAGATAATGAACACTTGTATATAAGACATTATGAGAGATGACGATCTCTTAGATAATGTGCTAAACAATAGAGTTCTAATATAAGATCTAGATGAGTTTAAGATCGTATTGCGATGTTGACATTGCTATGTCAATGAGTCACAATTTGGATAAAAGAAGCTTTTTTTTTTTTTTTTTTCCAGATTTATCCTATTTTCTGGTAGATCTTAAGCTTAGGATCATGATTGTGAAATAGAATACCAGTATTTATGAGTCACAACTTGGATAAATGAAGAAATCAAATTACTTTTCAAATATATCATGTATCTTATCACTAGTACTAGTGATTTGTCATATCATAGGTTTAGTAGTATGACATTGTATCATGTATTCTATAATACCACATACTAAGAAGATTCAGATAGATATAAATTATTAATTCTTGCTTATTAATCTCTATTGATGTTGCTAGATATAATATCTCTTTGTATGATTATCAAGTTAAGAGGGAGTATTAAGTATGTAACTCGATAATCCTATAGGTCTGAATGTGCAGACTGCACTTGATCTTCTCACCTTGAATATCATATGATTGGCATTAAGTTTTATACTTTCCTTGTGAGCTGACAATTTCTAAAGGATTTGTTTATTATTCATTACTAATCTAACACATTGTGTTAGTTAGTAATTAATATGTTTTTCTTTGCAGATCGCCAATTTCTAGAGAGGAGATATATGCTGATTAAGGAAGGGACATGTCCCTTTGAGGGACACACCCTTTAGTGATGATATATAGGTAGGTTATTGTTGTAGTTTGAAAGACACACAATTACATTTCCAGTCTGCTCCTTCAAGCAACAATATCCAGTGAATATATATTGTAGAGATACTTCCATTTCAAATCAGATCAAAGGTTGATCATTCCTCCTTGCATCAAAATTTGAGAAGTTCATTATTCACCACATAAGGATTGTTGATAAGTTAAGATTGTTGATAAGTCTGATCAAAAGCATAGAATTAGCAAAATATTTACAATGGAGTGCTGGGGGCTAATCTTTTAGCCCTTTTTAAATTTTTGAAGGGGTTTATAGATTTTTCTTTGCTATATGGAGGCCCTATCAATTTTTTGGCTCTAACTTGAGCATACAAAGGCATTTTTTGGATTTGAAAAAGTGTCAGAAAGATGATTCCAAGATAGACATAATGGTAAAGGTATTTTTTGTATTTTTTTCCATCATATCTTGGATAAGTGTGGGGTGCATGGGGTATGGATCACAAAGATTTAGCATGATGGTGAAGGTATTTTTTTCCATCGAGAACTATCCAAGTTCTATGTTATTTTCATCAGTATTTCTCAAAGGTACATGTGATTCTCAAACTAAATTTGTTTTCCTCTTTTCTTCTATACACATTGCTTCTTATAGCTAAGGTTCAATTTCTTGCATTGTGGGGGGTGTTTTGTATTATTGTTTCTGTTATTTACATTAGTAAACCATAATTTTTTCAAAAAAATCCAACACCTTCAAAAAACAATGGCCGAGATCTCCTCTTGTCTAGAAATTCTCACCCCTCATTACTATCACACATAGGAGTCCCCGATGACACGACTTCTTTGGTCAAAAGGGTTGTGGTCTTGTTTAGACGCAATGCAACCAATTTTATAGAGCCCTTTTGAGGTCATCCAACATAGGAACAAGATGGACGAAGCAATGGGGTTGATTGCTTTACAAGTATCTAACAGTCTACAATTTTATCTTGATGGGTGCAATACACCTCTAACTATGTGGACCAAGCTTGATGACTTGTTTGGTATAATGAATGAGTTTAGAGAAATTTAGATTGAGGCAAATTTTACCTATCTTGTACCAAAATATTTTCCTTCCATTGAGGTCTTCTTAATGAAGTTCAAATAACAGAAATCTTTATTGCAGGGTTGTGGGAAAACTAAGTCTGATACTGAGTGCATTTACTTGATTCTTTCTAAGCTTTGTGGGAACTTTCTCATTTATTCTTCTACCTTCTATTCTACCAAGGATGCTTTGGGTACTAGATTAACCATGCCATCCTTTGAGGTATTTTGTGATCATTTGACTTGAGAGTAAGTTGAGCTCTCTCAGTTGGATTCTCTCATAGGCTCACAAACTTGTGCATTTGTAGCTTGACCATCTTCTGGGACAAAGGATACGAACAAAAAGTTACATCCTACAAAGTCTCAGATTGATTCTAGCCCTCACATAACATCAAACCCACCTCCTCCGAAGGGAGATAAACCAAAGCTAGAAAGACCGAAGTGTGCTTATTATAATAAGCCAAATCATGATGAGTAATGTTGTTATGAGAAAAAGTTAGATGGCTATGCCAAACATGTTTCAGATTTGACAACTCTCCTTTTGAAGAGCAACATTGATATTCCTTCTATTTCTTATAGATCTTCATCATCATCATCATTTCAGTCAGATGGTAAAGATATAGGAAAGGGTCATGCACTATGTGAAACTACTACTCCACATTCTTTTAGATGGTTATTGGATTCATGTGCTTCACACCATATGGCATTTTCTTATATTTATTCTCTTCTTTTGAGGCTTCTCCTACTGCACACATTTTGATGGGGAACAACACTATTATGATTGTATGTGGAAAATATTCTATTGACATTGATGATGGTACAATTTATGATGTAATATGTGCTCCATCTTTGTCCTCTAACCTTCTCTCTATTTATTAGATTACTCACAATGGGGCAGGGAAGACAATTGAGTTTGCACAAGATTCAGAGCACATTAGAGATAGTGAGACAAGCAATATTGTTGCTACAAGGGCTATTGATCATTCTTCCCGCTTATACTCTTTCTCTCAATTTGGTGCACCATCTCCACTATCGAAGAATCACTCTCCTTCTTTATGAGAGACTATTGAAGTGAAGTCAGGTCACTTGAACTTATGTGTTGTTCTTGAGACCAGTGTTGTGACTTCTATACCTCCATCTCCTATTCAAATTCTATCTATTGCACAAGATTACTCTTCAACATTGCTTACCATTGTAGCTCCAGTCATTGAGCCACCTACTATAGTTGTTAAGGATATATCAGAGGACATAGATCTCCTCTCAGATGAAATATTCAACACAATTGTTATCCCACCTCCATTGGAGATTCCATTTCAGGATTCTCATGCATTCTCCTTTGAGCATCAACTAGGACTTCTAGCTTCACCCTCCTTGTCCACTAGCTTTGTTTGTTTCATATTGGAGCCACATTGGTATGTTCATCAACATAGGAGTTCTATCATTCTTGGGGGGCTATGGAGTCTCAAGCTGCTATCATGAGGGGTTCCATTGTACTTATGGTCTCGAGAGAGTCTCTTGAGATATTTCATTTGCGCATCCTTTTCTATCTCTTTTTGGAGTGGGGTTTTTCCCATTAGGTTTTCTTTAATTCATAGAGATTTGGTTGTTATTGGGTACATCATCAAGCCTTGTTGCCAAGACCCAAGTTTGCTTTCAACATTGTAGTTTCCTTGCTTTGTCATGCATTTCTTGTAGTTGCATTACTACTCATCTCGGGGGGGGAGGGATGGGGGCGCGGGCATTAGAGTAAAGTGTTAATTTCATTTCATTTATTAAATTGCCTTTACTCCCTTCTTAAGATTTCCCTTTATGGACTTGCATTTCCATTTAATAATTAAATACTAATTATTAAATGTCATTTACCTCTTAGGGTTTCCCTATTAGGTTTTACGATCTCCTTCTATAAGGATTGATCAATTGTAAATTTTAATTCATTTTTTAAGTCTAATAATATGATTTTTCGTATTTATAGAGAAAACCCTTGCCTTTTCTTTGTCTTTTCTTCTTTGTGATAGGTTCTTGCATGCAGGTGTTCTTTGGGTTTTGTGGATTTGTATTGCTCAAATCCTTCACAAAAATACACCTCCATTTAGACTATGGATGCTAGACTAGTAGTGGAACTAAGTTCAATAATCTTTGACATGTTTTCTTGTATAACATATATCCAAAGTGTACTATATCCTTGAGCAAAAAAAATGATAATTAAATAAATTGAATCATTGATTGTATCAATAAATACTAATTTATTAAAATAAAATCACTCTTTACTATCAAGACAAATCATGGTATTCTAATAATGAATGAAATTTATTTGTTGCAATTTTATAGTTTACTTATTTTCATTTCGTATAATAATATTTTTATTTTTAGATATTCAAAAGACATCTAAAAGATCACATTTTTGAAGGAATAATAGTATCAAGATATTTTAGCCTTGATCTTTTATGCCATTTGTTCCCAACATGTGGTTTGAATTCTTATTTATGGTCTTGCTAAATCTTTCTTTTGAAAAGTTATCTAATATTTCACAATTAGTGTCTTTCTTGGGATAATATTTGTAAGCAGAGATTTCAAGGTCCTTCATTTTGCGTTTTATGTGGTAAAGGGGAGGAGACTATTTCCCATTTTTTGTCCTACGCTCTTCTATTAACCATATATGATACCTCAAGTGGAATGCTTGGGGTCACTATGTTTCCTCTTTTTCATAATTCTAATATCATATGACGTGTGCTTGCTCTAAATCCCATCTTCTTCAGGTTGCTTGTGTTATTGGCTCTTTTTTTATTCTTTGGCATCTTTGGTTGGAGAGGAACAAGAGGGTCTTTCAGGATGTTTAGATTGGGGTTTTACATCTATGGTGGAAGATTATCCATTCTCTTCATGAGACAATTTTGGATAAATGTGGGATGCATGGGGTATGGATCACAAAGATGTTGTTACATGTAATCATCTCATTTTTCTTCTTCCAGGAGGGGTCCTAGTAGTAGTAGTAGTAAGAGGTTTCGTAATAAGCCTAGACAACCTTTGTGGAGTGTTAAGCATGAGGGGTAGTGGGATCGTCCCCAATTTGGTGTTCTCAATGTTAATATTGACGGTTCTTCTCAGGGGGAATCCAGGCCTTGCAAACATTGGGCCGGGGAGTTGTTCGTAGTAGCTCCAGGGAAGTACACTTACTTTTCTCTATGTATATGGGCTTTCATACTAAAAATTCTATCAAAGCTTTAGTCATCTTGTTCATTGCGGAGGAGTTTCATGCACATGGTTGGCACAAGATTATTTCTGACATTGATTCTCAAGTGGTTGTGAACTTGCTAAATGTGTAAGAGCTTCGAGATGTGAGTTGCCACTTTGCTTAAATTATTAATTAGATTCTCCACTTCTATAGGTCTCTTGACTTTGTTAGTTTTATGCGTATCCCTTGTGAGTGGAATGGTATTGTTGATTGCCTAACTAAATGGACTTAAGCTCACATGCGAGACTAGAATATTGTTGATAAGAGACATTTTCACCCTAATTTATCTCGAGTCTGATGATTTTTTCGATCGAGATAGGGCTCTCTAGAGCTTTTTTCAAGCCCTTCTTTTTGTATCTCTTTGTTTATTAGTAAATATTTAACCCTCTTCTAGTTGTAACAAGAGAATATAAAATGCAAAACATCTTTCTTCCATATAAATTTTGCACCTTAGTTGAATTCTCTTTGTTCATCCATGGAGAACTAGTCTATTCAAATATAAATATTACTATTTAAAAAAAAAAAATTGTGTCTTTGTAGTCTAATTAAGTTATTGGCTTGCTATCCATGTTCACCATGAATTAAGTTCTTTGATCTTGTTTGTTTGGTGACAAGAAATTGGTCTCCTATAGTATAGAGGATTCACATAATGGGTCAAGTGCCTAACTATGTTGGAGAAATTCAATTTATTGGCTAAGTATGCATCCATTTTAGTTTTTGGGTAAAGATTGGCGACGTGTCTATAATTTATTAGGTTGATGTTACAAGTAACCTATGTGACCTTGAAGAGAAAATAGCAAGGCTTTGAGAAAATGGACAAGGAAATCATTTCTCTTTTGAGTTTTGAATATAATGTAAATATTTTGACAACCTCCTAACCTACACGCCATGATTCTAACAAAGGAATTAATCCGTGTTGTTAAGCATACTCGTAATATGACAAGGTAAATGTGTAAGGATTGAGTTAATATGAAGGAACCTTGACGTTATCTAAGCTTCCACACTAGCATATCTCTTAGATGACAAATCTTGCCATCTCAATAATATTGACAACATGACATGTCACTTTATTAGTTGAATAAGAAATGTGACTGGGAAGGGATATTTTTTCTAGCATAGCTTTATACTAAATTTTATTTGATTTTTAGATGCTCGTGAACCATTGACAACACTCTTGTATGGTTACCATCCATCCATTTATTCTAGATCTAGTTGATCTCTAAGAGATCCGATAACTACTGATCTTCACATGTTGTGTTTGAAATAGTGATAACAGGATATGATGAAGTAAACTATCTATATTTGAAGATCATCTACTACCATTGATCTAAGAGGAAAGTTAATGATATTGTTGATTGAGTCTAGTACTTAATGCTCTTTTATAAAGTACTTAAACCTCAAAATATCCAATTAAATAAAAACCTCTTCCTAAATTTGATATTATAAATAAAAGAAATAAAAACTTTCTTCCCAATCCACTTCATCTTAGTATCTTAATAATATTGATAAATAAAACCTAAAAAATTAGTTATAAAACTACTCAAAATAAGCATTTTTTAATTAAAAAAAACATCCTAATGAAATTACATATTGTGTGCACATAACATCAACATATGCTAGTGTACATATATACATATTTATGTACAAATAACAAATATGATAAGCATATGTTTGTATACACTCTGAAAAATTTGCATAGAAAAACATGAAGCTTCCAATCACATAGAATCATTTGATGGCATATGATTTGCATTTGCTCAGTTCTCTGCAAGAATATTCAAGGTGCTTCCACTGACAGAAATGTCCTCCATTGGTGGCATACCACTTGCACAAAATCCCCTCCCATTCAAGCTCTCTGGAACACCATCCAACAATAGAGGAGTAATCTCCAACTCAGAGGCCTCATACATTACATTGATGTAAACATTCTCCTCTACCCTTCTTGCATTTCTTTGTGCTTCCAGTAAATCCCTAAGGGAAGGTGCATTGTTGTTATCAGATTTGCTAACTGCACCTTCATCTATATTCAAATCTCTGCACCCAATCAGCAACCTCCAACTCCTCAGCTTCCCATTATTCTTAGATCTCCTGCCATTTGTACTCATCCACCTCAGCTCTTCTGAATGAGCACTGTTACTTGTGTGTGTGGTGGGTCTAATGCCTATCAGATTCCCAAGAGTAGTGCTCCTTTCTGTAAAAAATGATGTACTAGACTGCCTCCAAATAAAAAAAACCAGACATAAGATTTTCAGCAGTCCACAATGACATCAAAAAATAGTATTTCTGAATTCGATGGCATGGTGTGTATTTACATCAACATTTTGGATCATATTCTACGATCTATCATTAGGATGAGCGAGCTGTAAAAAGTATAGAATGTAATCTGAAACATTGATAAGATCCTCACCTCTGTGTCAAGGTTTGATGAAGAGAACGAAGAGGAACTGGGTGTGGTAAAATGGAATGGAGTTTTCTCCATGGCTCTTATGGCATTCGTTATCTCCACTCTGATATTAACAGTCTCCAGTCCAAGAGGCCACCCAACACCCTGAAAACAAATTGAGAATTAGAGCTATTAGATTTTCACAGTACTATTAGTTTGTTTTCTGGATTTGATTGTGTGAACATCTTTTATCATCAACAATTCAGATCACACTACCTGATCCATCATCAGAATGCAAATGCCATAAAAGAAGAAGAGGAGGATGGATCAAGTAGTGTGATCAGAAATATTGATGATAAAAATTGTTCACACAATCAAATCTAGAAAACAAACTAATAAAACAAATTGAGAAGCCAAAAATGATAAAACTTAAAACATTGTTGATACAAACAAAATCCTACACAGTACAATCCAGAGATAAAGCAGCAATGCCAAAACTGTGTCCTACAATCAGTGCATCCAAACACAAAGATCTACTTAAAACAGCTAATGAATCAGCAAATGTTATCATCATAACTAGTGAACAATGAATTGATGGGCTATGATAAAAAAAACAGCAATTGCCAGGCTCTAATGGATGTAATCAATGAACCCACAAATGAGTTAGTGTAATTGATTGAAGAAGAGCAAACCTCTCTAACCATGGAAACCATCCTAAGCTGCAAGTATTACTCTTCAGCTCTATAACCATATGCTTCTCAAGAGACTTTTAATGCTGTGAATCATGAAAGCTATTTATCGTTCTTTCTACAGCAAGAAGGAAAACCATTTCTATACATTTTAATGCATTGTTTGAAAAATGGGTATAAGCTATGATGTTGCATGTGCTGATTACGCACTAGGTGAGGGCCTAAATTTCCCGGGACAATAATGACATTTTGGATCTTGATAGATGACAAAGATTTTTCTGTCTGTGAATCAATTCACTACACGAAAATGAGTTTGATGTGTCAAATTTATGTTCATTGTCTCAATTTATAATATCGCACATGAGAATATGATTATGTTTAACAAATGATGTCAAAAGCTTTAATCCATTGCTTTGACTGGTGGGGAGGCCATGGAGGGAACAAAATTGGGATATCTCAAATGAATAGATGTACGGCCTGAAATGAATGAAAGCTTTGGCTCACCTTTTTACGTCTGTAATACTTGCAAAAGCACTGTATACTACTGTGCGTGGCCCATTTAATACCATATTTCATGACACCAAATTAAATGCCACTGAAAAGTAGATAGAGACTGAAGAGTCTTGTTACTCTATCCCTATAATATAGGGTTGCAGGAATAAAGGAAGCCTGCATAGAAAGAATCTAGGATTAAATTAATATTGGATTACCAGAATCAATTATAATTATAAATTGATTATTCATCTATGTGAATGATAAATTACTACTAGGGTTATAAGGATTAGATATAGAAACAAGGCTATGGTTATGCTTGAATTCAACCTAGAAATGAGGTTATAATTAGAATTGAAGTTAGAGGTAGGGTTAGATATAAAGTTGTAATTAGGATGAGAGTTAGAATTAGCAATGTGTTTTAGTTAGAGTTTGAAAAAGAGTTACCATTAGAACTAATCTTAAATTTAAGAATAAAATTAGAATTGTAATAACATTTACCATTACCATTACCATTATTTATATATATATCTACTATTTTAGTGATTGACAAATCTTTACTTAAGTAATAGTTGAGAAATATCTTTAGAGCTAAGAACATTAGAAATAAATAATCTTGCAAAAATCATTCAATTCAAATATTAAAAGTTAAACTTTTCTAAATATTTGAAATATGTAGATATTACTATTAAGTCTATGTGTAGATGCATAAATTAATGTATATTATTTCTTACCTAACTATTACAACACTAAATTTATAGGTAGGGGTCTTATTGAGAGTTCTGCCAATAAAAGAGATCAGTAAGTATTTTTTATGTAGGCAAAAGTATTTGGTGGGGCTTGCCAAGTGAAGCTATACAACATATATATTTATGTTGTATAAAATATGTAGTACACCCTATCAAATATGCAAAATAGTTCACATGCGCTACTTTGTTCTACTATACTCTATATTTGTTGTTCTACTTGGATATCATTTTCTTGGCTTTGTTTGCTCTTCACTACCTATGACTTTTTATGCTTTGTATGCTCTAATCTAGGTTGCTATGCTTTGCCCTACTCTATTATGTATAGTTTTCTCTATTTTGTATTTTTTTGCTTTACTTTATATATTATACTCTACATGCCTTTATGATCTATTTTGTTGAATATGCCATAATGCACTCTTTTACATTAATTGAAACAAATATTAGCAAATCACATGTATCATCTATCTTCTAAAAAATGTTTTTCTTCTTTATCTTTTCTCTTGCCAAAGTGTCATCTTTTTAAAATTATTTTCTAGAATGCTTATATACGAATGGTGGTACTATTCTTGTACTTAATATGTCTACATAAGATATAACCACAAATGTCAATTATAATTTTTCTTTTTGTCCTTATCTATAGGGCTTTTAAAAGATTCAAGCCTTGATATTAGCGTAAAATCCCAAAGTAATCTTAATAACATTTGGTTGTGTGGCCCCTTTGCATCAGTGTAATTATGGTTGTATGTGGAGCTTGAGCTTCAAATGTTATCTTTGAGTAATTATCAAACTCCAATCATAACATACACTAGTGGTTCTAGTGGCAAATTTCCAACTTCTTGTATTATTTTTTGGATATTCCATTGAGCTTCATATACGAGATGTGTGTGTATCAACACATTATTAGTTATCATTACCATTGCATCCTTAGAAATTAATAAATCCACATCAAATCCATCATTTTGGTGCATTAACGTTACTTTATTTACTTTATTATGATGCTCTAATTTGGAATGAATATAATTTTCTAATGGTGTGATTATACATTATTATTTATGGTAAAATTCTAAATCCTATTGTAATTTGAACATTGATGGGTGTCTTTTTGTGCTAACACTAATTCTCGTCAACAACACTTTTTAGTCATTAATAGTTTAATTTGCATTTCTTAGATTTGTGTTAAGTTGATAAAATCATTATTGTTGGATATTTTCTCCTTGTCTAAATATTCAAACCCAAGTAATGATAGTTTTGAATTATTACTATAGTAGTTTAACATATTGTATTGTCATATTTTAAGGATGTTAAGTAGTGAAATAACTTCCTGCGCTAATCTTGAGGAGAGGATAATGTAAAAAAAATCTAAGATCTTTATAACATTTATGGAAATATAATAAAACTAACATGCATACCATAGCGGTATCACATTGGGAAACCCCTTTCAGGATAAAAGTCCCAGACTAAAAAGGTTGTCAAATATATCATTAAAAAATCAATAACATATCACAATATACTTGTAGATCAAGCTTCTCTTAGGAGTATCACCAACCATAGTTCCAAAGTAATTGAATAGATATAAGACTCTTACACACATCGTCCATTTCATGTACCCAATATATAAGAGATATATAATACATGAAACCATCAAATGGTATTACTAAACCATGAGCTAAAACCACTTATAATATGGCCTTCCCATCATTTCTTCAATCAAAGCTATCCTATGATGTGTCAATATACACATCAACACATGTGTATAACTCCCATTTACATCTCATTCGTGGGTTCAATACATTTTCACATTTCCTATTTTAGAAGACCTAGCTTCGAGAAGCCATAATATTGAAACCGAGTATTTGACTAATGAATTATTTGAAGCGTCAAAAAGCTCAAGAAACTCTATATCATTTTCTAAATCCCTAAACCGATCACTCATATGTTTGGCCTATTTTGAAGCCTTTAAAACCTCCAAAATTGAATTCAATTTTTTTGACAAAAGATTTTTGAATCAAAGTATGCATTTGATATTTTTGAAGGAAGAAGAGGTCTAATAGGAGGAAGTCTAATAATATTAGTAGTTTCTAACCTTTCCATAGTAGATTGCAAAAATTCAAAAAGGGGAGTAAACTTACGATTCATCCAAAAAATATAGGAAGAAGAATGACACTTTTGGATGCAACAACTACTTGTCCATCTACTGTAGTTCTTATTTTGTTTATCTTGACATATTTGTTAATTTTTTAATATATATTTTGTTAGTCACGGAATTACTCTTATCAACTAGCATAGGAGCCACTAGAGTGGTGATCTCAAATTGACTCACTTGTAATGATAATAATGAAGCATTGCACAAAGTTATGAAAAAGAGGTAAATTTGGTAAGAAAAATATTTTCTCTAATGTATTTTTGTAAATAGCAATAAAGATATGTTGAATATCAATATCAGGCACATGATAAGAAATCTGAGCATGTAAGTGCTTAAATCTACCAAAAAAATTAGTCACTTTTTCCTTAGGACCCTATTTATAATGCATTAAATTAGTCAAGGACACTAGAGGACCAATGTTGTTTTAAAATTGTTGGATAAATGGATTAGCAAGTTTATGTTGGAATTACAATAGGAAAAGTAAACTTCGGAGTGGGGTGGGGGGGGGGGGGGGGGGGGGGGGGTTGAATCAGTAGTTTAAACTTTGACCCTTAACACATTCACCACACATCCATCTCATACATTCAATAAGTAAACTGAAATACCACGTAAACCATGTACATCTAAAATATGTAAGAAAGTAAACATTCACACATATATGATTACCCAAAAACCCTCCAATGAGAAGGTAAAAATGGGGTAGGAATGACACCCACAGATCTTCACTATTGTAGTTATAAAGTGTATCCAATGAAGGTTACAATGTTTGATCATGAGACATGATCTACCCTATTAAAGGCTTACAAAGACTGTTAGGTCTCACCCTATTAAAGGATTTCAACACCCTATTAAAAGTGTACCTTGTTAAAGGACTTCAACTCACAATTAAGTAAGCACCCTACTAAAGGATTTCAATACAACCTATTAGGACTACTCTGTTAAGAGAATTAACTAATTCACCTTCTAGAATGAGTCAACGTTGATGTTGCAGTTAGCACTTGATTGATGATAGATCACCTCTAGATTGATGTATTATCAATCCTTCTTGATCAGCTGTCTCATTAATGTATGCTTTTCCTTTCCTCTATTCTCCTTTAACTGATTCTGCAATGTAATCTCACTTCACAAGTCCTTAGTCACCATGAATGCTCCGTTTCTCGCATGCAAACTTCTCTTTTTGCTCCTTCATACTCCTTAGAAAGTTTTGGGTTTGTCTTTATTAAGAAGACTTAAGTGACTTAGGGTTAGGTATGAATTGACGATTGTTATTCATCCATTTTGCCACTTAATCCTTCTCTTTTTCTGATTGGCTGCATGCAATTCATAGGGATTCCAAATTAAGATTCGTCCTTATCTCCAAAAAATCATAATTCAATCTTTAATTCACCTCAAAAATGTTTTACATAGTTGTTTGTGCCATTACAAACAACTATGACAAAACTGTCTTACTCAGCATCTAGAGTTTTTGATGCTCGGCATATACTGTTCTCTATATTGTGACTCAGCTTCTATATCACTTGGAATGCTCTGTTTACTCAGCTCTTGAATCACTCAGCATACACTATCTGCTTGACACTTGAGTGACTTGACACATGAGTGGCTCGACACTCACTGTGGACTCAACATGCACTATTATATACATGTTGTGCTCGTCATGTACTACTTGTTCGACATGAACTAAGTAAATGACTTAAGTGTGTAGACACTCATTGGTCAAAACCAATCTGAGATCAACAATCTCCCCCTTTGACATGAGTTTCAAAAACACTTGGTCATTTATTGTTGTCATTTTTCTTACGAGCATAACATATCTCTTATTCGGCTTATGTACAAAACTACAAAATTTCAAAATTTTGTAATAGCTTATACCTCAAAATCTAATAACTCCCCCTGAGTTGATTGGCCTATTCTACAGTCAAAATTTTGTATCCAAAATTTTGTACTCTTGCTGAGTAAATGTGTCTCAATTGATACTCTTTGACTTGCTTGTTGTTCGTTACTAACTGATACTCTTTCATTTCATCTCCCCCTTTTCTCTTATTCTCCTTCTTTTCTCTCTTTCTCCCCCAAATTCTATATCTCCCTCACTTTTATTTCTCCCCATTTTTGACACTTATGTCAAATGGGTTATACACTAATAGTGTGTTTGTCCGAAAAAGATTTATGGACCTCTAGTATAATCTTGAGACTTGCATCCCAATTTTTAGATGCCACATCCAAAGAATTAATTTGGATGGCCACCTCAGTAGCAAGGTGGACTAGGCCATCTAATGTTGAAAGATTGGGATCTTTATTCATAAGTGTTTTAGTGCAGCCTAACTCTTTGTGCAAAATTTCCATGTGAGGGGTCAATTTTGTTTGGATGCTAATCAATTTTGCCCTTATATTGGCTTCATCTACTAATAATGTAGCTAACCGACTTTGGGTTTATAGCAAAGTTCTAAAGTGGTTCTCACTTTGAGCTGGTGTCATAGGCAATTTTGCACTTGATGCATTAATCTAACTTTCCAAACTCAAAATGTGACTTCTTGTCTCTTGTGTGAGGAGTGTTGGATTGCACAATTTTGTGTAAAGTGAGAAAATATTCTCAAGTACCTTCAACACTCTCAACCTTAGTTGCCAATGCAACTTGTGTAAGTGCTATATCACCTGATATTTTCTCATTCACTTTGCTTTGAAATTTATTTTCAGACCATTCTAGTAATTTAACATTTGTATCAAGGTCTACATCACTAACCTTTTCCATTATATTTTCCAGTTGTTTAGTGAGTGGCTTGGTTTCATCCAGAGTAGGCAAACTAAATGCATCCAAAAAGATGTCTTTGATTTCCACAAATGCTTGCTTCTGCCTATGATCCTTTCTGAGTAGTTCTTGTCTTTTCTTTCTTGCTAGGGCTTCTTGCAATATGCCCATCTACTCAATTTTTATTGTGTAATAGTCATACTTTTGTAAAATAATATCTTCATCAAGATTTACATCTCCATATTGTGTCACTTCTTCAGCCTTTGAGGAACTTGGACTCGACATTGAGATTTGCAATGGTGTTGTATTTGTGCTCGACTTTTGAAGAGTGTGACTAAAAGGCGAGATAGATTCTGGTAAAGTTACCGGGGCTTGAATTGCTACTTGCTCCTTCACCTTTGGTGTCAACTTAGTTTCTTCAAGCTTGTCCTTTGCTTCCACGATTCCTTGTGATGCACCTTGTACTTGTGCTGGAGGTGCAGATAAGTCTACTTGACCTGTTTCACTCTATTTTTCTGTATTGGCTTGGGTTTCCACTACGTTCTTTCCAACTGTGTCAACCTTTTTTGATGTAGCTTTAGGTAATTTATCTAAAGTTTTCACATTAGTGACTTGAGGGGTGATAGTAGGTGGCTATTGTGTATTCATCTCTTCCATTGTAGTATCAGTCACTATTTTCTATATCTCATCTACACTCACCAATAGAGGATTATCACATAATTTGGCATGCAATGCAGATTGATCAAGTATCTTTTTCAAATCTTCCTTTGTAAGGGGATTAATGTTATGAGCAGTGTGATCAGAAACATCCTTCATTGTTACTGTTTCGCTGTTTATATTTGTTACATGTTGAGGGCTGACATCTGGCAGTTGTGTATCTTGTACACTCTGTTCTTCTTGTTGCTTTGCCTCAGCTATTGCCTATTTATATACTTTCTTTTTTGTGTCTCCCTCAATAGTGTCTTTATTGTCATCATCTTCTTCATCATCTTTTACCTCAATGGGTTCTTGTTCTCCTACCTTTACTGTTGCTAGTCCATATGTCATTTCCATATTTGTGTAAACTTCTTCACAACATCTTCAATATTGTTTTGTAGTATGCCAAAGGCTCTATATTTTGGAACAAATCGAACTGCATATTTCTTCATAGCCTTAGCAATTTGTGTCTTATTGGTTTCAGGCATAACTTGTGCATGTGACATTTCCCTTATTTGTCTTTCTAGGTTTAAACAATAATGCCATTTTTGCTCAACTCTCTCATATAAACTTTTGGGCATAGAGTTAGCAATTTCTAGTGGGCCTTTCTTAAAATTTTCCACCATGGTATATATAGTCTCCTCCACTTGATTCTTCTCAACTTTACCAAGGTTATCAAAATCAAAATGTGAAAATCTTGACAAATTTGCATTATTCTTAATATTTTCACATAGATTTTCTAAATTAGATAATGGATTATGACTCACCACTTTGAATTGGGTATTGTCATTTGATTTAGTTCTTTCTTCATCTGATTCAGCTTGTGCAATGTACTTCCTCCTAGGAGTTTTCTGCACTCCTCCTTGTTCGATTGGTTTGACTTTCTTCTTTGCCTTTTGTGCAGTGACACATGCACTAGCCCTTGTAGTAGGTGCAGTTGGTTTGGGCTGGCTTGAATTTGCAATTTTCTTGGCTTTTGTCACTAGTTGGGCCTTAAATTTTCTCTTCTTTAGATCTGTGGGAGTCAGTGCTTCCTTGGCTTCTTCTCCCTCAGCACCTTCAGCAACTTTAGTCTCTTCCTTTGGCTAATCTTCTCCCATTCCTTGAGTTAGTGCAAGTGGTGCTTATGTCTGAGAGTCTTCTTCCTCTTCATCCTCTTCCTACTCGATACCTTCACCAAATTCAGCTTTCAATTTCTTCACCAACTTCTCCTTTTTCGCAATGATAGAGGCAGTCTTGAGTTCCATGGTAATTTAAGATTTTTCCATCTCATAGTTTCTAAATGCAATAGCATTTTATTCTATTTCTTCTACAAGTAAGGCTATAATAGCTACAAAGGCCTCATCTACATTGACTTCATATCCTAATGGCCTTAGCCATCTTACCCTTAGAGTTGCTACTTGAACAAAAGTGTAATAAATATACACTAAGAAACAAGCATCATCATAATGCTTTTCCACTAGTGATACTAGAATTCTCAATCTTTTCTTCATTGATTGCTTAAAGTCCTCAAAATAGCTTGTCATTACAGACTTAAAGTTCTCACTGAATTGTTCAATGAACTCACCTATTTGTACTTCCATTGACCTATTTGTCTTCTATACAATTGTGCCAAATGTAGAAAAAGTGTTTTGAACATAAAAGAAAATGTATATCAAAATAGAACCAAATTTGCACTAAGCACTCTTTGTCTTTCTTATTGTTCCTAGGTTTTCAACTAGTTGTTGTAATTGTAGCTCTGTAAGATCATATGCGCGATCTTTCTTTACAATCTTGTAACCAACATCTGCTGCAATATAGGGCACACTATTTAATCTACTGGATTGGTAAAAATTGTGTGCAATAACACTTATTGCAAAGTCTATCAATGGATCTGTTATGGTATCAATAGTCATTCCTCTCTTATTCCACATGGCTCCTATATTCTTCTCAATAACCTCCTTTGAATCACTCCTCAAAGTTTAGGCCAATCTAGGGTTGGATACCTTGTTACACTATGGATTATCCTTTTGGTGATTTTGATAGGTCCATTTTCTAACCATAGAGAACTATCATGAATTTTGCTTAACACAATCCTAATCCATTCAGTTTCGAATACATTCAAGAAATCTATGGCACAAGTTAACCCTTTTTTTTTCTACAATTTGTATTCTTCCTTTAACACTCCATTCTCACAAAGTCTATCATATGCTTTCCTGATCTCCATATCACCAATACTTCCAATTTTACAATTATAACATTTCCTAACATCTTGAATCATTAAAACATTTGGTGGTATCATGGCTAAAGGAGCGAAGGGGTCTTTTTTGTATGCAATATCAGGTATGGCCTTGATATTAGTTATTTAACCTCATTACTAACTAGTTGAACATTCAAAACCTCATTTCCCTCAACATTCTTTGAACTAGATGTCATTGTGTGAAACTAGGGTTTACGAAAATATAAACAACATAACTTGGCACTTGATAAATACGTTACAAGATTTGATGAAATGGTGTTGAATCGCTGCTCAAATTTTTCTGCAATCACTTTTGATGAATTTCTTGATCACCTCTAGCTCTCCTTGCTCTTTCTTGATTTTGAAATGGTGTAAAATGAGGTGAAAATCAAATATCCTTTTGAAACCATGCAAGAAATGCTGAGTGCTTACACAACTGTAAGCTCGATATCAACTAATTTTAGGCTCACTCGGCATCCATTAGCATTTTATTCATTTGGAAACCATTATGAGCTTGGCATCAACTAGCCAATTTGTTAGCTCAACATCCTCTAATATTTCACTCGAAACTCATGGGAAACTTTTCATGCTTGCCAGTAACATGAAAAACTTAAGGATTTTTCTTTGAATGCTAATAACATCTTGCATCTTTATTCATGCTTATGTAGAATTTCTAGTACTAAATTATTTTGGAATTAATGTATGATATAACCCATGAATATCAATCCCACATACCTCTTGATTGCTTAGTTTGATGACCCATTGGGTGAAGTGATCCCTTCTCCATTTGATGTGTTGCAATCATACTTTTTCTTCCATGTCTTGTTCATTTCATTTTTTACATTTTCAACATCTACCTTGCCTTTGTCTTTATCAAACTGACAACTTGGTGCCTTTGACATTGTTGGACAATATCAACTGATTTGACCAATATTTAAACAATTAAAACATGTGGTTTGACTCAACCACCTTTTTTAGTCAGCTCTAAAGTGTGTTCTAATACAATTTACAAGAACATGTCCATACTCTTGACAATAATGACAACTATATCTTGTATTATAATCCTAATTATAAGAGTTGCTATTGCTCCTTACCTTTGTTTGCCTATTTGATGACCACATGGGTTTGGATCTGTACTCAAAAGCTCTATGTCCATACTTCTGATAGTTGTAACAATACCCTTCAAATCTTTGTATGTGTGTAGTCATAGTTCTGCATTCATGTGTCTAATGACCTTGTTTGTTGTACTTATGACAGTGAACCATGCTTTTATGCTTGACATTCTAATTTACTTTCCTACTCCTACATACATTAGCAGTATATCCTTTGTTACCACAATTATGACAAGTGGGTTTAGAGTTCTTACCTTTATTGTTCCTTTCTTCAGCACTTTTGGATGATTCTCCTTCTTCAATACTTGTGTATCCTAGTCCAGATGTATCATTATTGGATCTTGGGGATCTCAATAATTTCTCAAAGTATTTGATAGATTTATTAGATTTATTGAGGCTTTCAAAAAATTCCTTTTCCCTTTTTAGGTCACTCTTCAATTTCTCATTCTATAGTTTTAATGGTGTTATCTCAATGTCCTTGATATTCAATTCATAGTTGACATTGATCATTTGACTCAATGTATCCAATTGCATGTTGAAAATCTTGGTTAGCTCTATTGACTTCTCTTCCAATCTATTGATCAATACTCTTTTTTCTTCTTTAATCATGGATTTATCTTCCATAGCTTTCTTCTTCTGCTCAGTCACTTTGCATAGTAGTATGGCTTGTGATTCTTGCTCCAATTTGAGATTCCCGATTTGTTCAGCTTGGGCTCTATTCTTTTCCATTAGATCTACAACTGCTGCATCAAATTCGTTGGAGTCTCCATTAGAAAATAGCTTAATAGTGTCCATTTATCTATATTGTGTGCCATTCTCCTCAATAGAAATTTCCTCCCTTCTCTTCAAAGATTTCTTTAGTTCTTCTCTTGCTTCATCTAGTTGATGTAGAATGAGTTGTATTTCAATTCCTTGATTCTCAATGATCTTTCCCAACTTGTAGAATTTCATTTTCAAGATCTTTCCTCAAAGATGCAAAGTTTCTCTTTCAAAGAACTAGGCTCTGACACCAATTGTTGGAATTACAATAGGAAAGGTAATCTTCTTTTTTTTTTTGGGGGGGGTGGGGGGGTTGAATCAGTAGTTTAAACTTTCACCCTTAATAGTTTAAACTTTCACCCTTAACACATTCACCACACATCCATCTCATACATTCAATAAGTAAACTGAAATACCATGTAAAGCATGTACATCTAAAACAAGTAAGCAAGTAAAAATTCACACATATATGACACCAAATATGATTACCCAAAAACCCTCCAATGAGAAGCTAAAACTGGGGTGGGAATGACACCCACAAATCTTCACTACTGCAGTAATAAAGTGTATCCAATGAAGATTACAATGTTTGATCATGAGACATGATCTACCCTATTAAAGGCTTACAAAGACTGTTAGGTCTCACCCTGTTAAAGGATTTCAAAACCCTGTTAAAAGTGTGCCTTGTTAAAGGACTTCAACTCACAATTAAGTAAGCACCCTACTAAAAGATTTCAATACATCCAGTTAGGACTACTTTGTTAAGAGATTTATCTAATTCACCTGCTAGAATGACTTAGCATTGATCCTACGATTAGCACTTGATTTCCTAATGATAGATCACCTCTAAACTGATGTATTCTCGATCGTTCTTGATCATATGTCTCATTGCTATATACTTTTCCTTTCCTCTATTCTCCTTTAATTGATTCTACAATGTAATCTCACTTCATAATTCCTTAGTCACCATGAATTCTTTGTTTCTCACATGCAAACTTCTCTTTTCGCTCCTTCAGACTCCTTAGAAAGTTTTGGGTTTGTCCTTCTTAAGAAGACTTAGGTGACTTAGGGTTAAGTATGATTCATCCATTTTGAAGCTTAATCCTTCCCTTTTTTTGATTGGCTGCATGCAGTACATAGGGTTTCCAAATTAAGATTCATCCTTATCTCCAAAATATCGTAATTCAATCTTTAAGTTACCTTAAAAATGGTTTACATAGTTGTTTATGCCATTACAAAAAATATGGCAAAACTGTCTTACTCGACATCTGAAGTTTTTGATGCTCGACATATACTATTCTCTATACTGTGACTCAACTTCTATATCACTCGGCATGCTTTATTTACTTAGCTCTTGAATCACTTGACATACACTGTCTGCTCAACACTTGAGTGACTCGACACATGAGTGGCTCGATGCTCACTATGGACTCGAAATACACTATTATATATATGTTGTGCTCGACATGTACTACTTGTTTTCCATGAACTACGTAAATGACTTAAGTTTGTAGACACTCATTACTCAAAACCAACATGAGATCAATAGTTTATGAAAAGACACAATGGAGTAAGGTAGAAAGGAGAAATATCATTGAAAGTACTTGTCACAAAAAGTGTGAGCAAAAAACTTGGCTAAAATCCTATGGTCATGGACATAATTGCTACATAGGTCTTGAAAAGTTTTAATATTGGTTAGAGAATCATCCTTACCATTATAAGTATTAAGGCAAGACATATTGTCTTGTTTAGGGGCAATGCCACGAATAATGTCTAAGGACAAAGGACTACCCATGTCACATGTAGGCACATCGAATTTTGATTGAGCTAAGAAGAAAGTTGTTGTAAGGAAGAGAAATTTTGAGCAAGTCTAATGATGGTGAAATCATTCAAAGAAATAGTTGGCATTGACACATTTGATACACTAGGAAAAGTGTATGATTTTTTGCAAGATAGAAGGTGTTGTGGATGGAACAATTGGGAGCATGATAGTAGGAGGAGTAGGATAAGTGTAAGGAATGCTATTGTATGAAGGCTATAAGGTGGGCAATGAAGTAGGCAGAGCACTTTCAAGAAGATGTGGATTAGGGAGACTCATGCTAGTAGGGTTTGATGGTTGAATATATGTAGTTACAATAGGTGGAACATAAGTAATAATTATAGATATAGGAGTGAAAATAGTCAAGGTAGGCTCAACACTAGCGATAGGTGGACCAATACCTAATTCACATGAAACTTAAGTAAAAGAGTTAACATGTGAATGCACAATGTGAGTAATACTATGCAAAGGATTAACACCATTGTCATCATTACGGATTATTTTCTTAATAGCTTCAAGCAAAGAAATAGTATCAATATTATGATTCTCTTGAGTAAGTCAATTTTGCATCTTTTCAATATCAGTAGCAAGCTTATGGACTTGGGAAATAGATACTCTTAAAGCCTCTTCTTCATCATGAGATGAATGGAAATAGTTATTTTCCATAGAAGAATCAGAATCATGGGAAATCATATTATCATAAGGTTATAAAGAGGGGGGAAGAAGATTTTGGATCAAATGAAGCTACGAGTCTATGAATTCTCCTAACGAGAATGTTATAGGTAGGGATTAAGGTAATAAAGCTCATACACAAAGCAAGAAAAAAGAGGAAGATCATACAAAGGGAGTCTAACCTTGAGTTATGAACTAGATATGAAAGAACACAAAGTATCCACAAAGCACACAATGTAATCTAAATGAAAGTAAAAACATAAAAACTTGTAAAGAGAGATCACAAGAGACATATTTAACTAAATAATGAAATCTAACTACAAAATCAAAAGTGGAAATGTCATTTATTGGGTTCACTAAATTGTATAATGAAGGTGAACACATGATAGAATTCAAAGGGGAATCTAACACCAAATAAAAAGTAGAAATTTCATTTTTCGGGCTCACCAAAAAAGTATAATAAAGGTGAATACTCAATATAATTCAAGAGGGAATCTAACACTAAGATAAAAAGTGGAAATGTCATTTGTTAGGTTCATTAAAATGTATGAGGTGAAATGTGAAGCAACATAAAAGCTTTAAGGGCTTATGGAGAACATGTCTGCTATGAAGGGCTTATGGTTTTGATCATGAATGTGCTCAAATCTAAAAAAATCCTGAAACCTAGGAACTTTAAAGGGGGAGATCAAGATACTGAAGGGAGCATTCTAGAAAAGGGCTATGACTCTGATACACAAGATGAGGCCGAAGGAGGTCTGCTGAGCCCAAAATGAGGTTCAGGTGGTAGCAATAAGAAAAGGAAAAATAATTCTGAGAAGGAGGACTCTAACTGGGAGAGGGAGAGTGATTTTGTTGAAGAAATTGTCAGAGAGCACATCAAAAATAGGGGAGGCAGCAAAGGTAAGGGCAAGGGTTGGCATAATGAGAGGGCCTCTCCTCATTCTGATGATGAGCCTTTGGCTCAACGCTTGGAGAGGAAAAGGAAGTCTGTGTGGCAATGGGATAATAAAAATGTTAAAAAGGCTAAAGAGGATTCTGACTACGTTGAGGATGATGAGCAGGGGTCTAAATCTGATGGGGTTGATTATGCAGGTAGTGGGCTAGGGTCTCCTAAAGGCTTGTTTGGAAACCCTAGCTCTATTTAGAAAGACATTGGCATCTTAAAGCATAAAATGTTTTTACCGAGCAAGGAAATGGAGCAATTTTCCAATATGGCCAAAGGGGAAAGAACCTTAGGAAAACATATTGACAAGCTCTTGGAGGTCATAGGAAACACTGAAGAAGTGAAAAATCTTATGCATAAGATTCCCGTGTTGGAAGCTAAGCAGAGGGTTATGGACAAGGACATTAGCAGTATCCAGGGGAAGGTGTCTTAACTTGAAACCATGCTGGGCAACATGGATAAGCAACTTAAGAAAATGGGGGATAAAGTAATAAATTTACTGAAGAAGAACGAGGTAGATAAACGCCAGGATTCTCCCCTAGGGGCTGATTCTCAAGGACCTAGTATGCGTACTAAAGCCCATTCGAAGAAGATCGAGGAAACCAGTAGGAAAGATGAGGTGAAAGCTACTGTTGAAACCATGCATTCTCTGGTGGACCAGGCTATGAATCTGATCAATACTCCTTAGCTAGTCGGTTATTGTTCCTTTGCTAGATTTTTGCTATCTTTTCCAACACTGTCCTCTGTGACCTTCTTTTGTTGTCTGAGGTCTATTTCATGTTTGTTCTTGGTTTCTTTTCTTGCACTTCTCTCTAGAACTCTACTGTTGTAAAGGTTTTGGGTCCTTTAAACCTTGTTTTTACTTAATCAATACATAAAAGCTTTAAAGCTCTCAATTACTTCACATTTCGTATGGGGAATTGTGACCTTATACCTCAAATGAAAGTTACGAAGATAGATACTTTCAATTCTAACTCTAAGGTAATTAGATCCAAGAAAATTAATGTAATCCAAATGATGAAGGAGCACTAATAAAAATATATATCTAATGGTTATAGAAATAGAGAAAGAATGCAAGATCCTTAAAACCCTAACTGTAGAAAATACAAACAAAGAAGTAGAAAGAAGCTATGAATTGCAATTAAAGACTATAGATCTAGAAAGCATATTTATTAAAATGAATAAATCAAAATTAAATACTAACCTTGAAAGGTGAATGGAAAATTGGATCTGAATTTATGGTATTTGAATTGTTCCTAACAACAAACAAACTTGGTTATACACCTAAAATTGCAAGATCTACAAAAGCAAAAATCCTTCGGCTCTAGGGCACATAAATTTTTTTAGGACAAAGAAGAAATGCACCGTATCTAGGATGTAGATGAATTTTTGATATGGATACAAATTTTCAAGACATGGAAGAAATGCATCCTAAGTCCTTCTATATACCTTATCGTGAAACTGATTTCTTACCTCTGAAATTTAGTGAAATGGGTATATAGATTTGTGCTTTGTTCTTCTTTTTGAGATATTTTCTTATAAATAAGGGTTATTGTTCTTTGATGGGGGGGTTTCCTTGGTAAAATCATAGTTTAGGAATTAACCTTGAGATTGAAATTGAAATAGTAATTTCAAAGCTGGAAATAAAAAGAAAATGAACAAATTCACCTTACAAGAGTAGGATTTCTTAATAAAATGTAATAAACTCACTATATCAAGTTGATTAGGTCAAGGAGATATGAAAGAACTCTTGAATCAAATTGGACATAGAAGAATGATGAAATTTGAAACCCTCTCTTGATGACAAGTTCCACTACCACCAATAGAGAAAGCTAAATCTTGAAATGTTGCGGCATGAGCATGAAAGATTAATGATGAAACTCCTAGATGAAATAATTTTAAGCCCCTTGAAAGCACCTTGAATGAAAAGGATCTCTTCTCCAATAGATTTCAAAAAGATCTCTTTGAATGCACTTGAAGATTGTAATGCCTACCCCTAGTTTACTTTTCATGTTATGTTGTTAAACTCTCTTAGGCCAGTTTTATGATTATGTTTTATGATTGTGGTAGTTGGTTACCCAATTTGATTCAGATGTTTTTCAAACTCAGTTAGATATTTGATGAGCTACTTGATACTTAGTTATTTCATGCATTCATGATTATTTCAATGATGATCTAAGTATGTTCATGTTTTACTTTATGCTTGACATTTCATATGTGGTTGAGGGAGGGAGTCGTAGTCACCTGCTAGTTTAGATCTACACGATGCACCAATCCTCACCATTGCATATTTAGTTTATATTATATACATGCTTGGATTTTATGTAGATTGTAGGTACTAGGCATCAACTTCCCTGAATTGCCAGGATGAGTGTGCCCTATCGAAGTATCTTAATGGTAAAAGAGGGGAGATAATTCTTAAGTCCAAATCCTAACCTTAAGCCAATTGTCTTAGAAAGTAGGACAAGTAGCTGAGTTATTTATCCTTTCAAATTCATCAAGTGATGTGAATTTGTGATTTTAACCCTTGAGTTTGATTTAGTACTTTGTTATTTAAATTGGGTTTTCGTATTTAGTTTTGTGGGTCTGTTGTGATTTTTAGTTATTATTAAATCAAATTAAAAGATAATTTAATGATTTATTTTAATGCAAATTTTATAAAGAAAAATCAATATTTAATTAATTGAGAAATTAATTAAATAAAAGAATTAAATTTAAAGATTTAATTAAAGTTCTAATTTTGGCATAATTATATCTATTTAATTTAATAATTATCTATTTAGGAGTTTCATTTTTATAATAAACTCTAAATAGGATTATTAGTTAAATTAATAAATATTTTATTAAAGACGTCTTGTAATATAATAAGAGAGAGATAAAAAATTAATAAATATTATTTAAATTAATTTGTAAAATGGTTGCACATTAAATTAAAATAAAATAAAATAATTAAGAAAAAGGTTTCGCCTAATTGCAAAACCAAAACCCTAAAGGGAGAAAACTCTTTATTAAAAAATTAGAGATAATTTTTCCACACACAAGTTTGGAGGAGCCAATTTTTGAGAAAGAGGGTTTTTGAAAGGAAGGGAATTTTCTTGCGAGCTCTGAGCATATGATCAGTTAGCATCAGATCTAGGTAGGATCTTGTTGAGTTTTGTGCAGTAAATTCCTCTTTGAAATCTCTGGCTTCTCCATGTTTGTTGTAGATATGTATTTTTAGTATTTAATTTGGGTTGAAACCCTTGTTTGTGAAATTATTGTTCTTTGTTTCGAAAATGTCTATGAATGAAATCAGATTTGGAAAACTTTGTTTGAGAAATTCGATGATTAGTAATTGGGTTGATTGAAATTGGGATGGGGGTTTAGAAAAGGAAAAAGCTAATTGTTTCTTTTTTTTTGCCCTATCAAATCTATTTTAGAAAATTATATATATATAAAACTACCTGATAATTATAAAAATATAATAAAAAAGAGAAAACAATTTTGTGGCAGGCTTGATTTTATTTATTTTTCTATAAAAAAAAAAAAAATAATGGTTGGGGGCCACCACCCCCCTCTCCCCTCGCCCCTTCCTTTCTCCTCCTACAGCCACAGACTGTCAGTGGGCTTTTCAAGCTTATCACACGGTAGACTCTATAAAACAATTTTGTGGGAGGCCTTTTTTTTTAATTTTAAATTTATAAAAATAAATTTAAAAAATAATAATAGGTATAATGGTAAGTAGACGCCATCACCCCCCACCCCCATCCCCTTCCTTTCTCCTCCTACAACTGCAGGTTGTTAGTGGGCTTTTAAAGCTTGCCGCTTAGGAGACTCTATTGCTATAGTAGCAGATATTGCCTACAATAATACCCTGTTGCGTCAACAGAGCTACCATGATAGCAAGCCTACGAGCTTTAAAAGAAATTATGGTAAGTTTATTTTTTAAAAAGTTTTTTTAAAAATCTTTATTAAAATTTTAATATATGTAAATTTAAACATAGTTTATTTTATATATTTTAAATATTAATAATTAATAAATATGTTATTTTAAAATATTAAATATTATAAATATTGTTACTAATAATAATTAGTATTTTATTAATAGAATGGTAATTGTTTTATTAATGATTTAATATAAATTATTAATAAATAAAAAATTATTATCTTTAATGATTTAATTAATTATTGTTGGATTTTAATAATATTTAAATTGAAGTTTTTAAATTATTAAAATATATTTGGAAAGTAAATTTGATAATTGTAACTGGGAAAATGATTATTTTAATAAACTCAGGTTTCACTTGATGGTTTGAATTTTATATGAAAATGATTTCTATTACTAGGGGAATTTTATTGCATCTTTTGATAATTCAAAAACCTTAGTAATTTTGACACTTTGGAAATGAAAAATGAAACCCTATTTGTATATTGAATCTTTGTGTTTTCAAAACAAAATGAACTATGAAAACAATTGTTAAATTCTGATGAGATGCATGTTCTATTTCATGCTAGGGTTCGGGTTTTGACTTAGTTCATTGACCAATCAGGAGTTTTACTAGAGGCTTGGGGGTTTTTTGGTACGGTGATATTATGTATATGATCTTTTCTATCCGACCAATGTGATGTAGTCATGTTTATTCTAAGATGACTTTTGATTAGTTGCTTATTAGTGCTTTCTAGTTACTAGTTTAGAACTAAGGTGAATGGTATGACTTTCCTGGTGTAACCTTTGAGTTTCGATCAGTTATCTTGTGATGCTTTCTAGTTGCTTGTATAGAACTGAGGTGATTGTTGTGACTTTCTTGTTGTAACCTTTGATTTTTCAATTGGTTATATTTTGGTGCTTTCCAGTTGCTTGAATAGGACTGAGGTGATTATTGTGATTGGAATTTAGGTGCTTGCCAATTGCTTGTAAAGGAATGAGGTGAAAACTATGATTCTATGAGTTGTAATTTTCATGAGCTTAGGATAGGTAATCTATGTGTATGTTGGGAAGTGGCTTGCAATGGAGGCCGGAGCTCTAAAGAGGCTACCTGGGTAACCCATTGTAAGTTGTTTTAATAAGTGATAAAATTTCATTAAATGAGAGTAAAATGAATTAATAAGAGTCAATGTTTTTCCTCGCCCATGCCTTGACTGCTAGTACAGTTTAGCATGGGAGTAGAGAGGATTATTGGTTGCAACCTTGCCTTATTAGTATGCCTTATCTATATCAAAGGATATTGATACCACATAGAGACACTAGGGGGTTAGAGTCCAGAGAGGCTGCTAGGGTAACCTCAGAGTTGGCTCATGCGATGACACTTACCCACTTACATAGTAGATTTCCTATGCGTATTTTTTGCCTCTAGGTTTAGATGTTACTTGCATCTTGGTACCCTTTGAGATAGATTTCTATCAGGATTTCCTTGACCTAGATAATGGTTATGACTTATGGATTGATATTTGTTTGGGACTTGAGATTATCTCCTCAACATGGTGGGAGTGGGCCATTTAGGTTCCATGAGATCAGGTGGTAGTTCTTTTTCTTCTACCATTGAGATCTGGCACTTGGATGCCATTGTTGGATGTTCCTATGTAGTTGTTCCTTTCTTTCTGATCTTTTATTTCTATTGGATGGTTATATTCTTTTATATTGTACTTGATTATCAGAGATCTTATGAGATGATGTATTTTATTGATGATTTATATTCTTGGAGCTTTTCATACCCTGTGACTTGTACAATGGATAATTATGCATTCTAATTTTGCCAAGTGACATCTTATATAATTGTATATTATTGGATTAATACGTGTGTTCTATCTATGATGTGGATTTGCTATGTATCAAATTTAATATTAATAAAACTTATACATGTGATTCAATGTCATGGAGCGCTTAGGAGATGTAATCTATTTATGGATTTTTTTAATGTATGTGAGTTATTTCTTTTGCTATATTATCTATTGTTATTATCTTTTAATCATTTTTTTTTTTGTTGGCAAACTAGGTGAAACTTTAGGTCAATTTCTTTTGGGTTCCCCGGTGGGGTGTTACAAAGATGGTTTAAATTCTTGAAGACTTGAATGCTTGGATGTAAGTATGTTATTGATCATGGATCATGCATTATGAATATGGAATTCCAAATGAAGAGGGAATGCATCCTTTTATACCAAATCTTGAGTGTACATGCAAGAGATCCAACCCAAGAAAGTATTTTTATTTTCCAAGACACTAGGATAGGGTCAATATCATCCCTATCTCAGAAGAATGGGACCTCATTGAATTGTTTTTGGTCTTGGGGAAAGTGAATAGAAAGGAAAGAAAGTGCAGAATTGGGGCTCAATAAGGTGCAAAAGCATATACACATATGTTAACCTAATAGATGTATTTAGGTCAAATCCAAAATATCTTGAAAGGGGGATAAAAAATATCATAAAATAGAGTGCATCCATTTTAATATAATACATAAGGTGACATACATCACCGATACAAAGTCTTACAATGCTTATACACAACATTATAACACCTAATGCCAAATCTAAAATTTGAAAAATTGACAAATTTGATGAAAATAATGGTCCATTTTGTAGATGGTTATAAGAAGGTCAAGAATCTGACTTTGACATTTCCAATTCATTACGAAAGAACATGGAGAAAAGGATTGTAAGGTATGAGAATAGGTTAAAAAATGTTTCTCTAATTAAAATTTTAAATGGGGAAGTAAAGGCTTATGAGCATTATGTCAAAGTTGTAAGTGTTTACAAATCTAAATATCCTTCTTTAAATTGGATCTATACTCTTTAGATTTCTATACACATTTTAAAGGGAACCTTCAATTTTAGTTAGATTTTTATTTCCTCAGATTGCGTTGAGTGTGTCAAACTATTATTTGTGGAAGGGGATTCTTAGGAATTGGAGAAATTTCTTAGGTAAATGAAAATAAAAATGCAATTAATAAAAAGTGCACCTACCTTTTCTAGCTTCAAATGAGTTATATCTTATCCTTATACATTTTCTCAACTTGTGACAGGTTCTTTTCAAAATATATCTTAACAAAGAAAATCAAATTGGAATTTCAAGTGAAGCATTGGGGATATGCTCTTCACCTTTTATGTGGATCAAACTCCTAGAAATTATAAACTTGAGATGAATAAGGGATTGATAATGAATTAAACACATTAAATAAGACTCCATGTTTTTGGATGAAAAGCATTAGGTATATGTTCTTCACCTTTTGGTGAAGTCCCCTTAGTTAAAAGGGCTTGAGAATAAAAAAGGTTAATTATGTTTGTGTATTGAGAACAATAGGAATATGCTATTCACCTTTTTGGTGAATCAAACTCATAGACCTATTCATCATTTTAATTTTCCCATCGTCAAATGAACATATTAGAGCTTTAATGGGCTTGGTTCCTGAGAGATTTAGCAAATCTAGTGAGAGGGACAACCTAAAGTGGGAAGAAGGTGAAGCCAACCTACTCCACTCACTATAAATAAATACCTCCTTTGATGTGAAATATTTAGAGGGAAAAATATATCAAATGTCTAGTTGTGTGAGGATATAGGCATCAATCACACTTGTGTAATTATGTTTTCCTTGTACGATTCATTTGATATTTTTTTTGGAGCCCTTAATAAGACATGGTCCGTGTAGAAAAGCCTACCTCTTTGAGCCATGTTTAAAAGCCAAAATTGATCTCAGGTAGCTTACTTGAAGTTATTGTATTGTAAAGACTCATGGAAATGATCTAGAACATACAATTTATTTTTAGGAAATTAAGGTGAAACAAATGTTCTTGTGATTATTGTACTTGAAGATTCATGATTATAGATAGAAGACATCCATTGAAATCTAAAATTTTGTTAAAATCCTTCAAAAATAACCAAAACTATCAATCAATAATTTTAGACACTTTTTGCAATACATGTAAGAAATTCTAAAATGCATATCAACAATATTTTGATGTATATAAGTTGTCTCTTGGTGCCTATAAACATCCCTATAGCACTTGTGAAAAGTCTTACAGTGCCGATACTAATGTTTGTAATACTTTCCAAAAACATTTCAGTGCCTATAGACTAAGACTGCCAAATAGAGAGTAATCTCAAGAATCAAAACATATTTTTGAATACCCTTTACAAATTACTAGTTATTCAAATGAATAACTAGTCTAAAAACATTAAATTTTGTTTTTCAACTTTTAAAGAGACTTGTTACCAAGAGACCTAATTTTGAACTTCCAATTCTTGTTAATGCTAGTTTCTAATAGATCATACTACATCAAGTTAGCTTTGTAAGAATATGGTACATACATTAGACAAGAGATTCCTTACAAAGAAGAACAACCTCTTCTCTTTCCTTACCAACCTTTTGGAGAAGAAGAGCACAATCAACAAGAACAAGGAGAAGAAATAAAAAATAAAAAGTACTTGGGAAGACACTTTTCATGTTGCATGCAATAATAATGAGATAAACAATGCCAATAGAAACAATAACTATAATCAAGGAAATAAAAACAACAATGTAAAAAATAGTAATCAAAGACTCAATGGTAACAATGTAAGATATAATAACAATTGAGATGACAATAATAATCAAAATCATAACCAAGAGGAAGAAGCCACATCAGATAAATTTGTTGAAGCCACATGAGATCCTTTCTTCCTTAAACTAATGGATTTTTTTTGAAAAAAATAAAGAAAGATACTTTTTGAACCTAGCTCAAAAAGGAGAGAAACATCCACATGATTATCACATTTGTAAACTTAAAAAGGATGAGGATGAAGATATCCCCATTAGAGTCATGAATGAACAAGTAAGGTTATCCCAAACTCAATTGATAACATGAAGAAAGAGGTGGCTCCTATATTATTTTCCATTGAATCTATTTGTCCATTTCCTTTTAATTAAGTTGTATTTATGATCTCATTTCCTCTAAATTTAATCTTTTCAAAGTCTAACAAGTACATGGGTGTTGGAATAATTAGACAATTTACATGATGACCAAAGATAGGTGATGCTTAATATTTTGTATCACACACTTAGTGTTGTCATTGATTGACAATCACTAGAAAAGGAAAGAGACATAAGAAAATTCATCAAAACAAGGAAAGGTCACTGGTAGACCCCTAAACAAGTTGAGACAAGGCAATTGATACTAAGGTTCAATTTTAAGTCAGAGGCATAATAAAAGAGTGTCCAGTCACCATTGATGTGACATGACAAAAGGACAATTAGAGATTATGATGTGATATGCATCCTTGTCACAACCTTCATGTATGAAAATGTTAGAAGCTACATGATAGTAGGTAAATTGGTAGGCTTACTAGTCTAGGTACCTATGAGTAGGTACTTATAGGTGTCTTGTGACTGACCGACATTATCTATTCAAATTTGAATACACTGATTGAGAAGGATTTTTTAAATGTAGTTTTGGCATCCAAAATAATTCAAGTGTAAAAATATATCTAAATACTTAGTATGTTGACATTGTCATTGAAGAGCTGAAGTGAGTTGCATAGCAACATAGCCAAACAACAAACATGTTACTTCAGATAGAAAAGAACGGCAAGCCAAGGTAGAATAAAGAGATTAGGTGATCTTTAAGGACAACACAACATATATACAAGGCAAATTGTGCCACTTTTTAGAACAACCATTTAGTTCAGTTTCTTACCATTGAAGCTATTTGCAACCCTTAATTAGGCATGCTTATATTCTAAGAATTTATAATTCCTCTCACAAGATATGTAATGCCCCGCCCAAAGATCCTTGGAACAAGGATGAAATACAAGCCAAGATATTTTTTTGAACAAGTATGAGTGCACATGACAACATCATACATGGATCACATAGATTAACAATAGAAGACTTAACCACCATCCTGGCAACCAAAAAATCTCCAAACACCACTACCAAATTGACACACACACAACTAGAAACTAAAATCTAAAATGAAAATAATACAAAGAATGTAAGATCTGTTAGAGCATGGTATTTTAAGTAAACCCAAAAGGTACTAGAATCACCAAAAATTGATCCCCAAAAACCAGTGGAGATGCCCCCTATTTTTTCGTGTGAGGACAACAGACTAATAGGTTTTCGCACAAAGATGTACAACATGCCCTGCAAGAAAATTCCTTCTGCATGAGGATGTACACCATGCAGTGCAAGGAAGTGCTTGGCCAAATAGCCAAAGCACCCAACATTGGTGTTTGGTTTTGCATGAGAAAGTGCCTAAGGCCATGCAAAGAAAACCAACACACCATGTGAGATCTTGCATCCTCGTGTGAGGATGCACAATTTTGTGCAAGATCTCAAAACATCAAGCTAGAAAATGAAAAGATAAAAAACTAAGGGATGAAGTTCCTCCACACCAAGGAATACTAGATCCACAATTTGAGGCGTAAACACTTGAACACAATACTGAAAAACTAAAATACAATCTAACCATCTAACAATTAGTAAAGGGAAAGTACATAAGGTATTGCAATAATTGAAAACAACATCACAATATGCAGAACAACCAAACTAAGTACATGGTTCCTTGCAACTATAATAGCATCATAAGGCCATCGTGGACCCTAGCCATCCCCCACACATAACATCCCAAGCTACTAATCAGATCATCAGTACTATCATATAAGGATGTCACTAGTAAAACATGTGACGATCACAAGCATAAGGAAATCTAACATGCTAGAAGTAAAGCATAAGATAATCCTACAAACCTAGATAACATCATCTATCATATGCTAATCATCATAATAAGTAAATGCATTAATATCTAACATCATCCAAACATGATATACAAGTATCTCAATGAAAGCATATATCACAAGAAAGCATACTCTGGAACGTGAAGCACCAAGTGAAAATATCCAACAACGGTTGCACAAGGACAAAAGACCATCTTTGTACACCGATTCTTAGTAGTGGTATAGGTAGCTACACCTCCAAACCAAGTGGAACCTATAGGCCCACTCCTACCTTGCTAATGGAGATAATGATCCAACCACAAACACACACAAGCAAACATTCATGGCAAGCACACATGCCAGACAATATGATGATTGAATCCAAGACATAGAAAATGCATAAACTACAGGTCCTGGTCAGACACCCAATAGGCTACTAAGTAGGGGCTAACATTATGGAGAGTTTCTTGACATCAACAAGCCTAAGCTCGGACCTGTGTGGACACAACTTCCCAACATAAAGCTCTCACATTGAAGCATTGTTTTATTATCTTAAATTTTATTACCACCTAGTGTTTATTTAGTTATCACTTACTTAAAAATTCCTCTACCAACCCTATGGCATCATGATACCAGACTATGATATAGAAGCCCCCTCCATATGCTACCCTACCCTACTCATGCTTATCCAATGATGAGTGCCCGTAGGCATGCAAATTCCTAACCCAACCCCAATGATCATAACTTCTGAAAGTACCACAGAAGATCAGGCCTCACAAGTCACCTAAAAAATTTATGCACACATACTCATGTGTGGTACACCACCATCATGAATATCATAACATAAAGACTGGATGAGAACACAAAGCAAAAAGTCACTCAATTGAAAACAGACTCGAGAGGACGGATGTGGTATGCATCCAAATGTAAAATAAAAGTGTGATAAAGGTTTGACTAACATTCAAATAGATAATCTAGGTCCACAAACCAACTCATGCCATGAAAGCCCAAGAAAATAGGGAAACATGCAAAATGAGGTAAAAACCCCCAAAACTGGAAAATTTAAAAATTAAAACCCATTTGACCCTTGGGTACAAAAACTTTGAAAATCCAATAATATTTGGATTTGGACACCGTATGCAAAAATAACCAACATAATGGTGTGAAACCCCAAACCCCCATCCCAAAAATTGGGAAAATGTTCATACCTGACCAACCCGACAGAACCAACAAATAGAAACAAAGGGGAACATTGGTTCTCAGCCTCCAAAAAAATGACTACAAAAAATAAAACCTAAAATGGAACTAAAATAAGCAAACAAGAAAGCCCTACTTGAAAACAAAAGGGGCAGAAATTGAAACCCGCACAATAATATAAAATTACCATTGAAGCTACTAGACATCATAGAAAAGCAAGGTCTACCTAAATTGGATCCAACAAGATTGACCTCGCGAAGATCCCACACTCATAGCTCTTAGAATGAACATAAATGTGATCCTCCAAAAGAGAATTCTCCAAAAAGCTCTCAAATTTATATTTTCAAAAGGTGAGAAGTGAATAATAAAATCCCTTTTTCAATACTTATTCACTTTTCAAGTGAATAGTCGATTAGGGAAAATAACCAGTTAGACTAGCTAGACACTGAATGAACCCAAACAAAAACAAGTTATTCCTTGTAATGGGAATTCACCTAAGTCAAAGTTGCTAGAAATTAAATTTGAGAAGATTTAAAGCCCGAAAACCCAAAATCACAGAAAACACTTAACAATTTTTGTGACAATACAAACCTCTAAATGCATAGACATGCTTACTTGTCCAATCACATAATGCAAATGAGTTTGGTAATTTAATAATCATTGAAAGGTTTTAATTTAAACAATTAAAATAAGGATATGTCGACCATATAGGGATGATATTGGTAAAATATGAATAGTTGAATCACTAACTCCTTCTGCCACTACTAGGGATATAATTCTTGCACACTAAAACACATGATCAAGTGCAATTGCATATAATATCATAGCCGAAGCAAAATGCATTAAATACCTAATTAATCCATTTACATCACTCAGATTCACATAAAGCATAAAGATACAAGAATGAAGTAAATAACCATAGCATAAAACCCATCACATGACATAATCATAAAATATGTCCAAATACCAGATAATCAAATATCATCATAGATCTACTATCATCTCAAAATAGCATCAACATGCAAATATGATAAATTGAATAGCATAACAACAAACCATCTATGGTACTGAATCAAAGTATAACATTTGACCCTTAGGTCATCTCAAAATACATAAAATAAGAGTATCAAGTATCTCTTAAATAAAAATAGACTAGGTATAGACTGCAAACATGAGAGGCACTACATCTTCAGATCCCATGTTGAAACATTAGGATCTCTGTATTACGATTCCACTATGATTTTGTTTTCCATCATGTATTTTTATATTATGTTTGATTATTTGATATCTAATTGGTTCATGCTTTTGACTCTTATGCTTATGATCCTTATGTCTGTATTAATCTTGTTGCTTCCATAATGATGCCTCTTGCATGTAGGTCTGATCAGGGTGGTAACTGATGGGTTGTTTAAGAGGAAGAACACCATGAGAAGGAATGATAAGACAGTGGGGGAGAACAAGATAATGCTAATCAAAATGTCATGGGAGCATTGATGTCAGTGCTTTAAGAAATTCTTGCTCGATTGGGCCCTCATGTGGAGGAGCACCAATAGGACCATAACTAGGAGGAGGGATCCCATCATTTAGAGCATAGAGAGGAGGAATGTGAGTGGGAATGTTCTCAAACACCAACTGGTGGTAGGAGGCACTAATGGAGAGGTTGTGGTTAGGATGATGATGAAGGCCTATTGTGTGATCACAAAGTTAAGGGAATATGGTTCCATTTTGTGGAATTCAGAGAGTGATAGGCTCCAAATCAATGTTGTAGATCTCACGTGGGAGATTTTCAAGGAGAGGTTCAGTGAGAAATTTCTATCACCATAGTAGCATGAGGCTGGCATTGATGAGTTCCATGAGCTTAGACAAGGCTTTATGATAGTTGATCAATATGAGAAGAGTTCCTTGGTTTGAAGTAGTACTCGAGGTATAGGAATGATGAGGCACTCACCACTCAACATTTTGTCAGGGGCCTAAGGGACTCCATCATTGGAGATGTGTATGCTCATCAATTAAGGACACTTTCTCTTATTGTTGAGAAGGTGAGAATCATAGAACGCAATGTGTTAATCAGTTTTAGTGGTAAATTTGGTTCTTAGAACCAAAGTTCTTAGAGTTTAGGGAAAGATACATAGTTTACCCAATCCTTAGGGGAGGTCCAAGCCAATTTGAACCTTTCTTAGAGTGGTAAACATCTGGTCATTAGCAGGGATATTGGACCAAGGGCTGAGAAGCTTCATATACCATAGTAAATAAAGGAGATAACTAGAATAAATGATAGAAATCTTAGTAGGATCATCCTACTCAGAGTGCTCAATAGAATTCTAGCAAGGGTAGTGCACCCTTTCCTAGTACTACCTAGGGTGGTCATGGAACAAGTTCCAAATTTGAAGGAAACAATTACTTGTGTGGCCAGCCTGGCCATAAATATTTTGAGTGCTCCATTAAACCATCTTCAAGACCTCGTAAGGGCACAATGAGATCTGAGCCTACAATAGGAGATGGTCTTTGTGGTGGTTTACAATCATCAAGCTAATCATTAGGGTATAGTAGTTAAGGCAACAGTTATGTTGCATAGTATTTCATCTTCTATTTTATTTGACTCAAGTGCTTTTGATTCTTTCATATCCCCATCTCTTGTTCAACCATGTGGTCTAGTGGTCATGTTTCAGGTCAATAAGTGGCAGGTTGAGTTAGGCATGAGTTCCAAGGTGGTTGTTGACTCATTGGTTAGGAGTTGTGTTTTTAATTTGGGACCCTTCACCACTACAGTAGATATACACATTCTACCTTTGGAATCATATGGAATTGTGTTAGGCATGGATTGGCTAGTTGCCCATCAAGTGAATATTGATTTTTGTCACAAGATGGTACAATGTGTTGATGACATAGGTGGGTAGGCGGAACTCTTAGGAGTCTTGAGACCAGTCTCACTTCAGATGATCTCAGCCAATCAACTGAAGCAAAGTGTGCAGAAGGGTTGTCAGTTGTTTCTTGTTTTTGTCAGTGATCTTGAGGAATTTGAGAGCTATATTGTGACACTTGATGACTACCCACTCCTTTATGAGTATGTCGATGTGTTTCTTGATGAGATTCTAGGTATGCCACCATAGTGTGACATTGATTTTCAGATTGACCTTGTACCAGGAGTAGAGCTAATTTCACAAGCTCCTTAGTGCATGACTACTCAAGAGTTGAGTGAGCTCAAATTGCACTTGGAGGAATTTTTGGCCAAGGGCCATATTCATCCTAGTGTATCTTTGTGGGGTGCACCAGTCATCTTCGTAAAGAAGAAGGATGGTTCTTTGGAGTTGTGCATTGACTACTAATAGTTAAATAAGGTGATGGTGAAGAACTTGGCCAAGGATAGATGTTGTTTGATCAGATGAAGGAAGCAAGAGTGTTCTCAAAGATTGATCTTAAGTCAGGATACCATCAACTTCATAGCCAGGAGGCTAATATTCATTGAACAACTTTTCGTACAAAGTATGGCCATTATGAGTTCATGGTTATACCCGTTGCATTAACCAATGTACCATCAATGTTTATGAGTTTGATGAATGGAGTATTTTGCACTTACCTCAATCAGTGTGTCATTGTATTTCTAGATGACATATTGATTTATCCGAAGACTATGGAGGAACATGAAGTCCATTTATGTTAGGTATTGCAGTGCTTGAGAGACCATTAGTTGTATGGAAACTTGAGTAAATGTGGGTTCTTCTAGTTAGAGGTGAAGTATTTGGGACATTTCAATGCTGATGATGAAATTGCAATGGGCCCAAAGAAGATTCATGCTATCATGGATTTTCCAGTACCCACTAATGTCTCAAAAGTTTATAGTTTTATGGGATTAGCAAGTTATTAACATCACTTCGTGAAGGATTTCTCACAAGTATCCCATTCCATCACTTCTCTTCAGCAAAAAGGGGAGACATATGTTTGTTCAGACTAGTGTAAGGTAGCATTTAATGCTTTTAAGGAGTGTTTGACCAGTGCACTAGTCCTTGCAGTGCCTAATCCTATAGGTGATTTCATGGTTTGCATAGATGCTTCATTGGAAGGTGTGGGTGCAGTGTTGATGCAGGATGGTCGAGTGATTATATATGATCCAGGAAAGTCAAGGACCATGAGCTTAACTACCCCACTCATGATTTTGAACTCGCAGTCATGGTGCATGCCCTTGTCCATTAGAGGCATTTTCTTTTGGGACACGAGTTTGAGTTGCATAGTGATCATAGGAGCTTGTAGTATATCTTTACTAAGAAAAACCTGAATGCACAATAGTGTTATTATGGAGTTCTTGTGCAAGTATGACTTTGATGTTCATTAAATTAAAGGGAAGGAGAATGTTGTTGTGGATGCCTTGAGTAGGAGGTGACATGAGGTATTGGTAATGTCATTGAGAGTGGATTTGTGAGGCCGTATCTTGGAGGCCTTACCTAGTGACACTTGGTATTAGGAGGCGAGGGTGGAGATCGAGTCTGGATTTACCCTTGAGGAGAGATTTTTAGGTTATATGCTCGAGTCTAATGGACTGTTGCAATATTTGGGGTGTATCTATGTACCCTTGTCAGGTGATCTTTGTACTTAATTTTTTTAGAAGCACATCATTCACCATATTCTGCACATTGTAAGGAAACTTGCAACAAAGAATATAATCGTTTCCACATAACCCATAATAGATCTAAAATAAACATGGAATTAAAATCCACATGCAAGAGAATAGACAACATACTCACAAAATTATGACACGAGATATACCCTAGGAAACCCTCATTGAGGGAAAAACCTAGCCTCCAAAAGCATCCATCACCATGTATTATTCAACAAAAAATACCATTGCCATACAACCATAGAGGCCTTCATAGCCATAGCCACCATCGAGAAAACTATGTGAACAAGCATTAATCCACACATCCCATGCCATGCTTTCAACCTTCACAAATGCTCCATTGGCTAACCTGTCAAGCCTTGTTCTGCTCGACTCTTGCCTTGTTTACTAATACATAATAACTACCCTTATGGCCTACTTATATAGTAGCAAGTCCCACAAAACCACCAAGTGGTATTACATAAATCATGTGCTAAAACCATGTGCTACCTAACCCACTAACCCCATATTTAATATTGGGCATTTAATTCTTTTCCCCAATATTAAATAATTACATGAAATATTGTCACAATGTTACAATACAACTCATCAAGAATATTTCATGGGAATCTTTACATGTTGCACATCCATCTAGATGGAAAATTACATAATAAAATATAAGTAATATTATGCAATGTGTGTAAGACCCATTGTCTCAACAATCTCCCACTTGTTGTATACGTTGCATAGGGTCAATCCGTAGCCAAATAAATGAACAAGGGAACAATCCCTCCCAACACATCACCATCATGGATCAAAGTACACCATGTGCTCCATCTTGGTACCCACAACAAAATCAAAGTATCTGGTATATCGAACATGAATGATGCCACCTCCTATTTTGCCACTACCACTAGACATACATAGAAGCCATCCAAAGAGAAAGCCACCAAACTTGTCACATTAGAAGATCATAAAATCCTGTACCAACTAAAATGCCAAGCACAAAAAACCTGATCTAGAGGTAATCACATGTATCTTTATTTGTCAAAATATCCATAGCTGAAATAGCACCCACAACAAGTGCCAAACCCATCCAACTATCCATACCTCCAAAGGTATACCAAGTGAATCTCACATCATCAACATATTTAATTTGTAAACTACAATCACAAGCCTCAAGAGTAATACCTACCACATTTATACCAAGAAGCTCCCACTGCAAAAGATAATGTCAAATTTGTAACCAATCCACTCACAACATCTCAAAGAAGTGAATCCATGTAGTATCAAGGACATCCACAATACATAAACCAATGACCTACAAGAAAAAATCTCATAAAAAGTCTCCAATACTCTCCCAAGTTCTCTGCAACCAATAGAGGAAAGAGATAAATTAATAACCATTTCATCTCTCACATGACATATATGAGCACATACCAGTGATCACAATCTCCAACCAATCTCAAATCCAATGTAAGTGAAATTAAAAATCTAGGAAGATAACCAAGACCATAGAGAAACCATGCAAATCATAACCTATATCATGTCCTTCTACACACAGATGTAAACTGTGTAATTATGATCTCCTCCATAAGACCCCAACAAGAAGCCTCAACAACATCCAAACCATACCATATAACTCATCATGGATGTAAGCCTCTCACAAGAAGATCAAACTCATAAAGCATTCATAAACCAAGGAATATGCCCAATATAAAACCATCTCCCAAACTCAATCCACATAACAACATATGCACATGGAGATAACCAATGCTAAACCATCTCTCAAATGAACCCTCCAGAACTAACTCATGTACTATAGCTCAAGATCCATATCCATGAAAGACAAGCATAAATATAATGCACTTGAAAAAAATTAAATTATGGGCTATACCTCTCAAGTAGCAAATTGCCGAGAAGACCAAGAGTGGGGAATGCGAATGTTCATCAAGATACCCAAGTCTCCAACCAAGACTCATCTAAGAAAAATCTCCTCTCAAGTCCATATTAGGTGACTACCCCTTGGACTTCCTGCTGAAACCATCAAATGTCCCAACAAATACTTCTCTAATCCAAGAGAAATCAACATCACCACTGTCTCTAAGTATCCATGAGCACCTGTAACCAATCAATCCATGCCAACTCCAAATGCAACATATCAATATCAAGAAGTATCCAGCTTATGATTAGTGTATTCAATACTAAGAAACTAAACCAAGATCAATGTCAAAGTTCCAACCATGGCCTTAAGAATATAAACATGACAACATGATCTAACCATCTCAAAAAAGATAACATGCTCGATAAGAACATACCATAACATGTCACAACTCTAAATGCATATCAAGAGTATACCATGACATAAAAATAAAACCATCCTCATACCAAGGATAACATGCCAAATGAAAGCATAAACTACACCTTTGCCAAGAACCCTGTGAGTCCTCAAGATGCAACCAACTTCACATACCATGAAAAAAAAATCATCTTCACATACCATGAAGAACCATCTCCACACACCATGAAGATAACCAAAAACTCCATGAGTCTTCAAGATCTATCCATCCTCACACACCATGAAGATAACCAAGTGCACCATACAAATGTCAAAGACACTTCTGCAGCAACAGGATCTAAGACAAACCTCCATCATCTGCAAACACTTGATAAATATATTAATGCCAAAAAACTCCCACTCAATCATGGTACCAAGTCACCTATGGCATCCTAAAATCCATCTCCTACATGAAGATCCAAACCAAATAAAGAACTAATCTTGCACTGTCACCCCATCACTGTCACAAGCTCCCACCAAACCATGTATCTAAGTTATCCATGACATCATGATGAAAACGATCCATCCTCTAACCATGAGACTCAACCAAGGCATCAAACTATCAAAGAACTCAAACTGCACATCATGAGCTCCTCAAAAGAAACCAAATAACCATGATCCTCAACCAAGAAGATATACCACCATAACCAAATAAGAAATCCAAGCCAATGAATCATCAAGGATGCACCTATATATCTAATCATGTCATGCCAAAAAAATCTATGGCACCATGATCACATCCATGAACCAAGCATCCAACTCTTAAAATGTGTCTAACCTGTTAGTATAAGTCAACCACAATCCTCCACCATGACTGTACTTGGCAACAAAATCTCATTCCTTCTATATAAAGAAAAAATCAAAAAATCATGCAACTTAAGGCATAAACAACCCAAATCTAAGCCACCAATTTGAATATGCATCAATAATGATAGATCAATGGGAAAAGACAACCCATAACTAAGCTATAAATGTAACCTATAAGTATAGACCGCTTACAACACTACACAACTTGTAGATCCAACAAGTCATCATACATATCCAAACCAAATTTTGATAATCATATCATCATGAGATCAATCTGAAATATGAATTGAGTATACAATGACATTAAATATTAATTCTTCAAACATACAATGTCATAAACTCACAATGCTACCATAGTCAAAATATATCTATAAATTGTTTGGATCAATATATCACCAAATAAACCATGCTAAACCTACACCAAATCTGAGCCAATGTGTAGAGCTCTCTAAGAGCTTTTCGTTGACTACTCAAAGTCCAAAATTTGACTCCGTATATCCAAGTTATGCTCTAATCTGTGCTCAAATAAATAACATTTGACTTTAGGGCTCTTAAAACTTGATAAAATTTTAAAATCATAGCACCAAACCTACACCAAGTTGTAGTGCTCTGAATTAGCTTTCCAACAGCTATAAGAACTCTAAAATTTGATATCCTGAGAGAAAGTTATGGCTATTTTACTAAGACAGTCTTTTTACCATTTTCACTGCAATTTTTCATTTTTTATTTTTTTTGTGATGAAAATTTTGATGGGATTAAATTTGACGGCCATCATGAGCTAAAACCAAAAAACTATTTCATTTCCATTGAACATGGCCAAACTAGGGTATATTATATATCAACATTTATAGAAATGTTGACCCGAATCCAATGGCGAGGTCTGCTTTTGTCTAGGAGGTCATTTCTGCAAGCTCCCCCTAAAACCTTCATTTAAATGAAACATCCAAAAAATCCTTTTGTCCAACAATTTCACATTGCCAAAAATCTACCAACATCCCATCATAACAAAAAACCTAAAACCCTCAGATCTGCAATAAAAACTCATATATCTTGCCCTTTATTTTATCCTCTCATGCATTCCCATGGATTCAATCTAAGGTTACAACAATAAAACCATAGCTCTGATACCACTTGTAAGGAAACTTGCAAAAAATAATATAATCATTTCCACATAACCCATAATAGATCTAAAATAAATACATAATTAAAATCCACATGCAAGAGAATAGACAACATACCCACAAAATTGTGACACAAGATATACCATGGGAAACCCTCATTAAGGGAAAAACCCAGCCTCCAAAAGCATCCATCACCATATATTATTCAGCAAAAAATACCATTACCATACAACTATGAAAGCCGTCATAGACATAGCCACCACCGAACAAACTATGTGAACAAGCATGGATCCACACATCCCATGCCATGCTTCTAACCTTCACAAATGCTCCCTTGGCTAACCTTTCAAGCATTGTTTCGCTCGACTCTTGCCTTTTTTACTCATACACAACAACTACCCTTATGGCTACTTATATAGTAGCAAGTCCCACAAAACCACCAAGTGGTATTACATAAACTATGTGCTAAAACCATGTGCTACCTAATTCACTAACCCCACATTTAATATTGGGCATTTAATTCTTTTTCCTAATATTAAATAATTACATGAAATATTATCACAATGTTATAATACAACTCATCAAGAATATTCCATGGGAATCTTCACATATTGCACATCCATCTAGATGGAACATTACATAATAAAATAAAATAATAAAATATAAGTAATATTATGCAATGTGTGCAACAACCACTATCTCAACAAACATCTTGGTGTTTAGAAGATGCATGCTGATCTCAAGCAACTATACTTTTGGGCAGGGATGAGGCATGATGTTGCTGATTTTGTTGCTAGATGTCTTGAGTGCTAGAGAGTGAAGGAAGAGCATCAACATCTGGTGGGTCTTTTGCAGTTGCATACCATTCTAGAGTGGAAGTGGGATATGATATCCATATATTTTATCATAGGGTTGACTATGTTATCACAATGACATAATTGTATCATGGTGATAGTGGGCAAGTTGTCCAAGGTAGTACACTTTTCACCCATGAGAACATCCTACACAACTTCTTTTATAGTGCATGTTTTCTTGGAGGATTTTGTTCATTTGCATGGGGTCCCTCATTAGATTATTTTAGATAGAGATCCAATGTTTACTTCTACACTATGGATGTCTCTCCAACATGCTTTGGGCATGTAACTCAATTTCAATCTGACTTATCACCCAAAGACTAATGGTTAGACTAAGAGAGTGAATTAGGTTTCAGAGGATATGCTTTGCATGTATGTTATGAATAGGTAGGTGAAGTGGGAGGACTATTTGTACCTTGTTGAGTTTGCATACAACAACGAGTATCATAGTTCTCTTGGCATGTCACCTTTTCAGGCCTTGTATGATAGACCATGTCGTACCCATTTGAGTTGGGATTGCTTAAAGGACCAAGTTCTTTTGGGTCTAGAGATACTTCAAGATATGGAGTAGTAGGTTGTTTACATTAGGGAACATTTGGTTACTACTTAGGACAAGCAGAAGAAGTATGTAGATTCCCATAGGTTGAACCGTCACTTTTTAGTTGGTGATAGGGTGTTTTTGCGAGTGTGTCTGAGGAAGAGCCCCATCCATTATGGGAAAGGCTCTAAGTTGGCACCATATTTTGTCAGACCATTTGAGATCCTTGAGAGGATTCGTCTTGTTGCTTATCGACTAGCATTGTCACCTAGCCTATTGCGCATCCATAGTGTCTTTCATGTTTTTGTTTTGATGTAGTATATTTTGGATGTGACCCATGTTCTTGATTGGGATGCTTTGTAGGTAGTGAACGGAAAGCTTACTTTGGAGCCCATTCACATCCTATAGCAACAGAGGCTAACCTTGTGAGGTCAAGACATCGAGTAGGTAAGGGTCCAATAGGACCTGAGTGATGAGACCTATGTGAGTTGGGAGGATGCTACATGATTGAGGGGATTGTACTCCTACTTTTTTGCCAGCTTCCAAGAGTAAGCCTATGCTAGTGGGGGAGGACGTAGTGCCTCTCATGTTTGCAATTTGTACCTTGTCTATTTTGATTCGAGAGATACTTGATACTCTTATTTTATGTACTTTGAGATGACCTGAGGGTTGAATGTTATACTTTGATTCAGTACCATAGATGCTTTGTTACTATGCTATTTAGTTTATCATATTTGGATGTTGATGCCATTTTGAGATGATAGTAGATCTATAATGATATCTGATTATCTAGTATTTGGACATATTTTCTAATCATGTTATGTGATAGGTTCTATGCTATGGTTATTTATTTCATTCTCATATCTTTATGCTTTATGTGGACATGAGTGATGTAAATGGATTAATTAGGTATTTAATGCATTTTTCTTTGGCTATGATATTATATGCAATTTCACTTGATCATGTGTTTTAGTGTGCAGGAATTATATCCCTGGCAGTGGGACATGGAGTTAGTGATTCAACTATTCATATTTTACGAATGTCATCCCTATATGGTCGATGTATCCTTATTTTAATTATTTAAATTAAAACCTTTCGATGATTATTAAATTCAAAATCATTGCATTATGTGATTAGACTAGTGAATGTGTCTATGCCTTTGGAGGTTTGCATTGTCGCAAAAATTGTTAAGTGATTTTGGGTTTTTGGGCTTTAAATCTTCTCAAATTTAATTTTTGGCAACTTTGCCTTAGGTGAATTCCCATTACGAGGAATAACCTATTTTTGTTTGGGTTGATTATGAGTTTAGCTAGTCTAATTGGCTATTTTCCCTAATTGACTATTCACTTGAAAAGTGAATAAGTATTGAAAATGGATTTTATTATTCACTTCTCACCTTTTGAAAATACAAATTTGAGAGCTTTTTGGAGAATCTTCTTCTAGAGGATCATGTGTTTGTTTTGGAAGCTATGAGTGTCAGATCTTCATGAGGTCAGTCTTGTTGGATCCAGCTTGGGTAGACCTTGCTTTGCTATGATTTATAACAGCTTTGGTGGGCATTTTATTTTATTGTGTGTGTTTTAGTTTCTACACCTTTTGTTGTTCGGTAGGGCTTTCCCATTTTCTTGTTTTAGTTCTATTTCAGGTTCTATTTTTTGTTGTCATTTGTCTAAAGGCTGAGAACTAGTGTTCCCCTACATTTTTGTTTGTAGGTTCTGCCCAGTTGGTCAGGTATGAACATTTTCCCAGTTCTTGGGATGGAGGTTTGGGGTTTCACAGCATTATGCTAGCCATTTTTGCATACGATGTCAAACCTAAATATTATTGGATTTTTGGAGTTTTTGTACCCAAGGGTCAAATGGGTTTTAATTTTAAATTTTTTCAATTTTTGGGGGGTTTTTACCTTGTTTTGTGTGTCACCCTATTTTCTTAGTTTTCTTGGCATGAGTTAGGTCATGGACTTGGATTATCTATTTGGATTTCGATCGGACCTTTATTGCACTTCTATGTTGCATTAGGATGAGTGCCAGATCTATCCTCTTAAGTCTATTTTTGATTGAGTGAATTTTTGCTTTGTGTTCTCATCTAGTCCTTGTGTTATGATCTTTGTGATGGTGGTTTACCGCACACGAGTACATATGTGTACATTTGTCTAGTGACTTGCAAGGCCCAATCTTTCGTGGTACTTCCAAAAGTTATGATCATTAGGGTTGGGTTGGGAATTCGCATGCCTACAAGCACTCATCATTGGATGAGTATGGGTAGGGTAGGGTAGCATATAGAGGGGGCTTATATCTTGTAGCTTGGTGTAATGACACCATAGGGTTGGCAGAGGAAGTTTTAAGTAAGTGATAACTAAATCAAAACTGCATGGTAATAAAATTTAAGATAATAAAATAATGCTTCAGTGTGAGAGCCTCCCATTGGGAAGTTGAGTTTGCACAGATCTGAGCTTGGGCCTTTCAATGCCAAGTGAATCTCCATGATGTCAGCCCGTACTTAGTAGCCCATTGATTGTCTGACTAGGACTTGTAGTTTATGCATTGTTTGTCTTGGATTCAGTTATCATATTGTCTGACGTGTGTGCTTTCCATGAACGTTTGCTTGTGTGTGTTTGTGGTTGGATCATTATCTCCATCAGCAAGGCAGGAGTGGACCTATGGGCTCCACATGGTCGGGAGGCATAGCTACCTATACCACTGCTAGGGACTGGTGTACAAAGATGATCTTTTATCTTGGTGTGACCGTTGTTGGATGTTTTCACTTGGTGCATTGGGTTCTAGAGTGTTCTTTTTCATGATTTATGCTTTCATTGGGATGGTTGTATATCATGTTTAGATGATGTTAGATGCTAACACATTTCTTTATTATGATGATTAGCATATGATAGATGATGTTATCCGTGTTTGTAGGATTATTGTATGCTTTAATTCTAACATGTTAGATTTTCTTATGCTTGTGATCGTATCATTTTTTAGTAGTGATGTCCTTATATGATAGTACCAATGATTTGATTGATAGCTTGGGATGTTACACGTGGGGGATGTCTAGCATCCACGATGGCCTAATGATGCTATTATGGTTGGGAGGAACCACATACTTAGTTTGGTTTTTCTATATATTGTGATGTTATTTTGAGTACACTGTGATAACCTTATGTACTTTTCCTTCACCAATTTTTAGATGGTTAGATTGTATTTCCATCTTTCAGTATCATGTTTGAGTGTTTATGCCTCAAATTATGGATACAGTACTCCCTGGTGTGGAGGAACTTCATCCCTTAGTTTTTTTATCTTTTCATTTTCTAGCTTGTTATTCTGGGATCTCATGCGAAATCGTGCATCCTCACATGAGGATGCAAGATCTCATGTGGTGTGTTGGGTTTCTTCATGTGGCCTTGGTCACTTTCTCATTTGAAACCCAACACCTATGTTGGATGCTTTGGCTATTTGGCCAAACACTTCCTTGTGCCGCATGGTGCACATCCTTGCATAGAAGGCACTTTCTTGCAGGGCATGCTGCACATCTTTGCACAAAAACCTGTCACTCTATGGTCCTCACACATAAAATAGGGGGCATCTCCATTGGTTTTTAGGGATCAATTTTTGGTGATTCTAGTACCCTTTGGGTTTACTTAAATTACCATGCTTTGATCGATCTTAGATTCTTTGTATTTTTTTCATTTTGGATTTTAGTTTCCAGTTGTGTGTGTGTCAGTTTAGGTAGTGGCATTTGGAGATTCATTGGTTACCAATATGGTGGTTAAGTCTTCCATTGCAATCTATGTGATCCGTGTATGATATTTTCATGTGCACTCATACTTGTTAAAAAAAAAATCTTGGCTTGTATTTCATCCTTGTTCCAAGGATCTCTGGGTGGGGAATTACAAGGTACCTCTTAGAGGGAGTGTTGTAAATCCTCTAACAAGGTAGTCTTTATAGGCCTATTCTAATCCTAATAGATTACTAGAATTCTTGATAGGATGATTTCTTAAAAAGAATAGTTTTGGCTCATAACATGGAAACCTTTTATCTGTAGTAAAAGGTTAGTGGGTACATTACTCCCAATGTGGTTTTCATCCTCTCACTGAGGGTTTCCACTTACTAAAATCTACATCTCATTGATGTATGCCTTCTAATGTCTTCTTGCTTGGTGTTACTTTGTTTCTTTTCTCATTACTTTATCGTTAAAGTATGCAAGGCATTTGATGTTTTAGCTTAGTTGGCTGATTTTAAAGTTAGAACTGATTCACCCCTCCCTTCTTAGTATTGGTTTGGGACAACAATGAGTACAACGGATCCAAAAGAACATTTGAGATAATTTTACACTTTGAGTTTAGAATTTGTGTATGAACCAACTTATTTAATGAGATTATTTCCAAGGAACCTTGGAGGGCAAGCAATGGAGTGGTTTTTCAAACTACCTCCCAGGATTGAAATATTTGAGGAATTGGCTACAAAGTTTCTAAATCAATATTCATGCCATTTTGAACATCAAACTACCACGTTTCTCTTATGCAATATAAAACAAATAAATAGAGATATTTTCCTACATTTCCTACAATGATGAAGAAAAATCCTTCCTAGATATCCAAGAACAGTATGGGAAAGAGAAAAAATGGATATCTTGATAAATGATTTGAATGCGAAGATAAACTATTGACTACAACTTTAATATTCTACATTTGAAAAGGTCATAGAGAAGATAACAACAATATAAAGTTTTCTAAAATAGAAATGATAAAAATAACAACAATAATGACAATCATAAGTTTGGTTAAAGAATAAAAATAAGAGCCATTCAATTATGAAAGTCAAATCTAAAAAATAATAATGGAGTAGTGGAAGAAAATAATCTCAAAGAAAATTCATTTAATTTATCAAAGGGAGACAATTCTCAAATAAACAATGTCAATCAATTATCTAATAAAAACTCTGTGAATCAAGGGAATAATAAACCAAGACCAAGTTTTATAACTAAATTTTGAAGAAACTTCATGCGGTTTGGTGAAACTTTGGAAAATGGTTTAAGAACGCTCATGGAAAACAAAATCATCACAATACAAAAAGTAAATCCGTATGAGCATAGAAAACTCAAGACCCTAGAGTGGAGCCCAGAGCTCCAATACCATATGTAAATATTTCATTTTAGATCACATATGACACATCAAAAAAATACACAAGATGAGGAAATTGGTCAACTCGATCAAAAGTCAAAACTAAATGCTGACAAGGCAAGATAATTTACATTAAAATTACATGAAAAGGTACATGATTCGCACAGTCGAACAGACATAAGTGAACACATGAGTCCATAACAAGAAAGAGTGTTGACCAAAATATCAAATACATTATTAGTCTATCCCATGAGATATTACATAAAAATTGATAATAGTTTTGACTTACTTGTTGAAAAAAACAACATCCAAAAAGAGACTTCGACCACTTCATCAAAGTACACTAGAAAAAAGAAATAAAAATATTTTTACCAATGCGTTGAAAATATCAATGTATGACAATAGCAATAGACTAAACAAGAATTTTCATAAATAAAACAAAATAGATCACTTATTCAATTGCAAGGAAATCATAACACTTCAATCTTGAAGACCTTCCTAACAAAAGGTCCAAAAACATGTCCACAAAAAAAAATCAAGGGTGAGAATATTATAGGAGTGCATTTCCAATCTACCACAAAACAATTATGCTTATCTGAAAGCTTTTTCGACATGAAAGTTACCCAACCCATCTCAAGGAAGACTAACCAAGTGAAACAGATAGGAATAATGGAAAACTACAAATTAATATGCATAATTCAAATGATAACAAATAAGGTCAAGCTTACTTATGTAATAACTGTAGACACCTAAAAACCTTTAGAATATAAAGTATTTTTATTTTTTGAAAAATTCCTGATGACATCATCATTAATTAATTAATTTATTTTTATGCCATTAAATCTCTTTATCTTAATTAAAAATATTTAATTAAGGAATCCCTCCCAAAAATGTTTAAATCTTATTTAAACATTATTTCCTTATTTATTAATTATTTAATTAATAAATTGACCAAAAAACCCAAAATAAATAAAAAATTTATTTTTTGCCCAAAACTTGGCCAATTTCCTTAAGACCACTAACCTCTTCCAAAATCTTCTAATCCTTCTTTAATTTTGATTAAAGGCTAATCCCATCATTTCCTACCCCTAATCCCAACTCAAAATATTTAATTAAAATTAAATATTAATCCTCATGTTTATTAAAAAAGTTTTAATAAATATCTTCTCAACCCAAACCCTTGAAATAAATAAAACTTTATTTATTTCCTAAAAATCTAATTCATCCTCATCCTAGGAAATTCTAGACTATTCTAGAAAGTCTTTATCCTCATCCAAAGTCTAGACTCTTCTAGAAGATTCCTTTAAACCTAATCCTAATCCCCTCCTAACCTTGTCACATTCTCTAAACATGGGTTAAGACTTACTAACCCAAGCCAAAGTTAACAAATATCTCCTCCTTCACCCACCCTCATTAAATGCCATCCACTTGCCTATCCCTAAGCTAATCCTAAACCATCCTAATCCATCCTCTAATCATTTGCACAAGCCTAAGCAAGCTTAAAACCTTCCTAATCAAGCCCAAGTCGAAATTCCTCTCATCTCCCTCAAAATATCCCAACCATAAAACTTTATGAAGCCCAATAGGCCATAAATGACTCTTCCAAAGCCCTTTTATTGCTCTTACAAGCCATTATGAGGGTCTTTATGAAGATTTTATCCCTTGAGCCTCCTTTGTTGACTCATCCTTCCCCTTTCCTCCATCCTCTCACCCTGTGACATGTGTCACTCCTTGATTGGCTGTAAGGAAGCACAATCCATGTGCTCTCCTCTCATGCAATCTGAGCCCTCCATGAGCTTTTTCCCATCCTTGCATCTTAGCCCTCAATCCCTCAAGCCTCTTGCCTATAAATTGGATCCTTCCCCTTTGCAAAATAACACAATCCATGAAGTAAAGTCATAATGCCATTTTAAGAAGCCATTTTACATCAAAACCATACACTCACACCCAAATTCCAACTCCATTTGAAGCCCTTTTTGAAGCATAAGCTTGAGCATACATACTATCTATTTAGACAAAGCCACTCAACAAGAGAGCTTCTCATTGAGAGAGTCCATTAATGGCTCATATTCTCAATTGAGAGTTCATCTTAGTCTATCTTGAAGTTTATGAATTTTGTTTAGTTTGTAGAAGCTTTATTTAAATTTGGTTTCTATTAGCATACTAACATTGCTCATATACAATAACAACTTCATTCCTCATCAATCCAATATAAAAGAGCTAAATAGTTTCATCCTATAAAGAAAAATAGGTAGCACAAAAGCCATTGTGCATTTAATCATATAATTTATATTTATTTAAATCATAATTTATCATGAACACCTATTCTCATTTTTTTAAAATGAAAAAATAATAAGGATCCAAATTAATTTCTCAATATGCACTTTTATTTTTTAACTTGGATAAATGCATCACACATTGTCCAAATAGGTGTTAACATTCTGTTGTTGGTTCAAATAATTTTTCAAATAAGTAATTCAACATAATTTTTCCATGAAGATTTCATAAAATTTAAAGTTAAAATCTACAAAAGGTCTTTGGCTAAGAAATGCCCAATCACGTGTTAACTGTTGGAAGTTTAATTGGGAAACTAAGATACCAAGAGTGGGGGGGGGGGGGGGGGGGGGGATGGCAGTGAATCAAGATCTATAAAACTTTTATCCTTCAAAACAATTTTACTACATTCACCATATTGACCATCTAATATATAGTTTATGCATAACATAACTTGTAAATCAAATGTTGTAATAGATATAACTATCAATCACATCCATGAAATGTAAACATATTAAAAAAAAATTGGTTACCTAGAAACCCTCCAAGGTGAAGGTAAAACTGGGGTAGGGATGACACCCACAAATCTTCACTATCATAGTAACAAAGTTAACCTATTAGGGTTACAATTTTGATCACTTATGATGATCTACCCTATGAGAGGTCTACCTTGCTAAAGACATTTAAGAATGTTAGGTCTTACCTTGGTTAAAGGATTTTACACTTATAATGAAGTAAGAACTCTATTAAAAGATTATAAATGTTTTTTAAAACCACTATATTAAGAGATTTTCCTTGATTCAATGTGTTAAAATTGACTCAACGCCTAATCCTTTAGTTTGAACTTATAATTTTTTATTACAGATCTCCTCCTTCCAATCTCTAATATGATCTCCAATGTAATATATTTGTTCTCTATCCTTCATTACTTCAATAGGTCGCTAAACTTTGTTTTTTTTACAAATTTTCACATGCAACATCTAAATCTTAACTTCTTCACTTAATTTTGACTCATTTGCACACTTCACAATCTCTTATGCGATAAATCACTCTGTTGTAATTGAAAATAGGGTTGTATCTACCTATTTAAAGACGTATGTGGATTCTTCTAGATGCTCCCCTTTTTGCCACTTCATTTGATTGGTTGTTCTTTCTTCATAAGAATTGGTGATCCATGTTAGCATGTGTAACAACCTTTGTAACAAACTCTATGATCATTAAATTTCATGTCCATGTTGACTCAAAATGGTTTACCTCAAATTTTGTATCATTCTTGACATTTATGTTCACTATACACTTACTATCTCTAATGCTCGGTCCTAACTGTTCTTTATTATGTTGCTCAACATTAACTATACTTGGATCCTTTTGTATAACATGTCATCTATGTGCTCTATCTGCTTGGCATTCACTAGACTCAACTTATATTGGAAATACTCAATGACTAAAGATATTCTTGACTCCTACAGAGCTCAACATATATAAGATTATATAGAAATCTTTACATGACTTGACCTATATAGAATAGTTCGGTCACAATGATGATCGAATGAGTCTATCTTATATATAACTAAGTGTTTGACAAAAATAGACAACAAGACTTAGATATACCAAAAATATCCCCCTTTGACATTAGTGGAAAAAACACTTTGTCATGATTATAGTTGTTTAGTACAAAGCAATGGTACTCCCCCTAAGCCTATGACTCGACTCTTATAGAACTTCAAAACTTTTACACAATACAATATACAATACTTTACATGACTCAAATAAGGTTGATTCTAGCTTTGTCATACCTTATCTATCTTCTATCTCTCTGAACTTTGAATCTCTGTATCTTTCCATTCTTAGTTGTAACTCATCATTCCCCCTTGATCATTTCACTTCATTTCCTTCTATTATATAGAAATCATCTATATTAGTCATTTCCCTCTTGTTTTTGACACTTATGTCCGTTGCTTTTGCTACAGGAATGATTGATGCAGAGGTTGTGTATGTGGAATCAAACCATATTTGTCAATGAAGGATTTATGAATTTGATTGATCATGGAAATTGTATGATCCCATGTGGTTCTCGGTGATTCCAAAATGTGAATCTTTATCCCCAAATTTTTAGCTAAATCAATCAAGTTGTTAAAAATCAAGAGATTATGATCTCTTTGAACTAGATCCTTTTCTTCAACTACCTCCCTTTACATAACCTCCAAGTGAGGTATCAACATTTATTATATGGAGATAATGCTCCCATTTGACTATCTATTGTATATAGCTCGACTAATCTTCCTTGTGTAAACAATATTCTATTATAGTGCATTGAGCTAGATCCAACTAAATGAGATATAGATTCTCCTAAGAGTTTCATGTCAACCTCAATCTTTTCTATATTTTCTTGGAATTCATTTTGAACCTTAGCACACCATAAAGTATATTGTATAGATCTTGTACCTTCTTTACAAGTTCTTATGTGTTCTTTACAAGTGCTTGTAATTCCACTTTTCTCACAACAATAAAAATACATATTTACTCCAAAACTTGCTTTTCAAATTTCTTTTCTAACCAGGCCATTAGCTTCTCATTAGCTTTAACATTCTTAGTATTAACTATTTCAACTATTTGTACTAACTGAGATATTATGGGAGCCTATTCATCAATGTTCTCTATATCAAAGGCATAAACAAGTATGTCTTTGATATCATGCAACACTTTCTTATGTTGCTACTCCCTTTTCATTTCTTCTTGATTCTTCTTTCTTGTGTAAATATCTTGCAAGATGATGGTTTTCTCAAAAATGAGATTGATTAGATCCCATTTTGGCATATCAAGTACTTCATCCAAGGTAACAGTTGTATCCAAAAAACTATCTTTTATCTTCTTTCATTTTCCCTTCCTCGGAGTATTGTTACTTGGTATGGCTTGAGTAAGAGTCAACAAGGGGGTGTCACCACTTAGTCTTTCTTGAACTTCAATACCTAGGATAGAAATAATAGCACTCGGTAATGATTGATAATCTACATTATCTTGTTCTTTATCTTGTCCTTGTTGTTTAGTCTACTTATCTCCCTCATCCTGAGGTCTTGAGACATGTGTTCCTTTTTTACCTTTAGTAGATATCTCTACCTATGTTTCCTTTTCTAGTTCTTGTTGTTCAGGCTTCTCCTTTTCTTGTTTCTCAACTTCTGAGTCTTTTTTTTTCATCAACAGGAGTGTCAGGTGTGGTGGCATGAATAGGAGATATGTTTCCTTGTTGACTTGACACACTTGGAATTTATTCATCACTTTAATCCTCTTCAATGGTCACTATTATTTTCTCATGTTCAACTCCTTTAGTGGTTAATCCAAAATTACTCTTCCATAATAATTTATTTTTCTATACAATAGCCTCGATCTGATTCCATGGAATCATGAATATTCTAAATTTAGGAACAAATTAGTTCCTATGCTTCTCCAAAAATGTTGTCTTTTGTTTATTTGTTAATTCATACATAATTTTAGCCAATGTGCCTTCTCTATTTTTCTTCTCTACTTTTGTTGCTTGTTGCCATTTTCTATCTAGTCTACTATACAAATCACTTGGAATCATATTTTCTAATTCAATAAGAGAAAGCTTATTATTAGCCATCATATCTATCATGGCCTCTTCTACCTTAGATTTTTCATTATTGCTCAATGTATTATACTTCACAAATTTGAAACTTGATAGACATGCATAGCTTCTGATGTTGGTACATACCTCGTCAATATTTCTAGGCTTGGTAGGTATAATGATTAAGTGATGTCCAAGTTCATCAGACTCTATCCTCTTTGCATCTTCCTCTTCAACCTCTTTCAACTTCACTGGCCTTTTCTCTTTGGTTGGCTCATAGTGGTAGGCATTTTCCTCTTTTCTGCACTGGTGATACTAGGTTTGGTGATTTTCACTACTCCTTTCTTGATTGGTGGCTCGACATTGCTTGTTGTCACTTCCTTGGTTCTTAGTCTTGATGGTGTAGGAGGAGAGAGGGGCATTGTTGCTATCTTCTTCACAACCTTCCTTGCCTTTGGCTCAACTAATTTTGCCTTCTTTGCTAGTGGGGAACAAGTGCTAGGGATCTTCCCTATTTCTCAACACTCTCTTCCTCTTCCTCTACATTTTTTTCATTTTCTTCATCCTCTCCAAGACCTTGTGTTAACATCAAAGGTTATTTTCCTTTGATTTGTGTGCTTAGCTTCTCTACTAGGTCTTTAATGATTTTCTTTCTCTTCTAGTCAGTGGAAGAAATCTTACTGTCAATTGTTATTCTAGCCTTTTCTTCCTTATATTTCCCAAAGGGCTCAACCTCCACATCAATTTCTTCCTTCAATAGTGTTGTAATACTTGTAGTCACAATATCACTTTCAACTTCATAACCAAAAGGTTTAAGCCATGCTTTCCTAGGCTTAATTACTTGTACAAATTTATTATCTGTGTCTAGCAGAAAATATACATCATTATAATTATTCACAACTAATGATGCCAGGATCCTCATTGTTTTTCTCATCTTCTATTTGAATTCTTTGAAATAATCATTCATGACATGTTCAAAATTTTCTTCCAACTACATTATGTACTCACCAATCTGTCTTGTAATAGGTTTTCCTTTCTCCCATACAATATTTCCAATATTAGAAAAATAGTTTTGAACATAAAAGAAAATACACAATTAATGATCCAAACTTACACATTGAGTTATTTTCCTTTTGGATGGATGTTATGTTCTCTACCAATTGTGACCTTCACAACTTGGCAAGATCATATTCATAATCCTTCATCACAATCTTCCATGCTTGGTCAGCTACGATACAAGGCACACTATTTAGTCTACTCAACTTATAAATTTTTTGAGAGATGACTCTCACTGTAAACTCAATCACTAGATCTATGATGGTTGAAATAGGCATTCCTCGTCTGTTCCACTCATCTTTTGTATTAGCCTCAATTTCTTCTCAGCTTAGGCAATGCATTATCTTCTTCTTATCCATCGTTGGATATCCAATAACATTATGAATCACTTTCTTCAAAATCTCGATAGATCAATTTTCTAACCACAACTTCATATCATGAATTCTTCTCAGCACAACTTTATCCATTCAATCTTAAAGTTTGTTAGGAAATCTAGGGTATGAGTTAGCCCTTTCTTCTCAACAATTTTAAACTCATCCTTTAGTATACCTTCATCACACAATTTCTCATATACCATAGGAATCTCATAATCTCCAACTTTGCATATTTTTCACATATGGTAGCTTCATACATCATGTATCATAATAATCTTAGGTGGTATTGATGATAAGACACCTGTTGAATCTCCTTTCATACCAATATCTAGAATAACATGAAACTTTGGTGGAGAAGAAGTTTCACTAATCACCAATTGAACATTACTTACATATTGACTCTTTATTTTAGATGATGAAGATTTCATTTTCTTGTCTCAGGGTTTTGAAATTTTTCTTTCTAAATAAATTAGCACAACATAAAATTGGTACTCGATCACTCAATCATTATTAGTTTTCTTTCAATCACCTTGAAATCACTGTGCAAATTCCTCAAATCACTTTGTGCTCTCAAAATATGAATGTAAGGTGCATTTAATTATTCAAATTCATTCATTCAAGTTAGGGTCTCATTAATGTTGTATCCTATCTTAAGTAGAATCCAACTATCTTAGTTGATATGGACACTTTTGAACTCGGTCTCTACTATACAACTTGGTCAATTCCATCTAACTCATCCTACACATTAGTTTGACATTTGGGTATTCAGTCCATATTGCAATCCTCAGTTGATATAAATAATTTTACTAATGTTCAACTCTCATCATGTAAATGATTCTTTTGCACTATTATTTCCATAGATATGTTCTATTGCATCTTTTCTAATGCTAATATGAAATTTTACACATTTTTATGTTAAGCATTGAAGAAAGATAAATCATTAAGTATAAAATTCCTTACATACCTTTCTTGATCAGTTTGAGGTGTTGTGATCACCTCCTCCATTGGATTAGGTGACCTTGACTTCATTTGTTCCACTGCCTCTAGTTTCCACCTTTTCCTTCTAGGTTTGATTCATCTCCTTCCTTGTTTGTTCAACATCTATTTTTCCTTTACCCTTGATGTGTTCATTATTTGTTACTAGTGCTCGGGTACTGTAGTTCTTGCTCACATGTCCAATATTATGATGATTAGAATGATATTTCTTAAGTGCATCTCTCTTCCTTTTGTTCTTCCAGTAGGGTTTTGCCTATGCTCTCCATCCATATGTTCTATGTCCAAAATTTTGATAGTTGTAACAATATCCCTCAAATCTAGGTGCAGTAGATGTATCGTTCATTTTTTTAAATCTACACTAATGTATTTGATGGCCTTACTTCTTGTAGTAAAATTAATTACCAGTAAACTTAAGTTTAGGATTTTGCATACCATTCTTGCTTCTGCAAATGTTTGCAATGTGTCCATGATTATCACAATGTGTTAGGATTAACCATAGACATAAATAACAATTACATGCAAATATAAACAATATTACAAAATAATAGATCACATAGAAGAGAACACAAGACACCAAGATTCAACATGGTTCACCCAATCTCTCAGCTACGTCCACAAAACACCAAGTCCAATATTAGTACGATCCAGAGATTACAACCTAATTACAATTTTTAATCCATTACAACTCAATATCGCCACAAGAAGAAATTTTCACATCACACCTTATGGGAAAATCCCTAACCTTAAGCCCTTTTATAAAAGTATTTTTGTTACTTTAGGGTTACACCATGTTGGCCATATGTTAGCCACAATGTTGGCCATGACCTAAAATGTTTTTCTTCCCTAATTAGTCACCACAAACTAAAAATATCCCACTTGATTAGGCTCTACACTAAACAAAAATCTCCCACTTGGAGATTGATCACGTAGCAAGATTGCTACCATATGGGGCTCCCACTGGATCAAACCACCTTGGACTCAACTATTCTTTTATTCTATTTAGTCTAGAAGATCAACCAAAGGATCAAACCACCTTGGACTCAACTATTCTTTTATTCTATTTAGTCTAGAAGATCAACCAAAGCTGAAGAGGAGTTCAACTTATCCCTTCTCACTACCTTTATAAACATATCCACTAGATTTTTCATTTTTATGTATCTTGTCCATCTTTAATTGGCCATCATCTAGAATTGATCGAATGAAATGATACCACAATTGTATGTGTTTTGTCTTTGAATGCAGAGTAGAATTCTTCGCAAGATGAATGACACTTTAACTATCTGTAAACAAATAATTATCCCTCTAAGCATGTCCCAATTCTTCTAGGAAGAACTAAAGCCATATGATCTCCTTAACTACCTCTCTAACATCAACATACTCTTCCTTTGTAGTGGATAAAGCATTCATCTTCTATAACCTAGAAACCCAACTTACTGTTGCCTCACCAATAGTAAATACATAACATATAGTACTCTACCTAGTATCAATATCCCCTACTAAATCTAAGTCAACATATCCCTGTAAAACAATAATAGAGCCCCCAAATTGTAAACACTTACTAGATCTTCCTCTGAAATATCTAAGAATTCATTTGACTGCATTCCAATGCTCAAGCCCTGGATGACTCATATACTTGCTAACGACTCCCATTGCATGTGCAATATTTGGCCTTGTACATACCATAGTATTTATCAAGCTTCCTATAGCTAAATCATAAGGTACCTTAGACATCTTATCCTACTCTTCTTGTATCTTTGGACGCATCTCCTTAGTCAACTTCAAATGACCAGGTAAAGGTGTGCTGACAACTTTAGCATTATCCATAGAGAAACATTCCAACAACTTTGCAATATAATTAGGCTAAGATAATGTCAATTTCTTGTTCTTCCTATCTCTGCAAATCTTCATATTACAATTTTTTTTCTAACCCCAAATCCTTCATAGAAAATGCTTGTGTTGACTAGCATTTCAACCCCTTAGTGTGATCCATGTTAGACCCAAATACAAGCATATCATCAACATATAAACATAAAATAATGTAGTTTTCATCATCCAACCTCTTAGAATAAACACAATGATATGAATGACACCTACTATATCCATGCTCATGCATAAAACTGTCAAATTTTAGATACCATTGTCGAGGTGCTTACTTCAAGACATGCAAAATTTTCTTCAATCTACAGACTAAGTTCTCCTTACCTTTGACCTCAAATCCCTATTGTTGTTCCATATATATCTCTTCATCCAAATCACCATGAAGGAAGGTTTTTTTAACATCAAGCTACTCCAAATGCAAATCTTCAGTAGCCATACTATTACAATGTGAATAGAAGTCATTTTTACAATAGGAGAGAATATCTCATCAAAATCAATGCCCTTTTTTGTACAAATCCTTTTACAACTAACTTGGATTTAAATATTTTCTTACCTCTATCCTCTTCTTTCAACTTGTAAACACATTTATTCTGTAAAGCTCATTTACCTACAGGCAACTTGCATAAATCCCAAGTCTTTTTTTTAGCAAGAACTCCATTTTGTCTTCCACAATAGACTCCCACTAAATCTTAGTATCCACCTGCATAGCTTCATCATAACATTTAGATTCACCAACATCTATTAGTAAAATAGAATACAAAGGGGGAGAAAATCTTTCTAGAGGTCTACTTAGCCTTATTGACCGTCTAACATTCACTGGGCTGTGTGGTATTTGTTGTTGTAGTTGTTGCACATCATGAGTAATTGTTGTAACATCATCTTTTGGGGTATCATCCAACACTACATAATCATCTTCTTTCTTCTCATGTTGCGGTAACAGATCTTTCTACAACACTTTCTCATTGAACATGACATCCCTGCTTCTTACAATTTTATGATTTTCAAAAACCCAAATCCTATAACCAAATTCGTCAATGCCATATCCAAAAAATACATATTTCTTTGACTTATCTTCCTTCTTGTTTCTATTTTCAAAATCTATATGAGAAAATGCTTCACAACTGAAGGTTTTGAGAAAGGAATAACTCACCTTCTTACCAATCCATGCTTCCTCTAGAATACCACAGCCCAAAGGAGTAGAGGGACCTCTATTAATCAAATATATAGTAGTATTGATAGCCTCCACCCACATGTTTAAGGGAAACCCTACATCAACCTCATGCTCCTTACATGCTCCATTATAGTCCTATTCATGTGTTCAACCACTCTATTTTCCTATGGAGTCCTTGGAATAGTTTTCTATCTATGAATATCATTAGTAGAGCAATAATCTTCAAATTAATGATTGCAGTACTCACCACCATTATCAAATTTGAGACATTTTAATTTCTTACCAGTCTCATTTTCAACCAAGCATTTCCATTTCTTAAAAGTTTGAAATACATCAAATTTATGTCTAAGGAAGTAAACCCATAATTTTCTAATTGCATCATCAATAAATGTAACATAATAATGAGACCCACCAAGGGAAGATACCTAAGCCATCCCCATACATTTGTATGCACAAGCTCTACTCTCTCACTTTTCTTTTCCTTCCCACTCTTCACAAAACTCACTCTCTTTTGTTTTCATACACATAACTTTCATAGAAGTTCATATTAACACATTCCAAACTTGGTAAGACTTTCTTTAAATGAAGTAGTTTCATACATTTCTCACTCATGTGCCCAAATCTATGGTGTCATATCAGAATCTATAACAATAGTTTGTTCTCCCTGTTCAATGGAAACAATTGTTCTTGAACATTCATTTTTCTATGGAAAAATCAAAGTAGAAGGAATAGTATGACCTATACAAGATATATGGTGCCTACTTTCACAACTTTTTCTACTACAAGGGAACCTTTTGAAACCTTCTAATTTTTATCATCAAAAGTAACTACACAACCATCATCACTGAGTTGTCTTGCTGAAATTAAATTCCTACTCAGGCTTGGAACATGTCTTACCTCATGTAGTAGCCAATGATTCCCATTCTACAACACAATCTTAACTTTTCCCTTTCCAAAAATCTAATAGGGTTCATTATCCCTAAAATAAACAAGCCCAAAATCTCCTTGGACATAATCAATAAAATAACCTCTATGGAGTGTAGCATGAAATGAAGTACCAGAATCTAATACCCATGAATTATCAATGCTTTCTAAAGAAATAAGCAAAGCATCCTCTTTGAATTTTTTACTTACCACATTTTCCTCCTTGTTCCCTTCTAGTTTATCTCCTTCATTATTATTTTGAGTCCAACAATCTTTCTTCTTATGCCCTATTTTACCACAGTACCAATGATCTCTTGGTCCTCTAGATTGAGTCCTCTTTCCCTTTGACTGTCCTCCTGATTTCCCATGATTTCTAGAATTATTTCCTCTCTTAGTCATTCTACCTCTGATTTGTGCATTTAAATCACTTCTTGATGTAGATCTGCTTGAGCTTTTCCTACATGTTTCATCACTCAAAATAACACCAATCACATCATCAAATTTTAGGGTATTAGATCCAGAAATAGAATTACTTACAGCCATTACCAAGCCATTCCAAATTTCAAGAAAAGAACACAAAATCAAGAGAGCCCTAATTTCTTCATCAAAATTAATACCCACAAAAGATAACTAACTAGTAACAATATTAAACTCATTTAAATTATCTACAACACATCTACCTTTTGTCATCTTCATATTAAATAAATGCTTTAGGAGAAATATCTTATTTCAAGTGAAGGGCTTTTCATACAATTTCGCTAGGGTTTCCAACAAATCTTATGTTGTCTTCACTTTGTAATGTTAAATGTCATTGATAGTGCCAGGCATAATCAAATGCTTCCAAGTACCTTCCTGTCTAATATATCCCATTCCTCATTTTTCATAGTTCCCTAATTCTTGGTTTTTCCTTCCAGTGGCTTCCATAAATCCTTCTGATAAAGATAGTCTTCCATAACTAAAAGTTCTGCCCATTAAACTTGTAAATGTTCAACTTACCATTGTTTGTCATTTCTCCCACTCAACTATAAGACTTTCTTGCAAAAGATAACTAAAAAAACAACCTCGCTTTGATACCACTTGTTACGATTAACTAGAGATAGAAATAACAATTTCATGCAAATATAAACAATATCAAAAAATAATAGATCACATAGAAGAGAACACAAGACACCAAGATTTAACGTGGTTCACCCAATCCCTAGGCTACATCCACCAAATAGCAAGTCCAATAATACTATGATCCAGAGATTACAACTTGATTACAATCTATAATCACTTACAGCTCAATACCACCATAAGAAGCAATTTTTGCATCACACCTTATGGGAAAATACCTAACCTTAAGCCCTTTTATACAAGTATTTTTTCCACTTTAGGGTTACAACATGTCAGCCATATGTTGGCCACAACATTGGCCATGACCCAATTTTTTTGAATTATGAATTATGCACAGTACTTCCCTAATCAGTCACCACAAACTACCACAATGATAACATGTCTATTTGTATTTGTATTTTGCATTCCTTAGCTCTCCATTCTTGGATGATTCTCCTTGTTTAGTGGATGAATGTTGCTTTGTATGTTCTTATCCAAAGATGTTGCCAGATGACCTAGGTAATCTCATCAATTCTTCAAAGCACCTTAGTGCTTCACTGGGCTTGTCATTTCCACTAGTTATTTCTCATATCTTAACTCATTCCTTAGAAGGTTATTCTATGATGTCATATTTTCTATCTCTGTGTCTTTCCTATTCAATTCCTAGTTTGCAAGCATCAATTGATTCATCATGTCTAGTTGAGTGTTTGTATGCTTTTGCACATCATATGACCTTTCTTCAAGTTTGATAGCCATTTGTATTTTATCTTCCACAACTAAAACTTTGTCTTCTTCATCTTTGTTCTTTTTTTTGGTCACTTCACATATTGATTATATTTCATGTTCTCTTTTCAATCCTCTGACTTATTCATTCATGATACTATTTTTCTCTAGTAGATTTGCAATGGTTGCATCACTCTCATTAGAATTTCTAGTGTCAAACAATCCTTGTGTATCAAATTCTTCATAAAGTGTATCATTCTATTAAATGGCCATATCCTTTCTCTTTCTAAAGGATTTCCTTAGTTATTGTCTTGCTACTTCAAGTTGTTGTAGTATGTGTAGAATCAGAATCAGTATGCAAAGAACATTAACAAATGAAGTAAACATTCACAAACCAAAAACTAAATTCACATATATGCTTAGACTAAGAAAGAAAATAAGAAGTGCAAACCTCACAAGAGAAAACACTCCATGCTTTCTTGATTCTGTAGATGTGTCCTTTTGCTGTGGATGTATGCTCAAGATGCTCAAAAGCTGCTCAATGGAGATGGGTAATGGCAAATTGGTAGCTTTGTGAGCTCTCAATTTGGCATTATAAGGGTATGGTTGATGTCTTTGGTTCTCAAAATAGCATGGTAACTTTAGCTCAAAGATTTTTGATGAAATGGCTTGGGATGGGATTCAATTTATAGGCTAAGGGGTAGAGGGATGGAGGGCTTAGATGCAAGGATGGATGAAGGTTTAAGGAGGGCTAAGATGCACTCAAAGGGGAGCACATGGATTGTGCTTGTTTAGCACCAATGGGAAGGTGACACTTGTCACAAGGAGGATGAGTGTGAGAGGGTAGGGTTAAAGGTTGGTTAAAGTCATGATGAGTGGGGTTGAGTATGTAAGAGGGATGTAAGAGGAATGAGTGTAGAAGAGGGAAGAGTGTGGAAGATGGGTGTAAGAGTCATGAGTGGGCTTGTAAGAGTCTTTATGTTTTGTAAGAGCACTCATGACTTAGTGGTTGGGTTTTTTGAGGGAAGACTTTGGTTTGGTTTAGGAAAGTCTTAAACTTGTTTAAGGAATGTGACAACATTAGGGGGTGGATTAGGCTTGGTTTTTGGATTAGATTAGGGATGTTAGAGATGTGCAAGTGGATGGTATTAATGAGGGTGGGTGAGTTAGTGGCTAAGCTTGGTTAGTATGGGTGGATGGGGTGGATTAGGCTAAATGGAGGATTAGAGATAGGTTAGGGGTTTTTGAATTTGAGGATTTCATTTATCAAATAGGTTTATTTAATAAATAGGGATTTTTGGAATTAGATAGAAGAATAGGATTTAATTGATAAATAATAGATTATTTGATTTATCAATTAGGACTATAGATGATTAATTAAATTAATCAACTAGGGGATGACAAAGGATTAATTAAATAGAAATTTAATTAATAATGCCTTTTTAGATAACTAAATAGGATTACTAAAATAGTGTAATCAAATTTAGGTGTCTACAGTATGAGCTAGATGCCAATCACTTGATTGTTACTAACCTTTCCCAATTTGTAAACCTCCATCTCCAAGATCTAAAGTCACAAGTTGTTAGACTTATTTTAAGAGAACATTTTCTCTTATACCAATTTTTGGAAGTTTAATTGGGAAACTAAGATACTGAGAGGGGGGAGGTGAATTAGGACCTATAAAACTTTTATCCTTCAAAATAACTTTACTGCATTCACCACATTGACCATCTCATATCTAGTTTATGCATATCATAACTTGTAAAATAAAATGTCGTGATAGATCTAACTATCAATCACATCCAAAAAATATAAACACATAACACAAAAAATTGGTTACCCTGAAACCCTCCAAGGTGAAGGTAAAACTGGGGTGGGGATGACAACCACAAATCTTCACTACTACAGTAACAAAATTAACCTATTAGGGTTACAATTTTGATCACTTCTAATGATCTATCCTATAAGGGGTCTTCCCTAATAAAGACATTTAAGACTATTGGGTCTTACCTTGATTAAAGGATTTTACACTTACAATGAAGTAAGGACTCTGTTAGGAGATTGACAAAGGTCTATTAAAACCACTATGTTAAGAGATTTTCCCTAATTCAATCTGTAACAACTGACTCAGTACCTGATCCTTCAGTCTACACTTAGAATTTTTGATTATGGATCTCCTCCTTCCAATCTCTAATATAATCTCTAATCTTATATATCTTTCCTCTATCCTTCACTGCTTCACTAGGTCACTAAACTCTATTCTTTACAAATTTTTTAATGCAACATCCAAAGCTTAACTTCTTTACCAAATATTTCATCTCCTTCGCACACTTCACAATATATTCTATGATAACTCACTCTACTCTCATTGAAAATAGGGTTGGATCTAGCTATTTAAAGACATTTGTGGAGTCTTCAAGATGCTTCCCTTTTAGCCTATTCATCTAATTGTTTTTTATTTCCTCATAGGGATCGATGATCCATGTCAAAATGTATAACAACCTATGTGAAAAACTTTGCGATCGTTAATTGACATGTCCACGTTGGCCCAAAGTAGTTTACCTTAGAGTTTGTATCATTCTAGGCATTTATGTTCACTCTATGTTACTCGACACATACTACCTTTGATGCTTGATCATAACTATTCTTCATTATGTTGCTCAACCTTAACTATACTCAGCCCCTTCTATATAACTCAACATGTATGTGCTCTATCTACTTGGCATTCACTAGGCTCATCTTATATTGAAAAAACTCAATGACCACAGACTTCCTTGACTCCTATAGAACTTGACATATACAAGATTATATACAAGTCTTTACAAGACCTAACCTAAATAGAGTAGCTTGGTCATAGTAATGATTGACTGACTCTACTTTATACATAACTAAGTGTTTGATACTAATGGACAAAAAGACTTAGAGATACCAACATTAACTTCATCATAAGCTACAACACATACTTTTAGACACATTGCACCGTTAAAATGGGGTGAGATAAATCAATGTTAAAAAAATTAGTATGTGTTTAAAATACTCAATGCAATTGATACATTTTTAGTCTCATGAACTGAATTCTAAATCTATCAATGTTAGGTGGAATTTCATTTTCAATCTCATGACATTGAATTCTAAATCTATCAATTTTTGATGGAATTTCACTAACTAAAGCATTCCAACCTATATCATTAAGTCACATTCTCATAAAATTTATCATGTTTTGACTCACTACTAACAAACTACTCTTTGGTGATAATGAAGGGTGCAATAGCAGTTAAACATGTTTACATCTACCCATTCAACCTACTATAAGAATCTCATATTTTATCCTTTTAAATGGACATAAGATTATAGGTGTTGGGATTTAGCAACATCACACATACCAATTACTTAGGTTTATAAGGTTGCACAAAAATATTCCAAATTACACACACAATTTAAATATCACATATATGTGATTACTATGGGATTTGGAATGTTGGGGAAAGTTCAATTTACAAAATTGATGTTAAGTGCATAAAACCAGTTTGATACAAGAATGACTCCTATGTAACTACCATTTGCACTTTTGAAAGGTTCAAGGGTTAAGCCAATAGGTAAACCTATATTTAGTGATGCTTTGGAAACCCAATTCCAATACATGTCTTTAAAAGGCTTGCTAACCAAATCCCAATACATAGAAATGAAAAACTTTCATAATTAAGTTTTAGGTATGTAACCTCTCAATCACATTAAATATTATTTTATTTGAACTTATTAATCATATATAATTCATCAACATAAATAAATACTTTGAATTAAAAATATGTCTCAACTACTCCTGATTATAGACACTTGGGATACTTTGATATTTAATTTCATAATGATATTTATATGATGACAGTAATGTCCAATGTTTGGATATGAATTAGTATTGAACTTATTAATCATAGAATTCATCGACATTGACAAATACTTTTCGATTTTAAAGCATGCCTCAACTATTCCTCATTATAAACATTTGGGATACTTCGATATTTAATTTCATAATGATATTCATACAAAGGCCATAATGTCCAATGTCTACATATGCAAATGAATTGATATATGCCTAATACTTCTTTTGTTTGAATATTATATTTACATTGAAGAATAGTTTTTAATAAGATTTAATTTTAAAATTGAACCTTTTAAATAGTCTTATAAATCGTTAAAGATGTAATATAAAGTATGATGTTTATTTTTAAACTATATCTTTATAGTGCAAAACTTACCATTATGAATTTCAATACGATGATGATGATAATAATAATAATTTTAAAACTTTATTTTTAATACAATAATTATTTACACTTGCAATTACAACTAAGCTTACAAAGGTAAAAGGTGTTACATCAATAAGATCTATATTTGCTTTCTAGAGATCCATTTTAACATATTGTTTATGGAAGTAAGGCATGAACCTATTATACTACAATAGAAGTTAGAGTTGCTACAGTGGATTTAACTATTCCAATTGAACAACTATTTTTGATGAACGATTTTGAATATCTTCCAATACATAATCAACTCCCTCACTTTTCTCAAAGTTGACAACCTTAGAAATCATAAATTGAATTCAATTAGAAAGAAATCAATCAAGGAAAAAAAAAGCATTGAAGGCATTTATCTAAAAAAAGCATTAGAGGCATTTATCTAAAAATAAAGCATCAAAGACATTTATCTAAAATTAGACTTATTTGTAAATTCTATATTTTCCTGGGAACTTGCATAATGAATTCAATTAGAAATAAATGAGTTGAGGAAAAGCAAAGCATTGAAGGCATTTACCTAAAACCGGACTTATTTGTAAATTATAAGTTTTCTTGGGAACTTAGAAGGACAATATTAAGGCTTGATGCTTTTTCTCCCACTATGTTTCTACGATTGTCATCAAAGAATTCTCAAAGAAAATAACATCTTCAAAGTAGTCCTCCAAGCATAATTTCTTCAGGAGCTTGGTTGCATGAGATCTATCTGAATTTCTAAATGTTTATACAAGAAGTTGCATTAATTTTAATCATTACTAATCATTAATGTTTTGCTTCATTTTTCTTTCAAGTTTTTAACATTCACATTAAAATAAAATTGTGAGAAGTAGATTTCCTAAGAACACTACATGAAATATAGCCTTGATTGTCTATCCATTTTGTCCTCTTTTTAAAGAATATTTTAGGAACTTAAAAGTTTAATATATGCATCTCAATTGAAAATAATAGTATACCCTATGGTGTAGTGTTAAGGCAAAACTATTGAGGTGATTTGAGCTTTTGATGGGTGTTCATATTTAGAAATCATAGATTTCATATAAATATTAGAATAGAGAGCCTTAATATATTCCAATTTTCTTTGAGGCATGCTCAAAAAAATGTTTCTCAGAGATGGATCTAGCTTAATTACTTCATATGGCAATCTCTCCTAAACAAAACTGCACAATTTGAAAGTACATGTATAAGAGTTATATCATTTTTTTTCTTCTTTTTTACAAATTTATGTGTGAGCCTCAAAATTTTTTTAACTCCTAAGCAATGAAAGATGACATTGATATTGATTTTTAACCACTAAGCAATGAAAGATGATAGTGATATTCATAAGTTTTTCTTCATAATTAGAATTCCATGTGTTTAGAGATACAAATAATAAAAGGTTCTTATGTGCGATTCAACTGAAATACTAAGTCCTACGAAATGTGACCAAAAATTATATCTATTCAAACATTTTTGATATATATATATATATAGAATTCTTCCACCTTTCCAAAAAAATCTATTTTTTATTAGTATGTTTCTTTATTACCTTAAATAAAAAATATATTTGTTTATTTGAAATCAAAATAAGGAGAAAAATGTTACATGAAGGTCTGTAAGCAAGCTTCCATGAGTCTTGTAAAACCAAGATTGAAGCTTTGTGAAAATGTCATTGAGAAAATGAACAAGAAAAATCCTTATACAATAGAATCATTAGAAGATTAAAATATTCATATAAAACAACATAAAACCAAAAAGAGAGAGGGAAAGAAAATAGTTGTGAGAAAACTACCTGTAAAGTCCAGACAAGGGAAAGAAGAATTCATGAATGAAGTAAAGCTTGTGACCACTATTTAATGCTAAAACCTTGTGAATCTATTTGGGTATTACATTGAGGGAGATGAAAGATTGATTTTCTAGTAGTGTATGCCCAACAAGATCCTCAACATCTTTCTTATTGGTAATTTACATGTGGACCTTTATTTTCTCATTAGTATCATGTCTTGTTTGAAAGAGATGACAAAGTTTAGGATTTGGGGTTACATATCCAGAAAAGAGTAGGATGCTAGATTGGGAAAAGGGGTATATTATTATTATTGAAATTTCTCACGGCCTTCGCTATCTACAAAGCAATTCACAGATGAAAATTAGTCACAAATAAATTAAAGAAAATAATATATTGCTTGATGAGAAAATTCATCCAAAGTAGTGTATAGAAAGGGGAAACTTGCTCTACCAGAATGAAACAGGCATCCATGATACTATCACCCCTATGAAAAATGGAATATGTAATAATATATGTTAAGAAAATGTTTCTTCTCAGTGTGCAATTTCCCTCATATCTATTGCTTCCTCTATTTTTGATGATTTTTTATTGGCACCAATTTCCTTCTTTCCTGGTGTAAGACTACCGAGAAATCCTAACAACCCAGTCAAAGTTCCTCAAGGAGAAGAATCCTACTAGCTTAATTATTCAACTATCTAACCTAGTGACCCAAATTTGGGTATGAGTGGAAACATTTTCAATAGATATGGATTGTTAAAATTGGTAACATACATGCATGCATTTGGTTAAAAAATAATTCAAACTCTTAGATGTTAACATATAATTTCAGAGTATGTCATATGAAATCCCATTTTTCTAGAAATGGACTTTAGAGCAAGGCTAAGAAAAAATGGATTACAATTTCAAGTTTTACGTTCATTAAACATCATAATGAAATTTGATTCTTAGGTTAATGGTACTAAATAGTCAAAGTTGAATTACCTTTTTCAAGTTTAGTACTTTTCTTGATATATGATGTTTATGGGTGGTTCAATTATAGAGGAAACTGGAAGAAATTCTAAATTAAGAATTTCTATTGGTTCTTTTATCATTTAAACTATTAGATAAATAAAAAATCTATGGATATAAAATGATGGAGCTCCTATGATATTCATATCTCTCAAGTGCAAGAATAGAAGATTAATTTACAAACTTTTTTGTTCCCATATATTAGAAAAGTGAATGATAGAAAAAACACATGATTTTCATAAGCAAAGTGAATGATGGAAGCAAATGCATGATTTTGAAGCTACACACTGCAAATATTTATGAATAGTAGTGTGAACTATAAGGATGTAGTCTATGGAGGAATAGGGAACAACAATTAGACAACACGAGTAATATAACTTAAATAAAGATGCACAAGCATGTTGTAAGAAAAGAAACAATTCACTAAAAGAAGATAGTTTTGTAATGACACTATGGACAATAAGGATTCTTGATTAGGCCTCATATATGATGAAAAATACAAAAGGAATAGATAGTTGTATGTCATAAAGGATAGAAAATTAAAAAGCAATAAACAATTGTATGTTATGGAGGAGTTTAAGTGAGCATTACAACTACAACATTAGGAGGTGATGTAAGGACTTCCATCATGCCACCATCTCAAGGGGCAATTATGATGAAACTTTTGGAGATTTATAGCTTTGAGAAAGAATTTGGAGAACTATATATGACTCTGGTATTGAAGTATTGTAGTGCCTACCCTCGTTCACATCTTTTCTAGACATATTGTTGCTATTATTATCAGACTATGATGGACTAGTTTTGTGTTGATGGATTAGTGGTATTGTTTTGAGACTATTAAACATTATGTTATGGATTCAGAGGTTATGTGATGAGATCATTTAGACTTTACATTTCATGCACACATGATGATCATTATATTATTTTCAGCTATTGTTGATGATTAGTTGATGGTTATTATCTCATGTGTTTTATTATGGATACTTACCCCATACTTGCATGTGTATGGTGTACGTTCTTTCTTATTGTATGGCCTTTCTGATGTGGTTAAGGAAGGGAGTCGTAGTCACCTACATAGTCAGGATCTACACAATGCACCACTTCTTGCCATTGCCTGTTTAGCTTAGCATTATATACATTGTATGTACATGCATGGTTTTTCTGCAGGTTGCAGGTATCGGGTATCGACTTCCCTGAATTGCCAGGATGAGCGTACCCTATTATACTATCTCAATGATAAGAGAAGGGAGATAAATTCTCAAGTCTAAATCCCAAACCTTTAAGCCAATTGTCCTAGTGAGGTAGGACAAGTATCTGGATATTTTACCCACTGAATGTGTCGGATGACATAATTCATGATTTTTAACCCTTTAGACTGAGTTTGTGTGATTCGCTCTATGATGGGTTTTCATATTTTATCTTGGAGGTCTATGGAGAATTTTCTATTAATTAAGTCTTAATAAATAGATTTAATTAATAAATTAATTATTTGAGAAAATTTCATGTTATTTAATATTTTGATTATAATTAATTAAATGTGAATTAATTGAGGAAAAAGAATTAAATAAAAGAAAATTAGAAATTAAAATTAATAATAATAAAATAATAATAATAAGTAATAAATAAATAATAATAATAAAAGTTATAAAAATTAAAATGAAAGTTATAAAGATTAAAATGGAAGTTATAAATATTTAATAGAAAATTATATTAAAAGTGAATTGGAGTTATAAGCTTGCATGAGAGTTAACGTACTTTTCTATTTCTCTTGTGTCAACAACACGGGAGTTAGTGCATCAATTAAGCACATGGTGTCTACAACCCTATGGCTCATCTTGAAGGTTGGAAAAGACCCATGCTTAGTTGGTGACACCTTCTAGCTATTTCTAGAAGCATTCTAGATGTTTCTTGAAAGCTCTTTATATTCATGCTTTCCTAGAAGCTTAGACATAGCATTTGGAGTGCAATTGGAGCATTGGAGGACTCGAGAACTCTGAAGAAGGGAGGAGCTTGCTCTGCGGGTTTTCTGAGGAAGAGCGATTTAGCATCAGAATCCGGGTAGATTCTTGTGATTTTACTTATGCTATTTCCACATCATGCATTCCCTGTCTTCTTCGTGTCTTCCATGTGACTTCTGAGGAATTTCATATTTTTATTGTATGCATTCTCAATATGGGTAGTTTAATTTTATTTGAGAATCTTTATATGCATAGATCTGAAGAGAACACGGGGCTAGTGCTTAAATTTGTAGCCAAAACCATTAGATGATTTATTGGATAAATTTTGAGACCAAATAGTTTATTGGAATAATCTGAAAATTGAGATCTTTAAATGAATTGTGTATATGCTCATTATAAAATATACATGTTTATAATTTTCACATCTGCATATATATATGTGTGTGTGTGTGTGTGTGTGTGTGCTGTGATGTTTAATTCTGCGAGTACATATAAATACACACACACACACACACACACACACATATATATATATGCATATATATATTATATATATATATATATATGCACATATATACATACATACATACATACATATATATATATATACATTGAATAATCGTACTTTATAAATCGCAGTAAAAATATATATAAAATCACGTTGCAATTTATATGAGATCAATGTTTGAAAAAATGTTATTGATATCGTTTTTTAAAAAAATGCATATAATAATGTGTGGAGGGGCGGGTTATACTCGTACCCCCCCTTCTTTCTCCCCACTGATCTTTACATAAGCGGGTCGCAGGGTACCTACATGCGTAGTGTACCTGCAACACGGTACTGCCATATGGCAGTGGTCGCAGGGTACCTGCGGATGCAGAGTACCCGCGATGGGTTTAAGTCGCCCGCCAACAATATGATCGGCGGCGAATTCCATATAAATTGCCTTTGGTTTGGTTATTAATTATTATATATGGAAATTGAATTTTATAATTCGATTTTATATTTCATTTTAATAAAAATGTGAATATTAATATATATTTATATATGTATATATATATATTTATATATGAATATGTATATATATGTATATATGTAAGTATGTATATACGTAAATTTAAGTTATTGTAAAAGACTTAAAAATATGAATAATAACTTATCAATTATTATTAAAATAAAGAGATATTAATAATTAACTTAATTAAATTTAGTTTAATTAAGGTTGATTATTAGAATGTGTCATAAATCAAAGTTTTGAAATATGTAGATTTTGTTGATAATATTGGAATCATTGGGAATGTTATTTTCAAACAATGTTTATATAAACAAAATATTATTAGATCAATTAGAAAATTGAGTCTAATGGTTTTGGGGAGAAACTTTTATCTATTAAACAAAAACATGGGTTAGGTTAAACGTGAAATTTCTCCACTTGATATTTAAATTGGAAAATGTAAATCGAGACTCTTTTATTTAAATTCAATTTTGTAAACTTATCAAAACCAAAACATGTGTTTGCATTGTGTATTCTTTATGCTATTGTTTTGGGTTTTGGGTTGACTAGTGTTGACCAGTTATAGGACGTCTACCAGAGGCTTTGGGGGGTTATGTGATTGTGATGTCATGATGATGTTTTAATCTCGATCTTTATAAACCCAACCATAGTTATGTGATGGAATGCTCTATGTATTGGATGCGATTACTGATTGTTATAGTTGAGATTCTTATGTATGAGACACTTGAATTAACCATTATTTTTGGTCATCGATCAGTTATCCTTGGTTATTTATAGTCGCCACGATGGGACTATGTTGTGGATTTATTCTTGATGATGTCATGTTGTGACATGTTTGACTCAATCATTTTTGGAGTCTTCAATCAGTATGATTGAGATATATTTTGGTTATTGAGAACCATTGGATACTTTGATTATCAGTGATACTTTAGTTGCCAATAGAGAGCTATTGTGATCATGATTTTCTATGGATGTTTGCTCATGGAGATTTGAAGCTTTTTTGCATATTTGATGATATTATTATGGTTTACCTTTTATGATTTTGAGATTTATGATTCCATGAGCATTAGGGTAGGTTATCTGCATGTAGTGACGGGAAGTGGCTTGCAATGGGGGTCGGGGCCCTAAGAGGCTGCCAGGGTAACTCATTGTAAGTTGGATTAATAAGTGATAAAATTCACACCTAATACTAACTAAATGAACCTAAAAAGATAAGTATTTTGTTCTCGCCCATGCCTTGAGTGCTTGTACAGGCTAAGATGGGAGTAGTGAGAATGCATGGTTGCGACCTTGCATTCCGTAGTATGCCTCGTCAATATGAGAGGATACTAGTGGCCGCATGAGATCAATATGGACCCGTGGAGTTTAGCTAACTACTAGGGTAACTTGTACGTGATAATTGCGATGACACTTTCTTGCTTGCATAGTAGGTTCCTACATGTCATTGTGTGCCTCTGGGATTAGATGCCGATTTTGTGTTTGGAACCTTTGAGTTAGTATACTTTTAGGATTCCTGGACTTATAGAGATTTATGCTATGTGGTTTCAATAGCTTGTTTGGGACTTGAGATTATCTCCTCAGCACGGTGGGAGTGGACCACTTAGGTACCACATGGTCGGATGGTAGTGTATTTTCCACTCTTATCATTTGAGATTCATTGAGACAACGTGGCTGATGCGTCCTTCATGATGGTGGTTATGTATCCTTTCATTGATGATTAGCATATGTTAGATGATGTTACTTTCTACATATGATGTTGTATATGTTAGGAGTGACATTCTTACTATGTTAATACCGATGATCTCTTCAGTGATTTGGAATGTTACGCACAGAGGGATGGCTAGGATCCACGATGGTCTAATGATGCTATTAATAGTTGGGAGGAACCGTGCACTTAGTTTATTATGTTTGATCTTTATGATGGATGTATATGTCTTCTATGATGATGTATCATGTGTACCATGTGATTATCTTTACTTTGGTGTATCATGGATTAAAATAGGATGATGTACCTTATTCTATGTATGTATATTCTTTTGAGCTTGTCATACCCTATGACATGTAGAGTGGATGATTGAGAATTTTGAAATGTAATGTATAAACATTGGACTTATCATTATTATTTCATGTGGTTGTCATATTGGATGGATTCATATATGTTAGATGTTTGTAGATGTAATTCAATGTTAAGGGATCTTTAAAGAATGTAACCAGTTGTGTATGTTATGATTACTTTTAGATGGACATTACTATTGCTTCCATTATGGTGCATAAGTTATATGTGGCATTTACTTTCACGACAAAAAAAAAATGCTCCCAAACTTAGTGAGAATTTTAGGTTAATTCTTTGGATCTCTTGGCAGGGCATTACATTTGGTATCGGAGCCTAATTTCTACATTGGGAGCTCTGGGTATTTTGGAACAACTAGAACTTTGAACTATTAAGTGTGTCTTTCCGAACTTAAACTAGGTGAACTGAAACAGAACATGAACTGTTACTTGAATATTTTCATACTTCAACACTTAGTTTCAAAATAGGAAATTTTAACTTAAACCTAAACATAGAACTAAAACTTAGTCTATTGCAACGTGTGATTATAATAGTACTTTGTGTTGTTGTAGGATGGTATCTAGCACTAGGTCTTTTGTTAGAGGCTGTGGTAGAGGTTGTGGTTGTGGCAGAGCTGTCAATTTCCATGAGTTTACCCATGAGGGATCGGCTCACGTAGAGAGCAGGGAAGAGCACTCTAGTAGGCAGTAGGAAGAGAGCTGTAGAGAGGACCAAGCTGAGTCTGAAGAGGTTGGTTTGAGACAAATAATTCAGACTATTCTAGAATGTCTACCTCCTGTTCAAGAACAGCCCAAAGTGCACCAGATAGAACAAGAGCATAGACCCAGATCTAGAAGTCCTTCGAAGGATCGTCAGAGGTCCATTTTGTCCACTCAGATGAAGGATGTTTCAAGATCCAAGGTCAAGCCTTTCAAAGGGAAAGGTTCTGGTTATGTGGCCGAGCAGTGGCTTATTTCCCTCGATAGGATTTTTGCCACACAAGAGTTTGATAACAATGTTAAGGAAAGATTTGCAATCACTAATTTAGAGAATTTTGGGGCCACTTGGTGGACGATTGAGGAGAAGAAGTTGGGAATCGATATGAGCAGTGTTACATGGGAGTTATTCCTAGAGAGTTTCCATGAACGATTCCTACCAGAGGAATGGAAACAACAAAGAGCTAATGAATTTCATAATCTTAGACAGTATACCTTGTCAGTGACCAAGTATGAGCGTAAGTTTTATGAGCTCATGTCTTTTTCACGGTTCAGTGAAAATTCAGCTCAGTTGACACAACATTTTATTAGGGGTTTGAATAACCGTATTATTGGGGGAGTTAAGGTATTTGAGCCAAAAAAACCCTCAAGGATGCAGTACATCGAGCTATCCTTGTTGAGAAAAGTGTCAACCTTGGTCAAGGTGGTTTTGTAGGAGTGCCAGCAGCATCAGGATCTAAAAGAAACTACAATTCAGGTGGTAACAAGAAGTTTTCTTTCTCTAAGGGGAAACAGTATCAGCAATAGTCTCAGCAGACACAGCAATAGAAGGGCTCAAATGCTCAAGGTGGTGGTAAAGGTTCTAACACCAAGAACAACTGCAATGCTCAATGCAATAAACAGAATTAGTCTAATCAGCCAGCTCAGATTAGCCAATCTTTTGTTAGTAGGAACAGTCGTCAGCAATCAAATGTACCACCTATGGGAAGAGGTTTTGGCAAAAATATAGAATGTTTTTCATGTGGTTAGATTGGACATTATGTAGCTTAGTGTCCTCAATGAGCACCTCAGTTTTTAGGACCTAGATCTACAGTTTTAGAGCCTATAGTTGGTGATGCAGGTAGAGCTCATAGAGTTTTTGCAGTAGTTGATCAGCGTCAGGAAGATCATCAGGGAATAGTGGTTGAGACCACAGGTGCTATTAGAGGTATATCTCTTTTAGTATTGTTTGATTTAGGAGCTACAAATTCATTTATTTCACCATCTATAGTTTCTAAGTGTAAGCTGAATGCGGAAAAAGCAAGATCATGGTTGGCAAGTGGAACTAGCCTCAGGCATTAAGGTCTCCACAGACTCTATAGTTCATAAGTGTGGGCTTAGCTTAGGAAGCTTTGTTACTGTAGTGGATCTTCAAGTAATACCCCTTGGTTCTTATGATGTGGTTTTAGGCATGGACTGGCTTGGATCTCATAGAGCCAGTATAGATTGCAGGAAGAAGATTATTTTATGCCAAGATGACCAAGGGAATGATGTGAAGATAGTTGGGATACCAAGGCCCATATCTCTATGGATGATTTTTGCTATGCAATTGAAGCAAAGTTTCCGTAAAGGATGTCAGATATTTGCTGTTATGGTAAATGATCTTGATGAGGAAGATCCTATGTGGAAGACTTTGGATCACCCAATTTTGCAGGAGTACGCAAATGTTTTTCTAAGTGAGGTTCCAGGCATGCCTCCGAAGAGGGACATTGACTTTAGTATTGATTTGATTCCTGGAGTGGAACCTATCTCTAAAGTTCCTTATCGCATGACTACACAAGAATTGGGAGAGCTACATCTTCAGCTAGAGGAACTTCTGGCCAAAGGGAGCATTCAACCTAGTGTATCACCATGGGGAGCTCTAGTGCTCTTTGTGAAGAAGAAAGATGATTCTTTGCACCTTTGTATTGACTACAGATAGTCGAATAAGGTGACTATTAAGAACAGGTATCCTTTACCCAGGATTGATGACTTATTCGATCAGATCAAGGGAGTTACAGAATTCTCCAAGATTGACCTTAAGTTAGGATACCACCAGCTTCGCATTAAGGAAGCAAATATTCACAAGACCACTTTTTGAACTTGCTATGGGCATTATGAGTTCACAGTGGTACCTTTTGGGTTGACTAATGCTCCATTGATTTTCATGAGTTTTATGAATAGTGTGTTCCGATCTTATCTGGACAGGTTTGTACTCATGTTTCTTGATGACATATTGATATATTCTAAGACTCAGAAGGAGCATGAGGAACACCTGCGGTTGGTATTGCAGTGTTTGAGAGACAATCAACTTTATGCTAATGTAGCTAAGTGTGAATTCTTCAAATCGAAGATTCAGTATTTAGGGCATGTTATTTCAGGTAATGGTATTTTAGTGGATCCTGCAAAGATTAAGGTGATAATAGATTGGCCTACATTGAATAATGTGTCAGAGATCCATAGTTTCATGGGTTTAGCTGGTTATTATCGCAAATTTGTCCAGAAATTCTCTAGTTTCTCTTCAAAGGAAAGGAAAGAAGTTCATGTGGATAGAGAAATGTGAGGAAGCTTTTTAGAAGCTCAAGGAGCTTTTGACCAGTGCATCGATTCTAGTCATACCTGATCCAGAAGGTGATTTTATGGTGTGTACAGATGCTTCTCTTGAAGGGATTGGGGCAGTGTTGATGCTGAATGGACGAGTGATTGCGTATGAATCATGCAAGCTCAAGGATCATGAGTTAAATTATCCTACACATGATCTTGAGTTAGCAACATTAGTTCATGCTTTGACTAGATGGAGACATTTCTTGTTGAGGCACAGATTTGAGCTACACAGCGATCATCATAGTCTACAATACATTTTTACTCAGCCTAATTTGAATGCTCGCCAGAGGCGATGGATGGAGTTTCTATGCGAGTATGATTTTGAGGTTAAGTATATTCAAGGTAAGGAGAATGTGGTGGCGGATGCTTTGAGTCGCAGGAGACATGTGGTATCATCAATGACTCTTACTGTGGATTTGAGGAGTCGAATTCTCCAGGCACTTCCTACGAATTCCTGGTATCATGAAGTGTGCAAAGAGATAGATTCAGGGAGATCTTTGGAAGGTAAGTTTGCAAGTTACATTCGAGAATTAGATGGTCTTTTAAGACATCTAGGGAGGATATATGTGCCATTTTTAGATGAGCTTCGCACCTTGATACTGGCAGAAGCCCATCGTACACCTTATTCAGCACATCCAGGTGTCAAGAAGATGCATGCTGATTTGAAACATTTGTTCTTTTGGTCTAGGATGAAGCGAGATATTGCTGATTTTGTGGCTAGGTGCCTTGAGTGTCAGAGAGTTATGGCAGAACATCAGCACCCGGCTGGACTTTTGTAGCCAAATCTCATTCCTTCTTGGAAATGGGATATTATCTCCATGGATTTCATTGTGGGATTACCTATGACAGTTCGACGTCATGATGCTATCATGGTCACCGTTGATCAGGTGACTAAGGTGGCACATTTTTCACCAATTAGGTCTTCCTACACAGTAGCTTCTGTAGCTAATGTCTTCATGCGTGACATCGTGAGATTACATGGTATTCCTAGTAAGATCATTTTTGACATGGATCCTATATTCACATCTACATTTTGGACATTGCTGCAGCATGAGCTTGGAGTGTAGTTAAACTTCAGTTCAACATATCATCCAGAGACTGATGGTCAGACAGAGAGGGTGAATCAGGTTTTGGAGGATATGTTACGGATGTATGTGATGGATAGGCAGACACATTAGGAGGACTATCTCTACCTGATGGAGTTTGCTTACAACAACGGGTATCATAGTTCTATTGGCATGGCACCATTTCAGGCATTATATGGACGTCCTTGTCGTACACCATTGAGTTGGGATAGTCTTGAGGATTGCATCCTATTGGGTCTTGAGATGCTTTGTGATATGGAGCAATAGGTAGTGCGTATCCGTGAGCACTTGACTACAGCACAAGATAGGCAGAAGAAGTATGCCGATGCTCATAGGATTGATAAGCAGTTTGCTGTGGGTGATAAAGTTTTCTTAAGAGTGCATCCACAAAAGAGTCCAATCTAGTACAGAAAGGGTTCTAAGCTAGCACCTCGCTTTGTGGGACCATTCGAGATTCTAGAGAGGATTGGCCCAATTGCTTACCGCTTTGCTCTACCGCCCAGCCTAGCTCACATTCATGATGTTTTCCATGTTTTAGTGCTACGGAAATATATTCTTGATATTGTACATGTTCTTGATTGGAATGCATTGTAGGTAGAGGATAGGCAGCTAGCTTTGGAGCCGGTTCGTATTCTGGAGCAGCGGGAGTTGACCCTCAGGGGTCAAACCATCAAGCAGGTAAGGGTCCAATAGAACCCTATTGATGATTCTTCAGCTACATGGGAGGATGTAGCTAGTTTGAGGGAGTTATATCCCTACCTATTTGTAGGCTTCCAGGAGTAAGCCTAACCCAAGGGGGGGTGGATGTAGTGCCTACCCTCGTTCACATCTTTTCTGGACATATTGCTACTATTATTATCAGACTATGATGGACTAGTTTTATGTTGATGGATTAGTGGTATTGTTTTGAGACTATTAGACATTATGTTATGGATTCAGAGGTTATGTGATGAGATCATTTAGACTTTACATTTCATGCATACATGATGATCATTATATTGTTTTCAGCTATTGTTGATGATTGGTTGATGGTTATTATCTCATGTGTTTTATTATGGATACTTACCCCATACTTGCATGTGTATGGTGTGCGTGCTTTCTTATTGTATGGCGTTTCTGATGTGGTTAAGGAAGGGAGTCGTAGTCACCTGCTTAGTCGGGATCTACACGATGCACCACTTCCTGCCATTTTCTGTTTAGCTTAGCATTATATATATATTGTATGTACATGCATAGTTTTTCTGTAGGTTACAGGTATCGGGTATCGACTTTCCTGAATTGCTAGGATGAGCGTACCCTATTATACTATCTCAATGATAAGAGAAGGGAGATAAATTCTCAAGTCCAAATCCCAAACCTTTAAGCCAATTGTCCTAGTGAGGTAGGACAAGTATTTGGATATTTTACCCACCGAATGTGTCGGATGACATAATTCATGATTTTTAACCCTTTAGACTGATTTTGTGTGATTCGCTCTATGATGGGTTTTCATATTTTATCTTGGAGGTCTATGGGGAATTTTCTATTAATTAAGTCTTAATAAATATATTTAATTAATAAATAAATTATTTGAGAAAATTTCATGTTATTTGATATTTTGATTATAATTAATTAAATGTGAATTAATTGAGGAAAAAGAATTAAATAAAAGAAAATTAGAAATTAAAATTAATAATAATAATAAGTAATAAATAAATAATAATAATAAAAGTTATAAAAATTAAAATGAAAGTTATAAAGATTAAAATGGAAGTTATAAATATTTAATAGAAAATTATATTAAAAGTGAATTGGAGTTATAAGCTTGCATGGGAGTTAACACACTTTTCTATTTCTCTTGTATCAACAACACAGGAGTTAGTGCATCAATTAAGCACATGGTGTCTACAACCCTATGGCTCATCTTGAAGGTTGGAAAAGACCCATGCTTAGTTGGTGACACCTTCCAGCTGTTTCTAGAAGCATTCTAGATGTTTCTTGAAAGCTTTTTATATTCAGGCTTTCCTGGAAGCTTAGACATAGCGTTTGGAGTGCAATTGGAGCATTGGAGGACTCGAGAACTCTGAAGAAGGGAGGAGCTTGCTCTGTAGGTTTTCTGAGGAAAAGCGATTTAGCATCAGAATCCGGGTAGATTCTTGTGATTTTACTTATGCTATTTCTGCATCATGCATTCCTTGTCTTCTTCGTGTCTTCCATATGACTTCTGAGAAATTTCATATTTTTATTGTATGCATTCTCAATATGGGTAGTTTAATTTTATTTGAGAATCTTTATATGCATAGATCTAAAGAGAACACGGGGCTAGGGCTTAAATTTGTAGCCAAAACCATTAGATGATTTATTGGATAAATTTTGAGACCAAATAGTTTATTGGAATAATCTGAAAATTGAGATCTTTAAATGAATTGTGTATATGCTCATTATAAAATATACATGTTTATAATTTTCACATCTGCATATATATATATACATATATATATATGTGCTGTGATGTTTAATTCTGCGAGTACATATAAATACACACACACACACACACACACACACACATATATATGTGTGTGTATATATATATATATATGCATATATATATACATTGAATAATCATACTTTATAAATCGCAGTAAAAATATATATAAAATCACGTTGCGATTTATATAAGATCAACATTTAAAAAAATGTTATTGATATCATTTGTTAAAAAAATGCATATAATAATGTGTGGAGGGGCGGGTTATACCCATACCCCCCCCTTTCTCCCCACTGATCTTTAAATAGGCGGGTTGCAGGGTACCTGCATAGTGTACCTGCGACACGGTACTGCCATATGGTAGTGGTTGCAGGGTACTACGGATGCAAAGTACCAGCGACGGGTTTAAGTCGCGCGCTAGCAATATGATCGGCGGCGAATTCCATATAAATTGCCTTTGGTTTGGTTATTAATTATTATATATGGAAATCCATTTTTATAATTCAATTTTATATTTTATTTTAATAAAAATGTGAATATTAATATATATTTATATATGAATATATATATATATATTTATATATGAATATATATATATATATATTTATATATGAATATATATATATATATGTATATACGTAAATTTAAGTTATTGTAAAAGATTTAAAAATATGAATAATAACTCATCAATTATTATTAAAATAAAGAGATATTAATAATTAACTTAATTAAACTTAGTTTAATTAAGGTTGATTATTAGAACGTGTCATAAATTGAAGTTTTGAAATATGTAGATTTTTTTGATAATATTGGAATCATTGGGAATGTTATTATCAAACAATGTTTATATAAACAAAATATTATTAGATCAATTAGAAAATTGAGTCTAATGGTTTTGGGGAGAAACTTTTATCTATTAAACAAAAACATGGGTTGGGTTAAACGTGAAATTTCTCCACTTGATATTTAAATTGGAAAACGTAAACCGAGACTCTTGCATTTAAATTCAAGTTTGTAAACTTAGCAAAACCAAAACATGTGTTTGCATTGTGTATTCTTTATGCTATTGTTTTGGGTTTTGGGTTGACTAGTGTTGACCAGTTATAGGACATCTACCAGAGGCTTTGGGGGGTTATGTGATTGTGATGTCATGATGATGTTTTAATCTTGATCTTTATAAACCCAACCATGGTTATGTGATGGAATGCTCTATGTATTAGATGCGATTACTGATTGTTATAGTTGAGATTCTTATGTATGAGACACTTGAATTAACCATTATTTTTGGTCATCGATCAGTTATCCTTGGTTATTTTCTAGTCGCCACGATGGGACTGTGTTGTGGATTTATTCTTGATGATGTCATATTGTGACATGTTTGACTCAACCATTTTTGGAGTCTTTGATCAGTATGATTGAGATATATTTTGGTTATTGAGAACCATTGGATACTTTGATTATCAGTGATACTTCAGTTGCCAATAGAGAGATGTTGTGATCATGATTTTCTATGGATGTTTGCTCATGGAGATTTGAAGCTTTTTTGCATATTTGATGATATTATTATGGTTTACCTTTTGTGATTTTGAGATTTATGATTCCATGAGCATTAGGGTAGGTTATCTGCATGTAGTGACGGGAAGTGGCTTGCAATGGGGGCCAAGGCCCTAAGAGGCTGCCAGGGTAACTCATTGTAAGTTGGATTAATAAGTGATAACATTCACACTTAATACTAACTAAATGAACCTAAAAAGATAAGTATTTTGTTCTCGCCCATGCCTTGAGTGCTTGTATAGGCTAGGATGGGAGTAGTGAGAATGCATGGTTGCGACCTTGCATTCTGTAGTATGCCTCGTCAGTATGAGAGGATACTAGTGGCCGCATGAGATCAGTGTGGACCCGTGGAGTTTAGCTAACTGCCAAGGTAACTTGTACATGATAATTGTGATGACACTTTCTCGCTTGCATAGTAGGTTCCTACATGTCATTGTGTGCCTTTGGGATTAGATGTCGATTTTGTGTTTGGAACCTTTGAGTTAGTATACTTTTAGGATTCTTGGACTTATAGAGATTTATGCTATGTGGTTTCAATAGCTTGTTTGGGACTTGAGATAATCTCCTCAGCACGGTGGGAGTGGACCACTTAGGTACCACGCGGTCAGGTGGTAGTGTATTTTCCACTCTTATCATTTGAGATTCATTGCGACATCGTGGCTGATGCGTCCTTCATGATGGTGGTTATGTATCCTTTCATTGATGATTAGCATATGTTAGATGATGTTATCTTATGCTTTTATTTGCATGTTAGATTACTTTCTACATATGATGTTGTATATGTTAGGAGTGACATTCCTACTATGTTAATAATGATGATCTCTTCGGTGATTTGGAATGTTACGCACGGAGGGATGGCTAGGATCCATGATGGTCTAATGATGCTATTAACGGTTGGGAGGAACCGTGCACTTAGTTTATTATGTTTGATCTTTATGATGGATGTATATGTCTTCTATGATGATGTATCATGTGTACCATGTGATTATCTTTACTTTGGTGTATGATGGATTAGAATAGGATGATGTACCTTATTCTATGTATGTATATTCTTTTGAGCTTGTCATACCCTGTGACATGTAGAGTGGATGATTGAGCATTTTGAAATGTAATGTATAAACATTGGACTTATCATTATTATTTCATGTGGTTGTCGAACTAGATTGATTCATATATGTTAAATGTTTGTAGATGTAATTCAATGTTAATGGATCTTTAAAGAATGTAACCAGTTGTGTATGTTATGATTACTTTTAGATGGACATTACTATTGCTTCCGTTATGGTGCATAAGTTATATGTGGTATTTACTTTCATGAAAAAAAATAAAAATGCTACCAAACTTGGTGAGAATTTTAGGTTAATTCTTTGGATCCCTTGGCGGGGCATTACAAGTATATAATGTTCAATGAACATTAGAGAAAGACATCTATCCAACATTGGAAATAAAGTGACAAATGGTATAAGAAATTCACTTCATAAAGATTAGCCAATATGATATATTCAGAATCCACTAATATAATTACCTTTGAAACCATAGTTTATATGGAGGGATATGCTACTAGAACATAAGTGTCATCATTGATCAGGCCCAACTCTGATGTCTATATTAATTGAAGGCCACATATAATATTGCAAAAGTTGGGGTTATGCTTAAGAAAAATAATAATACCAGTATCCAGCTTATAAACTTAAATACATAGATGTACAAGCAATGATTTATTTTTGTTATGAAGTACAAAAATGTTATGAAAGACAAAGGTAATTAAGAAAAAAATTGAAATATGAATAATTTCATTCATCTTTCCATTTTCACAATAATGGTGGTAGCAAAAAATTAACAAAGGAGAATACATTGCTTGAAGTGAGAAGTATTGTACACTTTTTGTTGGTGATATTGAGATTGATAACTTGATAAAAAGATGAGTTCTCATGATGAATATTGGTATCAGATTCCTCCATTTCCTTATGTAGAATGCACTAAAACTTATTATGAAAATGTTCTAATACAAGATGAGACTAAGTTAGATTCCAGAGCACTTCAAATGAAGAACATGGATTGTAATGTCCCACCTTAAGTTTCTAAAAATTCATATTACTAAATGACTTTCCCTTTTGGCATTAAATAAATGGTTGATGAAATATATGATTATAATGTAAATTCCAGTGAATTCATATTTTAAACATTTAAGTATGTGTATTTCTTTTAAAAGGCAAGTAAAGATGAAAGTGTTGGGGATAGGTGTTACAATAGCGTCAGGAATAAGACTAAGAGGGGTAATTTTTGTCAAGGAAGAGAAAAATAGAAATTGGAGATAGAGAGATGCTTGAAACAAATAGATTAGTGGATCTCTGTGGAAATTTTATTCTCATATAACAAGAGCTCTGGGAGAGCATGAGTCCCTACCTTGTGCGCATGTTAGAAGGTATGTCGGTTGGTTAGATAAGTATCATTTGTCGTTTCCTAGTGATTTTAAATTATAGCAAACATAAAAAGAACATAATAATTTTTTCTTACTTTGATCCGTTGAGAATTTTTTTTTCATTTTACAATGAAAAATTTCTTTGTTTTACCTATGTTCAATGTCATTATAGAGATTCAACATTTCTTAGGTTGAATAATTTCTGAAATTATTATGTTCTTTTTATGTTAGATTATAGATGTTATAATTTAAAATGATTATTTTCAAAAAATATCATGTTCATAGATTAAACACTTGAAAATTATTAGATGAAATTTTAATATTGATAAAAAAATTATAGTGCATTTAGAAAACTATTGTACATGTTTTGTAATTAAACTAACGAAAAATTAAAATTATTGATATATCTAATTATAAATTTTTCTACATATGCAATTCAATAATTCATTTTATTAAAAATATTTTAAAAGTTGAAGAAAATATAACATATATATATATATATATAATTTATTTTAAAAAAAACATTTTATTTTTTTAAAATTATATTACAATAAAAATATAATTATACAAAATCAAATATTTGAAAAAGTAATCATTATATCAATAAAGTCAATTCATTTTATTTTATACTACACTCGGCACCAAGTTTTTTGGAAAATGACTGCATCAGCCTTGTTTTTGGAAAATGACTGCATCAGCCTTTTTAGTAGATAGAGAAAAAGTTAAATTTCAATTTTCCAATCTATAAGACTATTCTCCCAAGCTTATCCTACTTAGATATGTACAAAGCACTATTAAGCGCAAAAAATTTATTAATAATAATTTTCTTTAAAGTTTAACTTGATTCAAATCAAATTCCACGTAAGCTCGGCATTTGAAATCTGTACTTACGGCCATTAATACTCTTATTTGTAGTGTTGTGTGTTGTACGTCTATGATTAATCATCTTCAACAACCGTAAAACTTTGCAAGACTAGTTCAGAGGTTTTGTGAAATTTCCAGCGCTTTACACAGACTTTCACACATGTTTTATTGTTATAGTTTAAAAAATAAATAAACTAAAACCCTAGGAAAATTAGAATCAACCAATCAAAAAAGAGTAATTAGTGATTAGAAATTAATTTAAAAATAAATTTGCCTTCAAACTTTGGGAATAGAATAATCTTAATCATAAAAATTAATTAAAAAGGACAACTGAAAATATTAGTTCCCTGCCTATATAGGCAGGGACTAATAATTTGAAAGTGCGTTACTATTTACACCTAAAAAGAATTTTATGTTGCAAAACATATGAGTTTGTGAAAGATTTTAAGCAAAGAAACCCTAACTAACTTGGTGATGAATGAAGAAGGCCAAATGGCTTGAAAAAGTCTATTGCATTGTCCGTAGTCCTATCAATTGTGAAATGTCTATTTGTCTGTCCTTTGTGTGAATGAGAGGAATGTAATTTTTTTTGCCCTTTCTTATATATGGGCTTTAAAAGGGTCGATGATATTTATTTTGTGATTTATTTGCCCATGTTACCATACATTATGGCCATTTAATTCATTTTTATCAATTTGTTTCTTCATTTGTGTGATTAATACTTAACCTATTTTGTATTTTTTTATTTTAATTATAATTATTACTTTTTTTTTATAATAATCATAAATGTTAATTTATTTTTTGTTCTTTTTTTTTTTTATAGGTACCAAAAGTTCAATATAATTATATTATTATTACAAATCTTTTTTTTTTTACATTAATTATAAATCAAGTAATTCTATTATTATTAATTTAAGAAACTTATATTTTTTACTTTAATTTTGAATTAATTAAATTATATTTTGATTAATTGATATAAGTTATAAATGTTAATTTATTTATTTTACATTTCTAAGTTTAAGAAAATTAAAATAGTTTAAATTTTATATTCAAAATAATTAATAATAATCTAGGGTTTTATAACAATATGTTAATTTTATCTTAAACATTTTATTTTTTTTCTTTTTTGACCTAGAGTAGTTTTATGATGGGTATTAACCTCCTAGAAATTCTCATTGCTTTACAAGCATTGTGAGCATCAACATGTAGATCTAGTGACTAGTGTTAATTAAGTGGTATTCTTTCATTCATTCTCATAATGAGATCAGATATGTTTAGTATTTATGTGAACCACAAATCATGAAACACGTTAATATATAGGGTCAATGAGTTTAATAGAAATTATATTTGTTCGTAATTGCTTTTGGATTAGATTGTGTTGAAATTTTTACCATCAACGTTTCAAATCACACTACAGGATTCATCATCAAGATGAGAGAGCAAGAGCCACAAAAACATAGTGTGTTGATGGTAAAATTTCAACACAATCTAATCCAAAAGCAATTACAAACAATTTTAATAGATTGTGGAAATCTAAACTCTCTGATTGACACCCTTCATGGAAGTGAACTTTGTTACAAATCTAGATAGCTAGAAATTATATGTTAAGATTATAAAATACTTAATTCATAATAAATCTTTTGATATGCAAAGATAGATTTGGAGTTTTCCTTTGAGTGCACTGAGGGTTTTTACTTAAATATTCTTTAGAAGTTCATAAATAGATTTTGAGGAGTTTGAGTGGAGATTGGGGTGATTTTGAGTTTGTTTCTCATTCAATATTAGTTAAGAAGGCATTCAAGAAAGTTAATTAATAATGAAGCATTGATAGAATAAAAAAATTATCGGTAAGTAATTGTTAAAGTTATTAATTTTTTTAAAGAATGTACTAAAGTGATTTAAAAAAATCATTGATCATTCATTTAGTCATTTATTTGGGTGATCAATAGTTTAGTAATTTGTTTGATCATTTATTTAGTCACTTATCTTTGTTTAACCTTGTGAATTTTTATTTTTTTGATCGGTAAGAGGCCGAAGCCAAGATTAATTAATATGTATTATTAGTAATTATTATTTTATTAAGCACGAGTAGATTCAAAACCAAGACCTCTTCGATAAGAGGCTTACAATTTACTGTTGTGTTATAGGCTCTTGCCTAAAACCTTATGATTTTACCTGATGACCAAATTAGTAATTTATTTAGTCTCTTATACTCATAAATTGCAAAAATTACTAGAATTTGATCAATTTTACTCATGTACCAAAAAAATTAGTCTTGTGACTAAAATTTTCCAAAATTCTACTAGTGCTTTCTACCAAGGCACATTAATTGGCAGTGGATGTGTTCAAAGGATTAGAGAATGTAGAAATAGAAAATAGCAAAATCTTTACAGCCAAATATTTTTTCCTCTAGTTAGGTTTTATAAACCAACTCTTTTTGATGCCCAATGTTTGGAGAAACAAAAGGATGTCACCAAAAAATGGATTAGTGTAAGTGCTATATCACTACCCTCTAAGTTACAAGGTACAACTCCCTTTAGTTTAAAATGATATACAATGAATTGATGTCTTTATTTGATCATGATTTTAAAGGATAAGATCTTTACCTAAGAGTAGAAGAGGCTACTAACCAAATTGCTTGTAGACACAAACAATTCAGGAAAAATTGCATTTGGATAACTTACAACCCCCAATGCAATATTTGTTATAAGTTATCTTAAATCTCTAGTATCTAACTTCTAATTAGTAATTACTTTAACTTCTATAACCATGAATACTAATTCTAATGATGTAGATACTATAGAGAGGTACAAAAAAAGAACCACACATAAAAGGTAAATAGAATTACCTATGTTGCAAACCCATTTGTCACTAGGAATCCAATAGTCATATTATTATAAATATTTAACTTAAGAAATTTAGGAATAAAATCCCAAATTTTTAGTCAAATTATATCTCACCTGATGTTAAGCCCTGGTCTTATGATGATCCTTCATGTTCCTACTTTGGCACCAAAACTTGTATTTCATATCCTAATAGTCACATCAAGTTTGAATCTTCATTGTCTATCTCCTATCAACGATCATGATTTAAGCATGACAACCCTTTCACCTTAATCCTTGTCGCTTCTTCGTAACTATCCATCATACAATACTTTTAACCTGTGTGATGACTAACTATTCATATGTCATTTTGTAGGTTCACAACCTTAAGTTTTAGCTTACAACTAAGCTTTTTGATGGTGCAATACCTTATTTCTTTAATTGTCAAATCCTCTTCGCGGTTGTGCAGCTCAAAATCTTTGCTCATGGCTTAACTGTGCGATGGTGTGATCTGTTAATTTTTATAGTTTTGGCTCTTTTTTGTTGCTTCACAACTTGAAATGTTTTGAATGCCTTTTAACCTATGATAATGTGATAATCATTTAAAGTTAACTATTTCACTCCATCACAACCTTACATCCCTAAATTTTAACCACAACTTTGACCTTGCGAGGATGTGATCATGGCTATCTCTTCTTTGCAACTCTAACCTTAGGTTAACTTGAACTTCCTATGAAGTAGTGATGGTTTGTAATCATATTGTTGTAGTTACCCTTTTCACACCTTCACAACCTTCTTTGAGAGTTAACATTAACATCTTGTGATGTTGCGATGACTGCTTTACCACCTTTGACTTTCATTTTAAGATCACATCTTGACTGTTCATGTGACAAATCAATGATGTATGTTTTCTTGCCTTTATATTTTTGTATATCAAAGGATTTCAACTTGGTTTTATACTAAAAAAACTATTTTTTTGTATTTTGAGCATGATCACTTGTGATATCTTCCATTGAAATGAAAACCACTACAGATCTTGGTCTTCAAAATCCTTTTGAATATTTAGATGATGAATCAATGGAGTTTTCAAACCTTCTTCTTATCAAGGAAATGCTTATAAATAACCCACCAAACCCTAAATCACCTATTCCTTGACCAATGCAATACTTACATGGTTTCCCACATAGGTTAGCTTGAAAGGGGATGATGAGAAGAGAGTTCATCCTAGGAGAACTCTAGACATAGACTCAACATTGATGCATTGACTTGACTTCAACCTAAAACAAAACGAGACGAACTAAAAATTGAGCAATAATTGGCTTCGTATAGGGATTTAAGCATGACAATTCTTAAAAGGATCCTAGCTACTATGCAGGGGTTACATGCTTCGATTTTACATTTGACACAACTTCAAATCCCACCCATTATAAGAACATGGTAGGGATTCTCTAGTGGGATATGCCAACTTGAAAGAGTTGTTTTAGTTCACTTACATGATTTGAAATGGTTCTTTCCACAAGGGCTAAAACTTGGAGTGCATTCCTCTTGGTTCATGCCTCTTATCCCACAATAGGACCAAATCACCTTCCATGAATTTCCTTGGTCTTGCTCTTTTATCAAATAAATTTTCAACTCTTTCTTGATGTTTAGTGATTCTATCTACCATTTCTTCTCTTTCCTCCTGCAACTTGGTGAGATACAAAATTCTATTTTCCAATCCATCTTTTCATATACCATCTTCAATCATAGTCTTCAATTTACAAGTGGCAAGCTCTAGAGGTAATGACAAGCTAGCTTCTATTCCATAAACTAACTGAAAAGGTGACATACCAATGGCTCTTTTAGGTGTGGTCCTATCTGCCCATAAAGCAACATGTATCTTCTTGTTCCAACTTCTTTGATTATCAGAGGCTAATTTCTTCAAGATATTTTAATTAGATTCTTATTGCTAGGTTCAACCTGCCCATTTCCTTAATGATAATAGTTAGAGGAATCACCAATTTGGATACCATTATCATAAATAAAGTCAATAATTTCTGAGGAAGAGAAAAGAGATGTGTTATCCATTATCAATTTCATAAGCACTCCAAACTTGAAAAATACATGTTCTTTAAAAAATTCACACACTACTTCTAATGAGGCCTTCTTCATTAGCTTGGCTTCCACCTATTTACTAAAATAATCTGTGGTATTCAATATGTAAGAGTGTCCTTGGCTTGAAGGAGGATTAATTGGGCCTATGAAATCCAACCCCCAATGTTGAAAAGGAGCTTCAATCAGCACTGGCCTAATAGGCAAGGCAACTAGTTGAGGTTTACCAATAAACATCCTACATTTCTCACAATTTGAAACCCACTTATATACATCCTTAAACATGCCAAGCCAATAGTAGCATTGCCTCAAAATTTTGAATGTGATGACAGTGGAAGAAAAATGTCCTCCACATGCTTCATCATGGAAAGATCTTAACAATTTCACATGTTTTTGATTAAGTAAAACAAGTTTTACAGGGATCTTGAAACTCAAAAGTTTTTACATAATATCTAAAATAGAAATAATAAGTAAAGTCCAACTTATCAGAGCCTGAGTTCCAACATTGGGAGCTCTGGGTATATTGGAATGCCATTAGTGTCAACTAGTTGAACAAAATGAAACTTTGAACTATCATGTGTATCTCTCTCAAACTGAAAACTTGAAACTAGGTGAACTGAAAACAGAACTTAAAACTGTTACTTGCATATTTTTCATACTTCAACACTTAGCTTTCAAAACTAAAAATTCTACTGAAAACCTAAAAGAGGGTAAAACTGAAAATTGAAACTCATTCTAGTTGCAAAACATGTATCTTTCATCTATGATGTAGGGTAGTATGCCTTTGATTATCTTTGCAAACATTAAGTTGCTCTTGTTTAGAATGTATTAAAGGATCTATTTTAGTAGTTGATAAAAGAATGAATGTTGGATTGATATGGTTTTTGGTTTATCATTAAATCAGAATCATATTGCTCTAAGTGTGTTGTAGTGTTCTTAGTGGAATCATATTTCCTCTTACTAGAGGAAAAGGGATCAATGGGACCCACATAGTGAGTATCTTACTTTCTCATTCTTGTAGGCTTCTAGGAGTAAGCCTAATCCCAGGGGGGGTGGATGTAACGCCTGCCCCTAGTTCGCATTTTTTTATCGTTGCTGAACTCTTTTAGAGCTAATTTTATGTTGTTGGTTAGCAACATTCTTTTGAGATTATTAGATATTGTGCTATGGATTCAGTTTATTATGTGATGAGATTACTTAGATTTTGCATTTCATCTATGCATGATGATTATTTTCAGTGTTTGCAGTTATTAATGATGATTAGTAAGATGATTTATTATCATATGTGTTTTCTTATAGATATTTACCCCATACTTGCATGTGTAGGTGTGTGTGTTTTCTTTTGTATGGCATGTCTGATGTGGTTAAGGGAGGGAGTCGTAGTCACCTGCTAGTCGGGATCTACATGATGCACTTCCTACCATTGCCTGTTTAGTTTAGTATATATTATGTTTGTACATGCATGATTTTTATGCAGGTTGCAGGTACCGGGTATCGACTTCCTTGAATTGTTAGGATGAGCGTACCCTATCACATTATCTCAATGATAAGAGAGGGGAGATAAATTCTCAAGTCCAAATTCCAATCCTTTAAGCCATTTTTCCTAATTGGAAAATTAGGACAAGTATCTGAGTTGAGTACCCTTCGAATATGTTGGATAACGTAATTTGTGATATTAACCCTTGGTTTGATTTTGTATGTATTTTGGCTATGATGAGTTTTCATATTTTTACCTTGTGAGTCTTTGGAGTATTTTCTATTAATTAAGCCTAATTAAAAGATTTAATTAATGGTTTAATTTAATGAAAAATTAATATGATATTTTAATATTTATTTTATTTAATTAATTGGGAAATTAATTAAATAAAATAATTAAAATTGAAAATAAAAAGTTAAAAGTTTAAATTTGGAATGTGACAATATTTATTTTAATAATAATATATTTGGAGCTCATTTTTAAATAAATGACTAAATAATATTATTATTAAAGCTAATAAATATTTTAACAATTAAGTTTTGGAAAATGAAATTTAAAAGTGGAAAATATATTTAAATTATTAAAATATTCTAGATTTCATGTGATTAAAATATAAATATATTAAGATTGAAAAGTGGAATTATTAAAGTTAGTGCATGAGATTTAATAAATAAATAAATTGAATTGAAAAGAGTAAATTAAATATTATATTAATTAATGTGCATTATTTTAATATTTGCTCACATAAGAGTTGGCAAATTCTTGGGAGTTGTCATGTAGACAACACAGGAGTTTGCACTCTACGAATGCACAAGTTGTCTACACTTAGGAGTTAGCATTTTATTTGAGCACATGGTGTCTACAAACTTAAGACTCATCTAGAAGGTTGGAGAAGACCCATGCTTGGTTGTCATGCTTATCTTCTAGTTGTTTCTAGAGACACTCTAGATGCATCTTAGAGGCTTTTAAATAGAGGCTCTCCTAGTGTGTTTGGAGAAGCTTAAATGAAAGTTTAAATGGAAGCTACAAGCTACAAGCTTAAAATGGAGGCTTCAAAGCTTATATACATTGGAGAAGTTTATATGCTCATATATTTTCTACATGCTTCTATGCTCCTTCTAGCTCTTCTAGTCACTTGAAAGTTTTCGGTTGGCTAGGATCTTGGAGGAATTGCGAATGATGGAGAAGGAAAGGATTTTTTTATGGACTTCTAAGGCATGGCAAATTAGCATCAGTGTTCAGGTGCACTCGTGATATTCACATATTCCCTTTGCACTCTTTCTTTTCTTGTCTTCATCGTGTCTGTTATATGTGTCTGAATACTCTTTGTGATTGAATCTACAATTAAATTAGAATCTAGATATGCTATTTGGTTGAGAAGAAAACAATAGAAAAACTCTAGTTCTAAATGAGAAAGAAATTAGATCTAAAACAGGTTTGGGTTCGATTTGGAATCAAATTGATTAATGGGCTTTAAAAAAAATGGTTTCTAAAACTATAAGCCATACCTATTAGAAGAATTGGATAAATTTAGAGAACAATTATTTTAAGAGAAAATTCTTAATTCATCACAAATTGTCTTGTCGTTGCCCTTTGGATAGACCTGAACTCAATCATTCATAACTTTTTATTGTGATCGAATTTATTCGATCGCTCTAGTCAAAATTGACGCAACTTGGCCTTCTCCAACATATTTCAATTTCAGCCTGATCCAATAGTTCATTAGGGAGATATAGCCATCGTACTGAGACTATTTTATTCAAAGACAGATATTTCCCAATTTCCCATAACCAAGAGTTCTTTATGCTTAAACTTCACAAAAATAATATATATCAAAGCATGGAATGAATTAAAGATATTATTGTAATCTTTCCTTATTAGAATCTTATTAATATGCATTAGTTTTATATGGTTTATTATCTAATCTAATTAAATCAAATTTAATTAAGATTAGTTAATAGTAGAAGAAGTGTAATTAATTATTAGTCAATCTAAGTAAATGAATTTTTAAGTGAGGGAAAATTAAAAGAAAAGAGATATTAATGATTTAGTTGTTATTCATTGATTGGTTCATAATTGAATATTGAAATTATTAGTGAGTTATTATTTATTAATAAGTGTTAAGTTTAACAAATTATTAATGAAAGATAGTATAGATAAGTTTATATAATTATTAATTGATTCAATTGAGTTCAATCTAATTGAGATTAGTTAATAATTGAAGTATAGTATTAAGAATTTAGTTGAGATCAAATTAAGGGGGGGGGGGGGAAATACAATGGAAATGAATTCATGTTATCATGAATGAAATTGTGATTAAATAAGTTGGTGATCATTATACTTAGAATCATCAAAGATTATTTTGGACAAATGATTACCTATTGATTATTGGTCAATCTTATCCGGGGAACGATTCTTAAAGTAGTTATATTTAATTTACTAGTGACATCATTGTTAGCAAAAATAATAAAGAATCTATTATCGTAGATTTATTTTAACTTGTTATTAGTTATTAAACTATTACTAATTCTAATGTTAATGAAATGGAATATAGTTGATTGATAATTAGTTGAATCAAATAGGGTTTAATTGAATGATTATCAATAATATGAGTTTGTCAAGGAAAAGTTAGTTTTCATTAATAGAATGGCGAAGGTGGTCATTATAGATTTATTAATAAGCTATTAACAAGTTATTGAACTATTAATATGAATATTTGGATTGTAGATGACTTTTTATGTACAAACTATCGTTAGTTATTAGTCAACTGGATTTGTAATTATTAATTGAATTAATTAGAGTTAATTAGATTTAATTATTAATTGAATTAATTAGAGTTAATTAGATTTAATTAATAATTAAGTTATGTAACAAAGTTTTCATCGATATGATATATCGATTCTTTTAGTAAAGTTGTGTAGTATCTACATTGAAGTTGATGAGTCTTATTTTAATGACTTGAATAATGACTTTAGATATTTTAATGGTGAAGACTTAGTAATATTTAATTGAGGATTATTAGAATAATAAAAGCTCAAGGATTGTGAACCGATGTTAATTGATCATTTTTAATAAAGTTATAATCTCTTATTCGAAGAATGATAATTGGTCCTCTTATAATATAACGAATAATGATCCTAGAAAAGTTGAAAGGTTAATCAATTAGAATATGGATCATGGTTAAATATAGAGAACAATTTAATTAAAGGTCAATGATGATCAGTTTAGTGAATATTTATCCTTAAGTTATTATTAGAATGAAATTCTTAATAATAGAAGGATAATGCTATCAGGGAACAAATGGGTTGACTTGTAGTGTAATGCCCCGCCAAGGGATCCAAAGAATTAACCTAGAATTTTCACTAAGTTTGGTAGCATTTTTTTTTTTTTGAAAGTAAATACCACATATAACATATGCACAATAATAGAAGCAATAGCAATGTCCATCTAAAAGTAAACATAACATAAATAACAGATTACATTCTTTAAGATCCCTTAATGTTAAATTACATGCATGAATCCATCTAGTACAACATCCTCATGAAATGATAATGATACATCCAATATACAAATGTCCTTTCTGAATTACATTCCAGAATGCACAATCATCCACTGTACATGTCACAGGGTATGATAGGCACAAAGAATATACATATATAGAATAAGGTACATCAAAGTAGAGATAATCACATGATACACCATCATAGAAGATATAAACATCCATCATAAATATTAAACAAAATAAACTAAGTGCACAGTTCCTCCCAACCATTAATAGCATCATTAGACCATCGTGGATCCTAGCCATCCCTCCGTGCGTAACATCCCAAATCACCGAAGAGATCATCGGTACTAACATAGTAGGAATGTCACTCCTAATATATACAACATCATATGTAAAAAGTAATCTAACATGCAAATAAAAGCATAAGATAACATCATCTAACATATGCTAATCATCAATGAAAAAGGATACACATCCACCATCATGAAGGACGCATCAGCCACGATGTCTCAATGAAACTCAAAATGATAAGAGTAGAAAATACACTACCACCCGACCGCGTGGTACCTAAGTGGTTCACTCCCACCGTGCTGAGGAGATAATATCAAGTCCCAAACAGGCTATCAAAATTGCATAGCACATATCTCCATAAGTCCAGGAATCTTAAAAGTATACTAACTCAAAGGTTCCAAACACAAAATCTGACATCTAATCCCAGAGGCACATAATGACATGTAGGAAACTATGATGCAAGCAGGAAAGTCTCATCGCAATTATCACGTACAAGTTACCCTGCCAGTTAGCTAAACTCCACGGGTCCATACTAATTTCATGCGGCCACTAGTATCCTCTCATACTGACGAGGCATACTACGGAATGCAAGGTCGCAACCATGCGTCTCACTACTCCCATCCTAGCCTGTACAAGCGCTCAAGGCATGGGCAAGAACAAAACAATTATCTTTTTAGGTTCATTCAGTTAGTATTAGGTGTGAATGTTATCACTTATTAATCCAACTTACAATGAGTTACCCTGGCAGCCTCTTAGGGCCTCGGCCCCCATTGCAAGCCACTTCCCATCACTACATGTAGATATCCTACCCTAATGCTCATGGAATCATAAGTCACAAAATCACAAAAGATAATCCATAAAATCATCAAATATGCATAAAAGCATCAAATCTCCATGAGCAAACATCCATAGAAAATCATGAACACAACAGCTCTCTATTGGCAACTGAAGTATCACTGATAATCAAATATCCAATGGTTCTCAATAACCAAAATATATATCTCAATCATACTGATTGAAGACTCCAAAAATGGTTGAGTCAAACATGTCACAACATGACATCATCAAGAATAAATCCACATCTCAGTCCCATCATGGCGACTAGAAAATAATCAAGGATAACATATCGATGACCAAAATAATGGTTAGTTCAAGAGTCTCATACACAAGAATCTCAACTATAACAATTAGTAATCACATCCAATACATAGAGCATTCCATCACAAACCATGGTTGGGTTTATAAAGATCGAGATAAAAACATCATCATGACATCACAATCACATAACCCCCAAGCCTCTGGTAGATGTCCTATACTAGTCAACACTAGTCAACCCAAAACTCAAAACAATAGCATAACGAATACACAATGTAAACACATGTTTTGGTTTTGCTAAGTTTTCAATTTTGAAGTTAAAAGTTTGAGTTTACGTTTTTCCAAATTATATTAAGTGGAGAAATTTCACGTTTTTCCTAACCCATGTATTTGTTTGATAGATAAAAGTTTCTCCCCAAAACTATTAGACTCAATTTTCTAATTGATTTAATATTATTTTGTTTATATAACATTGTTTGAAAATTGACACTCTCAATGAATCAAAACTTCGATTATATATTCTAATAACTAATCTTAATTAAACTGGGTTTAATTAAATGAATTATTAATATCTCTTCATAATTGACAAGCTCAATATCAATATTTTAAATCATTAAAAGAGTGATCCATTAATTTAGAACTTTATAATATTCATTTATAATTAATTATACATACACATATACTTATATATATATATATATATATATATATATATATATATATATAAACATTTAATAATTAATGATATTGCAACAAAATCGAGATTCATATCCAAATCTCAAATAAAACTTTATATAATTTAAAACCAAACTCAAATTGCAATGTGATTTTAAAATTGCGTGGCCCAATACATCCGCACTGCAGGTACATTGCGGATCGCAAGTACACTGCGGTCTCGGAGGCCTGCAGTGGGTGGGGTATATAATACCCGCCCAACATTATATATATATATATATATTTTTTAATGCGATTTTCAATAAATTTTTTTTTGTAAAAACGTTCCCATGTGATATGAAATACTATTAACATGAAACTCTATCGCAATTTGACAGTCGATTATTATATATGTATATATATATATGGGTATATATATATGTGTGTGTGTGTGTGTGTGTGTGTGTGTGTGTGTGTGTGTGTGTATACATGCAGAGTTTATCACCATCACAGCACATACATACATACATACATATATATATATATATATATATATGTATATAATGATATATACGTATATGTGTATGCAGATTCAAGAATATACACAGTTTACTTAGAAATTCTAATTTTCAAAATTTTCCTTTAAATCTTTGATCTTCAAATTTATCCAATAAATAATCTAATAGGTTTGGCTATGAATTTAAACCCTAGCCCTGTTTTCTTTCAGATCTATGCATATAAAGATTTCCACATAAATTCAATTGCCCATATTGAGAATGCATACAATAAAAATATGAAATTCCTCAGAAGACATATGGAAGACACGAAGAAGACAAGGAATGCAAGATGCGGAAATAGCATAAGTAAGATCACAAGAATCTACCCGAATTCTGATGCTAATTTGCTTTTCCTCAAAAAACCTGCAGAGCAAGCTCCCTTCTTTAGAATTCTCGAATCCTCCAATGCTCCAATTGCACTCCAAACACTATGTCTAAGCTTCTAGGGATGCCTGAATATAAAGAGCTCTCAGGAAACCTCTAGAATGTTTCTAGAGATAGCTGGAAGGTGTCACCAACTAAGCATGGGTCTTTTCCAACCTTCAAGATGAGCCTTAGGGTAGTAGACACCATGTGCTTAATTGATTCACAAACCCCCGTGTTGTTGACGCATGAGAAATAGAGAAGTGTGTTAACTCCCATGCAAGCTTATAACTCCAATCCACTTTTCATATAATTTCTATCTAAATATTTTTAACTTTTATTTTAATTTTTATAATTATTATTATTATTATTTATTTATTACTTTATTATTATTTTATTATTATTAATTTTAATTTCTAATTTTCTTTTATTTAATTCATTTTCCTCAATAATTCTCATTTAATTAATTATACTCAAAATATCAAAGATCATGATATTTTATATTAATTTTCTGAAATAATTAATTTATTAATTAAATCCATTTATTAAGACTTAATTAATAAACAATTCACCATAGACCTCCAAGATAAAATATGAAAACCCATCATAGAGCAAATCACTCAAAATCAGTCTAAAGGGTTAAAAATCACAAAATATGTCATTCGACACATTCGGTGGGTACTCAACTGTGATACTTGTCCTAACTCACTAAGACAAATGGTTTAAGGGTTTGGGATTTGGACTTGAGAATTTATCTCCCTTCTCTTATCATTGAGATAGTGTAATAAGGTATGCTCATCCTGGCAATTCAGGGAAGTCGATACCCGGTACTTGCAACCTGCAGAAAAACCATGCATGTACATACAATATATAATGCTAAGCTAAACAGACAATGGCAGGAAGTGGTGCATCGTGTAGATCTCAACTAAGCAAGTGACTACGACTCCCTTCCTTAACCACATCAGAAATGCCATACAATAAGAAAACACACACACCATACACATGCAAGTATGGGGTAAGTATCCATAATAAAACACATAAGATAATAACCATCCATCTAATCATCAATAATAAATGAAAATAGTATAATGATCATCATGTATGCATGAAATGTAAAATATAAATGATCTCATCATATAACCACTGAATCCATAACATAATGTCTGATAGTGTCAAAACAATACCACTAATCCATCAATATAAAACTAGTCTATCACAGTTGGATAATAATAGCATCAATGTCCAGAAAAGATGTGAACAAGGGTAGGAACTACATCCACCCCCCTTGGGTTAGGCTTACTCCTAGAAGCCTACAAACAAATAGGGATATAACTCCCTCACTCTAGCTGCATCCTCCCAAGTAGCTGAAGAATCATCACTAGGGTCCCATTGGACCCTTACCTACTCGATGGTTCGATCCCTGAGGGTCAACCCCCACTGCTCCAAAATACGAACCGGCTCCAAAGCCAGCTGCTCGTCCTCCACCTACAACGCATTCCAATCAAGAACATGCACAATATCAAGAATATACTGCCGAAGCATTGAAACATGGAAAACATCATGAATGTGAGCTAGGCTGGGTGGTAGAGCAAGCTGATAAGCAACCGGGCCAATCCTCTCTAGAATCTCGAATGGTCCCACAAAACGAGGTGCTAGCTTAAAACCCTTTCCATATCGGATCAGACTCTTTTGCGATCGCACTCTCAAGAAAACTTTATCACTCACAGCAAACTGCTTATCAGTCCTATGAGCATCGACATACTTCTTTTGCCTATCCTATGCTGTAGTCAACTGCTCACAGATACACACTACCTATTGCTCCGTATCACGAAGCATCTCAGGACCTAATAGGATGCGATCCTCAAGACTATCACAACTTAGTGGTGTACAAAAAGGATGACCATATAATGCCTGAAATGGTGCCATACCAATAGAACTATGATACCCGTTGTTGTAAGCAAACTCCACTAGATAGAGATAATCCTCCCAATGTGTCTGCCTATCCATCACATACATCCGTAGCATATCCTCCAAAACCTGATTCACCCTTTCTGTCTGACCATCAATCTCTGGATGATATGCTGAACTAAAGTTTAATTGCACTCCAAGCTCATGCTGCAGCAATGTCCAGAATGCAGATGTGAATAGAGGATCCCTATCAGAAATGGTCTTTCTAGGAATACCATGTAACCTCACAATATCACGCATAAAGACATTAGCTATAGAAGTTGTTGTGTAAAAAGACCTAATCGGTGAAAAATGTGCCACCTTAGTCAATCGATCAACGGTAACCATGATAGCATCATGACGCCGAACTGTCATAGGTAATCCTACTATAAAATCCATGGAGATGATATCCCACTTCCAAGAAGGAATGAGATTAGGCTGCAAAAGTCTAGCTAGGTGCTGATGTTCTGCCTTGACTCTCTGACACTCAAGACACCTAGCCACAAAATCAGCAATATCTCGCTTCATCCCAGACCAAAAGAACAAATGTCTCAAATCTGCATGCATTTTCTTGACACCTGGATGTGCTGAGTAAGGTGTACGATGGGCTTCTGCTAGAATCAAGGTGCGAAGCTCATCCAAAAATGGCACATAAATCCTCCTCAAATGTCTCAAAAGACCATCTGATTCTCGAACGTAACCTCCAAACCTACCTTCCAAAGATCTTCCTGAATCAATCTCTCTGCACACTTCTTGATACCAGGAATCCGTAGGAAGTGCTTGAAGAATACGACTCCTCAAATCCACACTAAGAGTCATCGATGATACCACATGTCTCCTATGACTCAAAGCATTCGCCACCACATTCTCCTTACCTTGAATGTACTTAACCTCAAAATCATACTTGCATAGAAACTCCATCCATCGCCTCTGGCGAGCATTCAAATTAGGCTGAGTAAAAATGTACTGAAGACTATGATGATCACTGTGTAGCTCAAATATGTGCCCCAACAAGAAATGTCTCCACCTTGTCAAAGCATGAACTACTGCTGCTAACTCAAGATCATGCGTAGGATAATTTAATTCATGATCCTTGAGCTTGCGTGATTCATACGCAATCACCTGTCCATTCTGCATCAACACTACCCCAATCCCTTCAAGAGAAGCATCTGTACATACCATGAAATCACCTTCTGGATCCGATACAGCTAGAATCGGTGCACTGGTTAAAAGCTCCTTGAGCTTCTAAAAAGCTTCCTCACATTTCTCTGTCCATACGAACTTCTTTCCTTTCCTTTGAAGAGAAGTGATAGGATGTGCTATCCTAGAGAAGTTATGGACAAATCTGTGATAATAACCGGCTAAACCCATGAAACTACGAATCTCTAACACATTAGTCGGTGTAGGCAAATCTATTATCATCTGAATCTTTGCAGGATCCACTGAAATACCATCACTTGAGATGACATGCCCCAAATACTGAATCTCCGATTTGAAGAATTCACACTTAGCTGCATTAGCCTAAAGCTGATTGTCCCTTAAACACTGCAATACCAACCGCAGGTGTTCCTCATGCTCCTTCTGAGTCCTAGAATATATCAATATGTCATCCAAAAACACAAGTACAAACCTGTCAAGATATGATCGAAAAACACCATTCATCAAACTCATGAAAATTGATGGAGCATTAGTCAACCCAAAAGGTACCACTGTGAACTCATAATGCCCATAACGAGTTCAAAAAGTAGTCTTGTGAATATCTGCTTCCTTAATACGAAGCTGGTGGTATCTTGACTTAAGATCAATTTTGGAGAATACCGTAGCTGCCTTGATCTAATCAAATAAGTCATAAATCCTAGGCAAAGGATGCCTATTCTTAATTGTCACCTTATTCAACTATCTATAGTCAATACAAAGGCGCAAAGAACCGTCTTTCTTCTTCACAAAGAGCACTGGAGCTCCCCATGGTGATACACTAGGTCGAATGCTCCCTTTGGCCAAAAGTTCCTCTAGCTGAAGATGTAGCTCACCCAATTCCTGTGTAGTCATGCGATAAGGAGCTTTAGAAATAGGCTCCGCTCCAGGAATCAGATCAATATTAAAGTCAATGTCCCTCTTTGGAGGCATGCCTGGAATCTCACTTGGAAAAACATTTGCGTACTCCTGCAAAATTGGGTGATCCAAAGTCTTCCTCATGGAATCTTCTCCATCAAGATCATTTACCATAACAACAAATATCTGACATCCCTTATGGAAACTTCACTTCAATTGCATAGCAGAAATCATCCGCAAAGATATAGGCCTCGGTATCCCAACTATCAGCACATCATTCCCTTGGTCATCTTGGCACATAATGATCTTCTTCCTACAATCTATATTGGCTCTATGAGATCTAAGCCAGTCCATGCCTAAAACCACATCATAGGAACCAAGGGGTATGACTCGAAGATCCACTACCGTATCAAAGCTTCCTAAACTAAGCCCACACTTATGAACTACAAAATCTGTGGAAACCTTAATGCCTGAGGCTAGTTCCACTTGCCAACCACGAACTTGCTTCACCGCATCCAGCTTACACTTAGAAACTATAGATGGTGAAATAAATGAATCTGTAGCTCCTAAATCAAACAATACTGAAAGAGATATACCTCTAATAGCACCTGTGGTTTCAACCATTGTTCCTTGATGATCTGCCTGACGCTGATCAACTGCTACAAATACTCTATGAGCTCTACCTACATCACCAACTGTAGGCTCTGAAACTATAGGCCTAGGTCCTTAAAATTGAGGTGCTCGCTGAGGACACTAAGCTGCATAATGTCCAATCTAACCACATGCAAAACATTCCATATTTTTGTCAGAACCTCTTCCCATAGGTGGTACATTAGATTGCTGACGACTGTTCCTGCTAACAAAAGACTGGCTACTCTGAGCTGGCTAATTGGACTAATTCTGTCTATTGCATTGAGCATTATGGTTGTTCTTGGTGTTAGCACCTTTGCCACCGCCTTGAGCTTGAGAATTTGAGCCCTTCTGTTGCTGTGTCTGTTGAGACTGCTGCTGATACTGTTTCCCCTTAGAGAAAGAAAACTTCTTGTTACCACCTGAATTGTAGTTGCTTTTAGATCCTGATGCTGCTAGCGCTCCTACAAAACCACCTTGACCAAGGTTGACACTTTGCTCAACAAGGATAGCTCGATGGACCGCATCCTTGAGGGTTTTTAGCTCAAATACCTTAACTCCCCCAATAATACGGTTATTCAAACCCCTAATAAAATGTTGTGTCAACTGAGCTGAATTTTCATTGAATCCTGAAAAAGGCATAAGCTCATAGAACTTATGCTCATACTCGGTCACTGACAAGGTATACTGTCTGAGATTATGAAATTCATCAGCCCTTTGTTGTTTCCATTCCTCTGGTAGGAATCGTTCACAGAAACTCTCTAGGAATAATTTCCATGTAACACTGCTCATATCGATTCCCAGCTTCTTCTCCTCTATCATCCACCAAGTGACCCCAAAATTCTCTAGATTAGTGATCACAAACCTTGCCTTAACATTGCTGTCGAACTCCTGCATGGCAAAAATCCTATCGAGAGAAATAAGCCACTGCTCTGCCACATAACCAGAACCTTGCCCATTAAAAGGCTTAACCTTGGATCTTGAAATATCCTTCATCTGAGTGGACACAATGGACCTCTGACGATCCTTCCGAGGACTCCTAGACCTGGGTCTATGCTCTTGTTCTGTTTGATGCACTTTAGGCTATTCTTGAATAGGAGGTAGACGTTCTAGAATAGTTTGCATCATCTGTCTCAAACCAACTTCTTCAAACTCAGCTTGGTCCTCTCTATGGCTCTCTTCCTACTGCCTACTAGAGTGCTCTTCCCTACTCTCTACACGAGCTGATCCCTCATGGGCAGACTCATGAGCACTGACAACTCTGCCACAACCACGACCTCTTCCACAGCCTCTACCACGACCTCTAATAGAAGACCTAGTCCTAGATACCATCATACAATAGTACAAGGTACTAAGTTCAGTTCTATGTTTAGGTTTATGGAAAATTTCCAGTTTTGAAAACTAAGTGTTGAAGTATGAAAAATATACAAGTAACAGTTCAAGTTCTGTTTTAGTTCACCTAGTTTCAAATTGAACAGATACACTTGATAGTTCATAGTTCAAAGTTCTAGTTGTTCCAAAATACCCAGAGCTGCCAATGTAGAAACTCAGCCTCTGATACCAAATGTAATGCCTCACCAAGGGATCCAAAGAATTAACCTAAAATTTTCACTAAGTTTGGTAGCATTTTTTTTTTTGAAAGTAAATACCACATATAACATATGCACAATAACAGAAGCAATAGCAATGTCCATCTAAAAGTAAACATAACATAAATAACAGATTACATTCTTTAAGATCCCTTAATGTTGAATTACATACATGAATCCATCTAGTACAACATCCTCATGAAATGATAATGATACATCCAATATACAAATGTCCTTTTTGAATTACATTCCAAAATGCACAATCATCCACTGTACATGTCACAGGGTATGATAGGCACAAAGAATATACATATATAGAATAAGGTACATCATCCTATTCTAATCCATGATACATCAAAGTAGAGATAATCACATGATACACCATAATAGAAGATATAAACATCCATCATAAAGATCAAACAAAATAAACTAAGTGCATGGTTCCTCCCAACCATTAATAGCATCATTAGACCATCGTGGATCCTAGCCATCCCTCCATGTGTAACATCCCAAATCACCAAAGAGATCATCGGTACTAACATAGTAGGAATGTCACTCCTAATATATACAATATCATATGTAGAAAGTAATCTAACATGCAAATAAAAGTATAAGATAACATCATCTAACATATGCTAATCATCAATGAAAAAGGATACACATCCACCATCATGAAGGATGCATCAGCCACGATGTCTCAATGAAACTCAAAATGATAAGAGTAGAAAATACACTACCACCCGACCGCGTGGTACCTAAGTGGTCCACTCCCACCGTGCCGAGGAGATAATCTCAAGTCCCAAACAGGCTATCAAAATCACATAGCACATATCTCCATAAGTCCAGGAATCCTAAAAGTATACTAACTCAAAGGTTCCAAACAAAAAATCTGACATCTAATCCCAGAGGCACACAATGACATGTAGGAACCTACGATGCAAGCGGGAAAGTGTCATCACAATTATCACGTACAAGTTACCCTGGCAGTTAGCTAAACTCCATGGGTCCATACTGATTTCATGTAGCCACTAGTATCCTCTCATACTGATGAGGCATACTATGGAATGCAAGGTCGCAACCATGCGTCTCACTGCTCCCATCCTAGCTTGTACAAGCGCTCAAGGCATGGGCGAGAACAAAACACTTATCTTTTTAGGTTCATTCAGTTAGTATTATGTGTGAATGTTATCACTTATTAATCCAACTTACAATGAGTTACCCTGGAAGCCTCTTAGGGCCCCGGCCCCCATTGCAAGCCACTTCCCGTCACTACATGCAGATATCCTACCCTAATGCTCATGGAATCATAAATCAAAAAATCACAAAAGATAATCCATAAAATCATCAAATATGCATAAAAGCATCAAATCTCCATGAGCAAACATCCATAGAAAATCATGAACACAACAACTCTCTATTGGCAATTGAAGTATAACTAATAATCAAATATCCAATGGTTCTCAATAACCAAAATATATATCTCAATCATACTGATCGAAGACTCCAAAAATGGTTGAGTCAAACATGTCACAACATGACATCATCAAGAATAAATTCACATCTCAGTCCCATCATGGTGACTAAAAAATAATCAAGGATAACTGATCGATAACCAAAATAATGGTTAGGTCAAGAGTCTCATACACAAGAATCTCAACTATAACAATCAGTAATCACATCCAATACATAGAGCATTCCATCACAAACCATGGTTGGGTTTATAAAGTTCGAGATAAAAACATCATCATGACATCACAATCACATAACCCCCAAGCCTTTGGTAGATGTCCTATACTGGTCAACACTAGTCAACCCAAAACTCAAAACAATAGCATAAAAAACACATGTTTTGGTTTTGCTAAGTTTTCAATTTTGAATTTAAAAGTCCGAGTTTACGTTTTTCCAAATTATATTAAGTGGAGAAATTTCACGTTTTTCCTAACCCATGTATTTGTTTGATAGATAAAAGTTTCTCCCCAAAACTATTAGACTCAATTTTCTAATTGATCTAATATTATTTTGTTTATATAACATTGTTTGAAAATTGACAATCTCAATGAATCAAAACTTCGATTATATATTCTAATAACTAATCTTAATTAAACTGAGTTTAATTAAATTAATTATTAATATCTCTTCATAATTGACAAGCTCAATATCAATATTTTAAATCATTAAAAGAGTGATCCATTAATTTAGAACTTTATAATATTCATTTATAATTAATTATATATACATATATACTTATATACATATATTTATATTTATATATATATACATACATAAATATATATATATATATATATATATTAACATTTAATAATTAATGATATTGCAACAAAATCGAGATTCATATCCAAATCTCAAATAAAACTTTATATAATTTAAAACCAAACTCAAATCGCAATGCGATTTTAAAATTGCACGGCCCAATACATCCGCATCACAGGTACACTGCGGTCTCGCAGGCCTGCGGTGGGTGGGGTATATAATACCCGCCCAACATCATATATATATATTTTTAACGCAATTTTCAATAACATTTTTTTTATAAAAACGCTCCCATGTGATATGAAATACTATTAACATGAAACTCTATTGCGATTTGACAGTCGATTATTATATATGTATATATATATATATGGGTATATATAGGTATATATATATGTGTGTATATATATATACACGCAGAGTTTATCACCATCACAACACACACACACACACACACACACACACACACACACACACACACACACACACACACATATATATATATGTATGTATGTATATAATGATATATATGTATATGTGTATGTAGATTCAAGAATATACACAGTTTACTTAGAAATTCTAATTTTCAGAATTTTTCTTTAAATCTTTGATCTTCAAATTTATTCAATAAATAATCTAATAGGTTTGGCTATGAATTTAAACCCTAGCTTCGTTTTCTTTCAGATCTATGCATATAAAGATTTTCACATAAATTCAATTGCCCATATTGAGAATGCATACAATAAAAATATGAAATTCCTCAGAAGACATATGGAAGACACGAAGAAGACAGGGAATGCAAGATGCAGAAATAACATAAGTAAGATCACAAGAATCTACCTGGATTCTGATGCTAATTCACTCTTCCTCAGAAGACCCGCAAAGCAAGCTCCCTTCTTCAGAATTCTCGAATCCTCCAATGCTCCAATTGCACTCCAAACGCTATGTCTAAGCTTCTAGGGATGCCTGAATATAAAGAGCTCTCAAAAAACCTCTAGAATGTTTCTAAAAATAGCTGGAAGGTGTCACCAACTAAGCATGGGTCTTTTCCAACCTTCAAGATGAGCCTTAGGGTAGTAGACACCATGTGCTTAATTGATGCACAAACCCCCGTGTTGTTGACACATGAGAAATAGAGAAGTGTGTTAACTCCCATGCAAGCTTATAACTCCAATCCACTTTTCATATAATTTCTATCTAAATATTTATAACTTTTATTTTAATTTTTATAACTTTTATTATTATTATTTATTTATTACTTTATTATTATTTTATTATTAGTAATTTTAATTTCTAATTTTCTTTTATTTAATTCATTTTCCTCATTAATTCATATTTAAATAGATGTGAACGAGGGTAGGCACTACATGTAGGTCAAATGATGAAACTTAAGACACTTGAAAGTATACTTGAAACAGAAAACTAGAAACCCCTACACATTATTCAACTATGTGAATTTAGTAAATCAAAACATGTGTTTGCATCTTGTATTCTATATGCTTCTTGTTTTGGGTTTTGGGTTGACTAGTGTTGACCAGTCCTAGGTTGTTACCACAGGCTCAGGGGTTATGAGATGTGATGGTATGTTGATCTTATTTGGTCTTGATCTTTATAAGCCCAACCATGGTAATGTGATCGTATGCTCTATGAAATGTTTGTATTTACTGATTGTTATTATTCATCAGTCTTCATGTGTGAAGCTGAGATGTATGTGTATGAGACACTTGAGCTAATCATTTTTGAGTCATCGATCAGTTATCCTTGTATTATTTTCTAGTCGCCATGATGGGACTGAAATGTGGACTTATTTCTTGATGATGTCATGTTGTGACATGTTTGACTCAACCATTTTGGAGTCTTTGATCAGTATGATTTTGAAATATTCTTGGTTGCTTGTTGAGAACCAATCGATGTGGTGATTTATTTTGAGATATATTTTGGTTGTTGAGAACCAATGGATACTTATGATTATCAGTGATGCCTTCAGTTGCCAATAGAGAACTGTTGTGGTCATGATTTTCTATGGATGCTTTTTCAGATGCTCATGGAGATTTGATGATTCTTATTATGGATGTTTGATGCTTATATTATGGATATTTGATGATTCTTTTTTATGGATTATCTTTTGGATTTTCTTTACAGTTGCTTGTACAAGACTGTGGTGATTTTATGATTCCATGAGCTTAGGGTAGGTTATCTACTTGTAGTGTCGAGAAGTGGCTTGCAATGGGGGTTGGGGCCCTAAGTGGCTACCAAGGTAACTCATTGTAAGTTTGGTTAATAAGTGATAATATTTACACACTAAATGGGGATTAAATGAACCTAAAAAGATATTTTTTTTGATGTTCTCGCCCATGCTTTGAGCGCTTGTCCAGGCTAGGATGGGAGTCGTGAGAACGCATGGTTGCGACTGTGCATTCTGTAGTTTGCCTCATCAGTATGAGAGGATACTAGTGGCTACATGAGATCAGTATGTACCCGCAGAGTTTAGCTAATTGCCAGGGTAACATGTATATGATAATTGCGATGACACTTTTCCGCTTGCATAGTAGGTTTCCTACATGTCATTGTGTGCCTCTGGGAATTAGATGTTGATTTTGTGTGATGGAACCCTTGAGTAGTATAATTTTAGGATTCTTGGACCTATAGAGATTTATGCTATGTGATTTTGATAGCCTGTTTGGGACTTGAGATTATCTCCTCAGCACGGTGGGAGTGGACCACTTAGGTTCCACGTGGTTGGGTGGTAGTGTTTTTTTCACTCTTATCATTTGAGATCCATCTGAGACACCATGGCTGATGCTTTCTTGGTTGGTATTTATCTTCATTATGATCTTGTAGCATTATGATTGATGATATACCTTATGATGAATGTATTTACTAGTATTTTCTTATATTGATGATTTGCATATGTTAGATGATGTTATCTTATGCTTTACTTTGCATGTAAGTAGGATGTTTTAAGAGTGACATTCCTACTATGTTAATACTGATGATCTCTTTGGTGCTTTGGAATGTTATGCACAGAGGGATGGCTAGGATCCACGATGGTCTAATGATGCTATTAACGGTTGGGAGGAACCGTGCACTTAGTTAATTATGTTTGTGATATGTGGTTACATTTTGTGATGGATGTTTATATCTTTTGTGATGATGTATCATGTATGGTTTATGGTTTCATTTATGCTATTGCATCATGGATTAATATTGGATGATGATTTACTTTATTTACAAGGATGTTTATTCTTTCAAGCTGTTCATACCTTGTAACATGTACAGTGAATGATTGAGCAAGCTGAAATGTAATTACAAAAAGGACACTTGTATATGGTTTAAGAATGTTGGATGTATTATTGTTATTTCATAAGGATGTGATGTTAGATGAATAGTTATGATTAGATGTAATTCAACATTAAGGGATCTTTAAAGAATGTAATCTGTCATGTTATGTTTTACTTTCAGTTGGATGTTACTATTGCTTCCACAGATGTTATGAATGGTTTTACTTTCATATTTTTTTTTAAAAATTTTTTTGGTAAACTTAGTGAAATTCTTTGGATCCCTTGGTGGGGCATTACACAACTACTATGCATTTGCTTATAAAAAGCCAAAACCAAAAGATAGGCCCATGGCTAGGAAATGAAAGCCAACAACCCTAGATAAGGATGAAATAAAAAATGAAAACTGAAACTATTAGTTCTCCCTATCTAGAACCTGCAAAGTCTTTGTAGCTTCATTGGCCCTCCAGTTGTCCATGCCCACTTGGTCCTAGTTCTAATCATCCACTAATCCCCTTGTCTCTTTCATTTCTCCCTTAGCTTGCCCAAAGTCCATACTGGCCTTATCATCTTTTTCCCTGCCAAATCTAGCATTCTTTAGTGATTCACCTAGACTATTGATATTCTCATTTAGGGTGTTCAAAGTTGCAATTACCTGATTAGCTAGGTTCTAATTAGAAATCTCCATCCTTTGAACTCCTTTTTCAACCATTGAGATTCGATCCTCTTGGTTAGCATGGTGTCCCTGGTCCCTGCTTCTCATATGATAGTCCTTCTGGCTCCTTTTCTCCATGTTGTTCACATGTTTTTCCTTATCAACACATCTTAGAAATGTACCATCAATAGCTCTCTTATAAAAGACATTATCATGAATTACATACCTTAAGGCTTTTGTTTTTAAATCTCTCCTCTGTTTAGCACTTAATCCATTAGGACACTCATCATAAGTCAGAAAGTATGCAATATTTGAAAACCAAGGATCTTGAAGGATGACCATGAGGACCTTTGCAATATCTTCTACTTCAAACTTTTGATCTTCTACCAAGACTTTACAAAGTGCATTTCCTCTCACAAGTTTTGTTGGCTTAATTTCTACATCATACTCTTGGACCTTTTCTATCCAAGCTCCTCTATTATCGCAACTAACCTCTTGTTATGTCAAGATACTTTTAACTACAAAATTAGGCACATACATCACTGAATGAGAATGCAACACATAGAACCTTAAATTCTTTAGTGCTCTTACCACTGCATATGCATGTTTCTCCATTTGTGAGTATTTCAATTCTTGATTTTTCAATGGCATACTTATGAAAGCAATTTGGGTTCGTATTCCTTCTTTGTTTTCCTACATTAATATGGCTGACATTGTATGCAGTGATGTATAACAATATATGATGAACTCCTTAGTATAGTCAGGATGAACAAGAACAAGGGCTTTGGCAATAGCACCTTTGATGTCTTCAAAAGCATTTTGTTCAATATCACTCTATTTGAAAGCTTTATTACCCTTCATCATATCTACTGTACACCTAACTATTTCATAGAAATTGGGCACAAACCTCCTTAAGAATTTATTTAGCCAAAGAAAGACTTTACTCTAGTTTTTCTTAATGGGAGACTTAATTTTTGAATGGCTTTAACTCTGTCTGGATCAATTTTCACCCCTTCTTGAGAGATAGTGTGACTAAGTAGTTTACCTTCTTTCACACAAAATACTAATTTCTTTGGATTCAGTGAGACACCATGATATCTACACCTTTGTAGTATTCTATCTAAGTCATTGATGTGATTTTCTCCTTTCTTGGAAAAGATTGTCAAATCATCAAGGTACACAACAATGATTTTTTTCCTTCAAATTATGAAAACCCAAATTTGTTGCATGTTGAAATGTTGCACCTACATTAATTAAGCCAAAATGCATCCTACTATATGAAAAAGTACCACAAGGCATGGTGAATGTTGTCTTGAACTGATCTACCTCATGTAATGTCTCACCAAGGGATCCAAAAGAATTAACCTAAAGTTTTACTAAGTTTTCCAAAAAAAAAATTAATTTTGTTTTATAATAATTTTTATAAACAAAAAACCCTTCCCACATTTTATTATATAATTTTAATAACAATTCTAGCAATACCCTGATAGTGAAAATATGACAAATGAGCCAAATTTATATTCTACAATTTCCATTTCTTCTCAAACCCTTCCCAATTAAATTAATATTTCTTAAATCTACATAACGAGAGTTTCACTGATCTATTAATCCTCATGCATACAAAAGAAATCAATATGCATACCCATAATTTCAAATTGAAATATTGAAAGATTCATCACAAAGCAATTCGAATAAACAATTCATAGTCATAAAGAAGACAAAAATATTTAAATAACATAATTAACTAGGTGAATAAACCACAAGAATCTACTTGGTTCTGATGCTATAATTTGCAAACACCCAAAAGATTGTGAGAGAAATCTTTTCTCTCAAAATCTTCTTTGAAAAATTCCTTCTCCAAAATTCCCTAATTTTCCAAAAATGAACCCTCAATTGTTGATAAGGAATTCTCTCCTAAATCTGGGGCACTAATTCTGCGATCACCCGAGAGGACTCCTTGTTCACAACTTTTTAACTCTTTATTAACTTTTCTTTTCTTCTATCATGTACACTTATTGCAATATAAAACATCTTTATTTAAATTTAATTGCCTTTTCTTTTAATTAAGTTATTATATTTTAATCTCATGCATACTTTATGCGATTTTAAAACTCTTTCATAAATTAATATCTTTTTCACTCTTTAATTTATTTTCAAAGCATTTAATTGATAAAATATTTATCAACTCAAGTAATAATAATATTTAAGTCATATGTGTTGAGTATGCTATAGTGGGCATTCTGTCATATGTTGAGTCATGTTTGACACCTACTTAGCCAATGACCTTAGGTGTCGATCGTTGTGTATAGTGCATGTGTCGAGCTAGTTGAGTAAGCTAACACACTTCATGTGCTGAGTTACTACTAATGCTGAGTTAGAATTATAATTGCTGCCAAGTTGTTTTAGGTGCTAAGTGTGTTGAGAAGATTCAAGTGCCGAATGTGTTCTGGGTGCCGAGAGTGTTTCATGTGCTGAAATGTGGATGATACAAAGCAAACCATATCATCATATGTGCCAAGTATGCTATAGTGGATAGTTTGACATCATCCCATGGTCATTGTGCACTATCCAAATTAGGCATTGAACATTTATTGCAGCTTTCATATATTAAGCTCTCACATGCGAGAGTAAGGCAAAATCATGATAAATATTTATCATTAAAAAGAACACTGACGCTAATTGAGTACGACTTCGTTTCAATTTGGTCATGTGATATTTTGCACTCGACATAATTAATTTCAACATACACAGCTGTAGATCAAATTTCTCAATCTTCAATTTTGGGCGCGTCAGATTTGTACATTTCCCTTCTCAATTTGCAACTAATTTATGATTTAATGGTACTATATTTATTACACACAAGTGCAAGTACTCCACTTCTTGTGTGCATATGCTGAGGGACTTAATTTAAGATGCAAAATGAATTTCAATCTAAAATATTTATCTAGCTTGTTGTGTTTTCCATTCAAACTACTTCCAACATGTCATCCCCAAAAGATATTTGTGTGAAATGCAATTCTTGCCATCAATTCCATCGCAACATCTTGCCCAAAAACTTTAGAATCAGGCTTCAACCGGCATTGGATGAAGACACAATTTCTCATCCTCTAGAGGATGTAGCTCTGGATAGTATGTTTATTGTACACTCATATAACATCCAACGTGTAATTCAAACCATAATTGGGGAGGATCTTTTCTCTGCATCCGTAAGGAATGTTTTATTTTCTTCAACCTTGGTCTCAATATTTCTCTCCAATGCCATGGACCTTCTTCAACCTTTGTCAAGATTAGAAATTATTTCCATCAAGGTGGTTCGGCCAAAATTTTGGGCAGATAATAAACTGAAATGTGCGATTTAGAATTATGACTTGTGGACTGGCAATGCCCTAGTTGGTGGCATATTTTCAAGAACAATGCTCATGAAGAACCATGAGGCCATGATGACATTTGAAGCAATGCAGAAAACCTTTGAGAAGCACAACACTCAGTTCCTGCTCAAGACCCTATAATTCACTACTCGTGCTCTGGGTTTCCAGTTGACTGAGGAGGTGAAGAAAATTACTTTTGCTCTAATTTACATTTTGGGAATTCCAATTTCTGATGCACGAGAAAAAGCTACTCAAATGAAGACACCCTTTGCCACTCCTATTCATTTGGTTAGTGAACCTAGTGCCTATTTGTTCTTGGCTTCCAAAGAACCTAGTCTTGGTCACCTTGCCTCAGCAGAAACCACTTGACCTCTACACCCAAATGTCACTATACCTAGTGGTTGGGATGTGCTTTCAAATGCTATTGTTGAGGGCCCGAGCTTGGGCTGGGCTTTCTTCTCCTCACTTCTGGCATGTTTTTTAGAATGTTGAAATTATTGTTTTGACTAACTTTGAGTCCATCATACCTTCTATGTGATGAAATTTTGTTAAATTTGAAATTTTTTGAAGTTTGATAGGTTGTTCATTAATACAGCTGAATTGTAAGTATTGATGTTAAGTCAATTCTAAATATGGTAACAATGTTGGGTTTTCTTTCTGGTTCTTTCCCAGTTGAGCTCTTGAACCAGTTTTTACTTAATATATTAAATATATCTAGTGGCTCGTCCACTTTTGCCAAAAAAAATAAAAAATTAGCATTTATTTAAAAATGATCTCCTAAATATATTATTACTAAATTAAATAAATATTATTACACTCTGAAATTAAACTATAATTTTATCCTTAAATTTAATTCTTTTTATTTAATTAATTTCCCAATTAATTGAATATAATTAAATATAAAAAAATATCATAATAATTTTTCATTAAATTAAATCATTAATTTAATCTTTTAATTTGACTTAATTAATAGAAAAATCACCAAAGACCTATAAGATGAAATATGAAAATCCATAATAAAATACCACATACAAGATCAAACTAAAGGGTTATAATCACAAATTTATGTCATATGCCGCATTCAAAAGGTAATCATCTTAGATACTTGTCCTAATTTTCTAGGATAGCTGGCTTAAAGGTTTAGGATTTGGACTACAAGAATTTATCTCCCCTCTCTTACCATTGAAATAATTCGATAGGGTATGATCATCCTAGCAATTTAGGGAAGTTGATACTTGGTACTTACAATCTTTATAGAATCTATGCATTTCCAAATACATATATACTAAACTAAATATGTAATGGTAGGAAGTGGTGCATTGTGTAGATTCTAACTAGCAAGTGACTACAACTCCCTTCCTTAACCACTTTAGAAACATCATACATAAAGAAAATATACATGCACACCATACACATGCTGTATAGGGTAAGTATCTATAAGAAAACACATATAAAAATCCATCTAACTAATCATCATCAAATAACTGAAATCACTGTAATTATCATCATCATGCATACATGAAGTGAATAGTACCATGTAGTCTCATCATAAAATCAACTGAATATTAAACAATATCTAATAATCTGAAAGATAATGCTACTAATCATCAAGCATAAACTGGCCTAAAAGAGTTCTAAAATGATAACAAAAATGTAAACTAGGGGTAGGCACTACATCCACCCCCCTAGACTTAGGCTTACTCCTAGAAGCCTATAAAAAAATAGGGATATAAATCCTATAAGCCAGATGCATCTTCCCATGTAGTTGATGACTCATCAATAGGGTCCCATTGGACCCTTACCTATTCTATGGTTTGACCCTTGAGGGTCAACTCTCACTACTCCAGAATGCAAATTGGCTCTAAAGCCAGTTTCCCATCCTCTACCTGCAACACATTCCAATCAAGAACATGTACGACATTAGAAATATACTACCTAAGTATAGAAACATGGAAAACATCATAAACACGAGGGTGGTAAAGCAAGATGGTAGGCAATTAGACCTATCCTCTCAAGAATCTCAAATGGTCCCACAAAGCGAGGTGCTAGCTTCGACTCCTTTCTACAATAGATTGGACTCTTTTGTGGATGCACTCTCAAGAACACTTTCTCTCCCACAAAAAATTGCTTATCTATCCTATGAGCATTGGCATACTTTTTTTATCTATCCTATGCTATAGACACATGCTCATGGATGCACACTACTTGTTGCTCCATATCTCAAAGCATCTCAAAACCCAACAAGATGTGATCCTCAAGACTGTCCCAACTCAAAGGTTTATGACAAGGATGACCATACAAAGCCTGAAAAGGTGCCATGCCAATAGAATTGTGATATTCGTTGTTATAAGAAAACCCCACTAGGTAAAGATAGTCCTCCCATAGAGTTTGTCTATCCATCATATACATCCTCAACATATCCTCTAGAACCTAATTCACTTTCTTAGTCTACCCATTTGTCTATGGGTGATAAGCTGAGTTAAAGTTCAATTGTGCTCTAAGCTCATGTTGCAATGATGTCCAAAATGCAAAAATGAATATAGGATCCCTATCCAAAATGATCTTCCAGGGAATTCCATGTAGTCTCATGATATCATTCATGAAGACATTAGCTATAGAAGTTGTACTACAGGATAACCTCATTAGTTAAAAATGTTCCACCTTAGTCAACCAATCAATGGTGACCATGATAGCATCATGTCAACAAGTAGTCATAGGTAATCCTACTATGAAGTCCACGGAGATGATGTCCCACTTCCATGAAGGAATGATATTTGGCCATAAAAGCCCTATTGGGTGTTGGTGCTCTGCTTTGACTCTCTGACACTCAAGAAACCTAGCCACAAAATTAGTGATATCATGCTTCATCCCTATCCAATAGAATAGGCATCACAAATCTACATGCATCTCCTTGACACTAGGATGTGCCAAGTAAGGTGCATGATGAGCCTCTAATATGATCAATGTACAAAGCTCATCCAATAGCAGTATAAAGATCCTTCCTAAATGTCACAAAAGGCCATTTGACTCTAAGACATAATCTTAAAACCTGCTCTCCAATAGTCTCCTTGAATCTATCTCTTTGCTCACATCCTAACACCAAAAATTTGTAGGGAGTGCCTGAAGTATCTAGCTCCTCAAATCCACACTAAGAGTCATAGATAATGTCACATGTCTCTTGTGACTCAAAAAATCAGCTACCACATTCTCCTTCCCCTGAATATACTTCACCTCGAAGTCATACTCACAAAGAAACTCAATCCAACACCTTTTCCTAACATTCAGATTAGGTTGCGTGAATATGTACTATAGACTACAATGATCACTATGAAGTTCAAATCTATGTCCCAAAAAGAAGTGTCTCCATCTCACTAATGTATGAACTACCACAACTAACTCAAGATCATGCATAGGATAATTCAACTTGTGATCCTTGAGTTTGTGTAATTCATATGCTATCACCCATCCATCCTACATCAAAATTGCTCCAATCCCCTCAAGGGAAGCATCTGTACACACCATGAAGTCACCTGTTGGATCAGGTACTGATAAGATAGGTGCATTGGTCAAAAGCTCCTTGAGCTTCTGAAATGGTTCCTCACATTTCTCCATTCATAAAAACTTCTTTCCTTTCCTCTGAAGAAGTTTTGGATGAATCTACGATAATAACTAGCTAGACCCATGAAAATATGAATTTTTGACATGGTAGTGGGTGTGGGCCAATCTACCATTGCCTAAATCTTTGCAGGGTCTACAGAGATACCCTCACCTGATATGATGTGCCCTAAGTACTGCATCTCTATTTGAAAGAAATTACACTTTGTCGAGTCAGCATAAAGTTGATTATCTCTCAAATACTACAAAACCAAATGCAAATGTACCTCATGCTCCTTCTAGGATCTAGAATATATCAATATATCATCTAGGAACACGAGTCAAAATCTATCAAGATAGGAATGAAATGCTCCATTCATCAAACACATGAAAAGTGATGGAGTGTTTGTTAGCCCAAAAGGGACTACTATGTACTTGTAGTTCCCATAGCAAGTTTAGAAGGTGGTCTGATGAATATTAGCATCCTAAATGTGAAGTTAATGGTATCTTTACTTAAGATCAATCTTGGAGAATATTGTAGCTCCCTTAATCTAATCAAATAAATTATTGATCCTTGGTAAAGGATACTTGTTCTTTATTGTTACCTTGTTCAGCAGTCTATAATCAATACAAAGGCACAATGAACCATCCTTCTTCTTCACAAAGAGAACTAGAGCTCCCCATGGTGATACACTTGATTGGATACTACCTTTGGCTAGAAGGTCCTCAAGTTGTAGGCACAACTCACTCAATTCCTGAGTGGTCATAAGTTAAGGAGCTCTAGAAATAGGCTCCACTCCTGGAATGAGATCAATGCTTAAATCAATATCTCTCTTTTGGGGCATGCCTAGAATCTCACTAGGAAAGACATTTGCATATTACAGTAGAATAAGGTGGTCTATAGTCTTCCTCAAAGGGTCTTCTTCTTCTAGCTCACTTGCCATAATAGAAAATACCTAACATTCCTTACAAAAGTTCCACTTCAATTGCATAGAAGATATCATCCATAGAGATATAGGCCTCTGTATAACCACAATCTCCACATCCTTCCCATGATCATCCTAACATAGGATGGTCTTTTTCGTGCAGTCTATACTAGCTCTATGAGAGCCGAGCCAATCCATACCTATGACCACATCGTAAGAGCCAAGAGGAATAACTCAAAGGTCAACTGATGTCACAAACACTCCTAAGCTTAGTTCACACTTCTAAACTATAGAATCTGTGGAAACCCTAGCACCTAAGGCTAGTTCCACCTGCCAAACCAAATCTTTCTTAACTACTTCTAGCTTGCACTTAGCAACTAATGATGGTGAAATAAAAATCTGTGGTACCTAAATCAAACAATACATAGAGAGGTTTACCTCGAATAGCTCTCGTAGTCTCGACTACAGTCCCCTGATGGTCTACCTAACAGTGATCCACCACTACAAATACCCTGTGAGCTCTACCTACATCTCTGACTGTGGGCTTACATGCTACTAGCCTAGAACTTGAATACTAAGATACACATTATGGATAGTGGGTTTTAATGTGTCCAATCTACCCACAAGAATAACATCTTGTGCCTATGCCAGATCCCCTCCCTATTGGAGGTGCACTCGACTGTTGATGGCTATCCCTACTTGCAAAAGACTAGTTGCTCTACGTAAGATGAGTGTTTTGATTTCACCCATTGTGTTGTGTGTTGTGATAGTTCTTAGAGTTAGAACCACCACCACCACTCTATGCTTGAGAGTATGTTCCCTTTTTTTGCTATGTTGTTGAGGTTGCTATTGGTTCTGATTACCCTTAGGAAAAGGAGGTTTCTTATTCCCACCTGAGTTGTGGTTACCCTTTGATCCTGATACTATAGGTGCTCCCACAAAACCCCCATATGCTAGGTTGACACTCTACTCTACAAGAATGGCTCAATGTACCAAATCTTTGAGGGTTTTAGTTTTAAATACCTTGACACCCCCAACTAGACGATTGTTCAAGCCTCTGATGAAATGTTGTGCCAATTGTGTTAGGTTATCACTAATTCTTGAATAGGGCATGAGCTCATAGAACTTGCACTCATACTCTACTATGGTCATAGTGAATTGTCTCAAGTTGTGGAATTCATCTGCTCTATGTTGGTTCCATTCCTCTGGTAGGAATCACTTATGAAAGTTTTCCAGAAATAACTCCCCTATGACATTGTTCATGTTTATGCCCAACTTCTTCTCTTTAATAGTCCACCAAGTGGCTCCAAATAGTTCCTAGTTAGTAATACAAAACCTTACTTTGACATTAGTGTCAAATTCCTAAATAGCAAAAACCCTGTCAAGAGAAATAAACCATTGCTTGGCTACATAACCTTAAACCATACCCATTAAAAGGCTTGACCTTGGACCTCTAAAGGTCCTTCATCTGAGTAGCTACAATGGATCTCTATCGATCCCTCTGAGGACTCCTAGACCTAGGTATATGCTCTTGTCCTACCTGATGTGCTCCATCCTAACCATAAATAAGAGGTAGGCAATTAATTATGGTCTTCATTATTTGCTTCAGGTCAACTTCCTTAGAGCCAGCCTGCTGCTCTCTATGATTCTCTTCTTGCTGCTCACTGACATGATCTCCCCTATCCTCTTCCTGATTAGGACCTTCATTGACAAACTCATGTACACTAATGTTTATGCCTTGTACACGACCTCTACCATAGCCTAGGTTACAACCTCTAATAGAAGATCTTGTCTCAGATACCATCCTACAATAGTATCCAAGATACAAGGTGTTGTAATAACCATAAAACATACTACTATAAAGCATAGATAAAGAACACATGTTTTGAAAATAGTATATTCAATTTTCAGTTTTGTCTATTTTAGGTTTAAGTATATTTTAGTTTTGAAGTCTAAGTGTTCATGTTTGAAAATATACAGCTAAAAGTTTAAGTTTTGTTTCAGTTCAACTAGAAATAGATATACATAACAGTTTAAATTTTTTTTTAGTTCAACTAGTTAACAACTAGTGATGTTCCAATATGCCCAGAGCTCCCAATGTAGAAACTCAGGCTCTGATACTAGATGTAACACCTGGCAAGGGATCCCAAAGAATTAACCTAAAATTTTACAAGTTTTCCAAACATTTTTTTTAAATTTTGTTTTATAATAATTTTTATAAACAAAAAACCATTCCCACTTTTTATTATATATATATATATATATATATATTTATTTATTTATAACAATTCTAGCAATACCCTGATAGGGCAAACATAGAAAACCAGTCAAATTTATATTTCTTCTCAATCCCTTCCCAATTAAATTAATAATTCTTAAATCTATAGAACGAGGGTTTCACTAATCTTTTAATCCTCACATATACAAAAGAAATCAATATGCATACCTGTAATTTCAAATTGAAATATTGAAAGATTCATCACAAAGAAACTTGGATAAACAATTCACAGTCATAAAGAAGACATAAATATTTTGAAAACATAATTAACTGGGTGAACAAAACACAAGAATCTACCTAGTTCTGATGCTACAATTCACAAGTATCCAAAAGATTGTGAGAGAAATCTTTTCTCTCAAAACCTTCTATGAAAAATTCCTTCTCCAGAATTCTCCAGTTTTCCAAAAATGAACCCTCAATTGCTGATAAGGAGTTCTCTCCTAAATTTGGGGCACTAATTGTGCAATCATCCGAGAGGACTCCTTGCTTATAACTTTTTAACTCTTTATTAACTTTTCTTTTCTTTTATCATGCACACTTATTGCAATATAAAATATCTTTATTTAAATTTACTTACCTTTTCTTTTAATTAATTTATCACATTTTAATCTCATGCATACTTTACGCAATTGTAAAACTCTTTAATAAATTAATATATTTTTCACTCTTTAATTAATTTTCAAAGCATTTAATTGATAAAATATTTATCAACTCAAGTAATAATAATATTTAGCATTTATTTTAAAATGATCTCCTAAATATATTATTACTAAATTAAATAAATATTATTACGCTCTAACATTAAACTATAATTTTATCCTTGAATTTAATTCTTTTTATTTTATTAATTTCTCAATTAATTAAATATAATTAAATATTAAAAATATTATAATAATTTTCCATTAAATTAAATTATTAATTTAATCTTTTAATTTGACTTAATTAATAGAAAAATCACAAAAAACCTATAAGACAAAATACGAAAACCCATCATAAAATACCACATACAAGATCAAACTAAAGGCTTATAATCATGAATTTATGTCATAAGACACATTCAAAAGGTAATCATCTCAAATACTTATCCTAATTTTCTAGGACAACTGGCTTAAAGGTTTAGGATTTGGACTTGAAGAATTTTTCTCCCCTCTCTTACCATTAAGATAATGGTATAGGATACACTCATCTTGGTAATTTAGGGAAGTCAATACCCGGTACCTGTAATCTACATAAAATCCACACATGTACAAACACATATATACTAAACTAAACAGGCAATGGTAGGAAGTGGTGCATTATGTAGATCCTAACTAGTAGGTGACTACAACTCCCTTCCTTAACCACATTAGAAACATCATACGTAGAGAAAATATACACTCACACCATACACATGCAATATGGGGTAAGTATCTATAAGAAAATACATATAAAAATCCATCTAACTAATCATCATCAAATAACTAAAATCACTATAATAACCATCATCATGCATACATGAATTAAATAGTACCAATTAGTATAATCATAAAATCAACTAAATATGAAACAATATATGATAATCTGAAAGATAATGCTACTAATCGTCAAGCATAAACTAGCCTAAAAGAGTTTGGCAATGATAACAAAAATGTAAACTAGGGGTAGGCACTACACTTCATCTACTTGAATTTGATTATACCCTAAAAATTCATCTAACATGGACATCATCTTTGACCCTACAACAATGTGCAAGAGATGATCCATGTTGGGGAGTGCAAAATTATCTTTAAGAGAACCTTGATTTAGATTTCTAAAATCCACACAAATCCTTATCTCTCCATTTTTCTTCCTCACTAGCACACTGTTAGCTACCCAAGTAGAGTGATGAATAGGATATACAATCCTAGCCTTCAACATTTTATCAATCTCCTCAAAGAATGCTCCTTTAGTCATAGGGTTGTTGCTCCTTTGTTTTTGTATGAATAGTGTTGCTCTTGGTTTAAGGGGGATTTCATGTTTGAATTTCCCAAACATGAATTTTTTAAGATCTTCACAACTCCAAGAAAATACATCTTGATATTCAATGAGTAATTTCTTGATTTCTACCCTCTCCTTTTTTGTGCAACACTTCCCTATATTTATCATTTTGGACTAATTTTTGTTCCTATATTTATTCCATCATACTCACCACAAGTTTTTCCTTTCTTATCTCTTTCTCTCTTAATGTATGCATCATGTATATCAAAAAGCTTTTCCAAAGAAATGAGATGAGATGGGATCTTGTTGCCTTTCAATTGGATCAAATTTGGCTCTGGTATCCTTTTCCCATCTATCAATGGATCACCACTTGAATTATTGCTTCCTTCAAAACATAAGCCTGCAAGAAGTTTTTCCCCTTTAGTGAATTGTTGTATGTGTTTTTCATCATCAAACACCTACCAAGAATCTTCACTATTAGGAACATTGGCCTTCAATAGAACTTCCACTTTATAGATTTGATCTTTGAAGTTAAGATGTGGTAGGAGCAAAGATGCAAAGACTGCTAAAGAATTAGCTCTTGAATTCAATTCCCCTGGCATTGTTATAATTGAGAAAGCATCCAAACTTTCAATCTCATCCCACACCCTATTATAGTAGTTTTTCAATATTTGGTTCTTTATGCATATTGGTTATTCACTTGCCTTAGGTCTAATTTTGCATCTCCTTGAGCTTTGAGTATCTTAAACCCTTTTTTTTGTTGTAATTATGCCAAGGAGAAGGGATTCATACTCTACAGTATTGTTGGTATTATGGATATCTAACTTGTATGTCAAACAAGTTGTTTCTCTACTAGGTGATGTCAAAACCACTCCTGCACCTAAACTAGCATTGGCACAACTGCCATCAAATTCTAAAGTTCATAATTGTTCACCACTAGTCTACTCTAATTCTTCTTGAATATCAAGTGTATTAGAAAATAACATATAGTTACCAAACTTCATTTCTAGATATAAGATTTGAGACCTAGGATCATCTGATTTTAGGACAATGAACTTTTCCTTTTCTTTTGGTTCTAGTTTCTCCCTTTTGTTCCCAATTGGGATGATAGCATAGGACCAATCTAATTTTATCTCTCCTCCCATGTCCTTGCAAAAACTTCTACTTAGGAGCATTCCATAACTTGCAGGGATGTCTACCACTAGGACAGTGAGTTTTAACCTTCTAAAATGATAGGAAGCTAGAGCAACTTGAGCATCCTTTATTTGTCCAAGAAGGGGTACTTATTTTGCATCCATTGAGTAACAATGACCAAAATTTTTAGTCACGGTTAGGCCTAGAGCTTTAGCTACAGAGGAAGGCATCACATTATCAGAAGTCCCTGAGTCTATGGTGCAATTAATCAGCCTATTTCCATTAATAAACAAAGAAATGTAAAAATGATTTGGTTTTTTATTGGGATAAGCATCTAAGAAAATAGACTCTTCTTCTTGAAACAACTTAGGTAGTGCAAGAACTTCATCAACTAGAGAGGTTCCACTAGTGCTAGCTTTGTTGTGATGATCAACATTAGCATTCATACTATCATGACCTCCATCTTTATTACTATAGTGCTCAAAAAGTCTTTGGAGTTGATCAGGGTTAAACTTCAAATAATCTAATGGAGATATCTGAATTCTCACCTCTTCACAATATTTTATTATATCAAAGGAATTAGATAACTTACCTTTGTGTTCCTTTTGTGAAGTCAAAGGTACCGCACCACTATTTCTAGCTGCTTTGTTTAATGGTGCATAAATTTTGGCATGAACTAAATTGGAGGTTTGATTCTTATTCTTTTGACCCCTTATCATGACTATCAATTGAGGTTCATCTAGAGTTTTAAAATAGTTCCCTCCAATTTTTGGATCTGATTCATACTCTAGATAAAAGTTTTTAGAGTCACCAAAAGGAGTATGATCATCTTCACTTTCTAGATATTTCACTATTTGTTCTTTATTGTCCACCATATCCTTATAGTTGATCATGTCAACACATGTATCCCCATCATGATCTTCCCTTAAGTAGAAAGCACACATGTTCTATCTCTTTGGAGCAGGTTCAATTGCTAACCTTTGTTGAGAAGGTGGTATTTGCAAAGTCTTACCTCCATTTGGATGTCTAGAACCTTCTTGATAAGGTTGGTGAAAAAAATGAATAGACCTATTAATTTATTTCTTCAATTAAATAACCTCATTAGAAAAGTTATGGAACATGACCTATGTATTATTTGAAGTGCTAGTTGCATTACCTATGGTTCTAGATTGAAGTTCTCTTTTCCTCTTACTAGATGCTATCATGTCATCTTCCATCTCCACAACTAACATTTGGGTAGCTTGTAAATTTACCACATTTTCTCTCCTAATTTGATATCCCAAATTAGGAGGCATAGAGATTATGTAGAAGGTAATCTTATTATCTTCTATTGGTGCACTTGCATTAGGTATTCTCTTGATGAGTTTGTTAAACCTTGCATTAAAATCTCGCATAGAAATAGATGGTTCTTTCTTTATTTGTGCCAATTGTAGCAACAATGCTTGTACATTTTCTATACTTTTATAATGTTCTTCAAACCTTTTCTTCATGTCATTCCAATATGTGATGCACCATGCAGGTAAATCTTGGAACCAATTAGCAACATTATCTACAAGAGTATCCACAAACGTCCAGACTACCACATCTTCATGTTGAGGATTCACCACACCACATGCTTTATGAAAAGCACTTAGGTGTTCATCTGTAGATATTGTACCATCACCATTAAATCTTTGGAAATTTTTTCTTAATGCTCTTGGTAAGTCATTATGAGCTCCAAGGTTGAGAGAACCAATTTTATTTCCCCAAGGGGCTACCATAGCTACTACTATAATGATATGATTTGTTTAGAAAGTGACTTAAACAGGGAGTGTTACACCATATAACAACAAAGAATCAAATATAAAAGGAATAGAATTTTTGGCAATAGGACATGAAGATGATTGACTTCTCATTGTTCTAGTAGAAATAACTGCAAGCAAGTGATTATTTTTTAGTTTCTTAGCCATGTATTCCCTTTTAAGCACTCTTCCCTTTCTAAAAATATCTTCTAGAATAGGAAAGTTGGCCTTCTTGAGTTCCTCATATATTAGATCAATCATTCCTCTTTCCTAGGTACTCCTGATATACTTGGGATCTAGGATGAATCAACTACTTAGAAAATGGTGTTTTGAGTTTACCTTAAGCCTAGTGATCAAGGAAACTTTACCAGTCTTCAACTCTGAGTTAGCTTCTCCTTTTCTAGCAGGTTGAAGCTATTCAACTAGTATTAGGTTCTTATGGAAAACACCTCACCTCCACAAGATCTATCTTGCAACTCAAAATATATAAGAAATTAGATTGCAAACTAATTATGAAGAGAAATTCTTCAAAGCTCTTTCATTTTAAATTCTCCATAATGGAGTTGCCAAAAACTGTTGATTAACAATTTGTTATCTTGATAGGTTTTATAACCTGGCTCTTTTTTGTGCCTAATGTTTGGAGAAACAAAAGGATGTCACCAATGAATGGATTAGTGTATGTGTTATATCACTACCCTATGAATTATAAGGTACAACTCCCTTTAGTTTTAAATGATATACAATGAATTGATGTCTTTATTTATCATGATTTTAAAGGATAAGCTCTTGACCTAAGAGCAAAAGAGACTACTAACCAAATTGCTTGTAGACACAAACAATTCAAGCAAAATTGGATTTGGATAACTCACAACCACCAATGGAATTTTTTTTATAAGTTATCTTAAAGCTCTAACATCTAACTTCTAATTAGCAACTATTTCAACTTCTATAACCATGACTACTGATTCTAATGATGTAGATATAATAGGGAGGTGAAAAAAAAGAACCACACATGGAAGGTAAATGGAATTACCTATGTTGCAATCACCATAATGGAATGGAATCCAAGAGAAAATTATAGTACCAAATATAATTATTTTAAAGCCCTCAATGCAAATATAATCTAACATATGATTGGAACAGCACACATGATATTCAAATCAATATAAATGGAATTACCAACTCCCATTATCAAATTTTTGGACCTTTACATTATCATCATAAATTACATTTATAGTTTTTTTGTTAAACCCATTTGTCACTAGGAATCCAATATTCATATTATTACAAATGTTTAACTTAAGAAATTTAGGAATAAAATCCTAAATTTGTAGGTAGATTAATCTATTAATACCTCTCTTGATCTGAATCCTTGGTCCTATGATGACCCTTCGTGTTCCTTTAAAAATCTTGTGTTGGCGCCAAAACTTATATTTCATATCCTAATAGTCACATCAAATTTGAATTTTTGTCATCGATCTCCTATCAACAATCATGATTTAAGAATGACAACCCTTTCATCTTAATCCTTGTTTCTTCTTCACAATTGTCCATCATATAATACTTTTGACCCATGTAATGATGTGATGACTAATTGCTATTTTATTTCGTAGCTTTGCAACCTTAAGTTTTAAGTTACGGATAAGCTTTGTGATGGTATGATACCTTATTTCTTTAACTGTCAAATCATCTTCATAGTTTTGCAACTTGAAATCTTTGCTCATGGATTAACTGTATGATGGTGAAATCTATTAACTTTTTTTGTTTTGTCTCTTTATCGCCACTTTGGAACTTGAAATGTCTTGAATGTCTTTTAACCTACAATAATGTGAAAACCATTTAGAGTTGACTATTTCACTCCATCAAAACTTTGAATCCCTAAATTTTAAATTTGTAGGGATGTGATCATGGCTATCTCATCTTCACAACTTTGACCTCAGGTTAACTTTAACTACTTGCAAAGTAGTGATGTTTTGTAATCATACTGTTGTAGTTACCCTTTTTGCACCTTCGCAACCTTCTTTGAGAGTTAACATTAACACCTTGCAATGCTATAATGACTCCATGGAAGACTACTTTACCACCTTTGACTACCATTTTATTCTCTTTGCTACATCATAACTTAAATTTGAAATTCATCTTTAACATCTATGATGCTGCAATAATCATTTTGAGTTTAACTATTACCTCATTCACAAGCTCACAACTTAAAACTCTAACTCATCATTTAACCCTACGATGGTGTGAATACATGTTTTTGCTCCTTCACACCCCTAACCTTACTTTACTTTTAATTTACAACAATGATATGATCTTTAGCTTTTGCTTCTTCACTACCTTAACTAGAGATTAACTTTAATTACTTGTGAGGTTGCGAAAACTTTTGATCTAACTATAGTGGTTATCCCCTGCATCATCATAACTTAAAATACTTAAGGACATGAACTTTAAACTAACCAATGACATGTGTTCCTTTTTTTGATTGAATTTTCCAACCCCCTATGTAGCTATCAAGATCGCATCTAGACTATTCATGTGAGAGATCAATGATGCATGTTTTCTTGCCTTTATATTTCTATATATCTAAGGATTTTAACTTGGTTTTCTACTAAAACAACTAGTTTCCTTGTATTTGGAGCTTGGTCACATACGGTATCTTCCATTGAAATGAAAACCACTACATATCTTGGTCTTCAAAATCCTTATGAATATTTAGATGATGAATCATTGGATTTCGCAAACCTTTGCATCAAGGAAACATTTATAACTAACCCACCAAACCCTAAATCACCTAGCCCTTGACCAAAGTAATGCTTGCATGATTTCCCACATAGGTTAGCTTGAAAGGGGATGATGAAAAGAGAGGTCGTATTAGGATCACTCTAGAAATTAACTCAACATTGACACATTTACTTGAGTTCAACCTAAAGCAAAATGAGACTAACTAAAAATTGGGCAACACACTGATACTAACATTCATTGGCAAGCATCAACATCCTATTTCAAGTAGTTCTTCTCACTCATAATGCGATGTAACCCTTGATGCAAATGAATGACATTTTAATTAAACACACTTGATTAATGATGGTTATACTTTGTTACTTGGAATTATTTTTTATTGTTTATCACCAAGAAGCTTGCATTTTCACATAATGTCATCCCTATCTTAGGTTTAATATTTTTTATTGAAGGAAGAAAAGAGCTAACAGAATGGGGTATAATAATGAGTGGTTGATAATTACTAACCTGACACAAGGCCAAATTTTCATTTTTCTATTGATTCTTGTCATTCCACTATAAATAATCCATACAAGCATCCCATAAGAGACACACAATTTCAATGTAAAGCAAATTTTCTGTATGGTGTGGTTTAACATTTTTTATCACATCTTCAATGTCACTATTTTTAGAAACCAGTGTCATTAAGGAAAGCCTTTAGCTCCTTCAACTTCACATCATATATTTTATTTTCATTCTACTCAACAAGAACTTTAAGACCCTCCTTGCTATCACAATGAATAATATGGATCAATTAAAATCAACATTGGAAAAATAAAAATGTCAAGTTAACATAATATTCTAGTACACTTCTATAATTATAGGAGATTATCTTCCACCTTCCCTCTCTTCAATAGTCCTATGAGATCATCAAGACTATTATCCACCAAGTACTCCTTGAAAATGACTGTAATAAATGAAAGGAAATTGCCTTTAGCCATAAGATTATCTTTAAAAAGAGATTTGTTAGTTCATGGTGATTGACCAGGGAAGTACTATACATACTCCATAATTCCTCAATAGGGTTAGGGGTCGGGCTAGGCTCCAAGTGGGGATTTGGGGGTGCACTAGTAAATTTGGACCTATCTTTTGATGAGGGTTGGTCAAGTTTTTAACTGCCAATGGTCAAAAAAATTCGTCACTATAATTTCATTAAAATTTTGATGAAATCTAGGGTCATCTATTTATCGATGAACAACCCCATCAAAAATGAGCCCAATCTCTATCAAGAGGTGGCATCAAACCATAACTAGTAGACATCAAAACTTTGATGATTGGGAGTGGTTATCAACAAGATTTCCATGCCATCAACGATAGACTTCATCAAAACATTGACAATTTTTTTTTGAAATCCTATGAGATTTTGACGACATTGTCATGTCATTGATGGCAACTAGCATCAATAAATTGACAAATAATTATTGAAACTTTGATGATATCCTTAGTTACTTATAAAAAATCATTAGAAACATCCACATCGTGACATCATGTTCTCTTCCCCAACTTATAAAGGTATGATCCCAAGTTAACTTTCCCCTTACACTTGGCTTACACATTGAACTAGTTGGCAATTTTAGAACAAAAGTCCATGTTAATTTGAAGAAATCATTTTCATCACTACATTTTATATATTAATGTTGAAGATGTTTCTAAAAATGTAAAGAATGGTACCCCATGATCCTAGTACTACCATATCCATTTCTAGGGTTTGTGATGCATCTACACTACTCTCCTAGGTTTTCCAAGTATACTCACTCTAACATTGCCCAATTAATAACCTCAATTCTATAAAAATTTTGAATCACTAAGTTCACAATTTAATTAGTAGATCATTTTCCCTCATATAGAAGACTTGATAAAGACAAGAAATTTTGAATTCAATATTTAGATGCCTAATCATATCAATAAAAAATGTTGTTCCCACACTTTTAATATTTTTTAGGTGTGATAAATCTAATATCCAACTATTGTAGAGAACTATATTGTGGATTTTGTCCATATTGTCACTATTTTTTTGTTATCACCATTATATAGTAATATAACCACATTGTTGCAGTCATTCAAATTTCTTGAATCTGAAAAAACCTCCTACACCTCAAATAAGTGCCAAAGGAAGAATGGGTACATTGGCAAGAAATCTCCTTGCAGAGATTTACTAGTTCTATACCAACTACATCTAAAAATAATAGTGAAAACCTAATATTTTGTAACAAAATCTTTATCTTGTAAAATGATGGTAGAAAGTGACTATTATTAGTCATAGGTAGATGGATTAAATAGTGATAGTAAATGAAATAGGGCTTTTCCACATGGCTAATAGAATATATTTCCATGAAGGCTTGTGAGGGATGAAGAAAGGTGAGTTTGTAGTCTATCCAAGCAACAGAAAGATTTGGAAGTCAGTGACAAGGTTAAAACCATTAAAGGTATAAAGGTTGACAAAGATTGTCCAAGCAAGATATTAATAAGGTAATTTTTCTTGAGAAGCTATATTTTATGACTTGGATGTTTATAAAGGGTGTGGGAAGAGCCATGAAAGAATATCAAGAATGTCTCAATGCATTATGGGTCAGAGACACAAAGAGATAGTTTAAGTGATTATCTTACAAGTATAATTGGTGATTGTCATGCTAGAAGCATTAGGAGTGTAAGAATCATATTTTTTTGGTGATCCAAGGTAAGGGAATTATTGGTATATGGGGATTAAGTGTCCTTATTGATTAAGAGTGGGGGAATTCATTTTCTAATTTGATAGGTGAGTGTTCCACATGTTTAGTTGACTGTCATAAGTTTGACAAAGTTAAGGATGTTATTGGGGGTTTAGAATTAGATATTAGTTCAAGGCCAAGGGTATGTCACAAGTAGCATACTTAGGCCTAAAGAGAGTTAATAATTGAAGGGTCAAGGATTCATCCAAGGATTGATAGTAAAAATATGTAATGTGGGTTAGATGGGAGAGAGGGAAAGTTACATATTATTGTCTACAAGATAATAATGATGGTAGTTGTCAATAGGCATTAAGGATGGAAAATAGTGTGTTTGAACAGCCCAAGGGTGTGGATATACGGAAGGACAAGATATATCATGATGAGAGTGTGATAAAAAAATGTGATTGAGATTAGAAGTTGGACCTTGTAATATGATCAACAGTTGATGGACTGGTCAAAGTTTGAGTGCTTGATGTTTAAGGAGTTGATATTTGAATAGTGACATTGGTAAGGGTAGATGATGTGAGAAGTTGTATCTTACAAATAGTTGAGAACTTATCCTTATTTAAACATTGTGTGTAATGACCACTTATACTTCACATCAATTTACCACCATTGAAAATACTTGATTCTTTGGATTCTACTAGCTTTTTGAAGAACATAGCAAGTGCAATTAGTTTGAAGTGAAAAGATTCCACAAACCAAATGGACCCTAAAGGAATGACCTATGAATAATTCTCCTTCTAATTTAGAAAATAACTATCCCTAAGATATGCAAACTATGTTTTTGTATTTTTTTAGGCTAAAATGATGACTATGAAAAGCAAATAAAGGTTCTAAATGCAAGATACCAATTACCTTTGTATGCTAAACACTAGAGAGATATAGGTTTTAAAAAGAGAATGGTTGGGATATGGTTTAGAAATATAGAAATTATTTACAAAATGAGAAATTCATAAGAAACATAGGTACAAGTACATAATGTCCCTCATTCAACACCAAACATGTAACAAAACAACATTATGTAGGAACCTTAAAAAGATATTATCATTGATACTTTCTTTCTTGATTCAAACCATAAATAGATTTATCTCTTACCTAGAATTACCCTATAATGATGAAGAGATTTTTTCTTTACTCTACAACCTTAATTTCTTATTTAGTTTTACTGATCGGTACCTTACAACCAAATACAACAAAACAATGATCAATTACTATAACAAAAGATATTGAAAAGTTTCAAGATATGTTCTAATTTTGTTGCATTAGTGAGTGTGCTATATGCATATTATGATCTATAGTTTTTTAACAACAACTTTAATAAGACTCCCCTTAATGATAGATGTCTTCATTTCTCATGCTCACGCTGATCCTGCTGCTCCCACTCATGATTTTCAAAATGTGGATGCACCCACCCATCCTCCTCCTATTTCTATTGTTGCAACTACTCATTGTCCTCATGAGAGGATCTCTACCCATTCTACTGCATCTCTTGGTGGTTCTTGTGGGATATCTTAGATGACCTTCTTTGGGTCTTGGGTTGCTATGGGGATATTTGTAATATCTATGTAGATGTTGCTTCTTTTGAGGTAGGCCTTTTTGGTCCTACTTTGGTTGGGGGAGGGGACTCTTTTTGGATGTGCTTGTCTCTATAAGTATCCCCATTGTGATTAATCTAGATTTAGAAACTATTGATGAGATTTCTAAATATGTGGAGGATTACTCTTCTACTATAGATATTTTTCATTTTAGGGGTTTTTGGCCCTCTCTTCTAGATTTACATGCTTAGATTTCCAAACATTGGAAACCATTCATATTGGGTTTAGTTCAAATTTACCCTATGGCAAGGGGCTTTTTTATTATGAAATTTGCAAATATTGCAGATAGGAAAACCATTATGTGTCATTGTTTCTCTTGGGAGGAGAGGTTTCCCCTGATGGCCAAACCTTGGTATCAAGGTTTTGATCTGGCTACTAAATCCTTTAATAAGATACCTTTATGGGTAAGATTATTGAATCTTCCCTTTCACTTTTGACTAGATTTAGTCTTGGAGGTTGTGGGGTAGGCCATAGGGAATTTCAAATTGGTTTATTTAGAGTCTAATAATGTGTATAAGATGACATATTCTTGCATTCTTGTGGAGATTAATGTTTCCAACGGTCTCCCTAAATAGATTACTTTGGCTTCTCTAAATGGTTCTTGGACCCAGAATCTTGATTATGAGGGTATTTACTTCAGGTGCAAAAAATGTCATAAGATCAACCATATCACTATGTGGTGTTCCTCTAATAAGGTTAGATCGAAGAAATCACCTTCTTGGTGTTTGGGGGTTTTGGACCACCGCCATACCATTTAGAAAGTTTCCAAGGAAGGGGATGGGGTGGATAGCTCATCTCAGAATGATCTTTCTTTGGCAGATGCTTCTACTTCTATCTTTGATGATACAAATGTTGTCTCTAAGGAAACTTTGTTTCAAAATGTTGATGTTTTCCCTTCTTTTGCTGCCGACTCTATCCAGAACACTGTTGTTGGTGTTCATTTGTGGGTATTGAGGCCCATGTTTCTTCTACGAGGGTTTTGGGGGTTAATAGTGGTGCTACCCCTTTCCCCCATTTGAATAATCTTGTGGTCTACCCTAGTTCTTCAAGTTTATCTTTGGATTAGAATATGGCTACTAAAAAGGTGGAGGATGGATGGACATCAATTAAAGGAAAAAAAGTCAAATCTTCCAAACCTTCATTTGATAAGTCTTTATGTTCTCAAAAGATTAGACCAAAATGTAAATCTTGATGGTCTTTTGTTTTTCTTTGGGCTAGTTTTTAGCCCTCTTGTTGGAAATTTTGGTGCATCCCTCTAGTTTTTCTAGTGGCGTTCCACGGTTCTATTAAGATCCTTCATTGATATATCTTACTTGTCTCTTTGTACAAGATTTTGAGTTCTTTCAAAACCTATTTTTACTTAATCAAAACAACTTTAAGAAGACTAAGATCAACATGTTACCAATATGGTTGCAATTAGAAGAGATCAAATTTAGTGAATGAAGGCATGACACATTTCAAAAGAGGAAAGAAAACATTACTTTTATTAACATAAAAATATAGAATGTACCAATAGTCAAAATAAGGAACTCAATGATAGAACTATAATGTAAATAGTGAAGAATCCTTGTCTATAGCAACTAAAGTATGCATATGTCTTTGGCTTCTCTCCCTCCCTTCCAAAATAAGATTCAACCACTCTAATTCAAAAATACATGGGCAATAGCATTCCATATGCATGGACAATAGGTGGAGCTAAAAAAAATCAACACATTTACATTAATGACCTGTATAAAAATGCAAACATGTGCTTTTTAGCTCCACCTAATGTCCTTTGCATATCAATTGAGATTGCATATTGAACTAGGGCCTCCTTCTACATTTCCTAAAACCAAGAGATTGACATAGTTAACATCTAATACTATCTTGATTAGTTTGGTCCACTCAAGTATAATATTTTAATTTTTCTTTGAAACATAAATAGTAAAGGATATCCAACATATTAATTGTCAATTTCACTTGACTATGTTCATTGACAGTATCCATTCATAGATAGAAAACAAAGTGTCTGATTCATATGCAATGAAGAGTTTAAGTGTTGCTTCAATTACTTTAGATACCTATGGAATAGAAATATAAGACAAACAAATTATTAGTATACAAAGAAGATTTTGAGAGTATTCCAAGATTTTAATGTGTTCATATGTTTTTATTTCATTCTTAAAATATATACAAGGGAGTTTCCCCTCCTAAATTCAGAGGAATATCACACTATGAAGTGGTTTATCCTATAGTTGTATTTAGTTTTTCACACTTCCATTGGGTACATTGTCAAGAGTTTCAAAGTGACAAGTATATTTACCAATAGATAATATTTATCATAGAAGAGATGACTACGATTCACTATGGAAATGTAGCAATAATAACTAATAGTGTAGTCATGCTATGAAACTATAGTGGCAATTGATATGGAGTCTATAACAATTAACATAATAGACATGTCTAAATCAATATGGAAGAAATGATAGTCATTAGTGACTATGGTGAAGTTCTCCAGCCACTCAATGATGAGCCCATATGTTGGTGTTTAGTTTGAGCTTCACTTGGTTTTGAGAATCCTTTCATATTCTCTACTTAACAAGGCCAAGCACGTGAAGGTGGAAGCTCATTTGGTCTCCCCCCCACATAATCACTCTAAATTCCCCATTATCATCTAAGCAAATATTTTATTCATTCATTTAAGAACTATATCATTGACTTATTATAATCATCATAGCATTCATTAACACAACATACAATTCATGAATACATATAAACATTAATCAATAAGTCATGAACCCATCAATCAGTATAATCACATAACATTCATTAACGCAACATATAATTCATTAATATATATAAACATTCATCAATAATTCATGAACACATCAATCATTACAATCACATAACAATATTCAATAATAGGACACAAAATTCACTAATAAGCAACTTTCATTAAAAAAAAATCATCAACGCATTCATCATCAAACAAGGTTTTAACATTCATTTTTCTTTTCTTTTTTTTTTATCGAAGATAAGGATAATAGGCACATCATAACTATCTTTGACATTCTTCTATGGCTCTTGTGGTTTTGATCTTATGACATGATGCTTCCTCTTCTTTTTTCAAGCACAAGGTTGATGTGCCCCTGCAATAAGAAATAAATGGGTTTAATTCTAAATTTTTTTAAAATGTTATAAGTATTTCATTAATCTAAAGAACATAACAGGAATTTTTCTTTACCTGATAGTGTCACATCATATATTATCACATTTTGTTCAACCTGAACCTCAACATGCTCAACATTAACATCACACTCGACTCTGTCACCATGACGTTCTGCATACTAAAAAATTATCACATAAAGGTTACACCAATTGCAATTTAAGATGTTAGATTTTATTAATAATTACATAATTAATTTTCAATAGAAATTGAATTTGTACCTCTATCACTATGATGCACATCAAGGCCTTTGTTATGTGTAGGATTTGTGCCTTCGTCATCATGGGTAGGATCTATGCTAGGAGTAGAATTTTGTAGTGAAATTGTATGCATATTGTTATAATTGTTTGAAATTAACATCAAATATATCATTTCTCATGAATTTCTCAATTTTAGTTATAATTCATTAGGCCTATTTACATATGTGTGAACTGATGCACCATAGTATTGTACATCTCTTTGGCCACTGGAATCTGTGTAGCCATAGCCAACTACTATTTTATAGTCTTATTTGAAGCCAATTTGTCTATCCTCTTCTATGGGTGCTAGATTAAATTTAATGCCCTACATTTTTGCATAATATCGTCAATATTGAACATATTTCTTATTTGTAATTTTATATTAAAAAAATTGATACAAAATTTTGTTTAATGCTAATTACAAGTCATGAATGAATTTTCATATATCCACGAGAGCCATTATGGTGTTGACCAACCTTATCTTTTGTAGCCTATGTAGCCTTTGATGTATCCTGCAACCTATTTATGTAAACTATGAAATACGTTAGAAATATGTTAGATTGTATAAATATAAAGATCACTAATTTGTGCATAATTAAATTAATACTAAAACATACCTTTTTTTTTCTAGGTGGTGGTGTTGGAATACTTTAGAATAACTAAGACAGGGGGTGAATTAGTTATCCAAGGTCTAGATGTATAAATAAAACTTTTCATAGCTTAGTGAACCCATAAAACATTTATTATCATGCATGCATCCATAAGATTATGCAGTCATTTAAAACTTGTAGGTTACTATCAAATCAATTTGTAGAAATGTAAACATGAAGCATAACAGATACATGGAAACCCAATTGGGAAAAACCACCAGTAACATGCTACTCTTTTCACTCTTCTGAAGTGATGCCCTATGAAAGGCCAACCCTATTAAAAGTTATAATACACACTGTTAAATGTGACCCTATTAAAGGATTTCAATCACCTTGTTAGGAATGAGCCTTGTTAGAGGACTTTAGACTATTCACTTGGAATGTCATCCAATTAAAGGATTTACAAATGATTGTTAGGTCAACCTTAATCCAAAGGATTTACCCTAGACTAATACAATTATTACAGAGTAATAGTAAGGCTTGATCTAATAACAATTTATAACTTCATTTGCAAATTGCAGATCTCTATTTTAGTCCTCATTTCTACTTGGTCTTCACACATTTCAGCTCTAATAGCTTGTTCACCCTTCAAGCATTCATAGCCTTAAGCCTTCTTTCTTAACATGCCAATGTAGACTCTTCTCTTAGGTCACTTGTTGAAGCAATGCCCTTGACTTCTTGTCTTCCTCGGGTTCTCACACATGACAACCCTTGCTCCTAACCAACCATCCCTATAAATAGGAAATTAATATCTCTTGTCATTCATTATCAATTGTCCAATTTAGGGTTAGGATAGATTAGGTAGGATTCACTGAATCTACCCCTCATTTCATATAACTTCTAGAAACTTCTCCTTCAATCCTCTTTGAATTTGCCTCAAAACTATTTACCTTGAATTCTATACCAGCAACTCATCAATCTTATCTTCCACCTGGTTCAAATAATCCAAGAAAACAAACTTGTCAACTTAGATCCATCAAATTCATGATCTTTCAAGTAATGCAGCCACTCGACATTAAATTGCTTTCGATGCTCAACACACATTGCATTTCTTGACATCCTCTATAGAATCATTTGACACAGACTAAAGTTTAGTGGTGCTTGACATCAACTAAACTTTACTTGGCATCCACTATTTTTCTTGTCATACACTAGAATAGACTTTTACTCAAGTCCAACTAATTTACTACTCAACTTGCACTGACTTTTCTTGGCACTTACTATCCATTCGGTCAAGTTTGGAAGACAAACTTTGTTTAACTTGTTCTTCTAAACTTGTTATCATTGTCTTAGTTTATTTTTATACTTCTTTACATAACATAACTCAACCTTTCCTCTAGATGCTATTGTTACATCTTTTGATCAAATCCTCTTCATCAATCAAATAAGTGATAGTACTTAAATCTTGTAAGTAGTTGTCTTACCAAAAAATAGTAGGTTTAACATTAGTGAGAAAACAATAATTGAAACATATTGATCATACTTGTATCAATCTATTCTCAACAGTCTCCTTCAACAATCTCAATCTTTGGCATTAATGGCAAACCAAATTGATCAACCAAACTGACTAGGTTAAAATAGTAAGACCAACAAAATACCAAAAAGAAAATAATTCCTTGTATTGAAATCTCTCCCTCTATCAATGACTTCCATCTTCTAAATAGGTTACAAAACTCCTTTGTGTCATCCTTATAACTCCCTCTGAATTACTTCTTGTATCTCCTTTACAATTAACTCCCTCTTACTAGGTAGGTGTTAGGATTTCTCTCTCTTTGTTCAATCTCCAATCTCTTGCATTTCTCCTAATCAATAACTATCTTCCTCTTTCTTTTTTTTTATTTGATTAGTAAATTTTTGCTCTAGGATCAGTCTAGTTCATTCTTGTATTTCTCCCTCTTTGACAACAATGCCAAAGACTTGTCATCTTAACATGTAGATATAAGCTTCTTCAGTTTCTCCTTCTGTCACCTTGCTTGTGACTAATTTGTAGTTTCAGCTCTTTGATTACTTTAGGAATTTACTAAAGTAAGAGCTACTACATCAATTTGTAACATATGACATTTAGCTTTTTTTTGGCAAGGCACTCCTTTTGTTACTTAGATAGCCTTTGATAGAGATATCACCCCTAGTTTACCTCTTAGATACTCATGAGCATGCTTAGGTAATGTTTTTGTAAAGATATTAGCAATTTTTTCTTTTGTGTTAACATATTCCATCTTTACGTGTTTATCTTGAACTAATTCTCTCAAGTAATGATACTTTATTGCAATGTGCTTAGTCTTTGTGTGCATCATGGGAGTCTTTGATATATTTATAGCACTTGTATTATCATAATAAAGTATCACTGGTTCTGTGATCTCTTTCTTCATACCTTTGAGTAGTTTTTTGATCTGTACAATTTACAGTAGCAACAATATATTTAGCTTTAGTAGTAGATTGTGAAATGCATTTTTATTTCTTGCTAGTCCATGTAACTAGCATCTTACCTAAGAAAAATGCTCCTGCACTCGTGCTCTTTCTACCATCAATGTTTCTAGCCCAATCAGCATCATTATAGGCTCTTAATTCAAATTTCTCATTTTTCTTATAGTATAGACCATACTCCTTTGTTCCTTTCAAATATCTCATTATTCTCTTTACAACCATCAGATGATTCTTCCTAGGATTAGCAGAGAATGTTGCAACTATCCCTATAGATAATGCAATGTCAGGTTTGCTATGTACTACATATTGTAATTTTCCAATCATAGACCTATACAATGTTTGATTCACCTTAGTTGAATCATCATTCTTTGACAATTTGTGTCTTGTCACCATAGATCTACTTACTTGTTTGAAATCCTCCAATCCAAAAGTTTTCATTATTTCCTTGACATACTTTGACTAAGTGATATACATACCATATTTCATCTGATATACTTGAAAACCCACAAAGAACTTGATCTCTCCAAACATAGACATCTCAAATTCTTGCTTCATTTCATTTGTAAAAGCTTACATAAAGCATCTTGACCTCCAAATATGATATCATCAACAAAAATTTCAAATAACAAAATATCTTTGCCTTTCTCTATCTTCATGTACAAATTTTTGTTATCATCAGTCCTTTCAAATCCAATCTTCACAAGATACTTATGAACTCTTTCATACCATGCTCTTGGTGCTTGTTTCAAACCATATTGAGCTTTTTGTAATCTACATACCATGTTCTTATTGTTAACATCAAAAAATCCTTCGGATTGTTCTATGTAAACTTCTTCCTCTCATATGTCATTCAGAAATGTAGATTTAACATCTATTTGATAAACTTTGAAACTTTTGTATGCAAAAAAAGAAAGTAGAGTTCTTACTCCTAATCTAGTAATAGGAGAAAATGTCTCTCCATAGTCAATTCCTTCTTCTTATGCATATGCTTTGCAAACTAATCTTGCCTTTTTCCTTGTGATTCCACCATTTTTATGTAGCTTGTTCCTGAATACCCACTTAATGCCAATCACATTTTTTCCTTCTAGTCTAGGAACTAGATTCTGTGTTTTATTTTTTTCAAATTGTTCAATCCATTCTTCCATTACTTTACTCTAGTCCACATCTTCTAAGGCATCTTTCACTACTTTGGGTTCTTTTATGCTCAATAAACATGTATCACTTCTCAATATGTTTCTTTTCATTGGTTGAGCATCTTTATCTCCAATTATTTGTGTAGTAGCATGATGTGTCTTAACATATGTGGACAATCTTGGTTCAACTCTAGTTTCTTCATTTGATATTTCAACTTCAGAGTCACTATATACATCTATGTCAAGTAGCTTAGCATCTCCTTCATGTACAGTAATCTTGGAATCAAAATATGCTTCAACTTCATTCTATAACTCAACACTTGAATGTAGCTTAATTCTTGAATACAACTCGGCATTCATAGCGTGTGACTCTGTAGTCGCTAAAATTTGTAATTGATTTGTAGCATCTTCTTCAGTAGGCATTCCTTCATAAAAGTATACAAATGATTTTTATTCTTTTGGTTCTTTCATAGGTTTAGTCTCATATACTTATCTATATTCATCAAAATTTACATTTGCACTTTCCACAACTTTGTTAGTATTAGTATTTAAACACTTGTAAGCTTTACTTCTTGTAGAATAGCCTAGGAATATACCTTCTTCACTTTGTGTATCTAATTTACCATTTTTGAAGTCTTTGAGAATATAACATTTGCTTCCAAATACCTTAAAATATTTTACATTGGGTGAGTATCCATACCATAGTTCAAAAGGTGTTGAATGAGTACCTTTTTTGACTTGTACATAGTTCAAGGTATAATTAGTTGTATTTATAGCTTCTCTCTAGTATTTTAAAGTAACATTTTTCTTAATCATGAGTGTCCTAGCACAATCCATTATAGATCTATTCCTTCTTTTAGCAATTCCATTTTGTGGTCTTTTGATTCCTCTTTCATTACAAAATAGCTCAAACTCATTTGATGTAAATTCTCCTCCTCTGTCAGATCTCAAACATTTTAGACTTTTACCTATTTCCTTCTCAACTCTTGCTAAGTACCATTTAAACATTTGGAAAGCATCAAATTTCTATTTTAGGAATATAACTGTCATCATTCTAGAATAATCATCAACAAGCAACATAATTTACTTATCTCCTTTGTAGCTTTGCACTTTAATTGGTCCATACAAGTTAGTATGAACAATCTCTAGTATTCCTTTAGAGGTATAGGTTTTATTCTTAAAACTTGACTTTGTCATTTTCCCTAACTGACATTGTTTGCACATTATATTATCATGCTTCTTCAACTTAGGAAAACCTCTAACTTTTCTTATGTTACTGATACTAACCAAGTTATCAAAATTAACATGACATAACCTCTTGTGCCATAGCCACACATCATCAAATTTTACAACTAGGCAGCCTCTATGTCAAGATAGAATAGATTACTCCTAGTTTGATCACCCTTTCCAATTAGTTTTCTATCAGTATCATATATCTTAGCATTTTTGTTTTCAAATTCAAACTTATATTCTGAACTTGAGTTTGATGGAAACTTTTCCCTTTATCAAACATGGTGCATCATTACCAAATCTTACACTATTTCCATCATAGAAATTCAAGGTAATTAACTTACTTTTGTTTCCAATCATGAGATGTTAACATCCAATGTCAATGATCCATCTATCATTCTTGTTCACACAAGTTACAATTGCAGTTGCTTCATCTTCATCAGATTCATCCTTCATTTCAAGATGCACCACTTCATCATCATGTTCATCAGATTCATCCTTCATTACAAGATACACCACTTCATCATCATGTTCATCAGATTCATCTCCAGTTTCTTCTTCAGCAATGTAGCATGACTTTTTTCCTTTGTCTTTGTAGTCCTTGTTGTCTTCATCTCTTCTACTTTTGTACTTGTCACCACCTCTATAGTTCTTCTTCTCTAGACATCTAGTAGCAATATGACCAACCTCATTGTAATTGAAATAAATGATAGGTAATTTACCTTTGAACTTTCCTTTACCTCTTTGAAATCTTCTTACTAGTAGTGCTTCAAGTTGTTCTACATCCTCCTCATTTGTGTCACTATCACTAGACACATACTTTATCTTCTTCTTCTTCTTCTCATCAAGTTCCTTCAATGACACCTTTTCTTTGAAAGAATATTCAATATTCTTAAGTTTGTAATTATCAAAGTTAGATAGCTCAAAGTAGTGAGCCTACCTACCGGATCTTCAAGTGATAGATTATTCCCTAGTATACATCTCAGTTCTTGAATTGCAAAAACTCTTATAACATATATAGGTAGTAGTGTTCTTAAAACTTTACTTTTGATAATATCATCATCTATTGTGTCATTAGCTCCTCTTATTGCATTAACAACTTCTTTTATCCTTGCGACATATTGAGCAATATTTTCACCTTCTTCCATTCTCATATCATCAAACTTACTTCTGAGACTTTCAGCTTTGGCTCTTAGAACATTAGTGTCTCCTCCATAGATGGTGGTTAAGGCATCCCACATTTTCTTTGTACTATTAATACCTTTGATATCATCAAATTATGCATAGCTTAGGGTAGACGCAATCTCTAGCATTGTCTAGTTATGTTCTTTCTTCTTTTTCATATCTTTGGCAGTTGGAGCTCTAACAGGATCAATATGCTTAGTAGTAATGGTAGATTGTGCACAATATCCAAGTCCTCCATGGTGTAGCTTCATCAAACTTTTTCATGCAAAAAAATTATCTCTATTAAGCTTGGGTACTTCTCTTTTTGATATTTTGATCTTTGTGCTTCTAGTACCTTCAAACTAGTCCTCTTAAGCAGATGGCTCTAATACCAATTGTTTGAATACCTTAGAATAATTGAGATTGGGGGGGGTAGGGGGTTGAATTAGTTATCCAAGGTCTAGATGTATAAATAAAACTTTTCACAACTTAGGTGAACCCATACAACATTTATTATCATGGATGCATCCATAAGATTATGCAATCATTTAAAAGTTGTAGGTTACTATCAAATCAATTTATAAAAATGTAAACATGAAACATAATAGATTTAGCAACACATTTGACACAATTATTTACATGGAAACCCAATTTGGGAAAAACCACTAGTAACATGCTACTCTTTTTCACTCTTCTGATGTGATGCCTTGTGAAAGGCCAACCCTGTTAAAGGTTGCAATACACACTGTTAAATATGACCTTGTTAAAGGATTTCAATAACCTTTGTTAGGATTGAGCCTTGTTAGAGGACTTTAGACCATTCACTTGGAATGTCACCCAGTTAAGGGATTTACAAATGACTGTTAGGTCAACCTTAATCCAAAGGATTTACCCTAGACTGATACAATTATTAGAGAGTAATAGTAAGACTTGATTTGATAACATATTACAACTTCATTTATAGATTGTGGACTTGTGTTTCAGTCCTCCTTTCTACTTGGCCTTCACATATTACAGTTCTGATAGCTTGTTCACCCTTCAAGCATTCATACCCTTAAGCCTTCTTACTTAACATGCCAATGTAGACTCTTCTCTTAGGTCACTTGATGAAGCAATACCTTTGAACTCTTGCCTTCTTTAGGTTCTCACACATGACAACCCTTTCTTTAACCAGCTATCACTATAAATAGGAAATTATGATCTTTTTTCCATTCATTCTCCATCATCCAATTTAGGGTCAGGACAGATTAGGTAGGATTCAATGAATCTACCCCTCATTTCATATCACTTCTAGAAACTTCTCCTTCAATCCTCTTTGAATTTTCCTCAAAATGGTTTACCTTGAATTTTGTGCCACTAGCTCATCAATCTTATCTTCCACCTACTTCACACAATCCAAGAAAATAAACTTGTTAGCTTAGGTCCATCAAATTCATGATCTTTCAAGTAATGTAGCCACTCAGCATTAAGTTGCTTATAATGCTTGGCACACACTGCATTGCTTGACATCCTCTCTAGAGTCACTCAACATGAAAAAAATTCTACTGGTACTCATCATCAACTAAACTTTACTTGGCATCTACTATTTTGCTCAACATACACTAGAATAGACTTTTACTCAGTCCAACTGATTTACTGCTCAGCTTGCACTGACTTTTCTCAGCACCTACTATTGACTTGGTCAAGCTTGGTAGACAAACTTTGTTTAACTTGTTCTTCTAAACTTACTTAGTGTAGCCAACCTTTGTAACCTTAAGTAGATTATCAATAAATCATGTTATCACTATCTTAGCTTATTCTTGTACTCCTTTACATAACATAACTTAACCTTTCCTCTAGGTGCTATTGTTACATCTTTTGATCAAATCTTCTTCATTAATCAAATAAGTGATAGTACTTACATCTTGTAAGCAGTTGTCTTACTAGCATAGAAGGTTTGACATCAATGACAAAACAATGATTGAAACATAGTGATCATACTTGTATCAATTTGTTCTCAATAGTCTCCTTCTTCAACAAGTGGTTTAATTCCTTTATCTTTTTGTCTTATCTCTTTTGCATCTTCAATAATTTCATTACCCTCCAACTCTGGAACCATAGGAGGACACTCATACTTTGGATTGACCTTTACACAGTCTTTAGATGTTTGCAAGATTTTTTAAGAATTTTGACTCTATTAAAAATATTTTGACCAAAGAGATCCACTAGAGATTTTATGAGCTGATCTTTTAATTTAGGACCTTGGTCATTCCACCTTTTAACAAGAAACAAAATTGTTAGATAAAAAAATTAGTTCAAGTTATGTACCTTACATATATTTAAAAAAATGGATGAACAAATAAATATTCTACCAATTATTTGAAGTTGCATACCTTTTACATAATGTGGGCCCAAATATCTTCAATGTTAAATCAAAAAAAGTTTCATAAAAAAGATTGTTTCCTGCAAAATCATCATGGGATCATTAGTAAGAAATGATTTATGAATAAGCAAATTATAGTTACACTCTAAATAATAACAATTTTAAAGTACCCTGAAGCTTAGGCAATTTTAAGGGAATCATATCTTTCTCAACCATCAAAAAAGATGCCTCCAATGACCCAGTAGAAGTAACACGGGTTGTTCTAGGAAAAGATGGTAAATTATCACTAGTATTGGTATATGTTCTATCATCATGAGAAGGTTTACCTATCACTAAACAAAGTTAATCAATGTCATACTATGGTCAAATGAACAAGAAAGTATACATCAAATCATATTTAACACATAATAAAATTTAGCAAAAGAAGAATTTACTATCTCTAGTTGCAGCAATAGTGGATGTTTGCATGCTCCTTGTTGTTGATCCTATAGTAGACAATCTCAGGGTGCTAGCTAACCTTGTCAAAGGGGGCATATGCACATCATCGAGACCTAAAAAATAATCACGTATATAATTTACTATCTTTTTAACATATAGATTGCAAAAAAATGACAACAATAATATAAAATTGTCAATAATAATCATGAAAAAAATAATGGTGTAGTTTTGACTATTAATGGACTTTAATATAGAAGCATTGGTTATTTTGATGATGTCCCTTCTGATAGTTGAAAATTGAAATCACATACTTGTAGGAGTTGCAGTAATACCCTTATTAGGTGGAACAACTTGGTGAGTTCTCAAAAAAAATTATTACAACACATTCATATTTTGATTCATGATCCATATATTAGTATAAAATATAAAGCTTTATTGAACTATTATCCTAGCTAAAGATTTATTGTTGCTTATTTCCAGAAAACATGCTCTCTAACACAATTCATTTCTCATTTCCTCTTTCTCTTCAGTTGGATTTGGATCCATCACAAGCGCAAGAATTTGTAGATTGATTCTTGTGAGGCTTTTTTACACATGCTTATAGGGTCATTGTATATGTGATGTCATCATCGCATAATACTATGGCTGCCATATTAGCAACTAATTGCTCTTATGTAATTGGTTCTTTTTTATTTCCCTAAGTATCAAATTGTGACAAAAAATTCAGTAAAGCAATCAAAACAAGTCCAAAACCTTAAAGAAAATAAGATAATAATATGGCATTTTGTAAATTACAGTTACACCATTTTTTATACAAAAGGTTTACTTGTGCTAAAGAAGGGGTGGGAGCAACACCCCTACCTCTATCATTTGATGGATCACCCATGTCACCCTACGACAAAGAATATACATAAAAACATCTGCATAATGAAAGGAATAGTCAACTTAGCAAAAAAATTATCAATAAAATGGTATATTGTATATTATAGTTATTAATTGGAAGTAATTAGTTTAAATATTACATTTATAGTATTTACAAATCCATGATATTAACTTCCTTTGTATCTTTACAATTCAAATTGTAATCTATTAGCACCTCTTCCTATATACTTATTGATTTTATCACACATATAAAAACATGATTTCCCTCATGCACCTCAAAAATATAATTAGGTCGCTTATTAGTTGACCCAGGATGCTTACTATTTATAAACCCTACAATGTTCCCTATTGCTTTTGGTCTTCCATCAATGTACATAGCAAGTCTTTTATTTGATCATTTTCTTTCCATTATAGATTATTTGTTGATAGTTCATACCTATGCATACTTTTTTTTATTGAACTATCTACATCCAATTATTTTAGTTGTAACAAGGTCCTGCATACTCCATCAATTAAACAACTTTTTTATTACTGACCTTTATGCCATCCATGAAAAATAGTCCCAAACCATGTAATGATGATGGAGTTATGCAATATATCCTCTTGTTAACACAAAAATTAGAGTTAATTGGAAGTAATTCCTTGGGTACCCATTCTTTTTGAAGATGTGTGTACCCCAAGGGAACCTTGTGTTAAAAATAACTGATTATTTGTGTATTTTATTTGATGTTACACAAAATGTCATATCATTACCAGTCAATGTATGTCAAGTTCAATCAGGCAATGAAGATAGTTTCCTATGTCTATCGAGCATTCCATAGTTTGCCTAGTTTTAAAGATAGTGTCTACTATCAAAGGAAAGTTTGTAGAAGTTGAGTGTTAATTGAGCTCACTCATCTAATGAAGAAATTTTTGGATGGAACCAGTGTTAACTGAACTCACTTGGTTACCAATTGAACTTTGTAAATATGTAGTGTTAACCAAGTTCACTTGGTTAACATAGGAAAATCATTTCTAAGTTAGTGTCTACTGAGCATGGTCAGCTAACAAAGGACTTTCTTGTTTTGATATATTGTGTTCAATTTATTTAGTTGCTGGTTCTAGCTAGATGAGAAGTTGAATATTAAGTATTCTAAGTTGTATTTAAGCTAACTTAACAATGTGTAAGATATAAATATAAGTTCAAGTTGAGGATTGAATGTGTGGAAGTGAATTGAAGATTTGATGATGCTTAGAGGAAGTGAATTAGAAGGATAAGTGAATGTTGGAAATGATTGAAATGATGGAACTGGTAAAGAATTTCCTCAATCATTGTTTTTTCATTGATGTCAAACTTGCTACTTGCAGGAATGACAATTGCTTTAGTAATCCAAATACTATCAATTAGTTGATTGTCAAGGAGGAGGCAATCAATAAGATTTAACTAGAACACCTAGAGAAAGGTAAAAGTTATGATGATGTAATGAAGTACAAGGATCAGCTAAGCCATTGATGAAAAAGTGTATTTGATGACATACTATAAGATATAAAGAATGGGCACACTAGAACATATCAAAGATTTAAGGTTTTAGCTAAGTCTTTTGTAAAGCTCAACTAAGTTCATTAGAGAGAAGGAGCCAAGCAAGCTAGTAAGAGCCGAGCAAATTCCTAGTTAATATCGAGTAAACTTCAGATGCCGAGTAAACTTTAGATGTCGAGTAAACTTTAGATGCCGAGCAAGATCAGATGCCGAGTAAACTTCAGATGTCGAGCAAGTTCAGATGTCAAGTGAAGCAGGTATAGGAGCTGAGTAAGACAGAGGTGTCAAGCACCAATAACTCAATAATGCCGAGTTGCTGCATTATTTTGAAAATCCAAGATTCACTAGATCTAAGTCGACAAGGTTGTTGTCTAGAAATTTTTGAATTAAAAGGAAGATAAGAATGATGAGCTGGTGGCACAGAACACCACGTAGAACATTTTTAAGGATACAACTGGAAAAGTTTCTAGAAGAAAACAAGATATGGGGTAGATACATTGTATCCTACCTAATCCATTTTGAAACCCTAAAATTGGAGAGGGAGAATTGAGCAGCAAAGGAAAATCAGATCTCTATTTAAGAAGACATAAGTTAATAAAAGAGAGAGAGAGAGGTGGTCAAGCATAAAAGCATGAAGTACTGAAGAAGGTGCTAAGGAGAAGAAAGCACAGGAACTTTGTTTGGAAAGATGACCGCAAGGATGATTGCATTGGCAGAATGAGTAAGAAGACTCAAGGAGACGAAGCTTGAGAGGAAGACAAGCAGACAGAGCTGAAGTGATTGAAGCCAAGCATAAGGATTGAACTGAAAGTGTGATCTAAAATCTGCAAAGTATGTTGTAAGTTATACTAGATCAAAAGACCATTATCGTTACTTTCTAGCAATTGTAACAGTAAGTTTAAATCCTATGGACTTAGGTTGGTTTAATAGCCATAAGATAAATCCTTTAACAGGGTGACATTTCAAGTGAATGTTCTAAAGACCTTTAACCAGGCCCATTCCTAACAGTTTGGTGAAATCCTCTAACAGGGTCACATTTAACAGTGTGTTGTAAGCCTTTAACAGGGTAGGCTTTTAACAGGGCATCACTTCAGAAGAGTGAGAATCAAGTAGCATGTTACTGGTGGTTTTGCCCAAATTGGGTTTCTACATAAATCATTGTGTCATGTGTTGATCTTGGATGTTTTATCTTTGCATATTGATTTACTATAACTTGCTTATATGATTGATTTAAGTTTGAATGGATGAAAAGTGTATGGATTCATTAAAAGTAGTAAAAAGGTATTAATAGGGCATTTGGACCTTGGATAACTGATTCACCCCCCCCCCCCCCCCCCAGTTATTCTAAAGAAATCTAACAGTGAATATCCTTGTTGACCTACAAAGATACATTCAATTAGGAAGGATCAAGTATACAAGCTAGAATTGAGATCTATAATCAGCAATTTAGTTGCATCAGAAATCAAGGCATCTTATTTTGACTTTCTAACCATTGTAGCAGTGATCTAAAAATGAGTTAGCTTAACAACTATTTGTAAATCCTCTAACGACATTTCTAATTGAAGTGTCTAAAGACCTCTAACAAGGCCACTCCTAATAGGGTGATTAAATCCTCTAATAGGGTCACACCTAACAGTGTGTTTTGTAACCTTTAACAGGGGTGGTTCCTAACAGGGCTCACTTCAAAAAAGTGAAAATCAATAACTAGTTGCAATTGGTGGTTTTTTCTCAAATTGGGTTTCCATGTTAAATCTTGGTGTCACTTGTGTTCATGCTATTTATTTTATGTGTATGCAACTAAGTTAAATAAGGCTAATCATAGAAAACATCTTATGATTTTCATTTTCTTAGTTATTGGTGTTATTTCAGTTATTGTTGAGTTATAGTATTTGCTAAAGTAAATTGAGTGCATGTGTGTTTGTTGAGTTACAAAAGAATAAAATTTAATTAGAGTTTTGATTTGTATTGAAATCTAAAGGATCTAGAATTTATTTTTGTAGTAATTGATTCACCCCTTCCCTCTTAGTTACTCTCTTATATTTCAAACAATTAGTATCAAAACTTTTGGTGATTGCAGAAAAGGTTTTAAGGACCTAATCTAAAGATCAAGATGTCTTACAGAAGGGAGATTTCAAAGTTGAATAAAGATAGCTTCAAGGCATGGAAAGAACTCATGAGTCTATACTTGGCAACCACTAAAGTTATAGGGCTAAAGAATCTAGACACCAAATACAAGGTTCCTATTGAAACTATGACTGTTGAAGAAATTGCAAAGAAGAAAAGTCATAATATCATGATGATAGATATCATTTCATCTCTCAACTATACCAAATTTGATGAGGTCAAATATTGTGGAACTTCTTATGAAATGTGGATCAAGCTAAAAGCCATCTATGGAGGAGATGACAATGTAAGGAGAGCCAAAGTTTAAAGTCTTAGAGGATAGTTTGATCAGATGAAAATGAGAAAGGATGAAAATATTGTGAAATATGTTGATAGAATCAAAGCTAGTGTCAATGCTATTAAAGATTTTGGAAGAACAATTGATGATGCAATAGTGGTAAGCAAGGTACTCAAAACCCTTCTTTCTATCTATGCAATCAGAGTGTCTTATATTCAAGAGATGAGATGTAATCCAAATCACACTATAACTTTGGATACTCCAGTTGAAAGATTGACAATATTTGAACTAGAAAACAATAATAATTATACTCCTAGTTCTAGCAATCTTGAGTCTACATTTGAAGCTAAGGTATCACTCAAGAAGAAAGCTAAAAGGTCTAAAAACAAACAATTTGAAAGTAAAAAGGAAGATAGTTGTGACAGTGATGTTGAAGCCATTGAAGCATTTCTTGCAAGAATGTATCCCAAAGACAAAGGAAAGTATAAAGGTAAGATTCCTCTAATATATTTCTCTTGTGAAGAAGTTGGACACATTGTTGCAAGGTGTTGAAATAGAGAAGACAAAGATGAAAAGAGGCATAGTAAGTTCAAAGGTGAGAAAGATTTTAAGAACTTCAAGGACTACAAGAACAAAGGTAAGAAATCTTGTTTTATGACTAAAGCTTTAGATAGTAGTGAAGGTTATGAAATGGTTTACATTGCAATGAAAGATGATTCTAATGATGAAGGAGATAAAATGACACTTATCTCTCATGTTAGAAAAAATGATACATGGATTATTGATAGTGGTTGCTCACATCATATGACTAGTGATAAAATAAAATTTGAACTCATGGAACATTATGATGGTGGTAGTGTGAGATTTGGAAACAATAAACCTTGTTGCATAAAGGGAAAAGGTTGTATCTCACTAACTAATGAACTTAGATGTGACAATGCTTACTGGGTTCAAGGACTAAAGCATAGTCTACTAAGTGTGGCATAGTTGAATAATATTGGATTCAAGGTGGAATTCATGAATGTAAAGGCTAAACTACTGCATGGAAAAGGAAATCTAGTTGGGTCTAGAAAACAAACAAAAGGTAACATGTTCTACCTAGATCTGAGTGAAAGTTCATGTTTTATTGCTTAAGTAGAAGAAAGCTAGTTATGGCATAAAAGGTTGTGTCATGTGAACTTTGATAATCTTGACAAGATACTTGAAAAAATATAAGAGTAAGAGGTATTCCTAGTTTGAGGAAACTTGACTATGCAAAAATTGCCAAATTGGTAAGATGGGCAAGACAAGTTTCAAAAGCAAAGACTATCATTTAGAAGAAGTCTTGGAACTAGTACATGCATACTTATGCGGACCTATTGGAATAGAGAGCTACAATGGAGATAAGTATTTTATTCTATTTTTTGATGATTATTCTAGAATGATCACTGTAATATATTTAAAAGAAAAATCTAAAGCTTTTCAAAAGTTTAAGTAGTATATGTTAAGAGTAGAGAAAGAAACTAGAAAGAAGCTGAAATGTTTGAGATCAAACAAAGGTGGTGAGTTCATTTCTAATTATTTCAATGAGTTTTGCATTGAAATGGGAATTAAGAGACAAGTATAAGCCCCTGGTACACCTTAGTGTTGGGTGATGCAACACGCTCCCCTACCCACAGGTGGTTAATTATGTGGTGTTCCATGTTCACTAACAGTCATGGCTTTTGGTGCAACGGCAAATGGGCCCTACAATTGGTATCAGAGCCTAGTTTTGGCCTGGTCATGGGTTCAAATCTCCCTGGTGCCTTCCCGACCCGTGTAAGCACCTGGTATGCACGTCAAGGGGGAGATTGTTGGGTGATTTGACATGCTCCCCTACCCACAGGTGGTTAATTATGTGGTGTTCCATGTTCACTAATAGTCATGGCTTTTGGTGTAATGGAAAATGGGCCCTACACTTAGCATAATGGTATAGTTGAAAGAAGGAACAGATCCATCATGGATTGTGCAAGAACCTTAATGATAGAAAGAGTGTTGCAATGAAATACTAGAAGGAAGCAATTAGTATTACAGTGCATACCATGAATAGATTACAATTGAAGAGATACTCAAACCAAACTCCTTATGAAATACGGTATGGCTACAAATCTAATGTAAGTTGCCTGAAAGTATTTGGTAGAAAATGTTATATCTTGAAGAAATCTAGGAAAGGTAAATTTGATGTCAAAGGTGATGAAGGCATATTCCTAGGATACTCCAATGGAAGTAAAGCATAAAAGTGTTTGAATCTAACTACTTATAAGATAATAAAAAGTGCACATGTAAGGACTGATTAATTTGCAGAAAAGAGTGAAGAGGAAAGTAGAAAAGAACCTGAGGATTACATAAAGTTTGGTTATTATGAACCTGATATAGTGAAAAATCTATTTGGAAGCTACCGAGTTGCATCCGGTGCAACCCAAGTCACAGTCTGAAAGACCTGAGTCACGTTCAAATGCTACCAAGCTAGTGTTTGAGCAAACTGAGTCTAATGGACCTGAGTCACATACAGTGGGACTCAAACTTGATATATAAGATCATGAAGAGGTTAATGGAACATGTTTTAAATCCAAAGTACTTGTGTTAGCAAGATATGTTAGAAGGCACCATGCACCTAATCAGATCGTTGGAGACAAATCAGATGGAACAATAACAAGAAACAAATTGAAAGGTACATTTTTGCTTGCTGAATTTGAACCTAAAAATGTTAAAGATGCTTTGGATAATGAAAGTTGGATTGAAGCTATAAATGAAGAAATGGAATAGATAGAGAAGAATAACACTTGGAGTCTTGTTCCTAGACCCAAGGAGAAAAATATAATTGGCACAAAGTAGGTATTGAAAAATAAGCTAAATGAAGATGGAAAAGTTTCAAGAAACAAAACAAGGTTAGTTTGTAAAGGTTATTCTCAAGAAGAAGGTATTGATTATAGTGAAACTTTTGCTCCTATTGTAAGATTAGAAAGTGTTAGAACTTTACTAGCACATGTAGCATACAAAGGATTTAAATTTTATCAAATGGATGTAAAATCTGCATTCTTGAATGGAATTCTTGATGAGGAAGTCTACATAGAACAATCTGAATGTTTTGTAGATCCTAGAAAAAGAGATATGGTCTGTAAATTACACAAAGCATTGTATGGTCTCAAGAAAGCTCCTAGAGCTTTGTATGAAAGACTTCATAACTACTTGATAAAGATTGTTTTTCAAAGAACAAATGACAACAATAGTCTATATATCAAAGAAGGACTAGACAAGAAGATTGTGTTGGCATAAATATTTGTGGATGACACTTTATTTATAGGAAATGATGAGTTATGCAAGGCATTTTCAGTAGAGATGAGTAAAGAATCTGAGATTGTATACGTGAAAACCTAACCTATCAAGAGCACAAATAAACAAGAAAATGCCAGTTGTACATATGCATATCAAAAGATTCAAAACAAACAAAAATACAACTAAATGTTAAACTTGAGTTTTAAAACTATGCAATTGAAAAGAAAGAGTCCCCATGGAACCTCAAAGCAGCTTAACAAGAGTGTCATAAGAGGCCTTGTTGGTGTGCTTTAGATTGGAGGGATGTGAGTGTGCTCTCCCCAAACATAACTATGAATGCCAATGATTGATAAATGATGTTCAATGATAATGACACTATACTAAGATGAATGGAGAATACTTCAAGCAATGGCTATGGAAGCAACCATGCTTGAAAGCACTCAAAGGATATGAATGTAGATGCAAGAAATAAAACTAAGTTAACAATGAAAATGAAACAAAATCTAGCAACTACCAAGGGGTTAGTACCAATACATGAAATCACTAAAATAACTAGAAAGCTCTAACCCTAAACTAGCATGATAACAATGCAAATGAGGGAGATGAAAAATGCTTGAGATAAGGGCTCTATTTATATATTTGAGAGAGGTCTTGGGAGGGTGGCATCTATGTGGCATCCACATGGGTGCCACAAGGGAGACACTTGTACTAAGGGGACAAGCCATGCAATGTTCAACATAAGCCTTTTGAATGAAAGTGATGGCTCAAGGTTTGCTCACACATGTGTGAGAAACCTTGGAGGAAGCAAAGGGGGACAAGTGTGTAAGAGGTGTGGATAAAATAATAAAATGGAAGCTTTATTGGATCTTGAGTTTCTCACACATGTAAGAAAACACTTAGGATCTAAAAGGTGTTTAGGATAATTAAGTGGGATTTATTAATGGGTAGGCTTAGAAGGATGAGAGTGATGGGTAAAGACTAGGTTTTAGGATGAGATTAGGGTTAAATTAAATAGGATTTAACTTAATCATAGAATTAAAGAATTTAATAAAGTGGAGGAAATTAATAAATTAGAATTTATTTAAAAGGGGATTTATGAAGCACTATGCATTAAATGAATTTAATACATTAGAGGGGAAATATTCAAATTAAATTTAAATACATTACAAAAATGAACCTATTTAATTAAATAAATTTAATTAAATAAGTAGAAGAATATGAAAAATATAATTAATTAATTATAATGTCTACATTTTGCCCCTCTTTGATGTGATATCAGAATGACATTATATCAAAGAAAATAAAATATAGGTTGCCATAGAGAGGATAGGGGTCCTAGGAGTTGTATCATGGTGATGATAGGAGAGGAGGGTGCCCCCTCGCAAAAATAGAGCAAGAAATAAATTTTGTATATTTTTTACGAAAAAAAGGACTCTAGAAGAAAAGAAATGGTAGGAAAAAGGCATAGATGAACATTTTGCATGACTTGGGATAATAGGGGTCGACATGGCCAAAGAAAGGGTATAGGCTCAAATGGGAACCTTGAAGGACCTATATAAGTCTCCAAGGAGCACAAGGAAGAGTTATTTGACACCTAGAGAGCATAGAACCAGAGCAAAGGATGGATCCGATCAAGAGACTACAGCTTGGAGAGCACATCCAGGAACACCCGAGGTCAACTGACATGGGTCCACCAACAAGTTAACCACATGGGTCCACCAATAAGTCGACCATCAGCTACTTGTCAAATTTTTGAATACAAATTTAATATTGGCATTTATTGCACATTAAATGGGGAGAAAATAGGGTTAGGGTGGAGATGATAGTTCTTTGTTTTGTTGTGTTCACAGATGACAAAATAGAGTTACAGGCATTATGGAGATGATAGCATTCATCCTGTCATCTTTGATGATGATAGGGTTCATCTTGTCATTTGCACGGATTGCAAAGGGGGGAAAATGATGTGTGGAGATGGGATCAGAGATGACGATGTCCATGTCATCACCTCTAAAGATGACATTTAGCAATCATTGGTGGGCAACTGGCATCTACATAGCTGTCAGAGATGCCAAATTGACATCTCCATAGTTTTTCATCTCTATTAATCTACGTCTACATGGATTGGCATCTTCGTTGATCCATGTCTATGTGGATTGGCATCTTCACCAATTTGGATGAATTGGAAAAAGTGGGTGATGGGGATGACTGGGTGGGAACAAGGTATGATGCCCCATGCTTAGATAATCAAAAAGAGCAAGAAATAAGTGATATACTAACCATTGCATGTCTATGTTACAGATGGTGATGGAGACATTTCAGTTGCAGGAGCATTACCCAGCTACGATGGTGCTAGGAGAGACACTCATGGAGGTCGAGTGGGGTCACATGAGACTATGTAGTTTGGAGCACATCCATGAGTAGCATAATTTGAGGGTGCACTCAGTGCATCTTTTAGCACTAATAGAGTAGTGGTATACACTAACCTTAAGCTTCCATCTAGCTATTGGAGAGGTGATAGTGAATCTTCTCGATGTGTGGTTGATTCTCTGAGTGCCAATTTGCAGGAGTTATTTGGAGTGCATACTAGAGGGTGTAGATCCCTATCTTCAAGAGTGCTTCAGGCATCCAGACAAAGGCTACTTATCCAGAGATCATGGTTGATATGGAGGGAGGCATTAGAACAGAGGTTGTCATGACTTGCTCTCTATTTGGCCTCATTGATATGGAGGATGGTGTTGGACCATGTTGGGCATGGGTTTCTGATCGACTAGACATGAGTGTTGAGCACTCTTTTATAGGATGATGGACTGGTCTTCTATTGGGGTTAGACTATCTTGGCCTAGTTATATCATGATCTATACATGTGTGCCTACAAGACACAACAAACTATAGGTCCAAGACTAACATTATTGATGGTGTGGTCATGGGAGCACATAGGTGTGACACACCCTATTATGAGGAAAAAGACTCAATAGCCAGGTGAGCCTTATGTATGTCGATATAGGCCATTGAGCCAGTACATCTTGACTAAGTCAGTTAGATTTTGGAGGAGATGTTTGGATGATATTATCATGTTCGACTAGATGGCATATGATGGCGGTAAGTAGTGGGGGGCTATACTACCAACAGGGGGAGAGGGTGATAGCAAGGATTAGCTCTACCTTCCTTATGCATAGATAAACTATTGGTTGATTGGTTAGACCATGCACATTTTTATGTGATGTATGCCCTCTAGGGTGTAGCGATAGTTCGTGCACATTCAAGATGCTTTGCCAGATAGATTCCTATACCCAATGGTATCCTGAGCGTATGGGAGATTTTGGGGACATGAGATCTCTTTGAGACTATTGAGGATGTCATGGCATGGTATGCATCCAGTGCCATGGGTTCATGGACAGGATTAGGGAGATGCAGGGATGACACCTGGATACACACAATGGTGGATGGCCCATTAGCCAATATGACTCACAGTACCAAGAGCGCCACCAATAGCAGAGTAGACACAAGGTGAGGGAGATGGGGTAGGAGAGGGGGGATAGGTAATAGTAGTACCACCACTAGAGTAGGGTGCATAATAGGGTCCTCAAGGGCACATAATCCATTAAAGGAGAGGACTAGTACCAGCGGGGTCACCTCTAGTGTAGGGGCCATAGGGGCCACAAGTATAGGTACCACAGGGGCCACCTTAGTTGTATAGAGACATTAAGGGCTAAGTAGGATAGCCTCTAGAAAGAGGTTTCCCATCTATAGGGGATATAGTAGCAAAGAGAGTGAGGTAGACAGTGCCTAGGAGGCCTTTGCAGCACTGCAGGCTAGGATAGATGTAGGAGAGTTCAATGACTTCATCATGCAAGCTGATATGGATGAGTTGGCTAAGATAGACACTCTATGGCAAGGTATTTTTTAGTGGCTAATAGTTGCAAATTGGATAATTTTAGAATTTTTTGGCTAGTAATTTGGCTAATAATTTAAGATTTGGTACAATCTAAATCACCATAGTTTTATAAAATTTAGTTCTAGAATACTTAAATTTGCTCAATAATTTATTTTATTGAAAAATTTAAACTCAAATATTCACCACAATATTTGATACATGATTAGATTTGAGTCACCTAAATATTATATATTATTAGAGAAATTAAATTGAACTGACCAATAATTATCATAATTATTAGTAACTTTAGGGATATATCACCAATATTTAGTTTTCACTATTGATTTAAAGCATATGTAATGATCCTCATAATATTCCACAAGGTAAAAAAAACTAATTTTGATTTGTAATATTCCATAGTGATTAATGAACTTATTATTATTGTGATTCGTCAATATTGTATACAAAAAAATTATGATTCAAAAATGATCACCAATATTAATCATATTTAGAATAAAGTTTTGAGAGATTCGCCAATACAAAATAATTTTGTTTTTTCAAAATAATGAAATATTCACCAATATTTTATATTTTTTTCAGAGGCAGCTTCCTTAAAGTTTATCATGCTTTATGGCAGTAGGTGGCCACCCTATGGGCAAAAAGGGAGACTTGGTAGAGGTAGGTGGATGAATACTGTGCCTAGTAAGATATCACCTAAAAAATGGTACAAGCTAGGGGATGGTGATGGTGATGAAGAGGCCCTAATTGTACACTGACATGAGGCATGATCCATGTGAGAGGTGACCTACTATAGGTCTTTATGTCATGATGTCATTTCGGCAGATCAATGTCAGCCAAATTTTTAGGAGGCATATGGATCATGGGCCACGAGGGGCCATCAGAGATTAGAGTCATTGGTTGGACAAGTCACCACGAGGAGGGGGTACAGGAGGGGTAGGGTACTCATAGCCAGCCACATGAGACCTAGAGCCTTCATTTTTGACATAGTGATGCAGATGTAGCAAGTACTTGATGATGCATTATGCACGATGTACTACATGATTCTTTTGTATAGGGATTGTACATGGACACTTATTTTTGATATATATGACATGATTCAATGAGCCTATATGTATAGGGATGATGGTCTCTGATGCATGTGATATTTATGATGTTATTACTGACATTGTGATGCAGGATTTGTGTGATGTTATGTTTCTGATGATGCATATATGATGACTAATGTGTAGATGATGTAGGTCCTATAGTGATTTATGAGATGTATGCATTTTGTTATTTTATATGTATGAATTTACTATATTCTTTGTGAGGTGTATCATGATGAATATGTCACTAAATGTAATGGCTAAAATGTATGTACTTAATGGATTAATGTAATGAATAATGGGATCTAATAATGAATGAAATGCCTAATGCAATGAATGTACTAATATGACAATGAGTGTATCCTAAATGAAAATGTTAGTAATAGAAAAAAGACACTAATTATGAATGTATGATGCAAACTTAAAGTGTAAATATGAAATATAAAAATATAATATGAATGAACCTAATGAATGGACATGTGTCAAACTTTTCACTCGTAAGAATTAAGTAGCTTAGCATAGGAGGGGAAGAATAAACAGAACCTTTGTCTCAAGCAGGGCATAATGAAATCCTGTACAACATGAATCCTAGCTACATGATATTGAAGAATTCAGTTGTGTTTATATGGGAGAGCACACCCTAGTTTTATTTTTCAAAAGGATTTATGCACCATATGCTATAGAAGCATAGACGACAAGTTTCTTTTGCATGGACTAGACTTTCAACACAATAGATACTTTAGCATGATAGATAGAGTTTGCATAGTCATGCTAGAACAAATGACATCTAGGCACACCCAAAGTCTTTGCATATTGGAGAGTTCTAGACACACCCAAAGTCTTTTTAGGGATCTTTGGTGGAAATTGTGCTAACCCATTGCCCTAAGTGAGCAATGCATAACCATAACTTGAAATTGACATACATGTACTAAAGCATCAAAAATAGATCATACCGCAAATGACAAGTGTAGTTAGTTGGAGTCATTTAGGTGATACCAAAATATGGAAGATAAGGCACACCATAAAAGGTTACTACTAACACACAAAATGAAATCAACCAAAAGAGACTGCATGACCAAGTCGTCATCTAGTCCATAGTTCCTACTAAGAATGCTAAGTCTAAAAAGTGAAGGTTGTATTGCCATTTGTAGGAAGGATTCATCCTAGGAAAGTTTTTTTGTTTGATGTTGTTGTCGCAAATGTTTTTTGGTAAGGGTTATGAAAAGAACAAGTTTCTTGAATTGTTAAGTCTCAAATGGTGATTTTTTTTAGGTCTCGTGCAGTCACTTTTGTCAGAAAAAGCTTAGTGTAATGGGATTTAGGAAAAACACTTGATAGGAAAATGCCTCGCAGACTAGAGGTCTTTTGAAAGATGGAAGTGAATGGATGTCTCATAGATAAGAGATCTTTTATTGGATGCATGAAAAGAAAAATTTGGATAGGAATTTTGCACAAAGATGGGATGAAGTGGGGGTAAATACAGCAAAGCAAGCTGAACCTTATAGATAATGAACCAACAAACTTTTTCTAGGAACTTTTTTCTTGTTTTAGTCTTTTCTTCAAGAACATTTGACAAATATTTTTGGAGTTTTCTGATTTTTTGATGTTTTTTGGAGTTTTGTGGAACTTAAACCAACACTATACAAGAATTGCAGAGTTAACGCATAGAACGGCTTGACAAGTTGAGTATTTATAGGCTCAGGGAGTGGATCTCCCTCTGAAGTGGCAATTTGATATGCCCCAAAACCATATTTGGTTGTAATAATAAATGGGCCAAGCCAATTAACTTCAAATTTTCCTTTATTTTAATGGTTGTGGAGGTTCCTCATGTTATGTTGCCAAGCTAAGTCACCCACCTCAAATTCCCAAAGTCTAACTTTTTTGTGAAACTAAAGTTGAAGGTAATTTTGATACATGCATAAGTGGTTTAGGGCATTGAGGCATCTCTCATTGAGGAGTTGTAGCTCTTTCAAGTGAGAAACTCGGTATTCTTCTTTAGACATCCGATTCTTGAAAGAGATTCTAAGGGAAGGGAGCTTAATTTTGATGGGTAAAATAGCCTCATAACCATAACAAGGGAAAATGGAGTGGCTCCTATAGGGGTACGGATGGAGGTGCAATATGCCCAAAGGGCGGGAGAAATTTGGAGGTGTCAGTCATAGCCAATTGCATCAACAATTTTCTTTAGGATTTTCAAAATAGTTTTATTGGTGGCTTTAGCTTGGCCATTGCCTTGGGGGAAGTATTTGGTGGAAAAATCTTGGGTGATTTTGAATTTCCTATACAATCTAGCAATTTCCTAATTTTTGAAAGGAGTTTCACTATCAATCATGATGTCCTAAGGGATACTAAAATGAAAAATAATGTAGTTCAAGATGAACTTCAAAACCTATTTTTCAGTGGTGTAGGTTAAAGGAACAGCCTCAACCCACTTTGTGAAGTACTCAATGGCGACATTAATATACTTGTGGCCATTTGCAAAATTTGGATCTATTTAACCAACAAGGTTGAATCCCTAGCAGGAAAAGGGTCATGGTGTAATGGTGGGTTGAAGGTCTTGGGGGGGAGTGTGTCCATGAAAATTTGATTTTTCCTTTTTGTAGGAACTCAGTCATCACTTTTTGTTCTTGAGGACTTAGGGTAGTTGTAGTATAGGTGATTTGTGGATTATCTACCATACCCAAGTTAACTAGAATTGTGTCCTCATTTAATATAGATGACTTTTCTGGTGTTAAAGATCTAAATGGCAAGTCAGTCTCTCCCTCTTTGAATTTAACTTTCTTGGAACTCTTTAGAAACAAGCATACACTGAGGTCCTGAGAAATGATTTCCTAATCTAACACATGCAGAGGATTGCCATCTCTGCATGTCGTAAAATGATAAATATCATCGTGGGTAGGAGACATGATGCCTTTCCCAAGAAATTGGCTAGGATATAAAGATCATTGTGCCTCTAGGAGGTTTTCACTAGAAGATGTGTCCTTTTATTTTGTCTTTTTCTTCATCCAAAAGTGCTCCAAAAGAGTTTTCACTAGAGGATGTTTCTTTTATTTTTATTTTTATTTTATTTTTCACTTTTAAAACTAAGAGAGTTGACTTGGATACTAAAGTAGGCTTCCTTATTGTATTGGATCTCATGTTCATAATCTTGGATATTCTTAAGGCTAAAGAGTACCATCATTGCTTCATTTGAGTTATAGATATCAAGGGTTGGTGGTGTATCCTGAAGGTCCCAGTCTATCATGTCAGGGTTGGTGAGAGGTAAGTTGATAGATGAAAGGTTGGTTATGGTAATGGCACATATATTATTATCTAGGTCATCTTCAATGTGTTGAAAGGGGATTTCAAAGAATTCCTCCTCCTCAGTCTCAAAATTAGGTTTAGTTGTATAATAGTTGTCAGCAAAGGACACCTTGGGTTTAATAGAGCCCAAACCACATCCTTTAGAATAGCTATTAGCCTCAAGGGGTTGTCTGATTCCATCTGGTCCAAGGCTGTTGTTGTGATATCCCATGTTTTCAATGAGGGGAGAAGCCTTAACATACTTATCTCTAGGGAATTCCATAGGATCATCTTTTTCTTCAAAATATAGCCAATCTAAGATATTAGACTCCATCTATTCATCACTAAGTGAACCCCAATGTTCAAATGTTATCTTATTAACATGCATAGTATCCTTATTTGTAGAAGGTGGTATTTGGGAAGGTTTTCCAAAGGATCGAGGGGAGAGTGGTAGCTATCCAACACACAAGGAATTCTCAAACTTATACTCTCTCATTCCTTGGTCAGCAAAAGTAACCTTCTTTATTGTAGTATTGACCTTAATATCTTCAACTTTATCTTTTCCTTTATAGGAATTGGAATGAATACTAGATAACTCTGGTATTGTTGTGGAAGGTGATTCTATTATTGTGAGAGATAACCTTAGCAAACTCACTAACTGGACAAAAATTTGTTGGGGCACCTTCCAATCTCTTACATAAAGCAAAAGGTAAAGGATCGCCTAGAATTGTGACCTCTCTTCCTTAGTGGGGAAATTTCAAGCATTGATGATATGTAGATGGTACCATTTTGAGTGTATGTATCCAAGGTCAACCAAGCAAGATGTTATATGGAAAGTCCAAATCTAGGACATGGAACTTAGTATTTATTATAGCTGTCCCAACCTTTAGTGGTAGCATGATAACTCCTTTTGATTCTCTTGCTCTTTCATCATATGCTTTAATTGTTATTCTTTTATTGATGTCTAGGAGGTCATTTGGAAGCCCCAAGAAATGGATCATCTTCAATGTACAAAGATTCAAACCAAAACCATTATCTATAAGGACTCACTTTATTTGATGTCATTGTATAAGGACTTCAATGTAGAGTGACAAATCATGGTGTCGATTGGGACCTTGGAAATCTTTGTCTATAAAGACAAGGTTTTGTTGTGTGGCAATATTTTTAATCATGGTGGTGAATTGGGATACATTAATATTTTTAGGAACATGAGACTCTAAAAGAGCAGTCTCCAAAATTTCTTTGTGGATAGGTGAGGTGGTGAGAAGATCTAGAATGGATATCTATGCAGGAGTCTTCCCTAATTGGGATAATATGTCATAGTGAGAAGCTGGTCTTTGTGAAGTGGACGGCATAGCAGGTGCATGTTGAACTAATGGGTGTTTATGGGAAAACCCAACCTGTCAGGAGCATGCATAAACAAGAAAATGTTAGTAGCATATGCATTCAAGATTCAAATAAGATTGATAAAACCACTAAGTCTACTTGAGTTTTAAAACAAATATGCAACCAACAAATAAAGTCCTCACATAACCTCAAATTAGCTCAACAAGGGCACCCATGAGAGGCCTTGTTGGTGTGCTCAAGTGTGAGGGATGTAGATGTGCTCTCCCAAAACACAACTATTGAATCCCTTGAATGATAAAATGGTATGCAAAATGATATGATCCTAAGACTAAATGAGTGCAGAAAACCTTCAAGAAATGGCTATGAGTGAGCCAATCCTCAAAGAATTATAAGATATGAGATGGAAATGTAGTGCACGAAAGAAACCTACAACATCATACTACCATGAAAGCTAAATGCAAGCTAGAAATCTAAGTAATGCAAACAACTACCAAGGGTTAGTTCTAAGCATGAAAATCTCTAAAAAGCTTTAGAATCACATTAGCATGATAAAAATACAAATGAGAGAGATGTAAAATGCTTGAGACAAGGGCTCCATTTATAGACTTGAGAGAGACGCCTTGGGGAGGTGGCATCTATGTGGCATCCACATAGGTACCACAAGGGAGGCACATGGGCTAAGGAGACAAGTCATGTAAAGGTCAACATTCAAAATTTTCTCACACGTGTGAGAAAACTTAAAGGAAGGAGTGGGGGACAAATGAGTAAGAAGTGTGGAAGGTGTGAGAGGTGTGAGAAGTGTGAAGGGTTTCTCACACATGTGTGAGCACACACTTAGGAGCTAAAAGGGGTTTAGCAAGGTGTTTAGGATAAATAAGTGGGATTAAGTAGTGGGTAGGCTTAGAAGGATGAGAGTGATAGGTGTAGACTAGGTTTTAGGATAGGTTTAAGACTAAATTAAATAGGATTTAATTTAATCATAGGTTTAGAGAATTTAATGGAATGGAGGGAATTAAATAAATAAGATTTATTTAAAAGGGGATTCATGGAGCACTATGCATAAATTTAATACATTAGGGGGGGTGAACTATTTAAATTAATTTAAATACATTAGGGAAGTGAACCTATTTAATTAAATAAATTTAATTAAATAAGTAGAAGAATATGACAAATATAATTAATTATTAAATAATTAACTATAATGTCAAAGGAAATATTAAATGAATTAATACAATGTTTAGGACAATTTTAAGTTTCTACAATGGGTTAGTGGGATTGGGAGTGGCATCTTGCAAAGTAATTCTTTCTTGCCGAGTGGTTGCATCACAATCAGCTACTTGTAGGACAAGGGTATTTACATGAGAGTCCACTTCTTCAATGTGGCCACACATGGAGTCAAAATCACATATATCATTTGTTTCTATTTTACCACACAAGGAGTCAAATCCTAATATGTGGTTAGTAAAATAGCCATAGTGTAGCACATTAAACATGGAAACTTGGCTAACATTGTTCATATTGTTGTTTCTATTGTTGTTATTGTCATTGTTATGGTCAGGAAATGACTTTTGAAATATCTTCAATTTAGCATTTTTAGAGGGTGGTCCTCCTTCAATCTCAATTTCTCCATCATCAACAACATTTTGGATGAAGATTTTGAGTTTGATACAGTTGTTTGTGTCATGTCCTTTGATGTAGTGGTATTTTTAATATTCATTTTCGCTATACAATTTTGATTTGGGTTGATTTTCATTAAAGAGTTGTGTGTTGGGAAAGATCATTAAATGGTGATCCACTAACTTTTGAAATATGACATCCAAGGGTTCACGAAAGTTAGTGAACTTTCAATTTCAATCATAATCATGATCGTAGTTGTTATTGTTGCTATTGCGAGGAAAGAATTGTGTTTGATTATGAGATTGTTGGTTGTTCTAATTGTTGTTTTGATTTTGATTCTGACTATCATGGTTCAAATTGTTGTTGTTTTAGTTATGATAGTTGTTGTTGTTGTTGTTTCCACCTTGAAGGTTTTTTACACTTTTGACATCGATGACACCATCATGGGTAACACCTTTGTTTTTGGACCAAAATTTGGGTTTGCTATTGTTTCTCGTGTCATTGTTTGAGGATGAAGAGTTATAATGTTTAATGGAACCCTTGTCTAAGAGTCCACTTTCAATGTTCTTGTCTTTCTTGACTAATGTGGCAAAGTCTTCAAGACTAGCCATCTTCATTTGGAAAGACATCTCCAGGATTAAATTCTTGATAAATATATCCACAAGGTATGAATCCTCAATTTTGTATGGCATGCAATTAGCAAGATGCCTCCATTATTGTAGAAAGTTGGAAAATGTTTCACCATTTCATTGTTTTGTATTGCACAATTCAATTGTTCAATGTTTTAAGAATATTGTGCTACAAATTTTCCTGTCAAATCATTGAAGGAAGTGATAGAACCCTTGGGTAAGTTCATTAGCCACTCAACTGTGGGGCCTCCAAAACTTTGTGTGAAGAGCCTCTTAAGATAATCCTCACTATAGGCCACTTCTTGACATAAGACGGAAAATTCTTTGAGATGTGTGATGGGACATGTTTCTCTGTGTATTTTTCGAATTTAGGAATCTTAAATTTTGGTGCAACAGTATCATTTTAATGGATCTATCAAATGGAAAGGGACAAATTTCCTACAAAAAGAAGTCCTTCACCCCTTTGTTGTTCATGTTATGGACCAAATTTCAAATTGCATGCAACTACTAGGCTAGATCTTAGTTTGGTTGCATTTGTGATTGTTGAGAATTGATGAACCCATCTCCAAAGTTGTATGGATTCCCAAACATATTATGAGGTGGTGGAGGTGGTAGTGCACCACTTTGGCCAATGTATTGATATGCAGTCGTTGGAATTGGCACATACATTTTCATCATACTTGTTGGAATTTGTAAATAAGAGGAATATATCGATTGTGTTAGGATTGCCATTTGTTATATAGGTACTTGCCCAATGTTTAACCATCCTATAGTTGGACCTGTCAAGGTTGACCGTGGAATGCTAGCATGTGTAGTAGTGTTGGGCATAGCAAGTTAATAATTTGTTGAATATGTTTGACACTTAATTAGAATGTTGGTTGTGTTAAAGCATTTGATGTAGGTATGGAACTAGTCCTCACCATAGGTTCTTTTTCCTTGCCAAATGTTTAGGTTATGTTTGAAGTTGGCAACATGGGAGCACCATCCTTGGTAATTTGTCTAAACAAAGTGCTCTCATCAAAACTTGTAGAGACATTACCACCATCTTTAACCAAGTTTAGGAAGATCTTAGTCTTGTTTTCCCTAATAAACTTTTCCAGCATTTCCAAGTTGTATGGATCTGCAAGAAATGTTTGGACATCACTAGGGATATTATTATTATTATCAATGGGATCTTCATCTTGGTACACTTCTTTGTCATCATGTGAGTTACCCCCTAGAATTTTTTTTCAAAAAGGATTCTTTGGTTCTTGTTTGGATGTTGAGATAGGCATACCAAAGTTCATGCTAAGGGGAAATGTGTTCCCTAATGAGGCTGATCATGGAGGAAAATGATTCTCCATCTTTTGTTGTCTTAGTGATTTTAATAAATGTGACATAGGATTAAATGTTAGTCTGTCGGATTGTGTTTGTACCATACAATTGTGATCAAACCAATGGGTGGAAGATTGTGGAAGAAAGAGAAAATGTTAGAGAGCGACTAAACCTTATATGATAAAAGGGCCAAAAACCTAAATGTAAACAAAAGACCTTATTAATTTGGCAAACCAAGTGTGTTATAGGATAAAAGTATATTTCTCCTACCAAAGATGGACAAGTGATCTTTGGGAAAGATAGGACACTGAATAGATTGTTCACTATTTCAAGATGGATTTGTGATCCCAAATGAGTGAGTGTAACTATGACAAGTGTTTGCTTTGTGGATGAAGGTCTAGTATTGTAATCTAGAAATTTTTGTAGCTAAGATGTTCTTAGGCCAAAGATTAAGGTTCAAATGATCAAGCTCTCTAGAGGAACTTTTGCAAATGGGAGACTGGAAATTTTGAAAATGGATTAATGTGAAAAATGAGGATGATATGGTCACTATGTGGATAACTCAATCTTCTCTCATTGAAAACAAAAAGCTTGGGTTTACTCTAGGGAAAGCAGACCAATTTCAAAGTTTAACATTGTATAAAATTATTCATAACAGTCTTGTTCAGCTTCCTCTTTCTTGATGTCTTTGATAGTGTATCGGAATTGTTTATCATTGTGTGCTAGATTTTTCCTTTCCTTGTAGGAAAATGGTTTGGATAGTTTCACCCCCTTAGGTTTGACTTTGTCAATCATGGCAGGAACAAAACAAACCCAGTTAGAAGACCAAGTATAAAAAATTTGCAAATAAGCTTATGATTAAAAGACCCAATAAATTTCAAATGCTAGACCCAATGTAAGAACTCATGAAAATAATTGTAGCTCAATAAGGACCCACTTGCAACCATTTCACTCACTACATGTTTAGCTCACCATTTCACTCATTTTTGGACTTGTTTAATATTTGGTATTAGTTTTCAATGTTTAAACAATCAAGCATGTTGAACATATCAACAATCCTATAAGGCTACCACTAGGATGTACAAAGATTATCTAGGGGGCGTCCTTGATATACGCAAGGTACGTGAGGCCCAAATCTATAGATAAAATAAAATAGTGCCACATAGTCGAGAGAAGATGGTAACCCAAATCTTCACCTTCAGTTCCTAAAGGTATAAAGTTCTTTGGGGCTTAGCCAAGAGTGACAAAAATTTTCTTCTAAGAGAGGTGTCTTTCAATTCACCTCTCAATATTTATACTTTGCTAGAATGCTCAAGTTGGGGTCATCCAAAGGGGTCATGAAATCTCCAAGTAGGTCCCCTAAAAATAAAAATAAGACTCACTTATTTCTTGTGCACTCAAGATCACCTGAAGGCACAAGAGGAGAGAATACATAAGTGACCTTGGAGTTTAAAATTGTGCTCATTCTTTTGCAATGAAGCTTAGAATTTTTATCTACTTTTGAAGACACTTGTGTTTAAGCATGCATTATTCTTTTCAACTTGATAGCATCGTCAACATAATAAAAAGTGAGGATTCCTCAAAAAAAAGTAAATTGATCATCTTAAACATAAGAAAATTGTTGAAAATGAACAAATTCTCTTAATTCAAGATTGAGAGTATTCATTTTAAGCACTAAGTCTAAATGTTTCATAGCAAGCTTATTTGTCCCTTAGTCATTCAAAATTGTATGAGAGTGTTTCAAACCCAAAATTAAAATGTTTCATTGCATTCTTCTTTGACCTTAGGCATTCAAGAGTGTATTCACTATCTAACCATTCATTCCAATGAAAAGCATGTCAATTTCCTTAAGGCACTCATGATTGTGTTTGATTACTCTATACATGCATTCCAACGAAGAGCTTGTTCATTCATTAAGGCATTCAAGTGTGTGTTTGAACATCATTCATTTCAATGAAATGTGTGTAAATTTTCTTAAATCATTCAATAGTGTATGTAATATTACTTTAATGAATTCAAGAGTGTATTTGACCTTTTGATATTAGTTGCAATATGAATTCCAAGGACAAATGATTGGTTCATGCAAGTTCATTTATCATTTTAAATCCCACAAGTGATTAAAATCACTACAAATCTCTAAGTGATTAAAATCACTATAAATCTCCAAGTGATTAAAATCACTAAAAATATTCCAAAGTTTGTCATCTGCAATAAAAACCAGATTAGAAATCCTTGTATATCAATTGAACAATGAGTTAGACATTAAAAATAGAGACAACAGACAATAGGCACAGATGAAAAAATAATGTAGATGAAAAAACTCATAGATGATAGAACATAGAGAAGTATGGTTTACTTTTCACTGACACTTTTATAGTCATAGACAACATAACAAAATTAGAGATACCAAACTTTCTAGATGATAGAATATAGGAAATACTAATTGATTGTAGACAACTAAGGACTCTAGCAGAGATGACTATAGTTTTAGGTGAAGATGATGGTATAGCTTGAATATCACAAATGATAGTTTGATAAAAGTAACAATTTTTTGGTCGCATGTTATTCAACCAATAGGATGGTAAAATGCAAAGATGACAAATGAAAATATAGAGATGACAAAACACTAGAAGTTTTTAGGATTAGATTAGTTTTATAAAACTAACAGTGACATCCAGATGCCAATTTGTGGAGACATTGATATGCATAGATGACAAAGCATCTTTGCAGACGATATTGTGTCCTAGCAGAGACGACAGTGTGTAGGTATTTACAGCAAGTTATGGGTTTTTGATGAAATTTGATAGTAGAATAGGGACATGGGTCCCACCCAATGTACCAAAATGTATACGTGAAAACCTAACCTGTCGGGAGCACGCATAAACAAGCAAACATTAATTGTACATATGCATATGAAAAGATTCAAAATAAAATATATATATAATTAACTATTAAACTTGAGTTTTAAAACTATGCAACCAAAAAGAAAGAGTCCCCATGCAACCTCAAAAAAACTCAACAAGCGTGCCCATAAGAGGCCTTCTTGATGTGCTTTAGATTGAAGGGATGTGAGTGTGCTCTCCCCAAACATAACTATGAATCTCAATGATTGATAAATGATGTACAATGATAATGAGACTATATTAAGATGAATGAAGAATACTTCAAGTAATGGCTATGGAAGCAACCATGTTTGAAAGCACTCAAAGGATATGAATGTGGATACAAGAAATCAAACAAATTTAACAATGCAAATGAAATGAAATCTAGCAACTACCAAGGGGTTACTACCAATGCATAAAATCACTAAAATAACTAGAAAACTCTAACTCTAAACTAGCATGATAACAATGCAAATGAGGGAGATGAAAAATGCTTGAGATAGGGGATATATTTATGGGTTTGAGAGAGGCCTTGGGAAGGTGGCATCTATGTGGCATCCAAATAGGTATCACAAGGAAGACACATGTACTAAGGGGAAAATTCATGTAAAGGTCAACATAAGCCTTTTAGATGAAAGTGATGGCTCAAGGTTTGCTCACATGTGTGAGAAACCTTGAAGAAAGGAAAGGGGGACAAATGTGTAAGAGGTGTAAGAGGTGTGAATAAAATAATAAAATGGAAGCTTTATTGGATCTTGAGTTTCTCACACATGTGTAAGCAAACACTTAAGAGATAAAAAGTGTTTAGGATAATTAAGTGGGATTAATTAATGGGTGGGCTTAGAAGGATGAGAGTGATGGGTGTAGACTAGGTTTTAGGATGAGATTAGAATTAAATTAAATAGGATTTAACTTAATCATAGGATTAAAAAATTTAATAAAGTGGAGGGAATTAAATAAATTAGAATTTATTTAAAAGGAGATTTATGGAGCACTATGCATTAAATGAATTTAATACATTAGAGGGGAAGTATTCAAATTATATTTAAATACATTACGGAAATGAATCTATTTAATTAAATAAATTTAATTAAATAAGTAGAAGAATATGAAAAATATAATTAGTTAATAAATAATTAATTATAATATCAAATGAAATATTAAATGCATTAATATAGCATTTGGGATGATTTGAAGCATCTACAAAGATGTCCATGTTTGGAGAGATAAAATTCTTGGTTGGATTACACATCCAGCAGAAAAAAGATGACATTTATATTACTCAATCTAAATATATCAAGGAGATATTAAATAAGTTTGGAATGGAAGAATCAAAACCTATTGAAACACCTATGTATACTAGACATAAGCTTTCAAAAAATGATGATTCCAAAGAGGTAGATCAAACCACATATAAATCAATGATTGAAAAATTGCAGTATGTAGTACACACAAGGCTTGATATTGCATTAGCAGTTGATATGGTGGCAAGATCCTCGGCAAATTCCAAAGAAAATCACATGATGGAAATCAAGAGAATCATGAGATATCTTAAAGGTACTGAAGACTATATATTATGGTACAAAAAAGGAGGCAATTTGGATTTGAAAGCATTCACAGATGATGATTGGGCAGGAAGTGTTGATGACAGAAAAAGCACAAGTGGTGGAGCATTCCTTCTTAGTAAAAGACTAGTATTTTGGACAAGCAAGAAACATAATTGTATTTCTCAGTCAACAATAGAAGTAGAGTATGTGGTAGCAATAGTTAATTGTTCTAATATTGTTTGGTTCAAGCAACTGTTGGCAGGTATGAAAGTAGAGATCAAGGATCTAGTGGTTATCTTCTGTGATAACACTAGTGCAATTAATATATCCAAAAATCTTGTGATACATACCAAAATTAGGCACATTGCTATAAAATATCATTTTTTAAGAGAATTGGTACAAGATAAAGAGGTAAGATTGGAATATGTGAATACTAAAGAGAAAATTGTAGATATATTCACTAAGCCATTACATAAGGATGCATTTTTATATCTAAGAGGTAAGTTAGGGGTCATTCCCCCATCTGAAGCTCACTAAATGTAGTTTATTGATTCATCAACTAGAGCATGTTGAAGATCAGAGAATTGATGCAGTATCAAAAAAGGCACATTACAAATGAATTAGTATGTGAGGTACATTGATATTCACTAAATATTGTCTTTGGCATGAGATGTAAAAGAGGGAGAAGTTTGATGTCATATCTTACAAAAAATTTATTACTTTAGAGATGTCAAAGAAGGAGAACTTGGCCTAATATCAAAGAAGAAAGTTTGCTATCAGAAAAAGATGTTGAAGAGAGAGTTTTTCTGATAGAGGGAGAAACTCAAGTTAGAGGGAGTTCACATTGATAGAGGGATTTCTCATTGATGAGAATCAAAATGAAACTAAGGATATGTTCCTTAGTTTATGTTTTCTCTAAAAAATTTATTGTATTATGACATGTTGTGTTGCCATCAATGCCAAAGAGGGAGATTATTGAAAATAATTGATTAATTGTGTATTATTTTTGATGTTACACAAAATGTCATATCATTACCAGTTAGTATATTTTGAGCTCACTCAGGCATTGAAGATAGTTTTGTGTGTCTACTGAGCATTCTAGAATTTACCTAGTTTAGAAGAAAATGTCTAGTAAGTGCACTTGGTCATCAAAGAAAAGTTTACAAAAGTTGAGTGTTAACCGAGCTCACTTGGTTAATGAAGAAAATATTGGATGGAACTAGTGTTAACCAAGCTCATGAGCTCACTTGATTACCAAAAGAACTTTATGAATATGTAGTGTTAACCGAGTTCACTTGGTTAACATAGGAGAATCATTTCTAAGTTAGTGTCTACCAAGCATGATCGACTAATGAAGGATTTTCTTGTTTTGGCATATTGAGTTCAATTGATTTAATTGTTGGTTCTATTTGACTGAGAAGTTGAATATTAAGTATCATAAGTTGAATTTAAGCCAACTTGAAAATGTGTAAGATATAAATATAAGGTCAAGTTGTGGATTGAATGTGTGGAAGTCAATAGAATATTTGATGATGCTTAGAGGAAGTGAATTAGAAGGATAAGAAAAATATCCTTGTTGAGTTGCAAAGATACATTCAATTAGGAAGGATCAAGTATACAAGCCATAATTGAGATATGTAATAAATAATTTAGTTGCATCAAAAATTAGGTCATCTCATTGTTACTTTCTAACCATTGTAGCTGTGATCTAAATCTCTTAACTGAGTTGACGTAGCAACTATTTATAAATCCTCTAACAAGGTGACATTTCTAATTGAAGTGTCTAAGACCTCTAACAAGGCCACTCCTAACAAGGTGATTAAATCCTCTAACAGGGTCACACCTAATAGTGTGTTTTGTAACCTTTAATAGGGTTGGCTCCTAATAAGGCTCACTTTAGAAAAGTGAAAATTAGTAACTAGTTGCAATTGGTGGTTTTTTCCAAATTGGGTTTCCACGTTAAATCTTGGTGTTACTTGTTTTCATGTTATTTATTTTATGCGTATGAAACTAATTTAAATAAGGCTAATCATAGAAAACATCTTATGATTTTTATTTTCTAAGTTATTGCTGATATTTTAGTTATTACCGAGTTATAGTATTTACTAGAGTAAACTGAGTGCATGTGTGTTTGCCGAGTTACAACAAAATACAATTTAATTAGAGTTTTGATTTGTATTGACATCTAAGGGATTTGGGATTATTTTTTGTAGTAACTAATTCACCTCTCCACTCTCAGTTACTCCTCTATATTTCCAATACCTTGATGTCACCCTTTGTCTCATCATCATAAGAACATTAACCCCCTTGAGCAAGGAAAAATTTCATGCATTTATTGAATTTTCTTCTAATATTTTCACTTATATTTTGTCTCTCTTTCATAGACCTACAACATGTCTCACTATCCTCTTCTATTCCTACATTTCCCTCACTCGAGGAAGACAAATTTGATAGATACCTATTTGGTGGTATCTATAGCCCATCAAATGAGAGAGATAGTTGAAGGAGAAAAACACTTTTGTATAAAATGAGGCTAATATTAATGAATTTTTCCTAAATTTAATGTTGAAGGTAAAGAGAAATCAAGCATGTAATAAACTTATACCTCTTGATCCATGTCATTGTGTATGATCCTCATCAAAGGGGTATCGTTTGCTGCATATGTAAATCATTTGTCTTATGTTAGTTACAAATTACATGATACTTATGCTACAAAATACATAGAACATAACATGAACAATATGCATACATCATAAGCATTTTATACTTTTTAATTTGTTACCTAATTGAGCATCATAACAAATATTTGTACTTAATCAACACCTAATACATTTCCATTGATCATGTCATTGATCATCTTCTTCTTCCATCTCATCATCATGAACATCATCATTATCCAAATCATCACGATGACCATAGTCATCATCATGATCGTCACTATGACCATCATCGTCATTGTCATCACCATCATCATCATCACCATCACCATCACCACCATCATCATTATCATCACTGTCACCACCATCATCATCATCATCACCACCATCACCATCATCAATGCCATCACATCATCATGAACATCTTCACCATCATCATCATCACCATCTCCTTCTTCATCTTTTCCATCATCATCATCTACTTCATCTTCCACTTCTTTGGTATCTTCTTCTTTAATCACATTATACTTTATTGGTTTTCCTCTTGGATCATGTCTAACAACAAATGACCAACCTAATTTATGTGGAACACCAAAGTAAAACTCTTGATCACATTGGCTTGGAAGAACATAGGGCTCATTTCCAACTAGCTCAAAATGACCTTTTATTAATCATTGTAAATCCATTATCATGTTCAATAACAATTCTATCTAGATAATTTTGATTCAATTGTAGCCTGTACCATTTGACAACAAATAGAACTAGTTTAAAGGAATTAAAGTTGTACTCAATTATATCATCCAAAACACCAAAGTATCTATTTTCGTATTGTTGAGGATGCATTTCATTTCTAGACAAAATATCGGTGACCTCAAAAACTACATTTATCCCCAAGGTATTTTTAGTGGCTAATATTCCCAAGTTGGCTAATTTTAGAAATTTTTGTCTAGTAATTTGGCTAATACTTTAAGATTTAATACAACCCAAATCGCCATAGTTTTATAAAATTTAGGTCTAGAATATTTAAAATCACTCAATATTTTATTTTATTGAAAAATTTAAACTCAAATATTTGCCACAATATTTGATACATGATTAAATTTGAGTCACCTAAATATTATATATTATTAGAGAAATTAAATTGAAATGACCACTAATTATCATTATTATTAGTTACTTTAAGGATATATCACCAGTATTTAGTTTTCACTATTGATTTAAGTATATGTAACGATCCTCATAATATTCCATGAGGTAAAAAAACTATTCAATTTTGATTTGTAATATTTTATGGTGATTAATGAACTTCCTATTTTGAGTTGATATTAAACAAATGGGTCATGATAGATTAACTTATACATACATTTCCACCTCTTAAACCATTTGCTAGATCAATCACCATTGGTGTAACATTGAAATCTTCACTACAATGAGATTTTTTAACCAATGAAGAAACACCTTCCCATGTTAATGAGCGACCATTTTGTTGAGATTGTTTAATCTGTACCATCATCCAATCAAAGTTATTTGCAGTATACAAATAAAGTGCATCCCACTCATGAACAACTATATAAAATAAATAGACCACTTAGAAACAACTTATATTGATGATGGATAAGAATTAATTAACTACAACAAAATCTTATAATTACCTCTCACTTTCCTCAATCTACCTTTCCTCATCAAGTACTCCCCTTTGAATTTGTTAATAGATTTGGGATCCCAAATGTGGTCTACATGGATCTTTGAAGCAAACTTGCAAAAATATTCACTAATGTACACCATGGTCTAGTATACCATATATCCCTCCACCATGGAACCCTCAGGACGTGCTCTATGTTGAACCAAGACTTTCAAAAATTTCAAGTGCTTCTCAACCATCCACATTGACCTAGTTGGTACGGGTCCATACAATTCAATCTCCTCAACTAGATATATGAGGTAGTATTCTTGTGTATTGGAAAAAGTTGAAGGTAGACACTTTTGCATCTCACACAAAAGCTAAAGAATTTTTCTCTTCTAATAATTAATGTATTTTCTATCAATTTATTTAGATGATAACCACCTAGAAGATATTCATCATGCAAAAACATATTAATGAGACTCTACAAAAAAATTATAAAAAAGAAGACCAAGATGAAAAAATAATATTTATACAACAAATCTAACAAATAACACTTCTAATCTCATGTATTTTCGAAGATCACATATCAATTTTTTTGACACTCATGTTTTCAAAGTTGTGTGGGAGAGATAGAGGTGGAACATACTGCAATAATAAAAAAATGATCTTTTCAATATATTATAAAATAAAATAATAAAAAGTACATGATGTTTTACAAATGTATTGTAAATAGAGAAGAACATGGCTTACCTTGACAAAGGTATGTCAATCATGCATTTTCAATCCTGACTCAAAATCACCTTTCTTTGAAATGAGATTGCTTATGTTTGCAACAAATTCTTGGGGAAATTTTTTTTTTTTTATGGCTTCAAATATGGAATCGATTTGTTGTTGTGTTAATAACCAAGGAATGACACTTGTATTAATATGGTTTCCATTGCTATTTGATTCAAGGAAAAACTTCAATGCATGATTGGATTCATCAATGTTATTACAAATTTTGACCAATTTTTCTTTGTCATGCCTTCCATCCAATATTTTCCATAATTTCTAATATGCATAGTATCAAACAAATGCATGATTGGGAAGTGCTCATAGTACAACAAGCTACTAAATTATCTAGAATAGATTTTAAGTCCTTTTGGAAGTTGTTCATCAATGCCTTGACGACCTTCATGAACTTCAATTATATCATTACTAAACAAAATACATAACCAAGTTTTAATTTCATACAAAAACTTGCATCAGATGGAATGATATTACCTCAACGATTTATTCTATTGTATTCCAACTTCCATAAGTAAGGTGTCATTCTTCATGGATTTGATGTTGTCTCTTCTTTCCCATTGAAAATATGTTTTTTTAGTAATTTGATATGTATGATTTTGTTGAAGAAAGTTCTATGCTCATCGAACGCTTGCTTTCCTAAACTTTTTGAATGATGAGAATTCATCTTTGGACCACAAATTGGGCGTGCATTTTTTTGTTTTATCTAAAGACCCACAAGATTGTGTATAATTGGATGATGTGTACTAGAAGATTCATATTTACAATTATCATGCGTAACTTAAACATAAAATGAAAATGTGTTAGCACTATTACATACCAAAAATATACATTAATAGTTTTACATACCACAAAAATATGCTAGTCTAGGGGCATCATGTATTGTCCATACAAGCATTGCACGAAATTGAAATTGTCTTTTACCAATTGGTCTAGATATGTTATACATAGTGACCCCATTCCATAACTCAAAAAATTCATCAATCAAGGGCTTAATATATACATTCATATCTTTTACTTGGTACTTACCTAGTTGAATGAACATAAACAAAACATAATTATTATGATCATTTTGATACTATGTGTATAAATTAATTTAGATGACTATTAAATAGAAAAATACCTGGTACAACCATTGCCAACATTATGTGCTCCCTCTTTATGAAAATCCAAGGAGGAATATTATTAATAATAAGAAAAATAGGCTAGATCGAGTAAATAGATCTCATCTCTCCAAAAGCCAATGGAAGCTTTAAATTATGAGGTTCTTCTTAAAATAATGGTCACCTATGTTCTATGTCCTTAAATGTAGAACCATCCATAGGCATTCACATAATTTCATCTTGACTTCTATTGTGTGCATGGTAATCCATAAATTATTCCAAGCTAGTGCACCTGAATAATCATTGCACACATGGAATAATGGGAATGTACCGAAAAACCTTGTGAGGTATCTTTTTGGTTATTTGATCTAATCGATATCTACTAATGTGGCAATCAAGGAATTGTGTTGAAAATTCATGTTGTTTATGAAATATAATATGATCATTGGTACATGCATGTATTGTTTGATACTCCATTCTAATACCTTTCATAAAGGACAATAATTCTCGGTAAGAGTGAGGTACAATGTTTGATGGTGGTAACAAACACTCACCTATCAACCTATGAAATAATAATTATTAATATAAAGAACATTAATTATATGCTAACATACAAGATGACAAAAATGACATATACCTTAGCATATGTGAATTTACTACATTGGACATACCATACATAACCTTGAAGTTTACCAACAACAATACATTGAAGAGAAGCATTATTTGAGAGACTTGGTACAAGGGCTTGTATACCTTTTCAATTATAGGTATATCAAGGTTCTCTTAATCATCATCACTAGATGTGCTTCTATCATCGTCTTCATCATTTTCATCAATTACACCAGTGACATCTTCAATCCTGTTCTCTGGCACATTATTAGTTGCACCAATACCAACATCTTCAATTGTGTTCTCTGCCTCAAGATCATCTTCTTCCATGGGATAAATACCTTCTACTTAGATATTCACACCTCCATGTTCCACCTATTCAAAATCCACATTTACCAAAGGATGAAAATCCTTTCCCCCTTCAATGTGATCATGTTGCCTAGAATGTCTTTGAGTTGTTGTGATAAGAATTATTTAATTCTTTAAGCCCTTGATTTTTTCCAAGGATAATAACATTTTTCATCACCTTTTCTTTTGGACTAAGACTAGAATCTAGCAATTTTCACCTTATTTTATTTTGGGTTTATATTGTTAGGCATGGACTTCCTTTATAGGAAAATATTTGAGCTATAAAATTATATCAAATATTAACATACAAGCATTAATAGTATCTTATATATAATAAAAAATAATTGAATAATTAAATATTAGTATCTCTTCAGTAAGGGTGACATCTAAATAAATCAAATAAATTATATGATATAAATATATATAATAATAAGAAAATCTTTCATTAAAAAAATATCAATATAGAGACATAGATCATAAGGGCACAACAAGAGACACAATATATATTCATTGTCAAATCCTAAAAGAATGAATGACTAGAAAATATATTCCTTAGTTGCTAGTAGAAAATATGTATTCATTGTTGCATCATAATTGAATAAGGTTTTATTTTTTATGGTGTATAATGGTCCACAATTCTAGATGAGTATTAGTGAAGTTAGTTTCATATGTTTACAACAATGTACTACACTTATCATTTCAAAGAATGTGTTATATCTTATCTTGAAGAAGCAATGTTTAACCTACAAGTCTATTGCATCTTTCCCTAAGGTTGCACATGTTAGCGTAAAAGTCAAGTTAGGATCAATGAGATTCCTTGGTCTAGAGCCTAAAATTATGTAGCTAGTGTTCATATAGTGAGAGAGTTTTCACTGTGGTTTTTCCCACATTGACTATTTTTCATTTAAAAATCTTATTATTCTTGTGTGTTGAATGTTATAATTCTATTATTTACATATGTACATATAATTAATGGTTAATAAATTTATAGATTTCAATATGTGTTGATTCATTTCCCCAAAAGCATCTATAGTCATTCAAATCTTGTGGTGTGGGGGCACCCCTTAAAGCTCTTAAATCCAAAGGCCTTTTGAAGGCTCCCAACATGGAAGAAGGCATGAAGACACCAATTAAAGTTAATCGATATGTTTTAGAGCCAACAATGGCATATTGTATGGTTAATAATGCAAGAATCATAAAATGTCCTAAGGGACTTGATAAGGAACCTAGGACTTGTACAACAAGAAAAATAGGACTTTCAATTTGTAATTCAATTTGTACAAAAATTAGCAATTTTAGTACACAAAAAGGTAAATGTCATAAAATATGAAAGTTTACAAATTGAAAGAGGAAATATGTCATAGAGTATGAAAAAAGGATGCACAATTAGAAATTGAAGAGTTTTAAAAAAAGGAAATTTGTCATAAACTATGACAAATGTGACAAAAGGAAAAAGAGAAAAATTGTCATGAACTATGACAATTATGAAAAAGGAAAAATGCAAATGTCATGAACTATGACAAATTATGACAAAAGATAAAAAGAAATTTGTCATAAACTATGAAAATTTATGAAAAAAGAAAAAGAAAAAGTGGAAGATTAAAAAGAGGAAGTGGAAGCACAATTAGTGGGAAAGTGTGAGAGTTAGGATTTTTGAATTTAAAAACTCAGAAATCTCACAAAATATGGAAATTAGAATTCAGGAAATAGGAAATTCTCAAAATTCATGGAAATAGAATAATTAATTAATTAATATTAATTAATTGGGAATAATTAATAAAAGAGGGTGAATTAATAAAATGAAATGGATTAAATGATTAAAGACATAGGAATAAAGCATGGGTTATTTATTCCTATGGTGGAAATTAATAGATTGATTGACCAAAATGATAAAATAAATGCAAGATAATCCTAGTGAAGGATCCTGATGAAAATACAAATCAAATGTGATGACATTGGATTGAACCAAAAAAATGATCAAATGAAATAAATGATGCTAGACGAATGACAGGAAATGATGACTTTGCAAGGACACGTGACAAGCATTGATGATGTTGATAAGGTATTAAAGGATGTGCCAATGCCATGGATCTAGTTGATAGAATGATGATATACCAAGGACACATGACATATATTATTGAATGTTGATAAGGCACTAAAGGACATAACAATGCCTAAAGGATAGATAATTATGAGATGATATTGAAACAATTTTTGAATTGATTTAGAGATTATCTGCATTTTGATTGAATGATGATCAAGTTGGCCAAAAGATCAAAGTTAGTGAAATGAGAAAATGGGACAAGCTAGGATGGAAAGGTGATAAAAGAGTAGGCACAAACCATTTTTGAGCATCTACATTTTTCCCTTCTTTGATACAATATGATCATGAGCTTTGTGTCAAAGAATAATAATGAAAAAGATCAATTCCCCAATGAAATTAAGAGAAGGATGTAGGGTGCCCCCTCAAAAAATTGGGCAAGAAATTGACTCGAAGATAATTTTTTGAAAAGATAATATGATGAAGAGAAAGATTAATGAAAGAAACATTAGTAGAAGAAGGAAATGAGACTAAGAAGAGAGATGAAGCTTGCTTTCATAGGTGCACTCTATGTCATAAGAGATTTATTTATATGTAGCAAATAGAATGCAACGCATCATGAAATAGAGAGTCAGAGTGAAAATGCAAGCCTTTTGTGTAAACAAACATGATCCAGATAGAGAATCACCTTCTCCAACATGAGGCATAGAGTTGTGCCCCAAACTATCAAAAGACATTCAAAAAACAAAGACAAAACCAATCATGAACTATCCTAGCCACTCTCATAAATCAATTTATATCATTGAGTGGCATAGGAACATGATCAAAAGAAAAGAAAGCAAAAAATAAAATACTCACTAAACAATGTGAGACAACAACCATTCTAATTTGTTATTACTTGCTTTATTAAGTGTTGGTTGGGATTGCAAAGATTGATGTTTCACAAGTTGATTGTTGAAGGTTGGTTCAAGCAACTATATGTGAACCTTGTCAAACCATGATTTCATTGAAGTGCAATAGTTAAGTCTGAGTCTACATGTGCAAGTGTTTAGCAAAAGGAGTGATTATTTACAGTGATTATGTACAAGGTTTATTGCAATTTTTTAGGATTTTTCTTTTTTTTTTGGAGGGGGGGGGGTGTTGAAAAAAAAAATTTGTGTTGTTTTTTCTAGGATATTTTGCAATTTTTAGGTTTTTTTTTCAAGTTCATATTTAATTTTTAGTGTTTTGTTTAGGACATTTTATAATTTTTAGAGATTGTTTTCAGGACTTTTGTAAAAAACTTTTTCAGGATAGTTTATGATATTTTTTGGATCTTTTTTCAAGATCATATGTGATTTTTTTTGGATCTTTAAGGTATGTACAGAGAAAGAATTTCCACTAGTGTCCAGCTAGGTAAGAGTATTTGTGAATGGATGAGTGGAAAAGGCAGATGTATGAAAGAAAAAGGTTACTTAGAAGGGTTTTGAGGATGGGTCATCGAGGACTATCCAGTGAAATGGGAGGACATATTTTTGTTGGATACAATTGATTAATTGTGTATTGTCTTTAATGTTACACAAATGTCATAATCATTATTAGTCAGTATATGTCGAGCTCACTCAAATAGTGAAGAAAATTTTATGTGTCTACCTAGCACTTTTGTGCTTGCCTAGTTCAGAAGGTAGTGTCTATCGAGTTCACTCAGGTGTCAAAGGAAAAGATACAAAAAGTTGTGTTAACCAAGCTAACATAGTTAATGAAGGAAAGCTGGATGGAACCAATTCTAACTGAGCTCACTCAATTGCTAAAGGATTTTTGCGAGTTTGCGGTGTTAACCAAACTTTTGTTGGTTAACAAAGGAAATTATTTCTAAGTTAGTTTCTACTGAGTTGGGTCAACTAATGAAGGGTTTTCTTATTTTGGCATAATAAGTTTAATTGATTTATCTATTGATTCCATCTAACTAAGGTAATGAATATTAATTATTCTAAGTTGTATTTGAGCTGACTTGGCAAAGTGAAGGATATAAGTATAAGGTCAAGTTTTGATTTCAAAGTGTGTGAAATACATGAAGATGTTATTGAATATTTAATGATGAGAAGAGGAAGCAAATTTGAAGGATAAGTAGAATATCCTTGTGGAGCAGCAAAGCTATATTTGATTAGGAAGGATCAAGTACAAGCTAGAATAGAGATTTGTAATTAGCAAATCAGTTACATTCAATTAGATCCTCTCATTGTTACTCTCTAACCATTATAGCAATGATCTAAATCTCTTAACAAAGTTGGCTTAACAGCTATTTACAAATCCTATAACAAGGTGGTAATTCTATTGAATTGTCTCAAGACCTCTAACAAGGCCACTCCTAATAGGGTGATTAAATCCTCTAATAGGGTCATGCCTAATGGTGTGTTTTGTAACCTTTAACAAGGTTGGCTCCTAATAGGGCTCACTTCAAAAGTGTGAAAAGAGTAACTAGTTGCAATTGGTAGTTTTTTCCAAATTGGTTTCCACATTAAATCCTAGTGTTAAATGTGTTCATGTTATTTTCTTTTATATGTTTGCAACTCAGTAATGGTAATCACAGAAAAAATCCAGAAGTTTATATGTTAAACATTTACTGAGCTAATTTAGTTATTACCAAGTTGCAACATTTTATGTGTGTTTACCAGGCTTCAACAGTATTCAATTTTCAGTTTACATTTCTGTATTGATATCTAAGAGATCTAGGATTTATGTTAGTAGTAAATTATTCACCCCTCGTCTCTTAGTTACTCATCTTATATTTCCAATAATTGGTATTAGAGCTTTTGGTGCTTGTAGAGAATATTTCAAGGATCTAAGCTAAAGATCAGGATGTCTTACAAAAGAGAGATTCCCAAGCTGAACAAAGATAATTTTGCATCATGGAAAAGACTTATGAGGTTACATCTAGCTACTATCAGTGATTTAGGTTGCAAGTATTTTGATGCTGAATACAAAACTCCTACTAGAACATTATCAGTTGAAGATATTGTTGAAAAGAAGAATCATAATATCATGATGATTGATATGCTCTCAGTTATGTTGAATTTGATGAGGTAAAAGATTGTAAAACTATTCATGTAATGTGGACCAAACTAAAAGATATTTATGGAGGAGATGACAATGTAAGAAGAGCCAAAGAAAAAATCCTTAGAGGACAATTTGACCAAATGAAAATGAGAGAAGATGAAAACATTGCAAAATATGTGGAAAGAATCAAGGCCAGTGTAAGTGCAATCAAAGCATCTGAAGGAAACATTAAGGAGGAAACTATTTAAGTAAAGTGCTCAGAACTCTTCTTCCTATTTATGCAATTAGAGTGTTTACTATTCAAGAAATAAGATGTGATCCAAATAACAAATTAGGCTTGGATGCTCTAGTAGGAAGACTGACAACTTTTGAACTAGACAACTATGATAACTATGTTCATGCTTCAAAGAATATTGAATCTGCATTTAAAGCTAAACTCTCACTCAAAGAAAAGGGTAAGAAATCAAAGTCCAGTCAATTATGAAGTGAAGAAGAAAAAACATTAGAAGAAAGTTCAGACAGTGATCTTGAAGTTGTTGAAGGCCTACTTGCAAGGAAGTATTCCAAAGGAAGAGGAAAGTACAAAGGTAAAGTTCCTTCAAGATTTGCTTTTCTTGTGAAGAAGTTGGTCACATTGCTGCTAGGTGTCTAAATAAAGAAATCAAGGATGAGAAGAAAAGAAATAAGCATAAAGGCAAGGACTCCAAGAACTACAAGAACTTCAAACACAAAGGTAAGAAATCTTGTTTTATAGCTAAAGATTTTGATAACAGTAGAGATGAAATGGTATATATTACTGTGAAAGATGAATCTAATGATGAAGGAGATAAGATGGCACTTATCTCTCATGTTAGCAAAAATGATATATGAATTATTGACAGTGGTTGTTCACATCATATGACTAGAGACAAAACAAAATTTGAGCACATGGAATATTATGATGGAGGTAGTGTGAGATTTAGAAACAATGAACCTTGTAACATAAAAGGAAAATGATGTATTTCATTGACTAAAGAACTTATATGTGACAATTCTTATTGGGTTAAAGGACTAAAGCATAATCTACTGAGTGTGGCATAGTTGAATAACATTGGATTTAAGGTAGAATTCATGAATGGACAAGCCAAACTACTAGATGGAAAAGGAAATCTAGTTGGATTTGGCAAGCAACCAAAAGGTAATTTATTTTATCTTGATCTGAGTGATTATTCATGTTTTATTGCTCAAGTAGAAGAAAGCTAGTTATGGCACAAAAGGATATGTCATTTGAACTTTGATAATCTGGTTAAGATAAGAAAACATAAAAGAGTAAGAGGTATTCCTAGTTTGAAGAAGCCTGACATGGGTCTATGTAAGAATTGTCAAATTGGTAAGATGGGAAAGACTAGCTTCAAAAGAAAAAACTATCAGTCAGAAGAAGTCTTGAAAATTGTTCATATAGATTTATGTGGACCTATTAGAATAGAAAGCTATAATGGAGAAAAGTTTTTTGTTCTTTTTGTTGATGACTATTCTAGAATGATGATAGTAATGTATCTAAAAAAATATTAGAAGTTTTTCAAAAATTCAAGTGGCATCTGGCAAGAGTAGAGAAGGAAACTAGAAAGAGGTTGAAATGCTTAAGATTAGACAAAGGTGGTGAATTCATCTCCAATGAATTCAATAATTTCTACATTGAAAGAGGAATCAAAAGACAAGTCTCAACCCTTGGTACACCATAGTAGAATGGTATAGTTGAAAGAAGAAACAAATCTATCATGGATTGTGCAAGAACCCTAATGATTGAAAAGAAGGTTATTCTCAAATACTAGAAAGAAGCTATCAACACTATAGTTCACACCTTGAATAGAGTACAGTTGTAGAAAGATTCAAACAAAACACTTTATTAGCTATGGTATGGCTACAAACCTAGTGTAAGTTAAAAGTATTTGGCAACAAATGTTATATATTAAAAGAATTTAAAAAGGGAAAATTTGATGTAAAAGGTGATGAAGGCATATTTCTAGGATACTCCTATAGAAGTAAAGCATATAGATGTTTGAATTTGTCCACTCATAAAATTATAGAAAGTGCACATGTTAGAATCGATGAGTTTGTAGAAAAGAGTGAAGAAGAAAGCAACAGGGAACTAAAAGATTATAGAAGATTTGTCTACTATGAACCTGATACCCTACCAAATCTATCTGAGAGAAAAGAAGCTTCATCTCCTGAGTTCCCTGAATCCCCAACAATTATTGAGTTGTAGACAATGCAACCTGAGTTATAGCTTGAAGGACCCTAGCAATAATCAGAGGCTACTGAGCTAGTTCAAACTAAACCTGATAGACCTGAGTCATAGATAGAAGGACATGAGCTTGAAACTAAAATTCAAGATGAAGATGGTGGAACTCATTCAAAGACCAAAGAGTCTATGTTAGCAAGATATGTCAAAAGGCATCATGCACCAAATTAGATCATTGGAGACAAATCAGATGGAACAATGACAAGAGGAAAATTAAGAGGTACATGTTTACTTGTTGAATTTGAACCTAGAAGGTTAAAGATGCTCTAGAAAATAAAAGTTGGATTGAAGCAATGAATGAAGAGATAGAAAAAATAGAAAAGAACAAAATTTTGACTCTTGTTCCTAGACCTAAGGATAAAAATATAATTGGTACAAAGTGGGTATTCAGAAATAAGTTGAATGAAGATGGAAAATTTTTGAGAGACAAAGCAAGATTGGTGTGCAAAGGTTATTCTCAAGAAGAAGGTGTTGACTATGGTGGGACTTTCACTCTTGTGGCAAGACTAGAAGTTGTTAGAACTTTACTAGCATATGCAACACATAAGGAATTTAAAGTATATCAAATGAATGTCAAATCTACATTCTTGAATGGAATTCTTAATGAGGAAGTCTACATTGAACAACTAGAAGGTTTTGTAGATCCTAACAAAAAGGACATGGTTTGCAAATTACACAAAGCATTATATGGTCTCAAGAAAGCTCTTAGAGCTTGGTATGAAAGACTTCATAATTACTTGGTACAAATTGGTTTTTAGAGAACAAATCATAACAATAGTCTATATATCAAGGAAGGACCAGACAAGAAGATTGTATTGGTAGAAATATTTTTTGATGATACTCTATTTATAGGAAATGATGACTTGTACAAAGCATTTTTAGAACAAATGAGTAAAGAATTTGAGATGTCCATGTTTGGTGAGATAAAATTCTTTGTTGGATTGTAGATACAATAGAACAAAAACCATATCTACATCACTCAATCTAAGTATATCAAGGAGATGCTGAAGAAATTTGGAATGGAAGATTCAAGACCAATTGGAACCCCTATGTTTTTTGGACATAAGCTCTCCAAAAATGATGATTCTAAAGAATTAAATTAGACCTTATATAGATCAATGATTGGAAAATTGCAATATATAGTACACACAAGACTTGATATTTCTCTAGCACTTGGAATAGTGGCAAGATTCTCAAAAAATGCTAAGGAAAAACACATGATAGAACTCAAGAGAATCATGAGATATCTGAAAGGTATTGAAGACTATGGTTTATGGTACAAACTTGGAGGCAATTTGGACTTAAAAGTGTTTACTAGTGTTGATTGGGTAGGAAGTCTTGATGATAGAAAAAGCACTAGTGGAGGAGCATTCTTCCTTGGTAAAAGATTGGTATTTTGGACAAGTAAGAAACAAAATTATACATCTCAATTCACAATAGAGGTAGAATATGTTGCAGCAACAGTCAATTGTTCTAACATTGTTTGGTTCAAACAACTGTTGGGAGGAATGAAGGTAGAGATCAAAGATCTAGTAGTCATATATTGTGACAACACTAGTGCAATCAATATATCAAAAAATCCAGTAATGCATTCCAAAACAAAGCACATTGCTATAAAATATCACTTCTTAAGAGAATTAGTGTAGGATAAAGAAGTTAGATTGAAATATGTGAATACAAAAGAACAGATTGCAAACATATTCACCAAGCCATCACCTAAGAATGCATTTTTGTATCTAAGAAGTAAGCTAGGGGTCTTTCCCTATCTTAAATTCACTAAATGAAGTTTAATGATGCATCAACCATAATCTATTGAAGATCAATTAATTGGTGTAGGATTAGCAAAGGGCATATTGCAAATGAATCGATACTTAAGGTACATTGTTATTTATAGAATTATTGTCTTTGGCATTTGTTGTCAAAGAGGGAGAAGTTTATTGTCATATCTCTAAGAAATTTTTGGAACCAGAATAAAGTAAGGCACCAAAGAGAGAGAAGTTTTCCAAAGAAGAAGTTTGTTAAAAGAAGGAGAAAGTTCTGAATGAACTTGATAGCAATTGTTGCAAACAGAATCAAATGAAAGGAAGAGCTCATACTAACAGAGGGAATTCTCAAGTCTAAATCCAAAATTTCATTATGTTATGACATGTTGTGTTGCCATCAATGCCAAAAAGGGAGATTATTAGATATAATTGATTAATTGTGTATTGTCTTTGATGTTACACAAATTTCATAATCATTATCAGTCAGCATATGCCGAGCTCAGTTGAGCAGTGAAGATAATTTTATGTCTACTAAGCACTCTTGTGTTTGCCTAGTTCAAAAGGCAATGTCTATCAAGTTCACTAAGGTATCAAAGGAAAAGATATAGAAAGTGAGTGTTAACCGAGCTCACTCAGTTAATGAAGTAAATTTGGATGGAACCAGTGCTAACCAAGCTCACTTGGTTGCCAAAGGATTTTCATGAATTTGTATTGTTAACCAAGCTTCTGTTGGTTAACAAAGTTAATCATTTCTGAGTTAGTTTCTACCGAGCTGGGTCAACTAATGAAGGATTTTTCTTATTTTGGCATAATAAGCTTAATTGAATGCAAGATGTTCATAGACTATATATGATGCCTATTTTCCAGGTTTCCATCATGGCACTTCCATTTTTTTTGACTTTTTGAAATTTTTAGAAGATGATGGATGCATGACATGACATGGATGAAGGACTCAAGCATCTTATTCTTTGGATAATTCTCTAGAAAGCTATGCATTAATGGACCATGACTATGATAGTAGGCTTAGAGATTGGGTAGGGTAATGAAAATGGGGATAAAATAGATTCAGGTAAAGGATTAGATAGGCTCAATGAAAGGATATGAAAAGTATGTAGGATGATAGGGGGAATGAAAGAAGGCTTGATGTTTAGTGGATGGAAAAGGATGCAAGAAAAACATTATCACACACCTTGAAGGATAATGGAATGATCAAGGAAAATAATATTTTTGATTTGATAGAGGAAGGGATGTGGATTTTGGGACACATGGACCAAAATAGATTTGGAAGGTGGAAGATGTTTTGATGGAGGGATAGAAATTTTGGATGCCAACTTTGATCTTTCTTTAGGACTCTGTGCTTCAAGAAGCTTCTTGGGAATCCACGTGTAGTTTAACTTTTTTTTCTTTTACGGGTCCTTTGATTGCAATGTTTGTAAAAGAGATTTAGGAACTCATATTTCTATTGATGTTTTCTTTGGATTCATGGGCCTATGGATTTTTTGATATTTATTTTTCTTTTTGGATCAAGATTTTCTTTTTATTCACATGTTGATTAGACTGGACATGTTGATCCTTGATTACATGTGGATTTCTAGACTTATAGACCTTATGCTTGGCATCCAAATTGCTTGGAGATGGAATAGAATTTATGGATGGATAGGAATTTTGTAGAGAACTTTTGGACGGGTGAAGGACTCTCCAGGATGTGTGCCTTTGTTGACTTGCATATGGAAAAGGGTAAGTGGATTGTGAACTAATGGATGGAGGAACATATAGACCTAAAATAGATGGAAGGGTTGATGGAGGAGGTATATGTTTGGATATAGATTTGGAAGGGATACCAACACCTTGAGAGTGAGCTTTAGGAAAATTTTGTAGTGGACAATTATAAAATTTAGCCATTTTGTAGCCTCATTTTATACTAGATTCCATTTGGTCTTGAACCTTTTTGGTTTCTTTATCCAATTTATTTTGCAACCTTTCAATAAGGAGTATGTAAGATTCAAGTGATTGATAATAAGTTATTGAGGGTGTTGTTTGTGCTTGATCAAAAGAGGTAATGTCATTTGAAGTGTATGCCATGTTGGGGTCAAAATCTTGTGTTTGAACAAAAGGTGTTTGTGTAGTGTCCATGATGTTTGGATGAAAACCTTGTTGTTTCACATGTATGTCTTGTATTAGGTCAAAGAATTTTTGGGGGTCATTGTCACTTGAAATGTACATGGTTTGGTATGGACCTTATTGCCTTGTGGAAGTTTTTGATATTGTAAAAATTGGCATGATTTCTAAGAATGTAGGCAAATGCACCTAACTATGAGGGTGTATGTAAAATGCACTTTATTTTTGGATTTTGGTATTTTTAAATGAAAATGAAAGATAAGTGTTTATGTATGCAATGTGTTGGGTGTTTAGGACATGCAAAGTTAAAGTGTAATGTAGGGGTATGCAAAGGTTTGACTATGAAAAGAAATGTTTGGCTGAAATTTTTGGACTTGGACAAAGTTTGTGTTTGAAAATGCTCCTTGGACTTTGGAGGCTTTAGATGTTTTGACAATGTTTTTGGATATGATATGAAATTTTTTTGGATACTGATATGCAAATGCAAAATGCAATTTATTTTAGTATTTTTGGACTAAGTAGATGAAATGCAAACCTAGGTTTATGCAACTATGGTTTGAGAAAACTAAGATAATGAAAAATGAGGACAAGGTTATGCATGATGAGTGTTACACTCAAAAGGTTTGAAATGCTTGGATTTCAGCTTAGAGCTCCCTATCCACAGAGTGCAAGAAGGTATGATTCAAGTATGAAGGCTATTAACTGAGCCTTAGAGATACACTTCTTGCTAGTAAACCATGCAATGGGAGGTTCTTTGAGACAAGAGCAAGAATGCAAGTGTCTACAATGAGAACTCTCAAAAATGTAATGCAAATAGAGACTAAGCTAGAATGAATATGCAAAATGCAGCTATGTTAACAAGAATGAAAGTATTACAATCCAAACTAGTTATGCTATGTGATCTCAAGTTAATGCAAAAAGAACTAAACTACCATGCAAGATGCTTCTAAACTAGTATGCAATGGTGATGAGAGAATGAGACAAGGAATGAGAATTTCTCCACAAAGCTTCAAAGAAAACCTGTTTAAAAACCTGTAGCATAACAATATTCAAATGGTGAATAGATCCTTTAAGGGGGAAAGCTCTCTCCCTTTTAAAGTCATACAGACAATAGAGATCAAGGTGAAGATGGTGGATGATCAACCATGGAATTTGAAAATAGGAGTGATCCATGTGCATACACAAGTCAACCAATAGAATATAACTTGACTTGTCACATAAGACAAAAGTCACAAAGCCTTTTCTTTTAATTTGAAAATTAGAAAAAGGACTTTATGTGTGCACTTTAAGTGGGTTAGAAGAATGGGGTATTTTATTTAATTAAAAGGGGACATGTTCTTTTAATCAAATAATGAACTTAGGATAGCATAGTCAAACTATAGGTTTATAATCAAATTAATTGATTATTAACAATTTGGTCTAGGTAAATGATTAATTAAATCAGCCAAAATGTTGAAAAGGGGGCTAATGGTCTAGATTACCATTTTTAGGTGATTACATTTTCCCCTCTTTGACTAATGCATGATCGATTTGGAAACACATTACATCAAAGATAATAGAAGCCAAGTATGCAGCAATAGATATAGATATTTGATTCTAAAGAATGAAATGCAGAAAGAGATAGCACATCTTGAATGTATAGCCTAATAGCAATAGTACTAAACACTAGGAAAAGGATGATATTAGAATTCAAGAAGAATGCTAACACCTAGCAAAGCAGATAGATCAAGAGCAAGTAAAAAGATCAAATAAATGCTCCTAATAAATAGATAGATGTAGCAAGCAATGATAGAGTGTTTATGCTCCCTCAGGATCAAAATCAAAATGAGGTAAGGGGATGATGAAACAAGCACGATATGTGTAAATTAGAATATAGCAATGTCCAAGATGACAGATAGGTGATTAGAACCAAAGAGTAAATATTAAGGAATGATAGAATACCCCTTTTTCACCAGAGTTGACCATGAAGGATATAGCATAAAAATTAGGTCAAATCAAGTAGAAAGATGATTCTAGACATGAAAAGATGAATTTGAGTAGCTATGAAGCATAGAGGTGATGAAGACACGAAGAAATGAAGATGCCCCAGCGATGATTCAAAGATCAAACCAAAGAAGATCAACTAACTACTCAGAAGAAGGTAGAATTTTTAAAATACAATTTTGACTATCAAGATGAACTCAAATTTCAATTTTGATCTCGAAAATGGATTCAGGACATTGAAATTAGCCAAGGTTCAAAAGGTTATATAGATGTGATGATAGGATAGCAAAGAGACAAAGTGGAAGATCAAGAAGATGAAAAGACATGATCAAGAAGAAAGCAAGAAAGATATGAAAGTAGTTATCCGATATGTCTGTGAAAAGATGAAGAGAGAGCTCTCCCCATATGCGTGAATGCAAGACTAAGCTAGGAAATGAAACTATAATGCAAGATAATATGTAAAGTGGTTTACCAGCAAGAAACGCATAACATTTAGACTCTTATTTCGTCATTAAGCATTTATTAGGGACATCATGAGATCATACAACCATCACTAGTATAACTATGAGGATATGAATATGATCAATATCATATCGGTATGTGGAAATCCAATCTAAGCATCAAATATATATATATGTTAGAGTAAATAATTAATTATTTTTTCTATTACTTAAGCTTACTTAGGTTAATGCATGTAGTTAATAGTTGTAGTGATGAGTTGTTGACAACACGAGAGTTTATTCCCTTCTAGCATGTTCCACCTTTTTGTGGAAGTGTGCTTAGTTGTCAACCTTATCTTCTACCACCTTCCAACTTGTTCTAAAAGCTTCCTTGAGGTCTTTATATTTGGTCTCTCTCTCATTGTAAACTCATCCATTCACATTGCAATTTCATTTTCCTATTGTGAAATATTTTCTCTTGCATTGTTTGCTTCAAGCTCTTTCTCCTTTGCTTTCTCTTCAGCAAGCTATTTGCATGCAGGTGATCTTGGTGCACTATGGAGTTGGATTTTATCAACTCCTACATGGTATCAAAGACTCCCTACTACTTCTTGGTTGAAGAATTTTTGAAGCCATGATTTGAAGACACAAACTCTAGTTTGTTTGTGATTTTTTCTTCAATTGGGAGGAAGAGCATTTTTTTAGTATTTGGAGAAAAAGAAGAAAGAGGGTTTGACATAACAGATCTAACATTTTTTGGAATTTTTTCTTTATTTTTTGGAGGTGCAACAATGGAAATTTAGAAAAAATAACTGCAAAAGTGATTTTCAGATAGTGATATCTCCCTCATACAGACTCATTTTTTCGAGTAATTTTTTTTGTTTTGGGGTAGAATTTCATGACCTATACATTGGTATAGGAAGTTTCACATCTTTTTTCCTCAATTTTTATGCAACTCAAAAATCCCATTTTTTGCACCTTCAAGGGCTTCATTTGGGCTCATATGGACACATATTTCAATGCTATTTTTTTTAAAGTGCATGATTTATTGTCTACTTCCAGATTTGGGATCAGTTTGGAGTAATATTGAGCTCCTATTTTTGGCATTGAAGTAGAGGCTTCAGTTTCCTCCCTCTCTGCATCCAAAATCCAAGTTCTTTTTTTAGTTTTTCTTGCTTTCCATAGTTTTTCTTTTGTGGTATTTGAGGGATATCATTATCTATTGTGGGGGGAGGGGGGCATTTTCTTTTCTGTAATTCAATTTAGAATAAGACCCTTCTACTTCTATTTTTTTCTCTCAATGGAAGATCCATCTGTGACCCATCTCACATCACACAACTATCACACCTAGAAGGCACAAATGACTAGGCTTCTCATGTCAAGGGGCTTATGGTCATGTCTCGATGAGAATCAACCTATTCTTACATGCACTTTTGAGATTCTTTAGCATAGGAATAAAATGGATGAAGCCATGGGATTGATTGCACTGAACATTTCAGATAGTCTACTATTTCACTTGGATGGTTTGACCAATCCACAATCTTATTGGCTCAAATTTTAGACTTTTTTTGGCACAGTGAATGAGTTCTAGGCACTTCATCTTGATGTAGAATTGACATCTTTGACACCTATAGACTCCCCCACCATTGAGGACTCCTTGATGAAGTTCAAATCTCTGCGTACACTTTTGCAAGGATGTGGGAAAAATAAGACAAATGATGAGTGTATCTTTTTTATACTCTCAAAGTTGAGAGATCAATATCAGATCTTCTCTTCCGCTTTCTAATCCACTATGGATGCCTTGGGCGATAGACATAGGATGCCTTCATTTGACATATTTTGTGATCGGTTAACTCGTGAACAATCCAAAATCAATCAGATGGATTCACTTTCAAGTTCACAGTCATAGGCATTTCTTGTCAAGGATAAACAAGAGCAAAAGTCAAAGCAGATATCAGATCCCTCTTCTACTGGTTCATCATATTCTAAGAAGAAGGAGAAAATGAAGATTGGGACTGCTACTTGTTCCTACTATTGGAAAGGATATCATGATGAGGCACATTGTTTTTAGAAGAGATTTGATGGCTATGAGAAACAAATTGTAGATTTGCAAGCTCTTCTTCAAAAGAACACTATTTCTTCTCCATCCTCTTCTACTAATAGGGGTCTACCTTTCAGTCTTCTTCCACATATTTTCCATCTACATTTGACCTTAGAAAGGGTCTTGTATTACAGGCTTCCTTTGCATCTCCTTCACAAGTTCCTTGGATACTGGATTCAGGTGCTTCTTACCATATGACATCTTCTCAAGGTGTCTTCTCTACTCTTGAGGCTTCTCCTATTCCTCATATTCTCATGGGGAATAACACTACCCTACCAGTCTATGGGAAAGGTTCAATTTGCATCCAAGATGATATATTAAATGATGTATTGTATGTTGCATCTTTGTCTGCCAACCTTCTCTTGATTTCTCAGATTACACGTAGTGAATCAGGGAAGACAGTTGAGTTCACTACTGATTTAGTCTTCATTCAAGATCATGCCACAGGAGGCCTTATTACTATAGGGACAGTTGATTCTTCCACCTGTCTCTATACCTTCTCACACTTTTTCCCTCCATCTCCATTTTCAGAGCATGGCTCTTCTCTTTTGCAGGAGCATCATGTGGTGCAATCTAGATACTTGAACCTTTGTGTTATTCTTGAGATCCTTGTTTTGACTACCACACCACATCCAATTGTAGGATTCTTCTTTTGATTTACCTAATCCTCTAGATTCATTCATCAAGCCTTAAGGTGCACTTGTTGTGGATAGTACAGTGGACATTAATGACAGTTTCATCACACCTGCCTTGGGGATTCCATTTCAGGATCCTCATACTTGTTCCTTTGGGCATCAGCTAGGCCTTCCAATTTTCCCTCTCATTCAAGGGTTCCCTTGTTTTGTTTGCTTGTTTACTCCACATTGGAGTTTCATTGGTTTGATTCTTTCTCCGGGGGATCCATTATTTTGGGGGGGCTTTAGCATCTTTTCTATATCTCATGGGGGGTTGGTTGTACTTATGGTTTTGAGAGAGTCTCTTGAAACATTTTCGATGGAAGTTGTCCTTTGGGGGGTCTTGTTAAGGCCTTCCTTCCTTCCTTCCTCCATTTTTTCAACATGTTTGTACTTACCTCTTTTTGGGGGAGGGTTTTTCCCATGAGGTTTTCCTACTTTCCCCATTTTTAGAGGTTACATTTCTTTGCATTGTACATGGGTACCTAACATGGCCTTGTCACTGGGACCCATTCTGCATTTTCTCTTAGTTTTGTGAGCTTAAGGCATTCCCCTAAGTTGCACTTAAGGGGGAGTGTTAGAGTAAATAATTAATTAATTATTAATTATTTATTCTATTACTTAAGCTTACTTAGGTTAATGCATGTAGTTAATAGTTGTAGTGATGAGTTTTTGACAACATGAGAGCTTATTCCCTTCTAGCATGTTCCACCTTTTTGTGGAAGTGTGCTTAGTTGTCAACCTTATCTTCTACCACCTTCCAACTTGTTCTACAAGCTTCCTTGAGGCCTTTATATTTAGTCTCTCTCTCATTCTAAATTCATCCATTCACATAGAAATTTTATTTTCCTATTGTGAAATATTTTTTCTTGCATTGTTTGCTTCAAGCTCTTGCTCCTTTAGTTTCTCTTCAACAAGTTGTTTGCATGCAGGTGATCTTAATGCACTGTGGAGTTGAATTTTATCAACCCCTACAATATAAGTCAATATGACTACATGATTAGATTCCCTAAGTTTAGTATATCAAGATTACACTTGTATCAAGGCATAAGTGCAAGGAAAACCCCCAAGTATGGTCTTGCTAAATAGTCAAGGATGATACATTTATAAGTCAAAGTGTCAAATAGGACAAGCATAAATGCTTTAAACACTATAGACAAATAAAGCATACCCACTAGCAAAAATCAATAAAACATGCCCCATGCCCCCAATGTTCTAGTTAATGACATTCTTGAAGTGTGTGTGTGTGTGTGTGTGTGTGTGTGTGTGTGTGTGTAAGTTAGTTGGCTATTTCTTCAAGACTTGATTCTGATAGTGAGAAATATCATGACATCGAAGACTATAGGTAAACTATCTAAAAAGTGTTGAAAAACACTTGATGTCAAATTTGGGGGGGGGGGGGGGGGGTGGTAGTGTTGAGAAACACTATGTTTGTGAGTTGCCAAAGAAACCCTAATGCACAAGGAAACCTTAATAGGCTAAGACATTATGCCCCCATGACAAGGACAAGATACAATTCCAAGATAAAAAATGTGGTCTGAAGTGGGTGATTGAGATTGATAGAAATAGGTGCAAGGGTCTCAAGTAGTGTCTGTTTCCAGGTTTTCACCACTTGATAGATTTTTTTAAGACTTTTTTCAAATTTTTTATTTTTTATTTTTTATTTTTTTTGTGATACATCAAAGTGCCTATTGCTAGGTTTTCACTAAGATGATCATTTTTTCAGGACATTTTCTTATTTTTAGGATTTTTTTCAGCAACAATAAGTATGGTTTATTTTTGGATTTTTAAGAATGATTTAGAGATTACTAGTTCTCAAGTAAGATCACATCATTTTTTCCCATTGTCTAGCAAGGTGTATAATATGGAGTAGGAAGTTGGTGGATAGACATAGATGAATAGGCAAGGAATATGAAGTGAGTGAAAGTGATCCTCAAGGATTGACTCTTTAAGAGTATACAAGCTAGGGAAAGATAGCCAAATGAATAAGGTTTTGGATAGTGATGGAAGCAATGAGCAATATAAAATATAGGATAAGCAATAGGAGCCACTAACTGAGATAGCATATGGGATAAGTAATCGAAGCCAATAGGTGAGATAGAATGAAGTGTGTAGTCCAAAAGAGTAGCCATGTCAAGAGACCTATGAGAACCATGTTTTATTTATTTTGATCAAGACCAAGGGGTCAACTAGATAGGATAGCAATGGAATAGAGCAATAAGAATAAAGCTCAAGATGGAGGCTATGAGTGAATAAGAAAGCACAATAGAGAATCACATGGATAAGATAGCTAATATGCAAAGATAGCTCAACATTTTCAAGATCAAAGAGAGAAGAGGGGATAGATGGATGATGGAAGAATTATGCATGATACCTGTTTACTAGGTTTTCATCATGGTACTTATCCAAGGTGCCACAAGAAGTAGTTTTCACCATAGGATGAATTTATTTGTCTTTACTTTTGCTACCAAGGTGCTACAAGAAGTGGTTTTCACCAAGGCACATTTTCATTTTATCTATTTTTCAAAAAAAAATTGGAATTTTTAGAAATAGGTCAAGCTTTTTTTTTTCAATTTAGATAATGCTATTATAGGAAGGATAAGTCATGATAAGCTAAGACCATAGATAAGTATGCTTAGAGATGTTGATAGAGTGATGAAAGGGACATGATAGTAGGAAGAGCATATGGAGGATAAGAGTTTATGTATATAAAGTAAGTGTAAGCTTTAAAGGATTTCATGAGGGTAGCTAAAATATTGGACAAGGTCAACATTAACACACACTTTGAAGGGTGTTGGAATGATGGAGGAATCATGGATGAAATAGCTTGAGTTTTAGATGTAATTGAATGGAATCCTTTGGAAGCTTTTGAGGAAAATTTTTAAAAGAAAATGGAGTGGAAGCCTTTGGAAGCTTGAATGTCAATTTTGAAGTATTTTCAATATTCAAGTCTTTCAAAAGAGACTTGGTAATCCATATAGCTTTAGATTTTTTTTTATCTTTGGATGCTTGAGAGTGCATTTCTTCAATGATGGATTTAAGAACCCATATTTTCTTTGATTTATCTCTCTTAATATTGGACCTTTGTGATCTCTTTTGTGCATTTTCTTTCTTAGCATTCACATGTCATTTAGATGGGACATAGTGATCTTCATTTTTCAATGGATTCTTATGTTTACTCTCACTTCCAAAGGACTTAGGATTTGTGGGTGAATAAGGCTGATATGAATGGTGTAGATGGATAGATGGGTGAAAACTCATCAAGGATGAGTGTCTTTATTGATCTTGAGATATGATGGGAAAGCTAGGAGAGGAAAATGTAGGAGATGAAGGAACATAAGGTCCCAATATAGATGGAAGGTTTGAAGGCTTTAGCTTTGATGGATGAGGACCAAGGATAGACTTAGGAGATGCAATTGGATAGTGGAAAGGGATATCAACATCTTTAGAGTGAGCAACATGGTCAAAGCCATCAATAAACTCATGAGTAGCTTTGATAGGAACAACATTTTTAATAGGAGCACTTGAAGCTTGAGCACAATTTTGAAGTGGATATGGAGAAGTATAACATGAAGGGATGCTTTGATCTTGATAAGTAGATTTGCATAGCATACGAAGAGAAATTTTCTCATAATTTTCAGTAAGCTCAAGGAAGATAGTGGAAGTGGTATCTTCATCATACTTGGGCGATGGAAAAGACATAGGATATGGAGAGGTGAAATTTTGAATGAGATGAAAGGGTGCTTGATCTTGATCTTTCTTGACATTTATAGATTTTTCTTTTTGAGAGTCCTCTTGACATGGAGCCACTTATAAGGACAAGGGAGAATGAAGAGTGAATGGAGTAGTGCTTGGATCTCTAGGATTAGTAGCATAGAAAAGGTTTGCAGCCAAGTGAAGGTTAGCTTGAGTTTCTTTTAGAGGTAGCCCTTGAGGATATGCATAGTGTACATGAAAAGCATTAGGTTCTTTATTTGATAGAGGCATGATGGAAATGTTTGAAGTGTTGGGAGGTGCATGAGTGTTGGAAGAAGTGGAGGTATCAATGAAACCATCACTAGACATAAGTTCATTAATATGATCTTTCTCAGGAAAAGTATCATCATCACATGAGTCATTAGAGGTATCAATAATCCTGTTATCAATAAGATCTTGGATTTTATGTTTTAGCTCAATTCAATGTGAAGTACTATGCTCATTATGTCAATGATAAACACAATAGATATCCAAGAATGGGTTTCCTATGAGCTAGACTTAGGTAACTTGATGATCTTGGTGCCAAGAAGTGTTTGCAAAGTGTCATTGTAAGAATCTTCCAAGGGAGAAAAAGTTTTATCAAGAGTGTGTCTAGAGTCCTTTTGTTGTTTCTCAAGTGATTTATATGAATCCATGTCTTCATCATTGTCTTGGTCAAAGATAGGTCCATCATGATAGCTTGGGATAGGCTCAAAGGAGATATCACTTTCTTTCTCTCTAAGGAGGTCTTTAGATCTAGAAGATGAAGACATTTGATGTCTTGGAGTGAAATATATAGACCTTGAAGAAGATGAACCATGTGTATGTAAAGGTCTTAAAAGAGATTCATTTAAGAATGAAATCTTATCCTCTAATCTTTTCTCAACTTTATTCTTCATTTCTATCATATGCTTAGAGAGATGAAGGTAAGAAAGATCATTTGTCTCTTCTAGTTCTTTGTATTGAGCGTATAGATCTTGAAACTCTTTAGTGGCATGGAGGATATCATGATCATCTATATTTGGTTGAGGTTTGGTAGCACAAGGTTTGAATTTCATAGTGGTAGATGATAATCAAGCATGAAGGAGGCTAGATGAAGCTAAGAAGGTGAGACAATATAACTTGATTTCCAAACTAGAGAGGTAGAGTGTTCACTTGCCAAAATAGTAAAGATAGAGTAAAGTGAGTTATCAAGAAAGTGTCCAAGAAAATTACAACACTAGTGACTCAAGTCAAGATCTAGGAAAAAATCCAAATAGCCAAGTAGATGGAGCAAGTAGGGTGACAAGTGAACAACTTTCCCAACCTAAGAGTATAGTCAAGAAATCAAGGTAACCACTTTAGAAAAAAGATAACTAGCAAGTGGACATAGACCATGAAGATAGTTAGACCAAGAGCACTAAGACCAAAGAGTCATTTTAATCATTTTCAAGCGTTGGAGACATAGAAAAGAAAAATCAAATGATGAGACTCCCCTTAGAAAGAAACACAACAAAAAATGTTAAGACTTGATGCTTTGACTTGGTTGACAAATTTTGACAATAGTTGATATCATAGCAAGTTTGATGTTCAAAAGAAATTTATTTCCAAGAAAGATAGTGACACATGGAGTAGTCTTCAAACAATCAAGTAAGGGACAAAGCAACATTTTATGATACAAGCATATGTGAGGTCTTAAAAGAAAGCCCTAGAACTATCATCATGTGTATGTTCCAAAGATTTCTACAAGTCTAGCACATTCGAGAACACATCAAGCAATATCTACCTAAAAGTCATGGTTCATTACTCAACAACTTGGCCCATGCTTGATTCTCCTTCGTATCACACTAAATGGTTTCCCACAAGAGATATTGGCCTCCTCATGGAAGTGCCATAATCACAACCAAGGGAACATAGATGGTGAGTGTAAAATCTTGGGGTGATCTAGGTAGTCCACTAGGATCGATCCTTGCACCAAGAAGTTGAGTGGCAAAATAGGGTAGCTACTAAAATAGGGTTTTTAGAAAGGGCTTCCATTCATAATGTTCCTCTTGCACCCAATTAAGGGACACCCCAGCTTGTGGCGGGTAATAGACCTCACGATCATAAGAGCACTTTAAGTGTTCTTGCCTAGTGATCTCCTTATGGTCAAAATCCCATAAGTGATCACACTCAATGAAGATAAACACTAAATCTACCAAGGTTTTGTGTTCTTGATAGCCTTGAGTTTATAGTGGGTTGGAAGAGCCGGGTAATTTTCTTGTCCCCACTTGGGTCATTTCTCTTAGGTTGTCCGAGAGCTAGCCCTCTAAAGGATTCTAACTACCACAAAATGGATCCACTCTCAAGGGTCAAGATTTCTAATTCACCACAAGGGTGAAGAGCATACTCTCCTATCTTGATTACCTCCCCCAAACACGCCAAGAAGCTTCAATTATCCACTTGCTTTCAAAATCCAAAGGTATGTCAAAATTTTTGATTCACCACAAGGATGAAGAGCATACTCTTCTATCACCAAGGAATCCCAATTGCAAGTTTAATGTGCCTATGAAAAGAAAAAAACCTAGTAGATATCGTACATGAAATTTTAAAAAGAAAGAATTTTTTTGGATTTTTATGCGTTGGGTAGCCCTGCAAACAAGTGTTAGTAGCCCTTGTGCATTTGAAGCTTTGACATGCATTCTTTTTAGAAATGAAATTAGAAACTCCTTGCAAAGCAACCAAGGTTAGGAAATAACAACCAAGTAAGACCTACAACATAAAGTGGTTAGTTGCCTAAAAAATCCAAGTTATCTTCGAACCAAGTGTATGCAAAGAAAGTGCAAGCTAATCACAAATGCTCTCATTTTTACTCTTTGCTTTTGACCTAGTCAACAAGATTATACTTTTTTGCTATGATTTTAGATTCAAAAACAAAAATGAAAAGAAGATTCCCCTATTAAAAAATAGAGGGCTTTCCAAAAATGCTAGAAATTCAAAAAATATCTTCATTTGTGCCCTAGGAACCCATTTTTTCAAAACAGACCAGATTTATCAATCGAGTTTTTGATCCTTAATATGACCTCAAAATTCAAAACACAAAGAAATTACCCCTTATAGAATTCAAAATTTTTTATGAAAATGTAATTTTTTTCAAAAAATTTGTAGATTTGAGACCAAAAATGACTTTTTATGAAAAATAAAGAAAAAATCATAAATAATGCAAATCAAGTCTAAATGAGCTAAAAATCAATCTGAGACATCTCGTACATATAGTCAACCTAAAAAAACAATTTCAGAACCAAACTCTAAGTGGTTTAGGAGATATGATCAAATCTTCAAAAACATAGGGTTTTGGCCTTCAAACAAATCTACACAAGGGTTAGCCTTAAAACCAAAGTAAGAAACCTACAAAACCACTTGATTAGATCTAAGAAGTCACTGTAGAAAATTAGAAATGATAATGTAACCAAAATTCAAGAAAGAAAATGGAGCTAGAAACTTGATTCAAGCCCCACGGTGGGTGCCAAAAATGTACACTCAAAAGGTGTCACACTCTAAACCCTTCTATCCAAAAGATTCCATGAGTTTGGAATGCTTGGATGCCAGCTTAGAGCTCCATATCCATAAAGTGCAAGAAGGTATGATTCAAGTATGAAGGCTCTCAGTTGAGCCTTAGAGATACACTTCTTGCTAATAAACTATGCAAGGGGAGGTTCTTTGAGACTAGAACAAGAATGCAAGTGTCTACAATGAGAACTCTCAAAAATGTAATGCAAATAGAGACTAAGCTAGAATGAATATGCAAAATGCAGCTATGTTAACAAGAAAGAAAGTATTAAAATCCAAACTAGTTATGCTATGTGATCTTAGATTGATGCAAAAAGAACTAAACTATCATGCAAGATGCTTCTAAACTACTATACAATGGTGATGAGAGAATGAGACAAGGAATGAGAAGTTCTCCACAAAGCTTCAAAGAAAACCTGTTAGAAAACCTACAACATAACAATATTCAAATGGTGGATGGATCCTTTGAGGGGGAAAGCTCTCTCCCTTTTAAAGTCATACGGACAGTAGATATCAAGATGAAGATGGTGGATGATCAATAGTGGAATTTGAAAAGAGGCGTGATCCATGTGCACACATAAGTCAACCAATAGAATATAAGTTGACTTGCCACACAAGACAAAATTCATAAAGCCTTTTCTTTTAATTTGAAAAATAGAAAAAGGACTTTATATGTGCACTTTAAGTGGGTTAGAAGAATGGGGTATTTTATTTAATTAAAAGGAGACGTGTTCTTTTAATCAAAAAATGAACTTAGGATAGCATAGTCAAACTATAAGTTATAATCAAATTAATTGATTATTAGCAATTTGGTCTAGGTAAACGATTAATTAAATTAGCCAAAATGCTGAAAAGGGGCTAATGGTCTAGATGACTATTTTTAGGTGATTATAATGAGGACTATGAAAACTAAGGACATGCAAAAGAAGGTTTTAATTTTAAGGAAAACCTTTGGAAAATACAAGGCTGAGAGTCTAACCTTACAAGGATGAATATTGGATCTTGACCAAGAAATAAACAACAAAATTAAAAGGACAATTTTGATGAAAAGGACCAAGTCAAATCCATTAGGACATAGATAAAATTTGACTCAAATAAAATGATAAAAGGAAAAATGATAAAGAGACCAAGGTCAAGATCCTTTATTCATCCAAATAAGATAATACTCTAAGACTCATGTTTTGTTTGGATTGTCTACCAAATTCAAAGGGTTGTTAGATTGTGGTGACTGATCAGGAAAGTACTGTACATACTTCATAAATAGTGGGGTTCGGGGCATCGCCCCGAAAAAAAAAATTTGGGAAGTAGCCGACATGGTAGCCGACATATTATGGCCGACATATGGCCGACATGTTATAACCCTAAAGCGGTTTAATACTTGTATAAAAAGGGCTTAGGGTTGGGTATTTTTGATGTGTGGTGATACGAAATTGGTTCTTGCGGCGGTATTGAGCTGTAAGGGATTACGGATTGTAATCAGGTTGTAATCACTGGATTGTAATAAGATCGGACTTGCTGTTTGGTGGACGTAGCCCAGGGATTGGGTGAACCACGTTAAATCTTGGTGCCTTGTGTTCATTTCTGTGTGTTCTATTATTTTCTGTTATTGGTTATATTTGCATGTAGTTTTTTATTTCTGTCTGTGGTTTATCCTAACAAGGGTCCTAGGTTGAAAATGAGGGTTATGATAGCATCAAAATGAGGGTTATGCAAGGATCTACATGCAAAAAGAAGATTATGATGGGATCAAAATGAGGACTAGGATGATAAAAATGTGGATTAGGATGTGCAAAATGAGGATAATGTAAGGTATGATAAGTGCAAAATGAGGACAATGTAGGGACCAGGATGAGGGCTATGCTATGCAAAAGGGATCCTAAGTGCAAAATAAAAATTATGCAAGGAATATGATAAGGACATGATATGAAATGTGCAATACGGATATGCAAAATGATTTCTAAGAGACATCCCATAAGATCCTAAGGCAACAAGTTTGAGTTTCCATGTTTTTTATAATGCTTTGGACCAATTTTGACAAGTGTATATTTGCAAAATGTCTTTGAAGTTTTTGAACAAGTTAGACAAGTGTATATTTTGAAAATTTTTTAAATGTTTTGGACAAGTTTGACAAGTTTATTATTTTGCAAATGTTTCAAGGTTTTTGACAAGTGTTTGCAAGTTTTTAAATTTGGAAATTATATTGATTAGTGAAAACACTCATGCAAGACACAATAGACAGAATGGTTGTTGTTAAAAGTGAATAAGCACACCACAACCTAGGCTAAAAGGACAATATCCACTAAATTCTCACTTGAACCAAAGTTCAACCACACTTGTCGAGAGTGGACAACCTAGAATCTTGGTAGCACAAGCTCCCCCTTACAATATACTCACTTCTTGGGCATACCAAGATCCACTCCCCAAGGGGCATTACTTCCCAAGGGATTTGATGAGGCATATTAATGTCTCAAATTTCATGTAGTTTTTATATAGTTTGAACTTACTTTGAGCCTTGTGAAAAACATTCCCAACATATTTGTCTTAAATATATTTGAACTTATGTCGGGTATGGCTAGAACCTATTAAACTTATGGATAGTGGATATGGCATACCTTGCTTAATATTATACATAATGTGTAGTATTTCATATAAATGTTTTAAGCTATGTTCTAATATTTGAATAAAAGTTTTGTTATGCATATGTTCCAAATGTTTCTAATTTTCAGGGAAGTGGCACAAAGAGTGGTGATCATTGTATTAAAGGAGGAAGTAATGAAGACTATTCATGGCAAAAGAAGTGCAAATTAGTTTCGGATGATAAGCCACTTCCACAAGGAGAGTAGTTGTTTCAGAAAAACCAGGAAGACCTGACTTGCTATATTTCCCACGAGCTATATTTTGTTGCTTAATCAATGTTTTATGTCATGGTTGACAATCTACTTTCTTTTCTGGTGATGTTTGTTCGTAACTTTTATGTTCTGTTTGTAATAAGTATCCAATCGTCTATATATAAGGAAGAAGGGGTCATCTTGAAGAATTATAAGAAGGGAGATGAAAACTAAATGAAATATTACTAGTTTGAGATTCAGAAGTTGATATTTTCTGTTCTTCATGAATTATCCAGTCATGTAATCAAAGAAGAATTCTAATGAGAGAGTGATTTTGGAATACTTTTTGTGTTCTTAGTTAGTTGAAGCCAACCAAGGGGGCCCACTTGGGAGGTGGAATAGATTTAGGTAGAGTAGATTCATTTCTTACAATCTCCTATTTTAAGATAGATTTATTGTATTAGTCATGCAGCATAGTTACTGTGAAAGTTCTTGCAGCACTTGTGGAAAATGATCATAGTGGATGTTTGGATTGTTAACCAGTTTAGAATTCCTTTTCTAAAGTTTTTATAGTTATCTATTGTTATTCTAAGTGTGTTTACTTATCTGTATCAGTAGTATAGATTCCTTTCATGCATTTTACTTTCCTACAACATAGGTGTTGAGACTCTCTACGGAACTTAATGCACATATCGTGCTGACCTATTTCAAGTCCTGCGTCCCTGGGTTGATAATTTAAGTGTATTTTTCATGATGGAATAGATAGTTCTCAAAAATGGACATAGTATCCTTGAAAGAGGAATAATGGTTTGATTATCTTGATCTATTGTGGGAATAGTGCATGATTGTTGTCTCTTCTAAGGACTGTAAAAGTATGAGATGTCTTCACAGGAATGGGTGATCCCTTGAGCTAGTAAATAAAAGGATTTTGGCCACTACAACAAAGGTTTTTAGCACGGGACACTCTATTCAGCATGTGGATGATACACTCCTACAAGAGATCTCTTAGCCCTGATAACTAGGGTTTGATGCACCTCTAAGGGTATTAGAGGAGAGTTATCACCTAGCCATACTGTCGATTAGGCATTACCCACAATCAAGCCTTTATATAGTAGTTAGAGTGGAAACTTGGCTTTGGCCTATTACCACTCCAAAGTCATCTTCTAGCATACCCAATCTCAGATATCTTGGTCCAAGGTAGGCTTCTCTAAAAGAATTGCATAGGTTTCTCTTACACCCAAGATCCACGAAGATGAGGGGAGAGAATATGTTTGTATAACCCTTTGGGATTTTAGACACTATATACATGCCAAGCATAATGGAAAATATTCATTTTAGGTACGAAATGAAGTGTTTGCTAATCTAAGAAATCACAATCACATTGGTCTCAAGGCAAACACACAAGGTCTTCAATCAAAGTCTTGCATCAAATTTGTTAGTAGTTTGCATGATATGGTCTTCACCCAACAATTGCCACAAGCTTAAAAGAGATCGTTAGTAATACAAAAATGTGCTACCATAAAAGAATTACACATATTTCTCTTCACTCAAGTTCCACAAAGGCAAGGGGAGAGGATATGTCTATATAGCCTTTTGAGATTACAAATGATAGGACAATCTAACCACTTAAAATAAAAAGTTCATTTTAAGCACATAAGCACATGGTTCTTAATCTAATTAGAAAGGAATTGTGGTAGAAAACACAAATCCATTGTTATTTTCCTTCCTAATTAAAATTGCATGAAAATTTGTTGTTCATTAACCCATTAGGAAAGGAAGTTTGACAAAATATGAAAACAACTTTATTGTTCTTTTCCTTCCTAATTAAAATTGCATGAAAGTTTTTTGTTCATTAACCCATTAAGAAAGGAAGTTTGACAAAATATAAAAATTGTTGTTCTTTTCCTTTCTAATTAAATCTAAGTGAGAATTGTAGAGTTCTTTTATCCTCCTACTTAGACCATGTGACTTTATTGTTCATTTGATCCATTAAGAAAGGAAAATTTGAGAGCATAAAAAAAAGAATTGTTGTTCTTTGATCCTCCTAATTAGGCTAGATGATATTTGTTGTTCATTCACCTCCTAATTAGACTATGTGACTTTGTTGTTCATTTTGATTCCAAAAACAAGAAATTGCAAAAATGAACAATGTTAGACTCCAAGAGTTCTCCAAGCTTTCTTCTTGCACCTACAAGCACACAAGAAAAATAAAGAAGATTAGGAAAGCATGTTTCATGTTGGGTTCACCAAATGTAGGACTAGAAAAAGAGGAAATTTGCAAAAATGAGAGAATCGCTAATCTCATATAAAATTATGCAAACAAATATAATCCAAACATAAAAGCTACTTGAAATATAAAAGAAATTAAAACAAGAAACCCTCTTTCAAATGTAACTCATATTCTCTCCTTTCTTCTCGATAAATTTGAATTTGTTGTAGCTCTTGATCTTGACAAGATGTACCTACAATTGAAAGCAAGATGATGATATGATATGACAAAATGACAAGATAATGAGAATAATAGGAGAATATGGTTGGAAGAATTGAAAGAAAGTTTACAAATTGAAGGAGGAAATTTGTCATAAAGTATGACAAAAGGATGCACAATTAGAAATTGAAGAGTTTAAAAAAAAGGGAAATTTGTCATAAACTATGACAAATGTGACAAAAGGAAAAAGAGGAAAATTGTCATGAACTATGAAAATTATGAAAAAGGAAAATGTCATGAACTATGACAAATTATGAGAAAAGAGAAAAAGAAATTTGTCATAAGCTATGAAAATTTATGACAAAATAAAAAGGGAAAGTGAAAGATTAAAAAGAGGAAGTGGAAGCACAATTAGTGGGAAAGTGTAAGAGTTAAGATTTTTGAATCTAAAAACTCATAAATTCCTCCAAAAATGAAAATTACAATTTAGGAAATAGGAAATTCCCAAAATTCATGGAAATAGAACAATTAATTAATAAATATTAATTAATTGGGAATAATTAATAAAAGAGGGTGAATTAATAAAATAAAATGGATTAACTGATTAAAGATATAGGAATAAAGCATGGGTTATTTATTCTTGTGGAGGAAATTAATAGATTGATTGGCCAAAATGATAAAATAAATGCAAGTTAATCCTAGTGAAGGATCATGATGAAAATACAAATCAAATGTGATGATATTGGATTGAACCAAAGAAATGATCAAATGAAATAAATGATGGTAGACAAATGACAGGAAATGATGACTTGTCAAGGACACATGAAAAGGATTGATGATGTTGATAAGGTATTAAAGGATGTGCCAATGCCATGGATCTAGTTGATAAAATGATGATATGCCAAGGACACATGCCATATATTAATGAATGTTGATAAGGCACTAAAGGACATAACAATGCCTAAAGGATCGATGATGATGAGATGATATTGAAATGACTTTTGAACTGATTCTGAGATGATCTGCATTTTGATTGAAAAATGATCAAGTTGGCGAAAAGATCAAAGTTAGTGAAATGAGAAAGTGAGACAAGCTAGGATGGAAAGGTGGTAAAAGAGTAGGCACGAACCATTTTTGAGCATCTACAGGACCAAATAATGTAATGGATGGCCAATAGTGTCATATGGGGTTAATTAAATTAAGAAAGGGTTAATAGGAATCTTAGAAAAAATAAGGGATAATTTGAGATCCATGTTTAAATTTTTAAGGTTTAAAGTGATTAGAAAGTTGTAAAACATAAAATGGCAAATTTAAATTTTTACACCCTAATAGCTAGTAGCAATTTGGAAGGAATAGTAGTTTAGAGGCTTAAATGATTTTCTAATCAGACCCAACCGAATGTAATTGGTTGTGGAAGTTTTCAATCACCCTTTATATCCTAGGTAAGGCATAGGGATAGTAAATGTACTATTGTATCAGCAATTTGTATGGATTGGTTAAGGAAATGTATTGGAAAACTCTGTTTTGCTAGCATTTTATTCATGGTTGTTTGATCTCTTTTAATTATTTTCATTCTATAAGGTCTTGGAATCATAATAGATATTTCTAGACCAGCATTTTATGTATTGAAGTTTAGATCATTGAGTTTTCTTAAAAGTTGATGTTTGCTTGAAGGGTTTCATAGTTTCATTTGACTAATTTTGAGTTTTTGATGGAAATGGAGATCATCTTATGGATATAATCTTTGATTCCTATGAGATTATCATCCTTAAACATGTAAAATATTATATCTAAAGACTACTATGCAGATTAGGATAGAATACTAATAGGTGATCATCAAAAGTGCTTGGGAAATGAATGGTTTGCATAGCTATGGAGTAGAAGCTAGAGATCTAGCTATTGGAGGGCTATATATTATGATTGGAATAATTTTTTATTGGAATAAGTTTTTATTTCCAAATAATAGTGTAAAAACTCATAGTAGGTTGAGATTGTGTTTGGAGAGGTGAAATTGAAGAAGCCCTAGTTTAGGCAAGGATTTAGAGGGTGATTTGGGGATTTTGGGTCTAGAAAGACAATAAGTTCAAATGGAGGCTATATTTCTTTGATTGGGATCAAATTAGAATACTTAAAAAAATCTCATGGTTTGGGGATAGGTGTTATGATACTTCCATTGTAAAAGTGGGTGTTTTTGGGCTTAAAATAGGGCCTATAGTGTAATAGCAAGGACTCTATCCAAAACAAGCATACCTAAATTTTTAATATGTTGTATTACATACAAATGGGTATCCAAATATTCAATTTATCTCTCTAATGTTTTGGAATTATTTTGATAAAATGGAGGTAGAACAACATTGAAGGGCTAATTGTGAATAACTAGTCCTAGTAGGTTACATTTTGGGTTTGGGAAACAAATCAGCATTTGGGGTTTTGTATACAATTTTAATACCACTTCATCTTTACATTCCTTCTTGCATATCTAGAACAAATCTTGGAGGATTTTAAATTAGAATAAATGATCACATGATTTGTGCAAAATATATTTAGTAAGAAAGAAAGGAAGAAAGAATTGCAATGTTGGAGAGGAAGAAAGGAACTAAGTCTTCTCTCTATGTTAGCATAAAGACATCTTAATGGTGAAGGATTCATTTGGGCTTATATTAATACAATCTATACATGAATATGTGGAAGTTTAAAGCATAGCGGGTTGTGGAAGTTCACCTTTCTTCCATGTAGAAGGGTGCATGAAGTTAAGGCATAGAATTGCAATGTTGGAGAGGAAGAAAGGAATGAGGAGTAAATAGAAATCCATCAAATGATGAAGGCTCGGTGTAGATTAGAAAAGGTATTCTCAAAGTAATAGTGTATATCCTATAAAGGAGATCATTGAGCTTTCCTACTTCCTATGATTTTGAGACATTTTAAATTAAAAAATCACAACTTTTAGGAGGGACTATTTTGGTGAATATAAAAAATGATCATAAAAATAATGTGAATTGAGGTAAATAAAACTACCTTTCTTGAATAGTTTGAGAAGGTGTCTAAATTAAGTATCTTTTTTCAATCTATTTGCGCATCCATTTCCATTGTGACTTGAATAAAACCAATTTCCACTATCTATTGATTAGAGTGCATAGTTGCCTCTATAGTAAGCAAGACTTCAATATATGAATCTACTATTATTTTTCTTCGATGCATCAATATTTAATTTTATTTTTTTTAAATATTGGAGTAAATAAATGTTAGTTCAAAAAACATGTGCTAGTGTTAATTACATAACTATTTTCTTAAGTGAATTATGCATAACATATTTATATATTTATATATTGTGAATGATATTTCACATTAAATTTCTCACCTCCAAACCATCAAAAAAAAATTGGCTAGATGTTTTAAACATTTGTGAATGTTAGACAAACTTAAGTACATTGTTGGTATTTCATGTTATGGTAGCAATTATGTGGATGGAGAAATCTTAATTATAGCTAATTTTTTAAAAGTAATAAAATGAAAGAAAATATATCATCAAAATTAGGCTATTGAGGAAAATAATTATAGGTACCTAAATGGAAATTCCTTGAAAAATATGCCTCATTTATTTACCTAATTGAGGAGGGAAAATTGTCAAGCTAGGTAGGAGAGGCTTAAAATATTGTATGAATATTCTCTTTGTCAAGAGAAATATTGAAAATGTTGGTGTATGTAATTCATGTGTTTAAAGGAAGCTTTTGAGTATGGCCTTCTAGATGTAGCAATTGAAAAGGTAGGAGAGGCTTAAAATATTGTATGAATATTCTCTTTGTCAAGAGAAATATTGAAAATGTTGGTGTATGTAATTCATGTGTTTAAAGGAAGCTTTTGAGTATGGCCTTCTAGATGTAGCAATTGAAAAGGGGTTTATTGTACTCATTTTGCCTCTAGTACTATTTTATTATTATTAAGGGTTAATGATTGTCAATTTTGGAGATTTGTGGTATGAAGGTATGAAGGATTTTTACAAGTACAAGTTAAATTCTACCTCTAAGTTGATGCTCTTATGAGAATCTTTTTTAAAATTTTTGGTTTATGATTTTTTTCCCTTTTGTGTTGATGCTAATAAATTTGATGGATACATGCGGTATGAAGGTAATATTTTGGAGAAGGGTTTGGGGTTTTTTCAAGAGATCAAATATAGATGGTTTCACAAAAAGCTAATGCAATTGTGATTAAGAATTATCACCCTTATCCAGATCAAGATACCACTTAGAGGAGCTTTATCTATAATAATATAGTGTTTATGATTCAATGTTTTTGGACTACATGCTCAAGGGTTTAACCCAAAGCTCCATCTTATGAGGATTATGAGGTAATTCAGGGGAGTTCAATTTGATTTTGGATTTGGATTTTTAATGAACTACTTTTCTCAAAAATATGTATCCTTTTCCTTTTTTAATCGCTCAAGAGGTGAACCCCTTGATTGATACTAGAAAGAATGCCATTTAAATGAAAATGAATGTAATGAAGTGAATTAAATTATTTTTTTGAAAATAAATTGATTCCATGAAACTCCCAATTGAAGAGGCAACTTACAATAATTCTCACAACATGAGATTGATTCCATTATATAATTTAAAAAACAATTCAATGAAACTATACCATTAGTATACAACTATAACACCACTTCAATATCTATGGTCACTTTTGGCTCACTTCTTCCACTAGCTAAGACACTAAAGTTTACACTACACTTCACACTTAACTTATGTAGAAGGACCTATTGGGAATAACAATATATTATTTAGTGGAGTTAGATGTTTCAAATGCAATAATTTTGGACACATTTCTAGAGATTATAAATCACAAGTAAATTAGAATGGGCCAAGGTGAGGAATTTCAATTTTACACGTTGCAAGTGTAATAATCTAGGGCATACAACTAGATATTGCAAATTTCATGGATTTCTAAGCAATAGAATAATGCCTAATGTTAGGAGGAATAAATATATCGCAAGAAGGAATAATACTATTAATTTGATAAACTATGAGAATATTAATAAGACTTTTGTAAATGAAACTAATGATGGAAATGAGAAGGCACATAAAGAAAAAAGAGAAGAATATTACATAAAATAAGGGAGTATTAGTGCTAAGTATTGTACATCTATTCTAAGAAAAGGCACAAGTCTTTAGATTTGGTTCTTTCATACTTCACTTGTTTTTCCATATAATTTAAAAGTTTCCCAATATGTATCCTCATGCATGGAGAGAAAACATTCCTACTACTAAGTTAATCACAAAACACTACAAAATGCAAGATAGGAAGATTATTGATAGTGATTTATTTAAAATATTCCAAATTTTTTAGACAAAGATGAAACAATGAGTAAGGATACCAAAGAACATTATTTAGAAGTATGTAGAAACCATGTGTTTTATGGTTGAGAGAGATAGAACTTGTATGGAGATAGTTGAAACCAAGGGTTCAATGGATATCTCCCATGGGTTATGAAGTTGAGCCCTTCATTCTTGTACAATATGTTGATGTAATTCTTGCATAAAAAATACCCAAATGTAGAGAGATGTGAAACCTATGAGGAAAATTATAGTAAGGTTAAAAAGATCCTACCAGAGGCTCTTTGTTATGAAATTGAACCCTTCATTGTTGAACAACTCTACTACTGAACCGTGTGACAATAGTTTTTAGTGCCTCCTCTATAATCCTCCTATTTCAAGGCTCGGTATCCACCAGGATGATTTTCTTGTGAGTTTCACATTATATGAAAAGGATTACACAACTCCTTAGATCATGTGCATGTTGTGACTAGGGCACCGAACATGGGACTTATCAACTTGAAGATATACTGATAGGTGAAGATGAAAATAAATTTCTACTCCAATAACACAAAGATATTCATGTTGGCTCGAAAATCAACTTGAATAGGAAGAAAATAGGACCTATCCTCAATCCAAATTCCCAAAAGGAATTATCCAAATTGATTAAGCATGAGGAAGTGATCAATGCACAAATGGATCATGCAGTGGAGAATAGGGATAAAGGAGATCCTATGGTCTTGCTATCTGAGCAGTATGTGCTTAAACCTTGAAATAGGATAAATCTGGAAAATGTTGATTTTTGATGTCTGTGTACAGTTTTGGGGATCTGTACTACTCAATTCAAACTGGAAATGTCAAGACAAAGAAAACCTAGAAAACTTTTGTCCTTTTGAATGGATGTCAATTTTAACCCAGATAGAGGGGCACAATCTTACCCTAGGGCATAATTGTACCCTAAAAAGTTGACCTTCGCCTACACCACTTTGACAAAAAATTTGTTCGTGGATCTTGCAAGTTTGACGAAAAGGATATTCAAATCTTCTCTTCAATTTGTTGTTCTACACCTGTACCTACAAGAAAAATCGTTTGTTTGTTTGGATGGGGGGTTTGCCTTGGTCAAACCCCAGTTTGAATTCAACCTTGAAATGTAATTGAAATTGCAATATGTATAAACAAAGTAAATGGAACTATTCACCTTGCTTATATTGAAATCCTTATAGAGGATTCAAATCCTTGAAACCACAATTATGGATGCTCCAAATGAATATAGAAATGTATGTAGGATGTCTCAAACCAATGGCATTAGATCTTCAACACCAATCTTGAATGTATCTTTGCATAGAAAAAGGCTTGGATGAATATGAATGGAGAAATCTTCAACAAAAGGGTTCCATAGAGATTTAATCCTTCAATAGCTAACAATAGACCTCCTTAATGAATTGGATGCTTGAAGACTTGAATGATTAGTAGATTTTCACTTCATAGAATAATGGATCTAGAAAGGCAATGGTTCATCCAATCTCATTATGTATCTTCTTATGCCTTAGAGAAAAATGAGAGGAGGCTTCCTTATATAGAGATCTAGGGCACAAACTCCTAGAGAAGGCTTTCATGGGAGCATTAAATCCCAATTAACCTTAACCCTTAGAAATGGACCTAAATTTAATTTAATTTAAGAGTATTCCATTTCAAAACTTGAAACAGCTGACCGAGAAGCAGGGAAAATAAACTTTCTAAAGCTTGATTTCCCAAAACTCCCAGAAATTAAGAATTGAACCTAGGGTCAAGGATGAGGTCGACCCTACCCTAGGTTAGGGTTGAGTTCATCCTTGACCTAGGTCAGGGTTGAGGTTGACCTTGACCTAAAAGTTTGTACTTGACCCAAAAAGTCAAAGTTCTCAGTTTCATAGAGAATGTTGTCAGAAAGAGGTTGGAAATGGAGGGAGAGAAGAAAAATAGGGGGAAATAGCCAGATCCATACAAAGACCCATTCAAGGTGTTTGACATGACCCCAAACCACTTACTCAGAGGGCTAAACACTCTTAATATGGAAGTGCTTCCATTTTAAGATGATACATTTAGCCCCCACTTTAGCAAGAGTATGGACTTGATGTAAACTCTTGGAAAAGTAGATCATAATAAATAGATAATCTTATTAAAATCAAAGAGACAAAGAGATCCTCAAGCCCCCAGAGACTCAAGTCTTTGTCAACTCTAAGATCAAAATAAGAGAGACATCTCTAGAAAAATAGAAAAATAAAAAAGAGTGATTATCTCGCCCAATGAGAACTTATGTTCCATTGTGAACCACACAAGGAAACTGCACAACTAGAAAGATGGAATTGAACCACCTAGTGAATGTGGCTACTCACTAGTCAACCCATCAAGGATTTATTGTTAAGAATATTCTATTCTATAAGAGTAAAACCAAAAAGAAAAAAGAGATCCAATCTTAAGGACACCTTCGTGCTTAAGGGATAAAAAAATACTTGAAATTGGAGGGATCAAGAGATCCTAAAATATAAATCCATCCTTTAAGGTTAGTCATTAATCCAAAAAGGGAGAGAAAAAGGTATAATATATATGTATTGAAATGTGTGTGTTTGTCTCTGTGTGTGTGCAATAAGTGAGTAGAGCATATGCTCCCATATTAAAGCATTGCTAATACTTTAATAGGAGCAATGGCTTTGATAAAAACAAAAACAATTCCACTAATTATCTTTACACTACGAGATGGCCTCGGATGAAGACAAATTGAGCGAAAGAACATATAAACATACAAAGAACACAAAGGGATCTACCTACTGTGGGGTTAGTATGATCATTATACACACACACACACACACACACACACACACACACACACACACACACACACACACACACACACACACAAACACACACATACATACATATATGCACATTAGTGGACATCATTCCACAAAGAAAGTAGAACTATAATCACAAAGGAGGAAAGATCACATGAGAGATACAAAGAAGAATCTTTTCGGACCATGACTTGGAGACCTAAAAGAATCAATGGATCCAAGTAAATTACACAAGGAAACATGTACAGATAATAGCACAGGTACAACATAACATGAAACAACATATGGAAGAATAGAGGTGCATATAGAGGAATAGTATAATAGGTTTCATTCCTTTATCACCTTGCACCAAAAGAGTAGCAAGGATCATATAAAAGAATCTAACAACATTTAGAAAATACATCACGGGAGAAATATAGTACAACAAAAAAAATGACAAAGGCTACCATGAAGGACTAGCCAATCAAGTGCACCACCTACTCTCTGCATCTTGTTGTATATCATTTAGGAAAGGTGGGTAACTTGTAAGAGGGACTGTATCCAAAATAGTTGGAATGATAGCCAGTTCCAAATAAATATCCTCTTGAGAATCACAATGTTCAATACTAGTTGTAAGTGTCAATTGTGAGGAAAGCATATTAGGTAAATCAATGTCAATGTCAATAGTTTCATATTCATCATTAACATCATTAAGAGTATCGTATTCATCTAGATTAATCAAAATGGGAACTGAGATATGAATGGAATCCTCAAAATCATACATCTTAACATCATTATTAGTAAAAATTTATGTTAACACATCATGCATAGTTGTATTCAAAGAAGATAAACATCTTTTAAGAACATAATTATGAGCTTTAGCTTGAGCACGATGCTTCTTTCAACATTTTTTAGTAGATTAATTATGTTTTGTCTTACTTGAAATATGTTGAGAACAAGGAGGAACAATTACAGGATCCTTCATAGGTTTTGTAGGAGGATTATCTAGAGACTGACAAGCAATAGGAGGTTATTGATTAACAGTTGTAGAAGCCATCGATAAAGGAGGTATGGAAGGTGTAGCAAAAAGACCATGATTAAGATCCATAGGAGGTAAACTTAACTCAAGAATCTTACAATTCTTAAAGGCTTGATATGAATGAAAAAAATGATCAGGTCAAAAAGGACATGAATTAGGTAATGAAGGCCAAAAGAAGTCAAGTGTAACACAATCTTTGGGCCTAGAAGTATGATATAAACTATGATTAATTGTCTTCACTTTGTCATCATAAACAAACTTAAGACATTTATGAATAGGGGAAGAAACAACATGAACAACAGTTAACCATGACAACCCAAGCTTAACTTGAAACTAATTAGAAGTAGGAACAACAAAGGTAGTGTTCACAATTTTTCCACAAAGTTCAACTGGTAAATCAATAGAACCAAATAATGGATAAAGAAAACCATTACAAGTTTGAATCCACACATCCAATGTATTATAAAAATCACATTACAATCCTTTCATAAAAATATTTTCTTCTATAATTACATTAACTGAGGAGGTAGGATCAACAAGACAACCACGAGTGGGTATCTAAGAAATCTTAGCATAAATATAATGGGGACCATCAGGAGCTTTAATAGTCTCGAAATCGTCAAAGGTAATCAAAAGTTCCCGAGGTCATTTTTTCTTAGGTTGTTGTCAAGCTTTAGGTTGAGACTTTGACTTAGGCTTAGGTTTCACTTTGGGTGGCACTAAAAATTAAGGTTGAAGTGGAGGCTAAGGTGGAGATATGGATTGAACTACATGCTCCACTTGATTAAAAACATGATTAAGATCATCCATCTTCAAATCATACATAATATCCATAGGAGATGGCTAAGCAATGGTATTAGTATCATGTGTGGGTAAAGGATTTATATAGATTTGAAGATTTTGATTAGGAGGAGAAATAGATTTATTCCTACTACCATCAAAATTATCAATAGATGAAGCATTAGAATCAATTAAGTCTTGAATCTGATGCTTTAAAGAATAACATTTCTTAGTATCATGACCATTCTAGTGATGATATTGACAAAAAGCTTTTGGATCAAAAGATTTAGATGCCATTGTAGCAGGTAAAAGAGGTTAAATAGGAGGTAAAATAATCATATTAGTAGTTAACAACCTATTCATAATAGAATGTAAAGATTTAGAAAGAGGAATAAATGTATGATTTAATCGAAAAGAAATGGATGCAGAAGTGGCATTATGAGATGCAACAACAACTTGAGAAACAAATGTGTTTGCTTGTTTATTTATCTTGCCATAGTTGTTGAATTTTTCAACTTTATTTGGATTAGGAGCAATATGTTAACAACAAGAACAGGAGCCATTGGAGTGGTGCTCTCAATTTAACTCACTTGTAATTGATAATGATGAAGCACTGCACAAAGTTGTTGAAAATAAGTAAATTCAATAAGAAAAATCTCATCTCTAATATCCTTTTGCAAATTTGAAATAAACATACATTGAATATCAATATCAGGAACATGATAGGAAATCTAAGCATGCAAATGTTTAAATCTACCAATAAATTCAGTCAATTTTTCTTTATGATTTTGTTTACAATGCATCAAACCAGTCAAGGACACTTGCGAGCCAATGTTGTTTTCAAATTGTTAAATAAAAGCATTAGCAAGTTGAGGAAATGAATTAATAGAATATGGTGTCAAGGAACAAAACCATTGTAAATTCTTGTCCCAAAAATTTCGAGTAAACAACTTAGCTAAAATCCTATAGTTATGAGCATATTCACTACAAAGGATTTGAAATGTTTTAACATGGTGAATAGGGTCTCCCTTACCATTGTAGTTCTCAAGATGAGGCATATCAACTTGCTGAGGAACGAGAGTATGAATAATATCCTAGGACAAAGGACTTTCCATGTCACATTTAGGAATACTAAACTTGTTTTGAGTCAAGGATGCAATATGTTGTTATAAAGATGACACTATTTGAGCCAAACTGATTAATGTGGAATCATGAGAGGAAATAGGAGGAACTAGCAACATTAGAAACCCTCAAAAAAAGTGTATGAATCTATAGGAATAGAAGGCACAACTAAAGGAACACTAGGAACTATATTTGGTAGAGGAGTAGAATAAGTAAAAGGAACATCATGATAAAAAGGTTGTGATATAGGAAGGGATACAAGAGGAACACAAATAGGGATAGAGGGAACTATTTTAGTCACCAAAGAAGGAGTATAGATGGGAACACTAGGGAAAGGAATAGAAGAAGGTTATACATGATTGACAAGAGGAATCAACCCTAAAACTTGAGCTTCTAGAGCTAAAGGTTCAACATTGGAATGCACAAGGTGAGTAATACCATGCAAGAGATTAACACCTTGGTCACTATCATGAAGAACTTTCTTAAGAGCCTTTATAGCTTGAATAGAATCTTGATTATGGTTTTCTTGAAGAAGCCAGTTACCCATTTTATCAAGTTCGGTTGAAAGTTCTTGCACTTGTTCAGGAGGAACTCTTAAAGCATCATCCTCATCATGTGATGACTAAGAAGATTTTTGCTCCATAAGAGGATTAGAATCAGGAAGAATCAAAGTCTCATCCAAGATCCTAAGGAAAGGATAAGAATACTTGGGCTCAAAGGTACCCATAAGTCTATGATTATGTCTAACCCTAAGATTAGAAGTAGGACTAGAATTAATAAATCTCATAAACCAATGCAATGTAAATGAACTAAACTAATAAAACATAAAACATAAACATTTTTATGTTTTAAAATAAATTTTGCAATATTTTTGTATTTTTGAATTGTAAAATGCAAGAGCATAAACTAAATCTATTCTTAATGCAAGAAAAGACCTAACAAATATAAAAATGAAATTCAATACTGCAAAACACAATAGGCCGTCTAATTCCACAAAAGAAAAGAGGGTAAGTGTGTTGGGCTCACCAAAATGAGTAGGAAGAAAATAGGACCTATCCTCAACCCAAATTCCCAAAAGGAATGAACTAAATTGATTAAGCACAAGGAAGTGATCAATTAACAAATGGATCATCAAGTGGAGAATATGGAGAAAAGAGATCCTATGGTCTTGCTATTTGAGAAGTATGTGCTAAAATCTTGAAATAGATAAAAGACAAATACTAACCTTGAAATAGGATAAATATGGAAAATGTTGATTTTTGATGTCTATGTATAGTTCTGAGGATCTCTGCAACTTGTTCTAGATTGGAAAATGTCGAGATGGAGAAAACACATAAAACTTTTGTCCTTCTGAAGGGAGGTCAACCTTGACCTAGATAGAGGGGCACAATCTTACCTCAGGGCACAATTGTACCCCAAAAAGTTGACCTTGACCTACATTGCTCTGACAAAATTTTTGTTCATGGATCCCACAAGTTCGACAAAAATGGTGTCGAAATCTACTCTTCAATTTTTTGTTCCACACCTAAATCTATAAGAAAAATAGTTTTTTTTTTTGGGTGGGGGGTTTGCCTTGGTCAAACCCCAGTTTAGAATCAACCTTGAAATGTAATTGAAATTGCAATATGTATAAACAAAGTAAATGGAACTATTCAACTTGCTTATATTGAAATCCACATCGTTGAATCCACAATTATGAGTGCTCCAAATGAATGTAGAAATGTATATAGGATGTCTCAAATCAATGGTATTAGATCTTCAACACCAATCTTGAATGTATCTTTGCGTAAAAAAAGGCTTGGATGAATATGAATGGAGAAATCTTCAACCAAAGTTCTCCATAGAGATTGAATCCTTCAATAGCTAATAATGGACCTCCTTAATGAATTGGATCCTTGAACACTTGAATGTTTGAATACTTGAATGCTCAGTAGATCTTCACTTCATAGAATAATGGATGAAGAAAGATAATGGTTCATTTGATCTCCTCATCTATCTTCTTATGCCTTGGAGAAAAATGAGAGGAGGAGGCTTCCTTATATAGAGATCTAGGGCACAAACTCCTAGAGAAGGATGACATGGGAGCATTAAATCCCAATAAACCCTAACCCTTAGAAATGGATCTAGATTAAATGCAATTTAAGAGTCTACCATTCTAAAACTTGAAACAGCCAACCTGAAAGCGAGATAAAGAGACTTTCTAAAGCTCGATGTCCCAAAACTCTTGAAAATTAAAAATTGGACCTAGGGCTAGGGATGAGGTCGACCCTACCCTAGGTTAGGGTTGAGGTCGACATTGAGCTAAAAGTCATCCTTGACCCAGAAAGTTAAATTTCTCAATTTTATAGTGAAAGTTGTCAAAAAGAGGTTGGAAATGGAGGGAGAGAAGCAAAATAGGGGGAAAATAGCTAGATCCATGCAAAGACCCATTCAAGGCACTTCACATGACCCCATATCACTTACTCGAAGGGCTAAACACTCTTAACATAGAAGTGCTCCCATTTTAAGATGATACAAAACTAAAGGGCTTTGAGCCATAAAAATAAACAGTATATCATCTAAATGCAGGAAATCATTTAATCAAAATTTACTGAACTTTTATTTTCCATTCCATTCTCCAAAATGATATGGGTGTTGATATCTTACTTGAGTGACGATGTGTTTTCCCTTGTGTGAAGACAATGTGATACAAAAGCCCTCCCATGTACTTGCAATCTGACAGATACAAAATGAAATGTTTTATTTTCTTTCTTTTTCTTTGTATCTTGACAATGTCAAAATTTTGACAATAATAAGAATCATTAAAATTTTGATGGAAAACTTAAGTTTTATCAAAATATTGACAAAAAAACTTAAGTTTAGTCAAATGTTAGACCTTATTGAGATTATATTAAAAAAAGTGGATTTGACAAGCCAAATTGGCCTGTCACCAAAAAATTTGGTCGAAAATGGAGGCCTAATGTACTAGTGGTGGAGCACCTAAGAAATACTTTTAGGGCTATTTTATCGTCATTTTTTGGGTTGGTATGTTGTAACTAATTTTAATCATAAAGTGACAAAAATACTTGTATAAAATGGCTTAGGGTTAGGGATTTCATAAGGTGTGATACGATAATTTCTTTTTGTGATGGTATTGAGTTGTGAGGGATTATAGATTGTAATCAAGTTGTAATAACTAGATAATAATAATATGGAACTCATTATTTGGTGGACATAGCCTAGGGATTGGGTGAACCAACTTAAATCTTGGTGTCCTATGTTCTCTTATGTGTGATTTATTATTTTCTGATATTGGCTATATTTGCATGTAATTATTATTTTTGTTTGTGGTTAATCCTAATAGGTGGTATCAGAGCAAGGTTGTTTTTTTAGTTATCCTTTATAGGAAAGTCTCACAGTTGAGCGGGAGTCTCATAGTTGAGTAGGAGTGATGGTAGATGAGGGTAAGCTAAAGGTTGAGGAGTTTAATGGGAAAAACTCTTAGTTATAGAAAATAAAAATGCAGGACTATCTTTATTAGAAGGATTTATGGAAGCCATTGGAAGGAAAAGTCAAGAAATAGGGAACTATGACCAAAGAGTACTACGAGATTTTAGACAAAAAAGTACTTGAAAGCATTTGATTATGACTAGCACCATTGGTGACATTTAACATTACAAAAGCAAAGACAATGAAAGATTTGATGCAAACCCTAACAAAGTTCTATAAAAAGCCCTTCACTTCAAATAAGGTATTTCTCATGAAGCATTTATTTAACATAAAGATGATAGAAGGTGGATCTATTGTAGATCATTTAAATGAGTTTTAATAAGATTACCAGCTAGTTATCTTCTGTGAATGCCAATTTTGATGAACAAATTAGGGCTCTCTTGATTTTGTGTTCTTTGCCTAAAAGCTAGAATGGCTTGGTAATGGATATGAGTAATTTTATTTCTGGATCTAATACCCTAAAATTTGATGGTGTGATAGGTTTTATTTTTAGTGAGGAAACTTGTAGAAAAATCTCAGGTTGATCTACATCAGGAAGTGCTTTGAATGCACAAAGTAGAGGCAAATCGACTAAGAGAGGAAGTAATTCTAGAAATCATGGGAAATCAAGAGGAAAATCAAAGGGGAAGAAGTCTCAATCCAGAGGACCAAGAGATTGTTGGTACTATGGAAAACAAGGGAATAAGAAGAAAGATTGTTGGACTAAAAAGAACAATGAAGGAGACAAACAAAATGGAAACAAAGAGGCAAATGTGGTAAGCAACAAATTTGAAGAGGATGTTTTTCTTCTTTCTTTCGAAAGAAGAAAGTGTTGATGATTCTTTAGAAAGTGTTGATGATTCTTGGGTTTTAGATTCTGGGGCTTCATTTCATGCTACAATCCATAGAAGTTATTTTATTGATTATGTCCAAGGGGATTTTTGGCTTGTTTATTTGGTGGATAATGAACCCTATCATATTTTTGGACAAGAAAAAGTTAAGATTAAGTTGCAGAATAGGAATAACTAGCTACTACATGAGGTAAGACATGTTCCAAGGCTGAGTAGGAATTTAATTTTAGCAAGGCAACTCCGTGATGAGAGTTGTGTAGTTACTTTTAATGATAAAAATTGGAAGGTTTCATAAGGTTTCCTTGTAGCAGCAAAAGGTGTGAAAGTAGGCACCTTATATCTTTGTATGGGTCATACTATTCCTTCTACTTTAATTGTTTCAAAGAAAATGATTGTTCGAGAATAATTGCTATAATTGAGTAGGGAGAACAAACACTTGTTGTAGATTTTGATACAACGCTATGCCACTAAAAACTTGGGCACATGAGTGAGAAAGGTATGAAATTATTTCATTCAAAGAAAGTCTATCCAGGTTTGAAATGTATCAATATGGATTTCTGTGAAAGTTGCATGTATGGAAAACAAAAGAGAGTGGGTTTTGTGAAGAGTGGGAAGGAAAAGAAAAATGAAAAATTAGAGCTTGTGTATACAAATGTATGGGGACCAGCTTAGGTATCTTCCCTTTGTGGCTCCCATTATTATGTTACATTTATTGGTTATGCAACTAGAAAAGTATGGGTTTATTTCCTTAGACAAAAATATGACGTATTTCAAACTTTTTAAGAAATGGAAATGCTTGGTTGAAAATGAGATTAGTAAGAGATTAAAATGTCTCAGATTTGATAATGGTGGTGAGTATTGCAGTCATGAATTTGAAGATTATTGTCCACTAATGGTATTTGTAGACATAAAATTGTTCCAAGGACTTCATAGGAAAATGGAGTGGTTGAATACATGAACAAGACAATAATGGAGTATGCAAGGAGAATGAGGTTACATGCTAGGCTGCCCTTAAACATGTGGGTAGAAGTTTTCAATATTACTGTATATTTGATTAATAGAGGTTCCTTTATTCCTTTGGGTTGTAGTATTCTAGAGGAAGCATGAACTAGCAATAAGGTGAGTTATTCTTTTCTCAAAACCTTTAGTTGTGAAGCTTTTGCACATATAGATTCTAAAAATAGAACCAATTTGGAAGCGAAGCCAAAGAAATGTGTATTTTTTAGATATGGATTGTTGATTTTGGTTATAGGCTTTGGAATTTTGAAAATTGTAAAATTGTAAGAAGTAGGGATGTCACATTCAATGAGAAAGTGTTGTACAAAGATATGTAGCAACAACATGAGAAGAAAGAAAATGATTATGTAGTGCTAGATGATAATCCAAAAGATGATGTTCTAGCACTCCCTCATGCTCTACAACAACTGCAACAACAAATACCATGCATGTTAGTGAATGTCAGATGATCGACAAGGCTAAGTAGACCTCCAAAAATATTTTGTCCCTCTTTGTACTCTATTTTACTAACTGGTGCTAGTGAACCTGAATGTTATGATGAAGTTGTGCAAGTAGATACTAAGATTTAGTGGGAGTTTGTGATGATAGAAGAAATGGACTCCTCGTTGTAGAATAAGACTTGAGATTTATGTAAGTTTCCTAAAGGTAAAATGGCTTTACAGAATAAATGGGTTTATAGGTTGAAAGAAGAGGATGGAGGTAAGAAAATATTTACAGTTGGGTTAGTTGTAAAAGGATTTACATAGAAAAAGGGTATTGATTTTAATGAGATATTCTCTCCTGTTGTTAAAATCACTTCTATTCGCATTGTTTTAAGTATTATGGCTACTGAAGATTTGCATTTGGAACATCTTGATGTCAAAATAATATGTCTTCATGGTGATTTGGATGAAGAGATATATATGACACAACCATAGGGATTTGAGGTTAAAGATCAAGAGTATGTAGTGTGCAGATTGCAAAAACATTTATATGGCTTAAAGCAAGCACCTCGGCAATGGTATCTAAAATTTGATAGTTTTATGCACGAGCATGGATACAGTAGGTGTCATTCAGATCATAGTGTTTTTCTTAAGAGGTTGGATGATGACAACTACATTATTTTATGTTTATATGTTAATGATATGCTTGTAGATGGGTCTAGCATGGATCGCATTAAGGGGTTAAAATAACAATTAGCACATTCATTTGCTATGAAGGATTTGGGGGCAAAAAAAAAAATCTTTGGTATGAAGATTTGCAAAGATAGGAAAAATAGAAAATTGACTTTATCTCAAGCTAATTATATTGAGAAGGTGTTGCAACATCTCTTTCTGGAGAATACTAAAGTTGTCAACACACCTTTACCTGGTCATTTGAAATTGACTAAGAAAATGTGTTCAAGTACACAAGAAGAGGAGGATAAGATGTCCAAGGTACCTTATGCTTCAACTATAAGAAGCTTGATGTATGATATGATATGCACAAGGCCAAATATTGCACATGTAGTAAGTGTTTACACTTTCGGGGCTCTACTACTGACTTACAAGGCTATGTTGACTCATATTTGGTAGGGGATATTAATACTAGGAAAAGTACTACAGGTTGTGTATTTACTATTTGTGGGGTGGTAGTGAGTTAGGTTTCTCAATTACAGAAGTGAATGCTTTTTCCACTGTAGAGGCAGAGCATGTTGCTTCTATAGAGGCATCTAAGGAGATGACTTGGCTTCAATTCTTCCTGGAAGAATTGGGACACCTACAAAGGGATAATTATTTATTTAGAGGTAGCCAGAGTGTCATTCATCATGCAAAGAATTATGCTTTACATTCAAAGACAAAACACATACAGTTGTGGTACCATTTCATTCGATCAATTTAGGATGATGGACATCTAAAGTTGGACAAGATACATACAGATGACAATCCAATAGATATGTTTACAAAGATAGCGATAAGGGATAAGTCAAACTCCTCTTCAACTTCAATTGGTCTTCTAGATTGAATAGAATAAAAGAACAACCAAGTTTAGGGTGATTTGATGTTCTAGTGGAAGCCTTATGGAGTAGCACCATTGCTACAAAATCAGTCTCCAAGTGGGAGATTGTTGTCTAGTGTGGAGTATGATCAGTCCTTAAGTGGGAGAGTGTTAGTTTGCGGTGACTGATAAGGGAAGTAATGTACAAACCCCATTATTCCTTGATGATATTTGGGGTCAGGCCAGGCCTCGAGTAGGGATTTGAGGGTTGCAGCCCCCAATACAACCGTAGTCGATAGGCCACAACTATTGGGGGTTTAGGGGTGGAGCAACTGATATATATTTTTTGGATATTTTGTTGACATTTTTTGGGCTGACATGTTGTAACTAATTTTAACCCTAAAGTAGAAAAAATACTTGTATAAAATGTCTTAGGATTAGGGATTTCATAAGGTGTGATGCGATAATTGCTTCTTGTGGTGGTATTGAGTTGTAAAGGATTACAGATTGTAATAAGGTTGTAATAACTAGATAATAATAATATTGGACTCATTGTTTGATGGACGTAACCTAGAGATTGAGTGAACCACCTTAAATATGAGTGTCTTGTGTTCTCTTCTGTGTGATTTATTATTTTTTGATATTGGTTATTTTTGCATGTAATTGTTATATTTGTTTGTGGTAATCCTAACAAGGTTGGAAAATAGTTTTTGGTGGCAATCTTGACAATTTTTGAGAAAAGGTGAGTAGAGTGAAAATTGCAAGATTTTTCTTTCATTTTCTTCGAACAGTTCAAGTTGACTACAAGAACTTTCACATAACATTTTCAAGATTCTTGAAAAGAAAATGTCTCCTACGTAGTATCTTCTAGTATGTAAAGAACAAATGGAAAAATATTTTGCCTTGAAGGTTGACAATTGAAAATAGCAAAGGTATGCTGACCACATTCTCCAAGATTTATGGTTCCAGATTGTGTGTGATCTCTTGTGAATACCACCTAAAAAATATTCATACATGTTTACATTAAAGTGTAGTTACAATGAGATATATCAAATACTTAATAATTATTATGTAAAGCAATAAGTGAACCAATCACCAAACTAAAATATTAAAAGATTTTTTTTTAAAATAAAATTTGATCAAGTATATGTGAGGTAATATTAAGTTTAGTTAAAAAAAAAAGGATTCAGATAAATATTGTCAAAAGAAAACTAGAAAAGAAAACCTATGTATAAACTCTTAATTTTTGTGCACAAATAGATTGTATAAGTGCATGGTTGAACCATAAACTAGAAATATGGTTGTGTGCTAATTAAATTTCTTATCCATGTGATAAATAATGATTTTGTGGTAGTTAATCATGAAAAAAATATTTTATGAAAAAATTGAATTTTTGAAAAGCTTTAAGCATAAGAGTAAATCTTATAATAAAAATTGAATGACCCATAATCTAATTAATAAGGGAAAAGAAGGTGACAAATATAACTTCAGCAGAAGCATATTCAGTGAGTTTCCACAAGGGAAAACCAACTCTTTAGTTTCTACATCAAAATAATAAAAGTGAACTACCATCCTAAAGAGAAATTTATTCCACCGCACTGTATAGAAGGTTAATATGCAAAAAGAACTGATAATGGACTATAAATAAAGAATTGAATTTCTATAGCTTTCAAATAATGTCAACCCTAAGCTTTCACCATAAAAAAAAATTGAAAAAAAAAAAATATTGTCATAAAGAATAAAAAATAGTTTCCATCTAAGTAATAAATAATAACTCAAACAAACAAAGTGGCATATTAAGCTTAAAAAAATTCCAAACCTCGGAAAAAGTGTCACCATATCTTGCCATTTATCTCAAATCACAATTCAAAATCTAAAAATGACTGAATATGCCTACAAATTCTTTCTATCAATGAAGCTTGATGTTATCTAATTACAATTTTTGTTATTAGTTTCAATCAACCATATAGAATAAGTTTCAACACTACATGTCCCAACACATACCAAGTCATGGTCATGCTCAAGGTAGATTTGTATTACTACATACACAAATGTTTCAAGTCTAAAGGAGCTCCAATATTCTTTTGGTGGGTCTTAATTTGTGCACTATTGAAAAGGAATCCCAAAAAGAACAATTACGAAGTAAACTTGTCAAATAATTAAAATTAGATGATGCCCAGTGGGAAAAGGGAAACTAGATAAGTAGTCACCAATTAGTCAATCATATCAAGGAATCATGAGCTATATACGTTTACAAAATTTCATATATACACAAACATAAAAGCATGGTTCCTTATGCACTTTCTATGATTAGATTCTTTTATTTTGGTTCCTAAAAAGTTTACTGTAGTGCCTGCCCCTATGTTACATTTTGCTATCATTGCCAAACCCTTTTAGGACAGTTTTATGTTGATAATTATTAGTGACATTATTTTGAGATTATCAGATATTGTTTTTACATTCAGTTTATTACATGATGAGATTACTTGGTACTATATATTTCATGTATGTATGATGAATATTACAGTGTTTGTAGTTATTAATGAGGATTAGTTAGATGATTTATTATCATATGTGTTTTCTTATGGATACTTACCCCATACTTGCATGTGTATGGTGTTTGTGCTTGTTTTCTTTATGTATGGCATTTCTGATGTGGTTAAGGAAGGGAGTCGTAGTCACCTGCTAGTCAAGATCTACATGATGCACCACTTCCTGCCATTTCCTATTTAGCTTAGTATATATTATGCTTGTACATGTGTGGATTTTATGCAAGTTGCAAGTACTGGGTATCGACTTCCCTGAATTGCTAGGATGAGCATACCCTAAGATAAATTCTCAAATCCAAATCCCAACTTTTAAGCCATTTGTCCTAATTAAAAATTAGGACAAGTATCTGAGTTGAGTACCCTTCGAATGCATTGGATGACATAATTCATGATATTAACCCCTTAATTTGATTTTGTATGTGTTTTGCTATGATGGGTTTTTGTATTTTACTTTATGAATCTTTGGGGTATTTTCTACTAATTAAGTCTAATTAAAAGATTTAATTAAATAGAAAATTATTATGGTATTTTAATATTTTATTTTATTTTATCAATTGGGAAATTAATTAAATAAAAGAATTAAATTTGGAGATGAAAGTTATAAGTTTAAATTTGGAATGTGATAATATTTATTTAATTTAATAATAATATATTTAGAGTTCATTTTTAAATAAATGCTAAATAATATTATTATTTAAGTTAATAAATATTTTATCAATTAAGTTTCGAAAATAAATTTAAAAGTGGTAAAGATATTAAAATTATTAAAAGATTCTAGATCGCATGATGCGTGCATGTGATTAAAATATATTAAGATAAAACAAGTGGCTTTAATAAAGTGAGTGCATGAGATTTAAAATTAATAAATTAATTTTAAAAAAAGATTCAAGTGAATATTAAATAAAGTAATTTAATTAATTAAGTAATGTGCATTATTTTAATATTTATTCACATAGGAGTATGTGAACTCTTGCGAGTTGTCATGTTGACAACGCAGGAGTTTGCACTCTAATTATGCACGTGTTGTCTACACTTAGGAGTTAGCACATTATTTGAGCACATGGTGTCTACAACATTCTAGACACCTCATCATGTTCATCTTCTTATCATGGAAGATATGTGCTTAGTTGTCATGCTTATCTCCTAATTCTTTCTAGACACATTCTAGACGCATCTTAGAGGCCTTTATATACAGGCTCTCCTAGTGCACATGGACATCCTCATATGCTTCTACAAGCACTCCTAGTCACTTGGGGGGGGGGTTTCGGTTCTTGGAGGAATTGCGAATGTTGGAGAAGGAAGGAATTTTTAGAAAGGAGAAGGTTCTAAGAGGAGGAGCTTCTCTATAATTTTCTGGGGCGTAGCAAATTAGTAGTAGTGTCTAGGTAGGCACTCGTGATTATTTCACATATTTTACTATGCTCTTTCTCTTCCTATCTTCATCGTGTCTGTTATGTGTGTCTAAATAATTCTCTATGAATGAATCTTTAATTTTGTAATTTGGAATTTGGGCATGCATATTGTTCCATCTAGTTATGGGAATTAAAAATATTATTGCAATCTTCCCTTAGTAGAATCAAGATTTGGAAATTGATTTGGGTTTGGGTTCGAATTAAAATAGAATCTTATTATTATGCATTAGTTTTATATGATGTATTAACTAATCTAATTAAATTTAATTTAATTAAGATTAGTTAATAGTAGAAGGAGTCTAATTAATTATTAGTCAATTTTAGTAAATGGATTTTTAAATGAGGGAAAATTAAAAGAAAAGAGATGTTAATAAGTGTTTAGTAGAATTAAATAATTGAATTATTAATGAGATTGATTTTACTTAAAATCAATGAAGATTATTTTAAATAAATGTTTGTCCTTGAAGTGTTTTAAGGAAATTGTAAACTAATTATTTGAAAGTTGATAAGTATTATTCTTATGATTTGAATAATGGGAGATGCTCTTGGAATTAAGAGAGTTTCATTTAATTATTAGTAACATTGATTTTAGTAAAATAATGCAATAATTTTATTAAAAGTCAATGGGAATTAGTTTAATGATTTAAATAAGTAAATAATTATCTTTTGACTATTTCAGAAAATTGTTTTAAACTAATGGAGGGATAATTCTATGTTTTATCCGAAAAGATAAATGGGTTGACTTGGAGATTAAACAAAGAATCTTATACACTTGAAGTATACTTGAAACAAAAATTGAAACCTCATATTTGGCTTAACCATGTGATTCCGAAAGCAAACTAAAATATGTGTTTTTATCTTGTTCTTTATGCTATCCATGTTTGGGGTTTGGGTGGTCCTAGAGTGTTGACCAGTTAGGACGTCTACCAGAGGCTTGGGAGTTATGTGTTTGCGATGTCATGTTGATGGTGATCTCGATCTTTTTAAAACCCAACCATGGTAATGTGATTGTATGCTCTGTGAGATGTTTGTATTTACTGATTTTTATTGCTTTACAGTCTTCATGTGTGAAGCTGAGGTGTATGTATTTGAGATACTTGACTTAACAATTTTTGAGTCATCGATCAGTTATACTTGGATTACTTTCTAGTCGCCTTGATGGGACTGAAGTGTTCATTTTGATCTTGATGATGTCATGTTGTGACATGTTTTGACTTGACCATTTTGGGGTCTTCGATCAGTATTACTTTGTGACTTATTCCGGTTGCTCGTCGAGAACTTATGGATATTGTGATTATCATTGATACCTTCAGTTACCAATAGAGAACTGTTGTGGTCATGATTATCAATGGATGCTTTTCAGTTGTTCATGGAGATTTGATGTTCTTATTTTTTATTATCCTTTGGTATTTTTTTAGTCACTTGTATAGGATTGAGGTGATTTTGTGATTTATGATTTCATGAGCCTAGGGTAGGTTATCTACTTGTAGTGTCAGAAAGTGGCTTGCAATGGGGGCCAGGGCCCTAAGTGGCTACCAGGGTAACTCATTGTAAGTTGTTTTAATAAGTGAAAACATTTACACTAAATGGGGATTAAAATGAACCTAATAAGATAATTGTATGCTCTTGCACATGCCTCGAGTGCTAGTACAAACTAGGAAGGGAGTAGAGAGAACGCTTGGTTGCAACCTTGCATTTTGTAGTATGCCTCGTTAGTATGAGAGGATACTAGTGGCCGCATAGGGATCACTAGGGGGCTAAGGTCTATTGAGAGACTACCAGGGTAACTCTAGCGTGATTCATGTAATGACACTTTCCTACTTACATAGTAGGTTTCCTATGTGTCTTTGTTTGCCTCTAAGAATTAGATGTCGTTCTGTGTTAGAACCTTGAGTTAGTGTACATCTAGGATTCCTGGACTTAGAGAGTACTTGTGTTATGTGATTTGTTATCTTGTGTTATGTGGTTTTTTATCTTGTGTTATATGATTTGATATCCTATTTGGGACTTGAGACTATCTCCTCAACATAGTGGGAGTGGTCCATTTAGGTTCCATGTGGTCGGGTGGTAGTGCTTTTTCACTCTTACCATTTGAGATCCATTTGTAGTCACTATGGTTGGAGCATTCTTTGTGGTATTTACCTTCATTCTATTCATAGATCTTATGATGGATGTTATTTACTAGTATGTTTCTCTATATTGATGATTAGCATGTGATAGATGATGTTATCTACTTTGTAGGATCATCTTATGCTTTATTCTTGCATGTTAGATTTCTTTATGCATATGATGTAGTATGTTTTAGGAGTGACATCCCTACTATGATAATGCTAATGATCTCTTCGATGACTTGGGATGTTACGTGCGGGGGATGGCTTGGGCCCACGATGGTCTAATGATGCTATTGATGGTTGGGAGGAACCCCACACTTAGATAATTGTGTTTGTGATGGATGGTTATCTTTTACGATGGTTGTTATATCTTTATTGATGGATGGATGTATCATGGATGTTAATAGTTTCATTTACTTTATTGTACTTGTATCATGGATTTGATGAGGATGATGTATCTTTATTTTTACATATGTTTAATCTTTTAAGCTTTTCATACCCTGTGACATGTACAGTGGATGATTGAGTATTCCGAATTTAATTGCCAAGAGGCATTTGGAACAAATGTATATTATGGACATTAGACTTTTCATTGTTCTTTCATGTAGATGTGGTAGTTGTTAGACTTAGTATTCATTAAGATTAAATGTGATTCAACATCTTGGGATCCTTAAGGAATGTAACATGTTATGTATGCTTTAGTTGATTGCATGTTATTACTTCCACTACTATGTGTTTGATGTGAATGGTTTATCTTTCATGATTTTTTAAAAAAAAATGTTTGGAAAACTTAGTAAAAATTTAGGTTAATTCTTTTGGATCCCTTGGCGGGGCGTTACATTTACAGTGGACTCACTTGAGACAACTGTTAAAAAGATCGTGCATAAGTACAACATAACAACATAACAACATAAATACATATTAATCTAATAAAAAATATATTAAAGTCAAATATAACATATAAAAAACAAATTTTACTAATTTAGTTCCAATATTAGTGATTTAGTTAGTTAAAATTTGATAAAAAAAACTTATCTCAAAAGTTAACAAATGATGATATTATAGAAATATGAATGACTTACCCAAGAGTGGGCTTCTCCTTCGACATTAGCACAAGGAAAAATGATAAATGTTAACACCTAAAAAAATATTAATTAATTCCAATCTATAATTCAAACAAAATTTCAACAAAACAATTCAAACAGAGAAATAAACCAAATCAAAACCAGTAAGTTGAGTTAGAGTAACTATCTAGATAGCAGTACAGTGATTATTACAGAGAAAAGTTTGGTCTCTTGTCAAGAACACACAATTTTAAAACTAAAAAAAAAAAAATCTTAGTTATTGTAGATAATTACTTTGAAAATGTGTGTAAAAACCCAAGTTGTAAAGCTAACATATGCTTCATTTTGATCTAAATGCAAACCATAACATAGATCATAAAAAGAAGTCCAGGCATGCTATATGACTTGGCAAATGAAGAATGTTTTTTTTTTTTTTTTCCAAAAAACATAACCAAATAGTTGAATAAAAACAATTGATTTATATTGAAAGACACATTTTACACCCAAAAACAACCTACTCTTATGAGGGGTGCATCCACGACAATTGTATGTTGAAAGAGGAACATTAAAGGCTAACATTATTGATCAATAATAATATCTCATTCTCAATTATATGAAAAATAAAAAAAATTGTCCTGATGACTATTTTTCAAAGTTAGTATATTCTACTCTTGCCAATAGCAATTCGAAGACATCATATCCATTTTATTGTAATATCACAATCATAAGAATGATTCAACCTAACTCTTTACAAGGTAATCAGAAGTGTCAAAAGAGAGCACCCTCGTGAAAGAAAAAATATCATTATCTTTAAAATTTACAACAAGTTGGCCTATTAATGGGCTTGCAAGGGTTGATCCCAACCAAAGTAGAGAAAATTTTAGTTAGCAATCACCAGAGGAGGGATGGATAAAAATAAATTTTGATGGGGCTGCTTAAGGAAACCTGAGTAAATATGGATGTGAATGTATAACATGAGACCACAAGGGAATTTTCTAGCATTTTTGGAAAAACACTTAAGGGATGGCAAAAATAATGTGGCAGAATACGAAGCAACCAAGGAGGCTTTAGTTTTAGGAGTAAAGCTTGGTTTCTGTAGAGTGCATTTGAAAGGAGATTCATAAATTATTATCAATGGAATCAAGAAAGGGAAGATGGAGTCTTGGCACCTTGATAAACACATTAGTTAGATTACGTGCTTGTTAGTAGAATTTGAAGACTTCAGGATAACCCATGTCTATAGGGAGGCAAATAAGTTGGCCAACTTGAGAGCGGATGCTTCATTTGGGAGTTGAAATAATATTTTTTGAAGACCTTAGGCATCTCAATTTGGAATAAGAACTATGGGTGATGGAGTAGCTTTTTTAAGTGTTTAAACTTCCCCATTGTGAGCATACCTCTCAATCATGATTTTGAGCTCTCGGAAAGAAGAACACTTATAAAGAATTTATCCCTTGTGCATGAAAAAGGATATGAAATTATTAAACATCACCTCACAAAGTTTGGGCTTCCATATCCTTTGCAGGCAAGATTAAAGAAGGGAGGGGATTATTTTTAGTAGGAAACTTTGCTTGGAAATCAGAGATGGAGGCCAATTTTGTGTTGGAATCAGACAACCAGACCCAGTTGTATGAAGGGCAGATCATAGTAAGGAGATTAAAGAATATTTTTCATATTTGATGACAAGGAATTCTTGAGTAGCATCCATGATGTTTTTGTGCTGGAATATCCAGATACTTATTGGAGGAGAAGATCCAATTTGGACATTATGTCTCTCTTTGTGGCTCTAGCTCTGTTAGTTGGTGAACAAAGGAAGAAGTTCGCAAGCTTGTGGCAACTTGCATGGACCTTCAATTACTACTAGGGATTGATGATGTAATTGAAAAATTCATGTTGGGTGTTGGCTTGGAAATATGACAAGAACCATGGAAGCTAATTGGTGGCGGGTGGGGGGGTGGGAGGGGGGGATTCTTCAGTCCAACCTCTGGTTATTTGGTCTTTCACATCTCCACAAGGGGTGAATTTGCCAAAAGTTGTAGAAGGTTGGAGGAAATTGGTAAGTTTTGTTCGAAATATAGGATAGGCTAGATTACTAAGAGGGGAGGGGTGAATCAGGAACCAATAAAACTTATTCTTATTTCACCAATTAATCCTTCATATATATTCTGATCTAATTGTATGCATGAATAACTGAAAGCATAAAGACATTCATAAATAACTGAAAGCATAAAGACATTCATAAATAACTGAAAGCATTAAAACATTCATAACACTTTGACACAAGATATGGTGACCCAGAAACCTTCTAAATAGAAAGTAAAACTAGGGTGGGGATGATACCCACAAGCTTTAGTATTGTAGTATAAAGTTTAGGTGATTAAGGCTTACAATTGGTCACTTCTAATGATATTCTCTATTAGGAGCAATAAGGATTGCTAGATCCACCTTGTTAAACGATTTACAAAATATACAATGAAGCATGCACTTGGTAAAGAGATTTGTGAAAGACTATTAAGTCTACCTTGTGAAAGGATTTAATTGTTCCACCTATTATGATGAACCAGTGGTTGATCTCTAATCTGCAACTCTGATTTGCTGGCTAAGATTCTTTTGAAGTGTAATGATCACCTTGCTGTAATAGATAAATCTTTGTTGCTACTTATACTACTTGTAGCCTTCTTACTTCGCACTTTTGCTTTAATTATATCTCACATGTATATATCCATTCTCTATTTTGGTGTGATATAATACATTTCATATATACCAATCCAAATTACAATTCATAAAAGTCAACTACAATACAAGTTTCACCAAAATACACAAAGTCAGCTCAACTGTTGGCACTTAGGTTTCGAAGAAAAACTCGGTGAGGTTTTGATACTTGACAACCATTGTCAACACTTGACATCATCATGCACTTGGTAGACATAGAAGCTTGGTTCATATTGATCACTTCCAAGTACTCTTAGCTCAATCAACACTGGTGACTCGGTGAATATTATGAAACTCAGCATATAAACTAAATCACTTGGTTGACACTACATGGCTTAGTCAACACTAACATTGTGAGCTCGGTATAAACTAAATCACTTGATTAACACTTCCTAGCTTGGTCAACACTAGATTCATATCACTGATACTACGAACTTAGTAAACACTGGAGACCGCAGTTGATATTGTGTAACTCGGTTAATACTATGAAGCTCAGTTTGCACTATTACTTATCAACTCGGTAGATACTGCTTGATGTGAAATAAATAGTGATTCTAGAACTCTGTAGAAACTGTAGAACTCAGTAGAACCTTGATTACTCGGTTAACACTGTAAACTGCAAGATAAGCTTGGTAGTTGTTAACCATTTGACTAAGTGTGAGTCACTAGTAAACAAACTTGACCATAATGTCAACAAGTTTTTTGGAGGAAATGATTTGGGTCAAGGAGGAGGAGAGGAGGGGTTTCATGAAGATGACTCCTTAGAAGAGTGTGAGGATGCCAAGGGACCCATTGAAATATTAGTTGGCAAGGGAAGGAAGGGGAGCTTCAGGGGAGACATCAGTGTCTAGAGCATGGATTGATGTGTCGCTGGAAGCAAAGGCAGGTACAATTATAGCTAGTTAGAAGTGCCCTCATGGTCTAGAGCACAAGGGCATCCTGTGATCAATGGAGAAAAACCAAGAAGTTCCAAATTTCCCAAAGGAGGATGTAGCAAAATGGTTCAAGGAATCTTGAGCATTTGGTGGCTTTTTCTGGGGTCTTGTTTTGTCTGGTTGTTTATGTCCTCCATGGTAATCGAAAACTACTATGTTTGGGTCTAGCTTTTTTATGGGTGTTTATGCCCTTTGTAAATATTGACTATCAATGTCTATGGGGAAGGGAGGTTAGGAGGTCTCATGTTTTAATGGCCACTTTATACAATGGCATATCTTTGTAAGCATTATCTCTATTTACTTAATACAAAAAACTTGTTACCTATCAAAGATATATATTTAGAACAAGTTTAATTAAAATTTTTGCTCTACACCATCAAAAAAGAAAAGAAAACCAAATCCTCATATAGATGATTTCTAGCCAACCATAAAGCAACGTTGTAGAGAGAGTTACAATAAAAAAATTATCATAAATCCATAGGATTAAGATCCGGAGTAAAATATGATAGATAAATTAGAAAAAAGTCAATAGCAAGATCCTACCAATCAATTGATCATTAAAATCATCCTTCAAAGTAAAGTTTCAAGTAAATGTAACGGAGATCATGTCCTAGTGCATTAATGGCCTCTTGCTTTATGAGGGCTAGTAATGATGTTAAATTTATATCGTATCTGCCCTCATTAAACAATGGTGGAGCTTCTACAAGCAATGCAATTCGTGAAAATAAATATTTAAGTGTTATCAATTTATGAGGGTGAACAAATTATAAACTTATGAGGGGGAACACAATATAAATTTATTATTTTTATTTATATTTTCATTCAACAAATGCTATTAAAAATTAGAGAGTAATAAGATTTAAGTTTATTGGTGAAAATAAATATTTAAATGTTAAAAAATTATGAGGGTAAATAAGCTATAAAATTGTGAGGGGAACACAGTATAAATTTATTATTTCCATTTATATTTTCATTCAACAAATGTTATGGAAAACTATTAACTAATAAGATTTAGGTTTTAATTTCTATCCTTGTTAGATATTTTTGTAGTAATATTTAATTTATAAATATTAATTATATTAAATGAATAAATAAATCTCTACCTTTGCATTTTAATTTGTTTTGCATAAAATATATAATAATTACAAACATATTTTTTTATTTAATTTCTATTAATTTATCTATGTCAAGGAGTTTGTGTAATGTTTTTAAATTGAATTTTTAGGAAATATATGATTTTTTATTTCCTAATTTTTGAAAACCAAAAAAGTAAATAAAAAATGGAATCAAACAACTGAAAATAGCTCACCAAACACTTAATGGTTGTTATACAACTTGACATGTAAGCCTTAATTATTATTGTTAGATTTGAATTGTGTCTATCCAATTACATAAACAAAAAGTATGATTTGTAAAGAAGTAGTATGCAAAAATGAATACACAACAAGGGATAAACTTATGAAACTAATTTTACTCATCTATAGCTATAGAAACAAGTTACGGTCCCAATATGACAAACTAGATTTACAATTTTGAGAAGTATAGTAATAAATATCAATTCATATTATATCAATTTACAGATTTGAATATATAGGCTCATTATGTGTATGAAAAATGATCACATAATATTGTTGTTATGCCTAGATAACCATTGAAAATCTATAGTAAACCATTCTCAAAGTGTGTGGTGTTCCTTGAGATGTATGCTAGTATGTGATAGCTGGAGGAATAAAAAAACAAGTGGCTGGAAAATATTGATTGCTTCATCAAGATACAACTAAATGTAGTGATGAATGATTTTATAGTGACACAAAATGTTGAATAAACAACACATATAAATACAAATGATTTCATGGCTATGGGAAATGTTGTTTAGCATACGTTACATGTTAGGGTGAGGAAGCCACTATTTGCCTAGAAAGAGCCTCAACACAATATTATCTTGACTTGCAAGGAAAATAAAATTGTTTTAGTAAACAAACAAATTTCTTTTTAGACCTACATCTTAGCATGTCGATTAAAAAAACAATGAAAGTAAATGTTCTTGTTCAAAAATAGTGGGAGAAGTTCCAACCTCTAAAAACAACAGAAACCACATGCAGACTAGAGTGATGTTTTCTTTCGGTCTTATTTTTAAGCCGACAGGCTTATATGTGGGAGCTTTGCTCTGATTTTTACATTTCTTTGCCAAAAAATTGTGAGCCCTTCTGCTATTTTTATTTTTTCTGATAAGAATGAGTTGCTCATATCACATTTTCAATTACAGAAACCATCCAAGACCTTCTAATTTTTACTTATATCTCTATTTTTTAGCTCCTAAGTTTATGGATTTTTTTCTACTTCATTTATAGAAACATTTTTTCATTAAATCTCAAATAGAAAGTTCTTATTGTAAGATTTATCTTGAGATGATTTCAAAAAATATATCCATTTATTATATTAAATATGTTTTCATTTTTTTGGATCATCATATTGTAATTTGAATTTTTTAGTTACTCATATATTGCTTATACATTTCATGTATACATATATTATTCTTGATGCTTGAAACTTTTTTTTTTGTGGTATCCAATTAGATTCACTATTTCTATTCAAATTGAATGATTATTTGAATTCGACTAATTAATATGTCTAATAAATATAGATTAGAGATGTATGAAGTGAGCGTAAGTAAAATAAATTATAATGAATTATAACTTTTTGTCACTTCTTTGAATATTGATTATTTTTCTCATCTCATAATAAATACAAGTACAAGTCAAATGTAGCATCCAAGCATGCATTTTTTAAATCTTCCCTAACAAGCATGAGAAATAACATGTAATGGTTGAGTTCTAGATAAACTTGAGAAAGTTGAATGCATCTTAACAACTCTCAAAGTGTTAGACTAAAATTGAGTTGGTTAATATGAATTTCTATAAGTTTAACATGTAAATTTGGAATGATCTATAATGAAACCATAGGACTAGTTAAATGCAAAGTTAAGGGGGTTGTAAAGATGTAGTTGACAAGACTTGTGGGTTAATTTATTTTTGTCTTATTGGGCTATGAATTTAGCACATGTGGAAAAATCAACAGAAGATTCATCTATTAGTTATTTTGTTTATTATTTTTGGCCTTCCATAGAAATTGTTAAGGATTTCTTTGCAAAGAATTACAAATATAGCTTCCAATTTTTTTTGGACCCTCTTTTAATTAAAAGAAATAGTTTTGCTTAGTGAAATCATATGATTTTTTACTTATGCATTAAGAAGATTCTAGAGGACTAAGTTCTTCTTTTTTCAAGTGTGGTGGTAATGATTTTGTTTCTTTTTCCATGTATTTTGAAGGGAAAGGATCTTGGTATGATTAATACTTTAGTAACATTAGAAAAACATGGGAAAAGGTTGATGTTTTCACTCCATGATGATGTAATCTACATATATGGGATATGGTTGAATGATCAACAACTTTCATTTACTGTTTAGCCTCTTTTGAGTTGCTGAGTATAGTCATAGGCAGTGATGTTACCGTGAAACTAGATTGAATAAAATTATTAGAAAAATGTAGGCTCTTACCTATAAATGATGTTTATATTTCATATTTTGTGGTGTTATAAGATTATGTACAAAACATAAAATTGTTTGGTCATCGATTTCATCACCATAATATGATAGTTTTTGGACTTTGACACACCACTCATCCTTATGAATTTAAGTTGTCTATAAAATTACTATGTCATTTGTGCCAATGATTGTCTTTGTCTCCCTTTCATATGTCAAACATATTTTAACAATTTTATGATTACTACAAGTTTTTTAGTTCATTATTTGTAACCAATTTCTTTGTTAGTACCAAAAAAAAAGAATCCTATCGACTCATTGTTGAACATACAAAAAAGTACAACTACTAGTTATAGTTTTATATTTTTAGAACTAGTTACTCTTGGTTCATTGGTTGTGATTTAGGTTATTGTCATTGATAGATCTCGATATCCTTTTTTTTTTTAAATTATTTTTTATTCTCATTGCAGTTTTAGGAGGAGCTAAATCTAGGCTATGTGTCTTATTGCATGGTTTAGATGTGATGTCAATGTGATGTACTTTGTTCTACCTCTTATTGTAAGGGCATCTAAGATGATATATCATTGTTTCATAAGAAGTTCAACATGAAAATTGTGTTTTAGAAAGAATTTTTATTTTGATTTATATGACTTACATAATCATCTAAATTTTGTTTAGAAAAAGAGGTAGATTTAATTAATTATTTTACATCTCCATTAACATATTGAAGAGATAACATTATAATTTAAAAGAACATGTATAAAAAAAACAAAAAATGTTTTAAAATTTTGTTTTGTAAAGAGTTAATACTTGACAATTTTTCTTTCAATGTTGGATTTTCATTTACAAAAATTTAGAGGTTTTGGTTGATCTCTGCCTCTTTGTTATTAAAGCTCACTTTATTTATCATGGGAACTAGATTACATTCTCAGGTTTCCTAGAATGAAAAAGCATATATCGACAGTTATTAGTTCAAGGATGATGTGCCCAATCTTGAGATCATGTTTTTAAATTCATGGGAGTCATTTTGTTCAATAGCAATATCTTGATGATATCAATAAGCTTATTGTTGTCTTTTCAATAAGCACGTATAAAAGAGATGCAAAATTTTAATTCAAGAATGCAATAATGTATTCTATTAGACTTTGTAACATAAATATGTACATGATACTAAATTCATGGTTTTCATGGTTGGAAGCATTATTGTTCTTTTACTAATATTGATATCATATTATTATCATGAGAAAGATCTGAATAATAAAGTAGCTTTAATTAAATAAATTTTTGAAACCATTAAACATGCAACTGATTATAAATAATATTTTCACAAAATGGACCTAAATAAATTGATAAATTAATAAATTGTCAAATAAATGTTTCATTATGCACACAACTATTCTTATTTTAGATTAATATGGTATAAAATAATAAATTCATTATAATCTTCTATGATATTGTTTTCCATGCAAATCTTTTAAATGTCATTAGTTAAAGAAAAGGTTAAAATAATATTTTAGTTTCATTATTTATTAATTTTTTGATAATATTTTATAAGTAAGGATCATACATTTCTAAATTAATTAGTTTCATTATTTATTAATTTTTTGATAATAATCTTTTAAGCTATAAGAGCACTTTGTATCTAAATCTTGTAAATTCTTGTATAGGTGGATCTACCTTCTAAATTTTGTAATTTGTATATAGGGGTATGCCCCTTATTCCTTATGTAATTTTTAAGGACGAAAATTCTCAAGCAAGACTGGAGGTTTTCTTCCCCGTTCTTTCCTACCAGTGCTCGTTTGAATGGAGGACATGTAAAATTTTGATATTTGATTAATAAAATATATACCCAGCCTTCGACCGTTTACCGATAAAATAAAAAAAAAAAAAATTTATAATAATCTATTTTTTAGGTAATTTTTTGAGATGGTAATAAATTTAATATAAAATAAATATAATTTTATATTCTATTTAAAAATAAGTTTAAAAAATTATTTTATTTTTATTGAAAATTAATTAAAAATTAATAATAATTTTAATAAATAATGGTCAAAGTTTTTAATAGTTTCTTGTTGATAAACATAGAAGAGAGGGATTTCCAAAAATATTTTCTTTAATGGATAAACACATTTTTTACTTCATTTTTTTCTTTCAAAAGTGCATGCAAATTATCTTTTCACTATCATTTTTAATAAAGTGTACATTATTTCCTCAAGTGTTCTCTTCGGTTTACAAAATTGTTTTACAATAAATTATCAATGTTTATTTTTGGTATTATGCATATTATTTGATAATTTGGTAAAACAAAATTCCTATTAGCTCATTGTCGCAGTCACAAAAGTTTGCAATTGCTAATATAATGTGTTTACATTGTAAATTCTTTTTGTCAAGGGAATCAATGTACCAAATTATCCAAAAAATCTACACCTCGTTTCATGCAAGGAATGCTTCTTCTCCAAGATTTTTTCGTCTACAACTATTTCCTTTTTCAAGAATTGCAACAAAAGACACTTAACCTTTACGAACAAATGACAATTGCCCTACTCAAATATTTGAGGGAATTTTTTCACAAGAAAAACAAGCTGTCTGGAAAAATAGCAAGAGCCAATAGGATAAAACTTATTTATATATATGAGATCATATAAATTTCATTTTCACTTGCAAACTATAGTGTATGATTGTATGCAAGCTAGCTTAAGGTGGAGTATTTTAAGACTGTCAAATGCTTGGGTCAGGTTGAGGTGACTTGCTAGAAGGATTCTTGGGAGTGGCTAGTTGGTGGCTCTGATGAGGACTGTGCCCTTCTCTTTAGAGTTTTGGAGAATAGGTTTTGCAGCTCTCAATGGGAGAGATAGCTTGGCTTGGAGTCCTAGTCCAAAAGGTAAATTTACAGTGGCTCAAGGCTATTCTACTCTTGATAGGAACTTACACGGTTTGGCTAAAGTACACTGGGTAGAGAAAGGTTTGGAGCAGCTTTTCATGGCCCAAATGTAACTTTTTCTTATGGTTGTTGGCTCAGAAGAAATGCCTCACTTGGGAGAATCTCCTCAAACGAGGTTTTCAAGGACCTTCAGTTTGCTTTCTTTGTTTGCACAATGAGGAGTCTGCTTCCCACTTGTTTTTTCTCTACCCTTTTTCAAGAGAGATATGGCATAGATGGTGGGAGGCTTGGTGTCATGGTTGTATTCATGCTACTTCTCTTATTGATTTCTAGGAAAGCTTGGGCAGACCTCCAGCGAAGACTTCTTTCTTACAAGTTGCCTGGATGGTTGGACCGATCTTCATTCTCTAGAACCTTTGGTTGGAAAGGAATTGTAGAATTTTTTGTGATTCCAAATTAGGAAGCTTCCAACTATGGAAGATGATTCTTAATAGGCTCCAGGAGATAATTTATGCAAAGTTTGATATGTCTGTTACTATAGATCCTGGGGATCAAGTTATTGTGAGGAATCTAAACCTGGGAGATAACAACTGGGGATGCACTCCCAGAAAAAGACCTAGCCCTGTAAAGCAACAGGTTTGTTGGGATGGGAGGTGGTCTCCTCCCCTGATTGGGTTCTTGAAGATCAATACAGATGAGTCTTCTCAAGGGAACCCTAGTCATGCTGGTATTGGGGCTATTGGTAGAGGCAATGATGGTGGTGTGGTTTCTCTCCTCTCGGTTTACAAGGGTCAACATTCTAATAATCTAATGGAGGCCTTGGCTATTAAGGTTGCTATTGAGCATGGTTGTTCTTTAGGGTGGTGGAAGATCATCTGTGAGTTTGACTCTCAGATTGTTGTGGATATGTTGAATAACCAGAGGTTGGAGGATGTTAGTTGGCAAATTGCCTCTTTGGCCAGACAAATTCTTAGTCTCTGTAGTTCCTTGGACTTTGTCTCCTTTCGTCATATCCCTCGCAACTGGAATAGAGTGGTGGATTGTCTGGCAAAGTGGGCTTCAAAGAATGTGGCTAGATGGGATATTAACGGTAGGGATGAGTTACCTTCTGAGTATTGTGAGATCATTGATCAATTGTTACTTGAGGATAGGAGTATGTAGTGTTGTTTTGGGCCTTTGGCTTTGCTCTGTATCTTAGATTTTATTGAATACATTTTTACCCCTCTTTTTCCAAAAAAAAAAAAGTTTATGATTGTAATATCTAAAAAGACATGGTTTTCAATCAACCAACTAATATGTTAGAAGATTGAAAACTTTGGTCTCTTGCATTTATGACAAGGACTAAAAATTGAACACCAAACAAACACTACATATATTATTAGTACTTGTCAGTAGGCTAAGTACTATTGTGACACATTTTGAATTTTACTCTTTAACTACTGATTAAATTTCTTGGTTTCTACAGTCAGAAATAATTGATTTTAACTTTTGTTATTAAACTAATATGTTGCATAAGCATAGATTCAAGATTTTTAACTTTACAGTTATTAGAAAATATATTGCTAAGATTTGATTGGGTGAATTCATTTATCTCTTATATAGGTTGAGTTTGATGGATTGTATAGTTGTTTTCTATTAATATGATTGATTCATTTTTTATACTTTTTGAATGTGAGTGGGCTGGTTTATATTTTTATATTCATTTTTTTTATAATATAATTTTTGTCATTCAATTAAAAATACTAAAAAAATGATATTTCTTATATTATATAATACTTTAAGAAATATTATTATATAATATTATTATAAAGATGTTATGATTTATTTATAATATAATAGTATCACATGATATATGTGCAATAAAATACATATCAATAATTATATTAATAAATAAAATTATAATTATAATTATAATTAATATTGTTATTGAAAACTATAAATATATAATATTTTTATTAATTAAAATATTTAATAGAATATAACAAATTTATTAAATTAACATTATATCTATATAAAAACTGAAGGCAAGTACTAAGCCACTATGTGGCACTTCTTCTATTTGCTAGTGATTAATCTTTTCTATCTCAACCAATTAGATGCAAATATTTTTCTTTTCCATGAAGCACTATCTGATATTTTAGTTGTGATAAATAATAGGACTATCGAATATTTTAACTGTGATAAATAATAGCACTATTAGATATTTTAGTTGTGATAAATAATAGCATTGGAGAAAAATACTATTTTATTTAGTTTCTAAATATTTATTTTAGCATGCATCATTACAATATTTCATCATATTAACTTTTCTATTACTTAAAAATTGTTTACTAGCATATATAATTTTTTTTTAAAAATCTAAAAATATTTTCTTATTAGGTTAAAATATAGTACAATTGTTTTATAATTGTTAAAGTTTAGAAGTTTTACATTTTAACTTGGTCGAACTTTTTTTATTAATTTGTAATTTTTATCATGCATTATTCATCATATTATACTTAATGTTATATTTGTCAAAGATGGTTATTAACTATATATACAATAAATTAAAAAGTAAAAATATTATATGAATAATACATATTTCATCAAATATTTTATTATTAGATTAAAACATAGTACAATCATCAACCACCAAAATTTCTACATATTATTCTTTTTTTAAAACTTTACCTATCTACCTATTAACTATTATAACTCAAGGCATCTACAAGCCACTGCCTGACACTTGTTTAATATTTCCTATGCCCAATTTCCTATACAAATTTATGATAAAATGTTAGAATGTAGAACTTAGAAAGTTTAGTGCTTAAAATTGAAAATGAATAGAGTGTTATACAGTCCATGCAAAGTTATATCCCAATAATAGTATCAATATAGCCTATTAATTGAAAAATAAGATACTAATTTTGATGTATGAAATTTATCAAAATTTATATAAAACTAAATCATTAAAAAATATTCTTGTATATATCATTGATTTACTTAAATTGATACCAATTCTAGACTAGAACATTCATTGTGTGTTTTATATAAAATGATATAAAATGTTAATTTTGACAAGTCAAACTACTCTGTACACAATATAAAGAAACATTTAATAAATATTATATTTTAAAAGGTACAAATTTAACAAAATAGTTGTCCAAACTCATGGACAAGACATCAACTCTTTACTTGATGTCTAAGCGATGACTAATGTACAGTTGTTCAACTTCCAACACATATATAGATGTAAATAAATCAACTTTTATTTACCAACTCATCCATCTCTGACAAATCTTCAACCCATCTTTGACAAATCTTAAACCAAAATGCTAGAATTAGAGCCTTCAACAAGAAAAGTTGGAGTACCTACAATAATTTGAAGTACTTGCAATCGTAAAGATGGATATGTTTGAGCTCTCCAATCCATTCAAATCAAACAATTAATGTAACACAATTCAAAATCTTCTCATGGAAAATAAAACAATTAATGAAACACAATTCAAAATCTACTCTTGAAAACCACACAATTAATTGCAAGCCAATAAAATTACAAAGTTTGAAAGCCATAGATCAACCATTTTCAAAATTCTTAGAAAATTCATGATTTTTAAAGGAAAGTCACAAATGGTAGCACTTTTTCAAATTCAAATTGTTGGGAGGGAAAAAACTCTATTAATATGACATGTGGTGAAAGAATTCTTTTACAAATGTGTTTACATTCTCTATGAACCTAGACTGCTTGACTGCAAAGAACTTAGTTGCTCTGGATATCAAAGGGCCCAATAAAATCAATTTCTCATGATATCAAAGGGCCCAACAAACCATCCAAGTATTTTACCGTTATGTTATTCTTCCAGGTATTTTACCATTTTGTTATTCTTTTAACATATGTTGTTATAGTCCATCATATAATGTATGCTATTATTCTTTTTCAATGGGCCCAATAAAACATGCAGGTATTTTACTATTATGTTATTCTTTTAATGTATGTTGTTAGAATCCATCATATAGTGTATGATGTTATTCTTTTCCAAGGTTTGATGCTAGTTTAATTTTCCATAGTTGCATTAAGAACAAAGCTAGTAGTTATCCACAAATGGTATGATATAGAATAATGTTATTTATAGGAATGATTAAAAAAAATAACAACATAAAACATTTGAAAACAATAACACACTACACCATTTCTATCATAATTCATTATACAAATAAGTTACAATCCATCATATAAGTTTTGCACCATATTTAATGTATGTTGTTATTCTTTTCAAATATTGTAGTAAGATCAAAGTCATATTTAATGTATGCCGTTATTTTTTTCAAATGTTGTATGTTGTTATTATGTAAAAATAACAATGCACTATACAATTTCTGTCATAATCCACTACAGAAATCTATTACAATCCATCATATAATGTATGTTGTTATTCTAGGCATAATGGTTCATGCAAGTTTAATTTTTCATAAGCCACAATATGATCAAAGGTGTAGTAGTTCTCCACAATGGTATATTATGATGTCATTTATAAGAATGATTGAAAAAATAACAACATACAACATTTATAAAAAATAACAACACACCATACCATTTCCATCATTATCCACTATACATATATATTACAGTCCACATGATGTTTGCATCATATTTAATGTATGTTGTTGTTCTTTTCAAATGTTGTAGGGAGATCATTCCAAATGTTATCCTTTCATATTTAAGGTACAAATAACAACATACTATACCATTCTATCATAAACCACTATACAAAACTATTACAATCCATCATATAGTGTATGCTACTATTCTTTCCCAATGTTTCCATCATCTAATGTATGTTGTTATTCTATTTAGGTATTATGATGGAAGGAAAGAGAAGAAGCAAAAGAACCACCCAAAAATTGAGACCTCATTATCCGTGAGTTGTTAAATTACATGTTATGGACTCTAATGATGGGGACATTCAACCAAGCTAACTCATGATAATGCAAGCCACAATCTTTTTGCCAATGATGCAAATAGTCTTGATGTTGTCAAATCCTTAGAACACCAAAAGAATAAGAAAAGGTTCCAAGAAATCAATGGACAGAAGAGGATATGGAACATTGAATTGAAGATGTTGGAAATAGTTGTTTTTCAATAAGAGGAATAGCAAAGAAGTGGGGAATCCATGTTAGTAGCTTGTTGTATTGGCTAGCAGGACTCACAACAATAAAAACCAAGGGATGATGCAGGAGCATCTTGCATGGGAAATTTTTTATTGAAAAAAAAAATTGTAGAGGAGAGAGAAAGTGACAAAAATAGAAAGAAAAAATTCTAAAATAGAAAAAAGGAGAAAAGAGGAATTTTTATTTTCAAGGTGCATAGGTGTCATAAATAGAAAAATAAGAAAAATAATTGTCATTCCATTAATCGAGGTGTGTACATGGCATCTTAGAAGTTTGTGGAAAGTTCCTTAAATCATACATTTAATATTTGTTGTGATCCACAAAGGAAATGTAATTTTCTAATTGGGCCACATGGTGGTGGTTAGTTGTACTTGGGTGGGAATTTAATATTTGTTTTAAGGTAGTTGTATTTACCTTTTATCTCATATTGGTTGTGTTGGTAACATCTTGGGTGGTAATTACCTATTTAAGCAAGGCATATGAGAATTTTTAATCAAGCTTCAAGGTATGATCTCTTATTAGTAGAATATTGAAGAGAAGGAGGAGGCGAGGATCAAGTTTTCCTGAGTTTGTGGATAGAGTGCTGAATGTGAGGCAGTTTACAATAGGATTGTGGTGGAGTTGTGAGTTTGTGAGAAGAGCTAGTGGTTGCGGTTTAGAAACAAGGAGTTTGCTTGGTGGCTTGCAAGCACAAGTTGAGATCTTGGAGGTTTCTACCAGAGTGTGGATCTAGACTAGCTAGTGTATGGGTTAGATCTTGAGGGATTTTGCAGAACTATTATTGTAATTGCTATTGCATTTGGTCGTAACAAGGAAGGCCTTACAACCCGACACATTGCATGTAAGAGTTATTTTATAAATAAAGAGTTGGGATTTGATATTAGATCTTGCATTGTTATTGTGTTTCCACTGTGTGGTTATTTTTGGGGGGCTAGGACATCTCCTTTGGGGATTCTTCTACCTTGCATTGTGTCAGATGGTATCACAGTGAAGGTTCTTCTTGAGTGTGAAGATAAATCGCTAAAGTTGAGGCAATTTGCACTAGGACTTGGGTTGGAGAAGTGGATCTAAGAAGATCTTGATCTGGTGGTGGATTTTCTTTTTGGAGTCCTAGATCTCTTGGTTATGAGGTGGCAGATCGTGGTTCTAACTTGCAATTGTAGAGGGTTTACAGATGGATCGATGGATGCAAAGATGAAAGACTAATCTTGTTGAGGCATGATTGTAGAGAGTTTGTAGATTGTGAATCTATGATCCTAAACTTGTGATGTGGTTCTTGATTGTTCATGTGAGGTGGCAGGTTGAGATTTAACTTGCAAACAATTCAAGGTTGTCCCAAGGAGTGTGGGAAGGATTTGTTGCAAAGGGTTTACAAAGATCTTGGGAGATGGCTCCGAGAGGATTGGACCCTGAGATGATTGTGAATCTCTGTGATGTGGTGGAGAGAAGGTTTTCTAAGATGTTTACTCAGTTTGAAGCTAGCTTGGCTAATCTAGTTAAGGAAAAGGTGAGAAAGGCATTTTGTGGGTGTTTGTGGAGCTGGAGTCTATCGATCCAAAAGAGAGCCATCTGGTAGATACTTGTTTATGAGAGAAGATGACATAGCAAGGTCAAGGTGGAAAAGTTTGGTTTTGTTGATCAGTTTGTGGAGTCTGATACAGAACCTGCAAAGCAGCTGGAGGTTGTTGCTAAAGATATTCCTAACCTTGTTGATGTTAGGATGGAGATTGGTTTTCATGATCAGCTAGTTGAGTCTGACATGGAGATTGTGGAGCACTCAATCATGGATGATCTAGTTGTTGGTGTAATTATTTGTATGTTGCAGAGCATCTTGTTGTGAGCAACGAGGTCGTTGGTGTTGAGAGTTTGGCATATGTTGTTGAGGAGTTACATATTGTTGCAAATATGGATTTGTTGTTGTTGGTGTGGATTCACTAGTTGTTGATGTGGATGAGGATTTGATGTTGAAGCATTATGTTCAGTTTGTTCTTGGGAGTGAGCATGTTGATTGGATGGTTGAGATTCTGGTGTTTGACATATGAATGCAGATGTGGAATATCTGCATGTTGATTTTCTTGTCCCTATTGAGGTGGAAACCTTTGGCGAAGATGAAGATGGTTGTAGATCTTTCTTTTGGTGTCAAAGTGTGGGACACACTTTTCTATCTATCGAGGGAGTCTGATGTAGGAGCATCTTGCATGGGAATTTTTTTTAATAAAAAATGTGGAGGAGAGAGAAAGTGATGAAAATAGAAAGAATTTTTTTTTTAAAAAAAAAAAGGAGAAAAGAGGAATTTTTATTTTCAAGGTGCATAGGTGTCATGAATATAAAAATAAGAAAAATAGTTGTCATTCCATTAATCGAGGTGTGCAGGTGGCATCTTAGAAGTTTGTGGAAAGTTCCTTATATCATACATTTAATATTTGTTGTGATCTACAAAGGAAATGCAATTTTCTAATTAGGCCACATGGTGGTGCTTAGTTGTACTTGGGTCAGAATTTAATATATTTTTTAAGGTAGTTGTATTTACCTTTTATCCCACATTGGTTGTGTTGGTAACATCTTGGGTGGTAAGTGCCTATTTAAGTAAGGCATATGAGCATTTTTAATCAAGCTTCAAGGTGCGATCTCTTCTTAGTATAATATTGGAGAGAAGGAGGAAGCAAGAAGTGAGTTTTCCTAAGTCTGTGGATAGAGTGCCGAATGTGAGGTAGTTTATAGTAGGATTCTGGTGGAGTTGTGAGTTTGTGAGAAGAGCTAGTGGTTGCGGTTTAGAAACGAGGAGTTTGCTTGGTGGCTTACAAGCACAAGTTGAGATCTTGGAGGTTTCTACCAGAGTGTAGATCTGGACTAGCTAGTGTATGGGTTGGATCTTGAGGGATCTTACAGAACTATTATTGTAATTGCTATTGTATTTCGCCATAACAAGGAAAGCCTTACAACCTGGCACATTGCATGTAAGAGTTATTTTATGAATAAAGAGATGAGATTTTATATCAGATCTTGCATTATTATTGTGTTTCCACTGTGTGGTTAGTTGTTGGGGGCTAGGACATCTCCTTTGGGGATTCTCCTACCTTGAACTGTGTCAAGGGACCACCAATGATTCTCTCCTTGGAAGAAGAGCTAGAAGTTGTTGAGTGGTGTAAAAAATTAGCTCAACTTGCTTGTGGATTTGGAGGTAATTTAGTTGAAGTCACGTGTGGCTCACATTTGCCAAACAAGGTTGAATCCATTGAAAAATGGGTTACCTAGTAGATCATGGTGGGTTGGATTCCGCAGATGTCATCCAGATTTGACAATAAGGACAGTAACAAATCTAGATAGAAATAGAGAAGTGATGCTACAACCAAGTATTAAAATAGATTTTTATAATAATTTGACAACATTGTGTGATGCTAACCATTATGAACCAACACACATTTGGAACTATGATGAAATGGGAGTGCAAGCAAGCATAAACTGTGGGATGCGAGTGATTGCAAAGTTGGGAAGTAGAAGTGTGCCTCAAATCTTATCTAAAAGTAGATAATGGATCACATTATTGTGTTGTATCAATGCAACAAGTCACAACATACCATGAATTTATCTTTTAGAAAGCAAAAATAACACTTAAAAATTACATTGCTAATTGCGAAGCTAGAGCTTGCATAGCAGCACAAGCACATGTGTGGATACCAAAAGAATTATTCTTAAATTGACAACATCATTTTTCTATATCTGTTCTAGGTGGTGCTTCACCCAAAAATAGGCATATCCTTCTTTTTCATGGACATGGAAGACATGTAGCCTTTGCTACAATTTTAGAGACAAGATCTTTAGGCATAGATCTTCTTACATTGCTTGCTCATACTAGTCATTGACTACAACCTTTAGATGTAAGTGTATTTTCTCCATTCAAGGCATATTTCAAATTTGAGAGGTCATAATGGATGGCTAAACATCCACACATTGAAATAAGGAGAATGGAATTAGTAGAACTAGAAAGTAAAGCTTTCCAACTTGCCCTTGTGCCTGATAATATTACAACTGGTATTCGAAGGACTAGAATTTGGCCATTGAATAGAGATGCTCTTTGTACTGACATGAAGCCAAGTAATGCATTCAATGTTGAAGATGAAAATGTTGCTACAGGAATTGTAAGCAGTTTAAGGTTAGTTGGTTATGATGATGATGTTATTGAAATTTCGTGGCAAAAATGACAAAAATAATAGAAAAATGATTCAATTGGAACTTAGCTCCACTTGCAAATGTTGTGCTCATAAACACATTTTGAAAATGACCTACATGATGATATGAGTTTTCCAACACATTTTGATCCACTTGATTAGGTTAAAGAAGGAGCAAAGGAATTGGGAGTGTAGATTGAGTTTCAAAATGAAGACATTTCATTATCCATTCCTTCTCTACCTCCAATGCCAAGAGAAGAGGTGGTTCATTATTAAGCTGATTTTTTTCTTTCTTTAGAAACTACAAATCATAATGAGGATGAAGTTGGCTACACTAAACACAATCTGGAAGCTTCAAATTTGGAATATACTAAAGATGAAGATGGAGTAGCTAAACATAATCTAGATGCATAGAACAGATTTGTAGCTTTGGAGACCAAAGATGAACAAGTGTTATGTAGTCGGGGTCATTAATAAATTTTTTGAAGCTGTAAATTGAAAGGGTCATAAAGAGATATGTGGCATCTGATAATGCTACTCATATATTAGGAAGAAAATCTCAAATACTTACATCTAATGAGTACATTTAATGTTGCAAGAGCAACAAGAAGCAAAGAAAGTTGAACTTTGAGAGCTAATAAAAAGGAAGAAAAAATAGTTGGAGGAAAAGAAAAGCTACAAACTGAGTTGAGAAAAAGGAAAGATGTACAAAAACTTGAAAGACAAACAATAAAGCAACAGAAGTAAGAGCAAATGTTGCAACAACAAAAAGAGAGGGAGTTGAAAAAGAAAGAAAAGTTGGATTATAGGGCTAGAAAAAGAGAAACCTAACAAAGGAATTGCAAATATGTCCCCTGTCCAACTTGATTATAACCCCAGTATTTTAGAACCAAACACAAATAGAGCAGGCTACAACAGTACTCCAACAACCCCCTTACCAGAGCATCATCAAATTTTGAGGGATATGTACAATATTCTATCCCCTACCTATGTAACCCTCCACAACATCCAAGCTATTGTTAGCCAAAGCCCCCCTCATTCTCCAATCAAGCAATTCCCAATTGGTAGACTGTTAGATGAAAATATGTTTGAGCGTATGACTCCCATCACCCTACAAGTTGATTCAACTAGTCTAGAAAATACTACAATAGGTAGTACTGAGGGGGAACCAGAACCCTTCCCTGTCTTTATGGTGAACGAATGATCCTATAGATGGGTTCTTATGTAGTACCTACTAGCTTAGGTCCTCTTCTGCAATACTTCTATTTCCAACTAGGACATTTTATTGAGCAGTCCAAGCTTATTTTCCAATGACAAGTTTGGCATTTTTTAATGTTTTATTGACTAGTTCTTCTCTCATACCTCATGTATTTCCAACTTTGTAACTTCTTCTATCATGCTTATGTTTCAGCTAGTACAAGTTGAAACTATTGTGGTTCCTATATATATAATATGCAAATTATTATATTACTTGATTAGTCTTCAAATATGAATGTTGGTGTTCCAATAATTTATACAAGAGATATTTGTTATGGACAAACTGAATGTTGGTGTTCCATAATTTATAGGTAGCAATAAAAAAAGATAGAGACATGACTCTATAAGCACTGAATTATCTTGTTTGGCATTAAAATGAATGATTTTAAATTAATCTAAGACTACTAAAAATTACTCCTACTGACTTCTAAATTGGAGTAATGTAATCTAATTTAAAATCATTTCTTTTATTAGTGAACAATAAAATGTAGTGTTTAGAGTATCGTGTCTCCCAGAAAAGGAAATCTAGTTTAATAGATTTGATAGCAAATAATTAGAATAACTTTCTTATAAGTGATTGCAACTGTCTGGAAATGCAAATTTATGTGATGTGAGTACTGAATCTTGAAACACAAGCACACATAGCCATGCTATTATTTCACAACCAACAAAATGTGCAGTGGAACCCTCGATGGAAGCCACAACAACCAATAGAGGAATAATTTGAAACCTCTAAATTAATGTTGCAACTTGCTAGCACCATCAGGCTCAAACTTGAAAACATTGAATGTCTGCTCTAAATCACACTAATTAAATCTAAAAATGGACTGTAAATGAAGCCATCAATTTAGCATAATTCACTGGCAAAAGGAAACAAATTCACATGCAAACATAAAACTTTGAATGTCTACTCCAAACCACACTTATTAAATCTAAAAATGGATTGTAAATGAAGCAAATGATTTAGCACAATTCACTTGCAAAAGGAAACAAATTCATATGAAAGGGTTCTAAAATTGCCAGAAAAGAATGATTGGGTCATTTGCCTAACAAGGTCCAAGAAAGACCTTACCTGTCAAAATGTGCCAAATACCTTAAGATTTTTGTGTGCCCATAGAAACATGTGCAAAAATCTCTGCCCCCTCCTCTATTTTCCAAATTAGTATGAAGCGTCCACAAGTTCACCCTGTCCCAAATAACACAATTGGTCAGTAAGCATGTAGATTAAAGAGAAATTTCCAAAGAACAAACGATATGTTAACCCTAAGCTTGATTGAAGAATTGAGAAAAAGTATTGTTAACCCTATGTTGGATTAAAGAATTGAGAAAAATCTTGTTAAAAATCTCTTTGACCTTGTGTTGGATTGAAGAATTGCAAATTTAAAACTTGCTTGTGAATTTGGGCAAAGAAAAACTATGTGCAACTAACCACAAAAAAAAACACAATTGACGACACTTTGTCCACATCATCCTAAACCATCTGCTAAGGAAAAAAAGCACAACCATCGGACCTCTACCCATGCCATCCTAGGCCATCAGCAATCATGCAACCTTCCAATGCAACCCTCTGTAAAACAAAACTTTGCTAGAGAAAATGCTTGGATAGGTGGGTTTGCATTACCAGTTGGGTGAAGGCTTAGGCATTACATTTGTGAGTTACCTCTGCCCATGCCATCCTAGGCTGTCAATAAGCATGCAACCTTCCAATGCAACCCTTTGTAAAACAAAAATTTGCTAGAGAAAATGCCTGGATAGGTGGGTCTGCATACCCAATTGGGTGAAGGCTTAGGTATTACATATGTGAGTTCTCAAAACCACCTCTGTGTCTTCTCCTCGGGACATGCCAAACCAATTTTGTGTCTTCTCCCTTGCAAATCTTGCCACAAGGCATCGCACATAAATAATGAGTGGCAACAACAATGCAATAGATGCATGCATGCTAGGTTAATAGTCGGAATATGAACTTAGAATTAGGTTAGAAACAAGTTAATAAGAAGATTTTATAATTAGTTATTAGCTTTTTAACAATTGATAATATAATAATATTTGTTAATTAAATAGATACTTAGTAATTAAATGTAGAACATATTCATTTATATATAAATGTTTTATTATGTAACTAATAAAGATTATATGTTTATATTAGGTTTCATATATTATAAATTAACATGATAGAATGTTCAAGTAACAAGATTTCGACAATCAAATATGGGGGGTGGTAATTAACTATGAATCATAGGGGGTTTGAAAAATGGCAAATTGAACACTCTAACACATAAAATTGACATCAATTTTGATGGTGGTGAGTTGAAACCTTAGTTTTAAGTAAGATGATGTAAAAAAATTAGTCATTTTTATTTTTGTTATGATACATTTTGAGGTGTCCAAAATTATGGTGCACAACTAGTGGGTCCTCTCCCCTATGCATATCTAATTTTCAATGTGAATACAAAACTTTTGATATAAATATTAAACATATTTTAATAAAATATCAAATAATACTTCTAATTACGCTATAGACGTTTCCTATATGAAGAAGAGGAGCTGAATTTTCCATCTAACGACAAATATTGTATTAGAGAAGTAGGACGACCATAGAAATGATCCCATCCCTCTGTTTCTTTTGAGACACTTTATACATATTTAGACCAAAGGGGTTTGTTATCTGAAAAAGACAACCAGCTATTTTGGATCGATGGTTGAAAAAAATCTGTAGACCCTACAAGATGATTGGAATCATCTGGACCCTCTATTTCCTTTTGTCATTCACTATTCACATCATATCAGTTGTCAATGCCAATAGTTCTTGAAACAGAGCATAAAGAACGAAGAATACAGAAAAAGAGGCCACTGAAATGCCAGAAACATCCTAACCATACATCATCATTCCTCTATAACAGGCTGTAGTGCATGTATGAGATGTCTTTAGTTGTAACTTGTGCATTCAGAAGTAATTGTAAGACAACTGTCTACTAAAAGTTGGAGGGATTCAACACCTGTGACGATTGAAGTGATATGTCATCATTCACATGTAGGTATCGATGATTGGTTTGCACTATCAAACAGACCGTCACTTTTTATTATTTTTTCTTCTCTGAGTTGGTTGCATGTACATGATATTGCTAACAGGAAAAGATTGTGTCCTATGTGCAAACGTGAGTGAGGGTCGTCCAATTTGGAGAATTGATGAGCTCCTAATCGAGAGGAGGAGAGACGGAGCTGGGCTTCAAATATATGCTTCCTTCCTTCCAATTATTTATATAATATTTATCACACAATTTATTTTAATAATAATGGTTAAAATCTTTGCAATATAAATATTAAGATTTAAACAGTTCTATATATAATTTACATTGGATAAAATACAATAGATACTAAATAGAAGTGTAATTTACATTTAATATAAATTAAAATTATATATATATATATATATATATATATATATATATATATAAGTTAAATAATACTATTATTTTAAATTTTAATAAATTATATATTAAAATCAGTTATTTTATCATAATAAAATGTTTAGTTGAAGAGAAATTCTCACACATCCAATGTATTAATAATTTGTTAGAATAGTTATTAAATAAATTAAAAATATTAGATATATTTAATTATAATATACTTTAAAAATATTATGTTAATTAAAAATTTTATTTAATATCAGCAAAATAAAAAATATTTAAATTGAACATAAATATAGTTAATTCTTTTTTATAGGTTTAAAAAAACTAAATAAATTATTAAAAATACAAATTAGTTGTGCCTCCCTCTTGTTAATTATTCTACACTTCAACCTTCCTTTTTGTCTCCCTTCATTCCCCTACTCTCACTATCCTTATCTTTCTCTACCTTTATCTCTCTATCCTTATCTTTCTCTACCTTTATCTCTCTCTCCATATCTTTCTGTCTCCACATCTTTATTACCATAGTCTTATTCAATACTTTTAAAAAGAGAGATGGTAAAGGCACACTAGAAAACAATTAGGGATCTTACATCGATATATAGTAGAAATTTTTTTTGAAAAAAAAAACTATCTTGGGTTTCTAAATTCCTTCCTGGTGAGAGATGGAAAGTGATAGATATATGTAGGGAAAAGTAAAGAAAAAAAGGGGGAGGGGCAGGGGGTGGAGAGAGAGAGAGAGAGAGAGAGAGAGAGAGAGAGAGAGAGAGAGAGAGAGAGAGAGAGAGAGAGAGAGAGAGAGAGATGGGCAAACAAAGAGATATTGCAAAGAAGAGAGAGAGAGAAGGGGAGAGAAAGGGAGAGATGTGAAGAGATAGGGATAGAAAGAGGGAGATGTTTGTAGGGAAGAAGAAGAGACATGGGTATATGTAGATGGAGAGTGTACAGAGGGAGAGAGTGAGAATGGAAGATATAAATATATAAAGAAGGTAAAATGAGTAAGGAGGATTGAGAAGCAAAGGGATATAGAGATGAGAAGGAGATATAGAGGGAGAGAGGGGGTATAGATGATATAAATATATAAAGAAGTAGAGATGGGGAGATATATAGGCATGGAGATATAACAAGATATACATATAGATAGAGATAGAGAGAAAGGCAGAGGGGTATGGAGATGTAAATATTTGAAGGTCTGGGAAGGGGTGAAGGAGAGATGAATTTAGAGTAAGAGCATGAGAGAAAATTAGATATATAGATAGAGATATATTGAGAGGTAAAGGAAGAAACAAATCTAGGGAGATAGAGAAGAAGAAGATATAGAAAGCTCGATACAAATGGCGAGATAGACCAATAGAGATATGGATAGATAAAAAAGGACGAGAGTGAGAGACAAAGAATAAGACAAAAACTTAATTGACTTTCCATAAGAAAATGAGTAATGCCATGCCCAAAAATACGAGGGCAAAAATACACGCAATTTTTTTTTTTAAGTTAATAATTAAAAGTCACCAAGTTGATACGTTTACTTCATAGTTAAAGTATAGGTTCACTACATTTACTCTAAAGTTTATAATCATGAGAATGAATCAATCATTAAATTTATACTCTCGATATTAAATTGATATCGACAATAGTTACGTTATTACTTTAACTTTACAACAATATATTAAAATTTATTTTAAATAACTAATCTACCTTTAAACTAAACTACATCCAATTCTACTAACTTAAAAATTAAACGAATCTAATACTAATTTAAATTAAAACTAAATCTAAATGTCATTTAATTACTACTCCTATTTAAAACTTAAACTAATATAATAAAACAACTTGCAATCAATAAAATTACCAAATGATACAATTTAAATTAATAAAACTACTAGGTTAAATAATAATAAAAATCTAAACTAACATGCTAACATAATTTAAACTACCCAAGATTTAAAAACTTTACATAAAATAAGATATACTAAAGCTAACATTAAAAAAAGAACATTTAAATTAATAAAATGCATATCACTAATCACTTAACAAACTTAAAACTAATATTAAATAAAAATCTAACATTTATTACATACTAACATTTAAAAAAAATACTTAAAACAAAGTAACACTAACTTAGTAAAACAATTATAAAAATACTAACATTAATTTAAAACCATTTTTAATACACTAAAAAAAAAACACCATTTAAAACAATATATTAATAACTAACTATATTCAACTAGCAATTAAATAAAAAGAAATCTAATATTAAAAATATTCTTACACACTTTACTAAAAACTAAATCCCAAATAAAGCTTTACTAACTATAATAAAAAAATAAAATACTAACATATACTATATTTAAGGTTTAAAGTCGATTACATAACATGATTATCTAAAAATTTAAATCTTTACTTAACATATTATTCTAAATCCCTACTAACATCAAATCTTTAAATAATACTAACCTAAATTTTTTTTTAATAAAAAAACTTTATTTAAATAAATCCTAACTAACTTACCAAAAGTAATCTAAGCTTACTTAAATCAACATTAAGTTAAATGACAACTAACTTAATTTAAAACTTTTAAAAATAAAATAAACAATCTAAGCAAACTAACATTAATTCAAAAAAAATCTAAACTAATTTAATTATCACTAACTCTAAATAACGAATTTCTTATCACTACTAAAAAGATTAAATAAACTAATTTTCAATTATACATTCCTAATTACAATTAACTTACATTAAAAATAACTCAAAATAACTAATATTTAACTTACACTATCTTAAAACAATACTAATTTAAAATAATACTAATCTTAACTAAATTAAATACTAAATAAATAAAACAAACCAACTTAAAAATAAATATTAAGCAACCTACAAACTACTTACCTATACTACCCCAAACCAACCTCAACCCATGTGACACATGTCACAAAAATTATTCTCAAAGTATGGGTGCCATCCAAGAAAAATCTTCCACGCTTCACCAAGAGGTTATGGTAATATGAACAAATTGAGAAGAGCTTTTCCTTCCTTGTCTTCAATCTTTCAAGACTTCTCTCTAAAGGTAGAGATTGGGTAACCACCAAAACTACTCCAAAAAGGGCCTCTAAAAAGATCCAAACTCAACCACCAAAAAGGACAATAACTTCCCCACTCACTTAAAAATCTAGAAGTTTCTAACTCAACCAAACCTAAGGTTAACCTCTAAGTGGAGTTGAGGTTATTCAGATCATGGCAACAACTTTCAATTTTCGCACAAAGGCAAAAATAGACTTTTTGAGTGACCTCAAAAGTCAAAAAAGGGGGCTTGCGGGGTGGAAAATGCCCCCAACCCATACCCATACCCCTAGGGTATAAAGATTTCATGATTTAAAGCCTAAGGAATTGATTTGGGACCTAACAAATGCTAGGAATAATTTAGGAACATCTAACAACTCCAAAATGTAGATTAAGCACTAATATGGATTAGGGGTAACTAAGCTTGATTAAAAATTGATTAGCAAAAAGGGCGCTAACTTAGCTAACTTAGGTCCATAGGTTACACAGTAAACCCTAACTAGCATGTTGGAAAGCACATACAATTCACAAATGTCAAGTGACACTATAAGAACATAATTACGAAACATTAACATTTACAAATCATGGAAAGATACATTCATGCATCTCACAATACAATTAAGATACGAACAATGTATGGTTTCCACAAATGGCACATAGGGATCAATTATGTTCCTCTGTCGAGTTTCTCGACTAAAATATCCTGCACACTCATTGCACACATCAGTAGCCCCATAAAATCACATGCACATATGTATATACGTATCAGGGAATCACATAAATTAAAACATACATCTTTCAATCAATTAGGGTTTCTCTCGTCCTACTCATATTCTTAATCATTACAATTTCATAATCAAAGTATTAATCTTGCATTTACTTATTTCATCAACATACATGTTCATAAAGCATTTAAATGACGAACTCAAATATCATAAAGTAAACATCGCACAACATGAAATAACATAACATAATATGGTCAGTGTATCCGATAGTGTCTTGATGTATCGAGTCATAAGTATCAAAATAATAAGGTATCAACTGTGCTACGAAGGGTCGGGGCGAGGCCTCACATCCTCCCCCACTAGGCATGAACTTCTTCCTGAAGTTCATCAAAAAGATAAGGGTACTGAGATTGCATCCGTGTTGCATCCTCCCATGAAACTGTGACCTCATCGTAATAATCCCACTCATCAAGTAACAACTGTAGAAGACTCCCTCAAATGAGGGTTCGAATTAAGGAACTTGTCCCTTTATTTAAGGTTAAATACTTTCCTTTAAAGTTTTCACAATGCACTAATTCTTGATAGGATACTCAACAAGTCCATCACTACACATGCACCTTTCCATCTAGAAGTCCTTTTGGTTAACCCGTAACCTTAACCAAATTTATGTTGGGGTGCAATTTTTATTATTCAAAACATCCAACGGATATCACTAGTTCTAATCTCAAAGTCCTGGGAAAGGGTGGGGCACGAATACTCTCACTAATAACCCCATACCCTAAAGTTGAGAATCCACGTGATTGTTCGAAATCCCTTTGGTAGGCTCATCATATGTCACTTTGCCAATAAAAAATTCAAAAGAAGGTGCCTCAAAAAATTTAAATTCAACACCAAAGATGAAACATCCAACGCAAAAGTTAGAAATAAAAAAAATAAAGAGTGGCCACAATAGTAAAATTTTAATCAAGAAATAAAGATATAACCAAAAGACAAAATAGAATCATCAATAATATAGTTGGCTAAACAGCCCCACATCACACTGTTACCAAAAAGGAAGAACGCTAAGAGTGAAATCTGAAATCAAACAAATAAGGACATAAATCCAATTACTTACAAAATTTACATTACTGACATAATGCGGCCATACCAGGGTCACTGAGGAAAATAAGGGATCTTAGGTCTTCCCAATACATTGCAGAGATTTTGAATTCATTTTAGATGGTGGTCTAACAACCATGGTCGGTCAAACTCTGATTGATCCCACATACTAACTACATATTTATCTCTATTTAATTTCATTTTTAGCACCATATATTTTAGATAGATTCATTCCCTGCTACAAATAGTGAAATTTAAATGTCCACACTTATCATGGATCCATTATTGCCCAAGTGTCACGAAACTAGGCTCTGATAAGTAAGTAATATATATAAAGATAAAGATAGAGGCAGAAACATATATGTAGAGACTGAGGTAGAGATGGCGAAATATATAGGGATAGAGAGTCATGGAAAGATAATAAGGTAAACATATACATATAGATAGCTATAGAGATAGAGGGAGGATATCGAGAGAGATGTGGGAAGAAATATGGAGATGTGAATATTTAAAGGTATAGGAAGGGGGTGATGGAGAGATGAACAGAGGGAGAGGATGAGAGAGAAAATAGATTGAGAGATAAAGATAGATCAAAAGGTACAGATAGAAAGAAATCAGAAGAGATAATGTCGAAGAGGGTATATAAAGAGATATAAATGGTGAGATAGACTAATAGAGAGATGAATAGATAAAAAGAGAATGAGAGGGAGAGACAAACAATAAGATAAATACTTAGATAACCTTCCATAACTCTATGGCGTACCTATTGCACACCAAGGTGCGATTGCTAGTATAAATATAAATAAACCCGTATTCTACCTTAATGAGGTTCGAACTTCCCACTTTGAAAACCCTAAAATCTCCGAGCTTTTTATATTCGAAACCCTACAGAATTTGTGTTTTCTGATATATGAAACCCTAGACTGCCCTGCAACCTTAGAAGCTTTGTTGAAGGGGTTTGGATAATCTGTGCGAGTGGAGGCATCATGCAGAACGAAGAAGGGCAGAATGTTGATCTTTACATCCCCAGAAAATGGTAAGTTTTTGTACTCTTCTATATTTAAAATCGGTCTTTGAATGGGAACAATTAATATATGAGATACGGGTGGAATTGAAGCTGTTGGTATATTTGTTTGATATGTTACAGCTCTGCAACGAACCGATTGATAACATCGAAAGACCATGCTTCCGTTCAAATTAACGTTGGGCATCTGGACGAAAACGGCATATATACAGGCCAGTTCACAACATTTGCTCTCTGTGGATTTGTTCGCCAACAGGTTTGTACCATTATCATTCTGGTAGACGCAATGTTTCTCTGTGGGCTGCTGCGTCTATTAATAAATTTCATTGGGGCTTTTCTTTTTAAGATGTATGAAATCTTGTTCACTTCATGGCAGTGCAAATCTCACCCCTATTCCGATAGTAGCTTGGATGAAATTTAACGTTTTTGGGTTACATTTTTTTGGAGTTATGTTTTCCTCGGGCAAAGTTGTTTATTTGTGGTTCACTTTCTGATAATTAATCGTTGCATATTTCCGTGGACATGATTCACTTTGTGATAATCAAATGTTGCGTATTACTGAGCACATGAACATTTATTTGGCTTGTTTCCTGTGGTGTTTGGACGGTCGAGGGTTTCTAATATCTCGTCATTTGCAACTGTGCTCTGTTTTGTGTTGTCAGGGAGAGGCTGACAGCGCTTTGGATAGGCTGTGGCATAAGAAGAAATCAGAAATCGGACAGTAATTTCCTATATTGAATCTGAACATTTTAGTATTGTATCTGGATAAAGAATGCAATTTTTAAATTGAAATATGGTAACTTCCGTGACATGGAAAGACTGATTTTGAGTGATTTTAGATTAGCACAGGTAAACAATTTCTGTTTGCCTGGATACATCTATGCGGAGTTTCTCATAATGTTTTTAGACTTCTTTGAGATATCCTTAGTGGAAACTTGAGTAAGAGTTTGGTTATCTCCTTAGTGGAAACTTCAGTAAGAATTTTGGTTACTAAGAATGGATGTTCTTTTGTGGAGCTTTTAGTTCGATCTAGTTTCTATTAAAGTTTAAACTTGTTAAAGATGCACGATGATTGAGCACTTCATATTCCATTGGTTTTCGACTTCAGTATGCATATTATTGATTTTGCTGTGTTGACTTCAGACAACAATAATTTTTTATTTCTGGCGGAGCGCTTTAATTAGTTCTGGGGATTTGGTTGTTTTAGTGTCTTTGTATTGGTTTGATTCTTATATCAAAAGAAAAGAAATAGTGCAGGGATATGAAGATTTAGTTCTCGTAGTGCAATCAATATGTAAGTGAAGTCAAGAAATAATGTGATTAATTTGTAAGTGAAGTCAAGATAGGATGCGATTGCAGCAGTCTAAGTCAGAAAGTACAATGGGATACACAGTTATTCGAAATGGATGTATAAAATGCAATATTAGTAAGTTCAAGCCCTTGCCGAAAACATTGTGATATTGCTGATAACTGTATATGTGGAGATTATAGTTTCATGGGAGCAAACAGCTGAGGGGCTTGTGAATGTATGCTGATATTTTTACTGTACCAAATTTTATGATTTTTTTTGATGTCCTTCTTGCCTTCTTGATTCTTCAAATTTAGGCTTTCGATTGTTGATACATGTTTGTCTTCTATGCTTTCTTTCAACTTTCTGCATCTTTAGTAACAGGATTAAAACCTTAGAAACCTATTGATGAATACATAGAACAGACATGATAGGCAAATTTTTGTGTCAACTTAAAACCCTGCCTGCTAATAAAAGTGGTTTTTATATCTAGAGTATTCAAGATTTCCGGGAGTGTTCAAATCTTTTAACAAAAGCAGTTGACAAATCAGAACTTTCCAATGATGAGAAGTAAGTGTAGAACTTGTTATTTGGGGGCTAGGGTTTAGAATCTGGATGTATAAATGAAATAGACAGAGCTACATAATCCATCATTTTATATGCAACCATTTTCTGCTACTTTAAATCATATTCTCAATGGTGCTTGTAGAAGATTAGACCACAAATCGAGTTTATGATTGCAAACTATGGCAACAAGAACTGGCAATGCGTCCTTGTTACTAGCTGTAGCTTTCAGAACTGCCGTGCTTTGTTAGGTGTTCTTATTTGTGGTGTTAATATTGTTTCAATGTCTTGTGATTGCATTCTGCTTGTTGACATTGGTATAATAAGGAAATAATAAATATGTTTGTAGGAACCTGGTGGTCTATGCAACAAGGAGACAAACAAACATATCTTACAGTGTATAGGCCAACCTGATAGTTCTGAATTCTGCAAATCCTTTCAATTATTGATGGCTGCACATCTCAGAGATCAACAGTCCTGGATTTTTAATTAGTAAACTTCAAAGTTCATTGGAAGTTGATGCTTGGGTGTTGCTCCAAAATGTCCAGTGAAGTGAACCAATTGATTTTTGAGGGTGAACATTTTTCTTTGAACAATGTTTAGATTGATGGGTGATGGTCCAATTGTTCTTTTGTCTATCTTGCCAACCTTACAGGTGCAGTGTTAACTGCTTAAGGGTCTATCTTCACAGGCATTAAATTTGCCAAGATGGCTTGTCCAAAAATTGTTTTCATATCTAGAGGATTTAAGATTGAAGTGAGTGTTGAAAGCTTTTAACATAAGCAGTTGGCAAATCAGAACTTTCCAATGATTAGAAAAAGTGTAGAGCTTCTTATTTGGGTGATAGGATATAGATGGATCATACATAATCCATTAGTTTGAATGAAACCATTACCTGACATTTTAAATAATGTTCACAAGGGTGCTTGCAGAGATTAGATCACTCACAAATGGGCCATCAGAGATGTTGTGATGGTCCATTTGTTCTTTTACCTATCTTGCAGACGTCACTGATGTAAACTGTTTGAGGGTCTATTTTTCATAGTTACACTGTTGTCTGGGATGGGTGGATTTGATTTTGAGGGCGAGTGCTGATTGAACAATGTCAAGATTAATGTTGTGATGGCCCATTTGTTCTTTTGCCTATCTTGCAGACCTTGCTGATGTAAACTGTTTGAGAGTCTATTTTGCATAGTTACACTATCAAGGGGATGCTGGAATGGGGGACATATTGGGATGTGGGGACATAGGGGCCTCGATTTGGAGATGGGACAGCAGTGGGAGGGTGGGTGCATATACTTTATACTATACGTATTGTACTTAAAATGCTAGTTATGAAGGCCTCAAGTGGCTGACCGATGGCACAGCTGGGGGCTTGGGAACAGTGACCCCAAGTCCCAGGGAAGGCCCTGACCTGGTCAGTATTTTGGCAAACAAGACAATTGCTAAGATATCTTGATTGAACCTGGTTAATTGTTTTCCACCTACACTAATCATCTTAATGCTTTATCACAAGGAAATGCTACTAAGTTGAAAATTTTCTTGTCATACCTGAAGTTTTTGCAATTCTAATTGTTTTACCACAATTATCAAATCTACTTCTTTGAGGTAATGGTATCTGCAACTTCAGTCTAGTGTCAGATGCAGCTTATAAGAGGAAAAGGACTGCAGGAACCCTTGGTTGAATACAGGTAGTCTTGAACTTGGAGTACTTTGGATTAATTTCTTTTTAGAAGGTTCCATATATCCTTGAAATAGGCAGATCAAAGTAGACACTTGTCTCTATGGGAAGAGATGTGTATATATAATAGAAGTTCTGCGATTGGGGCGAAACAGATTAACAAATTAGCATGTCAAAGATAAACAAAGCAAGCCAATGATTGTTGGCCCAGAACTCAACTTGATGCTTGATGCTGTTTGAGGGGTCAAATTAGCATGTATTAAAAAACAGACAATTATCTATTCATTTCATTCAAATCATATGTAAAAGTAAATAATTGAAATCTTAGAGTGAACAATAGGAAAATAATATTTTGATAAGGAAAACCCAAATGGGAATAGTCATACTATATGTTTCCAAATATTACAATGGTTGTTTTAGGTACGGTACAAAGGAAGCAAACTGCTTGAGAAATCGAAAAGCAGTTCCTCGACTCTAGCTAGCAAGTGCTAAGAAGTTAATGAGATCATTTATCCATTCATTTCTTTCAAATCATATATCAAAGTAAATAATTGAAATTTGAAAGAGAATAATGCAAAATTGGACATTGAAAACCCAAATGGTGAAAAACACAACACGAGTCACTCTGAATTATTGTCATGGTTGTAGTAGGCACTGCTAAGTACCAAGGAAGCAAACTGTTTTGAGACATTGAAAAACACTTCTTGATTTTGGATACAAAAACTAATCAGTGTACTTCACCAAATAGTATTTTCCTTGATTTTGGACACAAAAACTATACATTGTAGTTGTGCAAAAGTAATTGAGCTGAACAGGATCACGTTCTCTAAAAGCTGATTACAATTCACTGTCAATTTCTGTCGATTAGTCCAAACTCCACAATATTTCATGTCTTGTTATTTACATTCCAAGATTACAAGTGATAGTAAGGAGTAACTGAATTGATTAGGTTCACATAATGTAAAAGCTGATTATAGTTAATTGTTTATAAATTTTCGATTGATTTCATTTTTGTCCATCTATCTACACAGCACAATATTTCATGTGCTGCTATATACACACTTCTGTATATATGTGTGTGTGTGTGTGTGTATTCATCACAACATCAAAATCACCCATGTAAGTAGCAAAATGAGACATAGTGGCTAACTTGATGACTTTCGACTATGCATGTGAAGGGCTGATTTAAGTCTCCTGCATGCCATTCCAAGCATCAAGCTTAGGGTCAATTCTTAAGATAAACTTATTATTCAATTTGGCCAAAAATATAATGGAAACCACCAAAATGGCTGCAAAAGCACAACACTATCACTTAATCATCATACAACATATTATCAAGTCATAACATTAAAACACCTGATGGTTACATATTCTTGTACATTTGTACTCTATTTTGATGACAATATTTGTACTCTATTTTCTTGACAACCACAAAGCATTATAATTTTACTTATAGTGTCAAGCCAAACTACCAAATCTGAGATACGAGTTCCTCTGCCAACTATCTTCATCATTCTTCAATAGCAACCCAAGATATGCCAGTTGGCCAAAATATGGAGTAAAACACCAAACAGGGTTTGTTAAATTGTTCATTGGAACAATTATGCTTATACCATTCACACAAGTTTATCCAATAATCTACATATGCCTTTGAAGATATAAATGTATATTCCTGATATTACAATGCTTCTAAGAATCTGCAGAACAAAACTTCCATACACTGCACATCTCCGAAAAGCAGCATCACCAAACAAAATACATACCCCATTGATACAACACAACATAAAACCTTAAAGTGGATGATGATATTCTTATACATCTTTTGACCTTCTCATTGCATTAAGCACCTTTCACAATTGTAGACAGGGTCACCATCTTTGGATCATTTGCCTCCCTTAGCAATACAAATTGTCTTTCAAGCTGAATCCTTTGATCATGTAGATTATCTATCTGAGAGTGTAAGTTAATTGATTTTCAATCAAAAGGAACCATTACAATCGTTTTCCAAATCATGTGTATTGTAAATAGGAGAAATTTGGGACAAAATTGACTCCATTTGAGCTTTGATACAGGTGGAATCTGACCACTTCAGACTATACTTGGAACATATTGGAAGCTTTCTTTACATGATTTACGACTTTCTGTAGGTTTTCATGCCACAAAGAGGGAGCATTTTGCATAGGTTACATATCTGCCTCCTTTTGAATTTTTGTCATTTTCTCAAACTTTTTTGACATTCTTTCCCAAGAAGGCTGAGTAATTTTTGAAAGCATTTACAAAAAAAATTAATTGTTGGCTAGGGTCAAGAGCTCTGTCAATGTAAACAGTTAGTAAGATGTGTAAACAGTCAGTAAGATGTATAAGAATAAGAATAACTTCATTGCATTATCAACTAGACTTGTTTTCATTAGAGTTTCCTTCTTAAGGAGAGGAAGACATAAGGCTTGAGCTACAACTGAGGATCCAATAGTGTTCCACGAACAGTTCAAAGTTCATTGGGAGAGGTCTTACAGCTTTGGTTTGGATGTACTGATCATTCCTCCTTTCATTGAACTAATTTTGTGAATACTAGTTAAATCTCTCATATTATATTTCTTCGTGATTTTTGGAGAAGTCAGCTATTTGAGGACCTTTAATTCCTTAATGATGCACACAACTTTCCTCTATAACTGAGGATCCAATAGTGTTCCACGAACGGTTCAAAGTTCATTGGGAGAGGTCTTACAGCTTTGGTTTGGATGTACTGATCATTCCTCCTTTCATTGAACTAATTTTGTGAATACTAGTTAAATCTCTCATATTATATTTCTTCGTGATTTTTGGAGAAGTCAGCTATTTGAGGACCTTTAATTCCTTAATGATGCACACAACTTTCCTTACAGCTTTGGTTTGGATGTACTGATCATTCCTCCTTTCATTGAACTAATTTTGTGAATACTAGGTAAATCTCTCATATTATATTTCTTCGTGATTTTTGGAGAAGTCAGCTATTTGAGGACCTTTAATTCCTTAATGATGCACACAACTTTCCTTACAGCTTTGGTTTGGATGTACTGATCATTCCTCCTTTCATTGAACTAATTTTGTGAATACTATTTAAATCTCTCATATTATATTTCTTCGTGATTTTTGGAGAAGTCAGCTATTTGAGGACCTTTAATTCCTTAATGATGCACACAACTTTCCTTAATGATTCACCTTTGAGGACTTTTTCCTTGAGTACTTTTTCTCTTCTTTTGTTTCCTCTATAAGCGTGTTAATTCTCTGATCGCTTTTCAATTCTTGTGATAGTTTCATTATTGTAACCGCTGTGTCGAGTAATGCACTCTTGGAGTCATTAATGACTGTTTTCCTTAGTTTCTTTTCAATCTTAAAAGAGCTTCAACTCTCCTTCAACACATCTTCAAATTTGTTGCAAAATCACCTTTGATGTCACCTAGTGAAATGCTGTCTTCTCATGTACATAATAATATCTTGTTCAATAACTCCTAAATATATGTATAGGCAACATTATATATAATTCAACAAACTTCTATAAATTATCATGTTGAATTATAGAATTGAAAACATTTTTAATTTCACTTGTTCTTTTCTTGAAATCAAAATAGAAAGGAGCATTCTCTGTCTTTCTTTCCTTTGCTCTTCTTTTATTTATTCATTGTTTGCTTAGTTTTGTTTATCTCCACATGCTTCACTACCATCACCAATATTAATATATTTTCTCCTTTTTAGAAGATCTAGATCATTTTGCTCCACCTCTTTTCTTGCCAGACTTGGAGATAGAGGGAAGTTCCCTAGTAATACTCCTAGTTCTTATTTGCCCAAAGGAAGATAACTTTTTTTTTTCCTTTGTTTTCTTTAACTGTTCATCTTGTTTTTTGTTGTGGTAAAAATAGGTTTTGAAGGGACTCGAAACCATTCAACAAATCAAAGATTACAAATTTAGCAACACACCATAGCAAGTGTACTAAGGAAAACTATGCCCAAAACTAAAATGCTATCCATAGGGTAGATAAAGATAAAGGTAGCTAAAAGTCAACAAAAAGTAGAAAATAAAGTAACAAAGAAAAGAGGAATATTTAAAAAAAAAGGTTCATAAGAACCTCAAACACCTCCTCTTCAAGCTTGGACATTCCTTGAGTAGCCTTCTTCAGATAGTTTTGTTCATCCCTTAAGTAGCCTTCTTTAGATAGTTGTGTTTTGGAGGGGAACTTTTAGTAACTTTCCTTTTTAAGTTGCCTTTAACACTCTTACTCGATCTACTAACTTCTAGGTAAGGATTTGGATAATGTGCTTCTCAAGTTGACCTTTCTACAAGTTTTGCTTCAACTTGTTCATTGAGGTGATCTTGATACTTTTATGCCTTTGATTAAGCACCATATAAAAAATTTTCTTGCCATTGTTAATGTTATCCTCCAACATTGACATATATTTCATATGATCACTCTTCAATTGTTTGAGTTCATGTTAGTCTTCTTAAGATAGTCAACAACCAATTTCTTCGCTTTCATAGTCCACAAACTCTTATTCAAAACCATATCATTCTAGTTGTAGTTCTCGATGCAAAATTCTGAAGGACATCAAACTCTATATAGACCTATTTGTTTGATCTTCAATTCTTTAATTTTATGGAAAATCCATTTAAAAAGAACAAAGGCATCAATGGCATTCTCTCTTGCCATGCCAAGCATATCATAGAAATCCTCCTATTTAGGCTTGAAATGGTGACATTTGGGTCTAAGCTCCAATGGGGATTATGTTATATCTCCAATATGGACAACATCCCTTTTAAATCGAGTAGTGCAAGCAACAAGTGAGGGACCCACAAGAATTTCCATTCAAATAATCTTATTATTACCAGTCCTTGCCTTTCCCAAGATCTGGCTTTTTAATTTTAGCCACAATACTAACTCCAACATGGGAAGGCAACACAACCTCCTTAATTCTCTACTTTTTAGATAGTTTGTCTTTCCCTTTCACAAAAGTATCCATATTTGTACTAGATTTGGGCATAGTCTTGATTTCAGTTGAGGGGACATAGTCATTCTGTAACCATGTCTTTGCCTGTCCTTTTATTGGAAATATTAGCCCTAGTTTTTTGTCATGCCCAAAAATATATGGGCAAAACACAATTTTTTTTTTTTTTTTTTCATAATTTTTTTCTTTTTCTATTATGCAACCTGGTTCAATGCTCCATCGAGAAAGAACCAGTAAGAAAACTCGACATCTTTGCCAAATACATCAAAATTTAAAATACAATTTTACATAATGTTACAATTCAATTGAATTTTCTTCTAGGGCTTTCACAAGAGATATTTACCAATGTCTTCAATGCATCAAGGGAACCATGGGAAAGGCAAGAACCAACATGGAGGTAAAACAACATAATAAGATGAACAATTCAAGCATGCATTCCCAACCTGGTTTTGCACAATAGGTTCAACATTGAACCAAAATAGGGGGAGGTGGATTTTCTCAATAGGAGATATCAATCACCATACCATAACATAGCTCTTTCGAGGCTAAAATTCAAGAACTTCCATTCTTTTACAAATGCCCTTTCGAAGCCAATATAACAAGGGTGTTCATTCTTTCCCTTCTTTAAGAATTCAAATTTTCATGCAAAGTATGAGATGACAAGTAGGGGCCCATACACCCTACCTTCTTTTCCTCCTCTCACCATGAGAAGATACTACACACTATTGAGGTCCAACTAAGGCCTTTCCCCCATACATAGCCACTTCTTCCCTATCCAAGGGTGAGTGATGCGAAAACAATCCCTATGAAATTCCCTAAAAAACAAAACATCAAGGCAAGCATAAGAATAACATCAAGAACAAGTTAAGATCTCTCCAAATCAACCTCAACACACAAGCACGCAATACAAAGAACAACACAATGCCATATGCATGATTCAAGTATGAAAATCATGAGGAAACAAATTCAAAAGAGTGAAGAACTCTTACCTTCACAAAAAGTTATGGTAAAATGGTAAGCTGAGAAGAACTTTTTCCCTTTTTTTCTTTCTATCTTCAAACTTTCTCCAAAACTAGAGATTGGGTAACAGCCCCAAAACTACTCCAAAATGCCTCTAAGTATGATCTTTAATTGAACTAGACTTCAAGTAAACTCAAGATGGAGTTTTGAGTCACCAACTCAAGTAGGAGACAATCAATTTTCGCAATCAACAAAAAAAGGGTTTTTGAGTGACTCTAAAAGTCAACTAAAGAAACTAAGGGGTTGGAAAGTGCTCCGCACTCACATCCTTACCCTTAGGGTACTTAAATTTAATGTTTTTAGGCTTTAAAGACTTAATAGAACCTAACAAAAGTTAGGAGAATTTTAAGACCAATTAACAACCTTCAAAGAAAGACAATGCAAAGATAGCACAAATTAACAAGGGGTTTAGTTCCGTCTTTCCATGGGGTTTCCTGGCTAAATTTCCTACACACTCATTGCACACATCAGTAGTTCAAGAAACACATGTATATATATGTAAGAATATGTATCAAGAAATTCATGTAAATTAAAACATCCATTTTTTCTACAAATCATTTGTTTACCTCATTCTATTCATTAAAATTGGAAAATCAAAGTGTTAATTTTGCATTCATTTACTTCATCACTAAACATGTTCATAAATCATTAAATGACAAAATCAAATAACTAAAGTAAAGCATCACACATCATAAATAACATAATAATCTCCAGTGCATCAAATAATGTTCTGACATATCGATTCATGCATATCAAGATAATAATGTATCATCGATGCTAGGATGGGTCGAGGTGAGGCCTCACATTTTTTTTGAAAACTTAGAAGATAGCTCATTCTCCTCTTTCTCACACTAAGTATCATCCTCACCATTAGAAACATACACAACCTTCCCAAGGGTGTATCATCCTCCTCAAAAGTAGAAACAAAATCAAAGGGTGTGAGGAGGGCTTTGAAATGATCATAAATGAGCACAAGAAAACCCTCATGGAGAATGGGTTTTTCATTAAAGATTTGTTAGGATAAATGAGACAGAAATAACAATTACACACAAATACAACCAATATCAAAAAATAATAAATCGCACAGAGGAGAACACAATACACAATTCAATGTGGTTCACCCAATCCTTGGGTTAAGTCCACCAAACAACAAGTCCAATAATCTTATTATCTAGTAATTACAACTTGATTACAATTCGTAAACCCTTACAACTCATTCTCAGTGCAAGAAGCTACAATCGTGTCATACATAATACAATTACACACAAATACAACCAATATCAAAAAATAATAAATTGCATAGAGGAGAACACAACACACAATTCAACGTGGTTCACCCAATCCTTGGGTTACGTCCACCAAACAACAAGTCCAAAAATCTTATCATCTAGTAATTACAACTTGATTACAATTCGTAAACCCTTACAAATCAATATTAGTGCAAGAAGCTACAATCCCGTCATACATAATAAAATCCCTAACCCTAAGCCTTTTTATACAAGATTTTTGCTACTTACAAAATTAGGGCAAGAATAAGCCAACCAATAGGAAAATATAACTCCTGACGCCTTTTAAATTCAAACTTGGCCCTACATCGTGATAGGGAGCACGCTTGGGGCCATTGACCCTAGGACCTTGCAAGGGCACTGCCCCTTGGCCCTGCCTAGGGCGCTGCCCTAGGAACCCATAAGGGGCGTTACTCCTTGACCCCTAGAGCTTGGGACCATTGCCCCCAAACCCCTATACAAAAATATGGGGGGAAACCACACTGAAAGAAGTGGGGAAAAAATAACCTCCGAGTTCGATTAGGCTCCACATCACAACAAAATTCTTTTTGTGATCCCTAATATTGGGTTTGAAAGATGACTAGAGATAAGACTCCACGTATCAGAATACTCCAATCCTTATGAGGTGATTGCCACTTTCAACCATTGATCATGTCTCCTTAAATTGCTTGTTAATGGTCATCAACTCAAATTGTTTAAAAAACCACATAGTAGAGAAGAATTTCTACATAAATTCCAATTAGTGGAAGCCAACATGTTTCCAAACATGTATCCGACTATGGGTCACATTATGATTACTTCACAATCATTCATAATGAATCTTTCATATTATGTGAAATAAATTTTCTTCATAATACATATCCATCACATCTTCTCTCTCTAACCATTTCGTGCTGCCAGTCGTCATTTCAACATATGTATGTGCAACAATAATTTCATTAATGATTTCTTAGATCATGCTAGGTAAGTAGTTCTACTCCCCTTTATTGCATGTGTTATTTCTTAATTTGACTTTGATATAAACTCTAGTGTAATTAACTCATTCTTGCTGATATGACGTTTAGCACAATAGTGCACATATAGTTTAGTTAAGTCAGGGGAGATGTAGTCAAGTCAGTTTAGTTGAGGTTCTTACCTATAAGTGTTATGATATGGGTATTTTCTTTCAATTGCAAGTACTCATTGTATTCAATGCAATAAATTTGAACATCCATGATGTGATGTAGTGAGCTTTGCAAATCCATGACATACCACAATTGAAGGATTTTCATAATGATAGTACTAAATTTTGTGCTCGATTGCTTATTACCTTATTAATTGCCATTTTCATACCTTGGCAAAAAGAAGACAAATACTTTGTGAGTCTTGCCTAAAAAAAATTAATCTTGACTTTGTTTGTTTGTGTCTATTTCCTATTTAATTCTTGAGTTACTTGGAATAATAGTCCTTGCTTTCATGGGGGGTGATTTAATCTACCATGAATGAACATAACACAACGTTAGACTGGTTGATCAAGCATGCAAGCCGAAGTTTGAAGCAAGGCGATGGCTACATTACTTTCATAAGCTTAATGGGTATGATGAAGATGTAGCTTTCCAATTCTTGGATACACTAAGATATGGGGAAGCTAATGTGAAGGGGTTGAAAGTAAAATGCAATGAGAAATAATTGGGAAAGTCACAAGGTTGCCGTGAGAGGGTGAGAACTTTCTTGACACCCAGGATCCTTGAATAGCTAGGGCTTAGTTTTCTTTGCATATAGACCCTCCACCAGATGTTGACAAGAAGTATGTCACAAGAAGAATTTCGCTACCACATCCTTACATGCAGTGGGTACCTATATAATCCAATATTTGACCTGTGAGGGTCCGACTACTTGCCTACATTCAATGCATTTGAAGTTGTTGAGCTATTTAAGGCATGGAAACAAGCTAATTAGTCTTCCCAACTTTCTATTCAATCTTCTCACTAGATGGAAGAGAAAGTACAAAAGGTACACATTCTATATCTAATCAATGTTTAATTAAGTTACTCAATAGAAAGAGCTTTAAAGAAATAATCTACTATTTCCTGGGATGATTTTGTTTCTTTAGAATAGTTTGTACTGATGGATGTAGGCCCATGTGGGGCAGGGATAGGCAGAAGGGCATATACTACTGAGGGCACTAAAAAGATAATTGGGGAACCTTTATCCTCTACTATCTCTAAATGTAGGAATCCTAGAAGCATGTCAACATTTGAGGAAAATAAATCTAGAAAGACATCTGAGGCATCATCTTCTAGGCAATGTAAAAAGGAAGTTCCTGTATTGAAAAACACCAAACTCCCCTCCAAACTGTAAGAAGTAGGGTTTCTAGCAGGAATGCAAAAGGGAAAGACGTTGATAGGGGAGAAGTTCCACATGAAGAACCAACTCTAGACACTCCTCTTAAGAGGAAACCTACTCAAGAAAAAGTTTGTGCAACATCTCTATTGTAGGCCATGTTTCTAACAAAAAGGCTAGAAGAGAACTTGTTGCTAAATCTAAAATAGAAACACCTATAAGGAGAAGTGAAAACATTAAGGAGAATCCTAGCAAGGACATCCCTACTTAGGACACCCTAGCCATCTATATTGAGTCCTTTGGGTCCCTTGAGGTGACAAAACTTGATGAGGACATTGAGGTTGGGGTAGGAGGAGACATTTAATGAGAAGGTCCAATAACCTTTGATGATAAAGTGTTGAAGATGTAGTTATGGAACAACACGATAAAGGAGAAAGTTCTATGTCTATAGAGGAAGATAATACTTAGGAAGCACCTCCTAAGAGGAAATTGAGAATTTTTTGAAAATTAAAATCCCGAGACTAATATGGAAGCTATAAATTAGGTGGTAGAGAAAGTTTTAAATAAGGCTGGCTTATATACATTAGCAAAAGCTGCCCAAAAACTAAGTGAAATAAATACAGAAAGTGCGATAGTGTTTTCGATAGAAGCACCAATCCAAGAGCAAAGGGGTGATAATAAACTAGCTGATGTAGGAGATGGTTGAATGTCTATTGAAAACTAGGGGCCTTCAACATCGCTTGATCTAACCACCACTTTGATAGTAGGGCTGAGTTTATACCAAGATATGCTGCTATACAAAGGATTATAACGTGAAGAAAATGGAAGGTTACAAAAAAAAAATGATGAGTAATATGAAGAAATAATTGAGAAAGAGGAAGAGATAGAATTGTTGAAGGATGAGGTCACACAAATACCAACTGTTATTCTTGGATTGATAAAATGCTGATCTCCAACATGAGTTTATGCCATCTATTTGAGAGAATAGCTCCTCAATCTCAAGTTGGCCATGATTGTGCAAGGACTTAACCCTTCTCTAGAGATTCCACATGAGTTCTACTCTACATTTCAATTCTCCCCTACAATTATTAAAAACCTGCTATGTGAGCTATACTTGCACAATTATGTTGTCCCTCATGATAGACATTGGAATCCCTCGACATATGTGGGAGATATTCAATTAAGAACCTTTATGTCATGGATCCAAAATGAGTTAAGTTGAGAATATTAGACACAACTTTACAAGCATGAAGAGTTGGACACACCTTTAGCCTTTCTGGTAGAAGCAAAGGGTGCAAGGAGGGTATACTACGTTTGGCTAAAAATCATTTGCAAAGATGCAAGGTTACAAATAGAAACCCTTAGAGATTTGACTTATAGAGATAATGAACAGATGGAAGGACATGAAGGGTAGCATGCATTGGGAGCCATAACTCAAAGGTGGATTAGCTTACCTAATAATTAAAAAAGTACCGAGCCCCATTCCCCACAAAATTACATAATGGAATCACAAAGAGATCTATGATATGTATGTTAGGAAGATTTAGGCAGCCACTGGATTCCACTAAAATTCTAACCTCCACATTTGATGTGTCCATTACTTAGCATGGCCAATGATGTCGACTTCCATAACATGGTAGAGGAGATTGAGCACTGGAGAAGGTAAGGGACACTACTGGAGCCTAGCAAAGGGAGGAACAAGACAATACTTTCCATTAAACTTCTCAATGAATGCTAGAATTAGAAACTCTATAGTTGCTAAAGGACCAATAAGGAAATTAAGTTAGGAGGATGATGAAGCCCTTTTATGGCCTAATATGTTTATGTTTTCTTAGTTTAAGGTTGAGGGGCTAGGATTTTTACTATGTTTTTATAAAGACTCTTTTAAAGTTAAATGTCTATATAAATTACTCAAAGGACCAATGCATAAAGTCTATTAAGTACGTGTTTTTTAATTTATAGATGATAGGAAGGGAAAAACATGACTAATAATATCTATGGACAACTAATCACCTTTTATATATTCATTCTCATACGGACAATTAAACTGTAAATATGTTCATGCAACCAAACAAACCTTTTCCTACAAGAACGAATTAGTACATAGATGATTTTATTAAAAGTACGATGATGAGATAATCACGTGTTATAATGTGGTGTATGATACTAACCCTTGTTTGTAGGACTAAGTGATTCAAGACATAAAGATAGGTTCCAACACAAAGGATTTTGGACTAGTTCAACAACTACTAGAAGGAGTGGATTACTGACCATCATGAACACACTAAGATAATATTGAGCGAGTCAACCAAGTACCACTATGCTCAAGAGAAAATCTAGGGAAGAAGAACCTGTATTTTTGTTGATCATTTAGTAGATAAGACTTGTTCTGTTAGTTGAGAAGATATCTAAGACTTGTTTCTAATAAAGTAGAACTATTGTAGTCAATGCGACTAACATGGATGATAGTTTAGGATTTAGTTAAGGAGAGTTTTTGTTATAAATAAGTTTCCTATAGACTTCTTGAAGTTAGTTAAAGAATAAGAACATATGTCCTTATCGTAATTTTCAGGTAAGCATAGTTATACAATTTATATTCAACATGTATACAATTTCCTATTATGGATAAAGTGGAGATTTTTTCATTCTAATAACTTGTGCTGTGTTGTTCTAATTCACTCATCCAAGGGGTTGAATCAGTGACTGAACATTTCTATTACTTGTCTTTTTAGGTGTTATTAAGTTCTCTATTGTTCCTATAGCCACTAGGTAACAAAACTTGTGGTTGTTCCTACAACAATGCTAGATAGAGTAGAGACCTATTTGGTTACCAAATTTTGTTAAGTAGACTAAACCAATTGATTTTTTAAAAATCCTTTCTTAGATAGTTTTCTTGAGTATTTACTTTCAACATGCAACATTTCATTTTAAGTAAAATAGTGATGACAATTTTTGTAACTTAGTGCATACACTTTGTTGCACCATTTCAAGTCTACGCCCCTAGATTGACAAGCTAATGAGTCTGTGAGTTAAATTAGTAGCTGCTTTGTGAGTGTCCAATCCATACGTAATGGGTAAATTATCCTAGTTACTAATTAGATTAATTTGGAAATTAATCATCCTCTCCTCTACTTTGAGACTTAAAGAATGGGCTAGGATCCTCAGTGGGGTAGTCATCCAGGAATAGGAGTCTCACACCCTACACACTCACATATCACATATAATCCCTTGAGATTCCTACATCCTCTACTATAGAAGGTAGCATGATACCATTTTGAATATTTATATTTGTCATTTCTATGTCATCTATAGAAGGCTGTGATACAATCCTAGGTCTTTTGTAACTCTACCCATGGTTATTCCAGGGTACAAGTGTGGAACAACCTTGCTAAAGACCAAAATTCTGCATCCCCTTATCAAAATAGTAGGGGACCATAATAGAGTCATGTCTTCTCTCTAGTAATATTTTAATATGCATCCATCTTAGCAAAACTGATGAGTTTGGCCATGCTATTATCTGGAGGTAGGGTCTTCATATCACATATGTACCTAGTAGATGGTCCAATGTCACTCTCCAATACAATACATCTCCAAAATGTCACATACAACTTAGTGAGTATTCAAATTCTCTTACTGACTCTACTGATACATCCACTAGGTACCATATAGACTTTGATTGAATTATTGAGAAAGTATAGACATGTGTTTGCTTGGTCCTATGCTTATTTGAAGGCTTATAGAGAAGATATTTTCTAGCATGAGGTTTCATTGAAGGAAGGGGCTAATCCTTTTCGACAAAAACAAAGACCTATTAACCTAACCTTGGTACCAAAAATGCAAGAAGAGTTGGTAAAGCTAAGAGATGCAGGAATTATCGAACCAATTAGGCATTCTTCTTGGGTGTCCAATTTAGTTCCTATTAGAAAGAAAAATGGTGATATCAGACTGTGTGTTGATTTTAGAAATCTGAACATATCATCATTAAAGGATAATTATTGTTTGCCAAACATGGAAGCCATGTTGCAAAGAGTTACTGGATCAGAACTGATGTCTATGATGGATGGCTTCTCTGGATATAATTAGGTAGTTGTAAAGGAATCATAGTAGTACAAAAAAACATTTACCACGCCTTGGGGAACATATATGTAAAAAAGAATGGCTTTTGGCTTAATTATTACTAGTGCCACTTTTTCAGAGAGCCATGGATGTGGCCATTGTTGATATAATTGATAAATTTTTAGTGGTGTATCAAGATGACTTGACAACATATTTAAAGGGTGAAAATGACCATTGTATGCATCTTGAAAAGGTATTCATTAGAGCTCTTAAGTATGGTATCTCTTTGAATCCTATGAAGTGTGTCGTTGCTATTATTGAAGGTAAATAGGGATAGAAGTTAGGATAGACCCTGAAAGGGTAGGATCTATAGATAAGATTCAAAAGCCTATGAATGTAAAGGGGATTCAATCCTTCTTTGGGCAAATAAATTTCCTTAGGAGATTTGTTACAAATTTTGTTGAAATAAGTAGACCAATCGCTAAGATGTTGAATAAAGGGTTTGAGATTAGATGGGATGAAGAACCAAGCATGGATTTTCATAAAATCAAACAAGAAATAAAGGATGCCCGTGTTTTAAGAGCCACTTATTATTCTAAGACAATGCACACATTTTCCTTTGCCTCATTCCATACTATTGCAGCAATTTTATTGCAGAAAAATGAGGATAGGTATGACCAACCAATAACATTTTTTAGTAAATCATTATAGGCTACAAAATTAAAATATGACACAAATGAAAATCAAGCCTTTGCATTGGTCAAGGTAGTTAAGGCATTTAGATGTTACCTAATTGGTGCTATAGTGATTACATTTGTTCCAAGTTCTGTAGTCAAGGACATCTTCTCACACCAAGAAGTATCAGGGAGAAGATGTAGATGGATCAATAGGATCCAAGAATTCAATATAGAAATTCAAATTACTAAGTTGGTGAGAGGTCAAAGACTCGCCAAGCTGATGGCAGAGGCAAATCTTGAAGCAAATCAGATAAATCAACTTGATGGTGATGACATAGATGGATTGTGTAATATGGATATCTGTGATTGGTATAAGGATATCATATTTTACTTGTAATACATGAAAGCTCCTCTGGGTTTAAGTGATAATCAGAGAAGAGCCTTAAAGTTATAGGCTATCAAATATGTTATTGTGAGTGGACAACTATGGTGGAGAAGTATAGAAGGTGTATTACTCAAATGTGTTGAAAAAAATCATTCAATCATAATCTTGAATGAAATTAATTTTGGAGTATGTGGAGGACATTATATGGCTAAAACCACAACTCACAAAGTGATAAGAGCAAGATTTTGGTGGCCTACTCTTTTCAAAGATGCATAGGAACTTGTGAGAGAATAACATTGTAACCAGATTTGGATGTCTTAAAAAGATTGTGACTGATAATGCCATTTGCTTTAGGTTTGAAGAATTTATGAAGTTTTGTGACAAAGTATGGTATTACTAGATCAACATCTTCCCCATACCATCCCCGAGGAAATGGTCAGGCAGAATCAAGTAACAAGAGTCTGCTAAAGATCATCAAGAGGATCCTAGAAGAAAACAAAAGGCTTGGGATTCCAAATTGCCATTGGCACTCTGGGCTGACAAAGTAACAATAAAGAAAGCTATAGGATGTGCACCATTTGACTTGGTATATGGAATACAAGCTAGGCTGCCTCAAAAGAATTTATGGGGTATGTACAAGTTTGCTTAGCATTATGATGATAATCTCATTGATGAGATGCATATTAGAATGGATGACATTATGGAGTTAGATGAAGCAAGAAGAGATGCTTCTGCCAAAAATGCAAAGTTGCAAGTGCAAATTAAGCATTTATATGAAAAAAGGGTAGTATCAAGAAAATTTCACCGTGAAGATATGGTGTTGTTATGGAATGCAAGATTAGAAGAAAAGGAAAATGTGGAAAGTTTGATCCCATCTAGATAGGACCTTATTTGATTCATGAAAATTGCGTAGAAGACTCTTATTTCATGAAGGAGTTATCTAGTGACATTCTTGAATTGCTAGTTCATGGACAATTCTTGAAGAAACACTTTTGTTGAAGGTATTTTTGTTTTCATAAATTGTATTATATGCAAATATCTGTATAGTCTAGTTTATTCCAGTTTGTTTTGTTGTTTCCCTCTGCTTTGTCAAGTGTTGCTCTCTATAATTATAATAAGTTGTCATGTATGTGGTCTGCCCATCCCAAAAATTCTGAATTCTTGCATGGATAAAAGTTATCCATCATCCCCAAAAAGAACAACTAATGGCATGATTTTTCACCCAACAAAATTTTTGTGATATCCTGTGAAAATTAGGAAGAAAACTTGTTTTAGTTGCTTAGGGTTTCTGAAAATATGTTTTCCTCATGAAAAAACTATAGGGAAATAGTCATGTCTTGTATTTTGTTGAAATGTTCATAAATTGATGTGCAAGTAGGAAATAGGGATATATAAAAACTTTGGTTATACATTGATTTTATATCCCTAAGTCCTTTGATCATTTTCATATTATAAGTTAATGTTTCTAATGTGTTTTAAGTTGTGATGTCACAAAATCCTTTCAACTGCTTCATCACTCCGGTTTGAGATCTAACTGTTTTAGAAGTTGCAAAGCAATAGAACGTTCATCAACACATTCATTGCGACGCCACAGATGTTATTGCTAACTTTCATATTTGGGTTGCGAAGGAGCAATTCATTAAAGATCACATGATGACGGTTTGATTCTGGCTTAAAGAATTTTAAGTTGCAAAGGTGCAGGAGATAATCATGATAGTCAAAGCTTGAGTGGTTGTAGCTTCACATGCAATTAATGCTAACTTGAGATTATAGTTGCAAAGCAGCGAAATCTTGTAAATTGTGGCTTCACAGGGTTAAAACTACAGTTAGAGTCCATGGTTGCGAGACCACAAAATAAAGAAAATGTTAAAGTTAAATAGCTATCACTCCATTGCAAGTAGTCAGATAAACTCTAGAAACTAGTCGTGAAGGTACGAAAACTAACAACAATAGTTAAATTCAAGGTTATCGCTTCATCACCTATAGTTAAGAGTAATCCATGGTTAAGGTGGTGAAGCATGTAATCACGACTTCATAGTGTTAAGAGATGAGTTAAAACTTCAAGTTGTGAGGTTGTGAAGGAAGGTAAAAGTTAACTTCAAATGACTATCGCAACATCTCAGGTGGCAAAGTAGTTAATATGTTTTAAGTTGTGAAGCAGTGACAAAGAGCCAGGACGGTTAAAGTTTAAGCCATCGCAACTTTGCAAGAGGTTAAGTTGGACTTAAGGTCAGAGTAGTGAAGTGGTGAGAGTTAATAAATCACAGCTTCATGTGGTTAAGCTATGAGTACAAATTTTGAGTTACGAAACTGTGAAGAGCATTTCATAGTTAAATGAAATAGCTATCACACTCTCACAAGGTCTGAGTTACAGTTAAATTTTTGGGTCGCAAAGCCACAAGACAAGGTAACAGTTAATCAAGACAATAATCTCAATATTACACAGTTCAGAGAAGCCTTGTGTTTGGCGGTTGCGAAAAGGCGACAAAGTTAAAATGAAAGTCCTCGCACCATCACAAGAGATGAAGACGTTAAGTCCTTAACCACAAAGAAGTTGTGAAAAGGTTAGTATAAAGGGTTTCACTACTTTGCAGGTGAAAGTGACAATTAAGAATGTAGAGGGCACTGTTGCGATAAGATGTCAAATAGCTATTTCGCTAGATTGCAATAGTTAGTAAATTGAAGTGATGAATAGTTGCGAAGAAGCAATAAAGGTTAAAATGAAGAGATTGCTATTTCGCATGCCCATGTAGTCAACAAGGAAATAGAGTTGTGAAGTGGCAAATAAAAGGAAGCGCAACATTGTAAGGTCCACCTAGTAGTTAGGGTTTCAAGTGGAAAGGCTGTGAAATAGTTAAGATAGCTTTCCTCACATGGTTGTAGCTAGAAATAAAGGAAAGTAAAAAATCATGGCAAAGCGACAAATAAAAAAAATCACAACTTTGCAACCTCCAATTTTAATATCATAAAACAATTTTAAATGACCATCTCCAAGCTATAAAAAGGAGATGTGAGCTTGAAGTATGAATAATGAAAAAGTGAAGATATTGCCAACTTTTTGAGGATTGATAGGATTTTAAGAATGCTAGTCTTAAATTATATTAATGCTACAATCCCTTTGTAGAAACAAATAACTTCCAAGAGAAACAATGATTTGATTACCAATTGCACAAGTGCTTGAGATTTTAGAACAAAGTTCGAGTTGCAAAGTGAATTTGAGCAAATTTCAAATGTATAGCATTTAGAATTGTTGAGATAATTATGTAGAAATGGTGCAAAAAAAAGTGAATTGATTGCATAGGCACAAATTGAAGAATCTATTTAAAAAACAAAGAGTGCTAGCTCATTTGCAAATTCTACTTGGTTCTTCCAATGTACAGTTTGCAAATGATCACGCTTTCAGAGATCCCTATGTATTTTACAGAGATGCAAAGGTTCCTAATAGTAACAAAAGTGACTTATTTTGGTTCTTCTGCAAGAACAGAACGAGGAAAGTCCCAATTTCTAACCCTTGGTCCAAGAATTCGGGGAAGCTAATTATGCTTGAGGTCTTTGTGGCTATTGACCTAGTAAAGACACTAATAAAATCTTACAATGCAGTCAGCTAGTCATTTCAAAGAAAAGATAGAAGCATCTTCTTTTCACTGGATAAAGAAACATTTATTGAAGCCTTTGATTTGGGAGATCCAATGTCGTTTCCTATTGACATGGACAAATTGAATGAAAACTTCAAGAATTAGAAGAGCTTCTACATGGGTAGAACAATGATGAGGCACATCCCTATGTCCAGGAAAGAAAAAGGGGAAATTCCAAAGATGAAGGAGGTGGAAGACCTTATGCCCCTATAATTCTTCCAAAGATACATGCAAAACACTATTTTTGGTCTAAACAAAGCCCTAGGTTTGGATGCAACCATGAATTCTCTTGGTGGACATTATGTCATGGCGTTGAATATCTAGGACCCAGACACAAATTTTGGGTATGATTTTGTGACCAACATCATAAATAATATCCATGATGAAATTATTGTTGCATAGGAGGGAAGAATGGAGAACTTCAGGTTCCATCATTATTCCTTGATTATGCATTTGATCCTGTTTAGAAATGTAGAATTCTTTGATCAAAGCTTCTTTGAGTGTATAGAGGAATGGGGAGAGAGACTACCTATGCAAAGATGGACAAGGGTATGCCAAAGATTCTACCCATACTCTAATGCTATTTCTTTTTATAATGACTTTGTGCACCCTATATTAAAAATGATAGGAGTTGTAAATGAGAGGGTACCTAGAAGTATTAGGAAGGTGGTTAAGCCCAATATGTGATTTGATGTGGGGAAATAATTAGGCCATGATTGGGGAAGTGATTTTCTATTTGAGGAATATATTGTCATTAGAATTTATGGTGCCGTCAGCCGCCTCACATTTTGCCAAAGTATGTCCCAAAGAGATTAGGGTATGTAGAAGTTTTTTGGAAATTAATCTCATTAAATAGAGAATATCTCGGCCGAACTGTCAAAAAGGGAACATTTTTGTGTAGATGTACCAAGGTAGGAGATTTTGATATAGGAAAGAATGCTATAGAGGAAACTGATGATTTCCTAAGGAGCTATAAATTTCCAACTGGGCCTACAAGAACATATGACCTCAACAATGTAGTTAGGAATGCTTTAAAGTTAATGAGGGGATATACTTTACCTCCAAAAAAATGTTTATGGGAGGAGGATGCCATTGCTGATTGTTTAGATGAGAATGTGTGTAGGGAAAGAATGATCAAATACATAGATGTTCTAAGTTTTGAGTAGGAGATGAAAAAAACAGATCCATCCTTTAAGGGATTCTATCCTGAGGTAGACTACTGGTCTAGGTTTGACAAGTGTATTCAAAACTTTGATGAGATATCAACACAAGTACCAGAAGAGATAAGAATGAAGGTTGATCCTAAGTATTTTGATGAAGAAATTGTTGTAGAGGTCAGTGATGATGAAGAAGATTAAGCTAAAAGTTTAGAGCAGGCTCAATAGATGAGCAAGAAGCAGAAAATGGTGGAAATTCCACAAAAGGCCCAACAAAAAGTTTTACAGATCTTACCAAGGAATAACCAATATTTTGAAAATGTAAGGAGGAATTATCTGATAGCTCAAGCCATTGAGGATGAGAAAAGGGCTAAAAAATTATAGCTACAAGCTCAAATGATTGATGATAGAATCATTGCGGCCAATGAATTTATAAGTGATGAAAATTTCATCAAAATCGAAGAATTCAAAAGCTTCGCATTTAACTTAAAACAAAATGAATTGTCTTTGCAGATTAAACTAGGTGAATCTAATGAGGTAGTTGTTGAATCAGTACAAAAACTACAAGAGTATGATCTTGCTAGTGAAACCCTTACTGTGGAAGAAGCTAGGAAGCTAATACAAAAGAGTGGAATGATTGTATTCCCATGATGGGATATTAGTTCTTCATTTTTCTGGATCAATTGAGGAGGTAGGACAAGACGATCTCATTTGAAGATGAAAATCAGCAAGGGGAGTTGAGAGGCTCTAGGTATAGCATTGATGCCCAAACCATGGAAATATGGATTTTAGCTCCAAAACATCAAAATCCCACTCTCATGGAGATTAAATAGTCCCCTAAGGGGAATGTCATATTTTGGAATGTGCACTCTACTTCTAGCAACCAAATTTATGGATTGTAAACTTTAGCAATGCTATTGGGAAAGAACATGATTGATGCCCTAGAGAAACAACTAGAAAAAACCTATGAGAAGTATATCCAAGGCAGGAGGCACTATGAGGAAGAAATGAAGAAGACTTATGTCTTGGAGTAAAAAAATATCAAATTAGAAAATGAGATAGTAGCATTGAAAAATATTGTTAGATCTACTACAGAGATTAAAGACAAGGGCATAAAAATAGAAGGATATGCACTTGAAATAGAGGATGTCATAGGCCAAGCTATGGCTATTAATGAAGAAGAATTGGAGTCTAGAAAAGAGATAGAAATCAAGACTATCAAGAAATTGATAATTTACAAGATAAATTCATTAAAAATTGTTTCACAAAATGTGCAGAGCAATTATCTTGTTTTACAGGGGGCAAAATAAAAATGTTCTGAGCTAATTGCTTTATTTTCTCCTTTATTCACTACATGGGGCCCTTACACCCAATTCTTTGATAATCTTGTACCTATGCTAGCACAGAAGAAGGACTTGCCAAAGGTAATGATTAACACTGTCAAAAAAATGATAAATAAGGTAAAAGATTTAAATGGTTTCTTTGTGGGCAAGATATAGTTAATCTAGAATAAGATGAAATTAATAGTGCCACAGGAACACCAAATTTTGTACCTAGCATTTTGGATTATAATGGCGGAGTTAAGGAATGGATAGAATGGTCATCCTCTTTTGATGACATTCTAAATCACTCTAGGTTTATGTCCTACTACAATGGTGAAGTAGATGTTATAGTAGTATATGATTTAATTGATGTATTATATAAGCTAGAGTCAGAGATGACAAAGATAATTGTAAAGATTAAGGCTATAATAGATGCAAAGGGGAAAAAATGCCTTGAAGAATGAAATGGAATTAGGGATGCCACTTGGCTTGATGTGGACACCAATATAGCTATTTGGGAAGTTATGGCAGAGATAAAGGCCCTACCATCCGAGGACAATGACTAGGCAGTTAAAGGCAAAAGAGACAAATAGAAAAGGCAATGAAAGCAAAAAGTTATATGAGTACAAATCAATTTATGTTAAAGATGCCTAGAGAAGGTGCCACTTGCTAGTTTTGCAACTGCTTCCCCAATTTTTTTCTGAATACAGAGAATATTTGTAATGTAACAATATAAAAATATCTTTGTATTTGTTTTCAAATTAGACTTTGATTTTTGTCCTCCCATCTAAAGCTTGTTGCAATCCTACTATAATAGGATTTCCAAGATGTGGAGTGAGGGTCCGAAGTCTATAGAACTTCATTTTTTTTACTATTATAGTCGGTCCAAATTTTGTGTCAATTGTATGTTGTATTCAATTTTGCAAGTCTGATACTAGTAATGAATGGTTTTCAAGAAAAATTAATACAAAGGAGAGTTATGCATATTTGTGTCTCTGAGTTTTGTCTCCATTCTTATATATCTGTTATTTTGAGATTAAAGTGAGCAAGGTTCTTTTAATTTAATGCAGCTTGGCGAGTTGTATATCTTTTTAGTGATTTCTTTTGATTCAAGGAATTAAGTAAGTGCTTCCATGAATTGATAGGGTTTCTAGTTATTTGGGAGGGATATCATAAGAATGAAACTCAAGGTTAACAATTGATAAGTTTAATTGCAAGCAAATTAAATAGGTCTAGGGTTACTAGTTTAACTCTGTATAAAAATGGATAAGGCACTGATCATTGATTCAGATGCAAAATGATATAGTCATGTGGTTGCACAATACACATATAAATCAAAATCAATTTTTCATTTCTGTAATAAAGAACTAAATTGCTGGTCATTCCCTTTTTGTAATAGCTTCCTTGGAGTTTATAGTTAGCTATTGTAACACATAAGTTGATTATAATATCAAGAAGATTATTGACATTTTATCTGCTATAAGGTATAGATTGAAAGAAAATATTATCAGTGAGAAAATATTGAAGAAGATAATCAAAGAAGAATCCATCTAAATCCCTAGGTGCACCTACCTTGGCCCTATAGAGCCTAAAGAGTAGAAAGCCCCTTTGTGCTTTGTTGAAGTTGGTCCAGATCTGAGATGATTTTTGTTGAATATGGGAATTAGCTAATGCTTAGGTTTTTATATATCTTTATCATCCTAGTATAGGGTTTTTACAACTTGTAGTTTCAAAACACCAACACCACCAGTTTGAGATCCACATTCACCAAAGGGAAAAAAAATCCTTCCCCCCTTCAATGTGATCATGTTGCCTACAACGTCTTTGAGTTGTTGTGATTAGAATTATTTGATTCTTTAAGCCCTTGTATTTTTTGTGAGGACAATAACATTTTCCATCACCTTTTCTTTTGAATTGAGACCACAATCTAACAATTGTCACCTTATTTTGTTTTGGGTTCATATTGATAGGCATGGACTTTCTCCATAGGAAAATATTTGGGCTATAAAATTATATCAAATATAAATATAGAAGCATTAATACATAGCCCACGATCATTTTAAGCATGCATAAGGCACGAGGAGGACAATTGTCAACCCTATAAATTACAATGGCAAGAAAGTCAACAACAATTGACAAAACTAGAAGCCAAAATAATTGATTTTTCAAATTTTGATAGAGATCATGTTGGAAATTTGTTCAATGCTCCCCTTGGGATTCGTGACAAGGGCTTAATTGCCTCCTATGTACTATAAGTTGAGTGGTTGTATCAGGCATTAATAGATCAACCTTTTGGTGCAACGACAACCCCCCTCTAACAAGTGGTTTCAGAGCTTGGTTACAGGTTTGAATCCTTAGACCCTCGGGTAATGCTGAGGGGGAGATTGTTGGAAGTTTGTTTAGTGCTCCCCTCTGGATTTGTGACAAGGGATTAACCGCCTCCTGTGTACTATAAGTTGAGTGGTTATATCGAGCATTGGCAGATCAACCTTTTGGTGCAACGACAACCCCACTTTAACAGATCAAAGACATTTTAATATTAGTAGTACATAACGTGCATTTCAAGCATTCATCTAGTGGGAGGAGGATACTTGTCAAACCTTTAAATGAGATAAGAAATAAATGCAACAAATCTTGAGAGTCCAAATGAGTTTGACTTTCTCCCTTTTTAGCCCTCTATTGATCTTCCCTCTTGTTTAGCCCTTTATATGATTGATCTAACTAAATATTGATAGAAAATACCAACCACCATAATGAGATATAATCAAAAGAAGTGAAAGGTTGATAGATAAAATATTTCAATAGTGCAAATATAATTTCTTATAATTTTCAAACATTAAATATAATACATGAGCCATACACATAATACACATTTTGGTTTCAACATATATGGTTATCTCGGCCACCTTCTGCCAAGGAGAGGGACTAAGGTCAACCAACCACCATAATGAGATATAATCAAAAGAAGTGAAAGGTTGATAGATAAAATATTGCAATAGTGCAAATATAATTTCTTATAATTTTCAAACATTAAATATAATACATGAGCAATACATATAATACACATTTTGGTTTCAACATATATGGTTATCTCAGCCACCTTCTGCCAGGGAGAGGGACTAAGGTCAAGATAGTGCAAAATAGAGGCAGTATCATACTTCTTGTCATAGTGCAAAACATAGGTAGTATCATACTTCTTGCCATCAAGGTTCAACCTTCAATTGATCATTAAACTCAAATTTTTTATTTTTATTAAATTATTAGGCTAGAGTCTAAAGATCTATTTCCTCCTAATGTCAAAAATATTGCTATATGAATAATTCAAATCTCTTCCTTAAAAATGAGAACCCTAGTATTTAGGGTGTAAGTTTGAGTGGGTGGAAAATGTAAGGGTTAAAAATTACTCCACTAGTTTAAGCTTGTTTTCTTGTCAATCATCTCAAGTTATTCAATTTTTATTAACTTGTTATGTTACTTTTTATATTTATCAACTAGGGTAAATTGAAATGTTAAATAATGAAATTCATGAGACCACCAACACCTTAATTTTTTTGAGCTTGGACCATCAAAATAATCCTATAAAATCTCAATTTTCAGAGCTTAAACCTGATCTGCACTACAAACTTTATGGAACCACCCACTTTAGAATAATCCTAAAAGATCTCAACACCATCAACTAATAAAGAAAAGGACTAGGATGTAGTTGTACGTGCTTACCTAATGACTAAAACCATAAAGTCAAAAGAATATGCACTCAATCCATAGGGCTCTAGATATGCAAATTCAGACTCTATAATGTAGTGATTGTGGAAGCTTCAAAGAATTTTAAAAATTATATTTTGTGCATTTCCTACTAATCATATACATTGACAGAGTATAAAAATAATGGAGTAGCAACAATGCTTAAGACCAATGGAAAACTTGGTGAGGATTAATATACATATTTGTGTGTTTCCATTGCAATTAGCTTTGTAATCCTTTTGCATGTTTTAGTACTTTTGACGAGGTTTTTGTCTTATGATAAGAGTCACTGAGCCTACACATATAACACTGTCATTAATTATTATGTATATGGATGTGACATCAAGGAAACCATTTGAGTTTATTAATTTTAGAGCAAGGAAATTAATGTACTTGGTAGCTGTCAAGTTGAAGGACCCTCTGCTACAAAGAAATATTTCATATTTCTATTCTTTAAATGTTCTACTGCTTATTTTTCCCTTTTATGCCAAGCAAAGATAAGCATCTAAGCACCAAATTTCTCCCTTCCAAACATGGTCTATTTATATGCATGAAGATAGCTAATAGAGCCATATGCACTTTAGCCAGTAAAGATTTGCCTTACTATTGTTGGAGGGAAAGCTATTAGGGCCAACTCTAGTAAGAGCACATTCCATTGTATAATTAGTAAAAGATGTCACCCTTTTATTATATGCTGAGTTTCTTATCAACTCCTCCCATCTTTTCTAGGCAATTTTTAGTTGTCAAAGTCTTATGTGATCACACAAACTCTTAGTAAAACATTAACAATCATATATTAGAAAAGAAGAGGTTAATCAATGAAAGGAGACACAGTGGAGCAACTTAGGCTCACAAAATTATTCTTCATGTTAGGTTGGTTGTAAAATAGAATGTGACTATGGTAGCCTTGCAAATCCCTAAGTTGTGGTAGTAGTACCAAGTTTTCTACCTTGACTCAGTCAAGGCACAACATTTTACAGAGACCTTCATAGCCTTCTAAATTTAAGTGGTCTAAATCAATCAAACTCAGGATCATCTTGTTTCAAAAAGTCCTCACATTACTAAAAATCTTAAAAACTAAAAAAAATTATCTTCATTTTCAGCATCTCTATGTTCAACATTAGCTTCTTTAAACCCTCAACAATTTGTTCAATTTAGGAATGATCACAAAACCATTCAAAGATAGTTTAAGTTGTTAAATAGTAATATTCAATTGTAGAATAAAAAATCACATATATCATATATTCGAGTACAATCTATTATAATTTGATATTTTATTTATATAAGAGGCTAAGAAATAGGTCATCAGAATGCATCATGAAATCAACGGTTGGATGCTATATCAATATAACTAGATGTTTGAATTCTCATCATTTTTTAATTTGTTTGAGCAATTATATAACATCTAACCAATAATGTAATAATGCATCCCAATGATGGATTTCCTAAGAAACATACAAAAAAAATTATTGAAAAATGTTGCACCACAACAAAATACTCTAAAACATAATTCCTTCATATGCAATGCCATAAGTGTAGACATGGATAAGATCAAGAGTACAATTTGTGTTTCTTAGACAAAAAAAAAGACCCAATAGTGATGGAGATCAAAATCCTTTTAGAATTAGAATTATATGACCCACAATCATTCAAAGCATACATCAGGTGGGAGAAGTATACTTGTTGACCCTGTAAATGGCAGAGGCATGCAATGCAAGAAATGTTGATAGAACCAAAGTCCAAAAGAATTGATTTTCCAAATTGTGATGGAGATCAAAATCATTTTAGTATTAGGAGTACATGCCACACAGTTATTTTGAGCATTCAATAGATGGGAGGAGGGTATGTGTCAACCCTTTAAATGGGAGAGGCAAGAAATACTACAAATATTCATAGAGCCAATCCTTTTTTTGAGCCCTCTATAAGTTACTTATCCTTGATTGAGCTAAGTAGATAATGATAAAAAAATACCAAATGAGATATAAAAAAAATAAGATAATTATTATAAGTGCAAGCATGCTTGTGAGGTGCAAACTTGACCATAGTGTTTGTATACCATAGAGATGCAAAGAGAAAGTTGCCTATGTTGAATATCCTGGCAGGGTGCAAACATGACTAGTAGGTGTTCTTATTGCACATGTTTTTATAATAGTGGTGACAACAAAGAGTTTTCATGTTTGAAATATATGAATGAATTTATAGTGTTGTTTAGTAATTGTGCTTGATTAAACTTGTGAGGAGTGAACTTGATCAATAGGTGTTCTCATTACAATTAGGTACAAATAGAAAGTTGCCTATGTTGATTGCTTTGCAAGGGTGTAAAATTAACTAATAGGTTTTTTATTACACAAATGGTGTCAATGAATAGTTATTGTTATGCTAAAAGATTTGAATTTGTAGTGTATTTTCTATTAGTGCATGATTAACCTTGTGAGATGTAAACTTGATCAATATGTACTATTGTGTAGAGGTGAAAATAGAAAGTTGCCTTTGTTGAGTGCCTTGGGAGGGTGCAAACTTGAATAGTAGGTGTTCTTATCCTACATGCTATTTTTCAAATACTATCAACAAAATGCTATCATGTTGTTACTCCTTAAGGTGCATGATTAATTGGTTGTAAACTCACAAATATGTTGTGAGGGGACTGAACTTTACTTGGTGAAAAGGACAAGGTATTTTGATGAAATAATTTATTGCTCCTTAAAAAGAGGACCCTTCAACATCCGTGTGAGTATTTTCATTTGAATGAAATTGAGTATTTGTGGATTACAAAGATCAATGACTTATTGAGGTTGACAAAGATAATTTTTGATAAGAAATGTAGTATGTATGTTATCCTTCAAAAGGGGTGTAAATATTTAATTATTTGAGCTTTACAATTGTATATTAAATTGTCTTTCATGTCGTGGTAGGATAAGATTTTTTGTTCTTTAGTTGTGAAAGTTAGGTATGGAGTTACTCAAGAATGAGCTATTGCTCATTATAGTTTGGTGTAGACTTTTTAGGATGCATAAGCTAACATTGTAATTTGATGTTGGCGAGGAGAATTATATTGGGGTGCCTTCAAAAATCTCCATTTTGTTTTATATGTTGTAAAGCTATAGGTGTTCAGTTGATAATTAAAAATATTGAGCTGCAAGATATGCTTTTGTTCATGTTTCATCTTGACTATTTGAGAATTATGGTCTATATGAATCTTTGGGCATGCCATACAAATTTTTACATTATGTAAGAATTTTATCCTTCCTAATGATATGGTACATAATCTTGTATGAGTGCTTGTATAGGTCTTTGTCAGAATTTGTATATAACATTGACAACTTAGGATTAGAGGCTAATGAATAAAACAAAAGAAAGAGATAATATGAACAAGAATAAGTTGTACTCTTATCAATGATGCAGTAATGAATCAATTTAATACAAAATCATAACTAAAGGATTCATTTATAATGTAGATGTGCTTGCATATATCTTTGTATCAAAATATTAAACACACATTTTTTCAAGTAGCATAGAAGGATATGATTACATTGCCTCATTTTCATTTGCATAACCATATTATGGTGGGAACTAAGAAGACCAAAGATGTCAAGTTTTATGTGGAGGTAATGCATAGTTTCAAGGGTTTGTTAAGCTAATACCATAAGGTAATGAGCATATATAAAAACACAAAGAGATCTTAAGATTTTATGATTGCAAGATATGTATGTTGCAAAATGGATTAATAGAAGGATTCATCATCAAATGAAAGCCCTAGAGCTTTAATATATTAAAGCCATGTGTATTGACCTAGCCTCTTGCTACTCCCACGGGCCCTAAATGTGGTTGTATGTAAGCTACCTGCAACATGTTGTGTATACAAAAAACTTCCTTTTCCTTTTCCTTTTCTTCCTTTTCCATTGAAAAATATCACAACAAAGACATGGATAAGAAGAGGAAGATCACATTATAACACAATCAATCAAAAATTAATGACTTTTAGTTTCCCTAGCATTCTCCCAACTCAACAAAATGGTGAAGTTACTTTGAACAAAGATGAGAATATTGTCGTCACAACTTGGCCAAATAATGGTATCAGAAACCTACATCAATGAATTTCCTATTCAAGATTGGACACCCTAATTGGTTTCTAAATGAACTATTCAGTCTCATTTAATTATTGACTAGGGATGTAAACTTGGAATGACATTCACAAAGTGCAAAGTATATGCTTTAAACTATCTCAATCTTAAGACTAACCTATGGAATTCAAATGCTTGAGCTTTAGGAAAACTAAGCTAAAACTAGTAAATAAAATTACTCTAATAAAGCATGTAATCACGATTAGGAGTTACTCTAACTACCTATGCTGCAGGAACAATCCACTGATTATGTTATAAGTGGCTACAGGAGCTACATAGTTATACCTTACTTAGAAGTGAATAGGAAAATGAAATCTACTCTAATAGAAAAATTCACTCACCAAGTGCCCCCCTGGGATGAGTGAAAAAAAATAGAATCAAGATGAAAGATACAAACTTGAACCATGCATTCTATTCATTCATGGAAAAATACTACACTTGATTGAAAAACATTATCACAATAGTTTTGTAATGAAAATCCAACTCATTCGACTCTCTTGGCTTCTTTTTCAAAAAGTTACAACAATCATTTATTTGAAGGAAAACTTACAACTACCTCCTAAATCTAAGATCACTGCATCAATGAGGATCAATTACAGACTCATAAAGTTTCAGAATAGAAACAAAATTAAACATGAATAAAATGTAAAGGAATATAGTATGTTGAGAGAACCACATCTGCGCACTGCATGCAACAAAAATTGATTTGCCTCGCTTGTGAAGGTCTTGCAATCCATGGTTGGCGTCAACTATTCCAGCACCACAATGTTGGTCCTTGAATGCCCATGGTAACTCCTGCAAAATAATCAATGCATACACAACCTTCCATATACATATATATTCTCATCATCAATATTAGGAAAAAGGTGTAAAGTTCCAATTAATAATCTTGCAAGTCTTATGGCTACAAGAGGAAAACTGCCCAAAACATAACTTTGACATGGGAACATTATCAACATGTATAACTACTGCATTATACAATTCCTGTTCATGAATTCAAGAAAATATCATGTCTTTAAACTATCCATATTTCTACTTCTTGTCTTCACACACACGTGTGCGTGCACACACACACACACACACACACAAACCATAAGTTCATATGCTTGAAAACCATAAATTCATGTCTGCTTTCAAAATAACTGTTTGAAAAGTGGATAAAAATAACTAAGAAAGATGGCCTTTTGGAGGCTTGTCATTCCCCCCAACTAAATTATTACTAGTCCCCAACAACCATGGAATTCTAGATTCTGGCACAAAGCCTCCAATCACTAGCTATCCTTTCCCTAGGCTCATCCTTAACATAATCAAAATACCAATCATTTTCTCTAAGCCTTTTCCATCACCAGACTTCTATAGACATATCATGATCTTCTACATTGTCGTTCATTGCTAGCAATGGCTATAGGAGTAGAAGAGGCAAAACCTTAATGGAAGCTAGTAATTACACAGACTCCTTCCCAAGGTGATGTACCACTAGATTCTTGTAGTGACAAGAGTTAGATTTTGCGGAGAGTGAGGTTCCCTTGTCTTCAAATCATCTGACATTCATATCCATCTTTGTCTTGAGGCACTAATTGTTGCTGCAATATTATAAGATGAATGTTATTCCCAACATGTAAAAGCTTTCTCTCTTACTAGATATACCTTGTTAGCTCTACTTGGGTTTCCTAAAATAGAAATCTAATCTAGAAATGTTCGTTGGGAAATTTGAACTTCACTCCTCATAAGCAAGGGGGCTGTCATCTAATTATCTTTTTATGGTGCAGCTTGCTTCTCCCTACTTATTTCATTTTTCATTTAGGACTTAACTAACCTTAATTTCACATCTCCTACATAAAGGTGTGAATTCCATGCTGTATAATTTGGCACTTCCAAGTTATGCAAGTATAGTTCACACATCAATTTTTTCAAGGTCATTGGAACATATTGGAATGCATCATAGAATTCATGAGGAGTTGAAATATAGGGACTAAGTCCTTCTATACTTTTTGTCAATTTAAAACTAACAAACTATTCCCTAAGGAGTAAAGCTTACACTAGAGGAGGTGATCTGCATGCAATAAGCTCAAGAATCAACCTTGTGATTTGTTTAATTTGTCTCTTCAAAACTTCAACTTGGTTCGATTTATTCTCTAGTTAATGGCCTTGCTCATTAATGATATGTTTCAATTTTTCTTTTTCCAATTTCCACTATGCCGTTTCCCACAACAATTGTTTATATAAATTTATCCCTGCAGCCAGGGGTGTAGACAAATCAGGTGGTGGCAAGGGTTCTTGACTGAGAATATCTACCTAGTCAGGTGTCAGATGAGGATTTTTTACTATGCTTTGTGGCATGGAAGATTCTCCTTTCCATAGAACAAGGGTTGTTACTGCACTTTCTTTCTCCTTAGACTTGGTTGCTGCTTGAGCCAATGTCTCTAATCCATCCCGATTAAGTTTTTCAATCACTTGCTCAAAAATCTCTTGTCTAAATTATGGGTAGTCTTCACAAGGAAGGTCCACTAAATCTCCAAAAATATCATGCATGATAGGTTTTTTTTTAAACTCTCCGGACTCCTTAGAATCCTCATCACTATTAATAAGTATATAGTTAATACTAGGGTTAACTTCTATTTGTGGATTTTGGTTGTTGAGTTCAGTGCCACTGGCTACATTTTGTTGAAACTTTCCCTCCAAAGGGGACTTCTCCAAAAATTTAGAGGATTGTAGGTTAACAATTGGAATAGAAGCCTCAACATCCCTGTTACTTTCAGAAAGCCTTGCACTTCTTCTTATAGGGGGTGTGGATGAGCATGGAGGATTCTTTCATTTCCTCCTGCTAATGGTTATTTCCTTTGTAGCTGCTTCAAGAGGTTTCTCTGAATCTTCTCCCCCATGCAAATGTAAGGTTTCATCAACATTATCATTATTACTACCAGATTTCTATTCTATTTTTTCCTCTTTTGGTTCCACAATGTTACCGTTATCTCCCCTAGTGGTGGATTTGGTCTTCACAGATGGTGGGGCTTTAGGGACATTAGCAGTCTATTTATTTTTACTTCTCTTCTCTTTAGAAGTGGAGTCACCAACTTCGTAAATTATTTTTCTAGATGGTCTAGAATTGGAAGGATAAGCTTTAGGAAGATTTTTTGCCATTGGGATGACTTTGCAAAATCTAATGGATGGTCTTTCTCTACGCCCAACACCCTGACCTCTAGGGCCAACCAATTTAGGTTCTACCTTATTCATTTGTAGAAATTCTTCCCATGTCCTAATCGATTGTTTATTTAATTCTCTCCACACAATTAACTTTATCAAAAAATGATGTGAAATAGACTGGTCTTTTCTTGACTGAACTAAGGAGCTTGCTTTTTTACAATATTAAATAGGAAGTTGGGAAGATTTACCGATCTATTATTGTACCGAAGATGGCCCTGATTTTTGAAATTTAGGCCATGCAAATATTTATAGCACCTTTCATAGGTGAAATACTGAATGATGAATGGAACTAGCTAAATAAATTCCAACGGAAGTGCCTTGCTTCTTATCTATGTCTATTAGAGGGTCATTGTGCAAAGTCAACTGAGCCCTAGCCTAACACAAGTTGGGATCCTTTGTCCACTTTTTACCTTCTTGTGGCAAACTAGTTACTTTGGCCACAATATCCCAAGCACCTTTCATAGGTGAAATATCAAAATATTTGTAGCACCTTTCATAGGTGAAATACTAAATGATGAATAGGACTAGCTAAATAAATTCTAAGGGAAGTGCCTTGCTTCTTATCTATGTCTATCAGAGGGTCATTGTGCAAAGTCAACTGAGCCCTAGCCGATCACAAGTTGGGATCCTTTGTCCACTTTTTACCTTCTTGTGGAAAACTAGTTACTTTGGCCACAATATCCCCCATAAATTCAATTTTAAATCCTTTGACCACTAAAAATCCATCTGTCAAATTTCTTAGAAATTGTAGAGAAACTCCTTCATCGAACCCCTTAAGAATCAAGCAATGCTCCCACCACCTTTTTCTTTTGAACATTTCACAACTGGATGCATCACCCAACAAAACCTCGTGATCCACTAGCTCATGTCTATGAAGATCTTGTCCCATTGTTATGGACAACAAATCTAAATTTTTGCATAAACTTGGTATTTTCTTAGAGCACAACAATGGTAAATCAACAAAGTGCACATTGTTACAACACAAAATATTGTAGACACAAAAAAATGACATACCAAATGCTACTTGCTTCTTGGAATTAAAGATTTTAGTGTACAAAATCTAATGATAACTTTACTTGCATCAAACCTAATAATAGTTCACTTGTGTCAAGGCCTACCACCCTGAACACGTTACTAACATATCATTAAAAGTTAAACTTCAACTTTTAAAATCTTTAATTTCTTTATAGAAATTATGATGCAATTACGGAAGGACAGATCAACAAACACATGACAATAGTCATCTCATAAAAACAAGAAACTCAATGTTTATATGTGAATTTTTTTTTTTGAAAAATAAAATATCTCCCCCCTAACTAAGTAAGGGCATGGGTCCCATTGGGATAGGAAATGCAAGAGTAGAAAATTAAAAGTTACATGAATTCCTAATTAAGAATGAATAAAATAAATTATGTACGAGGGTATGTGGCACAAACTTGGCAAGTGTTGCAAGAAGAGTGCTTCTGAAAAATATCACCTACATTGATGGAGTGATGGAATGGTATGGAAAGATGGTTGAGAGAGAAGGTAAGGTGAAGTGTATTATGGAGAAACAATTTCACAAAAAGTGAAATGTTTTTTATGGATATCTTGAATGCAATTAAGATTTGACAAAATTCTAGGTAGGAGACCCAGACGCTTCTGCTGTAGGAATGAATGTGTCTTTGGTATGCTAGAACTACTGTAGGAATTCCTCGCAACTGACTGGTTTATTGTAGAGTTTGAGTCTATGCCTGTTGACAAGTAGCTTGAACTATAGATGATCAATGGTTGAAAGTTGAACTGTTCTATTAGCAAATACTAAGATTTTATCATAGGGCTTCAGCCATTTGGTTTGAAATTTTTCTAGCGTGTGCTAGTATCAGGAATCATATAATAGTGCCCAATCTCCCACAGGCAATTTATTTTCTCAGATAAATTTGTCATGCCATTTTTCCTCTGCTGCTAGATTAATTCAGTGTTGTGGAGTGCAGATTTCCTGTATTCATACAATCCATTCAATTGTAATAACTAGTCTTCTTGGGCTCTAGTAAGATCAATGTCTAGTTCCTGGGCTATTCATAGTATCTTATGTTGGAACTCAATAGGCATGGATGTTGATATGCCATACACTAGATCAAAAGGGGTAAACCCAATTGTGTTTTTCCATGTTGTATAGTAAGCCTAAATGGCTTTAGGAAGATGGGCATCCTAGTCTTTTTTGTGAACAACAAATATCTTAGTTAAAATGGATTTCTATTTCTTGGTTGGTTATCTCGGCTTGGCCATTGGCTTGAGGGTGATATGGTGAAGATTTACCATGACACACCATGTATTTGTTCATCAATTTTGAGATAAGGTTTGAGGTAAAATGTGCTCCTTTATCTGTGACTATCTCCTGTGGTACTCCAAATCTAGTGAATATACATTCATAGAGAAATTCAAAAACTTTATGATCCCTAACATGCCTCATTGCTTTAGCTTCAACCCACTTTGTGTCATAGTTAGTGCATACTAAGATATATGACTTCCCATGAGAAGATGGTTCAATGGGTCCAACAAAGTCGATACCCCACTTGTCAAATGGTGTGACCACTATTTGAGGTTGCAATGGTATTTCATTAGATTTTGTTGGATGCCCCATGCAGTGGCATCTATCACAATGTCTAGTATGTTTAGCTACATCTTTATGCAAAGTAGGCCAGTAGTATCCAATTGTCAGAATTTTATAGGCTGTTCTCTTCATTGCAAAGTGGCCTCCACATGACTCATCATGAGATGCCTGTAAAGTGTCATAAGTTTCATCCTCTTGGAAACATCTTCTAGTAACTTGGCCTGGACCTATATAGAACATAAAGCCTGATATCCACGAGAATTTAGAACTCTTCTCAACCATTTAAAACTCTTCTCAACCAAAATTTGGTGTTGCTTAGGCATGAAGTGAGGCGGTGTTCTTCCTGTAGCAAGGTAATTGGCTATGTCTGCATACCATTGATTAAAAGATTCAATAGAAAATAAGTGCTCATTAGAAAAGTTGTCATCAACTGCTACAGGATCATATGACACTTGCAATCTTGATAAAAAATTGGCCACCACATTTGCTTTGCCTAGTTTGTAAATTATCTTCACATCAAATTCCTACATGAGGAGTAACCAACATGCTAATATACCACTAATGGTAGGTGTTTTAATCAAGTATTTGATGGCTGAATGATTAGTGTAAACAAATACTTCATAACTTGTGATGTAGTGCCCAAATTTGTTTAGTGCATAGATGACTGCTAACAACTCTTTTTCAGTAACAATATAACTTAGCTCAACACCTTGCAAGTTTTTACTAATATAGTAAATAACATGTTCAATAATACCTTCCTTCTATCTTAATATTTCTCCAATGGAATAGTTAGATGAATCAGTGTGGATGTGAAATGGTAGCTTCCAATCAGGTCCTCTAAGAATAGGTATTTTTGTCAAAACATCTTTCAGCTCCTGAAATGCTGCTTTACAGTCTACTGTCCATTCGAATTTGGCCTATTTTTTTCAATAAGTTGTACAACAGTGTGGAAAGTTGGCTAAAATCCGTTATGAATCATTTTTAATAGCCAACATGACCAACGAAACACCTAACATCTTTTTTCTTGATTGGTGTAGGGAGTGTGTTGATAACTACAAATTTTGCAGGGTCTACTTGGATTCCAAAAGATGAAAGGTAATGCCCCAAGACAACTCCTTCTTCCATCATCATATATTACTTCTCACTATGAAGGGAGAGGTTATATTCCTAAAATCTCTTAAGAACCTTCTCCAAGTTATCTTGTGCCTCCTCAAATGTAGTTCCATAAGTAGTGAAGTCATCCATGCATATTTCAACACAATCAGCAACAATGTTAGAGAAAATACCAAGCACTGCTCTTTGGAAAGTAGTAGGTACATTGCACAATCCAAATGGTAAGACTGAGTAAGAAAATATTCCCCATGGACAACTGAACATTGTCTTATTTTGATCTTTTGGTGACATTTGGATCTGGTTATATCCACTAAAGCCATCTAGAAATGAAAAATACTTCTTACCAGAAAGATTATCAAGCACTTGGTCAATGAAAGGTAGTGGAAAGTGATCCTTTTTAGTGGCTTTATTAATCTCTCTGTAGTCTACACAAACTCACCATTTCCCCCCTTCTTTGGGATGATTACTAGAGCTGAAACCCATTGGCTATTAGAAATAGGGTAAATGAAACCTGCACTAAGGAGCTTCTGCAATTGTGTCTTCACTGTATCTTTCAAAGTAGGATTAATTCTCCTTTCAACTTATCTTACTGGCTTGCACTCAGGGCTTATGTAGATTATATGGGTGCAAAGTTTAGGGTCTAACCCCTTCATATTAGTGTAGTCCCATGCAAAAAGCTTGCTGACTTTCTTGCAAAAGTTTGAGAAGACTAGACATCTGAGATGTAGTGAGACTCTTCTTAATATTCAAATCCTTCCCTAAGGAAATTTCAACTCTTTTGACCTTGTCTAGCATCAAAATTTCTGCAAGTGATGGTGACTTTATTTCATTAGGCAATAAGGTGTGGAGATAATCAAATGCTCTAGGAGACTAAGATGAGGTTCGCTTGAGCAACATTTTTTGGAGGGAACAGTTAGGGACATCACAAGAAGATTCTTTAGTACCATATTGGTTGGTGAGGATTGCTCCTAGTATATCATGTTCTTCTTGTGACACCAAAAATGGGTTTCTTTCAATAACCATGAGTTGTTGCACTGAGTTTGCTTCAAGGGCAACATCACCTAAATCTGGCCAAACAAATTGGTCAAGTTCTACTTAGGGTTTTGCTAGAGAGTGCAGAGTTAGCTTCTTGGTATTTACCCCATATGATATGGTCATTTTTCCTAAGTGACATGAAATGCAAGCAGCAATTGTGGCTAACCAAGGTCATCCTAGGATTAATGGATATCCTCCTAGAGTGGCTTTGGGTGAAAAGACTATGAAATCTGAAGGATAATCTAATGAATCCACTGTTACAAAAACATCTTCAACCATGCCATCTAGTTTAATAGTGGAATTATCATCTACTTGTAGTATTGTAGGTGTATCTTATAACCAATAATGCTAAGCCTCAACAAAACTTCCCTAGTCATGACATTGATTGATGCCACTAGGTCAATTAGGAAATTTTGTATTTGGATGCCATTAATATGAATAGTAACTATTGGACTCCCTAGATTAAAATTTGGGCTCATGACAATTCCACCCCTTTGGAATTTGCTTGTCCTCAAGAAATAAACATTTTCATATTTTTTTCACCTTATATAATGAAATTGACTACTAGATCCTATTCAAATGTTTACTTATAAGATTACTTCATTCTATTCTATAAAGAGCCACACATGTAGTATGCATTTTAATGCAAAGTATACATATGAATGTATGAAGACACAAGGAAAACACGAGGCATACACATTGATGCATGAAGACACAAAGTAGACACGATGTAGACACATCATACATAACCTTGATTAGATCCTAAAATTAATAATGCACAATGACTATACTTCTTCATCAGTCTTATAAACCCTGCAACCACAAAATCAACATCAGTACATGCATATATATAAACTTCAAAAAAATTTGAATGATAATAAGTTAATCCAAGCCAATTCCCTGCTAAGCCCAAGAGCGGAACTTTGGCCCCCTTGGCCCTGGTGGTAGGTGTTAGGCATCTACACAAGGTGGTCTACTTAGTGGATTGCTTGTTTGGCTAGAAAGGTTCTTGTCAAAAGGAGTCATTACTATCTTTCCCTTAACTAGCACTACAATAGGGTGTCCTAACCGCTCTCCCTTAATTGTAGACTCGATAGGAAAGTTGATAGGATGCCCTTACTATCTTCCCCTTAACTAGTACTACAATAGGGTGTTCTCCCCTGATTACAGACTCCATAGGAAAGTGGTAGGATTCCCTTACTATCTTCCCCTTAACTAGTACTACAATAGGGTATCATAGTAGCTCTTCCCTGATTGTAGACTCCATAGGAAGGATAGATGCCCTTATAGTCTTTCCCTTAACTAGTACTACAATAAGGTGTCTTAACAAACCTTCCTTAATTGCAGACTCCATAGGAAAGTTAAATATGGCCTTTCCCTTAATTGATACTATAATAAGGTGTCTTAACAGACCTCGCTTAATTGCAGACCCCATAGGAAAGTTATATACAATAGGGTTTCTATATAGTCTTTCCCTTAACTAGTACTACAATAAGGCATCTTATAGACCTTCCTTGATTGTAGACTCCATAGGAAAGCTACTTGAAATCCCTAAATTATTTTTCAAATAATCAACTTTACATCTTTATGATTACAATAATTAAAAAAATTTACAATTTCATATATTTTTTTAACTATGGTTGAACTTCCTCAAAGCTCCATTGGCATCCCTCTTTGTTCATTGACTGAATGCTATTGATGTTCCCTTGATCATATCTCATCTTATTTGGTGTTGTCCCTTCTAATTTTGGGTTGAGTATTTCCTCTATTCTATAAACTTGACTTTTCTTCCCGTGTTTATGTCTTGGCTCCCATGATTCCTTGCATTTGAAGCATAAATTCTTCCTTTTTAAGTCTTCTCATTGTTTTTGAGCTTTCTCATCTTGGCATAGGTGACCCTTTTCAAAGTCCTCACCATAGTGAAAACATTTTCTTTTTGGGAGTTCTTGCTTGTTCTTTTCACTTGTATTGTGGAATGGTTTGCTATGGTTGTTTGAAGGTCTACAACTTGATAATGAAATTTCTAATCTCAAAGCTGTTTCAATTGCATCGTCCAAAGATGTTGGTTTAAGAGCACTAACCAACCCTCTTAGTGAATCTTTTAATCCTTCCACAAACAAGTAAGTGAGTCTATCATTATCTACTCTTGTAACTCTGACTGAGAGTTTTTGGAATCGGTTATATAACCTTCGACTGATCCTTGTTGCTTGATTTGAGTTAGCTTTCTAAAGTCTTCTTGAGGGTGCTTTCTATTAAACCTTTTAATGATTTTTTGAGAGAATTCTTCATAAGAAGTAATGTTTTGGTGTCCTTGAGTAACAAGGCCATGATGCCACCAATTATGTACCGTGCCTTCTAAGTGAAGGATCACAAATTGAAGTGTGTCCTCTTCTGTCATTTGGCTAAGGGTAAGATAAGTGTTCAATTTTTGTAGCCAAGTGCATGCAATGGTCTTTTTTGATCCATCAAAATTTGGAAGTGTTACTTTATTTACTTTTCTTTTAAGATCTTGATTTTTCAGTCTTCTTCCTCTCCTAGGAGTTTCTTGCCTGTTGGCTCTACAAAATTCTCTAAATGTTACTAGCTCTCTAATTTCTGGTTCAAGATTGGCATAAGCTCTTGCATTCTCAATAGCATTATTGGTTGTTCATCCCTCTCCTTCCATAGAGGGGTCCTCCCGAGGTAAGAAAGGGGGTTTGAGCACTCGAGATGATGAAGCTCCATTATTTTCTGAGTGGTTTGAACTTACGTCTCTTCCACTAGCATTATTGTTTCTTAGATTGTTTATGGAATTTCCCATGTTTTGCAATGCTCGAAGGAGTGCTTGGTTTGATCTTTCTATTTTCTCTGCTAAAGTTTGGTTTGTCTATTCCATAACATTTCTAATTTCATTAGATACTTGTTCGCTCATTTTTGCTCCTCCTTTTTTCATTTACTATATTTCAGGATGGCAGGATCTGGCTCTGATACCAATTGTAATGAACCCTTTTTATAAGTTCCTCAAATTGCTCTTAGTTTCTAATTAAATGTCTTATGAATGGCTCTAAGTATTTGTTCTATACTTGAAATTATATTTATTACCAAGGATATCTAATTTCTTGAGTTATATATATATATATATATATATATATATATATATATATGATAACTTGTGTAAATGATAACTTTGTAGATGATAAAGGAAATTTGAAGTAAGATTCTCTTCTAATTATATTTCCTCTTATATTCCTCCCTTATGTCCTTTCTTTATTGATAAATCAATCAACCTAATATTCTTCTTATTAATATTGCTTTAATATCTCTCCCCTATCGATAGGATTGGAATAATAATATTGACTTCCTTTGTTGAGCGTAAAGACCAATATCAATGCATGGTTAGTACATGGTTTTGCACTGAGAGAGTGGCAGTTATGGTTTTGATGCCTCGTACTACTCTTCCAATGTATATTAACTATATATCAACAATTAATAGAATTTGTATCTTTTCCCATCTATTCGACGTCTGTGTACGTTCTGACTACGAACAGAATGCTTACGACCTTTGTGCTTTTGTCACTGACCCTATTCAATGCATTTGCCAACGAGTTTGATATCTTTTGACCATGATGATCTACTCTGTCCACAATCTTACCATGGGTGGGATGTATTATGTCATCCTTTGTATTTACCGGCACTTCCCTTGCTCCACGTATTAATATGAATTTGATGTCTTTTCATAATCCGCCTCCTGCACGTAGTTGCGTTGGTCCCTCACTCCACCCTTTAATGCAATCTGATAGTGTACCCCCCTCCATGTCCATCGATAACTCCATATATATGTTGATTGGAGGGTGGCCAATAGTCACATCCTATAGACACTCATTAAACAATTAGTTATGGTTATGTTAATATATATTATTTCATATGTTGTTATTATTATTTATATGTTATTTAAATATTATGGTTATTATATATATTTAAATATGCTATATAATATTATATGTTATTATAACATATATAATATCATATTTATCATTTATATTGATTCTTGTATCCTTAATATTTATAATATTATATTGATTAGTTTATTAATAAATTAATATTATATATATTCAACTGTGATAATATTTAAATGTATTATAATCTTCATTGATTTGTAATTATAATATTTATTATTATTCTTAATTATTATCATTTCAAATATTCATATATCCTTAAAATTTGGGCTCATGACAAGAGTACTGGGGCATTAAGACTTTTCTTAGCATGAGATCAAAAAGTTGTCCCAAAACATTGACAATGCTAAGGCCTTTTTTCTTCCTTCTAGACTACTTAATATGGGCTTCTTTTATAGCTTTGTTATAAATTGGGACTTCTTTAGGGCATCCAACAAGGGAATTTGCACTGTCATTTGCTTAAGTTGATCCATCAGATCCCCTACTATAGGATTTTCTTTGGGTGAAGCTGATTGAGCCAATCTTTGCAGATAAGGGGGATTTGTAAATACTAGTGTAGATTGAGGAATAGGTGGAAGAATAGTGGGTTGGTTTACAGGTATGTCCTTAGTATCAACAAATCCAATTATTAAAGGCTCTTTTGGTGTAGGCAACATAGTTCTCGATCTGAGATGGATATCATTTACTTGTAGGGAGTAAGCTTGCTACTTGATATTAGGATTTGGAGTTGGTTGCATAGGAAGTTGTGTTGGCTATTGAGGATTATTATTGGCTACAGGAGGTGGAGGTATGAGAGCTTGTTGTTGACTAGGCTAAGTAGGTCCCCACTAAGGTTGTTGCTGCCAGTTACCATGTGGGTGCCATTGGTTATTCTATTGTGGTTGCTGATAGGATTTAAATTATTGTTGGTATGGGTTAAATGGTGGTTGTTGCTGGTAGGCTTGGTTATAATGCAACCGTTGATTAGACTAATTATAATTCCAATTCTATCCTCGAGGAATAAAATTTTGAGGGTTATGGTTTGGCTATTGACTACTACTATTATTAAAACCAAAAGTATTCAAGGGGTCTTGAGGCATACCTTGTCTCTGAGCCCATGGACGCCTTTGAGAAACATAGAAAACCTCTCCATTATCCTCATCTATGGCTTTAAATTCAATGGGCATTGGATTAGTGTCCACATATGAAATTTTCTTACACCTACAATTTCTCTTCTTTTCTTTGCAATGAGAGCAGTATTCAACCAACATAACATCTGCCTCCTTCTTTCTTCTTGCTTGCATACTATCCAACTGAGTGGTGACATCATTGATGATGTCTTGCTTGAAGTTAGACATAGTATCGAATATCTCCATCTTAGGTACTCTTGAACCACCATTGGAATTATGTGGTAGGTCTCTAAGTCCCTTACCTTTCTTCACAATAGCACTTGAATAATTTAGACATATAATCTTTATGTCAGCCCACTTTTTCTGAGTAATGTCTCCTCCTGCCATAAGGTCTAGGGCCTCAATACTTCCATCAATCATACCTTTCAGAAAAAGATGTTTTTGTGATTCCTCGTTTAGCTAGTGCTATTTATTACATTGTAAGTTGAACATGAACCTTGACATATAATCCTCCAAGGTTTCATCCTCCTTTTGGGATATTTTGAAAATGCCATCTCATTTCAAATATCTCCCCCTACAATATTCTTTATATTTTGAAAGGAACATATTGCTCATTACAAGCCAATCTGCTACAATGTTAGCACCCAACCCCATGAAACATCTCAAAGTAGCTTCTTTTAGAGTAGATGGGAACAAATTCAACTTGTGAACATCGATTATATAGTCATAACTTTTGCAAAGGATGTCAAACTCAAACATGAATATCTAAAGATCTTCTATGATGAGGCCATAGAATTTAAGTAATGCAATGACAAATATTTTCTTCAAATTTTGGTTACCTTGTTGAGTGGGAATAAGGAAAGGAAATGTAGGCTGAGGTTGAAGCTAAGCCATTCTTGGAGGACCTGGTGGTGGTTGATAGGTAACAAGGGCAAGTGGGTTGTCTTGGTATTTAGGTTCAACAAAAAGGTCATTCAAATGCAATAATTCTTCAGAGGATGAGGGCATTCATTCTTGAGCATCAACAAATGGATTTTCAAAGGGTTCTTCTTCTTCATTCTCACTGGGAGGTTCTTTAGGGTTAGGATTAAAAATATCTAATGGTTCATCCTAATTATAATGAGGAAGAAATCTCCAAAGGAGGTTTCTCCTTCTATGCATAAAATACTTACTTAAGACTAAGCTCTAGATTATTAGAATTGGAAATGCAACAACTAAAATAATTTTAAATTAGCACCATCCCCAGAAACGGTGCCAAAAATGCTTGGACAAATAATTGTATTAGAAACCTACAACAATGGACTGCCTATTTAGGATTGGACACCCTAATTGGTTTCTAAATGAATTATTTAGTCTCATTTAATTATCGACCAAGGATGTAATCTTGGAATGAAATTAACAAAGTATATGCTTTAAACTTTCTCAATCTTAAGACTAACCTATGGAATTCAAATGCTTGAGCTTTAAAAAAAAATTAGCTAAAACCAATAAATGAAATTACTCTAACAAAGCATGTAATCATAGGTAGGAGTTACTTTGACTGCCTATGCTACAGGAACAATCCACCAATTTTGTTATCAGTGGTTGTAGGAGCAACAAAGTTCTACCTTACTTAGAAATGAACAAGAAGATGAAATCTACTCTAATAGAACAATTCACTCACCAAGTGGGCCCCCTTCGATGAGTGAACAAAAAATACAATCAAGATGAAAGATATAAACTTGAACTGTGCATTCGATTCATTCATGGAAACAAATTACACTTGATTGGAAAATAATATCATAGTAGTTCTGTTACAAAAATCCAACTCATTTGAGTCTGTTGACTTGTTTTTCAAAAAGTTAAAACAACCATTTATTTGAAGGAAAACTTACAACTACCTCCTAAATCTAAGATCACTCCATAAATGAGGATTGGCTATGGAATCATGAAGTTTCAAAACAGAAACAACATTAAACATGAATAAATGCTCCAAGAATATAGCATGTTGAGGGAATTACATCCATGTGCTACATGTAATAGAAATTGATTTACCCTGCTTGCGAAGGTCTTGCAATTCAAGGTTGGCATTGACTATTCCAGCACTACAATGTTGGTCCTTGAATGCCCATAGTAAACTTCTAGAAAATAATCAATGTGCACACAACCTGCCATATACATATATATATTCTCATCATCAATATTAGGAAAAAGGTGTAAAGTTCCAATTAATAATCTTGCAAGTCCTATGGCTATAGGATAAGAACTACCCAAAACATAACATAGATAGGGAAACATTAACAACATATGTAGCTCCTGCATTATACCATTCTTCTTCATGAATTCAAGCAAATATCATGTCTTTAAACTATCCATATTTCTACTTCACATCTTCACACACATACACACACATAACATATACATAAAAACCATAAGTTCATATGCTTGAAAACCATAAATTCATGTTTGCTTGCAAAATAATTGTTTGAAAAGTGGATAAGAAGAACTAAGAAAGATGGCCTTTTGGAGGCCCATCAGTCATGCCTATAGAACAACACTAAACCCTCCCATGCACACTTTGTGGCGTGAATATAAAATAAAATTTTGATGATAAACTTAAGTTTCATCAAAATTTCAACTAAAAACTTAAGGATCATCAAAATATCAACATTAGCATGATCATAATTTAAAAAAAAGTAGATTTGACAAGCCAAATTAGCCTATCGTCAAAAATTTAGGTTGAAAATGCAACCCAAATGTACTAGCATCATATGTACCCTCCATCAAATCCTCTCCGTGTGACACATATCAATCATCCTCTAGCCTTTGCACTATCCCTGGTGCCTAGGGTGACCTCATCCCTACCTATCATCCTCCTCTTGTCCCTAAGCTCTCCCCCTCATCTTTCTTCCCTCCCCCCCCCCCCCCTCTCTCTCTCTCTGCCCCCCCCACCTCTGGCTTTTTCCTAATCTGTGGCTTTATCGAGTCCTCTATGACCCTCCTATCCTTTGTGATCTTCCTATACTCCACCCACTCTCGCTACCACTGTGCATTCATTTATGTGTGTTGAATATCCCTAATCATGTCAGATGCCTATAATGCTCTACTTGATCTACCAACATGATTGTATGGTACCCCCCCCTATAAAAACCAACCCTCTCTCTCAAAAATCCTTTAGCTCTGCCCTCAATAATCTCAACTCATCCATCCTCCCTCCTGCCATTATCTGAGCCCTGAGAGTGGCTACCTCCACTAGCATACCCTCCCTCTCTACCTAAAATACATCCAACCTCACTTGCCATATCTCCCTCTCCCCTTCCAAATCCTCCAACCCCCCCGTCTACCATCCACCCATCACTCACATCCCATCCAACTCTATCTATAGCTGGTCGAGTTGTCCCTATGTATGGTCCCTCTCCCTCTATAGCTAATCTTTTTTTTTTCTTAACTCATCCATCTCCTACTAGGTATGTCACAATAGCTACCTCATTGTATTATGTGCCTCCCCCTGCACTGCCACCTCTGCCCGTTGTCTCAAACCCCTCGCCTCATATCTCCCTCTCCTTGCTGCCTGAGCTATCTCCCCTACCACCATCACATCTTGTGTCACCTATGATCAAAATACTAACCAAGACCTCTGAAACTATTCTCTATAGCCCTAGGTTGACCCTACATTCTCTAGCCCACCAAACCAATCCCAATCCACTTGTGGTAAATCTTGGCACACAATCCCTCCTGCTATAGTGCTAGTCTGAATAGCATGATTGAATCACGCATCACCCATTGGTATCAAAGTGGCTCTTACAACACATCTTGAGGCCATCCAAACTACCACAACACCCTATCAAGTATATACTACTTAGCAATATAATCTGGCTTCCCAAAAATGAAGCACTATGAGATGATATACCTCAACTGCTCTACCTCCCTTAGCCATGGCCTGATATCCATGTATGGTCTCCATATCACTATAGTAATCTTGTCCATTTGCACCCTTTAGCAGTCCACATCCTCTATATGATGATATGTGAGAGGATCTTCCCGGCTAAATACCACAGACTCATATCTCTACCAGTCTCACCACCCAACCAGTCATAACACTCCAATGTGCTCCCATGCCCAAACCTGAAGTAGGGTCAAAAAGCCTGTGCTCCTCCCTTGATGGCATCTTGTGCCCTGGTAAATGATTTGATGCAAGTCCTTGTATATCTTGGCCAACATTGGTGATCCCCATGCTGTCGAGACACCCTCGTCCATAATTTGGATGATCATAAGGATCAAGGCTAGTGTCCTGCCTATGTATGGGGCAATATACATTAATAACAATCTATAGACATAAAAAAAAATCTACCTCTCTGATGCCACTCGAGCCAGATGTTCATCCAATGCAAATTATCCTTTCCAGATCCTAAACTAGACTCTGACCCCCCCCAATATCCTCACTGCTTTCTCTCTTGACACTCCTCTTGTCTCCATCATTGGCATCCCTCACTTGTCATCCTCACCCAAATGCATTAAATTCCTTTTACAAGCCCACACCCCTCATAACTCCACCTATCCCCTCACATTCCCCAAAATGGTCACATTCCCTCAAAGTCTTCCTTCCTCTCACACTCACCCTCCTTGTGACAAGTGTCACTCCTTGATTGGCTCCAAACAAGCACAATCCATGTGCTTTCCTTTCAGGACATCCTAGCCCTTCCTCACCAAACCTCCATCTTTGCATCTTGGCCATCCATCTCTCTACCCCTTGGCCTATAAATTGGATTCTTCCCTTCTCATAATCCATCCACCTTCATATGAAAACTTATAATGCTATTTTTAGAGCTTACAAACTACCAAAATACCATTATAATGGCAAAATCAATCCATGCTTCCATTGCTAAATCCTTCGCTCACCTCCATAGTTGATCACAATCCAAACACTTGAAGATTGAAGCACGATTGAGCATACATATCACCATCCTAGATGCATCTACACATCAAGAAGGCTTGTTAGAGTGCTCTCCTTTGGTTTGCACACTCTATGTTTACCTTCTTTGTCTAATCTATATGCAAGCGTTATTTTGGTTTGTGAATGTTACATTCTTTGTTAATGTTCTTTGCACACTAAATTTCATGGAACTACAAGCCTAGATGTACAATCCAATAGGCAATGCAAACCCCCACAATAACCCACATCAAAGAAAGACAATAACAATCTCTAATGTCTAAGGTTCAATTGTTAGCTAAGGTTTAGTTTGACTATAATTGGTTTTTTTAATGTTTCACAAAGTTCAATAGTTTTCTAATGTGGAGTTTTGTTTAGAGAATCTCATTGCTTGTGAAAGTGAACTAATGGTTTCCATATTGATTTTTCATTTGATAAGACTGTTAGTTTAAATTTATTTTTTCAATTTAAAAATCCACCTAATTTTCTACTTAAAAATAAATGTTAACCAAATTACCCATTTATTTTAAGTTTAATTATAAAACTCTAAATTTGTTCACATTAATAAATATTTGAATTTTAATTTTTAATAATCGAATGAAACTTTGTTAGAATTAGTAATCTTTCCTTGGTTGTATTTGTTTATTATATGGGATAAACCAAGGTATCCCTTATGTATTTTGTCCTCTTATCCATGTGTGAGGACAAGTCATTTTTGTATTCCTTTATGAAGGAAAATAGTTTATTCCTCCTTAGGAGGATTATGACACTTGTTATGCATGCACTTATGAATGTGACAATCATTCACATAGGAGTTACTAAATAGCTCCTTTTCTCCTGTCTATATAAAAGACACTCCTCTCTCATTCTTTACCCCACACACTCACTATGTAGTGATTGTAATGAGCTTATGGATCCATTTCTCTCTTATTCTCCCTCACATTCTTTAGGAATTTTCCTCATTAATATAATTCAAAGGGGTTTTCTTTTCTTTTCCCTTTCAAATCTGTGTCTCCTCTCTTGTTTTTCTCTTGGAAAGCTCTTCTAAAGTATGGTAACTATTTCATAGCTAAACTCTCTTTTATTAATTTCTTGTTTCTTCACTTCGCTTCATTTCATTTCATCTTTATTATTTCTAATATGGTATCAGAGCATTTAATCCTTGTTTTGTATTTGTGTGAAAGTGACCACATTGGAGACTATTTTTTGAGAGGAGAAAATAATTATTAGCTTTAATATTTTTGAAATTTTTATAAATAAATATTTCATCTAACCCCTTTGGAAGGCTTGCCACCAAAACAAGAGAAAATTTGCTCATTTTTATTTCTCTAACATTGTTCTTTGTGGAAAAATATTTCTCTATTGTTATTCTAATAACTTTACTCTTGGAATTTTTTATTTATATTTCTTTGCAGAATAAATCAAACTCTTAAAAAACTCGTGTATCTATTTGAATCTCTCATTTTTAATAGAAATCTAATGCAAAATATTTCAGTTTAATCTATTGAGTAGATCATAATTTTTGCAATTTTAAGAGTACTAAATAGTCATTGACCACATCTTTGGTCTTATCCCCTCCTTGTGGTAGGGCTCCTTTGGAGCAGATTTGTTTTGACTAGCCTTGTTTCCCCCTTGCATTTGAGTGCATTCATTTCTATTCTTCTCAACTTGGCATTCTTCTCATTCTGTCTACATGTTTCTTGTGGGTTTGTAATCATCATCTTTCCTCCTTCCCATGTTTTTTCCTACTCTCCATAATCTTTGTCATCAAGCATTCTATCATTTATTTTTTATCAATAATCTTCTAGATAAACTCATATCAATCGATTCAACAAAAATCAATATTTTTGTTCTGAAACTATTTGTATTTAAATTTGCATAACTTCACAAACCACCTATCTCCAAGGAACACCAACATAAAACATAAGAACTAAAGTTTCACCAATTTTACATACATTTTATTAAGCCAATAGGCTTATTTCCTACCAGACTTGTGTCAAAATGTTCTGACTTTTTGATGTTGTCAAATGCCTGAGAAGGAGATATCTGGAGCCACAAAAGATATCTGGGAATGACCAAAAAAATTGAATCATACGTCATCGATATTGAAAGCAGTGTCAGGAAATGATTGAGTCTACGATCAAATATAGCTCTGTAAAAATGACATGTTTGCTTTGTCAGCCTTGGGATCTCATATATCAATTACTAAAAGCAATTTTTTTTCCTTTATTTTAAATTATGTGAATCATTACCATTATTTGCTCCATGTGAAAGTACCTTGAGCCATTAACAAAACCCTAACAACATCTACAATTTTAAAAAATTGCCTTTAAAAAAAAAATTTCAATTACTCGATAGCTATATTTACTTATTATAGCTGTGATATAAGACACAAAATGAATCACTCAATAGTTTATTTATCGTTTGACAATGCAATTGAGTTTCATAAGATCTTTGTTCACTCAATTATGAAGGAAAGTATTCTTTGTGAGGAAAACAAATGTATTGATGAATCCATCAAATTATAGAGAAATAAATATCCTCCTACAATAGAGGAATTAGATATGCTTAAGAAGTTGTTTGATTCTGAGTCTGCACAAAGGAAGTTCAACATTACAAACTTCAAAAATATTTTATTCAATTTTTTTTTTAAATAGTAATATTTCTTTAAATAATTAATGATTGTATATGTTGCTATTTTTTATTTTTTATTTTTTTCCAAAACAAAGTTAGAGAGATTAAATACAAGAAAATTAGAAAGTGAAAAATAAGATTGTGAATTCATTCCATGGATTGTATTGGTTAAAAATATATAAGATTTGAGACTTGTATTAAGAAAATACAAGATTTGAGCTTATATTAATAATTAATTTAATATGAATTCATCCAAAGACGCTTATAATCTCATAGTTTTTGAAAGTATATTCTTTTCTTTTGTAAAAATTTTAATTAAAAAAAAAAATGATTTGCATTTTGTATTTAGAATTGTTTTTTATTAGTGTTTACTTATTTCGAAAGAATTTACTTGACTTTATTATGATTAAAAATATTCAAGTTTTTTATTATAGATTTTAGTTTAATAAAAATATTTAGATTTTCTTTTTCTTTCTTAAAAATATTTATCCTTATTATATTTATCTATTAAAAAATATATTTAATTATATTAAATGTACAAAATTAGTCAACTAGGTTGCCATCTATATGTTGCTTAATAGAATATTTGTTAGTATTGAAAAAAATTGGCAAGCTTATCAAAAAAGGCATAAAATAATCAATTATACTCGAAAAACCCTAGTAGTATCAATCAAGTAACATGTATTTGCCCTAATAAGGCAAGTATAGATACACAAAGAATTGCAACCATCTCCAAATCTTAGAATAATCGACACTCAAAGTCACACTCTATAAACACCAGCAAGAGTGCCCACGGATTGCTCTGACTTTCCAGCATTGTCAGATGTCGTGAAATAAACAATCGACAAAATTCTAAACTTTTTATTTTTCTATGGTTGTAACTCTCAGGCTTGTCATCAGTAAAAATAATTACACAGTACAGACATGTTTGTATAACTACTACCTAAATGAAATTATATGTCGTAGATGTAAGGGTTGTGGCATGTATATGGCAGAAGATTTGGCATCTAGTAAAACAAATTACGAATAAAATTGTTCTAGTGAAGTTTGTATAGTAACTTTGGTCCAATCTTAATAATTCTAATACTCTTTCATGCTTTTTAAATGTGAAAATGTATCGTGCTTGTACAAAATCAACTCGTTCTTCTTGTGCATAAGTATTCATTATAATATGTTTAATTTGATCTTATAGTTGATATTTTGTGGAGCCAAGCATTGCTATTTATTTTTAAATCAATAGTTCATTTATAATTCATTTGAAGATATAGTTTATTGCTTCTTAATTGTAAGCATATGTTTTAACAATAAAATTAGGTTAGATTTTATTTAAGACATTTTTCTTTATATTATTGAAATATTTTTACAACAATTTGAGAACTAATCTTAATTCTCATGTGCATAATAAATATTCTTTATCATCTCCCATCTTTGATCATATATTTTATTTTAATATTATATAATATGTAAAAGTCTTAATAGCATTTATGTAAAAATAATTTTAAAATATTTTTCTATTGAATATATTAAAGAGATTACGACAAAAAATATTAAAACAAAAAATTATTATAAATTAATGTTATTTATATTTAAAAATTACAGGGATTGTTCCATCACTATGTATTGAGGCCAAACCAAATTTTTTTTATGTGATTAACAACTATGATCCTGTACTTTAAAACATTTCCTTATATTTATTCCACATTATCTTACTCCTCCCCAACCTTCCCCTCTTAGAAAATTCAAGGATCATCTACTTTAAAATAAAAATAAAAATATACTTTCTAGAATCTTTTTTACTACTAAAAATTGTTGTCAATCATAGCCATGATAATGAAGTAGTTATTTTTAATATGATCCCTTACTAATGACTACTTTGAATTCACTTTTCTCACTATTATCCACAATATTTGATAAATGATGTAGAATGTGACTAATAGCTTTGTGGAAATTTCTCAAATACATAGCTTAAATGATCAACGAAGCTTTATAATTAAGAGTCTAATAGTTAGAGATTTATATATATATAAGTTAATTGAAAAATTAACATGCTTAATAATTTAACATCCAAAACTAAATATGCAAGCATAAAAAATGTTTGTAATAACATAAAAATATGTTATGGGATACATACAAAGGGATGTATGGAAGCAAAAAAAGGGGGAGAACAAACTTAAGAGGGAGAGATATATGAGCTATATACGAAAAAAGAAAGAGGGACATTGTCACAAAAGATCCAAGGATAGCTCAAGTGTTTAATAATATTTAAATTTTATATAATGAATTTTTTTATATGAAAATTAATTTTTAAAAATTTAGTATGAAATGATTTCTCATTTTCTTTGTTTTGATGTATATTTAACACTAGTAAGGAAAATCTTTATTAGAAAATTATATGTAGAAATAAATATATAGATCCTTTGAAACTTAAAATTAGTAGTTATTTGATTACGGTGAATAATATAAGTAAACTGGGTGAATAGTAATAGGAAAAAAATTTAAAAAATATTTCAGTTGATTATGATTATGATTATTGTTTTTCATATTTTCATTATGAATGAAATTCTCCCCCATTGTTAGAGATGAAAATGTGCATGCAGTTAAAAAAATTGTTAAAATTTAAATCGTAGAACTGGTTTTTATAATAAATTATAATAAGGAAAAATAAAATAGAAGAACAAAAATAATGAAACAGACATAAAATAAAAACTAAGAACTAAAATAGTGAAGCATAGAGAAATATCATAATCTTAATTCAAAACGAATTCATTCTAATTTTTTTTATTTAAAAAAAAAAAAATTCTAAATTAATAAAAAATAAAAAATAATATAAAGTTCTGGAAGAAAAATAAATTAAATAATAGTTAAAAATAAAAAAAATAAAAAATTTCAAACTTACTATAAGATTATAAATTTTATTTTGAATGTCGTCATTATTTTATTTAGATAAATAATTAGAATAATGAACATTTAGGGAGAAGGATATGAATCTTGTGAGTTTGAATTTATATATTTTATAATAAATTGATTTGATTTTATAATATGTATCCATTACATTGTTAAAAATGATTAAAGAAGTGATTTTATTAATTCAATAGTTTATCTTTATTTGTTTGTAATTTTAATTTAGTTTCAAAGTTTAACTATTGAATTTTATTATATAGACTAAATATGAAATCCTCTTATCACTCATAATAATGATCATTCTCCACTTTGAGATGAATAATTATATGAAGACAAAAGAGAGATAGATAGGTGAAAAGGTTGATATTGATAAAAAAAAATAGGGACAAAAAATTAGAGAGAGGGAGACAAATATGAAGTGAAAGCCAAAGAAGAAGGTAGCAGGAGGGAGAGAAATAGGAAGAAGAGAGAGGAGAGTGAGAAGATGAAGAGATAGAATGATAAAGATATATGCGGTGATAGAGAAGATCAAAGAGAAATAGACATTATAGAATATAGATAATGAGAGGTCAATGGTAGATAGGGAAAGTTAGTGTATTAAAGAAAGACATATGGATAAAAAAGGAGATATAGAAATATAGAGTAATATGGAGAGATAAAATAGATATGATGAGATAAAGACAATTTTAAATTACTAATTTTAAATAGCTAGGTTTTTCATTTCATATAGGAAATGATAGTTAGAGTGATAGATAAATAATGAAGGATACAAAGAGAGTGAGCGGGTGGCGAGACTGTATAGATACATGGATAAGAATCAAATATCAAAGTGCACTATAGTTATGAAGGGAGAGAGAAAGAGGAGGGGAGTGGGAGGGTGAGAAATAGGGAGAAGAGAAGAGGGAGATAAAGAGAGAATGATAAAGATATATGAGGTGATAGATGGATAGTGGATAGATAGATAGATAGAGCACATAAGTGTGGATGTATAAATTAGGTTTTATAGTAAACTATTAAAAATATGATTGTAATTTATCCATACATTCTTGTATTTCTATGTAAAAATATGAATTAGATTATTCAATTGTCATTTATTCCTAGATTTCTATGTAAAAAATATGAATTAGATTTTCCAATCATCTTTTATTTTTCTATATTAGATAGCTCTTCAGACAAAGTGTTTGTAATCTGAGTGTGACAAGAAGTCAAAATGACATAACTGAATCAAACATATTACATTAAAAACATACTCAACAAATACTCAAAAGTACATAAGACTATTGGTGTAACCCCTTGCACCATCAAAGGTGTAAGTGCTAGTTTTAACTATTGCTTTGGTGGAGGTACAACCTTCAATATTGGGGGATTCTTCATTCCTTATCGGTATTTCAAGTGAAAATTCCAACATTACTACCTATATTTGGAGGCTGATTGATGTCATTTACTTTTTTCAAATTGATTTTCAATAGGTAGTTTATAAACTTTTTCCAGTTTGAAACAACATTCTTTTCTCTCTTGTATCTTCTTTGTATTCATCTCATTTATGTTTTCTGTAAAACATTTTTAAAAAAGTTTTATTATTATTTTTAATTACTACTTTACTATTTTCATCTTGCAGTATTTTTTGATGAATAGTCTATTTCTATTATTAAATTAATATACTGGTTACAAATTCACAAAAAAGAGGCCGAAAGAAGCCCAAAATCAATAACTATTCATAAAAAAACATATTAGCAACTCCCTCAGGTTGCTACAACAGTGCCAGTAGAGGAAGGTGAATCATCACAATTATTATAACCTCAAGAATCCCTGGATTGGTAGGAGGACTAGGAACAATCCAACCATCAACTTTATCTTTATCTTATAACGTCTCTAACATTTGTTTCAAGAATCATTCACCCTCATCATTATTTGTCAACCCTTTTTTTAATCATTCTTCTATTTTTTTTTTATCAAACTATTACTGGTAATGATTAATAACATTTCTATATTTTTAAAATTTCTAATAGAAGCATACAAAACATGTTGGAAGGCATTATTATTTCTTAAAATTACATTTGAAATGCTCTCGGAGGCCTATCTATTATTCTTTAGCACAACATTGGCAATGTTTCTTTCACAATTTTTTTTCACTTAACAATTAACTAGGAAAGGAAAGGAAAGTCTATTTTATAGTCCACAAAACCAGCCATAGGTGTATGGGTTAGCATATGGTGACAATGTAACACCAACCATAGGTGTATGGGTTAACATATGGTGACAATGTATGGGACTACCTCGTACTCCTTGTGGGAGGTACCTACACCAGCTATAGGTGTATGAGTTGACATATGGTGACAATGTATGGGACTACCTTGTACTCCTCACGGGAGGTATCTAAATACACTACAAATGAGGTGTACATACCCTACCCCCCATTGGGATTTGAACTTGTGACCTCCCTTTTGAGAGTACAATGAATCATCGGTAGGCCAACTCAAGCATTCTTTTCACACATCTAAATAACGCCTCTTTTTTAGAATCTCTTCCTCACTCAATAATAAATTATTAGAATCTTTTCGTCACTAGGGGAGAGGACCCAATACTTGAATGGGTTCCAATGGTTGTGATAGAAATTGTTTACGTTATACCTACACTTATTGAAATTTTTTTTGACAACATTTCACCAATACTTGTGACTTTAAAGTTGTTCGTACAATGATGATTACCAAAAAAAGAATGAAAATGTACCCTTTGATCTAAAAAGTAACCAATGATGTGATGCCACATTAGCTGTGCACGTATGGGTACCCTTTTTGCACGACCGATGGTCTCACTTTTTATTTGGGCTGTTTTGGACAACTTGGCAAAAAGCATGCTGATGTGGCATCATAATTGATGGTGTGGATTTGAAATCTTAGTTATAAGTAGACGACTCACCACATAAGCTGCTATAGAAAACTGTGTGTGATTTGAAATTTCCATATAAGAATAATAATATTGCTACCTTCTTTTGCAACCGTTTTGTTGGCTTTAGGCAAATAGAGTAAAAAATATTCCCAAATTCTTCTGGAGTCTTTGGAGAACAATGGGAGCAGCCATAGAAAGGTTCTAATAAAATATAATTGGGCATGAATATTACAATGTTTCCTTTTTTTCAATTCATTCCATAAAATTTTCACCTTCCTCAATTTTATGACGATTATTCGATGAGATACTTTTTCTTAAAAAGGTTTGTTGATTAATTAATTAATTTTTACTTTCTTTCATTTCATATGAAAATTATTATAATTCCATTAATCTGAAATTTAGCAATTTATTGTTTTTATAAAAGCTTTTTAAAGCTCTCTTCAATCAACATGATTTATGTTTTTATGAAAGATAATTTTAAAAAAAGTTTCATCTAATCTTTTTAAAAATGTTTTATTTAAATTTTGGTACTTTCAAATTAGAATGTCCTTTAAGTGTTATATATTATTTAATTAGAATATTCTTAAAATACATGTTTTCCCTAATTATAGCTAAAGTTTATATGCAAGTTTTTCTTGGAAAGTACTAAAAATTTTGTTAGATATTTTTTTAAAACATTATTTTATTGATTTCAATTTTTTTTAATTAAAAAATTTCTTTTTCACTATGGATAAAGTAGAAAAGAAGAAGAAGAACTCCTACTCTAACAAAGACGTAGTTAAGTTTTTATTTATTCTTAGTCATTTCTTTTAATTTGTCCTTTTATCTTTACATATTATTAAGAAGTATTTCTCATTCTTAACAATACTTTTGATACTAACCATCCATCTTCATATATGTTTGAAGGCTTGAAAGTTGTGATTTAATCTTGATATTATTTGAAAGCACTTTTCTACAATATTATTTTTCAATTGTTAATATTCTTTAGAATTGAAGTATAAAAATGTTGCAAACTATGTGTTTATTTCCAAAGATTATAAAGATTATTGTAATGATGTCTCATGGTCAAGAAATCTATTACACATTATATTTACAATTAAGGTTGTTGCTTATTTCTATGTTTAACATTTCGTTAAACTACTACACACCTCGTGTTTCTATTTGTTGGTTCATCTCTGCTTGTTCAATATATATCTTGATTATACATTACTATTCTATGTAGTTCAAATTATTAATTATCCATATATTCAAATTATAAATTTTAGTATTCTATTTACCACAATTGTCTAATTATATTTATTTTCCATCAACTATTTGGCTCTCATGTGAGTTAGATACAATCATGTTTTTAATGATTTTAATAATTGTCATTGTGTGATTTCATACCATAATATTTTATGTCTATGCATTTGAGTATATATGAGTAAGCGTGCGCGCGCGCACACACACACACACACACAAGCTATGCTGATTGTGATGACTAATCAATTATATACGTGTATTCTTGTTTAATACTTAAAATTAATTAAGCATCCTTGTTCACCCTCAATGGAATTTCTACATGATATCATACATGTATATTACTCATTTCTCTTCCAAATTATATCTACATATTCCTCAAATTATTTGAGATTATGTGTTACCATACACAATTGCCTTCAATTTTACTATGATCTATATTAATTTGCACATAGTTGCAATTTTATGCTTTTATAGCATTAATTTTTCACCATGTTGACACTTTATGGTTTATACAATTGATTATATGAAGTTTATTGGATCATTTTTGTAAGTTGCATAGGGAGAAAATATTTCAAAGTTAACTATGAAGGTCCCCTCAGGTATATCTGACTCATATCATCAACGTCCCCCTAGTATAATAGATACATAGCTTTCTTATCTAGCCCGTGGAGTATCCCTCCATCCTATAATGGTGTGCAATTACTTTATATGGATTTCCCTCCATGTGGCTATACTTGTTTCACTTTGAAAGATGATATTTATATTGAGTTCTCCTCCATTTTGATCTATTTGTTCTACTTTGAAAGGATGATATTTATATGGAGCATCCCTCCATTTGGTTCTATTTGCTCCAGTTTGAAAGACGCTATTTATATGGAGTTTTTCTCTATTTTGATCTATTTGTTCCTCATGAAGAGGATGTTACTCATGGATTTTCTCTCTAATTTTCAATTATTATTTTTTGATACAATTGATTAATTATGTGTTATCTTTGATGTTAAAAAAATGTCATATCAGTTGACAGTCAGTGCATCCCGAGCTCACTTGTTTAGTGAAGACAATTTTCCTAGTGTACCAAGCATTCCTAAGTTTACTTTGTACAAAAGGTAGTATCTATCGAGCTCACTCAAGCATTGAAGGAACTTATGCAAAAAAGAGTGTTAACCAAGCTCACTCGGTTAATGAAGGTAAAATTGAATAGAGTTAGTATTAAATGAGTTAACTCAGTTACCAAAGGGATTTTGTAAGTTTGCAGTGTTAACCAAGCTTCTAGTGGTTAACATAGGAAATCATAGCAGGGTTGGCTACCAAAGGATTTTCTTATTTTGGCACGTAAAGCTTAATTATTTTACCTGCTGATTCTAGCCAACTATGGTAATGAATATTGGTTATTCTAATTTGTATTTGAGCCAACTTGACAATCTAGAAGGTATAGGTAAAAAGTCAAGTTATGATTTCAAAGTGTATGATATGCAAGTTGAAGGAATTAGAAGAGATAAGAAGAGAGGAAGCGAACTTGAAGGATAAGTAGGTATCCTTGTGGAGTAGAAAAGTGTTATTCGATCATGAAGGATCAAGTATGAACCAAAACATAGATTTGTAATCAGTAATTTAGTTGCATCACAATTAGGTCATTTCATTGTTACTCTTAATGATTGTAGTAGTGAACTAAAATCTCTTAATAGAGTTGGTTTAACAACCATTTGTAAATCCTCTAACAAGGTGGTAGTTCCATTGAATTATTTCAAGACCTCTTGCAAGGCCACTCCTAATAGGGTGATTAAATCCTTTAATAGGATCACACCTAACAATGTGTTTTGTAAGCTTTAACATGGTTGGCTCCTAACAAGGCTCACTTCAGAAGTGTGAAAAATAGTAACTAGTTGCATTTGATGGTTTTTCCCAAATTGGGTTTCCACGTTAGATCCTAGTGTCATATGTGTTCATGTTATTTCTTTCATGCTTGCAATTAATTATTGATAATATATTAAGATCTACTAAGCAATACACACTCTTCATTTACCAAGTTACAACAATTTCTGAATGCTTATCGAGTATCATTAGAAATCAATTTTATTAGTCTAAATTTTATTTGACATCCAAGGGATCTAGGATTTATTTTAGTAGTAACTGATTCACCCCTCCCCTCTTAGTTACTGCTCTTATATTTCCAACAATTGGTATCAAATATTTAGGTGCTTGCAGAGAATGTTTCAAGTACCTAAGCTAAAGATCAGGATGTCTTACAAAAGAGAGATTCCAAAGCTAAACAAAGACAACCTTGTAGCATGACAAGGACTTATGAGGCTTCATTTGGCTACCATCAATGATTCAAGTTACAAATATCTTGATGAAGAATATAAAACTCCCACTGCAACATTATCAAATGAAGATATTGCTAAGAAAAAGAACCATAACATCATGATGATTGACATCGCATTTGCTCTCAGTTATACTGAATTTGATGAGGTCAAAGACTATAAAACTATTTTTGATATGTGGAACAAACTGAAAGAAATCTATGGAGGAGGTGACAATCTAAGAAAAGCCAAATTAGAAAGCCTTAGATGACAATTTGATCAAATGAGAATGAGAGAAGATGAAAACATTGAAAAATATGTGGAAAGAATTAAGGCTAGTGTTAGTGCAATCACAGTATCTGGAGGAGAAATCAAAGAAGAAACTGTTGTAAGTAAAATAATTAGAACTTTGCTTCCCATCTATGCAATTAGTGTATCTGCTATTCAAGAAAAGAGATGTGATCCAAATAACAAGATAGGCTTGGATACCCTAGTAGGAAGATTGACAACTTTTGACCTAGACAACTTTGACAACTATGTTCCTGCTTCCAAGAATATTGAGTCTGCATTTGAAGCTAAACTCTCACTCAAAGAAAAGGGCAAGAAAATAAAAGATAATCAATCAAGAAGTGAGGAAGAAACTGAAGAAAGTTCTAATAGTGATCTTGAAATTGTTGAAGCTCTACTTGCAAAGAAATATTCTTGAAGTAGAGGAAAGTACAAAAGTAAAATTTCTTTAATCTATTTTTCTTGTGAAGAAATTGGTCATATTGTTGCTAGGTGTCCAAACAAAGAAGGCAAGGAAGAGAATAAAAGCTACAAGTACAAAGGCAAGAAGGAATTCAAAGGTCACAAATCCTACAAAGAGAAACGTAAGAAAACTTGTTTTATGACTAAAGATTCTGATAACAGTGAAGATGAAATAGTGTACATTGTTGTAAAAGATGAATTTGATGATGAAGGTGATAAGATGGCACTTGTCTCTCATGTTAGCAAAAATGACACATGGATCATAGATAGTGGATGTTCTCACCATATGACTGGAGATAAAACTAAGTTTGAACATTTTGAACACTATGATAGAGGTAGTGTAAGGTTTGGAAATAATGAACCTTGTTGCATAAAAGGAAAAGGTCGTATCTCATTAACCAATGAACTTATATGTGACAATTCCTATTGGGTTGAAGGACTAAAACATAATTTATTGAGTGTGGCATAGCTGAACAACATTGGATTCAAGGTAGGCTTCATGAATGGAAAGGCAAGATTATTCGATAACCAAGGAAATCTGATTGGATCAGGTAGGAAAATAAAACATAACCTATTTTATCTTGATTTTGGTGATTGCTCATGTTTTATTGCTCAAGTAGAAGAAAGCTAGTTATAACACAGAAGACTATGTCATGTCAACTTTGACAAAAATTTCCAAATTGGTAAAATGGGAAAGACTAGTTTTAAGAGAAAAAACTATCAGTTAGAAGATGTCTTGGAAATTGTGTATATTGATTTATGTGGACCTATTGGACTAGAAACTTATAGTGGAGAAATTTTTTTCATTCTTTTTGTTGATGATTATTGTAGAATGATAATTTTTATGTATTTGAAAGAAAAATTAGAAGCTTTTGAGAAATTCAAATGGTATTTGGCTAGAGTATAAAAAGAAACTAGAAAAAGATTTAAATGCTTAAGATAAGATAGAGGTGGTGAATTCATCTCAAATGAATTCAATAATTTTTGCATTGAAAGAGGAATCAAAAGAAAAGTGTCAGTGCCTAGTACTCCTAAGCAGAATAGAATAGCTGAAAGAAGAAACAAATCCATCATGGATTGTGCAAGAACACTAATGATTGAGAAGAATGGTTTTATCAAATACTAGAAGGAAGCTATCAACACTACAATTCATACTTTGAATTGAGTTCAGTTGAAGAAGGACTCAAACAAAACTCCCTATAAACTATGGTATGACTACAAACCCAATGTAAGTTACTTGAAAGTATTTGGCTGTAAATGTTATATCTTGAAAGAATCTAGAAAAGAAAAATTTGATGTAAAAGGTGATGAAGGTATATTTCTATGATATTCCTCCAGAAGTAAAGCATACAAATGTCTAAATTTGTCCACTCACAAAATCATAGAAAGTGCACATGTGAGAATCGATGAGTTTGCAGAAAAGAGTGAAGAAAAAAGCAAAAAGGAGCCAGAAGATTACATAAGATTTGTCTACTATGAACCTGATACATTGCCAAACACATTTGAAAAAAAGGAGCCTTCATCTCTTGAGCTCTCCAAGTCTCCAATAGTTATTGAGTTGCAGGAAGTGGAAACTGAGTCACAAGGACCTGAGTCACATTCAAAGGCTATCGAGTTAGTGCAAACTGAGTCTGAAGAACTTGAGCCATAGAAGGACCCGAGCCTGAAGTTGAGATTCAAAATGAAGACAACACAATTCATTCAAAAGTCAAAGAACCTATATTGGCTAAATATGTTAGAAGGCATCATGCACCTGATTAGATCATTAGAGACAAATCAAATGGAACAATGACAAGAAGCAAACTAAAAGGTAAATGTTTACTTGCTGAATTTGAACCTGGAAGTGTTAAACATGCATTGGAAAATGAAAGTTGGATTAAGGCTATGAATGAAAAAATAGAACAAATAGAAAAGAATAAAAATTAGACTCTTGTTCCTAGGCCCAAAGATAAGAATGTGATTGATACAAAATGGGTATTTAGAAATAAGCTGAATGAAGATTGAAAAGTATCAAGAAACAAAGCAAAATTGGTATGTAAAGGCTATTCTCAAGAAGAAGCTATTGATTACAGTGAAAATTTTGCCCCTATTGGAAGATTAGAAGGTGTTAGAACTTTACTGGCTTATGTAGCTCATAAAGGATTCAAAGTATATCAGATGGATGTTAAATCTACATTCTTGAATGAAATTCTTGATGAGGAAGTCTACATTGAACAGCTAGAAGGTTTTGTTGATCCTGCTAAAAGGGACATGGTCTACAAATTACACAAAGCCCTATATGGTCTAAAACAAGCTCCTAGAGCTTGGTATGAAAGATTACATAACTATTTGATACATATTGGTTTTCAAAGAACAAATGATAATAGTAGTTTGTATATCAAGGAAGGACTAGTTAAGAAGATTGTGTTGGCAGAAATATTTGTGGATGATACTCTATTCATAGGAAATGATGAATTATGCAAAGCATTTTCAGAACAAATGAATAAAGAATTTGAAATGTCCATGTTTGGTGAAATAAAATTCTTTGTTGGATTGCAGATACAACATAATAGAAATGGTATCTATATCACTCAATCTAAGTATATCAAAGAGATACTCAAGAAATCTGGAAGGGAAGATTCAAAACCAATTGGAACTCCCATGTGTACTGGACTTAAGCTTACCAAAGATGGTGACTCCAAAGAAGTAGATTAGACCTTATATAGATCAATGATTGGGAAATTATAGTATGTAGTACATACAAGGCTTGATATTGCCTTAATAGTTGGGATAGTGGCAAGATTCTTAGTAAAACCAAGAGAAAACCACATGATGGCAATAAAAAGAATCTTGAAATATCTAAAAGATACTGAAGACTATGGCTTATGGTACAAACTTAGAGGCAACCTTGACCTAAAAGTATTTATTGATGCTGATTGGGTAGGAAATATTGATGATAGAAAAAACACTAGTGGTGGAGTATTTTTTCTTGGTAAAAGGTTAGTATCTTGGACAAGCAAGAAGCAAAATTGCACATCTCAATCCACAGCAGAAGCATAATATGTAGCAACAAAAGTGAATTGCTCTAACATTGTTTCGTTCAAATAGTTGTTGGAAGGAATAGAGGTTGAAATCAAAGAGCCAATAGTCATGTATTATGATAACACTAGTGTAATCAACATATCAAAGAATCTAGTGATGCATTCCAAAACAAAGCACATTGCTATAAAATATCAATTTATAAGAGAATTAGTACATGGCAAAGAAATTAGACTGGAATATGTGCATACAAAAGAACAAATTGCAGATATATTCACCAAGCCATTACCTAAGGATGCATTTTTGTATCTAAGAGGTAAGCTAGGGGTCATTCCCCTATTTGAAGCTCACTAAATAAATTTTAGTGATGCATCAACATGAACTAAGTTGAAGATCAATTAGTTGATGCAGTATTGACAAGGACATGTTGCAGATGATTCTGTACTCAAGGTACATTGATACTAATCAAAATTGTCTTTGGCATGTGTTGTCAAAGAGGGAGAAGTTTACTATCATATCTTTTTGAAATTTTTTAATTCACAAAGGGTGAATACTATAGGAGAAGTTTTTTGTATAAAATCAAAGAGGGAGAAAATTTCTAATAGAGGGAGTCTTGTTCTCAAAATTTCACTGTGCTATGACATGTTGTGTTGCCATCAATGCCAAAGAGGGAGATTGTTGGATATAATTGATTAATTGTGTGTTGTCTTTGATATTACACAAATGTCATATCAATTGACAATCAGTACATGTCGAGCTCACTTGTTCAATGAAGATAGTTTTCCTAGTCTACTGAGCATTCCTAAGTTTACTCTGTACAGAAGGTAGTATCTATTGAGCTCACTCGAGCATCGAAGGAAGTTATGCAGAAAAGAGTGTTAACTAAACTCACTCAGTTAACGAAGGGAAAATTGAATAGAGTTAGTATTAATCAAGTTAACTCGGTTACCAAAGGGATTTTGTAAGTTTGCAAAGTTAATCGAGCTTCTGTTGGTTAATACAGGAAATCATTTCAAAATCAATTTCTACTGAGTAGGGTCGGCTACCAAAGGATTTTCTTATTTTGGCATTGAAAGCTTAATTATTTTACCTATTGATACTGTGGTAATGAATATTGGTTATTCTAATTAGTATTTGAGCTAACTTGACAATATGGAAGGTATAAGTAAAAGATCAAGTTGTGATTTCAAAGTGTGTGATATACAAGTTAAAGGAATTAGAAAAGATAAGAAGAGAGAAAGCAAACTTGAAGGATAAGCATGTCTCCTTATGGAGTAGAAAAGTGTTATTCGATCAGGAAAGATCAAGTATGAACTAGAATAGAGATCTGTAATCACCAATTTAGCTGCATCACAATCAGGTCATTTCATTGTTACTCTTAACCATTGTAGTAGTGAACTAAAATCTCTTAATAAAGTTGGTTTAACAACCATTTGTAAATCCTCTAACAAGATGGTAGTTCCATTGAATTATTTCAAGATCTCTTGCAAGGCCACTCCTAACAGGGTGATTAAATCCTTTAATAGGGTCACACCTAACAATGTGTTTTGTAAGCTTTAACATGGTTGGCTCCTAACAAGGCTCACTTCAGAAGTGTGAAAAATAGTAACTAGTTGCATTTGGTGGTTTTTCCCAAATTGGGTTTCCATGTTAGATCCTAGTGTCATATGTGTTCATGTTATTTCTTTCATGCTTGCAATTAATTATTGATAATATATTAAGATCTACTAAGCAATACACACTCTTCATTTATCGAGTTACAACAATTTTTGAATGCTTACGGAGTATCATTAGTAATCAATTTTATCAGTTTGAATTTTATTTGAAATCCAAGGGATCTAGGATTTATTTTAGTAGTAACTGATTCACCCCTCCCCTCTCAGTTACTCCTCTTATATTTCCAACAATTTTGACCCATCTTGAAGGTAATTAGTTGTTATTATTTCTAGTAAACATGCTGTCAAATCAGGATCTTGAGTTGATCTAGTGCTTGAGTCACATGTTTACCAAGTTATCTTTTTCTCTCATCATATTTATTTAGTAACTATACTAGGTGGATAGTGTTTCACATACTTCATTTCTTAGATCGCGAGTCATGCAAGCTGTGGAGTTGAGACCCATTAACTTGTAATGGGATGATTCATTAGTGGACTGTTTGTATCCACGTGATTGATGCAATGTTGATGTTGGTGGCATTAGTTGGCCTTGTCTATGGTCAGTTTTCTATTAGTATATTACCTTCATGGGAGCATTGATAAACACATTTCATATCTAACATTTTTGTAATATTTTGTACACATGATTTATCTTGATATTAAGTTTACTCCATTGCATTGTGGTATCAGATTACATTTACATTTATCACTCTATCCCACTTTTCTTTTTGAGATTTTCCTTATAACTTCTAACTTGAATATAACATGAAATTCTCCTTGTGAATAGTTGCCTCATTTCTTATTTCTATTTTTCTGGCAAACCATCTAGGCACATACAAGACATCATTATATTTAGTTGTACATATCCTATGCACCATGAATCAAATTGAATATGTAAGACATTCAAAGGACCTATCCACTTCTCTTCGATCTACAAAGATGTACCCATGTTGATAAGAGACCTCTTGCACAAATGAAGATATTTCAAAGATCAAGTTGTATTATTGTAAAATGGGTTTGATACCCCTTGTTGTAATTTCCCCAAGTAAAGATTAAAGGGGTGGGGGGTGTTAGAATGATTAATCTTTCCTTGGTTGTATTTATTTATTAAATGGGATAAACCAATGTATCCCTTACATGTATTTTGTCCTCTTATCCATGAGTGAGGACAAGTCATTTTAGCAATTCCTTTATTAAGGAAAATAGTTTATTCATCCTTAAGAGGATTATGAAACTTGTTATGCACATACTTATGAATATGGAAATCATTCACATAGGAGTTACTAAATAACTCCTATTCTCATCTCTACATATGAGATGCTCCTATCACATTCTTTACATCACACATTCACTATATAGTGATTGTGATGAGCTTATGGCTCCATTTCTCTCTTATTCTCTCGTATTCTTTAGGAATTATTCTCATTCATATAACTGACAAGGGGTTTTCTTTGCTTTCCCTTTCAAAATCTTTGTCTCTCTTATTTTTCTCTTGGAAAGCTCTTCTCAAGTATGGTAACTATTTTCATAGCTAAACTATTTTCATAACTAAAATCTCTTGGATTAACTTCTTGTTTCTAATAAAATTAAATATATAACTTGTTTCTAAATTATATTTAAAACATAATACATCGGGGGGGTGTTGGGCGACCCCAAAGAAATAATCAATATTGCCACTTGTTGTTATCAATAGTAGGGTTCGCTACTACAACAATCCATACCGATGAAGGGTGGGGTTAATCCTATCCCACAATTTGTTTTTATTAATTAGTTTTAAAAAATTTTCTAAACAATTCACCCTTCTAGTCTAATAGGCTAACTTATCGAGCTGGTCAAAATAAATTATCTTTTTATTTTAAGAGAAACAAGGAAATATGAGTTTACTATAAGCAAAGTAACATGGTAAAATTTTATTTTTCCTATTAGGGTTTTATTTTATAATATTTTTACATAAACATGAAAAGAAAAAAATACCAATAACATGAAATAATGGAAGCAAACCAATTCCCAATGCAAGGTAGACAATCTTTTCAAATAGATTATTAGCATGGTTTTCCAAATTCTCCCTCTAATGACAAATGAATATAAATCACAAACAAAGCTAAAAAAATGCAACTTCATATCTAGATTTTAAGATAATTCTCTAACTTTACACCCTAAACTGATACATGTAATGAAAATAGTAACCTAAAACCCCTCATATAGAAAGACCTACAAGGTTTTTTAAAAATAGAAATCAAGCTTTCAAAAACAAAGATACTAATTTAATAATTTAATTCTTTAGTTAAGTCACTTAACTCAACCTATTAACTTGGTATTAATTATTAATTCTTATTTAATTGTTGTGCATTAAAAAACATAATTATATCTTAATTTAAAATTATTATTTTCAGCACAATATCATGAAATAATTATAGTTAAAATATAATTAATATTTTTTGCCAAATATAATATGAAACTTGATTTTAAAAATTAATTAATATTTTTTGGTTCAACTAAATTTTTATTTTTATTTAATTATTTTTTAAAACTTTTAAATTCACAATTAGACTTTTAATTAAATAAGGTATTTAATTAATCATTTACACTGAAATGTTTTAACATTTAATATTTCAACAATAATAAGATTTAATTATTTCTAATTCATAATTAATTTTAATAAATTTATTTCATCAAGTAAACATAAGGTAAAAACTCACATGATTGAACCACATAAAAATAACTCAAAAAACTATTATGCTCAAGGTTAGGTTCAAGAATTTACGTCACCTTGATAAATTTGGATAGGTAGTTTGTCAGATACTTTTCATATTTCATGAAAATGATGTCTTAGGATAGGATTTGATTCTATATATTATCTCCCCTCTTATTATTCAAATATTGTGATAGGGCACATAATCCAAGTAATTTTGGGAGGTCGATGTCCGATAACTATAAATATGTTTAAAAGACAAGCATGTGCACAATATAACAATATAACATACAATGATGAAAAGTGATACATTATGTAGAACTTGGCTTGCAGGTGACTACAACTCCCTTCCTCAACCACATCAAGCACATCTAACATAAATATAAAACAAACATGAACACTATACACATGTAAGTATGGGGTAATTAATCCATAATCATAAACATAAAGCATCATCATCTATAAATAACAATATAAATGTAACCATGAATGCAAAAGCATCAACACATAATATCTCAAACTATCCAATAGATCCTAATATAGATCAAATCACAATATACTTACACACCAATAATCTCAAAAATCATTGAAATAACCAACACACACATAATAGTGGCCTCAAATAGTTTGACATTATGAAATGAAAATCAAACTATGGGGTAGGCACTACATCCAACCCCCTAGAATTATGCTTACTCTAGGAAGCCTATACAAAATAGGGATATAAATCCTTCAAATTCTCTATGTCCTCCCAAGTTGTTGATGTATCATTGGTAGGATTCTATTTGAACCTTACCTTCTCTATGGTGCAACCCCTTAGGGTTAAATCCCACTATTACAGTATGTGTATGAGATCCAAAGTGAGGTACTTGTCCTCTACCTATAACACATTATAGTTAAGAACATATGTAATATCCAAAATATACTATCTAAGTATTGAAACATGACAAACATCATGAATGTAGGATATGCTAGGCGAAAAAGCAAGGTGATAAGAAATCAATTCTATCCTCTACAAAACCTCAAATGGGAAATGGACCTACAAAATGAGGTGCCAACTTCAAAGCCTTTCCATAATATATTGGACTCTTTTGTGAGTGCACCCTAAAAAATACCCTTTCACCAACTACAAACTATCTATCCACCCTAAGGGCATCAACATACTTCTTCTCTCTATCCTATGTAGTACTCAAATACTCTCGAATGCACTCAACTTGTTGCTCCATATCTCAAATAATTTCATGACCCAAAAGAGAATGATCCTCTAGTCTATCCCAACTCAAACATATACATTAAGATCAACCATATAATTCCTGGAATGGTCATAACCATTATTATAAGAAAAATAAACCAAGTATAAATATTCCTCCCAATAATTTTTTTTATCCATCACATACATATACAACACATATTTTAACACTTTGTTAACCCTCTCTTTCTACCCATCCATCTCAGGATAATATGTTGAAAAAAAATTCAGTTGGACACCGAGGTCATGTTGCAATGAAGTCCAAAATGCAGAAGTGAATGCATGATCCCTATTAGAGATAATCCTTAGTAGAATACCATGAAGCCTCATAGTACCTTCATGAAGACCTTAGCTAATAAAGTTGTTGTATATGATTATCTCATAGGGAAAAAAATGTGCAACCTTGGTCAATTGATTAATCATGACCATAGCTACTAAGAGAGATGGGCAGAGTAGAGTAGAGTAGAGGAAGAAATTTTTTGAATTCAACATTGAGTGGGAAATTTTTAGAGAAGGGACATGATAATTATATTGCAAGCCTGGACCAAGGCAATGACAAACAAAAGGGGGATGCGATAGAAGATGGGGACCCATGGGCTTTACAGCTGGATCTAGGCAAATAAGAGGGTAATGCTCCAAAACAAAGTGCATTTGGAGGTGCCCTAGGTCCTTTGGGATGATGGAAAAATTTGTTTGGAGTCAAACCTTCTGGTAAATCTTCTTTCACCAAGATTAAAGATATCTTAAACAAAGAGAAGGGGTACTTTGCCTTAAAAGTGCCTTATGAGCTTATTGATCATAATATTTTGAGTATGGTTGCAACTCTTGTTGGAAAATTCATCTGTCCTAGGCCAAACATAGATTTGGTTTGAATATTTGCTAAGAACACGTGGGATCTGAAAGGACAGGTTGAAGTTACAACTATGGCCAAAGGTTTTATGTCTTTTGAGTTTTCTTTCCCTAAGGATTACTCAAAGATTCTTTGTGCGAGAAACTGGTCAATAGGGAAATTCACCCTCATTCTTTAGAAATGGACCTCCAACCTTGACCTCAATAATGATTTCTTGACCTAGACCCTAGTTTGGATGAGGCTTCTAGATTCCCCCCTAGAGTGCTATCACAAAGATGTCTTTGATGGCATTGCTAGTTCTTTTGGGGAGTTTTAATCTATTGATCTAGTTACAATAGCCAAGAAAAGACTCACCTATGCCAAAATATGTGTTGAGGTGGTTGAAGGCCAAGATATGCCATAATTGATTGAATTACAATCAACATTGGGGAGGCATGTGGAGCAGATAGATTATGAAAATATGCCCTTTGCTTGCTTCCATTACAAAAATGTAAGACATAAGGCCAAATTATGCCCTATTTTCATAGAAAAGGAAAAATTTCACAAGGCTCAAAACAAACAAGGAAAAAGAAAAGAGACCCAAAATCAACAAAAAGGACTAAATCAAGCTAATGACACAAGGGAGGTGTGGAAGAAGAAAGCTCCCAATGAAAAGATCCTTGAGGGAGAATCTCTAAGGGAGGGACTCAATGAAAAATTGGTAAACCTTCCTAATCACCAGTGCTCAGAAGGAAAGAAAACAAATGAGGATAAGGAGCAACAGGAGGCCTATATGGATAAATGAAACAATAGAAAGGGAGATTTTGAGGCCAACCCTAATATCACAGATCCTAAGATTGGGGAGGAAGAGAAAGGAGGCAAGAATGATCTTGAGGAAGGAGAGATCATAGTGGAGGAAATAAATGAGGACTTCTTCATTCCAGTCACCCAGGAGAATGGGGGAACTTTGGAGGTGCAGGACCCTTCTCAATCTCAGGAACCAAAATTAAGTAGAAGCACTTGGGTGTCTCCAAGGAAAATTAATAGATTTTTAGAGATGGTTTCCACTTCTTCTGCTGGACAAATTTCAAGAATGGAGACTCTATTTGATAGCTAAAAGGATGAGAATGGATGACCTTGGATAATAGTTAAGGAAAAGAAAAAGAAAAATAGTAGAGACCCATCACCAATATCTTCTACCACTATGAGGAGTAGAGTTAAAGATGACACAAGAAATAAATCTAGTACTTCATGCAGGAAGAACTTGAATCAAATTATAAAGGAAGAAACAAGGAGAAATATAGCGGATGGAACCCAAAAAACCATCCAAGAAACATGTTCCCAAAATAAATTATGAAGGTCATATCTTGAAACATTCATGGACTCAATGGAATCCACAAACAATAAATTGTTAGGAATATGATAAGGGATCATAAGCCATAAATAATTTTGATTCAAGAAACAGAAATGAAAAAGGAGAAATTTGAAAGTATTATATTCAATAAAGGGATGAAGACTGTGGCTACTAATTCTGAGGGTGTTTTAGGAGGTTTTCTTGTGATCGAGAAGGACAACTTAGAAGCAGATATCATTTTTGATGTAGGTAACATTTTTCTTATTCAATTAAACAATCTCAAGGATTAGGAAAGTTGGTTTATCATTAATATCTATGCCCAAAACACTAAGAATGGTAGAAGAATCTATTGGAATAAAATTTGTAATCTAATGGCAAAGTTGGGAGATCCTAAGGTCATTATCATGGGAGATTTCAATACCCCTCTTTTAGCCATAGAGAAATTAGGTGGGATCCCTCCAGATTTGGAAAGCAAACAACATTTGGTAGATCTAATTAGTGATGTGGCCCTTTTGGACATTAAGTTAGGAGATGGAAAATATACTTGGTCTAATAGAAGAGTTGGAATAGATTGTATTTAGGTTAGGCTAGATAGAGCTCTTATAACCTTGGATTGGATGAACCATTATCATTGCAAACTTTCTTCTATCGCTAGACTAGGCTCGAATCACTCTCCTATTGCTCTCACCTTAGAAACTATTAGTAGGAAAAAGGATTTCCCTTTTAGATTTGAGAAGATTTGGTTTGGTCACCTTGGTCTTCATGAAAAAATTAGGGATTGGTGGAGTACAGATGTGGATGGCATAGCTATGTATAAGGTGACAAAAAAACTTAGAAGCATTAAAATGGAGATTAGAAAGTGGAAAAAAGTGAACTTAGGGAACATATTTTAATCAAAATAAAGGATTTTGAAGGAACTTCCAGAGGTGTAGGAAGAGATATAGAATGTGGGTTATGATGAAAGTAGGTTGAATGTTGAAAAGACTATTCTAGATGACATTCACACTATCGTACGGAAAGAGGACATGCTTTGGAGGCAGAGGAAAATATCGGTATGGTTAAAGGAAGGGGATAAAAACTCTAGATTCTTTCACCTTTCAACTATGAAACACATGGTGGCCAATAGAATTAGCAGTATTAAGAAGTTGGCTGACACTATAGGGGAAGATAAAGAGATTTCAAAGGAATCTATTAATTTTTTCTCTTCTATCCTATCCAAAGAGTTAAACTTGGGAGAGGAGGACCAAAAGGCAATTCTCAATACCATCCCTAGTGTGATAACTACTACCCAGAATAAGTTTCTAGTGACTATTCCAGGGTTTGAAGAAATCAAGAAAGTTTTTTTTTACTCTGCTAGCTGAAAAAGTTCCTGGCTCTGATAGTTTCCCAACTTTTTTCTCTTCCAAATGTATTGGGAAGTTATTAGAGATTACCTTGTTAAAGTAGTTCAGGATTTTTTTGGAGCTAGGAATTTTCTTAAGGAAATAAATGCTAGTTTTTTGGTTTTGATTCCTAAAGTCAAAGGTGTGGACTCTTTTGAAAATTTTAGGCCTATTAGTTTCTGCAACTCTTTTTACAAGATCATTTCAAAGGTTTTAACTAATAGAATTATTAAATTACTGTCAGAGATTATTGCTCCTCAACAATCAAGATTTGTCCCTGGTAGATAAATCCTTGATTCCATCATTGTAGTGCATGAGGTGATCCATTTCTTAGAGGAAGATAAAAAGGAAGGATTTCTTCTCAAACTGGACCTATCAAAGGCTTATGATAGGGTGGACTAGATGTTCTTGGATAAAGTTTTGGAAGCTTTTGGGTTCAATAATAAAACTAGAAAGATTATATCTCAACTAATCTCCACCCCCTCTTTTGTGGTGATGGTAAATGGGACCCCCTCTGATTTCTTTAAATCTTCTATGGGACTTAGGCAAGGTGACCCTCTTTCACTGATCCTCTTTATCATTTTGGTAGAATGCCTAGAAAGACTTATTCATGACAAAAGGAGTAGAGGGGAAATTCTTGGTTTAAAACCATCATTCATTCCCCTGATTTTCTCTCATCAACAATTCATAAATGACACCATTTTAGGGGGAGAAGCTTTGATGAAAGAAGCTAGAAATGTAAAGAGCATTCTCAACACCTGTTCCAAAGCCACTGGCCAACTCATTAACTAGAGAAAGAGCTCAATTTTCTTTATTAACACCCCTATTGACAAACAAAGGAAAATAGCAGGTATTTTGGGGGTGTGATATTGGTTCTCTTCCTTCTACATATTTGGGGCTTCCTCTGGGGACCAAATCTCCTATCCTCTTTTGGAACAATCTTATTGATAGATTCAAAAGAAAATTGGTGGGTTGGAAAGGCATTACCCTGAGTTAGGTGGGCAAAGTGCTTCTAATTACATCTACCCTACATAATTTTCCTACTTATGCTTTAAGTCTATTCTCTATTCCTACAAAAGTGGTTCATACTTTGGAGTCCATTAAGAGAAATTTCCTATGGGATGGTGCTGAAGGAAATAAGAAGTACCCTTTGGTGGCATGGGAGACTATTTGTAGATCCAAAAAGTAGGAGGGCTGGGGATTAGAAACTTGAATCAACTCAATAGGGCTCTTCAAGCAAAACAAATATGGAAGATTTTTAACTTCACAGGGGAACAGAGGGATATTTTGAAGGACAAGTATGTAGCTAATATAGATTTCAAATAGTTCATAAGTAGGGACCTTGACCCAAGGGAATCCAGTACCTGGAATAACATTTTGAGGATGAAGGGCATAGCCATGGAGAAAGTAAAATGAAAATTAGGCAATGGTGAAGATATAAATTTCTATCATGATGACTAGCTAAGACAAGGGTCATTATGGAACATCGAGCTACCTAATAGATGGGAAAACTTATGTATGGAGAGATTTGGTTGTAAAGTGAGTGATTACAGGGAGAATAATGAATGGGTGAATTTGATTGATTTGTCCCAAGAGCTAAAGTCGATGGACATGATTAGGCATATCCCTTTGTCCCACAACAAGGATGCCATTATTTGGGGGGAGATGAAGGATGACAACTACATGGTTGCCTCGAGCTATGAAACCATGCATAGCAAGGAAATAATTCTTGTTTGGGCCAAAGCCTAGTATCCAAGCCTTATTCCCAAAATCAACATTTTTTTTTTTTTTGGATAATGCTCCAAAACTACATCTTGATGATGGAATTCCTCACTAAGAGGGTGCATTAGATGCCTAACAAATGCATTCTTTGTAAAAACCACAAGGAGAGTGTGGATCATATCTTTATACACTACCACTTCAATAGGGATATATGGTCTTATTTCCTATCTTTCTTCAAAATGACCTAGTGTTTTCCTAAAACCACTACAAATCCCTTTGAAAAATGGCGCAATGGGGCTAATGGGGATGTGAATAAGGGTTTATGGGAATGGACTTTACCTCATGTTTTTTGGGGAGTGTGGAAGGAGTGGAATAATATAATTTTTAGGGAGAAAGAAATTAATGCTAAAGTTGTCTTCCACAAAAGCCTTAACACTTTGTTAGAAACTACACTACCAATAAAGGTCATAACCCTCTTCTCAGCACAAAGGAAATTGACAAAAATAAGAGGGAGGACTACAGATGGACTCTCTTGCCCAAGGGTTAGTGTAAAGCTAATTTTGATGGAGCTGCCAAAGGAAAACTTGGTAAGGTTGGGGTGGGTGGAATTATCATAAATGACTAGGGAAAAGGAGTTGCTATTATTTTGGCTCCTCTAGGTATGCAAACTAACCACTATGCAGAGGCAACTGTGATACTTCAAACAATCAAACTTGCTCGGGACATAGGAGTCAAAAATCTATGGATGGAAGGAGACTCCAAGAATTTCAATGATTTTCTTAATGAGAAGAATGAGCCTACATGGATGATAGTGAATATCATTGAGGATTGCATTTAGATCCTTAAATCTTTTGATAATATATATGTGGCTTATGAGTACAAGGAAGCTAATCAAGTGGCTGATAGGTTGACCAATTGGGTAGTCAAGAAAGATGAAATGAAGAAGTGGATTAATGGGTATAATATTCCACTGGAAATCCTAGAGTTTACAGAAAGGGAGAGGATCCTGGGCAGATTGGGAAACATTAAAGGTTAATTAAGAAAGTTTATGTGTTATGGGAAATGTGCCAAAATATGATGTGTAAGTATAATTGTGAAAGCATGAAACTCATTACTAATTTCCATCATCACACTTTGAGGCTCAATTTTGGGAATCAAGTACATAAGGTGAAAAGGAATTTTGATCCATGCATCAATTGGAATCAACCTTCAAAGTGTATCACTACCAGAATAAAAACTTGTAGAGAGGATGAAAACGTGGTGGGGCAAAGACATAGGAGGGAACCTGAGGATGAAGCAAAGAAGTAGTGTTGGCGCTCTCAAGTGTGGAGCATTTTGAAAAAAGGTGATGTTACCACTTTCATTGAATGATTTCATGGTTGGAAACCCTTTTTTATGCATAGCATGATAAAGAGCTAGAACAAGGGTATTGTTAATATCGATGGGGTGGATTTCACAATGATAGAGGAGGTTATCTCTACAGTGATGCAAATACCCATTATTGGGAAGAAATTCTATAGAGATAGGCAGATTTCAGGGTAGGTGGTGATCATATTTATGAAGGATGTGGAGGAAAAAAGGTGTTAGTGAAAAAAAACACCTACCACCTGCTGAGCTCTATAAAACCACTGTGGAGGTTTGTGTTGAGGGTTATCATCAAGTACATTTCCCTCGATACGAGATTTGATGGCCTCTGCTCTCATCATTTTGTGTTGCTTAACCATTTCAGGTATGGGGTGAAGATATATATCCCTCTCTTCCTATACTCATCTATTAATGAGAATATTAATTACTATAGAGAGAAACACACATGTAATCCTACCTTCCATGAGGGGCTTTTGCTGCTAATCTATGAATTTTTAAAGGCTAGGACTTTGGGGAAAAAAATTAAGAATAGGAAGATGGGGGAAAGGAGAGTAAGAAGGAGTTAGATGTGTTAGGAGAGGATTATACCCCTTTTAATACTGAGGACAACCAAGAGATGCATTTAGATATGGAGGAGGAGGCCACCACACAACACAAAAAGGGGAAAAAGTGAATCAAAATGGAGAAAAAGGTGAAAAAGGAGAATATTGATCCTAAATAGGGCATCGCGATTTCATCTAATAGAGACTATAATAAGAGGCTAGAGGACATGGAAATGAAGGGTGATAGTGCTAAAGGGGAGGAAGATACTATTCTCAGAGAGGAGGGATATGAGGAGAGGATAGGTAAAAAGAGAAACATTACTATTAAGATACTAGCTGCCAATAGAGAGGCGGATTACGTGGGCAAGCCTTTCAAAAGGTTGGAAAGAGGGAGAGATATAGATTCCAAGGAGGAAAGGTAGGAGGAGGGGAATGATAGCAATGAGGAACATGAGATGTAGGGGAGTGGGGAAGAGAAGCAGCAAGATTTTGAGGAATTTGGGTCCAACCACTACACATGTATGATTTTGGACAAAGACAAAAATGTGGTTTGGAGGAATTTCAATAATGTTTCTACGAGGATGGGTCTTAAGAGAGAGAGATGATTAAAACTCTGGTTAAGGAGAATAAGGAAGGAAAAATTCAAATGGAGGATCTAATTGACCCTACCCTTATTATTTTGAGTGAAAACACCAAGGAAAACCCTCAGATGGATGTGCTTAACAATGCAAAAAATAGTGTTATTGATAGTTATTGTACCACTAAATGGACTTACCATGAGATCCAGGAGCTCAAATATAGAATGGATAGATTGGAGAGGGATAATTGCAACACTCAAGCATGAAATTTGAGGAGGTAAAGGATATGGAAAACAGAGGGAGGAAGTGAAGAGTAGAGTTCACATTATGGAGGGCACTCTGCAAAATTTTTTTGAGAAAAGCTATAACATTTTGAAAGTATCAAATGATAACATCAAGGTGTTCATAAAAAAATTTGATGAACATAGGGTAGGTAAGGAGGATGACCAATCTCCCAACGACGACAAAGATAAGTCTCCTAACGATGGATTGAGGAAGAGAACTAGATCTAGCACAAACAAAAAGGACATTTAGGAACCTAATAAAGATCTTTTAGACTTGAAAGAGGTGGCTGGAAGAATGTATGAGTTGGAGATTCAAGCTACGAAAATCCTTAGAGAAATTGCCTGAGCCAATCTCCTGGCTTTTGGGTCTTTCCTGGTTTTTTGCACTGCTTCCCTATTTTTTATCTAGTTTTATCTTGTTTTTCTATGGGGGGCTATTTCAACCTGTGGATTTTATGTTGTTGATACTTTAAGCACTTTATATATGTTAATCTTTTAGTATTGTAGGGTTTCAGGGCCCTATTAAAACCTAATTTCCTTAATAACAAACATTGTATCTACAAGGAGTCAAAGGAAACCTTCCAATGAAATTCATTACTATAATATCCCATTTCTAAGATGGAATGCAATTAGGATGGAAAATCCCTAATGGATGATGATGATTTTCCTTGACCCTTGGATACTCTTGACTTCTAGCCACATAATTAGCAATGTCATGTTTCATACTAACATAATAGTATAAGTGTGTACGATCTGCATGCATCTTCTTGACACCTTGATGTGTTGAGTAAGGTGCACAATGAACCTTAGATAATACCAAATTATGAATACTATATGATGGTGGCACATATGTTCAACATGAATGAAACAAAAGACCATCTGCCTAAAAACATTTCTTGAAAACCTTCCCTCTAAAGGTCTACTTGATCCAATCTCAACACACATAAGCTGATACCAAGTAGTTGTAGGAAGTTCTTGGAGTATCTAACTCTGGAACCCATACTAATATTCAAAGATGATATTTCATATCTCCTTTGATTCAAAGCACCCTCTACTACATTCTCCTTTCCCTAGATGTACTTGACCTTAAATTCACACTCACAAAGAAACTCCATCCATTGTCTTTATTTGGCATTCAAATTAGGTTGGGTAAAGATATAATGCAAAATGTGGTGATCACTATGAATCTCAAATTGATGTCCCAATTGAAAATCCTTCCATCAACACAATGCATGAACAACTACTTCCAACTCAAGATCACATGTAGGATAGTTCACTTCATGATCCTTGAGTTTTCAAGAATCATAGACAATCGCTTATCCTTCCTACATAAGGATTGTTGAAATACCTTCCAAAGAAGAATCAACATAAACCATGAAATCACCCTCTAGGTTGGGTACCACAAGAATAGGTGCATTAGTAAAATAGTCCTTGAGGTTATAAATTGCACCTTCACACTTCTCTATCCAAACAAACTTATTCTCTTTCCAATAGTAATAACCAAACAACCCCATGAAACTAAGAACTTAAAACACATTTCTTGGTGCAGGCCAATTTTCCATCTCTTAAATCTTACCTAAATCTATCATTACTGGACCTTTGACAAGAGGAAGTCAAACTTTGTTGCATTGGCATACAATTGATTTTTGTTAAGATACTACAAAACTAGTCGTAGATGTTCCTCACATTCTTCTTGGGATCTAGAATAGACCATTGTGTAATCCAAGAAGATAAGAATACATATGTCAAGGTAGGAAAAAAATAATCCTTTCATTAGGCACACTAATACTAATGGAGAATTTTTTAAACCGAAAGGTACCAATGTGAACTCATAGTGTTTGTAGTGAGTGTGGAAAGTAGTCTCTTGAATATCTGCATACTGAATCCTTAACTAATGATACCCTAATTTTAGATCTATCTTCAAAAACACCTTAGCTCCCTTGATCTAGTAAAAAAGGTTATCAATCCTTGGAAAACTATTCCTATTCACTATTGTTACCTTGTTCAACTATCTATTATCAATGTGCAAGTGTAAAGATCCATCTTTCTTCTTAATAAAGAGTAAATGTGATCCCCATGGGGACACACTTGGTCGAATGCAACCCTTAGCCAAAAAATCCTTTAGTTGAAACCTTAGCTCACCTAACTCCTAAGTAGTCATCCAAAAAGGAGCTTTAGAAATAGTTTGTGGTTTTAGAATAATATTAATCCAAAAATTTATGTCACACTTGGGTAGCATACCTGGAATCTCACTCAAGAAAAAATTCACACATTCATATTTAGAGTCTTCTCCTAGGTTTCAACCGCATCAAGTTCATTTAGAGTCACATCAAATATATGATGTCCCTATTATGTTCACTTCTTGAGCTGCATAGTAGGGATTGCACGAAGTGATTTATGATGCTAAATGCCCACAATCTCTATGTCCTTGCCAACATCATCCTTGCACCTCACAATATTTTATCTATAGTCAATGCTAGATCTATGAGATCTTAACCAATCTATCCCTAGGACCATTTCATATGATCCCAAAGGAATCACACAAAGGTTCATTGAAGAACCAAATTTTTCCAAGTCTAACTCACACTTATGCATTAAAAAATATGTGATCACCCAATCTCTAGAGGCTAACTCAACTTTCCAAACTATCTCTTACTTCACTGCAACCAACCCACATTGCTTCATAACAAAAGGAGATACAAATGAATTGATAGAACTTGAGTCAAATATAATAGAAAAGGAAATTCATCAAATGACATTTGTAGTCTCCACAACTGTGCCCTAGTGATATTCTTGGGAATGATCAACTACTAAAATACTCTTGAGATATGCCAACATCCCTAGTTGTAGGCCTCTATCTTGAATACTAAGAATCACAATAAGGACAATGCACTGCAATGTGTCCAAACTGACTAGAAGATAAGAAACAATTACCTCTATCAAAGCCTCCTCTAGTAGAGAATACACTAGGATGCTGATAACTACCTCTATTAGCAGATGGATGTGTACTCTTTGTGGGATGAGTAGGTGGGTTGTACTTCATGTGTTGTGTTTTAAGAGTTCTTTAATTGAGAAAATCCACTCTAAGATGGTGATAAATACCCCTTTTACTATTGGTTCTAATTATTCCATTAAAAGTTAGGAGGCCTCCTCATATTAAAAAACCCATAAGATTGGTGACCTCTATATCTTGAATGTGAATAACCATTTTTTTGAACACTTGTCTAACCACCTTGACTTCTAGCAAAATTCTTCTCTACCAAGGTATCTTTAGTGATTATATCCTTAAGGGTCTTGGGTTAAAAAATTGTAACTCCCCAATAATATGACTACTGAGTCCGTGATGAAATGTTGAACAAAGCAGACTCCTTGAGCTCAAAGAATTGACACTCATTCTCTTACATGGATGTAGCTAATTGTCCCAAATTATAGAACTCGTATGCATACATCTGTTTCTACCAATAAGATATTTAGCATTCTTATAAGTTCTTGAGAAATAACTCCCAAGTAGTAGTGTCTATAGAAAGTACAAGCTTCTTCTCCTCAATAATCGACCAAGTGGCTACACCTCACCTTGGCATTATTGTCAAAGGGATACATAAAAAAGGAGTAATCTAAAGCAATAAGCCAAGTCTCTATAATAGTACCATTTCCAAGACTATCAAAAGAAGAGGATCACATGTAGAGGAGGTCTCTCATTTGATTAGCCACAAAGGCTCCCAAATTTACTATAGTGTTCCTCCTCTTAGCACAAATCTCCTCTCGTCTCTCCTCATTACCAAAATAATGATCCTCACCCAAATTACTTCTAATAAGTCTTGGTAGGTGCTTAAAAGGATAGTTCAAAAAATTCTTGACTCCTCTAATTCATCTCATTGTTCTCCCTCATTATCATCCATGTTTTCCTCATGCACACTATTATCTCTAAAGGAATGAATTAGGCATCCACCCCTTTTGTGACCTTTAAAATATATTGTGCCATGACTTCTATCTGTAGATCTACTTCCATAAACCAAATTTCTTAAAACATTAAAATTTGATAGAAAATGATAACTGAATACAAGTTAGGAATTTAAAGACATGATAAATAGTCATAAAGGAATATCTAAAACACAAGATAGTTTTATGTCCAAGTTTTAATTATTCAGACATCTAGTAACTGTATAATACTCCCATAGTTCCAGTATAGAAACTAGTGCTTTGATACCAAGTGTAACACCCACTAGAGAATCCAATAGAGATCAACCTAAATAATGCCAATAAAGTTTACTGAATAATTTTTTTCTTAAGAGTTTTAAAAAGGTAATACAAAATAATGTAAAAGAAAGTAAAATAAGATAACAGATGTGCATAATACATCTCAAAACATACATTACAAATTTCAAGGGTTCTATAACATAGAATTATATTTATATATATTAAATTCCACTAAGTAAAATTAATAGACACAACTCACATGATGTAGATGGATGACTAATAATTTCATGACATATGAGAATCATAGATTCAACTAATACAATATCCAAATACATAAAAATCTACGTGCACTGCACATGTCGTACGGTATGAGATACAAATAAAAGTATATATACACCATGTAAAGGTGTCATGACCAATACATAAATCAATACACAAGAATAAGATGAGAAGATAGAAAAATTCTCCAAAGATAAATCATGATAATGTAACTACTACAAGGGTCATCTAACACTGAAATAAGAAGTCAAAACATATCCCAATAGTAAAGGTTACACTACCACTCAACCTTATAGAACCCAAATAAGGCCCTCTCCCTCCATGCCGAGGAGATAATAAAAAAATTCATACATATATCAACCAAAAAACCAATCTCACAAATTAAAGGATGAAATCCTAAAAAGCTATCTAATCTCAAGATCAATACTCCATTGCATAGGTAGTGCACACTATACTATAGGCAAAAAAAATGTAAGAAACCTAGTATGTATATAGGGAAGTGACATCATACACACTAAATATAATGTTTCCTAGAAGCCTCTCTGGACCCTATCCCCCTAGTGACTCCTTGTGGCATCGAATATCCTTTCGTATACACAAGGATACTGACTATGCAAGACCTTGGTCGAGCATCATCTCAACTCCATCATCGTTTGTACTAACAATCAAGGTATGGGTGAAGAACTTCACATATTATTAAGTCACTTTAACCTCTCAATGTAATTTAGTTATCACTTGTTAAGTTATTTATAGTAGGCTATCCTAACAACCACTTTGGACCCTTACCCCAATTGCAAGCTACTCTCATTCATACATCTAGATAGCTTAACCTCAGCTCATAAAATATAAAATAAGTCTCATAAATTGAATAATAATCAAGTATGGTTCCATAAGAAGGTAATTAGAACACATAGTGGTCCTCAAACCATAATTCTCATAAATGTACTTGGGTCCTCAAACCAAACTTCTCACAAGTTCACATTGGTCCTCAAACCACAATATGAAAAATCAAAGATCAGTTCTCAAAGCATCACATAACACATGAGATTAGAACATTAGTTGGGAAAGAATAATCATGATTGAAAAGATCACATAAATCAATTCACATAAAAATCATCATAAAAATCAAATACTTCCCAAGCCTTTTTGTACAACCCTATAGCCAACGTAAAGCCCTACAATAATCCACATCAAAGAAAGTCAATGACTATGTAAAAAATTATATATGAAATATTTGATGTATAAGGTTTAATTTTTATCAAGGTTTAGTTTGACTACAATATTTTGTTTAACATTTAACGAAGTTCAATAGTTTTCTGATGTAGAGTCTTGTTAAGAGAATCTCATTGCATGTGAAAGTGAACTAATTGATTCTAGATTAATTTCCCATTTAATAAAACTATTAGTTTAAATTTATTTTCTCAATTTACAACTCCACCTACTTTTCTATTTAAATAAATGTTATCTAAATTACCCATCTATTTAAATTTCTACTTATTATTAAACTCTAAGTTTGTTTGCATTAAGAAATATTTCAATTTCAATATCTATTAATTAAATGAAACTAAAATATATAACTTATTTCCAAACTAATAAAAAAATCCTTAAAATTATAACTTCATTCAAACAATTTATATTTAATTCAATTAAAGTCTACTTTATTTTAAAGTGATCTTTATTTATATTTATATATTTAATAATTTATTATATATATTTATAATTTATTTTATTTAATATAAAATTTTAAAAAACTATATTTAAAATATAATGCATCAAGGGCATGGCCTCTCCCATCCCTGTGCTGCAAGCAACAATCGATGTTGCCCAAGGCAACTCATTATCATAGGCACTGCTATGTCTACTACTGCAAAAACTTGTTGCCATCAACATAAATCCATGCCACTGTGGGGTGGGGTTAAACTCACCCCACCATATTTTTATTTATTACAATTTTAAAATAAAAATATATCAATATTTTAAAACAATTTACCCCTCTAGTCTTATAGGTTAACATTTTCTAGTTAGTCAAAATAAATAATCATTTTATTTCAATAGAAATAAGAAACATATTTCCTATAATAAAACTAACATCGTTAAAATTTCTTTTCCCTATCCAAGTTTTTTCGTTAGAGTTTTGCTTCGTAATATGTTTATGTAAACATGGAAATCAAAACTGTTGTTGTTTTATAGTTTTGGCCCCACAAAACGTAAAGTGTAAATGTAAAGAACAAATCTTTGATTGAATATATATATAAAATAAATATTTTCTCTATCTTAAATATTCCTATTCAAAATAGGTTTTGAAATCATTGAGTTTATAATGGACATGTAAGTCCACCTTAGGCATTGGTTGTGATTGCACACTCTCCATTATTCGATGTATGATATGATGCCCCCCCATTCATGCTAGCTAGATGTGAATTGATTAACACAAACAATCATGCCATTTGTTTTTTCATTGGGCTTTGTTTCATGTCATGCTAGTCTCTTCTTTTTTGACCAACATTTATATTAATCACTTACACTTAGGTAATCCTATCACCAAAAGTTATCATTGGCTCCACAAGTTAGGGGAGAGGAAGCAATAGTTGAGTAGGATTCAATAGTTGATCACCCTCTTGTGAATATTTTATCCAATCTTCAAACATTTCTACTATATATATTGTAATTAATTGATCTATTTCTAAATAATAAAAAAACCAAATGTTAATAAAAAATAGATCAATACTTGAACACATGATTTTTTTTTAATGATATAGAAAAAATAAATAAATGAGTTTGTTAATAAGTGAAATAAATAGTTTTTGTTTCAAACAAAATATCATAGTTATCTAATATATGTATGCCACCTAAAATTAATATGCTCACTTAATAAAATAAGATGCTCACTTAAATGAACATTGATATCTTAGTTTACAAATGCTATTCTTATGTGTACAACTATGGTAGCAATGTATTTGCATAGAGTAAATCATATCAATAATATGTCTCATCACAAATATAAAAGGTGAATCCTAATAAATGCCTTGTATTTTCTCATAAAATATGAGATTGTAAAAAAGTTTAAGTGTTCAACTACTCATCCCTTTGTGTTGGATATAGGTCGTATTTTATATAATAATGGGTTGTTTATATAACAACAAATAATTTTTTTTGTGTTGAAGTATTTAGACTTTTGTGTTTAATATAAAAGTTATATATATCAAATATTTATGATTAGTAATAACCAATTGATCCATTTAAGTTGCATGTATGTTACATTTCATATAGTTATACAATATTCTATTAACAACGAATGATATTTTTAAATTCAATTATTAGAGATTTTTAGATTAAGCTTTGGTTGAATGTATAAAAAGTCATTTTTTAGACACATTTCACAAGGTGCACTATTTTGATGAGTTGTACGATGAGTCACACCTTCAAACCTTAGTTTTAGGTACTTCAATGTCCATTTTACATTTCTAAAAAAATGAAAGTCTTAGGATATCCCATGTAGTGGTTGTATGTTGATGAAGTTAGCCCTCATAACTACTAGTCCCTCTCCCCTATATGGCCTGGCTTAAATATTAATGTGCTTTCTTATCAAGCACTTTGTTATGCTTTAACATGCGTTGTTCAAATCACACTTAGGGTTAAGGAGTGCATATAGGGTCATACCTTTACATATTAGAATGTATAAAATAAGGGTTAGAATCTTCCTTTTAGAACACACATAAGTTATTAAGTGCTATTTCAAAAGGAGAGGTTCTATCCTTGATAGTTGTAGGACTAATTTAGGAAAATTTTGGATTGATTAAAATTTAATAATTTGGTCAAATTTAACAAAAACATCTAATAACATGAACAAATGGAACCAACCAATTCTAAACATAGGGTTGATAATCTTTTTTAATAGAATATAAACATTGGTTTTCCAAATCCTACCAATAATCATAATTGAATGGAAATCACAAATGAAGCTAAAATAATGCAACTTAAAATCAAGCTTTGAAAACAAATCTCTAAGTTTTAACCCAAAACTAATTCTTCAACCTAATAGACATATTAAAATAATAACCCAAAACCCCTCAATATAAAAAAAACCTATTAGATTTTCTAAGAATACAACTCAAACTTTAAAAAGCAAAGATAATGATTTAATAATTTAATTGTAAAGTTAAGTCACTTAACTTGACCTCTTAACTTGGAATTAGTTATTAATTTTTATTTAATTGTTGTGCATTGCAAAAACATAATTATAACTTAATTTAGAATTAATATTTGTAGCACAATATTATGGAATAATTATAATTAAATTATAATAAATAAATTTAGACAAATATAATATGAAACTTGTGTTGGAATTACAATAGGAAAGGTAAACTTTGAGATGGGGGGAGTGTGAATCAGTTCTTCAAACTTTTACCCATAAAAATATTCATCATACATCCATCTCACAATTTAACAAGTTAACTGAAAGACCATATAAAGCAGATACATCTAAAGTATGTAAACAAGTAAGCATTCACACATGTATGACACAGGATATGATTACCTAGAAACCCTCAAATGAGAAGGTAAAATTGGGGTGGTGATGACACTCACAAATCTTCATTACTGCAGTAATAAGGTGTATCTAATGAAGGTTACAATATTTGAGAATGAAACATGATCTACCCTGTGAAAGGTTTGCCTTGTTAAAAGCATACAAAGACTGTTAGGTCTTACCCTGTTAAAGGATTTCAACACCCTATTAGAAGTTTGCATGATAAAAGGACTTCAAATCATAATTAAGTAAGCACCTTGCTAGAGGATTTCAATATAGCCTATTAGGACTACTCTATTAAGAGATTTAATTGATTCACCTCTTAGAATGTCTCAATAATGATCCTGTGATTAGCACTCTATTGCTTGATATTAGATCACCTCTATACTAATGTGCACTTGATCCTTTTTGATCAAATGTCCTTTTGTTGTCCATTGTTTCCTTCCTCTGTTCTCCTTTAACTAAAAATCATAATACCTTGGTCACCATGAATGTCTTGTTTTTGCATGCAAAACTCTCTCTCTCTCTCTCTCTCTCTCTCTCTCTCTCTCTCTCTCTCTCTCTCTCTCTCTCTCTCTCTCTCTCTCTCTCTCCTTAGAACATTTAGGGTTTGTCCTTCTTAAGAAGACCCAAGTGACTTAGGATTAGGTATGAATCAACGACTGTGATTCACGCATATTGCCACTTAAACATTTCCTTTTTTTGATCGGATGCATGTAATACGTAGGGATTCACACTTAAGATTCATCCTTATCAACAAAAGATTGTAAATCAATCCTTAAGTCAACTCAAAAATGGTTTACATAGCAGTTTGTGCTAATAGAAAAAACTATGTCAAAATTTTGTTACTTGGCATCTTAAGTCCCTGGTGCTTGACACTAACTGTGACTTCAATGCTGTTACTCAACATCTAAATGACTTGGCATGCACTACTTGCTCAACACCTGAATCACTTGACACATACTATCTACTCGACACTTGAATGACTTGATACTCACTGTTTACTCAACATACTCTAATTTAAATGTTGTGCTTGACATATGTTACTTATTTAGCATGAACTAAGTAAATGAATCAAGTGTATAGGCACTCACTTGTCAAAACCAATTTGAGATTAACAATCTCCCCCTTTGACATGAGTGTCACAAAGACACTTGGTCATGCATTAATGATCTTATCCTTATGAGCTTAACATAGATATTTATTCAACTTCTATACAAAATATCAAAATATCAAAATTTTGCAATACATGACTTATACCTCAAAATTTCATAACTCCCCCTGAGTTGAATGTTCAGTTCATTTATGTATTCTACATCAAAATCCTTCTCCAGCTAAGTAGATTTGCATCAACTGATATTCTTTCTCTATGTTTTTCTAAACTGATGTTTGCATTTTGTTGTTCTCTTATTCCCCCTTTGTTCTTTGACTCTTACTCCCCCTTGGGTATAGATATCTCTTTGCTCTACTTTTCTTGCTCTGCTTCATAACTCCCCCTTTTCTCTTACTCCCCCTTTTTGACATTGACGTCAATGGGTTATACACTAATAGTGTATTTGTCCAATAGAATTTATGGACCTCAAGTATAATCTTAAGAGCTACATCCCAATTATTATAAGCTACCTCCAAAGACTTAATTTGGATGGCTAGCTCGATAGCAAGGTGTACTAAGTCATCCAATGTAGAAAGTTTGGGGTCTTTCTTCATAAGTGTTTCTACATAGCCTAGTTCCTTGTGTAATATCTCCATGAGAGGAGTCAATGTCGATTAGATGCTGATCAATTTAGCCCTTATGTTTGCTTCATCTACTTGTAATGATGCTAACTAACTTTGGGATTGCAAGAGGTAAGGTAAACTCTTGGGGGGGGTGTGGTTAATCAATGCTTCAAACCTTTACCCATAAATACATTCACCATACATCCATCTCACAATTTAACAAGTAAATTGAAATACCATATAAATCATATACATCTAAAGTATGTAAACAAGTAAGCATTCACACATGTATGACACAAGATATGATTACCTAGAAACCCTCCAATGAGAAGGTAAAATTGGGGTGGGGATGACACCCATAAATCTTTACTATTGCAGTAATAAAGTGTATCCAATGAAGGTTACAATGTTTGATCATGAAACATGATCTACCCTATGAAAGGTCTTCCTTGTTAAAAGCTTACAAAGACTATTAGGTGTTACCTTATTGAAGGATCTCAACACACTGTTAGAAGTGTACATAATCAAAGGACTTCAACTCACAATTAAGTAAGCACCTTGTTAGAGGATTTCAATATAGCCTATTAGGACTACTCTATTAAGAGATTTAACTAATTCACTTGTTAAAATGTCTTAACAATGATCCTATAATTAGCACTTTGTTGCTTGATGTCAAATCACCTCTATACTGATGTGTACTTGATCCTTTCTAATTAGATGTTTCTATGCTGTCCACTATTTCCTTCCTCTATTCTCCTTTAATTGATTTTGTAATGTAACTCAAATCATAATAGCTTGGTCACCATGAATGTCCTATTTACATATGCAAAACTCTCCTTCTCTACTCTCTCTCTCTCTCTCTCTCTCTCTCTCTCTCTCTATCTCTTCTTAAAACATTTAGGATTTTTCCTCCTTAAGAAGACTTAGGTGACTTAGGATTAGGTATGAATCAATGACTGTGATTCACCCATATTACTACTTAAACATTTCCTTTTTCTAATTGGATGCATGTAATACATAGGAATTCACACTTAAGATTCGTCCTTATCAACAAAAGATCATAAATCAATCCTTAATTGGGCTAAAAAATGGTTTACATACTAGTTTGCAAATACAAACAACTATGTCAAAACTATGTTACTTGGCATCTAAAGTCCCTGGTGCTCAGCACTAATTATGACTTCAATGTTGTCCCTCGACATTTGAATGACTCGGCATGCACTGCTTACTCGACACCTGAATCACTCGACACATAGTATGTGCTCAGGACTTGAATGACTCGGCACATGAGTGACTCGACACTCACTATTTTCTCGACATGCTCCAACTTACATGTTGTGCTTGGCATATGTTACTTGTTTGGCGTAAATTAAGTAAATGACTTAAGTGTATAGGCACTCACTTGTCAAAACCAATATGAGATTAACAACTTGATTTTAAAAATCAATTCATATTATACGTAGAAATAAATTAGGGCTTTTAATTTAATAATTAATTAAAATTATTAATTTCACAATTAGACTTTTAATTAGATAAAGGTCTTTAATAAATCATGTACACTTAGATGTTCTAACATTTAATATTTCAATAATAATAAGATTTAATTATTCCTAAGTCATAATTAGTCTTAATAAATTTATTTCACCAAGTAAAAATATGATAAAAAATCACATGAGTGAACATTTAAAAATAACTCAATAGATTATCATGCTCAAGGTTATTTTAAATTCACATTTGTTGACCCTATGGCAAGTCATACTGTCAATTAGTAACAAATCACTTAAGCTATACAAGAAGGTCAGTTAATATTGTAGCTGAGCTTTCCATCAGGGATCAGATTATACTGCATCCCACGAAGATGGAGTTTTAATGTGCTAACCGAGCTCATAGTATAAACTGAGTTGTTCAGTATTTTCAATGGAAACAAACTTCGTGTGTGAACCAAGTTCACATAGTTAACCAAGTTCTTTATGTTAATTGAGCTAACTATATCACCCATGCTCCATAGTGTTACCCGAGCACCTAGTGCTAACCAAGGTTCAACATCACCTGAGCTCTCTATATTGCTCGAGTGATAGTAGAAGATAAAATGCACTATATTGCTCGAGCATTAGTACTTAAGCCGACCTAAAGGTATATTTGGTTCTTATGAAGATATATATTATGGGAGCTGAATTGATATAAAGTTATTGCGTAGAGGATATATAAGAGAAGACAAATTCATTTGTCTAAGTGAGAAGTGGAGTAATTGTGTAAGAGAAGAAGATATATGTTTATCTTGGAGACAAGAAGCGAATATGGAGTAGAATATGTAATCAAGCTACAAGGTAGTATAAAGAAAAAAGCAAAGACTGATCCATCATATTCAGGTGATCAGATTATTAAAAGGATCTTATTCAACAAATCAAGTTGCATTGCAAAGATCATCTTGTCGATTCATCCTAATAGGTACATTAGTCAAATCCTTTAACCAAGTGGACCTAACAGTCTTATGCTACATCTCTTAATAGAGAAGATACGTCTTGTATTGTAAAATCATTTTGCAAGGTGGACCTAGAAATCCTTCATACTCCTAACAGAGTAGATCACCAGAAGTGATCAATTGTAAACCTTAACAAGCTAACTTTATTACTGCAGTAGTGAAGCTTGTGAGTGTCATCCCTACCCTAGTTTTACCTTCTACTTGGAGGGTTTTCGGGTTGCATATCTTGTGCCAAAGTGTTATGGTGTTTATTTCTTTATTACTTTATTCATGGAAGTAGATTAGCTAATATAATGTAGTAATCTAAGTAGAAGATTTTGTATTGGTTCTTGATTCACCCCACCCTCCTGCTTTTAATCACTTGCTTGTCATTCCATTTCCAACAACATCACCGCGACAAATTCATATAGGTAGTTAGTTACATACTTGTTCATATTTTAGGATAATGATGGCATATGATATGATTTGAGTTTGTGTATTATCTCCCCTCTTACTATTGAGATATTGCAATAGGGAATGCTTATCTTGACAATTTAGGGAAGTTGATGCCTTGTATCTATGAACCTATATAAAAGACAAACATGTACACTATATAATAGACAATGGCAGGAAGTGGTATATCTTGTAGATCTTGACTCATAGGTGATTATGTCTCCCTCCTTGAACTACATCAAGAATGTCTAACATAAGTATAAAACAAACATACATACCATACACATGCAAGTATGAGGTAAGTAATCCATAATCATAAAAATAAACTATCATCATCATGTATTGTTAACAATGTAAAAATAACCATGGACACATAATCATTAACACGTAATATCTCACACTACCCAATAGATCTTGATATTAATCAATGCACAATATAATATTATATATCAATAATATCTGATATCACTGAAATAACAAACACACACATATAAGTTTCCTAAAAAAGTTTCACAATATGAACTTAAAAAAAATCTATGGGATAGGCACTAAAAGGTATATGTCAACCAAGTCAACCTATACCCTTAAAATTGAATTGAACTTGTACTAGTCAAGCAGGCCGGCGTGTACCTAGGACACCAATATTTTTAGATTTTTCTTCTTCTAGCTTCTTGATTGCAATTATAGATCAATTTTAGTTTTGGATAGAGGTTGTTTCCAAAATTAAAAATATGGTTAGATTTGTTCTTCAAGATTTTGAGGTAGGATTTTATTATTTTCTTTGATATTTCATAGATTAGATAGGGTATTTACATGCTTTGAAGTTCATAATTTCTTATTCATTAGATCTAGATCTTGTTTGTCTTTATCATTCAATTAAGAATTCAAGGAAATCAATTGAAATATTACATGCAATAGGATTTTCTTATGTATTTCCTTGATATAGTTTAGGTTTAGTATTAGCATCCCATCACATCATTTGGGTTTTGTCAATCTAACTTGATTTATATTGAGAGTTATGTTTGGAAGCCCCATTTTCTCTTGTATTGAATTTATTAGGGTGAAAGTTTTTAACTAATTAACTCATCTAATCTAGTTTACACTAAAAAACTATTTGATATCATTTTTTCCCTGAACACGTGAAAAAATTATTCATGCAATAACTTAAGATCTACAACCTCTTACTTCACCATGACCCTTCTTGTGATGGGATTTTTATTTGATTTTTTTAAAAATCAAGTGGGTACATAGTCACTGATACTAAGTATTTCATGAAGTGGGTGAAATCTATGCCCATGATTTATACAACTAACAAGTAAATTTCCTAGTTTGTCCTGAACTATATCATTAGCTGGTATGGAGCCCCCCACACCATCATCACAAACCATGGAAAATTGTTTAAAATAAATAAGTTAACAAATTTTTTAATAAATTTCATATCCATCATAGCTTTTCATCTCCCTAATTTCCCAAAGGAGATTGTTAGGAAGAGGCTACAAAATATACTATCATAAAAATATTGAAGAAAATAGTGAATGATGCTGATTTTGATTGCCACCTTCAACTCTACCCACCCTATGGGATTACCACACTAGCTTTCACATACCCAAAAGGGCCATCCCACATTCACCAATCTTTGGTACTAAGGCCATTTTACCAATTGAGTTTGAACTTCCTTCACTATGGATATCTCTACAATATATTATTTTAGATGAAATATACCAAGTATCTAGATTACAAGAGATAGATCTGCTTGATGACAAATGAAAATAGACATTAACACACTCGCAAGAATATCAAAAAATAATTAGAATAAGCTTGAACAAAAATGTCACACCCAAATCCTTTAAAGTAGATGACTTGATTTTAATGGAGAATCAAAAGAATCAAACAGAGTGAGAAAAATTGGGAAAGTTTAAAGAAAATTAGTTAGGTCCTTACATCATCACAATAGCATATGAATTTGGCACATATCAACCATCTACACTGGAGGGTTATCCTCTTACCAAATTCCACAAACAACTTGCACTCACACAAGTTTTATACATTAGCTCTCAAAATAGACCTACATTAAAATGTCAAAAGAGGAAAAAAACAAAATAAATGTTACCATGGCAAAAGCCTAGTAATTAGGCATTAATAGTGCCACAAAAATAGAAACACCATACAAATAAAATTGTCCTATGGTGAAAACCACTTTGACAGTACCTTGGACAAGTATAATAGAGAAAAGCGGGTTGGTGTTGTTGTAAAGATCATGGCTCTACCATCTATCATTATTCCAATATGATATCACTTAACATTACACTTCATATTCCATAATAAAACTTGTATTCACTCATGATGAGAGAATTATCAAATATATTTATCTTACCATATCCAATATTAGTCCATCATATACTCTCTGCAATAAAGCATCTATCATGTCTTGACTAGTGGTAATTTCATGTAATGATTCATTACCTTAGTGGAAAAATACCCCAAAAATTGGAAAATTATTCAAAAATAAAAGCATATCCTAAAAAAAAACATTCATCTAAGGGCGATAATGTTTAGGGTGTCTATGATAATGTCCTTGACTTATGTGATATGATGCACATACCATGATTCTAAAAAAAATGAACCCTATGATGAAACCAAAATATTTGCAAAAAGTCTTAAACAAATTGACAAAGACAACCAAAAAATTAAACATAATCAAAAGCAATAATTCTCATTTTTACACTAACTAGTTACTTTGCATTTTCAAGAAGACATTTAAATAGTGCATAAAAATTGGTTAAACTAGTCAACAACTCTTTAGTCAAGCTACTTAAACTATCTCATCTAGTGAAACGCAAGAAATTGACAAAAAAATAAGAGTGATTTGACAAAACAATAAGAGTTATTTGACAAATTGACAAAACAATAAGAGTAATTTGAAAAATATCATGTTGTCATAGACAAGGTGAAGAACACTTGAAACCAAGAATAGCATTCGTAGACAAGGTTAGCTTATGTTTGAGATCATATAGCATCAACAAAAAGTCATAAATGCTAATGTCCAAACTACTATAAAACACATACACATTATCAATATGTTTGCATCATTTTCAACTATGTTAGTCTTATTATGTCCTGGTTTTTGCAAGTCATGCTCTTATGCATCTCCAAGATATCCACAAGGGATTATAGATGTCAAGATGATTCATGACCTATATTTATTTGTCGATTATTTGTGGGATGCTTGACATGAAGTTATAAAAGATAATTCAAGATGTCTATGTTAAGAACCTTCATATCGACATATAAATATCTAAATAAAAAATGGAAAATTGATATTATGGATGTGATACACCATCCATATCTTTTTGATAGAGTATCATGATACACCAAAATGATTGCATCCTGCAAAAACATGTTAGTACATATAGATCTTAAATCAAAAACACATTTAAAAGAATCATATAACATAGATCATAAATCATCATAGGAAGTGCATGGTTCATCACCACATAGTATAGAGCATAAAACATCCACCACATCATGTAACATCATGTATAAACTACAAGTGTCATCAAAAGGATGAAAGATGACATAGATACCATATAAAAGTAAAACATCATATATCATAAACACATCAAATCATATGTGTGTGTGTGCGCACGCGTGCGCGTGCACATGTGTGTGTGTGTGTGTGTGTGTGTGTGTGTGTGTGTGTGTGTGTGTGTGTGTGTGTGTGTGTGTGTGTGTGTGTGTGTGTGTGTGTGCGTGCGCACGCGTGCGCGTGCACATGTGTGTGTGTGTGTGTGTGTGTGTGTGTGTGTGTGTGTGTGTGTGTGTGTGTGTGTGTGTGTGTGTGTGCATGCGTGCGTGTGAGCACACATGCATGCATGTGTGTGTGATGATACAAAGTCATAAGGAGATCTCACAAGCTTTCCAAATATATGCAAAATAGTGTCTATGAAAAACATCAACTAGTATTGCTCCGATTTCTCATTTTGCTAGTTGCATTATGATCATGATCATGACATCAATCATATGAGCCCTTCATTCTAAATTTTTTCTCATGTTATTTAGGGGGAAGTATAATACCTAGTTATTGACATTTTTTAACTAGGGCATCATTTTATTAAATATTCTTTGAAACAATGCCTAACAAACCTTGTATCAAAGAGGGGCAAAACATAGAGACTAACAAATAGCCAATTGCTCATATATAGTGACTCTATTAACATTTCTCTTAAATTGTTGGAAAATCTTCATTATTCAATCAATTTGTTTCTTTATTCTATATTTTAAGATCAAATTCATCATTTTTTTCTAATTTACATAAGTGGTTTTAATTAATAACTTTAGTTATCAAACTTTTAATCAATGTTTTTGATTAAGATAATAGGTTTTGAAAGGACCCTAAAACCTTGTACAAAAGATCTAGAGATTAAGCATTAAAACCCAATAGACAACAACACACACAAAAGATAGATCTATCAAGAGAAAGACAACCACCAAAAGACAACACAAAATATCCTGAAAAACCAAAAAGACATATAAAAGATCAGGGGGAGAGGGAAGCAGTTATGAATTAACTCATTCTCCTTATCATCTCAGTTGCTTGTTCCTCTAGCTCATCCATCTTCTCAATAGAATCTTTGATCTATTTAATTTTGAAGAGGCCTCGACATTCATTTTCTTTATAGTGGCCTTGGTCCTTCTTCTCATACCTTCTTTATTCTCAACCACAGGTCCAAGGTCATCAATAACTGTTGAAATGGATTTCTCCCCTAGATTACCCTCCATCTTAGTGATTAGAATCATTATATGCTAATTGGAGGCTTCAATAATTTTATAGCTCTGTCCAACTATTCTCTTGAGGGTACCTTCAATACCATTGACTTTTTTTTCCAACTCCATTATTGGGGCTTCTAGTCTATCGAAGGTGGCCAAATAAGTTAAGGTGCAAGTGGAGGAATTATCCAAGTTAGCTACATCCTAGTTTTTGTTCCCACTGGCCCGCTCCTCAACACTTGTCACCATGTCCTTCAGGTCCAAAATTTGATGAAAAATCCATTTTATTAACCTAATGTTATCAAGAAGGTTGTTCTTAGAATTGTTGAGAAGGTCAATGTCTTCCTCCTTGTTGTAATCACTTTTAATCAATGTTTCATCAATTATTCATCTATAAAATAATTGACATTATTTAATTACTTTTTCTCTTATTATAATTCCTTAAATAAACTATTATATTTAATTGATATTCCCCTTTTCCTACTAATTATTTCATTTATTACATAACTAAATCAATTTCCATCTTGTAATTAAATATTTTATATTTATTTAATTAAATTAAATGAATTATTCTTCTCTCATAAATAAATAAACAATTAATTGTTTATTTTCTCACTTGTGTAAATAAAAATTGTTTTATTTATTTAATCATCAATTCCGACCATTTAATCAACATAGTTAATTCCTCCCATAAAAATTAGTTAAGTCTTTAATCAATTCAATTAACTAATTATTCTAACTTGGTTATCTATTCTTCTAAAACTATGCAAATCTCATGCAATTAGTTAACTCATCCATGCATCTAGTCTTCTAATCAGTCAATAGTTTAGTCAATTCTTCTTGCCAAATTAGTTATCTGAGAAATTAATCTTGTTAACATGGCAATCAATTTAATTGAACTCTTACTCACTTTGAGTTTAACTATTCTATCACTCAACAAAACATCTGAGTTATCTTACCAATTAATTCAAGTTAATTCTTCAATCATAGATTTTGATTGAAACCCCTAAAATTATTATCAATAGAAAGATAACTCTCTTATTTTGGTAACCAAAAGTTCTTTGAATTATTATGATGGAAAATCCCGAGCTCAATACTAAGAGCCCACATAATTCATAAGAAAGAGAACACCAAGGGAGGATAATCATAATTTGCATATTCATATGTTGATTGATTTCAATTATGTTTAAATTGTCTATGCTCATTGTTTATCTTACATCTTTTCTTGAATCAGGAACTAATTGCACTAATAAGTCTCTTTATGGTTGAGATTTAAATGTTATTGCAGATTTATATGAGTTTGAATACCCAATCATAATGATCAAACCAATCAACCATTGACATGGCCTTTTAGTAGGCATGAGAATTATAACAATTTGGAAAGAAGATATGATTTCTTTAGATTTTTTAAATCCAATTCTCCATAGTCCATGAGGGCTTATACAATCCTTTGATATAATTTGTTATATTTTTTGAGTTTCCTTCCAACCAAAACTTATCACAATCAAGTATTTAGCAAACATAAGACCCTAGAATAAACCAAATGTCTTTTGACTAAGTGGTTGTTATGACCACCCATAAGGACTGTTTGGTCATCTTGTTACTTATGAGATATTCTGGCAATAATTTATTCATAGGTTCCAAACCTTCAGTCATTTGGATTAGTTGGTTTTTTTTACAACAAATTTTCATATTCAGTCCAAGTAGCTTTAAATAGGTTCATAGGACAACATAGGAACCCATTAGATTTTAAGCGTGGTAGCCTCCATGTATCAGCTATGTCTATCAACCATAAATGTTATGTCTTTGTTGCAGGTCTCTACAATCTCCTTATGCATTTTAAATATCTTACACATATCTTTTTAAAGTTTGCAATGAATCCCCAAAAAATAGTATTACATACTTCTATATTCACATACCTTAACATATGTATTTTTATTTGTGATCCAATAGAGACATTCTTATCACAAAACATGTTTGTTTAGTAATTCTTTCATAATATAAAACATGAGAGAAATAATGAGTAAACCATACAAGAAGTGATAATTTGACTCCTTTTCCCTCTTAACGTTCACAAATAGTTATTGTCCCTGTGCTTCACATGAGTCAAAGTCTTTCTTCTCTTTCATCAATTAGTAAGCTATATGAATTCTATTTGCATTTTAAGTTCTTTCTTTGTTAGTAAAATGCTTCTTTAATGCAATTCCTGTTGTAGCATAAACTAAATTTGCATCTTAGTTTCCATCAAGTATAAGTGATTTATAGCCAAAATCTTCTCCTGTTATTTTCATAACTTCATCATTCCTTGTATATTGTATAATAAAAGCATCTCCTAAGTCACATAGGTTAGTGACACCTTTGATTACCTCCTTAGTAATATGGTATGGTTTTTTCCAACCATAATAATTTTCATGAACACAATTTGGAATGATTTTTGTAATCTCCTACTTTCCATACAAGGAAAAGTCACTCAATACATCCAATTCATTTTCCCATATAGTATATTATTTAGGATTTAATTCAAATGAAATATTTATTACATTTTTATCTTTGAATTCAACCATTTTCAAATGAAAATACTCTTCCATTGCACTAGAACATAACTACATAAATCCTCATAATGTATTACACATGTGGATACTTGAGGTAAACAATCACCATTATTAATCAAATTTGATTTTTATGGTCTCTTTTTGAATATAGGTCAAGGTTTATCCATATATCATCTTGAAAGAAGCCATGATATTTCTTCAAAAAAATAGAATTATAATAATATAAAAAGCTACAAGCAAGGTTCATATTGCATTCCAAATTCTTCTTTGTAATGGGATTCCTAGACACACCTCAATTCTAAATTTTCTAGGTCACAAAGACAAGAATATATCAAAAACCATTGTTTCAAAAAGTGTAAGTGGACCAAGTTGTTGGTAAAAAAGTGGTCATATGACACACAAATTTATATATAATGTGTGTGTGTTATTTAAATTTTGATTTGTTTAGGCTCGACAACACCAAGCCCAAATTGAGAAATTAAAAAAATTTAAAAGTTCTTCACAATGCACTCACATTATGAAGAACTATAAGCTATTTGATAACATGAGTATGTTATAAAGAGCTAAAATTTGTTCATAGCATGAGCACTTTATGAAGAACTGAAATTTCTTCATAAAATGAGTGCATTATGAAGAACTAAAAGTTATTCATAATACAAGAATATTATGAAGAATGATTTCCTCATAATTCATGCAAGTTATGTATACCTAAAGCTTATTCTTTTAGGTCTACATAACCCCCACAGAAACATGTGTGTATGTGTGTGTGTGAGTGTGTTACAAAATGTGTGTGGGTTATTTAGTAGCAAGGAACACATACACATTATGACTAACTAAGAGGGTTGAACAATAAACCTAAGGCATGAAAGCTCTTTTTCCCTCTATTTCTATCCTTTAAATGTCATTTGATCTTCCAATATGATTTATCAATTTCCACATCATCGGGTTTATACATTATTAAGTCTGTATCTATAAAGTTACCACCATAATCTCACACTCCCTCTCAACTTTCTAACTATTTTTGGACAACATTAGCATAGTAAACTTCAAATTCCTTTACTAGTGTCTTCATAGTATTAAGAGACACATGTCTACCATTTTCTTAATAAATTTTGATCTACTTGACCAAATTTTTTAAAAAATAATATTATTCTACACTTGATTCTACACAATTTTAAAAAAAATGTTTTTATGTTTTATTATTTAAATACAAGTTATGCACAACACATGAACATTGAATAGACTTTCAAGATACAACCACTTCAAAAAATCATTAAAAAGAAATACTCAACGAAAAATTACAAAAAAAATACACGACTTCTAGATCTCACTCTTACTTATCATTCTACCAAAGGGATTCATAAAATACTAAATCTAACTACATCTTTTGTAAAGTGCAAAAAATAAACTATGTTATGATCTTTTATAAAAATCAAGATATTTTTTTTCATGCACAGTGGGTTTGACCCTCTTAATCTTATCTATTTTTTTTTAGTAGTTTAGAAACTAGATTCAAAGTATTAAAATTCTTGTTCTTTACTCTTCATTTTGGGTGCATGACCCATGAATTTCTCTTTAACATTTAGGTTTACCTAGTTTTAGAAAAAAAATGGAGACTTATACCCTCCCCCGCTTTGTTCTTTGTCTTGGTGCACTTACCCAAAAAACTTTTAACACATATACGACTGCACATGGAAAATTAAGGCATGTGAGTTATTCTTTACACAAGTAATTATCTAAATTGCAAGATAGCAAGTGAGGAGAAAGAAATGAGATCAAAATACCACTATAACCTTTTGGCATCTCAAAATTGTACAACCAATAAATGTGCATAATTTTTAATGCTTCTTATAAAGTTGATCATCTATTTTTACTTGTGAACATATAAATCTTTAGAATAACAAAAATTTATTTGGAAATGCCTCAATATTCTCTATCATACCAAAAACCATTCAATATCCAACATATAAAAGGGTTCTTAAGATCTATAATAAAGTTTGGATCTTAAGATAATACTTTTCTTTAGTTTCTAGAGGAAGCATCTATACCACCAAGAAGTACAAACATATTCTCCACATTCTTATATAATTTATTCAACCAAATCTTCTTCATCATTTTTTTCCTCATTCACATTAAATTTCCTTCTTTTTTGATATAGAAGGCTCTATATTCTTCCTTCTATAGAAACAAGTGGCATGTCCTAGTTTATTGCAATTGGAATAAGTAGGATCTTGTTGCAGAGCATTCCAACTTCCTCTCCCATTATATTTGTACTCAACAACCTCATGCCCATATTTTTTGTAGACATAAAAATATCTATTGAAGGATTGAACTTTTATATCACTATTAATATTTTTAAATTTATTTCTTATCATCCAACTTCTGCATTCATCTTCCTTATGTCCTTGCTTATTGCAAGCATAATTGAACATTGTAGGATTGAGACATGATCTTCTTAGAAATAGGAAATACTGAAAGGCAAGGGGGGGTGTTACAGGGTGTGAATCAATATTCCACAAATTTTTGGCCAACTATGGATGTCTTTAACAATTTTAAAACCTGCACATGTGAATATAATAAAAAATAAACATAACAATAATGTAATACAACTCACAACACCATTATTTTTTAACTAGGCAAACCCTAGCCAAAGAAAAACCCTAGTAGGGATGATACCCACAAAATGATCAACTAATCAAAAGTATCCTATGAAAGATATTGACCCTACTAGGAGTTTATTACATTTGTATAGTGTCCTGGTCCTTGTTATAGGACTAGGCCTTGTTAGAAGCCTCAACCATGTAAAGAGTTATTATTTTGATTACAAAAAGTATGCAAGATGAGCCCACTTCCCAAACATGCAACTACAATAATATTATGTAAACAAAAGGAATATATGCATAAGCCTTTTGACAATGTTGATATATGGAATATCCAATTTGTCTTTTGTAGCTCTTTGTACACAAATTTTCATATACTAATCCTTCTCTACTCTATCATCAAGTTCACATCACAAAATAAGCACATAATAGAGCCCAAAGACATCAAAAAAATTTGCATCCAAAACTTTGTTCTTTATACCAAGTTATTATGTTCTGTCAGTCTTCATGTCTTCACACATGTCCCAAAAATCAAAACTAACTCTTTCTCACTTCTTCATGTCTTCACACATGTCCCAAAAATCAAAACTATCTCTTTCTCACTTAGGGTTAACATCTAGCATGTTGTCCCTAAATAGTCAAGCAATTGTTTTGATAAAAAAAATTCATCAACACAAATTACCACTTTCTTTAACTTTGTCTTGTATAGTTAAACCTTCAATATCTTTGTCCATACTGCTCATAATGACTTGCACTAATGTATGTATGATCATCATACCATGTTCTTTCTTCCCTCTAGTGCACATGTACCAATTCATTGCCTATGATCTTCACAAACCAAAAAGGTGTCTTTGTTGATAGATAAACTTTGTGATACTTAGACAATTTTCTAAGTCTTCAAGCCAAAACTTTATCTTTATAGCATGTTGACTTAATAGGGATGATATGTTGCCATAAATAGAAACCTCAAAACATTTCCATACTCATCTCTTAGCCAAATTTCCAACAATCTCCCCCTTTTGCATTGATGGAAACATATGGGAAAATTTGCTAAGTCCCAAAATGCAAATTTCAAAATTGTGAAGTTCTTCACATGACCATACAAAATTTAAAAATGTGAATCATAATTATTATATACCATATTTACATATTCTTCCTTATATTTCCTAGTACATACAATTTTCCATACAAACACTCCCCATTTGACATCAATGAAAAAGGTGAGTCAAAAACTATTACAAGTCAAAATTGTGATTCTACCTTCATTCTTCTATGTTGATGAATTTGTTAATAATGTAGTGCAATCAAATTTTTTTTTATTCAAGATGATCGATACCTCATTCCATTCTCCTTGACTAAATCTAAAATTGTGATAAGTGGACACAGTCCATATGGTGCTAACTTTGTGGCTTGGAAGTCTTGATAGCTAAAATGCTCATATGATACCTTTGCCTTCAAGAAATCATCAAGCTACCTTTGTACTGGGGTAAATATTTAAAGATAAGTGTTCTCTTAACAAAGAGAGACTTTGAAATGTATGTTCCTTTTTGACCTCCATCATTATTCTATTATTACAGATCTTACTTATATTCTGCTCCAAGTGAATAACTTGAGCATCTACACTTTTCAACTCATTAATCACATTTCTCAATTCATCTTACTTTCCCTTCATCTAAGATGTAAAGGCATGCATGTATTCATGTGCTAGCACACAATTCTTATATAATTCCTTACCTCCATGAACACATTTCCTCAATTATTTTATGCATGTGTCCAAAATTACTATCATATTTAACATTTTTACATACCTTTATTTGTATCATGTTCAACTTATGCCTTGACTATAGCAATTTCTACAAAAGTCTTGAAATGACTATCAAATTCTTCTAGTACTTTTAGTGCCTTCTTTTGTGGATTTCTCTCATTGATCTAAATGTTCATCAAACTTTCCATTTTTCCTATCATCTTTTCAAGAATCTCTTGAGTGCTTTTGATTCCTTTTCTCTTCTCTATGATCCTACTAGTAGCCAATGTTGATAATTGACTAAGCATCTCAATCTCATGGTCTTTAGCTACTGCCAATGGTGTACTACTCATTATGCTAGCTAACATCTATTCCAACAGGGACTTTGATGAACTAGGCACTTCTCTGCTTGGCTCCTTGATGGGCGTAATCAATTGATCTTGTACACTTTGACTATCCTTCTCTGTTAGTTGTAGGGGCTGATCACCATTACTGCCCTTTTATTTTTCTAATTGCTAACGATTATTTCCTTCTCTATTTCAATATGTCTTAGCTAAGGTGTGAAATGAGATGGTTCTTATATAATTATCCTCCAATCAATTTTTAGCTTTGGATCTACATTCTTGAGAACTTCAGCCAATGTGGCTAGGTCCTCATCCTTCTTTTCCATTTCCTCCTTCTCATCATCAGAACTAGGGTAATAAAATAGGCTCTTTGTAGCCAAATTGTCAACATTGTTTCCTTAATCCTTAAATGGATCCTCTGTCTCATCCACTTTTATGTGTATGCTATCAAAATTCATTGTTTCATCGTTAATTGTGATCTCAGGAGTATCTCCAATGTTTAACTCTGCTTCCTTATTTTCTTCTATCATCATAGTGTCTTGTTTTTCTTTTACTTCTACCTCTATAGTACTAGGACCTTCTCCTCTTAGATCATGTCTCCTTCCTTTTACTAGCCTCAAGTTCATCTTAAATTACCTTGTCTTTTGAAGTCTTCTTTGTTGCAGTCATATGTATGTCTGTCACTTATGATCTAGGTGGTTTTCCTATAGGTGGAGATATAACCTCTTCATTTCCAGCCTCATCTATATAGGCTTTTCTTGCTAGTTCACACAAGATTTGGTCAATATGATTTTTTTCTCCTTAATCACTTCTTCTTTTTGACCTCCCATAATTCTTATCACTCTCATCTTATCTCACACATGTGGATTTAGTAAATATATTATTCTTTCCATTTGTGGATCATTTTTCACATTGTCATATTTTCTCACTAATTCTTCTCTCAAAGTCTCTTCTTCTTTCTTTATCATTAACCTTTCCTTATTCAATCTGTCATATAATTCTTTGGGTAATTCACTATGATTTGCAATATGTGGTTTCTTAGATTAGTTCATGTATTAAATTATCATCACTTCCAAATTTATCTTCTCATATAAAGGATATCTATCATAAAAATTTTTAAGCTTCCTAAGGTTTCCTTTATTAGATATAGAATTACTTAGATTCTCAATTCTAGGCTTCCATGAAGATTTCATTTTGCTACTTCCTTCTTCTTCTTTCTACCATGGTTGAACTTCAAGAGTAGAAACTTGTCCTCTCATCCTTCTACCTTCATATGTAGCTATAACTTGTTGTCTCTTTCCAAGTCCAATAGCCATTTCCTTCATTCTTTTAGGCTTGGGAGCTTCTACTATTTCTTGTTTCGCTTCTACTAACTACGGTAACTTTTTTGAGTTAGTAGGTGTAGATGGATGAATTTTTGTTATAATGACATCTTCCTCTTTCGTAGGCTGACCTAGAACAACTACAGGTGTTGAAATAAATTAAGGTGTAGGTGTAGGTGTAAAGCTAGGGACTTCAACTGACAAAGGTGAAACAAATTGAATATCTTCTTGCCCAATCTGTTTCATTCCAGATATAGTCTTCTTTACAAAAATAAAATTTTGTGGGATCATTTGACTCTCTTCCATGATTTTATTCATAGTACTATCTACCTTCTTTCTCATGGACTTCTCAAGCATAACTTGATATGAAAATAGCATGTTTTACTAACAAGTTCCAAATATTTCACTATTGTGTTGATTCTAATTTAAGAATTTCTTCTGCATATCTTTTAATTACTTCCTTAGTGACTTCATAACCAAGAGGGTCAATATACAATACTCTAGGTGTGATTGCTTACATATATGTCAAATCAGTGTCTACCATAAAGCATATCTCATTTTTATACTTCTCAATCATTAATTTTAGAATCCTCATTCTCTCCTTCATCTCTAACTAAAATATTGTCAAAATAAGTATTGCCCTGCTCTCTATCTCGTTAATAAGATGCCTCCTATACAAGTCCATGATTTTTTCCTTTGTACACTTCTTGTTGTTCCAGTAATTTATGGGAATGAATATAAGTCATTTTCAAAGGTGGGAAAACATGTATGTAATCAAAGAATGAAATTCAAGCTATCCATTCCTTGTTTTCTTTATCCTCTCCAAGTTGTCTATCAACTAAATTCTCAGGATCTCACACAAGTTCACTTTGGTATTTTCAACACATAACCTATATGTTGCATGGACAAATCATGCTAATAATTCATCATCTCTAGAACTAGAGCATAAATTTGTAGTAGTAATCCCACTCACAAACCTTACATCATCCTGCTTTATCTTACTAATCACTACGCCTTTGCCATTGTAGCTTGATTGGGTATTTTCAATTACAATCTTTTTGACATTCTTCTCATTCAGTATAATTGATTCTTCATTACACAATCCTATTAGTTCATCAATCAAATTTGTAGAAATGTCAACTACATTATCTCCTATCCAAAAAAATTCATCATGAATTTTTGCTTAAGATAATCTTGGTCCAATCTTTATTGTCAAATTCATGGTAAAGAATATACTTCACTACATCATTCTGACCTAGGTGTTCAAATCCACCTTTAAATGACATGTCTTCCTTGTATAGCTTCTCAAGTTCATTTGGTATATTTCTTTCTCCTACTATCTCAAAATTACAATGTGTATAACTCCTAATATCCTCCAAACAAAGTACTCTCTTGAGAATTTGTGAAAATATGGTTATGAGATCATCCTCCATTAGTGGAATAGGGATCATCTTCAACTTATATCTTGGGCCTTCCTCAACATTTTGTAGCATATATTCTTCCATTTCAATAGCTTAAAACTTAACCTTACTTCACAAATTTATTGCACAAGAGTATAAATACCTTTAATTCGCAATTTAGGGCTTTCTACGTAATTACGATGAAATGCTTTGACAAATTCTCCAATTGCTAGTAATTCACTCTCAATTTTGCTTCTATGTGCTTCTTAACTCTTTTTCAATCAAATGGTACTCAAACAATCAATTTCAACCTTTAAATCTACTTCAATATGATTTTGCATTAAATGAGCAAGTACGCAGGGCTTCAAACAGTTGATTTCAATAACTAATAAACTCTTTCTTGTTAGTGTACTCACATATGAACTCTGACTTTAACACACTCTTAACCATAGCTTCCTTTTAGCCTTCTAAACATTCTCCTAACTTTGCAAGACTTTGCTCAACTTTGCAAGGGCTACATGAATTTCTAATGTTACTTGCCTTAAGATTTCAAAGCATAAATTGCTTAGATTGATAAGGGTTTGTCTGCAACTATTATTGACTTCAACTTTTTTTTAGGTGTGTCACTAGTCTTCTTCTCTACTCAAATTTGTGTTCTAGTTGGTGTCTTGGATTTAACAATTGTTTCATTGAAGTTCTCTACATGCTCTTTTACATGATCTATTTATCTATTTTTTTTTTCATTCCTTTTGACATTGTTGACATTTATTCATTATATTTTTTGGCATTCTGATGTTGTTCATTCTACAAAATCTTGTTGTATGCCCCATTTTGTCACAAATCTAACATGCTATCACATTGTTTCCATAGCTAGGTCCTAACTAAATAGTATGTAATCCATAATCTATAATCTCGAGAAATATGTCCAAAGTTATTCCACTTATAACACATAATTTCATTTCTTATGACATTATTTGCACCAATAGGTCTACTAAATATAGGGTTAGTACCTTGATACATATTATTGTTAAGTCTAGGTTTCCTACATTCACTAGCTCTATGTCCATAAGCATAACAATTATAACAATAACTAGAAATAAGGTTAGTATACTTACCTACATAGTCCTTCCTCATGTGACCAATTTCATTGCATGCAAAACATTTTCAATTAAATTGCCTCTTCACTTCTTTAGGTGGTTCACATTGTTTAGGTACTTCTTCATATTGCTTAGGGTCTTCTTTGTTCAGATCTCATAGTTGATGTTTAGGCTATTGGATCACAAGATTTGGCTCCCCAATAAATTTAGATCTCTTAGATGTTTCTCCTTCATAGTAACCAATACTATTCTTATCATAGGAAAGTCTTTGTGCCATGATCTACTCATCAATCTTTTCACTACTTGAATACAACTTCTCAAGATTATTCTTTGTTTGTGCAAACTATCCTTTCAAAATAGTATGTAGTTCTCAACTTTTGCATATCGTAACCTTGAAGTCTCAAGTTTAGATTTCACCTTAGTAAGTTTGGATTTTAGATATACATTTCAAATCTCAAATCTGATTCAATCTTCTTGTCATCATCCTCCATACTCAATTTTAGATTTTTAATCTCTAGCTCATGCTTTAGGATTTCATTTTCCTTCTTAAACCTTGCAACTAAATCACTATCCTTCATCTGATCATTTTACTCATTCTTCTTGACATTAGCGGATTCAATCTATTTGTTCAACTTCTAAATTGTAGTTTTTGCCTCTTTGTATTTCTTCTTCATATTACCTCTTTCTTCAGTGATTAAATCTAGTTCCTTAAGAGCTTCTTCTATATTCTTCTCTCATTGATCTACATCCATAGTGATCTTACTCAAGATGTTAGGCTTCCTTTGAGCAATTGTGCTATGATACCAATTGTAAGAAATAGGTAATACTAGAGTGGGGAGGGGGGTGTTGAATTAGTATTCAACAAACTTTTACCCAACTATGTACATCTTTAACAATCTTAAAATATGTACATGTGAACATAATGAAAAGTAAACATAACAATAACACAATGCAACTCATAGCACCATTATTTGTTAACTAGGGAAACCTTGGTGGGGATGGTATCCATTAATGAAAAGTATCTTGTGAAAGATATTGACCCTCTTAGGACTTTATTGCATCCATATAGTGTCCCAGTCCTTGTTAGAGGACTAGGTCTTGTTAGAAGCCTCAACCCCATTAGGAGTTGTTTTTATAATTACAAAAAGTATGCAAGATGAACCCACTACCCGAATATGCAATTATAGGGATATTTTGTACACAAGCAATGGATACAAAAACCTTTTGACAATGCTGATATATGGAATATCTTATTTGTCCTATGTATCTCTTTGTACACAACTTCACATATACTAATCATTCTATGCTCTAACATCAAGTCTGCATCATAAAATAACTACATAACAATGCCCAAAGACATCACAAAACCTTGCATCCAAAACTCTGTTCTTTATACCAAGTTATTTTGTTCTGTCAGCCTTCATGTCTTCACACGTGTCCCAAAAATTAAAACTAACTCTTGCCCAGCTAGGGTTAAAATCTAGGATGTCATCCCTAAATAGTTAAGTAATAATTTTGATAAACAAAATAATTCCTTAACACAAATTACCACTTTACTTAACTCTGTTATGTTCTACCTATGCAAACATGTGATTGTTAAATCTGCAATATCTTCATCTGTACTATTCACAATGACTTGTGCTCTTGTTTGTAGGATCATCATACCATATTCCTACTTCCCTTAAGTGCACACATGCCAATTCGCTATCTATGTTCTTTGCAAACCAAAAAGGTGTTTGTGTTGACAGATAAATTTTGTGATACTTAGACAATTTTCTAAGTCTTCAAGCCAAAACTCTGTCTTCATAGCATGTTGACTTAATTGGAATGATATGCTTACATAAATGACAACCTTTACATATTTCCATACTCATCTCTTAGCCAAATTGCCAACAGATCTAACTTCCATGTTCACCAGCTCTATTATCCAAATTTATTGCAGGATTTATTTTTTACATTGAATGATGTAGGGTGTGTGGATTGAGTAAAAGTAGGTCATTTTAGGTTCTTCAATCTCTAGGAAATAGTAAAAACCTTTTATTCTTTCTTGTTTCATTATTGATATTTGTTGGAAATATAGATGGAGTAACTGAGATGGGGGGTGAATCAGTTACCACAAAAAAAAAATCCATAGATCCCTTAGATGTCTCATAAAACTAGTTACTGTTGTCACTCGGTAGCTATATAGAAAAATGTTGTAACTCGATAGATGTAGTGTATGTTATCTTTAACAGATCTTAAATAGTTACAGTGATTAATATGCATGCATAAAAGAAATAACATAAACACATGAGATACCATATTTAACATGGAAACCCAATATGGGAAAAAATACCAAGTAACTAGTTACTAATTAAACTTTATTTCCCAAAAAAATGAAATAATTAAACTTTATTTCCCAAAACAATGAAATCTTTCATTGGCCGACCCTTCTCGGTAAACACTGCTCTAGAAATGATTTCTAGTCTTAACCAACTGAAGCTCGGTAAACACTGCAAACTCTGCAAAATCTTTTAGAAACCGAGTGAACTCAGTAAACATTGACTTTCCTTCATTAACCTTGTGAGCTTGGTTAACAATGATTTCTGTCATAGAAACCTTTGACACCTGAGTTAGCTCGGTAGACACAGTTTCCACAAAGTAACTTTTAGGAACGCTTGGTAGACTTTGGAATTTGCTTTGCTGACCAACTAAGCTTGGTAGACTCTATAGTGTGCTTTGCTGACCAACTGAGCTTGGTAGAGTCTGTCTGATAACTGATATGACATTTGTGTAACATCAAAGACAACACACAATTGAACAATTATATCCAACAATCTCTCTCTTTGGAATTGATGACAACACAATATGTCATAGAAGATGAAATTTGAAAACAAGTCTTTTTCTGGCAGAACATTTCTCCCTCTTAGATTTTATGCCACAAACTTCTCTAATGCAGTAATCTCCCTCTGTGAAGGAATTACATAGCTTCTTTTCTAAATAGCAAACTCTCCACAAAAAAATTCAAATTTCAGAAAGATATGATAGTATACTCTCCCTCTTTGACAACACATGCCAAAGACAACACATACCAAACGAGTAATAATGTACTTTGAGTACTAATTCATATGCAATGTTTCCATGATTATGCTGCATCAAATGATAGATCTTCAACTTGGTTCCTATTGATGGATCACTAAAACTTCATTTTAGTGAGCTTCAGATAGGGGAATGACCCCTAGCTTACCTCTCAGATACAAGAATGTATCCTTAGGTAATGGCTTGGTGAATATGTCAACAATCTGCTTCTTTGTATGGACATATTCCAATTTGATCTCCGTATCCTGCACCAATTCCCTGAGAAAGTGATACTTTATTGCAATGTGCTTGGTTTTGGAGTGCATTATTGGATTCTTTGATATGTTTATTGCACTTTTATTATCACAAAACATAATAGTTGGTTCTTTGATTTCAACCTTCATGCCTTCCAATAACTACTTAAACCAAACAATATTAGAACAATTTACTACTGTTGCAACATACTCTGCTTCTACTATAGATTGAGATGTACAATTTTGTTTTTTACTTGTCCAAGAAACCAACCTCTTTCCAAGAAAGAATGCTCCACCACTTGTTCTCTTTCTATCATCAATGTTTCCTACCCAATCGACATCAGTAAATACTTTCAAGTCCAAATTTCCTCCGAGTTTATACCACAGACCATGATCTTTAGTTCCTTTCAAGTATCTCAAGATCCTCTTAATTGCCATCATGTGATTTTCTCTTGGTTTTGCTGAAAATCTCGCTACAATACCAACTGCAAGAGCAATATCAGGCCTTGTATGAACTTCATACTGCAACTTTCCAATCATTGATCTATATAAGTCTGATCTACCTCTTTTGATTCATCATCCTTAGTAAGCTTTAGTCCAGTACATATTGGAGTTCCAACTGGTTTACAATCTTCCATACCAAACTTCTTGAGTATCTCCTTGATGTACTTAGATTGAGTGATGTAGATGCCATTCTTGCTCTGCTAAATTTGAAGATCAACAAAGAATTTGATCTCACCAAACATTGACATTTCAAATTCCTTGTTCATTTGCTCTGAAAATTCTTTGCATTGATCATCATTTCTTGTAAACAAAGTATCATCCAAAAATATTTCTGCCAAAACAATCTTCTTATTTGGTCTTTCCTTGATATACAAGCTACTGTTATCATTAGTTCTTTGAAAACCAATCTGAATAAAACAATTATGCAATCTTTCATACCATGCTCTAAGGGCTTGTTTTAGACCATACAATGCTTTGTTTAATTTGCAGACTATTTTCTTCTCGTCTGGATCAACAAAACCTTCAAGTTTCTCAATGTAGACTTCTTCATCTAGAATACTATTGAGAAATACAGATTTGACATCCATCTGATATACCTTAAATCTTTTGTATGCAACATATGCAAGTAAGGTCCTGACACCTTCCAGTCTTGCACCAAGAACAAAAGTCTCTCCATAATAGATTAATTCTTTTTGAGAGTAGCCTTTTTTTTCTTGATACCTTACCATCCTCATTCAGCTTATTTTTTAATACCCACTTTGTTCCAATTACATTTTTATCTTTAGGCCTAGGTAGAAGAGTTCTTCTCTATTTTCTTTATCTCTTCATTCATAGCCTCAATCTAACTTTCATTTTCCAATGCATCTTTGACATTTCTAGGTTCAAAATTAGCAAGTAAACAAGTACTTTTTAGCTTACTTCTTGTCAGAGTACCTTCAGATTTGTCTCCAATAATATGATCTAGTGCATGATGTCTCTTGACATATTTTGCCAATATAGGTTCCTTACCTTTTGACTAAGTTCCACTGTCTTCATTTTTAATTTCAATCTCTGGCTCTAGTTGATCTAATTGCTACTTGGGTCCTTTAGAATTGCTAGGCATTGGCTCGGTAGCATCTAAATATGACTCAGGTTCCTATAGCTCAATTTGAACTTCTTGTAACTCAGTGACTAAAGACTCGGGAGTAGAAATTTCTTGATTGACAGATGTATTTGGTACTATATCAGGTTCGATGAAAAAAAATCTCTTGTAATCTTCTAGTTCCTTTTTTCTTTTTCTTCAGTCCTTTTTTTAAACTTATCAACTTTCACATGTGCATTTTTTATGTCTTTGTGAGTAGATAAATTCAAACATCTATATGCCTTACTTTTGCAAGAATATCCTAGAAATATACCTTCATCACCCTTCACATCAAATTTACCTTTTCTAGATTCTTTCAAGATGTAACATTTACTTTCAAATAATTTTAGGTAACTTACATTGGGTTTATAGCCATACCATAACTCATAGGGGGTTTTGAATGAGTCCTTCTTTAGCTGTACTCGGTTCAAGGTATAAACTGTAGCGCTGATAGCTTCCTTCCAGTATTTGATAGTAATGTTCTTTTCAATCATTAGAGTCCTTGCACAGTCCATGATAGATCTGTTCCTCCTTTTAGCTATTCCATTATACTCGAGAGTTCTAGGAGCTGATACTTGTCTTTTTATTCCTCTTTCAATGCAAAAATTGTTGAATTCATGGGAGATGAATTCACCATCTCTGTCTGATCTTAAAAAATTTAGCCTTTTCCCTGTTTCCTTTTCTACTCTGGCCAAATACCATTTGAACTTCTCAAATGCTTCTGATTTCTCTCCTAGATACATGCCAGTCATCATTCTGTAGTGCTTGCCCCTAGTTCACATTTATGTTATCAATACTGAACTCTTTTAGGCTAGTTTTACGCTTATGATTAGTAGCATTACTTTGAGTTTATCAGTTATTGTTTCAGATTCAATTGATTTTTATGATGAGATTATTTAGTACTCTATATTTCATGTATGTATGATGATTATTCAGTATTTTCAGTTATTGATGATGATAAGTTAGATGGATTATAATACGTGTTTTCTTATGGATGCTTACCCCATATTGCTATGTGTATGGTGTGCGTGTTTGTTTTCTTTATGTATTACGTTTCTAATGTGGTTAAGGAAGGGAGTTGTAGTCACCTGCTAGTCGGGATCTACACGATGCACCACTTCCTGCCATTGTCTGTTTAGCTTAGAATATTATGTCTGTACATGCGTGGATTTTATGCAGGTTGCAAGTACTAGGTATCGACTTTGCTGAATTGCCAGGATGAGCGTACCGTATCACATTATCTCAATGGTAAGAGAGGGGAGATAAATTCTTAAGTCCAAATCCTAAACTCTGAAGCCATTTGTCTTAATTGATAATTAGGACAAGTATTTGAGTCAAGTACCCTCTGAATGTGTCGAATGGCGTTAGTTCGTGATTATAACCCTTTTGTTTGATTTAGTATGTGTTTTTCTACGATGGGTTTTCGTATGTTGTTTTATGAGTCCTTGGTGTATTTTCTATTAATTAAATTTAATTAAAAAGATTAATTAATGATTTAATTTAATAGAAGATTGTTATGACATTTTAATAGTTAATTATATTTAATTAATTGAGAAATTAATTAAATAAAAAGAATTAAATTGGAAGTTTAAAAAAAAAGTAAATTTAGAACGTGATAATATTTATTTAATTTAATAATAATATATTTAGAGCTCATGTTAAATATTATTGTTATTTAAGTTAATAAATATTTTATCAATTAAGTTTCTAAAATAAATTAAAAAGTGAAAATATAATTATTTAATAAAAGATTTTAGATTGCATGATGCGTGAATGACTTTAAAATAGAAGAAATTAATTAAAAAGATAAAACCTCTGGACTTAATAAAGATATTTTATTTTCATAAAGTGTGCATGAGATTAAAGTAATAAATTAATTAAAAATAGAAGTCAAGTGAAAATTAAATAAAGTAATTTAATAATTCATTTAATGCGCTTAAAAAGATAAAGCAAAGATTAATAAAAAGTTAATATGGAGTTAAGGGTGGTGAACAAGGAGTTCTCCCAGGTGAACGCACAATTAGTGCCTCGATTTAAGGAGAGAACTCTTTATCACAATTAGAGGGTTCATTTTTGAGGGACACGAATTTGGAGACGAATTTTGGGAAGCAAATTCAGAAGAAGAATGATAGGAGAGATTATCAAAGAAAAGTTCTTGAAGAGGAGCGAATATTCTCACAATTTTTGGGGATTGCATATTAGCATCAGGCTCAGGTAGGGTCTTGTGTTTTGATCACTGATTAATTATGCAAAAATCCTTTCCTATCTTCTTTGTGTCTGTGGATTGTAAATATGAATTCTTTGTGATGAAAATTTACACATTTCAATACTGTGAATTATTAGATGCTTGTCAATTAACTTCTGTATACGTAGGGATCATAAAAGAAATCGAAAAATCCTTGTTTTCTAAATTAAAGAACATAGGATTTAATTAGGAAGGGGTTGAATCTAAAGATGAAATTCTAAAACTTGAATAAATAAAATAAAATTGGATAGTCAGTAATATGTTCTCCATCAGAATAAAGATGAAAACAATTTCAAAAAATATATATATTAAAATTGTTTAATAAATTTTAAATTGCTTATTAATTTCATAAAACAAATAAATTTTCATTTGAAATAACGGGTTCTACCCACCCCATACCCCTTCCATACTAGGTGGCTATTATAGCCAAGCCCATAAATGTGCGGTTGTTCTTTAGTTGGTGGTAGTTGTGTGTGTACAGCGCCTGCCATAATCTAAGCCGTGCACTGCACTGTACTTTTTATACAGTGCGATCAACGATTAATAAAATCGCTTTTTTTTATGTTTAAAAGAAACTTAAATACATGCCCATTTTCTTAAAAAAGTTAAAACTCAATTTTGTTTAATATTATTAATTTGAATTTAATTTTTATTAAATCTCATGGTATTTGCTTTATTTAATATGCTATGAATTTGATTTGTAAAAGGGTTTTTTAATTACCATAAAGTTTTATTTATAGTTTGTTTATTATTAATGAATTTTTAAATTTAAAAAAAAACTTTATTAAAGGCCCTTTTTCAATATAAGATGAAATTCGTAGATGTTATGTGGCATTTAATTTGATATGTATTAATTAGTTTATTTTAAGCATATTAATTATTAATTATTTTATTTTTGTAAAATTTGAGATACATATTAATTTAGTTATTTTAAATTTAATAATTGTTAATAATTTTTAGTTAGTAATTTTATTACTAGCTATTTAATACAATTAATAATTTGTAAATATTATTTAAAAGAATTTTAATCATAGTTTTAATTATTTTTTTAGATTACGGTAAAAGCAGGTTTTGAAGGGACCCCGAAACCCTTTAACAAAAAAATAGAAAGATAAAGCAATACATCCCAACTAGGAAAAAACCTGCAACAAACTGAAGAACAGTATCAAAATCAGGTTTTACAGGGACCTGAAACCACTAGAAAAGTCCAAAAACAAACTAACCCAGGTTTTACAGGGACCTAGAACCACAAACAGTCTTAACTATATAAAAAAACCAGAAACCAAGACCAGAGTCCCCAACCAGCGACCAATACCAGACAGGCACGAAACCAAAGAACCACCCCAGTGCCACTATTGCAGCTCCAGGATCAATTTAGCTGCTTCCTTACCAATAGCAGCAATATCTTGAATGGAAACAACATCCATAATAGCAGCAGCTTTCATAGCACTCTTCCTCGAGCTTTGCCTAGTTCTTTTGCTCAGACCCTCAGCCAAAATGATATCTTCATTCGCCCTTTTGCCCAAGCTAGCAGCGGCAACCCAAATACTCGAGGTGACCTGTTCCATCTTACTGCTACTCTCCTTGATTAACATTGTGAGGTTCTGCTCATAGTTGTTAAGTTTGTTAGGGATGTCTCCCATCTGTCCTTCCATATGACTAAGTTTAGCATTGATAGTATCCAGGTTATGCTGCAAAATTTCCACCTTTTTCTTCAAACCCATTATTTCATTATAGATCCAGGAATCAACCTTGAGACTGGTGTCGGCTTTCTCCTTAGCAGAATGCAGGAAGGAAAGCATGGTATCCCTCTGCATATCGTCACAATCATCTTCAGCAGTCTCGTGAGGGGGGGAGCAGACATTATCATTAATATCCTCCATTTCTGTTTGATCCTCCTTTTGACCCTCGGCATAGTCCTCAGGATGAGCAGAGTCCTTCATTTTTTCTTCCTCTATCCCCTTAATAGGAGAAGCAGTACTATCCGTATGGTCCTTCTTATTCTTCTCAATAGGATTCCTAACAGTGTTATCTTCCACTTTATTACCCCCACTAGAAATAACCTGGTTGCCCTCATTATTAGATTTACTCTGTTCAAAGTTACCTTCACTATTATTTTCCTCTTTTCCTTTTTCATTATTATCTTCAGTCTCCGGATACTTGTCCAAATTAGAACTTAACTCTCCAGTTTTAGTATCATCCTCATCCTCAGGTTTCCAATTCTCACAGCTTTCCGAATTATCAGTCTCAGACTCCTCATCCTCAAGAACTTGAGAGGCAGAGGGTTTCAAATTCAGGGCATTTACTTGACCTTTAATAGGGTCACCCTTCTTACTCTTAATGGGTTCTTTCTTCTTTTCCTTAGAGGGAGTAGAGGCAATGTGCTTATTTTTACAATATCCCTCAATAAGAAGGATCAGACCTTCATGAAGAATGGGTCTGGATTCCTTTTTCTTATGGGCTTCTAAACTATTAAGTAAAGAAAACGGCAAAAAGAAAGGGGAAAGATATTCTATCTTTATATCTGAAATGATTTAAAAAAATAAAATGACATTTATGAACTCTTTTATTTCTTCCATCAAGTATGAAATACTCATAGATGTAGCAGAGAACATCCCTCCAGATCTCCTTCATCTGGTTCGCATCAAAGAAATCACCATTCTTTTCCAAAAGCTTCTCCTCTTCTTCCATTTTCAAAAACTTTTTGTAAGCTGCATTTGAGATACTAGTTTGCTTAGTGAATTTTATGCCCACCGTAGGAAGCTCCGTAATCTCAGCAATAAACTCCTCTGTAAGTTTCACAGTCACACCATGGAGAGTGACTTTTTCATTAGACCAGTTCTTAAAGAAAGCCATAGTGATGTGTGGCTTAAAACCATTGAGTCACTCCATGTAACGAGTCACTTTTCCTTTCTGCAAAATTTTCCAAACATCCTTGCGAGCCTTCCATGCCTCACAATTTTTTGGTTCTTGTTTGCGCAGCTCGCCCCCCATCAGCAAAGAACAGTAAACACATTCAAACCAGAAAAACTAGACGCATAGAAGGAGAGGGTTAGAAAGAAAACTATTTTTCTTCCCACCAAAATAGACACCTTTGTTTAGAGAAATGTGCGAACACCATGTCGCATTCATTTGAGTGTACTTCATAGGGAATGAAAATCTGGCAATAATTTGATCACTCCATGAAATCATTAACTTTCCAATCTTTTCAAATCTTACCCACCTTCGCATGAATAGCTTCATAATGAATAATTGCTTTGAGATCAACTTGATTATTTAATTCATCGGTCCACCTCACCATTTGCCCCGTTAGGACAGCATAGTTGGCAACCCAATCAGCAGCACTGTTGGCCTCCCGAAAGGTATGAGATATGACAACTTTTTCAAATTTTTGAATAAGGTATTTAATCTTCTTGATAGTGGTCTCTATCGACCATGAGATAGCACTTTTATTATTAAGGATATTAATAATATTTAAAGAGTCAACTTCCAACCATAATTTTGGACATCCCAAATCCACTGCAATTTTCATAGTATAAAGGGCCGTCGTAGCTTCAGTAATGTGACTATTAGTCTGACCTATAGGGATAGCTATAGCATCTTTAACTATTCCCATATGATCTCTCAACACACCTCCACAACCTGCACTCCTTGGATTTCCCTTAGTAGCACCATCAAAGTTTCCTTTAATCCAACCATTCGGAGGAGAACTCCAAGTGACATTCAATCTTGGGTTATCAGTTTGAATCTTAGGGTTTCCAGGAAACATAGGATTATCAATAGGAAAGGTTTGATCAGATATTTTTAGAGATATGAAATTCTCCTTACAAGCTCTAATAATATTCTGACCAAGCACCCATCCAAGAACCTCTTTTTTTCTAAAAATTCTATTATTCCTTTCTTTCCAATACCCCAACAGAGATGAGGCAGAGTAATTTTCCATAGAAATTGAACATCAAAATTCTTAGACGGGCATTTTTGGCTTTTAAAAGAAGATTCCACATTGTTATGATGAATCCAAGTCAAGTTCCAATACATTAGGATCTCAGTCCAAACCATCTAAGAATAAGAGCAGTTCAGAAATAGGTGGTCTCTATCTTCAAAACCATTCTTACATAAAATACACCCATTCACCAAATTAATACCTCTTTTCTGCAAGTTATCAAGGGTCAAAATTTTATTTTGAAGCAGGACCCAAAAGAAGAAATTAATTTTAGGAATGAGACCCTTAATCCAAGCCTGAGACCACAAGGGATGATTTTCCTTCTCCTTAGAAGCAAAGAGAGAAGAAACCTTGTATTGCCCACTAGGATCAGCATACCAAATAATCTCATCCTCAAACGAAGGATGAAGAGAAACAACATTGAGAGATAATTGGACGTGATAGAAACTTTGATCAATGTCCTTCAAGTTAACCCAGGCATCATTCTGCCAATAATGACTAACAAGAGTGCCATATCTCTGCTTGCATAAGTCAACTTGATTCAGATCTTGAACATCCTCGATCAGGGGGCGATCCTTAAGCCATACATCTTCCCAAAAACTCACCCTAGACCCATTTCCAATTTTCCATGAGCACCCTTCTCCAAGCATTTTCTTAGTACCCTGCACAGCTCTCCAAATTGAGGAGGGATGACTAACATCAGCAAAGGAGAAGAAATCAGGAAGAGAAACAGAATTAGGGAGGTACTTGTGTTTCCAAATGGTACTCAATTCTTTCTTCTCATGGAACACACGCCATCCTTATTTAGCTAGAAGAGCTTGATTCATGCTTCTGATTTTCCAGATACCCAAACCACCTTCCCTGACCGGTTTACACACATGATCCCAGGCAATTAAAGGTATTCTCTTTTTTTCCTCTGAACTAGTCCATAAAAAATCCCTTTGAATTTTATCAATAGCCTTAGCAAATTTAGTGGGGATTTTGAAGAGACTTAAGGCAAAAGTTGGTATACTTTGGAGAGAAGCTCTAAGAAGAATTAATTTACCAGCCTGGCTTAAAAGGTTCCCTTTCCATCTTTCTAACTTCTTGCTGAATTTGTTAATGAGGTCTTCCCAGAAGGAATCCAAAACCTTCAAGCCTAAAGGAAGACCCAGATAGGATAAAGGGAGAGAACCAATAGAACATCCAAGGATTTTGGCAATTTTATGTTGTCTAAGAATGGGGGTATTGAGGTAAAACACAACACTTTTATTCCAGTTAACCAATTGACCAGAAGCTGAGGAAAAAAGATTTAAAGCTTGCTTCAAATTTCTGGCTTCCTTGACTTCGAATTTCCCCATAAAAATGGTATCATCAACAAATTGGCCATGAGAACAAATAAGAGGATGGGAAGAGGTTTGCAACCCCTTAATGACTCCTCTACACACTAGATCCCCAATGTACCTCCCCAAACAATCAACCATTATAAAAAATAGGATGGGGGAAAGAGGGTCTCCTTGTCTCAATCCCTAAGAGGGATTAAAAAAAGGAGAAGAGCTACCATTAACCAGGACAACAATAGAAGAAGAAGAGATTAACTGATAAATCAGTCCAACAACCTTCTTGTCAAAGCCAAAGGCAAGCAAAATATTAGAGAGGAAAGACCAATCAACTCTGTCATAAGCCTTAACAATGTCCACTTTCATTACAAATCCTTGATTGTTAGAACAAGATAAGGAATGAATATTCTCATGAGCCGAAATAACAGAATTGAGGATTTGTCTACCTGGAGTGAAGCCATTTTGTTGGTCGGCAATGAGCAAAGGGGTCACTAGAAGCAGTCTTGAAGTAAGAACTTTGGAGATACTTTTATAAAGAGAATTACAAAGACTGATCGGCCTAAACTGGTCAGGCGAGTCAGCTCCAATTTTCTTAGGGATCAGGCACAGGAAGGTGGAATTAACTTCCTTCGACATTTGTTTTGCCCCAAAGAATTCCTTCACCGCATCACAGACATCTTTTCCTACAAGTTTCCAAAAATTCTGAAAGAAAAACATGGGAAAGCCATCAGGACCAGGAGCTTTATCTCCTCCTAGAGAACAAATAGCTTTGAAAATTTCATCATTCTTAGGAATTGAGCTTAACAATTTGTTCTGATCCTTACAAACTAGAGTGGGGATCACTCTAAGAAACTCAGCCTGATGTTCCAAATTGATGAAGGGATCCACTGTCATTAGCCCTAAGAAAAAATTCACCATTTCGTCCATGATGTCCTTATCCTCCTTAATCTTCAAGTCTCCCTTCGTAAGATGTGAAATGTGAGATTTGGCTCTATGCTTTAGTGTGGATAGATGGAAAAATTTGGTATTTTTATCTCCTTCAGTCAGCCATGTCAATCTAGATCTTTGCCTCCAGTAGATCTCCTCTTTTGTAATGATGTCATGGTATTGAGACAGGTTATCATTTTCTTCTAAAAGAAGGTCAGGGGTGTATCCCTCCTTCTGAATTTTATCCTAAATATTTTGGATCTCCTTTTTCAAAATAGATTTATTCTCAAAGATGTTCCCAAAGCAATTTTTGTTCCATGTTTTAACTTTCCTTTTGACATTTTTAAGTTTAGCAGTCACTCTGAAGAGAGCAGTACCATCAATTTTGATATTCCACCATTCTTCCATTTTTCTTTCAAACTGTGGGTGCTTCATCCACATTTTTTCAAATCTAAAAGGAAAATTCCTCTTCGAACTAAACTTGATAGCAGAGAAGATAAGAGGGAAATGATCAGAACCAATTTTCTCATGGGCTTCCAGTTTGCAAATGAAATCTTTAGACCAATCCAGAGAGATAAGAGCACGATCAAGCCTAGCTTGAATACAATCATTACCAACTCTCTTATTACTCCAAGTGAACTGAATGCCATGAAGATCCATATCCAATAGGCCCTCTTTGTTAATAAACTCCCTTAGGTCCATTCTTCCTTCAAGCTGGGTAACATTACCTCCCATTTTTTCATGATCATAAAGAGGGACATTAAAATCTCCCATGATTATCCATCGTCCAGAGTAATCTATAGTTTTAAAGTTGGATATAGAATTCCAAACCTTCTTCCTTTGGCTTTTCATGTTGGGCGCATATATGTTCACAATATACCAGTCCTCATTTTGATCAGCACTGGTAATTTTAGCAATCATAAAGTATTTATTGGCACTCAAAATTGTCCCAGCAAAACAAATTTTTTTTCCATAGCATCAGGGTTCCCCCTAAAGCACCTTCTAAACTACGAGCATTTAAAGAGTAATTTTTAAAAGCTTTTATTTGCTCTGCTTTCTCTTTATTCATCTTAGTTTCCTGTAGCAGAAGAAAATCAGGTTTCTATTCTCTAACAAAATTCCTAACAACATCTAGTTTATGATAACTGTTCAACCCCCTAATATTCTAGGTAATAATTTTCATTTCCATTTTTTAGGGTTATAATCCAGAATAGTTGCTTGACAACCATCAGCAATATTCTGCAAGCTTTCTATCTCCCTGGTTTTCTTAGAAGATTTCCTTCCACATCCATCTGGGGACCCAACATCTGGTTTCACCTTGGACTGTTGATCTAATTTTTTACCAGATTTTACTGGGGTCAGGGCTTTGGGGTTCACTTTAGTATGTGAATCAAGTTTACTGCTTCGAGTCTCGACCCCCTTTATATTATTTTTTTTTTCAGCCCTTTTCCTTAAGTTTAGTTTAAGCTATGAGATACCTCCATCTTCTTTGATAGCTTCTAGGACAGGAAGGTCCTTTATAAAAGTATCCTGTGAAAAAATAGGGTCAAAAGCCTGCAACTCCCTGGACTGAGTTGGTTTTTCCTCACTATGGGCTCCTGATTCAGCCAAGAATTCTCCTTCCTCAAGCTCAACCTTCTCATCCAGATCACCCCATTTATCCTCCATCTTTCGATAGAGAACAATTTTCTTTGATAAGTCCAGCTGTTCATCTATTCCTTGTTCAGGTAAGATGGGATCAAGTTGTAAGCCAATCACTTCTATTTCAGAGTTCTTTTTCTCCATATCAGACACGAGCCTAGCCCCATCCTCAAGAAGTGTCTTAGAACTAGTATCCACAATCTCTGGTGGAACTTTTGCATTCTCATACTCTTTCTTCTCTGTGGGCTGGACTTGTTTAGGTTTCCAAACCTTCTTTTGCTGAACCTTAGTCTTATTCGCTACCTTCTCAATACTGGAGAGTTTTTTGCTCTTGGAAGGACAGATTTTAACTAAATGACCCTGCTTCTTACAAGCATAACAAGCATTAGGAAGATCTTCAAAAAATATTTCTTGGGTTTTCTTATCAAGCTTATAAATTAATTCCACTTTGTTTGGGAGATGATTCAGATCCACCACCTTCACATATAGTCTAGCACTGTGGAGTTTGGATCTGGTCACACTAGCATTATCCAGAGCCACCAGTTCACCAAAAGAACTGGCAATACTCTTAAAAATGTCCTCATGCTAGAATTTAAGAGGAAGATCGGGAAGTCTGGCCCAAATAGGGGTAGTAAGGAAGAAGGAGTCAGATAAAACCATATTAGGCTCCCACTTTTTCATAGCAAGAGAACTTTTTCCAAAAGGCCAAGGACCTCCACAAAGAACCATTTCCATATCTTCCTTACAGTTAAAATTAAACAGAAAGAAGCCATTCAGCATGGGAGCAATATCCACTTCCCCACGAATAGCCCATTTCCTCTTAATCATTATCCTTAGAGAATCAATATCTGGTCTTACCCCTAGAAATTTTCCCACCAGTGTAAAATCCATGGAGGAAACAGAGAAATCCACTAAGGGATCAGGGATAAAAACCTGGAACTCACCTTTCTCCCAACTAGTTTTCGAAGTCACCGGCGGGAACGAAGATTTTCCAGTAGGTTTCCTGTCGAAAAGTGAAGACCAACTCTTCTGATATGAGGACCCTATCTTCTCTCCAAAAGAGGAATAAACTTTGTTTGATTCCACATTATTCTTCTTTTCCTCTTTATCCTGACCCACCACACGAGACACGAAGGCGGAATGCAAGGGCAGATCACGGACCCCACAAAAAGTGTCTGAAACATGTCCAGACAACACATCATTCTCAAAAGACATGGAACTCAACCCAGCAATCTTCCCAGGCCCCCCCACAGATCCTCCAGGGTCTGTACCTCCGGCCAAGTTCTCCCCAACCAGTTTCCCGCCTGAAAATGAGCCCGCTAATTCAAAAACTGTAAGAGCGCCCATCAGTTTTCATTCTCAACTTATCATAGTTTTAATTATTAATTATTAAATTAATTAATAATTAACGAATATTAAATCTTAAAGAATTTTATTAATAGATCTTGATTAGTAATTAATTATTAAATAATTAATGATTTTAATTTAGTAAGGTAGGTAAATAATGAGACTAATTGGAATCAACAATTAATACCATTTAATAATGATAATTATATTAATTGTCTAAAAATTTGATTATTAATGAAATTGGGGTTATTTTTATTTAATAATCAATTATTATTATTATTATTATTTAACAAATGATTATTATTGCTCTTAAGTCATGATATGATTTTCTAAGAACAAGAATGAGTTAATTCATAGGGGTAAACTATGAAATTTAGTTACTTGAAACATACCTTGAAACAAAAACTGAAATTCTAATGTTTAACTCAACTACGTGTTTTCAAATCCAAACTGTTAGACTATTATGTTTTCTATTTATTGTCTATGCTTTAGGGTATTTTGGGGTTGATTAGCATTGACCAGTTTAGGTTGTTACCAGAGGCTCTGGGGTTATGTGATTGTGATGATTTGATGTTTTGGTCTCGATCTTTCTAAACCCAACCATGGTGATGTGTTGATATGCTCTATGATGGATGTTTTTACTGGTTGTTATTGCTTTCTAGTTTCCTTGTGTGAAGCTAAGGTGTTTGTTTATGAGATACCTGACTTAACTATTTTTGAGTCTCGATCAGTTATATTTGATAACCATTTTTGAGTTGTTGATCAGTTATACTTGGGTTGCTTTCTAGTCGCTTTGAGAGGACTGAGATGTTTTGGATGGTTTTCTCTTGATGATGTCATGTTGTGACATGTTTGACTTGACCATTTTGGAGTCTTCGATTAGTATTGTGATTTATTATTGGGATACTTTTTGGTTGCTCGTTGGAGAACCATTGGATATTATGATTTATCATGGATGCCTTCAGATGCTGATAGAGACCTGTTGTGATCATTATGATTATTATTTGATGCTATTCAGTTGCCTATGGAGAACTGATGTGGTTATTGTGGATTATATTTATGATGTTTTTAGTTGCTTGTATAGGACTGAGGTGATTTTATTATGATTCTTTGATTTGAGATTTCATGAGCCTAGGGTAGGTTATCTATGTGTAGTGTCAGGAAGTGGCTTGCAATGGGGGTCAGAGCCCTAAGAGGCTGCCTAGAGAAACCCATTGTAAGTTGTTTTAATAAGTGATAACATTTACACTAAATGGGGATTAAAATGAACCTAATAAGATAATTGTATGTTCTCTCCCATGCCTTGAGTGCTAGTACAGACTAGGATGGGGTAGAGAGAATGCTTGGTGGCGACCTTGCATTCCGTAGTATGCCTCGTCAGTACGAGAGGATACTAGTGGCCGCAGGAACACAGGGGACCCGAGATTCCTAGGGGATTGCTCGGGTAACTTCCAACGTGATTCGTGCGATGACACTTTGTCGCTTGCATAGTAGATTTTCTACGTGTCTTTGTGGTGCCTCTGGGTCTAGATGTCGATCTATGTGTTGGAACCCTTGAGTTAGTATACTTTTAGGATTCTTGGACTTAGATAGTATTTGTTTTGTGTGTTTTGATATCTTGTTTGGGACTTGAGACTATCTCCTCAGCGCGGTGGGAGTGGACCATTTAGGTTCCACGCAGTCGGGTTGTAGTGCTTTTCACTCTTACCATTTGAGATCCGTCCATTGCTACCGTGGCTGGAGCTTCTTGTGATGCTTGTTCATCATGTTTAGGTGATGTTATCTATTTTGGAGGATCATTTTGTGCTTTATTCTTGCATGTTAGATTTCTTTATGCATATGTTGTAGCATGTTTTAGGGTGACATCCCTATTACTATAGTACCGATGATATCTTCGGTGGCTTGGGACGTTATGCGTCGGGGATGGCTAGGGCCCAGGATGGTCTAATGATGCTATTGACGGTTGGGAGGAACCACACACTTAGATTAGTTGTGTTTTATGATAGATGGATAGTTGTATTTCATGTTGGATGCTTATATCTTTTATGATGGATGGATGGATGTATCATGTATGGTATATGGTTTCATTTATTTTACTATACTTTGTATCATGGATTCTTGGAGGATGATGTACCTTTATTTCTACTTATGTATATTCTTTTAGCCTTTCATACCCTGTGACATGTACAGTGGATGATTGAGCATTCCGAATTAATTTGCCAAGAGGCATTCAGAACAAATGTATATTAAATGGATATTGGACTTTCTTATTATTCTTTCATGTGGATGTGGTAGTTGTTAGACTTAGAATTAATTAAATTTAAATATGACTCAACGTCTTGGGATCCTTAAGGAATGTAACATGTTAGGTATGTTCGTTGATGATTACATGTTACTGCTTCCGCTACTATGTGTTTGATGTGTACATTATACTTTCTTGTTTAAAAAAAAAAAAATGTTTGGCAAACTTAGTAAAACTTTAGGTTAATTCTTTTGGATCCCTTGGCGGGGCGTTACACATTCTAGAGTAATCATCAACAAAAAGAATAAAGAACTTTTCTCTAGTATAGCTCTAAATTCCAATAGGTCCACACAAATCAGTATGCACAATTTCCAAAATTTCTTTAGACTGATAATTTTTACTTTTAAAGCTAGTCTTTCCCATCTTACCAATCTGACAATTCTTGCATAGACCAACATCAGGTTTCTTTATACTAGGAATGCCTCTTACTTTTCTGAATTTGCTTATTTTCACCAAGTTATCAAAATTTACATGACACAACCTTTTGTGCCATAACCAACTTTCTTCAACTTGAGCAATAAAACATGAGCATTCACCAAGTTCAAGATAAAACAAGTTACCTTTTGTTTGTATGCCTGATCCAATCAGCTTTCCTTTGTCATCCAGTAGTCTTGCTTTTCCTTGCATGAATTCCACCTCAAGATCACTATCAGAACTCTGTTTTGATTCTTCTTCACTTTCTAACTAAGAATCTTTTATCTTTTTGCCCTTATCTTTGAGTGAAAGCTTGGCTTCAAATGTTGATTCAATGTTCTTGGAAGTTGGAACATAGTTGTCATAGTTATCTAGCTCAAATGTAGTCAATCTTCCTACTATGGCCTCTAAATTTATCTTATGATTTGCTTCACATCTTCTTTCTTGAATTGAAAAAACTCTAATTGCATAAATATGAAGCAATGTTCTAAGAACTTTACTTTCAACTATTTCCTCTTTGATATCTCCTCCAGAAGCTTTGATTGCACTAACACTTGCTTTGACTCTTTCAACATATTTAGCAATGTTCTCATCCTCTCTCATCCTCATCTGATCAAATTGTCCTCTTAGACTTTCTAATTTGGCTCTCCTCACATTGTCATCACCTCCATAGATATCTTTCATTTTGTTCCACATTTCAAAGGTAGTTTTGTAGTCCTTGATATCATCAAATTCTTCATAGCTTAAGGTAGATGCAATGTCTATCATCATAGTGTTATGAGTCTTCTTCTTAGTAATGTCATTGACAAATAATGTACTAGAAGGAGTTACATATTCTTGATCAAGGTATTTCAATCGTGTATCTCCAATGGAAGCCAAATGGAGTCTCATGAGACCTTGCCGTGCTAAAAAGTTATCCCTGTTAAACCTTGGAATTTCCATCTTGTAAGACATCCTAATCTTTACCTTAGATCCTTGAAATCCTTCCTACAAGCACCAAATGCTCTGATACCAATTGTTGGAAATATGGATGGAGTAACTGGGGGGGGGGTGAATCAGTTACCACAAAAAAAAATCCACAGATCCCTTAGATGTCTTATAAAACTAGTTACTACTGTCACTCGGTAGCTATACAGAAAAATGTTGTAACTCGCTAGATGTAGTGTATGTCATCTTTAACAGATCTTAAACATTTACAGTGATTAACATACATGCATAAAAGAAATAACATGAACACATGTTTAACATGGAAACCCAATATGAGAAAAACCACCAAGTAACTAGCTACTGATTTTCACTCTTCTGAAGTGAGCCCTGTTAGGAGCCAACCTTGTTAAAGGTTACAAAACACATTGTGAGGTGTGACCTTGTTAAAGAATTTAATCACCCTGCTAGGAGTGGCCTTGCTAGAGGACTTTATAACAATTCAATAGAACTATCACCTTGTTAGAGGATTTACATAATGGCTGTTAAACCAACTCTATTAAGAGATTTACAAATCACTGCTACAATGGTGAGAAAGTAATAATGAATTGACCTGAATGAGATGCAACTAAATTGGTGATAGAGATCTCTATTCTTCTTCACTAGATCCTCTCTTGGTCAAATACGACTTTGCTGCTCCTCAAGGATATTTGATCCCCTTCCTCAAAATTCACTCACACTTTCCTCTTCACATAATCAACACACTTGGATGCTCGCTCATTACACTTTAGAATTCACAACTTGACCTTTTATTTATACCTTAAAAATTGTCAAGTTGACTTATTTACAAGTTACAATTACTAATAATCATTACATCAGTCAACTAGAATCATTACATGAAACAATTAAACTTTATTTCCCAAAACAATGAAATCCTTCATTGGCTGACCCTGCTTGATAAACACTACTCTAGAAATGATTTCCAGTGTTAACCAACTGAAGCTCGGTAAACACTGCAAATTTTGCAAAATCTTTTGGAGACTAAGTGAACTCATTAAAAAATGACTTTCCTTTGTTAACCTTGTGAGCTTGGTTAGCACTAACTTCTATCACAGAAACCTTCAATGCTTGAGTTAGCTCAGTAGACACAGTTTCCATAGAGTAACTTTCAGGAACACTCAGTAGACTCTGGAATTTTCTTTGCTGACCAACTAAGCTTGGTAGACTCTGTAGTTTTCTTTGCTGACCAATTGAGCTCGGTAGATTCCATCTAATAACTGATATGACATTTGTGTAACATCAAAGACAACACACAATTGAACAATTGTATCCAACAATCTTTTCCTTTTCTTTTTTCTAGTAGTAGAGCATTCTTATTTTTCACAACCAAGTCCACCTTTATCCTTAGAAGTTTTCTAAAAACTAAGAATTTCATCAAGCATCTCACTATCACCTTTGAATCTCAGGTTCTTCTCTACCCATTCCTTTATCAATTCAAGCTCATTTTATAGCTTCAAAAAAAAATTGTTTATTTTAATACATTAAATTTCTCTTCCCTATCCTTTCATTTCTTCTAATTCCTTTTTAAGCTTTCAAACTTTACTCATCAAGTATAATGCACTTATTGGTTTTGATTTGTAGCTTAAGATCGTCAATATTTCTCTTTTCTTCTTCTAGTTTTTTTTAGAAGTGAATAATTTATTTTCTTCTACTTATCTTCATACCCATTAATTCTCCAAAGTGTACTTCCAATTCTCCTTCGAGGTTCTCAATAACCTTAATGTTCTAATCTTATCTTTCTATAACATCTAAATCTTCCTATGATTGAAACATGTTATTTGAATTCCATCTACCTCAGTTGCCAGTATGTCCTAAATTTCTTGCAACATAAAAAAATTAGTAGAAGGGGGTAAAATATGAAAGGTGTTGTTGATATCAAAATAAAAAAAAATAAAAAAAACCCTTTAGAACATACCCATTATGTCGAACAACAATTATCAACATTTTTAGAAAAGCACTCTAACATGCACATGTGAATGTACTGTAAGTAAAGATAACAATAACACAATGCAACTCATAACACCATTATTTGTTAACTAGGGAAACCCTAGCCAAGGGAAAACCTTGGTGGGGATAGTACCCAGTAATGAAAAGTATTTTGTGAAAGATATTGACCTTCTTAGGAGTCTATTGCATCCATATAGTGTCTCAGTCCTTGTTAGAAGCCTCAACCCTATTAGAAGTTTTTTTTATAATTACAAAAAGTATGCAAGTTGAACCCACTACCCATATATGCAATTATAGGGATATTCTATACACAAGGAATGGATATAGAAACCTTTTGACAATGCTAATATATGGAATATGTTATTTGTCCTTTGTATCTCTTTGTACACAACTTTGCATATACCAATTGTTCTATGCTCTAACATCAAGTTTGCATCATAAAATAATTGCATAACAATGCCCAAAGACATGACAAAACTTTGTTCTTTATACCAAGTTATTTTGTTCTGTCAGCCTTCATGTCTTCACACATGTCCCAAAAATTAAAACTAACTCTTACCTAGCTAGGGTTAACATCTAGGATGTCATCCCTAAATAGTCAAGCAATAATTTTGATAAACAAAATAATTCCTTAACACAAATTACCACTTTCCTTAATTCTATCACGTTCTACCTATGCAAACATGTGATTGTTAAATCTGCAATAACTTCGTCTGTACTACTCATAATGACTTGTGCTCTTCTTTGTAGGATCATCATATCACATTCTTAGTTTTGTGAACTACGCACATGCCAATTCGCTATCTATGATCTTCACAAACCAAAAAGGTGTTTGTGTTGATAGATAAATTTTGTGGTACTTAGACAATTTTATAAATCTTCAAGCCAAAACTCTATCTCCATAGCATGTTGACTTAATTGGAATGATATGCTTCCATAAATGACAACCTTAACATATTTTCATACTCATCTCTTAGCCAAATTGCCAATAGATCTAACTTCCATGTTCACCAGCTTTATTATCCAAATTTATTGTAGGATTTTTATTTTTATCATTGAATGATGTAGAGTGTGTGGATTGAGTAAGAGTAGGCCTTTTTAGGTTCTTCAAGCTCTAGGAAATAGTAAAACCATTTTATTTTTTCTTGTTTTATTATTAATCTTTTCTTTTTCTTTTTTTCTAGTATTAGAGCATTCTTCTTTTTCACAACCAAGTCCATCTTTATCCTTAGAAGTTTTTTGAAAACTAAGAATTTCATCAAGCATCTCACTATCACCTTTGAATCTCAGGTTCTTCTCTACTCGTTCCTTTATCATTTCAAGCTCAATTTATAGCTTCAAAAAGATTTCTTCAATTTTAATACAGTAAATTTCTTTTCCTTGTCCTTTAATTTCTTCTAATTCCTTTTTCAGCTTTCAAACTTTATTCATCAAGTATATTACAATTATTGGTTTTGATTTGTTGCTCAAGATTCTCAATATTTCTCTTTTCTTCTTCTAGCTTTTTTTTAGAAGAGAATAATTTATTTTTCTTCTACTTATCTTCATACTCATTCATTCTCCAAAGTGTACTTCCAATTCTCCTTCAAGGTTCTCAATAACCTTAATGTTCCTTGTCTTTCTATAACATCTAGATCTTCCTATGATTGAAACATGTTGTTCAAATTCCATCTGCCTTAGTTGTCAACATGTCCTAATTTGCTTACAACATAAAAAAATTAGCGAAAGGGGGTAAAATATGAAAGGTCTTGTTGATATCAAAATAAATTTTAAAAAAAATCTTTTAGAACATACCCATTATGTTGAACAACAATTATCAACCTTTTAAGGAAAACACCCTAACATGCACATGTGAATGTATTGAAAAGTAAAGATAACAATAACCCAATGCAACTCATAACACCATTATTTGTCAACTAGGGAAACCCTAGTGAAGGGAAAACCTTGGTGAGGATGGTATCCACTAATGTAAAGTATCTTCTGAAAGATATTGACCCTCTTAGGAGTCTATTGCATTCATATAGTGTCTCGATCCTTGTTAGAAGCCTCAACCCTGTTAGGAGTTGTTTTTATAATTACAAAAAATATGCAAGATGAACCCACTACCCGAATATGCAATTACATGGATATTCTATACACAAGGAATGGATATAGAAACCTTTTGACAATTTTTATATATGGAATATCTTATTTGTCCTCTGTATCTCTTTGTACAAAACTTTGCATATACCAATCATTCTATGCTCTAACATCAAGTTTGCATCATAAAATAACTACATAACAATGCCCAAAAACATCACAAAACTTTGCATCCAAAACTCTGTTCTTTATACCAAGTTATTTTGTTCTGTCAACCTTCATGTCTTCACACATGTGCCAAAAATTAAAACTAACTTTTTCCCAGCTAGGGTTAACATCTAGGATGTCATCCCTAAATAGTCAAGCAATAATTTTGATAAACAAAATAATTCCTTAACACAAATTACCACTTTCATTAACTCTGTCATGTTCTACCTATGCAAACATGTGATTGTTAAATCTGCAATATCTTAATTTGAACTACTCATAATGACGTGTGCTCTTGTTTATAGGATCATCATACCATGTTCTTACTTCCCTCAAATGCGCACATGCCAATTCACTATCTATGATCTTCGCAAACTAAAAAGGTGTTTGTGTTGACAGATAAATTTTGTGATACTTAGATAATTTTCTAAGTCTTCAAGCCAAAACTTTGTCTCCATAGCATGCTGACATAATTGGAATGATATGCTTACATCAATGACAACCTTAACATATTTCCATACTCATCTTTTAGCCAAATTGCCAACAGATCTAACTTCCATGTTCACTAGCTCTAGTATCAAGCATCTCATTGTCACCATTGAATCTCAGGTTCTTCTCTATCCATTCCTTTATCATTTCAAGTTCATTTATAGCTTTAAAAAAAATTCTTCAATTTTAATACATTAAATTTATTTTCCTTGTCCTTTGATTTCTTCTACTTGCTTTTTTAGCTTTCAAACGTTATTCATCAAGTATATTGCACTTATTGGTTTTGATTTGTAGCTCAAGATCGTCAATATTTCTCTTTTCTTCTTCTAGCTATTTTTTTAGAAGAGAATAATTTTTTTCTTCTACTTATCTTCATGCCCATTCATTCTCCAAAGTGTACTTCCAATTCTCCTTCAAGGTTCACAATAACCTTAACATTCTAATCTTGTCTTTCTATAACATCCAGATCTTCCTATGATTGAAACATGTTATTCGAATTCCATCTACCTCAGTTATCAACATGTCCTAAATTGCTTGCAACATAAAAAAATTAGCAGAAGGGGGTAAAATATGAAAGGTCTTGTTGATATCAAAATAAATAAAAATAAAAATATATTTTAGAACTTACCCATTATGTCAAACAACAATTATCAACCTTTTTAGAAAAACACCCTAACATGCACATGTGAATGTACTGAAAAGTAAAGATAACAATAACACAATGCAACTCATAACACCATTATTTGTTAACTAGGGAAACCCTAGCCAAGGGAAGACCTTGGTGGGGGTGGTATCCACTAATGAAAAATATCTTGTGAAAGATATCGACCCTCTTAGGAGTCTATTGCATCCATATAGTGTGCTAGTCCTTGTTAGAAGTCTCAACCCTGTTAGGAGTTGTTTTTATAATTACAAAAAGTATGCAAGATGAACTCACTACCCAAATATACAATTATAGGGATATTCTATACATAAGGAATGGATACAAAAACCTTTTGACAATGTTGATATATGGAATATCTTATTTGTCCTTTGTATCTCTTTGTACACAACTTCACATATACCAATCGTTCTATGCTCTAACATCAAGTTTGCATCATAAAATAACTACATAATAATGCCCAAAGAAATCACAAAACTTTGCATCCAAAAATCTGTTCTTTATACCAAGTTATTTTGTTCTATTAGCCTTCATGTCTTCACATGTGTCCCAAAAATTAAAACTAACTCTTGTCCAGCTAGGGTTAACATCTAGGATGTCATCCCTAAATAGTCAAGGAATAATTTTAGTAAACAAAATAATTCCTTAACACAAATTACTACTTTCCTTAACTCTGTCATGTTCTACCTATGCAAACATGTGATTGTTAAATCTGCAATATCTTCGTCTGTACTGCTCATAATGACTTGTGCTCTTTTTTGTAGGATCATCATACCATGTTCTTACTTCCCTCACGTGTACACATGCCAATTCGCTATCTATGATCTTCACAAATAAAAAATGTGTTTGTGTTGATAGATAAATTTTATGATACTTAGAAAATTTTCTAAGTCTTCAAGCCAAAACTTTGTCTCTATAGCATGATGACTTAATTGGAATGATATGCTTCCATAAATGACAACCTTAACATATTTCCATACTCATCTCTTAGCCAAATTGCCAACGGATCTAGCTTCCATGTTCACCAGCTCTATTATCCAAATTTTTTGTAGGATTTTTTTTTTACCATTGAATGATGTAGGGTTTGTGGATTGAGTAAGAGTAGGTAATTTTAGGTTCTTCAAGCTTTAGGAAATAGTAAAACCCTTTTATTCTTTCTTATTTCATTATTGAGCTTTTCCTTTTCTTTGTTTCTAGTATTAGAACATTCTTCTTTTTCACAAACCAAGTCCGCCTCTATCCTTAGAAGTTTTCTAAAAACTAATAATTTCATCAAGCATGTCACTGCCACCTTTGAAATTCAAGTTCTTCTCTACTTGTTCCTTTATTGTTTCAATCTCATTTTATAGCTTCGTAATTTTTTCTTCAAGTCTTTTTTACATTAAATTTCTTTTTCTTGTCCTTTAATTTTTTCTAATTCTATTGTTAGCTTTCACTTTCTTCATCAAGTATGTTGCACTTATTACAGCTTAGTCTCACGATCATCAATATTTCTCTTTTCTTCTTCTAGCTATTTTTTTAGAAGAGAATAATTTTCTTAGCATTCTTCTACTTATCTTTATACTCATACATTCTCAAAAGTGTACTTTCAATTCTCCTTCAAGGTTCACAACAAGCTTAATGATCTAATATTCTCTTTCTATAACATCCATATCTTCTTTTTGATTGAAACATGTTATTCAAATTCTATCTACCACAGTTGTCAATGTGTTTGAAATTGCTTGCAAAATAAAAAATTATTGGAAGGGAGGATAATATGAAAGGTCTTGTTGATGTCATCATAGATTTCTACCATAATTTTTTCCCATTTCCTTGTGAACATATAAATCTTTAGAATGACCAAAATTTATTTGGAAATGCCTCAATATTCTCTATCATACCAAAAACCATTCAAAATCCAACATATAAAAGGGTTCTTAAGATCTATAGTAAAGTTTGGATCTTTAGATAATACTTTTCTTTAGTTTCTAGAGGAAGCATCTATACCACCAAGGAGTAAAAACATATTTTTTGACTTTTCCTCCACATTCTTATATAATTTATTCAACCAAATCTTCTTCATCATTTTTTTCCTCATTCACATTAAGTTCCCTCTTTTTTGATATAGAAGGCTTTGTATTCTTCCTTCTGTAGAAATAAGAGACATGTCCTAGTATATTGCAATTGGAATAAGTAGGACCTTGTTGCAGAGAATTCCAACTTCCTCTCCCATTATATTTGCACTCAACAACCTCATGCCCATATTTTTTGTAGACATAAAAATATCTAGAAGGATTGAAATTTTCTATCACTATTTATATTTATAAATTTATTTCTTATCATCCTACTTCTACATTCATCTTCCTTTTGTGCATGCTTATTGCATAATTGAACATTGTAGGATTGAGACATGGTCTTCTTAGAAATAGGAAATACTGAAAGGGGGTGTGTGTGCAAGGTGTGAATCAATATTCCACAAACTTTTGGCCAACCATGGATGTCTTTAACAATCTTAAAACATACACGTATGAATATAATGAAAAATAAACATAACAATAGTGCAATACAAGTCATAACAACATTATTTTTCAACTAGGGAAACCCTGGCCAAGGGAAAACCCTAGTGGGGATGATACCCACAAAATAATCAAATAATCAAAAGTATCCTACGAAAGATATTGAATTTACTAGGAGTCTATTACATCTGTATAGTGTCTCGGTCTTTGTTAGAAGCCTCAACCCTATAAGGAACTATTATTTTAATTACAAAAAGTATGCAAGATGAGCCCACTTCCCAAACATGCAATTAAATAATATTATGTACACTAAAAGAATATATACATAAGCCTTTTGACAATGTTGAAATTTGGAATATCTGATTTGTCCTTTGTAGCTCTTTGTACACAACTTTGCATATAATGATTCTTCTCTAGTCTAACATCAAGTTCGCATCACAAAATAAGTACATAACAAAGCCCAAAGTCATCAAAAAGCTTTGCATCCAAAACTTTGTTTTTTATACCAAGTTATTATGTTATATTAGTCTTCATGTCTTCACACATGTCCTGAAAATAAAATCTAACTCTTTCCAACTTAGGGTTAACATCTAGGATGTGGTCCCTAAATATTCAAGCAATTATTTTGATAAAAAGAAAAAATCATTAACACAAATTACTACTTTCTTTAACTTTGTCTTGTTCTCCCTATGCAAACATGTGATAGTTAAACCTTCAACATCTTTGTTCATACTACTCATAATTGCTTGCACTCATTTATGTAGGATCATCATACCATGTTCTTTCTTCCCTCAAGTGCACATGTACCAATTTGTTGTCTATGATCTTCGCAAACCAAAAAGGTGTCTTTGCTGACAGATAAACTTTGTGATACTTAGACAATTTTCTAAGCCTTCAAGCCAAAACTTTATCTTCATAGCATGTTGACTTAATAGGGGTGATATGTTGCCATAAATGGAAACCTCAACATGTTTCCATACTCATCTCTTGGCCAAATTTCCAACAATCTCCCCCTTTTGCATTGATGGAAACATATGGGAAAATTGGCTAAGTCCTAGAATGCAAAATTTCAAAATTGTGAAGTTCTTCACATGACCATACAAAATTTAAAAATTTGGATCATTTTTATTATATACCATATTTACATATTCTTCCTTATATTTCCTGGTACATACAATTTTCCATACAAACACTCCCCATTTGACATCGATGACAAAGGTGAGTTAAAAACTATTACAAGTCAAAATTGTGATTCTACCTTCATTCTTCTATGCTAATGAATTCATTAATAATGCAGTGCAATTAACAAAACTCTTCAAGCCAAAACTTAGTCTCCGTAGTATGCTGACTTAATTGGAATGATATGCTTCCATAAATGACAACCTTAACATATTTCCATACTCATCTCTTAGCCAAATTGCCAATAGATCTAACTTCCATGTTCACTAGCTCTATTATCCAAATTTATTGCAGGATTTATTTTTCACCATTGAATGATGTAGGGTGTGTGAACTGAGTAAGAGTAGGTCTTTTTAGGTTCTTCAAGCTCTAGGAAATAGTAAAACCCTTTTATTCTTTCTTGTTTCATTATTGGTCTTTTCCTTTTCTTTGTTTCTAGTATTAGAGTGTTCTTCTTTTTCACAACCAAGTCCTCCTTTATCCTTAGAAGTTTTCTGAAAACTAAGAATTTTATCAAGCATCTCACTGCCACTTTTGAATCTCAAGTTCTTCTCTACCCGTTCCTTTATCATTTCAAGCTTGTTTTATAGCTTCAATTTTTTTTTTCAAGTTTAATGCATTAAATTTCTTTTCCTTGTCTTTTGATTTCTTCTAATTCCTTTTTTAGCTTTCAAACTTTATTCATCAAGTATATTGCACTTATTGGTTTTGATTTGTAGCTCAAGATTGTCAATATTTCTCTTTTCTTTTTCCAGCTATTTCTTAGAAGAGAATAATTTATTTTCTTCTACTTATCTTCATACCCATTCATTCTCCAAAGTGTAATTCTAATTCTCCTTCAAGGTTCACAATAACCTTAACATTCTAATCTTGTCTTTCTATAACATCCAAATCTTCCTATGATGGAAACATGTTATTTGGATTCCATCTACCTCAGTTGTCAACATGTCCTAAATTGCTCGCAACATTAAAAAGTTAGCGAAAGGGTGTAAAATATGAAAAAGGTCTTGTTGATATGAAAATAAATAAAACAAAAAAATCTTTTAGAACATACCCATTATGTCGAACAACAATTATCAACCTTTTTAGAAAATTACCCTAACATGCACATGTGAATGTACTTAAAAGTAAAGATAACAATAACACAATGTAACTCATGACACCATTATTTGTTAACTAGGGAAACCGTGGCCAAGGTAAAACTCCAGTGGGGATGATATCCACTAATTAAAAAGTATCTTGTAAAAGATATCAACCCTTTTAGTAGTCTATTACATCCGTATAGTATCTCGGTCCTTGTTAGAGGACTATTAGAAGCCTCAACCCTATTAGAAGTTGATTTTACAATTACAAAAAGTATGCAAGATGAATCAACTACCCAAACATGCAATTATAATGATATTCTATGCACAAAAGGAATAGATACACAAATCTTTTGACAATGTTGATATCTGGAATATTTGATTTATCATTTGTATCTCTTTCTACACAAATTCACGTATACTAATCCTTCTCTACTCTAACATCAAGTTCACATCAAAAAATAAGTACATAACAATGCCCAAAGATATCACAAAACTTTGCAGCGAAAACTCTATTCTTTATACCAAGTTATTACATTCTGTCAACCTTCATGTCTTCACATGTGTCCCAAAAATCAAAACTAACTCTTACCCACTTAGGGTTAACATCTAGGATGTTGTCCCTAAATAGTCAAGCAATAATTTTGATAAACAAAATTATTCCTCAACACAAATTACCACTCTCCTTAACTCTGTCCTATTTTGCTTGTGCAAACATATGACTGTTAAATCTTTAATATCTTCATCTGTATTGCTCATAATGACTTGCACTCTTGTATGTAGGATCATCATACCCTATTCTTGCTTCTCTCAAGTGCACACATGCCAATTCGTTGTCTATGATCTTCGCAAACCAAAAAGATGTATGTATTGACAGATAAATTTTGTGATACTTAGACAATTTTGTAAGTCTTCAAGCCAAACCTCTGTCTTCATAGCATGTTGACTTAATAGGAATGATATGTTGCCATAAATGACAACCTTAACATATTTCCATACTCATCTCTTAGCCAAATTTCCAATAGATCTAACTTCCATGTTCACCAGCTCTATTATCCAAATTTATTGCAAGATTTATTTTTTACCATTGAATGATGTAGGGTGTGTGGATTGAGTAAGAGTAGGTGTTTTTAGGTTCTTCAAGCTCTAGGAAATAGTAAAACCCTTTTATTCTTTCTTATTTCATTATTGAGCTTTTCCTTTTCTTTGTTTCTAGTATTAGAGCATTCTTCTTTTTCACAAACCAAGTCCACCTTTATCCTTAGAAGTTTTTTGAAAACTAAGAATTTCATCAAGCATGTCACTGCCACCTTTGAATTTCAGGTTCTTCTCTACTTGTTCCTTTATCGTTTCAAGCTCATTTTATAGCTTTGTAATTTTTTCTCCAAGTTTTTTTTACATTAAATTTCTTTTCCTTGTCATTTAATTTCTTCTAATTCCTTTGTTCGCTTTCACTTTCTTCATCAGGTATATTGCACTTATTGGTTTTGATTCATAGCTTAGTCTCACGATCGTCAATATTTCTCTTTTCTTCTTCTAGCTATTTTTTTAGAAGAGAATAATTTTCTTAACATTCTTCTACTTATCTTTATACTCATACATTCTCAAAAGTGTACTTTCGGTTCTCCTTCAAGGTTCACAACAACCATAACGTTTTAATCTTCTCTTTCTATAACATACATATCTTCTCATTGAAACATGTTATTCAAATTCCATCTACCTCAATTGTCAATGTGTCTTAAATTGCTCGCAAAATAAAAAATTATTGGAAGGGAGGATAATATGAAAGGTCTTATTGATGTCATCATAGGTTCCTACCATAATTTTCTCCCATTTCTTAGTACGTTATTAAATAAGAATGGTGTATATTGTAAGTATTCTATATTTGAAGTTTGAATGATGTTGATGCATACTATTTTTTCCTGGCATTTGTATTGATGGATAAATTGTTAGTTGTGTGATCTATGAAATCTCAAATATATCCCTAGAATGTATGACGATGAAGATACCCACCATGTAATACCTTATAAGATTCCTTATACTTATAATTTAATTATTATTTTAAAATAATTTATATGAATAACTTATTTCCATTACCTCTATCTAAAACATTTAGATTAAAACCCTCACATAATGAGTAATCTTAAATGCAAACTTATTCAAAATAAATCTTCAAGAACATACCCATTATGTGGAACAACAAATATATCAACCTTTTTAGAAAAAGACACTCTATCCAATATAATAATAATAATAAATCCTCTTGAATATAATAGTCAATATATTAAATCTATTTGCCAATACTTTCCATTAAATAAAGATCCATGAATCATGTTGGGTAGGCACTAGCCTTAGGAGTTGTATAAATCACAACTAACCTCAACTGCTTCCAAAGAATAAAATCATTCATCGCTAAAAATTCTTCTTTTCCCACCTTGGTTAACTCCTTGGAATTGACATCACCACATATGATTTAATTCTTTTGTACCAAAGTCAATTATGCAAAATAGACCTCCACCGTTCATATGATTTAACTCATACATTGCATTTCTTTCGTGGCTTACAAACAGACCAATCAGGGAAGGACACGTGGTCGATGATAGACCCGCACTTCTTGCACGCATGCCTTGTCTCTCTTTTCTTTTCTTAAATTCGCTGAAATGACATCGAAGTGTTTATAGATATTGTGAAAAGGTGGTACAAATTCCCGAATAATAGAAGCTCTTTGTCCTATGCCCTTATTTGTTTCATTCGAGGCCTTCACGTTTATCAATATATACTTTTCTATTTTAAATTCATAGAATATCTTTCTTAAATTTTAGTAAATTTATATCTTTTAACATTAATCCAATTGTTTAATATTATCATTTTTAATACATTTTATGTATTGTTATAAAAACTTTTACTACAAGCATACACGAGGAAGCAATGAAAGTCAATTGATCTATTTATATCAATGGTCATTTTTATCATGGTCGGTTTATTAATATTAATAAATAATTTCTAACTAACATGTGACTTCTATTATTATGAGTACATATTCTTGTTGTATTTCTATTTTGTATAGTTTAATCACCTCCTTCATAAACTTATGTCAATTTTTTTAATTTTAACATTCTTTCTTATTTTATATCATTACAATGGTATTTTGGATACACAGTTTCGGTTCATAATTTGATTGTTTTGATACATTCATTGAGCCAAAACTCATGCTCTATCTCAATGGTTTAGTTATCATACACAAGATTGTAATCACCATCACGTCATTGGACAAGATTGATGGTAGAATCATGCCTTCTCTTTCACAATTTCAGCTCCCACATTCTCAGGCTCACATTCACAAGATTTAGCATTAATGGTCAACATGAGTACCAAAAAATAAAAGTTATGCATCTAGGTTATGTATTTGAAGTACCATCCTAAGATTCTCTAACATTATCAAACACTATACAACATTCGTGAGAAGCATCACAAGTTATTCCTTAAACAAACAATAACCGTCTTTTTGCTTAAACAAACAATCAAATCTCTTTACCATCAAGTGGTGCATATTCTCAAAGTATTCTTTGAGGACATTACTTGACACAAATAACATATTGAATTGTATCAACAATGAACAACTGATTCAACCCATTCACCACCATTCTATCTAAGCATACTATTTTATCCCCTTAATTTTCCTTTATCAATTTTACTTCTATCTTAGACTTGATTAAGGGGAAATAATTCATAAAGTTCACTTCGCGCACGAAAGGTCCCCATAATGCTTTCATTACCATCATCATTTTTCTATCTCATTTATCACAGGAAAATAGATCTTGTAATAAATCCTTTAGCCACATAACATACACCTTTACTTGAAACTTTGAGTGAGACACATCTCTACAATATGTTGAGGTGAATGAATGAATGTAATATTTTCATTACATTCATGAGATCAAATAGTCCATGGATCCAAGAGCGAAGCAAAAACATGTCACACTAACACTTCCATCATAGTCATACATAAGAAATGCCCAAATAACCTTAATAAATTAGATCCAATTATAACTTCTTATTCCATCTAACCTCACTTCCCTAAATTAAACCATTTAAAGAAGAAAGGAACAAGTAGCTAATGTCACATGGTTAATTGAGGTAGCAAATACATTAGACTGCAATGGTTTTTTAACTGTATATGTATGTGACCTAACTGCTCAATAAGAATGCACTCTACAGAAGACCTTATACACAAAAGGGTCGAAAAGTGGTAAAAAAATGTGTTGACCAATACAAGATCCCATTGTGAACAAATATCTCAATAGTGGGTCACAAATCTCATAGCGGTGCACAGATGAGCCAATCCCAAATCTAAACAGTTAAAACATGATCAATTATTAATATATAAATGATCCAATACTAATGACTAATTGTATGAAAAAATGTAAATGATTATTGAACCCCAATGATAATTACATTTTTAGTGACATCACTATAAACTACATAATAGAAAATCATTCCAAGAGCATTCTTAAAGAAGAGCTCTGATTGAGCTTTAGTCCCTGCCTTCTGTGCGGAGAGTGAAGGAGGGTTACACTATGCATAATCTGTGGTTCTGTAGTTGTATGTGAAAATTAGTTTTTTTTATTGCTGAATTATAGTACAATTAGCATTTGACCATGTATTTTGAGAAGACTTTATATGTAAAACTATAATTTTTTATTTTGAAAGGAGCAGATCACATAGTCACTGATTCTATGTAGAATATATAACCATTGATGGAGCTGCCCCTAGCACCCCCACAGAAGCTAAAAGACTCTTGTGAACTCTGCATATCGGGGGAAAAGTCGGATTCTAGCAATTTTTCATTTCAAATATGTCACACATGACGACCTGCACAATAAGAAAAACTACAATAGCCCTCCCAATAGGACGTCGGCGTAATTTGAACAAAATCTTAGCATTGGGATACCTATGTTTAACAGCTAGCAAATTACTCATACCACATGGATAACAACCACAATTTAGAAAGAATAGTTGAGATTTGTGTACAATTGTGAACAAAGCAACATTATTTTTATCTTCCTACTGAATCTAGAAAACACAAGGCTTATAAATGACGACAAGAATGGCGATCCACAATAAAATTAAAAAAATTTCTTCCTTACTCAGAAAGGTTCAAAAACTATCTTAAGAGTCAAACATGCGCTGCTATTTTTAATCCACTGGTAGATGGTAGACAAGGATTACCAGCAAACAGCAGTGAGAACATAGAAGCCTATTCAAGAGTAACAGTGAACGACAGCTCTGTTTTGATGGCTTTGCTCAAGCTCAATGATAGCAGAGACATTGGAGATGTTTCCAAAACAAAGTGACGTCATTTTTTAGCAATTTTCTGAGTAAAAAATTAATTTTAACCCTTGGAAAAATGGGCAGCCACCAATACGAATTTAATATTTATTGTACAAAAATACATTTTAAAAATAATCATTCAAAACCTTAGATTAACGATAGCTGTTTCTGAAAAAAATTAATAGGTGCCACCGGATAGGAAGGGACTAATAAAAATTACTCCCTAATTGACATCGACACCTCCATAAACTAAACCCTCCATATTTAGGTAATACCAAGTCATTCTCTTCCATATAAAAACATGAAAAGAAAAGTTGATGCAGATTGACTAAAACTACACAACCACCTAATCCCCAAAAGCAATGACAGAGCAGAGTTCTCTGAGAGGAGGGACAGAGTAGGACTAAGGATAATGAATGAGAGTATCGTGTTGACAATCCCACACTTATTTTAATGCCCAAAATGGTTTTTTCGGATGGCGTGCCTTCTTTAGACCAGTCCAACCATGTCGCACACCCCACCAACAAATTTTTATTCGTCCCAAAATACGTTACCAGTTTTCTAAAAATTCAATAAAAATTAAGGATATTCGTACTATTTGGCCGGCGAAAATGACGGAAGCATTAAGCTTCAATGACGCAACTGTAAATACTGGCGGGCAACAAGCTGACCGGCGGGACGTCCACAGTTTTCCCGGCATACTTGCATGTATATACGCTCACTTATACTTATCCGTGCACTGTATAATATGAATACTTGTGGTATATGTTGATGTCCTCTTTCTGTATGGGCGATTAGAGTCCAGCTGAAAAGTTTTGCAGATTTAGGAGTAATGGCTGTGGAGGTATTTTTTTTCTTCTTGCTTTTTTCTGCGCTTTGTCTAGTACACAGCTATCAAACAGTCATGAATACTTGAATTTTCCCTTTTACAGTTTTTGGTCCTCTGATTCTATCCTAGTCTGTAATGTATCAGATCAATGGCTTTTAGTTGCATAAAGCCTTTTAGGGATTGGGTTGTTTTGGTTATCGATTTGCATGTTTGTTGCATGATGTATCTCATGATACTTAAACAATGTGAAATCAGTATGATAACACTGGTAGTTGTGGGAATTATACTGATTTAGGGGGGTTAAAGTTTTGCTATGCATTTCCTCTAGCTTACCAGTATCGATATCAACGATTTGTTTTGCCATTCATGATTTCGTACAAATGAAGTTAGTGGAATCTTTGTGTGTTTTGCTGGTTGACATTTGCCCTTTTGGAGTAGACTCAGCTTTAGTGGGAAGTTTAGTATTTGGGTACTCCCTTTGGATTGTTTTATCATTTATGGGCTCTGCTTGGTAATGGTAAATAGCACTGGTATTGCATAGAACGACATTCTTTCAGAGTAGTGGAGCTCGGCATAATGGTATTTAGAAATTGACTAACTGTTGCATCTGCTTCTTTACATATAAGATATTTTTCTGCGTAACCGTCCGTTGGCTTTGACAATACATCTAATGCTATCTAAACCATATCTTTTTAGGGTATTGGAGCATGTCTGGGTAATAAACTTAGTTTGCTCATCTTTTACATTTATTCTGGTACATGCGTACAATGCTTGTGTATAAATTTTTTTTTCTTCCTTCAATACCTGTTGAACTAGCATCAGGCCTTTGGGCAAGCTATCTTTTAGAACCTGCGAAAAGGGTTATAATTTCCATAAGGTGAATTATAGCCATGACTATTCGGTACATAAAAATGAGTTTGCCTTTAGCGTCAGATTTGGCGTACAGGGTTGGAACTCATCCTGCATGCTAGAAAGGCAGTAAATTTTAGATTACAAAGCTTTCTTGTTTTGAATTTTTTATTAAGCTCACGCATTAGATCTTCTTCAACTTTGTCTTGAGGGAAAAGAGTTGCAAGTTTGACTGATTTGTTCACAAGATTATACTTTGCATGCTAGCTGGAAGATGATCTAGATTTGGAAAAAATCCCAGTTTCAGAAGGGAACTATGTAGTTGGAAGCTTACTTTAAGTTTAAGTGATTCATAACTCTTACAAGAAAATAGGCGATTATGTTACAGAAAATTGTGAGTATTTCTTCCAAACGCTCCATTCAATTTGTCCCTTCACCAGTACACACAACACAGTTGCGGGCAATTTGTTTTTTCTTCATAATGGTACGAATTTGTGCAAATAAACTGGGTATATTTCAGTTGTAAGGACCTTGAGTATGTGGATCATGAAAAGTCATTTAAAATTGTGGATTTAACCAGGTACCTGATTATTTATTTTTCTGCTTAAACCTATTAACAGGGGATTGAAAAGTTTAATAGTGATTTTGAGTGTAGGGATATTCATGCCCCATTTTGGAAAACAATCTATTACTGCCTGGGAAGAGTTGAGGGCTATATCCAGAAATCTACCAGGAACAGACAAGAGGGTGATTAAACTAGAGAAGACAGATTAATTCCTTGTGGGCAAGATACTTGGACCGGAAGAATATTACAGAACTCCTTAAATTAATTTTTGAAGACTTTACATAACCAAAAGATTATTTTGCTATCGGATACAGGAGCACAAGTCCATGCTGATACTAAGTGACCCCAGGCACAATCCTGACCTCACCCCTTATATATCATATTTTAGGGGTTTTGCATCTTAGTGGATGATTCACCCCTTATATATCATATTTTAGGGGTTTTGCACCTTAGTGGATGGTGTTATCAAGGAACATACAATTAATCAAGTGACAATTCTTTCAAACATTGTACGGATTTTGAAATTTTCTACAGGCACTTTTTGAGATTATATATTGAATAGATACTATTCATTCTACCAAAATCACCCTGGGCACAATCCTGACTTCACCTCTTATATATCATAACTTGGGAATTTGAACCTTGGAGATGGTATGATTAAGGAACATACTATTACCCTCACCAATTAAATGACAACCCTTTGAAATATTGCACAAAAATACTTCGCAGATTTCTACAATCCATAAAATCTGAAGATGGTGCTTCTGCATTCTGAGTGTGTAAGAATTTTTATGTCAATGTATTGGATCATACTCCATGATCCATCATCAAGACGAGAGCAAGAGGATATGTAAAATTCAATTTTACATATTTTCTTGCTCTCTTGTTCTGATGATAGATTACAGTGTGTGATCTGAAACATTGACACAAAAACTCTAACACACAAGCACTACTCTCAGATATTGCACAAAATTTGTATGGCCACTGTTTGAGATTACATATTAAAATAGATCTTATTTATTCAGCTAGCACCTAGGAAGCACCTATGCCTCAAATAAGAATCAGGAAGGAAATTATGGTTAGAAATGAAAATCTGTACACTTCTAGTTCTTGATCATGATTTTGTTATGCCTAATACCTTTCATTACACTGATTAAAGGATAATAAATGGAGTTGCCTTGAAGTGATCAACATTTTAAGGAGAAGTACTCTTCTGAGATGCACTAAGATTGAACGTCACTGTATCTAGGAATTGGACTGCATTATGCATGCAACTGTTGGGCACAAATACAGCAAGGATGAACAGCATGAATTTTTTGTTATTGCATTGAATGTGTAACCATGAGTAGTAATTAGAAAACTTTAAGGGTTTCGTAGATTAGATTCTTTGATTGCATGGACTTTTTTCCAAATCGTTACAGTAAGAGTGTAATTCCTTACAGGTTTAACTTTTTGCTCCTCCTTTTCTTGCAATATGACAATGAATCCGTGTCTTTCATATGTACATGTCTATACGAAGCTTGAAACTATATTATGAACCTGCATTTAGTTTGTAATTTTGCTTATGGATTGGAATTTTCAGAAGCGTACATGATTCATCTATGACACAGATTCAAACTTGTTTATGGTTTGTTCAAACTTGCAGAGTGCAGAACATTGTATGCAGTATGTACTAGATTGTGGAATATAATAGTAGTCTAGTATACATTTATGTGTTTTCAAACTGTATATGCTATCATTATGCAGCCATTAGATTTGAGAAGCCCTGAGGACCATGGGTATATGAAGTGAAGACAATTTACATGTTGTCATGTGATTGTGTTCAGTTGTACACAGAGTTGCCGGAAACTCCTCTGTCCCTCCTTGGGTGTGTGTAGCCTCGTATCTAATTTGGAAACGTATCCAATACTGCCCGGATACATGTTGAATATTGTACCCATGTCTGCCTAATAAACTTGATTTATGAACCATACCAAATACTATGGGATTTGTATTTTTTTAAGATTTGATGTAGATCTTCCCTTTAATGTAAAAAGAAAACTATATTATAGCAATTTAAAAAAAATAAGTATAAACAAAACCTCCACCGAATGAGAAAGACAACTAAAATGTTTTTCTATTTCATCAATCTGTTTTTGGGTTATCTTCTAATGCAACTCTACTATGTTTACATATTGTAAAGTGTTAAATTCACTTGTAAATATTTATGTAGTATTTATGTGTCAATATTACTTTTGAAGTAATAAAAATCTCCTACAATAATTTAGAAAACTATGTTAAATATATGTATATGTATTATTTATTAATGTTGTGTCCAACTGTATCCATATTGGGGGTCTTAAAATATCACCGTATCCATACCCAATACTGTATCTGTATTTGTATCCGTATCCATATATCCATGCAACTTTGGTTGTACGTAGTTAAAAAAAAAAAAACTTTGATCGTATACTCATGAACCTTTTTTAACATGTTATTATGTCTTGATAGGGAAGAAATAGTACCAAAGCATGTTTGGCTAGACAGATATGAAATTCATTTGGATTTTGGATTTTGCAGGTTGATGGATTGCCAGATGGCTGGCCTCTTGGACTAGAAGCTGTCAACATTCGAGTAAGAATAATGGAGACCATAAGAGCAGTAGAGCTAAACTCATTTCATCTTGCCACACCAAGTTTCTCTTCATTGTCTTCATCAGATCTTGATACAGAGGTGATTAATAGTTCAATATGCACATTTTTATTCATTGTACGCGCATTTCACCTTGAATTGGTTACATGAGGACTTGGCTTCTTACAGATATTTTTTATTTATATGTATGGCAGTCCACAAGATCATTTTTCCCAGATAAGAGCATCACTCTAGGGACTCTGATAGGTATTCGTCCTGATCATACCATCATGCATAATCTCAGTGCTGGTCGTCAACAAGCTCAGATGCAAGTCGGTCAGAACAGATGTGGCTCAACAAGACCAAAGAGTTGTCATAGGTTGAGAAAGTGGAAATCTTATATGGGTTGTATGCATTCGGGTTCTAGAACAGACAACAGCATCCCTTCCCTTGGGCAGTTCTTGGAAGAACATAGACGAGCTGGAGTCTCTTTCATTGGTGCTTCTGATGAAGAAAAGGTGTACGTCAATGTAATGTCGGAAGAACCTGAAGTCTCTGTACCAAATGTCGATCATTTTTTGTTGGATGGTCCTCGGAATGTTCAATCAAGGTCAAATTCTTCAAGGTTGCCTGCCTCAGAATTGCCAGCCATTGAGGAGAATTCAGCTGGCGACCTTACAGATTGTAGTCCATCCGATGCTCTTGGAGTGAAAAGCAAGCACCGAAGGGCACATTCTTACAACTTTTGTTTGCCCAAGGTGTCAAATATTTTGGTCAAAATGAGCCCCGGCAGGTCCAGTCCAAGTGGAAAGATCAATCATTCATGATCTAACAGGGGAGTATTGAAGTGCCACGATGAAGATTGTTTTGCTTGAAGTTCTTGTTACGTCTGCTTATATTTGTGACCAAATATGCATTCACCAATTTCACTTCTTTTATTTTGGATTGTATTAATGAATCAATGAGTGCTCTATTTCAGTTTCTGGTAATCAGAGAAGTATTGTCGGGAGTGATCTGCCAGAGATGTAAAGCAAGGCATCACAAGGGCTCTCTAATTTTCTTTTAGAGAAGCATTTTCTGTATAATACAAAGATCAAAGCCTGAATATTTCCATCTGTCTAGCATTTTTGGTTGTGGGTAGCAGAGGGAAAGGTAGCGGTGATCTATTGTTACCATCTTTGAGAAGAGTATGACTAATGATCAAGATGAAAAACTGGTACAACCATCGAATTTAGACCAAGGATGTAATGTTACAGTAATCGATTGCAGTGCCAGTTTGAAGACCAAGTATGTAATATTACAGTTATCAATTGAAAAGACAAGTTCAAGATGGTGCAATAAAATCATCAAGCGAAGGGCTTGATGTTGCTAGTCCAGTGTCTGAAATAATGCGATGAAAGCACCAATTTCACAGTTAAGACCAAAGAAAAGAAGGTAGTCAAATAATACCTTAACAATCTTTATTAGCTACATCAGTACTGGGATGTTACACCATTCATAACCACGTGATAACAAGACCACTATAAGAGGACCCATGCCACCAAGCTCATAGTTTAAAACCTAAGATATGCAGTTTTCTTTGCCACCAAATCATGAAGTATTACAATATCCTTTCAGTTTCAACCATGCTAAAAGTACAGTCCACACTCAAGTATTACAACATTCCTCCTTACATAACACGGTCACAGTCCATCTTAAAAATATATGATGTCTTTTCAATAGTAACAACACACAGTTGCTCATAAGCGCTATCAGAGACACACACCAATTCAAGCATTTCACGTGTTATTAACCAATGACATTGCACAGGGTAAGAGCTAAGATCAAGCACTTACATTAATCACAATATCACAGTCCACCTTAAGCAATATAATATGTCATCAATCGTGACAGTACGACAATAAAGATAGAGAACTATGGGTTGAGTGCATCAATGTAACTTAATACAAGCTTTATAATTCAAATGAATATAGTGTAGTGATGCAAGCTTCTAGTTTAAACTGTGTATATTTTCAGCGGACATTTTAGATCACACTGATTGATCCATTGTCAGGAAGAGGAATAGATAGAATTGGAGTGCAGAAGTAGCCTTACAAAGAGGGAGGCGATTATTTAATTCCACATTTTCTCTTCCCGATGATGGGTCACTGACCATGATCCGAAATGTCCGACTAAAAAACATTCCAAGAAAAATTACAAGCTTGTATATCACTATTTCATGAACTGGAAAACTCATGCCAATATTTGGTAATCAAATATAAATGGTGATAGAATTACAAAGTTTAAACCAGAATCTTGCATATCAGTATTTCATTGAGTGGAAAACTTATACCACTATTTTGTAATCAAATAAAAATAGTGATAAAATTCTTTAGTTCAAAGCAGAATAACAGGCTTAGTCAAGTGATGCTTGATTGAAATTCAAATCATTATAGAAAGTCGTGATAGTTTTTTTGTTGTTACAATCGTGCAAGCACGCAGATAGGAAAGGATAACAATCACATGTCCTGGCCTTCATTTTCCCTACTCCATTCAAGCCCCTGTAAATAACCTTCTAGACAATACCTATACCTATACCAATGAAAACATATGAGGATTATTTCTGATAATATAACAAGGAATGATGACATCTGAACTGCAAGATTTTTTCGAGTCCAGATTAGCTCCATAAGCTAAGACCTACTTTCAAATACACAGCCCAACAAGCAATGCGTAGAGTGGACTCTTATTCCTTTTACTTGTACGAAGGTAACAATACAAAAGGAAGGAGCTACATTGCATAGCCCTCATTTTTCTCCTTGTCTCACAAGATATGCTCTTGAACTCTGGATAGTCAGGGACTTCCTAAAACAAGGGAGTCCTAGAAACCCTGCTTCCAATGTTGTCCATAGTCAGGTCAGTTCGGATACCTCCTTCCTACAATTAATGCCTTTGTTAAAAAGAAATCGCTGCAACAACACCTTTTCATCGTCATAAGTAAGATCTACCTAGGCTGGGGTTTTTAATGCAGTCCCAAGCTTGTACCCATCATTGAGCATACCGAAACATCCTTAAGAGACACCCAAATGAAATCCAGTAGGCATTTTTTGCAGTTGTGGAAAGATTTATTGCATCTTACATACGATCGAGGTCTATCTTTAGAGAAAATGGAATGCCCTTCGATTTGAATATCGACATCTTAGCTGAGATGAAGCCAATAGGTTATGCTCCATTGTTATGATGATCATATTTGAATTGCAACTACGAACATTATCAATTCTTGCATTGGTCGTTCTTGACAATAAGATTGTTCACAGACAAATCTTCCTCTTGTTAGCCTTGCTGGGTTTATATGGAAATCATATTTCATAACTCAATCGTTTTCATAATGTATAATTTTACGCTTCAGGGGAATCGCATAAGCTTGAATGCCATTTTAATAGGGCCGCTGCGTAAAATCTTAAGTGCCTTCATTGAAGCACAGCACTGTTTTTCAACAAAATTGTATTCCTGCTCATAATTTTTTAAGGTTTGGCTCATGAAGGATATCTGATACTCCTCTCCATCTTCATCTTTTGACATAGCCTTAGCAACGGCATTGTTTATTAGTCTGAAGGTTTCCTTCCATTCCTAAGTCCATTGGATTTGTTTTGGGTGCTAGAGCAATATGCCTAACAAGCTCAACAAACTCAGAAGTAAACTTTTTAACAAAAAGTATTCCCAAAGAGGATTGGAGTGCCCACCTATTGCTCCATATTGTTTGCTGCAAAATAGCTTCTACGTTTTGAGGGTTAGCAGCTATGTCTATTTGATACTACGAGGGCAGTCTGAAATAAGTAATCATGGCCAGCTTAGTGGTGAAGGTAATTTTATGTTGGTCTACAACCTCTATTCACATATACTTACATCAATGTTTTTAAAATAAAAAACGATCAAAACAAGGGGTCCGTCCTTACACATCCAAAACGCTGACAACCAGCACACTGCCAGCAAAAACAAGTAGATGGCAGTCACTGCTACAGAGAACTACAACTATCAACCAAAAAATACTATATGAAAAAACACAGCTAACAGAGTCATCTATACTAATTCAGAAACAATAGTACTAAACATACTATGATTGTTCAAAACATGAACTGTTGGCATAAACAAACCAACCTAGCCCAAAAACAACACACGATCATTTACAACTGCGAGAGTGTCATTTATACTAATTCTAAAGACTATAGTACTAAACATACTATTAAAGTTCAAAATATAAAACCATTGGCTTGAGTTCAAAATATAAAACTATTGGCATAAACAAGCCAACCCAAGTCTGAGAATAATCTATAGACTAGCAAATCAGGTAGCAGCAGAAAACAAATAAACAATTAGGGCTAAAAAATCTTTAGAGGCCACTACATTATTTTTCATCTTTATCTTTTCATTTCCCAGCGAGAAGCACTCTAGCCCAATACTCAGCAAGAAACTTATACAAGAGCTTGTTGTCCTTCATGTCCATCGTCGTCTCGTCCTCCTGCGCCAATAATTGGAGGGTAGTAGTAGCTGCATGCACCCTAAAATGGTCACCTAGACTATAGGCCCCCATTATTCAATTGATCAATTTATCAATTTCTTGACTTAATGTTTTGCAATATTTTATTAAATTAATTCAAATCAATTTTCTTGATCAAATTCGATTATTTCATTGCTAAGGTTGATCATTTTATCTTAAGTCTTGTTTAATTAAAAGAAAATGTCCCTTTTGATTAAATAAAATAAGTCCTCATTTAATTAAAATAAAACATCTCTTTTAATTAAATTCATCCACATTTAATTAATTAAGAGAAAAACCCCTCTTTTAATTTAATTAAATATTTCCTATTTAATTAAAAGAACTTGCTCCCTTTTAATTAAATAAATTCTTTTTTCTTTACCTTATTTAATTTACCTCCTCTTTTCTTCCACATGAAAAAGGAAATGAAATAAATGAAAATGAAATAAATTCTTTTTTTCCTTCTCTCATTTAATTTTCCTCCTCTTTTCTTATTGGTGGAATTTTGTCTCACATGATCAAAGTCTATTATCCCATATTGATTGTGAGAAGCTTCCCACCACCACATTTTTCTTTATAAGGAAGAGCCCTCTCCTCATTTTTGACATCTATTACTATGCTATTGTTATGTTGCAAGTTTGGACATCCATTAATATGTTGCAGGTTTGGAGAGCAATTTTTGAAAGAGTTTGAATACTAAAGTTTTTTGTGGAGAACTTTTGTTTTGATTTTAGAGATCATATTAGGGCTTAATAATTTGATTTGCAAAAACTGCTCTATTTTGACAAAATGACTCCTTAGGGCACAAATGAAAAGATATTTTCAAAATTTTGACATTTTTGAAAAGTTCTGATTTTTTATAGTGGTCACTTTTCTGCATTTAGGGTTTTGGATCTGAATTCATATCTTATAGGTCTAGTCTTTATGACTAGGTCAAAAATCAATAAAAAAAGGGCATTTAATGAATAGCGTGCATTTAATTTTTACAATGGATCAATGCATGATGTGAACTTTTATTTAGATTATTTGCTCATTATTATCACTCTTAAAAATTAGATTTTTAGATCTAACCTTAGTTTTGCATAAGTTGGATATATATTGCATATCTTGTGTTTGCTTGTTGCTTTGTTCGTTGCGAGCGAGCATTCAAACATAAACGAAAGGTACAAAAGAGAAAAGACACGTTGCAAGGATTATAGGGTATTTTGTTGGATCTCTATAACATTTGAATTTGGAACTAACATGAGCATCTCATGTGTTTGGCTTGAGTGCTTTTATACACTTTTATAAATTCACACTTCATTTGGTGCTCTAAAGTTGGATCTAGATTCGCTTTCACGCATTTGTGTTTCACATAGTAATTAGACCCTATGAACACTATTTAAGAGATCTTGAGAGATTGAGTTTCATTCGCTTGTTTTACATGTGAAGCTTCTCTTGATGATAGATCACTTTGTAGATAGGGAAGGATATTTGTTATTATCTCACTATTCTGCTTGAATTTGTCCTTAACATACATTAGTACTTTCTCTTTTGAGATTGGTTGTGTTTGTTGATTGGATTTTCTAAAAATTTGGTGAGGTGATTTCAAATTAGCGTGTCAAAAAATCTTGTTTGCTATGTTTGGGTAAGGTGAAGAGGCTAGAGGAGTATGTTCTGTTCCCTTTTGGGCACATCAGAAACTTGGAACCCTTGAATCCAAACCAAGTTCCCATGTGGTACAACTTTGTGTCTCTTCTTTGGTTAGAGAGGGTTAAACCATAGTGAACATTTCTTTTATTGGGTCAACCATGTGGACGGTACCTCAAGCGGTAATAGCCATTTTTGACGTGGTAATAACGATCATTATATAAATGTCCTTGTGGGGGAAATCCTCATAGGTGTAGTCTTTTGTTCAGCTGTAAGATCTCCTTAGTATCTTCGATTGATTAAATTCTCGGAATATGTCAAAACTTTGGTGCACCGGGATTAGATTTTGCCCACTCTAAATTGCAAAAGCTGCAGTGTTGAACATTACTAAGAACCATAGTGGCGCCAAATTTTTTTTTTTTTAGGACTATGTGCGTGATTGGAAAACATTTTGAGAACATACACAGTAGTGGTTCTAGGGATTAGATTGATACTACGACACTATTCTTATTCATGTGCAAGGTTGCTTTGTCCCTTGCTCATTGTTTGAAGACATCTACTTAAAATCCCTGATTGCTATCTTGTGTGCCTGGTTCATGATTAAAAATCTATTGATACACCTAGTTGGACATTTAAAATGAACAAAATCTGAGTTCCTGAGTCAAAACTTTACGATCAAACTATTTTGTTATCCTATTATTTCCAATCTCCCTAGGTTGATCTAGTTTAGATTAGACTACTTACCCCATTGTTAGAAGCTTGTTTGCACCTTGGGTTATTGTTCTTTGACCCCTTGAATTAGTAATCATTGATTTCACAAGAGACCTTGTTTGGAGTTAGTGAGTTAGAGACTGTTCTTGTTGAGAACAATATACCTTTGGATCCTTTGATATTACACTTAGAGAGTCTTAGTAATCTCTTGTCCATCCACTTTTATCAAAATTCAATTTCAATTATTTAAAATTTGAGTAAATCATCCTCCTGGTCCATACATGCTAGGATATTCACCCAAAGTTGTGGGCGTCCTGTGGCAGTGTTGGTTTACGCCTATTGCAATATTTTATCTTATCATCTCTTTTTTGGACAAGTGAGTGCTTTTACTATCCTAGTTTGGTACCAACATTTCTTAGGGTTATCCTATCAACTAGTGCCTTTTCTTTCATGTTGGTTATAAGTGCTATTATATGTTGCTCAACATTCAAATGAACTCAAATGGTATCAAATTTTTCAAAATGACTCTTGGTCTTCTTTCTTCTTCATCTTCCATGTCCTTCTAGTCTCCCATTTACATTCTTTCTCTTCTTCATGTCTTCTTGATTTTTTTCCCCTCTTATTATCATATAGTCTACCTTCTTCTATTCACCCTTTCTCTTTTTCCATGTTTGATTCTTCTTCTTCTAGAACCATGGATCTTGAATATCTTGTTAGGGATCCTCAGTTGAGCTCAGATGAACTCAATTTTCTTCTTGAATTTGAAAAGTGTTGTTACTACAATAGATATATGGATGCTAACCCTATGATAATAATGATTGAAAAAGGGAAGAAATTAGACGTTTTTGCTAGGATCATATGCAAGATCAAATCACAATATCCTTCTTCCAAATATTCCTTATCTTTCAAGTCTCATCATGATTCTTCTAACTATCATTCACATTCTTCATCTTCCAAGTCTTATCATGATTCTTCTAAATATCATTCACATTCTTCATCTTCCAAGTCTTACCATGATTCTTCTAAATATCATTCATGTAGGTCTTCACCTACCTCTTCTTCACAATATCATTTTTCTTCTACTTTTACTAAGAGTCTTATTCCTCTTATTGAGACATACCATAATGAACAACATGAAAAGTCTTGTGATATGTCTATCTATAATGCCTATAGTGACAATGATTATGATGACGATGACTATTATATTCCTACAAGTCCTAAAAGTCCTCCTAGTGCTATACTTGTGCTTATAGAGGATGAGTCACAAATAGATATTGATGGTAATCCAATGACTCAAATCTTGAAAACAACATTGATAAATTTTGTGAACAATACCTAAATGATAAATTTAAATTTTTTGATGAAAAGAAAACATTTTTTTGCACTAAAATAAAACATCAATGGCATAAGAGTTTCTCTTCTAAGAACCCTCACACTGAAAATAAAGATTACACTCTTGAGCAAGATCATGTTAATATTGAACCTTTGTCTTCTGATGCTCCCCTTCCATCTTCTACTTCCTCCACTATCCATACATTCCCTAAAGATTTTGAGTCTCTCAAATCTTCTACCAATCCTTCATCCAACAAAGATCCTAATGTTTTTCATGTGGTTCCCTATAGTTATCCTCAAAGGCTACCTCTTAAAAAAACTCAAGTTAACCTTCACTTCGCTATAAATACTTTAAATAATGCTAAACCTAAAGAGCCTAAGCCTTCATACACTATAATGCCTACTTCAACTAGTCTTTCATCATCTATTCCAAAGTCTTCCATACAATTCCAAACATGCTTCCTTCTCCTTCTCCAGAGGTTTCTAAAAATGATAAAGAAAATAATATAAAGAAAGATCAAGATCAAGAACCCTCCATGTCATCCAATTATTTTCACAATGTCTCTAATCTATTTCATAGTCCTTTTGATCCTTTGTGCCCTTCCTCATTCATTCCACCATGTCTTAAGTCTTCTCCTAAGCAAGGTCAAGCTACTACTTGCACCGTTGAGCTTATTGACAATCAAAATGGCCTTAATACAATTGCACCTTCCAAAGATGATACTTCCATTAAGGTTATTAAAAATAGTATTATTACTTCCCATATTTAGCCTATTGAAAATCAAGAGAAAAAATCTATGCTTATGCTATCCAAAGATCCTTGTTAAGATTAAAGTCCTCCATCTTCTTGTTCTACCACTCTATGTTCCCTTCCACTTTCTACTCTTCCTAAGTCTTCTCAAGCTTCAAGTACTCCTATCAAAGAAGTTGCTCCTATTCAAAATGTTCATGATCCTACTGAAAATCCTAATTCTCACTCTAAAGATCCTAATGTCCTTGATTGCCATATAGATGTTGATGAACTTATTGATTACCCTTTTGCATCTTCCACATCCATCCTTGGACCTCCTCCACCAATATTAAATGCTTCACGTCTTCCTTCCATCTTGGGTCCTTACATCCCTTCACTTTCCCCTCCCAACTGTCCTAATTCATCATCCATCTTGGGTCCTTATGTACCTCCCTCTCCTATCTTTCCTCAAGATCAATGTAGATGCATATCCTTGAATCCTTTTCATCCACCCACTCACCTAAACTAGTCATATCATCCTTCTTCTTCCACAAGTCCCAAGTCTTTTGGAAGTAACTTGAATGTTCAATACAAGAAAAAGAAGCAATTCAAGAATCCATATAAAAAAAAAGACCATCACGTTTCCTCTAATCGACATGGGGGCATAAGGTCAAAAGAGATATCTAAGAAAAAAATTATAAGACAACTATGGGTCCTAAAATCCATCATTGAAGATATTATCTCTAAATCATCAAAAAGAAATGAAAATAGACCTACGACTATATGGATTCCAAAGTCTCTCTTAAGAGAGTTTAATGTCGAACAACAATTGAAGTTGACATTCAAACTTTCAAAGAATTCCACTTTATCTTCTTCCAAAAGCATTCTTCCATTCCAACCGCCTAAACTGCAACCTCTTTTATCCACTCACTATATTCCTTCACGTATTCCTTCATTCATGTTTTCTCCATCCTCTCCATCCTCTCGCCTCTTTTATCCACTCACTATATTCCTTCACGTATTTCTTAGCATGCATCCTCGACACTTAGCCTTTCTCCATCATGCCTTGTCCTTGTTGCGTTGGTTTGGAATTGGTCTTTGTCTAGGGGGCATAACTATGTTAGCTTTGGTCTCTTGGCTGTGTTAGTGTTTAGGACACCTTGCAACCGGTGTTTTTCAACACCATCCCAATTGTATTTTTCAATACGACCCTTGACATCGAGTGTTTTTCAACACTTATTGGTTTGGTCTTACCCAATTTCGTAATATGAGCTTCCTTGCTTGCAAGCATTTGATCCTTATCCTCGGAACTCAATATCAGTTAACACAGTTAAATTTTTTTAACACAAACACTTAATGCTTGACTTATGTCATGACCTTTTCTTTGTGTGTTGAATGTTATTGATTTTTGTTGAGTGTCCTTGTTTGATAAGTCTTTGCAGGATGCATAGCTAGAGGACTTGGGGCATGGGGCATGTTTTTATTTATTTTTCTTCTTGTGAGTGTGGTTTTGAAACTCTAGAGTGTCTCTTGTTGTCCCCTTGAAACACTTACGAGATTTGAGGCATCATCCTTGACTATTTTTGCACAACCATTAGTCCTGTCATCCTGACATCTATAACTTGGTGTGAGCATAGTTTTTTTACATTAAATTGGGTAAGTTAACATCGAAGTCATCTTGACCTTTATGTCTTTGATGCTTATGTTAGAATCTTTCCACATTCCAATCTGATATAAATCACATTCATATCTTCATAGTTGTGCTTGTGGCTAGTGATGATTGTGTGATTTTTTGATGTCCGTTAATAATGGCCCAATGATGAAAATAAGTTCTTTTACATTTTTTAATAAATGATAAACACAAAATCCTATGTTACAGTTACTCTATTGCAAGTACATCATTGCATTTTCATGTAGCTTGCATTGTTAGGCTTCATGTTAGTTTGCATTTTTAGGTTGCATTATGAGTTTGAGAGGGTTCTCCCTTCATTTTTATTGTGGACTTTTAATCAACTGTGGTCATGTTTTGATCTTCATTTCCTTATCTTCTTTCGTGATCTCAATCTAAATTTCTATCTTAAACAGTTGATTGATTTTGGAGTATTCTATTTCTTACCAAAAAAATTTCTTTTCTTCTTTTGTTTCTTTTCATCTCTTCCAAATTTCTATCTTCTATTTTCTTTTACCCCATTTCTTTTCTTCTAATTCAACTTTGGGGCATCATATTTCATGATCGATGATCTACCTTGGTTCTGTAATGCTTATATCTTTCATCTTACATCAAGAATTTTATCTTTTGTTTGATTTGATCAAATTTATCAATTTGTTGTTTCTCCTTTATCTCATTTCGATTTCGATCATGAGGGAGTAGTACCTATCAACTTCAATCTTTGATTCAATTTTATCAATTTTATCCTCAACTTTTTTAAGTCAAAATTTATTTGTATTCTTTTTCCTGATGTGTTCTCGAATCGACCACAGATCTGAGTTGTTTTGTGATCCCAAATCAACCTCACACTTCAATTTTTTTCTCTGACTACATGTGTTCCCAAATCAATCACACATTAGTCAAAGAGGGATAAATGTATGAACCCTAAAATGGTCACTTAGACTATGGACCCCCATTATTCAATTTATCAATTTCCTAAATTAATGATTTGCAATATTTTATTAAATTAATTCAAATCAATTTCCTTAATCAAATTCGATTATTTCATTGCTAAGGTTGATCATTTAATCCTAAGTCTTGTTTAATTAAAAGAAAATCTCCCTTTTGATTAAATAAAATAAGTCCCCATTTAATTAAAAGAAAACCTCTCTTTTAATTAAATCCATCCACATTTAATTAATTAAGAGAAAAACCCCTCTTTTAATTTAATTAAATATTTCCTATTTAATTAAAAGAACTTGCTCCCTTTTAATTAAATAAATTCCTTTTTCCTTCCCTCATTTAATTTTTCGCCTCTTTTCTTCCACGTGAAAAAGGAAATGAAATAAATAAAAATAAAATAAATTCTTTTTTTCCGTCCCTCATTTAATTTTCCTCCTCTTTTTTCATTGGTGGAATTTTGTCTCACATGATCAAAGTCTATTATCCCATATTGGTTGTGAGAAGCTTCCCACCACCACATTTTTCTTTATAAGGGAGAGCCCTCTTTTCATTTTTTATATCCATTATTATGCTATTATTATGCTGCAGGTTTGGACATCCATTATTATGCTATTGTTATGCTATAGGTTTGGAGAGTGATTTTTGAAAGAGTTTGAATATTAAAGCTTTTTATGGAGAACTTCTATCTTCTTGTCTTCTTTTCTCATGCATCCATGACTTCCATCATCATGATCCATCCTTGCATTTGCATATTAGCTTAGATCCATATTTGTTTTCATAGATTAATATTGCATTGTTATTTCCTTTCATAGATTAGGTTTCTTTTCTTGCTTTATTTTGCATTGTTATCATTTTAGATTAGTTTGCAATTTCATTTGCATGCATATTTTGATCCTTGAATCTCTTGTTTCATGGTGTACTTGCATGGACACAAACTAGGTCAAACTAAGGTCCTCCATTACAAACCCTTGCACTCCATGAATAGATAGCTATGAGCTGCCATTCAAGACCTCATTTTTTAGCACTTTTTGATATAATGACTCATAGAAGCGTGCCCACATTTTAGGCATACAATAGTAGCATGGGTAACCTTCAAGGAAAATTTAGAGGAGTAAAACTTATCCTCTAAATATTTGACCTTTTTCTCAATTTGTGCATTCTTCTCGTTCTTTTCCTCCTCTTTCTCCTTGTTTCCTTTTTCTACATTCTTATGCACCTCCTTAGTCTTTATCAATAGCTAGTTCTCATCTTGCAAAACCTGGGGGTTAGTAAAAACATTGGTTTTTTTCTTTTTCTAGGGAGGAGATAGTGATAGGGGAGGTATCCACTTTCTTGCTGTCCTCACAGAAGGTAATAGGCTACAAGGTAAAACTAGCCAACACATGTGTCGTCTTAATGGTATTCACATTACCAATAGACACCTGGGTGTTATCAACAGAATTTTCACTTTTTTCTTTCTCCTCATTCCTCTTTTCTCTCTTGGAGTCAGAATGTTTCTCCTCCTCTAGCTCTCTTTCATTTTTCTCAGAATTCTCCTCTTCTGCCTCCTCGACCTTAAATCTATTTGCCTTTTGTTTATACCTTGCTTATGTTTTGGCTAACCTTCCCATCCTTCTCCTACCATTTCCTCCCTTCTCCTCCTCTAAATCCCCAATGTCCACCTCTACTAGCTTTTCAATTTTGATTTTTTTTCTACCGTTTTGTTCAAATATCGGGTTTGGGTTTTTATTTTTCTTATTATCCCTACTAGGGGAAGGGTGTGGCATGTGGATTCTGGTTCCAGTGTTGGTACTTAGAGGGGAATTTTGGTGGTGGCATTGATTATCAAGAACAACAATCCTAGGGGGACAAAGGGAAAGATGAAACTGGTAAAGTCTAAAAATCGGACCCTGGTGAATGATAGTGAAATTATTACCCTTACTTCTCTTCTCCCTAACATCACTTATCATGTCCTCAAGGGAGTGTAATAGAAAGAATAGAATAGAAATAAATTTTCTATTTCTAAAATGGTTTAGGATAGGGAAGTGTTAATAATAATAGACTCCAAACCCACCTTCGAGCATGAGATACTTCATGATCACTAGAAAAACATCATCCCAAGGAGCAGGTAGCTTATCCCTTTGGAAGCCTCCCCTATAGTGAACGGGTTCTTCATCCTCATCAAAAAAGATATTCATGCTGGCCTTGTCTATCATTTTCGTAACCTTCCATTTTTTCCCTTTTAGAGACAAACTAGTGGCCATCGCAATAACCTCCGCATTAACTTATAATGTGATACCATTTATGGTAACTCTATAGTCATTCCACCCATTCACAAGCTAAAAAGAACAATTTTCATCATAACCTGCCATTGCCTACATATAAGGAAGAAACCCCCCTTCTTCTAATAGGAACTAGGTCACCATTCTATCCTTAAAATTTTCTATCTTTGTTGGCTCTAATCGATTCAAATCTCCACCCATTTCTTCCTCGCTGATTCCTAACCTTCTTACTCTTAGTAATTTGCATCTGAACCTCAATAATTTGCATCTGAACCTTCTTACTCTCAAGCTTACTAACAGCAAGGATATTTTTCATTAATAACAACACTGCGATGTTGAAAATAACATCTCTAGGGCCTTTAAACATCCTACAAGAAAGTTTTTGAGGTGCTCCAAAATCCCATACCTTTTCATTATGAGATTCATGCGTACTTTGCATCATAACTCTAACGTCCTTGAAATCTTTAACAGTATTTGTAATGATTTTTTTGTACTTTCAAAAATAAAAAATTTAAAATTTTGCATTATGTTACCATAATTGTGAAGTAACTCTTGCCTCAAATTGTGTCTATTTATTATCCAACCTGTACAACAGTGTCTCGTCATCTTTCCTTTATATTTCTTATTAAATTTAGCAAGCTCCATCTTCCTAGATATGATATTTCCAAATCTGGCATTGATCTTTATTTGTTTAGCCATGTTCAATTTTTGCTCCCCCCCTTTCCTTGCAAATCAAGGCCTTAATTTCCTCCTTTAGGATATCCATGCTTCTCTAGCACGTCATTTTTTTTTAACTCAAACCCCATGGCAGCAGCAACATCTGCCACCATATTACTTTTCGTATATATGTGCTGTAACTGGACTTTTTTCATCCCATTTAGGATAGCCTAATATCCATGATAATATTTTGGATATTCCAGCCTAGCTGAGAGACTCCCTTCACCATATCAATTATTAATTTAGAATCACCTTCTATAGTTATTTCCTTTATTTGCATATCACTAACCAATTATAGGCCCCAAAGTAGAGCCATCACTTCAGCCATGTTATTACTTCCTTCACCAACTTTCCTGGAATAGACTAACACCGCTTCACCATTTCCATTCCTCAGCACTCCACTTGCAGTGCCAACAACCTCTCTTGTAGCACCATCAACGTTTAATTTAAGCTATGTTATGTTGGTGGTTTCCATCTTGCTTTTTTCCTCCTTACTACCTTAGAGTTATCAAAATGATTAAAGTTCCAGTGGATACCCCATCTTTCCACTATTTGGCATTCTTTCCTTCCTAGTTCTTCCTTTGGTATCTTACATTTGGTAATCATTATCTCTTCTTAAAAGATTCTATTATTTTTTCCTTTCCATATGTGCCAGAAAATGTATGGTGGGATAATTCTCCATAGGAATAGCAACTTGGGGTGATAAAAGGGACAATCCCAATTTTTCACAAATTGACTCAAATTTATCTTCAACACCCAACACAGTCCAAATTTCTCCCACACCAGTGACCAAATCTTTAGAGTATATAGGAATTCAAGGAAAAGGTGAGAGATACTCTCTTCTTTTTCTTTACAGAGATAACATCTATTTGTGATAAAAAAAAACCCATTTTTTTAAGGTTGTCCAATGATAGTATCTTACCATGTTGAACAATCCACCAAAAGAAGTTGATTTTGGGCAGAAGATTACTAAGCCAGACTTTACGCCATGTTGTGGGACAAAAGTCCTTACAAAAGAGGAGTTTGTAAGTAGATTTAATAGTATAATGGCCATTAGAAGTTTTATCCTACACCATTTTATCCTCCTGCATTAGAATTGGGAGTCTTTGAGCTTCTATCAACTCCTCAAGTTCTTTAAGTAGTTGAATATCCTCTCGGGGACATGTATCTTTTTGTAATTTCTTCCACTTCCTTCTAGGATCAATATAATCCACTACTCTCAGCCCCACGTTAGCCTTCAATGTTTCTATTAGTCTTCTAAATTTTTTGTAAACCAATGGTTCCCCCCTATCCAATTATTCTCCCAGAACCTGATGTTTTGTCCACTACTTGTAATCCATCTCACCCCTTCCCTTAGTATACCTTTTCTTTTGACAATATTCATCCATATTTTGGATCCTCCCAGGAGGTCATTATTAAAGAGATTATTAATAAATAGGGAGTTAGATAGGTATTTAACTTTCATGATATTGCTCCAATCCATGTTGTTTTCTCCCAGCTTCCATCCAATTTTAGCAAGAAGGGCTTTATTGAAATCTCCGAGTCTTCTCACTCCTCTCTCCTTTGGTTTGCAAACATCCTCCTAGTTGACAAGATTCAATTTGTTCTTTTCCTCCATTCCTAACCAAAGAAAATTCCTCAGTATTCTCTAAATTCTGTCCCCCATGTTTTGATTTATTTTAAAAAGGGATAGAAAGTAAATTGGAATACCTTGGAGAGCTGCAAAGAGTAGTTGTAGTTTTCCAGCATTACTGAGAATTTTCCCTTTCCATCCTGCCAGCTTGTCTTGGATTCTTTCACCAATGGTATTCCAAAAGTCATTTGTTACCTCCTTGGTGGTTAAAGGTAAACCAAGATAAGTATCCAAGAGGTTAGCCAAATGATAGCCTAAAATGTTCCTAATCTTCCTCTACATAACAACATTAGTGTTAAAAAAAATAAAGTTTATTTTTAGAGTAGTTTATTTGTTTACCTAAGCTATCTTCATAATTTCTAAGGATACTCTTCCATGCTCCAGCTTCCATTATAGAGGATTCTCCAAAAAGAAAAGTGTCATCGACAAATTGTTGTAACAGTTCGGTTTTAGCAGCAGTGGTAGGTTTAATACTTTTAGCACAACCCATATTTACTAGTTTGGAGAATGATCTCCCCAACACCTCTGCCACCATAATGAAGAGGAAGGGAGATAGTAGGTCTCCTTGCCTTAATCCTTGCCCCACTTCAAAATTACCCCAAGGAGAGTTGTTTAGTAGGACCACATACTGGACAATACTCACCATCATCCTAATAAGGTTTATGACCTTTTCATTAAACCCCACTCTTTCAAGAACATCATAAAGGAAGTCCCATCTTACCTTATCATATGCCTTAGAGATATCTAGTTTGAAGGCCATACTAGGTATTTTATTTCTCTCCATTGAATGTATGATGTCATGAGGGGTTATTGCAGCATCTAGGATTTGTCTTCCCGGCAAAAACCCCTTTTGTGGTGTTCCTATAATGTTCTCTAGGAAGGGCTTAATCCTATTGACCATTACTTTGGCAAAAGCCTTATAAACTATGTTACAAAGGCTTATAGGTCTAAAGTCAAGGAGACTCGTGGGTGTTAGAGTCTTAGGGACCAAAGCAATAAAAGTCTTATTTGTCCTTTTTAGCATCTTCCCCATTTTAAAGAAATCCCTAGTTGCCCAAATCAACTCATTTTTAATAACCTCCCAGAATTGCTAGGGGGGAAACCATAAGGTCCTGGGGCCTTGTAAGCTTTCATAGAAAACACTACCTATTTCACTTCCTCCTCCATGATGTTTCCTAGAATGCTATTATTTTCCACTTGTCCTAGCACTTGTGGTATCATGTTTATCAAACTTCTTATTACTTGATTTCCTATTCTATTTTCCTTTTTATAAGCCTTGCTAAAGTACTCCACAACATGTCTTCCCATCTCCTCCCAGTCCTTATATTCTTCTACCCCTTCTCCTTCCAACCTGTTGATTGTGTTTCTTCTTTTATGGTTCGAGGCCGACCTGTGGAAAAAGGTAGTGTTCCTGTCACCTTCAGTTAACCATTGAACTCTCAATCTTTGCTTCCAAAATATTTCCTCTCTCAAAATTACATCCTTCCATTTCTTTCTATACTCTTCTTCTTCTTGTGTAGCTTCTTTCAAATTATTACCCTTAGCAATCTCCCCCTGCAATTTTTTAAGTTTCTTCTTCACTTCTCTTTTGACTTTGAACAAATCTCCAAAAAAACTCTTAGCCCAACCCTTAATATTTCTTCTTATATTATCTAATTTTTGAGTTAGTCTATACATTGTAGTACCATCTATCCTTATGTTCCACCATTCTTGGATTCAATCCTTGAATTCTAGGTGGGATTCCCACATTATTTCATACCTAAAAGGTTTTAGACCTCCTTTTAGACCATCCTCCCCATGAAAGATTAAGGGGAAATGGTCAGAAGCAGTTCTTGTGAGGTTCTCCAGAAAGGAATCACTCAACCAATTCCAGTTCCCCGTCACCATCAGTCTATCTATCCTTACTTGAATGAGATCACTTCCTTTTCTATTATTAGTCTAGGTGAATGGGTTCCCTCTCAAGTCTACATCAATTAAACCCATTTTTCCCATAAAATCATGAAGATCTTGCAAGCTTTCAGGGTAGTCTCTATTTTCCCCTAACTTTTCTGAGTGGTAGAGGGGGGTATTAAAATCTCCCATACACATTATCTATTTTCCTTCATAGTGTCCATTATCCTTTCTAGCTTTCCATAGGTTTCTTTTCTCCTTATCTTATTATTAGAAGCATAGGTATTGATAAGCCCCCATCTTTGATTACTAGTTTAGAACTTAGTTATTATAATTTTTTTGTCTTTCCATAACTCAAATCTAGTCATAGAACATGGGTTCCACATGGTAGAAATACCCCTTGAGGCTCTATTAGCATCCACATGCATGAGGCAGCCCCAAGCCAAACATGACCCACTAGTCTACCAAAATTAGCATTAGAAATTTTGGTTTCTTGGATTAACACACACTCAACCTTTTCCTAGAATGTACACTACTTCACAGCATATTGTTTCTGGGGGTTATTTAGCCCCCTTAAGTTCCAAGAAAGAAATTTAATTTCTTATCTCTTGCTACAGTGTCCAGTGTAAGCTGCTTACCACTGGCCACATCCCTTGCTACTTGTTTTGTCCTGTTGCTCTGCTACTTGGTCTTCCAGCTATACCACATGTTCCTACATTTGGGCATCCAATAAAGTAAACATTTATTTTTTCTACAATTGTTTGATTGGAGGGTCTTTATTGTATTTGTTGTAGGTAGTATACTATTGTAATCACTTGTGCATAACTAGTGATTAATCTATTCACTTTCGACCAATTGTTTTTTAAATTTTGTTTGTATACTTTAATTTTATTAATGTTTATATGCGAGATTATATTTACTTTAAATTGATTGGTTCAAATATTTTGGGTCTTATAGGAGTGGATTTCAAGGAATCACTATAAACAATAAAATATATCTAATAATTTTTCAAAATTAAATGTTTCTCGTGCATCAAATTTAGTGATTTTATATTTTAATAAAGCTTAACATTATAATCAAATTATAATTATAAATTTACATTTATATAAAATTTAAAATTAATTTTAATTGTAAATATTTCTCTATTACAATTATTAATTTTAATATTTAAATATCTATTTTAATTTTAATTTAAATATTTCTCTATTACAACTATATTAAAATATCAATTGAATTTGTTAAATATTATTAAATATTATTATTACAATTATTACAATTTATTTTCTTATAATTTTAAACTTTTCTAGTGTATTTTATTAAACTATTATAATTTATGGCAAATACACTTGTTTATTGATGGTAGTTTGTACAATTCCTCCCCCGTTGGTAGTTCAATTCTTGGATTATCTAATAGGTTATTCCAATTCAATGCTGTGATGAATGGAATTATTATTATATATTTTCAGGCCCCATAATAGCTAATTTATCATCATATTATTGATAAAGTAAATTAATTGTATTAACTTATTTACATAGTTTATCTAGTTTCAACATCTTAATATTTTTACCTCATGGTTTTTATATGCATATGCAGTTATAACTTGCTAACCCCCTTGCATATATTTTCTATGAATAGAGATTTAGATGTTTCAAATTATGCACACATGCATATTTTTTATGGGTAGAGATTTATATGTTTCAAATTATGCACATTTTCTTTAAAATGGGTGTAATTTTGATGTTTGTTTGTTCTAGTATGGGTGTAAGTGCGAAATTTGTTTTCATTGAAATACAATTGCTCAATAGAAGATCATCTTATGAAATTTTATGTTTTTTGTACTCTTTGGAATTCCTTATGTGAATTTGATTTCTTATATCTTTTGTATAACACATACAAAAGTTTGGGATTTTGGATTTTTTAAAATGAGTTTCAAGAAATTGAGTTTGAATTTATGTTACTTTTTTTTATTTGTAACTTAATTGGTTTCTACAAATTAGGTACTCCAGGCCATGAAATTGGAAACTAAAAAAAGCTTACTAATGTCAATAATTAAAATAATGTCAATAAGTCAACTCGTAATTACATCATAAGTTTTTATACGAGCTAAAAAAAATATAGTGTTTCCTTTTTTAAATTTTAGACAATACCCAATTCAATTATCATTAACCTTGGATCCTCACATTGTCTTGATAATGATTAGCTTGCTTCCACTAAACATGGAAAAGACGAGGCTAGAGTTATTATTGATTCAATATGCAACATATTGTAAAATGCAATACTAATAGCTAGATGCACATTGCAGAATTGGAGAAATAGTTGATGAATCAAAGCTAAGAAGGTTAGAACACCCCAAACAATATAGGGTTGCTTTGTGGGAAAAGGATTGCAATCTATAAGAGGAGGAACAATGTTTGGTCAAGTTTGAGATAACTTCATGTCATGCTTAAGTTTCGTGCAACATCATTCTAATGAATTTGTGTCATTTGTTATTAGGGACCCCCTTGACAATTAAATAGGAATACTATACATATTGTGAGAGATAATAATTACACCATAATAAAAACATGGTAGTGTTATGCTATGCAACGCAAATTTGTTGTATTGAAGGAAAGATAAGTGTTCTTGTAATATCATCTAAATTTGTTTATGCGATGATCATTTTGTAGCTAATCCAAGGATATATGGTTAGGCAAGTCTAGCAAACACCATAATAGATATGGAGATATTGTGTAGTGAGTTTTTACAATTGTTGATTGCTTGTTAAAACATTATATCAAATGATATGCTAGATGGATTATCATCAATAAGAAACATCATTCCTTACATAGATCCCACTCCAAGGAATTTTTTCCACATAAGTCAAAAAATAGGATGCCAAAGAAAACATGTGTAGAAGAAAAGTAATTGGTAGGAATTATGAATGATAATTATAAACAAAGAAAATTATAAAATAAGCCAACATGAGATTTTGGTTGCAGACAAAGTGATGGTATGCCTTAAGGAGGAAGGGTGCTCCCCTTAATACCATAAACACATAACATAAACAACAACAAATGTGAGAAAAAAATATGGACTTCTTATGATCACCACAAATGCAAAATTATAGAATTCACAAGTACAATATGCTAACCCACGTGGGTGCTTTCATTATAGTAATCTGCAAGACTAAGCTGTGAACTACCACCCAGAGTTGTCCTAGACAATGTTTGTGCCTTTCTTAAATAGACAATTTTATGCTGCCTGGAAAGATTCTAGATGCTCAAACTTAATACCTAGGGCCGACAGACCCTAACAATACATATAGAGTCGGCTAAATATATATTTGACAAATTATTTTAGAAATTTTGGGTAGCCCAATTTCGAAAGGCCATAAATCTCAAACCATTGCTCCAATTAGCTATTATAACCACTTTTTGGAAATGCCAGCTCTTCTATCAAGTTTTCGGATCTCATCTAGGAACTTTAAAGCCTCCAATGGTGAGCCTAAATATTTTTCTCCTAAATTTTTCACAAAAAATTTGCAATAACTTCTTTGATACTTAACCTGGAGCAATGAGATTTTTATGGTAAACTTATAATTTTAAAATGAACCTTCATGTAGAAAATAAGAATATTTTGAGCTTGTATGACAAACTTACTAAAAATAGCAAGTTCCTAGAAATAATAACCCCCTTGTCTACTAGTCCTTATTAAAATAGAAAAGGCTGAATTTTTTTTTTCTAGGTGATGCAAGATTTCTCTTACACCCAAGATGCTCTTGCATCACTTAAGAAGGAAAGATTACCACTTGGACACATATCAAGTTAAATGAAGAAATTTGATCCTTGTAGGATTATCAAAAGGTTTGATTTAGGTAATGCATATGAATTGGAGTTATTAGAGAAGATGGACATGTCATTATTATTGAATGTTGCATATGTGTATTAGTACCATAAAGGAGAATTAGAAGATGATAGTGTAGACACATGATGCAAGATTCAAACACCTCAACAATAAAGATTCAAAGATTGAAGAGTCTTTTTCTAGATATTTAGATTGGAAAAAGCAATAGTAACATAGAATATGAGGAATATTAGGTAAAATGGAGAGTCCAACCTTAATAAGACACAACTTTAATTTCAAAGGATGGCATAGATTGCCTTGGCTTTTCTCTAGGAAGAGTTGTAATTGTAATAAAGAGCTATATTATGGGAAATTGGAGAGAACTTCAATTGTAATATTAAGAATCTCTCTATGAGTTATATATATCATATTAAGCGATAGGTATTATACACTTGAACTTTTATAATTAATAAAATGACATTTTTGGTTGTGTGGCTAGGTTTTCCCTTCATTTTAGAAGGGTTTTCCCAGGATATTTTTAGTGTTTATGGTTTCAGTTTTGGCTCTTTCTTATTGTTGTTTATCTTCTGTGATATATGGGCTTCAAATTTAACATGGTATCAGAGCCTAATTAGATGGCAACCTTTAAGAGATATGTTGAATAAAATATTGAAATATTGGATATGAATCATAGTTTTTAGTGAGCATGCATAGGGTGACCTCAAGTGGCTCACAATTTAGAGTGATGTAATTTTACCAAGGCTAGTATGTATAGCAGAGCGGCGACACAAATATAGTGAACCTTGTTTATTTGGCTTCTACACCAAGTAGAGCAAGGAGAATATGAAGATGATCTTGTGCTTGGCCTAGGTGGCAATGTTGAGCATGTCTATGAGGGGATCAATGTATACCAAATTCTCCTCGATAAAAATGAAGGGAGCATTGTAGACATGTTCGATCATGTTCATGAGAAGGAAATCTTAGGCAAGGAGTAGTCTCTAGAATGAGAATTACCACTTGCGTAGAACCATGGTAGCTCTCTCGTTGATGTGGTTTGTATTAGGGCTGAATTTGTAAAGTTCTACATGTTTCTAACTTGCATGGAGAAGAATTTTGCTTGTGGGTTTAGAGGCTCTGTTGCCAATTGTTTCTTGTTGTCTTCTACTATTCTCGTGCTAGATGGTAGTTTTGGTCATACATCAGTTTAGGTTCTACACCACTTCGGTAATGCTCCATGCATTTTGCATGAGTTTTGGGTATTGAGAAGGCATCACATTTGAAGGAACATTTATTTCATCATTGTCAGGTTGTGCAAATATGAGTTTTATTTTGTGCATTTCATTCTCAATTGGCATTGTGTATGCAATGTACCAAAAATCTCTATAGTATTGGAGTCCTTGTAGTTGCACTAAACATGTTTAATCATAGAGAATGTACAGGTGTGTGAGCTATTAGAGAAAAAGTTGATTCTAAAGATTAATAATGGTTCATATTTATTATTTTTGGTAATTAATTGAAGAGTATGTTGGTAACATATTCACAATAAGTTTTTATTATTATAGAATGAGTTTATACAAAAATTTGTCTATATCTTTTTGAAAGTCAAGGTTGAGTCGGAAGGCCACTATGCTCCAATGATGTTTCTCAATTTCATTTACATTTACATTTTTTGTTTCATCTTTATTCTCTCTTCCTATCTTTCTGGGTATCATCGAGTCTTTTGTTAGATTTTTATATATGCCGACAGTTTCACAATGACTTTGATAGTTAGAGTATGATTCAATGGAGGGAAAGAGTCATTGGATTTTTAAGTTTCTTGGGGCTTTGAACGTTAAATTATCAATGATTTGTCAAGATTATTGTGATAAACATAATGGTTCAAAATAGGTGTTTCATGTTAGTCCATGATGGTTGATAGCTTTCCCCTCCTTGAGCATCCACCTCTTGCTTTTCTATGTCATCTTCCATTTTTGCAAATTTTTTGACAAGGAAGCATGAGCCATGAATTAATTATTCATGCTTGTCAAGTCATATTCCTCAAGGATAATTGATCTATCTAAAGTTTCTAGAACAAAGGATAGCTTGAAGTTGTTTTCACTTGAGAGGGAGATTGGTAATGATGATAGAGTAATCCTTCCATGTTTTGATAGGAAAAGATGTCTATTGAGGATTATTACAAGTAAAGAAATTCTCAAGTTCATTGGGATTCTTTAGATCTAGAAGCATTGTATCTATAGGTAGAGTGGACGTGTGCAATTATTTGCATAAGGTGTCCCATTGATCTTACACTAGTTTGGGATTCTTTAAAGGTGCATGCCTTATACATGCATTCATTGTTTATCTTCTTAGAGGGATGAGCATTGATATGCATGTTGTGAATACACATCAAGATAGACTAAGACTACATACAAATAAGTATTTTATCATAATTTTTATAGCTGTTAATAGTATTTTCTTCTAGTATTCATTTCTATATATGATAGATTGTTTTACTAAACTCTCCTTGTTGCAAGTTGCAACAAGAAAAAATAATTAGAAGAGGATGTTTCTATAATTAAGAGGGAGATGCTTGGCCTTAGAGGGAGGTTGCATCCTCTTTCCTATTATTATGATCAAAATGATTCTTGATTAAGAGGGAGTATTTATGTAATCCCTTCCTTTATTACACATGCTACTGATGCTTGTAATTTTGAGAATTGTGTTGGAAAAGAGTTTAAACTGTGATTTTATATATGTAAAATTCTCTTATTTTGGAAACAAGCTAGATATGGTTAAATTTGAGACTTAAATAGAACTAACTATTGTTTTTTATTCTTGTGTGAATGAGATTGTAAGATCAACTATGATAACTCTTTCACTATGTGATAGTGAACATCATGTTGAGAGAGTTCATGATGTCATCACATTGAGAGATTCTGTGATGGGAGTTGGATACCATATTGAGAGATTCCATGATTATTATCAATGACTAAATTGTTCTCTTAGTGTCACATTGAGAGATTCCATGAAAATTGTTTATGTTTTCTATAGGGTTTTTCATGTTGAGAGACTCCATGAAAATTGTTTATGTTTAGGTTTTATCATTGGCAATTTGGTTGCAGTCTTGTATGATTGATTAGCTAAAGATCTCTCTTTGGCTAAGAGGGAGTGTTGAAGATTGTAGCTACAATAGAGATCTTTATCTCTAAAAATTTGGATGTTATTACCATTATTATCACATTCAGTTGAAAATGACACTTATGATTAACTTGTAATATTTAGTATAAGACATGTGTCATACAAGATGCATTAAGGCATGCAAATAGGAAGAGTTGTAATTGTAACAAAGAGTTATATTATGGGAAATTGGAGAGACATTCGGTTGTAATATTAAGAGTCTCTCTATGAGTTATATATATCGCATCAAGTGATAGGCATTGCACACTTGAACTTTTATAATTAATAAAATGACATTTTTGGTTGTGTGGCTGGGTTTTTCCCTTCATTCTAGAAGGGTTTTCACAAGACATTTATGGTGTTTAAGGTTTCAGTTTTGGCTCTTTCTTATTGCTCTTTATCTTCTTTGATTTATGGGCTTTAGATTTAATAGAAAGAGCATAACTTTTGTTTGAACAGTTGGATCTTCATGAAAACCAAGAAAAGTATTCATGATAGACTTATTCAAAATCACAAATAAGATAATTTCGTAACTATATATTTTGCAAAAGTTATGAGCGACTATTTGTGTGTACCTAATTGAAAAATCAAGCTCAAATTGGCCTAATTTTAGCATAACAGTCAAAATTTGACCATCTCCATACAAAAAAATCATATACAATTTTTATTTATGTTAAATAAAATCCAAATGGGTGTCTAAAAGTGTGTTTACATGTTTTATAAAAGTTATAGCAAAATCACACATTTCATACCCTCAAACTAACACACAAGTAACTGCAAACAAATTTATTCATAATCAAGAATATAACTATATATTTTAATTAAATTTATATAAAATATTAAAATAAAATTATAAATACCAACATCATGATTTATTTTAAATCTTTTCTCCTAAGGTTTCGAAACAAACTTTCTTAGAATATCAATTATGTCATAAACACAATTTTAAATAAAATTCTTCTAATCTCTATCTGCCAATAATCAAAGGTCCTCATTCAAATTCAAAGCTAACTTAACGATCAATAAAAACATAGAGAATACAATCTTTCCAACAGAAATTGCAAAGAGATTTGAAAATTCCTACCTTTAAACACCAAGTTGATTTTTTAAGAAGAAGAAAACTCAATTGTAGACTTCACTCCCAAGCTTTGAAAAAAATCTTTTACTTCAAACTATGAAAGCATAACCTATAACTTGTCCTCTAAAATCTCTGTTCTAAATTATCTTATTGTTCTCCAAAAATCTTCTTACTCAAAATGACCAACATGACCTCTTTAATAAAGAAAAATAAATAAAGAAAACTAATAAAACTTAAGTTTCTAAAATGAATAAACTTACAAAAGAAGGTAACTCAACTAAAATAAAATAATAGTTTTTGTTTGTTTTCTTATATTTTTAAAAATAAATAAAATCACTTTACTTTTTTCTAGATATTCCTTCTCTTTGTCATGTGGACTCTTATAGATACATTAAATGCAAGTGGCTAGATGGAATTGTTTTAGATAAGCTTAAAGCTAAGAATATTTATAAGGTTATTGCTCATAACGAAGATATTATTACTCATGTCAATAAAATCTGGTATTGCTCTTTTGATATTAAAGTTTGGAATAAGTTGCTAGTTTCTATCTGGAAAGGTCCTTTTGAGCCTAAAATTCAGTGTTTTAAATGGCTATTGTTAATTTATAGACTTCCTATTAGAAGAGATTTTCAGCATGTTGATATTTTTAATATTTGCAGGTTACCTGAAACAGGTAGACATATTTTATTTGATTGCCTCTTTGCTAAAGAAATTTGGAATTTATTCGGTATTTACTATCCTATTAGTGTGAGCATCATTGATATTATTACTGGTCACATTAATGGGCTTAGTAAGGATGCTAATTTTTTTTGGAATATGTTTTCCTCTAACATTCTTTAGTAGATTTGGAAATGCAGGAATGAGGAAAATTACCAAGGTAAGCCAAGGGTTCTTAATGAGTTTTTTCAAAAAATCACACATTTAAAAATCTTTTTGCAAGTGCAAACCACCATGATAATTGAAAAGGACAAATTATGAAGATTTCTTAAGGATGGGTAGGCTACCTTCTTCGTTCATGAACTTAAATATGGCTTTCAATGGTGAAGGACAATGGATAATCTACGGGTGTTCGAGCACACATGTTGGAAGCTGAACCAAACTATTAAGAAGAACCGTAATGCCAGGAAGGATGAGATCTTTATGTTGTCCCAAATTCAGGAGTGGAAAAGTATTGTTTGGATGGAAGGCCCACTCAGTTGGACCTCTTGGGTAGATTTGTACTGTGATATCTTGTACTAGCCTTGTGCTATTCGGCTTTAGTTGTTTTTGCTGGTCTCTAGTTGTTATCTTGTTTCGATGATTCTGGTTTGAGGCTTTGCCTCTTTTGTGATTCTCGGTGAATTGTGTTATTATTTTTTGACCTCTCTATATCTAATAGAAAAAAGAAAAGAAATATATAATTGCTTTCTTTTTCTTTTCCTTTCTCTTAATAATCAATAAAAAAATGTTATTTATTTATTTACTTTCTTTTCACAAAATAGATTTATCTTTTTATAATAAAATAAATAAATATCCTTTCTTTAAAATTAAATAATGTATTTCCCACTCAAAAATATTATTTTAATTTTATTAATTAACGTGTAATTACATTTTTATATAATTAGTTTAATTAATAATAATAATTAAAGTCCATTAATTATGTACAACTCTAATTTTATTATCATTGATTAAAGATGTTAGTCTCAAAATGGTTTTGACATTTGAGTGCCAACACAACTTAACCACTTTCAACATTGAAGCCGAGTACACTATGTATGTCGAGCCATAGCTTGTGCTGAGTCAAGAAATCCATCAAGTGCCGAGTGATCTTTAGGTGCCGAGTGAAGATCAAGTGCTGAGTAATATTTAGGTACTGAGCATGATACAAGTGCCGAGTAATATTTAGGTGCCGAGCATGATACAAGTGTCGAGTAATATTTAGGTGCCGAGTCATAGATGATGCCGAGCATCAGGAATCAGTAAGTGCCGAGTAACATAGAATGCACATATGAGTTCATAACTCACTGATTCAGATATAAACTATTTTCATGGCTAACATATGACGAATCTCGAAAGATTTAAGTGATAATATTGAATCTTTTCTATTTCCTATGCAATCTACATGAAACCAATAAGAAAAATTGAGAAGGCATGCAACCAATAATGAGAGTGCAAGGAATAAGCAGAAAATAGAGATTCAATATGGATCATAGATCCATGTCTAACCCTCAATCTTCAAATGTCTTTATAAGGAAGACTAAATCTCATTGAATGAAGGAAATGGATGAAGGAGTGAATGGAAAACTCTAGTAGAGTTTAGAGTGAAGAGAAAAAAACTTAGAGGAAGAAAGCAACAACATAATATTCAGTTGATCAGAACTAAGCAAGGAATACGAACAGACATCAGATCAGAGAAAGCAGATCAAGTTGCTGAATTTAGCAATCAAGGATTGTAAGCTATCAGGTTTATTGTACCTAATACTCTCTAGCAATTGTATTAGAACGGAAACCCTATGGTGATAGGTTAGTTTAACAACTATTTTGAAGATCCTTTAAATAGGTGATTAAATCCTTTAACAGGGTAACACTTCATGTAAAGTGTTTGTAAATCCTTTAACCAGGTCACTATTGATACAATGTAAAGCTTTTAACAGGGTAGGCCTTTAACAAGGTAGACCATCAGAAGTGGTCAAACATTATTGCTGCAGTGATTTTGTGGGTATCATCCCCACCCCAGTTTTACCTTCTTATTTCTGGAGGGTTTTTGGGTTACCAAAATCTCAAGTGTTATGTCGTGATGCATATATGTTTTTCATGATTGCTTAATGATGATATGCATGCATGTTCATTTCTATAATATGTTATTAAGAGTTTAAAAAAGGTCAAAAGCTAGTACTTCTGATTCACCCCCCCTCTCAGAAGCATTCTTTCCATTAAGACATTCCAACAAAAGATTCATGATAAATCAATATTTAGTCTTTAAAATTTTAATTTATCCTTTTTCCAACTTTCACATTTAGACTTTTTAAATCAAGTCTTTTAAAAGAAAAAGAAAAAATTAATTAAACTTAATTTCTCAATTAGGCAAGAGCCTACAATACTATGGTAACTTGTGAGCCTCTCATGTGGGAGGTCTTGAGTTTAAATTTACTTCTCTCTCTCTCTCTCTCTCACACACACACACACACACACACACACACACACACACAACAATAATTAATCTAGGATTTACTAATATAAAAAACCTTAATTTCTCAATTAATTAAATATCTTGATATTATAATTCTTCATTTTATTTAAATAATAGTTAATATTTCTAATATTATGTGATTGATCTAAATATCATAATTAAACCTTTTACCAAATATATAACATAGTCAAATCCACATAAGCAAAACCAATTAAAACTCAAACTCAAACAACACACACAAAGATAAACTTGCAGGTTTAAAAAGGGTAGAGAATAAGATATGAGTCCTCCTTGTAGGACAAGTGTTTAGGCTATGGTTAGGATTATACCTGATCATTATCTTCCCATTCTTACCATTGAGTTATTGTGATAGGGTGCACTCATCCTGACAATTCAGGGAAGTCGACGCCTGGTACCTATAGCCTACATAAAAGACAAGCATGTAGACACACACATATAACTAAACTAGAGAGGTAATGGTAGGGAGTGGTACATCGTGTAGATCCCGACTAGCAAATGACTACAAATCCCTCCCTTAACCACATCATACATGCTAGATAGAAAAGTAAAATAGACATGCACACCATACACATGTAGGTATGGGTAAGTACCATAATGAATCATGAGTTAACTCATCAATGCTCAGATATAACAATGCATTACTATGAATATAAAATAATCATCATTAAAGACATATCATCTAATATCATTATAAAAGAAATCAAATTTATCAACTAAGAATCATTAAAGAAACTTTAACACATAAGTAATCATAATCATTAGATAACAGGTGAAATATAATCAACTATGTAACCATAAATGATATTTTGAAGTCATGAAATAACATCACACCATATATATCTAAAACTAACACATGTATGAAATAGGCCTAAATGAGTTATATATATATATTATAAAGAAAACTACGGGTGAGCATTACACATTCTCTAACCTAGTTCTCAATGGAGAGTTGTTGACCTTGACCCTTGTTGAAATAGTGGATTCTGCCTTATAGAGATTACAACCAACATTTAAAACTTTTGAAATATGGTTTGAAATGTCCTAGTCTTCATCTACCACTCTTCTAATGATTCTTGCTTTAATGTCACCTATTTCTACTTGTAGAAGTGATGCAACTAGAGTCTTCATGGTTGGTAATAGAGCTAATGTTTGAGGTGTTGTAGGGAGTTTATGCTCAATCCCTTGGTGCTACATTGTTTTTTAAGGAGGGAGTACTTGGTTTTGGCATTGGGTTTAGTGATGTTGTACTTGGACACTTTTCTTAGAAGCTTGCTAAAGATATGAATATAAGTGTTCCCTTTTGCAAATTTTTTGGTGGGAAAATGTTTACATGGTTTGCTAAATTTTCGACAACTATTCATTCAAAGATTAAACCTTGATCTTTGGCTTTTTCTAGGACCTCCATTGTGGTGGTTTGTGACCTTAACATGGTGGATTATTTAGATTCCTACCAATATTGTAGGTTGGTTTGTAGCTCTAGTTTCTAGCCTTTTTACCAAACCTTCATCACTGGGAAATGGGCCCTTGGTTTTTGGTAACGTTGATCTTTTCACTTGCACTAAGGGATTTTTTATTGATATTTTTAATTCTTACAAGAAATGAGATTTGGTGATTGGAAAGTTGTGGACGTGGGGGACTTATTCTCTCTCTGCCAAACCCTGCAAATTATTTTTCAACCCTCTTACTATACCACTAAGTGCACATTTCAGTGAAAGTTTGTCTTCCTAGTCTACCCCTTCATTTTAAGGAAAAATCTTATTCTGAGGCCATAGATAAGTCTATTGGCCATTTTTTAAGGGTGGATGATGCCACAATTATCATGGGTCTTTCTACCACTGCACACATTCTAGTTAAAATTGAAACCTCCACACAACTTCATGGGGACATGGTTCTCATGGTTTATTGATAGGCCATAGATTCAATCAATGGATTATGAGGGTCTTACCTTTCGGCATTGGTAATGATTCTCCACTGCTCAAGCTATAGATTGTTCTCTCATGAATTAGAAAGATTTTGTTAATTAGTAGAAGAATGATACTGATGATCATTTGACGATGTTATTGATTAATAGTAAAAATTGTCGATTGATGGAAGTATAAACAAGAAAAAAAGATACTGAGAGGGGGGGGGAGGGGGTTGAATGAGAATCTTAAGCACTTTTAATTTTTGCCAATTCATTAACACATTCATCGATTTTCTTGTGCATGTAAAACTTGTAATAATAAACTTGTTGTAACATATAATTTTGATCTATGACATCCATGAAAATAAACATATAACACAATATTTGCTACCTAGAAACCCTCCAAAGTGAAGGTAAAAATGGGGTGGGGATGACACCCACAAATCTTCACTATTGTAGTAATAAAGTTATTTTTTTATGGTTATAATGTTTGATCATAATATATGATCTACCCTGTGAGGGGTCTACCCTATTAAAAGAATTTGAGACTGCTAGGTCTCACCTTGTTAGAGGATTTGACACTTACAATAAATTAAGGAATCTATTAGGATATTTACAAAGATCTGCGAAGACAACTCTGTTAAGAGATTTACCTTGATTCCAATTTATTAAAATGGATTCTATACCTGATTCTCGGTATCATCTGTAAGCTAATTTCAAGTCTTCTCCTTGTTAACTAATTCTCTCCTCTGATATGATAATACTTTTCTCCCCCTTCATTGCATTGATTAGGTTACTTGCTCTGTTAAGAGATAACATAACACTTTTACTGACTTCTAATTTGATCTTAATCTTTCACTTTATCATTCACATATTTCTCCTTGTTCACATGCACACTCTTCTCTTCTCATCTCATCACCTCTTCATTTGAGTCATTGATCACAAAATATAGGAATTTGTGATCCATATCATAAATGCGTAAAGTCTCTACAACAACCTTTACATAGATTAAATGTTCCTTCTGTGTTAGCTCGAAAATGATTTACCTAAAAAATCTCTATCATTACTGAATTTTATGTAAACTCTATATTGTTTAACCTTTATTATTTTATGACACTCATCATTGTTGTTCCTTGGTCTCTATTATGCTTGACATGTACTATGTAACTCGACACTTGTATGCTTTGTAATGCTTGGTCGATGTTAAGTTTGACTTGTATAGAAAATACTCAGTGACCATACACTTACTTGACTCCTATAGAGCTTGATACATACTTATGTACATGACTTGGCCTATATAGAGTAGCTTAGTCATAGTGATGACCATCTGACTTTGCCTTGTAAATGACTAAGTGTTTGACACTAACAGACAACAATAGTTAGAGGTACCAACAATCTCTCCCTTTGATATTAGTGGAAAAAACACTTTTTCATATTTACATCATTACAAATACAATCTAATATTATGTTCCCCCCCCCTAAGTCTTATGAATTATGCAAAAAATGAATAATGAATAAACATGGTATGTAAAATGAATACTTATCCACATACTCTGCTCCATGAAAAAAATTTCATGCTTTTCTCCCTTAAACAAATCAATGTAAAATGAATACTTTTCTGCATACTTTTCTCTATGACAACCTATTCATTCATTCCCCCTTGTTGTTGAACACTTAAGTCATGTCTATCGGGGTTGAATGGGTGGAAGAAAACTATATTTATCAATGAATGTCTTATGAACTTGGGTGATCATGGACAATGCATAATCCCATGTGGTTCTTGCTACTTCCAAAATGTGATTCTGCAATTGTAATCTTGTAGCTAAGTCAATTAAGTTGTTAGCCACTAAAAGATTGTAATATTATTTGATAAGATCCTGGGATGATTGCATCTCCCTTTGCATGACTTCTAAGTGAGGTATCAACATCACTTGAATAGAGTCAATTTAGATCTCATGTTGCTATCAGTTGTCTGAAGATAAACCAATGTGCCTTAAGAATTCAATAAATTATTGTAGTGATCAATACTAGATCTTGCTAACTATGAAATAATGTCACTAGATCTCTTCATCTCATCTTTAATTTGGTGTACTTGTGCTTGAATATCATTTGTGAATCTTGGCACATCTGACAAAATGTTGTACTCTCTATATAAGTTCTATCATAACCTATACATGCTCTTGCAATTGCACCTTCTTCTTAGCAATGGCTATGGACACTTTATCCACAACCTTATTCTCTAATATTCTTGTAGACCAATCCATCAATTTTATATTTGATTCCATATTACCAGTACTCACTTGTTTAACAATATTTACAAGTTGGGTAATAATTGGGGCTTCTTCATCAAAATTTTAAATATCAAAAACATCAACAAAAATGTTTTTCACATCATAAAGTACCTTCTTTTGCTTATGCTCTCTTCTTCACTCTTCTTGTTGTTTCTTTTTTGCCAAAATCTCTTGTAACAAAATTGTTTGTTCCAAGGTGAGATTTTCCAAATCCAGTTGTGGCATCTCAATTATTTTATCCACACTGACTTCAATATCTAGTGAATTATCCTTTATTGCTTTTCCTCATTTACTTGGCAAGGAGTGTTGTTGCTCAACACTACTTTGGAGTTGGTGAGGGAGTTTCACCACTTATTCATGCTTGTTCTTCGATGCTTGAGACAATAATGGTCACACTCGATTCAACTATACTTATCTCTTTATTTTCCTCAATGTGAGGTGCTGAAACCATATGACTAGCTATACTTGTAATTTTCACCTCATTTTATGCCTCTATATATGTGAGCCTTGATCACTCAGCCTCTGGAATGTTAGTGGTATTGGCATATAATGGTGACATGTTACCTTATAGACTTGACACACCTAAACTTTCTCCATTGTTGTAGTCATCTTTGATTGTCACAATTTCAATTCCTTTCTCTGTCTCTCCTCCCTTGGTTGATAGGCCAAAAATTCTTTTCCAAAGAAATTCATCATGTTGAGCTACAACTTCCATTTGATTCTATAAAAAAAAAATTCTATACTTAAGAAAAAATCTGCACCTATACTTTGCCAAAAATGTTTCTTGATGATCTTGGGATAGATCAGGCATAACTCTGACTAAAGTTTTAGTCCTTATCTTTTTCTCTTCTTCCTCTACCTTCTCTCATCTTCTTTCTAGTCTCTCAAATAAGTCCTTCAGTATCTTTTTCTCAATTTCACTAGGAGCTAGCTTCTAATTTGCAATCATGTCTACCATGGCCTCCTCAACTTTGGTTCTATCAGTATTATCTAGTGTTTTACAAATCTAAAGCTAGATAATCCTGAAGATATTCTTAGATTTGCACATACCTCTTCAATGGACTTTATTTCCCTTATGGGAGGTCCTTTGACCAACCTCCTTCTCTTATATTTAAGGGCACTAGGCTTTGTAGTCTCTACTACTTTTTGTTTTTTAGTCTACTAGGCACTAGCAGTTGCCCTGGTTCTTGGCTTAGATGGCGGTGGAGGAGAGAGGGGTGTTACTACTGGCTTCTTCTTAGTTCATTGAGCCTTCTTACTCGATGGAGTTGCAACAACTAGGGTTTTACCTTTGTCACCTTCTTCTTCTTCCTATTCCTCATCACTACTATATTTTCCTTCATCTCTCCAACACCTTGTGTTTACTGTAATGCTTCCTTTCCCTTGCCTAGGGTGCCCAATTTTGCTTCTAGGTCTTCAATCATTCTTTTTCTTTTCTTCTCCTTAGAAGCTATCTTGATATTTACAATTTTTCTAGCCTTAGCTTCCTCATATCTTCCAAAAACTTCAACCTCAATGTCTATTTCTTCTTTCAATAGTGCAACAATGTTTGCACTCACTAAACCACTATAAAATTCATAATCAAAACTTTGTAACCAAGCCTCCCTCGACTTTATTTCCTATACACATGTATTGCCTGTATCTACAAGAAAACATATGTCATTGTAATACCTTGTGACCAATTATTTAGGTATCCTCATCCTCATCTTCATTATTTTCTTGAATTCCTCAAAGTAAGAATCCATGACATTCTCAAAATTTGCTCCTAATTGAGTGATGGTTTCACTTATTTATCTAGTCAGTGGTTTGTTTTATTCCCAAACAACATCACCAACACTAGGAAAATATTTTTGGATATAAAAGAAAATACATACAATGAGGGATCCAAACTTACACATTGAATTATTTTCTTTTTGATAGTTGACAAATTCTCTGTTAGTTGTAGCCTTTGCAACTTGGCAAGATTGTATTCATGATCTTTCATCTGTATCTTCCATTCTTGATCCATTTCCATACATGACACACTATTCAATTTGCTTGACTAATAAAATTTGTGAGCTATAACCCTCACAATAAGTTCAATTAGTGGATCAAAAATGTTTGTAATGAGCATATCTTGTCCATTTCATTTGACACTTATGTTTGGATCAATTTCCTCTTGACTCAGGCATCACATGGTTTTCTTCGGTTCTAGGGTTGGACAACCTGTAACTCTGTGAATCATTTTTTTTTGATCTCCATGGGTCCATTTTGTAACCAATACTTCATATTATGGATTATTCTCAAAACAATTTTAATCCATTCAATCTTGAAATTTCTTGTAAACTCTAGGGAAGAAGTTAACCCTTTCCTTTCAACAACTTTAAATTTATCCTTCAAGATTCCTTCATTACATAACTTCTCATATGCTTCTCTAATCTCATAGTCTCCTACTTCTCTAATCTTTTAAACACACACACACACACACACACACACAAACACACATACACACACATATATACATATATATACGCACACACACACACACACACACACACACACACACACACACACACACACACACACACACACACACACACACACACACACACACACACACACACACACACACACACACACACACACACACACACACACACACACACACAATTTCTAACATCATGGATCATAATAACTTTGGGTGGTATCAAGGATAACACACCCATTAGATCTCCTTTTATTTTAATTTTTGGAATAGCACAAAACTTTGGTGGAGGAAAAATGTCACTCTTCACTAGTTGAATTTTACTAACCTCTTGGCTCATTCCAACAGTAGATGAAGCTACCATATTCTCTGTTAGGGTTTGAATTTTCTTCTTTATCTTCTGAATTACTCAACATAGTTCAGATCTCCACTTGTTCAAGCTTCTCATCCAAATCACTTGTGAAATCTTTTTCTACTCAATCAAATTGCCAAATTGCTTTGTGCTCTTGAAATCTGTATGCAAGGTAAGAGATAATGTTTTCAAAATTTGATATATACATTCTTTTGATTGATTTAGGGTCTCCATTAATATTGTGTACTCAGGTAGATGGAAGCTAACTATCTTAGTCGACTTTGGTGCCTAGGTCTTTTCTTTATAGCTCAGTCTCTTTTATATCACCAGTCTCTACCTTTTCATTTGGTCTCTATCATTTCACTTCTGAAGTGCTCGGTCCATGTTGCAATGCTCGATCAACATAGACAATTTACTGATGTTTGGCAACCTTCCATAAATATTTTCTTATGCATCTTTATATATGCAAATATGAAATTTGACACATTTCATGTAAGGAAATGATGTGTATCAATTAAATATACAGCTCCATACATACCTTTCTTGCTTAGTTTGAGATGACATGATCACCTTCTCCATTGGATTGGGTAACCTCAACTCCATTTGCTCTACTATTTCCATCTTTTGTTCTCTTTTTCTATCTTTATTTTCTTAACGTCTACTTTTCATTTTCCATTGTCTTTTGTTTGATTTGCTTAATGTACCTATGTCTTGCAATTCTTGCTTATATGTCCAAACTTGTGACATTTGGAACATGCATTGCTAGGTGCATACGTCTTCCTCTAATTTATCTAGTAAGGTTTTGTTTGAGATCTACATTCATATGCTCTATGTCCATACTTATGACAGTTATAGAAATATCCTTCAAATCTAGGTGTAGTAGATGCATTTCTCATTCTTGACCTGCACTCATGTACTTGATGTCCTTATTTCTTACAGTAAAAATAGTGACCAAAAAACTTAGGTTTAGGATTTTTCATACCATGTTTTCTTCGACAAATGTTTGTAGTATGACCAAGTCTTCCACAATGATAACATGTTGGTTTGTCCTTTGACTTTGCACTCCTAAATTCTCCATTCCTGGATGATTCTCCTTGCTCAGTGTATGAATGTCTTGACCCATCAGTGCTGCTAGATGACTTCATAAGTTCTTTAACGTATTTCAATGCCTCTTTTTTTTTTGAATCTCTCCATAGATTCTTTCTAATTTTTCAATTCATTCTTCAATATGTCCTTCTATGATTTAAGATTTTCAATTACCACATCATTGTGATTCAATTCCTAATTTGCAAGCATTAGTTGATTCATCATGTTCAGTTGTGTGTTTGTGAGCTTCTACACATCTGATATCGTTTCTTCAAGTCTAGTAGCTATTACCCTTTTGTCTTCTTCATCCATGGTCTTGTCTTCTTTAGCTTTCTTCTTTTCTTCAGTCACTTCACATAATCTTCCTAATTGGATTTGATGTTCTTTTTTCAGTCCTCTTATTTCTCCAGTTAGGAGTTTTTTCTTTTCAAGTAGATCTGCAGATGCTTTGTCATTTGGATTGATTGATTTGAACAGTCCTTTAGTCTCAACTTCTTCATAGGAAAATTTCTTATCCTAGATAGCTAATTCCTTTCTTCTTTTCAAAGATTTCTTTAGAACTTGTCTTGCTTTCTTAAGTTTCTATAGTATAAGTTGGATGTCAATCACTTGATTGTCAATAACCTTGTCCAATTTGAAAGCCTTCATCTCCAAGTGATCTCTCAGAGAACCAATGCTCTAATACCAGTTAATTGATTGATGGAAGTATAAACAAGAAAACAAGATACTGAGAGGAGGGGGGTGGGGGTGTGAATCAAAATATTAAGAATTTTTACTTTTCACCAATTCATTAAAACATTCATCAGTTGTGTTGTGAATTTAAAACTTGTAATAATAAACTTGTTGTAACATATAAGTTTGATCTATCACATGCATGAAAATAAACACATAACACAATATTTGTTACCTAGAAACCCTCCAAGGTGAAGGTAAAATTGGGGTGTGGATGGCACCCATAGATCTTCACTACTGCAGTAATAAAGTTAACTTGTTATGGTTACAATATTTGATCATAATATATGATCTACCCCATGAGGGGTCTACCCTAATAGAAGTGTTTGTGATGCTAGGTCTCACCTTGTTAGAGGATTTAACACTTACAATAAAGTAAGGACTTTGTTAGTAGATTTACAAATATCTATTAAGAGATTTACCTTGATTCAAGTTGGTTAAAATAGATTCAGTACCTAATTCTCATTATGCTCTGTAAGCTAATTTTGAGTCTTCTCCTTGCTAAGTAATCCTCTCTTTTGATCCAATAATACTTTTCTTCCCCTTCATTGCTTTAATTAGTCACTTGCTTTGTTAAGAGATAACATAACACTTTCACTAACTTCTGATCTAATCTTAATCTTTCACTTTATCATTCACATATTTCTCCTTGTTTGCATGCACTCTTCTCTTCTCATCTCATTGCCTCATCACACCACATGATCTAGATTAAAGAATTTTCTAGATACTTCCATATTTAGCCTCTTCATTTGAGTCATTGGTCACAAAACATAGGAATCTGTGATCCATGTCATAAATGCATAAAACTCTCTATAACAACCTCTACACATATTAAATGTACCTTCCATGTTAGATTGAAAATGATTTAACTAGAAATTTGTATCATTCCTCACTTTAAGGTAAACTCTACATTTCTCATCCTTTGGCACTTGACATTATTGTTTCTTAGTCTGTATTGTGCACAACATTTACTATGTAACTTGACACTTGTATGCTTTTTAATGCTCGATCAATGTTAAGCTTGACTTGTATAGAAAATAATCAATGACCAAACACTTAGCTCCTATGGATCTTGGTACATACTTACTTATGTACATGACTCAACGCATATAGAGTAGCTTGGTCACAGTGATGACCATCTGACTCTGCTTTGTAAATGACTCAGTGTTTGACACTAATAGACAAAAATAGTTAGAAATACCAATAAAAAGTTTTGAAGGGACCTCAAAACCATATACATTCTCTTGTAAGAAAGGTCTTCAATAATAAATTTTGATACGAAAATCACCCCACAGATAGGTAACAAAAACCAAAATTACAAAAATCCATAGCTGAGGATAAAAAATCCAAGACCCAAAAATAAAGATAGTATGAAAAGAAAGGGATTAATTCTCAACTATTCCAAAGGGTTAAAGGAAAAGGAACTCACAACCAACAATGCCAAAGAAAAAAAAAGCTTTTCCTTTACCTCTATTTTTTTTGAGAATGAAGGGTCATATCAAGAAAAGGAGGAGGCTTCTTAAAATGTTTTCCAATAACCAAGATCCAACCCTCCTCAACCATAGATGCTTTATTTTGCCAAAAAAAAACTCTTTATCTAAATCACCATAGCACAATAAAGATTCAACATAATGCTAAGATCGCATAACTAAAACAACACAAGAACCATCAACCACTAGATTAGTTTGGATAAGACTTGCATCGGCCTCTATGATATTTTTCTCAACATTTCCTATGACTGATGCCTCATTCACATCACACTGGATAGAGCTAGCAATGCCAACTTAAGCCACTATAGTCCTAGTCACCATGACAACTTGGGAAATCCATCTTCTTGAAGCTAGATGAAATAACAAATACCACCCTATCCAAAATAGAATCAACCAATAGAAACACCCCCCATTCTGTGTAGTTTGCACTTGAACTAAACTAGTAGTTCCTTATAATCCTTCTGTAGGAACCACATACTCTTAGAGGTATTTTTAGTAATGGTATAGTGCTCCACTAAGGCTCCCTTCCACCACAAAGAGAATGTTTTAGCTTTAACTATGACAATATCACACTTTTCTGCCAAATGACCACTTTTGAAACATCTTCTACATCTAGAAGCAAGACCTTCATAATCTAGAGCTTGAGTCCATGATCCCTTTGGAGAAAAAAGTTTAATATTTTTTGGGAAACCTTTAGAAGCATCAATATCAACAAGAATTTGGACATAGGTAGAGTGAAGAAATCATAGGATCACAATCTTCTAGATGAGGATCATGTAGTTGACCCCTCCTCTTTTGTTGTAGATCCCACTTCACCTCTTACCTATTGGTGCATACGTTTTTAGCCTTATGAAAAATCCTTTGTCTATTGATCCTTATTTTCTCCATTCTCTAGTTGTTGATGTGCATTGCACAACCTTCTTAGCACTCTGCCTCTTGTGTTGATAATCTCATAATGTAGGCTCCTTCACTTTTTCCTTGTGGTAGGAATCTTCTAGATAGTATTACTTGGATAGTGTTATGCAAACATTAGAAAAATCATGTTTATGATTCTCATTCTCCTCCCATGTTGGGGGTGAACTTTCTACCCATTTGTGATGTGGGATTCTAATAGTCCTAATAATGTGTTGTTAATGGTTTGTTTTTTACATTATTTTTTTGGTTGTTTTGGTTTGTCTCTCCAAAGGCTAGCACCTTAGTGTACTATTGGCCTTTCTTGGTAAAATTTATGCCCTTGGGTTGGAGTTTTGTAAGGGACTAAATTTAACAATAAAAAATAATGTCCTAATTAATATTTGATTAGAAAATAATAGCTCAATTAGAAACTTTATCCTAACTAAACTATCTTTTCATAAAAATAGTTTCTTTTTACAAGATAAAATGTACACTAAAAAATATAAAAACAAATATATACATTCATATGATGTAGGATTCATTCATGATTTTATTATTGCTCAAAACATTCATTTTGAATTTCATTAATATCACCCAAACTTAAACATTTTCTTAAATTTCTAATTTTCACAATGCAATGCATAACTCAAGTAAATTTTTCTAGATATTATTTGAAATTATGGGAATAATGATTTAGAATAATAAAGTGAGAAAGTAAGTTGTTCTTTCAACTTGATGATATAAAAACAATTTGCATGTTTCATTTTTTACAAGCATTACTACACTACTTTCTTTCAAAAAAATGAAGAATATGAATGGCCCATTATCTTCTTCACAACCAAACACATCATTTGTGAGGGATTAAATCCTTTGATAACTATTTTCCATCAAAAGTGTTTATAGTGGAACAATCATGAATCCAGAAGGTCATTCAAGCACTCACACACAATATAGATTGTTAAGTAGAATTTAAGGAATAAAGAATAACTTATCACATGAATGATGTATGTGAAACTAAAATACACATATAATAAAATTTACACATTTAGGTTTCTCAAAAAAACACATAGCCATGTTATGACTCAACACATGCTTGTGCACTGAGTAGTTGAAACACAAAACCCATATTTTTTAATGTTTCAAGATTGTATTTGATTCCAAATATAATTAACCAATCTTTAAAATAAGAAAATTATGTTCAAAAGAGTAGATACATAATTTATTTGTGTTACAATTCTAACATCTACATATTATAGGGTACAATTGTGCACATTTTGTGATGACAAATAATAAAAATAAATGAAAAAAATACCAATACACCACTCATTTTGGCATATGCGAAAGACTTCACTAATCATGTGACAAGGTCACCATGGTGAACACATAAGAGGATGTAGATTCATAGATGATAGATATTATGTACCATCCATGATAAATCAAGGAATATAATGAAAATGTATCTAGCTTCACTACACACTCTAACAAAACATAATGAAAATCTATGATGTGGGAATGAAATTCACTTGCTCTAAGATTTCATATCCAAGAGGCACATAAGTTGGGAGATGAATGATCTCAACCAATCAAAACATAAACTAGTTAATTGCACATAAGGAATACAAATTGACTATAAATTTTTATGATCTATGGTTTATCTTTCTCTGTTCACCACAAACTCTCACAAATGTATAGGAGATGTCAAAGATGGTGCAAATCTACATCTTACAACCTCTACCACCTAGAGTGTACACACAAAAGGTTGTAGATGTGACGTACAAGGTAGAACCTTTGGAATAATTCTTCTTCAAGAAATGATTTTAAAATAAGTATAAGAAATTCTTATTATTTGGAGGATCTATACTAGAAAACCCATTTGAACATCAATGAAAATTTTAGATATCAACACACTTGGAGAATCCTACCATTACTGTAGTGTAGTTCTCAATTAACACTTCTATTCCAAGAAAAAAATCAACAAGATAAACCTACTATATGTTGGATCTACAAAATAATTTTTTTTTTATGAGAGTTTTACCAATATAGTGTATGTTTTTTGTTTTAGGGTTTGTAAAACTTGAATACTATTAGTTGTTGTGCCCTAAATATTCTCCTAGATTTTAATCCTCTATTGAATTGTTCAATTAGTTTCACATTTTAAATCACTATGTTCATGTCTCCCTAGTTGTAAGTTTTACTATCCCTTTTTACTATTACTAGTTTAGCTAACATATCTTACAGTTTCACCCATTCTAAATTTCTTTAAACGATATTAAGATACCTTGGTCCTATGTTCTTCATTGTCCTAAGTCCTATGAAAAACACCTTTAAGTCATTATTTTTGTATGTGTAGTTAGTTGTCCCTTAAGTGTGTTCACATCTTCACAACCATATTCTAAAGATAATATTTATTGTTGCAAAGCTACACATGATTTCTAACAAATATATCTTCAAAGATTCATAGTCATTTTTGATAACTACTTAGTAACCTTGAGAGGTCATAAAAGGGTCTTCTAGATACAACATTAAAGTGTTACACCACAACTTTAGAACTTGGAAGAAATAACTAGTGCCTTGCTTGTTAAGTGATGAGATGATGCTACATGTTATTGCCAGGAACCATAGGAAGAAATGGATGAAACTCACATTTTTGCGAGGATAAATGATGTTAGTTAATAACATGGTGCAAGACTATGATATTTTGTCACATATCCCTTTCAAGAATGGAAAAAATTGTTTTACTGCATTGCAGTGATAAATAATAGTCATTTAAGAAAGTATTTTGTAAGTTAATAAAGCTTTTTTCACTTCTTCACAATAGTTAATCAAGAAAACTTTAACTACTTTAGATATTGCAAAGAGTTCACATGTGTTTTTGTTATGGATAAAATGATAGGTGTCATGCATCTACATGATTACAAGGAGCCAATGACTATGTTGGAGGTCCTTATGAATCTATGTGGTTGTGACATGCGAACCATGAGAGGAGACATGAGGTAAGAGTCAAGGGGGATATGTGTCATGATGCATCTTTGATAGAACAAACTGAAAAAACATAAAACCATGCAAGGCAAAAAGATTCAAATGTATGTCAAAGAGGAGTAATCTTACAACTTCCCAAGTTGAAGATACATTTAAAAAGGCAAGTTTACAACCCATGATGGGTTTTAAAAGATAGCATTAATTTTTGATCTCTTCTTTGAAGCAATTAAGGACGTCTTTCCAAACCGCTTACAAAGATCCAAGGAGTTGATATGTGTCTAGGAATGTAAGAAAAATAAAAAAGTTTTCATGGTCCCACAACCAATAAATGAATGATTGAAGGTATTTTAATAATGCCAATGAGATCAAACAACCTATTGGACCATGAAGTATAGCTATATTCCACTTTAGTTCTCTTTTTAATATCTATAATTCTATTCTAAATTTGAATTAGGAAACTAATTGTTTGGATATTTTGATAGGCAATGCAATCAAAATTAAAGTGTCATTCTATTTCGACACACCCTTTACTACATAAAATGCACTTTTTCTTTTATCATACCTTATTGGGCACTGTCCATCTACTCATATCACACCATAGATGACGGGCTCTGATTCTTAACTACGCCACTAAAAGCCTAGTTTTACCTTTCATCTCCACCCATAGGTAATCTTTATCCTCATGACACCACTTGGAGTTCAAATATTTTGCATGGTGTTTTTATTCTTCCTCATGAGTTTTGTCCACATGGTAGCATTAAATTTTTCTAGAATAAGTCTTTTTATCTCTTCATTGCTATTGGGGAATTTTAGTATGTTGATGTCCCACTATTTAGCTATTTTCTTGTTCTGTCTCATCCATGTATATTTCCTTTGGTCTAATCCCCCTTCAACCAGAAAGTTGGGTTAGCATTGTGTGTCCATATTTTCAACATTTTAAAAATAGCTTAACAAATGAATAACCAAAGAAGCTTCCATCAAGAACATATCTAATTTGTCCAAGAGGATCACATATGGAAGTTTTGATTTGACTTTAAGGTTAGTAGTGATATGATATTTTTCATTTTTTTACATTTTCTTCTATTTCAGTCTAGATAGGCATATCCCCCAAACATTAGAACTAACACAAATGGAGTGATCAATAGAACAAAAAGAATCTTCTTGGTTTTTCAATCCCAAAGTTCCACTTGTCTACACCAAGAAAAGACATATGTATTTATATAGGGTTTAATGATTTACTACATTCCATATGAAGTGTAGTTGGTTATATGTACTTATATGTACACCTTGAAACTTTTGTCGACCATCACATGCTTGTTGAATTGGAGGAAATCTACAATCCAAATTCAATATTGATAAAAATTGTATGACTACTCAAGATTGATTTTCAACCCATGCAAATTAAAATTTGAAAATATTAAAGTTTTTATTTCAAGTTGGTATTAAAAATAAAGAGGAGATGCAATTATTAATCATCATAATTGTAATCATAGTTATTGAAAAATTGAGCTTTGTGTTTGTACACTCAAAAGTGTCCCACTCTAAACCTTTCTATCCAAATGATTCCATGAGTTTGGAATGCTTGGATGCCGGCTTGGAGCTCCCTATCCACCAAGTGCAAGAGAGTGTATTTCAAGTTCAAGGGCTCTTAGCTAAGCCTTACAAATACTCTTCTTGCTAGTAAACCATGCAATGGGAGGTTCCAAAGATAAGATGCAAGAATGCAAATGTCTCAAGGAGTTCCTCAAGAATGCAATGCAAGTATGGAAACTAAGCTAAGATGATAATGCAAAATGCAACTATGCTAAAACATGTATGGGAGTGTTACAATCCAACTATTAGAATATATGATTTAAGCTACATGTAAAAATGAAAGCTAAGCTAAGCTAGAATGCCATGGATGAGAGAATGTAGACAAGAAAGAGAAGTTCTCCACAAAGCTCCAAAGAAACCTATTAGAAAACCTGCAGCATAACAATACTCAAAAGATGGATGCTTTGAGGGGGAAAGCTGTCTCCCTTTTAAAGTCATACAGATGGTAGAGATCAAGATGAAGATGGTGGATGATCAATGGTGGAATTTGAAAAGAGGAGTGATCCATGTGCACACACAAGTCAACCAATAGAATATAAGTTGACTTGTCATATAAGACAAAAGTCACAAAGCCTTTTCTTTTAATTGCAAAATAGAAAAATGACTTTATGTGTGCACTTTAAGTGGGTTAGAAGAATGGGGTCTTTTATTTAATTAAAAGGGGACATGTTCTTTTAATCAAATAATGAACTTAGGATAGCATAGTCAAACTATAGGTTATAATCAAATAAATTGATTATTAGCAATTTGGTCTAGGTAAATGATTAAATTAATTTAGCCAAAATGTTGAAAAAGGGGGCTAATAGTCTAGATGACCATTTTTAGGTCATTAAAATGTTCACTATTGAGTTGTAGGGTCTTCTAGATGTTGTAAAGTTGTAGAAAAAGCATAAAAAACTAGTAAGTTTTCTTTATTTTGACCTCCTGGTATTTGGGTAGTGAATTTTTTAATTGTCTATAAATTCTCTATGGGTAAAAATGAGTAGGGAGGAGCTACCTAGGTACGAGTCTAGTAAATAGGGGAAATGTAAGCTATATTATCAAGATTTTATAGATTTTTTACCAGGATCCTCTAATTCCTTGATAAATAGTGAAAAGAAAATGGGTGGATAAAGATCACACATGTAAGAGAAGGATTAATTCTCCATCTATGTGCAATCCTGGGGACTTAATTTTAGCTAGATTAATTTTTCATGGATATTTTTTATGATGCTTAATTATTTAGGGTATTACCAAAGAGGTATTTTCTAACAATAAGGGTAATAAGAGGTGTATGAAATAGGGCCATTGTGGTAATTAATAGACAAAGAATTACTAAAGCCTTTGGGATTATTGGGACTTCTTGCACAAAAAATAATTTTGAGAAGGAAAATATGAACCTCAAGGATCATGAGACTAACTTAAGGATTAAAAAAGCATGTGAAAAAAGGGGCTATTATGAATCTCATTCTTATTCCCATCAATGTGCAAGATCCTTTTGACCTTAAGTATCACTAGTTCTATTTTAGATACATATTTCATGGATTGTATCATGTCTTAGGGAGGGATTTTCAGTGATAAGGTTCCAATTAAGATCATGTGTATAGAAATGACCATATATAATTTATATGTGGACATTCATTATGATTATGTAGGATATTTGTTGAATGCTCTACATGAAGGGCTAGTGACCATTCAACAAAATCTAGGGAAAATTGATTCCAACCATTACTCTTTTTTAGTAGATTTGATTTTGTATTTCAATTTCAATTTAGTGGATCAAAATGCAATGATTTTTTAGGTTTGTTAATAATGGTGAGAGGTTTCCAATCTAATACTAGACAAGAGCCTGGGATATGAACTATTTGGCTCCAAAAAAAAAAAATTGACAGTTGAATTTCTTTTCCTATTCTAGAGATGTTTGGGAAAAAATCTAGTTGTTTGTTCCCACAAAAAAAATAAAAAACTTGAAGGCCAAAAGTGGAAATAAAAGAGAGGCCTTTTGACCACAATTGGGGGATTTGCATTATTTTGATGATGTAATAGCAATTAGAGTTTATGAATTCCCACATACCCCACATATGTTTCCATTATTTATCGTAAACATTATTGTAGATAAAAAACTATTCTAAAATCTTTATTTAGTTGAAAAGAATTATCTACAAGGGGAGAAGAGAGACACCCTTTTTCCTAGACACATTAATATAGGAAAGTTCACCTTCATAAAGAAGGAATAAGATGCCTTAAATATCTCTTTAAGGTAGTACAAGATGGGAACATGTCCAATAAGGTTTTTTCTTCCTAAGGGTGTTATAAGGGATGCAATGCTTAAATTATTGAACACAAAGGGAACCCCCTCTCGCTAGGGATTTATGAAGAAGATATCATCAGAAATGTTATATATAAATTAGTGGTGCAAACAATTAGAGAAAGGTGAAAAAGGTTAATTTCAACAAATAATATATTAAATGAGATGGATGATAATTTCCTTATTTTCTATCCAAATCTCCCTCTATTATTGAGGATTGAGGCCATGATGAACAATTATGATGATTTGACAGGAAAAATGCCTATGGAAGAGAAACTACCTCATTTATTCCCCCAATATAACATAAGAAAAAATATATTGTTATCTTAGATCAAGAAGAGGAAAAGGAAGAGGAAGAGAAGTCTCCTTCTACAAGTAGAACCTGTCCAACTAGGGAGCCCCACCTCTCCCATACACACAAAAACATAAAGGAAATTAGTTGAATCCTCAAAAGATAACTTTGCATATGAAGGCATAGAAGAAAGTTGTGATTATGAGTCTGATCAACCTACCAATGTAGATTAAGTGAAAAATTTAATCAAGGGTGTAGTAATAGAGTGGAAATGCACAAAGCACATCCATTAGGAAAATTAATTGATGAAAGGGAAACTAAAAATCAAGAATTCCTTAATGATGAAAAATTAATTGATTATGAAGAGTTTAGAGGCTTTCTAGTTAAAGTGAAAGGAAGAGAGCTCAAAAGGATGATGGAACAAGAAGGAAAATCAAAGAATATGATCAACAACATTAGGATACCCTTGCCACCTTGCAATCCTATGATTAGAGGTTAAAATAACAATTGAAGAATGTATAAAACTATTTACATACAATTGTATGAATTTTCTCCCTAGATGGGTATTTTCGTCTTCATTCGTTATTGATAAGATAACAAACCAATACGATCATTTAGTTTCCAATGAATTTGAACTTGGTGAATTTTAAAAGGGTCAAGATTTGACCACAAGTTAAAAAATTTGGCTTTTTGGGCATTATGCCCTTCCTCTCAAAATCCCCATGTTATTGACATTGGTAAAGAAAGAACAACAGATGAAAAAATTATAATTGTGAAGATGTAGTACCTAACCCTATTTTACTTTTTGTTATATTACCAAATTCTTTTAGGCCAATTTTCATGGTTACGTGATTTGACTTAGGGGTACGTGGTTACTTGATTTGGTTGATACTCTTTACACATTTGGATTATATATTTGATTAGATACTTTATACTCAAATATCTTATGTGTTCATGGTTATTCTTTTGATGCTGATGTTGTGCAAACTTCATATAGTGATTTCAATTATTTTCATGATGATAATTATATGGATGATTTAATAGTGGTTTTATGGTTAGTTACACAATACTTGCATGCATATGGTGTACATATATGTTTTACTTGTGAAATTAATTTTGAAAAGGATTAAATAAAAGAGTCAAAATTAAAGATTTAATATAAAAGACCAAATTTGGTGTAAATATATTTATTAATTTAACAACAATAAATTTAGAACTTTCATTTAAATAATGGACTTTAAATATTATTAGTTAAATTATTAAAAATATTTTCTAAAAATGTCTTGTTAAAATAACAAAAAATAAATTGGAAATAATTTAAATAAAGTTTATTCTAATTTAAGGAAAAATATGTGCTCAAGGGAATTAAATAAATTAAAATAATAAGAGTTTATTTTAAGGAGAGGCCTTTGCATGTTTGAAAACTAGAAACCCTAGGTAGGGTTAAACTCTTTATTAAGATATTCGAGCTCATTTCTACATGCACATGTTTTGGAGGATCAATTTATGAGATTGAAAGATGAGATATTTCTGAAGGATTTGGGAGAGGTGAATTTTTGCAATCATTAAGCTTTTGTCAGATTGTAGCATTAGATTGAGGAAGGAATCTCGCATAATTCATTGTACGAAATCTCTTGAAAAAAAAAATTCTATATCTTCTTTGTGCCTCTTATATCAATTTTTGTTTATGAAAAATGTATGTTGAATTGAAACCCTTTTAGGAAAATGGATTGTTCTTGATTGGGAACTCCTGTGAAGATTACAATTTGAAAGCCTCATTAGAAGATTTGATTTTAGAAAGCAAAAACAAAGCTAGGGTTTGAAAATGAAAACCATAATTGAATTGAGAAAATTTGATTGCTTGAAATTACTCTCCATATCAAGCTATTTGATAAGAGTCTATAAAAAATATATTTATAAAACTAAATACTACAATAGTAAATGTTATTTACCATGATAGATATTGCTAAATGGAAATCAAGTGTAAATTGCTAGATGAATTATCTTGTTGCCATGTAGTTATCATCATACTCTTTTAAACATGTAGTTTATTTGGAGATGTAGACACATTAAGTTATAAATATGAAACTTATATTTTGATCAATCTAAACTTGAAACTATTATCTAACTGTGAAACGATTATGAAATGAAAACTTGAATTTGACACAAATCAATTTTTAGGAAATTTATATCAAAAAACCAAAATGACTAAATAAGTATGCTTGTTCTACTGCATGTCAAAATGTCATGTTTTATCTTATGATAGGTTTTGGGGAAACCTAGTAGTTTGACCAGATAGGCATGTTTACCAAAGGCTTGGGAAGTGATTATTTTTATGATGTCATTATGTGATGTTGTTTAGTCATGATTTATTCTTTCCCAACTATCATGATATATTCACATTTTTCTGTGTTGAGAACTAGGTCTGTTATGTAAGCTCATGTGTTGTGATTTTCATGATATAACATTTGAGGGTTGATTAGTTATCTATTGGTGCTTTCCATTTTTTTTGTATATGACTGATGTGATTATTGTAATTTTATGAGATATACTTTTATGGGCCTAGGGAAGGCTTATCTATGTGTATGTCAGGAAGTTGCTTGCAATGGAGGCAATAACCCTAAAGAGGCTACTTGGGTAACACATTATAAATTATATTAATAAGTGATAACATTTAATTAATAGAGTTAAAAAAAATTAACAAGAGTTAGCATGTTACCTTTCGCATGCCTTGAGTGCTATTATATGATTGGATGGGAGTATAGAGGATGCTTGATTGCAACCTTTCCTTGTTAGTATGCCTTGTTTTTAAGAAAGGATACTGATGCCACATAGAGTCATTAAGGGGATGGAGTCTAGAGAGATTGCCAGGGTAACCTCAGAGTTGACTCATGTGATAACTCTTTCCCACATGCATATTAGGTTTCCTATGTGTCTTTGTTGCCTTTGGGATCACATGTTACCTGTATACTTGGTACCTTTGAGATAGATTGCTATCATGTTTCCTTTACCTAGATTCTTATTATGACTTTTAGATTGTTAAACATATGGGACTTGAGATTATCTCCTCAACAAAGTGGGAGTGGGCCATTTAGGATCCATGAGGTTGGGTGGTAGTGTTTCTTATACCATTTATATCCAAAATTTGGATGCCGATGTTGGATATACCTCATGTGGTTATTCTATTCTTCTTATCTTGTGATTATGTTCTATGGTCACATTCTTGTATATTGTACTTTGATTATTTGAGATCCTATGGGATGTTGTTGTTGGAAATATGGCTAGGTAAGATGAGTTAGGGTTGTCATTTATGGAAACATAAATTTTAAGATGTAAGGACAATATATACTGCTGAAGACTCTACAGTTAGAGATAGAAAATTATTTAAGTGTTAAGCAGTTTTACTAGCAATGTAGAGATTTTTTTTGCTATAGAAAAATCTACATAGATATTTATATGTAAAAATTTAAGTGAAGGTATAATAGAGTGTCATGATGTCGTAACTAAGTGCATAGGTCAGTATGCGCAAAGTTATAGGCTAACTACTAAAGGCAGTGTGCACAATTGCACAATCAAACATGGTCAAAAAGAATTATTTTTGTCATGAAATAATTACTTATGTTTATAGGAACAACATCCTAGATGTTTACCCTAAGTTAGTGTAACATGTTCTTACATGAAGCTAACTCCATAGAGTTTTGTGAAAGAAAATGATATAAGTAAAGAGTTACTTTATGTGAAGTAAGTGTGATATGCGATAGATGTGATATATGTGAATGTGAAGTATATGATGAACATGCAAACTATATTCATGGCATGTGAAATTATATGAGAAATCTGTGATGCAGAGTTTGATGTCAAATTAGGCTATGTGAAGTAAGGTAGTAAGTGATAAAGAGGTTTTTGTATCTATCTTTTTTGTATATAAATGAACTATAATGTATAATTGTATGTTAGGGAAGTGGGCTCTTCTTGCATACAATTGTAATTGTAACACCAACTCCTAACAGGGTCCATATCCTTAACAAGATTCTTTTGTCTAGTGGATCATCTTGTGGGTACCATCTTCACTGGGGTTTTCCCTATTGGAAACTTACAATTGAAACAAATGTTGTTTTTTCAATGATGTTAAATATATGGATGAGAGATATTGCTACCTAATCCAAAAGTCATATCTATTTGATTGATGAAGAGGATTTGAGAAGTTACTCATAACTATAGTTCCTAGAGGAAAGGTTGAAGTTATGAAAATGAAATTATAATGGACATTTGATTAGATAGACTTTGATAAAGCAAAGTAATTGTTTATGTCAATAAAGCTAAGCTAAGCTGAGTAAAAGAGTAAAATACTAAGGAGTGTTGAGTAATGCTAGTGTCAACCGAGCTATAGTTTGTGCTGAGAAAATCTAGTGTTGGCCAAGCATTAGCATCGACTAAGAAAGTTAGTTGATGCTGAGCCAAGAAGCTTAATAGCAACCAACTATTTCAGTGTGGACCGAGTATCATAATTTAGAGATTGCTGAGTAATAATAAGAGAACAAAATTCAAAGAGATCATAAGATCAAGCCAATTCAGTTGATTTCTTGGGAGATGTAAAATGTGTTGAAGATAAGGTTGATGAGTTGGATCATTAAACATAAGGAGGTGATTAGGTAAAGACCTAACAGATGGATTTGAGAGAAGTTTCTAGAGGATGATCAAGAAGATGAACATATACATTTAATCGAGTTGAATCTAATTCTAAACCCTAAGATCTATGGTGGATGTAGAAAATGGTAAAGAATGAAATGCCTATTTAAAGAGATACAAAATTGATCATTTGGTGTGATGTCCAACCGTGTCTAGTCAAGCAAAGTTGAGCCCAACTAGTGTGTGTATGAGAGAGTTTGTATGTAGAGAGACATACAAAGAAAGGTTGATCAGAAGCACACAAGTGTGTGTATATGAAGCTAAAGGAGAAAGCTTGGAGATATGATGTTGTTGCTGAAAGATCCCTGATGAATGCCCTTGCTGATCTGCTGTAGTTTTTAAATTAATAAACTATATTTTCCTGTGATTTCTTTGATGGTCTTTGAGAATAGATAGAAGTTGCAGAAGGTTTTGTTTTTTGTTTTGTGTTTTTTGATAGTTTTCACAATAGTAATGAATAATGAACAATAAACATGAGAGGAGAATGAAAATAAATAAGAGCATAGAGCCAAATCAGAATTGCTATAAATCGTACTAGGCAAATTTTACATTTATAAAGCCAAATAATATATCCAATGCAGTTCCAAGGAGCTTACATCCAACAATGATGCCAAACTGCTGCAAATGGCAGCCCTAAGACTGCAAGGAATCACGTCCTAGTTGAAAGAATCAATTTGCGATGCTGAAACCATAAATCTGCAACTTGAATCCACAATAAGGAATGGCATACTCTATCTCTGATAGCAACACACACTGTTTGAAGAATCCAATGCCAATAACTGCTGAGGGCTACATCCCAGCCAATCCAAAACTTGGGGTTTGCATCCCAAATGAAGAATTGCTCTCTCAGAGCCAATTCACAAAAACAAGTTTTTCAATATGAAAAAAAAAATCTTAGAATGAAGCTTCCATCTCCTTATAACCCCCTCTCAATTGAAAATCGAACCCTAAGTGTCTCCAAGTGGTGTTGTGTAGTGAAAACGTTATAATTTCTTATTTTAAAGTAGTCATGTTACTAGAAAATGACATTTTTCCTCATAGATAGAATTCCATTCACTGAAATGCCCTGAGACCAAAGAGAAAGATTTAGAGAATTTTGAGACCTTTCCAACGAGCTATCACACCATAGGATGCGCATCCAGATGAGGCCAAAAAACCCCTTATTACTCCAAAATGGCTAAAACTTAACCTTATTTAATTTATTTAATTACCAACTTAGGAAATATTTAAATATATTAAAATATTTCCCAAATGGTCCCAAAAGGCCCAAAATGACCAATCAAACATGAATCTGACCTTGTCACCTGTCTATGACTGATGCCGGACAAGATGTGTCAACTGGTAGTCCATCCCTAAAATCTAGGGATGCTCCTAAAAAGTAGGAGACAACCCTAATCAACCAAAAATGAGTCCTAATGACTCCCCTGCTGTGTGCACTTCTGAGAGAACTGTCACTGAGCTAGGAGTTTCTCCTAAAAAATAGGAATGCCTTCTAAAAATAGGAGATGCACTCTAAGTCTCCAAAACGTTCGTCGAGGTCTCCAAATGCCTCCTAGACAACTCCTAGTCAATCCCTACAAATTAGGAATCTCTCCTAAATTGTAGGAAACTGTTGTCTACTACTCCAAACTACTTGGGAAGCTCATGCATGACTCTCAAAGTCCCTGGGTTGGTTCCCTCTACACTCTGCTAGCCTATGGGATCCAGATAATAGACCAACCCTGCTAGAAATGTTGTCACTAAGGAAGGGAAGAAATTGGGGACATGACAGTCCTCCCTTCCCAAAGATTTATCATCCTCAAGCAATGTCAATCCAACTCCACAAACATCAGGCAAGTCCATACCATAACCAAGAATGATCCCAGGGTCCCAAGCCATCCTGGAAAGTTTGTAGTTCCATCTTCTAGAAACATTGTCTTACACTACACCCAAACAAGTAACCTCTTGAAAACCCGTTGAAGGAAGAGAAATCAAATACTATACCAACTCTGTCAACTCCTCAATGAGCTGCTCTCTGAAAGAGCCAAACTGGAACACTAAAGGCGAAAACTCTAGTAAGCCTAGATTGGCTTCCACATCCTCAACTATTGAACTGCAAATCCAAGTGATTCCAGGATTTCAAATCTGCCTCAAAAGGGAACCACCATGCTGACGCTTCATCACTTTGATATAAATATTAGTGAACCACAAGTTGTAAAGCACCTCATTAGGACCCTGAAGCACCAATGTATCAATGAGACTAGTCCCCGTATCCCAAACCAAAATACCAAATGTGCTGAATGAGATGAAGAAGTATCTCAACTGCACTCCATGAAACATACATACAATGAAGCAGACCAACAAGGTGTGAAAGTGAACTCCCATAAACCAGTATTCCAACCCACATGACCACCTAACAATGCTTCTATAATTTTGACCAGCAACTCGAATGATATCATAGAAATCATCATACCAATTCCAAACAAAAAATGTCCCAAAGAAACACTCCTTAATGCCCTCATACTAAATCATGGATGTGGTCAATGCCAAGTCAAGTAGTAAATGATTCTAGCTTGGACAACCACTAGTCCATAAGGAATCGAAGACTATGGAATCACCAAACAACAAAGATACCACTGCCATATCAATGGATGTAGATGACAAACTCGAAGATGAAGTATGTATGCCATCATGAGAAAAACCAAAGCATGTGTCATTTGTATCCAACATTGTAGGATTATCAATTCCTGAATCCCATATCGATCTGAGAAATATTGCTCCACCCAACCACTGCGCTACTCTGATGTAAACATCTGTATACCAAACGTGAAGCAACTCAACATGAATCCACTGAAGAAATGCCCAACACATGTTGATACCAAGATCCCAAATCTTTGCACTGACACATCCCTCCAGCATGTTGATACTTATTATGTTGCTATTGTGAAATTGTACCTCATCTAACCAACTAAGAATTTCACTCCAAATGAAGCCACAATTACTACCAACAACCAATGCTGTTAGGAATTCACAAATGAGGCAATCATCGGCAAGGAAAGTTTGTTGAATACTTTTCCAAGTCTTTCAAACAGCTGCTACAACTTTACTTATATTTCCACAAATTAGTGTGCCTTCATTAAAGGTTGTTAAGTAAATGTTTTATTTAACCATGTAACCAACAAAGTCCCTTATATTCTGATCTTGAAAGTCCAATGTAATATTTAAAAAGTCTGAATCTTCAATCAAAAGGTACATTGCTGCCCTATCATATGGAAGAGGTGATAAACCCATTGATGAATGAGAGATGTTTCTAATTATCAACAAAGATAGGCTCTTTGTGGCTGGTCCACTAGGTATGAAACTTAATATATCGTCAACTCTTAGTAGGGAAGGATCAACTTCACACTTGAACGCCCCAACTTGAATGTAACCAACCCAAGGTTCAAAGTTTGACTCATGAGATGAAAGAGAATTTCTGTTCAAAGTCAGAAAATCAGAAGTATGTTCATACTTTTCCTCAATGTTTTTGCGGTCTTCTCTTGCCTCTCCTTCCGAGGTAGGTGACTCCTCTAAAGGTGCTGGTCCATGGGGTGTATTCAAATGAATATAACATGTCCCATTAACTGCCTTAGCTGCCCAAAATCTGATCCATACCTCTGTCTCCATAATTGATATGTTTTCCATTACTAACAAACTCTAAGGTGTAGTATGCCAAACAAACCAAACATTATCAAAATGCAATATCTTCTTAGTAAGCAGCCTCTTAGTCTCCCTAATCATCTCTTTAAGACAAGATGCTTCATATGATCTTAACAATTGTCCTTCCATTGTAGATGATGCATGACTAACCAAATTAGAATCAATAATGTTCCATTCCACACAAATGAAAATAACACTTGTGGCTGGTCCATCAAGTGTGAAACTAATATCATCATTGTTTGGAGCCTTTAAGGGGCTCTTTAAAAGAGGAACGTCATAAACTTCATGATGCCAACTAGACCAAACTGAATTTTCTAAATCATAACTCTTTTCCTCTTCACACATCTCAACATGCTCTTCTTGTGGCCTTACCTCAAGAAGCTCTTCCCTTGTATGCTCAACATCCTCACTTTCTTCCCTTGGAAGAAATAAGGATCTAATGTATGACTCTCTTTGTCTTCTTGCATTATCAAGCTGATTGCATCTTTCCTTGACCTCTTGTAAGTGTTGTCTTGCATGGGAAGCAAGCATCTTGGCCTTCTTAGCTCTATGTGACCATTCTCTTGAGCCTTTTTCACATCTTCTAAGGGGGGGCAAACACAATCAAAACCTTTGTGGTTTGAATCCACAATATAAATATCATGTGCAACACACTTAACTTGAGTACCATCATAGGAAGACTCAACAACCTCATTACCTTCATGTGAAATGGATGATACCACATGACTAGAGCTATTATTGCAAAAATTAGAATAGGTATCAGACCTTGGAGACATGATTTCAGCATCCCTAATGGACTGATCCATGATTGTAATCTCTTCCATTTTGTGATCAACTTGATGAATCAATGGTGTGCTATGTGTCTCCTCCTGATCTAGAGTTATTTCTTCTTTAGGAATCCTACATGATGACTGATTTTTGTTTTTCATAGGCTACAACTCATATGATAACACATCTTCATGCCTTTCTTCGGCATAACCTGCAAGTGACTGATCCATTCTGGTGTTTTTATCGTGAACATGGATAGGTTGAAACAAATCTTTTTTCTCACATGAAAACATATCATCAACTATGGCATGATATTCCTTTTTTGCAAGCTTAACCTTATGAAATTTTTTTGGATGCATGTCAATGTAATCTTTGAAATGAAAGTTCTCCCTAACATATTGAGGAAGAGTATTATACTCCTCAAGTATGCTAATTACTTCCGTTTTCCTGTCTAGTGGCAATGGATCCTTTCTAGAAGAAGATGATGATCTACTAGTTTTTCCAAATTTCCTTGACATAGAATCATTGAATTGCTGCAATTGAAGCTTGAATTTTTGTTGTGACTGTTCCCATTCTTTCCACAGGGTTATATCTCTTAACAAATTTTCCATAATGAACTACCATGCTGACCAACTGAAACTAACATGCTAGAGCAAAAATCGACCTTGTACTGCTAATATGAATTATCAAAAGTTTTGATCCAGTACCCAGATGCCAAAATGAATTATCAAAATTTTTTAGCCAGTACACAGATGCTGAAATGAATTATCAAAACCTTTTATCAAATACCCAGATGCCAAAATGAATTATCAAAACTTTTTAGCTAGTACCCAGATGCTAAAATGAATTATCAAAACTTTTTATCCAATACCCAGATGCCAAAATCTATTGTGACAATTTCTCACAAACCCTACAGGCTGGTAGGATGTAGGCTCTGATACCACTGAAAGATCCCTAATGGATGCCCTTGCTGATCTGCTGTAGTTTTTAAATTAATAAACTATATTTTCCTGTGATTTTTTTGATGGTCTTTGAGAATAGACAAAAGTTGCAGAAGGTTTTGTTTTTTGTTTTGTGTTTTTTGATAGTTTTCACAATAGTAATGAATAATGAACAATAAACATGAGAGGAGAATGAAAATAAATAAGAGCATAGAGCCAAATAAGAATTGCTATAAATCATACCAGGAAATTTTTTGATTTATAAAGCCAAATAATATATCCAATGTAGTTCCAAGGAGCTTACATCCAACAATGATGCCAAACTATTGCAAATGGTAGCCCTAAGACTGCAAGGAATCACGTCCTCGTTGAAAGAATCAATCTGCGACGTTGAAACCATAAATCTGCAACTTGAATCCACAATAAAGAATGGCATACTCTATCCTTGATAGCAACACAAATTTTCTAAAGAATCCAATGACAATAATTGTTGAGGGCTATGTCCCAGCCAATCCAAAACTTGGGGTTTGCATCCCAAATGAAGAATTGCTCTCTAAGAGCCAATTCACAAAAACAAGTTTTTCAATATGCAAAAGATAATCTTAGAATGAAGCTTCCATCTCCTTATAACCCCCTCTCAATTGCAAATCGAACCCTAAGTGTCTCCAAGTGGTGTTGTGTAGTGAAAATGTTATAATTTCTTATTTTAAAGTAGTCATGTTACTAGAAAATGACATTTTTCCTCATAGATAGAATTCCATTCACTGAAATGCCCTGAGACCAAAGAGAAAGATTTAGAGAATTTTGAGACCTTTCCAACGAGCTATCACACCATAGGATGCACATCCAGATGAGGCCAAAAAACCTCTTATTACTCCAAAATGGCTAAAACTTAACCTTATTTAATTTATTTAATCACCAACTTAGGAAATATTTAAATATATTTAGATATTTCCCAAATGGTCCCAAAAAGCCCAAAATGACCAATCAAACATGAATCTGACCTTGTCACCTGTCTATGACTGATGCTAGACAAGATTTGTCAACTGGTAGTCCATCCCTAAAATCTAGGGATGCTGCTAAAAAGTAGGAGACAACCCCAATCAACCAGAAATGATTCCCAATGACTCCCTTGCTGTGTGCACTTCTGAGAGAACTGTCACTAAACTAGGAGTTCCTCCTAAAAAATAGGAATGCCTGTTAAACAATAGGAGATGCACTCTAAGTCTCCAAAACGTTCGCCGAGGTCTCCAAATGCCTCCTAGACAACTCCTAGTCAATCTCTAAAAATTAGGAATCTCTCCTAAATTGTAGGAAACTATTGTCTACTACTCCAAACTACTTGGGAAGCTCATGCATGACTCTCAAAGTCCCTGGGTTGGTTCTTTCTACACTCTGCTAGCCTATGGGAACCAGATAATAGACCAACCCTCCTAGAAATGTTGTCACTAAGGAAGGGCAGAAATTTGGGACATGACAGTATGAGAGAGTTTGTATGCAGAGAGACATACAAAGAAATGTTGATAAGAAGCACACAAGTGTGTGTATATGAAGCTAAAGGAGAAAGCTTGGAGATATGATGTTGTTGTTGATAAGAGAAATGGAGAAGAAGGCTTAAGTGTTGATGATAAGAGTGAATTGATTACTTGAAGGATGACCAAGTAGATCAAGATCAAAGATGATAGTGAAAAGATTATCAGTAAACCAACATAAGGACTAAACAAAGATCTAAATGAGAAAAAGTGAGTGTAATTACACAAATCAAACCTATTATTTTCTTTCTTACCATTGTAAATAGTTTGTTTGAAAATCTTTTAACAAAGATTGACCTAACAGTCATTTGAAGACTTAACAACCTATGTAAATCCTTTAATTGGGTGACATTTTATATGGAATGATCAAAGTCCTCTTACAAGCCCACTCCTAATAGGGTGATTAAATCCTCTAACTAGGTCACATTTGATAGTGTCTTTTGTAACCTTTAACAAGGTTGGCTTCTAATAGAGCTCACTTTAAAAGAGTAAAAAAGAGCGACATGTTGTTCATGGTTTTTTCCAAATTGGGTTTCCACGTAAAATTCTAGTGTCAAATCATGATGAATGTTTTATGAAAATTTGCATTTGATAATGTTTACACTATGCAATACAAGTTATGTTTATGATAGTTTTATAGTAGAGACTGAGCAATAGAAGGATAAGAAGAATAGTGAAGTGTTTAATGTTTAATTGCTTAAGTGATACATATAGACCTTGAGTAATTGATTCACCCCCCCTCCCCTACCCACCCCTCTTAGTTGTTCTAAACATTTCTAACATTCCCTTGGCTAGGTTTTCCCTAGTTGACAAATAATAGTGTTATGATTTATTTTTGTGTATGGTTTTATTTACTATTCAACATTATTGGTTTACTTTCCTATGCATGTTACAAAGTAATTAATAATATCTAGTTGTGGGCAAAAGTTTGTAGTATACTGATTCACCCCCCTCTTAGTATTATCTATTTCTAACAATTGGTATTAGAGCCTAGTTACTTAGAAGAGGCTTGACAACTTGAGTAAAATCCTTATGGATATGGATTAGTTAAAGAGAAATCTTGAAGAATCCCTTGATAAAATTGATCTTCTTACAGAAGAAGGATACAAGCTAAAAGAAATGTATGAAGATGCAAAAGATTACATTGCTAAACTAAAAGATAAGATTGATTATCTAAAATCTAGAAAAGAATTAATTGAGTAGACTAATGACAATGATGAAATGGTAACCATTAAGAAAGAAAATTAGATCTTGAAACATGATTTTAAAATTGTTGAACTTGAGTTTGAAAAAGGATGACAGTAAGATTGAACCAGATTTGAAATTTGAGAATGCAGACCTAAGATCCCATTTGACTCAAGTAACATCTCAATTAGATTCTTTTAGAATAGAGCATGCATAATTGGAAAAATAAAATACCATTATGAAATGAGAGTTAACTCAGGCTAAGAAAAAGTTAGAAAAACTTTAATCTAGTAGTGAGAAAATTGATGAACAACAATTTTTTTAGAGATATTTTTTATGATAAGACAGGTCTTGGATATCTTACTGGAGAAAAATCAGCCAAGAAAACTAAAGTTAGAAAAGAACCAAATCCAATTGTTGAAAATACTAATCCTAAAGAAACTAATCAAAATAAGACTAAACCAAGCATATCAACAAAAGTATCTAAAGAAGGTGAGCAAGTTAATCTATTTGAGAAATGTGATGAAACAAAGAAAATAGAGCAAGTTGAACCATCTAAGGAGGCTAGATATGAATTCAGAGTTAAATGTTTTATATGCAATAAATTTGGTCATATGAAGAGAGATTGTATATGTAAGTCATATAAACCTATCACTAATTTCTATTGTTATAATTGTCATGGTTATGGACATAAAATAATAGATTGTAAGGAACCTAAGTTTGATAGTAATAATGGAAATAGTAGAATGGTTAGGGATGCTAACCCTGTAGATAATGAAAGAAGGAGATCAAAAAGTAGATCTAATGATGGAGAAAGACCTAATGGAGGAATGAACTAGATTTTATGTTACAAATGTAACAATCTTGGATACATTGCAAGGAATTACAAAGCACTAGATAATCAGAATGGAACCGATCAAAGAAGGAATGCACCTTTATGTTAGTTGTGCAATAATTTTTGGATAGATGATGATATTTTGTAGAATGGATAGAAGAAATTTCAAAAAAATTCCTAACTACAGAAGGAACAATAACAAAAATGATAGAAGAAATGACAATGATAGCACTAAAAGTCAGAAGGAAGCACTCAAAGAGAATATTGAATAATTCAAGGAAGTATTTGTGAGAGAAAAAGATCTAGAAATTTCTCATATAGTTCTAGAAGAATAATTTTTTGATGCACCTAAAGAAATAATGAAATTAGCCATAGTGTGTGATTCATCTTATTTGAATAAACCAACTTTCATCAGATCATATCATCAGAAAGATGGAACAAAAGTTACAAGTCGAGTTAAGAATTGTGAAGTTAACAGGAAGTAGAAAAGCTATTAAGGAAGCTTTGGTTAAGAGCATAGGTCATTTGGTGATCAAATGAATGAGAATGAAGTAAAACAATTTTATTGGTTAATGTTAGGAATACGCTGTCTCAACCTTGGATAATTTCTATTCTTATTATTTGTTTCGTAAATGTATTTTTTGCAAATAATGTAATTAAGTGTGACTGTACATGTCTAGTTTGCATGTTGATGTTCACTCCACTTGTATGTGTCGGCATCTTGAATTGTCTGTAAGGAGATCATGGCTGAAATGGTTATGACAATTTCCTATGATGTGTAAGAGTTATCTTTGGAAGAGTCAATGGTGGGTGAAGATGTAAAGACATGTGGCAATTGATCATAAAGTATTGTACACTTGAATCTCCAACTCACGATATGATTTTTCTTTGGAAATTTCCCTAAAAGGGAAAGTGCATAATATAAGAATTTTTAGGGTTGCAGATTGGAGAGAGAAAAAGTGCATTGTTCGTATGGTATGTTGCTACTAGATTAGTCTTCTGTGTCGTTGTTCTCTTGAAAGAACTTGCATTGCAAGTATGTTGTAACCTTCTGTGTTGAAGATAATACATTGTGTAGGTTTTGGAGGGGTGGGGTTGTTTTACCAAAAGGTTTTTCCCCACCAACATATCTTTTTGTTTATGTGTTTTCTTTCTCTATCTATTTTCTGTATTCATGGTTGACTGAAATATTATTGTTTACATAATATTGAAACTGAAATTGTAAGGATTTAATAGAAATTTGCACAATACTTTCCTTAAGGGATTAGTGTAGAAAGCTATTTCCACACCTAAGTTTCCTTATAGTTAAGATAGTAACAGTTTCATGAATTTTTGTAGATGCACAATTAATGTGAAGTTTAATTTGGAAGATTTAAAGGATAGGAACAAGATTTTAAGTATCTTCAAATTGTGTGAAGAATTAAGGAGAAATTCAAAGAGAATTGGCAGTGAGTAAAGGAAAATTTTAAGCATTCCTTGTACAAAGTCAAAAGTGCCCTAGTTTTGTGAAATTTAGGTATTTTGTGAAGTTTTTGAAGTATTTGAATCAATTAAAAGGATGAATCATACTACTTGTGATATAAGTGAGAGGCAAGATATGTATTCAAGATACATCTGTTCTTTTCCCAAGTGGATGATCCCTTAGGAGCATCTTCATAAGTTCCAAAAATTGTTCTTCATGTAGAGGATATTAGTCATATATCTATTGTGAATTTAAGAGTATTGGAGACAATGATATACATAAGGACCTTCATCTAGTGTTCCAGGGTGATTTTTCATTGAAACAAGAGTGCACACATTTAAAAGAGATGAACGTTATAAACTACATATTCTTTATGAAATACGACAACCATGAATGGAGCAAAATTATTTTGAGTCGCATTCACAAAGGAATGTTTTGGATTGGAGAGGTACCTATCATGATTGACAATTATTTGATTCATAGGTTAACTGGTTTGTACAATGAGGGCAAAAGCCTAGTTAATGAAAATAATGCGAAGAAGATGGTAGAGAAAAATCTAAAGACCAAATCAGATGGCAAAAATATGAGGATTGACCTAATTAAGCAGATAGATGTGAGAGTGATCAACAAGATCATAGGCTACAAGATGAACCATAGTTTGAGATTAAACTCTGTACCTGCTAGTTTCTTACATGCAGCCTATATGATAACAATTGAGAATGAGAAGGTGAATATGTGTGACATATTGAGACACTAGTTGCTAAATAACATTGAGAAGCTTAAGAAGATCAAAAGTGCAATATCTAGGTCTAAATCATTATTAATTAACTTGTTCTTCCTAGTGATGAGGAAATTCCCTAGTATGCCTAATAAGGAATGGGATAACGTGAATTAGTGCACCACGAGCTTGGTGACACACCATTTGAGAAGATAGACTAAGAAAAAGATTGTGGAAAATATTAACAAAATAATGAGAGAATTTCAATCTATGATGAAGCAGAGGTATACAAATCCACCCTCACTGGTAGAAAGGTACAAGGAGGACATATGTTTCATGGTTGAAATAGACATGACTTGTATGGAGGAAGTTGTACCAAGAGTTAAGTTTATAGACCCCATGGGTTATGAATTGAGTGAAGAAATCATTGACGGTTATGTGAAGATCATACTCAAATCTGAGGAAGACAAGGACACTCCTAGATGGGTAGTTGCTATAGGAGAAGACTAGAAAGATTATGCTATAGGAACTAACATGGTTAAATATGTTACATGAATAAACACGTATGAGAGAATACTTTAGAATTGTGCAATAGGAAGACATAACAAATATGATGCTACAAGAAGTGTAGAAACTATGAAGACAATTGATGTCATGTTTTAAGTGTGTTTTAAATTTTGATGTTTGTAATAAAGTTCTACAATGTGGTGGCATAAATAGAATAGCGATCCTATAAGATCTCCAATTATATCCACTTAGGAAAAAGTTAATTTTCATTTTAAGATGAGTATGTTTTCTTTTAGTGTGTTAGTGTGCATTTTAAATAATTAAGCCAACTAAAGAATCGATGGCTACAAGAAACTTCAAACAGTTGAAAAGGTTGGTGACAAATTCTAATGTTTGACCGGTCCTTTCATGATTTGAAAATGGTTTTCTTGTTTTTGTATTAATGTTTCACCTTCTCAATCTCAGAGATGGGAAAGTATTGAAAAGACAAATTATGTAACTGAATGAGATCATATACAACAAAGGAGAATATAAAGACTTTTGTTTTTTATTTTATTTTGTGAGTCTGGGATTTGAATGTATGTTTTTCCTTATTTTATTTCCTAAGTCGATACTCTGAATTCTAAAATCATATCGATGACCTTGTTATAGAATACCAATGTATCAATCTGTTTTTGAATCTAAATTAAGCATTTAGGTTTTGCACTTTATTACACAAAATTAGATTTTTGAGTCATCACATGTAAATTTCTACTATTTTGAGGGTTGTGACAACATCTGGGAGTCTTCTAGACTCTATACAATCTATTTCCTAGTATCGTAGAGGGGTCATGTATTATGTTTCCATGTTTTCATTTGTGTTTACTTGTTGGTTTGTTTCTATCTATGCCCACGTAGAAGGAAGCTCTCAAACACGATGAGTATCTTCATGTATTCACTAAAGTATTGGAATCATACACCTGATATGTGATATTGATAAGGGTTAGTTTGAATAATGAAGTTGTAGATTTGGTTAATGATAGAGAATGTCATGTTCGATGATTTGTCTATTATCATGTTCTAAACATCACACATGTCGAAAGGTGGTATGTAATGCCTACCCCTACTTGAATTTTATGTTGTAGTGTCAGATTCTTTTAGGTCAATTTTTTGATTTTGTTTTATGATTAGTGATGTGAGATTATCAGAATTGATTAGTTGTATTTCATATTTAGTTAATATATGTGTTGAGTTACTTTTAGTACTAGTTATTCTAGTTATTTCATTATTGTTTCAATGATGATATATATGTTCATGTAGTGGCTTTCTATTATTGAATGATGTTAGACGAATGTTTTTTATGCAGTTTCTATGGATACTTACCCCATACTTGCATGTGATTGGTCTGCGTGTATGTTTTTTTTATGTTTGAGATTTTTGATATGGTTGAGGAAGGGAGTCATAGTCACCTGCTAGTCAAGATCTACAGATGAACCACTTCCTGTCATTGCCTGTTTAGTTTAGAATATTGTGTTTGTACATGCATGGATTTTATGCAAATTATAGGTACCAAGTATCAACTTTCTTTAATTGCCAGGATGAGCGTACCCTATCATAGTATTTCTATGGTATAAGTTGGGAGATAATTCTTGAGTCCAAGTCCTAAACCCCAAGCCAATTTTCCTAGAAAGTAGGACAAGTATCTGAGTTAGTTTACTTGTTCAAATTTGTCAAGTGACGTGAATTCATAATTTTTACCCTAGAGTTTGATTATGTTCTTTGTCTTCAGTTGAATTGTCATATTTAGTCTTGTGGGTCTGTGATTATTTTCTATCATAATTAAATCAAATTAAAAGATAATTTAATGATATAATTTAATAGAAATTTTATAAAGAAATTCAATATTTAATTATATTTAATTAATTTAGAAATTAATTAAATAAAAGGATTAAATTTAACAATTTTATCAAAGTTCTATTTTTTGGCATATTTATATTTATTTAATTTAATAATAATTTATTTAAGATTTTTATTTTAATAATAAACTCTAAATAATATTATTAGTTGAATTAATAAATATATTAATAGAGCACCTCATGATTTAATAAGAGAGAGAAAACATAATTTAATAACATTTATTTTAATTAAATTGCATTGAGCTTATGCATGAAATTAAAATATAATAAATTAATTAAAGAGAGAAAGCAAATTAATTGAATAAAGATATTTTAAATTGCAAAAAGCTTGCATGAAAATGTAAAAAGTTAATTAAATATTAAAAGATGTTTGATCATTTAGTTCCATCTGGTGATTGCATAATCAGAGCCCTAAATTTATGGGAGAACTCTTTATCAAAGATCTAGAGCTCATTTTGCAATTACACAAGTTTTGGAGGAGCAATTTGGGAAGAAGGAAGTTTTCAGAGAAAGGGGATTGTTTTGCGTGCTTTGTGTGATTATCGTTTTAGCATTAGATCTAGGTAGGATCTCGTGGTTTATTTGTATAGTGGTTTTCTATCCTTCAAATTTTTGTCTTCTCCGTATCTATTGTGTTTTTGTTTTCAAAATTCTTATGGGTTGAAACCCTTGTTTGCATATTTATTGTTCTTCGTTTTCAAAGACATCTATGAATGAATGTCATTCTTTTGAAATTATGGTTTGTTAATTAAGAATTGAAACCCTCATTTGATGAACTCAGTGATTCGTATTAGAATTTTTAAAATCGAGATGAGGGTTTGGAAAATAAATTAAAATTAAAAAATGCAATATTTGATTGGTTAACCATATTTTTCCATTTTAGAAAGTTTCCAATTTTTGGAAAGTTTTTGTTTTTAGTAAGTATCCATTTTTGGAAAGTTTCTATTTTTATTAAGTTTCCATTTTGAAATATTTTTATATAGTAAGTTTCCATTTTTGGGAAAGTTTCTATTTTTAGTAAGTTTCCATTTTTAGTAAGCTTCCATTTTGGAAAGTTTCCATTTTTAGTAATTTTTTTTGGAAAGTTTTCATTTTTAGTAAGTTTATGTTTTTAGTAAGTTTCCATTTTAGGAAAGTCTCTATTTTTAGCAGGTTTCTATTTCAAGAAAGTTTCTATTTTTCATAAGTTTCTAATTTGGGAAAGTTTTTATTTTTGGTAGGTTTCTATTTCAGGGGAGTTTCTATTTTTGGCAAGTTTCTTGTTTAGGAAAGTCTCTATTTTTAGTAGGTTTCCTTTTTGGGAAATTTTTTCCAAAGTTAAATTAATTTAAAATTATTATGGTAATAATTGATAATTAATATTATTAATAATTTTAATAAGTATTGTTAAAATTTTAAATTTAATTATTTAAAAATTTGATTTATTACTTTATTATTTAAATATAATTCTAAAGTAAATTGAAAATCAAAAAAATTAATTGGGAGAATTAATGGTTATCTTTAGTAAACTTGGATGGTGCTTGATGATTCGATTTTATATGAAAATGATTTATATTTTTAGGTAAATTTTCTTATTCAAAAACCTTAGTAATTAACATAATTTAAAAAGATGAAAACTATGATGTATATGTTCACTGAACTCTTATGTTTTGATAACGAATTAAACTATGAAACTATGTTTAAGTCACTTTATATGATTTGTTAAATCGTCTGGAATTCTAGTGAACTCAAAAAACCTTAGTGAATCTGGCAATTAGAGAAATGAAAATTGAAACCCGAATTGAGATTGAAAAATATTATGAACTTATATAATTGATAACGAAACTGAAAACTTGAAAATCTATAAGTGAAAATGGAACTGGTGTGTTTTCAAAACCTAATATATTGTGAAAGTTACTTTTGTATGTACTCTTTTTATGTCATGTAATTTTACTGATGTTGGGTTTCAGGGTTGACTTAGCTTTGACTAGTCAAGATGCTTACTATAGGCTTGGAAGTTTTGCTTATGATGTCATGATGATGTTTTGATCACGATCTTTTATACTCAACCATGGTAATGTGTCTTGTATGCTCCATGAGGTGTTTTGATCTATTGATTATTATTACTTTCCAGTGTTCTTGTGTGAAACTAAGGCGAATGGTGTGACCTATTTGATATAACCTTGGAGTCTTCAATCAATTGTATTTGGATTGCTTTTCAGTCACTTGTATAGGATTGAGGTGTTTGTATGATTTGTTCTTGGTGATGTCATGTTATAACGTGGATTGGTTTATGTGTACTTTCTTGGATCAATCTTGTTAGGATGATCATTTTAGTGATGCTTGTATTTTTACCAGTGATTTCATTACTTGCTAGTTGCTTGTTTAAGAACTGATGTATGGTATGTGGTCTTTTGTGATCTTTTGATTTTACTGAGCTTAGGGTAGGTTATCTATATGTCATGTTAGGAAGTGGCTTGCAATGGAGTCCGAGGCCCTAAAGAGGCTGACAAGTAATCCATTGTAGATTATTTAATAAGTGATAAAATTTCATTAAATGGGTTTAAAATGAATTAACAAGATATTGGTGCTATAGAAAGTCACTAGGGGGCAGAAGGATTAAAAGACTAGCCGAGTAACCTTAGAGCTAAATTGTTAGTATGCCTTGTTTGTACAAAAGGATACTAATGCCACATAGGGACACTAGGGGGCCGGAGTTGAGAGAGGCTGTCAGGGTAACCTTAGAGTTGGCTCATATAGTGACACTTTCTCACATGCATAATAGATTTCCTATGTGTCTATGTTGCCTCTAGGTTTAGTTGATACTTGTGTCTTAGTACCCTTTGAGATAGTTTTCTTTTAGGTGATTCCTTAAACCTAGGTGTTGGTTTTGACTTTTACATTTGTTATTCTATTTAGGACTTGAGTTTATCTCCTCAGCATAGTGGGAGTGAACCTTTTTGGGATCCATGAGGTTGGGTAGTAGTGCTTTTTCTTGTACCATTGAGATTTGACCACTGGATGTCGTTGCTAGATGTGTTTGTGCAAATGTTCCTTTCTATCTATTCTTGTATTTCTATGATGGATGGTTATACTTAGTGTATTGTATTTGATTTCATAAGATCTTATGAGATGTTTTTGTAATCTATTTTTATGTTGTATATTCTTTTAGCCCTTCATACCTTGTGACTTGTACAATGGATAATGGTGCATTATGATTATTGCCAAGTGGCATTTGAGATGACTATATATTATTTAAATGGATTTATACTTGTATATTTGATGGAGACACAACCCAAGTATAGAATGGACACAATAGGAATGCGAAAACTTTATTAACTATGAAAATATACTAATACACTTAGTTCAGAAAGAATAGACTCCAAAACATGCCCTATGGGCTTACAATAGTATAAATTTGGAGATAATTTCTTCTTCTAGTACCTTCTCTCAAACTCCACTCTGAACTGCCTTTTACAATGTCAGAAATGTTCTTAAATAGACCCCAAAGGGTTAAGGATTAGGAATATATTCTAGAAAGTGCTAGTTGGCATCCACCACCAAAATGGAAGGCCCCAAAAGTTGCTTAGAAGTTGGTGCAAAATTAGAAGAATTTAGAAATGGTAGCCGAACTTTCGGGAGGCATAACTTTTGAATTGTAGCTCCAATTGATGAATGGTTTACATTTTCAAAAAGCTCTTAGAGTGCTCTATAGCCCTATGGACTAGTTTTGCTCATCCCCCTTTTTTCAAGCCCGTACAAGGTCATTTACTACCTCGAATTTGACTTTGAAGCATTCTTAGGAGGTCTCCAAAAATCGAAAAACTAGGATAACTTTCAAACCGTGTAGCCTTTTGACCTAATTCTTTTTTTGGAATGTTCTAAATTACAATTTTAATCATCCCTCCAATTTAAACCTTCTAACTCACCATAATTATGGCTCAATTACATAGTCCTATTTTTTTTGGCATTTACACCTATTCCAAGGTGCTTAAACACTCTAACCCAGAACACTGATAGTGGAACTGTGAGAGTTGGAACCTTTATTTGACCCAAATGGGTATCGAGAAATGAAAACACATGAAATAGAAACTATCTCTAGGTTTTTTTTTTTGGAGTGACACAAGATTACCCTTATACCTCTAGATGCTCCTGCATCAGACACCCAGGGTAGATTGAAAAGTGACCCTGTCACTTTATGGATGGTAGAGGAAATTCCAAATGGTAAACCTTAGCTTTTGATATCCAAGTTGAACCCTCTATTGACCGTCCTTTCCACTTAACCAGGTACTCTTCATACTTCCTATTTCTAGTACTCCTACCCACACGACTATCCAAAATCTCTTCTATCTCCTCATTCTTAGAAGTAGGAATTGGAAATGGCTCCAGCATCAACCCCTCATCTGCACCATCATCATGATATTCTATTAAGTTTGCAATGTTGAAGATAGGAGAAATGTGAATTCCATCTGGCAACTCCACCTCATATGCATTTCGCGAGTCATGTTTCTTTAGAATTTTACAGGGGCCAAATTTCTTCATCTTCATCTTGTTGTAAGTACCTATTGGAAATCTTTCCTTTCTTAAGTGTACCATGAATAGATCCCCTACTTGGAACTCCTTATGTCTTCTCCTTTGATCAGCCCTAGCTTTATACTATTGATTCATCTTGATAATGTGTGCCTAGACCTCCTCATGTAGGTGCTTGATATGTTCAGCAAATTCTTTTGCTTCAGCACTTGTCCTCTCCCCTTGCTCCATCTTTCTCAATTTTGGTGCAGTCCTTAGGCTACTTCCACATACAATTTGGAATGGTGATCTACCAGTACTCCTATTTATACATTTATTGTAAAAAAATTCCACTTGTGGTAGAATCAAATCCCATCCCTTGGGCTTATCCCAATCTAAACATCTCAGCAAATTGCCCAGACTTCTATTTACCACTTTTTTCTGGCCGTCAGTCTGCAGGTGATGTGTGGAACTAAATTTCAAGTCCATTATCAACTTCTTCCAAAATGTCCTCCAAAAATACCCCAAAAATTTAGTATCTCTGTTAGAAACTATACTCCTTGGGAGACCATGTAGGCTTACCACCTCTCTGAAAAAAAAAGTCTACAATATGGACAACATCATGAGTTTTGTGGCATGGAATGAAATGTGCCATTTTAAAGAACCTATCAACCACCACAAATACTGAGTCATTACCCCTTTGTGTCCTCAGCAATCCAAGAACAAAATTCATACTTATGCCCTCCCATGGCTTTGATGGAACAGGCAATGGCTGATATAGTCGAGTATTGTGACTAAATCCCTTGGCTGCTTGACAAATATGACAACTCTGTACAAAATTCTTCACATCCTGTAAAATTTGAGGCCAAAAATAGTGTTCTCTAAGAATGGAAATGGTCTTATCTCAACCAAAATGTCCTGCCATCCCTCCATTGTGTTTGTCCTTGATCAAATTTTCCCTCATGGAACTCCATGGAATGCATAATTGACTGCCCTTAAAAAACATACCATCTTGAATCAAATAGTCTAGCCACTTGGTTCTATCTACAACAACAAGTTCCTTACAATCTTTCCACACTTTAGCAAAATTATGGTCCTTAGGGTATAGATTCTTGTGTTCATCAAACCCAACTACTTCAACTTGCATTACTGTAAGCAAAAACTGCCTCCTACTTAATGCATCTGTAACCCTATTAGACTTTCCACTTCTATGCTTCAACACAAATGTATAGGTCTACAAGAACTCTACCCACTTCATATGCCTCTGGTTCAATTTACCTTGACTATTTAGGTACTATAATGCCTAGTGATTAGTATATCAAAAAAATCCCTTTGGAAATAAATAATGCCTCCATTTCTTTAAGGCCTGAACTATTGCATAGAACTCTTGATCATAAACATAATACTTCTTCTTTGCATCATTTAATTTTTCACTAAAATAAAACTTACCTTCTTGGCTCAATACAACCCCAATAGCACTGCCACTAGCATCACAATCCACCTAGAACACCTTACTAAAACTAGGAAGTGCCAACACAAGTTGTTCTGTCACCTTCTTCTTCAGCAATTCAAAACTTCTTGCAGCTGTTGTAGTCCATTTGAACTCTTTTCTATCCCCTCTTATTGTGTCAGTTAGGGGTGCACATATGCCACTAAAATTCTTAATGAACTTCCTGTAAAAACTAACTAGACCATGAAATGATCTTACCTTAGTAGCAGACCTTGGACTAGGCCATTCCAAGATGGCTTTTACCTTCTTTGGATCCATTTTGAGACCCTTAGGTGATACAACAAACCCCAAGTAGACTAACTCTTTTTTAGTAAAGCTACACTTCTTTAGATTAATTAATAGTTTCTCTTCCATCAACCTTTCAAGGACACTACAAATATGCAATAAATGTTCTTCTAAAGTCTTGCTAAAAATTAAAATATCATCCAAATAGACAATAACAAATTTTCCCAAGAACTTCTTAAGTACCTCATTCATAAGCCACATGAAGGTGCTTGGGGCATTCGTCAATCCAAAGGGCATGACCAACCACTCATAAAGACCTTCCTTGGTATTGAAGGAAGTTTTCCACTCATCACCTTTTTGTATCTGTATCTGGTGATAGCCACTCTTGAGATCTATCTTTGTGAAGTACTGAGCTCCACTCAAGTAGTCCATAAGATCATCCATTCTTGGCAAAGGAAACTGATACTTGATGGTTATCCTATTTATAGCTCAAGAGTCTGTACACATTCTCTAGTCTCCATCCTTCTTTGGTGCCTGTACTACAGGTATTGCACATGGACTCAGGCTCTCTTGAATCAAACCCCTCCTTAATAGCTCCTAAACTTGTCTGTTTAGCTCCTCAATTTTAGTAGGAGTCATCCTATGAGCAGCCTTATTAGGCAAACTAGCTCCAGGGATTAAATCTATCTGATTACTAATTTGCCTTACTGGTGGCAATCCTTCTGGAACATTATCAGAGATGATATCTCCAAATTCACTTAATAAATCTAAAACTTTAAGTGGTATTTCACTACTACCTTCCTTATCTTTTCTAGGAATCAAAGCATAACACATACGCTGATGTTTCATGCCATCTAAAAAATTTCTTCCATCAACAAGACAGATCCTAACACTGTTGCATACATTTTCACCTTCCTTTATCATGGGCTTCAATTTGTGGCAAACTCCATCCTTTGTCAAAGAGTATGTGTTTGCATGACCATCATGTACTGCATGCCTGTCAAATTGGCATGGTCTTCCCAACAATAGATGGCAGAAATCCATTGGAATAATATCACAGAGAACTTCATCATGGCAACTCCCAATTTTGAACTTCACTAAACATTGTTCACTTACCAAGACCTTATGATCATCCTTCACCCAAGTGATCCGATAGGGTTGGGGGTGTTTCTCCCTCTTGAGCTTTAGCTTAGAGACCATCTCCTCTGACACCAAGTTGTCAAACTTAGTAAAACTTTAGGTTAACTTCTTTTGGGTCACATGGTAGGGTGTTACATGGTATACACTAGAAATTTGATTAATATTGGTTGATTGGTTGGTAATAGTTGGTTTATTTCCCAATTTTAGATTTGAAGTTAATTAATGCTATCAATTTATTTCAATTGTAATAAGGAAGAGCCAAGTCGATTTACATTAAGACTACATAGGAAAAATCTAACATTTCTAGAGGAGGTCAAAGAAGTTCCTATCGCATGCCAGTCCCTTAGTTGGTACCAAGAGAATCAATTAGATACTAATCTGAGTTAAATGGAATAATCAATACTAAAGGTGTATGAACCCCTTGATGCAAACCTAGTTGAGTGATTTATTTCCTCTATTATTTCCTCTCATCAATTTATTTCCTCTTAAGTTTTTCAAGGTGAGGCTCTGCATCATTTTTGGTATCATAGAAAGAGTCCTCATATTGTGTGAAGTTACATGTTGTATATACTTTATTAAGAGTCCTTGGTAGGGTCAAGCAAGATGGTGACCAATGTAGAGTTAGCTAAAAAGGTTGAGGAGCAAAAAGATCTCTATTAGAAAGAGAATAGAGAAGTGAAGGTGATATTAGCATAATTAGCCAATAAGTTGGAACACATGAAAAATGTGGTTGAGAAGAAAGAAATGAAAGAAGAAGAAGTCCTAGATGATGCCAAGGATGAGATATCTGAAACTGAGAAGCCATTCATTAAAGATTTGAAGGCTTTGGGAGGAAAATCCATTGAGTTACCTATATTTATGGGAAATATGGATACTGAAGTAGCTTTGGAATGGATTGGAGCTTTAGAGAATTACTTTGAGTGTGAGTAGATTTCAAAATCACAACAAGTCAAGTTGGCTAAGTCTAGGATGAAGGGAGCAACACTTACATGGTGGAATTTTCTACAAGAAGAAAGAGTAAAGGAAGACAAGAAGAAAGTTTGTTCATGGAAGAAGATGACATCTATGGTGAAAGAGACTTATCTCCCTAAAGACTATGAAGTACAGTTACACCAGAAGAGGTAGAATCTCAGATAAAGAGATATAGATATCTACACTTATATAGAGGAATTCCAAAAATTGAGTCAAATATCAAAATTGGTAGAACCTAAGAGTGTCAAGGTATAAAGATACCTAAATGGTCTGAGAATGAACATACAAGTGGAGTTACAATCATTGAGTCCCAACATAGTAGCTAAATTTTATTGTTGGTGTAAATAAGCATTGACTTATTACACTTAATTTTTACTTAGGTTAATGTATTATGTAATTATTTTGCATTATTTTATTATTATTTTAGGTGAGACACTTAGGAGTTTGTGTACTCTCATTGAGTTACACAACTCTAATTATGCACATGGTGTCTACAACACAGGAGTATGCATCATTCACTGAGTTGTCATGTTGACAACGCAGTTATCCACACTCTTTATTTAGCACATGTTGTCTACTCCACTGATTTGCGTGCTACACCATTGTAGGCTTATCCTCACATCATTGCACTTAATCCCGTACTCAATGGATGATAATCCATATCTGGTGGACATGTGCTTGGTTGTATGACATATCATGATGCTGAGTTCTATGCATTCTAGAAGCTCTCCTGAGGCCTTTAAATTCAAGCACTCCTAGTGTACTCTCAATCCAATTATTGAATGAATATCGTCATTTTGATCATACTTTGTCTATTTTGGTCCACTGTGTGCTTGTGTTGAGTTCCTTAGTTCTTGGGTGAATTCTAGCCTAAGCCAAATTCTTACATGGTATCAGAGCTAAGGAGGATTCTCATCATGTAGCCATTCAAGACCGTTCATGCTTCAGCACCTCGACATGAATCCGAAGGATCCACAAAAATTAGGAGTGTCTAGAGCCATATCTGACCTTGCTATTGTGTCCAGAGTGTTGATTTAGTGAAGATCAACTATAAATTTGCCTATCTTGGGTGAAAGTTGATTAGGAGGCAATTTTTTTTTGCAAATCGGCACCCAAAGGTACTGATTTGCAATTGGGTATGATTGTTTATTTGATCTGATTAGTTAATTTTTGGATCTAAATTATTTGCATTTCTCTGGCATTTTTGGAATTATTTTTGGATCTATTATTTCTCTGGTGATTTTCAAAATTATTATTTTTTGGATTTAAACCAGGCAGAGAAAATTTTTTGCCGAACTGGGTAATGACACCTCGGCTTGGCTCTGTATTTGGTTTGGTGGTTCATTAATCATAGGGTATCATTATTAAATTGGTGCCATCCACAATCTGGGTCGTACTGCACACCCTGCAAAAATTCTTAGCCACACCAATAAATTTTCCAGCAAGCACATCATAGATCCGACATCGGATACAACACCTGGCAAGATCCTTTATCCGTCAACGGGCTTATTATTTCGTTTAAAGTCTATGGGTAGTTGTTTTTAAAAACTTGTGCTCTCCAAAATAGAGTGCATGTGGGACTAATGTCCCATCACCAAAATTAATTCCTAGACAAGCGACGACGTGAAAGACAACTTTGGCACGCAATGTGTAATAAATCTGGTAGCTCCTACCCACATAGTCATTAGACATGTGGTGGAATCTCATACACCCACGAGGACAACATACACTAATGCAGTAAGGACACAAAGACCAGACATGTCTACCAACTCATCGCGTAGTTAGAGGACACACAGACAAATAAAAACCTGTAGACATGGATACATTCCACATCATCTGCCCACGCAACCAACCAAGTTAGTGCTACATCATCATCATGCCCACACAACCAACCAAACAAGTCAGTGCTGCATCATCATCCCTATCAGTTGCCATGCGCTCTACTGCATCGAACAGTCTGTACGTTCCTTATAGTACGACATGCCACGTAAGTTGCCATGCCATCCAGTGGGTTTGAATTTCTACTGACGTCATCAATTTACTTTTGCTAAATTTGACGCCCATCTGGATGTCATTCTAGGGAAAATTAAAACTATTGTGATGGTCGTATGACCATCAAATTTAACCCCATAGTTCACAGATGCAACCCCTCTCCAAATCAATTTTGGTTTTTGCAGTTTGAGTTCAGGAGGCTATAACTTGCACATTCAGACTCCAAATTAGGTGCAATTTTTTTTGAAATTTGGTAAAATTTTCTAAGTTTTTCAGTGGTGCAGTTAGTTTCTAGTTTGGTGGATGGATTGTTCAAAAATTGTATTTTTTGGCGATTGTACCTGCATAATCCTACATTTTTGCAACTTCAACTGCTCCGTACGGGAACATCTGGAGTCAAAAATAGGTTCCATTTTTTTTTAAAGTGCATATTTTTCCATCTAATTTCTAGATTTGGAATTAGATTGTAGGGTTTTGTGGACAAAATTGTCACTTTCAGTAATAGGGCCTTTGTATTCTTTGTAATGCTTCAGATTTGTAGCACTTTGTAAAGTTGCAGTTTTGTACTCCATTAAGAAGTTGTAACAACCAAAATCAAAAGTTCATGAAGGCCAAAAATTGGCAAGTGGCCCATTGTAATCTCACTACTGATAAAGTGCCCAAAGCATCTATTTTGGGGGGGTTTCTTGATTTCATAAAAAGGGGGGGTATTCTTGGTGTTGTGTTCTCTCTTTTCTGCACTTTTCTTTCATTTTTTGCATTATGGGCAACTTTAAGTTTCCTAAATTAACTCCTCATAACTACGCTTTGTGGTCAATCAAAATGTTGTATCACTTAATACATAATGGAGTTTCCCAATATGTAGATGGTACTCTTCTTAAACCAGTAGGTGATAATGTATTAATAAGTGAAATTTCAAATTTGGTAGCCATGGATAGGAAAGTGCTAGGTGATAAATGTTTGGGGGTAGATGATAAGATCATGTATCAAATCAAGAAATGTACTTCATCCAACGAAGCTTGGGATACCCTCGAAAGCCTTTGTGGTAAAGTGTCTAAAGAGGATGTTTTCAAGATTGAAGATGAGCTTGTATCCTTAGATCCTAAGTCGTATGACTCAATACAAGACTTCATCATCAAGGTGAATGAATTAAGGACAAAGCTTACTGATTGTGGGAGTTCTATCAAAGATGAAAGACTGATCTATCTCATACATAACAAGCTGCCATCAAAATATTCCACATTTGTATCTTCTTTTAACACCTTAAAGACTACCTTAGGGTCTTCCTACAAGAAAGTCACTTTTGATGAATATGCAAAACTGTTGGATGATGAAGAAAAGAAGTTGAAGTCAATGGGGATTCTCAAAACACCTCAGTCCAAAGCATTGGTGGCCAATGAGGGTTCTCAACATTTAGCTGGACAATCTTCAAATAAAGGAAAGGGTAAGAAGAAATGGAAGAGAAAATCAGAGGATGCAGAAAAGACAACACCTCAATCCAATCAACAAGGCAAGTCCTCGAATTCCAACAAGTAAGGGGACAACAACAATAAGGAGAAGAAGAAGTATGCTTATTGCAAGAAACTAGGTCATGAAGAGCATGAGTGTTATCTTAAAAAGATTGATGAATTGACCAACATCATGAAGAAAGATAATGTTCCATTGCCTAATGAGAAAGGGTCATCTTCAGATTCAAAGGGAAAAGGGAAAAACATTCGTGGAAAATGAAAACTCTTCAAAAGAATGAATATTTGACTCAAGTGCCTCATATCACATGGGTTCTTCAAAGGAGGATTTTTCTTCAATGAAGTAGTCCAAGGTACCACACATCTTCATGGGGAATGATAGCAAAATGGAAGTTGAAGGAAAAGGAAATGTGGAGATGGAAAATGGAGAGTTTTAAGAGGTTCTCTATGTTCCAAACCTAAGTTCAAATCTCCTCTCACTCTACCAAGTCACTCACTCTGGAGATGGACATAGAGTTAAGTTCCTTCCAGACTCAGTTTAGGTGCATAGTCTTAGAGACAATTCCTTGGCTGCAGTGAGGAAAGTGAATGATCACAAGAGGTTGTACTCTTTATCTCATTTTGTACCCAGGTCTCCTTCAAAGGCCTTGTTATCTCAATCCAATTCAAACATGCAATTATGGCATGAGCGGTATGGTCATCTTGACTATCGCTATCTTCAACAACTTTGCACATACCACATGGTGAAAGGTCCACCTCAAATCAACTTTTCTAAGGGTAAATGTTCAACAGATTTAGTGGATATGCATCTAGAGGGGAAGTTACAGAGAGGGAAGTCTTCTAGAGCAACAAGTGTTCTACAAATGGTTCACATGGTATTAGCAGGTCCTTTTGCATTGGGCCAGGGTCGCTACATATTCACTTTTGTTGATGACTTTTCAAGGTTCACTTGGGTCTACTTTCTGCATAGTAAGGGTGAAGTGTTGGACACATTTCTAGACTTCAAGGCTCATGTAGAACAAAAATCCAGGAAAGCCATCAAAGAACTCCGCATGGACAATGCAAACATGGATGTGAATAGAAGACTTAAAGACTTTTGCAGACATGAGGGCATTGATCTTCAAACTCCTTCAGCATTTAGTCCGTATAAGACAGATGTTTCATCTTTGAGGATTAGGACTCTTAAGTCTATGGCAAGTTGCATGATTCATGCCAAGTCTCTAGATACATCATTAGAAGTCGAAGCAATCTCTAGTGCCACTCACATTCTTAATCATTCTCCTCATCCAACCTTAGATGGAAAAACTCCTTTTGAGGCATGGTGTGGCAGAAAACCTATTGTGACACACTTCAGAGTTTTCGGTTGTCCTGCATGGGCAAAGAGATCTTCCAGGGGATGCAAGGCACAATCATCTCAGCCTTGTACTTTCATTGGTTATGAAGACAGTGTGAAGGCATATAGACTTCTAGATCTAGAGACTCATAAGATTTTTGTGGAGAAGGAAGTACATTTTGAGGAAAGTTCACCCAACTTATCCTCTACTCCTCTTCACACATCTTACAGTGTAGATAGTGATAGTGATTCTAGAAATAGTGCTTCGATAGATTCAGACACGTGGAGTTATATCGACAGATGCAGTGAGAGGTCACTTCATCAGTTTAGTCCACATACATACATTGCCACAATGATAGGTCTAGAACAACAGGGCATATTCAGTCTTCTAGATACAGGTTCAGTGACAGATTTAGGAGATAGTATTGATGATTTGCCTCTTTTTCATGATGCAAAATTACCTTTTTCAGCTGTCATGAGGGTTCCATCAGACTCTCTTGTTTTTTCTCTACATGATCGATCCTCATAGGTTGAAGTGATTGTGGATACTTATGATCAACAGTTGCAACAAGATTTTTCATCAGTTGTAGAGACAGATAGCTCTTTGGGACAAGTTCTTCACTCAGTTGAGCAGGTTTCAAAGACATCACTTATCCATGGGATTCTTTCCACACACAGTGGAAGCGTCTCATTTGTACCTTTGGCATTGTTTCTTCCTAAGGGGAGGAACACCATTTTGTAGTCTTGGATCAACTTCTTCATTGGAGCAGTCACTATTTGGCATTCTTCTTTGGGGGGGGGGGGAGCCCATCCTATCTCTTTTCCTCTTCTCATCATTCTCTTATGTATATATTGGATGTATGTCGTAATGGGGGGGTCTTGATTACTCCATCCATCCATGCATCCCTCTTTATCTCTCTTTTTGGGGGAGGGTTTTTCCCATGATGTTTTTCCTCTTTCCTTGGTTTATGGGAGATTGCATATCATTATGTACATGGGTACCTAAAATGGCCTAGTAGCGGGACCCATACTGCATTTCATCCTAGATTTTGTAAGCTTAAGGGAATTCCCCTAAGTTGCACTTAAGGGGGGGTGTTGGTGTAAATAAGTATTTACTTATTACACTTACTTAAGTTTTACTTAGGTTAATGCATTATTTAATTATTTTGCATTATTTTATTATTATTTTAGGTGAGACACTTTGGAGTTTGTATACTCTCATTGAGTTATGCAACTCCAATTATGCACATGGTGTCTACAAAATGGGAGTATGCATCATTCACTGAGTTGTCATGTTGACAACACAGTTATCTGCACTCCTTATTTAGCACATGTTGTCTACTCCACTGATTTGCGTACTACATCGTTGTAGGCTTATCCTCACATCATTGCACTTAATCCTGTGCTCAATGGAGGATAATCCATATCTGGTGGACATGTGCCTTGTTGTATGACATATCATGATGCTGAGTTCTATGCATTCTAGAAGCTCTCCTGAGGCCTTTATATTTAGGCACTCCTAGTGTACTCTCAATCCAATTATTGAATGAATATCATCATTCTAATCATACTTTGTCTATTTTGGTGTACTGTGTGCTTGTGTTGAGTTCTTTAGTTCTTGGGTGAATTCTAGCCTAAGCCAAATTCTTACAGTTATCAACTATATTTTAAAGTGGAGGAGAAAATTAAGAGAAGACAGGAGAATAACAACAGAAGTAGAGGAAGACAATCATTCAAATGAAGAGGGACATTTAGAGGGAGAACCCCAAACTTTCAGCCACAAACCTAGACACATAATGAAATGACCAGGTTTGATAATTTTAGAGGAAGTTTTAGAGGTAGAAGACCAAATTTTAGAGGAAGACCACTAGGAAGAATGTATGGAACAATAAGATGTTATAATTGTAACCAAGAAGGTCACATGGCACACAAATGTCCAGCAAAGGCAACCTCTAGTACTCATGGAGAAAGGAGAATACACCTTGCACAAGAAGCTAATTCACAAAATGATTTAGACACTTATGGTTATCGAGAAAGAGGAGAATCCCTTATGATGAGAAGAACACTTCTGAAGATCCCTATAAAATAAGAACCACCACAGAGGAAATCTATTTTCAAAACAACTTGTAAGTCTGGAGGAAAAGTTTGCAAGGTGTTGGTAGACTCTAGTTTCATAGAAAATTTTGTAGCTCTTGAAATGGTGGAGAAGTTAAAATTACCAAGAATACATCACTTGTATCCTTACAAAGTGTCTTGGCTTAATAAAGGACAACAAACTATAGTGGAAGAACAAGCTTGGGTGGAATTTCAGATTGGAGCATACAAAGACATATTGTTGTTTGATATTGTTAATATGTATGCATGCCACTTACTTTTTGTTAGGCCATGGCAATATGATCTCAAGGCACAACATGACGGAGTAAAGAACACATACACCATTACAAAGAATGGAAAGGTGATTAAAATAATGCCCCTAACCAAACCAAGCTAAGAAGAAGCAAAAGCTATAGAAGTTAAGATCATGGTAATGGGTAAGAAATAATTTCTAAAGGAAGTTAAAGGAAAGAAGTGTCCATTCTTTGCATTGATTCCCGTACTCAAAGATAAATTAGAGGAGAATGCTGAAAATTAGATTGAGGAAGAAAAACTAGAAATGGAAAATTCAAACTTGAAAGTGGAAGTGGTAAAAAGAAGACACAAAAAGTAGTGGCAAAATTTAAACCAATTCTAGAAAAGTACATGGAAATCATAGTTGATGGAATGTCAAGAAGTCTCCCACCTATGTGAGAAATTAGTCATTACATTGATCCCATACCAAGTTCAACATTACCCAACAAGGCTACATACAAGCTAACACCAAAACAAAATGAAGAAATGGCAAGGAAATTTGAAGAATTAATTGAAGTGGGTTTGACTAGAAAGATTCTAACTCTATGTGCAGTACCTGCAGTCCTAGCATCAAAGAAATAGGGAACGTGAAGGCTTTGCAAAGATTCAAGAGCACTGAATAAAATCACCATAAGGTACAGATTTCCAATGCCCAAGATAGAAGATTTACTTGATTGTTTGGGTAAAGTAAGATACTTATCAAAAATTGATTTAAAAAGTGGATAACATCAAAAAAGAATTAGGCTAGGAGATGAATGGAAAATAACATTCAAAACAAATGAGGGATTATATAAATAGAAGGTAATGCCATTTGAATTGTCTAACACTCCTAGTACATTTAAGAGACTCATGAATGAAGTTCTCAAAGATTTTGCAACAAAGTTTATGATAGTATATTTAGATGATATTTTAGTTTTTAGCAACACAAAGGAGGAACATTTGAAATATCTAGATTTGCTGTTAAGGCGGCTACAAGAAGAAATGTTGATGATCAATTTGGAGAAATGTAGTTTCATGCAAGAAGAGTTGTCATACCTTAGATTTGTAATATGAAAAGGAATACTCAAGATGGATCGAGATAAGGTAAGTGCAATTCTTTTATGGCCAATTCCTAAGACTATTGTAGAAGTTAGAAGTTTTCATGGTTTAGACACCTTATACAAAATGTTTATTAGGAATTTCAGCTTGATTTGTGCACCAATTTTGAATACTATAAAAGGAGGATAGAAATATAAATTTGTTTGGACAATAGAAGCTAGTGAAGCCTTTGAACTTCTTAAGAAAAAAGTAGCTCAACAATCTATCCTCACATTTCCTAATTTTAGTAAGGTTTTTCAAATAGAATGTGATGCAAGCAACATAGAAATAAGAAGTGTACTTATTCAAGAGGGTAGACCTATAGACTTATTTAATGAGAAACCTAATGAAGCTAAGCATAAATATTCTACATATGATTTGGAAATGTATTCCCTTGTCCAATCCCTTAAGAAATGGAGACACTATTTTCTGCCCAAAGAATTCATTGTATACACAGATAAGTAGGCCCTTAGTTCTAAACAATCAAGAGAAACTAAATCATAGACATATGAAATGGGTGGAGACATTACAAGGTTTTACTTTTTCTATAAAGCATAAAAAGGGAGTTGCAAATAAAGTTGTTGATGCTTTAAGTAGAAGAGGTTAGACTACATCATGAATTCAATTGAAAACTATAGGAGTTTCAAATTTGAAAGAAATATATGATAATGATGCTGATTTCAAAGAAATTTATCAAACATGTACTAATCTGGATGATAGGTACAATCATGAGTATGCAAATTTTTTGATTCAAGAAGCATTTCTATTCAAAGGAGGACAACTTTGCATACCAAAATGCTCAATAAGAGATAACATCATACAAGAAAAACATAATGGAGCATTATCTAGTCACTTTGGACTAGATAAGACTTTAGAGTTGGTTTATAGATATTACTTTTGGCCAAAATTATAGAAAGATGTGAGAAAATTTGTGGAAGAATGCACCATTTTCTAGAAAAGAAATGGAAAAGTACTAATGTTGGATTATATCAGCCTATACTCATTCCTTTAAGACCATTGGAAAGTATTAGTATGGATTTTGTTATGGGATTACCAAGAACTTAGAAGGAGCATGATAGTGTTTTTGTTGTTGTAGATATATTTAGCAAAATGGCACATTTCTTACCATGCAAATCTACTAAAGATGCTTCGTACATAGCATATCTCTTCTTCAAAGAGATGGTTTGAATTCCTAGATTACCATTGAATATTGTATTAGATAGATATGGCAGATTTGTAGGTCATTTTTGAAGGACCCTTTGGAAGAAACTTTGCACAAAATTATCTATCTCATCTGCATATCATCCACAAACTAATGGCCAAATGAAAGTTATCAATAGATCTTTGGAAAACTTGTTAAGATGCCTTAACAAACAACATGGAGAAAAATGAGATTCTATATTTTCTCAAGCTGAATTCTCATACAATGATAGAGTGAATAGAAGTACATGAAAATCTCCATTTTAGATTATGTATGGTACACACCCAAGGTGAGTTCTTGAGCTTAGAGAACTCCCAAACACTTTTCCTAGTAGTTCAAATGGTGAAGAATTTGCTAAAGCTATTAAGGAGGTTGAAGATCAAGTCAAGTTGCAACTACAAAATTCAAATTAGAAATACAAAGAATTTTATAATTAGAAAAGAAGAGAAGTAAAATTCAATGTTGGTGATTTAGTGTGGGCATATCTGAAGAAAGAGAGACTACCTCAGACAAAGCATACTAAATTATTACCTAACAATGTTGGTCCTTCTCAAATCTTAGAAACATATGGATAGAATGCATACAAGGTTCAATTATCTCTAGAAATTGGCATCTCCCTAATATTTAATGTTTGTGATCTCACACCATACAAAAGTTTAGAGACAAAACCAACACATAAAGATTCAGTAACAAATTTTTTGCAAAATATACCCAAACCAGCACCACCTCAATTGGAGAAGATAATAAATAAAAAAAGAAGACTCAAATTAGACAATACACTCAATATTTAGTCAAATGGAAGAAAAAACCTACAACAAAAGCTATTTGGATGGATGAGAAACAAATCAAAAACATGGTTCACCACTACAACACCTCATCTCAAGTGGACTTGAGATTCATTCCACAGGGAAGTACGCTACAGGAGTAGACTAGATAGATTATGCTATAGGAACTAACATGATTAAATATGCTAGAGGAACAAACAAGGATGAGAGAATAATTTAGAATTGTGCACCAGGAAGACATAACAAAGATGATGCTACAGAAAGTGCAGTAACTATGAAGAAAGTTGATGTCACATTTTAAGTGTGTTTTAAATTTTGATGTTCGTAATAAAGTCCTACGATGTGGTGGCATAAATGGGATAGTGATCCTATAAGCTCTCCAATTATAGCCACTTAGGAAAAATTTAATTTTCATTTTAGGTTGAGTCATTTTTCTTTTAGTGTGTTTGTGTGTGTTTTAAATAATTAAGCCAACTAGAGAATCAATGGCTATAGGAAACTTTAAACAACTAGAAAAGGTCGGTAGCAGATTTTGATGTCTGACTGATCCTTTCATGATTCAAAAAATTTTTTCTTGTTTTTGTATTAATGTTTCATCTTCCCAACCTCAGAGATGGGAAAGTATTGAAACATAACATTATGTAACCGAATGAGATCAGATACAATAGAGGAGAATAGAAAGACTTTTAATTTTTTTTTTTTTTTTTTCTGATTTTGTGAGTTTGCAATTTTAATGTATGTTTTTCCTTATTTTCTTTCCTAAATTGATACTCTAAATTCTAAAATCATATTGATTAGCTTGTTATAGAATAACAATGTATTGATCTATTTTTGAATCTAAACTAAGCATTTGAGTTTTTCATTTTATTACACAAAATTAGATTTCTGAGCCATCAAATGTAAATTTCTATTGTTTTGAGAGTTCTGATAGAGATGGGAGTCTTCTATACTCTCTATGATCTATTTCCTAGGATCATAGAGGGGTTGTGTATTATATTTCCATGTTTTTTTTTGTGTGTTTACTTATTGGTTTGTTTCTATTTGTATTTGAATAATGAAGTTACATATTTGGTTAATTATAGAGAATTTCATGTTTGATGATTTGTCTGTTATCATGTTCTAAACATCATGCATGTCAAAAGGTGGTATATGCTACAGAGCTAATTAATATTGGTTGATGGGTTGGTAATAATTGGTTTGTTTCCTAATTTTAGATTCAAAGTTGATTAATGTTATCAATGTATTTCAATTGTAATAAGAAAGAGTTTGGTCAATTTACATTAAGAATACACAAGAAAAATCTAACATTGCTATAGGAGGTTGAAGAAGTTCCTATCACATGTCATTCCATTAGTTGGCACTAAGAGAATCAGCTAGATATCATTCTGAGTTAAATGGAATAATCAATCTTTAAGGTGTATGAACCCCTTGATGTAGACTTAGTTGAGTGATTTATTTCCTCCTAAGTTTAACAAGGTGAGGCTCTACATCAATACTTGTGTTGAAAAGATCAAAGATATTAAGGGTATAGCTTTGGAGATGAAGGTTAGCATAAAATCTAAGGTATTGGCAACTACTCCTATTGCCAGAGCAACAACTTTAGAGGGAGTGACAGTAATAGGATCTACATCATAGATACCTACTTCTCCCTATGCCATAGTTGCTCAATACAAACTATTGTTGTACAACCCTTGAAGAAAATTGATGAAGAGGAGGTATAGATTATTGAAGATAAATCATCTACTCCTCCATATAGGAGAAAGTCAGAGAGACTAACTAAGGTGAAGCAAGAAGCTGAATCACCTAGTAAGAAAATGACCAAGACATTATTTAGTGGCCCTGGAAAGAAGAGAAAGACACTTCAAATGATTGAATCTAATGAAGAAGAAAAACCTATTGAATAGGTAGTTGGAAAAGCAAGGAAAACCAAGGGAACAAATCCTTGGAAGCCAAAGGTAGAGAGCTTGAACATGAAAATCATAAATGATAATAATTTCATTCAGTTGAATAATTTTTATAGCATGTATAGTAATAAGGATAGAATCCAATTAGAAAATGCATTAGTAAGAAATATGATTCTTAAGAATAAAATATTTGAAGATGTTAAAAGATGCATTCTAGAGGATTTGTATAATAGATTGATTAATAGGAGAAGAAGAGTCATTGGAGAAGATAAGAAGATTATAGAAAACATGGTAAAAAGCTTTGCAAAGTTAATAATGATGAAGACTTGCAAGACATTTTGAAAGAAGAAAAACCTATTGAATAGGTAGCTGGCGAAGCAAGGAAAACCATGGAAACAAAGCCTTGGAAGCCAAAGGTAGAGAACTTGAACATGAAAACAATAAATGATAATAATTTCATTCAGTTGAATAATTTTTATAGCATGTATAGTAATATAGATAGAATCCAATTAGAAAATTTAGTAGTAAGAAATATGATTTTTAAGAATAAAATATTTAAACATGTTTAGAGACTCGTTCTAGAGGATTTGTATAATAGATTGATTACTAGGAGAAGAAGAGTCATTGGAGAAGATAAGAAGATAAGAGAAAACACGGTAAAAAGCTTTACAAAGTTAATAATGATGAAGACTTACAAGACATTTTGAAGGGAATTGAGCCCCATTGAGAGATTGTTGAAGCATGAATGTTGATGATATTCCTATGGGGGAGCATTGTAGATATGCTACATTCATGATTGAGTTTTTCATTGAAGTTAACATAGCAGTTTGCTATGGTATTTGACAGAAGAATAATAGAAAGATCAAGTTGATATAGACAACTAGTTGAGTATTCTACTTATCTATGGTTATGAGAGATATGTCTGAGTATCTAATATATGCAATTGATATTGGATGAAGAAATGATAAGTTTGGAAGAAGTTATGTAAGTTGTGGTGATGTTTTTTCTTAGATAGAGTATACAGAGGTATATTTTGGTAAACTTGCTATATCTCTTAGCAAAGTTGTTATTCTTAGAATAAAGGTTGAGGATGTGTAGAAGACATGTTGGTGATGACATGTCTAAGTTTTCTCATGATAATATTTCATGAACAAAAATTGATTCAAGTTGCAAGGTGAAAGATTGATGTTATTGCTAGGTGTAACGTGTTCCTATTGTGGTCCTATAATGATTAATTGAGAAGGTCTAACAACCAACTTAGGGAATTGTTTTATGGAATTATTATAAAGGAATAAAATTTTCCTTTATCTTGAAAAATTAATGAGAAGTGATTATAAGAAGCAAAGAGACCAGAATGTGAAATTGAGTAGAGTAGAGTAGAAGTGAAGGAAACTTCATTACCGAGGTTTTTTTGAGTGATCCAAGGTTTGATATTTGGATTTGAGGTTCATGACCTGGTCTAGATGGTCTATAAGTGTTTGGTTAAATTGAAAGAACAAAGGAAAGAAGAACATAACAGTAAATTGCATGTTTTAGTAGTGGGTTCTTCTTGCATACATTATACTACAACTCCTAATAGGGTTGAAATCTCCTAATAGGGATTTAAATTCTCCTAATAGGGACTCTATCTACTGAATATTGTAATACACTCCTAACAGGGTCCATCCTCTAATAAGAAATATTTATATTAGTACATCATCTTGTGGGCATCATTCCCACTGAAGTTTTCCCTCTGAACAAGGGTTTCCCTAGTTAGCATCTTTGGTGTAATTGTCTATGTGCATCTTATTAAGTTGTTGTTTACTTTGGTTGAATGGTTGAGTTTGTTTAAAGAAGATAAATGTTTTAATTGTTGGATAACTAATTCAACCTCCCCCCCCCCCCCCACCCTTTTAGTTATCTTGTTGGACTATTGTTTCTAACAATCCCTTACTAAGAAACAAAAGAAAACATATTATTTTTATGGGATGAAACTTGAAGAAGTGAAAAAATAGATAGAAGAAGCCATAATCAAATATATGACTTCTGTACCAAAGGAAGATAGCACAAAGTTTTGGGGAGTAAGCCCTATATCTGTTGAAACAAGTACTCCACTAGCATCAATAGTGGAGGCTAAGGACACATAGATGGCAGATCTATCTTTGCAGATCTCCATTGGAGCATATACAATGCAAATTAGTACTACAAGTGAAACAATAAACATCACATAAGATGCTTTCAAGGATCTTGGGCCAGCTGTTGTTGGCAATATCATTGAATACTTTAGTTCTAATAAGGAGGAAGAGAAGAGGAAGACTAAGGCCAAACAAAAAAGAGGAAACCAGATGAAAACAAAGAAGAAGAAAGAAACAAGAGACATAAAGAAGAAGATGAAAAGAAACAAGAAGAGGAGAAAGAAAGGAGACAAAGAAGCAAGAAGAGGAAAGGAAGAGGAAAGATCAAGAAGAGAAAATAAGGAAGGCAAAAGAAGAGAAGAAGATGAAGGAGGAAGCTGAAGAAAAGAAAAAGCAGGAAGAAGAAGAGGAGAAGAAGAAAAAGGATGAAGAAATAAAAAGGAAGGAAGATGAGAAGGAGAAAGAGGATGAGGAACAGAGGAAAAAGGGATAAAAAAAGGATGAGAAGCCTAGTACACCCAACACATCTCTTAGCCTTGATGCTCTTACACGTTTCAATGATGATGATCAGACATAATTGATATCATCCCTCAACAAAATAATCAATAATAAAAAATAGGTGAATATTTTACAGAAGACTCTAATGGAAGTCACTAACAAGTTGCAAGGAGTTATGACAGTAAAATCTCTTGATCCTAACCTTGAGGATAGAGAAAAAGTTTTGACTCAAGCATTTAATGCTGAATTCAAAAGTTTTTTAGAGGTTGCAATAACAAAATCTTAGGCAAAGCATGATGCATAGATTTTTGACACTATTTGTCAAAACATAAGAAATGCCTTTTTTACCCTCGATGCTTGCATCAAGTCATTTAAGGAAGTACAAGCTTGAAGGAAAAGCTCTATGTGTAAAGTGTACAATGTCTTTTAGCTTCACAGAAGACATTGACAGTAAACTTAAGGCTAAATGTACAGAAGTGGAAGCATTGGCAAGTCAACTTAGTTAACCTAGTGTTTAGATTGAAACAATTGAAGCACAAGTTAGCAAGGCCCATGATGAGATAAGTCTCATTGAAGAAAAGAAATCAAGGGTAACCAAGAGGTTCTTACTTTGGAGAGAACATATATCTATGAAGTTGAGCACAATAGAACATCAGTTGGAGGAATGTTTGTCAGTTAAAACATCTTTTGATAATTTTTTGTACTCATATATTAATGCAGTAGAGATAGCATCTTATGGTTTGTACACTCTTTTCAACATTTCAAAAGGAGTGAAGGACTCATGGGAAACGAATATGAAGAGTCTTGCATTTAGTTTTGGTGATTGTATTTCTTGCTTATCAACCTAAGAAGAGGTAATGGAACACATTTTCTTTTTGACATGTAAATAGATTTTGACACCTTTGTCATTGATGTCAAAGGGGGAGAAGAATGTAAGAAAATTGTATACATATGTAAGGGGGAGCTTAGCTATGTATATAGGAAATCATTTTAAAAGGATAGATAAGGAAGGATGGACATTTGATATGTAGTGATCCAAATATGTAATAATCCATCAAGACATGAATAAAATCTTAAAGTTTTGAAGGCCAATTTTTGAGAAGTTTTCTTTTTGTGTTTATTGTTATTTTGTATAACATTTTGGGGCTTAGCCAATTTTACCATATGTTGCCTTCGATGCCCAAGAGGGAAATTTTTGGAAATATATATAGATAAGTTTAGTTAGGGTTTTTATTTATGGCAACATAGATTTGAGGATGTAAGGACAATATATACTGCTAGAGATTCTACAGTAAAAGATAGAAAATTGTCTAAGTGTTAGACAATTTTACTAGTAGTGCAAAGATTTTTTCTGGTATGGAGAAAGCTACAGAGATATTTATCATGTGTGAAGTTAAGGGAAGGTATATCAGAGTGTCATGATGTCATACCTAAATATGGAGGTTAGTATAGATAGTACAGACAAAGTTATAGGCTAAACACCAGTAAAGGCAATGTGCACAACATAATAGAGTACATCAAGAAAAGAGGTATAAAGTATTAAGGAATTATTTTGGTCATGAAATAATTAGTTATGTTGGTAGGGATGACATCTTAGATGTTTACACTAAGTCAGTGTAATGTGTGTTTACATCAAGTTGATTCCACAAAGTTTTGTGAAAGGAAATGATATAAGTAAAGAGCTACTTTATGTGAAGTAAGTGTGACATGTGATAGATGTAATATATGTGAATGTGAAGTATACGATGAACACAAAAACTATATTATTGACATCTGAACTTATTGTTGGAAATGATTGACAAGATCATGAGGGAAATTGTATATGGAACTGGTATAAGAATTTTCTCAATCATTGTTTTGTCATTGATGTCAAACTTGCTACTTGCAGGTATGACAATTACTTTAGTGATCCAAATACTATCAATTAGTTGATTGACAAGGAGGAGGCAATCAATACGATGTAACTAGAACACTAAGAGAAAAGGTTGAAGATATGATGTTGTAATGAAGTACAAGGATAAGCTAAGCCATTGATGAAAAAGTGTATTTGATGACATACTATAAGACACAGAGAATGGGCACACTGAAACATATCAACGATGTAAGGTTTTAAGTAAGTCTTTTGTAAAGCCCAACTAAGTTCATTAGAGAGAGGATGCCAAGCAAGCTAGTAGGTGCCGAACAGATTCCTAGTTTAAGCTGAGCAAGTTCAACTTTAGGTGCCGAGCAAATACAAGTGTCGAGCAGATATAAGTGCCGAGTAACACAGAGGTGCTGAGCACCAATAAACCAATAGTGCCGAGTAACACAGAGGTGTCGAGCATTAGTAAACCAATAATGTCAAGTTGCTGCATTATTTTAAAAATCAAAGATTCACCAGATCTAAGCCAACAAGGTTGTTATCTAGAAGTTTGTGAATTAAATGGAAGATAAGAATGATGAGCTGGTGGCACAGAACACCATGTAGAACATTTTTGAAGATACAATTGGACTGTAGATGAAGTTTCTAGATAAGAGAAAGATATGAGGTAGATACATTGTATCCTACCTAATCCATTTGAAACCCTAAAATTGGAGAGGGAGAATTGAGCAAAAAAGGCAAATCAAATTTCTATTTAAGGAGTCATAAGTTCATGAAAAAAAGAGAGAGGCGGTCAAGCATGAAAGCATAAAGTGATGAAGGAGGAGCTAAGGAGAAAGAGAGCATAGTTACTCTGTTTCAATAAGAAGACCCCAGATATGGATGCATTGGTATGATGAGTAAGAAGACTCAAGAAAACAAAGCTTGAGAGGAAGACAAGTAGTCAGAGCTAAAGTGATTAAAGCCAAGCAAAAGGATTGAACTGAAAGTGTGATCTGAAATCTGCAAAGTATGTTGTAAGTTATATCAGATCAAAAAGCCATTATCCTTACTCTCTAGCAATTGTAATAGTTAGTTTAAATCCTATGGACTTAGGTTGGTTTAATAGCCATGAGGTAAATCCTTATACAGTGTGACATGCCAAGTGAATGTTCTAAAGTCCTTTAACCAGGCCCATTCCTAACAGTTTGGTGAAATCCTCTAACAAGGTCACATTTAACAGTGTGTTGTAAGCCTTTAATAGGGTAGGCTTTTAACAGGGCATCACTTTAGAAGAGTGAAAATCAAGTAGCATGTTATTGGTGGTTTTTCCCAAATTGGGTTTCCACGTAAATCATTGTGTCATGTGTTGATCTTGCATGTTTTATCTTTGCATGTTGATTTACTGTAACTTGCTAATATGGTTGATTTAAGTTTGGATGGATGGAAAGTGTATGGATTCATTTAAAGTAGTGAAAAGGTATTATTAGGGCATTTGGACCTTGGATAACTGATCCACCCCCCCTCTCAGTTATTCTAAAGAATTCTAACAATTGGTATCAGAGCTATACTACTGATTTAGTTTAAAGGGATTATAAGCAAAAAAGATCAAAATGCCTAAGAGAGAAGTTCCCAAGCTCAACAAAGACAAATTTTTTGCATGGAAAAGTTTGATGAAGCTACATGTTGGATCCATAGGAGATTATGCCCAAAGTTCAATTGTTATTGAACATGTTGATCCAACTGGTACTCTTATTGCAGAAGATATGAAAAACAAACAGGAACACAATCAGACAATGTTGGAGATTGCTTCTGCACTCAACTATGCTGAATTTGATGATATCAAAGGATGTGACACTACATTCAAAATGTGGAAAGCCCTATCAGACATCTATGGAGGAGATCAGAATGTACAAAGAGCAAAAAGAGAAAGTCTCAGAGGAAAGTTTGATAATATGAAAATGGAGGAAAATGAGAATGCTGCTCAGTATGGCACAAGAATAAAGGAAGTGGTGAGTGCAATAAGATGTTTGAGTGGTCAATTGGATGAAGATACTGTTAATAGTAAGTTCTTAAGAACCTTGCTCCCTATCTATGCTATTAGAGTATCAGCAATACAAGAGCTAATATGTGTACCAAGAAACAATCTAAGTTTTGGAGGTATAGTGGGTAGACTCACTGCATTTGAGTTATCTAATTTTGACAACTACAAACCTGAGAATTTTGAATCTACTTTCAAGGCCAAGCTATCACTAAAAGATGTTGAATAGGTAAAATCAATGAAAGGAAGAAAAATGAAATATGTATCCAGTGAGAATAGCACTGATGAGGAAGATGTGGAACAATTAGAAGCATTGCTTGCTAGAAGATTTCACAGAGGTAAAGGAAAATTCAAAGGTAAGATGCCTATCATTTATTTCAATTGCAATGAAGTAGGTCATATTGCTGCCAGGTGTACACAGAAAAAGGATTACAAGGAAGGAAACAAAAACAAATTCAAAAGAGATGATGACAAGAGAGATTACAAAGAAAAAGGCAAGAAGTGTTATATTGTTGAAGAAAATTCTGATGATAATGATGATGAAGTTGTTTGTGTAGCCATGAAGGATCAATCTAATGAAGAAGAGCCTACAACACTGGTAACATGTATGAACAAGGATGACAGGTGGATCATAGACAATGGATGCTCACATCACATGACAGGAGACAAAAGTAAGTTTGTTAACTTTACTCAGTATGATAGAAATAGTGTTAGATTTGGTAATGATGCTCCATGTCAAATCAAAGGAAAAGGTTCCATTAAGCTCATAGAGAAAATTTCATATGATAATGCATACTATGTTGAAGGATTAAACTATAATTTGCTGAGTGTCTCACAGTTAGGTAATGTAGGGTGCAAAGTAGAATTTGGAAACAAAACTACAAAAATCTATGATATTGATGGTAAATTGATAGGAAAAGGAGATCAAACAAGAAGTAATCTATTTTACCTTGATATGGATGATGTTTCTTATTTTATTGCAAAATTTGATGATGAATGGTTATGGCATAGAAGGCTATGTCATGTCAACTTTGAAAATCTAGTCAATATCAGTAAAATGAAGAAAGTTAGAGGTTTACCAAAATTGAAGAAGCCTAATAATATCATGTGAAAACAATGTCAGCTAGGAAAGATGACAAAGTCAAGTTACAAAAGCAAAAACTATACATCTAAAGAAGTACATGAGTTAGTTCATATTGACTTATGTGGTCCAATAGAAGTACAAAGCTATAGAGGAGATAAATACATAATGTTTTTTGTTGATGACTATTCCAAGATGATGACTGTAATATTCTTAAAACAAAAATCTAATGCTTTTCAAATGTTTAAGTGGTATGTGGCTAGAGTTAAAAAGGAAACAGGAAAGAGCTTGAAATGCCTAAGATCAAACAAAGGTGGTGAATTCACATCCAATGAATTCGAGATATTTTGTAATGATAAAGGAATCAAAAGAAAAATGTTAGCTCTTAGAACTCTCCCACAGAATGGAATTGCTGAAAGAAGAAATAGATTTGTGATTGACTGTGCCAAAACATTAATGATGGAAAAGACTATTGCTCTAAAATACTAAAGAGAAGTTGTAAGTGTAGCTATTCATACACTGAACCGAGTACAAGTCAAGAAAGGTACAAATACAATAGCTTTTGAATTATGGTATGGTCCCTCACCCAATGTAAAACATCTCAAAGTGTTTGGTTGCAAATGCTTTATCCTTAAAGATGCTAGAAATGGAAAATTTGATGCAAAAAGTGATGAAGGCATATTTCTTGGTTACTCCACTAGAAGTAAGGCATACAAGTGTTTGAATACTAATACTAACAAAATTATGGAAAGTGAAAATGTAAACTTTGATGAGCACACAAAAGTCCAAGTTGAAGAACTAAAGAAAATGGAAGAGTAGAGAACCTTTGTGTATTCTTATGATGGAATGCCTGTTGGCAAGGATAATGTCAATCAAATTGAAACTCAACAACAAATTTTAGTTTCAGCCGAGTCACAACCAGTGAATGCCGAGTTGCATTTAGAAGTCGAGTTGCAAAATGAAGAAAATGCACAATCTAACTCTAAAGATAGTACACATGAAATAGATGAAGAACATCTTGACAATGAAGTGCATAGTGATCCTGAATTTGAAAGATCAAACATGGAAACAAGCACAGAGCCAAGATTATCCAAATATGTGAAAAGACATCACCCTGCTGAACAGATAATTGGTGACAAAGATGCAAGACCAATGACAAGGAATAGACTGAGACATGAATCATGTCTGATTAGAAAACTTGAACCTAAGACAGTATATGGTGCATTACAAGATGATGACTGGTACAAAGCTATGGAAGAAGAGATTGATTAAATAAAGAAAAACAAAACTTGGAGTTTGGTTCCCAGACTAGTTGACAAGAATGTGATTGGCACCAAGTGGGTATTTAGAAACAAGCTAGATGAGAATGGTGAGATTACCAGAAACAAAGCTAGCCTAGTATGCAAGGGTTATGTTCAAGAAGAAGGACTATACTATGGGAAAACATTTGCGCCTATTGCTAGAATGGAAGGAGTAAGAACTTTACTTACATATGCTGCATATAAAGATTTTAAAGTCTATCAGATGGATGTAAAGTCTTCTTTTTAAAATGTTATACTAGAAGAAGAAGTCTACATTGAACAACTAGAAGGATTTGTTGATGAGAACAATATGGATATGGTTTGTAAGATACATAAAGCACTCTATGGTTTGAAACAAGCACCTAGAGCATGGTATGAGAGACTTCACAAGTATCTAGTGCAAATAGGATTTGAAAGAACTGATGATAACAACAACATATACATCAAAGCAGAAGAAGGTAAGGATATTATTATATCTGAAATCTTTGTGGATGACATAGTGTTTGGAGGAAAGGAAGTGCTTTGCAAAGGCTTTGCTAACAAAATGAAACATGAATTTTAGATGTCTATGTTTGGTGAGATCAAATTTTTTGTTGGATTGCAAGTACATCAACTCAAAAATGGTATATTTGTGACACAATCAAAGTACATCAAAGAGATTCTTAAAATGTTTGGATTGGAGAAGTCCAAACCAGTCAGCACACCAATGGCAATAGGAAAAAAACTATCCAAAAATGATGAATCGGCTGAAGTCAATCAAACAATGTACAGATCCATGATTGGAAAACTACAATATGTTGTACATAGTAGACTAGACATAGCTTTAGCAGTTAGAATAGTGGCTAGATTCTCTGCTAATGCTAAAGAAAATCATCTCATAGCAGTAAAAAGAATAATGAGGTATCTTAAAGGAATTGATAACTTTGGTCTATATTACAAAAAAAAATGGAAAGTTTGAGCTCAATGCATATATAGATGCAGATTGGGGAGGCAACATTGATGATAGAAAAAGCACAAGTGGAGATGCATTATTTTTAGGCAAAAGGCTAGTTACCTGGACTAGCAAGAAACAAACATGCACATCCCAGTCCACTGCAGAATCAAAATATGTGGCAGCAGCAGTCAATTGCACAAACATTGTGTGGCTCACACATCTATTGACAGGAATGAAAAAAGAGGTAACAAAACCTGTGATATTGTATTGTGATAATACAAGTGCTATAAACATATCCAAAAATCCAGTAATGCATGCAAAAACCAAGCACATTGCAATCAAGTATCACTATGTCAAAGAATTGGTAAAAGGCAAACAAGTGAAGTTGGAATACATTCACACAAAGGAACAAACTACAAATATCTTCACCAAACCATTGCCCAAGGATGCTTATGAATATCTTAGAGGCAAGTTGGGGGTAATACCCCTAACTCAAGTAGTATAAAATAACAAGGAAGCTGCCCTGCATCAACAACAATAAATCATTGAAATATCAACAGATTGATGTAGAGGATGACAACAGGAGTAGAAACTCCAAATCAGTCACAAGCATGGTGACAGAGGGAGAAGACATCAATAAGCCAAAGCTTATATTTTGCATGATAAAGATACTACATCTTTGGCATTTATGTCAAAGAGGGAGAAATATGCAGAAACCTGATCAATACAAAGCAAGAGGAAGATATATATATATATATATATATATATATATATATATATATATATATATATATATATATATATATATATATATATATATATATATATATATATATAAGAGGGAGATATATGAGATCAGTAGTAAAGATGTAGTAGCCAAGAAAAGTAGTAGACAATGTAAGACAATGTATATAATCTTGGTGGTAACTAAGTTGATCAATTGATCAGTTTGGTTTTCCATCAATGCCAAAGAGGGAGATTGTTGGAAATGATTGACAAGATCATGAGGGAAATTGTATATGGAATGGGTATAAGAATGTTCTCAATCATTGTTTTGTCATTGATGTCAAACTTGCTACTTGCAGGAATGACAATTGCTTTAGTGATCCAAATACTATCAATTAGTTGATTGACAAGGAGGAGGCAATCAATAAGATGTAACTAGAACACCATGAGAAAAGGTTGAAGTTATGATGTTGTAATGAAGTACAAGGATCAGCTAAGCCATTGATGAAAAAGTGTATTTGATGACATACTATAAGACACAGAGAATGGGCACACTAAAACATATCAAAGATGTAAGGTTTTAACTAAGTCTTTTGTAAATCCCAACTAAGTTCATTAGAGAGAGGATGCTAAGCAAGCTAGTAGGTGCCAAACAGATTTCTAGTTGAAGCTGAGCAAGTTCAACTTCAGGTGCCGAGCAAATACAAGTGCTGAGAAAATACAAGTGCCGAGAAAATACAAGTGCTGAGCAAATACAAGTGCCAAGCTAATACAAGTGCCAAGCAGATATAAGTGCCGAGTAACACAGAGATGTCGACCACCAGTAAACCAATAGTGCCAAGTAACACAGAGGTGTCGAGCATCAGTAAACCAATAATGCCAAGTTGCTGCATTATTTTGAAAATTGAAGATTTGCCAGATCTAAGCCTACAAGGTTGTTATCTAGAATTTTGTGAATTAAATAGAAGATAAGAATGATGAGTTGGTGGCACAGAACACCATGTAGAATGTTTTTGAAGATACAACTATACTCTAGACGAAGTTTCTAGATAAGAGCAAGATATGGGGTAGATACATTGTATCCTACCTAATCCATTTGAAACCCCAAAATTGGAGAGGGAGAATTGAGCAAAAAAGGCAAATCAAATTTCTATTTAAGGAGTCATAAGTTCATGAAAAAAAGAGAGAGGCGGTCAAGCATGAAAGCATAAAGTGCTGAAGGAGGAGTTAAGGAGAAAGAGAGCATAGTTACTCTGTTTCAATAAGAAGACCCCAGATATGGATGCATTGGTATGATGAGTAAGAAGACTCAAGGAAACGAAGCTTGAGAGGAAGACAAGTAGTCAGAGCTGAAGTGATTAAAGCCAAGCAAAATGATTGAACTGAAAGTGTGATCTGAAATATGCAAAGTATGTTGTAAGTTATATCAGATCAAAAAGCCATTATCGTTACTCTCTAGCAATTGTAACAGTTAATTTAAATCCTATGGAATTAGGTTGGTTTAATAGCCATGAGGTAAATCCTTTAATAGGGTGACATTCCAAGTGAATTTTTTAAAGTCCTTTAACCAGGCCCATTCCTAATAGTTTGGTGAAATCCTCTAACAAGGTCACATTTAACAGTGTGTTGTAAGCCTTTAACAGGGCAGGCTTTTAACAAGGCATCACTTTAGAAGAGTGAAAATCAAGTAGCATGTTACTGGTGGTTTTTCCCAAATTGGGTTTCCACGTAAATCATTGTGTCATGTGTTGATCTTGCATGTTTTATCTCTGCATGTTGATTTACTGTAACTTGCTAATATGGTTGATTTAAGTTTGGATGGATGAAAAGTGTATGGATTCATTAAAAGTAGTGAAAAAGTATTATTAGGGCATTTGGACCTTGGATAACTGATTCACCCCCCTCCTCTTAGTTATTTTAAAGAATTGTAACACTTATATGAGAAGTTTGTGATGCAAAGTGTGATGTCAAATTAGGCTATGTGAAGTAAGGTAGTTACTAATAAAGATTTTTTTGTATCTATCTCTTTTGTATAAATGTACTATATTGTATAATTGCATGTTAGGGAAGTGGGATCTTCTTGCATATAGTTATAATTGTAATATCAACTCCTAACAGGGTTGAGGATTTTAATAGGGTCTAGTCCTCTAACAAGGACCAAGACACTATATGTAATTCATAGACTCCTAATAGGATCAATATCCTTAACATGACTTTTTTTTAGTGGATAATCTTGTGGGTACCTGTTGATAAAAATTATATAATTGTATATTGTCATTGATGTTACACAAATGTTATACTCTAACCAAGCACTGCCAGTTGGAACTGAGTTTAGAAGAATCTAGTATCAGCCAAGCATAAGTTCAGAAGATTCAAGTTTAGGATTCTTATGTAAATTGAGTCAAGTTAGTTACCAAAGGAGTTCAATATAAATTGAGTTAGGTTGGTTACCAAGAAACTTATTGATGATTGAGTGACCTAGGTTTAACCGAGTTTCAATATATTAGTTTTATCTATTAGTTGGTTTATGCAAGTTGACTAAGTGGATATTATTTGTTTATTTGAAAGCATATTCAAGCCAACTTGACATTGGATTTCATAAATATGAAAGGTCAAGATGTGGATTAAAATATGAGAAAGTAGAGAAGAAGATAATATGTGAATAAAGAAGGATATCTGATTTAGAGAAGAGTATCCAAGGAGTTGCATAGAATGTTCTAATCAAGGAGGGTCTAGAGGATAAGCCAGAATAGTGATATGAATCTAAAATTTAGTTCCTTCATAAATCAGGTCAAACATTGTTACTCTCTAAAAATTGTAGTAGTGACAAAATTAACAAAGTTGACTTAACAATCATTTTAAAAATCCTCTAACCAGGTAGCATTTCTAGATTGAAGTGTCTTAAGACCACTAATAATGCCACTCCTAACAAGATCATATAAATCCTTTAACAAGGTCACACCTAACAGTGTGTTTTGTAACCTTTAATAGGATTGGCTCTTAATAGGGCTCACTTTATAAGAGTGAAAAGTTGTAACTAGTTGCATTGGTGGTTTTCCCAAATTGGGTTTCTATGTTAAATCTTGGTGTCTCATGTATTCATGTTATTTTCTTACTAATTTATCTTTTTACAACTAATTTACTAAAGGTTAATACACATCATTATCTTAAGATTGCTTTGTTAACTAAGTTATAGTGAATATCTAGTTCTAACTAAGCTTTGAGTTAAAAAGGATGTTTGTATTGATGTTTATGGTATTTGGAATTGTTTTAGTGGTATCTAATTCACCCCTCCCCTCTCACTTACTCCTATTATATTTCCAACAATTGATGCTAGAGCTCTTGGTGCTTATAGGAAAGGTTTCAAGGACCTAAGCTAAAGATCAAGATGTCTTATAGAAGAGAGATTCTTAAGTTGAAAAAATCTAACTTCAAAGCATGGCAGGATCTCATGAAGCTACATTTGAGAACCATTGGAGATACAAGCCTAAAATTCCTAAAGAATCAATATGTGTCACCTCCTGATCCTTTGACTATGGATCAAATGGTAGATAAAAAGAATTACAACACAATAATGATTGACATTGTCTATGCTTTCAATTATGTTGAATTTGATGAAGTCAAAGATTCTCCTACTTCTCATGAGATGTGGAACAATTGCAAAAGATCTATGGAGGAGAGCCAAAGTAGAAATTTTAAGAGGCTAGTTTGATCAAATGAAGATGGGAGAAGATGAGAAAGTTGCAAAATATAGTGAGAGAATCAAAGCAAGTGTGAGTGCAATTAGAACTTCAAGAGGAAAAATTGAAGATGCAACAATAGTCGACAAGGTATTAAGAACTCATGTTCCTATTTATGCAATTAGAGTTTTAGCTATTCTAGAGATGAGATGTGATCCAAAAAATGATATAACTTTGGATGCACTAGTGGGAAGGTTAACAAATTTTGAGTTGGAATACTTTGATAACTATCTTCCTAGATCTCAGAACACAGAATCAACATTCAAAGAAAGACTAACCCTTGGCAAAAAGGAAGGAAACTCAAAAGGAAAACAATCAGATAGTGAAGAAGAAGAAGAATTTGATGATGACCTTGAAGCCATTGAAGCCCTACTTGCAACAAGGTTACCAAAAGTAATAGGTAGATATAAAGGAAAAATTCTATTGATTTTTTTTTCTTGTGAAGAAGTTGGTCACATTGCTGCAAGGTGTCCAAGCAAGGAAAGTAAAGATGACAAAAAATTCGGCAAGTTCAAGGCAAGAAATATTTCAAAAGCTGCAAAAACCAAGGTAAGAAATCTTGTTATATTGCTAAAGATTCTAATAGTGATGATGAAGATGAAATGGTATATATTTCTATCAAAGATGAATTAGATGATGAGGATTGTTGGGACTCAAAATTTCCTTCCCAATTTGAGTACCATTCCAAGCTTTTGAGCCCCTTAAAGTGCATTTAATGCATGTGTACTCGGTTGTTCATTTTTGGCCTAAGAGGTGTTTATTGTTTCTAACACCTTGCATTCAACATATCCATGCATTCAATGAAGATAAGTTTCCATTTCGAGTCATTCTGTAAAGTTCCATTTTGAGCAATGTTCAAATCTGCATTTTTGCATTAGTGTCAAACAATGATAGAAGGCGTAGTTTGCAATTGAATATCTTGCAACCGGTTATGTTTCATGACTTTCTAAATTGGGAGTATTTAGTATGCATATTAGAAAATGTATGTTTCAGTTTCCAAGTCGTTTGGACATATTTTGACTAGGTTTTGAATCCCTCAAAGTTGGTTGTTTATTGTTATCATGCTAATGTTAAACTATTCAGAATTCTAGGAAACCCTATTTGACCTAGTTGACCAAAATGAGAAAATTCCTTTTGCATTGAATTCTAGAGGTTAGAAACTTATTATGCTTCAGATTTAAGCTTATATAAATATGTTTGATCAGTTTTTGAATGTGATTCCATATGCAATTTATAAAGTTTGGTTGGTGTCATGAAATGTAGATTGACTGATACCCCTATTCGGGATGTAATAAATCAGAATCTATGATAAGTGAGATCAAATGGATTATATCATTATGTTCTACTCTTAAAATTCTTTAAGTGTGCCAGTTTACAAATCTTGACGAATCCATCTGCACACTTTCTTAGGTCTTCTATTTGCAAAATTCACTTTTTTGCCATTGTTCCCAGTCATGCAAATCCAAGTAGCCCACTTTGACTGCTCACCAAATTCATCTTGTTATTATTCATGAACCCAAATAAAAAATTTATACACTACTCATGAAAGTGAACCAATTCCCTAGTTTTTGTGTCCCCAAGTGTCAGTTTGATCTATTTTCAGAGCCAAAACTGAATGTGATTTATGGTTTCCTAACATTTTTGCTTGTGGGTAGTTTTGAAAAGGAAAATTTGATGGTCAATATCTTTTGACCACTAAGTCTTGATAAGGAAAGATCTAATAGGGTAAGAGTATGCAAAACAAAGAAACAACAGGTTTGATTTCAGAGCCCAGTTAGGTGTTTTGGTTAGTTTTTAAAGCCAATCAAAAGACCTCTTGACATGAAATTGATAGTTTGCAGGAAAGGTTAAAGGTTAGTTTTAAATGATGCCACAGTGATTGAATTTCAATCAAATCAATATCAAATGATTAATAGATCAATTTCATAGTTCATTTGTTTAAAAATAATTTTTGTTTTAGTTAGACCCACTTTGGGGCCCAACTAATTGCATCAAATTGATAAAATGCCATGGAAATTCAATTGTCTTGTCTTAACTATACCTTGAAGATTTGATATATAAAGAAATGTTATTGACTTCTCATGTTAAGACATGGAAAATGTTTGTGGTCCAATTGAATAAGAGAAATATTTTTCATGAGTGTGTTGTCAAAGGAGGAAAGTGAAATGTCCATGTTCTGAATGTCATAAGATCATAAAGGACATAGATTAAATGATGAATATAGAATCAACTTGGTATTTTTACTTATATGGAGACTTATGACTTAAATTAAAGGAAGGTACCATATTTCTTATGACATGAGATTTGATCATGAGGGATCTCCATTTTTGTTTTCTTCTCTAGAATTATGCACAAGAACACATTGACACTTTTGAACTTGGAGAGTCAAAGGGAAGTTAGTAAAGTCAAAAGTGAATGCATATGTATCCAAGCCTTTTCCATATGAATCTAATTAGTAAAGTGGGCACACTCATGAGATAATAAAATTTGGGAGATGACACAAGGAAGGAATGAATAACGAGGGCCAAAGGCTCACCCAACTATCCAAACCACCCTACAAGAGTTAACACAACAGAAGCAAACAAAAAGAACAACCAAAAGAGGAAGAAGAGTGAAATACTTTTATTGATTCATCAAATTATCTTCATACATTCCTAGTTGTAAGGCCTTCTGGGTTATGACCAAATACAAATACATTCACATTTAAAGATCTAATAGAAAATTTGCACTTTTCAGTTTTGCTCTCCAATCCTTATTGCCAAAAATTGTCTAACTCTAAGCCTCAACACTCTATATATACTTGCCAAAATGGCTTACAGATCATTGTAGAACATTACATAAGAGGAAGGTTGACCTAACAATGGTTTAGACACATCCCAAGAAAACATCTTAACATAAATATCACAATCAAAATAAATCTTGCAAGTGAGATTGCAAAAATCATGTCCAAATGCTGACACTCAACACATACAGTAACTCGGCACCAACTAAGTGCTAAAATAACTCGAAACCAACTAAGTGCTACAATAAGTCAGCACCAACTAAGTGCTATAGTAACTCAACACCAACTAAGTGCTACAACAACACAACACCAAGTAAGTGCTACAATAACTTGGCACCAACATGCAAAATAAACGAAAATGAGTAGGATAACAAGACAACCCAAGATGCTCCTGCATTAGACAACTGGGGTTGAAATAAATGATTCTCTTGAATCATTGAGATGTCACAATCTGAGTTGAATTCAACTCATATTGAGAAATCCATGAAGTATCTTCAATAGGCCTATTCTTCTACTTCACCAAATATTCATAGTAATCTTTTCCTCTTGTGCTCTTTCCAACTCTTTGATCCAATATCTATTCAACTTCTTCAATATGTTTCTTAGGGTAATTTTCTAATACAAAAACTTCATCATCTGACTCATGATACTTATAAAAATCAGCAATATTCAATATAGAAGATATATCCATGTCATTAGGTAACTCAACTTCATAAGCATTACCAGTGTCAAACTTCTTCAAGATCTTACAAGATCCAAATTTCATCTTTAGCTTACTATATGTTCTAACAAGATATCTTCCTTTCTTTAAATGAACCGTCACCTCATCACCAACTTCAAAATCATGATTTCTTCTAGACTTATCAACATTCTCCTTATACTTCTGATTACTTTGTTCTAACCTCAACTTCACTTCGTTATGCAAAGATTTCATAAAATTAGCAAATTCTTCTTCTCTAGCACTTCTCTTTTCTTCACCAGCAACATCTCTCAAATCTGATATACCTCTAGGTTGCATTCTAGTAATAATTTCAAAAGGTGTTTTCCCTGTACTCCTATTCATAGAATTGTTATATGCAAACTTAGCTTGTGCCAACATTACTTCCCAATTACTTGACTTATCTCCAACTAAACATCTCAGGAAATTACTTGGCTTCTATTCACAACCTCTATTTGTCTGTTTGTTTATGGATGGAAACTAGAACTAAACTTCAACTTAGTACCCATCTTCTTCCACAAAGTCTTCCAAAAATAACAAAAAAACTTAGTAGCTTTGTCAAAAATAATACTTCTTGGTAATCCATGCAATCTCATAATCTCTTTAAACAAAAGTTCAACATGTTCTACATCTAATGTCTTCTTATATCGTATGAAATGAGCCATCTTAGAAAATCTGTCTACTACAAAAAATATGGAATCATACCCCTTCACTATCTTAGGTAATCCAAGAACAAAAAAATTCATACTGATGTCACTCCAAGGTTTCTTAGGAATAGTAATAGGTATATACAAACCAGTATTTTGACTTACTCCTTTTGCAATTTGACAAACTCCACAACTCTTTACAAATTTATGAACATCCTTATACATTTGTGGCCAACAATACTTCTCTTTCAACAAACTCCATGTCTTATCAATTCCAAAATGTCCAGCCAATCCACCACTATGTGTTTTCTTAATCAGATTCAACCTCATAGAACTTCTAGGAATACACAACTGAATGCCTTTGAACAAAATACCTTCTTGAATGAAATAATCATCATACTTACTTATGTGATCAGTCAAATTTGGTGCTCTACACTCTCTCCATGCCTTAGAAAAATTAGGATCAACATCATACAACTCTTTCATTTCATCCAAACCAAGAACTTGAACCTTCATTTTAGTCAACAAAGAACGTCTTCTACTCAATGTATCGAAAACTCTATTAGTAAATCCACTCTTATGCTTGATAACAAATGTGAAACTCTACAAGTACTCAACCCACTTCATATGTCTCTGATTTAATTTATGTTGACTTCCCAAGTATTGTAAAGCTTTATGATTAGTATACAATACAAACTCCTTAGGAATCAAATAATGTCTCCACTTCTTCAATGCTTGAATAACAACATAAAATTCTTGATCATACATAAAATACTTCCTTTTGGCATCATTCAACTTTTCACTAAAGAAAGCAATGGGTTTACCTTCTTGATTTAATAAAGCTCCTATTGCATTACCAATTGCATCATATTCAACTTGAAATACTTTGTTGAAATTAGCAAAGCCAATATAGGTAATTCAATAACCTTTTGTTTCAAAGTCTCAAAACTCTTATTAGTCCCATGTGTCCACTTGAATTACTTTTATCTCCCCTTATTGTTTCAGTCATAGCATTACAAACAACACTGAATTTTTTTATAAACTTTCTATAAAAACTAGCCAAACCATGAAATGATCTTACCTCACCCACATTCTTAGGTGTATGCGATTCCAAAATTGCTTTAACCTTCTCAGGATCCATCTTCAATCCATCAACTGAAATCACCAATCCTAAATACACAATCTCCTCTTGTATAAGAGAACACTTTTTAAGATTAATTAGCAACTTTTCCTCTTTCAACCTCTGCAATACTTGTCTAATATGCTCAAGATGTGCTTCCTTAGTCTTACTAAATATTATAATATCATCCAAATAAACAATTACAAACTTACCCAAAAATCTTTTTAGAACTTCCTTCATCAACCTCATGAAAGTACTAGGTGCATTAGTCAAACCAAAAGGCATAACCAACCATTCATACAAACCATCTTTTGTCTTGAAAGCAGTCTTCCATTTATCACCTTCTCTAATTTTGATCTTATGATAGCCACTCTTCAAATCAATCTTGGTAAAATAGTTTGCTCCACTCAAACCATCCATTATGTCATCCTTCATCCGCATAGGAAACCTATATTTCACTATTATCTTGTTAATAGCTCTGGAATCAATATACATTCTCCATTCTACATTTTTTTAGGTGCTAATAAAATAGATACAACACATGAACTCAAGATTTCTTTGATCAAACTTTTCTACAACAACTCATGCACTTGTCTATTAAGTTCTTCATTCTTTGTAGGTGTCAATATATATGGTGCTTTGTTCGAAAAACTAGCTGCAGGAATTAGATCCATACAATGACTTATACTTCTCATTGGAGGTAAACCATCATTATATCCTCTATAACAATCTCTTTATACTCATTCAACAATTCAATAATTTCTTCTAGTACTCAGCCAATATTGCTAGCTATCCCTCGGTCACCATTGACTAGCACTCGGTTAACACTATTTTTTGGCACCTGGGTACTATTGGCACAACTTGTTTTCTTTTGAATTATAGCAAAACAATCTTGATTCTTTTTCATTTCCTTTTCAAATTTTTTCCCATTAACCATGCAAATTTTTATAATAGTACAATTAACCTAATCTAGACTTTCAAATAAAGTTAGCAATATTTGTTTCTTCCCATTCACCCAAAGAGTATATTGATTCAATCTTTCATCATGCATAGCATATCTGTCATATTTCCAGGGTCTACCCAATAGAATATGAAAACAATCCATAGGCATAATATCTCACAAAACTTCATCAAAGTAATGTCCAATCTTGAACTTCATAAGGCATTGCTCACTTACCAATATATTATGCTCATCTTTGATCCATGAAACATGATAGGGTTTAGGATGCTTCAGCCTTTATAATTGCAACTTTGCAACCAACTCTTCTTATGCAAAATTTGTAGAAATTCCATTGTCAATGATCACTTTGTAGCATTTTCCAACCATCTTACATCTTGTCTTGAAAAGACTTCTCCTTAAAACAAGTTCCTCATCACTTCCCTTATTACATAAGGTTCTTCTCACCGTCAGATTGTCTCCAGCCTTAGGTCCACTTGGTGAACCCTCATCATCTCCTTAAATCACAAAATTTCTATTACCTTGCCCAATTTTAGAGGATCTACATTCAAAACATCTATGTCCCTCTTTACCACATCTGAAACAATTACCATGAAATCCACCTCTAGAATAAGAATTACCTCTTCCTCAATAAGAATTAGTACCTCCTCGGTAAGAATTACCACTTTTCCATTCAATATTTCCTTTTTCATCATTCTTCCATTTATATTTTCCTTTATCCTACACAAAAATTTTAGATCTACCACCTTCACCATAAGATCTACCTCTGCCTTGTTGGAATCTACCACCTCTACCTCTTTGTCTTTGTTCATGCTTCTTTACTAAGATCTCCTTAGCTTTCAAGGCATATTGCTATGCTTCTTCAATACTTTCCAACTTCACAAAACTTATTTTATCTTGAATTCTAGATCTCAATCCATTTATGTACCTTGCAATTTTCTCAACATCATCATCCACATGTCTAGATCTGATGGCTATTCTATAGAATTCCTTGATATTCTCTTTCACAATCATGTCCTTTTGTTTCAAATTTTGCATTTTCTCAACAAGCTAACTTGGTAATCAGCAGGAAGGAATTTTTTTTTTACCTTGTTCACCATCTTTGGCCAAGTTCTGATCTTCTCCTTTCCTCTCCTTTGTCTATCATTTTGCAAATGTTCCCACCATAGTGATGCATGACCTTTCAACCTAGTGACTGCAATCTTCACCTTTCTATTATCAGGATTGTTTTCATACTCAAAGAACTTCTCTATATCTGAGATTCAATCCAACAATACATTGGTATCCAATTTTCCATCATGAGGAACAACTTCTACAACAGGTTTTGAATTTTCCCTAGACAACACTCTCAACAATCTTTCCTCATCTTGATCTTCTTCAGGTTCTGGATTATGGGTTGGTGCTGCTGCTTCATCATCACTTACATCATCAAGATGTGCTCCTCTTTTTTGGGTTGTCTATACAACATCTAATCTAGCTGGAATTTGTCTCAATTTATCCAATATGGCATTATCAACATTTCCTCTACCATGAACCATCTTTACAAATTAGGTTCCTACAAGATCGTAACCCTCTGCAAGTTCTACATCAAATTCATAGATATGCCACCCTACAACCAAATCCAAATCAAGGTTCTACACAATCCGATCTCCACAAGGATGAACATCAAGCTCTAATACCACCTAACATAGGGAAGAGATGAATAACTAGGGCCAAACACTTACCCTACTATCCCAACCAACCTACAAGAGTTAACACAACAAAAGAAAACACAAAGAACAACAACCAAAGGAGGAAGAAGAGTGAAATATCTTTATTGATTCTTCATACATGCCTTGCTATAAGGCCTTTTTGGTTATGGCCAAATACAAATGCATTCACATTCAAAGATCCACTAGCAAATTCACACTTTTCAGTTTTGCTCTGCAATCCTCTTTCCCAATAATTGCCTAACTCTAAGCCTCAACACTCTATATATACTTGCCAAAATGGCTTACAGATCATTTTAGAACATCACATAAGAGGAAGGCTGACCCAAACATGGTCTGGACACATCTCAAGAAAAGATCTTAACATAAATATCATAATCAAAATAAATCCTACAAGTTGGCTCATAGAAATCACATCCAAATGCTCACACTCAACACATATAGTAACTCGACACCAACTAAGTGCTATAGTAACTTGGCACCAACTAAGTGCTACAATAGCTTGGTACCAACTAGGTGCTATAGTAACTCAACACCAACTAAGTGCTATAGTAACTTGGCACCAACTAAGTGCTATAGTAACTGGGCACCAACATGCAAAATGAACAAAAATGAGTAGGATAAAAAGGCAACCCAAGATGCTCTTGCATCAGGACAATCAAAATGAGACAAAAAAAAAAGCTTGAGATGGTCTAGGATGTCATTGAATAAAAGTTCGCAAAGGAATGAAATGAATTTGCTGTTGATAGGCACTCACTCAAAAAAGTTTCCCCCAAATAAAATCTCCCATTCATTCATTGGATTATTCAAATTTAAGTTACCCATGAGATTGAAGAGGAGAGAGTAGCAACTACATGGGAAAGATCTAGAGTACTTCTTCTGCAGACAATGTGCTTGGATGAAGATTACAAAGGTAGTGGGGATGATAGTAGAGGGGACATTGTGTGACAAGCTAGAGTTGCCATTGCACCAAAAGATCAACCAGTTAATACCTGATACAAGCACTAGACTATAGAATATAGGAGGTAGTTAAGCCATGTCATGAATCCCAAAGGGGAATGTTGGTGGTTAGTCCAAAAATCCCCCTTCAATGTTACTCGAGGAGATTTGAACCTATGACCAAGCTCTAGCACCACTTGTTACAAGCTAGAGTTGTTGTTGTAACAAAAGATTGGCCTGATAATGCTTGATACAACCACTAGATTTATAGAATATAGGAGACAATTAAGCCATGTCACGAATCTCGAAGGGGAACCTTGGTAGTTAGTCCAACACGCTAGAGTCTTGTAGGTTATGAAGCACATTTTTTCACCAAACCACCACCATTTTGAAAACTTTTTCTATAGAAGTGCAAATGCTTGACCATTGTTTTGCAATCCCTAGTGTGGATGCCCCAAGCTATTTCATTTTTTAACAGAATATGACATAATTGCAATTTTTGAGATTGAAATGGTGCCATTTTCCATCAATTTTTTGTTGTTATCAATCTTTTTGGTTTTGGATTTTGTAGTCGGTGAAAATCACGTGCCAGGGGTTATGGTTATAGTTTTATTCATGAATCCTCATAGTTTGACCAATATTTTGAAGGAATAGAGAGTGGATCATTTTCTTTGAATATCGATTGAGCTTTAAATAACTACATTGTTGAGAGTAATGTTTTAAGGCATGGCACCATCCATCGGTGGGTAAATCATGGGTCATGAAGGACCTTGTGCACATTTTTCTCCCCACAAATTCCTCTCATCCTAACAGTGCCTGAAGTCTATGGATGAAGGTAAGGAGTAGCCATGGTAGAACAAGTAAAAAATTGAAAAAATGGTTCAAACAATAATCCCAAATGTATGTCATAAGGACGAGTTTTATTGTTTAAATAGAACAAAACACACTTACAAGTTGTCTTAAAGACAACACCTTTTGAGGTGCAAGCTCAGGCGTAGGGGGCCCATCGAGCCAAGTTGGAGGTATAACCATAAGTAAATTTTGACCATTCACACACATTACAAGATGCTAATGTGGATCCACTGGATGAATCACAAATGGACATGTGGCACCCAAGTAGATGAACTACAAAATTACATGTGGCAAAGACTCTAGAAGTGGTGCAAAAATTGAGGTGTGAATGTGGCAAGGTAGGCCATGTGTCGCAAAGGTGCATTCTTGCATGCGACATAGCAGTTGCTAACTCTGCATGTGGGAAAGCACCTAGTCAACACATGGCAATAGGCCTCATTTGGTGATGATGTGATAGGTACAATGATCTAGCCAATAGCAAGATGCCACATGTCAGTGATGTCATGAGCACCAACTAGAGGATGACGTTGTGATGATGAGGTAGTTGGAAGGGCGAATTAAATAGTGATACATGGTAGTGTGTCAGGTGACCAATGGACCAATCTGAGGGTGCCACATGTGCCTCGATGCCAGGTGATGTGGCAGAAGTTGACCAATGGCATGTTGCTACGTAGCACAATTGGTCAAATCTAGTTTGACCCAAATTGGATTTTGGAAGGAAATATTTGGGAAATATTTTTTTATTATTATTTTCTAGTTTTCTGGACATACAATTATTTTTAAAATAAAAAGGTTTTTATTCTAAAGTTTGATCTTTAGAAAGATTTTACTTTTTGAAATATCAATGTTGAGAATAGATTGAAGAAGCGAATCAAGAAGGAGATTGTTGAACAAGGGAGATTGTTGAGAAAATACAAGTATGACAAATATGGTTCAATCATTATTTTATCACTGATGTCAAACTTGCTATTTGGTACTATTAAGACAACTTCTTATAAGACTTAAGTACTATCACTTATTTGATTGATGAAAAGGATTTGATCAAAAGATGTAACAATAACAACTAGATGGAAGGTTGAGTTATGATTTTGTAATAAAGTACAAGAATCAATCAAGACAATGATGACATGATCTATTGATAATCTACTTAAGGTTACAAAAGTTGGTTACACTAAGAAAGTTTAGAAGAACAAGTTACACAAAATTTGTTTGCCAAGCTTGACCAAGTGGATAATAGGTGCCAAGAAAAGTCAGTGCAAGCTGAGCAAAAAATTAGTTGGAGCTAAGTAAAATCTCATTCCAGTGTATGCCAAGCAGAATAGTTGATGCCGAGCACTAGTGAACTTTAGTTCATGTCGAGTAATTTCACAATGGATGCCGAGCAACACAGTATGTGTCGAGCATTAGAAACTAGATAATGTCGAGCTGCTACATTATTTAAAAGATCACGAATTCAATCAATCTGAGCTGACAAGTTTATTTTCTTAGATTGTGTGAGCTAGGTGGAAGATAAGGTTGATGAGTTGGTGGCACAAAATTCAAAGTAAATCATTTTGAGGTGAATTCAAAGTAGATTCTAGGAGAAGTTTCTAGAAGAGATATGAAATGTGGGGTAGATACATTATATCCTACCTAATCAATTTTAAACCTAAATTAGATGATGGGAAATGAGTGGCAAAAGATCTTAATTTCCTATTTATAGGCATGGCTGGTCATGAAACAAGGTTGTAATGTGTGAGTACCTAAGGGAGACAAGGAGTCAATGGTTTTGCTTCATCTCGTGGCCTAACAAAAGAGTCCTGCAATGTCATGTTAAGAAAGAAGGCTTATGGATATGAATGCTTGAAGGGTGAAAAATATATCAAAGTTGCAAAGTATGAAGGCCAAGTAGAATTGAGGACTAAAAAATGATCTATAATCTGCAAATGAAGTTGTAAGTTGTATCGGATCAAAGCCTTACTATTGCTCTCTAATAATTGTATTAGTCTAGGGTAAATCCTTTGGATTAAGGTTGACCTAATAGTCATTTGTAAATCCTTTAACTACATGACATTCCAAGTGAATGGTCTCAAGTCCTCTAAGAAGGCTCACTTCTAACAGGGTGATTGAGATCCTTTAATAGGGTCACATTTAATAGTGTGTTGTAACCTTTAACAAGGTTGGCCTTTCATAGGGCATCACTTCAGAAGAGTGAAAAGAGTAGCATGTTACTAGTGATTTTCCCAAATTGAGTTTCCACATAAATCATTGTGTCAAGTGTGTTAATGAATCTATTATGTTTCATGTTTACATTTTTGCAAGTTGATTTGATAGTAACCTACTAGTTTTAAGTGATTGCATAATCTTATGGATGCATGCATGGGTATAAATGTTTTATGGGTTCACTAAGCTATGAAAAGTTTTATTTATGTATCTAGACCTTGGATAAACTATTCACCCTACCTCTCAGTTATTCTAAAGTATTCTAACAATTGGTATCAAAGACATCTGCTTAAGAGGATTAGTTTGAAGGTACTAGAAGCACAAATATCTAGATGTCTAAAAGAGAAGTACCCAAGCTTAACAGAGATAACTTTGCTGCATGAGTTTTTTTGATGAAGCTACATCTTGGAGGACTTGGAGATCATACACAATCTACCATCACTACTAAGCATGTTAATCCTATTGGAGCCCCAACTGCTGAGGATATGAAAAAGAAGAAAGAACAAAATCAAACAATGCTTGAGATTGCCTCTTCCCTAAGCTATACTAAATTTGATGATATCAGGGGTCTTGATAGTGCAAAAAAATGTGGGATGCCCTAACTACTATCTATGGAGGAGATGCAAATATTCTAAGAGCCAAAAATTTCAATCTCAGAGGTAAGTTTGATAATATGAGAATGGAAGAAGGTGAGAATACCGTACTAAGAAAAGTTTTAAGAAAATTGTTTCTTATATATGCTATTAGAGTTTCTACAATTCAAGGACTGAGATGTATTTCAGGCAATGATCTATCACTTGAAGGTCTGGCAGGTAGGCTCACTACTTTTGAGCTATCTAACTTTGATAATTACAAACCTAAAAAGATTAACTTTTCTTTCAAAGCTAAGGTGTCATTAAAGGAGCCTGAAGAGAAGAAGAAGAAAAAAGAAGAAGAAGTATGTGTCTAGTGATAGTGATACATATGAGGATGATGTTGAATAGCTTGAAGCACTACTAGCAAGAAGATTTTACAAAGGTAAAGGCAAGTTCAAAGGTAAGGTACCTATTATTTGTTTCAATCGCAATGAGGTTGGTCATATTGCTTTTAGATGTCTAGAGAATAAGAACTATAGAGGAAATGAAAAATACAAGAGTAGAAGAGATGGAGACAAAAAGGATTGTAAAGACAAAGGAAAAAAGTCATGCTACATTGCTGAAGAGGAAACAGAGGATGATTCTGATGAACATGATGATGAAGTGGTGTATGTTGCAACGAAGGATAAATTTGATGAAGATGAGACAATTGCAATTGTGATTTGTGTAAATAAGAATGATAGATGGATCATTAACAGTGGGTGTTCACATCACATAACTAAAGATAAAAGTAAGTTCATTATCCTAAATTGTTATGATGGCAACATTGTAAGAATTGGTAGTGATGCACCATTTTTGATAAAAGGGAAAGATTTTATCAAACTTCCAAATAAGATTTTATGTGACAATTCTTACTTTGTTGAAGGACTTAATTATAGCTTGTTGAGTATGTCACAACTGGATAATTTGGGATGTAAGGTTGAGCTTGAAAACAAGATTGCTAATATATATAACACTGATGGGAAATTGATTGGAAAAGGTGATCAAACTAGAAGTAATATATTCTATCTTGATATAGAGGATGCTACCTATCTTATTGTAAGATTTGATGATGTGTGGTTGTGGCACAAGAGGTTATGTCATGTTAATTTTGATAACTTGGTTAGTATCAATAACATGAAGAAAGTTAGAGGTTTGCCTAAGTTGAAGAAGCCTGATAATATAATGTGCAAAAAATGTCAGTCAGGCAAAATGACAAAGTCAGGTTTTAAGAGAAAAATTTATACCTCTAAAGAAATACTAGAGATTGTTCATACTAACGTGTGTGGACCAATTGATGTACAAAGCTACAAAGGAGATAAGAACATTATGTTGCTTGTGGATGACTATTCTAGGATGATGACAGTTATGTTTCTAAAATAAAAATCTGATGCTTTCCAAATGTTTAAGTGGTACTCAGCAAGAGTTGAGAAGGAAATAGGTAAAAGTCTAAAGTGTTTGAGATTTGAAAAAGGAGGAGAATTCACATCAAATGAGTTTGAGATGTTCTGTAATGATAGAGAAATCAAAAGATTGACATATTCCCCTAGAACCCCTCCACAAAATGAAAAATGCTAAAAGAAGAAATAGGTCTATAATGGACTATACTAGAACACTCATAATGAAGAAGAATGTTTCTTTGAAATACTAGAGAGAAGTTGTAAGTATAGCTATCTATACCTTGAACCATGTGCAAATCAAGAAAGGTACTCATTCGCCACCTTTTTAACTATGGTATGGATACTCACCCAATGTAAAATACTTTAAGGTATTTGGAAGTAAGTGTTACATTATTAAAGATTTAAGGAATCATAAAATTGATGCAAAAAGTGAAGAAGGTATATTCCTAGGCTTTTCCATAAGAAGCAAAGCTTATAAGTGTTTGAATACTAACACTTACAAAGTTGTGGAAAGTGCAAATGTAAATTTTGGTGAATATATAGAAGTGTATGAGGCCAAACCTATGAAAGAACTAGAAGAATACAAATCATTTGTATACTTTTATGAAGGTATGCCTACTAAAGAAGATGCTGCAAATCAAGCTACAAACCAATAGCAAGTTTTAGTGACTGCCGATTCACACACCATGAATGTTGAGTTGCATTTAGGAACTGAGTTACATTCAAGTGCCGAGTTCAAAATGAAGTCAATGCATATTTTGATTTGAAGATTAGTGTACATGAAAGAAATGCTAAACTACCTGACATAGATGCACATAGTGATTTAGAAGTTGAAAGACAAAATGAAGAAACCAGAGCTAAACCTAGATTGTCTAAGTATGTCAAAAGACATCATACTGCTGCACAAATCATTAGAGATATAAATGCTAGACCAATGACAAGAAATAGATTGAGAAGTGATACATGTTTTCTAAGCATGAAGGAACCCAAATCAGTAAGAAATGTGTTAGAAGTGTTGACTGGAGTAAAGCCATAGAAGAAGAGATTGAACAAATTGGGAAGAACAAAACATGGAGTCTAGTTCCTAGACTAAAAGACAAAAATGTGACTGGCACCAAGTGGGTATTCAAAAATAAGCTAGATAAAAATGGTGAAGTCATAAGGAACAAAGAAAGATTAGTTTGCAAAGGATATGCACAAGAAGAAGGAATTGACTATGGAGAGACATTCACTCCTGTTGCTAGATTGGAAGAAGTAAGAACTCTACATGCTTATTCTTCATACAAAGGATTCAAAGTTTATCAAATGGATGTCAAATCTACATTTTTGAATGGCATATTAGAGGAAGAAGCTTACATAGAACAACTAGAAGGTTTTGTTGATGTTAACAATAAGAACATGGTATGTAGACTACACAAGGCTCTATATGATTTGAAACAAGTACCAAGAGCATGGTATGAGAGGCTTCATAATTATCTTATGAAGAATGGATTTGAAAGGACTGATGATAAAAAAAATCTATACATGAAGATAGAGAAAGGAAAAGGTATATTTTTATCTAAAATTTTTGTTGAAGATATCATATTTGAAGGTCAAGATGCTTTATGTAAGGATTTTGCAAATTAGATGAAGCAAGAATTTGAGATGTCTATGTTTCGAGAGATTAAGTTTTTTGTGGGTTTGCAAGTATATTAGATGAAATAGGGTATATACATCACTCAGTAAAAGTATGTCAAGGAAATATTGAAAACTTTTTGATTGGAGGATTCAAAACTAGTAAGTACACCTATGGTGATAGGACACAAGTTGTCAAAGAATGATGATTCAGCTAAGGTGAATCAAACATTATATAGGTCTATGATTGGAAAATTGCAATATGTAGTACATAGCAGACCCGACATTGCATTATCTATAGGGATAGTTGCAAGATTCTCTACTAATCCCAAGGAGAATCATTTAATGGTTGTAAAGAGAATAATGAGATATGTGAAAGGAACATAAGAGTTTGGTCTATACTATAAGAAGAATGAGAAATTTGAATTAAGAGCCTACACTGATGTTGATTGCATTGGAAACATTGATGACAGAAAGAGTACCGTTGGAGGAGCATTTTTATTAGGCAAGAGGCTGGTTACATGGACTAGCAAGAAACAAAATTGTACTTCACAATCTATTGCTGAAGTTAAATATGTTGTTGCTACTTTAAATTGTACAAACATTGTATGGATCAGACAACTACTCAAAGGAATGAAGGAAGAGGTCACAGAACTAGTGATACTTTGTTGTGATAATACAAGTGCTATCAATATATCAAAGAATCCAATGATGCACACAAAGACTAAGCACATTGCAATCAAGTATCATTACTTGAGAGAGTTAGCTCAAGATAAAGAGGTGAAGATGGAATATGTAAACACAAAAAAGAAAATTTTTGATATCTTCACAAAAGCATTACCTAAGGATACTCATGAGTATCTAAGAGGTAAACTAGGGGTGATACCCCTATCAAAGGCTATCTAAGTAACAAGAGGAGTGTCCTACATAAAAAAATATGATTTTCATATGTTACAAATTGGTGCAATGGATCTTACTTTAGGAGCTACTTAAAGTAATCAAAGAGCTAACACTTCAAATCAATCACAAGCAAGGTGACAGAGGGAGAGACTGAAGAAACTGAAAAATCCTATATCTATCTTGTTAAGATGACAAGACTTTGGCATTTTTGTCAAAGAGGGAGAGATTTACTAATAAAGAGGGAGATATCAAGAGATGGAGAGTGTTACTGATATTAGGGGAAAACAATTGCTGAAGGAGATAATTTTTTATTAGGAGACAATTGTTGATCAGGAGAACAAAGAGGGAGAAATCCTAATCTACCTATTAAGAGGGAGATATAAGAAGAAACTTAGAGGCAGTTATAAGAAAGAGTTTTGTAACCTATTCAAAAGATGGAACTTGTTGATAGAGGGAGAGATTACAATACAAGAAATTATTTTCTTTTTGGTATTGTCTTACTATTTTACTGTAGTTAGTTTGGTTGAACAAGGTGTTCATCATTTGGTTGATTTGGTTGATCAATTTGGTTTGCCATCAATGCCAAAGAGGGAGATTGTTGAGAATAGATTGAAGATGATAATCAAGAAGGAGATTGTTGAGAAAATACAAGTATGAAAAATATGCTTCAGTCATTGTTTTATCACTGATGTCAAACCTGCTATTTGGTGGTAAGACAACTACTTATAAGATTTAAGTACTATCACTTATTTGATTGATGAAGTGGATTTGATTAAAAAATGTAACAATAACACCTAGAGGAAAGATTGAGTTATGATTATATAATGAAGTACAAGAATCAATTAAGAAAATAATGACATGATGTATTAATCATCTACTTAAGGTTGCAAAGGCTAGTTACACTAAGAAAGTTTAGAAGAACAAGTTAGACAAAGTTTGTCTGCCAAGCTTGACCGAGTGGATAGTAGGTGTCAAGAAAAGTCACTAAAAGCCAAGCAAAAAATTAGTTGGATCCAAGGAAAAGTTCATTCTAGGGTATGCTAAATAGAATAGTTGATGCTGAGCACCAGTAAACTTTAGTTTGTGCCAAGTAATTTCACAATGGATGTCGAGCAAAACAATATGTGCCAAGCATCAAAAGCTAGATAATTTCAAGCTACTGCATTATTTAAAAGATTGTGATTTTGATAAATTTGAGCTAACAAGTTTGTTTTCTTAGATTATGTGAGCTAGGTGGAAGATAAGGTTGATGAGCTAGTGGCACAAAATTCAAGGTAAACCATTTTGAGGTGAATTCAAAGTGGATTCTAGGAAAAGTTTCTAGAAGAGATATGGAATGTCAGGTAGATACATTGTATCCTACCTAATCCATTCTAACCCTAAATTGGATGATGGAAAATGAGCGGTAAAAGATCTTAATTTCCTATTTATAAGAATGGCTAGTCATGAAGCAAGATTGTAATGTGTGAGAACCTAAGGGAGTCAAGGGTTTTTCTTCATCAAGCGACCTATGAGAAGAGCTTGCAATGGCATGTTAAGAAAGAAGGCTTAAGGATATGAATACTTGTAGGGTGAACAAGCTATAAGAGCTGTAAAGTATGAAGACCAATTAGAATTAAGGACTGAATAGTGATCTATAATTTGCAAATGAAGTTGTAAGTTGTATCATATGAAAGCCTGACTGTTGCTCTCTAACAATTGTATTAGTCTAGGGTTAATCCTTTTGATTAAGGTTGACCTAAAAATCATTTATAAATCCTTTAACAGGGTGACATTCCAAGTGAATGGTCTAAAGTCCTCTTACAAGGCTCACTTCTAACAAGGTGATTGAAATCCTTTAATAGGATCACATTTAATAGTGTGTATTGTAACCTTTAATAGGGTTGGCCTTTCATAGGGAATCACTTTAGAAGAGTGAAAAGAGTAGGATGTAATTAGTGGTTTTTCCCAAATTGGGTTTCCATGTAAATCATTGTATCAAGTCTGTTGATGAATCTGTTATGTTTCATGTTTACATTTCTGCAAGTTTATTTGACAGTAACCTACAAGTTTTAAGTGATTGAATAATCTTATGCATGCATGCATGGGTATAAATGGTTTATGGGTTTACTAAGTTGTGAAAAGTTTTATTTATATATCTAGATCTTGGATAATTGGTTCACTCCCTTCGTAGTTATTCTAAAGTATTCCAACAATCAAGTGTAGACCTATGAGGTTAGTCTAGGTGCATTGTTTCCAAATAAGGATTGTGGGCATCTCCGATATGTAGATATAGCACTATTATATATCGTTGGAAGCAAGAGAGAACAAAATTTCCATTTTTGGAGTTTTTTTTGCATAGGGACCCACTAGTTCAATTTATTGAATGTTTTTTCTCAAATACCCCACTTTTAGTTTCATTCAGTTAGGGCAGTATAGATTTGATTTCTGATGAAATAGTGAATTGGATGAACATCAAAGGCAGTGGGAATGTAGTTAGGGATGAAAGTTGTCACCTCTAAGCCAATTGAATCGATGGATTATCAACATTTTAGATGTATTTTAGATATTTTGGCAACACAAGGGTTTTCATCATTAAAGAAGAGATATTTTAAGTTTGTTACATAACAATGATGAGAATTCAGTTATAGAAAGATGAGAGATGTTTTACAATAGCAGGGAATGAAGATTCAAGTGAACACATGTCACTTCCAAATTAGATATGAGATTACATTCTTTTCATATATCTCTTTATTTCTCATCTATTGTAAAGGTTCTAATCTTGAGTTTTCTCAGTATTGTGAGACTAGGGTTCATGTTTTTGATATGTTCCATTACTGTGATACCATGTGTGTTGGATTTATTCTATGATTCCACAAGGTTGGATATAGAACTATATTTCCACATTTTTTAGTCTTCTCTCTTATATGAACATCACTAAATAAATCTAACATAGATAGTTCTAATCTATTTAGTGGTTTCAAGAGTTATTAACATGCATCTTGAATGCATAGTTTCAAAGAAATGAATACAATGAGAAAGAATCTTCTTAGTTTCATTCTAATTCTCATCTCTTCTCTCTATAATTTGTAATGTTTTGTGGTTTAGTGACAAATAAATTAGACCCTTTGGCATCCCCTTAAGGTTGTATGTCTGGTATGTTTTGATGTTGGAACGAAGAGCCAAGTAAATGCTTGATGTATTTATCAAGGTTTTTGGTTATTTGAGAAGGATATTTCATGAGAATGAGATTTTTATGAGCACTGATGTCTAATTCACAAAGTGATAGGATAGATATGATATCTTAATATATGAAATATGTCACTAGTATCATAGATGTATGTGTGTGATTTGTGGAACTACCCAATAGATAAGGCACTAATCAACTACAAGATCAACTTGTTCTTACTATTGTGTATTTAGGGATTTGTTGAAAATCAACATCATTAATCAAATATCTTTTCCCTTTAATGTTGAAGGAACTAAAAAGGATGCCCTCACTTAGCTTATCAATTTATTAGGTCATGTTATTAGCTATTTCATGTCTATGATCTTTGCATAAGTATACAAGATATAAGGGTTCTATCTACTTTGTTGTAGATTCAAGTGTATGTTTTAGCACTAGTACCATATAAATGAATCTGAGGTACGCTTGCCTAAGTTTTCCAAAACCTAAACTAGAAGAAGGGTCTAGCCTTATAGTTGGCCTAGTGTTTGAAAGAATATGTTGCAGATGGGAAGTAGTTGCCCCTAGATGTATTATGTTCTCATCGGGGTAATTTGAAAACATAACATCTCAAAACACCAACAAGGATAATGAAATATGGCACTTATTTCTCATGTTAGCAAGAATGGCACATGGATAATAGATAGTGGATGTTCTCATCACATGACTGGTGATAAAACTAAGTTTGAACACTTGGAGCACTATGATAATGGAAGTGTTAAATTTGGAAACAATGAACTATGTTATGTGAAGGGAAAAGGTTGCATTGCATTGATTGATGAAATCAAATGTGATAATACCCACAAGGTTGAAGGACTAAGACATAATATTCTAAGTGTGGCATAGTTGAACAATATTGGATTCAAGGTAGAATTCATGAATGGGAAGGCCAGGGTTTTGGATGGTAAAGGAAACCTAGTTGGAACTGGAAATTAGACAAAATGCAATTTGTTTTGCCTAGACTTCACCAAAACTAAATGTTTGCTAGCTTAGATATAGGAACCCAAGTTGTAGAAATTTCAACCGAAGTTGCAATTAGTGTAACCCAAGTTGTAGCTAGGGAAACCTAAGTTGAAGACAATTTGAACTGAGTCTTAGATAGAGGATTGTGAGTCATAGACCATGGGAATTGAGTCTCAGATAGAGAAAGATAATTTGCAGTAAGAGGAGATATTGGATACCTTCAGAATGGAAGATTCCAAATTAGTTGGAACACCTATGTCTACTAGACATAAGCTATAAAAGAATGATGATTCAAAAGAGGTAAATCAAACTACCTATAGATCTATGATTGGGAAACTTTAGAATGTTGTTCATACACGACCTGATATTGCATTAACATTTGGTATAGTTGTAATATTCTCTACAAATCCTAGAGAAAATTTTATGATGGCAATCAAAAGAACGATGAGATATCTAAAAGGTACTCAAGGTTGTGGTCTATGGTACAAAAAAGGAGGAAACTTTGAGTTGAAATCCTTTACTGATGCTGATTGGGATGTAAGTATTGATGATAGGAAGAGCATTAGTGGAGGAGTATTTTTTTATGGAAAGAGGTTAGTATCTTGGACAAGAAAATAGAATAATTTTATCTTATTGTCACAAAGGTTTGCACCCTTGTCTAAAGTTTTTACCTAAGGACAACCTTGTGAAACATGGAAACAACCTCCAAGCTGTGGGACTTGAACTATGAGGTTGAGTCTCTGGAGAAGGCCAGCTTCCTTTACTATCAGGGTGCACCTAACTACTCTTGGAGAGGAAAAGGGAGAAGGAATGCATAAAAGAAAATATACCTACTCTAACCTAAGGGGGTGATGCACCAAATAGAGTGTTCAAACCAATCTCTGCCCATACATGCACTATTGAACCATCATGACACCAAAAGATATACACATTCAGACTTACTTTAATCTAACAATCACATGCAGATCAGAAAACCCAAATAAATGACACAAGGAAAGATGATTCACTTATATACCATTCATAGGCCAAAAGAGATATAGCCATGCAAGATTGTAGATCTCTATAATACACCAATGAGAGGCAAATAGTTCTTGCAATTTACATAAATGGTTGAAGGAGATAAGGTAGAATGTCATACATCTCAGAGGCAAAGAAAATTTATAGTGAAATTGTAGAGCAATATTAGAGAATTCAAAGAAGAGTCGACATAGAACAAAATCTACAAAAATTGCCTTTGTAGCTCAGGCATAACTGAGATATTTTCTAACCAAAGTTACTTCACAACCACTACCATTAAGTCTTGATAAGGATATGGAGAAAATCTGATCTTGGTATAGATTCAGATACAATGAAACCTGATATTTTCTTGAAATAGGGCCCTGACAGAAACTGCACCATTAAACCATTCTAACCAAGTAGATGGATAAACTGGGGTGGTGGAGCATTCTCCTTCGTTCACTAAGTTCAACATTCATTTAGGAGTGGTTGGCATTGATCATAGGGATCAGATCACGCAGGAAAATTTGATCTCCTTCATTTTTAGCTCATGAATTAGCATAAAATAGCAATCAACAGAATACTACAAATAGAATGGGCCATGTGGACCAATAGCCTTTTATTTTTCCACCACCTCACAAGGTCTCGACACGGTTGACTAACTAACAGAAGCACCTTGCAGCTCCCTGATCACGATGTCACATAACTGTCAGTCTTCACTGCCAATGCTAATTGTAGCATTATCTCCCCAGGCCCACAAGGACATGTGTCGCTGAATCGCTATCTCGCTATACATAAAAGGTGAGCACCTTGCCATAGAAAGATAGTGACCATCGTAGATTCTCATTGATTGTGTGGAAGACATTGATATATTACTTAAGAGATATATGGTGGGTCCCTTGTCACTAGATCACTATTTGTAAACCTCGTGCAATTCACCATAGCAAGATAGGGATGATCGTAGATTTGAGATCAAATCAAGGGTAGAGAAACAATAAAAAGTACCCTAAAGAGTGGTGGGTCCCATACTCGCTATGTCGTGTGGACTAAACATCTTGCAACTTTCCATAGCAAGATAGCGAGGACTATTGATCTGAGATGATCTCATGATCAGGATCATTGACATGCTTTATGAATGGGTGTGGGTCTGGGGCACTGATAATGCAAAAGAATATGCATTGTTGGCAACAACCCAAAACCTTAGTTTCATCCTAGTCACCTTTCCATATAGTTTGAGGTCCCACCATGTGTTTATTTACTAGCTGGGCGCTATGTCACTAACAACGAGAAACACAAATTTCCTGATAATGATTTAGCGAGCTCCAGCGGGTCATCAAAATTGGTGCCAATTTTCATTTTTCAATACCGTAGAAAAATCCTAATGGTCGCTATCTTGCTATGGGAAACAACCTCACAACTTTTCATAGTGAGTACACAACATCTATAGATCTTAACAAGATCCAATGGTAGGGAAAGTTGTAGGCCAGCAGAAACAGAATAGGAGAGAAAAGAAATACAATAAAGTTTTAATCATTTTATTTATTGTATTTCCTAGGCATTAAAATAATATTAAAGATGGGAAGTGACCATTGGGTGGACTCAAGTATTTGAATTCAAACTTTGGCGAGAGGCAAAAATAGGTAACATTTCTGGCGACTCAGAGGGGACGCAAGCTAGCTATGCGTGTGACCTTATGCATCCATTGGGCTATAGAGTTGCAAAAGATTTGGATCACTATACTGTGAAACTCTAACCCTACCTCTGTAGGAACAAAACCCTGAAAACTTGTCCTCTGTCTCTACAACTAGAACCAGAGACCAAAAAACCTTTTACAATCTTCAAAAATTTGAAAAAAATTGGCTATCTCATAGGGATAAACTTATGCTCGTACAGTCTCGAAAAGTAGGAAACCAACAGAAATAAAACTAAGCTACATATGTACATGAAACCTCAAGCTCTATCAAAGACATGGTTTGAGATAGATCCCATTGAATGGGATAGGCAAAACTTCACCATTAGGCTTACTTAATTGAAAAGCATTGGCCTGCTTGCAACTGACAATCAGATAGGGACCACTCCACAGTGCATCAAATTTTGAGTATCTCCTTGGTTTTGCCCTGTCTACATCCCGTTTCAAAACTAAATCACCCTCTTTGAAGGTTATGACCCTAGCCTTCTTGTCAAAGCTCCTTTTCACCTGCTGCTAATGTAATTCTAGGATTTGCATGGCTTGACTTCTTTTTTCTTCTAGCTCCATTAGCTCTACCATTCTTACTGTCATGGCATCATCTTCAGTTAGCTCCAACTAATGAGCTAGTTCTAGGGATGGGAATTCTAATAAAATTGTAAGCCTTGCTTCTCTACCATATACCAACATAAATGGTGAATTTCCTATTGACCTCTTCGGTGTTATTTTGTCAGCCAACAGTGCAGTCCTCAGCTTTTGATACCAACATCTCTGGTTATCCTCAATAGTTCTTTTCATAATCCTAATTAGGTTTTTGTTGGACAACTTAGCAAAACCATTACCTTGAGGATAGTAGTTTGAGGATGTGCTTAAGTAGGTATTATGGTCAACTGACCATGCACAAATCTAAGCTCCTACAAAAGATTTTGCATTATTTGAAATAATGGTTGAAGGGGCACAAAACCTGGTCACAATTCCATCAAGGAACTCAACAACTGAAGATTCTATGGTGTCCTTCAATGCAACTTCCTCTGTCAATCTAGTGAAGTAATCTGAAGTAGCTAAAATCCATTTGTGACCAGAACTAGAAGAAGGATTGATAGGGCCTATGAAATCCAATCTCCATTGAGCAAAAGTCTAGTCCGCCTGAATGGGATGAAGAGGAAGAGCTGTAAGCTTTTTCTTACTAGAGAAGAAGGCACATTTTTCACATTTCCTCACATACCTATGCCAATCATGGAATAGGGATAGCCAGTAGTAACTAGCCCTCATGACCTTCATTACGGTTGTCCTTGTTGAGAAGTGACCACCATCAAGACCATCATGAAGCTCTTTAATCATTCTTTTGGCTTGGTCCATGTCAATGCATCTTAATAGGGCTTCATTAAAATATTTTTTGAAAAGGATACCATCAACTATAACATAAGGAATTGACTATAATCTATACTATCTCCTTTTAGTTCTATCTAATCTTTGAGGATATCCATTACCTAATAAGAAATTCTTCATATCATCCATCTAATTCCTTGGGTCATCATTTCTTGTCTCTTGTTGCTTTGTTAGTATCATAGCAACTTCCTCATCTGATTCCTGAGATGATATCATCTATTTACATAACCCTTTCCCTCTTACCAACTTGGTGATCTAGATGTCAACATCATATTCCATTACTTTAGTAATCCAACTAGCTCTCTTCTCACTAATATCTTTTCTTAAAAGGAAATCCTTCACACTGACATGGGGTACTAACAAATGAATTTTATTATGAGATAGGAGGTGTCTAAATTTCTTTAAAGCTCTGATGAATACAAGGGCTTTCTTCTCTACATAGCTGTATTTATCTTCATACTCTTTAAGCCCTTCACTAAAGAAGGCTATGAGCTACTCTTCATCTTTATCATTTGTCTGAGTCAAGATGGTAGAAATACTTTACTCACCACCTAGAGTATAAAGGATGAAATCATTTTCAAAATTTGGATTAGTGAGTGTGGGGGCTGAGGCTATGGCTACCTTGATCTCTTCAAAACTTTCTTTCCCTTCCTTGGTCCATGCAAAAATCATATTTTTCTTGAGCATAGCTGTAAGGGGTTTTACCATGGTAGCAAGATTAGGGATAAATCTCCTCACAAAATTTATCCTACCAAGGAAACTTTGCAACCCTTTGTTATGTTTAGGAAGAGGGAGAGCAGGTATTGCTTTTGTTCTTTTTGGATCAATGGTTAAACCATCCTCAAATATAATATGTCCTAATAATTTTCCTTGATTGGTAGCAAAGACACACTTACTTGGGTTAAGAGATATCCCAAACTCTCTACACCTTGAGAACACCTGTCTTAAATGATCAAAATGATCTTCTACATTCTTTGAATATACTATGATATCATCCAAGTAAACTAATACAAACTTTCCAATCACATTTTTGAAGGCCATCACCATTGCCTTCTAGAATGTAGCACTTGCATTGGTTAGCCTAAATGGCATCTTACAATAAGCATAGGTACCCCATTTGGTAGTGAATACAGTCTTGTACCTATCAGACTCTTTGATCAGTACTTGATTGTAGCCAAAAAATCCATCAAGAAATGAAAACTCTTTGAACCACTGACCTTGGACAAAATCTACTCCATGGAAGGGAGAGGATGGTGATCTTTAAGGGAAGCTTGGTTAAGGTCTGTAAAGTCCACACACAATCTAATTTCTCCATTCTTCTTCCTAATAGGAACAAGGTTTGCTACCCATGACAAGTGCTTGATGGGGAAAATTATATTGGCCTTAATCAATTTGGATAGCTCCTTTCTCATTAAGGGTTCAATTTTGGGATTCACTAGCCTTTTTTTTTGTCTTACTGGTTTGACATTATCAATTTAATCTATGATTTGTTGAAACAACCTTGGGTCAAAACCCTTTAAATCAATATACGCCCAAGAAAATATATCTTAAATTCCTGACATAGATGAATAAAACTTTCTTGCTCAATCTCAGAACATACCTTCCTCATGTTTAAGGATTTTCCATCAGCAACCATGACTGGGGTGTGATCATCTTCGTCAGCAGCTAAGTTCATGACTCTGCCTCTTGCTTGGTCATTAAGATTAAAAACACTCTCTAAGGGAATGAGACCCTTAGGAAATTTTTTGGAACTCAGATTAATGATTTGATCACCATACTGATCTTGCAGTCTCGACTGGTTTCTATTTAAAAACTCTGCTTCATTCTACAAGAAGCTTACAATTTGTTCATTAGATTCAAACACTTTCCAATGGATGTTGTTTTTAGGAATGGCAGGCCTTACTACCATTTTGATTTGTTGCTTCCTCTTCTCCTCAAGATTCCCTGGCACATCATGAGATGCACCTATTGTTGCAAGTCTATCAGCATGTCTATTTTCTTTTCTAGGGATTCTTTGAATATTAAATGCATTGAAACCCTCAAGAAAATCCCATACCCTATGTTTATAAGACTTGAGCAGACCGTTCTTGGTGATATTCTAATTTCTCACATGATTAACCACCAACTCACTATCTCCATATACACTTAAGGCTTGAATTCCTCTTTTCAGAGCAAGTAGGAGACCCTGAATCAAGGATTCATACTCGGCCACATTATTAGTGCAACTAAATTGGAGCCTAAAGGAGAAGTAGTACCTTACTTGTGTAGGAGAAATCAACATCACACCAGCCCCTAACCCATTCTTATTTCTTGAGCCATCAAAGTACATACTCCATATCCCACTCACATCTTATTTAGTCTCCACAGGATTGGGAACTAGAACATCCTTCTCTAATATACAGTATGTACTAAGGCTTGTCTCAAGGGTTTCTAACATAGGATCAAATTGGTATGCATTAGCCCATTCATCTAAGAGAAAATCAGGTATCTTTGCTAGGGAAGTAGTAGGCTCATTCATTATGTCATTCTCATCCATTTCTAGGATAGTGCAATTCATATTGATGAGATTAGGGGTGTAGGGTTTAGTATGATGGAGGGCTAGAGGCTCTGCTTTGATTGAAGCTTTAGTCCCATACCTTGTCCTAAAAGACATATATGACCAATCAAAAGATATGTAACCACCTATTTGGGAAGTGAAGTCTCTTGATAGATAGATGGCAAAATGTGGTTTGACTTCAACAACAGATATATCTTGAGTTATAGTACAACCAAGGCATGCATGTAGGGCCATTTCTAGCTTCTTAAGAATCCCTATAGTCTTGATAGTACTACCATCCAACTATAATACATCCTTAACAATGGGCTCATATTTCATTTCCAAGGCATCAACGAAATACCTAGGCATCACTGAACTACTAGCCCCTAAATCAATCATGGAATTGTGGACCAGTTTACCCTCTATAATTAAAGAAACATAAAATGGAGGGGGTCTAACCTTTTTACTTGTTTCTTCCTCCCTTGATGTTTGTACTAATATTGTGGCACTTTGCATGCTGGGTGGTTGATCCTTTGGTTCAATACTTTCCAATTCTTGCTGCAACAACCTCTTTTACATGGGTATAGTAGCAACGGCATCCCACATGGAAATATTCACATTTATCTTCTTCATTTGTTCTACCACACTGAATGGAATAGTAGGTACTTTGGTAGAAGCCTTGGAAGTTGCATTTTTAGGAGGTTGAGATGGAACAACCTGAGGATCTTTTACATCTTTTCTACCATTATTTCACCTTTGCTACTAAGAAGTATTTGATTGATCATTTACTGCTCACTCATGAGGTATTGCATTTGAGGTTGAGGCATAATTGGGAGGAGGAGGGGTAGTATCTTCAATAGCTCTTCTTTTGCTCCTAGTGTTGTGAGCAATGGAATCCTAGGTTACATTACAATGCTCCTCCACTTGATGATTCATAAAGGAGCAGTCAACTTGTCCTTGCATATATGATGCATCTTTAAATTGGTACTCCTTGTATGATTGTCCTACTACAGGCTCTTGGATGGTCAAAGCCAAATAAGATTTATCCTTCTAAAACATGCAATGGGAATAGGAGTAGTTATAGGAGGGACAAAAATCCTAATCTTGGGCCATGTTGTTTTGAGGAACTATGGCCCTGCTTTGGTTTACATTTGAGGTTGAAGCATGGCTATTCTGCCTATTTTGATCAAAAGAATTGTTCCCATAATTATGATTTGGAGGCCTAGCACTATTTAGAGTTTTATGTTGCAATTGATGAGCCTTACTACCTTGATCTTGTTGTCTCTCTAAAGTCACCACTCTATTGCTCACTTTCTGCATGACAGAGAAGCTATCCTCTAACTTCTTTTCTTGGCCCTACAATCTTTTTTCTATGCTTAGCATCATAGATTGCATCATCTCCTTGATTTCATCTATTCCATTTGAAGATGTGGAAGCTTGAGGGACTAGATCAAGGGATTGTGATGTGGAAGTTGTGAGAAGAGGAGCCATTGTTGGTTGGTGATTTGGAACATTAGGGAAAAAAGGCATAGGAGGCCTTGGAACTAGCTTACCTCCTTGTATTAGGATGTTTTTTGACTTTATTTCTATGTCATAAGCATTAGGTAAGGTATCTTCTCCCATAGTTTGGATTGTAGTGGCAATATCACTGTTAAAAGCTCTGAGGTAATGCAAGAAGGCATCACCAGGGGTAGGCTTTACTGAAGTAGATATTCTATCCCAAGTCTTTTGAAATCTATAGTTGAAATCAGTCATACATTCATGGGGGGCTCTTTTTATAGTAGTCAATTGTTCTAAAAGTGACAAATGGTCACTTTTGTCCTCAAAGTGTTTACATAGTCCTACTCCTAATTCATCCCAATCTACTATAGAGCCATGAGCCAAACCTCTATACCATTGTAGTGCTTTTCCTTTCAAGGATGAGGCTAGAAGTCTAAGTGCAACATCCTCCTCTATAACACCATGGATATTATAGACATTTGCAACCTCTTGAATGTGTTCTAAGGGAGAGATAGAAGTTTCACCAATAAATTCTAGTATACTTTTGAGTGCAACTATTGGTATGTCATGTCTTTGGGCCAATAAAAGAGGACTTCCACCATTAAACATGGCAAAAGCATGAGCCCTAGGCTATGCCATATAGACAAGTGATCTATTGATATGTGTTGATGGCAATCTAGGCTGAGATCTAACATTAGGAGGAGTATTTTTTTATGGAAAGAGGTTAGTATCTTGGACAAGAAAATAGAATAATTGCATCTTATTGTCACAAAGGTTTGCACCCTTGTCTAAATTTTTTACCTAAGGACAACTTTGTGAAACATGGAAACAACCTCCAAGCTGTGGGACTTGAACTATGAGGTTGAGTCTCTAGAGAAGGCCAGCTTCCTTTACTATCAGGGTGCACCTAACTACTCTTGGAGAGGAAAAGGGAGAAGGAATGCATGAAAGAAAATCTACCTACTCTAACCTAAGGGGGTGATGCACCAAAATAGAGTGTTCAAACCAATCTCTGCCCATACATTCACTATTGAACCATCATGACACCAAAAGATACACACATTCAAACTTTCTTTAATCTAACAATCACATGCAGATCAGAAAACCCAAATAAATGACATCAAGTACATTGTAAAAATCATTGTGTCAAGTTTTTTGCATTTGATATCAAAGAGGGAGAGAATCATGTCATATTTTTATTAAGAGAGAGATTGATGTAATCAGAGAAGAATCAAAGGAAATAATCTACAAAAGGGAGAACTTGATTTGATTGAGTTTGAAGATAAGATGGCAGAGGGAGAATCTCAAAGGGAGTTCTCATGGATGGACGAAGAATCAGAATGAAACTAAGGATATTATAAAATCTTATAAATCATTTTGATTGCTCTAAGTTTTCTTTGTTTAATGGCATGTTGTGTTGCCATCAATGCCAAAGAGGGAGATTTTTTTATAACAATTATTCAATTGCATATTTCCATTGATGTTATACAAATGTTATACTCTAACTGAGCACTGTCACTTGGAACTGAGTTTAGAAGACTCTAGTATCAGCTGAGCATAAGTTCAAAAGGTGCAAGTACAAGATTCTTATGTAGACCAATTTAAGTTAGTTGCCAAAGTTGTTAAGTATAAACCAAGTCAGGTCAATTACCAAGGAACTCGGTTGTAATCAAGTGACCTAGATTTAGCCAAGCTACAATAAATTAGTTTTTATCTATTAGTTGATTTATGCAAGTTGACTCAGTTAATGTTATTTGTTTATTTTAAAGGTTATTCAAGCCAATCTAACATTGGATTTCATATATTTTAAAATGTCAAGATGTGGTTTGAAATATGAGAAAGTAGAGAAGAAGATAAGATGCACCAAATAAAGAAAGATGTATGATTTAGAGAAGAGTATCCAAGGAGTTGCACAAAATATTCTAATCAAGAAGGATCTAAAATATAAGCTAGAACAATTATTTGAATCTACAATTTAGTTCTTTCATCAATAAGGTCAATCATTGTTACTCGCTAACAATTGTAGCAGTGAAGAAATTAATAGAGTTGACTTAACAGTCATTTTGGAAATCTTCTAACTAGGTGACATTTCTAGATTGAAGTGTCTGAAGACCTATAATAAGGCCACTCCTAAGATTGTGATATAAATCCTTTAACAAGGTCACACCTAACAGTGTGTTTTGTAACCTTTAACAGGGTTGACTTCTAACAGGGCTCACTTTAGAAGAGTGAAAAGTTGTAACTAGTTGCATTGGTGGTTTTCTGAAATTGGTTTTCCACATTTAATCTTGGTGTCTCATGTGTTCATTAACTTGAACAAATTTCTACAATCAGTCATAATAGAGAGATGCATATTTTGGATTCGAATGTGTGCCATATTTTTGCATCAACATTTTGAATCACTCTTTGTGATTCATCATCAGGATGTGAAGAGCTGGAGTAGAAAAAAATTAGAAGCAATAAATCACATGTGTTCATGTGAGTTATTGATTCATCATCATGTGTTCATGTTATTTCCTTATTGCTTTATCTTTCTATAGTTAAGTTACTAAAGCTTAATACACATCATTATCTTAATATTTCTTTGTTAATAGAGTTGCAGTGAATATCTAGTTCTAACTAAGCTTTGATTTAAAAAGGAAGTTTTTATTGACATTTAAGGGATTTAGAATTTTTTTAGTGGTAACTAATTCACCCCTCCCCTCTAAGTTACTCCTCTTATATTTCCAACAGTACCATCCCCACTGAGGTTTTGCCTTGGCCAAGGTTTCCCTATTTAACAAATAATGGTGTTATGAGTTCTCTTTGTGTATGGTTTTATTTGCTGTTTAACATTATTGCTTTACTTTCCTATGCATGTTGAAATCTATTTAATAATATCCAATTATGGGCAAAATTTTATAGAATATTGATTCACTCACCTATCAATATTATCTATTTCTAAGAGTGTGTCTTATAATGATGTATATTTTTTAGCATTTCATACCTAGTGATGTGTGTAGAGGATGAATATGCATTCTGGTTATTGCATGTATCATCTTATGTATTTGTATATTCTTTCATGTGATTTTGTACCTATGGTTATTCTACAACATGGACTTTGTTTACTTATCAAATTCAATCTTATTAGAACTTATGTGTGTGACTCGATGTTTTGAAACCCTTGAGAGATATAATTTCTATTGTATTGCTTATTTATGTATGAGAGTTATTGCTTCTACTTTGTATCTCTTGATTTTTTTAATCTTTAATTTATTTTTTGGAAAACTTAGTGACATTATAGGTTAATTTCTCTTGGGTTCCCTAGCAGGGCATTACAGAAGAACACACCCATTGTGGAGATTTCCAACATGGTGACACATATTGCACTCATGAATCAAAAGTGAGCCTACAATAGTGGGTTAAACTTTTTTAGAAATGATTATTTGTGTTGAAATAACATATTTTTAAGAAAGCCTAACACTTTAAGTCTTGAGAGGTCCCATTTGAAGGGAATTAATTGAAATTGGTTAAAGAAAATCCTCTTAGATCAAAAAAATTTGATATAATCTCTCCACTCCTTAATCATACCTACAATGGATTCTCCTTCATACATATTAAAATGTTGACATAAAATCATTTTGACTTTATCTTTGGAGGATAACACAAACTCATTCTACAAACCTATCTATTTAGTATGGTACTACTAAAATATATATTTCTAATGATTATAATGTTAATATAAATTAATTTTATTATGAATTTGTATTTTTAGTTTTATTAAACTTGGATATTTTACCCTATATCAACCTCTATGCTCAGCATTCATGGAATATAGTAAAAGAGAGAGAAAAAATCTAAAAAATATTCATGCACTAGGTATGGAACTCTTCTTTAAATTTTAAAAAATATATTGAAATTGGACAAATACACAATAGATTAAAAGCTATGAAGCCAACACATGTCGAAATTACAACTAACTCAACTTCAAACATTAATAAAATATAAAATAGTGGGGATAAGTCATAAGAAAGAGTGGGGATACATTATAAAACCAATTGCATTCACTAGATATAGATGTTATAAAACTCAATACAAAAGAATCTACTTGATATGTATTTTAGAAACAAATTCATGCTCGATGAAGTGAGTGTCACTCTTTAAAAATGTTGTTTTTAGAAACATACTTGTCTTTGTGGTAGAAAAAAGAATCAATCCTAGCCAATTCCCAAAAAAAAAAAATCTATTTAAAATATATACATAAAATACTAAAAGAATTTAATTTACTTCATTATCTAAGTTGTATTGGTTTAGTGAGAAAATGCATCTGAAAATGAAATTATTTTCTAGAATGTGGGTATGTGCAGGATCATGGTGTGCAAAAAAGTGGTGATGTAAAAACTATGTAGTTTTGAAATGTCTAAAAGCGTTTCAATATCTGCTTTGAATTTTTTCCCACCCATCCTGATACCAAACCAAAAATGTAATACCTTGCCTTATCGGGTATCCGATTTGAAAATGGGTACCCGATTTCATCACGAGTACCTAATCTATGTGCCTAAATCATGATGCCAAAATCAAATGTAAAGGGAGTGGATATCAATTTTAAAGATAAGTATTGATTTTTATTTACCAAACTCAAAGGGGGGGCCAATTTTTAAGTTATATTGTCCTAGTATAATATAGTTACACACATTTATTATATAGTATTAAATAATAATAATAATTTATTATATAAATATTTTATATATACTTAGTACTTATTATATATTATTATGCAATTATATATCATATATATTATTATATATTATATATATTAGTAACCTAAGTTAATAAACTATATGATGATATATGTTCCAATGAGTCTAAAGGGGTCATGGGATACCCTATGACCCCTTTCAACCCATTATACAAGAACACATTTTCCTAGGGGTCATAGGATGCCTAGGAACATACATCTTGTGTTTCAATGGGTAGAAAGGGATTATAGAGTATCCCATGACCCCTTTCAACCTATTACATGATAACATATGTTCCTAGGGTCGTAGGACCCTTATAGACATACATGTTGTGTTCCAATGGGTCGAAAGAGGTCATAGAGTATCCTATAACCCTTTTGACTCATTACATGACAACATACATTACTAGGGGTCATAGGGTCACATGTAATCATGTAATGGTCAAAAGGGGTCATAGGGAATCTAATGACCCCTTTTGACCCATTGTAACATAACATGCACGGTCGAATATATTTATGTTATCATGTAATGGGTCAAAACGGGTCATAAGATCTTGACCCACTGGAACACAACACACATGATGATAACAATCCTAGGACCGCTAGGAATATATGTTCTCATGTAATGGGTTGAAAGTGGTCATAGGATACCCTATGACCTCTTTCTACACATTGGTATATAAGAGGTATGTCCCCAGGGGTCCTAGGAACCCTGAGAACATATGTTTTCATGTAATGGGTCCAAATGGGTCATAGGATACCCTATAACCCCTTTCTACCTATTGGAACACAATATGCATATCTCGAGGGGCCCTAGGACCCCTATGAACATAAGTTGTCATGTATTTTATTGAAATAGGTCATAGGTTATCCTATGGCCCCTTTCAACCCATTTGAACACTACATGTTTGTCCCTAGGGGTCCTAAGACCCACAAGAACATATTTTGTCATGTAATGGGTCGAAAGGGGTCATATGATATCCCTTAACCCCATTTGGCCCATTGTAACACAACATGTATGTCCTTAGGGGTCCTAGGAACCCTATGAACATATTTTGTCATGTAATGGGTCAAATTGTGTCATGACATGCCCTATGACCCCTTGCTACCAATTCAAACACAACACACATGTCTTGTCATGTAATAGGTTGAAAGGGGCCATAGAGTATCCTATGACTCCTTTTGACACATCACAATTGTGTATGACATCATTTGTTTGAATTGTTTGAATGTGGTCATAGGATTCCCTATGACCCCTTCTGACCCATTAAATGATAACATATGTTCATAGGGGTCCTAGGATGCATAGGAAAATATATCATGTGTTCAAATGAGTTGAAAGGGGTCATAGAGTACCCCATGACCCCTTTCAACATATTATAGGATAACATATGTTCCTAGGGATCCTAGGATCCCCAGGGACATAAATCATTTGTTTAAATGGGTTAGAAGGGGTCATATAGTAACCTATGACCCCTTTTGACCCATTAAATGATAACATATGTTCTAAAGGGTCCTAGGACACCTAAAAACATATATCATGTATTCGAATGAGTCAAAAGAGGGCATAGAGTACCCTATGACCCCTTTTGACACATTTAATGAAAATATATGGCTTTAGGGGTCCTAGGACCTCTATGGTCTTATTTTATTTGTTCAAATGCATCGAAAGGGGTCATAGGATAACCTACCCCCCTTTCAACACATTTCATGATAACATATGTCCTTACGGGTCCTAGGACCCCTAGGAACCAATTTCATTTATTTGAATGGGTCAAAAGGGGTCATAACATAAATTATAACCCCTTTTGATGATTTTGATTACAACATATGTCCCTAGAGGTCTTAGGTCCCCTAGGGACCTATTAAATTTGTTCAAATAGGTCGAAAGGGGTCATAGGATAGCCTATGATCCCTTTCAATACATTTCATGATAAGATACACTAGTACATTTGGCCTCTATTTTCGATGAAATTTTTTGAGAAGAGGCCAAATTGGCTTGTGAAATTTTTTGTTTTGTTTTGTTTATGCTCCCAAAAATGTTGAAATAGTGATGAACACAGGATGTCAAAATAGCGATGAAAGCTAAATTAGCTTGTGAACTTCTTCTTTTTTGTTTATGCTCCCGAAAATGTTGAAATAGCGATGAACATGGGATGTCAAAATAGCAACGAACATAGGATTATATTAGGAAAAAAATGAAAATTGAAACACAGTTTTCATTGTTTCCTTGTGCCGAAGCACTTTTGGGTGGGAGGAGGCAAGTTCACATACAAATATTTTGGCATCACAAAGGTGGTAAGTTTTTTTTTAAGTTAATGCATTGATTACAATGCATGAAATATGGGGTGCTTCTTAATGTGTACTGAATTTGATGAGTGAATTTGGAAAGTGCGCCGGAGTAGTGATGCAAGAAGAACAAATTAAGCTCCCATTTTCTATGTTATTTCAAATGCCCTTCAATACTACCTCCAACAGACTTACTCAATCACTGCCAAAACCATAGAGGTTTGTAAAGTTAGGGTAAACAATATTATCATGTTCCAAATATCTATGGCCTAATATAATCAAAGGGATTAAACACATTTGTTAAAACTTCAAACAATAGATTTCTTATAAAAAATGAGGTATTTTGGCCCTACGGATTTTATGCACAATTCTGATAGAGAAAATTCTATGTGTGCATGTGTGTGTGTGTGTGTTTGTGTGTATGCCCATTTTTCATCCTTATCCATTTGCTCAAATTCCACTACAGAAGGTCTTATGTTCAAATTTTCCCATGCTCAACCTACAAGTACACTCCACTATACTATCAATTTGGCCAATAAGCCACATCCTAAGTTTGAATCTCTGCATTATCTACTATCAAATATGGTTAGAAGTAGTAAACCCTTGCCAAAATAGAATCCCCATAGTAGCTTACGCCAGACTCAAAATTTCAATGGGGAGAGAATGAGAAAATGGGTGAAATGGGTTTCAGAAGTGAGAATGCCTAATTCAAGAGCTACATAAACCAGGAGGAAAACCTAACCAGGCATCACAACAATACATAAACTAGGAGGAAACCACATATTCAATCATTAACCTAGATAATGAACACAAAAATATTAACTTTATTAATGAATCTCATTTTATGATGTTCACATATAGATGCATTCAAACATCTATCCATGTACTTGTTCGGCTAACCCTTTCCTCCTATATTCTTCTGTAGCTCTCCATTGTTCTTATACTTCTTTCTTGACTCTACATACTTTCTTCCCCTTTGATCGCAAGTAGATTCCTCTATTAGTTTTCTTGGAAATACTCCATGAACTCTTGATTGATGGGGTCTCTAGCTTCCATCTCTCTTTAAGACCATTTCCATTCCTTCAGCTATGTTCATCCTGTTTAACCTCTCTTCTATCAGCCTCAACACAACCTCATTGTACTTTTGTTCAGCCTCTATCCTTATTGACCTACTCTCTTTATTCTGGAGATAGCCTTCCTTTCTTCCATCATTTACAATCAATTCTTTTATCCATTATGTTTCCCTCCAAAATTGTTTGTCTTCAATTTCTCAGCTTGTTAACCTTCCAAACATCAACCCCTTACTGTCCTCAAATGCTCGTTACTCTTTACCCATTCATCTTTTTGTCTAACTTTCTACCCATTTGTTGATAGAAACTATGCCTACTCAAAGTAAATTCTATATGCACACAACTAACAATATGAAGACTTTCTTGTACCTAGCCACAACTCAAGAAATAGAACATAAGGCCAATATCTTTCATATCAAATTCAAATGCCAACTCCTCCTTGCACCATCCTATTAGCTCCTAGTCACTAATAAGAATAAGGTCATCGACACCAAAGACTAAAATTAATAGATCAAATCTATTTAACTAATAATCATGAATAAAAGTTGCATGAGTTTTTGTGAATACTAAACAAGTGTTAGTTTCTTCAGCTAGTATGAGATCTCTAGCTTGCACATTTGAACAAAATTAAAATTGCACATTCCATAGAGTTGGTCCAAAGGACCTATACATGTGTTTCACATATCTTATATCAATCCCACTATCAACTATGATGTATAATATGTTTATTAATTTTTTTAAAAAAAGTTTATGAAAAGGTCATAAATTAGGTTTTGTAGGACTACAAGGAGATTCACACATTTGTGATCATTTTGGTAGTTTTCATTATCTTTTTTTTTGTAAGAATTTGTGATAGTTTTTAAAATGTTATAAAGTGATAAGATCAACCTAAGAAGATGTGGTGAGAGCCTTAGGTTGTGAGAAAACCAATTGATTCTATTTCAAAGGAAACTTTTAAGTGAAAGTTGGAAAACCTTGTGGTTTATTATACATTTCGTAGAGTGATTTGGTCAAGTGGTTGGATTGACCTATCTTTGCATCATATTGGTATCAAGTTATACAAGATGATTCTATGGGGTATGCCTAGGCCTTGTGTGGGAGTTATCTCAAAGTTGACATACTTATACCTAAGGCTCAATTGTTTCTATTATGGTTCTATTATACTTATAAATTTTGCATGCTTCTTTAAACCTACAACTTTTTTTTTCTAATAGCTTAATCATTTTAACTTGGATTCTATGAATTTACATAACTTTATTTTGAAAAAGGTTTGCCCTTCTTTTTGTCAAAATTCCCTCCATGATTCATAGGCTAGCAGGATTTGAGATTTGATACCATTTTAATAACATAGTCTGAATGTGGATAGACAACAACTTATAAATCTTCATAAACACTATATTTTGTATATATATATTTTTTTGAAACATAACACAATAAAATTGAGATTCATTAAACTATTACAACTTATTAAACATTTTTACTTTTAGGAATGGACACAATTGTTATTCAGATTTCAAATAGCTTGATCTCTATGTAGAGAGGGATAATGTTTAGCCCATGAAAAAAATGATTTTTGCTTTTTAGATTTCAATTGAATGCCTTCTCTTCCTAGAATATTATATAACTCAAGTTCTCATTTCCTAGAACGTCTCAATCAGGAAGACAACCCTCAAATGTTGACAATAACTGGGCAACTTAACTGACAAGTATACGTGTAGCTTCTCATATTGTGCTATGAACTGACAAGTCAATACTTTAAAATTAAGGTAGATCCAAAATTATTCTTAGTCAAATTTAATTAACTATAAGTAATAGAGAAAATAAACTACAAGCTTGATGGCCTTCTGCCATGCTCATAAAACATGTCAATATCCAAACTCAAACACCATACTTCCAAACGTTCTGTATGAATTTTATGGATTTTTAAATTATTTTTTTGTTGTTAAGAAAAAATTTAGGGAACTTCAATTTTTTCTCAATTTCTCCATTTTGGCTAAGTGTTATGTTCCTCTATCCAATCTTCTGCATATATAGACTCCCATGCTTCCATTGCTATGATAATGAATGTGGAGAATGCTTCTTCAAGATTCTTAATATCCTTAACACACTTCATATGCTTTCCTTCACTTATTTGTATGTTCTTTGACCTTTTGATATGGTGCTAGCATATGTCTAATTATGTCTATTTTAATTTCTCAAATTATGATTTCCAATTTTATTATATAGGAATTTGATATATTAAGGAAATATAAAAGGGGCCTTGCAAAGTGTATTAATATCCTTTGAGGTCAATATATAATATAGATGTTATTAACTACCCCTTTGATTAACCTTTATGTCTATTTATGAAATCACCAAAAATGATATGTGGCACTTTAGAATATACCAATTTAAAGTGATGTGTTGTATCTATATATATGAAATCAAAGAGTGGGCTGATGTTACATCAAAATTACACTAGCTAGTGATGAATTCAATTTCATGTTCAACATGTATTATTAATGAGAGTATTGGATTACATGTTGAGCTGGATTAGTCAATGAGCATATTAATGGTATTTCTTCTACATCGTAGAAATCTTGTCACATACTATGATAGCCATGTATGATGACTACTCCATTGTATAACCACTGTAAGATTGTACTTGTATATGATGATTGTTACTTTTGGTGTATGCTAGAAGTTACAGGATAAAAATGATCTCAGGCAGGGATATGCCATCTTTGATATTCTGATGTTACATATATGCAATTATCTCTATTATAGGAATCATCTTTGATGTGTATCTGATGTTATATGCTCTTTAATGGATGTTGTCTCTGATATACAATTGTATTGCTTGCACCAGGAATTTCTATTGTAACCTTCAATTCTCTATAGTTGAGAGATTCCACAAAGGGAATATATAATTTATAGACTCAATTCTTCTTATCTGCCTTTGGAGAGTTGATTATCTTGTATAAATATGTGCTTTGGGATATGAAGAGACACGGTGGAAATTTGACACCTTTCATAACCAATTTATTTGTTCTTCATGATTATTATGAATAAATCAAGGATAATTACCCAAGCATTATGAGTCATTAAGGACAATCGATCATGTAAGCCCCATAATGTTGGCTAGTATAACAACACAGTAACGATGTATAATCCAGTACATGAATTGGAAGTGAGACCCGATCATGTTGATGCATAGAAATACTAGTAGTCATAGTATACACACTCATTAGCTTAATATCTAATAGAGGTGTTTATGAATGTGGTCCTCAATGCAATTTACCATGGGTACCTCTAGTTAATTTATATACTATTCACCAATATTCTTTCTTTATAGATGTGTGCATGTCTTGTTCTTTCAATAGCCTTTGTGTAATCTTCCACTTGTTTTGATAGAGATGATTTTTATGTGAATTGAGATGACTATACATTGGAATATTTTCTGGTGGAGACATTGATTTTTATCATCGATAGCTATTTATTAATATTTTCCCTATTCTCATTATAGATCTATTTGTTTCATGTATTGTTGATTGATACTGGTCCCTGCCATAATCAATGATTATATTAGTAGTGGTGATGTAAAGATATTCCTGATTGGTCTTGTAAAATAATTGAGGAGAAATAATGCAAGGTTAGATAATATATGATTAGTTTATAATGTGAATATTAATGAGTGTTAAATGTTAATAGATTTATATATTGTTTTCAATCCAACTATCACCCTACTAAAAGGCATCTTGATTAGTAACGTTGGATGTTCTTTTAATACACTTGATATAGAATCTGCAGGTTGCAAACAAGGTGTCCTTCTTCCACCAACAAATCATTCCATTCAAGAAAGACCATGTATGATAATATCAACACACAACAAAATAGGGAGACAATTTCTAGACTTTGGTCTAACTTAAAAAGAAAAGGTGATGGAAAATGTTATTGTCCTTGCAAAATTTGTAAGGGCTTAAAGACTCGAAGATATCTAATCAAAACAACCAAGGAAAATTGTAGGTAGCATGGTCACATTGAAGGGGGAAATAAATTTCATCCATGACAATTCAGAGAATGTGGATTTTGAAATGAAGGAACATGGAGGTGTGAATATAGAAGTAAAAGGTAATGATCTAATTGAAGATCATGATGATGAAGAAGATCATGATGTTTAAGATGATGATGATGATGATGATATTGATGCAGACCTTGATGTACCTATACTTGAGAAGGAACATGAGCCATTATACAAAGGCTCCCAAACAACTCTTCTTGCTACTATATTGTTGTTGGTGAACTTGAAGGTTATGAATGGTTTATCCAACATAGCAATGACATGTATGTTAAGGTATGTCATCTTTTTTCATTTTTTAGTCATAATTCCCTTAAAATTAACATTGGGTAAATTGTGTAGCAATTAATATTCTTTATATTAACAATTTTTTTTTCATAGGTTGATAGGTGAGTGTTTGTTACCACTGTAATAATGCAAAATTGGTTACATCTCTAAATGTAGAATTACATTCTAAGGAATAGGTTGAAACAAATCAAACACATCAATTAAATTGAACCCATTCACAAATGATGCATGGATATTAATTTTTGAATAAAAGGAAATGAGTCGTTATCCTTGAAATCAAATTTATATTGATAATGGGCCCTTTGTCCATAAATGAATAATCTATTCATAGTGGGATCCATGATATCATTGTTTATTCATAGTGGGATCACCACTTTGAATTATAAAATCCCTAATGGGATCTCCACTATGACTATTTTATTCAAAGTGGGATCCCCACTTTGAAATATAAAATCCCTAATGGGATCTCCACTATGACTATTTTATTCAAAGTCAAATTTCCACTTTAAATTATAGAACTCTGATGGGCTCTCCACTATGAATTTGATATTCTGAATAATCATAATGGGACCTTCATTGTGACTTTTTTTATTCAAAGTGGGATCCCCACCTTGAATTATAAAATCTAATAAGAATTTGATAATTTGAATAGTCATAATTGGATCTCAACTATGACTATTTTATTTAAAGTGGGATCCCCACTTTGAATTATAAAATCTAATGGATTCCCCACTATGAATATTCTATTCAAAGTGTGTCTCATACAAATGATTTTTAATTCATCTAAATCTCACCATGGTAAATCCTAAACTCTACCCAAAACCCTTTTAAAAAAATCTATAAATAGGAGCCATACCAAGAGGAAAAAAAATCTCATTTTGGCTAATATTATGTTGCAAGATTTGAAGACCTTCTTTCTTGTGGAGAACTTCTTGCTTCTTGTCTCATTCTTACATCCACTCATTTGCTACCATTATCCTACATAATTGAAGACTTATGCTTGTGGATAACTTCTATTTCTTGTCTAAATTCTCTCATCCATGGCATTTTAGCATAGTAGCATTTTAGCGTAGTTCTTTTACAATAGCTTAGCTCACATAGTCTAATTAGTATGGATGTAACACCTTCACTTGCTTAGCTTAGTTGCATTGTGCATTTCATCTTAGTTACTATCATTCTTTCATTGCATATAAAAGAGTTCTTTAACACTAGCATTCTTTCTCTTGCTCAAAGAATCTCCCATCTCATGGTTTACTAGCAAGGGTTGTGTTTTTAAAGCTCAAGTGAGAGCTTCTTTTGTGCTCATTTGTATGCCTCTTGCACTCCATGACTAGGGAGCTCTAAGACGACATCTCAAGTTTTTAAATCTATGGAAAACCTTGGATAGAAGGGTTTAGATAAGTACACTTTACTTAGTGTACATTTTTGGTGCCCACCACGGGGCTAAAAAAGGCCTCCTTGAATATTCAGATTTATTTTATTTTATTATGACATTTTTATTATGGAATTGGGCTGAATTTTTTATTATAGGTTTTAGATAATGTGCTGGCCTCACCAAAAAAAATTCAGATTTTTTAGAAAAGAAATTACTTTTTAATAATTTTTTAAATGATTTTCATAAAAAAATTAATTTCGGCCATAAATAGTTGAATTTTAATCTGATTTTTTTTTTTTTTTTGCATGTTGTGGATGTTGAATTCAAATCACAATAAAAATTTCAAATTTTTATGATGATAAATTATTTTTAATAATTTTTTAATAATTTTTCATAAAAATAAATCTTATAACCCAAATCATGGAAGTCTAATTTGAATATTTTACTACAGGTTTGGGATGCTACCAAGAGGATTTCATACAATATTTGGATTTATGCATGTGGTCTACAAAATGCATGTCAAAGACTTAAAAAATAAAAACATGTCAAAGACCCTTAAAAATGTGCCTAGCCTTTGCTAGCTTCGAACAAGGTAAGCATAAACTTTTGTTTTTACTTAAATTGTGGCATCTATTTTAAAAATATAGCCTAAGTTAAAGGGTTAATTCAGTTTTATGTGTAACACTCTACTATTCATTTTCATTTCCTAGGCACATTAAACTTGTGATTGAGGTTCTTTGGTGATAGGAGAGTATGCTCTTCACCCTTGTGGTGAATTAGACATCTTGACCCACCTTTGGATTTTCAAAAGCAAGGGTATAATTGAATCTTCTTGGTGTGTTTAGGGGAAGCAATCAAAATAGGAGAGTATTCTCTTCACCCTTGAGGTGAATCAGAAATCTATACCCTTAAGAGTGGATCCATTTTGTGGTAGTTAGGATCCTTTAGAGGGCCAGCTCTTGAACAACCTTAGAGGAATGACCCAAGTGGGGACAAGAAAATTACCCAGCTCTTCCAACCCACTATAAACTCAAGGCTATCAAGGACAAAAAACCTTTGTAGATGTGGTGTTTGTCTTCACTTAGTGTGATCACTTATGGGATTTCGACCATAAGGAGATCACTAGGAAAGAATGCTTGAGGTGCTCTTGTGGCAGTGAGGTCTATTACCCACCACAAGGTGGGATGTTCCTTAGTGGGTGAAAGAGGAACATTGTGAATGGAAACCCTTTCTAAACATCCTAGGTTAGTAGCTACCCTATTTTTCTACTCAACTTCTTGGTGCAAGGATCAATCCTAGTTGACTATTCAGATCACCCCAGGATTTTGCACTCACCATCCATGTGTCCCTTGGTTGTGCTTATGGCACTTCCATGACAAAGTAAATATCTCTTGTGGGTAACAACTTGGTGTGAGGTGAAGGAGCATTAAGCATGGGCCAAGTTTTTGAGTAATGAACCATGACTTTTAAGTAGATATTGCTTGATGTGTTCTCAAATGTGCTAGACCTACGGAAATATTTTGAATATAAACATGATGATAGTTCTAGGGCTTTCTTTTAAGACCTCACATATGCTTGTATCATGCAAGGTTGTTTTGTCCCTTGCTCGATTTTTTGAAGACTACTCCATGTGTCACTATCTTGCTTGGAAAGAAATTTCTTTTGAACATCAAACTTCCTATGCTATCAACTATTTCCAAACTTTGTCAACCAAGTTAAAGCATCAAGTCTTAACATTTTTCTTGTGTTGCTTGCTAAGGGTAGTTTCATTATTTGATTTTTCTTTTCTATGTCTCTAGTGCTTGAACATGCTTAAAGTGGCTCTTTGGTCTTAGTGCTCTTGGTCTTTCTATCTTCATGGTCTATGTCCTCCTACTAATTATCTTTTTGCTGAAATGGTTACCTTGATTTATTGACTACACTCTTAGGTTGGGAAAGTTGTTCACTTGTCACCCTACTTGGCTATTTTTCTTCTTGCCTAGAGCTTGACTTGAGTCACTAGTGTTGTAAGTTTCTTGGACACTTTCTTGACAAGTCACTTTACTCTATCTTTACTATTTTGGAAAGTGAACACTCTACCTCTCTAGTTTGGACATCAAGTTATCTTGTGTCACCTTCTTAGCTTCCTCTAGTCTCCTTCATGCTCGATTATCTATCTACCACTATGGCATTTAAACCTTGTACTACCAAACCTAGATGATCATGATATCCTCCATGCCATTAAAGAGTTTCAAGATCTATACGTTCAATACAAAGAACTAGAAGAGATAAATGATCTTTCTTACCTTCATCTCTCTGAGTGTATGATATAAATGAAGTCTAAACTTCAGAAAAGATTAGAGGAGAAGATTTAATTCTTAAATGAATCTTCCTTGAGACCTTTACATACACATGGTTCATCTTCTTCGAGGTCTACATATTCTACTCCAAGACATCAAATGCCTTCATCTTCTAGATCTAAAGATCTCCTTAGAGAGAAAGAAAGTGATACCTCCTTTGAGCCTATTACAAGCTATCATGATGGAACTATCTTTGACCAAGACAACGATGAAGACATGGATGTATACCATTCACTTCAGAAACAACAAAAGGACTCTAGACATACTTTTGATAGAAATTTTACTCCTTTGGAGGATTCTTATTATAATATCCTGCAAATACTCCTTGCTAATGAGCTCCTCATGCTAACTAAGTCTAGCTCATATGGAAACCCATTCTTGAATATGTATTGTGCTTATCATTGAAATAATAAGCATAATACTTTATACTGTATTGAGTTGAAACATAGATTCCAAGATCTTATTGATGATGGGATTGTTGATATTTCTAATGACTCATGTGATGACGATACTTCTCTTGAGCAAGATCATATTAATGAACCTATGTCTAGTAGTGGTTTTGTTGATATCTCTAGTTCTTCCAACATTCATGTGTCTCCTAAAGCTTCAAAGCTTCCCAACATGCTTCCATCAAACAAAGAACCTAATGCTTTCCGCACTAGCTATTCATATCCTCAAGGGTTACTTCTAAAAGAGAACCAAGATAATCTACACATGGCTGCAAACCTTTTCCATGCTACTAAAGCTAAAAAGGCTCAAATTTCATGCAACTCTATTCTTTCTTCTCCCACTTCTGCTAATTCTATGCTCTCTCCACATTACCCCTTGTCCTTAAAAGTGGCTCCATGTCAAGAGGACTCTCCAAAGGATAAAGACCAAGATCAACCACTCACTCATATCCTTAAAAATGTCATTCTTCCAACTCCTAAGTATGATGATGACACTATATTTGAGCTTATTGAAAATTATGAGATACCTTCTATGCCTATACTATCTAAAGTAACATATCAAGATCAAAGTATTCCCTCTTGCTCCACTTCTCAAAATCCACTTCAAACATATGCTTTAGCTTTAAATGATCCTACTAAAGATGCTGATCCTATCAAAGCTACTTGTAAGTCTATTGATGGCCTTGGCTATGTTTCTCACTCTAAAGATGTTGATACTCCTTCTCACTATCCATTTTTATCTTCTAAATCTATCCTTGGTCCTTATCCATCTAAGCTAAAGCATTCAAATCTCCCTTCCATTTTGGGGCCTTATGTTCCTACATCTCTTATCTCTCCTATCTCACCTCAAGATCAACAAAGACACTCATCCTTTATGACTTTTCACCCATCTATCCATGTAAACCAGTCATATCCCCCTTCTTCTTCCACAAGTCCCAAGTCTTTTAGAAGTAACTTGAATGTTCAATGCAAGAAAAAGAAGAAATACAAGAATCCATCTAAAAAGATCACCATGTCTACTCCAATTGACATAGAGGCATAAAGTCAAAAGATATATCTAAGAAGAAAACTACAAAACAAGTATGGGTTCCAAAATCCATCATTGAAGATATTCTCTCTAAATCATCAAAGAGAAATGAAAAGCCTATGGCTATATGGATTCCAAATTCTTTCTTGAAAGAGTCTAATGTTGAGAATAATTGAAGTTGACATTAAAGCTTCCAAAGACTTCCACTTCATCTTCTTCCAAAATCATTCTTCCATTCCATGTGCCTAAACCATAACCTCTTCTATCCATTCACCATATTCCTTCATGTATTCCTTCATTTACATTTCCTCCACCCTCTCACCACCCTTCAAGGTGTGTGTTGATGTCGATCTTGCCTTCCTTTCTGTCTACCCTTTCACAATCCTTCCATTCACTATCCTTCTACCTTCTATTCTTTTCCCTCATTTTCCTATTCCTCCTATCTTCCAACCTCACTTGCTTTGCATCAAACCTTATCCTCCATTTTTCTCTTTTATCTTCCTTTTTCTATCAACATATTTGAGCATATCATTTTGAATCCTTGGCATATCATGGTTTATCCTTTCAAGGAGCATTATCTAAAAAACTTGGCTTTTTAAAAGAATAAAAAAAGCAAAAACATAAAAATTCAAAAAAAAGGAAAAGTATGAAAGCATGCCTTGGTGAAAACTACTTCTCGTGGCACCTTGGTAGCAAAAGTAAAAAGAAATAAATTCATCCTATGGTGAAAACTACTTCTTGTGGCACCTTGTATAAGTACCATGGTGAAAACTTGGCAAATAGGCATCATAATCCTTCCATTCCCTCTTCTCTCTTTGATCTTGACATTGTTGAGTTATCCAAGCACACTAGCTACCTTATCTATTGCTCACCCTATATTGCTCATTCACTCATATCCTTCATATCTAGCATTATTCCTATTGCTATCTTATTGCTATCATATCCCTTTGATCTTGATCACTACATTCTCTTGGCATGTTCACTCTTTGGACTGCCTACTTTAATGATGTCTTGTCCTTACGCTTTTGCTATTGGCTTCTATACCTCTACACTATCTCACTTATTAGCTTATGCTCCTACTATCTCTTGCTCCTTGCTTCCATTTCTTATCCAAAATCTACTATATATGTGTTAGAATTAACAATTGGGAAGATTTACTTCTGAAAGTGGGGGGTTGAATCAGAAGTAACTAACTTTAACCCTTTTTAAAACTTTTGTAACTAAAACCATTCACATGCATCCAATTTATCTAATAAACTTGAAAGTAAAGACATGCATGAAAATAGACAACACATAAATTTGGTAACCCAAAAATCCTCCAAAATGAGAAGGTAAAATTGAGGTGGGGATGACACCCACAAAATATCACTGCAACAATGTGTAACTATTCAAGGTTACAATGTTTGACCACTTCCAATGGTTTTCCCTTTCAAAGGCCTATCCTATTAAAGACTTTTTCACTCTGTCAAAAGTGACCTGGTTAAAGGATTTCACTACCCTGCTAAAAGTAGGCCTGGCTAAAAGACTTTTGTACATTCACTTAGAATGCCACCTTGCTAAAGGATTTACAAATGGCTGCTAAGCCAACCTAAGTCCATAGGATTTCCATATCTAATACAATTGCTAGAGAGTATTAGAAAACTGTTGACTTGATAGCTTTGAAATCTTCAATTGTTGATTCCAGATCCTTCTTCTACTCTTGTTAATCTGATCCTTGCTTGATCTGATATGTCACTCTGCTATGTTATGATACTCTTTTCTTCAACAACTAGATTCTACTATGCTACTTTGTTCTTCACTAAGTCTTTTTCTCTCCGCTCTGAATTTCACTATAGTTCACCCATACACTACTCTCTTCCACACATTCAATAGGGTTTTATCATCCTTTTAAAGATTTTGAAGACTTAGGATTAGGTATGAATCTACAATCAATATTGAATCTTCATTTCCTGCTCATTACTTGCTCTTTTCCTATTGGTTGCATGCCTTCTCCATTTTTCTTACTAGCTACATGTTAATTACATAGGTAATGCAAGAGATTCGATCTTATCTTCAAGATCCTTTGAGATTCATCCTATGTTAGTTCCAAAAATGGTTTACATCTGAGTTTGTGAAGGCATAAACTCATATGCTAATTTCTGTGTTACTCGGCACATATTAGTTGCTGATGCTTGACACATATAGAAAAATTGTCTAACTCAACTTCTATAGCAATTCTGTTTCACTTGGCACTATAGTGACTCGGAACCTATACTTTTCTCTGCACTTGAACTTTACTCAGCACCTGAAGTTCACCTGGCACCTATTAAATTCTTTGACTCGACATACATTATAGCTCAGGTTCTGTATTATACTCAACATTAACTTTGAGAATTTGGTTAAGTGTATTGACACTCAAATGTCAAAACCAATTTGAGACTAACAATATGGCTATCTTTCCCTAGTTTGGGTACTATTGAGGAGTCAAGTCCTCGAGGATCACTTTCACTTGTTGCATACTCCTTTCTTAAATGCCTTTTCTTATGTACTATCTCACTACTCTATCATGTCCTATACCTTGCTAGGAATTGGAAGAAAATGACGTGATCTTGCTTGAGAGCTAGTAATCTCTAATCATTCTAAAAAATTTAAAAAATCATATATGATGCTGAAAAAATCCTAAAAATAAGAAAATGTCTTGAAAAAATGATCATCTTAGTGAAAACCTAGCAATAAGTGTTTGATGTATCACCAAAAAAATAAAAAAATAAAAAAAAGAAAAAATTGAAAAAAGTCCTAAAAAATATACCAAGTGGTGAAAACTTGGAAACAAGTGCTACTTGAGACCCTTGCACTTATGACTATCAGTCTCAATCACCCATTTTGCTACACATTTCCTAGCTTGGGATTGTTTCTTGTGCTTGTCTCAGGGGCATAGTTGCTTAGACTATTAAGGCATCCTTAGGGTTTCTTTGGTAACTCACAAAACAATGTTTTTCAACACTACCCCCACCCTTGACATCAAGTGTTTTTCAACACTTTTCGGATAGTTACCTATAGTCTATGGTGATGTGATATTTCTCATTATCAGAATCAAGTCTTGAAGAAATGGCCAAGTGACTTACACACATACACCTAAACACTTAAACGACTGAGTTATGCTATTTTTTTATATACTTTGTATGTTGTCCATGAAGATTTATTTGTTATATATTCCCTCCTAATAGTCTCTTGAGGATGTCATTGACTAGAAGACTGAGGGTATGGGGCATGTTTTCTTGATTTCTGCTTGTGGGTATACTTTATTTGTCTATAGTGTTTAAAGCATTCATGCTTTTCCTATTTGACACTTGGACTTATAAACGTATCATCCTTGATTATTTTTGCAAGACCACACTTTGGGTTATCCTGGTGCTTATGCCTTGATACAATTGTAATCTTGCTATACTAAACCTAGGGAATCTAACTACATAGTCATCCTGACCTATATGTCTTCAATGCGCAAGTTTGATTCCCACATTTCTATCTAATGTAGATCATATTCATATCCTCATAGTTATACTAGTGATGATTGTATGATCTTATGATGTCCCTAATAAATGCTCAATGATGAAATAAGATTCTAAACATTATGTGTCCCTTGCTGGTAAACCACTTTGCATGTTAGCTTGCATTATAGGTTCATTTTTAGCTTAATCTTGCATATGGAGAAAGCTCTCTCTTCATCTTTTGTGGACATGTTAGCTAGCTACATTCATCTTTTCTTCCCTCTTCTTGAGCATATTTTCATATCTTTCATAATCTTGTCACTTCTCTATCTCACTTCAAATTTCTTATTTTGACCTACTTGCACCTATAGCTAAAATTGACACCCTAAATTCATTTTGGGATTGAAATTGAAATTTGAGTTCATGATTAAGGTCAAAATTGCATTTTAAAATCCATTTCTTTCTATGCAGTTAGCTAACTTTCTTGAGCCTATCTTTGATTCTCATAGGGGCATTTCTTCACTTCTTCATTTTCACATTACTTCCATTCTCTTTTCACTTACCATTTCACTTCATATCATGTTTCTTCTATTTCATCCTTGCTTGGGGCATACTTTCATTTCATTGATGATTGTTCTTGTTCTTTATTGTTCATATCTTGCTAGTTTCTGCACTTCCTCTATCATTTCAATTTTGATCTTGAGGGGGCAGACATAATCTATCATTGCTATTTTTTGGCAACATTTTCTCTGTTAAAGGCATATGCTTGACTATTTCCATTTTCTCTTGACTTATCTAGTGTTCTAGACTATTGCTATCAGTCTGATCACTCAGTGCTTGCTATTGCTATTATAGTCTCTTTATTGACCTCAATAACACATTAGTTAGAGAATGAATTCATACTTTGAAGTTAGAGCTATATATCTATTTGTTGTCATGGCTTCTTCATTTGATGTGTTCCCATATCAATCACATATTAGATGAGGAATTCTTAGCTTCTTAACTATTCTTTGACCACATTTGTTCTCATATCAATCACACATTAGTCAAAGAGGGGAAAATATAATAATGCAAAATTGGTCACATCTCTAAATGAAGAATTATATTCTAAGGAATAGGTTCAAACAAATCAAAAAAATCAATTAAATTGACCCATTCAAAAATGACACATGAATATTATTTACTGAATAAAAGGAAATGAGTTATTATCCTTGAAATCAAATTTATATTGATAATGGGCCCTCTGTCCATAAATGAATATTCTATTCATAGTGGGATCCATGATATCATTGTTTATTCATAGTGGGATCACCACTTTGAATTATAAAATCCCTAATGGGATCTCCACCATGACTATTTTATTCAAAGTGGGATCCCCACTTTGAATTATAAAATCCCTAATGGGATCTCCACTATGACTATTTTATTCAAAGTGGGATTCCCACTTTAAATTATAAAACTCTAATAGGCTCTCCACTATGAATTTGATATTTTGAATAATCATAATGGGATCTCCACTATGACTTTTTTATTCAATTATAAAATCTAATGGATTCTCCACTATGAATATTCTATTCAAAGTGTGTCTCATATAAATGATTTTTAATTCATCTAAATCTCACCATGGTAAATCCTAAACTCTACCACAAACTCTTTGAAAAAAATCTATAAATAGGAGGCATTCCAAGAGGAAAAAAAGATCTCATTTTGGCTAATATTATGCTGTAGGATTTAAAGACCTTCTTTCTTGTGGAGAACTTTTTTCTTCTTGTCTCATTCTTACATCCACTCTTTTGCTATCGATATCTTACAGGATTGAAGACTTATGCTTGTGGAGAACTTCTATTTCTTGTCTACATTCTCTCATCCATAGCATTTTAGCATAGTTGCATGTTAATGTAGTTCTTTTACAATAGCTTAGCTCACATAGTCTAATTAGTATGGATGTAACACCTTCACTTGCTTAGACTAGTTGCATTGTGAAATTCATCTTAGTTACTCTCATTCTTGTATTTCATACACAAGAGTTTTTTGACACTAGCATTCTTGCTCTTGCTCAAAGAATCTCCCATCTCATGGTTTACTAGCAAGAATTGTGTTTCTAAAGCTCAGGTGAGAGCTTCTTTTATGCTCATTTGTATGCCTCTTGCACTTTGTGACTAGGGAGCTCTAAGCCAACATCTCAAGCTTTCCAATCTATGGAAAACCTTGGATAGAAGGGTTTAGAGAAGTGCACTTTTCTTAGTGTACAACCACTATCAAACATTTTACCTCACTCGTACCAAAAATTAACTACCATTATGAAAGATATTAGAACGGAGTATCAAACAATACATGCATGTTTGAATGATCATATAATATGTCATAAGCAACATGAATTTGCAACACAATTCCCTCTTTTTCATATTATTAGATATCAATCAGATTGAATAACAAAAAAGGTGACTCACAAGGTTCTTCGAGTTATTCCCATTATTCCACGTCTACAACAATTATTTAGGTGCAATAGCTTGGCACATTTTATGGATTACCATGCACACAATATAACCTGAGATGACATTATGTGAATGCCTATGGATGGTTAAACATTTAAGGACATAGAGGGAAAATGGCCACACTTAAAGGAAGAACCTCATAATCTCAAGCTTTCATTAGCAATGGATGGTGTCAATCCATTTGGAGAGATGAGATCTACTTACTCGGTGTGGTTTATTTTTGTTACCAACAATAACATTCCTCCTTGGATGACCATAAAGAGGGAGCACATAATGTTGGCACTGATTATTCCAAGTATTTTTACATATAATAATCATCTAAATTACTTTATTACAAATAATCTATCAAAATGGTCATAATAATTATGTGATATTTTTGTTCATTCAACTAGGTAAGTACCAAGTTAAAGATATCAATGTATATATTGAGCCCCTTGTCGATGAGTTGATTTTGTTATGGAATGGGATCACTATGTATGACGTCTCTAGACCAATAGGATAGAGACAATTTCAATTCCACGCAATTCTTGTATGGACAATACAGTATGCCCCTGGGCTAATACATTTTTGTGGTATGTTCTCTTCTTAGCACCTATTTTTTGGTATGTTATGGTGCTAACACAAAGTTAATGTATTTAATCAAATTATACATGATCTTGTAGGTCTTCAGACAAAGGGAAAATTTTCATGTCCAATTTGTGGTCCAAAGATGAAATCTTGTCATTCAATTTTTTTAGGAAAGTAGGTGTTCGATGAGAATAAACACTTTCTCCATAGAAATCATAAATACCGAATTACTAAAAAATATCTTTTCAATAGGGAAAGAAGAGACTACATCAAAGCCATGTAGAATGACACCTCGCCTATGGAAGTTGGAATACAATAAAATAAATTGCAGAGGTAATGTCATTCCATTTGATATTTTTTTGTTTGAAATTCATATTTCAATTTTGTTTACTGATGTTGTAATAGATGCTCCTGAAGGTCATCAAGGCATTAATGACCAACTTTGAAAAGGAGTGAAAAGTTATCCTATACAATTTAGTAGGTTTTCATGCTATGAGAAACTCCCAATTGTGCATTTTTTTTATCCTATGCATATTGGAAATAATGTAATAGAGACATTACGAAAAATCTTGGATGGAAGGCATGACAAAGAAAAAACTGTCAAAATTTGTAGTGGCATTGAAGAATCCAACCATGCAATGAAAAATTACATTTGATCAAATAAAAATCAAGACTAGATTGATACAAGTGCCCTTAGTTGTTTATTGTCAGAGCAACAGAGCAATGCTATAAAAGAAGTCATAAAATAAATGCAATTCCCTACAAGATTTGCTGCAAACATAAATGATCTCATATCAAAGAAAATTGAGTTTGGGTCAGGGATGAAAACACACAATTGGCATACATTTATTAAGGTAATTCATGTTATTTTGTATTCACTATATATTTGTATACTACACATAGTTTTCATTGAATTCTTTTATAAAATATTGATAGTCTCATTTTTCAAAAATTGTAGTATGTTCTACCTCTATCTCTCCCATACCACTTCAAGAACATAATCAAACAAGTTATATATGATCTTTGAAAATACATGAGGTGGTTGTTATCAAAAGAAATTAGTAAAGAAGATATAAAATATTGGAAGAGAAAAATTCCTCATCTTATGTGTGAAATGCAAAAGTGTCTACCTCCAACTTTTTTCAATGCACAAGAACACTACCTCATACATCAAGTTGAGGAGATTGAATTGTGTGGACCTACACTAACTAGATCAATGTGGATGGTTGAGAGGCATTTAAATTTTTTGAAAGGTTTGGTTCGATAGAGAGGACATCCTAAGGGTTCTATGCTGGAGGGATACATGGTATACTAGACCATGGTGTACATTAACGAATATCTTCCTAAGTTTGCAGCAAAGATCCAGGTAGATCGTATTTGGGATCTGAACTCCATTAACAAATTTGAAAGGGAGTACTTGATGGGAAAAGGTAGATTGAGGAAAGTGAAAGGTAAATATAAGATGTTATTTTAGTTAATTAATTCTTATAAATCTTCAATATAAGTTATTTATAATTGGTGTATTTTTTTAATACAACTGGTCGAGAGTGGGATGCAATACATTTGTATATTGCAAACAATCTTGATTGGATCATAGTATGGATTGAAAAATGTCAAAAAAATGGTTTCTCATTAACATGGGAAGGTGTTGGTTCATTGGTTACAGAAGCTCATCATAATGGAGATTCGAATGTTATGTCAATGGTAGTTGATCTAGTAAAGGGTTTAAGAGGTGGACAGGTAGGTACAAATTTATTAATGATCATCACTCATATGTTTCATATCAACTCATGATGAAAATAATTGTCACATGCTTCAAAAATTTTAGGTCAAGCACCACAAAGCTATGTACTATCATGGCCACAAATTCCACTTAAAAAAGCTAGATGACACTAAGAAAACTTGTGATTTTGGGATAATTGCTATTTTCAAGGTCATTAATATATCATCTAGAAATGACATACATCCTCGAAAATCTCAAAATCAATACTATGGCACCTTGGATGATATAATTGAGTGTGACTTTAACTCCTTCAAAGTAGTTCTATTCGTTTTCAAATGGTACATGCTACAACTGAATCAAAATGATCCAAATAGAACTATTATTCAACATGATAATGAATTTATAATGATTAATACAAGATCATTTGAGCTAGTTGGAGATGAGCTCTATGTTCTTCCAAGCCAATGTGAGCAAGTTTTTTACTTAGAGCTTCCACATAAATAGGGTTGGTCATTTGTTGTTAGACATGAACCAAGAGGAGGGTGGATAAAGTATAATGTTATGGAAGAAGAAGATGTTGAAGATGATGAAGAAGAAGAAGATGATCAAGATCAAGATGATGGTGATGATGATGACAATGCTGGTGATGATGATGATGATGATGATGATGGTGATGATGATGATGATGATAATGGTAATGATGATGATGGTGTTGATGATGACAATGATGATTGTGATGATGATGATAGTGGTGATGATAGTGGTGGTGATGATGATGATGATGATGATGGTGATGATGATGATGATGAGATAGATGAAGAAGATGATCAATGACATGATTGAAATGTACAAGGTATGTGATCAATGACTCCTACTAAGCTTTGATCGTTAAGTATGATATGCACTAGGTTTTTTTTTTCAAAACCATATGTGCAGATATAAACATTAAGTACAACATGTCCCAACTTTTTAAGATATACATGACTCCTAATAAGCTCTAATTGTTAAGTACAACATGCACCAAATTTTTCTTTCAAAACCATATGTGCAAATATAAACATTAAGTATAACATGTAAGCTCTAATCATTTCACACGCAGGTGTCCTAAAATAAATTGAGTGAAATGTTCATGTTGTCTTCTAAGTTATTTGTAGCTAACTTAAGATAAATGATTAACATATGTAGGAAATTTAACCCCTTTGGTGAGGATTGTGCACAGTGACATGGATCAACAAGTATAAGTCAATAAATAGACATAATTTTTTTATATTCTTCTTTTTTAAATAGAAAAAGAAGAAACATATAGACATGTAATCATATAATCACTTTCAACTTAGTACATTTTATATCTCTCATGTATAGACAAAGAAGAACTGTACACATGGGTCACGACTTGATTATTCTATGTATATTATTTAATTATTATCAAAATTCTCTAGTACTTGAAGGAGGGACGTGACAATATCTTATTTGATGGATTTTAGGGACCACCAAATAGGTACTTGTCAAATATATCTACATCAAATGAGGGAAATGAGGGAAAGGTAGATGAAAGTTCTACATGTACTATGGCTAAAATGGGGAGATCAACTAGAGATCAAAAGATTAGAAAAAAAATAAATAAAATCTCACAATTTTTCCTTGCTAAAGAGGGGTCATATTCTTATGATGATGAGAGCAAAGGCAACATCAAGGTGCCCTTTTGGTACACACATATTGAGAAGGAATGGGTACCTAATGAGCTACCTCCAATTAACACTAATTTTTGTATTAATGAGAGGATATATCGCATAGCTCCATCCTCATTACATGGTTTGGGCCTATTTTCCATGGATGGGATAAAGGTATGTCACAAAAAAGTTGTTGAATTGATAAAGTATGTCAGTCCTTGTTACAATTGTAATGATTGGATGTGGATTGTTCAATATAAAAAAGGTATGCATAGGTATGCACTATAAACAAATTATATACAATGGAAAGAAAATAATCAAAGTAAAAGATTTGCTATGTACATTGATGGGAGACCAAAAGCAATAGGTAATATTGTCAGTTTTATAAATAGTATGTGACCTTCCTAAACTAATAAGCAACCCAATTGCATTTTTGAGGTGCATGATGGGAATCAAGTTTTTGTATGTGTGATAAAATCAATAAGTGCAAGGGAAGAATTGCTAATAGATTACCATTTAAATCACATAGATAAAAACAAAGATACTATCATGAGGGTGGTAAGTACTATATACCATCTTATTAATAAGTTTTTTTTTCTAAGATCAGTTGGATGAAGTTTTTATATTTAATCTTTGTCATAGGACGATATGGATCAAACATGGGATGGAGCCCATGAGGATGCTCCTCCTACCCATACTTCGACCATAGTAAACCTAATTGAAATTGTATAAATTAGTTGTTGAAGAATGTTATATTATTATCAAGGTTGTATGGGGAGGGGGGTACTTTGGGTACTTAGGGTATCAGTACAACTATTCTTCATAATAGGGGATGGGGGTACTTGGTTATCAAACTTGATTTTTAATTATACTTTTATATTCATAGAAAATCTGAAATTATGAGTCATGAAAAGTTTATTTTAAACAAGAATAGTGATAAGGTTTGCTAATGTAATGCATTTTTTTTCAGTTTTAGATCGTTGTATGTTTGTAATAATAATATATGATAACTATTTAGGTGCATAATAGAGAAGGAAGACTTTAAATATGAACAAGAAGATCATAAATCATATGACAATGACATATTGCAAATGATACACTTCTAACTTGAATAGTGATAAAGTTTATTATTAATCAATATTGTATCAAAGTTTCAAACCGATTAGGTATTGAATTAAGCTTGATAAATAACAAGCTGATACGCAAACAAAAAACTAAAAAAAAATAAGAAATCTTAATTAATGTCCTTAACTATGATGCTCTCCACTGAGTACCTAGTACTTGGGTACATGGGAATGATCACTAGGGGTGTGGGTATGAGTACCCATGCAACCTTGATTATTATGTTATTTTATTTAGGGTTTTGGAGTTTCTATGAAAATTTTACTAATATTTATATCATAATTTGATGTTTAGGATCGGGCAAGAGCACCTACAAGAAAAAAGGTAGCTACTATCCCTTTTGATGAGGATATTGCAGATGCCTGTACTTTAAAATATAAGATGGAAAAAAAATAAAAAATATCAATATAGAAATAATGAGCATTTTTATGACTACTAAAGTTTTTATATTTAATCTTTGTTACAGGACAATATGGATCCCCCACAACATAGAGGCCACGAGGATGCTCCAGCTCCCACCCATTCCTCGGTGACGGTAAACCTTATTAAAATTGTTAAAATTAGATAGTTGAAAATTTTATATTATTATGTTATTTTATTTAGGGTTTTGGAGTTTTTATGAAAGTTTTACTGATATTTCTATAACAATTTGATGTTCAGGATAGGGGAAAAGCACCTACAACAATAGAGGCACTACCCCTTCTAAGGATGCTATCACAAAGGTGCCTAATTTAACATATATGATGAGGAAAAAAATGAAAAAAATAAATTTATAAATTATGAACATTTTCAAAGATCCAAATCCAATGGAGGAGGTACTAAAGAGGAAATAGGAATTGATGGCCATAGCACGTCATTTTGAAGTAAGCAATAATGAATCTTTAGTTATAATAAAAGTTCAATAAAGGTTAATTATATGTTGTGAACTAAAACATGTATGTGTTCTTGTTATAGGATTTTTGTTAAACTCAAGTGCTTGGTCCAGGACATCATATTGAGGCTAGTACTAGTGGAGCTTCAACTACCTCAGGTAAAATAATCCTTAAGTTGACATGTTACAAGGAATTTTTTCTTTGATCAAAAATTCAAAAAATTCTTAAGTTAACTATTACTTTTATTATATTAGAATGTCTTTGCTAACAATGTATTGTTTACTAGGTCATCAAGTGCAGGAGACTCCTATGAGGTCGACAGAGGTCCATCAGAGATTGTTGACTGCAATGTTAGCAATAAGTGTCATGCAAACATCAATGCCTTTACGGTCAATGCTTGGTAAATCCTTGTTTTCCTATATTTAGTTTTGTGTTAATTATGATTTGATAATTTTTATTTTAATCATGGGTGCATCTAGTAGCAGATACATTACCAATGTCTGCAACACCAGATACATATTATAGTACATGTATTAGTGATAATTCACCATCATTTCCTGGATCTACCCATGTTTCTAGCATAGGAGCTATGTAGATGTCATTGTTGATTGATGACAATGAATTGATGCCTTTGAAATGTCCTAAGCTTCCAAGTACTTTTAAATTATTATTTTTTATATTGTAATATGCATTTACCTATTCATAACAAGTTTTTGATTGATGATCCCATGACATTTTTTTCCATAAATAATTGCTTTTATAAGATGCTTTATGACCATGCACTAAAGATATTTGGGCCCACCATACATATAAGGTACACAATTTTTCTTTTAGTATATTCAAGGTACACAACTTTAGTTAATTTTTCTATCCAACAATTTTGTGTTTTTTCTTAAAAGGTGGAACTTGAAAGAAAAAAAATTAAAAGATCAGTTCATTGAAGATCTAGAGCATGAGTTTGGTAATATTTTTAAGGAGAAGAAAATTTTGGAAAAAGCTACAAAACATCTAAACACTATGAGGGATTCCTATAGAAGGAGCCTTGTCCACAATCCAAAGTATGAGTGTCCTCTCTTTATTTAAGTGAGGGATTGGAATGACTTCATTTTGGATGCAAAGGAAAAAAAAGGATGTTAAAAGAGGAGTTACACTTGAAAATGAGAGAATAAGGTATGCAATAGTATTAAATACTAGTATAATATAATAATGCATTGATTAGGCATCTTTATATCTATATCATCTAACATATTTCAAACTTTTCATAGGTTGTAGGATACACCAAAGGCAACAAAGGCTAGGTCACAAAAGATTGGGTAGCACAAACTTCCTCTGGTAGATATTCAAAAATTAAAGCACAAACTATAAGTAGGAATTAATAAAATCCTGAAAAAAATTTATTTATAAAATGTTAATAATGTAATAAAAAAATGTAGGGCTCTGAATTTAATTTAGAGGCTACCAGAGAACACCAAAAAATTGCCTTCAAGGAAGGCTATCAAGACATGGTTGAATGCCTATGCCAAGCTTCCAATGGCCCAACCCAAGAGCCCCCTACATCATGTGAATAGGTAAATATGCAAAAAAAAAAATTAGAAATTGAATACTTGAGCAAAAATCTATTTGATAATAATGTGTGCATGACATTGCAATGCAACCTCCTAATTGTAACATAGATCCTATGCCACATGATGAAGCCCCTAAAGTGCATTATAGTGTCCATGGAGGTGTTGATTTACTATTTAAAAATAATTATGTAATTATTAATATAATTTAACATCTTAAATTGAACTTGGCGTAAGCTTTTTTGTGTATATTTTAGAGGATACAGAATGTCATGTTGAACGAGTACTGGAGGATGTTCAAACTAATCACGATGTAGATCATGCGGCACATTTAGGTAATGAAAATCTATGTTTTGTTCATTTAAATATTTTTTTGATTTATAGTTCTTTTACTTAATTAAATACATGTAATTCACTAATATACATGGTTTGAATTTAACTCATGATGTAGTTGTTTTTACAACAGACTCCACTTTGGCGCAACGACCACCTATTCCTAAACAGATGAGGAAGAGACATGCATTGGCATTAGAATCAATAGAGGAGGGGAATGACAAGGGGAATGATGAGGACATTGATATTCCTCTTACAAGATTCTTAAAAAAAAAGAACATTAAGAAGCCCAAAAGGAAATGATGTTAATGAATTTTATGTGTTAATGAATTATTCATGAATGTTGTGTGTTAATGAATTTTATGTGTTAATGAATTATTCATGAATGTTGTGTGCTAATGAATTTTATGTGTCGATGAATGTCATCATATGATTATAATGATTGAATGTTATATTTCAAAAATGGTTGAATGAATGAATGAATATTATTAGATGTTAATGGGGAATTTAGAGTGATTTGTTTTTTTTTTTTTGGAAGGGGGGGGGGGGGAAGGGGCCAAATGAGCTTCCACTTTCACATGGTTGGCCTTGTTAAGTAGATAACATTAAACTATTCTCGAAACCAAGTGAAGCTCAAACTAAAATAAACAGAAATCAAATTTCTAAGGCCTGTTATCCATGGAAAATATCTAACACAAAAATCTATAACACATGAGAAATGGCTTACTTGTCCAAATTGGGCTTGGTGATAGTTACTCTAGCAAAAATAATGTCTAGTCACAACATTGTTTGGAATATGGTTGGTGTTTGGTTTGGGATATCTCAAGACTTTCTTTCTCCTCCCCCAAGTGTTGAACATAATGTTCTAATAATTGAAGACCATGAGTTTGAAGAATATGCCATTGATGACATTGATGACTTGTTTCCATCTACTATCAAATTGGTCATTGGAGGTCTAGCCATTGCCTTCCATGCCAATTAAAAAGTCATAACATTTTCCAATGACTAGAATGTCTATCTCTCCCCTAGTTTTTCTGTAGATTAGGGATGAGGAAGATGTAAAGTGTTGTAGTTCCTTTTAGTTTTACTATTTTTATTTTATTAGACATCCTTTATATCAGGCTAGCAACCATTAGGATTCACAATGGTGATGAGGTTTTGTATTCATTTGCATTGAAATCAATAAGACTTAGTACAAAATGAAAAAACTTGTATAATCATTTAAGGACTTTTAAAATACTTGTTATCATTGCATTTTATAGAGAAAAAAAGGTGTTCAAGAAAATTTTTAAGTTACCTAATTATTTTCCAAGTTGGTTTTTTAAAGTCTGTCAAGGTTTTGCAAAGACTAATTTTCCCAACTATGATTGGAAGATAAGTGTCATAGATGAAGGCCAATTGGTAAACCATCTAAAACAACCTCCATTGTAATGATCAGGTAGACTCTAAATGCACATTTGTAACATAACTGATATAGAGATTTAGCATGAGAGCATGACAATGAGAGAATGTCCTATATGAAACATATAGATTAGTTAAAATGGTTCCAGTCCTGGTATTCTTCTTTGACTAACACTTATTATCCATATTGTTTTTGCATTCTTACAACACATCTTCTATCTAGGCCTTGGTTGCTTGTGTTGTTCATTGGACTACCTAGGATCCATGTTACCTATCAGCTATGCCTTATGTCTAAAGATTCCATGACTTTGGTCTTTTACAATTGGGAATTGTCTTCTTTTCAATGTTGCATGGAACTTGTTTTTATACCCCTACAATGTGCACTTGGATACTAAGCTGGTACTCAATAGAGAGCATCACAGCTAAGAACCTTGATTAAGATTTATTATTTTTGTTTGCATATCAACTTGTTGTTTATCAAGCTTAATTCAATATATAATAAGTTTGAAAATTTGATATAGTACTGATGAACAATAAACATTATCATTGTTTGAGTCAGAAGTTTATTAGTTGCAATATATCATTGTTATATGATTTATGATCTTCTTGTTCATGTTTACTTTTTAAATTTTTCCTTCTATGTTGTGCATCTAAACATTTAACATATATTATTAGTACAAACATATTGCAAATCTCAAATTGAAAATAGAACATTGCATTTGCAAATTTTATCATTGTTCTTATTTTGAAAATTCATTTTTAGGACACAAATTCTCAAATTTTCTATAAAATATTAAATATAACCCCTGTCCCCTATAGTGAAAATAGCCTTAGGTGTACTTGTACTTGAAGTACCCAAGTACTCCTATCCCTATGCAACCTTCCTCTTTTTACTTCCTTGCCATGTAGCAGTGTCCTTATATGCTAGAACAAGGGGTTCATGCACATGATTTGGTTTTCCTTGTTGAATTCAATTGGATCCATATTTTTGTTGTACCCTAAATAATTAGATGCAAACTTTCTTTGAGACTAGTTATGCTAAAAATGTATGCCAACTCACCCATTATAAGAACAAATCATTCAATAATTGACCAATTACTAAATTTATTTTGAATCTAGATGGTTTTTAAATAGGTTCTAAACGTCAACCAAACAAGTTGGAGAAAACTTGGATTTCATAGGTGTAATAAGCTATGGTGTTGACAAGGCCTATCGTAGGAATCAACAAGAGGATGTGGTCACACCAATTATAATGAAGAGGATGGGAAGAAAGATATGTCATATCTACCTTGTCTATGGGCATATTTATTTCAGTTTGTACCCATTAATTCCTTTTTGAGGTTTTCCAATACAATTCAACACAATCCTTCGTGGGCAGAACTAGTTTTAGACAATAATTGGCTTTTTTGTTTGTTTTTATTAATTGGTGCGAGTTAAATATTGTATCACATTTTGTTGTTGTCTCAAGCTTTGTGTATGTCAACTTCTATGTAGTTCCTTTAATTTCTGAGAATGCTACCTACGCACATCCCTATCATTTATCATTTTTTTATTGTACCTTATGTGTGCCTTAAGTATATTAGTTGCCATACTTGACACTAAGAAGCTATCTTGAACTTTTATTTGAAATGAACAAGTATTGCAATTAGATGCAATCATGGTGTCTTTGCATGTAGCATATGGAGATCCTCAAAGTGCACCTAAAGATCGTTCTATCTTGTAAATGTCTAAGGGGTACTTGTTTGTAATCCATTGTCAAATTTTGTGGTACTAAAAGAATTTTTTAGTTCAATATTAACTAGCCCTTTTTCACTTTAGAAAGAAAGATTTCTAGTTTGATTATTTGTGTTCATGATAGTTTTTATACCTTCAATTTGTGTTAAAGAAGCTTTGAGATCATATGATCTTTCTTTTGTTCTACTTAAATGAAAGGTTTGATTTAGTAGGTTTTCTTTAGGAAGCTTTGAAGTCATATGATCTTGTTTTTGATGTTGTTTACACACCAAAAGTTACACGACTTCTGTGAGACGTAGAGGAGACAAGGGTCACTATTGTAAGTGGATTGGAAATGTTCATAAGATAGGCCATGGGACAATTTGAACTCTTTAATAGTTGACTAGGTAAGGTTTCTCAATTTCACAACACAAGCAATTGTATGGGGTACATTTTCTACTAAATTTATTTCTCTATTGGTTTTAATACGGTGTTTGAATTGATTGTAGCACCTAAGAACAGGGATTTTTTTAGTGGTTATTAATCGCCAATTGGTTAATATGTCCCGATTGGGCTATAGAAATTGGCTAAAAAAACAACCTATACTAGTTGACCGGTTCGCCCAGATTTTATAAAATACTCATACAATGGTTGGAATGTTTGCCACTATTATTACATAATTTCAGTTTGGTAGTCGAGTTCTTCGCCCATATTTCTCTTTAATGTTTACTCTTATTCACCACAGAATTAATTGAGTGTCTCTTTTGATGATCATCATTTGCCAAATTCCCATTTTCCTATGTGATTTTTTTTTTTAATGAGTGACATTATACTCCACAGACAACTTACCTTGATACATGTCAACATTTCGGTGACTACCTTGACAATTCTTCTTCCTTCAAGAAATGTTGGTTTAAATTAAACCTCATTGATTGATCTTGGATCATCACACGATCTGAGTTCTCAAATAATACATTTAACATAATTACATTTCAAAACATAATTCACCATCAATATTAATAATTTTATTAAAAACAAAAATTATAATTGCCATTATTTTATAAAAATTGTCTAAACTATTAAAAAATTTGCCACCAAATATCCATCGATTGACACATAATTCGCCAACACTATTAATTTTTTTTCACCCAAATGACATGTGATTTGCCACAATTTTATAAATTTTGGGAGGGGGGGGGGGGGGGGTTTCCTTAAAATTATCCCTGCCTGAGAAAGTAATGAGGGAAATAGCTATTAGAAATATTTGATCACATGATGGAGATTGTGAGCTGCTATTATATTTAGCTCGTCTATCATGTTGTGCCATATAGATAAGTTATATTAGACAATCTTTTTGGAGTTTTCCATATTAATATTACCATATCATATTATGAGAGAATGTTAATGTTATCAATTCTTTCATTAAGAATTTTGTAAGTATAAAAGGAGCACTAGATCACGATTGGATCTTATATGTAACATGTTGAAATGGGGAGGGTATAGCAATAGGCTATTGAAGTGGATAGTTCTATTTGAAAGTATTCAAGCTTAGAGTGTCTTTTGCTTTATAAAAATCAGCAAATATTTCTAATTGAATGAAGATTTTTTCAACTAAGTTTATTCTTAGCATATTTGAGTGTTATAACTCATTTGATTGACTTTGTTATAATGGTTATAATTATATGATGTAGGGAGTTTCCAAAATGAAGCTTATCTTGGGACAAAAATAGGTAGTGCCTAAGAACAATATTATTATCCATGAGGGGAATTAGATAGTTTCTACTCATTCTCTTCAATGATGTGGTAGTATGGCATTAACTATTGCACATAAAGGTAATAGATTAGGAGGGCAATATAGACTCTATAAAGAGATAATTTACAAATGTTTTCTTATATATTATTTTATAGCATTATGTAAACAAACGAGATGGAGATACCTTTATCAATTTCTTGCTCTTGTTTGAATGGCAAATAGAACTTCCAAATCTTGAATGACACACATCATTCATGCCAAAAAGGAAAGTATAAAATCAATCTAGTCAATGTTAAGGTGATCATTCCATGGGAAAAAATTTAGTGTCCAGATGAAATTGTTTATAATTTGAATCTTATTAATTCCTTTTTGTAATACTGGGCTAAACTTAAATTGGGATTCTAACAAAAATATGGCATGCTAGTAGATTTAGAAAATTGATATTTTGTTGATTTACTTGAATTTGGAATCTCTTCTTTGGGTCTCATGATTCTATCACTTCATTGTGACAAACATATGCAATAGTTTTTAGGCCACAGAGATATTGTGAGAACCAAATTTAGAGTTGGCATTACAATGTAACAGTTTCTCTTGCAAGATAATCACGTGTAATGAATGGATACATGATTTGAAGACACCAAAATTGCTGCCATTATCAAGGTGAAAATATGTCTATGTATTTCACATCGTGCAGCCGTGTAGAGCTAACATTATTGTTTAGTGAATTGTATCCCATAATGAATATGTACATACTCACAAAGCCAAGTTGAGCAAAGCACAATGAGATTGATGTTTATAAGATAATATGTATTAATATTACTATCTGCATAAAGAAAACCATGATAATGTAAGAGCTATCAATGGAGAATTTCTCAAATTTGCAACAATACTGTATGCATAGTATACATTTTCTTTAAGGGTTTTTTATCAATTCATGTTTGAATTTTTTGTTATTGATTGTAGCAACACTGAAATTAAGAGGAGAAATAGTTGCTAGGTATATTTGAGAATGTAATAGAGATTGTTGTGTTGCTATTATGTTCAACTTGGGTGTCATGTTGTAGTCAAGGAATTTCTTTGAAATTTGTCTTCTAAAAATTCCTCAAATTAATAACTTTATGTGCTACAAGGGTGCATACCAATTTGAACTCTCTTTCCTTTCCTAGAAAAATTCTTGGTATGTCAAAACAGCAAATGTCCCCTCACTAAAGAAAATTTGTTAAATACGAATGGGATACCATTCAAAAAGGGGAAATGTCATTGGAGGAAAGCAGTGTCATCAATGAGCTCTAGAGTAGGGCCAATGTTCATCAAGCTTCTCTAGACTCATATAATATCTTTCTTGATAGAATTGTTCAACACAACAATCCATGAATGGAAACACTCAAGAAATATACATGATAGAGAGTCTATGGGTAATATCATTAAGAAATTAACTTGCAATCACCCATGCAAGTCTAGATTCTAAACTCAATGTATCTAAGATAAGAATTCATGAGCACAATTATACATATTTTAATCGATAATATATTATTTTAAACAAATGGAACTAGACATCTCAATTTTGATGCAAAGGAGCATAGTTTTTTGACAAGGATGCTATACGTGCGACATGATTTTTGACTAGTATTTGTCACAATTTCAATGCAAAGGAGCATAAAATTTCAATGAGGATGCTATATGTGTGACATGAGGTTCGACCAAAATTCATCAAAAATTTGACAAACAGACGCATAACATTTTGATGGGGTTTTCATCACAATTTTGACAACCATTGGTTGAATATGTGGAGTACACAATGCTTGTGGGTTAAGGTGAATATCCTAGCAATAAGTTCGTCGATATATGTACCATACTAATATTACAATTTTGACAAACATTTAGGGTGTCATAAAATCAACAAAAAAAATATCGAAGACAATGTTTGTCATTTTGTCAACATAGTGGTGTCAAAATTGTGATGAATCCTCATCAAAAATTAGTTTTAAATTTACTAGTGATATGTCCCTAGGGGTCCTAGGACCTCTAGGTACCTATTTCATTTGTTTTAATGGGTCGAAAGGGGTCATAAGATAACCTATAACCCCTTTCGACATATTTCATGCCAACATATGTCTCTAGGGGTCCTAGGACACCTAGGGACCTATTTTATTTGTTTGAATGTGTCGAAAGGGGTCATAGGATAACTTATGACCCCTTTAGACACATTTCATTACAACATATGTCCCTAGGGGTCCTAGGACCACTAGGGACATATTGTAATTATTCATATGGGTTGAAAGGGGTCATAGGATAACCTATGATCACTTTCAACACATTTCATGATAACATATGGACCCCTAGGAACCGATTTTATTTGATTCAATGTGTCAAAAGTGGTCATATGATAACCTACAACCCTATTCTACATATTTCATGATAACCTAGGACCCTAGGACCCCTAAGGACATATTATAATTTTTCATATGGGTCAAAAGGGGTGATAGGATAACCTATGATCCTTTTCAACACATTTCATGACATAGATGTCCCTAGGGGTCCTAAAATCCCTAGGGACCTATTTTATTTATTCTAATGGGTTGAAAGGGGTCATAGGATAACCTATGACCCATTTTGACACATTTCATGTTAACATATATCCCTAGGGATTCTAGGACCCCTACAGACATATTATAATTGTTCATATGAGTTGAAAGGGGTCATAGAGTACTCTAGGACCCCTTTTGAACCATTAAATGAGACCATATGTTCTTAGGGCTCCTAGGACCCCTAGGAACATATATCATGTGTTCGAATAAGTTGAAAGGGGTCATAGAGTACTCTAGGACCCCTTTTGACCCACTATATGACAAAACATGTTGATGTGTTTGAATGGATCAAAAAGGTGTCACAAGGTACACTATGACCCCTTTCAACCTATTATATGACAACACATGTTCTTAGGAGTCCTAGGACCCCTAGAGACATACATCATGTGTTTGAATGGGTTGAATGGAGTCATAGGGTTCCCTATAACCCCTTTTGGCCCATTAAATGAGAACATATGTTCTTCAGGGTCCTAGGACCCCTAGGGACATACATCATGTGTTTGAATGGATTCAAAGGGGTCATAAGGTACTCTATGTTCCTTTTTGACCCATTATATGACAACATATGTTCCTATGGGCACTAGGACCCCTAAGGACATACATCATGTGTTTGAATGGATCAAAATGGGTCATGGGGTACAATGTAACTTGTCTCAACCAATTATATGACAATATATGCTTTTAGGGGGTCCTAGAGCCCCTAGGGAGATGCAATGTGTGTTTGAATGGGTCTAATGTAGTCATAGGTTCCCTATGACCCCTTTTGCCCCATTAAATGATATCATATGTTCCTAAGGGTCCTATGACCCCTAACATATATCATGTGTTCCCTATATACATGCACAACTATACAATATATATTTATGATTTTTATATGTTTTTAGTTTTGTTTCTAATTTTCATGTTGTACACACACACACACACACACACACACACACACACACACACACACACACACACACACACACACACAAACACATATATGTATGCATGTTATTAACTTATTTGTACAAACATATCCATACATACCCAAACCTACTTCCCAAAAAATTGTCATACCCATGTACCCATACCTTTACCAATAACTTAGCCTACAATTGTTCTTGGTGATTTGTGGAATTTGAAGTTTTCTTAGAAGAATAATCTTGAAAAGGGTCATATAATACCCCATGACCCCTTTCAATTCATTATGTGTCAACATATATTCTTATGGGTACTATGACCCCTATTGACATTTATCATGTATTTGAATTGGTCTAATAGGGTCATAGGGTGCCCTATGACCCATTTTGACCCATTAAATGAGAACATATGTTCCTAGGGGTCTTAGGACCCCTCCAAACCTATATCATGTGTTCGAATGAGTTGAAAGGGGTCATAGAGTACCCTATGACCCCTTTCGATGTATTATATGACAACATATGTTCCTAGGGGCCCTAGGACCCCTAGGAATATATGTTATGTGTTTGAATGGGTCAAATGGAGTCATAAAGTTCCCTATGACCCCTAGGACCCCTAGGAACATACATTATGTGTTTGAATGGGTCAAATGGGGTCATAAAGTTCCCTATGACCCCTTTTGACCCATTAAACAAAAAAATACATTCCTAGGGGTCCTAGGAACATATATCATGTGTTCGAATGAGTACAAAGGGGTAATAGAGTATCCTATGACCCCTAAGCCCACTTAATATCATCAAATGGGTCAAATAGGGTCATAGGGTATTCTAAAACCCCTTTTGAGCCATTAGCTCACATCATTTATGCGGTTAGGGGTCCTAGGACCCATAAGCACACATATTATGATTGAATGGGTCAAAGAGTATTAAAGGGTATCCTATGACCCCTTTTGATCCTTTGGAACCATTATATGTATGGTTAAGGGTCTTAAAGCCTTCAAAAATATATACTAAGGATCCTAAAAAAGGGTCATTATTAAAAAAAGATATATTTTTTAATTTTTTAATGTTTTTTAAATAACAATTTTCTTTTATGTTTGGGAAAATTAGGTATCTGATTTGAGAATGGGTATCCGATTTGGGAATGGGTACCTGATATGATCGGATACCCAATTAGGCTTGGTTTTGCTTCAAATGCCAACCCTCCATGGTCAACTCTAAAAATGTCCCAAAAATGTATTTTTGGCTTGTTATTGTGTTTGTCTGACTTCAATCATGTGGCTGATGACTTTTTTTCATCCAAATTTGATGAAACGAAAAGGGTTTCTTGAGAACATTCTCAACTTTCAATCGATATAATGTCTATTAAATTATGAGTTGAATAAGTAATTATTACTTATTTTTTAATGAGTTATCTACAAAGTGTTGATTGATAAACTGATTGAAAATTAGCTATAACTTTCAAACTATATAAGATTTTTGAAATACAAAAGATGCGTCACATTCTATGCTTCACCTAGCATAAGGAAAAAATGAATTTTTTTTAAAAAAAAGTTTTCAATTAGTTAAGGTGGTGAGACATGAGAGAGTTTTTTAATTCTGAAAAATTTATAGTAATAAATTAATATTTAACTATTTTTGGAATAAAAATACCCAAAAATATGCATGAGATCCAGGCATGTGTCTACTTTTTATATCTGTAATTATATTTTAAAATATTATTCACCTGATTTTTATTTTTGCCCTAAAATTTTTGCAGTACTACATTAAAATCCAATCTTTTGACCAATCAAATAATTTTTCTCTAGAAAAAACCTAGTAGTTTAGAAACTAAATTCAATCTCCTATAGATTATTTTCTTACAAATTTTTGATAAAATGTAATGTCCCCATTTTAGCAGTTGATCAAGTGTGTGTGCGTTAGCCTTGTTCTACATGGTCCCGAGGGCTAATGAAGGGTTTAATGGGATCTTGGAGTGTTTTGGCCTAGTCATTTCCAGTTTGGGCCAAAACGAAGTTGATTTACTCAGTTTCAGGCATACTTACTATTTTTAGTAAGTCGGCAGGACACAGTGCAGGTCAATTTTGGTGATTGGATTCGATACTCCTCGGTGAGAGCTTTCCGATGAGCTATCACTCGCATTATTCGGAGTTCGATTGCTAATACATTTTAATGCCTGAAGTTTTATTAAAGTAACGTCTAATTTAATTGTAAAATATTAAAGTGTTACTTTAATATTTATTTTATGGTGATGTGTACCCAAGGGAGACATAAGGGGTATTTTAATATATGTTTTATATTACACATCTTTTATCCCACATTGCCCATATGAGTTGAGCAGACCCGTGGGAATAGAATAAAAGGAAGCATCTGTGGCTTCATTAGGCTGGTTGAATATGAGAAGAAATTGGTGTGTGAGTTGCAGCTTTGTTCTTGGCATTTGAGGACGTCTATCCTCTCTTGTAAAATTCTAGACGTCATTCCCTTGGGGTTTGGCCTTTGGAATTCTTTCTTATTGGCTTCATTATCAGGCAGTTTAGTTGCATTTCCGGCTACAGGCAGATTTGATATTTTGCTCATATCTTCTTCACTACTTGTCCGACACTTATGCCGCTTGGAGGGAATGGTATTATGAAGGTAGTGGAATGATTGGAGGACAAAGTATTGTTGTAGCAAGTTCGTAAGCATGGGCTGGAGTATTATGACAATATTGCTGAAGTAATTAGTGAGTTGATAAATCTGCCATGTATTTGGTTTTATGAATTCTGAAAATAACATTTTATTAGCAGCAGTTCATTTCCACTTTGCATATTGTTGTAGTTTCTTTCTTGTTTATGTTGTATGATACCAATTCCATGCACGAAACACAACAAACAAATAAACGTTTGATTTCCAGAGTTATAAGGGGTTTTAAGAAGTTGAATGCAAACTGTTTGACATAATTCCTTTCAGCAATTTGGTTTAGTTTTTGGGACATTCAGGGGTGCCCATTACATAAAAAGTCCATAACTACTTTAAAATTATGTGTCAAGTTGACATAACCCTGATTTGCTAGTTTTTCATTGCCAGATAAGGCCATAGTTTGGTTGCCCATGATCCTACACATACCCATGTACATTTTAGTGATTGTTTAGGCAAAAAAGTGTAATCCACTATTGTGGGTTCACCCATCATGCAAGTGTAAATGATAGGGAGAAAAGGTAGAGGAAGATGTATATCACCATCATGGATATGTTTAATAGGTGTGATGAACTATATATAGAAAATGAAAAGTTAAAGAATGTTATCAAGTAGTATGTGTTGGAATTAAACATAATATATTACATTGAACAATGGAGTTTGGTTACAAAGGTTCAGTTATGAAACTGTTTCCTTGGAACTAATTCCTCATTGTATAAAAACTCTACAAATCATACAATATGAAACATATACAACATTTACATTTTCTCCAACTATATGAATCAAAACTTCTCTCACCTTCTATAGTATAAGAGATTGTAGACCAATCTACATTATAACAAGCAATTGTGCCTCAAGACATGGTATAGAAGTTACATGTATATGCTAACAAGATTAAAGATTCAGAAGTCAAAGATGTCTTTTCCAAATATGTCCTGAAAAGGATTATAAGTGTATTGATGCAGGTTCTTGAACATAGGGTAGGAAATACTAAGATTAAAGCTCAAATTTCATGTTATTTCTCATTGATTCAATTAGAAAATATTTTTATTGATTATGTTTATATTTTAAATTTCTTTACAACAAATGGTCTTCTAGGGCTATATTAACAACTAGATGTGGTTGCATATTATAGCGATGACTTTCCTCCAATCATCCTGGAAACAAAGGGAAAGGTCAAGAGTGTAAATAAATTGCTACCTTTATTTGAAGGTCAATAAAAACCGATAATAAAGAATAAGGTACAATTATTTTTGAGTACTGGGCACCCTTTTATTCCTCATATCCTAAACAAAGATAAGATTTTGAAAGATAGAAATCATTGGAAAAATTTGGTCTTATTTTCTCAATTATTAAAGAGTAAAAGCACAAACCTATCTCACCCTTTGTGATATCTAGAAGGGTTATGACCGAAACACTTACTGTTGTATGCGTTATGGTTGAACATGTTCCAGCCATATAGACATGGCAGGTTTCCTCGTCAATGTGGTGTGTATGGTTATGACTGAAACCCTTTTGGCCGAAATTGTTTTAGTTGTAACCCTGATGCTTTGTAAAAATGCCAAAAATCACTTTTCGGCTATCATTTTCACTGTAGTAGTTACGAGTAGCGGTTATGAGATTCTTATAGAGCAGTTAAGGTGTTTCGGCCGTAACAAGTTAGTGGTTTTTTTTTTTTTTTTTTTAAGTGTTTTTTGATTAGTAAATGTTAATGGTAGTCAAATTAATTGTTTTTTACATGTTTTATAAGTGAATTATTTAGATTTGTTAATTTTTTAATATATTTAAATTATTTTTTGATTTGTTAGTAAATTATTTAAAATATAAGCAAGAATGTAGTCAAACATTGGGTAAAAATGTAGAAAAAAATTGGGTAAAATGTAATCAAACATAAATTATTTAGAAGTAAAATGTAGTCAAACATTAGGTAAAAATAAACAAAATTAACTTTGTTATATTCAAATTTGAAATTAAAACCTATCATTAATTTCTAAAAAATTATACAACACTTGTACATTTATATGATACTTAGAAACACTTGTACATTTATATGAAACTTAGAAAAATTGTTTAACCCTGTAGCTAAATCAAAATATAATTTAATAAAAAACTTAAGTTACATGTGTACACTCAAGTATAATTTAATCAAGAATTTTATTTTTTTATCACATATACATGTACATGTATGAACATTTACATTTCACATTTGCATGAGCACATTAAAATACATTAGATATGGTCTCTAAGATAATTTGTTTTAAAATACATGTACATGATTGAATAGCACCATACATTTAATGTTGTGTATTTGTATACATGTGTTCCAAATTAAATTTAACTTTTAATTATTTTAATTTATACACTTGTATGTTTGTGTGTGTGTGTGTGTGTGTGTGTGTGTGTGTACAGGTGCAGATCTCTGGATATTTATCAGATTTGTCTCTTGTAGCTTCACACTCATATCCTCATTCATATATACATTATGGCATCTAGTTTAGGGGATGTTAGTGTCCATAGAAGGGGTCAGAGTGCTGAGTCTGGCACAACACATACATCCACATCCTCCACTGAGGATATATAGTAGTTATTTAGAGGTACACTTGGTAGATTATCTCATGCTATAGAGGTTCTAGACTCCTCGCTTTCCTCTTCTACCACCCTCCCTAATAAGGAGGAGATTATAGTGATGCGAGAGGAGTTGTTTCATATGATTCATACCATTGAATCATACAACCCTTTTGATTATATTAGTATTGAGACATTTTATTCTTCTTTATCTCATAGTGTCACTGGCACTATGAAGTATAGATAGATTGACACTGAGGTCTCCACTACCATGGTGAAGACCATGTTTCCATTTTATACAAATAGAGCTAGAGTTAGAGGCTACTCTATGACAAAGTGTAATGATGAGCTTGTCGCAACATTTATATATCCTCACTAGTTGGCTACTCATCATAGATGGCCACAGAAGGATGAGTTCCCTCTATATTTCTACAAATAATTGTTTGCAAAATTTCATTTACAGCATGATGTTGATTACACAGATTATCTAAGTCATGTTGGGTAGGGTCTGGGTAGACTTTCAGTTAGATTTAGACCTATGAAGACTCTTGCACCAATTAATAAATGGGCAATGGTGGGTCCAAACCTTTTGGTTATGCCGAAAGGTCCAAAGATGGTTGATGTAGGCCTAAGTGTTCCTAATGACACAATCAAGACACAGATTTATTCAAGCATTTCCACCATCATTACACAGTTGTAGGAGATTTCTTCTGATCGAATCATCTAGCATAGGTGTTGATAATGGATATGGGGTAGTAGACATACCTTCTCCACTAGAGGCTTTTGCAATCTCAAATGTAGATGCATTGTGTCTTTTGGGATCCTATTTAGCATTTGATCTTTTGGATTCATATCGAGCATTATCTATAGTCACAGGGATTCCACTTCATGACATCGACACTTAGATTAGTCATATTCTGTCACATACAGCAGGATCATAGGGTTCACAAAGGTAGGAGGACATTCTTGCACCTTCTACTGCACTTGTTGCTACATAGGACTCTACATCACCAACCCCAGCTACCCAGGACCCTATAGCACCATCCCCAGCTACTCAAGACCCTATAGCATACCCCCTACTCAAGATTCCACTACTAGATAGCCTGGTCTATTTACCTCTATGCTTTCAGATGACATTATCAACTTGGACACTAATAATGTTTTATTATTGCATGATTTAGATATCAGTCAGATCAGTAGAGCATTACATGATGCTATAGTAAATATGTCTATATGTTTAAATTTATTTTAATTATGGTAAAATTTACACTTAAACATATAGGAACAAACATATATTCTTGATACAATCTAACTTGTGTGTACATATATATGTATATATATGTTGTTTGTGTATGTGTGTTATAGGGTTTAAGTGATAGTATGTTATGTTTTGGTGATCTGTAGACATCAACAGATCCTACATGTCATGAGTCTCAGGTATGTTACAATTTAAATATATATTTTATTTATATGTATGATATAATTTGTTTGTACATAATTTGACACTATCATTTGACACAGGGTTTAGATGTAGTTGATAGACCCTTTTGGGGACATGGATCAAGAGGGGGATGTAGCTAATTAGATGGCCTTTTATTTTATATGTTATTTTGAAAACATTTGATATAGTATTTTGGTTGTACATGTTTATATGGACGCTTTGTTGTTTTATATGTTATTTGGATACATGTTTATATGGAGACTTTGATGTTTTACATATGTTATTTGGGTACATGCTTGATATGATATTTTGAGACATTTGATACATGATATTTTTTATAGATTTGATATGGGTACATTATTCTCCAGATATATTTTATTATATATATGTACATGTCTCAGATGTTATTTCATAGATGTATATGTACATATGTTCATGTTGAATGTGCATGCATGTTTTCAATATTCATATTTTTATTAATGTTTATGTACATGTTATTGATCTTTTAATGTCTTAATCTTTTATGTTTATGTATGTGTTATTCATGTTTTTGTATAGGTTATTCATCTTAATGCCTTAATCTAAGTGTAATTAACTATATTTAATGACATGTCTTAAGGGGAGATCCTAAATCATACATAAGAATGTAGATTAAAATGTAAATATTTTATTTCATAGATATATGTATATATGTTCATGTTAAATGTAGACATGTATGGTTTCAATATTCATCTCTATGTATATGTTATTATTCTTAATGCGTTAATCTAAGTGTAATTAAATGACATGTCTTAAGGGGAGATACCAAATTATACATAAGAATGTAGATTAAAATGTATTTTTTATTTCATAGATGTATGTATATATGTTCATGTTAAAAGTAGACATGTATGTTTTCAATATTGACATTTTTATGTATATGTTATCGATCTTAATGTCTTTATCTAAGTGTAATTAACTATATTTAATGACATGTCTTAAAGGGAGATCCTAAATTATACATAAGAATGTAGATTAATGTATATTTTATTTCATAGATGTATGTAAATATGTTCATGTTATATGTAAAACATGTATGTTTTCAATATTCATGTTTATGTATATGTTATTATTTTTAATGCTTTAATCTAAGTATAATTAACTATATTTAATGACATGTCTTGAGGGGAGATCCTAAATTATACATATATAAGAATGTAGATTAATGCACAAGTAAGAATATAACATATACATGTACATAAGAACATATAAAGAGTATGACCTAAAGAATACATGTTACAATATTCAATTAATAAAAGTTAATACATATAAGAACATATAGATTATATACATAAATACATAAGAGCATTAACCATCATAAGAAAACATAAATAATGTATATAAATACATACAAATACTAAAGGGGTTGTCGTAAGGAGAGGTCCTAAAAGGTGGTACTAAGGGATGTCCTCATAGGTGGTCTTAAGGGGAGGTTAGGTAATAGGTGGTCTTAAGGAGAGGTTAGGTAATAGGTGGTCCTAAGGGGAGATCCTAAGAGGTTGTCTTAAGGGGAGGTCCTAAGAGGTTGTCTTAAATGAGATATCCATGTCTAATTTAAATAAAAATAGCAAAACATGTCTAATTTTGCATATCCAAGATAAATGATCCAATGTATACAAATTTATAGAATAAATATCTTGTCAATATTAAATGTGAAAGTATAAGAGCTATATAGACATAGCTGAACTAGAGCTCCACAATAAGTACATAGGTAAACTAGAGCTCCGCAAACATTGTAGTGTTAGGATCCTCTCTAATTTTTATTATCTGTAGAAGTTTTTCATGTACTTCAATAGACAATTTTCACTTTTGATTTCCATGACATCCTCTTCTTTGTATTGCTTGCTTCAAATTGTAACTTTGTTGCTATAACATGATTACTGTAATGTAAAACTTTTCCTCTAGGCTTGTATTCAATAAATTCAATACCAATATCAGTTACCCTTGTTTGTTGATAATGTGTTCCTTCAATAACAACTAATCCAATTGGATATGATTATTCATCATCATCTATAGTTTCTTCTAGTAACTTGTATTTTTCTTAAGTGCATCTTAAAAGATAATAGTCCACATTTTTTGCATTATCTGCTAAGGCTTGAATTGCAAAATATCTCCTGCATTAATATAAAAATAGATAAATATAAATTAATTTTAAAATGAATATACATGTATATTAATATATATATGTATGTATGTATGTATGTATGCATGCATGCATGCATGCATGCATGTATGTATATGCACCCAAACCTGCCATAACTAAATTAGAAATGCACTCATAATAAGCTAAATATAAAGGATCATGAATGTCAATGTCAGCATCTTCAAAAGGAGGCTTTCTAACTATCTCCTTCAAATTCCAATGTGAAACATATCCATTTTCAATATTTTCACATACACTCACTAGATTGTCCTTAATGCAGTCATCACAAAAACATGTTTTCTGTCTTACTTTAATTACTAGAAGTTTATGGTTTCCTGTAGCCATCACTTGATGTAAACTTCTACTAAGAATCGTTTGACAATTGAAAGGATTAGATTGATCTATATCTATTACATATAAAAAAATTAATTGCCATATTTCAAAATAAATATTTAATAAAAAGCTTGAATTTGAAAAATACATTAAAAATAAATATAAAGTTCACCTTTCACTTCCCAAAGTAACACTTATTTTATTCAGTATCTTGAGTAGCAAAATGAACTTTGCACCATTCAACAATTTGCTTTGCACTCTCTATCCAATTCCCTGTATGTACATACAACATGCATATATATATATCTTCTCTAGACATAGACATATATATATATATATATATATATATATATATATATATATATATGGTACTAGTATTAAACATGCACATTAAATGCATATTTACCCACAAGTTCATGTTGTCAAAGTGCAGACTTTATACATGCTCCTACTCCATCATGCTCCCCTTTTCCATGTCCACTTTCAAAGAAATTCCATAAAACCTAACATTGGTTCTAGCATGTTGCATTGCTAACCAATTAAATTATTTTGTAGATTTGAATTATCATGTGAACATGAAATGATAAGTAGAAATAATTAGTTGTGTACATGTATGAAATTGAATAGGCATGTACAAATAAATATAAGTTAAAATGAAGTTAAATAAATGTGTCAATTCATGTATACAAACTTGCACAACCATCAGACCAAATCCTGTGCTCTGAAACATTTATTCCACGATTTCTAAGATCTTTAGATAATATTGATGATGATGGATTCATTTTCATCCAACCTTTCTATCTCATCCACCTCAAATTGTGCATGTCTATAGGTCACTTGCAAAAATATTGCAACTTGTTTAGAATGAAAATATTTCCCTTGAAGCTTTGTTTGAGGTGCAAATGTATAATTCTCAGAAAAATCTACAAATAAAAGTATACAACCAGGTGGAAAACAATTTTTTGAATCTTGAAACTGTTTAGCTTTCCATTGTGCACCATGACAATGTTGGATATGTGGCTATATCAATGGACAAAACTTGGTCATAAACTCATCATAACGCAATTCACTTTCCTTCAATAAATTTTTTTTGGATTCATCTCCTGTCTTATTTTGGTATGTCTCATATTCATATCTCATCCATGAAACTAGTGTCAATTCATTAATATTCTCAATTACATTGAAAATTTATGTAAATCTCCACAATCTTCACACTGATTTTTGATGCATTGCACTTTGAACTCATCTGAATCTTCTAATTTATCACATAATATGGACTTCACAAATTGTGTTGTACTGCTAGGGATGACCAAATTAGGATCAAGTACTGCCATAACTTTTTTATATGATTGCAAGTGTAGACCAAATTAAACGTGATTTTGACAACAACAAGTTTCACGTATCTTATTTATGCATACAAAGGAAGGATACAAACTCTCAAACATTCTCTGACATATTTTAACATTTGAAAATTTTTGCTTGAATGTTTGAAATAATTCACTTTGAGTTATATCTATGAAATGTTTTGGATGTTCAATTTTGGCCCTGTCTCTTGATCTTTAATTTGTATAGTATCATGTTTGTTGGAAGAAACATGAGAATGTGTGGTCCAAAATTCAATAACCTGTCTTTTTACATCTTCAAAAATTTTATCTTTTTGAGGAACTCTACAAATATTCACCCAGTTGTTCTCAATGTTATTTTCTATGTGTCAATTTTCTACTAGATATAGTAGTCATCAATGCTCTATGTGCATCGCTCAAATCACCTCCTCAAGTTGTGTTGTCAATTTTTTTATAAGCATTTTAAAAGTTTTCAACTATTGTTTTATTAATATTATGTGCATAGTTTTTCCTGTTATCAACACCCAACAACTCCAAAATAGGTCTCATATATTTTCTCCTAAATAACTTGACAAATAATTGTGCCTATCCAAATATACTTTTATCTTTGAAATATTCATCCCACATGTTTTGACAATGCTTTCTAATAGTGTTATAATTTATCATATGTTTAGATGGAATTTGGTTAAAAAGTAGTTCCTCATCCAAATCCATCAAATTTTCTATGCCTTTTAATTTGTTTCTATTATTAGAACTCAATTTCTTCCTCTTCATTACTTTCATCCTCTTCATGAATCTCATCCTCTTTAGAAATTTCAATAGGTTGGTTTTGGTTATGTTTTGTATGACCTTTCATTTTGTCATCTCTTATTCTATCATATTTCCTTGATCTTTTCCTTGCACTGCCCATTGAATACTTTAATCTATAGAAAAAATTAATTAATTTAGATTTCACTAAATACTAGTTAATGCTTCAATATAGAATACATAAAAATAAGTAGATGAGAAAAAACACCTTAAAAATATTTGATCCTTTGCAATTGTGATTAAATCTAGAAAATAGTTGTTGAAAATGGCTTCAAAAGTTGTTGTCTTCTAAAAATGCTCTTTTATTTTTTGTTGTTTTCTATATTTATTAGAAAAAGGAAAAAAAAATTATTTTATATGAAATAGCCAAACTAACCGCTAGCATTTTGATGGACTAATTGGGGTTACGGCCAAAAGACTTTCGGCCAGAATAGTTTCGATTGAAAGGGTTTCGGCCGTAACTATCTATGTGGCATCCTTAGTGGCAACCACACAAGAAAAAATAAGAACTTCTCTAAAAATATCACTTTGAAGGCCAATTTGACCTACTAAAATGAAGTTTTTTTAAAAACTAAAAATACACTTCTGTAGGTCTCAGAGAGATTATGATCATATAATTTTTTTAAATTTTGATTACGGATAATATGTTATACTTTGAAAATATTACAAGTAGGTATTTTAAGTTTTAGGAAGATGTCTATTCAAAAATAGAAAAAAAATAGTAAATCATGTTCAAAAATTATTATTTTTTAATGTTACACTAGAGCAGAGAGTCTTCTTTAAGAATATGTAATTTGTTTTTAAAAATGTGTATATTTGATGGAAAAAGTTTGACGGGAGAAAAAAACTGTCAATTTCTGATAACTTTGACTTTGACCAAATATAACTTGAAAAATATTAGTTGAATTTCAATTTTTCTTTTTTGGTACACTAGATATACATGTCAACTCTAACATATTCCATAATTAGACCAAAATATGATCATTTGCATATATCTATTTTATGGGGAAAAAACTCTATATTTTCAGCATTTAAAAATAAATAAAAAATAGACTTTAAAAATTCCAAAAAGTAAACAAAAATTTTACTCAATTAAAAATAAAATAAAATTATAGACATAAACTTCATCCAATTTTACACATTTCATTAGTTTACATCATCTTCAAATTCTAAACACAAATGCCACTTTTATGTCGTTAAAGTTGAAGAGTTTAAATTCTGATATCACTTTCCTTTATAAAAGGTGACATAGGTTTGTGCTTTTACCCTAAAATAATAATTAAATTTATAGTAAGGAAACTGATATTCATGAATTTGATGATGTTATTGATCATAAGATGTTCAAATCTAAACATTTTTTTTTCTCAATTCATCTTAGATGTCCACGTTGTAATGGATTCTAGTTGAAAAAATGTCAATATTTTTGGAAATACAATAGGGAAGTAAACTCTGGGGGGGGGCTGAATCAGCACTAAAAACTTTCTACCTCTAAAACTATTCACCACACATCCACTTAACCATCTATCCAAATAAATTAAAATACCAAATTAGGTATATACATCCATAGCATGAAAGTAAATATTCAACACATGTATGACACAAGATATTTGGTTACCCAGAAACCCTCCAAGGAGAAGGTAAAACTGGGGTGGGGATGACACCCACAAATCTTTACTACTATAGTAATAAAGTGTATCCAATTAAGGTTATAATGTTTTATCATGAAACATGATCTACCTTGTGAAAGGTCTGCCCTATTAAATGATTTAGAACACCCTACTAAAAGTGTGCCTGGTGAGAGGACTTCAACTTACAATGAAGTAAGCACCCTGATAAAGGATTTACAAGAGCCTATTAGGACTACTCTGTTAAGAGATTTGACTAATTCACCTATTAAAATATCTCATTAATGATCTTGTGGTTAGTACTCTATTGCTTGATGTCAAATCACCTCTAAATTGATGTGTACTTGATCCTTTCTGATGAGATATACCTCTATTGTCCTCTATTTCCTTTCCTTTGTTCTCCTTCTAACTGATTCTACAATGTAACTCAATTCATAAGACATTAATCACCACGAATGCTCTATTTGTGCATGCAAACTCTCTTCAATTCAACTTAGCATTCCTTTCATCCATCTATAAAGTTTAGGGTTCATCTTCTGTAAGAAGACCTCGGTGATTTAGGGTTAGGCATGAATTAACAATAATGATTCACCCATATTTCTGCTTAAACCTTCCCTTTTTTGATTGGATGCATGTCATGCATAGGGATTCACAACTAACATTCATCCTTATCAACAAAAATTGTAAAACAATACTTAAGTCACTAGTACATTTGACCCCAATTTTTGACCATCTAATAAATTGGGGTCAATTTGGTCAAAATGTGCAAGGCAACATATACCTTTTGTTAAATGTGAGCCCGTGTTGGTTGAAATGTGAGCTCGTGGCATCTCATTTCTCTTTGTTTTCTCTCAGTTCATATGACTTCAACTTTTTTTCATTGTTATAATTTTATACCCAAGTCAAGAATGCTAGGCAATCTGAGGGCACAGAATGGGACCTAGAGTAGTTGTTTTTGAATTTTAGTGAGTTCCACAATTGACTGTCTGAACAAGTCATAGGGGATTGAGCTTGTGAGACCATTGTAAAGGTCGTAGGGGCTGTCAGAGTGTAATTTAAGCTTATAGTAAACCCCAGAAGGATAGACTTGTAAATTACCATTGGAATTGGGATCTAAGTCGTAGATCACCTTTTTCTGGAGTTCTCACCTATACATAATTTTTTGCTCAGTATATTTGTGTAAGCTCTTGTGGCGATGTTTTCTTTCTCTAGTTCTTTTGATTTTGGATTTTATTTATACTCAGAATAATTCAAGTCATGTCTGTCATTAATGCAAATATGTAAGCAATGAACTTTTCAATAGACTATTCATTGTAGTTTGTCAATCATGCATCACATTAAGTGGCTAGCACTTATCGTGGTATTTTTGCTAACTGTTAAAGTGTTAAAACAAAGTGTACAATCATATCATATTTATTATGTTAAACTAGAAGCATGAAAGAATTGTTGTACTGAATAGTGAGCATGAACAATAGCAATGCATATCCATCCAAGCTTAAAAGACTATGGGTGACCATCTTCTTGAACCTCACTATTTGGACGACTATTAGAATTTGGAAATCAATGAATTTTGGTGTTCTTGGCAGCTCATTTTAGGGATCTTAAAACCTTGCTCATAGCCATCGGTATTCTACCATACCTTGGCTTCTTTAAAAGCATGTTGAAATTCGCTTGTATTTCTTGTACCACAGTCCCAGATCATGTTTTTTTTAAAGAGAAAGCTGATGCATTATGGCTATCCAGCTACATGCATACCTTGATAAAATCATCCACATATTTCTTTTATCTTGGTCTTCACCATCTTTCTTAATGCAGCCTTCAGCAATTAAGCTTCTATAGGACTAGAATTGCAAGAATTCGTCCTACTTGTATTGCTTATGTTCACATGACTATCCTGCACCATGTTGCAAGAATATTTTCTCTCGCCATAGCGTGTAGCCTCCACAAAAATGCCACATTCCTTTGTTTCATTAATTTTTCTTGATGAGATTAATATAAAGGTTGCTAAAGTTTCTCTAAAGGAAAAGACAAAGGGCGCCTTGAGCATTTTCCAACACTCAAAAAATGCTATTTTGGAGGCTGCTGATGCTGTTAGGCGTGCTACAGGATGATCTCAAATTGAAGATGATATGAAAAGAACAAAAGCTTTAGCAGCATCAAGCAATCAAATGATTTGGACTGGATATGCAAATTGTAGAATCTTAACATATGGTTGTTCAAATTTTGTATCTCCTAAATGATTTCCTTAGCATATAACTTGTTGTGCATAGTTGCCAAGTTTGCTTATTGTATCGGGCATATTAATGAAGAAGCATATTAGTTACTGTCAGTGTTTACGATAGTTTGATTAGTTACTGTCGATATTTTTCAGGCATTCTATAAAATAGTTCACATGCCTTGCATATGATATGACATTTTGCATGCATCCTGCACTCTCTCATTCGGTTGATGATGGATTACGGAAAGTGATTTGAAACAATGATGCTAAAAAACACACAATCAAATCCAAAATGAACTTGCATTACAAATGGATTGTGGAAATCTGATATTGTTGATTTTGCATGCACGTCTACCAGGACCTTCATTGGTTGAAATTTTGACCAATTCTAGGCAGAACTTGAACCATGGCTATGGAATTTTTTTGACCAAAGTATTGGTCAAAATTTTGACCAACCAGTAGGTTGGTTGAAATTTTGATCGAAATTTTTTTGACCAATGAGTTGGTCAAAGTTAGTCGAAGTTTGGTCAAAAAATGGGTCAAAATTTTGACCAATAATGGTCGAAAAATGGTCTTAGATGTAGTAGTGAGTGGGCCCAAAAATAATTTACATAGTAGTTTGTTCCAATACAAACAACTATATCAAAATTTTATTACTTAGCATCTGATGTCCCTAGTGTTCGACACTAACTATAACTTCAATGTTGTCACTTGGCATCTAAGTGAGTCGACATGCACTGCTTGCTCGACACTTGAATCACTCAGCACATACTATCTGCTTGACATTTGAGTGACTTGGCACTTAAGTGGCTCGAAACTCACTGTTCACTTGACACATACTATCTTCTTGGCATCTAAGTGACTTGGCACTTGAGTGGCTCGACACTTACTGTTCACTCGGCATGCACTAACTTTTATGCTATGCTTGACATATATTACTTATTTGGTATGAACTAAGTAGATGACTTAAGTGTATAAACACTCATTAGTCAAAACCAATCTGAGATCAACAATCTCCCCCTTTGACATGAGTGTCAAAAACACTTGGTCATATTGTAGGACTGGAAAATAGGTAAATTTGCATAAATGAGAGAATCACTTATCTCATATAAAACTATGCAAAAAAAATATAATCCAAACATAAAACCCATTTAAAATCAAAAGAGATTAAAACAAGAAACCCCCTTTCAAATTTATCTCCTATGCTCTCCTTTCTTCTCCATAAATTTTAATTTGTTGTAGCTCTTGATGTTGACAAGATATACCTATAATTTGAAAGCAAATTTGATAGAAGAATGACAAGATAATGCGATAGAAGAACGATGATAATGAGAATACTAGGAGAATGTGGTTGGAATAATGAGGTTAACCAAAACAAGTGCAAAGAGGCTCAATTTATAATATTTGAGAGCCAAAATGCAAAATTGGAAGGAAAATGTGCAATTGGAAATTGTCATAGTTAAATTGCACAAATTGGAAAATTGCCATGATTAAGAGATTTAAAATGGAAAATGTTTATAAAGTGGCACATTATGACAAGTTGTAAGAGATGTCATAGAAACATGCAAAAAAAATTAATAGAAGAATTGGAAAATGGAAGGGAACGTGTAAGAAAGGGAAAAGAAAGTGTAAGTCTTGGAAAAGGAAGGTGTAAGAGTGGAAGCCAGAAAATAGGAGGTGGAAGCACAATTAGTGGGAATGTGTATGAGTTAGGATTTTTGAAAAACTCATAAATCACTCCAAAATGGAAATTAGAATTTAGGAAATAGAAAATGGAAAATGAGAAATGAGAAATTAGAATTAGAATTTGGGAAATTAGAAATTCCCATAATTCATGAAAATGGAGTCAATTAATTAATAAAGATTAATTAATTGATAAAGGATAGTAAAGAGGAATAATTAATAAGAGGGAATAAAATTAAATGATTAAGAAAGAGGAATATACTATGGGTTATCTAATCCTATAGGAGAAATTAATAGAAATGATTGGCCAAATGATAAAATAAATGGATGATAATCCTATAAAAGGATCATGATGAAAATACAAATCAAATGTGATGATATTAGATTGAATCAAGGATATTATAGAATTTATGAGATAAATGATGCCAGATGAAGGACATGAAATTATGACTTATCAAGGACACATGACAAGGATTGATGATGTTGATAAGGCATTGAAGGATGTGACAATTCCAAGGATCGAATTGATAAAATGAGGACATGCCAAAGACACACGACATGTATTAATGAATGTTGATAAGACACTAAAGGATGTAACAATGCCTAAAGGATCTGTGATGATAAGATGACATTGAAATGGTTTTGAATTGATTCTAAGATGATTTTCATTTTTATTGAATGGTGATCAAGTTGGCCAAAAGATCAAAGTTAGTGAAATGAGAAAATGGGACAAGTTATGATGCAAAGGTGATAAAAGAGTTGGCATGAACCATTTTTGAGCATCTACACATATATTAATGATCTTATCCTTATGAGCATAACATAGATAACTAGAATCTATTTGGATTTTATACAAAAAAAAATTCAAAATTTGGAAACACATGACTTATCAGTCATACCTAAAAATTTCAATTTCATAGCTCCCTCTAAGTTAATTGTTCTATGCTATACTATTTTGTGCTATACTCTGTATGTACAAAATCTTTCTCCTACTAAGTAGATTGTCTATCTATTTGGCTTTGTCTCTATCTCCCTAATACTCTTTCTCATTATTACTCCCCCTTTTTCCTCACTCCACCTTTTTGACACTTATGTCAATGGGTTATACACTAATAGTGTGTTTGTCCAAAAATGGTTTATGGATCTCAAGGATAATCTTTAGAGCTACATCCCAATATCACAAGCTACCTCCAATGATTTAATTTGGATGGCTAGCTTGGCAACAAGGTGTACTAAGCCTTCATATGTAGAAAGATGAGAGTTTTTCTTCATGATATTTTCAGTGTAGGCTAGTTCCTTGTGCAATATCTCCATGTGTGGAGTCAATATCATCTAGATCCATATCAATTTAGGCTTGATGTTAGCTTCATCTATGTATAATGTTGCTAACTAACTTTCGGAGTGTAGGAGGGTGTTGAAGTGTTTCTCACTTTGGGTTGGAGACTTTAGTAGAGTTATGCCAGATGTGTGCATAATGCTCTCCAAGTTTAGGATATGACTCCTAACTTCCCTTGTGAAGAGTGTAGTATCATTCAGTTTGGTATACAAAGAGAAAATATTCTCTAGTGTCTTCTTCACACTTTCTATTTTGGTTGCTAATTCAACTTGTGTCAATACAATGGCACTTGATATCTTTTCATCAACTTGATGTTGGAACTTTCTCTTAGACCATTCAAGTAATTTGACATTAGAATCTAGGTTGGTGTCAATAAATTTCTCCACTAAGCTAGTTAACTGTTCAATTATTGTCTTGTTTTCTTATGAAGCCGGCAGACCAAACACATCAATAAAAGTATCTTTGATATCAATCAAAGCTTGGTTTTTCCTATGCTTTTGTCTAAGCAATTCCTTATGCTTCTTCTTTGCTAGAGCTTCCTAGAGTATACCTGTCTACTCGATAGTAGTAGTTGCATAATCAAATTTGGGAAACTCAATTACTTCATCTAGGTTTACATCAACAACTGATGTAACTTCAACTCCCTTGGATGTACTTGGACTTGGCCTTGAGGATTATAATGGTGTGGCATCTATGCTTGGCCTCTAAAGAACTTTACTAGGAGGAGTGGTAGATTTTGGTAATGTTACCAATATTTGTATTACTGTCTAATCCTCTGACTTTGTTGTCAAACTTGATTCTTCAGATGTGCCCTTCTCTTCCTCTATACTAATAGTAACACCTTGATTGTGTTGTAGGTGCAGCAGTATCTACTTGACTTATTTGAATTTGAGTCTCTTCATTCTTTTCTATCTCATGTTTCTACTCTCCATCTGTCTCACCTTTATCATGTACACTTTCCTCTATAGTGACCGAGGTTGAAGTACTTTGTGCCATTGTACTAATGGTGGGAGTAGATATCTCCTTCCTTAGATATACCACAATGGGTAGTGTTGGTTGTATCATTGTGAATTGAGGAAGAGTTTAAGGTGTAATTTGTTTTTATAACACCTCCCCTGCAAATACCTTCTCAATCTCATCAACACTCACTAGTACAGGATTTTCACAAAGTTTGCCTGGGTAGTGGATTCAACCAGTATTTTTTTCAAATCATTCATTGTGAGGGGGTTGATGTTTTGAGTGACAAAATTAGAAACATCCTTTACCTTTATGGTGTCATCTTCTTTGTTCACCTCATTTGAAGGAATGACATTTAGCACTAGTGTATCTAGTACACTTTGTTTATTTGGTTGCTCATACTTAGCTGGTGCCTATGTGTGTATGTTTATATATGTGCCTCCTTCAACTATCTCTTGTTTAGTGCCATCTTATTTTTCTCCTTCTTTTTCTTCTCCTGCCTCAATAGGTACCTGCAATATTGTCTGGGATGTTGTCAAACCATATAGTGATTTTCACATCAAAGTAGTATTTTGTACAACATCCTCAATGTTAATCTACAATATATTGAATGCCTTATATTTTGGTGCAAATTTTCTAGTATATTTCTTAATGGCTTTTTCCATTCCACCCTTAGTTCTAAAATTACCTGGGCAAGTGTTGTTTCTCTTCTTCTTTTTTAGTATCTAGGCAATAATGTCACTTCTACTATACTCTCTCATACAAACTCCTAGATAGGGAGCTGGCAAGTTCAAGAGGAGCCTTTTTAAATATTTTCATCATGGCATATACTACCTCTTCAACTTGATTCATTTCAATCTTCCCATGATTGTCAAACTCAATGTGAGAGAATCTAGATAAATCAACATGATTTCTAATATTCTCACATAGATTATCTAAATCTAAAGAAGAACTGTGACTTACCACTTGAAACTAGTTGTTTTCATTAGATTTAGTCTTCTCATCATTAGATTCAGCTAGAGCAACATATTTTCTCCTCAGTCTCTTCTAAGATTCTTCACCCTTGCTAGCTTGACTAGCTCTTTTCTCCTTTGGCTTGTATACTTCCTTAGCTTTTGGTGTAGTGCCCCTTGTGCTAGCCCTAGTTGTAGGTACTATAGGATGGGTAGATTTTGTAACCTTATTTTTTTTGTTTACTATAGGTGCTTTAGATTTTTTTTTCTTCTATTCAGTAGTTGTTGCTGTGTCACTAGCTTCTTCTCCCTCAACACCTTCTACAATTTCTACTTCCTCTTCTTTTTTGTCCTCTCCTTGACCTTGGGTGATGGCAACTGGTGCTTGGGTAGGTCAATTCTCTTCATCATAATCATCATCATCATCATCTTAATCTTCTTCTACACCTTCACCAAATTTCTCTTTCAGTTTATTTACCATCTCATTCTTCTTTCTAATGATTAAAGTAGTTTTCAAGTCCATTGTGATTTTTGACTTGGCCACATCATACTTCCCAAAAGTTGTAGCCTCCTTGTCCACTTCTTCTTCAAGTAATGTTGTTATTTTTGCAGAGGCTTCATCAATGCTAATTTCATATCTGAATGGTCTTAACCATCTAACTCTTGGAACTATTGCTTGGACATATGTATAGTCAATGTCAACTAGGAAGCAAACATCATCAAAATGTTTCTCCACTAGTGAAACTAGTATCCTTAGTCTTTTCTTCATTGACTGCTTAAAGTCTTCAAAGTAGCTTGTCATGACTAACTCAAAATTATCTCTTAGTTGCTCAATGAATTTACCTATTTGCACTACAATATATCTATTTACCTTCCACACAACTTTACCAAAAGTAGGAAATTTATTCTATACATAAATGAATATACATACAAGAATAGATCCAAATTTGCATTGTGCACTTTTGGTCTTCCTTATGGCTCCCAAACTCTTAGTCAATTGTTGCAATTGTAACTTGACAAGATCATAAGTGCGATCTTTCATCACTATTTTGTATCCCACGTCCACTGCAATACATGGAACATTGTTAAGCCTGATAGATTGATAGAACTTATATGATATTATCCTCACTACAAAAGTAATTAAAGGATCTATGATTTTATCTATTGTCATCCCTTATTTATTCCACACAACCCTTGTATTCCTTTCAATTACCTCTTTTGCTTCACTTCTCAATATCTTTGGCTAATCTAGGGTTAAATACCCTATAACCCTATGCACAATTTTTTGGTGATTTTCACTGATCCATTCTCTAATCATATAGAATTATCATGTATCCTACTCAAAAATATCTTTGTCCATTCTGCCTTGAAGATGTTAGGGAAATCTAGGGCATGGGTTAACCCTTTCTTCTCAACAATTTTGAATTCCTCCTTTAACACTCCATTTTCACATAATTTACCATATGTCTCCCTAATTTCCATCTCTCCTATGCTTCCAACCTTACATGTATAGTAGCATCTGACATCTTGGATCATTAAGACATGTAGTGGTATCTGTAGACACTCAAAAGTGGTTTGCATCGACAATTTCATCGTACTTTCATATTGATTCATCCCATTTTCTTATTCCACTAACTTTGATCTTTTGGCCAAATTGATCATATTTCATCATTTGTATCCTCTTTCACATCAATTGCATGTCATTTCAAAACCATTTCAAAGCAACTTGGAATTACCCCAAGTCAACTCGTAATCACCTGAAATCAACCACAATCATCATGAAATGTATCAAACATCCAAAATCAATCATCATCTTTTCAATCCTAGGCATTGTTGTGGCTTTCAGTACCTTGGAAACCTATCAATCTATCAAATCTTATCAATCTAACCTTAGTACTATCATGGCTCTCAGTGCTAGGTCAAACTATCATTCATGTCATTTAATCTTTGACATCATTGAGTGTTTCAATCTTGGATCATGGAATTATGAATCATTTTAATAATATTGACAACATCTATCAATGTTATTATGATCAACCATATCAATCAATCTCAATCCTGTAGCATTTACACTATTGGTTAAGTGTTACATATCCTTAATTCATGTCATGTGTCCTTCGCATGTTAATCAATCAATCAATTTGACCATGGCTTTGGTCTACTTGTCATCATCCTATTCAATCCATATCAATCATCACATTTCATCAAAGGATACTATTGCACTTATCAAATCAAACTGGCCAATCATCTACTAATTTTCTCTATAGGATTAAATAACCCATAATTTAATCCTATGTCATTTCACTAATTATTCTTCTTAACTAACCTTCTTAATTAATTGATATTTTATTAATTAATTGGTTCATCATCCACAAACCATGGAAATTTTATAATTTCTTAAGTCATATTTTCCTCCATTAATTCCATTTTTACACATTTCTATTTTGTGGAATAAAAGATTTATAATTCAAATATTCCACAAAATATTGACATCATCATGACACTTGGGTATGACACCTCATTGATTCTCCTTTAACACTTGGCTATGATATGTCAAAATCCAATATTCTTATTCTCTTATGCACATATATATTTGGCTTCCATTGTCATAGATTCTTGGCTTTAAGTGGGCTTAAGGTGTTGTATAATGTGTCATAGATTCTCTTCCACATTTAGCCATTTTTGACTTCCAAGTGTCATAGAATCCTACACTTGGCATCTTGTGTGTCATGAATTCTCCAAGGAATCTCTTGCCAAGTCACATATCCAAGGGTGACAAATCCAATGCTCTCACCTTGTGTGTTGATTATAAAATGAGCATTCTTTCTCTCATTTCCTGTCCTTGGCCTGTTACTATTTTCACTCTTGCTCTCACATGTAAATCATAACTTCAAGTATTCTCATAGCATTATCATCACTATAAGCTTTTTCTTCATAATTGTGTGCATTATAACAATTTGGAGCTACATCACATGGAGAAGAAAGAAGGACATGAGAGCTACAAGTGAAAGAGGGAGTTTTAACATTGTTTTTCTTTCTTTATTCATTTGGATTTCATGGTAGACTAGAGGGTGTTAACATATGTTTATTGGGTTTGTGATTTTCTCATAGTATGCTAGACATTAGCCCATTTTTTGGTCCTACAATATTATAGACAATGCACCATATGGATCTTGTTTATAAGTTATGTTTGGAATAGCTCTAAAGTTAGCTTGCTTAATCTCATTTCTTATCAATTGCACATTCAAAAATTCCTTTCCCTCTAAAACCTTGGTTGTTGAAGAACAAGACACCATTTCATAAAACTAGGTTTTGCAAAAAATTCAAATTGCGTAACTCAACACTCGATAAATAACTTTACGATTTTGCAATAATGGTATCAGGTGACTATTGAATCCATTTGCAAAAGCTTAGAACAATTTTTCTAGTTTGTCTTTAGCTCTCCATCCTCTCCTTCAAATTTGAATAATGTCAAATGAGTAGAAATAAATCATATAGACCTCAAAACCTTGCAATTAATGCTTAGTTCTTACACAATTGTAAGCTCGGCTTCAATAAAGATTTCAACTCACTCTACTTTCATGAAGTTTTTGTTCCACTTGGAAACTACTTTATACTCAATCAACACTAACAACTTTAATAGCTTGGCATCTACTAATATTTCACTCAACAACCATAGTGAAACTTTTCATGCTTGGAAGCAACATGAAAACTAACAAAACTAAAAGACTTCTTCTTGATTCTTAACAACATTTTGCATCTTTCTTCATGCATATGTAATCTTTTCAGCTTAATCCTCAGAACTAATGTAAAGTATATCATTTTTAAGATATCAGTCCCACTTACCTCTTGATTACTTAATTGGAGGAGGTGTGATCACCTAACCCATTGGGTGAAGTGATCCCATCTACACTTCATGTGCTACAATCTTCCTTTCTCTTCCATGTCTTGTTCATTTCATCTATGATATTATCAACATCTACCTTTTCTTTGCCTTTGTTGAACTCACTGCTTGGTTCCTTTGACCTTGTTGGACAATTTTTACTTATGTGACCAGTCTTCAAATAGCTAAAACATGTGGTTTGACTCAACCATCTACTGTAGTCACTTCTAAAATGTGTTCTTATGCAATTTTCAGCAACATGTCCATATTCTTGATAGTAGTGACAACTATACCTTGTATTATAATCCCAATTATAAGATTTTCCATTATGCCTTATCTTTGTCTATTTGTTTGATGACCATTTAGGCTTGGATCTGCACTCATATGCTCTATGTCCATACTTCTGACAATTATAGTAGTATCCTTCAAATCTTTGTGAGCTTGTGGTCTTGGTTCTATATTCATGTGCTTGATGCCCTTGTTTGTTGCATTTATGGCAGTGCCCATGAATTTCTCCTTAGATCTTTCTCCTACAAACATTAGCAATATGACCTATCTTACCACAATTATGACAAGTAGGTTTGGATTTTTTACCTTTTTTACTTCTCTCTTTGCCACTTTCAGATATTTCTCCTTCTTCAATACTAGTGTATCCCAATCCAAAAATATCATTGTTGGATCTAGGGGATCTCATCAATTGTTCAAAGTATTTGATGGCTTCACTAGGTTTTTTGAAACTATCAACAAATTCCTTTTCTATTTTTAGATCATTTCTCAATTTTTCATTCTACAACTTCAATGTTGTGATCTCAACATCCTTTGCATTTAGTTCATGATTTGTAGTCATCATTTGACTCAAGGTCTCCAATTGCATGTTAGTAATCCTAGTTACCTCTGATGTTTTCTCTTCTAGTTTGTTGGTCAAAATCCTTTTGTCATCTTAAATCATGATTTTTTACTCCTTAGCTTTCTTTTGCTACTTGGTCACTTCACATAGCAATACTAATTATATCTCTTGTTATCTCTTTAGATTTCTGACCTCATCAAATAGGGTTCCATTCTTTTTCCATTAGATCTGCAACTCCTGCATCAAATTCATTGGAATTTCCATTTGCAAATAATTCAGTAGTATCAATCTCTTGGTAATGTGTGTCATTCTCTTGAATAAAATTTCCTTCCTTCTCTTCAAGGATCTCTTTAAATCATCTCTTGCTTCATTCAGTTGATGTAGGGAACGTTGTATTTTAATTGTTTGGTTCTCAATAGTCTTTCCCAATTCATAGATTTCCATCTCCAAGATCTTTCCTCAAAGTTGGAAAGACTTTCTTTCATAGAACTAAGCTTTGATACCAATTGTTGGAAATATAACAAGGAACTAAACTCTAAGAAGGGGGTGGGGGTGAATCAGCACTAAAAAATTTCTACCTCTAAAACTATTCACCACACATCAATCTCATAGTCTATGCATATAAACTAAAATACCAAATTAAGCATATACATCCATAGCATGAAAGTAAATATTCAACACATGTATGACACAAGATATTTGGTTAGCCAAAAACCCTCCAAGGAGAGGGTAAAACTGGGGTGGGGATGACACCCAAAAATCTTCACTACTGCAGTCATAAAGTGTATCTAATGAAGGTTACAATGTTTGATCATGAAACATGATCTATGCTTTGAAAGGTCTGTCTTGTTAAAGGCTTACAAGATTGTTAGATTTTACCCTGTTAAAGGATTTAGAACACCTTGCTAAAAGTGTGCCTGGTAAGAGGACTTTAACTTACAATGAAGTAAGCACCCCATTAAAGGATTTACAAGAGCCTGTTAGGACTACTCTTTTAAGAGATTTGACTGATTCACCTATTAAAATATCTCAACAATGATCTTGTAGCTAGCACTCTATTGCTTGATATCAGATCACCTCTAAACTGATGTATACTTGATCCTTTCTGATCGATGTACCTCTGATGTCCTCTATTTCCTTTCCTCTAGTCTCCTAATTAATTCTCCAATGTAACTCAATTCGTAACACCTTAATCACCATGAACTCTCTTCAATTTAACTTAGCATTTCATTCATCCATCTATTAAGTTTAGGGTTCATCTTCCTTAAGAAGACCTTAGTGATCTAGGATTAGGTATGAATCAATAGTAGTGATTCACCCATATTGTCACTTAAACCTTCCCTTTTTCTGATTGGATGCATGTCATTCATAGGGATTCACAATTAAGATTCGTCCTTATCACAAAAATCATAATACAATACTTAATTTGGACCAAAAGTGGTTTGCGTAGTAGTTTGTGCCAATACAAACAACTATGTCAAAACTGTATTACTCAGTATCTAAAGTCCCTGCTACTTGGTACTAATTGTAACTTTAATGTTGTCACTCGACATCTGAGTGACTTAGCATGCACTACTTTCTTGGAACTTGAATCAGTCAGCAAATATTATCTTCTCAACATCTAAGTGACTCAGCACTTCAGTGGCTTAACACTCACTATTTACTCGACATGAACTAACTTATATGTTATGCTCAACATATGTTACTTATTCGATATGAACTAAGTAGATGACTTAAGTGTATAAACACTCATTAGTCAAAACCAATCTAAGATCAACAATTATATAGGTGGATATTTGAAGAAATATTTCTTGGCCTACTATTAAGGAGGTATTGAGGTGGAGAGTTATGTGAAGAAGGACGAAGAACAAGATAAGGAAGAAAATGAAGAAAGAAAAGTGGTCCCAAAATTTTGTTTCTTTTGTCTTTTATATTTTTTTTGGTTTGTTACATGTGTGATGATATGGACATCAACCAAAATTTGGAGAAGTTATTCAGTTATCTTTAATAGACATCTCTCCCAACTCATTTATGCCATGGATGTGCCACATAATAAGGACCGAAGCTGATAAGATTTATTTAGTTCCCTACAACCTTCTTCAACTTCCTTTTTGTATTATCTTCTTATAGTCTATGAGAGACACATCATTGCTTGTTCCAAAAAGCATATTTATAATTTTTAAAGAATGTATTCTACTCTAACACATCAAGATTGGAGAACCTTGCAAACATTCTTGCTTTGCTAAGAATCTTTATGAATATAATGTATTATGTTTGTGATCTGATTTTGTAAATGATATGAAGGTTTTAATATCTCCCATTCTATTAAAGGGACACTAGGGTCATATGTTGCTCCTAAGAATATGACCTATGAGGTTACAATAAATGAAATAAATAACACACAACACAATAAATTTTTTACCCAGAAACCCTCTAATGAGAAGGTAAAACTAGGGTGGGGATGACACCCACAAATCTTCACTATTGGAACTGTAAAGTGTAGCCAATTAAGGTTACAAGAAGTTTGACCATAAACTATGATCTACCCTATGAAAGGTCTACCATGTTAAAGGCTTACAAAGACTATTAAGTCTCACCCTATTAAAGGAGTTAAACACCCTGCTAAAAGTGTGCCTTGTTAGAGGACTTAAACTTGCAATAAAACAAGCACTCGCTTAAGAGATTTACACAAGCCTGTTAAGACTAATCTATTAGGAGATTTTCTCTACATCACTTATTAAAATGATTTAACACCACAATCCTTCAATTAGCACTCTACTTCTAGATGTCAGATCTTCTCTTTCTTGGTGTGTACTTGATGTTTCTTATTAGAGATGTCTCCTTTATCCTCTCTCTTCTTTCCTCTATTCTCTCTAATTGATTTTGCAATTCATAACATTATCACAACCTCCATAGCCACTATGAATGCTCTCTACACTTAGCATTCATCTCTCTTCAATATCCTTCTCTTCCTTCACACATAACAAACTGTTTAGGGTTCATCTCCTTAAGTAAACACAAGCTGGCTAGGGTTAGGTTAGAATCAGTAGCTAATGTTGATCCATTTTTCCACTTAGAACATCCCTCAATTTGATTAATTGAATGTACAACATAGATATTTGTAATATACATTTTTATAGATCTTCTAGAATCATAAAACAATTGTTAAGTTGGCTCAAAAATGGTTTACATGGAAGTTTGTGCCATTACAAACTACTATGTCCAAAATTGTTCACTTGGCAATTGACGTCTCTAATGCTTGGCATGTACTATATCTTCAATGTTGTCACTTGTCTTCTGAATGAATTGAAATACTCTATTTACTCGACTCCTGAGTGACTCGGCACTAACTATTTGCTCGACACATACTGGTGCTCGACACTGACTATGTATATTACTCAACATGTATTTTCTACCAACTAATATTCGACATGCCTTGATCACTTGGCTCACATTGATTGCTCAACTTGCTTTGATCACTCAGCTTGACCTGTAATACTAATAGATAATGACTAAGTGTTTTGTTACTATCTTGTCAAAACCAATATGAGATTAACAATATCCCCCTTTGACATGAGTGGAAAAAACATGTTGTCATGCATATACAATCCTTATTATGACCATAACTCAAACAATATATATAAGTGACTCAGTTCTTATACAAAATTTCAAAACTTCAAAATTTTGCAAAAATGGAATACCTCATTCCTACATTACACCCCCTAAGTAAATGTTTCCTTACTGTATCTAAATTTGGAATCTGATACTCATGGTGAGTATATTTGTTGTACCCTATTTCTACATAATTACTTCCCTTCACTTCATTATTTTCCTTGGCTTTACTAAATTGCCCTTATAATCATTATCCCCCTTTTTTGACACTTATGTGATGGGTAGTACACTGATAGTGTGTTTATCCAAAAATGATTTATGGATCTCTGTTATGGTTTCCAATGTTACATCCCAATTATTGCATGCTACCTCTAGAGATTGGTACTAAATTTCTAGCTCGATAGCAAGGTTAAATAAGCCATCATGAGTAGAAAGATGAGAATCTTTCTTCATCAATGTTTTATCATAGGCAAGTTCCTTGTGAAATAATTCCATGTGTGGGGTCAACATGGATTGGATGTTGATCAAGGTAGGTTGAATGTTAGCATCTTGTGCTTTCATCTCGGCAAGACTACCTTGAGTGGATAGAAGACACTGAAAATGTGACTAACTTTGACCAGGAGATAGTTTTAAGGTATTACCTATAGTCTTTAGATCTCCCTCCAATTTATCAACATGTCTCTAAATCTCATGTGTGAAAAGATTCACATCACATAACTTGGTGTAAAGAGAGACAATATTCTCCAACACCTTCTTCACAATCTCCAAATCAACATGTCATAGTACAAGGGCACTAGATATCATTTCAAGTACCGTAGTGAAATTTTTTTTCAGACCATTCGAATAGTTTAGAATTTGAATCTAGGTCTTCATCACTAATCTTATCAACAATATGTACCAGTTGCTCAATAATTTGTTTATCTTCATTAGTAACTGGAAGACTAAAATCATCAAGAAATATATCTTTGATGTCATGAAGCACTTGCTTCTACTTATGCTCCCTTCTTAGCAACTCTTGTTGTTTCTTCCTATGTAGAGATTCATGTAGAATTCTCGTATGCTCAATGGTGATTATGTTTAGATCAAACTTGGGTAGCTCTATCACCTCATCTAGGTTCACATCTCCATAAGATATTTCTTTTGAGCTCCTTGATATTTTTGTACTAGGCCTTGATATTTGCAATGGAGTGGCATGAGTTGTTGGCCTTTGAAGAACTTTACTCCTAGTAGGAGCAATAGAACCTAGTAAGGTAACCAGAGTCTAGATGGTAATTTGTTCTTTGGGAGATGTAGTCACCTTCAATTCTTCAGACTTGTCATCTTGTCTCACTTCCTATTGAGCTTCACCTTGAGTTTGTGGAGTAGGTGTAGGACTAGATTCCTAACCTAATTTGATTTTAGTTCCATCTTTCTCAACTATAACTAAGGCTTGCTTAGTTGAAATAAGTGGCACTAAAGACAATTCTACTGGTGTTATAGTAATAACACTTAGTTGTTTAAATTGCTTGCACTTTGATCTTTTGTCTCATTTGTCTCCAAAGGTGTAGGGGGCACATTGGATGTGTCAATTTATTTATCCCCTACTACTGCCACTTCTACCTTTTTAATTTCATCTATTCTCACAAATACAGGGTTTGAGCATAATTGTGCTACCATGGTGGAATCATTTAGTATCTTCTTCAAGTCATTATTAGTCAAAGGATTGATGTTCTGAGCAGAATTATCAAGAAAATCCTTGATTTGTATTGAGTCCTATTGACTCACTTGGTATACCTGTAGAGGACTATCATTCAACACTTGTACATCTTGTACATTTTGTTCATCTTGTTTCTCTTCTTTAGTTGTGGCCTCTTCTATTGTTGTTTCTTCCTTAGTGCCTTCCATACTACCATGATTTACTAATACCTCTTTTTCTTTTTTTGTTGTCACTTTTTCATCTATCTTAGTATCTTGCATTTCTTGCTCACCTTTGTCTTTTATTGTAGAAGTGGATGATCGATAGATTGTTTTCCAAATTTGTGTACTCTTGGACACCACATATTCAATATTCTTGTTCAATATATGGAAAGCTCTATATTTTGGCGGAAATTTAGACTTGTGTTTTTCCACAGCCTTGGTAATCTTCCTCTTATCCAATTCTAGCATTACTTGGGTCAGAGTAGATTCCATACTTTGTTTGTAAACTATATTGCCATTTTTGCTCAACTCGACCATATAGAATCTTTGGTAGTGAGTTGGCAATCTCAACATGAGTTGATTTGAACGTAGCCATCATCACATTTATGACTTTCTCAATAGTATTTTCTTCAACCTTTCCTAACTTATAAAAATCTCTATGTACAAAACTAGACAAATATGCAACTAATTTAATATTGTCACACAAATTATCTAAGTCAGAGGAGGGATTGTGGCTTACCACCTTGAATTGACTCATGTCATCCTATTTTGTCTTCTCCTCACCTAACTCAACCACTAGAGTGTATTTTCTCCTCACAAATGTCTTCTTGGTTGGTTGGCTTGGCTCTATTGAGGTAATAGTTCTCTTTCCTTTAGGTTTCTTAGCAACCTTAACTTGCTTGATGGCTACCCTTGTGCTAGACCTAGTAGTAGGTACTATTGGCTTCTGTTGTGAAATTTTCACAAGCTTCTTCTTGGGTTTCTCCACTTTAGGATCCTTATCCTTTCTCTTCTTCTCAGTAGCTTAGGTGCTTCCTTAGCTTCTTCTCCCTCAACACCTTCTTCAGTTACTACCTCATATTCTCCTTGTCCTTGAGTGAGTGCTAAAGGGGCTTGGACTTGTTCATCCTCTTCATCATCTTCTTCTTCTCCCCCTTTACCAAATCTCTCTTTTAACTTCTTCACAAGTTTATTCTTCTTCCTTACCACAAAAGCTATTTTTAAGTTAATTATGATTCTATACTTGGCTTTCTCATAGTTCCCAAATGAGGTGGCACTTTGATCTATTTCTTCTGACAGTAGAGTTGTGATAGCTACAGATGCCTCATCTACATTGATCTCATATGGCAAGGGCTTAAGCCATCTGACCCTAGGAATAGATACCTATACATATTTATAATCGACATCAACTAAGAAGCAAGCATCATTGTAATGTTTCTCCACTAGTGACATAGGAATCCTCAGTCTCTATTTCATGGATTTCTTACAATCCTCAAAATTACCAATCATTACTAACTCAAAGTTATCTCCAAGTTTCTCTATGAACTTTGCAATCTAAACTGTAATAGACCTATTGGTCTTCCAAGAAACTTTTCCAAATGTAGGAAATGTGTTCTACACATAAAATAATATACAAACTAGTAAAGAGCCAAATTTGCAAGATGCACTCTTTTTTTTCCTTGTGGCCTCCAAGTTTTCAGATAGTTGCTAAAGTTGTAACTTGAAAAGGTCATAGGTGTGGTCTCTCTTCAATATTTTGTATCCCAAATCTACAACCATGCAAGACACATTTTTTGGTCTACTAGATTGAAAGAACTTGTGAGCTATCACTTTCACAGTAAAAGAAATTAAGTGGTGTGAGATACAATCTATAGACATTCCCCTCTTTTTCCACATTGCACAAGTATTCTTTTCAATTATCTCCTTGGAATCACTTTACATGCTCTTAAGTCTATCTAGGGTAGGATACCTTGTCACTCGATTGATGATCCTTTTAGTGATCTTAATTGGTCCATTTTCTAACCATATGAAGTCATCATGTATTCTACTAAGCATAATATGTATCCATTCAGTCTTGAATACATTAGGGAAATATAGGGCATGGGTATGAAACCCTTTCTTTTCTACAATTTTATTCTCTTCCCTTAAGACTCCATCTACACAAATTTGACTGTACAAATCCCTTATCTCCATGTTTCCTATACTTCCAACTTTGCATGTATAACCACACCTAACATCCTAAATCATAAGAACTTTTGGTGGTATCATTAATAATGCACCAAACAAGTCTCCTTTAGATGTAATTTTAGGTATTAATTATAAATTTGGTTGTCTAACATCATTACTAATTAATTTCACATTAAACACTTCCTTCACCTTTTTCCTAACACTTGTAGAAGTGCTAGCTACCATTTTTGATACTTAGTGTTCACAAAAATCCAAACAACAAAACTCGACACTAGTAAAATACCTTTCCAATTTGATGAATATGTCGAGTTGCAGTTGAATTCAGTTTGTAAACACAATAATCTCCTATCGTAATTCACCTTTGTGCTCTATTTGGTCATTGGTGAATGCAAATGAGTCAAGAAATGACTATATAACCCTTAAAATTTTGCAATAAATGCTTAATTTTTATACTGCTATAAGCTCGGTCATCATAGGGTTTCTGACTCACTTGACATACACATGATTTATAATATGCTCGATTCACATAGAAAACTCAACTAATACTACCATACCTCCATAACTAGGTAACAACTAAAATTCCATTCACTCTCAGAAGTAACTATGAAACCTTCCATGCTCGACAACAACATGAAAACTAACAAAACTATAGATTTCTTCTAGGCTCTAACCAATACATTGCATCTTAATTCATGCATATATTATCTTTTTAGAACTTAGATTCTTGGAACTGATGTAAAATATATCATTGAGATATTAGTCCCACACACACCTTTTAGATACTTAGTTGAGGGTGATGTGATCACCTGATCCATTGGATGAAGTGACCTCATACAAACTTGATGTGCTACAATCTTCCTTCTTCTTCCATGTCTTATTCATGTGCACTTTGACCTTCTCAACATTGACCTTTTTGTTGCCTTTATTATTTCCATTGCTTGGTGTTGGTGATCTACTTAGGTAGTTTGTGTTGATATAACTAGTCTTCAAACAACCAAAGCTTAGTCTCACTCAACCATATATTGCAGTTGCCTCTGAAATGTGTTCTAATGCAATTCTTAGGAACATGTCTATATTTTTGACAATAGTGATAACTGTACCTTATATTATAATCCTAATTGTAGGATTTTCCATTTTTTTGTATCTTTGTCTACTTGTTTGATGTCCACTTGGCATTATATTTGCATTCATATGCTTTATGTCCATACTTCTAACAGTTATGGCAATATCCTTCAAACCTATATGTGCTTAAGGTCTTGGTTCTACATTCATGTTTGTGATGTGCTTTCTTGTTGCACTTATGATAGTAACCCTTGAATTTATGATTAGGGTTCTAATTTACATTCTTGCTCCTTTGAACATTTGTTGTATGACCTAATTTTCCACAATTATGACAAGTGGGTTTGTAGTTCTTACCTTTGTTGTTTCTTTGTTCACCAAATTTATATGATTCTCCTTCCTCAATATTGGTGTATCCTAATCCAATAGTATCATTGTTAGATCTAGGAGATCTCATCAGTTTCTCAAAGTATTTGATGGCTTCACAAGGTTTGTTGAAACTTTCAACAAAGTCTTTTTCTTTTCTTAGTTCATTCCTTAGTCATTCATTTTGTAAATTCAGAGTTGTGATCTCAATGCGCTTTCCATTCAATTCATGATTAGCAATCATCAATTGATTCATTGTATCTAACTACATGTCATTAACCTTTTTCACATCTAATGTCTTCTCTTCCAGTATGTTAGTTAGTGTTCTTTTGTCATCTTTAATCATGGCTTTGTCTTCCTCAACTTTCTATTTCTGCTCGGTCACCTCACATAGAAATCATAGTAGGACTTCTTATTCTATCTTAATATTTCTGACCTCTTCAGTTAGGGCACCATTCTTTTCCATCAAATATTTAACATCTATATCAAACTCACTTGAGTTTCCATTTGCAAACAATTCAATGTTGTCTTCCTCTTGGTAATGAGTGTCATTTTTCCCAATAGCTATCTCTTCCCTTCTCCTTAATGAGCATTGTAGTTCTTCTCTTTCTTCCATAAGTTGGTGTAGGGCAAGATGTATTTTAATCTTTTGGTTCTCAATAGTCTTTCCCAACTTGTAGACTTCCATCTTCAAGATCTTTCTTCAAAGAAGTAAAGCTCTCCTTTATAGAGAACAAAGCTCTAATACCAATTGTTGGAAATAACAATGGGAAAGTCAACTCTAAGAGGGGGGGGGGGGGGGGGGAGTGAATTAGTAATTCAAAACTTTAACCATAAAACATTCACCACACATCCATCTCACAATTTAGCATGTAAACTAAAATAGCTAACTACACATGTTCATCCATAGCATGAAGCAAACATAACACAGTAAATTTGTTACCCATAAACCCTCTAATGAGAAGGTAAAACTGGGGTGGGGATGACACCCACAAATCTTCAATACTACAATTATAAAGTGTAGCCAATTAAGGTTACAAGAAGTTTAATCATAAACTATGATCTACCTTGTGAAAGGTATGCCCTGTTAAAGGCTTACAAAGACTATTAAGTCTCACCCTGTTAAAGGATTTAAACACCCTGCTAAAAGTGTGCCTTTTCAGAAGACTTAAATTTGCAATAAAAAAAGTACTAGGTTAATAGATTTACACAAGCCTATTAAGACTACTTTATTAGGATATTTTCTTTGCATCACTTGTTAGAATGATTCAGCACCATGATCCTTCGGTTAGAACTATATTGCTAGATGTTAGATCTTCTATTTCCTAGTGTGTACTTGATCCTTCTAATTAGATGTGTCTCCTCTGTCCTCTCTCTGCTTTCCCCTATTCTCTCTAACTGATTCTATAATTCATAACATTATCACAAACTCCATAGCCACTATGAATACTCTTTGCACATAGAATTCATCTCTCTTGCATCTCCTTCTCTTCCTTCACACATAAAAAACTGTTTAAGGTTTGTCTCCTTAAGTAAACACGAGCTGGCTAGGGTTAGGTTAGAATCAACAACTGATGTTGATCTATTTTGCCACTTAGAACATCCCTCAATTAGATTGGTTTCATGTTCTTTATATGGATTCATAATATATATTTGTATACATCTTCTAGAATTGTAAAACAATTGTTAAGTCAACCAAAAAATGGTTTACATAGAAGTTTGTGCCATTACAAACAACTATTTCCAAAACTCTTCACTTGACAATTGAAGTATCTAATGCTGGACATTCACTATATCTTCTATGATGTCACTCATCTTCTGAATGACTCAACATACTCTATTTACTTGGCTCCTGAGTGACTTGATACTAACTATCTACTCAACACATACTAGTGCTCGACACTGACTATATATGTTATTTGGCATGTATTGTTTGGAAATTGATGCTTGGCATGCCTAGATCACTCGACTTGCACTGATTTCTCAGCTTGCTCAGATCACTCAACTTGCATTTTAATATATGATAGATAATGATTAAGTGTTTTGTCATTGCCTTGTCAAAACCAATCTGAGATTAACAATGTATTGTTATATTTATTCTTTGTAGAAACATCTCAATATTAATAGAATTTGAAGCATATTTCAGATTAAGAATTATATTTCTTAAAATAAAAATTGTGAATGTTTCTACATAGTGTGAATGTGATGATAATTCATGTTGTGGTTTGATAGTAATGCAAGGCATTACTAGATAGTGTAATCTTGATCCATCATTAAAGTTGTTCATTATATTGAATATGTCTCATAGTTTTTTGGCATTTTTTTCCTAATGGATCAAGGCATTGGTCTAGGTTGTAGTGGGTTATATTTGAAGTTAAAAATCTAAGTCAAACCATTCACTTTTATGTTTTAGTAGTATTAGTATGGTTTCATTCTTATCAATATATGAAGCTATAATGGGACTAGAAACTGAATCAATATACTAAATTAATCCATCTTGATTGATTTGAGATTCATTTATTACTAACTATTTGTAGTGAGCTATGCACCATAGATTTATCATATTTCTAAATTTATGTCATAAGAATACCCTCTTGAATTTGGTAGTGCTCAAAGTGAAGAAGGCTTGTACAATCTTGTCAAGTTGCATTAACTTGTCTTTAATTCTTGAATACAATTGGACATGTTTTCAAATTTATAGTCCACTGTCCAAGTCTTGTTAATATAACCTATTCTTGAAGGTAGCAAGAAGAATCACTATTCACTATACCAAAAAATTGAAATTTCCTATGGGTTTAATTGATTATTTGATATGTCAGACAAGAAGAGATCTATACAATATCCCACATCTACCAATATTTGAGTTGGAATGCATATAAAAGGAATACATTTTATAATTACTAGAGAGTTAGGAAACCCAAACATGATACTTGACTCACTCTAGGTTAGTTTTCCTAACATGAGGTATGAATCAATATGCCAAATGTGTCATAAGAATATTGAACAACACCCAAATCAAGGTAAGGATGGTTTTAAATGAAGGTTACACTGGTCTAAGAATTCATTAAATTTAATTACATGTCTCAAAACTTACGTACATCTATTCAAGACATGGCTAGGAAAGACACATGCAATATGAGTGGGCAAGATAAGGATATGACCACATATGACTATCACTTGGGATCTTTAGTTTGATCAACCATTGGATAATTTCATTACATTAATTGTATAAAACACATTTCATTCACACTACTTTGCAAATTCATTCTATACAAATAAGAGAACCAAGTTTTCTAATCATGTTTCTATCACCTAGCTAAATATGAGAAAAATAATACAAAATGCCACACATTGAATGACAACATAAAAATATTCCAAAAGCATAATAAAACCCTCACACTTATGTGGAATAATTATATACCAATAGAATAAGTTCCCACAATCATACAATACTTAACATCCTCAAAATAAAAACATGCTCACACATAATAATTATTAAATATAGTAAATTATACTTTTACCCTCAAAAGATGAGATCCAAAAACATGTAAAATAAAACCATACAATAATTTCAGATTAATTTATACCATACCTAACATGAATTCATAATACTTGAATACGCACATAGTAAAATGATTGCAAGGACCCAATTTTCAATATTTCTAAAAATTCAACTGTTAAGAGATACAAGAACCATGATACTATGAGAGAAACACATTTTCGAGTGAATATCCTCTTGTTAACATGAATGTTGATGCTATGAGGGAGCATTGCAAAACATTGATATGATGTATTTATAACTATGTTTGTCATTGATGAGAACATAGTAATAAGTTTGTAAAAGATTGATAGAGCAGTAGACTGTGATATCTTTATTGAGAACATGATATTACTTATTTGATGATGCACAGTTACCAACACATACTACATTGTGTGTTTGTTACAAGGGCAAGTGCGCAAAACCTAATGTGACAATGTACAGAAGATATGGTTGATCTACAGAGAACCGTATCGAAACAAAGTATTAGGAAATCAGTTCCTATTGTATGATTACTATAGTTCATTACAATTGTAGTGAAGGGTTGCACAGTGAATTGGAGATAGTATACTGACCATTGATGACATTAGAGAGTGCACATGTACGAAAGTTGCACGTGTAAAAGTTTGTGTATGACTATAAGCTGATAGCATTAATTAAATGTGTATTTCATTTAATTAACATGTGAAAAGATGACTCAAGGATTTGTTATTGAGCATGGTATAAAGTAAAGATGTTTTCCATATTTTACAAATAGTCATAAGAGAAGACTTGTGAACTATTGAGCAAAAAAGCAATACAAAAGCAGAGTGAACTACTTATGCATATAGGTGACCTTAAGGGTTATTGTTAGTGAGTTTAGAGTTCCAGGTCTAAAGATGAAGGACTGTAATGTACTGGATAGAGGAAGAAGTAAAAGCTTGTTACACATATATTAATCTAAAAGGAATAGTACCGAGGTCAATTAGACAGTGGGTTCATTGGTATGATCTTGAAGCTATTTGGACAGTGGGTTTAGTTGCCTTCCACAACTCCTAATAGGGATTCAAAGTCTCCTAACAGGGACTCTTTTTACTAAATGTTTTAATAGACTCCTAATAGGGTCCATCCTCTAACAAGAAATATTCATATTATGTCATGTCCCCAATTTTTGGAGACAGTTTGATTTAATTAATTTAATTAATGGTTGTCCAAGGACGACTAATTAGTTATTTTAATTAAATAAATAATATTAAAAGATGACCTTGTATTTAATAAAGTGACTTGGAAAATATTTAATAAAGTCACTTGAGCGATAAGATCAAAATTGTTCTAGAAGTCTCTGGAGAGGATGGAGGAAAAAGAATAAATAGGCACCCCGGGGCTCCATTCGAATCAGGCAGTTGATTATCTTTCTTTGATTTTCAGATTGTGATTTAATCACGGGTGCATTGTGGAAACCTAGGGTTTTGGCAATTGTCACAGTTGGCCATTGAGAACGATAACTCTCAATTGGTACGCAATTTTGAGGGTGTGAAATATCATCCGAATTATTGCAGATTGAAGGTGACAGCCAGTCATTTCATCAGGGCGTCTATTTGTGGCTTAAGGCCAATTTGTGGTTCTTGCAGCACTATCTTTTGAAGGATTGGATTTAGATTATCAGGTTAATAGCAAAATTGAAGATTCAAGGGCAAAATTGAGGAATTGTAGAGTTTTTTGTATGGGAGACGAGTTCCAGTTATTCAGTGAACTTTTAAAGGGTTTGAAGGTCTGGCCGGGAGTTGAGAAACCTAGGATTAAGAACTGATGAAACGGCAGGCCTGATTTGAATAAGACAAAATCATAAAAAGGAAGGAAAAATGAGCAGATTTAGGATTGTTGCCAAGCGAATGTAGGTGTAAAAATTTTGAGTCTCATCTAAAGGCGACCATAATTATTATCATTGGCGGTGGTAAAAGATAGAGGCTCGCACGGAAGGATGTCATCCATGGGCGCAACGTCTCGGTTAGGATAGATCAACATTGCATCAGTTCGGAGGAATGCGAACAGGTTCCACAAACAGCAGTATTGACAGGCTGACAGGGGACGGTTTCAACTTCCACTCTTGCAATCCGCAGCGGACTTAACAGCTCACCAACCTTCAGCAACGATTCTGAAGACTAGTGCGATTACAAGTTACCGCTCCAGTAGTAGGAATCCATCAGCGATACAAACCCATCAACTTCGACTGCGGGCAGCTTCTGTTTGCACAAGAGAAGTAACAAGGTTGATCAGGTAGGGGAGGAAATGATTTAATCGTTTCAGGTGCCGTTATTAAAGATATCATCGCATAGTGTATGTATTGGTTCCTTGCGGAAGGTCAAAGGTGAGAGCAAAGACGGAAATATAGTAACCAGAAGATCTGCACAAAACTCGAGTAAATTGGTAGTCGAATACCTGAGGCTCAATCCCGACCATCAGCTCCCAACACTCGGCAATCTCAGACCGATAGTACATACGGATAAGGGAGACGACAGCAATAGTCTTGATGGAGGTCGCAAGCGCGATTTGTCACAAGTGTCGATAAGGTGTTTTATCAGACAATTGGAAATAACTGTGATTACCATCTGTTTTGCTCATCCGCTAAACATGAGATGGTTCTGTGCGGGTTAAAATAGTGACAGCAGCCCAACCGGACAACTCAAGCATATATTCAGGGACTTGATATTTATTCCGACCTCGCCCATCTTCTGAAGATCAAATATGCCATGATAACTGGTAGCAAAACAAGGTTCGAAGATTCGAGCAAACTCTTGGCTTTTCATATCTATTATATGTTTTTGTTATGGTAACATCAGTATCTCATAGTTATTAATAAATGAAGAAAATACTTAGCTTGCCCATTCTATGTGTTTTGCCTTCAAAATCGGAATAGCACAAACTCAATTATTTAGTAAAAGTAAGTCTCCAGTGTCATATCAGTGGTATCAAAGCTTATTGGCTAACTGTTTGACAAAATGTCAAACCCTTGAAGTTTAAGATTTTTGGTGCTTAAAGAGTCGATAATCCGTTGGGGTTATTACAGTGGTATCAGAGCCTGTTTGCCAACTATTTGACGAATTGCCACAGTACAATGTTGGGATTTAGTGACCTTTATAGCTAGGGTCATTTCATATTAGTACATCATTTTGTGGTCATCATTCCCGCTAGGGTTTTCCCTTTGATCCATATAACTAATTCACACCACACCCACCCCCCCCTCTTAGTTATATTGGTGGTCTATTGTTTCTAACAATTGGTATTAGGGCATCAGGTCCTTGAAGAAAAAGTTTAACAACTCTGGGAGATCCATGGCGAACATGTTCAGAAAGGAAAGTCTGAGATTTGATGGCACAAATTATGATAGCTAGAAGGATAAAATGAAGACTCATCTTTTGTGCATGGGTCCAGGATATTGGCTTGTTACCAAGGCATCTAAAAACATTGTGGAAGAAGACAATCTTGAAAGTTGTAATGAGGAACAAAGAGAAGTATTTATGTGCAACATAAGGGCAAGAGAAGAAATATTGTCAGCTCTACCTGCAAGTGAGTATAGCCAGGTAAAACAACTCAAAACATCTCATGAAATTTGGAAAACCTTAGAAGCTAATTATCAGGGTGATACACATGCAAAAAGAGTTAGAATACAAAATTTGCATTTCACATTTCGAGATGTTAGAAAGATGGAAGATGAATCTGTAAGAAGCTATATTGGTAGAATATATGAGATTGTTGTAGGAATCACATCTCTTGGTGGAAATAAATTTGATTATGAAGTAATATGGAAAATCTTGAAAAGTCTAATACCATCTTTCAAAATAATAACACAAATGATTCAGATGATGATACCCTGTACTACTAATTTCACCAAAGAAATATTGCTTGGTAGATTGGAAGCTGAAGAATTCAATCTAAAACAATCTAGAGAATTAACAAAAGTTGAGACATCATTTAGTGCATTAAATATTAAACCTAGTCTAGCAAGGAACACAAAAGCGCAAGGAGACATTATTAGCAACAACAAGTCTATTGAGGAAAAGATCCAAGAAGGATTGGCTCTTTTTGTGGAAAGAGAAAAAGATGGTAAGAATATCTTTAAATGTTGGACATGTAATGAATATGGTCATTATGCATCTAAGTGTCCCAAAAGAGAAAGGAAGTATAAGGGAAGATTCAAATCTAGAAGATCTAGAAATTGTTTATATGCTAATGAAGAAGAAGAAGAATCTAATCAAAACGAAAGTGAAGATGAATTAGGATTCATAACTATAAAGGAGGATGATCTTGATAGAAAGATTAGAGAAGAAAGTGCACTGATTTCACAAGTTGAAAGGAAAGATTCGATCATTGATAGTGGTTTTTCACATCACATGATGGTGATATGAGAAAATTTATCAAATTCAGAAGCCATAATGGAGGAATTGTCAGAGTAGGGAACAATGTAGCCTGCCACATTACAGGAATTGGATCTATCTCACTTGATGGTTAAACAAATACTGATGATGTTTATTTTGTTGATGGACTTAAACATAACTTGTTAAGTGTTGGACAACTTATGGACAAAGGTTACCAATTATAGTTTGGTAATGACACTTGCATCATCAAGGACAAGAAAGGAAAATTGCTTGGTATTGGCACAAGAACTAGAGGTAATGTATTTTAGTTAAACACCACTAAAATAACATGTTTCGTAGCTAAAGTTGACAATAGTTGGTTATGGCACAGAAGATTTTGTCACATAAACTTTGATAACATTGTGAAAGCTAGTAATACACTTGCTATGAGAGATTTACCTAAGATCACTCAGACCAAATCTTGCCTAAGCAAAAGAAAGTTTCATTTCCTAGCAAGCAGTTCGATACTACACAAAAGTTGGAATTGGTTCATCTAGGTTTGAGTGGTCCCGCAAGAACAAGAGAATTCTAAAGAATTAATGATTTTTGTTGATGATTTTACGAGGATGATGTGGGTAGCTTTTCTTAAAGAAAAATTAGAGGCATTTGAAAAATTTAGTATATTCAAGAACAAAGTAGAGAATGAATCTGGAGTTAAAATTAGAATGGGATTGCTAAAAGAATAAACAAATCAATTGTTGAAGTAGCAAGAGCTATGTTATTCAAGAATGATATACCAAAGACTTTTTGGAGAGAAGTAGTCAACACAACAATGTACACACTAAACAAAGTACATATTAGAAAAGGTATGGAGAAAATATCCTATGAGTTATGGTTTGGTTACTCACCATCAGTCAAATATTTCAAAATATTTGGAAGCAAATGCTGCGTCAAAAGAGATAATGATATCGATAAGTTTGATCCAAGGAGCGATGAAGGTATGTTTCTTGGCTATTAATTAAAAAGTGAAGTTTACAAATGCTTCAACTATAGAACAAAAACTATATTAGAGTGCGCAAATGTGATAATAGATTAAAAAATTTGCACTAAAGAGAAGATGATGGATTATAACTCTAGTGAAGAAAATTATTCTGGGATGACCAACAAATGTAATGAATTATTTCTCAAGACTAACAATGACTTGGAGAATAATGTGCAAACTAAAGAAATAAGAGAGGAACATAGTGCACTACTTGAAATAAGAGTTGAAGCAATGACTCCTACCCAAAATAAGAATGTGATAAGAAATCATCCTACTAATCAGATAATAGGATGTAAAGAAAAATGAGTAATGACAAGAAGCAGAATCAATGATGAACTATGCCTAAAATCTCAAGTAGAACCAAGAAGTGTAGATGAAGCAATCAAGGATGATCATTAGATCAAAGCAATGGAGGAAGAAATTCAATAGATAATAAAAAATGACACATGAGAATTAGTTCCTAGATCCAAGGACAAAAATGTGATTGGCACAAAATGGGAATTCAGAAATAAAATGAATGAACGAGGAGAAGTAATAAGAAACAAAGCAAGACTAGTATGCAAAGGCTACTCTCAGCTAGAAGGAATTGACTATGAGGAAACATATGGACCTGTAGCAAGAATGGAAGTAGTCAGAATGTTCTTGGCATATGCAGCAAATAAAAATTTCAAGGTATATCAGATGGATGTTAAGTCAGCATTCTTGAATGGAGAACTTGAAGAAGAAATTTACATTGAGCAACCAAAAGGTTTTCCTTTGATAATATAGAAGGATATTGTTTGTAGATTAAAGAAAGCCTTGTATGGATTAAAACAAGCACCTAGAAATTGGTCTGCAAGGTTGGATAAATACCTAGCAAAACTTGGTTTTGCTAAAGGAACTAGAGATAGCAACTTATACTTGAAAGAAATAGAAAATGGTTTGTTGACAATCATTGTATTTGTTGATGATATCATTTTTGGAGGAAATGATGAAGGTAGTAAAAAATTCTCAAAAGATATGAAGAATGAATTTGAGATGAGCATTATAGGAGAAATTAAATTTTTCCTAGGATTGCAAATTGTTTAAAACAAAGAAGGTATCTTCATTTCTTAGACCAAGTATTTGAAAGATTTGCTGAAAAAAAATTGGAGTAGAAAATTGTAAACCTGTTGGAGCTCCTATGGTAACTGGTCACAAGTTATCAAGCAAGGATGAGACACCTACTGTTGAACAAAAGAAGTACACATCTATGATTGGAGGATTATAGTATCTGACTCATAGTAGACCATATATAGCTAATGTGGTTGGAATTGTGGCAAGATTTCAAGCTGATCCTAAAGAATATCACTATGCAGTTGTAAAAAGGATATTCAGAGATCTGAAAGGGACATCTGATTATGGCATTTGGGATGACAAAAGTAATGATTTTACTCTTTACACTTATACTAATGCTGATTGGGCTGGAGATATGGATGATAGAAAAAGCACCAGTGGAGGCATTCTTTCTTAGTAGAAGACTAGTTTCTTGGCTCAACAAGAAACAAGATTGCACTTCACAAAGTACTGCAAAGGCAGAATATGTTGTAGCAAAAAAAAACTATAATCAAGTTATATGGATGAAGTAGATGATGAAGGACATTGGAATTACATTCAAAGAACCTAGTATTATTTACTGTGATAACACAAGTACAATAAACATGTCTAAGAATCTTTTTTGTCATTCTAAGACTAAGCACATCTCTATAAAGTATCATGTGTTGAGGGAGAAAGTTGCAGAGAAAGAAATCAGACTGGAGTATATTAACACTAAGGAACAAATTGCAGACATTTTCACAAAGGCCTTACCAAAGGATACATTTGAGTATCTAAGAGGTATGCTTGGGGTTATGCCCCTATTTGCTTTTGAATAGAAGATGCAAAAGTGCATTAGTCCAGGGTTCATAGCACCATTCTTAGACTGGACTGAATGTTGATGCTTCCTCAATGGAGAAGTGTTTGTATTGAACATAGTTAGCAAAGGACTCTTGGTAATTGGTATGCAACAGTGTCTTTAGACACGAGTTATTTATGGATTTATATACAAAAGATGTAAAGCAACAAACTGACTTGTGGTCATGCTAATAAAATATTGTATGTTCAAGAAATTGAACCATTTGTGTATTATCTTTAACATTGATGTCAATGGGGGAGAAGTATGGCATGAAAAATATTACACTATGGGGGAGAAGCATTGAGGTGAATTAAGCATGAAGCAAGATTTGATTAATGAAGAGGATTTGAACTTGTTGGTATTCTTGGAACTAGATGTTTTTCAGCTATGTTGCCATCAATGCCAAAGGGATAGATTGTTAGCATGAATGTTGATGCTATGGGGGAGCATTGCAAAACATTGATATGATGTATTTATAACTATGTTTGTCATTGATGACAACATAGTAATAAGTTTGTAAAAGACTGACAGAGCAACATAGTATGATTTCTATATTGAGAACATTATATTAGTTATGATGATGCATAGTTACTAGCACATATAGTTAAGTTGTGTATTTGTTACAAGGGTAAGTGCACAAAACCTAACGTGACAATGTACAGAAGATATGGTTGATCTACAGAGAATTGTACGGAAACAAAGTATTAGGAAAGTAATTCCTATTGTATGATTGCTACAGTTTATTACAATTGTAGTGAAGGGTTGCACAGTGAACTTGAGATAGTATACTAATCGTTGATGACGTCAGAGAGTGCGCATGTACGAAAGTCGCATGTGTGAAAGTTTGTGTATAACTGTGAGCTGACAACATTAATTAAATGTGTATTTAATTTAAGTAACGTGTGGAAATCCAGCTCAATGATTTATTATTGAGCATGGTATAAAGGAAAGATGTTTTTCATGTTTTACAAATAGTTAGAAGAGAAGACTTGTGAATTACTGAGAAATAAAGAGATACAAAAGCAGAGTGACCTACCTATGCATGTAGGTGACCTTAAGGGTTATTGTTACTGAGTTCAGAGTTCTAGATCTAATTTCATGATTTGAAGGTGAAGGAGTCTGACATATTGGATATAGGAAGAAGTAAAATCTTGTTATACATCTATTATTTTGAAAGGAATAGTACCAAGGTCAAGTGGACAGTGGGTTTGTTGATATGATCCTAAAGCTATTTGGACAATGGGTTCAACTACCTTCCACAACTCCTAACAGGGATTCAAAGTCTCCTAAGAAGGAATCTTTATATTAAATGTTGTAATAGACTCCTAATAGGGTCCATCCTCTAACAAGGAATATTCATATTAGTACATCATTTTGTAGGCATCATTCCCACCAAAGTTTTCCCTCTAATCAAGGGTTTCCCTAGTCAACATATCTAGGGTAATTGTTTATGTGCATCTCTTTATGGTTGTTGTTTACTTTGGTTGAATGGTCAAGATTGTTTAAGAGGATAAATGTTTTAAATTGTCATATAACTTATTCAACCCCCCACCCCCTCTCAGTTATATTGTTGGACTATTGTTTCTAACACCTCTAAAATTATTTTTCTTAAATGGTAGTTCAACACCACCCAAGCTTATGAAATCCTTAGGCTTATCTCTCTATTTGATAGTTTACCAATTATGAAAAACTAAAACTAATAATATTTATAGAAACAATCATCCCAATAAAGTATGCAAATGAATATATATATATATATATATATATATATATATATATATATATATATATATATAGAAACACTTGTACTACTTGAGAACATACAAGGAATTTTTTTTGAAATAAATTTACACAAGGGTTCTTCATCTCCTCAATGCATGGAAATCACCATATATAAGGATCTACACAAGTCTACATGTGTGAAGGTTGAGAAATTACCGTCATTATACATGTGAGGCATCTCAACATGTTTCAATTATGAAAGTTGATGAAATCAAATGTTGGGGTCCTAAATATAATCCAAGGAGTACCATTATACTAAGATGACAATCATGTAGAAGGTTAAGTAGTATTTTTTATTTATGTGACAAGGACACCCAATAACATTCTCCAATCTTAATGAGTTGGAAATTCCATATTCTTTAATTCATGAACACTCTCAAGACATTCAACATATGGTAAAGGTTTAACTAAGTTATGCGTGTAATTCATTTCATCATCATAAAATATTATTATTCAACCTTCATTAAAATATCACTTGGGTGAGCACATGATTTAATTTGAAATCTCAACAAGCAATCGGAGGTCATTCCTTTGCTTTATACCTCAATCCTAAGTTCCTATCTCTCCAAAATATTATCTAGTCATGACACATAATTAATACATAAATAATAACACTTGGTACAACAACACATGATCACAATTGAGTAAGGAGTCTAGTCATCCCATAAACTAAAATAACCTCACATGGAATCCTATACTTTAATGAGAGTATGCTCACATAAGGTCATACTCTTTTTAAAGTGGGGGCTAAATGTAGTGTCATAAATTGTACCCTCTAAAAAATTTCTCTAATTTTGGGCTCACTTTGGTAGTTGTGTCTCATGCTCTTAATTCATGCTTGATTGTGCCCATCCTATCAGGCATTTCTCAAGGTTTGGCATAATCCTCTAAATAATGATCCTAATTCCAATCCAAAATTCCATGATTGTTCTTGAACTATGGTGCAAACACTATAGACTTCCTAAACTATTGTGCTATGTGCCCCAGTCCATTCATTTTCAATCCATATTTAAAATAATAATGGTGAATATTTTGAGAAGTAAAAAAGTGATGCTCAAAGTTAGCCATTTTAAGGAGTTAAACCCAAAAATGTATAATTTATGTATAAATACATCTCTCTCCCCCCCTCCCTCTCTCTCCATGTTCTTATCATTTCCAATTGAAAATTAACTTAGACATATTCGAGGTAATTGAAGAGAAATTTGCATTCAATTCCAACAATCATGATGAAGTTAAAAGTGTTCCTCCATAATGGAGCTGTGCATTAACACCTATAAAGAAAGATCATGCCTTGTGTACTTAGGACTCAAGGAAATGAGTTTCATAACAAGGCAAAATTTGTCAATTCAAGCATTTCCTTAAAGTTTTTTAGCCTCTACCCTACCAAGGGTAACTTCTCTTTCATCTACCATTGTTGGCACAAAGCTAGAAACATCAATATGGGATTTTACTTAGGCAAACCTTTATTTATTTATTGGTAATATAGTTTTGTATTAATATTGAAAAAAGAGAGTACATTATATCAGTATGGCATCAAGCCTTGCATTTATAGCTACCCTTCCCCCTACTTATACCATTAGGTAAATATAACACAACAAAAAGAGTATTAACACTCTATAATGACATACACTCACCCATACATTAACTAGACTTTTAACCCAAAAAGTCATGTCACTACCTCCATCGTTAGCTACACCTTGAACCAGTTGACCGCTTCCTCTCAAGTAAATGTTGGGGTAACACAATCATCTTCCACTGAGAGTCCCTACCCCATCTTGCATTGCTTTCCCTTACCTTTTCCCTTCTATGGCAACAAAAAAGCATCGACCCACATCCCCTTTATAGTTGACACCCCTTCTTTCAGCTAAGATTTCTTCACAATCTGATGACGGAGTTTTTGACCAGGGACCATAGTACTTTTCCTTGCCGTCACCTTCATAAAACCATGCCCCTCCTCCTTTGGCTCCCAAATGTTCTTGGCCATGTAATCTAGAATCAATTTCCATCCCTCGACAGCTTTTGGGATATGCACTCCCTATGGGTTTGAAGACGACCAAACCACCAATGATTGGATAGAGGAATTGCCTCTGCCAATCAATCGCTAGGGTTTAATTCCCACCCCCAAAACCACTCATTCAATGATTTCATCTAGTCCCAAAAGCCATTTCCTATCAACGCTTGCTGCAACCACCCTTCAAACTTCATCCTTTGATCCCCCCACCAACAAATCCAATGCTATAAATAGAGAGGTCACATCCATATTGGACTGCCTCTTCCAAAAATTGTCCAAATACTTTGGCCCAAAAAGCTGTTGAACACCCTTCATAAATTTGGGATCCTCACTAATGAAAATGTGTTTCAATTGCCATAGAGAAATCTGACCTTCATACGTCTGCATTTGCAAATCTGAACCAAGAGAAAAAATTTCTTCCCTTTTGTCTCTATGAAAAACAATACCCTTTCCTTTACTTCTGCCTAAATTTTAACATCCTAGGAACTCTTTGGAAACTCTGGAAAATATACCAAAGCCAACCATACACATCTTTTTCATGTGTGAAGGATGCTTTGGTATCATCATATATCCTACTTACCTTGGGGTGGTTAATGTCCTCATGAGTCTAAATCATAATGTTTCAGTCGTCTGATTGCATTACCATGAGAGGGATATATTCTCTAATGGTTGTCTAATTTCCTTTCTTAAATTACTCTCCAAGGTGGTGGAAGTTCTCACAAATTACATATTGAGGACCCAATGTTGAATTGACACCTAAGTTGGCTAGTTAACCCGCCACTTTATTCGCTTCCTTGTAATAGTGAGAAACTTTAAAGTCATCAAAGTTCGGCAACAACTCCTTAATTTTTTGTATCCTTTGATCCAAATGTCATGCTTCGATCTTTCCTTTCTTGATGCCATTGATGATGATTTCTAAATCACCTTCCAAATGTATACATTGACTTCTAAGTTTTACTCCTAATTCCAAAGCTTTCTTGGCATCTAAACATTCTGCAATATTATTTGTTCTATTTGGCAATCTTTTGGCTATAAATACAACAATATTGCCTTTATGATCTCTTGCCACACATCCACTTCCTAACACACTTGGGTTGCCCCTTACGGCCCCATCGAAATTAATTTTGATCCATCCATCCTCTGGAGGTAAGCAAAATGCCTTCTCCCTTTTTAAGCTTGGATGAACCCCAAAACACCCATGAGCGGGCTACTTAGGCAAACCTTTATATATCATGATATTTTCCTTTTTCTTTTGTGCATGTGGAGTTTATAGATTTAACAATCAAAAGTTATAGAATTGGACAAAGTAGATACTAAGACATACAATTCCATATTTTGAATAGCTAAAAACTATAGGTTTATGGGTCTACTTACACACTTAGCTAACATGCATTGGTTGATTTTTAGAGTAAATGATCTACAACACATCTTGATCTAGAATCTAGGTTTTAGTTAACAAAAAAGTTCTAGGTCAAAGACACCTAACAACCATGAGCTACACTTTTGAGTGTAAATTTGAGTGATTGATTCTATTTTACATCTCAATTTTATATCTATACTTATTTCTTTGCTTTCATGTTTTATATTTGTCTATTTATAACATTTGTCTAGTCAATTATACATCATTTTAACTAGTTCTTGCATCTTCATGTCAAATCATATCTAATCATATCAAATCAGTCAAAAGAAATATAACTAATCAACATTTCTCATCTCTCTTGAAAATTAAAGTTGAACTTAACTAATCATTCCCTAATAAAATTATAGTTAGAAATGGTTCTTAGTTTGCACTTCTCAATTATAGACCCCAATTCCCACCATTTCACATATACACAATTCAACCCATACAAGTAATAGTTAATAAAAATTATATTAGAATAACTCAATAAAACATCATCTAAATTGTTCATAAATTAGGGTAAGCATACAATTGCTCGAGATTTGATGTCTAGAAATCCACCTAGTTCCCCTAGTTTTATTCAATATTTATCTTATTTGATGCATATATAATTTTAAATATTAACATTGAGAATTTTCTTTCTTATTAGACCCATGATAATTTCAAAAACATGAATCTATTTAAAAATGTTAACTCCTCTTGAATATTCTATCACAAACAAAAGTTCTCACTATTATAAGTGTATGCTTAAGAAATGTGAGTCATGAAAACTGAATAATTGATTACGATCATGATACTATTATTGCTAACATAGTATGAATGAACTAATATAATAAATAATGAGTAGGTTAGCTCACAAGAGAAAGTAATAAGATTAGAAGTTTACCACCACTAAGGTAACTTTCAATGCTTATACTACTAATGATATTATCTTTGATTAAACCAACTAAACTCTTTCAATGGATAAATATATTAATGAAATTACTATTAACAAAATAATATTTGGCAATTGATAATGATAATAATAGGGATATTGGTATGTTATAATAGTTAAATTGTTGTGTTATTCTTATCATCAAGATTCAAAATAGTTTATGACCTTACTAGATTAAAAACAAAGGATGATGATAATACATCATTTTTTCTGAGTTAGAAGCCTAATTTCAGAAGTCTTATGTTGATAAGGGTGCACATGGATATCTTGAGCTTGATGGTTTTCTTTTGCAAATATTGAGGCCACTCAGTGACTATTGGAGATCTATTTGGCTTTTTGCATGACCATGTGTGAGTTGGGAAATGTTATCCAAATGTTTGAAGAACATGTTTGCATAATTTGCATACCTTGTTTTGCTTGCAACTATAGGGTTTCAAATCTTTAGCACATGTGTTACCGATCTCTACCATGGAATGTGTGCTTTCCATTTTGCATTAACATTGCTTCCAACGTGAGGATGACTCATTGTTGTATTATAGTTTTCAAATTAGATGGTTTATAACATGGAAGTCAACCATAGAGGTTGGTACTACTGTAAAATGGATTTGTGTGCCAAGATGAGCCAAGAGATATATAGCTTCCAGATTTGTAATGGTGGTTGCTAGTTGAGCTAGTATTGCTAAGAGAGTTGTGGTATTTTTGCTCCTAGATCAATCTAAGCTGTCAATTTATATAAATTGTTGTTTCATCCTTATATTGTTGTATGCTTTAAGAAGGTAAATGATCATTATTCTCTGAGTTTACACATGGTTTGCTCTTACAAAGGTAACATGAAAAAATATAGTTTATACTATTTCCTTTCATTAGAACTTGTCATGGCAAAGTTACATCAAATGTGGACCAACATTAAGAACCTTTTCTTTTAACTTTTATTTTGAACTTTGAAACAAGATATAATACATCTCTATATTCTATAATAAGATTTCTTTTGGTCCATTACAATAGATTTCTTAGGTGTCATTAGTTTGCTTGGATTAGTCTCTTAGTTTACCTAAAGTAGATCCTATGCCAACTCCAAATTCTTGTTATTAGAGGGGAAAAACTTTGAAAAAGAACGACTCAATAAGAATGTTTGTACATATGAATAAGAAGAGAGCATTAATTCAAATTATTACAAATAAAACAAGTATACAAGTTTTTATTTATGTCTAAAAAATCCTAAAGATAAGACTTAAGGAAATATAATTTAGATTTCAAATTACTTTCCAGTGTCCAAGAATTTATTTAACTTTTAAGAAGAAATATTCATTTATATTTAAAAGAAGATTTTCTTTATTTGATAAATTTGTAATATTTTATCAGAAAAGAGAGAAGTTCCAAAGATCAAGAAGAAAGTGCAGATTTTTTTTGGATTCTTTCTTGTTTTGCACTGAATTCAACTGCCTCCTTCACAAACACAACTCGTGATTGTTTCTGATCATTTGAAACTTCACAAACACAACTTGCTCCCAGTAACTAAACTCATTCTACTATTGCATATTCCACTATCCATCCTTGACCATATACTTGTTTTGGACTCCAATGCTACACTCTTCCTCTGCTTTTTCTACCCCAGTGCTTCAACCTTTCATAAAACCCTAACTCATCTTCAACGAGAAGAACATTTAATAAAGATGATGATTAAATTATCCAGAAGGAAAGAATGTAATACAGTTGGTTGCCCATTAGGGCGACTGAAAGGACAGAAGCATATAGAAGTTAAGAAAGAGGGAATAAAAAAAGGCAAACACATGAATTAGGAGTCTGTTAAGAGTCTCTGAAGGTCCAATCATCAGTTGTAAAGCAAGAGAATAATCGAAGAGCAGGGCATTTTTCTTTTTCTTTTGCTTTTACTGCACTTTGATTTATCAGCGATTCTTCTGGGCAGTTTTGTGGACAGGGCAGATATCATAGTTATTATAAATGGGAAAAGTCAGATCCATAAATATGAAGTTAAGAGAGCGATTTAGTGTTGAAAGCAAGGATGCGTCCCGATCTTTTCATTGCCGCCAAAAAGGGCGATCTGAAAACCCTTCAAACCCTCCACAGAGAAAACCCAATTGGGAGGGGCGAAGTTACATTTGAAGGCAACACTGCTCTGCACATTGCCGCAAGGGAAGGGCATTTGGAGGTGGTTCAATGGATTCTGAAGAATGCAAGAGGATGTTGCATTGCAGGAGCTCGGAATTATGATAAGAATACTCCCCTCCATGAAGCTGCTAAGAAGGGCAATCCAGAGGTCGTGAGAATTCTGCTTCAATTTAAGCAAAGTGCAGTGTACAGGCGCAATCAGTATGGAGAGACGGCGTTGATAATTGCTTCAGAGTACGGTCATGTGAGAGCTGCGAGGCTCTTGTTGGCAGCCACGCCCCTGTTTCTGGTTTTCTGGCCAAGGGATGACCGCCAGACATGCATTAATGTTGCAGCTTATGCAGGGCATCTGGGTAATTTTTCTAGCCTTCTCTCTAGGCTGATAGAGATTCAATTTAAGCAATGGTTTGTGGATTTGTTGCTTATGTAGAGGATCTATATGAATAATGATTGGTAATGTTGATTGGAATGTGTCAAGGATTTATATAAATGATTCGTATGTTTGATTGAAATGCTTTATTTTTGTTGTTTATGTGAGAAGGCGTATAAATTAAGTTTTGAGTTGTTGATGTAGTTTTTCTGAAAGTATTTCTACTTTTCTAGTACTAGCTATTCCAAGCTTGTAATGGTTTAGACCGAAAGCGTTCTTATTAGGATCCATCAGTTTAAGTTTTTACTGGATTAAGTGGTTTATGTAGATCCGAAGTATTCTCTTGTTTAGGTGGTTTATCTAAAAGCACTTTTTATTCTCTATTCTCTAGTAAGATCTGTCAGTCTAGATTTCACTTGTTTAGATAATTCATATGAAAGCTCTCTCACTTCTTTTAGTAGATTCAAACTGTCCAAGTTTTGACTTATTTAGGCGGTTCATTTGGAAGCTATCTCACTTCTCTGATAGGTCTGTAATCCATTAGTCTAAATTTTCACTTGCTTAGGTGGCTCATTTGAAAGCTATCTCACTTTTCTGGCAGTGTCCATCAGTCAAAGTTTTCACTTGCTTAGGTGGCTCATCTGAAAGCACTCTCACTTCTCCAGCAGGGCCCATTAGTCTTAAGTTTCCACTTGCATAGGTGACTCATTTGAAAACTCTCTTGATTCTTTGGTAGTCATATCAGTTTAAGTTTTGAATTGCTTAGATGTCTCATCTGAAAGTTCTGTCACTTCTTTGGTAAGACTGTCACTCTAGGGCTAGGTTTTGATTTTCTTGGATGGTTCCTCTGAAAGTTCTCTTGCTTCTCTGGCAAGGCCTGTCAGTATAAGTTTTCATCTGCTTCAATGGCTCATCTAAAAGCACTCTCTTTTCTCTGGTAGAGCCCACCAATCTAAGTTTTCACTTACTTAGGCAGCTCATTTGAAAGCTCTCTCCCATCTTTGGTAGGGCTTATCAATCTAAGCTTCCGTTTGTGTAGGAAGCTCATCTGAAACTTTGACTTGTTTAGATGATTCATCTGAAAGCACCCTCCCCTTTGCAAGTGTAATTTTAGAGAAGCTATTTGAACAAATCAAAATTTAGACTCTTATCTTTAATGCAATTAAAAGATTGAAATAAATAACCTATATATTAAAAATAATACACCCAACTATAATATAACTTATTCATATACATTTATAACTTATCTGTTGTTATATTTAATTATTTTCTCTTCAGTATTAAATGATTTTTTATTTCTAAATATTGGAAAGTTTTACGAATGAATATGATTTTAAAATTTCATGTAATATTGAGTTAATTATTGATCTATGGAGTGCAGATGTGGTGAAGTTGATATTAAATGAGAAATCCAGTTGCTTCAATGCAATTCAGAATATATTAATTATTAAGGATGAAAATGGTGTGACTCCACTACATGCTGCAGTTCATGGAGGCCATGTCAACATAGTGCATGAGATTTTAAACATTCCATTCCATTGTGGTTGTTATTGTTCTCCTCGAAGCTTAATGACAAAGGCTGATAATCTTGGAAGGTGTGCAATTCACATAGCAGTAATGAAAGGATTTATCAATATTATTGATGAATTCATTAGAGTAATGCCAGACTCTGTTGAAATCAGAAGCACCTCTCTTAAAACTGTTGTGCATTTTGCTGTGGAATATAATCAATTTGACATAGTGCAAAGGCTTACTTCTGAAAACGATGAAGAAAGAAATGCAAAATTATTGAGCTATGACTATGACATCCATGGAAACACAGCTTTACATATGGCAGTCAAGAATGCAGTGAACACTGAGGTTAGGCTTATCCGTTCATTCTCTTCATACTTCAATATTATAAATTTAAAATTTTAAAAAAATGATATTTCTTTATTTACACACTATTAACCTTAATGAAACCAGATTTTTTTTTCAATATTTGATGTTTTATGCATGGGTATGCACTTTTTCCATGAAAATAGTTTATCATATTTATTAAGGTATCTATTTGTTTGCAGCTTGTGGAATACATAGTATTCACTTCGAATGCAAATTTGAATGCCAAAAATAATGAAGGCCAAAGTCCACTTGATATTGCAGTAGCAGAAGCATCTCAAAACAAGCTAGATTATAGTGAGATTGTAAGGATTCTAGAAGATGTTGGTGCCACTCAGAGTTTTATTTTTGAATCTAACCCTAAGTTACCACATAGGGAATATTGTCATAAGATCACTGATCAAAACGATCATGAAGTGGAAGGCAAAGTATTTGATGTGGACACATTGGTAGCATCACTAATTGCTACAATAACATTTACAGCTATATTTCAAATACCAGGTGGAACAGGACATGAAGGTATTGCTAGGATGTCGTTAGAAACCATCTTTAAAGTGTTTCTATTCTCAGATTGCGTGGCTTTCTTTGCATCTATGACTGTGGTGATTGCTTGGATTTTTCGAGAAAGACTACATACAAGGCTTGTTGCAGATCGATCAGCACTGGCCATGTTATCTATGCTAAGCTTGGGAACCTCCATAGTCTCTACATGCCTTGCTTTCTTAAGTGCAACCATTCTTGTCACAGTACCACGCCATTTAGAAAAACAGAAAAATAAGGGTTCCCATCAAGCCAGGGAATATCGAGAGTATCGATTAATCTTCATTGGTGAGATTTTTACAGCATATGTAGCACCATCACTTGCAGTTGTGTTCCTATCATTGGCATGGATTATTGAATATAACTTCAATGCAACCAATGAACGACAAGCTCGACTTAAAAGACAACTCAAGCAAGTTCTCATTTTCACACTTCCGGTTGTAGCCATTATCCTCACTATCACTTTTGTTTATATTATGAGATACCTCTAAAATGTTGATGGTATGATGAGGTATCTTAAAAAATAAGGATAGCTGTTATTTGTGTGAAAGATTTATATATTTGCATATTTGATGTGTTGTTATATTGGAATAAACTTCTCTATTAACAAATAAAAAATAAATAGTAGATGTATATATCTATTAATTTTATTTAAAAAAATCAGTATTATGATAATTAGTCTCAATTAGGATAAGTGAGGCCAAAAACAAGGGACATAGTGTTATACTTTAATTGATAATGGTATGAAAATCCAAGACAGTAACAATATCAAAGATTTGAACTTTGCTGGTAATACCACCAATACTCTCATAACTTGGCCATCATACATGCCATGAATGACCTAATTTTATCATATTTTATGAAGAATATTGTTATTTATTGATAATTTTCTTAATTGGATATTGAACATTTAAATAAGAAAATATGTTGCGCAATAGGATACACTGATATGATATCACTATTACATCTCAATATAATAAATAGTATTTTTTTAAACAAGTTTCATTATAAACTCACAAATATTGCAAGAAGAATAATATTATTTATGATAAGATATTACAAGTGCTATGTAGTGGAAAAATGTTTGTAGTATTTTTGAAAAACATATTTATTGTTAACTTGATTGACGAGTCATGATATTGGTTCAAAATTAAGCTCTAGATAATAGGTCCAGGTTGAATTCTTACCAACATCAATATTTCAATAGATTGATGAATATTATAATGATTAGGTTAACCTTGAGCCCAAATATGATGTAGACTATAGATACTTTGTTCATAACATTTTATTATATATTTAAATTACATAAAATTGGTCATTCAAACTAGTTTACCAAAACTCAAATTTATAATTTTTATAAGCTAGATGTCAATCTCATTCTTGTCTAAAGTTTATAGCCTACATGTTATAGCCTTCTATAAGATTTCAATTAAATTTATCATGGGCTAATTATGAAGATCATGATATATTTATAATCTTAATAATAACATATATTATTGAGCATTTTTACATGTGCATATTGAACTAAGTGATAACTAATGATGCTCAAACAAAATTCTATTAAGTTCTTATATTCAACCTTGATTGTCACTTTTATATAACCTTGTGCCTAACACAATCGAATAATTTTCTTAGGATGTCGTTCACATAATCTTCAACAATATCATGGAATATGATACTCATGACCCTTTGATATGAGGAACCAACATTTTTAAAGCTAAATGACCTAACTTTGTACATAATATTCCCCAAGATGTAGAAATCTATCTTATGCTGGCTTTTTGGTGTTATTTGAATTTGGTTGTACCTTAAAATTCAAGCATGTAATAGATAATATCTTATGATTTGTTATTATATCTACGAGCATGTCAATAGTCAAAAGTGGAGTCATCTTTGGGGAAATCATTGCTGTTATCTCTAAAAAATCCATACTCTAATCATTTGGTTTTATTGCTTCTTTAGAGGTTATATTTGATAAATCTAATGGTTTTATTGAAAATTTTCATACCCTTATTAATTAGCTAGACATATTTTATTGGTGTTGCACACTAACATGCTTGTCGTTTTGCTCTACAACTTTTCGCTTTGCATCTTTTCCTAACCATTTGTTGTTTGAATTTTCATGGGTCGTGAGGGCTTCTCGCCAATCGGCTCGGGTCCCCCTGTATTCTTGGACCTACTCCTGGCGCTCACCTCAAATAAAGGGCCCAGGGGGAGGTGGATATCAATGTGTCTAGTTCAAGTTTTTTTAAGATAATGGAGTTGACTCTATGCAGGCTGGCTTGACTGGTGATTCTTTGAAGGATGATTTGGATTTTCTTGGAGGGTCCCCCAAAAGGTCTCCTACCCATGTGCAATCAAAGGCCAACTCAGTTGGTGCTTGTTTGGGGTTGGAAGGATGCTTTAGCTGGAAAAGTTAGTGGTTCTTCTCTTGCTGAGGATCCTAGGATCCTTCATGGCACTGAAGGCCTAGAATCTTTTTGCAAGATAGCGTTGTGGAGAGTGTTTCATCTTCACTTCAACTTTTTCTGGTAGGTCATTTTATTGCTTTCACGCCATCGATTGTGATGGTTCAGAAATGAAAATTGGTAAAAATGGAAGGTAAAAGAGAGTGTTAGTGTTTTGGCCATGTCTAGTGGTTTGTTTTTCTTTAAATTCGTGACAGTGGAAGATATGGCTATGGTTCTGTTTGGGACATGATATTATGGGAAACATTGTTTGGCAGTTGCTAAGTGACACCTGAGGTTTGACCATCCATGAAATTTTGCAAGATTTCTCCTATTTGGATAAGACTTCTTGGCCTTTCCTAAGTGCTTTGGGATGAAAAGATCCTTAGGTGGATTGTGAACTCCTTTGTTCATTATGTGTGCTGACACTGTCAACCTATAGAAGTCTAGACTTGTGTTTGTTAGATTTTGTGTGAATGTGCAATTAACAAAGCTCTGCCTAACTATGTCACCCTCAACACTAAGTGAAGGAAAAAACAACAATCCATAGTGTATGAAAATGTTGGGTTATATTGCCAAAACTACTCTAAGTTTGGTCATGTGATTTTGGATTGTAAGGTCGCTAAGCCAAAGGAGAAGGAGAAGGTAGGCTTGCCTAAGATTGTGAAAGAAAGTGTAGAGCTGAGAGATTCTTCTTCTTTGCCACCCTTGAAATCGCTTGATATGGTGAATGGTTCAACTAAGGGAAATGACAACTAAGCCATTGGTAGGGTTAGTCCTAATGGGAATGAGGAGGAGACTAAGACTGAGGACTACCCTTTCTTGCAAGGAATCACAAACTTTCTTTAAGACTCCTAATAGTGGATTGGATACTAACACCCAAAAAGATGAAGGCCTTCTAGAGGAAGGTGAATTTAGGTTTTTGGAGGATGTGTAGGCTCCTATTAGAGGTGCAAGCTCAACTGCTGGCTTTGATAGCTTGAGTGTTGTAAAAACAACCAAAAAGCTAAAATTAGGGTGAGAGTCCTAGCTACTCTTCTCCCAAAAGGGATCTATTAGCCACCTCCACCCAATCCTCCTCCCCCTCTTAAGGAACTGACCAATTTGGTTAGTGGTGATGTGTTGGCAATCCAACCGACCCCTTCCTCACCACAAGGAAGTGACGTTGGTGAATGAGAAGTTCCAAAGAGAAAGATAAGAGGTGGTAAGAAAGCTGATGTTGGTAGTGCTATCAAACAAGGAAGCCCAAATTGTGGAAGTGAGAGGATTGAACACATTGCAAGGGAAGTTACTAGTGGTAGACAATTGACCTTGGAAATCACATTGAAAGGTAAGAAATGAAGTTTCTTTCTTGGAACATGTATGAGTTGAATAATCCCCCAAAACAATATGCCCTTAAACAATCTTTATAGTCTCTTAAGATTGATGTTCTTCTAATCTAAGAAGTGAAAATGTCTAATTATATTTTTTTCAAGTTGGTGGAGAAACTATGGCAAGGGGCCAAGTCTAGATATAGTGCAGTAGGGGGTGCTTCAGGAGGTATTGCTACCCTATAGAATCCTAATGTTATATCAGGTAAGATTCTATTGAAAAATAAGAGTTTTATTGTCACTAAACTATCAAGTAACAACTTTACTAGGAACATTGTTAACATCTATCTATCAAATACTCAGGCAGAGAGGTAGATTTTATGGGAAGATTTTTTGCCTTTTTAGATAACAATGATAATAAAATGGTAATGTGCATAGGAGACTTAAATACTCCCCTATCCTTCTGAGAAACAGTGGGGGGAGGGGGGGCAAAATGATTTCATAGAGAGTATGCATGGTTTGATGGAGTTCATTAACATGAATGACTTAATGGATGTGGACCTTCAAGACACTCCCTTTACTTGGTCTAATAATAGAAAAGGGTAGGATCTTATTCAAGTTAAATTGGATAGGCTTCTTGTATCAGTGGATTGGCAGTTGTTGATAACTTCCATGCTCTATGCCCTTCTTAGGACAATTTTAGATCATTCACCAATCTTATTTAATTTTTCTAATAGCCTTTTTAGTGGCTCGAAACCTTTCAGGTATGAGATCATGTGGCATTCTCACCCTAACTTTAGAAGCTTTGTTGAGGAATGGTGGAATATCTCTATGGAAGGGCTTCTATGTATATAATTATAACTAAGCTTGACAATGTCAAGAGAAATGCAATTAGCTACATAAAACATTCCTTTTGTGATATCTTTAAGAAAAATGATGAAATAGAGAAAAAATAGACCTCCTCCAAAAGGCTATGGCTAGTGGAGATGACTGGAACACCAAAAATTTAGAAGAAGAAGATTACCGGAGTTGATGGAAGGATATTCTTGCTAAGGAGGAGGCACTAGTACATTTTGACTCTTTTTTGACCAAAATTGGTCAAATTTTTTACTCATATTGGTCAAAATTTCAACCAATAGTTTCGTTGCTATTTTTGTTGTTGAAATTTTGAGCAAACTTGGTAAAAAATTTCACATTAAATTTTTATTTTTATTTTTAAAATTTTTTTTAAAAAAAATTAAAAAATTTAATACTTGGTCAAAATTTTGACAAATTATCATCCTTGATCGACCAAGATGCCAAACCCATGATGACATCCTTGTTGATGAGTTCGTAAAAAATTCGACCAAGTTTGGTCAAAATTTCGACCAACTCATACCATCATTGGTTGAATTTTCAACTAACCTGCTTTTTAAAAAAAAAATAAAAATTGGATTGAAGATGATTCCAAAAAAAAGTGAGATTTATCCTTGATATGGAGCCCCCTACAGATGTCATTGGACTTAACTCTTTCTTGGACACATTGGGTACTTCCAGAAGTTCATTAAGAATTTTGCATAAAAATCCTATTGGTTGGATAAGCTGACTTGAAACAACAAACCATATGCATGGGAGGTTGCACAAGGAGAGGTCTTTGAGGAGCTCAAACAAGGCTAGTGAGTACACCTATTTTGGCATATCTAAATTAGGACAAGGATTTCTATGTTCGTGTGGATGCCTCTACCATAGAAATCCTTGTCCCAATTCAGATATGCCAAAATGGGCGTACACACTAGCCTTGTTTGAGCTCCTCGAAGGCCTCTCTTTGTGCAATCTCCTATGCACATGGCTTGCTATTTCAAGTCAACTTATCCAACTAATAAGATTTTATGCAAATTTCTTAAAGAACTTCTAGAAGTACCCAATGTGTCCAAGAAAGAGTTAAGTCTAGTCATATCTATAGGGGGCTCCATATCAAGGATAAATCTCACTTTTTCTAAAATCATCTTCAATCCAATAATCTTACACAAAATGATTTTCTCACTTGGGAAATTATTATGCCAACTCCAATTTCAAATGGTTAAGCCAAATTCATAATATTGCGGGAGTTATTTAGTTTTCAATGGTTATATGTTTATTTTCTTTTCATATATTTTGTATTTGTTCTCAATATACTTGCATGATATTTGGTCAAGTATTTATGCTTCAAATTTGTAGTAGAAACATTGATTTCTAGGTGAATATGGAAGACTTATAGGCTTATACCTGACCATACAAATCCATCACCTACTAGAAGGCCTTTCTAGTGGGACATAGAGTTTAAGAAACAAGTAGTTCATACTTCAACTATTTGAATGAAGTTCCAACATATTAACAGATGGAATTGAATAAAGTATTGTATGTTTGGCATAGTTCAATTCAATGTTAATCATTTTGATAGGAATTTTGTAAGGCCCCTTCCCTATTACCCAATTATAAATCTTAATAACATGAATATGATTAGATCTAGGAGCGTAAAGGAGAGGAGATGCTATATTTTTGTCTCTTGTGAATTATATCCTGTTACCATACACCTTATGATAGAATGATGGTAAGAAGGCTTTAAATCTAAGTATGCCATGATTGGCATTTGCCCTTAGAAATAATGAACTAGTGATCTTATTAAAACTAATGTATATTTTAGTGCTAAGTACCCTATTCGAAATTATATAAGGATGATAAGCTAAGACCCTATGGAATGAAAACTCAAGATGTCATAAATTAGAAACTATGTTGATGAGTTCATGATATTGTATAGGCTATTAGGATAATTGAATCTTGGAAAGACAAATCAACATGCACTCTTGTGAATAATATTAATAGTCATAAAATGAAAATTCTTATCAAATTTAGATAGAGGTCTAGACAGAAGAACTTGATATGATGCAATGTGATAAGTCAATTAAGTGGATATCTTGGTATTTATAAGGAAAATTTTTATGAACCAATAAAATATAATCGATTTATTCTATGATTGGATCTTGAAACTATTTGACATGACTATGCAAACATTCTGTCTACTTGGCATAATTGATAATTATCTCATAAAGATAATGGGATATTGACAAAAACCAAATGATATTTAACTGAATCAAAGGATATTAGTTGAGATGTTTTCATTTTGATGATTTTGACCTAAAATATGTATTTGGAACTAATTTCCATATTGATTGATTTAATAGTATAAATTCAACATTCCCTCACTATGATAGAAAATGGAATTATGATGTGATTCAAAATGCTTAAATTGATCTTGTTGGGAATTCAGTAATATGCAAATTTTTGAGGTATAATGATCAAATGTTTTATATGTAAATCATGGAGAATAGGAAGTTAATTATGAAATGTGTTATATGTGAATTGTTGTAACAAAATTTTCATATATCTTTACTTTCATATGTATTTTATATGTGACTTTTCATTGGATTACTGATGCTCGAGTTTAGTGTGCAAGAAAGGAATCATGAAAACATAACGGAGAAACAAGGTATAAACACATGTTAATATGACACTTCCAAGGTGAATCTTTAGAAGATTCGTAAACTTCATTATGATGTGTTTATTTTGTAAATGTGAGATGTATGTGTGTAGTATGTATTTCATGAGTAAATTCAAAACATGTCATGTGTGATGCACAATGAATTTTGTGTGTGTTACTTGACACTTGTACTCGTTATGTGAAAATGATATGTTCTCTTAAGATGGATCATGTGGCCACCTTATCTCAAGTTAAATTCCTTAATTAAGAATTAGACTTATTTCCTTGACTTAGTAAGGGAAATAAAGGTTATCACCATAGGAAATTCAAAATTGGACTTTACCTAGCATTATGAGGACCAAAAGTAGATCCAAGGTGAATTTGTGATAAAAATAAAATCTACCCATGATAATACTTTAAGTTAGGGGGCTAATAGTGACCTCTAGGGTGCCTAGAAGACCTAGGAGACCCCAAAAAGAATGCATTTTTTATTGAATCCGAAAATGGGAGTCTTATAGAGAGGAATGGCCAAATTAGAAACCCACTTACCCACTCTCTAACTTTAGAGACATTTAGGGTTTGGTGGAAGAGGATAAGGAGCTCTACAACAACTTTCATTTGCCATTTCTTGGAGTGAGGTTGGTATCCATGATCCATGGTGTTTCTTCATTGCATTGTAGATTTGATATGACATTTCTTCATTGCATTGTATATTTGATATGGTGTAGATGTGGTTTGTGAAGAATCTTGTTGTATGTGAGTTAAATGTGAGAAGTTTTATGGAATTTCTTCCTTGAATCTTTCTTTGTTCATGTTGGTTATTGTGTATAATGGGTGTGAAGCATCACTCACCCTTGGGAGGGAAGAGATGCTTAGGTGAAGGGGTTAGTTGGGCTCACCCATGTAGTTGAGAAACTCTCCCATGTGTGGAGATGATTTTGATGTGTTTCAATGGAGTATGGACTTCATGATTACTTGCATTCTTGGGAGGTATAAGGAGGTGTATGAAGAGGGAAGACATTGTTAAGCCTTGAAAGGGCATCTTACTTATGAGAAAATGTGAATATATGTAATTCATGGTTTTGACATTCTCCTCATAAAGAAAGCCCACCTTCACCCTATATCTTGATTCTATTGTTGAATCTGTGTGCAAGCCTTGTGATGGGCTGTATTGTGTTGTGTTGTTATAGTTTTGCATGATATGTGAATGTAAAGGTGTACAACCATTTGTGCTTTGTTTCCCAAAGCTCAGTGGGTAGCCTCCTTGAGGCCTAGGATGAGAGGTGAGCCTCCATGGTTCTTGTGTCTTTGCTTTGCAAGATTATGCTCTTTGATTCATGAAAAAATTTGGGAACTTTCCCTCCATTAATGAAGCCAAAAGAGATGCCTTTGTGTAATGTGTTTGAAAGGATGAATCCTCTCCTCATGTCTTGAAGCATTGTATTTGTAAAGTCAAATGTCCTTATTGTTGTTTTGGTGTAATGCATTGTGCAAGAATGATCATCATTTTATGCACCTTGTAGTGAAGAATGGATCCAAGAAAGAATGATAAATTATGGGTAGTATCATATGTGTTTGCAACATGCATATAGATGTAATGAAATGGAAGGATTAGTAGTATAATAGTCATTTTTGAATGTGGAAGAGATTTATATTCAAAAGAAATCAAATGTTTTGACACTCACAATGAACTTGCAAATATGGAGCCACACTCCTTTTGATTAATGAAGCAATATAAGAAAATGTATCTCAAAAGGTGATCAACTGTATTCTTACCATGTTATGATTAAGTAATGTTTTCTATAGCATAGTTAGATTTTTTTTTAAAGTTCATTAAAAATTATCATAGTTATGAAGGAACAAACTAATTGAATTCATAGTTGATCTTACTCAATGTGCTACAAGATTTAGATTTATTGTTGCATGTAAATAATATATACTATTATGACTCACAGAGTTTAAAACTCAATAAACCAATAGACTTCTTAGAATTCTACAAGATGATTCATAAATTAGAACGTTAGTAATGACATTAAAATCAACACCTTAACAAAAAGCTAAGGAAGTGAATTAGTAGAAAACAAATCAATTATAAAACATAAACCACAAGAGGAGAAAAAAAAGAAGAAATCTGTACATGTATATTTTCTCTCTAGATTTTGTATGGAGAGGTGAAAATATTCCCAACCTCAATTACAATCTATTAAAATATTCAAGGGTATATTCCTAGAGATACCCTATATAGGAGATGGCCTATCTAATGCTAGTAATAAAAAAATTTAACACATAAGAAAACTCCTAAGCTACACCTAAGTACAAGATTATGAAGCAATGATGATTTGACCCATGCAAGTCACATGAAGGAAAACTCAAGATATATAAATATGTCTAATATAACTCTTTTCTTTCATATTCTTATGACAAATGAAATTATTGGATGTTCATCTAGGAATGCATATACCTAGTAATCACATGCTTGGAAGAGGAGTCTAGTCATTTAACCAACCAAGTTTTAAATGGGCCCATAGGAATCGACCCATAACATTAATGCAAGCATCATCTAACTCCCTTGGACCAACAATATGAATGGAAATTTTTGTTTAAATATACACGGAAGAGACCCCTTGGGGATTGACAACCACTCCCATCACCTTCCATGCACGAAGGTCGAGGTGCATGCCCACTTGCCACACAAGGCCCAATGCAAGTGCCACCCTAACATAACTCACCTTCACATTTTCTCCTACGTGCTTTTCTAATGTTGTCCACACCAGCCCGTGAATGCCTAGGGAAGAGGGTACATGAGTGCATGGGATGGAGTGCTTGGGAGGAAGGGAAGAGTCGGCACATGGTGGGGAAAGAATATAGGAGTTCGGGAGTTAGGATTAAAAAATGTGGTAGAGTGAGTTGATAGTAAGATTTTTTATTTAGAAGGATGTTTGAATAGTTGCTAGGGTAGTTAATGTTTAGTTAGTGAACTAAAGAATATTATTAGACAATGAACATAACATTACTATATCATCCTAAGGATCTATTGTTAGTAGTGACATGGTTCAAAATAGTAAAGCTTTTAGTTGAATTTGGTTATTAGGTTAAGGAGTTTAGTCAGTACAATGTCAATATAGCTTTTTACTATTATCGATATATCTTAGTGGTTGATGTGTAAATGGGTGGTTATTAGTTCATCTTGTAGGTATGTTAGTTAGCTAGACACCATTCAACATACTACATTAATTAGAAATAAGTGGATTTAGAATGGAATTGATATGGGAAAAAAAATAGTTGTGTTTTTGCCATGTAAATTTTGGGCATGACAAATTTATGGAGTTTATTAATTGCGTCAGATACATCATTGTAAACCAAAAGTTGACCTTTTTCTTGTGATTTCAATGCATAAGCAATTTTATTGCATTCTAACATTATTGTATTCACAAGGAGTTTAAATGTCAAAAGTTATCTCTCTCATATTTAGTTTGCATGACAACTGTCTATATTAATGTCTACCTATATATTTACATGGTAAGGATCATCTATATGCATTCAAAAGTAAAAAACAATTGCATCCACATTATGGTTCTTTCCATAGACATCTTAGTAACAATTTGTAAGCATTTAAAACACATTTGACATCATTTCAAGCAATCATTAATAGACTGAAACATTGAACCAATGTACAATGATTGCTTGCAATGTATTTAACGAAGTTCCTTGAGTCTCTAATTTTGAGGCTGAATTTGGCAAGGGGTCTTTCAATGGTACAAGTGTGTGATCTTTCTAGCTTGTAGCCTAAAGAGAACTTGCAATACTTCGCCAACATATGGGGATTCATTTTCCTCCAAATCAATATGCAGATCACTTCCATAATTTCCCTATTAAGAGGAAGTAAAATGATATTTCAACTAGGATAAAATAATCTTGATCAATATTTTAGTTCAAACATCAAAAAATAATAATCTTTGAGCTTTACAACAAGATACAACCGTAGGATAATAAACAAAAAACTACATCCATTTTTAGAAGATTATATTTTCTCAATACACTCAGAACAATATTAAAGATTCACAATATTTAAGCACATGTCTACAAACTCCAAAGTAGAAGTAGAAATACTATGCAAATTAAAAAACCAAGTTAAAACTTACTATGAAGGAAAGAAGTCCTGTTAGAATTTTGCACCCATGTGTTCATAGTAAACAATAATAAGTTAATCATAGTATTGGCATAGAAATGAAATGTACTTGATTCCCCAAATTAGGCACGTACAAAATTCATGTGAACATAATCTTTTAATAATATTAAATCAAAATTAATGTATACCTTGAGACAGACCACATGGGATTCCACGATTCTAGATGAATTGGACAATACACATGTAAAGACTAATAAAATTTCCAAATAAATTAGTAATATTCTAGAAAGCATAAGAATAAGAAAAGTTTGTAACAAATCGGATCATGCAAAAAACCATTATAAAAACTTACTATCACTCATAGACTATTGAAAACAGATTGATACAAGTATGATAAATGTGTTTCAATCATTATTTTCTCACTAATGTCAAACCTACTACTTGCTAGTAAGACATTGCTTATATGATTTAAGTACTATCATTTGTTTGATTGATGAAGAGGATTTGATCAAATGAGGTAACAAGAGCACCTAGAGGAAAGGTTGAGTTATGATATGGAAAAGGAGTACAAGAATAAGTTAAGGCAGTGATATTATAGTGTATTAATAATCTACTTAATGCCATAGAGGTTGGTTACATTGATCAAGTTCAAAAGAACAAATTAAACAAAGTTTGTCTACCAAGCTTGACAATTTGCATAGTAGGTGTCGAGCAAAGTTAGTGCAAGCTGAGCAGAAGATTAGTTGGAGCCAAGAAAAGTCAATTTTAGTGTAAGCCAAGTAAAGTTTAGTTGATACCGAGCACCAGTAAACTTTAGTTCATGTTGAGTTATTTGACAGTGGATGTCGAGCAATGCAGCATGTGTCGAGCATTGGAAGCTAGTTAATGTCAAGTGTCAAAATTACAAGAAAGACCAAGAATTTGGTGAATTTGAGCTAACAAGTTTGATTTCTTGGATTATGTGAACCATGTGGAAGATAAGGTTGATGAGCTAGTGGAATAGAATTCATGATGAACTATTTTTGAGGTGAATTCAAAGAGGATTGAAGGAGGAGTTTCTAGAATGAAATGAAATGAAATAAAGGGGTAGATTCATTGAATCCTACCTAATCTGACCTAACCCTAAAATGGATGATGGAGGATGTATGATAAAATATCTTAATTCTTTATTTGTAGAGATGGCTAGCCACAAGCAAGGGTTGGAATGTGCGAGAACCTAAGGAAGACAAGGAGTCTAGGGTATTGCTTCATTTAGTGACCTAAGAGAAGAGATTGCATTGGTAAGAAAAGCAAGAAGGCTTAAGGGTATGGATGCTTGGAGGTGAACAAGCTATCAGAATTGAAGTGTGTGAAAGCTAAGAAGAATGAAGGACTAAAACAAAGATTTGTAATTTGCAAGTGTGTTGTAAGTTGTTATTAGATCAATCTTTACTATTACTCTCTAATCCTTGTATCAGTTCAAGGTAAATCATTTGGATTAAGGTTGACCTAACAGTCATTTGTAAATTCTTTAACTAGGTGACATTCCAAGTGAATGATCTAAATTCCTCTAATAAGGCTCACTCCTAATAGGGTGATTGAAATCCTTTAACCAGGTCATATTTAATAGTGTATATTGTAACTTTTAATAGGGTTGGCCTTTCACAAGGCATCACTTCAGAAGAGTGAGAATGAATAGCATGTTATTGGTGGCTTTTTCCAAGTTAGGTTTCCACATTAAATCATTGTGTCAAATGTCTAATTGAATTTGTTATGTTTCATGTTTACATTTCTGCAAATTGATTTGATAAGAACCTACAAGTTTTAAGTGATTGCATAATCTAATGGATGCATGCATGATGAAAATATTTTTATGGATATGGGTTCACTAAGTTGTGAAAGTCTTAATTGTATATTTGGACCTCAAATAGTTGATTCACCCTCCCCTCTCATTTATTCTAAAGAATTCCAACAATTGGTATCAACGCCATCTACATAACAAGACTAGTTTAAAGGTATTAGAAGCAACAACATCAAGATGTCAAAAAGAGAGGTACCCAAGCTCAATAGAGATAAATTTCCTACATGGAAAAGTTTGATGAAGCTACACCTAGGAGGATTTGGAGATCATGAACAATCTACCATTGTTGTTGAGCAGGTTGATCCTATTGGAGTCTTAACTACTAAAGATCTGAAAAAGAAGAAAAAACACAACTAGGAAATGTTAGAGATTGCCTCTTCCCTAAGCTATGCTGAGTTTGATGATATCAAGGGTTGTGATAGTGCAAAGAAAATGTGGGATTCTCTACACATTATCTATGGAGGTGACAAAAATTTTCTAAGAGCCAAAGTTGAAAGTTGTAGAGCTAAGTTTGATGATATGAGAATGCAAAAAAGTGAGAATGTTGCTCAATATTTTTCTAGGATAAAAGATGTTGTTAATGTAATAAGAGGAGCTACAGGTAAAATAGATGATGATACTGTACTAAGAAAAGTTTTGAGAAACTATTGGACATCTATGCTATTAGAGTTTTTGCAATACAAGAATTAAGATGTATGCTAGGGAATGATCTAACTCTTGAAGGTCTAGTAGGTAGGCTCACTACTTTTGAGCTATCTAATTTTGATAATTACATACCTAGAAATATTGAATCTACTTTCAAAGCTAAGCTGTCATTGAAGGAACCCAACGAAAAGAAGAAGAAAAAGGTTAAAATATGTGTCCAGTGATAGTGATACAGATGAAGAAGACATAGATCAACTTGAAGCACTACTGTCGAGGAGATTTCATAGAGGTAAGGGCAAGTTACCTATTATATGTTTCAATTGCAATGAGGTTGGTCATATTGCTACTAGATGTACGAAGAAGAAGAACTACAATGGTGGTAACAAGTACAAATGTAGAAGAGATGAAGACAACAAAGATTATAAAGATAAAGGCAAGAAGTCTTGCTACATTGCTGAAGAGGAAACATAAGATGAATCTGATGATCATGATGACGAAGTGGTGTATATTGCATTAAAGGATAAATCTGATAAGGATGAGGCAACTGCATTAGTGTCTTATGTGAACAAGAATGACAAATGGATCATTGATAGTGGGTGTTCGCATCACATTGTTTACATTCTAGTCATGTTTGTTATTAGTGACATATACTTATTCAGATTGTAAATTCATATTGAAATTATTGTACAATTAATAGTGTTAACCAAGTATTTTAGTTGCTACTGAGTTCTACAGTTGCTATAGAGTCCTTTGGATAGATTTCAGTTTATACCGAATAGTTATTACTATGGTGATGATTAGTAGTGTAAACTGAGTTGTGCAGTGCTTACCGATTTTGCAGTTGATGTGATGGGAGTCTACTGTTAACCGAGCTACTTAGTGTTAACCAAGTGACTCAATTTATACCAAGCTTGTAGAGATAGCATTGACCAAGCTATGTAGAGTGAATCAAGTGATTCAATTTATATGCTGAGTTTCATAGTATTCATCGAGTCACTAGTGCAGACTGAGTTCAAGTGTAACGCCCCACCAAGGGATCCAAAAGAATTAACCTAAAGTTTTACTAAGTTTTCCAAACTTTTTTTTCAAAGAAAGAATAACATACACATCAAACATAAAGTAGTAGAAGCAATAACATACAATCATAATTAAGCAAACAAAATAGATTACATTCCTTAAGGATCCCAAGGCGTTGAATCACATTTAAATATAATTAATACTAAGGCTAATAAATACCACATCCACATGAAAGAATAATTAAAAGTCCAAAGTCCATTTAAATAATATATATTTTTTCTGAATGCCACTTGGCAATAAAATTTGAAATGCTCAATCATCCACTGTACATGTCACAGGTATGAAAGGCTAAAAGAATATACATTTATAAAAATAGATTACATCATCCCTTTTGGAACCATGATACAAAGTACAATACAATAAGTGAAACCATCCATGATCATAAAGATATAATTATCTATCATAAAGATACAACCATCCATCATAATACATAGAGATAGGATGAAAGGAAATGTAGACAAGGAAACTCCAGCCACGGTAACAACAAATGGATCTCAATGGTAAGAGGAAAAAGCACTACCACCCGACCACATGGTAACCCAAAAAGGACCATTCCCACCTCACTAAGGAGATAGTATCAAGTCCCAAATAGGATATCAATCCAAATATCAAAAGTACTCTCTAAGTCTAGGAATCCCTAAAAAGTAATCTAACTCAAAGGTTCCAAGATAAATTGACATCTAGACCTAGAGGCACACAAGACACATAGGAAACCTACTATATAAATGGGCAAGTGTCATTGCATGAGTCAATGCTAGAGTTATCCCAGTAGTCTCTTAGGACCCCAGCCCCCTAGTGACCCTATGCAGTACTAGTATCCTCTCATACTGACAAGGCATACTAACAATGCATGGTCACAACCAAGCATTCTCTCTACTCCCATCCTAGTTTGTACTAGCACTCGAGGCATAGGTGAGAACATACAAAGACTCTTATTAGGTTCATTTTACTCTCATTTAGTCTAGTGTTTTCACTTATTAAAAAACTTACAATGGGTTACCCTGGCAACCACTTACCCCAAGCTCCATTACAAGCCACTTCCCAACATTACATATATATAACCTACCCTAAGCTCATGAAATCACAAATCAAAGAATCATAGTAAATCACCTCAGTCCTATACAAGTGATTGGAAAGCATCAAAAGATAAATCACAATACCCATCAGTTCTCTATGAGCAACTAGAAAGTATCCCAAAAATACTGATTGACCACTCAAAATGGTTAATTCAAGTAGGTCATAACATTCATCCCATTGTCCCATAATAACACTAAAAACAATGACCAACAATATAAAACACACTCATCATAGAGCATACCAACACATTACCATGGTTGAGTTTAAAAGATCAAGATTAGTTCAACATAATACCACAATCACAAAACTCCCAAGCCTCTAGTAGACGTTCTAAAACTGGTCAACACTCTAGTCAACCCAAACCTAAAACATAGACAACATACATATAACATAGTGTAGGTTCCATAGTTTGGTTTGATTTTGAAAACATATTGTTGAGTTAAATGTAAGGTTTAACTATTAGTTTTAGTGCAAGTTTGCGAGTCTCTATGATTTATAGTTTAACCCTTACAACTTACCCCATTCTTATATTTGAATAAAATGCATAATTACCCTAATTTGATTTAAAGCTCATTGTTCCAAATGACTTAGGGATAATTATTTATTTAAATTATTAAAATAATAATTATTGATTTTTAAATAAATTCATTACAATTTAATTAAAACAATATCATTAATTAATAATAAAATAAGTTCATTACTTCATTAAACAATTTCCAATATTGTTTAACTTAATTAAATAGACTTAATCAAATAAATTAATAATTATAATAAATTAATCTTTATTAATTAATCTATTAATTATTTATTAAATTTATAAATATCAATAAAATTATTAATAATTAAAAATTTAATATCATAAATTGTTAATTAAATAATTTTAAAAAAAACATTAAATAAAAATTCAAATTGCAATATATAAAAAAAAAAGCAGCATTTATATTTACAATGCCCACCAGCATTTTTCAAAATAGTATCCCTGTGGTCGCAGGGCCTGTAGCCCAAGTGGTACTCTATATCACTGTTGCCACAGTACCTGCAATAGCTATCTAAATAAATAAAGCCCTTCCCAATTATATATATTAATTTTTAAAATATAATTATTTTTTTAGAAATTTGCTATCTAAATAAATAAAGCCCTCCCATTTTAAATTTTAAAAAATATTTTTTTCATAACATTTGCAATTTTAGTGTGATAGAGAAAATACAATCAACCATTCAAAATTTTTGATCTAAAATTTCTATTTCCAAATCCAAACCCTTCCTGAATTGAATTCTAATTGCAAGATTTTTGGACGAGGATTCTAAAATAATTCAATCTCTATGCATGCAAAAGAATTAACATGCATACCAAAAATTCTCAATATTGAAACATTCATCACAAGGAATTATTCAAATAATCATTTTATAGACATGAAGAAGATAAAAAAATAAATAGCGTAATTAACTATACGAATTAATCACAAGAATCTACCTGGACTTTGATGCTAAATCACTATGCCCAAAAAGATTTGTGAGAAAAATTTCTCCTCTCAAGCCTTCTCTCTTCCAAAAATGCTTCTTCCAAAATTCGCAATCCTTGGAAAATGAACTCTCTATAGTTGATAAGGAGTTCTCTCCTAAATTCGGGGCACTAATTGTGCAATCACCCAAAAGGACTCCTTGCTTAATAGTCTTTAACTCTTCATTAACTTTTCTTTATCTTTTTTATGCACGTTTATTGAATATAAAATATCTTAATTAAATTTACTTGACTTCTCTTTTTAACTAATTTATTAAATTTTAATCTCATGCATAGTTTATGCAATCTTTAAACTTTTAATAAATTAATATCTTTTCCATGCTTTGATTTATTTTCGAGACGTTAATTGATAAAATATTTATTAACTTAGTAATTATAATATTTAGCATTTATTTAAAAATGGACTCCTAAATATCTTATTAATAAATTAAATAAATATTACCATGTTCTAAAATTAGACTTATAATTTTATCTTTAATTTTAATTCTATTTATTTAATTAATTCTCCAAATTAATTAAATATAATTAAATATTAAAATATTATAACAAATTTACATTAAATTAAATCCTTAATTTAATCATTTAATTTGACTTAATTAATAAAAAAATCACCAAAGACTAATAGGACAAAATACAAAAACCCAGCATAGCAAGACACATACAAGATCAAACTAAAGGGTTATAATCACAAATTTACATTATATGACACATTCAGAAGGTATACAACACATATACTTGTCCTAATTTTCTAGGACAAATGGGTTTAAAGGGTTAGAATTTGGACTTAAGAATTTATTTCCCTTCTCTTACCATTAAGATAATGCGATAGGGTGCACTCATCCTAGCAATTCAAAGAAATCGATACCTGGTACCAACAATTCGCATAAAAATCCATGCATGTACAAACACAATATTCTAAACTAAATAGGCAATGGTAGGAAGTGGTGCATCGTGTAGATCCCAATTAGCAGGTGACTATGACTCCCTTCCTTAACCACATCAGAAACGTCATAGATAAAGAAAATATACATGCACACCATACACATGCAGTATGGGGTAAGTATCCATAAGAAAACACATATGATAATCCATCTAACTAATCATCAACAAGAAATAAAATCACTATAATAATCATCATGCGTACATGGAGTATAGAGTACCAAGTAATCTCATCATATAATTGACTGAATGTGAAACAATATCTAATAATCTCAAAACAATGCTACTAATAATCAAGCATAAAAATGGCCTAAAAGAGTTTGAAAATGATAATAGAAATGTAAAAAAGGGCAGACACTACATCAAGACTACTTGGAAGTGATTAGTATAAATAGAGCTTCTATGTCTACTGAATGCATGATGATGCCGAGCATTGACAGTGGATGTCGAGTATTAGAACTTCACCAAGTTAGTCTTCAGAACCCAAGTTTCTACACTTTGGCCAACTTTGTAATATTTGTGTAAATTTGTATCATGACTAACTTTTTAATTGTGTAATTGTATTGGTATATATGTAATGTATTATATCACATCCAAATATTCGAAGAGAAGTAATGTAATCATCAGAGAATAGTAGAAGAACGAATTACAAAGGTTGCAATAGTATAAGGAGCAACAAAGATTTATGTATCATAGCAAGGTGATTTGTACACTTAAAGGAATCTCATTTAGCAAACTAAGTTATAGATCAAAGATTGGCTACTGCTTCATCCTAATAAGTGGATCAGTCAAATCCTTTAACAAGGTAGACCTAATAGTCTTATGTAAATCTCTTTACCGAGTGCATACTTCATTCTATGTTGGTAAATCCTTTTGCAAGGTGGACCTAGTAGTCCTTATTGCTCCTAACAGGGTAGGTCATTAGAAGTGATCATTGTAAACCTTAACAAGCCAACTCTATACTATAGTACTAAAGCTTGTGGGTATCATCCCCACCCCAGTTTAACTTTTTATTTGAAAGGTTTCTGGGTCACCAAATCTTGTGTGTTAAAGTGTCATGTATGCTTTAATGTTTTCAGTTTCTCATGCATGTAGTTAGATTAGAATTCACATAAAGGATTAATTGTTAATCAAGGATAAAAATTTATAAGTTACCAATTCACCCCTCCCCTCTCAATAACTTAGCCTATCATAATATTTCCAAGAATTGGTATCGGAGCTTTGTGGTTCTTAGAGAAAAGTTTAATAGCTTGAGCAAAGATCAAAGGCAATGGAGGTATTCAAACTTGAGAAGGCTATTGACAATGAGAAGCTAGATTTGAAATTGGCTATTGGACAACTTAGGAAAGCAAAAGAACAACTCTCTCAATCCATAAAAAGAAGAAAATATCTTGCAATCCAAATGAATGATCCACTCTACATTGAAAAAAGAATTGAAGACATCCATTGAAGCAATTCAGATGATGTTGATGGAGCAATCAAAAAACCATTGGAAAAGAATAGCAGTATTCAAGAAGAAGTAAGAAAACTAAGAGAGCAAGAAATTTAATCAGTTAGATTGTGTGAAGTCATGGAAGAGAAATAAAAGAGAAGAGATAGAAGGAAAGAATAGTGAAATTTAGTACCTATCCCTTCAGCAAGAAGACTTCATTGATCATCTCACTAATGCAAATGAAAAAATCATGAATCTAAGATTAGAGAATGAGAAATTGCAAAATGATCTAAACATTGAAAGGAAAACCAATGAAAGAATGATGAAATCTCAAGTAGACATGAATCAATAGAATGGGCAAAGTCATTACAGACAAAAAGGAAAAGCAGGAATTGGATATACGGAAGAAGGTGAATAATCCAAGAAAGGAGCTTAAAGGAATAAAAACCTACTTGCAATCATTGTGGTGAGATAGGTCATACATCAAAAAAATGTTGAAGTAATGGGAAAGAAAAATTCAATGAAAAATGCTACAATTGTAATCAACATGGTCATAAAGCTAATGAATGCAAATAAAAACCAAGATTTGAAGGCAAATGTTACAAATGTAAGAAGCATGGATACAAGTCATCAGAATGCAAAACTAAGATATTGAATCCAACAAAAAAATTGTAAAAGCTATATTTGGTTGGGACTATAACACTTGGTGCAGATGTCATTACTATGGAGGATTTGGACACATTGGAATGAATTGTGTAAAGCATCATATGAGGAAAAGAGATACTACCAAAAGATGTTTCATTTGTATAGAACTTGGTCATCTTGCTAAGAACTGTATGAATACTAGAAGAATTGAAGATGAAAAGAAGGGAAAAAGCTGATAACATCAAAAAGTAGATGAGACAACAATGGGTTCCAAATTCTATCGAGTATGCAAGTCCAAGCAATGATGAATAAGTCACTCAAGAATTGGATGAATCCACCATTTCCACTTGATTTCTCAAAGTAGAACTAGAACTAGGCTACTAAAGAAGTCATCTAATATCAGTTCTAGTTGAGAGGACAAAAGATCCGTATTCAACATTCAAGATGCAAAGGGATCATCAAGTAAGAGGTACTAGTTACTACCAAGTTACCTTCCTTACCGAGAAAGGTCAGGTTGCAAACTCTATCGAGCAAGGTCAAGAGTAACAAAAGTTTTGTATGGCTACCAAGTCACGAAAGAATCCATTGAGCATTCAATGCTAGTGAAGTGGATTATAGTCTATCAATTTGATCTGACATTTGTACCTGGCATTTATGGAAAAATTTGATAAAAAGAGTGAAATTGAAGTCATTTCTCATCGTGAAATTTTTGAGAGCTATTTATGTATAGCGATTTTCAAGCATTCAAGAAATTTGAGAGAATAGTTGAAAGATTTTCAAACCCTACTAAGAAAAAATGGCAGCTACCAACAACAAGGAAAAAAGAGGTTCAGACATGTTGGTTTGAGGTGTGGAATGGAAGGTGCCAAATTTCAAGATTACTCCTACCATTGCAGAAATTCTAGATCCAAGTGGAGTGAAATCTCAAATTCCACCAAAGGTACTCTTAATCAACAACATTCATTCTCATTTCAAATGTGAAATTTAGGATATTGGTACTTTAGAAATGGATGAAACCCTAGAGAACTATGTGTTAATGGTGTATTGAAACCAGAACACCAACATTTGGAAGATAAAAGTTTAACACATATTCCACATATGCCATGAGATTTTCAAATTAAGTGGATAAGATACATCCTCAGTCATGTGCATAACGATCAGTTGTGGTTGGAACAAACAATTTTGATCACAAAGAAGATGATCCATAGGATCACCAGTCTCCCCATGTTAACAAAAGCCAAAACAACCAAAACCCTAAATCAGGTTGAATTGGAAAAGAAAACCCTTTCCAAGTGGGATAGGGGAATGAAAATAAACAATGTGACTAACATGGAATTGATGTTCAATATTCACATCATCGCACACAAGATATACAGTTCTAGTAGGTTGAACAGTGTGTCATGTGAAGCTATGGACTTGGCTTACAAGGTAGTCAAGAATAACCTTTCTCTTGACCTTGCCAAGTTATTGTTGAACTAGTTCAACAAAAGCATGGAGAGCATTAGGACTTCCAAAAACAACCATGTAAGTTCGGTTCACTCTTGACATGTTTATTTTTCTATGTTCAGAAATTCTTTCCATCAAAAGGTACTATCATTTGGAAAAAAGATGTAGTAGTCCTTTATTAGATTAATGAGTACATTGCTGAAGTGGGGGAGAATTATGCAAGTATCATGGACAACTATTTTGATGCATTTAAGGAGAAAATGAATAACAAATTTTGAATTCCAAGGGAGTTAGTTGAGGATTATAAAGATGATGTTTGTTTCATGGTGGATAGTGACAAGGTGTATATTTAGGTAGCTAGGCCTATAATTGCATGGGTAAAACCTATAGGATATGAGGTGAATATTGATGAAACCAAAGAAATAATTGAAGCATTGATAAATGAGCCAGTTGATCCCAAGGCTACTTACTTTGGCACCTATGATGAGGTAAAGGCTAGGATAGAACTATAAATCAAACTTCATTAGGTAGTTAACAAGGGCAAGAAGAGAATTGCCAAATTGAAAATTAGTTCTACTCTTCTGTAAACTGAAGGAAAAGGTGGGGATGAAGAAGTAGAGGAAGAGCCACTGAAGAAGAAGGGTATAGTAATCATTACCAAGCTTGCTAAGACATCCACTATTGTGGTCACAAGGAGATCATCCCAAAAGAAAACAAATCAAGGAGGAGACATAATTTTCAAGAAGTCTCCACCCACATTTGAGGAAATAATGAAAGAATTGGAATTAGGTTCTAGCATCAAAAATTTAAAGGCATTGGAATATTAGACCAGGACTGCTGATGAGTAGAAGTAGATAGAAGATATATTAATATCCAAGATGGGTAAGTGGAAATACTCACCTGACCAACTTACTTAGCATATTCCTAATGCTTTAATGAACAAGATTAAGCCAAGATGGGAACATGCCATGCAAACTACAAAAGATGTACATGAGTAGACACTAAGGTAGCTTATGCCAAATTTAAATGACAAGGAGGTGAAAGAATCTTTGTAGAAAAATGAAGAAAAGTTAACTTTAAGATTCAATACTTGTCTTATTCTATTGAAAGAAATTGAGCATGTTGTGAAGAATGCTACAAACACATGGAAGAATGTCTATCTTCTTCACAAATTGAGTGATTTTGTTGTAAGTATAAGTGATAAGGATGATGACGATGATCAAGAGGAGAAAGATGAAGAGAAAGATGACAAAGAGGTGACTCATTTTGATAATATAGATGATGAAGAGGAATAGGGGTAGGAAGCTACTGAGGAAGATGTGCATGATATTGAGGAGACCGACCTAGTAAAGATTGCTACAACAGCCATAGCCTCACTTTCTCATTCTCCAAGTAAAACATCGATAACATAAATCTCAGAGATAGCTTCAGTAGGATTAATTGTGACCAGCATCGAAAACACAAGCACTCAATTAATCTCTACATCATGCCAGCTCAATACTTCACTAATAGTAGTGCCTAACATTTCATCTATTGAGCAACAAGTTCTACCCTCTACATCAAGTATTCAATTGTTTCCATTCTTAGTATGCAAGCAATAAGTGCAAGGACAGTTGAGACCAAGCCTCAACCGAGCATAACATTTTTGGTAAAGGAAAAGAAAAGGAGGAGGATATAGATCTTGATGAGGAGATTGTCATTCCTAAATGGGACATCTCAAATCTAAATCCAAATTAGATGCAAATTTTAGGTGAACTATTTGAAAAGAAAGCCAAGTAGGAAAGGCTTAGAGAGGAAAGAAATAAAGAGTTCAAAATCACTAAGGATGCTAAGAATATTCTAGTAGAGGCTCTATGCATAGAGGTTGACACTTATCAATTGGTAGAGGCAGTCTAGAAATATAATCAAGATTTGGATGGACAGGACAAATTATTACAGAAAGCTAAGAAAAAGTTTTAAACTTATTGCTCAAAAAATTTCCATTCATCAAGTAGAGCTATCTACTATTTTAGGCTCTCTAGAGACCTTTTGCATTAATGTGTCTTTACTTTTTGGCAAATTGTGTGATACATCAAGTTTCACAAAAGAGATGAGAGATAAATTATCAAAAAATGATCAAGATCTAAAGGTAAGTGCATAATAATTGTAGCTTGACCCAATTTCTAGCTCTATTCACTTTAATAAGATCAGATTTCTGACAGATATGTAGGCAGAATTGCTTAGAGAAGAAGCAAGAATCAAATCAACTTTGATAGATATTTAGAATATGATTCTCCCTAACATGGATGCACTACAGAAGCACATTGCACATTCAAAAATGCTCATCCACGAAAACAACTTCTCCATTGCAGACAACATGATTGAATTATAAGTAGAAATGTAGGTTGAATTGCATACATGAAAGGTCTTGCAAGAAAATTGGGACAAGACTTTGGCACTTATCCTAAACGTACATTCAGATTTCTTATCACATTTTTGCATTACTGTGTAAACAAATATATAACATAAATCTTTGGAATTAATGTCAAAAAGGGGGAGAAACTATAAGAAGATATAAGGGGGGAGAAGATTGGATAAGATGTAAGGTGAAAGGGGGAGAAAATTGAAAGAAGATTGGAAAATATATTTAGATCTATATTGTATAAAGATGTATAGTATACTATAAATTATGTATGAGGGAGCATTACCATGTACACAATTTTGAAAAAATCTCAAAAATAATATACTCTACTGAGTTGGAGATATAAGGTGATGACTAGAGATGTTGTTGAACATTCTTGAATTTAGTTTTGACTGATAAGTGTTTTTGTCGCTAATGCCAAAGGGGGAGATTGTTGACATTCCACTCATGTTTTTTATTAGTGACATACACTTATTTGGATTCTAAGTTTATACCAAGCTTATTGTACTGTTAACAATGTTAACCAAGCATTTCAATTGCTACCAAGTTCTACAATTGCTACAGAGTCGTTTGGATAGATTTCAGTTTGCTTCGAGCAATTACTACTATGGTGATGATCAAATGTGTAAACTAAGTTGTGTAGTGCTTACTGAGTTCATAGTTGATGTGATGAGAGTCTAGTGTTAACTGAGCTACTTAGTGTTAATCAAGTGACTCAATTTATATCGAGCTCATAGAGATAGCATTGATTGACCTATGTAGTGTGAATCAAGTTTTTTAGTTTATATGCCAAGTTCCATAATCTTTGTCGAGTCACTAGGGCAGACCGAGTTCCAGACTACTTGGAAGTGATCAATATGGACCGAGCTTCTACATTTACTGAGTGCATGATGATGCCAAGCATTGATAATGGATTCCAAGTATCAGAACTTCACTGAGTTAGTCTTTAGAACTTGAGTTTCTACACTTTGGTTGACTTTGTAACATTTGTGTAAACTTGTATTATAGTTAACTTTGTAATTGTGTAATTAGATTGGTATAGATGTAATGTATTGTATCACATCCATATAATCAAAGAGAAGTAATGTAATCATCAAAGAAGAGTAGAACAACAAATTACAAAGGCTATAGTAGTATAAGGAGTAGCAAAGATTTATCTATCATAGCAAGGTGGTTTGTGCACTCAGAGGAATCTCATTTAGCAAACCAAGTTTCAAATTAGAGATTAGCTACTACTTCATTCTAACAGGTGGATTAGTCAAATCCTTTAACAAGGTAGACCTAAGAGTCTTATGTAAATATCTTTATGGAGTGCATGCTTCATTATATATTTGTAAATCCTTTTGCAAGGTGGACCTAACAGTCCTTATTGCTCCTAACAGGGCAGATCATTAGAAGTGATCATTGTAACCTTTAACAAGCCAACTTTATACTACAGTACTAAAGCTTGTGGGTATCATCTCCAACCTAGTTTTACTTTCTATTTGAAAGGTTTTTGGGTCACCAAATCTTGTGCTTTAAAGTGTTGTGTATGCTTTAATGTTTTTAGTTTCTCATGCATGCAATTAGATTAGAATTTACATAAAGGATTAATGTCTAATCAAGGATAAAGTTTTATAAGTTATTGATTTACCCCTCCCCTCTCAGTAACTTAGCCTATCATAATATTTCCAACACACATGACTATAGATAAAAGTAAATTCATTACCTTGAATTGCTATGATGGAAATAGTGTAAGGTTTGGTAATGATGCACCATGTTTGATAAAAAGAAAAGATTCTATCAAACTCATAGAAAATATTTTATGTGACAATGCTTATTATGTGGAATGACTTAACTATAATTTGTTAAGTGTGTCACAACTGAATAATTCAGGATGTAAGGTTGAGTTTGAGAACAAAATTTCTAAGATATATGATACTAATGGAAAACCAATTGGAAAAGGTGATAAAACTAGATGTAATCTATTCTACTTTGATATAGAGGATGCTAATTGTTTAATTGTAGAATTTGTTGATGTATGACTATGAAACAAGAGGTTATGTCATGTTAATATTGATAACTTGGTTAGTATAAGTAACATGAGAAGAGTTAGAGGTTTGCCTAAGTTGAAGGAACCTGACAATATAATTTACAAAGAATGTCTATTAGGCAAAATGACAAAGTCAAGTTTTAAGAGTAAGACTCACACCTCTAAAGGAATACTTGAGATTGTTCATACTAACTTGTGTGGACCATTGAAGTGCAAAGCTACAAAGGAGATAAATACATTATGCTATTTATTGATGATTATTCTAGAATGATGACAGTTATGTTTTTGAAACAAAAATTTTATGCTTTCCAAATGTTTAAGTGGTACTTAGCAAGAGTTGAAAAAGAAATAGGTAAAAGTCTAAAATGTTTGAGATCTAACAAAGGAGGAGAATTTACATCAAATGAGTTTGAGATGTTTTGTAATGGTAGAGGAATAAAAAAATAGACATCTTCTCCCAGAACCCCTCCACAAAATAGAATTTCTGAAAGGAGGAACAAGTCTGTAATGGACTATGCTAGGGCACTCATGATGGAGAAAAATCTTGCTTTGAAATACTAGAGAGAAGCTGTAAGTACAACTGTCTATACCTTGAACCATGTGTAAGTCAAGAAAGGTACTCATTCAACACCTTTTGAACTATGGTATGGATACTCACCCAATGTAAATTATTTTAAGGTATTTGGAAGCAAATTCTATATTCTCAAATATTTTCGTAATGGTAAACTAGATGAAAAAAGTGAAGAAGGTATATTCCTTGGTTATTCCATGATAAGTAAAGCTTATAAGTGTTTAAATACTAACACTAACAAAGTTGTGGAAAGTACAAATGTGAAATTTGATGAATATACAAAAGTATATGAGGCTGAACCTAAAAGGAACTAGAAGAATACAAATTATTTCTATACTTTTATGAAGGTATGCTTGTTGAAGAAGATTCTGAAAATCAAGTTGCAAACCAACATCAAGTTTTAGTGACTGTCAATTCACATACTATAAACGCCGAGTTGCATTTAGGAATCAAGCTACATTCAGGTGTCGAGTTACAAAATGAAGTTGAGGTACATTCTGATTTTGAGATTAGTGTACATGAAAGAGATGCTAAACTACCTGATAGAGATGCACATAGTGATTTAGAAGTTGAGAGACCAAATGAAGAAGATAGAATAAAACCAAGATTGTCTAAGTATGTCAAGAGACATCACCCTGTGTTGGAATTTAGGAGTAAAATTCTAAGGTGGGGAGGGTGGGGGGTGGGGGTGAATTAGGAATTTAAACTTGGACCCATAAGACTTTCACCATTCATTAGTTGCATTCAATATATAAACTGAAATAACATGTAAAGTAAATGCATCTAAAACATGTAAGTTCTCAAACACATATAACACTAGATATGGTCACCTAGAAACCCTCCAAATGAGAAGGTAAAACTAGGGTGTGGATGACACCCACAAATCTTTACTATTGCAGTTGTAAAGTGTAGCCAATTAAGGTTACATTGGTTTGACTATGAATCATAATCTACCCTATGAAAGGCCTACCCTATTAAAGGCTTACAAAGACTATTAAGTCCCACCAAGTTAGGGGATTTCAACACCCTGCTAAAAGTGTGCCCGGTTAAAGGACTTTTGGTCATTCACTTGGAATGCCACCCTATTAAAGGATTTGGTAAAGCCTGTTAGGACTACTCCACCTAGGAGATTTAACTAAAATCACCTGCTAGAACGTCTTAGCATAGATCTTGTGACTAACACTTGCTTGCTTGATAAAAAATCAACTCTACACAATGTCCTTCTTGATCCTTCATGATCAGATATAACAATGATGTATCCTTCTCTATCCTTTGTTCTTTCTCTAACTAATTCTACAATTCACTCTTATTGCTAAGTCACCTTGAATGCTTTACAAACTCTCTTGTTCGCTTCTTCAATTCTATCATTTACCCCTTGTTACCTTCTTGTAAATTGATTAAAAATTTTAGGGCTTCATCTTCCTTATAAAGACTTTGGTGGCTTAGGGTTAGGTATGAACCTATGGCTATGATTCATCCATTTTTCTATTTAAACCTTCCCATTTTATGATTGGCTACATGTAATTTCATAGGGATTCCACATATAGATTCATCCTTATCTCCAAAAGATCGTAATCTATCTTTAGGTCAGCTTGGAAATGGTTTACATAGTTGTTTGCGCCTTTACAAAAAAATATGTCGAATCTGTGGTACTTGACATATGAAGTTAATGATGCTCAACATATACTATAATTTGGCTTCTAACTCGACACTTGAACTACTTGGCATCTACTATTCACTCATCACTTGAATCACTTGACATGGTCTATCTACTTGGCACTTGAGTGACTCAACACACGAGTGATTCAACACTCATTGCAACTCAACATGGTCTAATATTTACATGTTGTACTCCACATGTATTACTAGTTCAACATGAACTAAGAAAATGACTTAAGTGTGTTGACACTCAATTTTCAAAACCAATCTGAGATCAATAATCTCCCCCTTTGACATGAGTGTCAAAAACACTTGAATATTGATAATCAATCTAATCTTCTTGAGTATAACATATCCATGACTCATCCTATATACAAAACTTCATACTTTCAAAATTTTGCAATAACCTATGTATCTCAAAATGTATAACTCCCCCTTAGTTAATATGTCTATTTTGTATCCAAAATCTATTCTCCATTCTAAGTAGATTTGTCTTTGCTGACACTCTTTGACTTCAATGCACTTATACTCTTTATGCTACTCTATTTTTATCTCTACATTTTGTTGCTCTCCCTTTTTGTTGTCTCCCCCTTTCTCCATAATTTTCCATTTGTATCCCTCCCCCTTGCTTACTTACTCCCCCTTTCTTCTTGCTTGCTTACTCCCCCTTTTGACACTTATGTCAAATGGGCTATACACTTATAGTGTATTTGTCCAAAAAGGATTTATGGACTTCCACAATGATTTTAAGAGTTGCATCCTAGTTGTCACATGCAACATCCAATGACTTTATTTGGATAGCTAGCTTTGCTACAAGGTGTAATAGGCCATTATAGTAGAAAGATTGGGATCTTTCTTTAGTAGAGTTTCTACATAACCTAGTTCTTTATGGAGTATTTCCATGTGTGGGATGACAGAGGCCTAAATATTTGTCAATTTGGCTCTTATGTTAGCCTCTTCTACTATTAACAAAATTAATTGACTCTAGGATTGAAGTAATGTATGAAAATACTTCTCACTTTGAGCTGGGTTCTTAGGTAGTTGTGTGCCTAATATGTTTAGATTCCTCTCTAGGCTCAGAATTATATGTCTAGTGTCTTGGGTGAAGAGTGTGGGATCACACAATTTGGTGTACAGTGAGAAGATATTCTCAAGTACCTTCTTCACATCCTTAACCTTGGTTGCCAATGCAACTTGAGTTAGTGTTATGTCACCAGATATTTTTTCATTTACTTTTCCTTGAAACTTTTTCTCAAACCTTTCTAAAAGAATAGCAGTAGTATCTAGGTCTTCATTATTAATCCTTTCTACAATATCTGATAGATGTTCCAGTAGTGGCTTGGTTTCTTCAAGAGGTGGCAAGCTAAATGCATCTAAAAAGATGTCTTTAATTTCTTGAAGAGCTTTCTTCTTCCTATATTCCCTCCAAATTCATATCTCCATAGTGAATTACCTTTTCAACTTTAGAAGAGCTTAAGCCTGGCACTAAGATTTGTAGGGGTATAACTTCCATGCTCAGCTTCTAAAGAGCTTTTGTAGGTGAAGAGCTAGATGTTGGTAAAGTTACCAATGCTTAGATGACCTCTTATTCCTTTACATTTGGTAATTGCTCCTACTCTTCTGGCTTATCTTGATCTATGTTAATGGCTTGTCTTGCACCTTGTGTTTTTGCTTTAGGTACAGATGAATCTATCTGTCCTACTTGTTTTGTTGTTGTATCTTGTTCTTCTTTGGCAGTCTACCTCTGCTCAGCTGTGTCTCCTTTAATACTTGTGTCAACCTTGATAGATGTGTCTACTATTGTTTGAATCAAGGGTTGATCACTAGTAACTAAAGGGATGGTAGAAGGTGGTTCTTGTGGGTTCACCTTATCCCTTGTAACTTTAGTTACTACCTTTTGAAGTTCTTCTACACTACTTCAAATAAGATTTGTACATAATTGTGCTTGTAGTGTAGATTGATCTTGAATCTTTTTCAAATCTTTTGCAGTCAATGGATTGATGTTCTGAGATGATGCATCAAAGACATCCTTGACAATGATAGTTTCTATAGTTATACTAATGTCATGAGGAGGACTAGCACTCAACATTTGTGTGTCTTGCACACTCTATTCTTCTTGCTATTGTTCAGCTTTTGCTGTGTCAGTATCCATCTTCTTAGTCTCCTCCTCAACTATTTTTCTTTCTTCCTTGTTGTCTTGTTTGTCATCTTCTTCTTTATCATCATTTTTACCCTCAAAGGGGTCCTTCTTTCCTTATTTTGCAATAGTTAATCCATAGATTAATTTCCACATTTGAGTGGATTTCTTGAGAACATCTTCAATGTTATTTTGGAGAATGCTAAAGGCTCTATACTTTGGTGTGAAACTTCCTCCATATTTCTTTTTTGCCTTAGCAATCTACCCTTTTGTCAGTTCTAGCATTACTTGGGCCAAAGTAGTTTCCTTATTTGCTTTTCCAAATCTAAACAATAATGCTATTTTTGCTCAACTAGATCATATGATTTCTTGGGTACTAAGAAAATTCTAATGGTGTAGTTTTAAATTTAGACATCATTTCATATAAGGCTTCTTCTAGTAACTTTTTCTCCTCTTTTTCCAAATCATCAAAATTTACATTTTTAAGGCTAGATAGATCTACATTGTTTTTGACATTTTCACACAAATTTTCAAGATCAGAAAGTGGTGTATAACTTACCACTTTGAATTGGCTTAGAACATCTAATTTAGTTCTTTCTTCATCTGAGTTAGGTTGTGCAATATATTTCCTTCTTTGCTTCTTTTCCACTTGGCCTCCTTGTTCTGTCTACTTGGTTTTCTCCTTGGCCTTTTGTGTGGTATCTTGTGTGCTTGCTTTGGTGATAGGTGTTGTTGGCTTTGCTAGGCTTGGTTTAGCAACTTTCTTTTCTTTAGCCATAGGCTGTGCTTTGGCCTTTCTCTTCTTTGGCTCGACATGTGTTGGTGCTTCCTTGACTTCTTCTTCCTTGGCACCCTCTATTTCCTCTTCTTCTTTGTCCTTACCCATGACTTGAGTCAATGCAAGAGGTTCTTGGGTTTGTTATTATTCTTCCTCTTCATCCTCTTCATCTCCTTCCTCTTCTTCCTCTTTAGCACCTTCACCAAATTTAGTCTTAAGTTTCTTCACTAGTTGGTCCTTCTTCTTTAGTGTAGAGGCTGTCTTCAATTCCATTTCTACCTTTGACTTCATTACATCATAGTTTCTAAAGACTTTTTCCTTTTTATTTACTTCCTCTACTATAAGTGTAGTGATGGCTACTAAGGCTTTATCAACATTGATCCCATAACCTAAGGGTCTTAGCCATCTTACCCTAGGTGTGGCAACCTGTACATATGTGTAATCAATGTCTACAAGAAAACATATATCATTGTAATATTGTTCAACCAAAGAAATAGGTATCCTCATCCTTTTCTTCATAGACTTCTTAAAGTCTTCAAAGTAACTTGTCATGATAGTTTCAAAATTTTCTCCCATCTGCTCACTGTACTCATTTATCTGAATAGCAACTGACCTGTTTGTCTTCCATCCTATAGTGCCAAAAGATGGAAATGTATTCTGTACATAGAAAAATATGCAAACTAGAATTAATCCAAATTTGTACTGTGCACTCTTAGTCTTCCTTACTACTCCAAGGTTTTCCATTAATTGTTGTAGTTGAAGCTCAACTAGATCATAAGAATGATCTTTCTTCACAATTTTGTATCCAACATCTACTGCAATACAAGGTACACTATTCAATTTGCTAGATTGATAAAAAATGTGTGAGATAACCCTTATTGCAAAGTTTATCAATGGATCTGTTATAGTGTCTATTGTCATTCCTTGTTTGTTCCACTTTGCTCCTATATTCTTTTCTATTACCTCTTTGGAATCACCCTGCAGAATCTTTGGCCAATCTAGGGTTAAGAAACCCATAACCCTATGGATTATTTATTTGGTGATCTTTATTGGTCCACCTTCCAACCATAACAGTCCATCATGTATTCAGCTCAATACTATTCTTATCCATTCAGTCTTGAATGCACTAGGAAATTCTAGGGCATGTGTCAAACCCTTCCATTCAATAATTTTGAATTCTTCTTTCAAGAAGCCATTTTAAAATAATCTATCATAGTCTTCCCTTATTTCCATGTCACCTATTCCTCATATCTTACAATAATAACATTTCTTGACATCTTGAACCATAATGACATTTGGAGGAATCATGGACAATGCGCCTAAAGGATCTTATTTGTAAGCTATATTTGGAATTGCTTTGACATTTGGTTGTTTCACCTTGTTACTAACTAATTGGACATTCAAGACCTCTTTCTTTTTTACATTTCTTGAGCTAGATGCCATTGTGAAAAACTATGGTTTTTATAAATGCAAACTGCATAGCTCAACTTATGATAAATACCTTTAAAAATCCAAAGAACTGGAGTGAAATCATTGCTGAGATCTTTTGTGAATACCTTGAATGAGTTTTTGAATCACTTTTAGCTCTTCTTACTCTTGCTTGAATTCAAAATAATGAGAAGTGAGAAAAAAATGACCATATACTCTTCAAAAACCTTGCATTTAATGCTTGATGCATGTACAATTGTAAACTCGACATCAACATGTTTTCATATTCACTCAACATCTATAGATATTACCATCACTTTGTAGCTACTATGAGTTCATCATCAACTAGCTAGCCTAGCAGCTTAGCATCAACTAGCATTCCACTTGACATCCATTGAAAACTTTTCATGCTTTGCAACAACATGAAAACTTAAAAAAATTAATTTTGAATTTTCAACAACATCTTGCATCTTCATTCATGCTAATGTAGTCCTTTCAGTACTAAGTTCTTTTGGAATTGATGTATGATATAATACTTTAAATATCAGTCCCACATACCTCTTGATTGTTCAATTTGATGAGGTGTGATCACTTGACCCATTGGGTGAAGTGATCCCTTCTCCTTTTGATGTATTGCAACCATCTTTCTTCTTCCATGTCTTATTCATCTCATTCCTAATGTGTTCAACATCTTCCTTGCCTTTGCCTTTATCAAATTCACAACTTGGTACCTTTGATCTAGTTGGACAATGCTTACTAATATGACCAATCTTCAAACAACTAAAGCATACGGTTTGACTTAACCACCTTTTGCAGTTACCACTGAAGTGAGTCCTAATACAATTCTCAAGAATATGTCCATATTCTTCACAATAGTGCTCACTATATCTTGTATTTTAATCCCAATTATAAGAGTTTCCATAGCTTCTTATCTTTGTTGGCTTGTTTGATGACCACATGGACTTGGATTTGCATTCGAAGGCTCCATGTTCATACTTCTAATAGTTGTAGCAATATCTTTCAAATTTTTGTTTATGCATGGTCCTAGTTCTACATTCATGTGCCTAATGACCTTGTTTATTACACTTATGACAATGAACTATGTTCTTAGGCTTGAAATTCTAATTTATATTGTTTCTCTTGGACACATTAGCAGTTTGTCCTTTCTTTCCACAACTATGACAAGTAGGTTTGGAATTCTTACCTCTATTGTTCCTTTCTTCAGTAACTTTGGATGATTCTTCTTCTTCAATGCTTCTATAACCCAATCCTGATGTATCTTTATTATATCTAGGAGATCTTAGTAATTGCTCAAAGTATTTGATGGCTTCATTTCGCTTGTTGAAACTTCCAAAAAATTTCTTTTCTCTTTTTAGGTCATTTTGCAGTTTTTTATTTTGCAACTTCAATGTAGTTATCTCAATGTCCTTGACATTTAACTCACAATGAGCATTCATCATTTGGCTCAAGGCATCTAATTACATGTTTGAGATTTTGGTTAGCTCTATTGACTTCTCTTCCAGTCTATTTGCCAAAATAGACTTTGTCTTCCATGGATTTCTTCTTTTGTTTAGTCACCTCACATAGCAGTATAGCTTGTGATTCTTGCTCCAACTTGAGATTTTTGATTTCTTCAACTTGGATTCTATTCTCCTCCATTAGATCTTCAACTACTACATCAAATTCACTAGAGTTACCATCTACAAATAGCTTGTTGGTGTCTATCTCTTTGTATAGTGTGTCATTCTTTGCAATGACAATTTCTTTCCTCCTCTTCAAGGAACTCTTTAACGCATCTCTGGCTTCATTTAGTTGATGTAATATAAGATCTATTTCAATCTATTGGTTCTCAATAGTCTTTCCCATCTTGTAGACTTCCATTTCAAGATCTTTCCTCTAAGCTGCAAAGCTTCTCCTTTTGAGAACTAGGCTCTGATATTAATTGTTGGAATTACAAGTAGGAAAGGAGTAAACTTGGGGGGGGGGGGGGGGGGGGGGGGTGGTGAATCAGGAGTTTAAACTTGGACCCATGAAAATTTCACCATTCATTAGCTACATTCAATATATAAACTAAAATAACATGAAAAGTAAATGCATCTAAAAAATGTAAATAATCAAACACATGTAGCACCAGATATGGTCACCTAGAAACCCTCCAAATGAGAAGGTAAAAATAGGTTGGGGATGACACCCACAAATCTTTACTACTATATTTGTAAAGTGTAGCCAATTAAGGTTACAATGGTTTGGCCATGAATCATAATCTGCCTTGTGAAAGGCCTAACCTGTTAAAGGCTTACAAAGACTATTAAGTCCCACCTTGTTGGAAAAATTCAACACCTTGTTAATAGTATGCCTGGTTAAAGGACTTTTGGTCATTTACTTGGAATGCCTCCCTGTTGAAGGATTTGGTAAAGTCTATTAGGACTACTTTGCCTAGGAGATTTAACTAAAATCACCTACTAGAATGTCTCAACATAGATCTTGTGACTAACACTTGCTTTCCTGATATTAGATCAACTCTACACAATGTCCTTCTTGATCCTTCATGATTAGATATAACAATTTTGTATCCTTCACGATCCTTTGTTCTTCCTCTAACTGATTCTGCAAGTCACTCTTATTGTATTAAGACACCTTGAATGCTCTATATACTCTTTTATTTGCTTCTTCAATTTTTTCATTCACCCTTTATTACCTTCCTATAACTTGATTAAAAAATTTAGGGCTTCATCTTCCTTATAAAGACTTTGGTGGCTTAGGGTTAGGTATGAATCTATGACTGTGATTCATCCATTTTTCTATTTAAGCCTTCCCATTTCTTGATTGGTTGCATGTAATTGCATAGGGATTCCACATATAGATTCATCCTTATCTCCAAAATATCGTAATCTATCCTTAGGTCAGCTTAGAAATAGTTTACATAGTTATTTGTATCTTTACAAAAAAATATGTCCAATCTATGCTACTTGACATATGAAGTTAATGATGCTCAACATATACTATAATTCTACTTCTAAGTTGGCATGTAAACTACTCAACATCTACTGTTCGCTCGACACTTCAATCACTCGGAATGGTCTATCTACTTGGCACTTGAGTGACTCGACACATGAGTGACTTGGCACTCATTGCAACTCAACATGGTCTAATATTTATATGTTGTACTCATCATGTATTAGTAGTTGAGCATGAACTAAGTAAATGACTTAAGTGTGTTGACACTCAATTGTCAAAACCCATTTGAGATCAACACCCAGTTGCACAAATCATTGGAGATAAAGATGCTAGACCAATGACAAGGAACAAGTTGAGAAATGATACATGTTTGCTGAGCATGTAAGAACGCAAAATAGTGAAATATGCCTTAGAAGATGTGGAATATAGAAAATCCATGGAAAAAGAGATTGAACAAATTGAGAAAAATAAAACATGGAATCTAGTTCCTAGACCAGAAGAAAAAAAAGTGATTGGTACCAAGTTGGTATATAGAAACAAATTAGATGAAAATGGTGAAGCCACAAAAAACAAGGCAAGGTTATTTTGTAAAGGATAGAAGAAGAGATTGACTATGGACAAACATTTTCCCTTGTTGAAAGATTTGAAGGATTAAGAACTCTGATTGTTTACTCTACATACAAAAGTTTCAAAGTTTATCAAATGGATGTTAAGTCTATATTTTTGAATGGAGGAAGAGGTTTATATAGAACAACCAAAAGGATTTTTTGATGCTAACAACAAAAGCATTGTATGTAGACTACACAAAGCTTTAAATGGTTTGAAGCAAGCACCAAGAACATGGTATGAGAGGCTTCATAATTATCTTGTGAAGATTGGATTTGACAGGGCTCATGATAACAACAATTTCTAATTGAAGACAGAGAAAGGCAAAGGTATTTTGTAGATAATTTATGTAAGGCTTTTGCAAATGAAATGAAGCAAGAATTTGAGATGTCTATGTTTGAAGAGATCAAGTTCTTTGTGGGTTTGCATATACATCAGATGAAATATGGTATATACATCACTCAGTCAAAGTATGTTAAGGAGATACTTAGAAATTTTAGATTGAAGGATTCTAAGTTAGTAAGTACACCTATGATGATAGGACATAAATTATCAAAGAATGATGATTCAACTAAGGTGAATCAAACATTATACAAGTCTATGATTGACAAATTGCAATATGTAGTACACGATAAACCTGATATTGCATTATCTATACAGATAGTTGCAAGATTCTTTGCTAATCCTAGGGAGAATTAATTGATGGCTATTAAGAGAATAATGAGATATATGGAATGAATAGAGCGTTATGGTCTATACTACAAGAAAAATGAGAAATTTGAATTGAGAGCCTATATTGATGCTGATTAGACTAGAAATATTGATGAAAAAAAGAGCACTTGTGGAGGAACATTTTTCTTAGGATACAGGCTGGTTACATGTACTAGCAAGACAAAAAGCTATATTTCTCAATCTACTATTGAAGTTGAATATGTTGTTGGTGCAGTAAATTGTACAAATATTGTATGGATCAAACAACTACTCAAAGGTATGAAGGAAGAAATCATTGAACTTGTGATACATTATTATGATAATACAAGTGCTATACATATATCAAATAATACTTTGATGCATATAAAGACTAAACAAATTGCAATCAAGTACCATTACTTGAGAGAATTAGTTCAAGATAAAGAGGTGAAGATGGAATGTGTCCACACCAAAGAGAAAATTGTTGATATCTTTACAAAAGCATTACTTAAGGATACTCATGAGTATCTAAGAGGTAAACTAGGGGTGATACCCCTATCAAAGGCTATCTAAGAAGGATGAGGAGTGCCCTACATCAAACAAGCTTGATTGAAATATGTTGCACATTGATACAATGGATATTACTTTAGGAGTTGCCTAAAGTAATCAAAGAGCTGGAACTAAAAATTAGTCACAAGCAAGGTGACAAAGGGAGAAACTAAAAATATCATATCTACATATGAAGATGGCATGTCTATTGGCATTGTTGTCAAAGAGGGGGAAAGTATACTAAATTTCATGAAACCTGAGGGAGATGAAGGAGAAATCTTGATCTACTTAATCTTGACTGTTAAGGGAGAAAGTGTACCTATTGATTACATCTACCTAGTAAGAGGGAGATAATTTTGTGGAAGATATAAGAATTGATCAAGAGGGATTCATAAGGATGAGTTGATTTTCTATTGATCAAAATAGAATTTTATAACCTATTTAGAAGATGAAAATTTCTTATAGAGGGAGAGATTTCAATAAAATCAATTATTTTCTTTTTTGGTATATTGTTGGTTATACTAATTAAGTTTGGTCAATTTGGTTTGCCATCAATGCCAAAGAGGGAGTTTGTTGAAAAAAAATTGATACAAGTATGACAAATGTGTTTCAATATTTGTTTTGTTACTGATGTCAAACCTACTACTTGTTGGTGAGACAATTGCTTATATGATTTGAGTACTATCATTTGTTTGATTGATGAAGAGGATTTAATCAAATGAGGTAACAAAAACACCTAGAGGAAAGGTTGAGTTATGATATGGAAAAGAAGTACAAGAATTAGTTAAGACAGTGATATTATAGCGCATTAATAATCTACCTAAGGTTGCAAAGGTTGGGATTAAGTTGAAAAGAATAAGTTAAACATAGTTTGTCTACCAAGCTTGACAATTTGCATAGTAGGTGCCGAGAAAAGTTAGTTCAAGCCAAGTAGAAAATTAGTTGGAGCCAAGAAAAGTCAATTTTAGTGTAAGCCAAGTAAAGTTTAGTTGATAGGGAGCATTGATAAACTTTAGTTCATGTTGAGTGATTTGATAGTGGATGCCAAACAACATAGTATGTGCCAAGCATCAGAAGCCAGTTAATGCTGAGTGTTAGCATTATGAGAAAGATTGAGAATTCAATGAATATGATTCAACAAGTTTAATTTCTTAGATCATGTGAACTATGTGGAAGATAAGGTTGATGATATGGTGGCACAAAATTTATGATGAACTGTTTTGAAGTGTATTCAAAGAGGACTGAAAAAGAAGTTTCTAGAAAGTAATGAAATGAAATAAAGGGGTAGATTCATTGAATCCTACCTAATCTAACCTAACCTAAAAATAGACAATAGAGTTTGAATGACAAAATATATTAATTATCTATTTATAGAGATGGCTGGTCATAAGAAAGGGTTGTCATGTGCGAGAATCTAAGGAAGACAAGGAGTCTAGGGTGTTACTTCATTTAGTGACCTAAGAGAAGATTTTGTATTGGCAAGAAAAGCAAGAAGGCTTAAGGGTATGGATGCTTGAATGGTGAATGAGATATTAGAGCTAAAGTGTGTGAAAGTCAAGCAAAATGGAGGACTGAAATAGAGATCTAAATCTATAAGTGTGTTGTAAGTTGTTATCAAATCAAGTCTAACTGTTACTTTTTAATCATTGTACCAGTCTAGGGTAAATCCTTTGGATTAAGATTACCTAACAGTCATTTGTAAATCCTTTAACTAGGTGACATTCCAAGTGAAATATATAAAGTCCTCTAACAAGGCTCAATCCTAATGCAGTGATCAAAATCCTTTAACTAGGTCAGATTTAATAGTGTGTATCGTAACCTTTAATAGAGTTGGCCTTTCACAGGGCATCACTTCAGAAGAGTGAGAATGAGTAGCATGTTATAGGTTGTTTGTCCCAAGTTGAGTTTCCACAATAAATTATTGTGTCAAATGTGTTATTGAATCTATTATGTTTCATGTTTACATTTCTACAAATTGATTTGATAGTAACCTACAAGTATAAGCGATTTCATAATCTAATGGATGCATGCATGATGAAACATAGATTTGGGTTCACTAAGTTGTCAAAAATCTTAATTGTACATCTAGACCTTGGATAACTGATTCATCCCCCTCTTAGTTACTCTAAATAATTCCAACAATAGACATGCATATCCTCATTTGAGTTGCAAAGCACCCACTTGGTGTAATCATGCTACAAGGGAGGTGAACATAAACATTTTAATTAATGCATCAATTTATTGTGAATTCAAAAAACTTGAAAAAAGGAATCAACTATTATTAAATTACATTCATCAACAACTAAATTTCATGTACAAGGATGTCACATTTCATAGGAGAAGATAATAAAGTTACCTGATGACTGGAGGCTTATATGGGTACTAAGGTTTAAGTTTTCCATAATATACTCCTTCGATCTTGATCAAATTTAATATGAATCATGTATGCTATTAGAATATGATAAATATTAAATATCTTTGCTAAATAATGTTCAATATATGGGGAAATAAATGTCTACAATTAGGTCAAGTAGCAAGAGAGTATAAGCCATCTAAAATAAGCTCACAAAAAAGTGCACGAACAATCTATAGGTGTATGTGCTTTGCTCATGAAGTTGGACCACAAATTGAATGTTGCTATCATTGTTAATTAATTTTAGGTGTGTGTGGAAGTGGAGGGAGGAAGCAATACATTTGTTAATAGAGAATATTTATGCAAAGTGATCAAGATGGTTATGGATGTAGATGAGGGAAGACATGTGAGGTCTAAAGCTATAGAAATGAGGGATTTGTTCAAGGAAAAAATTGTTGGAGAATGATTGAGGCCAAGAATCTCAGAACAAATATGTAGATGATTTGGCGAATCTACTTTATAGCTTAAAATTTGAAGCCCATTATTGATCCTATTTTCATATTCAATTATGGTTGTATACCTGTGTATCCACCCAGGAGTTCAAATAGCTGTTATTCTTCTAATGTGATATGAGTTTTCATTAGTAACATTGTAAAAAAAAAAAAATCTCTCTATCCTAGTTATAACCATTCACCTCTCTCCTCTCTCCTATTCTTTATGGATATAAATATTGTCTTTTCATCTATTATTAAACTCAATCTTTCAAGACTCAAGTCTTCTAGATTTTTGAATATATCAATTTTCTATGATTTATAATGCTTCTTGTTTCTTTCATAAATAAATACTCATTACCTCTAGAAATTTTTCTACCAATAACTCTTTATGATTGATTTCAATGCCTTGCAAGATTCTACAAGTTTGAAGCACTAGTAGAATTTCTATCCAATAAGGACAGTCCACCTAACATTTCCACTTACAAAGGATTTTTTTCCATTATGTCTCTCAAGTACTTTCAATTTTATTCATCATGGAACAATTTAATGAGATGAAATGGGCATTATAATAATAATTTTCTGCAATAAAAATTGTAGACTAAATAACTTTGTAAAAAAAAAGATTGTGACCTTATTTCTCTACGCATTAATAAGTAACAAGGGTCCAAATAGAACACACCTAGAATGGACTTGATGTTGCTCTAGGATTGAAATATCTTCATCATTCGGGCATGACATGGGGAAATGTGAAATCCTCTAACATTCTACTAGAAAAACATGAGGCTTGTTAGTCCTTCCATAGCTATCACTAGATCTGCAAGATACAGAGCACCATAACACATTGACAATAAAAAGAATTCTCAAAAGGAAGACATGTTAAGCTTTGGAGTGGTGGCCCTTATAGGGAAGAGCCTTGCACAAAAAAATTTACAAGAGGAAGGGTATTGCATAGATCTAACTTTTGGGCCTGTAGTCCTTGAGTAGATCACCAAACCCTTAAACCCTTGCCACAAGGAGGGTTTTATTGTTGAATGTATTGGCTGACTCCCAAACTCTAGTATCTCATCTTTTCTTCTTTTCCAAATAGTTCTTGAACATCCTATGAAAGAAAACCATCTTCCAAAAATTCATGCAAACTCTAACCAAGCCACTATCATGTTCTATATTGCTGATTCATTATCTTTGCCTACAATAGTAGGTAACATGCCGATTCTTGACCAACTCTAAGATATGGAATAGGGTTATGGTATGGGCCAACACAATGGTGATCTAAAAAAAAAAAAGGAAACATATACACCTTCCTTGGCTTCCCACAATAAAAACTTTCTATCAATGTGACACTATAATTTGAACTGCATAGTATTTACGCACAAAATATAGAGCAATAAGATCTTGGTAAAAAGTTAATGATATTAGGTGCCTAAACATTCATTCTATATTTATTTCCATCATAAAAAAAAATTAAGAATCACCATAACCTTGAGACAAATCAAAAGATAATAAGATTACAATTTAAATGCCCATATATCAACAATTTTTCACAAAATGACTGATTTATTATACAAACTCATACATCTTCCTCTTCATCCTTCTTCTCCACATATCCTACTCTATATTTTATACACGAAAATTTATTGATTATATACTAACATGACATTTCACCTCCTCTAAGAGATCATCCAAGATGGATGACTTTCCATCTTCCACAATTTGTCATTTTCGCAAAAAAAATGTTAACATTTTTTTGACAATTTTACATTTTATACCTTGACATGCTTTCTTGGTACCCTAAATAGCTTATTATGACCTTTTAACATTCAATCTATGGCCTTACATGTCATTTTCCACATTTTGATTCTCTTTGACCCACATTGCTTAAAACATGAACTTGGTCAACATTACCTTAATTGAACACTTAAAAACATGAACTGAAACAACTAATACACTAACCTATGAAGAGTCAAAAGCATACTCATTATGACTCCAAATCTCAAGGAGATGGTCAGCATGCTTTTGCACCACTTTAGTTCTTTTTTTGTACACCCATGTCAATAGTGGGCACTAGCCTTTGTAATATAGGAAAATTCAAAATACGATGAATATTTACACAAAAAGTAATATAATTTTGATTTCATTGTACTTATTTATTTTGTAATTTCAGCAAGAATATTCATTCTTATTCATTTATGTTAGTTGAAGTACTCAAAAGATGATAGTTTTGATTGACATTTCAATTTGTTGATAAGGTTCTTCTCCATGTAGAATTTGCATGCAATGGGCTGGATTTTAACATATGCAACTGCCCACCAATTATTGAGACAATTGTTTCTAAACCATAAAACAAAAACCAGCTTTTTTCAAAAGTGGTTTTGTCATTTTTAAGTATAAAAAAACCCAAAAGAAACATAGAGCATAGCACATCCTTGTATTTTTTGTGTATTTAATTCTTCTTGTTGAAACTCTATTATTCTTGACTACAATCCCTCATAAATAAACTAATTGTTGAGTTATCAGTGATCCAGAGGGCCCACAATTTTTTTTACCTCAGATGGAGATCTAGAAAAGCATACACTAATTGGCATCATAACATATACATGGGTTAGAAATACATTGCATGATTGGATACTATCTTTATGTAGAAATTTTTTAGGACAAAGGCTTGAAAAAATTAGGATTGGATGTGTATATAAGATCATATTTAAAATAAAACAATGTAACACACCCACTTAGTAAACCATAAAACTAGATGAAAATTGAATCTATAAGTAGATGTGTATTTTTATTTGTGTTATTCGCATAAGAGAAACTATAATTTTTTTTCCATCACCTATAATCACATTAAAAAATGGTTGTATGAATTAAAAACACTACAACAATGTTGCATAGTGGTCTACCTACTTGAAGTCTTAACTCCAGTGATATTTTAATATTTAATTACATAAGTACTCTAGCTACTATTTAATCTTTCAATCGATTAGCGTGGTAAAATCACATAATACCATATACCATAGTAAACATAGAGAAGGGATACTAGCAACATCAAAAGGAGAAATGTATCATTAAGAAGAGTGAACAATACCTTTATAGGATCTTGTCTACCACCAGTTGACCAAGGTTTTCAGTGGAATTTTGATGAACCATGAGATGCTGGGTTGGAAATCCCCATCTTTTCATTACCTCCTGTTCCAAACAAGTTTGGCATTAATCTCTTGTCAACCATCTCTTTTGGCCATGGAGAATTGTACTTGCACTAGTATTATCAATCAATCATTTATCTTTAAGTATGAAATAAAGGATCAATGAAAACAAGGTCCTCATTTTGAATTTAAAGCTTTTCAAATTTTAAAAAAGATAAATAATTGCCAAGTCCTTGGACAAGGAAGAAAACTCATAAAGATATTTGTAAACTACTTGAATGAGAATTCAATATTGAAAATATGAATCTTCATTTAAACAAAAATTTTACATTTTCTTAAAAGGTGAAAGTAGATGCAATTCAACCACAAAGAAACCCATTATCACTTTTCCAACAACTCTTGAAGAATCTAGATCCAACAAATTCCTTACTTTCAAAAAGATCAAACTATTATATAGTTATTGGTACAGGAGCACCCTGACCATCTCCCATAGAGTTTTGAGTCATAAGTAGCATGTTTTTGAGTCATGTTAGATTAGGGTAATAGTTATTTCATTTCACATTTTTAAGTGTTCAATTAAGGTCATGTTGACCAAGTTCATGTTTTAATAAATGTGGGTCAAAGAGAGTCAAAATGTGGGAAATGTCATGTAAGAAAATAGATAGAGTGTTTAAAAGGTCATAATAAGATGTTGGATCTATTTAGGGTGCCTATAAAGCATGTGAAAGCATAAAATACAAATGTGTAAAAAATGTAAAATTGTCAAAAAGTTGTTGTCAACATTTTTTTTGCAAAAATGAAAAATTGTGGAAGATGGAAAGTCATCCATTTTGGACGACCTCTTGGAGGAGGTGAAAGGTCATGTTAGTATAAAAACAATACATTGTCATGTAGAAGATAGAGAGGAGGAGATGTAGAGAAGAGAAATGATGGTTTTTTATGTATTTTTTTTTGAAATAAAAATCAGTGTTTTGTGAAATATTGTTGATATACTGGTGTTTGAATCACAGTCATTGTATATTCTCTCATATCTTGTGATTATAGTGGTTCTTAATTTTCTTACATAGTGAAATGAATCTTAGAACTAATGTAGATGTGCATGATGTCATTAAGTTGTTACTAAGCTGATTACTATGTATACTAATAGTAAATATTGCACAATTCCATATTACCTTGAGCATATTGTTTGTATGTTTCATTGTGTGATATCAAGTAGTTTATAAATGTGTCCTTTAATATTTTAGATTACCATTTTAATGGTCCACAACATACCCTATTCCATACCATAGAGTTGACCATGAATCAACGTTTTTGGAAATTTTGGAACAAGATGTTGTAGAGATAGCTTTTGATATGTTTAGTTAACTATTCTTGTCCAAGAATTTTGCAAGTCTAGGGAAGTATATGACAAGGAAGAGACTGATTGAAACAATGGGCAATGGTTTCTATTTTGACAAATGAATTTTTATTTTGACAATTTAATTATTGCCTTTTTCCCATCATTTTCTGCAAGGTTTCTTTGATGTTTGTGTATGTATTTTTTTGTAAGGTTTCAAACTTTATTGTTGAACCCAATATATAGATCTATGTTGTGTTAGGATCCATGCCAAATTCTAGTCCCAATCCTAGATAGTATATAGCTATACATTCAAGACAAAGAAGATGGGACCGGGATTTAGAAGAGGCATGAAAGATTTGAAGACAAAAGTAGTCATGAAGATGTTTACTTCCATTCCAACATCTTTGTAGGAATGTAAGAGAAAGATAAGATTAACATTTCTCAGAAAGCATTAAATAGATGGTGAACACAGGTCTTGTTGATGATAGCCTTATTCATGCCACTATTTTGTATGTTTGCTTCAGGGTAGACTGTCAAAGCTTCAAAAATTTGTAAAGAAATATGTTCAAAAGTCCATCTAATGAATCAAAAGATGCTTTATTTCCACATTTTACATGATTATTAATATTAGACAATGCCTTCTGGAAAATATGTATAATTTATTTAGTTGATGATTTCAAACACGTTCAAATATAATCATTCAAAAAGCTTTGACATAGTTGATGATTTCTAATAGTTTTCCTAACAACCTTTCAAAATGCTAAGAGTGAGGCTTAGTTGTGAAGAGTGTTGATAGAAAAAAGGGGAACATATTGAGCACTCTTTTAGGATTTCATTTTGTTTAACCATATTAAAATTGCATGGAGTCTCATGAGTAGAATTTCAGAAAGTGTTGGAAGAAGGGGACATCTCTTATAATTTTTCTTTATGGTTTAAATTTTAAAGCATAACATGATGTAATTTTTTGAATACCAAAGACAACTTGGTAGAAAGATATATATGTGCTTGTGAAAAATAATGGTAGTCAATGATATTCTAAAATAATGTGAAGAACAGGGTGTGTTTAGTTGGATGGAATGATAAAACATAATTTTATCATACCAATTGCATTTATTGGTGGGCATTCTTTTGAAACATGTACACATTTTAAGCTTGGAGGCAAGAACCTAAACAAAGAATATAGGAAGATTCTTGGGTATAATTTTTCACTTCTTTCAGCATTTGGAAGAAAGGTTTAGATAGAAAATGTTGTATTTCTTGGAGGGATATCTGAAAAGTTGACCAGAAAATTCTTACAGAGTGAAACATATGTCAAGTTTCTTGCATTTTGCATATTATGTTTGTTAATATGAGTTTAGATTATCACTTGGCCATCATTAAAGGGAGTGAATACTAGCATTCAATTACACAAAAATACATAATGAGTAGATGAAAAATGGATAAATTTTGTGAGGAATGCAAAACTTTAAAGTTTGTTACTCCTTTTCTAAGCTTTACATCCTTTTTCTGGAATGAAGAAAGATATGAAAAGTATAATGCATCAACTTTTGTTTTATGATGAATGTAAAATGGGTGTACAATTTTGGGAAAGATGAAGAATAATATCTCTATTTTCTGTTTTAATGGGTAGAATTATAGTTTACAAACTCTATGAGTACTCTATGAGTTGACAAGTACCCTCTATTTTTTTTTGTGAGCTCTCTCACACCATTTAATCAAATCAAAATTTCATTGATTTAGTATAAGACATTAGTTATCACAATTGGCAATATTGTAAATCTTAGGAAAAATACCAAATTTAGCTTAGCTATAAACAAGGGCATGTTAGGTTAAAAGTCTAACCTACCCATATTCTTTAACAAAAAGACTTGAGTAGCTTGATTAAGACCACATTCCCACATTACCATATATTTTATGGTAGCAAGGATGTACAAGCTGCTCCTCAAGTAGTAGCAAGAGGGAGGTTGACAGTTGTCCTAGTGAGATGCTGGAAGAATAGGAAAAAGAAATAGTTTCATGTGCATAGAAAATAAGTTCATTGCAGACTATTCACAATCTCAAAGGGTTTTTCTATCACTCAACTATAATTTTGTGAGCTTATGCTCACAAAATTTCTCATGGATGTACCCAATGTAGGAGTGTCCTATTTGCCCATGCCAAAATAAGAGCATTAAAAAAGGGCATGGAGATCTACCCAATGACATAATGCACATGCAAGTGGGAAATAAGAGAAAAATTTAGTACAAATTAGTTTAGGGAGGCACTAAATCACATCACATCCTCATTTATGCCCATTATCATAAAAAAAATTATCAATAGAAGAATTTGTAATTATAGAGAGGAGTGGAGTGAGGAATTGTACCCAATAGAGCACATAAAGAGATTACTAAATGAGGATTCAAGCTGACAACATAGAATGGAAAAGTAGTGGAGTAAATGAATTGATCTATTGTGTTACAATCTATTGTATATATGATGCAATGTTATATTTCATCAAAACTTAATCCTAAAGAAAAGTATAGTTGTAGATGTAAAGATGTTTGGATGTTAAGAATATTTTCGCAAAGCACCTAATAATGTTTTGATAAATAATAACGTGTATTACTAAACTTAAATATTATCTAACAAAATAATGCTAACTTGTACTCTTCAAGTGGAGTTGAAGGGTTTGGCTTTATAATTTCTAGCTAGAATTTCAATGCCTTTGTAGATGACTCTTTTGGATGCAATCTTCAATGATATTCCTACAATACCTTTAAAAATAGAATTAAGCTATAAAATTTATATGAAAATACAATCTAAATGGAACTATTATAATGTAGAGACTATTATTTGTGAACATTCCAAAACAAAGTACTATATTTTGAAAACCTGAAAGAAAAGAATTTCAAGTCTCTGTCATTCAAAGAATTAGAATGACTTGAGTTCAAAGATAAAATCACATAGATAATCTATTGCGAGAGAAGGAAATTGTAATGTTTATTACTATGATAGTCTTTTAAAATAAATAAGAAATGAATGTGCTTAGCTAGAGCACAAAAATCAAATAGTTGGTGTTGCTTCTTCCAAGTTCTACTTGTGAATTGATCAGATTGTGAGAGCTACTAGGTAAAATAGAGCCTAGTCTTCAAGTGGGTAAGGCTTTTCTTATTGTCTCTATGTTTTTATCATTTTTTGCATGGGATGTTGTAATGACATTCAAAAGATGGGTTAAGTGGATTTAGGGTAGTGCTATCACTCTCACTGCCTTGATCGTCCAACTTATTCTACTAGATAATAAAAATTGATGGAAAGTTGCCTCATTTAGAAAAAAAAATTTCTTTAGATTAAATGGTGGGTGTTGTGTCACCCTATGATTCATAACCTCTAAACCATAGAGTCACTTCCAGCATACTTCCTACTATAATTTCCAAGTAAACTTTGGTGTAGGGTTAGGCACCAATTGCACACATTCCCAGTTCAATTACAAGTTATTCAAATGTTGATGATAAACACAATTGTATTGAAATTAAAACTAAACATGTGACCTCTTTCCAAAATTAATAACAATATAAACTATTAATGGAATTTAAACTAAACATTTTATCTCTTTCTAGACTTAAAAATGACATTAAATATTAATGGAATTAAGACTAAACATATGATCTCTTTCTAGACTTGATCACAATATAAAATATTATTGGAAATAAAGGCATTGATCAATTGTTGAATTCAAGAATTATTCAGTAAGAGCCCACCTATAGCCTTGACACTTCTGGCAGCAATGCAAAACTGGTCAACAATTTGTGGTATTTCCTCTATTGTGAGAGCTCAAGGAGTAGAAAATTCTACAAGATCCTTTCCATTGGCACAGAGAGTTTGTCTTGCTATCTTTTTTCTTCTTGAGTAGATGGGAGCTTGCCCATTGGGTTGATACTCTACAACGAGCATTCCATGCATATACTTGACACTTCTTAGCACTATTGAGAATAATTTGATAAGAGTAAAAAAAAATTCCACTAGGTAAAATTAGTATTAATCCACATAACATAAGGCAAAAAATCTATGTCACTAGAATCTACACAAGTTGCCTTTCCCCGCCCCCATTTCATATGTCATTCTTCACAAAAAAAATTCATTAAATTTAGTTGAAGAAATTGAAATTGTTTAAAAGTGGAAGCACAAATATCTCATGTATGTAAGGAGTATTAGTTTGTAAATGGAAAAATCACTTACCCAAGTGTGAATCCCTTCTAGTGTGCCAAATTTAATAGAAGAAAACACTTCCTTTATCATGCACAACATTCACAATAGGCTTCCATACCTTCACTTGCTCCTTGTTCCATATTCTAGTATTTGGATACCTATCATCATAGAGTCACCATTAATAACAAAATTTTAGTTTAGAATAAATGAAGTGAGTATTATTTGTAGTGTTACATTGTGTAGTGGGAGACACACCAGTGGCTTCTCTAATGAGGTGAGCTCTAGGGCTTGCTCTTTGGGAGTAGTAAATAATTTCATGCAGCTAGGGAATGCAATCATATGATCTTTATCTTGTTAAAGGTGCAATCATAAGCTCTAAGAAGAAAGAAAGAAAGAAAGAATGACTGAAAGAAGGAAAGATTCTAATAATGTCTGTAAGGCCAAAGAAGCCTATGGGACCCACAAGAATACAAAATCCCATATGGATTGAGATATAAATAATGTGAAAAGTTTATTTGGGGGTTTAATTGTCTCTTACACTAGCAATATGTAAAGAAAAGGATTTCATACAACTATGAGAGTCTTGCTATTAAATCTAATTGAAATGATTCCATATCATAATACTACTAGACAGACATGACAACATAAATAAGGTAGGGACTATAAGATCAACATTTTGAAATTATCTGTTGATGTGTGTTCTCCCTCTTAAAACAATCTCAAACCTATCCAATGGAAAATAAGATATCTATTTAGTATCTACATTTAGTGCTAAATGTTGGTGGTTCATCGTAGCTATCTAGAATTAAAAAAGTAAACATGTCTAGGCCATTAGGGGATGGCTAGCTATCTTTGGGATGGTGAGGTTGGCCACCCCCTAATGTACCTAGGTATTTTCTTAAAACACTACAAGTAACCAGAACATTTACTATTTTAGTACAAATTCAAAGATGGGATTGATGACATTTCCTACTCATCCCAAGTCCCCAAAATGTCCCCTATAGGAATAGAGGTCAAATTTATTAGAAGGTACATCCCTAGAGAGTATAGAAAAAAAGTTGTGCAGATTTAATTGCTAGATTAACATTATACTCACATTTACAATAATGAAGAGTATTTTTCATGTCTATGTTAGGAGAAACATACAAAGCTTTAGACTTTTGAGTCATGGGAAAATTTTTGTAAGATGAAAAATGTGAAAAAGACCATTTTAATGTAGACACTTTTTAAAATTTGGGATTTGTCATGAGAAAAGAAAATATAAACATAAAATGCTCCATAACAATAAGAAAAATTCACCACATAAGAGGAAAATAATAATATATTGTGCACTATATATTGCTTTGTGTGCTTACACAAAAGTGATTTTCTATCTATGTCTACTAGCTAGATCCATAATTGTATCAAAATAATAAGGTATTGCTAAAATATTAACACTCCCAGAGATAATGCTATATGTAAATAGATATAAAAATTATTGAAAAACATTAAAATGATGTTTATATGATTTGTCTTGTGTATGTGATTGAGTTGTTTTTGGATAGCAACAAATTTTGGAGGTCATTAGGGTACAAGTAGCCCATTCTATTGTTTAAATAACATACTCAAGTTGCGAAGGCTAAGCATAACAAGAAACTTTTTGGTGGCAGTAGGAAAATCCTTTTTTCCTTCTTGGATAAATTACTTAGAATGCAGAGACTATTTTTTTTTCAATGCTCCTGCCATCCTAGGACCTTTTTCAATGTTCATGTTGTCCCAATAACAATTTTTTTTAAATGTTCCTAATATTTAGGGACAACTATGGAATGTCACTGACATCCCAAGATGTTTCTAGCCATATGAGTGGGTTTTCCCCAATGTAGCCAGAATAGTAGAAGGAATTAGGGGTACTTCTGATGCATCCCCATGTTCTTGCAATATGATGGGTACTAGGCACCTAAATAATCCTTGGGGAAATATTACCACCCATACATCCCTAAATTTAGTTACACCTTTAATGTGAAAAATTGTATAAATTTACAAATGCAAACATTAAAAGATCATTGACTTTCTATATTCTAAATATTAAAAGCCATTTAACTGGCCATGAGAAGATATAATAGACTTGATAATGATAATCTTTCTAAGTAAGAAAAATTGATAGATTGGATTCATAAGTCTATTCAAGAAAATGTCTACAGTCGCTAAAGTTTTGATCTTACCTATGCTAGTATCCTAGATTAGGCCTCTTGCCAGCAAGGATATGAGATATCTAAAGTCCCCTACTAAATGCTTCATTGAACAATATATGAGTCTGCATTGACTGAAAGCTAGGAAACCAAGAAAGAACAACCATTGGAATCATAACAATGATACCGAGTGTAATTTCATATAATCATGTCACTGCAACAACTGTATTCCAAACTATAGAGGATTGCAGGAAGGTCTTGAACACTTGAGCAATTAAGATTAGACCCCAACCTTTACAAAATGACTGTGTGCATAAAGTTTCCCCACAATTTCCCCACTCAACCTTCTTCCTCTAAACTAAAAATAAGAAACCCAATAATCTCACAAAACACTTCCTCCTAAAAGAAAATGATTTATCCACCTATGTAGACTGAACAAAAAATGATTTTTTTATTTTCTTTTTCTGTCTTTATGAACCTGATTTGGTCAAAATTTCAACCAATTTAGGCATAAAACCCTAATTTGGTCAAAATTTTGACCAACTCAGGCATAAAAAGAAAAAAGAAAAAGAAATCATAGGCTAATATGGCCTTTGGTCAAGAAACAAGGGGAAATGTTCTAGTGAGGTTTTTTGGAAGCAAAGATCAAGAATCCAATGGCTTACTAAGGGGGATAGGAACATGACCTTCTTCAGAGATTGCCTTCCAAGCATATGAAAAGGAATACTATGTCTCTATTGATGATAGTAGTCATAACACCTTGAAAGATCTAGAGGATATTGTAAGATGGGAAGAAAAATTCTTCTTTGAGACTTAAGTTATCTAGAATAGACATGTTGACCTTGAGACAAGAAGGAGGCTGATTTTCTATATCCCTAGGGTATTAACATAAGAAGATAATGAAAAAATGATAAGTTTTAAAAGTGAGGAGAAGGTGAAATGGGTTGTGTTTTTCATGAGAGCATATAAGGCCCTTGGCCTTGATGGCTCTCCCCTTGCCTTCTTAAAACATTTGTGGGAGGTTATCAAAAAGGATTTCACTAGAGCCACTAAGGATTTCTTTAGGACATGGAAGTTTCACAAGAGAATTAATACCACATTTATATCTTTGGTTCCCAAAATTTCTTATCCAAAGACTTTGGTAGACTTTAGATCAATTATTTTTTGCAATTCTATAAATTTTCTCCAAGATCCTTGTCAATAAAATTGAATGTTTCGTAGAAAGGTTCATAGGAAAGCCCCAAAAAGGCTTTGTTTCAGGCCATCAAATTCTAGATGCAGTGATAAATACTCATGAATTCATTGACTCTATGGATAAAATAAGGAATCTAGGTATGACACTCAAATTAGACATATCTAAAACTTAGGATAAAGTTAGTTAGGATTTTCTATATAAAGTCTTAGACATAATTGGGTTCAGGAACAATATCACCAGGTTGATTAGAACCATGATTGTGAATGATTTTTTTGGTTCTAGTCAATGACACCCCTTGGGGCTCTTTTTTTGTTGGGAGAGGTTTAAGGCAAGGCAACCTAATCTATACCTATCTTTTCATTTAAGTTGCAAGATTTTGGGTAGATCTTTTACCAATTTAGCCAACTTTGGGAGTATTCCAGACATCAATCTGACCACCTCCCTACCTCTTGAAGTGATATAATAGTTTTTTTATGATACCTTCTTGTATGGATGCTCCTTAGTTATTGAAGCTAAGGTATAGAGAAACATCCTTGATGATTACATAGAGAATTTGGGACAACAGATAAATTCTAGTAAGAGAATGGTCTTTTATTTAATATTGTTCTAGATCAACAAAGACATATAACTAACATCTTGGGTTGCTAATCTGTTGGTCTTCTTAATAACTACCTTGGTCTTCTGTTAATGGTTAAAGAAGTCATCAACCAATTTTAGAACTCGATCCTTGAACAAAGAGAAAAGAATCTAGCTAGTTGGAAAGGAAAATTGTTGAGTAGTGCTAGAAAGATCCAATTATTAATTATGTCCTTATAGAGGGTTCTAGTTTACTTTCTTTCACTATTTGAAACCTCCCAACTTATGGTTGAGAATTTGGAGAAGCTACAAAGGAAATTTTTATGGTTTGGAAATGAAGATAGGAATAGAGTAAGCCTTGTTAGCTAGGATACTATTTGCACATGAAAAGATAAGGGAAGGTTGGGAATCAGGAAGATTTCAAACCTTAACAAAGCTCTTCTCACTAAAATTGGGGCATGAATGATTGAGAGTTAGGTTAGTTTGTGTATGATAAGAAAAGAAAAATATCTTAATAGCACTCCTTTATTTATTTCCTTAAAGATAATGATTTGTCTCCGACTTATAAAATATGGAATAATTTAATTTAAAAAAAAAAACTCCTTAGGGATGGGCTGCAATGGCTAATTGGAACAGGGGATAATGTTAGGTTCTGGGAAGATAACTAGCTTGGTGACAAGCCCCTTGATTTTAGTAAATTTTGCTACCTAGAAGAAACTTTGAAGATGGTTTTTGGAGAAAAGTTTAGTGACTATATAACTAGACAAAGGAGGTGGAAACCAATCTCTAATTTTTTTTCTCCAAGTCATCTCAAATCCTTGGTGATTGAGCTAATGGAGTTCCCTGATTCTAATAGAATCTTAAGGTATACTCAAGAGGGTAGATTTATCTGGGACATTGTAATGTTCCTACTTTTCGATTAGGTTCAAATGTTGTAACCTGCACCTATTTGTTAGTACAATATCAAAAATTATATGTAAAACATATTAGCAATATTGGATTGAGTAAATACTAATCTAAATACTATCCAAGCTACCCTTCTTAATCCTTTAGGAGAGATCCTTTCGCTAGTCACCTAATCCTATGGTGAGAATTTTATCTTGATTAGATCATAGAAAGAGCTATTTAGATCATCTATGTTTGTTGCCATGCTTGTTACCATGGGTTTTGATTTCCTTATTCTAAATTATTTTCTATTCCTTCATCTACCTTGTATTCTTATCCATTATTTTCTTCATTTATTCTCTCAAATTTGATGGTAGAGAAAATCAACTCTCAAATCCCTACAATAAAAAAAAATCTCAATATATAAAATTACATCTATAGTGCAACTATAATTCTATTTTTAAATAGATATTCTCCCATCTTCACTATTTTCTTCATTTTCATTCAGTCCTCATTTTCTTCCCCCTAGTACTAAGTCCTATCCCTCCTCTTATATGATGTATCTAGAATGGAGAGTCTCTTGAAAGGAACATGACCCATGCTCCCTAGCTCTTATCTGATTATGGTAAACAATTATTGGCTCCTTATTAATTTAATAATTATTGTTTCTCTTCTCAACATTAGAGAGATGAGCTATTGCAAGTGGTATCATCTTTATCATATACGTAATCCTCTATTATCAATGATATTATTTGAGTGCTACTATTAATCATAATTAAAGTTGATTATTGTAATTTTCATGTGTATATATATGATCAATGGTTATACTTATAGTTAGTATACTTACTAATTTTCAACATATAATTATTACCATATACTTTTATTTAATATTTTTTATGTTGATTAAAGATTCTAATATGACTTCATAACAATGAGAGATATAAGTCTCAAATTCATTGTCTCTCTCTATATGAGATGATATAGATCAATGATCATAGCTTCACAATATTATATGATTAAAAAATGGATTAATTTCCCATCTATTATATTTGATATAAGTTGATCATATCTACCATTTCTATTTCATCATATGATTAGGGAATCAATATAACTAAGAATTGATTTTATTATATTTTTATTAATACTTATAATATCATCTTATTAATACTAAATACTATAATCAAGCTTTCACATAGGGGATATGGTAGACATAACTTCTAATGAAATCTTTTTGGTTAAGTTGGCCTATGTCATGCTTTTTAGTAAAGAACAAACTCCCCCCATTAGAAGAAGATCTAAAATAATGAGCTAATACCCAAGGTGAAATTCTTCTGATGGGAAATGCTTTGTTGGTAAAATCATCACCATTAACAACCTAAGAAATAGAGGATTTTAGACTCCTAATAGATGTTACCTGTTCAAAGATGAATAGGAAATTACACAACACATATTTATGAATTTTCCTTATGTCTCAAAATTTTGGTCCATAATCTTGCACGTGTTCCCCTTAGGTTGGGTTTTCTAGAATGATTTGTAGCAATTTATTTTAAATTGGGATTTCTCCTTTTTCATGCTTTATTAAGGCTTCTTTGAAAGCTTATCCCCCCTCATATCTACTGGGGAATCTGGAAGGAGAGAAGAAAATGGATTTTTTAGGGAAGAAGAAAGACCATAGGAGGTGGTGGCTAATATGGTGTTGAAGCTCCTTATGAAGAATATTTAGTGTAGTAAATAGAAGAAACCCTTGGACCCCCCATCTATTGGGGAGAAAAAGATGGCCTTGAATTGGAGACTCTTGGGGTCTTTCTAAGACTATGATTTCTCAAAATCCATCATGAGAAAGAAAACCAAATGGAATCCCCCCAAGTCCTCAATGTTGAAAATCATTTTTGATGAGGTTGCTGGAGGAGGATGTGCTATGGGTGGTGGGGTGGTAAGTGACTCAGAGGAAAACCAACTAATGGCTTATGTGGGAAACCTTAGAAATTTTTCAAATAATGTAGCGAAGGCTATGACTCTCTACTGGGGCTTACACATGGTTATCAGCCTTGGATGGAAACACTAATACATGGAGGGAGATTTGAAGGTAATTGTGGACTCAATGATAAGCTCTATGAAACCTAGCTCACCATTAATGGTCTAATGGGACACATCTAGAAAATCTTGGATAATTTAAATTCTTATGACTTGTAACAAAACTTACATAGAAGGCAATGCAATGGTGGATATTAGGGTTAGCTTGGTGCTTAATGTTCAAGATAGAATGTGTTGGCAAGACATGACTATCCTTCTAGATGATATCATCACCCTTATGGAAAGGGAGACAAATAATTTACATAGGGAAGAATGAAGTCTCTCTATTGGTGGCTTGCCTATTAGTTAGAAGTGAAGGAAACATATTTAAAGTATATAATAATGATTATCTTTTAACCTTAATGATAATTTTGATGTGGGAGTTATGGGCCAGTCATGCTAGGATAGGGAATCCAAATGAGTTGCAGGAAAATAGGAAAGATGTGATTAGTAATAAGAAATGTAAAATAATTATGAGACCTTATAGCAAGATTATAGAAAAGATCAAGCAAGATCTTCTCAAAATTAACATAATGAGATTTAAAATTAATCACATTTTGGATGATCTTCAAGGAATTTTTATATTGATGATTGATCAAAGAGGTGGAAACACACACACAGTTGCCTTAAGGAGAAGGAACAAAAGTTTAATGACCATGCCTAGTTATAGTTACGATAACTTAAGCCTTTTTAAGAATGACATATCCATAAGTTTCTTTTATTCTAAGAGATTTTTAAAGTGATATCTTTGCTTCAGGTGCAAATATTTTGATTCTACAAATCTGGAGTTTTTGGTGTGATCTAGTTTAGATGAAAAAATGGGTGGGGATATGGTAGAGTTGAACCCACCAGCACCGAGGACAACATGAGGAAGCCTTGCACCATAATTTTCTTGTATCTATATATGACCGATGGTTATACTTATAGTTAGTATACTTGCTAATTATTTCCTAATTGTCAGCATATAATTATTGACATATAATTTTAATTAATAATTTGTATGTTGATTAAAGATTCTAATATGACTTCATAATGATTAGAGATATAAGTCTCAACTTCATTGTCTCTTTCTTTATATGAGGTGATATAGATCAATGATCATAGCTTCACAATATTATAGGATTAAAAAATGGATTGATTTCCCATCTATTATATTTGATATTAGTTGATCATATCAACCATTCTTATTTTATCATATGATTAGGGATCAAACTAATTAAGAATTGATTTTATTCTATTTTTATTGATACTTAAAATATCATGTTATTAATACTAAATACTATAATCAGGATTTCATATAGGGTAATGATAGACATAACTTTTAATGAAGTATTTTTGGTTAATTCAGCCTATCTCATGCCTTTTAGTAAAATAAAACTCCCCCTATTGGAAGAAGGTATGAAATAACCAACTAATACCCAAGGTGAACTTCTTTTGATAGAAAACATTTCATTGGTAAAATCCTCACTGTTGACAACCTAAGAAAGAGAGGATTTTAGATCCCTAATAGATGTTACCTCTTTAAGGATGAATAGGAAATTATACAAAAAAAATATTTATGAATTATCCTTATGCCTCAAAATTTTGGTCCATAATCTTGGACATGTTTCCCATAGGCTAGGTTTCTTGGAGTGATTTGTAGTAGTTTATTTTAAATTGGGATTTCCTTTTTTCATTCTTTATTAAGGAATCTCTAAAAGCTCATCCCCCCTCATATCTACTAGGGAATTTGGAAGGAGAGAAGCATGTAACTTTTTTAGGGAAGAAGAGCGACCATAGGAGGTGGTGGCTAATATGGTGCTCAAGCTCCTTAAGAAGAATATTTAGTGTAGTAAATAGAAGTAATCCATGGACCCCCATCTATTGGGAATAAAAATATGGCCTTGAATTGGAGACTAGTGGGTTCTTTTTCAGACTATGATTTTGCAAAATCCATTATGAGAAAGAAAGACCAAATAGATTCCCCCTAAGCCCCCAATGGTGAAACTAATTTTTGATGTGGTTACTAGAGAATGATGTGGTGTAGGTGGTGGGATGGTAGGAGATTCAAGCAAAAATCAACTAATGGCTTATGTGACAAACCATAGAAATGTTTCAAATAATGTGGAGGAGGCTATGAATCTCTACTAAGGCTTATGTATGACTGTCAGCCTTGGATGTAAACACTAATGCATGGAGGGAGATTTGAAGGTAATTATGGACTCAATGACAAACTATATCAAACCTAGCTTGGCCATTGTTGGTAGAATTGGAGACATCTAGAACCTCTTTGAATATTTAAATTCTTATGACTTGTAGAAAACATATAGAGAATGCAATGCACTAGTGGACATGAGGGAGAGCTTGGGGCTATATGTTCAAGGCTTAAGGTGGTGGAGAAACATGACTATCCTACCAGATGATATCCTTAGGGAAACAAATAATTCACATATGGAAGAATAAAGTCTCTCTTTTGGCAGCTTCCCTATTGGTTAGATACAAAGGCAACATATTTAAAGTATATAATAATTATCTATTTAACCTTAATGATAATTTTGACAAGGGAGTTATGGGCTATTCATGCTAGAATGAGGAATCCAAACGAGTTGCATAAAATGAGGAAATATGTGATTAGTAATAAGAAATGGAGAGGCAAAATAATTATGAGACCTTATAGAAAGATTATAGAAAGGATTAAGCAAGATCTTGTCAAAATAAATTTAATGATATTTCAAATTAATCACATTTTGGATGATCTTCAAGGAATTTTTATATTTATGATTGATCAAAGAGGTGGCAACACACACACGGTTTCCTTATGGAGAAGGGACACAAAATTTATGACCACACCTAGTTATAATTATAATGACTTAATCCTTTTTTGGAATGATATATACATAAGTTTCTTTTATTCTAAAGGAGTTTTAAAGTGTTATCTTTGCTTCTAGTGTAAATATTATTAGTTTGCAAATATGGAGTTTTTGGTGTGCTCCTATTTAAATGGAAAAATGGGTGGTGATATGGTAGAGTTGGACCCACCAACATTGAGGACAATGTGAGGAATCCTTGTACCACAATTTTCTTGTGTTTATATATGACTAATAGTTATAATTATAGTTAGTATACTTACTAATTGTTTCCTAATTGTCATCATATAATTATTGACATATACTTTTACTTAATATTTTGTATGTTGATTAAAGATTCTAATATGAACTCATAATGATGAGAGGTATAAGCCTCAACGTCATTTCTTACTCTATATGAGATGATATAGATCAATGATCATAGCTTCACAATATTATATGATTCCAAAATGAATTAATTTTCCTATTCAAGATATAATGAAAAACAAGTGACTAGGAGGGGAATCGTGGGGGGGGGGGGGGGGAGAGTGAATCAGGAACCACTTAAACTTTTCACACTTAGAATACTTCTTCTTTTTCTTTTTTATATTATCTAATCTACTTTCTTGCATGAACATAAAGAAATAAAGAAATCAAAACCATAAGACTTTGACACAATATTTGGTAACCTAGAAACCCTTCAAGGAGAAGGTTAAAAAAATGGGATCGATATGACACCCAGAATGCCTCACTATTGTAGTAATAAAGTTGGCCTTGTTAGGGTTTACAATTGATAACTTTTGGTGATCTAATCTATTAGGAGTATGAAGGACTACTATGTCCACCTTGTGAAAGGATTTTACAACACAATGAAGTATGTACTCTATTAGGAGATTCAACAAAGGACTATTAGGTCCATCTGATTAGAGGATTTGACTGATGCACCTGTTAGGATGAATCAACATATTGCTCTTTTCTTTGCAACACCATTTTCTAAAATAGATCATTTGAATAACATAATCACCTGATTGTAATAGATATGTCTCTATGTTTCCCTTTATACTTCATTGTAGCATGTTTACCCAATCTACTTTATATTCACTACTTATCTTCACATGTTCATGTATTTCACATATTTTCACATATTTTTCTATTAGAAAAACTATTTTTCCTTCTAAATCTATCAAAAAATAAATTCATACCAAGTCATCTCACAGAAGACATATCTTCATAATAACCAAATTATAACTTTAACTCAGCCAAATGATGATGGTCAAGGAATACTATGCAATTTGATGTTATGTTAATGTTTAGGAAATATAATGAGCTTGTATAATACTCTAGCACTCAGGCAACACTAGATGATTGGGTAACACTTTGGAAGTTAGGTGATACTAGAGCATACTAACTTGAACTGGTAGCTTAGTTCATACTGAGAACTCAGTAATAACTTTGAACTGGTAGCTTAGTTCATACTGAGAACTCAGTAATAACTTTGAACTTGGTTCATACTAGAAACTCTGATCCACATTGATAACACTGATAACTCAATTTATACTATGAGCTTAGTTAACACAATATATTATTGAAATGCTCGAGCTACATTGAGATGTGTTTTCTGATGGAAAGCTCGGTTGCAATATTAACCAACCTTCCTATATAACTTAATGTCTTGCCATAGGGTCAACATAGTACCCCTTTACCATTAGTGACAATAATAGTTTGTATAGTTCTATAGGCAATCCAAAACTTCTTAATCAAAATAAAAATAAAAATGTGAAATGCCACCTTTCCATGTGCTTGGTTTTGCAACTCGGTTTGAACTAAAAACTATGGCTCGGTCACAACTGAATTGAATTTTTGACTTTTCAAAATTGATTTTTTTAAATCTATACATATGATCATCTTCCTCATATATACATATACCATTTTATTGTACATATTCCTTTATACAATTTTCTCTATATATTCCCTCTTGTATATTATCTACTATATTTTCCCCCTTCTTTTTGTTACAAATGCCATATACATATCTTTACAAAGTAATACCAAAATGATTGTGGAAATCATGATGCACTTTCAAAATTAAGGACATACTTTTATCCCAATTTTCTTGCAATTCCTTCAAAACTTGTAGTTCAATATGAAGTTGAGCTGATAACTCCATCATGAAATTTGCAACTAAGGAGTTTTTGTCATGAACTAGTAGCTTTTCATGTGCAAGATGTTTCTACATCACATCCATGTGAGGAAGTATCATACTTTGAATGTCTAATACTGTTTCCCTAATTTTGGCTTCCTCCCTTAGTAACTCTGCTTGTAAATCTATAAAATATATAACCTTGACAAAATGATTGGAGCTAGAATTGGGATCAAGTGTTAACTGACTAGCACTATTATTCAAGAATTCATCAATCTTAGTTAGTTTTTTTATCCTTTATTTCTTTGATAAAAATTGAAGTATCAAACAATTTTGTGAATAAGGTAGAAATATTATTTACAACTCCCTGTAATGTATCAATGAGAGTGGACAATTCCACTTGATCAATGGCAATTTTCCTTGCTACATTATTTAAAAATTTATTTTCAAACTTTATTTTTTCCCTTTGCAGAAGTTTATCTTGGCCATCTATATCCTTATTGAACTTATGTACACCAACAATAAATTGTTCAATAATAGGGGCTATATTATTTACCTCAATTTTTATTATATTCAAAAATATGTCATTGATGTCTTTAAGGACCCTTCTTCTATTGTGCTCTCTTCCTCCATAGTTCACTCAGAATCTTCATCTATTTAGTAGAGAGATTGGATTGATCCTAGTCTGGAATCACAATCTTAATATCAAGGTCAATATCATTAGGAACCTTTTCCTTTTCCTTTCCCTTGGTACTTGGAGAAACTATGATTTCTTTTCCTTTATCTTCATCCTTCTTCTCTTGTTCACTCGGTTGACTCTTAGCTTCTTCTTTACTTTCTTTGTCAACCTTGTCCTCATCCTTTTCTGATTTTTTCTTGGTTAAGCCTATTCCAGAGGTAGTTAGATATTTCTACTCAATTGCTAATTGGTTGGCTGTAGGACTTTATTTCTCCTTCTCTATTTTTTCTACACTTGATGAAGCAATGAATTGGCTTGGAGTGGAGGGTAGAGAGGCAATCATAGTAGCTTCCATCATTTTTGTATTTGACTCTTCTATAGCCTATACATCTAGCTCTTCATCTTTCTCTATCTTATTCTCTTCTTCAAAAATGGTTTTCCACAAGTTTTTTGTGGATTGAACAACCTCTTCAATTATATTATTTGACAAAATTTGAAATGCCTTAAATCTAGGAGTCTACCTATTTTCATGCTTTGTCATGGCCTCTTTGATTTCTTCTTCTTTGAAATTTGGTATGATCCTCTTCAAAGTTTTCTCTCTAATGCCTCTCTCTATTTTTACAACATTGGTTCATATTTGTGTTACTACCTTAAGTAAGACATCAAGAGCTTGGATCTTTAGCTCATTAGGATCATATTTCCATTTAGCCATCTTTTCAACCAAAGAATCTTCTCTTTGTTGTTGCTCCTCCTCATCTCTATATTCATATCTGATATACTTGAATCCTACCATGCCACTTCCTTCCCTCAATTTTTTCAATTGATGTTCAAAGGTTAGTGGGGGCTTCTTTAGTTGAATGATAGGAGTGTTTTCTTCTTCTTCTTCATCATCCTGAAGCTTCAATTTCCTTTGGGACTTCCTTCTAGTGGTGATCATAGGGGTAGTTTCCTTCTTAGGTGTTGTCTTGATCACTTTCGCTTTCTTCTTTGGAGGGCTTTTCTTCTCCTCTCCTTCTTCTTCTTCTTCCCCTTCTTCTTCTTCATCATCATCTTCTCCTTTTCCCTCTATGAGCATAAGAGGGTCATCCTTCTTATCTAGTTTCTTCTTGAGGGTTTCCATCCTCTTCTTTCCTCTCTTCAAAACTTGATAAATCTCTATTTCTAGAGATATCCTGGTTTATGGCCTCTTCATAAGTACCAAAATATGTAGCTTTGGGGTCACTTGGCTCCTTCATAAGAGCCTCTATGATATCCTTGGTCTCATCAATGTTCACTTCATATCCTAAGGGTTTTACCCATGTTGTCCTAGGTATGACTACTTGAATGTGAGTGTTGTCACAATCCACTAGGAAACATATGTCTTGTTCATACTACTCAACTAGTTGTTGAGGAATTATGTATCTATTTTTCATATTTTCTTTGAAATTCTCAAAGTATGCATCCATTATACCATCAAAATTTTCTCCCAACTCATTTATGAAATCATTGATCTAATAAATGACTAGTCTATCTTTACTCTAGATCACATTACTAATAGATGGGAAGAACTTTTTCACATAAAAAAATAAATATACAAGAAGAGAACCAAACTTGCACACATTTTTCTCTGATGCCTAAATGCTCTCCATGTTTTTTCCTAATTGGCTCAACTACAACTTGGTAAGGTTAATGGATAAGTTGTTCTTCACCACTTTAAATGCCAAATCAACATAGAAAAATAAATATACAAGAAAAGAGCCAAAATTACACACATTTGTCTTCGATGTCAAATCCTCTCCATGTTTTTCCTAGTTGGCCTAGTTGCAACTCGGTAAGGTTGAAGGATAAGTTGTTGTCCACTATTTTAAATTCTAAATCTAATGCCCCATAGGGAACACTATTTGGACTTCTTGAACTATAGACCTTATGAGCTATGACATGAATCTCAAATTTGATCTACATGTCAACTACATTGTTTAATTTCATTCCATTGCCATTCCATTTTTCTAATATTGGGTAGCTCATAACTCAGTGAATCATCTTCGTAGTGATATTGATGGGTTGCTTAAGTTGAAAGGACATGGCATGAACCCTATTGAGAGCGTATCTAATCCATTTCACTTGGAAATTTTGTGGCATATGTAGGGGATGAGTTAAACCTTTAATTAACTTCTAGATGTTTATGGTTAGGCTTCAACACTCCATTCTCATATAGTGCATTGTGTGCTTCATTCAACTCAAATGAACCTAAATCCTAAATTGTACAATGATATAATGATTTGATATCATTTATCAATAATACCTTTGGAGGAATAACTTAATTGGATCCCAACAGATCTTTCTTCTTAGCAATCATAGGGTAGAGCTTGAGTGTTGGTGCTTTGCAAATTGTATTCTTCAACAACATCTCATAGCCCTTCTTTTGTTTTGAACTAAAGATGGATTCCATAACACTGAATGAATTAAGAGTTGAAAACAATAGATAACCTTTTCTGCAACTTCACTTCCAACAAAAATTTTCTCTTGATTGCATGGGGGTTCAAAAACACTATGCACAAATTGAATTATGAATGCAAGGTGAAAGAATGAACCCTTAATTTTACCTTTTATGAAAAATTAAAAATTTTAGGGCCTCATAAATGCATCATGCAATGGTAGGTGGAATTAATTGGTAAGTTCCTCAAATCATAACCTCGACATGAATTGATTATTAAACAACTTGGTTAGAACTAGTTTCTAACTTGACTTTGCTCAGAGATGATTGACAACTTTGTTATCACTAGGTTGTAACTCAATTAAAATGTGTCTCCCTTGCTTAAACTTGTTCACCTAAAGATGTGGATTTGGATTGAAATTTCTTGCATACATGGAACTAATGTAAGATCATCCTTGAATTCTCAATTCCAACAATCTTCGCTTCACCCAACTCATTGGATTGGATGATAATAGCTTCATTGTCTTTCCTTGTGTTTCCCTATGATTTCCTTACCCATTTATGCATCATCTGAGTTCTAATATCTTTAACATTTTTCTTCCTTTTCTTTCCTCACTAGAATTTGTTGTATCTCTATTCATACAGTTTCTTGCCAAATGACCTATCTTTTTGAATACATATCATCTTACGTTAGTATGTCTCTTTTGAAAGTGATTTCTTACACAATTTACTCCAATGTGACCATATTCTCCACATAGATGACATCTTTCCCATGTGTTATAGTCCCAACCATTAAATATTCTTTGTCTAGTTGCATTGTGCTTAGTTTTAGGATTTTATTGATTTGACCTACACTCTAAAGATTTGTGACCATGCTTCTGACATGTGAAACAATTCCCTCCGAACTTTGATCTAGTTTTGTATTCACTAGCCTTGTGTCCATATTTGCTACAATTGTAGCAATGACCTTTGAACTTGGGTTGCATAGTATTGCTCCAATAAATATTTGATGTATGACCTATTTTTCCAAAATTGTTGCATGTAGCCCCTTTGTTCTTCTATGCTCCTTGATGTGATGATTCTCCTTGATTAGTATACCCTAAGTCAATAGTGTCTTTAGGCCTATTTAGAGTTTTCTCATACAATTTATTCCCACTTTCTTATGACCTCAATATTCTTTCATTGAGTTCCTTTTCACATTTAGCTCATTCTAGAGTTTTTCATTTTTTGCTCTTAGATTGGTGATCCCATGATTTGCATCATCTAGCTAATCTTCCATGTCTTCTTGATGTTGTGATAGTTGTTGGAATTGATTGGTCTATTCTTCTAATCTTGTTGCAGGTAGTCTTTTGTCTTCATCTAACATTTCTTTGTCCTCTATAACTTTTTTCTTTTGTTCCATAACTTCACATCACCTAACTGAGTGACTTTCCTATTCACTTTTCAATTTTCTCACTTCTTATAGAGTAGCATTCCTTACTAGTAGACCTTCTATAGCTACATCTTCTTCTTCTAAACTTATTTATTTGCATAGATCTTCTATTATTTCTTCTATGTATAGATTGTTATTCATATGTATAGCCAATTATTTTCTTCTCTTTAGAGAGTGAGCGAGTTTCTCCTTGAGCTACTTGACTTGCTCAATACCCATATGCAGATCAAGTTTGTCATTCTCAATAGCTTTTTCTAACTTATACACTTCCATTTCCTTAGATATTTACTCTCAATCTATTAACCCTTTGATAGGAGAACTTGAATCTGATACCACTTGTTGGAAATGTAATGAAAAACAAGTGATTGAGAGTGGGGGTGGGGTGAATTAGGAACCACTTATAATTTTCACACTTAGAATACTTTTGTTTTTACTTTTTTAGATTATCTAATATACTTTCATGCATGAACATAAAGAAATAAATAAATCAACACCATAACACTTTGACACAGTATTTGGTAACCCAGAAACCCTCCAAGGAGAAGGTAAAAATGGGTGGGGATGACACCCACAATGCTTCACTACTGCAGTAATAAAATTGGCCTGTTATGGCTTACAATCGATCATTTCTAGTGATCTACTCTATTAGGATTATGAAGGACTATTAGGTCCACCTTGTGAAAGGATTTTACAATACAATGAAGAATGTACTCTATTAGGAAATTCAAAAAAGGACTATTAGGTCCACCTAGTTAGAAGATTTGACTAATGCACCTATTAGGATGAATCACTAGATTGATCTTTTCTTAGCAACTCAATTTTCTAAAATAGATCCTTTTAATAATATGATCACTTGACTATGATAGATATGTCTCTGCTTTTCTCTTTTTACTTCTTTGTAGCCTTTTTAGTCAATTTGCTCCATATTCGCTTCTTATCTTCACATGTTCATGTATTCCACATATTTTCACATATTTTTCTCTTAGACAAACTAATATGTCTTCCTTATATATCCATCAAATAATAACTTCATACCAAGTTGGCTCACACAAGAAATATCTTCATAATAATGAAATGATAACTTTAAGTCAGTCAAATATTGATATTTGAGAAAAATTGTGAACTTTTATTTTATTTTGATACTCAAGCAACATAGTGAGCTCAGGTGATACTCTAGCACTCAAGTAACACTGGATGCTTAGGCAACACTTTGGCACTCAGGTGATATTGGAGCATATTGACTTGAACTAGTAGCTCGGTTCATACTAAGAACTCAGTTCACACTAGAAACTATGATCCACATTGATAACACTAATCACTTGGTTTATACTATGAGCTCACTTAACACAATATATCCTTGAACTACTTAGGCTACACTGAAACAAGCTGTCTGATGGAAAGCTCACATGTAGTATTAATCGACCTTCCTAGATAACTTAAGTGTTTTGTCACTAATTGACAATGTGTCTTGACATAGGGTCAATAAATCCATCTATTATATTTGATATAAGTTGATCACATCTACCATTTCTATTTTATCATATGATTAGGAATCAATATAACTAAGAATTGATTTTATTCTATTTTTTTTAATACTTTAAATGTCATCTCATTACTACTAAATAGTATAATCAGGTTTTCATATAGGGGATATGATAGACATAAATTCTAATGAAATATTTTTGTTTAAGTTTTCCTATCTAATGCTATTTAGTAAAGAACAAACTCCTCCCTATTAGAAGAAGGTTCAAAATAACTAGCTCATACCCAAGGTGAACTTCTTCTGATGGACGATGGTTCATTGGTAAAATCATCATTGTTGACAACCTAAGGAAGAGAGGATTTTAGATACCTAATAAATGTTACCTTTTTAAGGATGTATATAAAATTACACAACACATCTTTATCAATTGTCCTTATGCCTCAAAATTTTGCTTCATAATCTTGCACATGCTCGCCATAGGTTAGGTTTTTTAGTGTCATTTGTAGCAATTTGTTTTAAATTTGGATTTCCCTTTTTTAAGGCTTCTCTAGAAGCTCAGCCCCCCTCATATCTAATAGGGAACTTGGAAGGAGATAACCAAGCAATTTTTTTCAAGGAAAAAAAGCGACCATAGGAGGTGGTGGCTCATATGGTGCTCCATCTCCTTATGAAGAATATTTAGTGTAGTACATGGAAGAAACCTCTAGACCCCCCATATATTGGGGAGAAAAATATGGGCTTGATTTGGAGACAATTAGGGCCTTTTTAAGACTATGATTTCTCAAGATCCACTATGAGAAAGAAGACCAAATGGATTCCTCCCAGGCCCCTAATGTTGAAAATCATTTTTGACGAGGTTGCTAGAGGAGGATGCGTTGCAGGTGGTGGGTGGTAGGAGACTTGGAGGGAAACTAACTAATGGCTTATGTGGGAAACCATAGAAATGTTACAACTAATGTGGCAGACATTATGAATCTCTACTAAGGCTTACATATGGCTTCCAACCTTAGATGGAAACACTAATGCATGTAGGGAGATTTGATGGTAATTGTGGACTCAATGATGAGCTATTTGAAGCCTAGCTTAGCTATTATTGGTATAATGGGAGACATCTAGCACCTCTTAGAAAATTTAAATGCATGTGACTTGTAGAAAAATTATAGAGAAGGAAATGTGGTGGTGCATGCTATGGCTAGCTTTGGAAGGAAATGTGGTGGTACATGCTATGGCTAGCTTTGGGCTGCATGTTCAAGGTTTAAGGTGTTGGAAAAATATGAATATCCTAATAGATTATATCATCACCCTTATGGAAAGGGAGAAAAATTATTCACATAGGGAAGAATGAACTATCTCTATTGGTGGCTTTCCTATTGGTTAGATATGAAGACAACATATTTAAAGTATATAATAATGATTATCTTTATAACCTTAATGATAATTTTGATGAGGGAGTTATGGGCTAGTCAAGCTTGTAAAGGGAATCAAAATGAGTTGCAAAAAAAGAGGAAAGATGTGATTAGTAATAAGAAATAGAGAGGAACAATAATTATGAGACCTTATAGCAAGATTACAGAATAGATTAAGCAAGATTTTGTCTAAATAAATTTAAAGATATTTCAAATTAGTCACATTTTGGATGATCTTCAAGGGATTTTTTATATTTATGATTGATCTAATTGGTGGAAACATACATGTGGTTTCCTTATGGAGAAGGGACAAAAAAATTATAACCAAACCTAGTTATGATTACAAAAACTTAAGCCTCTTTTGGGATGACATATACATAAATTTCTCTTATTTGAAAGGAGTTTTAAAGTTATATCTTTGATTCTAGTGTAAATGCTTTGAGTTTGCAAATTTGGAGTTTTTGGTGTGCTCTAGTTTAGAGGGAAATATGGGTGGCGATATGGTAGAGTTGAACCCACCAGCATTGAGGACAATGAGAAGATGCCTTGCACTGTAATTTTCTTATATCTATATATGATAGATGATTATAATTATAGTTAGTATACTTACTAATTGTTTCCTAATTGGAAACATATAATTATTGACATCTACTTTTACTTAATATTTTGTATGCTGATTAAAGATTCTAATATGACTTCATAATGATGAGAGGCATAAGTCTCAACTTCATTATCTCTTTCTCTATATGAGATGATATACATTTGTTAGAGTAAGGTTGTTGTTCACCAATAGATTGATCTGACAATGCCTAATACAACCACTCAACTTATAGTATACAGGAGGCAGTTAAGCCCTTATCACAAATCCTGAGGGGAGTGCTGAAAATTTTTCCAACAATCTCCCCTAGAGCATTAATTGAGGGTCTGATCATTCGAACCTGTGTCCAATCTCTGATACCATTTTTTAGAGTGGGGTTGTTGTTGCAACAAAAGAACAATTTATCAATGCCTGATACAACCACTCAACTTAAAGTATATAGGAGGCAGTTAAGCCATTGTCATGAATCCAAAGGGGAGTGTTGAACAAGTTTCCAACAAGATCAATGATCATAGCTTCACAATATTATATGATTCCAAAATGGATTGATTTTTCATCTATTATATTTGATATAAGTTGATCATATCTACCATTTCTATTTTATCATATGACTAGGAATTAATATAACTAAGAATTGATTTTATTATGTTTTTATTGATACTTAAAATATCATCTTATTATTACTCAACACTATAATCAGGGTTTCATATAGGGGGTATGATAGACATAACTTCTATTGAAATCTTTTTTGGTTAAGTTAGCCTATCTCATGCTTTTTAGTAAAGAACAAACTCCCCCTTATTAGAAGAAGGTACAAAATTGTTGGATACACTTGTTCAATTGTGTGTTGTCTTGGATGTTACACAAATGTCATATCAGTTATTAGATAGAGTCTACCAAGCTTAGTTGGTTAGCATGGCAAAAGACAGAGTCTACCTAGATTAGAAGGTTAGCAAAGAAGGTTTACAGTGTCTACCAAGCATTCTCAGGCTTTACCTTGTGCAAACAGTTATTACTGAGTTTTCAAGGTTAAGCAAGACAATTCAGTGTCTACCATGCTTACTCGGTTATCAAAGGGAAATATGGTAGAAAATAATTCTTACTGAGCTCTCATGAACAGGGAAGGAAAACAATTCTTATTGAGTTCACTCGACATCCAAAGGATTTTGCAGATATTACAATGTTAACTGAGTTGAGATGGTTAACTCGGGAAATTGTTTCTAGAGTAGTGTTTACGGAGTAGGGTCGACTAATGAAGGATTTCATTATTTTGTGAAATAATGTTTATTTGTTTAATGTAATATTTGTAGCTGACTGATGTATGGTTTATTGGTAAATGTAACTTGTGAATGAGCCGATTTGATAATCTGAATGGTATATATAAGAGGTCAAGTTGCAAATTCTAAGTGTGTGTATGGATTTGATATGAAGTGAATGTGAAGGACTAATTATTGAGAGAGAAAATTTTGAAGGATGATCAAAGAACATTGTGGAGTAGCAAAGCTATATTTGATCAAGAAGGATCTATTGGTGGAGAATAGAGATCTGTAATCAGCAAATTCAATTGCATCATATTTAGGTCAATTCATTGTTACTTTCTAACCATTGTAGCAGTGATTTCAAAATCTCTTAATAGAGTTGATTTAGCAACCATTTTTTAAATCCTCTAACAAGGTGACAGTTCATTTGAATTGTTCTAAAGACCTCTAGCAAGGCCACTCTTAACAGAGTGATTAAATCCTCTAATAGGGTCACACCTAATAGTGTGTATTGTAACCTTTAATAGGGTTGGCTCCTAACAGGGCTCACTTCAAAAGAGTGAAAATTAGTAGCTAGTTACTTGGTGGTTTTTCCCATATTGGGTTTCCACGTTAAATCTAGTGTCTTTTGTGTTCATGTTATTTACTTTTGCATGCATGTTAATAATTATAAATGCTTGAAGATCAGTAACAAGTTATTCTACCAAGTTACAACATTTTTGTAGTGTTTATTGAGTATCAACGATAACTAGTTATTTAAGACATCTAAGGGATCTGAATTTGTTTTTGTAGTAACTGATTCACCCCCCCTCTTAGTTACTCCATCTATAATTCCAATAATTGGTATCAGAGCTTTTGGTGCTTGCAAGAAAATATTTCAAGGATCTAAGCCAAAGATCAGGATGTCTAATAAGAGGGAAATTCCAAGACTTAATAGGGACAACTTCTTAGCATGGTAGGGGTTGATAAGAATTCATCTAGCTTCTATTGGTGATACAAGGTTGAAGTACCTTGATAAAAAATATGCAGAACCTACTGGTACATTATCTATCAATGATATTGCTAAAAAGAAGACTCACAACAACATGATGATAGATATTGAATTTGCCCTAAGTTATGAAGAATTTGATGACATCAAGGATTGCAAAATTGTCTTTGAAATGTGGAACAAGTTAAAAGAGATCCATGGAGGTGATGATAATGTGAGAAGAGCCAAAGAAGAAAGTTTGAGAGGTCAATTTGATCAAATAAGGATGAGAGAAGATGAAAACATTACAAAATATGTTGAAAGAGTTAAATCATGTGTTAGTGCCATCAAAGCATCTAGAGGATATATCAAGGAGGAAATAGTTATAAGTAAAGTTCTTAGAACACTACTTCTCATTTATGCAATCAGAGTTTCTGCAATTCAAGAAAGAAGATGTGAAGAAAATCATAAGATAAATTTAGAGGCCATAGTTGAAAGATTGACTAAATTTGAGCTAGATAACTATGATAATTATGTTTCAACTGCCAAGAATGTTGAATCAGCATTTGAAGCCAAGCTTTCACTCAAAGAGAAAGGCAAAAAGATAAAGGATTCTCAGTTAGACAATGATGAAGAATCAGAATAGAGTTCAGATAGTGGTCTTGAGGTGGTTGAAGCTCTGCTAGCAAGGAAATATTCAAGAGGCAAAGGGAAATACAAAGGTAAGTTTCCTCTAATCTATTTTTCTTATGAAGAAATTGGACATATTGCTGCGAGGTTCCCAAATAAGTAGAACAAGGATGAGAAGAAAGGTCACAAGTGTAATGGCAAGAAAGACTTCAAATCATTCAAGGAAAAAGGTAAGAAAACATGCTTCATGGCTAAAGATTCTAATGATTCTGATGATGAAAAAGAAGATGAAATTGTTTACATTGCTATAAAGGATGAGTCTAATAATAATGACAAAATTACCCTTATTTCTCATATAAGCAAGAATGATACATGGATTATAGATAGTGGTTGTTCTCTTCACATGACTGGTGATAAAACTATGTTTGAAAATTTTGAAGATTATGATGGTGGCATTGTAAGGTTTGGTAATAATGAACCTTGCTGCATAAAAGGAAAATGAAGAATCTCACTAACCAAAGAACTTGTATGTGATAATGCATATTGGGTAGAAGGACTAAAACACAATCTGTTAAGTGTGGCACAACTAGTCAATAATGGATTCAAAGTTGAATTCAAGCATGGAAAAGCAAGACTGCTAGATGGCAAAGGAAAGTTGATTGGATCAGGCACTCAAACTAAAGATAACTTGTTTTATCTTGAACATGGTGAATGTTCATTTTTTATTGCTCGAGTTGAAGAAAGTTGATTATGGAATAGGAGGTTGTGTCATGTGAATTTTGATAATTTGGTGAAAACAAGTAAATTCAAAAAAGTAAGAGGCATTCCTAACATAAAGAAACCTGAAGTTGGTCTATGCAAGAATTGTCAAATTGGCAAGATGGGAAATACTAGCTTTAAAAGAAAAAATTATCAATCTGAAGAAGTATTAGAAATTGTGCATACTGATTTATGTGGACCTATTGGAATTGAAATTTATACTGGTGAAAAGTTCTTCATTCTTTTTGTTGATGATTACTCAAGAATGATGAATGTCATGTACCTAAGAGAGAAATCAAAAGCATTTGAAAAGTTCAAATGGTATTTGGCCAGAGTAGAAAAAGAAACAACCAAAAGACTGAAATGTTTGAGGTCAGACAAAGGTGGTGAATTCATTTCAAATGAGTTCAATAACTTTTGCATTGAAAAGGGAATCAAAAGACAGGTTTCAACACCTGAAACTCCTGAACAAAATGGAATAGCTGAAAGAAGGAACATATGTATCATGGGCTATGCAAGAACCTTAATGATTGAAAAGAACATTGCTATCAAATACTAGAAGGAAGATATCAACATTGTAGTTCATACCATGAACTGAGTACAGCTGAAGAAGAACTCATTAAAAACACCCTATGAGTTATGGTATGGCTACAAACAAAATGTAAGTTACCTAAAATTATTTGGAAGCAAATGTTACATTTTTGAAAGAATCTAGAAAAGATAAATTTGATGTAAAGGATGATGAAAGAATATTTTTGGGATATTCTTGCAAAAGTAAAGCATATAGACATTTGAATTTGTCCATTCACAAAGTCATAGAAAGTGGACATGTGAAAGTTGATGAGTTTGTAGAAAGAACTGAAGAAGAAAGCAAAAGGGAACTAGAAGATTATAGGAGATTTGTTTACATTGAACCTGATATAGTGCCGGATACACCTATCAATCAGGAATCTTCAACTCTTGAGTCCTCAGTACTAAGTTGCAGGAAGTTTAAACTGAGCCAATACCTACCAAGCTCTAAGAACCTGAGTTGCAAATAGAAGCTACTAAATCACTGGTTATTGAGCCTGAGCAACCAAAACCTAAACCTGAAGTGCAAGAGGATGAAAATGCAAAGCATTAAAAAGGAAAGGAACCTGTATTATCCAAGTATGTTAGAAGGCATCATGAACCAGATCAGATCATTGGAGATAAATCTGAAGGAACTATGACAAGAAGTAAGTTGAAAGGAACTTGTTTACTTGATGATTTTGAACCAAGAAATGTCAAAGATGCATTAGAAACTGAAAGTTGGATTGAAGCTATGAATGAAGAGATAGAGCACATAGAGAAAAATAAGACATGGACTCTTGTACCTAGGCCTAAAGAAAAAAATGTGATTGGAACTAAGTGGGTATTCAGAAACAAGTTAAATGAAGATGGTAAGGTGTCAAGGAACAAAGCTAGACTGGTATGCAAAGGATGCTCTCAAGAAGAAGTTGTAGACTATGGAGAGACTTTTTCTCCTACTGCAAGATTGGAAGGTGTCAAAACTTTACTTGCATATGCTACATACAAAGGATTCAAAGTTTATCAAATGGATGTCAAGTCAACATTTCTCAATAGTATACTGGATGAAGAGGTTTACATTGAACAGTCTGAACGTTTTGTCGATCTAGACAAGAAGGACATGGTTTGCAAATTGCATAAATCTTTTTATGGTCTGAAGCAAGCCTCAAGAGTATGGTATGAAAGATTGCATAACTATCTTATTCAAATTGATTTTCAAAGAACTTATGATAATAGTAGCTTGTATATCAAGGAAGGACCAGATAATAAGATTGTTTTGGCAGAAATATTTGTAGATGATACTTTGTTCACAATAAATGATGATCTTTGCAAAGAATTTTTAGAACAAATGAACAAGGAATTTGAAATGTCAACATTTGGTGAGATCAAATTCTTTGTTGGTCTTCAAATTTAGTAGAATAAGAATGACATCTATATCACTCAATCTTTTTTTTTTTTAAAGAGGGGTAAACGCTTTGACCTGGAGCTATGAACCAGTGAGGCCACAAACAGGGGACCTCATCCCCATGAGATTTGAACCTTGATGGCAAGGATAAAAACACAACAACTTAACCATCACAACATGCCACTATTGGCTATATCACTCAATCTAAATACATCAAGGAGATATTGAAAAAGTTTGGTATGGAAGACTACAAACTAGTTGGGACTCATATGTGTACTAGATTGAAACTTACCAAGGATGATGAATCAAAGGAAGTGGATCAGAAATTGCATAGATCTATGATTCGAAAGTTGTAGTATGTAGTGCATACAAGATAAGACATTGCTCTTGTAGTCGGAATGTGTATTAGCCAAGTATGTTAGAAGGCATCATGCACCAGATCAGATCATTGGAGATAAATCTGAAGGAACTATGACAAGAAGTAAGTTGAAAGGCACTTGTTTACTTGCTGATTTTGAACCAAGAAATGTCAAAGATGCATTAGAAAATGAAATTTGGATTGAAGCTATGAATGAAGAGATAGAGAAGATAGAGAAAAATAAGACATGGACTCTTGTACCTAGGCCTAAAGACAAAAATGTGATTGAAATTAAGTGGGTATTTAGAAACAAGTTAAATGAAGATGGTAAGGTGTCAAGGAACAAAGCTAGATTGGTATGCAAAGGATACTCTCAAGAAGAAGGTGTAGACTATGGAGAGACTTTTTCTTCTATTGCAAGATTGGAAGGTGTCAAAACTTTACTTGCATATGCTGCATACAAAGGATTCAAAGTTTATCAAATGGATGTCACATCAAAATTTCTCAATAGTATACTAGATGAAGAGGTTTACATTGAACAGTCTGAAGGTTTTATCAATCTAGAAAAGAAGGACATGGTCTGCAAATTACATAAAAAAATTTATGGTTTGAAGCAAGCCTCAAGAGCATGGTATGAAAGACTGCATAACTATCTTATTCAAATTGGTTTTCAAAGAACTAATGATAATAGTAGCTTGTATATCAAGGAAGGACCAAATAATAAGATTGTTTTGGCAGAAATATTTGTAGATGATACTTTGTTCACAGGAAATGATGATCTTTGCAAAGAATTTTTAGAACAAATGAACAAGGAATTTGAAATGTCAACGTTTGGTGAGATCAAATTCTTTGTTGGTCTTCAAATTTAGTAGAATAAGAATGGCATCTATATCACTCAATCTAAATACATCAAGGAGATATTGAAAATTTTTGGTATGGAGGACTGCAAACTAGTTGGGACTCATCTGTGTACTGGATTGAAACTTACCAAGGATGATGAATCAAAGGAAGTGGATCAAACATTGCATAGATCTATGATTGGAAAGTTGCAGTATGTAGTGCATACAAGACTAGACATTGCTCTTGCAGTTGGAACTTGTATTAGCCAAGTATGTTAGAAGGCATCATGCACCAGATCAGATCATTGGAGATAAATCTGAAGGAACTATGACAATAAGTAAGTTGAAAGGCACTTGTTTACTTGCTGATTTTGAACCAAGAAATGTCAAAGATGCATTAGAAATTGAAAGTTGGATTGAAGCTATGAATGAAGAGATAGAGAAGATAGAGAAAAAAAAGACATGGACTCTTGTACCTAGGCCTAAATACAAAACTATGATTGGAACTAAGTGGGTATTCAAAAATAAGTTAAATGAAGATGGTAAGGTGTCAAGGAACAAAGCTAGACTGGTGTGCAAAGGATACTCTCAAGAAGAAGGTGTAGACTGTGGAGATACTTTTTCTCCTATTGCAAGATTGGAAGGTGTGAAAACTTTACTTGCATATGCTGCATACAAAAGATTCAAAGTTTATCAAATGGATGTCAAGTTAGCATTTCTCAATAGTATACTAGATGAAGAGGTTTACATTGAACAGTTTGAAGGTTTTGTTGATCTAGACAAGGACATGGTTTGCAAATTGCATAAATCTTTTTATGGTCTGAAGCAAGCCTCAAGAGCATGGTATGAAAGACTGCATAACTATCTTATTCAAATTGGTTTTCAAAGAACTAATGATAATAGTAGCTTGTATATCAAGGAGGGACCAAATAATAAGATAGTTTTGGTAGAAATATTTGTAGATGATACTTTGTTCATAGGAAATGATGATCTTTGCAAAGAATTTTTAGAACAAATGAACAAAGAATTTGAAATGTCAACGTTTGGTGAGATCAAATTCTTTGTTGGTCTTCAAATTTAGTAGAATAAGAATGGCATCTATATCACTCAATCTAAATACATCAAGGAGATATTGAAAAATTTTGGTATGGAAGATTGCAAACTAGTTGCGACTCATATGTGTACTGGATTGAAACTTACCAAGGATGATGAATTAAAGGAAGTGGATCAGAAATTGCATAGATCTATGATTGGAAAGTTGTAGTATGTAGTGCATACAAGACTACACATTGCTCTTGTAGTTGGAACCTGTATTAGCCAAGTATGTTAGAAGGCATCATGCACCAGATCAGATCATTGGAGATAAATCTGAAGGAACTATGACAAGAAGTAAGTTGAAAGGCACTTGTTTACTTGCTGATTTTGAACCAAAAAATGTCAAAGATGCATTAGAAACTGAAACTTGGATTGAAGCTATGAATGAAGAGATAGAGCAGATAGAGAAAAATAAGACATGGACTCTTGTACCTAGGCCTAAAGACAAAAATGTGATTGGAACTAAGCGGGTATTCATAAACAAGTTAAATGAAGATGGTAAGGTGTCAAGGAACAAAGCTAGACTGGTATGCAAAGGATACTCTCAAGAAGAAGGTGTAGACTATGGAGAGACTTTTTCTCCTATTGCAAGATTGGAAGGTGTCAAAACTTTACTTGCATATGTTGCATACAAAGGATTCAAAGTTTATCAAATGGATATCAAGTCAGCATTTCTCAATAGTATACTAGATGAAGAGGTTTACATTGAACAGTCTGAAGTCTTTGTCAATCTAGACAAGAAGGACATGGTCTATAAATTGCATAAATCTCTTTATGTTCTGAAGCAAGCCTCAAGAGCATGGTATGAGAGACTACATAACTATCTTATTTAGATTGGTTTTCAAAGAACTAATGATAATAGTAGCTTGTATATCAAGGAAGGACCAGATAATAAGATTGTTTTGGCAGAAATATTTGTAGATGATATTTTGTTCACAGGAGATGATGATCTTTGCGAAGAATTTTTAGAAAAAATGAACAAAGAATTTGAAATGTCAATGTTTGGTGAGATCAAATTTTTTGTTGGTCTTCAAATTTAGTAGAATAAGAATGGCATCTATATCACTCAATCTAAATACATCAAGGAGATATTGAAAAAGTTTGGTATGGAAGATTGTAAACTAGTTGGGACTCATATGTGTACTGGATTGAAACTTACCAAGGATGATGAATTAAAGGAAATGGATCAGACATTGCATAGATCTATGATTGGAAAGTTGTAGTATGTAGTGCATACAAGACTAGACATTCCTCTTGTAGTTGGAACCTATATTAGCCAAGTATGTTAGAAGGCATCATGCACTAGATCAGATCATTGGAGATAAATCTGAAGGAACTATGACAAGAAGTAAGTTGAAAGGCACTTGTTTACTTGCTGATTTTGAACCAAGAAATGTCAAAGATGCATTAAAAAATGAGAGTTGGATTGAAGTTATGACTGAAGAGATAGACCAGATAGAGAAAAACAAGACATGGACTCTTGTACCTAGGCCTAAAGACAAAAATGTGATTGGAACTAAGTGGGTATTTAGAAACAAGTTAAATGAAGATGGTAAGGTATCAAGGAACAAAGCTAGACTAGTATGCAAAGGATACTCTCAAGAAGAAGGTGTAGACTATGGAGAGACTTTTTCTCCTATTGCAAGATTGGAAGGTGTCAAAACTTTACTTGCATCTGCTGCATACAAAGGATTCAAAGTTTATCAAATGGATGTCAAGTCAGCATTTCTCAATAGTATACTAGATGAAGAGGTTTACATTGAACAATCTGAAGGTTTTGTCGATCTAGACAAGAAGGACATAGTTTGCAAATTGCATAAATCTTTTTATGGTCTGAAGCAAGCCTTAAGAGCATGGTATGAAAGATTGTATAACTATCTTATTCAGATTGGTTTTCAAAGAACTAATGATAATAGTAGCTTCTATATCAAGGAAGGACCAGATAATAAGATTGTTTTGGCAAAAATATTTATAGATGATACTTTGTTCACAGGAAATGATGATCTTTGCAAAGAATTTTTAGAAAAAATGAACAAGGAATTTGAAATGTCAACATTTGGTGAGATCAAATTCTTTGTTGGTCTTCAAATTTAGTAGAATAAGAATGGCATCTATATCACTCAATCTAAATACATCAAGGAGATATTGAAAAAATTTGGAATGGAAGACTGCAAACTAGTTGGGACTCAGATGTATACTAGATTGAAACTTACCAAGGATGATGAATCAAAGGAAGTGGATCAGACATTGCATAGATCTATGATTGGAAAGTTGTAGTATGTAGTGCATACAAGACTAGACATTGCTCTTGTAGTTGGAACCTGTATTAGCCAAGTATTTTAGAAGGCATCATGCACCAGATCAGATCATTGGAGATAAATCTGAAGGAACTATGACAAGAAGTAAGTTGAAAGGCACTTGTTTACTTGCTGATTTTGAACCAAGAAATGTCAAAGATGCATTAGAAAATGAAAGTTGGATTGAAGCTATGAATGAAGAGATAGAGCAAATAGAGAAAAATAAGACATGGACTCTTGTACCTAGGCCTAAAGACAAAAATGTGATTGGAACTAAGTGGGTATTCAGAAACAAGTTAAATGAAGATGGTAAGGTGTCAAGGAAAAAAGCTAGATTGGTATGCAAAGGATACTCTCAAGAAGAAGGTGTAGACTGTGGAGAGACTTTTTCCCCTATTGCAAGATTGGAAGGTGTCAGAATTTTACTTGCATATGCTGCATGCAAAGGATTCAAAGTTTATCAAATGGATGTCAAGTCAACATTTCTCAATGGTATACTGGATGAAGAGGTTTACATTGAACAACCTAAAGGTTTTTTCGAAATAGACAACAAGGACATGGTCTACAAATTGCATAAATCTTTTTATGGTCTAAAGCAAGCCTTGAGAGAATGGTATGAAAGACTGCATAACTATCTTATTCAGATTGATTTTCAAAGAACTAATGATAATAGTAGCTTGTATATCAAGGAAGGAACAGATAATAAGATTGTTTTGGCAGAAATATTTGTAGATGATACTTTTTTCAGAGGAAATGATGATCTTTGCAAAGAATTTTTAGTACAAATAAACAAGAAATTTGAAATGTCAATGTTTGGTGAGATCAAATTCTTTGTTGGTCTTCAAATTTCATAGAATAAGAATGGCATCTATATCACTCAATCTAAATAAATCAAGGATATACTAAAAAAGTTTGGTATGGAAGATTGCAAACTAGTTGGGACTCATATGTGTACTGGATTGGAACTTACCAAGGATGATGAATCAAAGGAAGTGGATCAGACATTGTATAGATCTATGATTGGAAAGTTGCAGTATGTAGTGCATAGAAAACTAGACATTGCTCTCGTAGTTGGTATTGTAGCAAGATTTTCAGCAAAACCAAAAGAAAATCACATGATGGAAATCAAAAGGATCATGAGATACTTGAAAGGAACTGAAGATTATGGATTATGGTATAAACTTGGAGGAAATCTAGATTTAAAAGTGTTTACTGATTCAAATTGGGTAGGTAACGTTGATGGAAAAAAAAGTTCAAGTGGAGGAGCTTTCTTTCTTGGAAATAGGTTGGTTTCTTGGACAAGTAAAATGAAGAACTATACATCCCAATCCACAACAGAGGCTGAATATGTTGCTACAATAGTAAACTATTCAAACATTGTTTGGTTCAAACAATTATTGGAAGGTATGAAGGAAGAAATTGAAGAACCTATTGTTATGTTTTGTTACAATAAAAGTTCAATTAACATATCCAAGAATCCAGTGATGCATTCAAAAACCAAGCATATTGCTATAAAGTATCACTTTGTTAGAGAATTGGTGCAAGATAAGGAGATCAGACTGGAATATGTTCATACAAAGGAACAAATTGCTGACATATTCACAAAGCCTTTACCTAAGGATGCATTCTTGTATCTAAGAGGTAAGTTAGGGGTCATTCCCCTATCTGAAGCTCACTAAAATATAGTTTTAGTGATGCATTAACAAGAATAGAATTGAAGATCTATCAATTGATGCAGCAAAGAAATGAAGACATTGCATATGAATCAGTACTTAAGGTACATTTAATTTTATTTAAATTTGAAGTTGTGTTGTCTTTGGCAGGTGTTGTCAAACAGGGAGAGTTTACTATCATATCTTTCTGAAATTTGCAAGAAGAAGAGAGTTTATGTAAGGAGAGATTAGTATGAAAGAGGGAGATTACTATATTTGAGAAGTTTTGTGGATTGAAATGAAAGAAGGTAAAGCATTCTATCAGTAAAGACTTGCTTTCAAATTTCATTTTTCTATGACATGTTGTGTTGCCATCAATGCCAAAGAGGGAGATTGTTGGATACGATTGTTCAATTGTGTGTTGTCTTTGATGTTACACAAATGTCATATCAGTTATTAGATAGAGTCTACCAAGCTCAGTTGGTCAGCAAGGCAAAAGACAGAGTCTACCGAGCTCAGAAGGTTAGTAAAGAAGGTTTATAGTGTCTATCGAGCATTCTCAGGCTTTACCTTGTGCAGACAATTGTTACAGTGCTTTCAAGATTAACCAAGAAAATTTAGTTTCTATGGTGCTTACTTGGTCATCAAAGGGAAATATGGAAAAAAATAGTTCTTACCGAGCTCTCATGAACAATGAAGGAAAATAGTTCTTACCGAGTTCACTCGGTAGCCAAAGGATTTTGCAAATATTATAATGTTAATTGAGTTGAGATGGTTAACTCAAGAAATTATTTCTGGAGCAGTGTTTACCGAGTAGGGTCAACCAATGAAGGATTTCATTATTTTGTGAACTAATGTTTATTTGTTTAATATAATATTTGTAGCCGACTAATGTATGGTTTATTGGTAAATGTAACTTGTAAATGAGCCAACTTGATAATCTGAATGGTATATATAAGAGGTCAAGTTGTGAATTCTAAGTGCATGTATGGATTTGATATGAAATGAATGTGAAGAAGGGCTGATTATTGAGAGACTGAATTTTGAAGGATGATCAGAGATCATTGATGACCATCAAAGCTATATTTGATCAAGAAGGATCTATTGGTGGAGAATAGAGATTTTTAATTAGTAAATTTAGTTGCATCATATTTAGGTCAATTCATTGTTACTTTCTAACCATTGTAGCAGTGATTTCAAAATCTCTTAACATAGTTGATTTAGCAGCCATTTTGTAAATCCTCTAACAAGGTGATAGTTCAGTTGAATTGTTCTAAAGACATCTAGGAAGGCCACTCTTAATAGGGTGATTAAATCCTCTAATAGGGTCACACCTAACTATGTTTATTGTAACCTTTAACAGGTTTGGCTCCTAATAGGGCTCACTTTAGAAGAGTGAAAATTGGTAGCTAGTTACTTGGTGGGTTTTCCCATATTGGGTTTCCACGTTAATTCTAGTGTCTTTTGTGTTCATGTTATTTACTTTTGCATGCATGTTAATGATTATGAATGCTTGAAGATCAGTAACAAGTTAATCTACCAAGTCACAACATTTTTGTAGTGTTTACCGAGTATCAGCAGTAACTAGTTATTTAAGACATCTAAGGGATATGGATTTTTTTTTGTAGTAACTGATTCACCCCCCTCTCAGTTACTCCATATATTATTCCAACACAAAATAACCAACTAATACCCAAGGTGAACTTGTTTTGATGGACAATGTTTCATTGGTAAAATCCTCATTGCTAACAACCTAAGGAAGAGAGGATTTAAGGTCCCTAATAGATGTTACCTTTTTAAGGATGAATAGGAAATTACAAATCTTTATGAATTGTCCTTATGCCTCAAAAGTTTGGTCCATAATCTTACACATGTTCCCCCTAGGCTGGGTTTTTTAGAGTGATTTGTAGAAGTTTATTTTGAATTGGGATTTCCTCTTTTTTATGCTTTATTAAGGCTTCTCTAGAAGCTCAACCCCCCTCATATCTAATGTGGAATAAAGAAGGAGAGAAACAAGAAGATATTTTTTACAATGTTTCTAGAGGAGGTTGTGTTGTGGGTGGTAGGGTGGTAAGAGAATCAAAGGGAAACCAACTAATGGCTTATGTAGGGAACCTTAGAAATGTTTCAAATAATGTGGTAGAGGATATGACTCTCTACTATGGCTTATATATGGCTGTCAGTCTTGGATGGAAATAGTAATGCATGGAGGGAGATTTGAAGATAATTGGGGACTCAATGACAAGCTGCATGAAACCTTGCTTGGCCATTTCTAGTATAATGGGAGACATCTAGAACCTCTTGGAAAATTTAAATTATTATAACTTGTAGAAAAATTACAACAATGAAATGCAGCAATGGATGTTATGGCGAGCTTGGGGTTGCATGTTCAAGGTTTAAGGTGTTGGAAAATCATGACTATCCTACCAGATGATATCCTCACCCTTATGGAAAGGGAGAAAAATAATTCACATAGGGAAGCATGGAGTCTCTCTATTGGTGCCTTTCCTATTGGTTAGATATGAAGGAAACGTAATTAAAGTAATAAGAAATGGAGAGGGAAAATAATTATGAGGCCTTATAGAAAGATTATAGAAAAGATTAAGAAAGATCTTGTCAAACTTAATTTAATGATATTTCAAATTAATCACATTTTGGATAATCTTCAAGGAAATTTTACATTTATGATTGATCAGAGAGGTGACAACACATACACAGTTGCCTTATGGAGAGGAATTTTTTTTTATGAACATGGCTAGTTATAATTATGAAAACTTAAGCCTTTTTTTGAATTACATATACATAAGTTGCTTTTATTCTAAAGGAGTTTTAAAGTACTATCTTTTCTTCTAGAGTAAATATTTTGAGTCTGCAAATATGGATTTTTTGATGTGCTTTGATTCAAAGGGAAAATGGGTGGTGATATGGTAGAGTTGAATCTACCAGCATTGAGGACAATGCGAGGAAGCCTTGCATCATAATTTTCTTGTGTCTATATATGACCAATGGTTATACTTATAGTTAGTATACTTAAAAATTTCCTAATTGTCAACATATGATTATTGACATATACTTTTACTTAATATTGTGTATGTTGATAAAGATTCTAATATGACTTCATAATGATGAGAGATATAAGTCTAAATTTCATTGTCTCTTTCTCTATACGAGATGATATAGATCAATGATCACAGCTTCACAATATTATATGATTTCAAAATGGATTGATTGCCTATCTACTATATTTGATATATGTTGATTGTATGTACCATTTCTATTTTATCATATGATTAGGAATTGATATAAATAATAATTGATTTTATTCTATTTTTATTGATACTTGAAATATCATCTTATTATTACTAAATACTATAATCAGGGTTTCATATAGGGGATATGAAAAACATAACTTCTAATGAAATCTTTTGGTTAAGTTAGCATATCTCCTTCTTTTTGTAAAAAACAAACTCCCCCCCTATTAGAAGAAGGTTCAAAATAACTAGCTAACACCCAAGGTGAACTTGTTCTGATGGACGATGCTTCATTGGTAAAATCCTCATTGTTGACAACCTAAGGAAGAAAGGATTTCATATCCCTAATAGATGTTACCTATTTATGGATGAATAGGAAATTAGTCAACACATCTTTATGAATTGTTGTTATGCTTCAATATTTCTATCCATAATCTTGCACATATTCCCCCTAGGCTACATTTTTCAGAGTGATTTGCAGCAGTTTATTTTAAATTGGGATTTCCCTTTTTCATGCTTTATTTAGGATTCTTTGGAAACTCAACCCCTCTCCTATCTACTGGGGAATTTGGAAGGATATAAACAAGTGGATTTTTTAGGGAAGTAGAGTGACCATAGGAGGTGATTGCTACTATGGTGGTCAAGCTCCTTATGAAGAATATTGAGTGTAGTAAATGGAAGAAACTCTTGGACCTCCATCAATTGGGAAGAGAAAGATGGCCTTGAATTGGAGACTCCTGGGGTCCTTTTAATACTATGATTTCTCAAAATCCATTGTGAGAAAGAGGACCAAATGGATTCCCCTTGTGCCTTAATTTTGAAACACATTTTTGATGAAGTTTCTAGAGGAGGATGTGTTGTGGGTGGTGGGGTGGTAAGAGACTTAGAGGGAAACAAACTAATGACTTATGTGGGAATCCTTAGAAAATTTTCAAACAATGTGGTGAAGGCCATGCCTCTCTTCTAGGCCTAACATATGGTTGTCAACCTTAGATGGAAACATTAATGCATGGGGGGAGATTTGAAGGTAATTGTGGACTCAATATGAAACTTGGCTTGGCCATTGATAGTATAATGGGAGACATTAGGTACCTCTTGGTAAATTTAAATTCTTATGACTTGTAACAAACTTATCGAGAAGGAAATTTGATGGTGGATGTTATGGCGAGCTTAGGGCTACATGTTCAAGGTTTAAGGTGTTAGAAGTACATGACTATCATACCAGATGATATCCTCACCCTTAGGAAAGAGGGAAAAATAAGTCACATAGGGAATAAAGAAGTCTCTCTATTGTTGGCTTGCCTATTGGTTAGATATGAAGCCAACATATTTAAAGTATATAATAATGATTATCTCTTTAACCTTAATGATAATTTTGATGAGGGAGTTATGGGAAAGTCATGCTAGGATGTGGAATTAAAATAAGTTGCATAAACTAAGGAAATATGTGATTAGTAATAAGAAACTGAGAGGCAAAATAATTATGAGACCTTAATGCAAGATTATAGAAAATATTAAGAAAGATCTTGTAAAAATTAATTTAGTGATATTTTAAATTAATTACATTTTGGATGATATTCAAGAAATTTTATTTATATGATTGATTGGAGAGGTGGCAACACACATGCGGTTGCCTTATGGAAAAGGGACCCAATTTTTATTACCATGTCTAGTTATAATTACAAAAACTTAAGGCTTTTTTTGAATGACATATATATAAATTTATTTTATTCTAAAGGAGTTTTAAATTTTTATCTTTTCTTCAAGTGTAAATATTTTGAGTCTAAAAATGTTGAGTTTTTGGTGTGCTCTGGTTTAGAGGGAAAAATGGGTGGTAATATGGTAGAGTTGAAACCACCAACATTAAAGATAACATGAGGAATCATTGCACCTGAATGATGTTGAAAGAAGGAGAGTTGGTTTCCTTTATGAAAGCTATGGTGGGTTATGTTGAGAATTTCCTTCAACAATTTTTAATTCCCTGGACAGACAAGAGATTGATGATTAATTGGATTTATTTTCAGGTGAATGAAGAGATTATTGTTATGGTGACAAGGCTTCTATGGACTAAAGAGAGGGAAAAAAATGACTAAAGTTTCAGAAAAGATGAGGCTAAAATTTTTTTTAGGGATGATGAAGAGCTGGTTAGACATAGAGGTGGTTTCCTTTACAAAAACTCCCAGAATCATGGAATGAGCTATCACTAGTTATCATGAAGTATCTAACTCTAGAGGGTAGATTTTGGATTTTCTACTACCACCAATTTCCTTAGTTGAATTATTTTAGTAATTATGATATCTTATCTATTCCTTTTTTATTTCTTGATGAGATTGAAGATACAATTTTAAATGTTAGGGAGATTAAAGAAAGGGTACGATTACACCATTCTCCATTAGGGACTTATTCTCTACCTATTAAAATTTCATCTTTCTCTTTGCCCACCTAATTGTGTCGATGTTGAGAATATCTCACCCCCATCAAATCCTCTCAAAATTGGTTGTGGTGGTGGGTCTAGGGCCCCCACACCTTATCCCTCACCTTCCCCTACCCCATTAGGTAACTCTAAGAAATTTTAAATTGTCATATCTAAGTAAAAATACCAAAATTGAAAAAATTGTGGATGTTGATCTTGGGGATTTAGAAGAAGATATTGGTTGTATTGGATTCTTTAAATGTGCCCTACTCTTCTAGTATAAATTTCTTCATCTATCATTATGGGCATGTATCTGTGCTTCCATTCTCCTATGATTAGGTATAGGCCACCTTTAGAACATGGGTCACTTTGTGATGTTCTCTCTCTGATAATTTTCATCAAACATGGCCTTTATTATACTATTGCTCATGATATAAATATTACTCTATTGTTGATGATTTCTTTCTTGACCTATTTATACAATGGATTACTAGGGATATATTTGAAGACCAAATCTACAACATAATATAGTGGCGTTTAAGCTTCAGCAATACAAAAATTGTTTTTGAAAATCTCCTGAGTTAATATCAAACAAACATTTTTTTCTCAAAAATAAGTGTATTAATGTAGCTATATCTTCAAAGCTTATATTGAATGAGCCCTGAAGTGACTAATGACAACTTAAGGGGAAGCTAAAAATATCTAGTACTCCATCTACATTTACAACTCCATTCTAATCAAGCCTCAACTATACCTAACAGACCTAACATGATGTCAGGTTTGATGCTTTGATACCACTTGTAGTGTTCCGTTTGGGACAATACTCATTTTCCTTTAATTTATATTATAAAATTCATCACATCCATTTAATATCCTCTTCCCAAATTTAATACTTCTCTTATATATAATATGATGACAAGAGACACATTTTTTCAATTAATTATATTATTAATATTAATATAGGTTATTATTTATTAATATAATATTCTTAATATTAATTAATTTGTGTATTATTAATATCACTTCAACTATTTCATATTCAATAGAATATAATAAATCCTAACTTAAATGCCTATATATACATTCATTACTATTTATTATTGTATAGTACAACAAAATAATACATTTATATATATATTATAGTATTATTATTTCAATATGTTTTTGACTATAGTCATATGAGAACATTATGACATATATCAAATGTATTATAATTTATATTTAAACTTAATGTTATTATATTATTTATTTTTATAAATATAATTTATTATAAACTTTATATACAATAGCTATTTATTATTAAAGCCTTATCTCAAGGTGCGGATATCACACATTCTCGATAGGTATTTTCAATGGACTGGTCTAGGCTTGTTGAAGCTCATCCTTCTTTTCCTCATGTTTCTCCTTTTCCTCCCTAGTATTAAGCCCCAAAATATTATCCTTCACAGGGGTCTCTTTAATCTCCAAAGGGTTAACATTTTGAGATCCTTTCCTAATATTCTTCTTAGATTTTGGGTTTTAGCAATAATACCCTTATTTTTAGATACCTTCATTGAGCCACTCCCAGTTTTCATAGAACTTGTAGAAGCCTCCCCTTAGATACTAAAGTAGCCATCATTATTTGAGCTACATCTCCCGCTATTAGTATCAATCTCTTCATCCAGACCACTCATATTATCCTTTTTATTTTACTCCACAACCTCCACATCATCCTCTAAGCTAGTAACCATCTCCTGAATTTTCTTCTTTCCCACTCTTGAAACCCTCTTCCTTTCTCTCCAGGGTCACTCCAACTGCCTTTACATACCTCAAATTCTTTACTTTATTTTTCCCTTTAGGACCCATCTTACCTTTTGTCACCTTACTCTTCTCCAGAGGGCCCTTGAGAAATTTCCAATTTTTCTTCATAGATAACATTGATGCCCTTGGAGCCCAATCCCTGTAGTATTCTACAATCAAAAGAATTAAGCCCACATGAAGAACATGCCTAATCTCTCTTTTATAGTGATCCCTAAGCCCATGCAAGAGAGAGTATTTTGGATAAAAAGGAAACAAGATCTTGTCCTTGTGTCTAAAATGGTTATGATAAATGAAATGGTAATTATGAACCCTTTTAGACTGACCATCTAAACTAAAATATTTCCTCACGTAAGATAGAACATCCTATAAGATTTCCTTAATTTAGTCTAAATCCAGAGAATCCCCCACCTTTACCAACTACTTCTCCTCCTATAGGATTTTGGGAAATTTTTTAGTGTACCATTAGAAATCTTTGTTACCTTTCTAAATTTAATCCCCATGTTGGGAGGCCTACTAATCTTAGCAAGGAAATCCTTAGTAATAATGACAAAGACTTCATACATATTTGCATTCTCTCTAGAACAATTTTTTAAAAATGCCTCTATAACATATAGGTTAAAATATGGAGTTTCTCAAGGTAAGAGGTTATCTTACCTTTTTGGAGTTGTTCTCACATTGACATATTCTCATTCTAGTACTTACAATTTGAAGGCTCTTGCTTTCTTGGCTCTCTGCCATCTTACTAAATGGATTCACATATAACTTACATAGAGAAGTAATGTAACTCAGGAAAATAATGATAGATAAACAACTTTTGAAACCAAAACAAGACTTTTCCAGCACCTAGCTTATGTGCCACATTAAAATAATAATAATGAAATGACACGTCCTTGAATTTTGATAAACCAGGCCATCATTATTCTCAATGCTCCCACAAAACACTTAAAAATAATTAATTAATCCTCCCTACAATATCATTAGTCACATCAAAATTTATTAACTCTTTAAGCTCCATGTAGTTCCTTAAGTCGTCCTTCCACATCATTTATCTCCTAGTGCTGATGATAATATTCACAATCTAGTTAGTCACCTTATTTATTTCTTAGTAGCTATGAGATAAATGAGCTTTGTCACAATTATTTAGGAGCCCCTTTGTTTTCTCCATATTAGATTCCATAGTCCAAGTGATAGAGTTTTAATTATTTAACATGTTGATTATATTTAGAGAGTCCCCTTCTAGCTAGAGCTTCTGATATCCTATTTCTATTGCTATTCTAACCATAAACAAAGAAATAATTGCCTTCATAATGTGACTAGAAGATATATCAATGGGATCTACAATAACATCCACTACTCTCCCATAATAATCCCTTATACATCCACCATGTCTCGCCCTACCAAGATTACCTTTCACAGATCTATCAAAATTAGCTTTTAAAAAACCATTTGGAGGGGACAACTAGATCACACCATCTCTTTTTGACTTAGGCTTCATAGAAGTGTTCATAGAAGGGTCCATAATATTAAAATCACCTTTACCACCATTTTGGGAGAGGAAGTTCTCTTTGATAGCTCTAATGAGTTTTTGACCCACAACTCAAGATTTGTCTTTATCCCTAAAAACTTGACTATTCCTTTCTTTCTAGGTTCACCAACACAAGATGGATAGAGAGAAGTTCCCAAGAAATTTGGCTTCAAGACTTTTCATGGGACACTTCTAGCTTTCAAAATAGTCAATCAACTTCTTTGCATGGACCTAAGAAAATCTCCAGTAATCCAAATAAAATTTCCACACCTCTTGACTAAAGCTACAATGGAGAACGGATGGCCAATATTTTTAATGTCTTTCTTGTAAAGAATGCATCTAGTAACAAAATAAAAGCCTCTTTTATTAACATTCTCAATAGTAAGGATTTTATTCTGAAGATCAATCCAAAAGAATATTTTAATCTTAGGTACAAGACCTTTCATCCAAGCTTTCACCCAACATGGGAGTCTATCATCATCTTTGGCCTTAAAGCCTATAGCCACTTCATGATTCCTACTAGGATAGATACCTCAAACAAGATTATCTTCACAATTTAAATTAATATAAAAAAAATTGAGAGAATTTTGTATAATCCATAGGTTTTGATTTATCTCCACCATATTTACCCAACTCCCATTCCAACAATTAGAAATACAATATACAAATCTCTGTTTACATATCTCAATAGTGTCTCTATCATTAAAAGCACTCTCTAGAGGATAGTCCAAGAAATAAGAATCCTCTCAAAACCTCACTCTCCTACCATTACCCAACTTCTATTTATTCCCTAAAGAAATAATGTCCTTGACCCGTTGAGCAACATTCTAGATGGAAAAAACATTAGCAATTGGGGGAGGGGGGAATTAATGAAATCCTAGATAGAAGGGAAGATAATAAAATATTTATGTTTCCAAATAGTACTCCATGTTGGAAATCGAATATGGCAAGTGAGATACTAAGCAGGCAGAGGGCTTGGGAATGGTGTGTGTGATGAACCTGGATTAATATGTTTCTTTCTATCAAAATATATTATGTATTAAGTTCAAACATTTACAAAATTGATATAATCAAATTGCTTCTTTAAAAAATAAAACTATTTGAATTGTTTCGATTAAATGGCGTTCAAGTTGTAATAATATTTTCACAAATATAAATATATTATTAAACACTAAATTTTCCATATACATATATATATATATATACATATATATATATATATATATATATATATATATATACATATATATATATATATATATATATATATATATATGTATGTATGTATGTATGTATGTATGTATGTATGTATGTATGTATGTATGTATGTATGTATGTATGTATGTATGTATGTATGTATGTATTAACCTTATCGTTAAAATTATTATCTATGTTCAATAAATCTCATTTGATTATTATTATATACACTCTTTGAAAGAAACCCTAATCAATCAATTATTATTATTAATTTTTGACAACTTACATATGATTGTAAAATGTTTAAAAGTACAATGCATTGAATTATACAAATAAGGGAAGTTAAAAGATAAATTATTAAGTCACGACTTTACATACGTGAATATCCAACAAATTATATATACCCATCCTTAGGGTTAGGTTATAGGTAGTGAAAACATTGGAAATCGATATATCAACCAAGCTTTAAAGAAAGGAAGCAGTTTAGGCAACCAAGCAACAAAGCAGTGGAATTCGGGATACCAACCAAGCATTAAAAGAAAGGAAACAATAATACTAAACCGCGTATGTTCTCAACATAGTCTCTCATAGTATTCGTGGATTTGCATTACGCAGGTACGTTCGTTAGACCTTAGCTAAGGAATTATATGTATCAGAATTACTATAATATCCATGACATAAGCATCACTGTTACATTTGGTTATAAAATTTGCATTTAAGAATACTCATACAGTGCATTACGTGAATTGGTATATTATGTACTTCATAATTCTTAATTAATACAATGCTATGTCATTCATGATTTTGAATTGATAAAAGCAATTCATGAATGTATATCAAATGTACCCAAAATCAATATATGTGTATAAAGAATTTAAATATAGAAGTAAAAAAAATATATATATATATAATGTTAAATATTTTAATTGTAATATTGTGTACAATAATATTGAAATATCATTACATTACACAATCTTAAGGCTTAACATTAAATGTACTTTCGACTATAGGCCAGGAAGCTTACTCTCGTCTGAGTTATGAAATCTTTAGATAGGGAGTGGGTGGAGGGAGAGGTAGAGTAAATTCAAGCACTTGATGGTATACTCCAGGGAGCTGCTTGTAGCTTGTTTCACGCACCCTTTACATCATCAATCTACCATCTCCAAATTGTCATAACCAGAAGAAAGAAGATTTATTGGCACTATGAAATAGAATTTATTAAATAAATTAAAATAATTAAATTATAATACTCAACTCCTCAAATATTGTATTAATAAGGGTCCAAAGCATGTTTCAATCTAAATGACTTCTTAACTTATATGAAATTTTGAACTTTAGGTCAAAGATTTATAAAAAGGGGTCATTACAATTGGTATTAGAGCTTGATCCTGCCATCCTAAAAATATAGTAAATGACAAGAGGAACAAAGATGAGTGAGCAATTATCTAATGAAATTAGAAATTTCATTGAACAAACAAACCAAACCTTAGTAGAACAAATAGAAAGATCAAATCAAGCACTTCTTCAAGCCTTGCAAAATATGGGAAATTCCATAAACAATCTCAAAAAACATAATTCTAGTGGAAGAGACGTAATCTCAAACCATTCAAAAAATAATGGAGCTACGCCATCTCAAGTACCCAAACACCATTTCTTACCTAGGGAAGGCCCCTCAATGGAAGAAGAAGGTCAAGAAACCAATACTACTATTGAAAATGCTAGAGCTTATGCCAATCTTGAACCAGAAATCAGGGAGTCAGTAGCATTCAGGGAATTCTGTGAAGCCAATAGGCAAGAAAGTCATAGGAAAGAAAAAAGACATCAGAATCAAGATTTTAGAAGTAAAGTAAATAAAGTGACACTTCCAAATTTTGATGGATCAGAAAAACTTACGACACGCGCATGGCTACAAAAATTGAATACCTATTTTACCCTTAGTCCAATGACAGAAGAGGATGCACTTCAATTCACAATCCTGCACTTAGAAGGTACAAAACATGATTGGTGGCATCATGGCCTTGTCACCCAAGGACACGAAAATATTACTTCCTATTAGGATAAACCACGGACAGAAATAAAAACTACATGCAAATATAACCAATAACAAAAATAATAGAACACACAGAAATGAACACAAGGCACCAAGATTTAACGTGGTTCACCCAATCCCTGGGCTACATCCACCAAACAGCAAGTCCGATCTTATTACAATCCAGTGATTACAACCTGATTACAATCCGTAATCCCTTACAGCTCAATACCGCCGCAAGAACCAATTTTGTATCACCACACATAAAAAATACCCAACCCTAAGCCCTTTTTATACAAGTATTAAACCGCTTTAGGGTTATAACATGTCGGCCATATGTCAGCCATAATATGTCGGCTACCATGTCGGCCATATGTCAGCCATAATATGTCGGCTACCATGTCGGCTACTTCCAAAAAAAAAAAATTTCGGGGCGGTGCCTCGAACCCCACTATTTATGAAGTATGTACAGTACTTTTCTGATCAGTCGCCACAATCTAACACTTCCTATGAAGAATTTTCTCAAAAACTCATTAAGAGATTTGATAGAAAACATCCTCAAGAAAACCTTAAGAAATTAACTCAATTAAGGCAACAAGGAACATTAGAAGATTATATTAAGGAATTCCAAAGGATCTCTCTACAAGTCACAGGATTAGATGATGAACGCTTTACCTACTTGTTCATAGAAGGATTAAAAGATTCACTAAAAGGTCTAATAAGTGCCTTGAAACCTTCATCCTTAGATGACGCTTTTGAAATGGCATTGAGGTTGGAAGTCTCAAACATGAGCAACAAATCATGGAATAAGGCCACTATTAAAAATCACAAAAAAGATAAATCCTACAAAAATTTCATTCCAACTAAGGAACGAGAAGAATTAAAGAAAAAGAATTTATGCTTTAAATGCCAAGAATCGTGGGAGCCAAGCCATAGCTACAAAAAGAACACTTGTAGAAATTGTGGAATAGATTGGGTGCTTGGACATAGATGTGGGAAGAAAGGCCACATCCAAAGAATGGAAGAGGATGATGAGGAAGAAAGGGTGAGCAAAAGGGCAAAATGTGATAAAGGCAATGACGAAGGAACAGAGGGAGAAGAATACGGAGTAATAGCCACTATGACTCAACCCTCCAAAAATAGGGTCTTAAGAATTAGATGCACCCTTAATAGACAGAAAGTCATTGCACTGGTGGATAGTGGAGCATCCCATAACTACATTAATGAGAGACTAGTCAATAGAATGAAATTAAAAACTAAGAACTTCAAAGGCTTTACTGCTGTTCAAGCCATAGGATCATTGGTACATTGCACAAAGGTAATTCCACAACAAGAAATCACTTTAGGAAGAAAGCACACCATCAGAGAAGACCTACATGTGGTTCCACTAGACTTATATATAATTTTGGGCAGTCCATGGATATTTTCTCTGGGATGTTTTAGGTTCGACCTTCCAAACCTAAAAATCCATTTTGAGCACAATGGGGAAGAAATAACATTGGAAGGAATACCTGATGATTCTGCGAAACTAGTTTCTTGCAAAAGAATAGAAAGAATACTACGACATGATTAGGGAGAATGGATTGCACAATTTTTAGTATTAAATAAATCAACTCCACATGAATCCATCATCCATATTGACATTGAAACTATCATTAAGAAACATCAAAGAGTATTTGAAGAGATTCCCCTAGGATTACCTCCCAAAAGAGGATTTGAACACATTATAGAATTAGAAAAGGATGCTAAACCAGTGATCACCACCCCTTACAGACATCCTCAAAAGTATAAGGATGAAATTGAAAAGGCCATTCAAGAACTCTTAGCAATGGGACTTATTCAACCTAGCTTCAGTCCCTTTGCATCACTAGTAGTACTTGTGAAAAAGAAAGATGGGACAATGAGGATGTGTATAGATTATCGAGCTCTAAATAAGAAGACTATAAAAAATTGCTATCCCATTCCTAGGGTGGATGAACTCATAGATGAACTTCATGGAGCAGTATATTTCTCTAAAATTGATTTATGTTCAGGATTCCATCAAATCAGAATGAGGAAGAAGGATGTGCCCAAGACGACATTTAGATGTCATTACGGACATTTTGAGTTTCTAGTGCTACACTTTGGCCTAACTAATTCTCTAGCCACCTTCCAATCATGTATGAATCATATATTCCAAAAAAAACTTAGGAAACTCCTTCTTATTTTCTTTGATGACCTCCTTATCTATAGCAAAACATTGGCATAACATCTCCAACACATTGATGAAGTCTTGAGTATATTGGAATCTGAATCCCTATTTGCAAAAGCATCAAAGTGCAAATTTGGATTAGAAGAAATTCTATATCTCAATCATAAAATTAGTGTCAAAGGTGTAAGTGTGGATGAGGAAAAGATTAAAGCAATAAGAGAATGGCCAAAACCCAAAACTCTAACTCAACTCAGAGGGTTCTTGGGCCTATGCAACTACTATAAATGGTTTGTGAAGAATTTTTCAAAATTAGCATCTCCTTTGACAGACCTGACCAAGAAAGGAAATTTTAGATGGAATGAAGTGGCACAAGAAGCTTTTGAAGAATTAAAGAAAGAATGAGTTCGTGCCCAATCTTAGCTGTCCCAAATTTTACACAACCTTTTGAATTACAATGTGATGCTTCTGGTGAAGGAATTGGGGTTGTGCTTATGCAAAATAAACACCCTATTGCTTTCGAAAGCCAAAAAATTTCTAAGATAGAAAGACACTTCTCAATTTATGATAAGGAAATGTTAGCTATCATGCACGTACTAGCAAAATTTAGGCAATACCTAGTGTGTGGAAGGTTCAATATTAAAATAGATCACAATAGCCTAAGATTCTTCATGAGTCAAAAAGATCTTAATGATCATCAAAAAAAATGGATAAGTAAAATCCAAGCTTATAACTTTGATATTGAGTATGTCAAAGGAACCCATAACATGGTAGCTAATGCTTTATCCAGGCAAGGACAACTGAATACTATTACTATTATCATAGATAATTGGAAAAATGAAATTATTGTAGAATTTTCTAAAGATCCTAGAACCAATGAGACCATGGAAGGAAACATAACTAATGATGAAATCAAAATTTTGGAGGAGCTCATACTATATAGAGGAAGAATATTGCTAGCAACAAATTCCAAAGTTAAAAGAAATATCATGAAGGAGTATCATGATAACCCCCTATCTAGTCACACTGGATTTTACAAAACTTACAAGAAGGTAAGAGAAAGGTACTCCTAGAAAGGTATGAAGAAGGACATCATAAAGCATGTCCAAGAATGTATAACATGTCAGAAAAATAAATCTGAACAACATTACCCGGCTGGTTTATTACAACCATTACCTATTCCTAATCAAAAGTGGGAGAGCATTTCTATGGATTTCATCACAAGCTTACCTAAAGTGCAAGAAAAAGATTCCATCCTAGTAGTGGTGGATAGGCTAACAAAATTTGCACATTTCTTTCCCATATCCATACATTATAAAGCACCACAGATAGCAGAATTATTCTTTAAAGAGATTTTCCAGCTTCACGGATTGCCAAGAAATATCATAAGTGATAGGGATAGCAAATTCCTCAGCCTATTATGGAAAGAACTCTTTAGGTTAGTAGGAACTAAATTAACCCCTAGCACTAGTTATCATCCCCAAACAGATGGACAAACCGAAATTGTCAATAAGTGGATAGAAAGTTATCTCAGAAATAATGTGATAGGACAACAAAATAAATGGATCAAATGGTTGTACTTGGGAGAATATTTTTATAATAATACCCATCATATGTCAATCAAGATGAGTCCATTTAAGGCATTATATAGATATGAAGCGACTACATTTGGAGATTTAATCAGCCAAGAAAGCAGGATACCAGGAGCCAAGGACTTCATTCAATAAAGCACTGATATTATGGAAGTTCTCAAAGATAATCTTCACCATGCTCAAAACCAACAGAAGATTTATGCTGATCAAAGACGAGTAGAAAGGTCATTCCAAGTTGGAGATCTAGTATTCCTAAGATTGCAACCCTACAAACAAACCTCACTCAAGATCAGTGGAGGAGAGAAATTAAAACCCCATTTCTGTGGGCCATACCGGATCCTAAGAAGGATAGGAGAAGTGGCATATGAGATAGAGCTACCTGAAAATAGTAAAATCCACAACATATTCCATATATCCAAGCTAAAAAGGGTCCTCGAAAAGAATATAAACCCTTGTGTTGATCTGCCACCACTAGAAAATGAAGGAAAGCTTGTTCTAGAGCCCGAGACTATTCTTGAAAAGCAGGATAGGAGATTAAGGAGTCGGACTATTCCAAAATACTTGGTAAAATGGAAAAATCTTCCCAAAGAAGATGCTTCCTGGGTTGGAGAAGAAGCCCTTTCCCATTCAGCATTGCTTGGGGACAAGCAAAATTAGGAAGGGGGGACTGTGATGAACCTAGATTAATATGTTTTTTCCTATCAAAATATATTATGTATTAAGTTCAAACATTTACAAAATTGATATAATCAAATTGCTTCTTTAAAAAATAAAACTATTTGAATTGTTTCAATTAAATGGCATACAAGTTGTAATAATATTTTCACAAATATAAATATATTATTTAACACTAAATTTTCCATATATATATATGTGTGTGTGTGTGTGTGTGTGTGTGTGTGTGTGTGTGTGTGTGTGTGTGTGTGTGTATGTATGTATGTATGTATGTATGTATGTATGTATTAACCTTATCGTTAAAAGTATTATCTATGTTTAATAAATCTCATTTGATTATTATTATATACACTCTTTGAAAGAAACCCTAATCAATTAATTATCATTATTAATTTTTGACAACTTACATATGATTGTAAAATGTTTAAAAGTACAATGCATTGAATTATACAAATAAGGGAAGTTAAAAGACAAATTATTAAGTCACAACTTTACATACATGACTGTCCAACAAATTATATATACCCATCCTTAGGGTTAGGTTATAGGCAGTGAAAACATTGAAAATCGATATATCAATTGAGCCTTAAAGAAAGGAAGTAGTATAGGCAACCAAGCAAAAAAGTAGTCGAATTCAAGATACCAACCAAGCATTAAAAGAAAGGAAACAATATTAGGAAACCGGGTACATTCTCAACACAATCTCTCATAGTATTCGTGGATTTGCATTATGCAAGTATGTCCGTCAAACCTCAGCTAAGGAATTATATGTATCAAAATTACTATAATATCCATGACATAAGCATCGTTGTTACATTTGGTTATAAAAGCCGCATTTAAGAATACTCATACAGTGCATTACGTGAATTGGTATATTATGTACTTCATAATTCTTAATTAATACAATGCTATGTCATTCACGATTTTGAATTGATAAAAGCAATTCATGAATGTATATCGAATGTACCCAAAATCAATATATGTGTATAAAACATTTAAATATAGTAGTAAAATATATATATACACAATGTTAAATATTTTAATTGTAATATTGTGTACAATAATATTGAAATATCATTACATTACACAATCTTAAGGCTTAACATTAAATGTACTTTCGACTATAGGCCAGGAAGCTTACTCTCATCTGAGTTATGAAATATTCAGATAGGGAGTGGGTGGAGGGAGAGGCGGAGTAAATTCAAGCACCTGACGGTATCCTCCAGGGAGCCGCTTGTGGCTTGTTTCACGCGCCCTTTGCACCGTCAATCTACCATCTCTAGATTGTCATAACCAAAAGAGAGAAGATTGCTTGGCACTATGAAATAGAATTTATTAAATAAATTAAAATAATTGAATTATAATACTCAACTCCTCAAATATTGTATTAATAAGGGTCCAAGGCATGTTTCAATCTAAATGACTTCCTAACTTATACAAAATTTTGAACTTTAGGTCAAAGATTTATAAAAAGGGGTCATTACATGTGGGTGAATCAGGATCTATAAAAATTATTTCACTTCAAACATGAAACATATTTGACATCACCACATAAAATCTCATTTAAACATTCATCTCATATCAATGTAACTATTCACATCAATATAATATTAGATCTACCTTCTTAACTGCATAAATTTAAACTCATAAACATATAACACAATCACACATAGATTTGGTAACATAGAAACCCTCCAAGGTGAAGGTAAAACTGTGGTGGGGATGACACCCACAAAATCTTCACTACTACAACAATAAAGTTGTATCTATTAAGGATATAATATTTTGATCACTTTTGATTATCTACCATGTGAGGGTTCTACCATATTAAAGGCTAAAATAACTACCAGGTTCTACCTTGGTTAAAGGATTTTACATCACAGGTAAGTGAGTAATTTGGTAGGATATTTACATAAGATTGTTAAAGATACTCTGTTAAGACATTTAAACCCTAAAACATGGCCTATTAGAATATTCAATACCTAATCCTTTGGTTACCACTTTAATGCCTAATAACAAATCTCCTCTATGCAATATACTATCACCTCATTGTGATAGATGTTCTCTATCTCTGCCCAAAACTCTTCACTACACTACTTGGTCTCTATGTTCTTAACACTATGATTCACCTGTCAAACTTCACATGCAATTAGAATCTTCGTGCAAACACACAAACCTATACATAAAAACTAGGCCATAGACCCTTCTTAAAGATGTTTGGGTGAACCTTCTAGATGATCCAAATCAATAATCTAGAATTAATCCTTTTGTCGCTTAGTCCTTTGATTTTTCTAATTGGTGGATTTCCTCACATAGAGATTAATGATCTTCATTTCAATATGTAATCACTTCCTTGATTACCTCCTTGATCTTCAAAATATGCTTCCATCTTGGTAAAATGATTAACATAATATTTTGTGTCATTCTATACAAATATGTTAAACTATGTTACTCATACTTACATCTGACTAACACTCAACATAAACTATTTCTTCATGTTGTCCCTCGATCTTAACTATGCTTGGCATAAATTGAATGAATTAGACTCTGCATCACTTGGTGCCAACTACTATCCATGAGAAACTTGGAAATCACTGGAGTACTCAGCGACCATTAGCTCGCTTGACAACAACAACTAATTGGTACATGGCTTGGAATATTTACAAGTCTTCACTCCTTAGCTCAACCTATATGGGATGAATCGATCATAGTAATGACTGAATAACACTTCCTTATGAATGACAAAGTGTTTCACATTAATAGACAATTAAACTCAGGGATCAATAATCTTCCCCTTTGACATTATTAGCAAAAATACTTTGTCATGAATCAAAAATTGTTCATTAAAAACCTAAAATAGAAGTACCCCCCTTAGAATATAATCCATAGCTTAACTTGGTATAGGCTATACATTTTATGACTCTGCAACTTGAGATATACATGTTCAAAACTTAAAAACTTCAAAACTATAAAACTCCCAATCTATCCCCTTTACCTTCATATATCCACCTTTTTTTTTTCACTTATCTTTGTTTTGGTGGGGATGTCAAACCAAACTTTTCCAAAAATGGTTTGTAAATTTGCAAAATGCCACTTGAATTATTATCCCAATTCGTCCTTATGGATTCAATAGCTTGAATCTCTAGTTCCAGTTTTGCTGCAAGATCTATTGAACTATCAACAAATGACAAATTTGGATTAACATGGACTAAATCATTTCTATTCATCAAATGTAACTATATAACCTCAAGGTGAGGTATCTCTTATTCTACAATACTCAACAGTCAACTATGTAAGCCTTTCCTATTGAAAATTTACCTTAGATATGTGCACAACACTAGAATTGACATCTATGGTTAGTGCATTTGCAATATATCACAAATAAGCTTCTAACTTATCTATCTCCTCTCTAATATCCTTTGTGTAACTTGAGCTATCACACAATTTTCTAAACATTATATTTAAATAATTTAAAAATTGTTCCAATTTGGTCACAAGTTTAGACAACTCTACCTGTCTTATAGCAATTTTTGTTGTCTTCTCGATCACTTTCCCTTCCAACATTTTTTTCCAAGCATTGCATCAATTTTTTCATTGGAATCAACATCAAAGTCATTTATTTTCTCTATAATTTTAATCAACTACTCAACAATGGGAGTATTCTCATCCAAATTAACAATAACAAAAGAATCAAGAAATATAAATTTTATGTCATAGAGCACCTATTGTTGTGCTTGTTTCTGTTAGTGATCTCTTCTTAGCTCGACTTGTTTTTCTTTCCTAGAAAATATTTCACTCAAAATTTTCATTTCCTCTTCAGTCAAAGTTGACTAGTCCCAATCTGGTATAACTACATCCTCTTCAAGTGTAACAAGATTAGCATGAAATGAAATAGGGGATTGGACTTTTTTCTTCTTAGTCTTTTTACTTGGAGTGTTGTAGCTCAACATGGATACTCATAAGATTTGTGTTTGGGGATCTAGACTCCATCTCAGAATAATTGCTTGTGTGACCTTGATACCTTTTAGTGCACCTCATGATCTCTGCTCCTCAGTCAATGTGTGTTCAATAGTGGAACTCGGTTATATTTTCCCTTTTGCTCCTTCATTATGAGGTCTTGGGATATTTGGTCTCTCACTGCCAATAGTAGATTTATCTACTTGTGTATTTTGGCTCTCTTTCTCCTTGTTCTCACCTTGATTTCACTTGTTGGCAACATCTATCTAATCTCGTCCTTTAATTTTCAATCCACTCTACTACTCTACAATAGAAACATCTTTCTCCTCTCTTTGCACTTGTACATTAGTAGTAATAGTAACTGTAGATGTATAAATTAGACTAACTTACCTATTGAGATTATTGTTTCTCACCAATCTTAAGATATTCCTTGATTTGTACAATCACTAGATTGGTTTCCATCAATTCATCTTTGAATAGTTTCCATCAATTCTCTTTCTTTTCTTTCTTGAATAACTCATCCTTTCTAACTTTCTCTCAATAGTAGTCACATCTGGCATTGTGTTATATGGAGTTTCACCTTCTATAGTGACTACTTCTATATGCTTCTCTCTCTCTTGATCCAACTTATGAATTGTCTCTACTAACTGCTTGACATTGCATAGATGTCTTCTTTTTTGTCTAACTCTACTTCTCCTGCATCCTTCTCTTCCTTTTCCTCTTTCTCCTCATCTGTAGGCATATGATTAAAAAAAATATTCTATATTTTCTTACTTTCTTGTACAAGCTCTTCAAGTTAATTTTTCAAAATATTATATGCCCTTCTCTTTGGCAAAAACTTCTTAGCATAGTCCTTCACATCTATTGAAATGTGATGTTTTTCTGAATCAGGCATAACTTGGGCTAATATAGGCTCTCTCATTTGTCTCTCTATAGTTAGTACCCATTTCCACTTTTCATCTATCTTATTATTTAGCTCTACACATAATTCCTAGCCAAATTCTATTGATGTATGCTTAAAATTCACCATCATGTTAATAACAACTTGTGTAGCCTTTTCTTTATCAGTCTTTTCTAAAGTATCAAATGTTATGTAACTAAATCCCCCTAAACCTATTGTACTTCTCAATTTTTCACAAACCTTAACAATATATTTAGGTTCTTTCCTTGACACAATTTGGAATTAACTCAAGTAATAAAACTTTTTCTATTCTACCTCATCTTCATCATCATCAGACTTAACTATAATTTTTCTCTCCGATTTCTTCTTCTATTGGCTCTACTGAGACCCTGTTACATTTGATGTCCTCTTCCTAGGAATTTTCCCTTTAATTAGCCTTGTGATCTTTACAATTCCTTTCTTTAGTTATTCAACAACTATAGGACTTGCTGCCTTAGATCTTTTCCTAGTGATCCTTTGTGGTGTGGTTGTGGGCTTGGTTGCCACCTTCTTCAAACTTTTCTTTACCATATGCTCAACTACAACAATATCCATTCCTTTGGTTTCCTTGATCTCAGAAACAACTAGTTCTTTTCATTTTCCTTAATCTTCTCCATCACCTTCATCTCCTTCTTCATTTCTAAGGTCTTCACCTTTACCCTATGTAATATGTAGTGGTGCTTCTCCAAGTTTACCTTCTAAATCTTGGATCATCTTCTTCATTTTTCTATCCATTTTGGAAACCTTTGTTTGCATCATCATTTTTATTTTAGCTATCTCATATGTGTTAAAGGGTTTGAAATTGTTATGCATTTGTTCATCTAAGAATTTTGTAATATTAGTTGATACCTCATCAATACTTACCTCATATTGTAGAGTTCTTAGCCATTCCACTCTAGTCATTACAACCTAAACATACATATAATTAGTATCCAAAATAAAACATATGTGATCATAATATTGGTCCATGGCTAAGTTAGGAATTCTAAATATGTTCATCTTATGTTAGAAATCTCCAAAATAGCCATCCATTATGGTTTCAATTTTTTTACCTATCTGATTGATAAACTCATTTAGTGTCTTGGTTACTAGCTTCTTCTTGTCAAAGACTACATCTCCAATAGTGGGAAATGAATTTTGTACATATAAAAATATGCATACAATGAGGGAAATGAATTTACATGAATTATTATCTACCTTCCTTATCACTCCTAGGTTCTCTATCAGTTGGCTGAGTTGTAACTTGGCCAAATCATAACTATGAACCTTCTTGACAAGTTTATATCCCATATCAACAACCACACATGACACACTATTTAGTTGACTTGACTGACAAAACTTTTGTGCAATAAACCAAATTGAAAAATTGATCACATGATCTTTGATGGTATTAATCTACATATTACTATTCCATTTTTCCTTTGTGAGGTTTTCAATCCCATCCTTTCCTTTAAAATGAACTGTCTTCACTTTGTCCAAAATATGGTATCTAGTCACATGATGGATGATTGACTTTGTGATCCTAAATGATCCATTCTCCAACCACATTTTCATGTCATGTATTTGGCTCAATTTTTTTCCATTCAACCTTAAATACCTATGGAAATTCTAGGGAAAATGTTAACCCTTTCTCAGTCATGGCCTTGTTCTCATCTTTCAATTTTCCATTGTCACACAACTTATAAGAATTATTGCTCATCTTGAAATCATTTATCTCTTTGATCTTGCACATATAACATAAAATAACATAGTTTACCATGATAACTTTGGGTGGAATTACATAAAACACCCTAAATAATATCATTTTATTTCAATATATGGGTATGATTTAAATTTTGGTGGAGGACATGCATTATTTTGAACAATCTATGCATTGCAATCCCTAAATGTCTCCTTCTTCTTGCTAGAAGATGTAGATGATGTCATCTTCACAATCTAGGTTTTCTAAATCAAACAACTTCACAACTTGGCTCAAATAACTTTTCACAACTTACTCATCAAGCCAATGTCACAAACTTGAATCTCTTCACAATTTCACAAAAATCACTCTATAATCACCTAAATGCTTCGCTCTATAAAGTCAAAAACTTGGTGATTAGAAATGAGCTTGAAAATCTGCTATATAGGTTCAAATGGTTGAATCAAGTCTCCATTAAATGTTTTGTATGTTTATTAGGTTTACGTAGAGTGCATAAAAATTATCTCAACTAAGTCAATGAAACTTGATGAACACACATTCTTCAACTTTCCTTGGTCAGTACCATGGCTCAGTTCATAATGACATTCAATACTGGCAGTCAATCCTTACCAAATTTTCAATTTGGTACCACAATTCTCTTTAGTTAAAATATTAATTTCTTTCCTTATTCATCTTTTATTATTCTGATTTGGACTTACATGCATATATTATGAGGAAATAATGTATGATCTATCACTTTGAAACATAGTTCCATACATACCTTATCATTTAGTTTGAGGTGGGGGAATAATCTAATCCATTGGATTTGGTGATCACAACTTATCCATTTTCAATATTGCTTCCATATGAATTATTCCTCCATTTTTGATCAATTTCATTCCTTACTTCTTCAACATTGACCTTTTCCTTTCCATTGTTCCCTTAAATATTTGATGTTGGTGCTTAGTTAATACAGTCCTTTCTTAGTGATGTATGACTAGATAGTTTTCTTACTTAGTCCTACTCTTCTTAAGACTTACTTAAGATTTATCCTAGCCTAATAGGGTCCACTTGGATGCCCCGCCATCTAGAGTATCTCTTTCCCATCCTCCAAATCTTCACTACCTTGTTACACCTAGGAATTTGCTTCTTGCATTCACTAAATGTCTCTTCAACCTAACTTGCCAACTTCATTACCTAGGTTTTCTTGATTAGTTATTCCACTAAATGGAGTGAGGGGATCATATGTGAGGTGTTGGAATTCACCTAGGCTTCTAGACACAAATCCCACAAGTTTTCCTCAAGGTTTTTGTATCTACTCCAAAATTGTCAAAAATATGCCTAATTGAATTAGCTCTCCAACTTGGGTTTTTGGACTATATCTCAAAAATTATCTAAAAAAGGTGAAAATTATATCATGGATTTGAGTACCCTTTTTGAAAACCTAAAATATTTTGTGGGTCTTAGGTTCCCAAGTGCTTCCTAAGTTTGAAAGAAACTTCTATGCCTATAATAAAGGGTTTCCCACTAGGATTGACATCATTGGCTAGATTCTATTTAAAGGCCTAGAAAAAAAATCTTGAAACCTCCTCCTCTTTCATATAGAAACATCACTCAGACCTCTCCATTTTTCAGCTCTTTGTTTGAACTATCTAATACATTCAAACTCCCCAAAGCTTCTTGCAAACGTTGTGATTGCCTAACCAAGTGACTGTGACTTACCTAGGGCATCACATAAAAAATGGTTAATCAAATCTATAGGGCCCCAATATATATACACATAATTTAAATTTTCTCCACTTCCATTCCCCTTAAGGTTGTGATGAATCCATGGTAGGAACTCATTGGGGAGCTGTTTTTGCAAAAACCTACCAAGACTGGAACAACACTTAGTTTGATAACAAAATATTTTCAAAAGCTAATCAAATTAACTTTTAAAAAATATTAAGCCAAAAAAAAAAGAACTATAAAAGAATGAACTTCAAAAATCCAATGCAAATTGTCAAGCTTCAATCCATTATTGTGAACATGCAATCTAAAACATGTAAAACTGTGGAAATTGGGTAGGATTCATGGTTTAAGGTAATAAAATTTTACTCTTACAATCTCCAACCTCTAAAATTTCATTTTATTGTTCTTAAATAACTTTTCCCTATGAGCCCTAACTATTTCTTAGACCCATGTGTTGTTAGGATGACAAAAGTAAAAGTTGTCATAATGTTGTCATGGAAATATTGCAAAATGCAATATTGTCATGAGTAACATTTTGTATTCCTAAGCATCTTTGTATTTTAACACTTGGAACTTGATACATACCCCTAACTTTGTTCCTTAATTATTTATAAGAATATTTGAACCTTCAAGCCTCCATTTTCAATGAAATTTCGTATTTTTACCCTCCTAGGCCTAGTTGACAACATTGCAACTTTTTTGACAACTTATGCGATGCTTTCCCAAATGAGAACTTGTGACCTCTAAACTATAAAAAAAGGTATAAAAACACCTTAGAGGACATATGAAGATAAAATCAAAACTTTATTAATATTTCTAAAGTATTTGACCCGTATTGCTAGGTTTTCTCTCAAAAATCTCTAAAAAACAAAGCAGACCAAAACCTCTAGACTAGATGGAACCAAACACAATCCATCTAGGAGGAAAAAACCCTAACCTTGAATGGTCCAAAATCACACTCTTGACTGGGCTAGAGTTAGTATAGTCCAAATCAAAACAAGTAGTTTGACTAGGTGCCCTTGCACCATACTCCTCCAAATAAAAGAAATTAATCCATCCTTGGATTAAGTAAGGTGGAATCAATACCCAACCTCTTGAAGTTTTTTTCTCTAATCCAAGTAGCACTAGCATCATCCTTACCAAGTCATTTTACAGGGTGTTCCATGTAGTCCTTCTTCCTAGTCTTCTTGTAGACCCTTGAATCTAGTATCTTATCCACTGTCAGAGGTGGAGTTAAGTGTAGATTTGCTACATCTTGGGTGACCTCTTGAAGATTTTGACCAATGTCTTGAATAGGTCCTTTTTATGAAATTAGATCTGAAACATTGAATATTGGTGACAACCCTATGTGTTTAAGTAGCTCAACCTTATAATTATTGTTACCATATTTGGCAAATATTTTGCAAGGACCCAATCTTCTCATCTATACATTGTGTGGTACCCCCTTTTGCAACCTTTCTTTGTTCAAATACACCATCAAAAAATCCCCTCTTTGAAATTGAACATCCCATTTTGATGTATCCACCTTTTTCTTTAGTTTGTTAGCATTTTTAGTTAGTGTCTTTCATACAAATTCATGGACTTCCCTCATGGATTGGGAAAAGTCCTTAACATAGCCACTACCTTGTACTCCATCCTTCAACACCCTTAGCTCAAATACTCGTCTAGGATGCAAACCATAAACTATTTCAAAAGGACTCTTACTAGTTGATTTATTCATGAATGTGTCATTGTATGCATATTCATCTTGCCTAATGAGTTGATCCCATGATTGATAGGAAAATCTGAAAGATAAGTTAGTTCAAAGCTTTTCCATTAAGTCTTCGAAAAGTGACTCATGAGCTTGGTGTCCCCATTTGAAACAATTCTCATAGGTAGTCCATGGATTCTAACCACCTCTCTAAAAAACAAGTGTGCAATTTGACAAGCATCATGTATGGCCTTATAAGGGACAAAATGGGCCATCTTACTAAATCTATCCACAATTACATAAATGCTATCATATCCTCGCCTAGTTTTTGGTAAGCCAACACAAAATAAATACTTATGCAGTCCCATGGTCTGATAGGAATTGGAAGTTTTTGGTAAAGACCAACATTGTGGGTGTCCCCTTTACCTTCTAATAGACTATAAAACTCTCAACATACTGTCTAATATCTCTAGTCATCCTAGACAAAAATAGAACCTAGTGACTAACTCTTGAGTCTTATTGACTCCAAAATGAACACTATGTCCACCAGTATGCTTTTCTTGGATCAAATTTTGTCCCATTGACCCTCCAAGAACATAGAGTTGACTCCCTTTAAATAATAAATCATTCTACAATGTATAATCAGAAAAATCACCATGAAATTTGTTTTTGAACTCCTTGCATACCTTATAGATTTGGGAAAAATATTTATCATTGGCATATAGGTCTTTGAAGATTTCAATTCTTGTTCTTTGGATTTGAACCACTTGGACTATGAGGAGTCTTCTATGCAATGCATCTTCTACCTTGTTTTTCACCCCCTTCTTATTCTTGATGGTAAATGTGTTGGCTTGTAGGTATTCTACCCATGTCATATTCTTGCTACTAATCTTATCTTGGGAATTAAGGAAATAGAGGGTTTGGTTGTTTGAGTATACAAAAAATTCTTTTGGAAGAAAATTGTGCCTCCATTTCCTTAGAGCTTGGACTATCTAGCATACAAATCTAAGTCATAGGAGGAGTACTTCCTCTTTGCATCACTAAGCTTCTCACCATGAAAAGTCACTGGCCTTCCTTCTTGGCTTAGAAAAATTTGAATAGCCACATTAATGACATCACACTCCACTAGGAAAATTTCCTCAAGGCTAGGAAGCACTAGAGTAGACAATTCTTCTATCTTTTTTTTGAGTGTTTCAAAACCATGATCAGCTTGTGGGGTCCAATGGAACTTTGTCTTCATGCCAAATTTGATTGTATTCATTATAGGATCACATATGCCCTTGAAATGCCTGATAAACTTTCTATAATTCTAGGCCAAACCATGTAAGCTTCTTATTTTTGAGGTAGTCTTGGGAGTAGGCTAACTTAGAATGGAATCCACCTTGTCTTGAACCATTTTGAGGTTACCTTGAGATAAAACAAAGTCAAGATAAACTAGCTCCTATTTCATGAAGTCACAGTTCTCCAAGTTTATCATTAGCTTTTCTTCATGCAATTTCTTAAAAACAATTATCAAATGCTTGACATGCTCCTCTTTAGTTTTGCTAAAAAATTAATATGTCATCTAAATAGACAACAAAAAAATTAACAATGTAAGTTGCCAATACCTCATTCATAAGCCTCATAAATGTAGATGAGTATTAGAAAAACCAAATGGCTTTACAAGCCATTCATACAAACCTTCTATAGTTTTGAGGGTTTTTTTCCATTTAGCCCCATCATTTATTTTAATTTGATGGAAGCCACTCTTTAGGTCTATCTTGGTGAAATATTTTACTACCCCCAAATAGTCCATTACATCTTCAATTCTAGGTATTGGGAACCTATACCTAATGGTGAATCTATTAATGGCTCTAGAATCAAAATAGAGTCTCCAAAATTCCTCCTTTCTTGGGGGCTAAAATAGTAGGGACTACACATAGGCTAATGCTTTTCCTAATTATGCCTTGGTCTAGGAGTTCTTGGATTTTCTTGTCAATTTCCTCATTTGGTTGAGGAGTCATCTTATAGGAAACTTTGTTGGGAAGGGTATCTCTTGGAATAAAGTATATTTGGTGGCTAACAAGTCTCTTCGGAGGTAGAGTGGCATGTTGTCCATCACTAATAATTTCTTTGTACTCTTTAAGCAATTCATGTACTTCACTTGGTATCTCTATTTTCTTGAAAATAGCTTCATCTTTAGGGTTCAAGACTAATGCAAACCCAACTCCATCTCCTTCTTCTAGGGTCTTTAAGAACTCCTTCTCACCAACCATGTGCACACTTGGAATTGAGGCATTCATCTCTCCTTCCTCTATCAAGGACTAAATCTTGTAAGTCACACCATATTTCTTGAATGAGTAGGCATTTTTGGGCCCATCTTGCATGACTTGCTTATCAAATTGCCACGACCTTCCAAGTAGAAGGTGGAATGCATCAATGGGAAGAATATCACATAGCATTCTATTCTTGTATCTCCCTATGGTGAACTCTACTCGTGCTTTCTCCCCCACAAGAACATATTGCCTTTTGTTGAGCTATATGACCTTATATGGGTTGGCATGTGGAATTATTTCTAGCTTCATCTTACTAACTACCTCTTCACTATTTATATTATCAGTAGAGCCTGAGTCAATGATGACCCTACACACATTTCCCATGATTTTAGATTTGATTCTAAAAAATGTTTCCTTCTTTGACTTGGTTCCTTGATCAGCATTCTTATTATCATCAAGTTCTCCCCTTCCTCTAATTCTAAAGGTACTTTAGATTGTTTTCTTCTACTGTTAGACTCTGCTTGCACATAGTTAACTCTTTTTGCGCTTCCTTGAGAAGTTGAGCCTTTTTCAAAGCATCTATATGTAGGGTGTCCTAACTGATTGCAATGGTAGCTCTTCATGGTGGAAAAGTAGGATACTCTCCCTTAGTTTTTGCTCCTTCCTCTTGAACTAGTGGTAGAGCCTCTACCTTTGCTAAAAATTCATCTTCCTAAACTTCATTCTTATTGTTTAGTCAACTTGTTGTCTCTTTGTGGCCTTTAATCTAATACTTTTCCACTATGGCCTCTTTGACCTCTTTCATTGCTGCCTCTACCTCTACCTTTGAATTTCATATCTACCTTATTTTTATTCTTCTCTTTCACTTTTAGAGAAATTTCCAAGCACTTGTGGAATTTTGTAGGTGTCCATAGGTTGACCTCTTCTTGTATGTTCCATTTCAAGCCTCCTAGATACCTAGCCACTTTGATAGTCTTATCTACTTGTACCCTTAACCTCAAACACAAATTTTGAAATCCTTCAATGTAAGTTGCCACATCCATATCTTTTTGTATTAAACCTTGCCTCTTCTTATGTAGCTGAATTTCATAGTATTCTGGTAGGTATTTCTCTTTCACCTTTCTTACCATGGATTTCCAATTTGTAATGGGCTTCTTTCCCACTTTCTCCTTCTTTTCTTGGAGTTACTTACACCATGTTAGGTATGATCCCCTGAGCCTATATTTGTCTACCTTAACCTTTTGTGCTTCAATCATACCTTCACACTCAAAGTGGTTCTCCATCCCTTCAATCCACTCTATTACAAGTTCATTGTCCATCTTTTTGCTAAACAAATGGTTTCCTTCTAGAGATTTTCCACCTAATACCTTGATGAATTTTTAAAATGGTTCCTCATTCAATGGAGGGTTTGTGGTAGGTATGTCATCTTCATCATTAACCTTTTCGTTGCCTTTTACTACTACTTTCACCTTCTTGTTCTTTCTTCTTAGCTACCTCAACAACCTCTTCTAACTTTGTTTTTATTTCATCTAGGGCTTCTTCAAGGATAATATTTCTCTCCTTTTTAGTTACCATTTTTGATTCTCCAAATGATGTTGTAGTCTAAAATATCTAACCACAAGCCCAAATCTTTTAGGCTCTAATACCAATTTGATGTATGACTAGATCATTTTCTTACTTAGTCATCCTCTTCTCTAGGACTCTATTAGAATTTCTCATAGCTAAAAAGGTCCACTTGGATGCCCCATTATCTAGAAGATCTCTTTCCCATCCCCCAACTCTTCACTCCCTAGTTACACCAAGAATTTTTCTTCTTGCACTCATTAAATGTCTCTTCAACCTAACTTGCCAACTTCATTTCCTAGGTTTTCTTGATCATTTCTTCCACTAAATGGAATGAGGGGCTCATACATGGGGTGTTTGACTTCACCTAGGCTTTTGGATACAAACCCCACAAGTTTTCCTCAAGTTCTTTGCATCTAGTCTAAAATCGTAAAAAATGTGCCTAATTGAATTAGCTCCCTAACTTGGGTTTGTGGGTTATATCTCAAAAATTTTATGAACAAGGTGGAAATCCAATCATGGGTTTGAGTACCCTTTTAGAAAAACAAAATGATTTTGTAGGTCTCAAGTTTCCAAGTCCTCTATACACCTGAAAGAAACTTTTATGCCTATAATTAAGGGTTTCCCACTAGGATTGACGTCATTAGCTAGGGTCTATTCAAAGGAATAGCTAAAAATTATCTTGAAACCTCCTCCTCTTTCATATAGAAACATAACTCACTCCTCTCCATTTTGCAACTCTTGGTTTGAACTAGTTAATATATTCAAAACCCCCTAAGCTTCTTGCAAACATTGTGAGTTGCCTAAGGCATCACATAAAAAATGGTTAACCAACTCTCTAGGGCCCCAAAAGATATATACATAATGTAAACTGGCTCCACTTCCATTCCCCTTGAGGTAGTGACTAATTGACAGTAGGAACTCATGGGGAAGCCATTTTTGCAAAAACTGTCAAGACTAGAAGAACATACAATCTTATTATGAATTTTTTTCAAAAGCCAATCAAATGAATTTATAGAAACTAGTTAAAAAAAAAAAAGAACTGTACAAGCATGAACTTCATTAATCCAATTCAAAAACTCAAGCTTCAATCCATTATTGTGAACATGCAATCTAAAACATGAAAAACTGTGAAAATTGGGCCGAATTCATGGTTTTTAGTAACAATTTTTAATCTTACAATCTTTGACCTCTATAATCCCATTTGAATGTGCTTGAATACCTTTTCCCTATAGGACCTAATTTTTTCTCAGACCCACATGTTGTTAGGATGAAAAGAGTAAAAGTTATCATGACAATATTGCAAAACAAAATGTTGTCATGAGCCACATTTTCCATTCCTAAGAATCTTTTCATTTTAACACTTGGAACTTGCTACATACCCCTAACTTGGTTCCTTAATGATGTCTAAGAATGTCTAAACCTTAAAACCACCATTTTTAATGCAAGTACATATTTTTTTCCCTCCCAGGCCTAGTTGACAACATTGCAACATTTTTGAGAACTTATGCAATCCTTCCCCAAATGACAACTTATGACCTCTAAACTATGCAAAAAGGTATTAAAAAAATTAGAGGATACATGTAGATTAAATCCTAACTGTACTAATTTTTCTAAGGTATTTGACCCCTATTCCTAGATTCTCTCTCAAAAACCCCTAAACAAGAAAGAAGACCAAAACCTCTACGCTGGATTGAACCAAACATAATCCATCTAGGAGAAAACAAACCTAACTTGAAAGGTCAAAAATCACACTCCTAACTTGGGTAGAGTTCGTACAGGCCAAAATCAAAACTAGAAATCAAAATAAGGAGTTTGACTAGGTGCCCCTATACCACTTAGATGACTAACCTTCTGACAATTGAAACATATTAGTCCAAAATTTCTCCAATTTCTAGATCTTCCTCTAGGATGTATCCTAGCACAATTTATTGTGATGTGTCCATAATTTACACATTATTGACAATTTACCCAAGTATTGTAATCCCAACTTATGGTACTACCTTTTTTATTTGATTTTTATTGACCTTTAGGTGTCCAATTGTTTTTTGCTTTAGATGTTAAATCTTGTGCCTTATTACCATACTTCTAACATGTAGAATAGTAACCTTCATATGTAGCAGTAGTTGGTGTCTTAGGGTAAATTAGTAACTTCTAAAACTTTTATCCCAATTAGAAATTAATCCTTATGTATATTCTAATCTAATTGCATGCATGAGAAACTGAAAATATGAAAGCATACACAACACTTTAACACAAGATTTGGTGGCCTAGAAACATTTCAAATAGAAAGTAAAACTAAGGTAGGGATGATACCCACAAGCTTTAGTACTATAGTATAAAGTTGGCCTGTAAAGGCTTACAATGATCACTTCTGATGATCTACCCTATTAGGAGCAATAAGGACTTCTAGGTCCACCTTGCAAAAGGATGTACAAACATACAATGAATTATGTACTCGGTCAAGAGATTTACATAAGACTTTTAAGTCTACCTTGTTAAAGGATTTGAATGATCCACCTATTAGGATGAAGTAGTAGCTGATCTCTAATTTGCAACCTAGTTTTTTGAATGAGATTTCTTTGAGTATAAAAATCACCTTGCTATGATAGGTATATCTTTGCTACTCCTTATACATTTGTAGCCTTTGTAATTTTCTCTTTTTCTCTTCTCTGATGATTATATTACTTCTCTTTGATGATTTGGATGTGATACAATACATTACATATATATCAATTCAATTACATAATTACAAAGTCATCCATAATAGAAGTTTTCACAAATATTACAAAGTTGGCCAAAGTGTAGGAACTCGAGTCCTGAAGAATGACTCAGTGAGGTTCTATTACTCAACATCTACTGTCAATGCTCAACATTGTCATGCACTTGGTAGATGTAGAAGCTCAGTCCATACTGATCACTTCCAAGTAGTCTTGAACTCGGTATACACTGGTGACTCGGTGAATACTGTGAAACTCGACATATAAAATGAATCACTTGATTCACACTACATAGCTTGGTCAATGCTCTTGCTTCAAGCTCAGTATAAACTGAGTCTCTTGGTTAATAATGAGAAACACGGTTAACACTAGACTCACATCACATTGACTACGAACTCAATAAGCACTACAAAACTTGGTTTGCACTGGTAAACTTGACATACACTTAGATGCTCAGTTTACACTACTGATCAACTCTAGAGTAACTGCTCAGTGGAAACTAAAATATATCCAAAGGACTCAGTAGTAATTGTAGAACTCGATAACAACTGAAATGCTTGGTTAACACTATTAACTATACATTGTGCTTAGTATAAGCTTACAATCTAAACAAGTGTATGTCACTAATAACAAACATGACTGTAATGTCAACAATCTCCCCCTTTGGCATCAGTGACAAAAACACTTATCAGCCAAAACTAAATTATCCATCACCTTATGTCTCCAACTCAATAGAGTATACTATTTTTGAGATTTTTCAAAATTGATTTTGTAAAGAATACATTTTTGTACATCTTAAGGCTCAACCATACATAATAGACAGGATACTATACATATAATATACATTTTCTCTATAATTTGCAATTTTCTTTCAATTTTCTCTTTTATATCTTATCCAATCTCCTCACATCTTCTCTCCCTTATATCTCCTTATAACTTCTCCTATAGTTTCTCCCCCTTTTTGACATTAATGCCAAAGATTTATGCTATATTTATATAGTAATGCCAAAATGAGACAAGAATTTTGAATGTACCTTCAGTATGAGTGCCAAAGTCTTGTCCCAATTCTCTTGCAAGATCTTGCATGTGTGCAATGCCACCTACACTTATGTTGACAATTCAATCATTTGGTCTACAATAGAGAAATTATTATCATGGATGAGGATTTTTGAATGTACAATATGCTTTTGCAGTGCATCCATGTTAGGGAGAATCATATTCTGAATATCTATCAGGGTTGATCTAATTCTAGCTTCTTCTTTGAGGAGTTCTACCAACATATCTATCAAAAAACTAATCCTATTAAAGTGGGCAGAGCTAGAACTTGGGTCAAGCTACAATTGTTGTGTACTTGCCTTCAGATCTTCATCAATTTTGGACAACTTTTCTTTTATTTATTTTTTGAAAATTTATGTGTCACATAACTTTCCAAAAAGTAATGATACATTAATATAAGAAGTTTTTGGAGAGCCCAAAATAGTAGATAACTCTACTTGTTGAATGGCAATTTGTTGAGCAATAAGTTCTAAAACTTTATTCTCAAACTTTTTCTTGGCTTTCTATAACAATTTATCCTATCCATCCAAATATTCATTGTATTTTAGGAATACCTCTTCCAACTGATACAAAATTGGTTGAGAAGTGTCAACCTCTATGACTAGGGACTTTGTTAGAATGTTCTTGGCATCCTCAATGATCTTGAACTCTTTGTTCCTTTCTTCTCTTAGCCTTTGCTGCTTGGCTTTCTTTTGAAGAAGTTCACCAAAGTTTTGCATCTAATCTAGAGTTAGATTTGAGATGTCCCATTTTGGAATGATAATCTCTTCATCAATATCTATATCCTCCTCCTTTTCTTTACCTTTACCCAAAAATTTTGTGCTTGGTTGAGGCTTGGTCTCAATTGTCCTTGCACTTATTGCTTGTGTACTAGGAATAGAAACAATAGTTGAAATAGAAGGACTCCCTACAAAAATGGATACTGCACTCATTGATATACTAGTGGTAGGAATAGCTTGTAGCCAAAATTGACGTAGAGGGTAGAAGTTGCAACTCGGTAGATGAAGTGCTAGGCACTATTGTCAATGGAGTATTGAATTGGACTAGTGTAGAGATTGATTGAATGGTTGTACTTGTAGTGTTGGTCATAGTTAATCTTGTTGAGGCTATCAATTTTTTTCTTGGAGAATGAGGAAGTGAGGGTATAACCACTGCAACAATCTTATATGGGTCATTTTTCTCAACATCTTGTGTGTCTTCCTTGGTAGCCTCTTGCTCCTGTTCCTCTTCATCATCAACATTATCAAAATGAGTTACTTCTTCATCATCTTTCTCTTCATCTTTTTCTTGATCATCATCATCATCCTTTTCACTTATACTAACTAGAAAATCACTTAATTTGTGGAGAAGATATACATTCTTCCATGTATTTGTGGTATTCTTCACAACATGCTCTATTTGATTCAACAAAATAAGATAAGTATTGAATCTTAAAATTCATTTTTCTTTAAAGATTCTTTCACTTCCTTGTCATTCAAATTTGGCATAAGCTACCTCAAGGTTTGCTCATGTATATCCTTTGTAGTTTGCATGGCATGTTCCCATCTTGGCTTGATTTTGTTCATTAATGCATTTAGAATCTACCAAGTAAGCTGATCAGGTGAGTATTTCCACTTACCCATCTTGGATATCAATATATCTTCCATCTGTTTCTACTCATCGATTTTTCTAGACTCATATTTCAATGCTTTGAAGTTTTTTATTCTAGAACCTAATTCCAATTCTTTCATTCTCTCCTCAAATATGGGTGAAGATCTCTTTAAAATTATGTCTCCTCCTTCTTAATCTGCTTTCTTTCTAGAGGATCTCCTTGTGAATATAGTAATGGATGTCTTGGTAGGTTTGCTAATGATTACCTTGCCCTTTTTCTTTAGTGGTTCCTCTTCCTCTGATTCTTCCTCATCTACTTCTTGATCTTCACCTTTGTCCCTAGTCAACAAGAGAGTGAAACTTGTTTTCAACTCAGCAATCCTCTTCTTGCCTTTATTAACCACCTAAGGGAGCTTAATCTCTAGTTCTATCCTAGCCTTAGCCTCATCATATGTTCCAAAATAGTTTGCCTTAGGATCCATTTCCTCATTTATTAGTGCTTCAATTATATCTTTTTTTTCATCAATATTTATCTCATATCCTAAAGGTTTCACCCATACAATTCTAGGCCTAACTACTTGAATGTACACCTTATCACTATCCACCATAAAAAAAACATCATATTTATAGTCCTCAACTAGTTTCTTGAGGATTCAAAATATTCTATTCATTTTCTCCTTGAATGCATCAAAATAATTTTCCATGATACTAGTATAATTTTTCTCCCATCTTAGCAATGAATTCATTTATTTGATAAAGTACTAGCACATCATTCATCTAAACAATAGTACCTTTTGATGGAAAGAATTCCTAAACATAAAAGAATAAACATGTCAAAAGTGAGCCAAACTTACATGGATTGTTCTTTGATGTCCTGATGCTCTCCATGTTTTTATTGAACTGATTCAATAGTAACTTGGCAAGGTCAAGAGAAAGGATTGACTACCTTGTAAGCCAAGTCAACTACTTTGCAAGACACACTATTCAATCTCCTTAAAATGTAGATCTTGTACACAATGGCATGAATACCAAACTTCAATTCCATGTTAGTGGAACTTCTTATCTTCATTCCCCTTCCATCCTACTTGACTAGGGTTTTCTTCTCCAATTCAACCTGACCTAGGGTTTTAGTCTTTTTAGCTTTTGCTAACATTGGAAGATCAGTGATCCTATGGATCATCTTCTTTGTGATCAAAATTAGTTGCTCCATCCACAACTGATTGTTATGCACATGACAAAGGATAAAGTTTTTCCATTTCACTTGGAAATCCCATGGCATGTGAGGAATATGAGTTAAACCTTTTGGCTCAACATATTGATGCTCAGGTTTCAACACACCATCAACACATAACTCCTTCAAACATTCATCCATCTTTAGTATTCCTATATCTTGCATAGCACATTTGGAATGAGAACATACATCATTAACTAACAGTACCTTGGGAGGGATTTGAGACTACGTTCCACTCGGATCTAGGGTTTCTGCAATGGTAGTTGTTAGTTTGAAATCTAGTGCTTTCCATTCTACACCACAAACCAACATGTCTAAATCTCATTTCACTTTGCTACTAGTAGCTACATCTATGCTCGGTAGGGTTTGAGAGAATTCAAATTTTTTTTTTAACAATTGACTCAAATCATTTGAATGTTCTTGAAGATCGCTCTACACAAATAGCTCTAAAAAATTCATGATAAAAATGACTTTGATTTCATTCCTTTTATCAAATTTCCACCATAAATGCCTAGTACAAATGTTTGTTTAAATTGATATACTATCATCCACTTCACTAGTATTGAATACTTGGTAGAGTTTTTAATGATTTGGTAGCCACATAAGACTTAGTTACTCCCACCTTCTCTTGGTAGAGTTTGTAACCCGACCTCACTCGGTAAGGAAGGTAACTCGATAGTAATTAGTACTCCTTACTTGGTGATCCCTTTGCATCTTAAATGCTGATATGGGTATTTTTCCCTATCAATTGGAACTCATTTAGATGCCTTCTTTAGTAGCCTAGTTCTAGTTCTCCTTTGAGAAATCAAGTGGAAATGGTGGAGTCACCCAATTATTGAGTGACTTGATTATTATTGTTTGGACTTGCTTTCTTGATAGAATTTGGAACCCATTTTTGTCTCATCTTCTTTCTAATGTTATGAGCTCTTACCTTCTTTTCATCTTCAATTCTTTTAGTATTCATACAATTTTTGGAAAGATGACCAAGTTATGTACAAATGAAACATCTTTTGTTAGTATCTTGTTTCCTCATGTGATGCTTTATAGAATTTATTCCAATGTGTCCAAATTCTCCACACTAATGACATCTACAACAAGTGTTATAGTCCCAACCAAATATAACTTTTGCAATCTATTCTGCTAGATTTAATATCTTGGTTTTGCATTTTGATGACTTGTGCCCATGCTTCTTACATTTGTGATATTTACATTCAAATTTTTGTTCCTCTTTGCATTCATTTTTTCTATGACCATAATAATTACAATTGTATCATTTTCCATTGAATTTTCCTTTCCCATTGCTCCAACATTTGTTTGAAGTATGAACTATTATACCATAGTGAATGTAAGTAGGTTTATTCTTTTGAGCTTCTTGCTTGGATGTTTCACCTTCTTATGTGTATCCAATTCCTATTTTCACTTTTTGTCTGGAGTGAATTTTTCTCATTCAACTAATTTATGTCTTCTTGAGATTTCATTATCCTTTCATTGGTTTGCCTTTCAATGTTTAGATCATTCTGCAACCTTTCATTCTCTGATCTCAAATTCATGATTTCTTCATTTGCATTTGTGAGCTAATCAATGAAATCTGCTTGCTAAATTTAATTTTTATTTCCTTCTATCTCTTATCTTATCTTGTTCTTTTCTTCCATGACTTTAGAAAATCTTACTAACTAAATTTCTTTCTCTCTTCTTAGTTTTCTTACTTCTTCTTGAAGAGTACTATTCTTTTCCAATAGTTCTTGGATTGCTTCATCAACTTCATCTGAATTTCTTGAATGCATGTCCTTAATTCTTTCTTCAATGTAGAGTGAATCATTCATTTGGATTGCAAGATATTTTCTTCTTTTTAGGTATTGAGAGATTTGTTCTTTTTCTTTCTTGAGTTGTCCAATAGAAAATTCCAAATCTAGCTTCTCATTGTCAATAGCCTTGCCAAGTCTGAATATGTCCACTGCCTTTGATCTTTGCTTAAGATGTTAAAATTTTCACTAAGAACCACAATTCTTTGATACCAATTATTGGAAATATTATGATAGGCTAAGTTATTGAGAGGGGAGGGGTGAATTAGTAACTTTTAAAACTCTTATCCCAATTAGCAATTAATCCTTATGTATATTTTAATTTAATTGCATGCATGAGAAACTGAAAACATGAAAGCATACACTACACTTTAACACAAGATTTGGTGACCCAAAAACCTTCCAAATAGAAAGTAAAAATGGGGTGGGGACGATATCCACAAACTTTAGTACTGCAATATAAACTTGGCCTATGAAGGCTTACAATGATCACTTCTGATGAACTGCCCTATTAGGAGCAATAAGGACTGCTAGGTCCACCTTGCAAAAGGATTTACAAACATACAATGAAGTATGTACTCAATAAAGAGATTTACATTAGACTATTAGGTCTACCTTGTTAAAATATTTGACTGATCCACCTATTAGGATGAAGTAGTAGCTAATCTCTGATCTGCAACTTGGTTATTTGAATGAGATTTCTCTGACAGTACAAATCACCTTGCTATGATAGGTATATCTTTTCTTCTCCTTATATTGTTGTAGCCTTTGTAATTCACTTTTTTGCTCTTCTTTGATGATTACATTACTTTTGTTTGATTATTTGGATGTGATACAATAAATTACATATATATCAATCCAATTACATAATTACAAAGTTGGCCACAATACAAGTTTTCACAAGTTGGCCAAAGTGTAGGAACTCAGGTCCTGAAGAATGACTCAATGAGATTTTGATACTTGGCATCCACTATCAATGCTCAGCATTGTCATGTGCTTAGTAGATGTAGAAGCTTAGTCCATATGGATCACTTCTAAATAGTCTTGAACTTGGTTTGTGCTGGTGACTCAGCAAATACTGTGAAACTCAACATATAAACTGAATCACTTGATTCACACTACATAGCTTGGTCAATGCTATTTTTTCAAGCTTGGTATAAACTAAGTCTCTTGGTTAACATTGAGAAGCTCAATTAGTACTAGACTCACATCACATCAACTGCAAACTTGATAAGCACTAAACAACTCAGTTTGCATTGGTAAACTCAGTATACACTAAGATGCTCAATTTACACTACTAATCATCAACTCTATAGTAATTTCTTAGTGCAAACTAAAATCTATCTAAAGGAATTAGTAATAGCTGTAGAACTCACTAACAACTAAAATTCTTAGCTATCACTGTTAACTGTACAATGTGCTCAATAGAAGCTTACAATCTAAATAAGTGTATGTCACTAATAACAAACATGACTGGAATGTCAACACTTTGATCTATACTCATGCTCTTGATGACCTTATTTATTGCAAGTGGAGTAGTAATCATTGAATTTAGGTTTAGGATTTTTAGTTACCAATCTTTCTCTTACAAATATTTTTTGTATGGTTTGGTTTCCTATAGTGATAGTATGTAGGCTTCTTCTTGTTTTGATTCTTTTTAGTTTTCCATTTGCATTCCTTTGTTCTCCTTGTTTTGATGATTCTCCTTTCTCATCATCTCATACCTAGAACCTAACATAGCCTAGTCTAGACGTGTCATGAAGTCTTCTTGGTGCATTCATCTATTCATTAAGAAATCTCATAGCCACTTTAGATTTGCTCAATCTTTCAAAAAAATAATTTTCAGCTTTCAACTCATTCACAATTTTTCATTCTCAAATTTCATATTTGCAATCTCGAACTCTTTTCATGCAATCTCATGATTTCCACTTAGGAATTGATTGATTATATCAAATTGATTATGTTGGGTCATCTTTTTTACTTCATTGATCCTTTCATCAAGTCTTTTAATCAACTATATCTTGTCTTCATCATCTATTGCCTTGTCATCTTTATTCTTTTCTTTATCTTCCTCAGCCTTTTGGTTTTATTTAGGTCACTTCACATAGCCTTACTATTTGTATCTCATGTTCTCTTTTTAAAGCTCTGACTTCCTCATTCAGATTATTTTTCCTCTCCAATAGATCTACTATTGATACATTAGATGCAATTGAAGTTCCTTCATTAAATAACTCTTTGTATTGATTATCATTTAGTTGTATTTCCATCTCTTTCCTTCTTTTCAAGGATTTATTTAATGTCTCTTTTGTAGCCTTAACTTGTTCATATGAAAGTTGAACATCAATCTTGTGGTTCTCAATGATCTTTCCTACTTTATGCACTTCCATCTTCAAGATCTTTAACTCCCAAGTGGTTATAATTCTATTGAGAGTAGACTAATTTAATACTAATTGTTGAATATCTAATAGGGAAAGTGAGATTCTGAGAGGGGGGAGTGAACCAAGATCTATACAATTTCTTTCACTTCAAAAATGAAACATATTTGATATCACCACATAAACTCTCATTTAAAATTCATCTCATATCAATGTAACTATTCACATCAACATAATATCATATCTACCTTCTTAACAACATGAATGTAAACTCATAAACACATAAAATATCAAAACATAGATTTAGTAATGTAGAAACCTTCCAAGGTGAAGGTAAAACTGTGGTGGGGATGATACCCACGAAATCTTCACTACTACAAAAATAAAGTTGTGCCTGCAAAGGCTACATGTTTTGATCACTTTTGATAATCTACCCTATGAGGGGTCTACCTTGTTAAATGCTAAAATAACTTCTAGGTTCTACCTTGGTTAAAGTATTTTAAATCACAACTAAGTGAGTACTCTATTAGAAGAATTATATAAGCTTGTTAAAGCTACTCTAATAAGACATTTAAACCCTGAAATACTTGTTTTAATATTAAGTACCTTATCCATTGGTTATTAATTTAATTATTGATAACATATCTCCTCTATACAATATAATATCACCTTGCTATGATAGATCATCTCTATCTCTGTTTAAAAATCTTGACTAGATTGCTTAGTCTCTACTATCTTAACACCTTAAATCATCTCTCAAAATTTGCCTACAATTAGAATCTTCACACAAACATGCCCATATATATGAACTAGGTCATAGAACCTCCTTAAATAGATTTTTGGGTGAAATTTCTAGACCCAAATCAATGATCTAGAATCAATCCTTTTGCCTCTTAGTCCTTGCATTTTTTTGATCGGTGAATTGCCTCACATAGGGATTAATGATCTTCTTTTGAATGTGTGATAAATTCCTTGATTACCTCCTCAATCTTCAAAAGATTCTTCCAACTTGATAAAATGGTTAATATATTATTTTGCACCATTCCAAAAAAATATGTTAAATTATGTTACTCAGCACTTACATTAGATTGATGCTTAGCATAAATTGTTTCTTCATGATGTCCATTGGCCTTAATTGTGCTCGCCATAAACCAAATGAGTTGGCCTCTACATCAATTAGTGCCAAGTACTATCCCTAAAAAAATTGACAATTACTAAAGCACTTAGTGACCATTAGGTCACTCTACAATAATTACTACTTGGCACATGACTTGGAATATTTACAAGTCTTCATTCCTTAGCTTTCCCTATATAGTATGACTTGGTCATAATGATGATTGAATAATCCTTCCCTTTCAATGACTAAGTGTTTGACACTAATAGACAACAAGACTTAGGGATCGACACTCCATTCCTTAGCATCCTTAAAAAACTTCATCCCTGCTTCACAAGAAGAGCTTTATTCATAAGTTCCAGAGAAATTTTGTTTGAATTCTTTCTATAGCATCAACATATTTACCTAGGATTTTGAAGAGACTCAGAACATTAGTAGGCAAGCTTTGAATGCATGAATTTAGTAAAGTGAATTTACCATCTTGGCTAAGTGGATTTCCTCCCCAACCATCTAATTTCATATTAAACTAATCTACAAGTGAATCCAAAAAAGACTTAGGTGGTTTTAATCCAAGGGGAAGGCCAAGATAAGTTCTCAAAAATGATGCAATAAAGAAGACCATGATATTAGCAATCTTCACTTGTCTATGATTAGGAGTATTCATGAAAAAAATGTTCTAGTTTACCTTCTGACTAGAAGCATTAGAATAAATATTAAGGTCCCTTTTAAAGCTCGTATGTTCTCTATTAGAGGCAATACCCATAAAATTCATATCATCAACAAATTATTCATGGGAACAAGAAAATAGGTTGGATGAAGGCATAATACCATGAACATATCCCTTATTTAAAAGACCTTCAATGTATCTACCTAAACATTCATCCATTATAGTAAACTCAACCATTGAGTAAGTATGAAGTGTTGTCATTGATTGGAAACTAGTTAACAAGAAGTATTGAAGTGTTCAAGTACAACCACTAGTAGAATAGCATATTGGTCTTGACACAAGAACAAAGGAAGACATGGAAGTTTTATGGTTGCAGACCAAATGATGTGACATAACAAGACAAAGGTCTAATAGTGACTTGACATGCACATAGAGAGAAGCAACAAAATGTAGATGAAGAACACAAGGTCTTAGGTCTAGATTGTAGACTTGTAGATGGATAGGCTAGCCTATGATTATAGGAATCTACAAATAGGTAGTCATGGGTGTCTTGTGACTATACTCACTATGTGATTCAAATTTTAAATTTATATTTTGAGAGGGATAACTTTTAGGGTTTCCATCTACAAAAAATGAAAATGATTTAAAGATCAGCCTAATTTCATTTAAAGTCAATTGGTGAGGTTTCTATTTTTAAAAGAAGAAGACAAGCTCATGTTTGTTGTTGTTGTAACCTTATAGAGTGGAGATCTATGAAGGAAGACCAGAAAATCTATGAGGAAGAGTAAAAATGGATTGGTGGGAAAAGTATGTGAAGTAGGAAGATAAGGTGGGTAGAGAATGTTCACTAAGCTAGAACAAAGGAAGGATATCAAATCATCTTCAAGGAGTCTTCATTGAGGATATACTAGGAAAGGTGTGCCAATTATTTTAGGTCTAGACTTTAGATTTCTTTCTAACCATTGAAAGTATTGTAAGGATTTAACAAGGAAGACTTCTAATCAGTCTTTTGAATCCTCTAACAATGTATCTCTCATAAAGAGATTGAAATACTCTAGCAAGGTAGCCTTGACATGATATTGTAATCCTAAGCGGTTGTAAGAAATCCTAATAGGAAACATTCCCAGGAGGAACATATGTAAGCCTATAGCAAGACATCCTTTTACTTAAAAGGGAAGGGATAGTGGATATATTACTCCAATTGTGATTTTCACCCTCACATAGGGGGTTTTCACATAAAAGTATATGTGTCATTGACGTATGCACTTTTGTGTGATATTGCATTGTTTTACTACATATCTTTTATCATTATCTTAATAGTCAAGGTTTTAGTAACAAAATGTGTGTTTAAGATAGATGCATTGACTAGTAGATTTTGTAGAATTTGGTGTATTGATTCACCCCCCTCTTAGTATAATTTGTGACCAACAACTAGTATTAGAGGCTAGACCCTAATAGTAACAAGCCTAATAGCTTGAGGGAAGATAGAAATGAAACTATAAAGTACAAGATGCAACTTAAAGTTCAACCCTTGACATTATTGAAGATCTTAAAGACAAGTTGAGAGAATCCTTAGCCAAAAGAAAGAAGTCGATGGAGAATATGGGAGAAAGACGAGATGATATAAAATATTGAATAGAAAAGTGGTTATGAAGAATTAGAAGAAGAAATATCAAAACTCATGACTAAGAATGAAAAGCTAACCAAGAGATCCAATAAAATGAAAAGAAAGAAAGATCATGTAGCATTAAGGTTGAGCAAAGCACAAGATGAGAAAGGAAGTGCCATCATAGCAAGAGATCAAGCCCATGAGGAACCTATACTATCTCATGAAGAAAAATAATGAGATAATTTTTTTTTGAAAGAAAATGAAGACAAGATATCTCTCATGGAGGAAGAGCACTAATACATTACACAATAGAATAATATCTTGCAAGAACATTATCATGATAAGATAGAACAACTAGAAGTTCCAAATGAAGAAGAAAAGTAGTTGGATGAGAAATTTTGTCAACTAACTGATGAAATGAATAACATCAAGGAAGAAAATGAAAGGATGATAAAGTCCAACAAAATCACCAAGTGGCTAGTAGAGCAACAAAAGACTCAAAAGAAGATCATTGACATAACCGGTCTTGGATTCAAACAAATCATCACAATTGAGAAAGAAGAGCATTCAAAGGAAAAAGAAATAAACCCACAAAGAACACCATGATACTGAATAAAGGTATGTCATTGAATAAACCTATTTATTCATGTTATTGTAAACTAGGATAAAATTTAAATGTGTGTTGGCATAGGAAAACAACAACTGGTAGTCAAGATGCCTATAGAGACTACTAATGGAATTACAAGTAGGAAAGGTGAACTACTGGGGGGGCGCTGAATCAGTAGTTAAAACATGAACCCATAAAAATTTTCACCACTCTTCCATCTCATGCATTCAATAGATAAAAATTGAAATGACATGAAAAACATAAACATCTAAAACATGTAAACACATAAGAAATTACACATTTGCACCTAATATGATTACCCAAAAACCCTCCAAATGAGAAGGTAAAACTAGGATGGGGATGAAACCCACATTTTTTCACTACTATAGCAATAAAGTGTCACCAATTAAGGTTATAATAAGTTGACCATGAGACATGATTTTCCCTATGAATCGCTTGCCCTATTAATGGTTTACAAGGACTATTAAGTCCCACCTTGTTAGAGTATTTGAAGACCCTATTGGAAGTGTGTCTGGCTAAAGGACTTCATAACATCCACTTGGAATGTCACCCTATTAAAGGATTTACAATAGTCTATTAGGACTACTTTGCCTAGGAGATTTAACCAAAATCACTTGTTAGGATGTTTTAGCATAGATCTTGTGATTAGCTTTGATAGCCTGATTAAAGATCAAATCCACACTATGTCCTTCTTGATTCTATCTGATCTGGTATTTCAATGTTGTATCCTATAGCCTTTGTTCTTCTCTAACTAATTCTAAAATTCACTCTCTTACAACTTCTAAGTCTCTGTGCAAATTTTGTTGTTCTCTCTCTTCAATTTCTTTTTGCACACACACACACACATACATAATGAAGTTTAGGGTTTCATCCTCCTTAAGAAGACTAGAAGGCTTAGGGTTAGGTATGAATCTAAAAATAGTATTCATCCATTTTTCCACTTAATTTTTCCCTTTTTTTCTAATTGGTTGAATGTAATTACATAGGGAATATACATACAGATTCATCCTTATCTTCAAAAGATCATATTCTCTCTTTAGGTCAATTGAAAAATAGTTTACATAGTTGTTTGTGCAATATTAAACAACTATGTCAAATCTATGTTACTTGACACTTAAGGTTACTGATGCTCGACACATACTAAAATGTTGTCTCTAACTTGGAACCTAAACTGCTCGACATATATTGCTTGCTTGGCACTTGAATCACTTAGCATGTATTGTCTACTCAAAACTTAAGTGACTCAACACATGAGTGACTTAGTACTGATTGCAACTTGACATAGTCTATATTTACATATTATACTCAACATATGTTACAAGTTTGACATGAGCTTAATAAATGACTTAAGTGTGTTGATACTCAATTTTCAAAACCAATATGAGATCAACAATTTCCCCCTTTGACATGAGTTTCAAAAAAACTTAACTGTACATAAAAAATCTATTCTTCTTGAGTATAATATAATCACAACTCGGCATATACAAAACTTCAAAAAAAATCAAAATTCTGTAATAGACTATATACCTCAAAATTTATAACTCCCCTGAGTTAATGTGCTTGTGTTAATCAAATTTTTTTTTCTACATTCTAAGTAATTATGTCTCTTGTTGATACTCTTTGACTTCAAATATGCTGATACTCTTTATCTGATATGCTCTATTTCTACTCTTCTTTTGGCTCTTTTTGTAATTTCTCCCCCAGTTTTGTCATTTCTCCCCTGATTTTGTCATTTCTCCCCCTGTGGTTTTGTCTCCCCCTTTCTTTCTATCTCCCTTTTTTCCTTCCTTTCTTTCTTTCTATCTTCCCCCTTGCTTAACTATCTCCCCCTTTTTATATAATCTTCCTCTTTTTTGACACTTATGTCAAAGGGTTTAAACACTAATTGTGTATTTGTCCAAAAAGGACTGGTGGACTTCCATTATGATTTTCAGAGCAACATCCCAATTTTCAAATGCAACATCAAGTGACTTGATTTGGATGGCTATATCTACTACAAGGTGGACTAGTCCATCTAAAGTGGAAAGATTAAGATCTTTCTTCATTAGAGTCTCTACATATCCTAGTTCCTTGTGGAGTATTTCCATATGAGGGGTTAGGGAGGCTTGAATGTTGACCAACTTGGCTCTTATAGTAGCCTCTTCTGCTATTAATAGAACTAGTTGACTCTATGATTAAAGCAATGAATGGAAATGCTTCTCACTCTGAGTTGGGTTCTAAGGTAGTTGCATACCTGATACTTTGAGATTTCTCTCCAAAATCAAGATTATATGGCTAGTTTCTTGTGTGAAGAGTGTAGGATCACACAATTTTGTGTACAATAAGAATATATTTTCAAGTACCTTCTTTACATCTCAATTTTTGTAGCTAACTATATCTGTGCTAGTGCTATATCACCAGATATTTTCTCATTGAATTTTCCTTGAAATTTTATTTCTAACCATTCCATAAGTTTTGTATTAGTATCTTGGTCTTCATCATTCACCTGATCCACAATATCTGATAACTATTCTAATATTGGCTTGGATTCTTTAGGTGCAAGAAAACTAAAAGCTTCTAGAAAGATATCTTTTATTTCCTGTAATGCTTTCATTTTCTTATGCTCCTTTCTAAGTATTTCTTGGATTTTCTTCTTTTCTAAGGCTTGTTGCATTAAGCCTATTTGTTCCAAGGTAATGGTTGCATAGTCATATTTAGGTATCACTATTTATTCATCTAAAGTTACATATCCATAGTAAATTACCTCTGCAACCTTGGACAAACTAGAACCTGGTGCTAAAATTTGCAATGGTATAGCCTTAGTGCTCAAATCTTGAAGGACTTTTATAGGAGAGCTAGATGTTGGTAATGTGACCAATGCTTGTATGGATTCTTGCTCTTTCTCCTTTGGTGTGTTCCTTCTTTCTTTAGGTTTTCCTTGATCAATTATAATGGTTTGATTTGCACCTTGATCTTGTGCTTTAGGTACAAATGCATCTATTTGTCCTATTTTATCTTTCTCTTCTATTTCAATCTACTTCTTCTCAATAATGTCAACTTTTACAAGTGTGTGAACCTTAGTAGATGTATCTACTAGTGTTTGCATTAAAGGTTGCACATAAGTAACCAAAGGGATGACAGAAGGTGCTTCTTTTGTATTCACCTTATCCCTTGTGATATTAGTTACTACCTTTTGGAACTCATCTACACTCACCAATACTAGATTCTCACATAAATTTGCATAGAGTGTAGACTGATTCAATATTATCTTCAAGTCATCTATTGTTAAAGGATTGATGTTCTATGCTAAAGTATCAGAAACATCCTTAACAATAATTGTCTTTGTTGACTTGTCTGTGTCATGTGGGGGGCTGACACTCACCAATTGTGTGTCTTGCACACTCTACTCCTTTTGTTGTTCATCAATTGTTGCAGTGTCATCATTTTTTCTTTTAGGTTTTTCCCAGATAGTATTGTATATCCTCTCTTCTTCCTGCATATCATCATCATCTTTGTCATCATCCTTACTATCTTATTTATCCTCACTCTTATCATCCTATTTTTCCTTAGAGGGATCAACCTCTCCTTGCTTCAAAGTGGTTAACCCCTGGATTAATTTCCAAATTTGGGTTGATTTCTTAACCACATCATCAATATTTCTTTGTAAAATGCTAAAGGCTCTATATTTAGGTGTAAACCTAGCTACATATTTCTTCACTTCCTTAGCAATCTATCCTTTTGTTAGCTCTGGTATCACTTGAGCTAATGTTGACTCCCTAATTTTTTTCTCAAGATTTAAATAGTAATGTCATTTATCCTCAACAATATCATATAGACTTTTGGGTATATTGTTGGCAAACTCAAGTGGATTGTTCTTAAATTTGAACATCATAGCATATAATGCCTCTTCCACTAGATTCTTTTCATCACTACTCAATTTATCGAAATCTAAATTTTTCAAGCTAGATAAATCTGCATTGTTCTTAACATTATCACACAAATTTTTAAGATCAAAAAGTGGTGTGTGACTTACCACTTTAAATTGACTAATGTTATCTGATTCTGTCTTTTCTTCATCTAAATTAGGTTGTGCAATGTACTTTCTCCTTTGTTTCTTTTGCAATATTTCCTCTTGCTCAACCTACTTGGTTTTCTCCTTAGCATTTTTTGTGGTTAATCTTGTGCTAGCTTTGGTGGTAGGAGTTGTAGGCTTTGCTGGGCTAGGCTTGACAATTTTTTTTGCCTTGTGTTTTGTCATTAATTGAGCTTTCACCTTCCTCTTCTTTGGTGCTGATTGGGCTAGTGCCTCTTTGATTTCCTCTTCCTCCTCAACACCTTCTTCTTCTTGATCCTCACCCATGCCTTGGGTTAAAGCTAGAGGTTATTACACTTGTACCTCTTATTCCTCTTCATTCTCTTCATCATCTTCTTCTTCCTCATCACCAAATTTTGCCTCCAGTTTCCTTACAAGTTGGTCCTTCTTCTTCAATGTAGAAGTTTTTTTTAACTCCATTTCCACTTTAGACTTCATTATATCATAATTGCCAAATATTTTAGCACCTTTATCAATCTCCTCTACTAGGAGTGCAGTAATAGTAACTGAGGCTTCATCAACATTTATCTCATAACCTAGAGGTCTTCACCATCTAACCCTAGGTACTAGAGCTTGAATATAAGTGTAATCAATATTAATAAGGAAACATATATCATTATAGTGTTGTTATACTAAGGAAACTGGTATCCTCAATCTCTATTTCATAGACTTCTTAAAGTCTTCAAAGTAACTTGTCATAATTGACTCAAAATTCTCTCCCATTTGCTCAATATACTCATTGATTTGGATAGCCACTAACCAATTTGTCTTCCATCCAATTTTGCCAAAAGATGTGAATTCATTTTGCACATAAAATAATATACACATAAGGATTGATCCAAATTTACATTGTGCACTTTTTGTCTTCTTGATGGCACTTAGATTTTCATTTATGTATTGAAGTTGAAGTTCTGCAAGATCATATGTATGATCTTTCTTCACAATTTTCTATCCAACATCCACTGTTATGTAGGGCACACTATTTAACTTGCTAGATTGGTAGAACTTGTGGAAAATAACTTTGGCAATAACATCAAGTAAAGGATCTGTAATGGTATCAATGGTCATACCACATTTTTTCCATTTTGCACTTGTGTTTTTCTCTATTGCCTCTTTGGAGTCACTGCGTAGGGTCTTTGGCCAATCTAGGGTTGGAAAACCTATTACCCTATGGACAATTCTTTTTGAAATCTTGATCAATCCACCCTCTAACCACAAACATCCATCATGAATTCTTCTCAAAACTATTTTAATCCATTCAATTTTGAACATCGTAGGGAAAACTAGGGGATGGGTCAAACCCTTTCTCTCCACAATCTTGAATTCTTCCTTTAGAACTCTATTTTCACACAATTTTTCATATGCCTATGTTATTTCCATGTCACCTATGGCTCCTACTTTTCATTTGTAGCATTTTCATACATCTTGAACCATTATTACTTTAGAAGGGATCATGGATAATGCTCCTGCTGGGTTATTTTTATAGGCAACTTCTGGAATAGGTTTGAAATATGGTTATTTAACTTCATTACTAACTAATTGAACATCAAACCCCTCTTTTTCTTTCATATTTCTTGAACTAGAAGCCATTCTAACAAACTAGGGTTTTATCAAATTTTAAAACTATGCAACTCATCTTATAAAGAATACCTTTGAGATTTGATAATCTATTGCTTAATCATTGCCAGAGTCCTTGCAAGTGCTTTGAACTAGTTTTTAGATCGCTTATTTCTCTACTCATTCTTGCTTTGAGTTTGTAATGATGAAAAATGAGGTAAAAATCAACCTTATACCCTTTACATCTCTGCAATTAATGCTTAGCCATGTACAACTGTAAAACTTGGCATCAATACAATTACTATTTCATTCAATATCTATAGAGACTTCATTCACTTGGAAGCTACTATAGACTTGGCTCCAACTAACTTTGATCAGTAGCTTGGTACACAGTAATATTTACTCAACATCTATTGAGGACTTTTCATGTTTGGCAACATCATGAAACTTGAAGATTTTAACCTTGAATTTTCCATGAATTGTTACATCTTAATTCATGCTAATGGAATCATTTTAGTGCTAATTTCTTTTGAAACTGATGTATAATGCAACACTTTAAGTATCAATCCCACTTACCTTTTATTTGCTTAGTTTGATGAAGTATGACCACTTGACCCATTGGCTGAAGTGATCCCTTCTCCATTTGATGTACTACCAATATCTTTCTTCTTCCATGTCTTTTTCATTTCATTCCTAATGTGCTCAACATTTGTCTTGCCTTTACCTTTGTCAAATTTAGAATTGGGTGCCTTTGACCTAGTTAGACAATGCTTGTTGATGTGACCATTCTTATGATAGCTAAAACATGTGGTTTGACTCAACCATCTCTTGTAGTTACCACTGAAGTGTGTTCTAATGCATTTTTCAAGTGTATGACAATATTCCTGACAATAGTGATAGCTATATCTTGTATTGTAATCCCAGCTATAGGCATTTTCATAGCTTCTTACCTTTGTTGGCTTGCTTGATGACAATGTGGACTTGGCTCTACATTCAAAGGCTCTATGTCCATACTTCTGACAATTGTAGTAGTGTCCTTCAAATTTTGGTGCATGCATGGTTCTAGTTCTACATTCATATACTTGATGACTATGTTTGTTACACTTGTGACAATGAGTCATGTTATTAGGCTTACCATTCTAATTTGCATTCTTGCTCTTGCAAAAATTAGTTGTATGTCCTTTCTTACCACAATGATGATACGTAGGTTCAAATTTTTTACCTTTATTGTTCCTTTCCTCAACAACTTTGGATGATTCTCCTTCTTCAGTGCTTGTGTAGCCCAATCCTCATGTATCTCTACTAGATCTAGGGGATTTTAGTAGTTGCTCAAAGTATTTAATGTCTTCATTTGGCTTGTTGAAACTTTCAACAAATTCCTTTTCTCTTTTTAGGTCATTCTACAACTGTTCATTTTGTAGCTTTAAAGTGGTTATTTCAATGTCCTTGACATTCAACTCATGACAAGCATTCATCATTTGGCATAAGGTGTCCAATTGCATGTTTGAGATCCTGGATAGCTCTACTGACTTTTCCTCCAATCTATTTTCCAAAATTCTTTTGTCTTCTTCAATCATGGCCTTGTCTTCTTTAACTTTCTTCTTTTGTTTAGTCACCTCACACAATAGTATAGCTTGTAATTCTTGCTCGAACTTGAGATTTTTGATCTCATTAGCTTGTGCTTTGTTCTCTTTTATTAGATCTACAACTATTGCATTGAATTCACTAGAGTTAGCATATGCAAATAGCTTTGTGGTGTTGATTTATTTGTATTGTGTGTTATTTTCTACTATATCAATATCTTTTCTTCTCTTCAAGGAATTCTTCAAAGCATCTCTGGCTTCATTTGATTGATGTAGTATGAGATGTATCTCAATCTCCTGGTTCTCAATGGTCTTTGCCAACTTGTAGACTTCCATTTCAAGATCTTTCCTCTAAGCTGCAAAGCTTCTTCTTCTTTGAACAATGCTCCAATACCAATTGATGTAATTATAAGTATAAAAGGTGAACTACTAAAAGGAGGGGGGGAGAGGGAATCAGTAGTTAAAACATGAACCCATAACACTTTTCACCCCTCATCCATCTCATGCATTCAATAGATAAAACTTGAAATGACATGCAAAACATAAACATTTAAAACATGTAAACACAAAAGTAATCACACATTTGACACCTGATATGATTACCTAGAAACCCTCCAAATGAGAAGGTAAAATTGGGGTGGGGATGACACCCACAATTCTTCACTAATGTAGCAATAAAGTGTCACCAATTAAGGTTACAATAAGTTGACCATGAGATGTGATCTGCCCTATGAAAGGCATGCCCTATTAAAGGCTTACAAGGACTATTAAGACCCACCTTGTTAGAGGATTTCAACACCCTATTAGAAGTGTGCCTGGCTAAAGGACTTCAGAACATCCACTTGGAATGTCACTTTGTTAACGGATTTACAACAATTTGTTAGGACTACTCTACCTAGGAGATTTAACCAAAATCACTTGTTAGGATGTTTCAACATAGATCTTGTGATTGGCTTTGATAGCCTGATTAAAGATCAAATCTGCACTATGTCCTTCTTGATCCTATCTGATCTCATATGTCAATGCTTTATCCTCTTCCCTTTGTTCTTCTCTAACTGATTCTACAATTCACTCTTTTACAACTTCTACGTCCCCATGAAAATTTCATTGTTCTCTCTCTTCAATTTATTTTTGCACACACACACATACATAATGAAGTTTAGGGGTTCATCTTCCTTAAGAAGACTAGAAGAATTAGGGTTAGGTATGAATCTATGGCTAAGATTCATCCATTTTTCTACTTAATTCTTCCCTTATTTTTGATTGGTTGCATGTAATTACATAGGGAATCTGCATACAAATTTGTCCTTATCTTCAAAAGATTGTATTCTATCTTTAGGTCGGCTAAAAAATGGTTTAGATAGTTATTTGTGCAATCTCAAACAACTATGTCAAATCTATGTTACTCAACACTTAAAGTTACTGATGCTTGACACATATTGAAATTATGTCTCTGACTCGGCACCTAAACTGCTCAACATCTATTGCTTGCTTGACACTTGAATCACTTGGCATGTACTATTTACTCGTCGCTTAAGTGACTCAACACTCATTACACTCACCATAGTCTATATTTATATATTATACTTGGCATATGTTACAAGTTCGAGATGAGCTTAATATATAACTTAGTGTGTTGACACTCAATTCTCAAAACCAATCTAAGATCAACAACTACTACTCTATATGATACTAGTATGGGCATAATAAAAAGGAAGAGTAGAAGGTTACTATGATTATTCTAACATACATGGTCATAGTTCCAAAGACTATGGATTGAGAGCCATATTGTAAAAGTCCTCTCCTAAGAGGAGGCAAGTTTTCTTTACCTATGGTAATGATGGTCATTGGAACCATGAAGCACATGACACAACACAAAAAGAATAGGTTACAAATTTCATAAGATAAGTAATGTAGCCAAGGAATATTGGGTAAGACATAAACCCAACCAACAACACAATAGAAACAAAGGAAAATACAATGCCATTGATCTAGAGAAAGCTAGAAAGGACTTTGCTAAAGTATAGACCAAGAAAAGGTAGAGTCCTGATACTAAAGTGAATATTAGAGAAGTGGAAAGCTCACCAGAAAATGGTGAATCTTCCCAATCAAGTTAATCTAAGAAAGGCTCAAAAGGGGTTAGGCAAGAGAAGTTAGCCTTTCACTAATCATTATATCCAAACTAGTAAGTCATGACAAGTAACATAGTAGAAATTAAGAATGTTGCACTTGAAATAGAAACTATAGGTCATAAAAGAAGAGAAGAGTAGAGAAACTAGTTATATAGGTCAAGAAAATAACACAAATAATCCAAGACCTTAACAAAGATCCCAAGGAAACTGGAGAGACACAATAGGCTTCCATAACACCAACAATAGTAGAAGAGAAATAGAAGGATGATACTTAGATGATTGCAAGTCATCCAAGCATCATTGATGTGACCATAATGGACTTTGGTCCAAAAAATGGAGAAGGAATAGGTCATGATACAACCAATCAAGCATAAGCTATTGGGAAAGGAGAGAAGGAAGGAAAATTTGAAGAAAAGGAAACATATGATGGGATGGCTGATACCAAAGTACCCCCAATGGATATTCCTAAAGAAAAATTAGATGAAAAGGAAAGCAATACCGAGGAAACAAAAAGGCAAGAGGAGTTTCCTTTTACTTAGCAAGAGAAGACACTAAAATAGTTCATGCCAACAAGGACACCATCCAAAGGATAGAGAAGTGTCAAGAAGTTAGAGAGGGAAAATGACAAAATAAAAAGAGATTTAGAGACATATGGAAACAATAAGAAGAGTAGAGGGACACAAGAATAATTAGAACCAATATAGTCATCAACATTAGAATATAAAGGTGAATTCTATGATGTTGATGTAGTAGAAGCTATTAGAATGCATGAGCTTGGAGAGAGACTCAAAGAGATGGATAATTGAGTTTGCAAGATCAACTACAAAGACGTGAACAAATATGCTGAACTCATGGAGAAATATAAGATGATGAAGTAGAAAAACAAGGAGTATTATTGAGCTACAACTCTAGTAAATACTTCTATCATTGATGTAGGAGCATCTGAGGTCTTTTCTATTTACCCCAGTACTTTTTCTAGGAAATGGTCATTGGTTGCCAAGTAGCAGTACTTACCAAGTTATAGTACTTATCGAGTGTCTATGTTGGATGAGTGGAAGCCTTGACCAAATTCAAGTATCCACTAAGTTGCATTATTCTAGTGTTCATTGTGTTCATGTGTTTGTTGAGTTGCTAGTTCTAATAGAATTGCAAGTGATGTCAAGCTCCTTTGTTGATTGTTTTATGATTCTTATATCAACCAAGTTACTATTGGTGTTGAGTTATAGTATTCATAGATTTGGTCTTCTAACCAAGTTCATAAGAGTTATAGTTCTGACTCAGTTAAGTATGAACCATGTTTCCTTGATAACTGAGTTTTTTCATGCATCGAGTAGTGTCGTGATCCTATTGATGGCCAGTCATGTGTTGAGTCCTTCTTTGACTGAGTTGTTTATGTTTGGTTTCTAGTTGCAGCCAACCTTTGCATTTAATTTTTTATAGGTATTTAATATTTGTTGTGAGCTAAGTTGTGGCTTAGATATGCATTTAATGTAAGGGTTTATTTAGTTGGTAATTTGAAAAAGGCCAACTTGTAGCCATGCAAGTATTTAAGGAGGTCTTGGGTAGAGTATTAGGCATTATTAGAGGAGGTGGCTTGGAATAATTTTTGATGATGAAGATGTAGTGAAGCATGAAGAAGTCATTTAGTTTAGGGAGTCTTAGCATGGAGCATCTTGGAGTGGATTTTGCATTTGAGTTTCAAGAATTTCTCTTCTTTGAATGATGTATTCTTCTTTGTAATGGCTATAACCTAGAAGGCCTTATAGTTGAGCATGTTGGATGTAAACTTCTTCTTTGGAATAGATGCAATATTGTCTCTCTAGATCTGAATTTTGTTCCTCTTGTTCATTTTCTGCTATGTATTTGTCCACTAGAAACTAGATCACCTTGTTTAAAGGGTGTATGTGGATTTGTCATTCATTAGGCATGCTAAAGGGATTTATTGAAGGAACACCTTATAAGGAGGATGACGATATGATCAATCAAATCAAGGATTTCATAAGAAATCTAAGTGAGAAAAAAGGAAAGCTTCTGATGCTTGCAAAACAACAAGTTCTAGAAAGACCACTTGAAGAAGAGAAGAAAAGAGAAACTCTGGTACTCAAACGCATGTTATCAAAAGCACTAAAAGACATAAACACAATCTTTTAGAAATAAGGAAATTCATGTACCTTCATAGGTAATTTGGAGAAAAGGAGAATGAAGGCTCAACAAGAGCATGATGAATCTGCTTAGGCTTATGATTCACTCTTAAGATCATCCATAGATCACATCACAAAGATTCAAGATAGATTATAATGCGTACATAAAATGCAAGTGAAAGAAGAGAAATGGATTATTCAATAGATGAAACTACAATATTTCTAAACATATTGATAGGGATCATTGATGATGCATATTAATGTCTCAAATTTGATATAGTTTTTATATAGTGTAAACTTACTCTTTGAGCTATGTGAAAAACATTTCTAATATATCTATTTTAAATATCTTGTAAACTTATGTTGAATGCACCTAGAACCTATTAAACCTATAGATAGTGGATATAACATACCTTGCTTAATATTATATATAAAGTGCAGTATTTCATATAAATGTTTTAAGCTGTGTTTTAATATTTGAATGAGAGTAGAAATGTTGTTTTGCATATGGTTTGAATGTTTCTAATTTTAAGGAAATGGAGAAGTGGCACAAAGAGTGGAAAGTACCATATTAAAAAAGGAGTAATGAAGACCGGTCATAGCATGAGAAGTGTAGGTCAGTTCTAGGTGATAAGCTGCATCTACAAGGGGAGTTATTCCAAGAGACTTGACTTATTACATTATCTATGGACCGTTATTTTGTTGCTTAATCAATGTTCTAAAGTCATGGTTGACATTTTGCCTTTTTATTTTGAAAATGTTTGCTCTTGGTTTCTTTTATGTTATGTTTTTAATAAGTTCCAATCCTTTATATATATAGGAGAAACAAAAAAAAGTTAGAAGGAGTTGAAAAGGATTCTAAAGTTGTTTTTCTATTCTCTACAAATTATTCAGTCATGTAACAAAAGAAGAATTCTAATGAAAGAGTGATTTTGGACTACCTATTGTGTTCTTAGTTAGTTGAAGCCAACCAAAGGGGCCCACTTGGGAGGTGGAATAGATTTAGGTAGAGTAGATTTGTTTATTGCAATTTCTTGTTTAAGATAGATTTACTATGAAAGTTCCTACAACACTTGTGGAAAACGATCATAGTGGATGTTTGAATTGTTAATTAGTTTAGAATTCTCTTTTTTGTAGTTTCCATAGTTCTCTATTGATAGTCTAAGTGTGTTTATTGTTTTGTGTTAGTAGCATAGATTCCTTTCATGCATTTTATTTTCCTAAAATATAGGTGTTAAGAGTTTTAAATTAACTTAGTGCACGAACTATACCGATCCATTTCAAGTCCTATGCCCCTGGGTTGATAATTCAAATGTATTTTCATAATAGAATAGATAGTCCTTAAAGTGAATATAGCATTCTTGTGAGAGGTATAGTGGTGTTCTTATCTTCACCTCTTGTGGAAACTTCCATTTTTGGAATTGTTGCCAGGGATGGTGTCAAACTAAGAACCTTCACAAGTCCTCTTTTTTTAGATTAGTGTGTTAGTTAGAAATCACAAGATTGAGTGCTTGATTCACAAGTCACCAATTCAATTGCATGCATTGAAGAGGTAGACAACGAGATGAATATGTGAGATTTCTTGTGTGAGAACATGTTAATATGAACAAAGAAATTGAAGAAGAAGTTGAGTTGCCTTTTTCTGATGCAAGCCCTATTTTTCCTATAGAATCGTCCTTAAGAGCAGAACCTTTGGATATAAGTGGTCTTCAACCTTTTGCTGAAATTTTAGCTAGTTTTCTTGATAGTACTGCTCCAAATCCACCAGTTGTTAATAATCTAGCGCCCAATGTTCCTTTGTAATAGTAACCTCATAATCAAATACCTCCAGTAATAGCACAACCTACTTTTCTATTTCCTCTCCCAAGCCTTGTAACCAATGCTAATCTTAAAAATATACCTCCAAACACTCTTCTAAAGTTTTATGGCCTTGCAACTAAAGATCCTGACACCTTCTTATTTGAGTTTGACATACTCTATCATAGCTTTGACTACAAAACTTATGCCCATAACCTCAAATTATTTACAGAAACATTGAAAGAGTTAGCTTTATGATAGTTCATGGGTTTAAGAACCAATGTAGCAAGTACTTGGGATGAAATGCAAACTCTGTTTCTAGGAAAATACAAAGAGTATTGCAAAGAAAATGATTCAAGAGGAGATGATATATTTAGAATATCAATAAAGGAGGAAGAAAAATTGGAATACTATGTTTCACATTTCTTGTTTATACTGCAGAAGAACCCTCACCATGTATTGCCTGATGATTTGCAAAAGCTAGTCTTTTTGAGAGGCATGAATGATAGTTGTCTAGAAGCATTAGACTTGATGGTTGGAGGAGATGTGTATCAATCTTCTTGGGATGACCTCAAGAAAATTTGTCTTAATTACTCAAGATCAACAATGAAGAAAGGAAAAGGACACTGGGCTATAGTTATTAAAGGAATCAATCAAGGTATTTTAAAGCTCGAGATATCTAATCTGCTCTCAAATTTCAAGTAGGACATTAGAAATGATGTTGCTACACATCTTGACATAATGGTTGCAAAGAAGAAACATGTAGAAGCTGAGATACAATTAGCAAAGTATTGCTCACATTGTTGGAAGTAGAAGAAAGAGTACCAGTGCAAATTAGTCACTAGCATGGAAAACCAACATCTACCAACTAAGTACATAAATATAGATGGAGATGATGAGAAAGTATTCTTTATTTCTCAATGTCAACCATGGGTCAGATGTCAAGGTATGCCTCAAGACCCTTTGAAAAATTCAAATCTATATGGTAATTAATGGGAAAACCTTAATACCTAAGGCCATCCACAATATAGTAAACCTAATTGGAATAATGCTTGGCAAAATAATCCACAACAACCTCAATGGCCTCAGAACTCCCAACCTTCCTAGACAAACCAATAGAATAATCAATGGTAGAATTAGTAGAATCAATGCCAACCACTCCAGGGGAATTGGTAGTCTACAAATCAATGGAGAGGACCTCAACAATGGCCTAACCATAATACTAGTAATCCAGAATTACCACCTCTAGTCGAATAACCTACACCAATGCCACCACCTACAAGTCTTGGACCTTAAAAGTAGACCCAGTTACTACACAACCTTAGCCAAATCCAAATAACTGGTAGTCACAACAACCCATGTACTCTGTTGATGCTCAATAATATCTTTCTTATGCTCTGAATGTTGCAAATATACATTTGAGATTTGGTACAACCCTACTAGCATCTAAACTGCCTCTTATAACTAAAATAATAGATACTCTTGTAGCATCATAATTTTCAATTTTTAAAGAGGTTGACCCAACTAATATCACTAGCTCAACTCAAACCCAACCAACAATTGACCCTTCTTTTCTAGAGAAGCTCATACAAAGTAAGATTGCACAAATAGAGGAACAATCTTTTGATATTATTGATCAATTAAAGAACATGCATGTCCAAATACCCCTATTCTAATCTATTAAAGATTTTCCTATTTATGGAAAAGCCATCAGAGTAGCCTGTCTGAAAAAGCCTGGGAAGAATTAAAAGGACCCAATTACAGTCCATGTTGTAGGAAAATTGGCTGACATTATTGTTGGATACAATTGTTTGATTGTGTGTTGTCTTTGATGTTACACAAATGTCATATTAGTTGATAGAAAGTGCTTACCAAGATCACTTGGTTAGCAAGCCAATATTATATGTCTATTGAGCATTCCTAGAGATTACTTTGTGAAGATAGTGTCTACCGAGCTCACTTAGGTGTCAAGGGAAAGTTGCTAAAAGTTAGTGTTTACTGAGTTCACTTAGTTTTCAAAGGATTTTGTAAGTTTTTAGTGTTAACCAAGTTTCTATTGGTCAACATAGGAAATCATTTCAAGATCAGTGTTTATCAAGCAAGGTTGGCCAATGAAGGATTTTGTTGATTTGAGAAATAAAGTTTAATTATTTTAAGTATTGATTCCATTCAACTATGGTAATGATCATTGGTAATTGTAAGTTGTAAATGGGCCAACTTGATAATCTAAATGGTATTTATGAAAGCTCAAGTTGAGATTCTAAAGTCTATAAGTGAGTGTGCAAGTGTATTGATTGTTTGAAGAGGAAAGTGTGAGAAAATTTGAAGGATGGTTAGATATCCTTGAGGAGCAGCAAAGTTATATTTGATTAGGAAGGATCTAGTGCGAAGTAGAATAGAGATCTATAATAAAAAAATTCAGTTGCATCTCATTCAGGTCATTTCATTGTTACTTTCTTACCATTGTAGCAGTGATTCCAAAATCTCTTAATAGAGTTGGTTTAACAACCAGTTGTAAATCCTCTAACAAGGTGACAGTTCCATTGAATTTTTCTAAAGACCTTTTGCAAGGCCACTCCTAATAGGGTGATTAAATCCTCTAACAAGGTCACACCTAACAGTTTGTTTTGTAACCTTTAACCATGTTAGCTCCTAATAGGGCTCACTTTAGAAGAGTGAAAATTAGTAGCTAGTTACTTGGTGTTTTTTCCCACATTGGGTTTCCACATTAAATCTAGTGTCTCATGTGTTCATGTTATTTCTTTTATGGTTGCATGTTAATCACTATGAATGTTTAAGATCTATTAAAGTTAACATACACTACACTTACCGAGTTATAGAATTTTAAGTATGTTTAGCGAGTGATAGTAGTAAATAGTTTTATCAGACATCTAAGGGATTTGTAGATTTTTTTTATCCAACAGATTCACCCTCCCCTCTTAGTTACTCCATCTATATTTCCAACAATTGGTATCAAATATTTTGGTGCTTGCAGGAAAGGTTTCAAGGACCTAAGCTAAAGATAAGGATGTCTTATAAGAGATAAATTCCAAGGCTTAACAAAGATAACTTTTCAGCATGGTAGGGTCTCGTGAGACTTCATCTGGCTTCCATTTGAGATTCAGGACTAAAATACCTTGATGAAGAATACACAACTCCTTCTGGTACATTATCTGTTGGTGAAATTTTTGAGAAAAAGACTCATAATACCATGATGATAACTATGAGGAATTTGATAATATCAAGGACTACAAAATTGCCTTTGAAATGTGGAACAAGCTAAAGGATACCTACGGAGGTGATGACAATGTGAGAAGAGCCAAAGGAGAAAGCCTTAGAGGATAATTTGATCAGATGAGAATGAGAGAGGATGAAAACATTGCCAAATATGTTGAAAGGATCAAACTAAGTGTTAGTGCAATCAAATCTTCTAGAGGAGAGATCAAGGAGGAAATAGTTGTAAGTAAAGTTCTTAGAACATTGCTTCCCATTTATGCAATTAGAGTATCTACAATTTAAGAAAGGTGTGAGGAAAATCATAAGATAACTTTGGATACCCTAGTAGGAAGATTGATAGCCTTTGAGCTAGATAACTATGACAATTATGTTGTAGCTTCCAAGAATATTGAATCTACATTTGAAGCTAAGCTTTCACTTAAAGAAAAAGGCAAGAAAATAAAGGAAACCTAGTCAGAAAGTGAAGAAGAATTAGAGGAAAGTTTTGATAGTGATCTTGAAGTTGTTGAAGCTCCACTTACAAGGAAATATTCTAGAGGTAGAGGAAAATACAAAGGTAAATTTCCCCTAATCTATTTTTTATGTGAAGAAATTGATCATATTATAGCTAGGTGCCCAAAAAACAAAGCAAGGATGAGAAGAAATGTCACAAGTGTAATGGCAAGAAAGATTTCAAATCATTCAAGGACAAAGGTAATAAAACATGTTTTATGGCTAAGGATTCTGATAATAGTGAAGATGAAATAGTTTACATTATTGTGAAAGATGAATTTGATGATGATGAAAAAGATAAGATGGCACTTATCTCTCATGTGAGCAAAAATAATACATGTGTATCATAGAAAGTGGATGTTCACATCATATGACTAGTGACAAAATAAAGTTTGAACACTTTGAAGACTATGATGGTGGTAGTGTAAGGCTTGGAAACAATGAACCTTGTTGCATAAAAGGAAGAGGTCAAATCTCATTAACCAAAAAAATTGTATGTGATAATGCCTATTGGGTTGAAGGACTAAAACATAATCTATTGAGTGTAGCACAACTAATCAACATTGGATTCAAGGTTGAATTCATGCATGGCAAGGCAAGACTGTTGGATGACAAAGGAAAATTGATTGGATCAGGCAAATAAACAAAAGGTAATTTTTTAAATCTTGATCTTGGTGAGTGCTCATATTTTATTGCTCAAGTTGAAGAAAGTTGGTTATGACACAGAAGGTTATGTCATATGAATTTAGATAACATGGTGAAAATAAGCAAATTCAAGGAAGTAAGAGGCATTCCTAGTTTAAAGAAACCTGAAGTAGGTCTATGCATGAATTATTAGAGAGGTAAAATGAAAAAGACTAGCTTTAAAAGTAAAAACTATCAGTTTGAAGATATTTTGAAATTGTGCATATTGATCTATGTGGACCTATTGGAATTGAGAGCTATAGTGGAGAAAAGTTCTTCATTCTTTTTGTTGATGACTACTATAGAATGATGACTATTATTTATCTAAGAGAGAAGTTAGTAGCATTTGAGAAATTCAAATGGTATTTGGCAAGAGTGGAAAAGGAAAAAAGAAAAAGATTGAAATGCTTAAGATTAGATAGAGGTGGTAAATTCATCTCCAATGAATTCAATAACTTTTTCATTGAAAGAGGAATCAAAAGACGAGTATCAGCCCCTGGAACTCCCAAGCAGAATGGAATAGCTAAAAAGATGAACAGATCTATCATGGATTGTGCAAAGAATCTAATGATTCAAAGGAAAATTGCTATCAAATACTAGAAGGAAGCTATCAACACTGCAGTTCATACCTTAAACTAAGTATAGTTGAAGAAGGAGTCATTCAAAACCCCCTATGAGTTATGGTATGGCTATAAACCCAATGTAAGTTACCCGAAAGTATTTGGAAGTAAATGTTATATCTTGAAAGAATCTAGAAAAGGAAAATTTGATGTGAAAGGTGATGAAAGTATATTTTAAGGATATTCTTGCAAGAGTAAGGCATATAGATGTTTGAATTTGTCTACTCACAAAATCATAAAAAGTGCACATCTAAAAGTTGATGAGTTTGCACAAAGGACTGAAGAAAAAAGCAAAAAGGAACCAAAAGATTATATGATATTTTTTTACATTGAACCTAATATATTACCGGACACATCTATCAATTAGAAGACTTCTACTCTCGAGTCTTCCTTAGTCATCGAGTTGCAAGAAGTTCAAATCGAGTCACAAGGACCCGAGTCACATTCTAAAGCTACTGAGCCAATGCCTATCGAGTCTGAGTAGCAAGAACCTAAAGTTGAAGTTCAAGAGGATGATAATGCAATTCATTCAAAAGGCAAGGAACCTATGTTAGGAGGCATCATGCACTAGATCAGATTATTGGAGATAAATTAGAAGGTACTATGACAAGAAGTAATCTAAAAGGTACTTGTTTACTTTCTGATTTTGAACCTAGAAATGTTAAAGATGCATTGGAAAATGAAAGTTGGATTGATGCTATGAATGAAGAGATAGAGAAAAGAGAAAATAGAAAAAACCTAGACTCTTTTACCTAGGCCTAAAGATAAAAATGTTATTGGAAAAATGGGTATTCAAGAATAAGTTGAATGAAGATGGTAAGGTATCAAGAAACAAGCTAGATTGGTATGTAAAGGCTACTCTCAAAAAGAAGGAATTGATTATGGTGAGACTTTTTCTATTGTTGCAAGATTGGAAGGTGTCAGGACCTTACTTGAATATGCAACACATAAAATATTTAAGGTATAAAAAATGGATTTTAAATCAACATTTCTCAATGGTATTCTTGATGAAGAAGTCTGCATTGAACAACCTGAAGGTTTTATTGATCTAGACAAAAGGGACATGGTTTGAAAATTACACAAAGCATTGTATGGCCTGAAAGAAGCTCCTAGAGCATGGTATGAGAGATTGCATAACTACCTTATTCAGATTGGTTTCTAGAGAATGATAATAGTAGCTTGTACATCACAGAAGGACCAGACAACAAGATTGTTTTGGCAAAAATATTTGTGGATGATACTTTATTTATATGGAATGATGATCTATGCAAAGAATTCTTAGAGTAAATGAAAAAATAATTTGAAATGTCTATGTTTGGTTAGATTAAGTTATTTGTTGGACTTCAAATATAGCAGAGCAAGAATGGTATCTACATGACTCAGTCTAAATATATCAAGGAGATATTCAAGAAGTTTGGTATGGAAGATTCAAAACCAGTTGGAACCCCCATGTGTACTGGATTAAAGCTTACCAAAGATGATGACTCAAAAGAGGTAGATCAGACCTTATACAGATCAATGATTGGAAAATCACAGTATGTATTTATACAAGGCTTGATATTGCTCTTGCAGTTGGAATAGTGGAAAGATTCTTGGCAAAACCCAGAGAAAATCATATGATGGAAATCAAAAGGATCTTGGATACTTGAAAGGCATTGAAGATTATGGCTTGTGGTATAAACTTTGAGGAAATTTGGACTTAAAAGTGTTCACTGATGTTGATTGGGTAGGAAATATTGATGACAGAAAGAGTACAAGTGGTGGAGGATTCTTTCTTGGCAAAAGGTTGGTATCTTGGACAAGTAAAAAGCAAAATTGCACATCCCAATCTATAGTAGAAGTAGAGTATGTTGCAACAACAATGAACTGTTCTAATATTGTTTGGTTTAAATAGTTGTTGGAAGAAATGAAGGTTGAGATCAAATAACCAATTGTTATGTTTTGTGATAATACAAGTGCAATTAACATATCAAAGAATCCAGTGATGCATTCCAAAACCAAACACATTGCTATAAAATATCATTTTGTCAGAGAATTGGTGTAGGATAAAGAAATTAGATTGGAATATGTCCATACAAAAGAATAGATTGCAGACATATTCACCAAGCCATTACCTAAGGATGCATTCTTGTATCTAAGAGGTAAGTTAGGCATCATTCCCCTATCTGAAGCTCACTAAAATAAAGTTCCAGTGATGCATCAATAGGAAAAAAGTTGAAGATCTATCAGTTGATGTAACATAGTTATGGGAACATTGCATATGAATCAGTACTCAAGGTACATTGACACTCATTTGGTATGTGTTGTCTTTGGCTTGTGTTGTCAAAGAGGAAAAGTTTACTGTCATATCTTTCTGAAATTTGTTTGAGGGAGAGTTTATTATCTAGAGAAGAAGCTATATAATTCCTTCATAGAGGGAGGTTACTACATTAGAGAAGTTTGTGGCATAAAATCTAAGAGGGAGAAATTTTTTTATTAGAGAAATTCTTGTTTTAAAATTTCATTGTGCTATGACATGTTGTGTTGCCATCAATGCCAAAGAGGGGGATTGTTGGATACAATTGTCTAATTGTGTGTTGTCTTTGATATTACACAAATGCCATATTAGTTGGTAGACAATGCTTACTGAGCTCACTTGGTTAGCAAGGAAATTTTCTATGTCTATTGAGCATTCTTCGAGATTACTCTGTGAAGCTATTGTCTACCAAGCTCACTCGGTGATTGAAGGAAAGTTGGTCAGAATTAGTGTTTACCAAGTTCACTCAGTTTCCAAAGGATTTTGCAACTTCACAATGTTAATCAAGTTTCTGTTGGTCAACACAGGAAATCATTTCAAGATTAGTGTTTACTGAGCAATGTCAGCCAATGAAGGTTTTTGTTGATTTGAGAAATAAAGTTCAATTATGTCAAGCATTGATTCTAGCTGACTGTGGTAATGATTATTGGTAATTGTAAAATGTAAATGGCCCAATCTGAATGGTATATATGAAAGGTTAAGTTGAGATTCTAAAGTGTATGAGCAAGTATGCAAGTGTATTTATTGTTTGAAGAGGAAAGTGTGAAGCCAATTTGAAGGATGGTCAGATATCCTTGAGGAGCAGCAAAGTTATATTTGATCAAGAAGGATCTAGTGTGAAGTAGAATAGAGATTTGTAATCAAAAATTTTAGTTGCATCTCATTCAGGTCATTTTATTGTTACTTTCTTACCATTGTAGTAGTGATTCCAAAATCTCTTAGCAAAGTTGGTTTAATAGCCAGTTGTAAATCCTCTAACAAGGTGATAGTTCCATTGAATTTTTCTAAAGACCTTTTGCAAGGCCACTCCTAATAGGGTGATTAAATCTTGTAACAAGGTCACACCTAATAGTGTTTTTTGTAACCTTTAACCAGGTTGGCTCCTAACAGGGGTCACTTCAAAAGAGTGCAAATCATTAGCTAGTTACTTGGTGGTTTTTCCCATTTTGGGTTTCCACGTTAAATCTAGTGTCTCATGTGTTCATGTTATTTATTTTATACTTGCATGTTAATCACTATAAATGTTTAAGATTTGTTAAAGTTAACATACACTGCATTTACCGAGTTACAACATTTTAAGTATGTTTACCGAGTGATAGCAGTAAATAGTTTTATTAGACATCTAAGGGATCTATGGATTTTTTGTTGTGGTAATTGATTCACCCCCCCTAGTTACTCAATCTATATTTCCAACAATTATGTTAGGAAAACTAATCATTCCTATATATTCTGATCCAAGAAGTCTAGTTGTGAATGTGATTATAAATGTTTAGTCTATTAAAAATGCTTTAATTGATCTTGGTGCTGCTATAAATATCATGACTAAGGATAATATAAAGAAGTTGGAAATAGAGGGATTAAGGGCTACTCCAATGATTCTACAACTTGCAGATAGTTCTATTGTCACTCCTGATGGAATGATAGAAGACATAGTTGTAACCATATACTTTCTAGAGTACCCTGTAGATTTCATGATTCTCTCTCCCAAAGTCAATTTATTTGGTTACCTAATCATTTTAGGATGACCATGGTTAGCTATAGCTTACGCAAATAAGAGTTGTAGGTCAGGGAATATGACTATATCTAATGGTCAAGGAACAAAGAAATTTGATTTATATCCTCTAGCACAACCACAACTAGATTTAAGCACATATGTCTAGCAAAATTTAGGGGATGCATAAGAAGAGTTAAACTCTATAGCATAGCTTATGATGTTACATAGAAAATATTTTCTAAAGTCACAGGAAGAGGATTCAATAATTCAGAGTATTCTTACTAACACTTGTGTGGTAGAAAAATATGTATCTAATAGTTCTATGGTAGAATTAACCACATATGAGGAATGTAATGCGAGTTATATTTTGCTCAAGGAGCTAGACATTATTCATCAACTCTTACCATGTGAATTATATATAAGTCCAATCTCTCAAGCTGCTATAATTGAGTTTACAACTACTGTTGAGCTATCAAAAGGTCATAATCTCCATGCCAATCCCAAATTATCTTCCACATAGATGAAATAATTAATAGAACTACTTCAAAAACATGAAAAGGATTTTGCATGGGATTATGGGGATATGAAAGGGTTGAGTCCTAAATGATGTACTCATAGAATATACATCAATGAAGGGTTTCTACCACTTCATCAACCCCAAAGAAGGATTAATCCAACCCTTAGAGATATAGTTAAAATTGAATTGTAAAAATTGCTTGATGTTGGTGTTATTTATCCTATATTTGATAGTAGATGGTTGTCACCCCTGGTCATAGTACCTAAAAAGGAGGGAAATGGTGGATTTGTGTAGATTATAGAGAATTGAATAAGGCAACCAAAAATGATTATTTTCCTTTACCATTCATTGATCAATTTCTGAACACTCTAGTTGGAAAGAAGTATTTCTCTTTTCTAGATGGGTGTAGTGGTTATAATCAAATAAGCATTGCTCCTGAAGATCAAGAAAAAACCACATTTACATGCCCATGGGGTACATTTTCATATTTTGTTTTTCCATTTGGCTTGTACAATGCCCCTGCAACATTCCAACGAGCTATAATCAACATTTTTGCTAATATATCACATGATTGTATGGAAATATATATGGATGATTTCACAACATATGGAGTCACCTTTGAAGAATCCATGATGAATCTTGAAAATGTTCTCTTCCAATGTAAAGAACATAATCTAGCACTTAATAGTGAAAAATGTTTCGTGCTCATGTAGGAAGGAGTGGTACTTGGTCATTTCATATCAGCTATAGGAATACAAGTGAATCTAGCTAAGATAGAGGTAATTCTAACATTGACCATACATACAAAACCAAAAGATGTAAGATCTTTTTTATGTCATGCTGGATATTATAGGCATTTCATAAAAGACTTCAGCAAAATAGCTAGTCCTTTGTATACATTGTTGAATCTAAGAAAGCTGAATTTATTTGAGCACTCAAATGTAATGAATCCTTCCTGCAGCTTAAGAAACTCCTCACCATGACACCAGTTTTATAGGGACCAGATTGGTCAATTCCATTTCATATACATACTGATGCATTAGATTATGTCGTAGGAGCCATATTAGGACAAAAGCCTACTAATCTTTAGAATGCTATCTACTATATTAGTAAAAGCCTGCATGGACTCGAGCTGAATTAAATAGTAATTAAAAAAGAACTTTTAGCTGTAATCTATGCATTGAAAAAAGTCAAACATTATGTGACAAGATATCCTATTTTTGTTCATACTGATCACTCAGCTATACGATATTTAATGAGCAAACCAACTATCACTGGTAGATTGGCATGATGGCTCTCATTATTACAAGAATTTGATATTACTACTATTGATAAGCTAGGAAAATCTAACATAGTTGCAAAATATTTTTCTAGATTGACCATTATTGATGAAGATCCAACTCTAATTAAAGACACCTTTCTAGATGAGCACTTGTTCCATATAGCAACTCATACACCATAGTATGTAGACATTGCAAATTATCTTACTGCAAATAGAATGCCCCCACACTTCTCTCATAAACAAAAGAGAAAGATAACAGAGAATTTTTTTTAATATTCCTAGATAGATAACAATCTCTTCTATTGAGGACTAGATCAAGTAATGAGGAGATGTGTCAAGGAAGATGTGATATATGATATATTGCATGCTTGTCATGATGAACCATGTGTAGGCCATTTTGTAGGGAAAAGAATAGAACTAAAGATACTTACAATAGGATATTATTGGCCAACATTACATAAGGATGTAGTGACATATACAACTAATTGTGACAAATGCCAAAGGATGGGCTGACCAACCAAAACTAATGAGATGGCACTCACTCCATAGATTGTAGTCACGCATTTTGATAAATGGGGCATGGATTTCATAGGTCCAAATGATCCACCATAAAGTGGAAAATCCTACATCTTAGTGTGTACAAATTATGTAACTAAATCCAGGTAGAAGTTAGAGCAATGAAAAATTCCAGAGATGAGAAAGTAGTTAAGTTCCTATATGAAGAAATATTCACCCTTTATGGAGTGCCTAGAGGACTTGTCACTTGTCACTAAGGTTATGAAGGAATACAACATAAGGCATTGTAAATCTAGTCCTTATCACCCTCAAGCAAATGGACAAGTAGAGGTAACAGTGCACATACATAAGAAGGATTGGACAAGTAGATTAACTGAAGTTATTTGGGCATATTGGACCATGTGGAAGACAATAACTAGATTCACTCCATTTGAGCTTGTCTATGATAAAGAAACAATGTTTCCCATTGAATTTGAACACAAGACACTACGCACTACTTTAGAGTTGAACATCAGTCTCCCTATAGCACAACAAGAGAGACTCCTCCACTTGAATTCATTGGATGAAATACAAAAGAGAGCTTTAGAAAGAACAAAAAATATTCAACAATAGTGAAAGTAGTGGCATGATGCACATATTAGGAATAAAAAATTTCAATTGGGCCTTCCTCTATGATTTTGGCTTCAAAGAGAATCCAGGGAAATTGTAGACTCCATGGTTAGGGCCTTATGAAATTCAAAATGTATTTGACAATGGCATAGTGCAACTGACAACCATTGATCCTGTTTAGTTTAAGTTACTTGTAAATGGCCATAGGTTGTGTCTCTATCATAAGCCATATTTTAAAGCACATTTCCTATAGAAATTCCAACCAACTAGTGCACCAGCTCTTTTGAACACAGTTCCTGCAACAGAAGATGAAAATCTTCTTCTTGCAGCCATACAATGATAGAATTAGGAACCTTCATAATATAACCTCATTTAAATATGAAGCCCCATTCTTCCATCCACTCTTCTCTTTCTTCATATCAACCCATCTCATTTCTCTATCTACCATCCACCCATACTCCACGTCACCCACACACTATATTTCCTACTTTCAATAAACAAAATCGTTAACACTTTCTATGGTCATTAGACTTTGCCACCTCATCAACTTGCATGCAGACTTACACTCTCAAATTTTTAGGTATAACAATTTCTTTTACTCTTTATTCATTTTTAGAATATAGGTTTCGATATTTATATCTAATATTGCATTTTATATATCATATAAGACTTAAGCTAGATTCTCCTTCCCATGCCAAAATTTTTGAAGTGAGGACACTTGTCAAATTTTAGTGAGGGGCTGGGAAAGTGTAATAATTTCCAAATGTCATCTCCATGTTATCCTAGTCATTTCTACATTAAAGGATGTACTTTGGTAGTAGCATGATAGTTTTCATTTCATTAATTTTAAAAATATTTTTGTATCTGCCATACCTTTTATTGTGACTTTTGGGGAAAGATCTCTTGTACTTGGTATGATTGAAAGGACTAAGACTTATTATGGGAATGCCTTCAGTTCATCTCAGTGTCCTTCATCATTAATGTATCATTATTCTACATGCTAGAAATAAAGGGGTCTTGATTATGAGAAGTGGTAATGGCATATGACATTTTTTTTCATTTTTCATAAAGATTAGTTTTGAAGAAGAGGGAATTTGTAGAGGTAAGAGGGACAAAAACTTATCACAATAGCAAGAGTGGAAGCCAAAAATTTTGAAGATGGGGGGACAAATAAAGATGTATGAGCCAGTTGTTCATAATGTTTTACTCATGGACATTGAAGTACTTCAACAATTTCATGCTTGTGGATGGCTTGGTTACTTCTTACAATTAACAGAATTCAATGAAGAAGTGGCAATGGAGTTCATGATGACATTTGCTGAAGGGGAAGCCTTAGCTTGAGGATTAAGAGTGGTTGCTACCAAGAAAAGGATAGTAGAGGTCACGTGATTACTAGCAATCAGGGAACATTATCAAAATGAACATGATGCCAGGTGTTTAAAGGCATAGTTCACTTAGCAAGGTGACCTTCAACTGGACATTACAAAAAAAAGATGTAAGAGACTTTCTCTTTCACCTCCATATCCAGAGTTAGCAACCCACATTGTTAGATATTTAACCTATGAAGGTAGGTTTTCAAACTTGCATGCTCTTCATTTTAAATTGCTTAGTTGCATAAGGCATCCCATGCAAGTTAATGATGCCAACTCTCTTTACAATATGTTGTGTATAAGTGCTGAGGAAACCCAAAAAGGAAAGGAAAATTTTGTTTCCCATCATGCCCTCATTAAGCTTCTAGTTGAAAGATCTCTTAGGGATTCCTCCCCTATTTCATGGGCAAAATTTGGTGAAGCCAAGACCTTACAGCTGCAAGCCAACCCTATTCATCAAAACCTAGAAAATGAGGAAGAAACCATAGAGCTAATTCAAAATCCAGCTAAGATGGAAAAAGAACCCTCTCCTGATAAGTCTGCTAAGCCCAATTTAGAGGATGATATGTCGAGCTCTTATGGGGGTAAAGGAAAGCATAAGGTTAGCCCTAACCTTGAAAAGGAAGTAAAAAATCCCTCTATTAAGGTAACATAAAGAAAAAGGTATGTTCTTGCAGCAACTAATCCTACAGCATCTAATTCAGTCATGCCTAAACCAAAATGGACCCACAAAGTGGTTGAAGCTAAAGATGTTCCTGTATGTAGAAGACCTCATATGCAAGGTTGTGTATCTCCAACTTCTATTGAAAAACCAAATGCCCAATTCCAAAGTCTCATATAGAGTCAGTAGTTGAAAATATCCTAGATGATTCTCCCATCCAATTAGAGCCCCAAAATGTAGAAACACATGAACTAAGCCTATCAAGGAGACACCACAAGAGAATCAGGAAATGTACAAATCAAATCCTACTATCATCCTAGAAAAAGCACCTAGAAATGATCAACCTATCATGCCATCAGTCCCTAGATATTCTAATGCCTCTCTTATACCTTATAAATCTTCTTGGTACACCCAACATTTCCAACAAGTTTCTAGAAACAAAAGATGAAATTTGAAACTTGAGAATTTTCATCATCAACAATTCAGCCAATATTGTTTGGTCTATACAATCATTTTATTTTTAGAAAGCCTTATGGGAGCAAGAGACAGACCAGATGCAAAAGGCAATATTTAACAGAGACAAGAAAATTGCATCATTAAAAGAGAAACTAGAAAAGTAGAAGCAACAAATGAATAAAGCTTTGAAGCTACCTTACCAAGCTATGGCTTGTAGACCACCCCCAAGGGTGTATGCTATGTGTTTAAAAGAATAGTTTCTATTATTCCAGTTGATGATGAAAATGAGAAATATTGATTATGAATTTAGGAATGCTTGAAACTTTTATAATGTGTATCAATTTTTTCCCTCATGGCAAAAGAACTTGTTATGTGAGCTCTATTTGCATAATTTCATAGTTCCACATGAAATAGAGTGGAATCCCTTGCTTTACATAGGGGATTTTCAGTTGAGATCCCTAATGTCATGGATGCACATTGAAACAAATTATTATAGACAGGTTGATACCTATAGAAACCTTGAAAAGTCTGAACCACTACCACTCTAGGCTAAATCCCATAAGCCTTATGCCCTCTTGAGAGATTGGTTCAAATTAACTTGTGGAAGGTCAAAATTGAAAATTATCGAGAAAGTGTTTGAAGAAGGGGAAAAATTTTATAGAGAGTATTAGACACTTCCTAATTTCACATAGCTAAGAGCAATTGTAGGGATTAGAAATAGATGGAGTTGATTGCCAGAATCTTTCAAGAAGGCTGAACCACACAACCTTAATAATTTCAAGGCAACAATAAAGATAAATATATGCAATTAAGAAGGAAAATCAGGAAAGAGTTATGGATGCCACAAACCTTCCAACCTCCTACCCTTCTCTGGTCCCTATATGAAAGCAATGCTACTAGGTTAGATCTATTAGATAGAGAACACTTGGGTGAGCATTAGAGATGATCTAGAGGATATTTCTACACCTTCAGAAGTGGGAAATAGGGGAAGATAATAGTAGAAGATTTCAAAGCAATGGCAAAGAAGTATAATGCTTGAGGACAAGCATTTTCATAGTGGGGGGTAGATGATGAGGCATATTAATGTCTCAAATTTGATATAGTTTTTACATAGTCTGACCTTACTCTTTGAGACATGTGAAAAATATTTCCAATATATCGATTTTAAATGTCTTGTAAACTTATGCTGAATGTAGCTAGAACCTATTAAACCTATCGATACTGGATATAACATACCTTGTCAAATATTATATATAAGGTGCAACATTTCATATAAATGTTTTAAGCTATGTTTTAATATTTGAATAAGAGTATAAATGTTGTTGTGCATATGGTTTAAATGTTTCTAATTTTTAGGAAATGGAGAAGTGGTGCAAATAGTGGAGAGCACCATATTAAACAAGGAGTAATGAAGACTGATCATAGCATGAGAAGCACAGGTCAGTTTCGGGTGATAAGCCACGTCTATGAGGGGAGTTATTCTAGGAGACCTGACTTGTTACATTATCTACGGACTATTATTCTATTTCTTAATCAATGTTCTAAAGTCATGGTTGACATTTTTCCTTTTTCTTCTGACAATGTTTCTTTTATGTTATGTTTGTAATAAGTCCTAGTCCTCTCTATACATGGGAGAAATAGAAAAAAGTTAGAGGGAGTTGAAAAGGATTCTGAATTTTTTTTTCTGTTCTCTATGTATTATTCAATCATGTAACAAAAGAAGAATTCTAATGAAAGAGCGATTTTGGACCACTATTGTGTTCTTAGTTAGTTGAAGCCAACCAAGGGGGCTCACTTGGGAGGTGGAATAGATTTAGGTAGAGTATATTTGTTTATTGCAATTTCCTATTTAAGATAGATTTACTATGAAATTTCCTACAACACTTGTGGAAAATGATCATAGTTGATGTTTGAATTGTTAATTAGTTTAGAATTCTCTTTTCTGTAGTTTCCATAGTTCTCAATTGATAGTCTAAGTGTGTTTACTATTCTATGTTAGTAGTATAGATTACTTCCATGCATTTTATTTGCCTACAACATAGATGTTAAGACTCTTAAAGGAACTTAGTGCACATGCTATGCTAACCCATTTCAAGTCCTATGTCCTTGGGTTGACAATTCAAATGTATTTTCATAATGGAATAGATAGTCCTTAAAGTGGATATAGTATCCTTATGAGAGGAATAGTGGTGTGCTTATCTTGACTTGAACCTCCAATCATCAATGCACATGTAAAGGAAGAAAATACTCAAGTTTCCATGCTATAGAAGAGATAGAAGATGCAGTCTAAAAAGAACTAGAAGTTCTTAGGAATGTAGTAGTAGCATTCAAATAGATGAAAGTGTCATGGGAGAATCTACTAAATATAGCACTATAAAGTTACAAGTCTATCTTTGAGAAGTTCTAGAGAGGATGATGGATGAAAACAAACATCATAAGGGGAGACTATGTTGGAATAACCACCACATTCCCCTTTGAGATTCATGACATCTCTTAACTGCCTCTTGTGTTCTATAAATCTAGTGGTTGTATCTGGCATTAACGGGTCAATCTTTTGGTGCAACAAAAACTTTAGCTTGTAACATGTGTATCAAAGATTCTCCTTGAGTAATGCTATGGGGGGGGGGGGGGGGGTGTTGGACTAACTAGCAACATTCCCCTTTGATATCCATGACATGGATTAACTACCTCCCATGTTCTATAAATTTATTGATTGGATCTGGCATTAACATGTCAATCTTTTGGAGCAATGACAACTCTAACTTGTAAAAAAATGTACCTAGAATAGAGAACTCATAGACATCCCATAACTACCCATTGTCATTGATGGAAAAAAAGGGGTACAAGAAGAAACATAGAGGAGGAGAAGAGAAACCAAGAAGATTAAAAGAGATAGTAGAGAAGAAAAGAGAAGAATAATAGAAGAAAGAGACAAATTAGATAACATAAAAGAAAGTGATTAGAAAGGGGGGAGTAAACTCAAAAGTCTAAGCCTACAAACATGTAGAAAGGAGATATGTTAGACTAACCTTGTAAATCATTATAAGTCTTATCAACCTAGGAAATTTAGATCTAAGTATGAAGGTTTTACCATCAATGCCAAAGGGGGAGATTGTTGGCCTAAGCAACATTGACTAGGAGAAAAGGTGAGAAGAGAACTCAAGTATTGAGTAAGAATGAAGTTTTTTCATTGATTGGAAATGAGTTTTAAAAATTATTGAAGTGTTAAAAGTGCAACCACTAGTGGACTGGCATATAGGTCTCAACATATGTACAAAGGAAGATATAGAAGTTTTATGGTCACAACCTAGTTAAAATTGATATGGAAGAACAAAAGAAGGTCTGATTTCATAATGATGTGCACAGAGAGAGAGAAGCGGAGAATGCGGTTGAAGCATGCAAGGTCTCAAGTCTAGATGTAGAATTTGAGATGGACAAACTATCCTACAAGTATATGTATCTATAGATAGGTAGTGATAGGTATCTTCTGACTATGATCATTGTGTGAATCAAATTTCAAATTTTCTATTTGAGAGTAATGAATTATAGGGTTCCATCCTTGAATAGTGAAAATCATTTAAAGATCACTCAGACTTCATTTTAAAGTTAGATGGTAAGGTTATTGTTAAAAGAAGAAGACAAGGTTTTGGGTGTTATTTTTGTACCTATATAGAGTAGAGATCTGTGAAGGTAGACCATTAAAATTATGAGAAAAGAGTAAATAAAGACCACTACAAAACACATGAGAAGGAGGAAGAGGAAGTGAATATAGGAAGTTGACGAAGCCAGTATAGAGAAAGGAGATCATAGTATCTTTGATGAGCTTTCATAGAGGATCTACCAGGAAAGGTGTCCAAGTATTTTAGATCTAAACTTTATCTTTCTTTCTAACCATTACAAATATTGAAAGCCTTTAAAATGGAAAATTTGTAATAAGTCTTTTAAATCCTCTAATGAGGTATTTCTAAGAAAGAGTTTGAAATTGTCTAACAAGGTAGTCTTGATAGGCTATTATAATCCTAACAAGTTATAAGCATTCCTAATAGGATGTGTTCCCAAAAGGAAAAGATGCAAGCCTTTAACATAGCACCCTTTTACTTGCAAGGAAATGTTAGTGGGTATATTACTCCTACCATAGTTTTCACCCTCACACTAGGGGTTTCCATGTAAAACTATGTGTCACTAATGTATGCATCTGCATGTGATATTATTGTTTTAGTGCATAAATTTTAGCATTATGGTAATAGTAAAGGTGTTAGTAAAAAGGTGTATGTGGTTAGCTGCATTAAACAATAGATTTTGTAGAATTGGGTGTATTGGTTCATCCCTCCTCTCAGTACTGGTTGAGACCAACATGTGTATGTGTTTTTAAAATCAATGTCTTAGATCACACTCTGTGATCCACCATCATGATGAAAGAGCATGTAGGAGATATAAAATTTAAGATGCAAACTTAGCCTCTCAACAAATATAAGAAAAGATGAGGAGATATAAACTCAATTAGATCAAGAGTGTAGTAAAAAGTGGAAAAGTGTTTCTTCACACTATGATATCTCAGAGCCAAAAAAACATCAAGCTTATAGTTGATTCCATGAAATGCTTGGTGGATGATTTGGATAAGACTCATAAAGAGAAAAAGGTTTATAATGTTGGAGCAAGAAAAGAGTAAAGAGTCCAAGAATATTTGGTCCAAAAAAAAGGACAATGACCAATTTAAATAGGAAGACTAAGACCATGCCTATTGATCACATCAATTTGAAGAAGGTGGCTTTGAAAATGACACAACTAGAGGTTGATGCATCTGATGCTCTTAAAGCTCTTGCCTAGTTTTTCGTTTGTTTCTTTTGTATTCTTTATTTAGGTTTTAGCTATCATTTTAATGGACTTTGGATGCCTTTCTCATTGTGTATGTTATGTGTAGCTTTTATTTTGATATTTTGAGGCATGTTTTCTTTAATTGATGCATACCATTTTATTCTCTTTCTCTTTTTCTATTAAAGAGTTTCAAGTCTCTTGAAAATATATTTTGATCATAACAAAAATAAAGTGAAAACATAAGTGTTCCTAAATATAGTGTCAATTATGTTCTTACATTGTTATCAAGCTTGAAAAAGTTACATGTTCTATCAATGTCTTGAAAATCACAACCATAAAACTTTGAATTAAATAATATAAAAGATGGTGACTATTCCTTTCAATATGATTAATTTGGCTGGACTAAATAATTGGAACACATCCCAGAATTAATATGAATAAAAATACAAAGCTAAATTGCCAAGATGCAACATATCTATTTTTTATTTTTTCATTGTCAACTATAATTGGTTTAAAAGTTGAAATGATCCTCAAACCATTATCTTAATTTTTGTGTATATCTTATATATTTTCATTCCATGTC